>JAGDQO010000472.1:0-2839971 GCA_018342035.1 Solanum appendiculatum
AAACTCTAGTTCTGTTACAGTGCTTACAAAGCTCTCCTTACTATTTAAACGTGCTCTTCTCAACCTAGTTTGTGGACAAGTTCTATAAGATTCAAACCACCGACTTCTTTTCTATTAAACTACTTATGAAGGAGGAGAGGCAGACACACAGAAAGATGATAAAATGACTATGCTAATTAGGCAAAGAAGATGAATCTTGAAGAGTACGGGTTTATACAAAGGAAGATCAACAAGGCCAGTGAAAAATGAAAGGCGCTGGATAATTAACTATCATGGAAGCTCACATATCTTTTATGCACATTTTGGTTGCTAATTGTAAAAGCAATTCCAGCCTATGTAATGATCAGCATCTTTTTATTTTTTCAAAATGGACCAATCAATATTACTGTTAAATTAGGTTTTGGACCTAACTCACACCCCAAAAACTAGCTCAAAGGGAGGAGGATTGCCCAAGCCTTATAAGGAGTCCACTCATCTCATTAACCACCAATGTGGGACTTTTGTCATTCTTTAACACCCCACCTCACGCCCAGTGCTTAGCATCTGGTGCGTGGGCAATTTTGATTTTTGGGGGCCCCAACATTGGGTGAGATGAGCCTTGCTCTGATACCATGTTAAATTAGGTTTTGGGCCTAACTCACACCCCAAAACCTAACTTTTGTGGTGTGAGTTGGGCCCAAGACCTAATTTAACAATTACATTCTTTAAGAGATCTAACGACAACTACAGCTTAAACCATGGACAAAACATGTCAAGCATATGATATGGACTATGCATTACCAGATGTAGCCCCTTCCGGCCCTTATGTGGGTTCCTTTGGAGAGGAACAAGAGAACATTTGAAGGGGTGGAAATGAGTTAGTACAGTATAGGGCATGCCTTTTATATGTTGGCCAATATGGTGCAACCACATAATTCTTGTTAGTATAGATGACATGATTATGTCCCATTCGTAGAAAATATTCTTTTTGTGTAGGTTTTTACTTTTTGTTAACAACTAGTTTATGGGGCTTTCCCAACTACATCAGCAAATTATTTATGTATCATAAAGGGAACTTTTTATTTGGCTTAGATGATTGATCGTATAAAAGCAGCTACAGAATCTGGAAGTCAAACCTTAAACCTAAGGGAATAAATTTTCTTTTGATGGTTTGACTAAATACAGGAAGTTCTCTTAGCACCAAATGAAAACCAATGGGGAACATCACAGCAAAGGATGAAGGAGGATTGCAAATTATAAATTCAATGTTCATTTTCACTCTTCGACGAATTTAACTACACAGGGACTTCCGAGAATGTATCTTACTTTAGATTAGGGTTTCCTAGAAGTCCATAACTAGTAGGTATTCTATTTTTCAGGAACCTTTAGATAAATTGACATAGAGAGTTTGACCTAGTAGGTTATAGTGTTCTAGTAGAATGTTGTGTTTTCTCTGTTAATGAAAGATGGTTCAAGGGCTTCAAGGTGAACAAAGGGCAAACAAAATGTACTATACATTTCACATCATCTATATGCGAATGATACTCTCATTTTTCCTGAACCAGCAGCATGTCAACTAAAGTACTTGATATTTATTTTGAGTGTTTAGAGGCAGTCTCAAGACTTCATGTCAATTGGTCAAAACAGGTTAATTCCAGTCAACTCAGTGTGAGATTTACAAGGCATGACAACTATATTTGGCTGTCAAGTAGGAAGTCTTCCTATGGTTTAGTTGGATCTGTCTTTCGGGGCAAAACATAAAGCATAACTACATAGCAGGAGGTGGAAAGATGTGAAATGAGTTTATCCAGCTAGAAGAAAAATACCTTTCTCTAGTGGGACACTTGAATCATAATCATAGTGTGTTGGATTCAATGCCAACATATATTATGTCATTGTTCCCAATGCCTATTAAGGTGAAAAAGAGAATTGACAAGTTAAGGAGAAATTTCCCATGGAAAGGCAATAGAAGGTAATTTCAACCTAGTGAAGTACAGCATCATCACTATAAAGAAGGTTCAGGCAGAGGCGGATCCAGATTTATGTTTTATTGGTTCGAGTGCGAAAACCTATCGCAGCTCATTCGATTAATTGAATTTAAAATCTATTATTTCTACTATTTACTGAATTTTTTAACACATATACTCTCCAGGGGTTGGATGAATACATATTATATCCTCTCCAGGGGTTGGACATCAAGAACTTAAGAGTACAAAATAGGAGCCTTTTGAAGTAAACGCTATGAAGAAATAATGTTGAAATCAATGCTCTAAGGAGGAAGGCTATCACAGTGTAGTTTGGTCAAGAGAACATGAGGTGTTCAAAGACAGGCTCTCCACCACAAGGAATAGGTGTGGGGAAAAATATTGGAGCAACATGCCACGTTTTTCACAAGATATGGAAATCAAGATAGGGAATGGAAGAAAAGTCTCTTTCTGGGGAAATAATTGGCTAGGACACTCTCCTCTTAGAAATGAATTTCTCACTCTTTTTAACCCTTCACAGGACACTAACTTTACACTAGCACAAAGCAGGAAGGGAAACATTTGGAACATCACTTTCAGAAGAAATCCTAATGGATAGGAAATTAGAGTGATTGCAGATTTTTTCAGCTTTTTATCTACATTCCACTGTCTTAATAACAATGAAGATCAAAAACTTGAAAGGGTCAGGAAAATGAATCATTTACAGTTAGTTCATGCTACAGTCAGAAGGAACAATCATATTACTCAGAGACAATGATTAAGGGTTGCAAAACATATGCACCAGTTAATGTGATGTTCCTCTGCGGCTAATAACCAAAGAATCATGCTTCACTCAAGATAATCTACGAATAAGGAGGATACAATCAGCCAACAGATGTTACAAGTGTTGAGAAGAATCAGAATCAAACAATTGTTTGTTCCTTCACTGAACTATGACTTTACATGTTTGGAAGCTGTCAATCTTTTGGGACTGAAATGGGTTATGCCAAGAACAGTTTAAAAGTTTCTTTTGAGCTGGAACAGGTAAGGACTGACTAAGCACTTGATGAAGACTTGGAACACCATACCTTCTTGCATTTGGAGGTGCAGTTGAAAACGAAGGAATAAAAGATGCTTCACAGGACAAGAAAACACTATTTCGAAAGTTAGATCTGATTGCATCACATTGATAGCTTTCTGGTGTAATTTAGAAATGGTATCAGTGTTTTAGCTTTTCCTGATGTTGCTTTAGTTTCAATTTTTTGGTGTAATTGCAGTGCATTCTTAAGCGCTGCTCTTGACATCACATAATGCTTAATCTCAAAAATAAATAAATATATATATATATATATATATATATATATATATATATATATACATATTTAGAGAGAGAGAGAGTTTACTTTTTTGATAAGAATATAGTTTACTTCTTAATTTTGTTCTTCCCAGATTTTCTGATGCCTAGTCCTAAATAATTCTAATAGGAAAGGGAAACACATAAAAATTTCTAAATCACAAAGGAAAAAGGAAGTCTGGAAGGAAGCCAAAAGTTATTCACACTAAACCACAAATATTCTCTACTACATATAAGCTATAAGTGGAAGTCTGATTAAATGCCTACCTGGGGGTGTTAAAGTGCGTGCATCAATAAATGACTGAACCATGCCATTCCCAAATACTGCAAGCAGCTTGGCACCAAACCCAGCCGCTGAGAGGTGTTGAATCGCCTAAAGACAGGTACTTAACAATCATGAAGTGTGTATGATTCATGGACATGGCCATAGTTACAAGAACTAAATAAATAAAACTTCAAAGTTTTGAGGAGAGTGGAGACATCCATCAAAAATACAGACTTCACCAAAGAAGACGTGGAATTATGGGCTAAACTTAGGCAAGAAATAACATATCAACTGATCACAAAAAGCTTAGACCTATGTAGTCAAAACCTGACAGTAAATATATATCAAGAACAAAAGTAAACTTGCATAATATCAATCTGAACATCTAGAATCAAACAGCTGACTTCATGCCTAAATTTTGAAGAATGGTAGATGTACAACTCCTAACAATAATTATTGAGAAAGATATTTATAATTAAGCATGGACACAGATTTTGTGATATAAATGTGCAGATACTAAGACTCCAAAATACTTTCTCCGGAGAAAATAATTCAACTAGTCCCTCCCCCTCTTCTTCCCCTCACTTTGAACAAAACATAATTTTAAAGTGAAGTGTAAAACAAAGGCGAAGTCCCCCATTAACTTCGCAAAATACATAACTGCTATTTGGAGAGAGTAACTTTTTTCTTTAGTAACAATTTTTTGAACATTACATATATATTCTTGATATAACTTGTTCTTTATTGTACATCTATATAGCTTTTAGATATGGAAACTTTAATTTTTATAATACTGAGGAACCAATGTCTAGACCGAAAGTAAATTTCGTAATCTGAACACTGTTCTTCTTCTTAAGATAGAGGGAGTAGATTTCAAAATGTTTTGGAGGTTGACTGGCTTATTTGTCCCAGTGGATAAGAGTACAACACTCACATGTGAAGTCTATGCATACTCTTCTTGGAAACAATCCTACTAACAAAAAGGACGAGATAAGCAGAAATAACGGAAACTTTAATTTTTGTAATACTGAGGAATCAATGTCTAGACCAAAAGTAAATTTCGTAATCTGAACACTGTTCTTCTTATTAAGATAGAGGGAGTAGATTTCAAAATGTTTTGGAGGTTGACTGGCTTATTTGCCCCAGTGGATAAGATTACAAGACTCTCATGTGAAGTCTATGCATACTCTTCTTGGAAACAATCCTACTAACAAAAAGGACAAGATAAGCAGAAATAACACCTAATGAAACTACACTGGAAGTTGGCATCCACATAACATCCTTTGTGGGGAGAGAAGAAGATACAAATACTAGTTTGACAGATCAAATAACCTTGTAGTTAAAATGAAAAACAGATAACCCAAGTGTAGTTGACTTAAACTACTCAAAAGTCAACTGTTACCGCTCCATATGATAGGAATAATGCACAGAACAAAATTAACCAACCAAAGCCTCTGAAACTAACCTGCATTTCTCGTTCACGGTTAATGACATATTCAGTATTTGGACCATATAACCTAACTGTCATATTTTCATGCTTTCCGTCATCTTCTCTTACAGATACTTTTAGCACTGCAAAAATAAATAGAATATTGTTAGGACATACTACAATCTTAGCTGATATGTTTAGTCTTAAAAATTTCCGGGCAATAAAGATTTTAACAGTAAGAATCATTATTTTTGTCATAGGATAGTACATATTGTATACACAACTTTAGAATGATAAGTTTGGAATCCAAATGAGTGCTTACAAATTGCAAATTCAAACAAATTAAATACGCACATAGATTTGTGATGCCACCAGACACTGTCTCTACAGAGAAGTGAGAACCATCTAGATTTGACCATTGGTTGAACAAGTCCTTGCACAGGTCTCTGCACAGTTTCAAACCAAGTTCAGAAATAGAAGAGGAAGAACAAAAATTAGCCTCAATATACAGGTGCATGCATATGCTAAATATACTTCTGAGTGTGGGAAGAAAAAATTTACAATACATCTGTTTTACATACAATTTTCATCAGCCTGCCAAATCATGTCCCATTTAATCTCACATATACTTATTACGCAATAAGCAGAGGAAGACCTAAGACCTTTTACTTTACAATGACGGTGTCTTGACAACCATATGCACCTCGACTAGTTCACTGGATACATATTGCCACCTACTAGTGTATGTAACAGGTAATGAACCTACCAAGGCTTAGACAAATGGAAATAACTCACCTAGTGTCACTTTCGCTAGGGTTCAACCTTAGTTTCCAAGGTTGTCACTCCAACTCTACGTCCACTAGGCCACTCCCTTCAAGGAATAACTAGAAGTTTTTAAAAGAGCATAATCTTGTACTCTGATTCTCATTAAAACTAAAAGTTCATCCCTCAAATGATATTGCCATCATGCTACTTAGATAGATAAATTTATGTACTCACTACATCTCCTAGTACATTTTATTAAGATTCCATTCATATCTGAATGCCAAAATGGTGAACTATGCTATTGGAGCAAGTGAAATACTTTGAAATGAGCAAACACTAATTCTATATATCCAACAATTAGAATTCTGGTTTTCATAACATAAACAAGGATTGATACTCGAAAAATCTACTCCTAAGATCATTTCAACCAGTAGGAAAATGAAGCTTTTATATCATGTCCAACAGTGTTATATATCATTAACAAGCTGAAGAGAACAATAAACATAGAGCTTAAGGTAAAATCAACCATTTTACACTTGTCCAAAGTGAGTCTATGTTAATCAAACATATTACACTTTTAACCAATCTATCAACTCAACTCAAATCATACTTTTCTTAACATAAAAGAGATTGGCAAGACATCCATCAATCCTACTACTCTCTCTGACTCTATTAGTTTGGCCTGGCTTGATTGGACACAAAGTTAAGAGATGAAATAAGACTTTTGGCACATGAGTTAACATAAATAATTACCAAATCCTTTATCAAACTTTGCATTACATCCAGCAAGGCTTATAACAAATCATGTCAAATGCAAAACACATAAGTTAAACAAAACGCGAGTGCGTGCCTAAATAGCAGAACCACAACCTATCAAATCAAAACCTAAAGCCAGCATCCAAAATTGAAAAACTGCTCAAAAGAAATATGCCATTGTCAATTCAAATAAAGCGGAAATCCAAACATACACGATTTTAGGCCTTAGATGAGCAATAGAGAGAGAATGATCGACGGTGAGGGAGGAATAGGGAATTTTGGCGGTAAGGCTGTGGCGAGCTGCTTCTGTTACTTCCATGGCGTTCCAGATCTTCTTCGCTGCCCCATGTATTTGGTGCTACTATTTATAGATTTGTTGCAGATAATTCAAATGCTTTTTTGGGTCTCGCACTCTTTAGATTTTAGATTTACAAGACCGGGAAGTTCGTCGTTTTCGCTTTAAGACAATAATGCCCTTGCTCTAATTACGGTAAAATCTCACTAAATTAATATAGGTAGAATCATGAAATATTATTATTTTATAGAGATATTATTTAATCAATAAATTAATAAATATTAATTTAAAGAGTATTTTGAGATTTAATAAAGATTAATTTTGATGATATCAAAATCATTGCATCTTACTAATTTATGTATCATATTTATTGAATTCATATAAAAAAAAAAAACTATGGTGCAATTCGAAAAACATTTATCTCATCTAGAACAATGTTACATATTCAGAGGTCCATGACTTAGAAGAAATTGTAGATACTATTGTAAAAAAATAATGTTGATAATGAAATTGAAGATGATACGATACATTTGGAACCAGTTACACGTAAGGAAGCACTTATCATATTTAAAACTCTTCACAATTTTATGGTATAATTCGAAAAGACAACACCAGAACTTTTGGATGCAATAAGAAATGTTAGAGATGAACTTCAACTAGATTTAAATTTTCACAAAAAATAAAACAAAATCATATTTCACTAAATTATCTTACATATATTTATACTTTTAAATAATTATTAATTTATAATATTAACGAGACCATATATTTATACTGAGGTCTTCTAAAAATATATTATCTTATTATCTTATCGAAATTGGTGATTTTTTCCATTGGCCCAAGTCGGGACTAGAGGAAAATATTATCTTAGAGAGATTATTAATTTACCGAGTATTAATTTAATGAGATTTTATTGTCCTCTAATCTACTTTCATACTTTTACTTATCTATATATTATTTTATATAATTACAAGTTCATATTTCATAACATCCGGAAAATAACCAGTGCAATGATTTACATGCTTATTCATACCTGCAATACTTAATTCAATCATAAATAATATAACTATGTCCAAAGACCAATAAACATGCAATACAACTCAAGTTATATATCAACAACTAAGTTACCTCAATCGTAACGTATCTCAATTGACGAATTAGAAGCAACAAGCTGAATTATCGAAGCCTTATTTTTTCTCAATGCCTCAGAATGTTAAAAGTCTAAGGCAAACAAAGTATAAGTTCCCTTCAATGACCTATTTTCTCAAACGAAGGTCTTGAATATTCAAACCCACATAATTCTACTTTTTTAGGAGGTCTAATGAATTTTTAACAGATCAAAAATATTCAATCACGGGTTTCCATGATCACTATAATCTCATTCATGGAGTTTTAGCCCATTAGCCTCTCTTGAGTCGTTCATATGCCCAAGAACGTATTTTTATGAGATTTCTAGGTTCCCCAACACCTAAACTAAAACCTAGGTTAACAACTTCGTGCTAGAAGATCAAATTTAATGAAAAAGAACTAAAATCAAGCCTAATTATCCTCCCTTAACATTTTGCCCCAATAATAAATAAAGTAGGGTTCAAGCTATAAAGTCCCACGAAAAATTCACATTTTGATTCTATAAAGAGAGTGGATTATAGTAGAAAAAATGGATTGGAATTACTTACCTCAAGAGAGAAAAGTCCTAAATCATCGAAATATCGTTCTTAGGGTTCTATAGTTGAATATTCTAAGTTATGATCAAGATTGGACAAAAATTGACTCAAAAAAGAGGTTACTATTTCCCCACCTTTGTTGTCTTCACTGTGGCAAAGCCTCCACGTGCTCTAGCGAAAGAGGCCTTTGTTATAGCAAAACTTGACAGATTTTTCTCACTTTGTTCATTTTTTGACTCTTTTGTCAATTCTCAACTAATGGGGACTTATGTAAAGATACTTTAGTCTTAAACAACCATAACGGATGGGCATGTTGTTACATCAGATACTAATTAAACATACATTCATCATCGAACATCCAAAGGTAGGCAAGAAGGAAAAGATAGAAAGAAAGATTACCACACTCCAGGAATAACTGAGGATATCTATTATGCATGTCAGAGTCAGTCTCTTATGTGGCCTCGTTTATCGTACGGTTCTTTCACTGGACCTTCACAGACAAAATAACTTTGGATCTCAGCTTGGGAACCTCTCTATCTAGAATATCCACAAGCTTTTCCTCATAAGACAAATTCTCATCAAATAACATAGAATCTACCATAGAACTTTTTTCAGCATAGAAACATGAAACACTGAATGAATAGCTGATAAATCTAGAGGCAAGATCAATTCATAGTCTACCTCTTCCACTCATCTAAGAAACTCAAAAGTATCAATAAATCTGAGACTCAACTTATCCTTGTTCACAAACCTCATCACTCTCTTCATGGACAAAATTATAAGCAAAACTTGCTCCCCGACCATAAACTTCCTATCTTTAACCTTTTCATGTGCATATTTTTTTTGTCTACTCTAAGCTGACCAAAACTCAGAATCATTTTCACCTTCTCCAATGACTCTCTCAAAAGATCAGTATCCCACAATCTCACCTTAAATGCATCAAATCAACCAATGTGATATCTACACTTCCTCGCATACAACGCCTCAAATATAGCAATATCAATTCTAGAGTGATAATTGTTATTATATGCAAACTCAACAAATGGCAAGGACTGATTTCAATGAACATCAAAGTAGATCAAACATGCACAGAGCATGTCCTCCAACATCAAAATAGTCCACTCAGACTGTCCATCCGTCTAAGGGTGAAAAGTTGTACTCAAATAAGGTCTAAAGTTTAATCTCAAGGTTCTCCAAAAGTTAGAAGTAAATTATATACCTCTATCTGAAATGATAGAGACCGGAACTCCATGCAATTGAAGAATCTCACGAAGGTTATTCTAAAGAATTTATGTCTCACGATGCATACATTTGATTCTTATAGGGTAAAAAAATTATAAACCAATCAATTCAAATAGCAAAATTTGTTATTTTATGTAATTTCTTCATAAGTATTAAAAGAAGAAAAATAGTGCCAATAACAAAAGCTTTATTTGTGTTCACAATAATCAAAAGACTATGGACACTCAATAGTCAGTTCACAAAAAGACTATAGACTGCCACAAGTTCATTGTTGTCTTTGGTTCATTCATGAACTTCCTCGTGATTCCAAGAGCATCTTTTGGCATGGTTGCATAAAGCGCTATTACTTCAACTTTGGTAGGCAAAAGGGACAAAATCTTATGAATCTGCCAATAGAAGAAATAATCAAAATTATGAATCTATAAACATGTTTAATTTCACATTTTTATTTCAAGAGATATATATAATAAAACTAGAAACCTCATACCTAAATATTTTCATATAATCGAAAAGCTTACTGTAAAATATAATTGTAGAAATAAAATACATGGACATTAAATCCTGTTGAAAGCATTTCATCAGCCTCGTCTAGCACAACCATTTTAATATGATCAGGATGGAGAGGTTGATTCTGTGTGCACAACAGATCTGACACACACGAAGGTGTACCAACAACTAGATGAGCACCAACGGGTAGAATGTGGTTATCCGCCTCAATGCAACTATCACCTACACATGCA
Source organism: Solanum appendiculatum (assembly GCA_018342035.1). Classification (NCBI taxonomy): domain Eukaryota; kingdom Viridiplantae; phylum Streptophyta; class Magnoliopsida; order Solanales; family Solanaceae; genus Solanum; species Solanum appendiculatum. The sequence goes on from JAGDQO010000472.1 coordinate 10,454, forward strand.
TGACTTTTTACTTCAATCTGTCCACGATGTGCTTGCATGACTTTCTCAATCTGATGTGCACGTTCAATGGTAGGTGTCAAAAATAAGACTTGACAATGAACTGAATTATTATCGAGCTTTTGTAAAATTTGAAAACAAAAAGCAACTATCTTCTCTGAGGCAGATTGAATCTTAGCCTTCATTTTAGATTAAATAGCAAACCTACAAGTCATAAGTCAAACTTTAAAATCTTCCATGTCAATCATATATCCACAAAATAGCTAAATATACCAAAGAGACGAGAGCCTTGTGACTTCAAAATGGAGGTGTTTGATCTCATTTTCCAAAGGTCTAATATTTGGGATATCGTCTATCAGCTGCAAACCTTTTTTCATAAATTGCCTACAATTGATTTCATGCTCAATCTGAATCTGATCTATCATAATATTCCTGTGATGAAGTTCCTCTCTAGCAATACCTAATTCGTATTGTGAAACAATTCGTTCTTCAATGAGCCTACGATTTTCATTCCTAAGTCTTTGAATTTCACCTTCCATCTCGCACATATTCTGGAAAAATAATTCCAAAAATTTAGATCAAACAATCAAAAGAAAAATAGTAGTTCAAGATAAAATGAATTATACAAAGTTCGATAAGATAGAATTACTGAGGAATTTGACAAAAAATGGAAAGACAAAAATAATAAGCTCTATCACAACAACGTTATTTTCCATTCCATAACTAAGGAATTTGTTTGAAGATGAATAAAAATAAATCATTTTAAAAAGTGATTATAATTAATCTCATTCCCGATTTATGTGTCACCCTTTTTCTTTTTAGTACATCCAAAAAATATCGTCTATATATATTTAAAACTAATTCAACTTTAAAATTGCCCTTTGCGCTCGATGAAATTATTTATAGTCACATTAATCTATAAGAGTTATTTTCGACTATAAATTTCAAAAGTCCTTTTTTCTTAAACAGTTTGTTAAGCTATATAGTGCACATAATTTTAGACTAGAGAAATTGTCTTTTTTTCTTTCTAAGAAGGTATACTTTTGGAGGGTAACAATTTTAATTTGTCTAAGCAACTTATAAAAATATTTTTCAATTTTATAGATATGATTTATATTTGATCAAGGCTCCAAAAATATTATCAGGAAAAAGCTATTTTTTCAGAGCTAGAAAAATAAAATCGTCAAAGCTAAAAAGGTAAAAAATAAAAATAAAAAAGAAATGAAATAGCACAAATCATAGAATTTTCGAACCTTCAGAAGATGGGAAAGTTGAAGAGTCGCAACGTTGATGCCTCCTAGAGAATGGTTAATAAGGTGATTTGAATTCCTTACAAGAAAGCTCGTCTCGCCGAAAGAAAAAATAATACTAATATTCGAGTAGAACCATTACTGTGGGTGATACTGATAGTAACATAGGGTGTGTGTGTGTTTGATATATATAAGAAAGAAATAGGTGATGAGATTGTCCTAAATCTTGTGTATTGAAGAAAAATAGGAAAAAGGTGAAAAATGGTCAAAGAAGTGGGTGATTAGATTTTTAAAATCTCGCACAATGATATAAACATAAGTTGATAACAGTAAAATAATTTATTAAATAGAGGAAATCTAAATTCTTAAACGCTCGAAATAATGCTCTATTTATTATAGGAAAATATCATTTTAAAACGGTTTGCTATGGATAGTTTTAGCATAATGAAGAGAGAAATATGATAGATTACTAAGAAAAAAAGTAAAATTTTCATTTATAGATCTATATTTATATTTTATTATTTTGAAATATTCTATATTTATAAATATGGTTAAAGGCGTGTCTAGAAGGATGGTACAAAAAAATTACAGATGACCTCTAAAAATTACAATACGAAATAGGATTAAGCAATTGGGTGACACATTATAAATTGAGGGGAGGAGGGGTGGGCTTTACTTGTATGTGGCACACAATGATAGTATACCCTACGTACTTGATCCATTCGACACAAATTTTATACGTTCAAAGTGACAATTACTATATATGTTTCATGACCCAAAACGTCATGACTATTACCCACACCAATCTCCCTGTGAGCAAACTAATACTTAACATCCTAACTCATGCAATATCACGACCTAACCCACTGGGCCGTGCAGACACCTACTCTATTACCTAGATTGGAGAACCCTCAAACCATAAGTTGATTTAAAAACCCAGGATGTTTACAAAAGAGACAACTAACACTTTCCCAGGAACTAGTCTAAACGGACACAAAAAGGACGAAGAAAATACAATGACTAAAAGAAATTTATGACACAGCTCCCATCATAAGTAAAGAGGAGTAGAAGTTGTCGGAGATTACCATCGTCTTCACCTATGAAACATCACTAATTCCTGCAACCAGACCATGCCAAGTGTCATAGCAAGAATAGTACCAGTACAAACAACACGTACTGGTAGACATCATTGATCGATCCGAACCTACCACATAATATCATGTAATTGATCAGAAACATGAACTTGAATGACAAACGAGAGGCCTCGGATCGTCGTTCAACATGCTTAACATAACCACACTTCTTGGAACTCATACATTCTAGCTCAAGTCACTCCACCTACTTTCGCTGCCAACTCCACCATCTAAGCCACTTTAAAGCTTCTCAAGCATACCCTTTATACCACCTTCATATCAATTCATAACCTAACTCTTTTATCACATAGAGATTTCTCGAACACAAAACCACTACCAAATCTATTAACCAAGCTACTACTCTACTACCTTAAGTTCTCACACCAACACCCTGGCCCTCAACCCATTCGAGTACACCATATGCAAGACTTATCAGAAATGTTCTAAACATGGAATCACCATAGCCAGTCCCAACCTTTAAACAATTCACCAGACCCCCGGTGATCAATCTGACCTAGTTACCCCAAACTTAGCAAAACAGATCACATATAATTAACATCACAAGTACAATATAGTCCGAACTCCCAATCCTAACCCTGAATTGAAATATACCACTACACAAGAGTGTAAATAAGTAACTAAAGGGCTGTGACATAGGCCAACACTTATAACCAAAAACACGACCACATGGACTCCCCGTCCCAACATCCTGAACAACCAATGCACGAAACATGTCCCACATGATCACAATTACATATATCCGATCCTCTTATGAACCACAAATACACATACCTGGTCCTCTCATGGAACTCACACACACATTGTTAGTGTACCGATGTGGTATCCGAGCCAACCAGTGTTAGTATTCATACCATACATAGAATCCGAGACAATCAGTACTAGTATTTATACGAGGTATGGTATCCTAGCCAACCATTAGTATTCCTATATCGGCGTGGTACTTGAGCCAACCAGCAATCACAAACACAATAAACAGTAACACTTGAACCCACAAGCAAAGTAAACATGTTCATTGCATGAGGTTATCAACATGATGTAATTTCATATCCTTCCTTATATTTTTTCCAACATGCGATGCACAAGTGATACCATAAGGCAGAAGACATGCATATATACATAAATTTGAAAACATACAACTATCACCTACCGAAAAGTAACCACTAGCCAATTCCTGATCATTCTAAACTTGCCCCCAGCTTCATTCCCAGGCAACACTTATTCATACCATAAACCAATCACCATTAGCTAACATCCACTATCAGCCTACCCATCATAGCCACAACAAAATTGTCCAGACTCCATCTCAGAAGATCTATGCATGCAATCTCCAAAATTCACAAGATATAATTCAGTAAAAACGAGCCTAACTACTCAGTTAAAGAAAATTTAGCCTACCTGGGTTACAAGCTTCTGCTGATGAACCTTGATCATGAGTTTTTGGCTCCGTGAGAGCGAATCATGACGAATGAGGACTGAAATTTCTTGGATTTTCACCTTCCTTGCATTGTAATCTCTCTCCTCTATTACTCTCATGCCTCAGGTGCCTTCGGAGAGTTTTTGGAGCAACCCTCATTAATTTTCTCCTTTCAAAATTCGAAAGAAAAATAAAAGAAGCCACATTAACTAGGGTCTGATTTTTCGTCGGCCCGCTATAGCGGTATCGCCATAGTAGGAAGCTTCCTGTTATGTTGTGCTGACGCCAGCCCGTTCGATTTTAAAATAAGTCAATTTCATTGTGTGCTCAATTTTTTAAATTTGGCACCATATTTCAAAATTTTGGAATTTCACTCGAGATGCCTTTGAGTAACGATAGATCGGGTCGTTACATGCAACATCTAACCATTCTAGCAAAAATTATGAAGACACAAAATATAACTCTAAGTCTCAAAATAAATAAATAAATAAATAAAATAATGAAAGTCTTTAATACTATATTCCTAGAATTCGAAAGTCACCGTACTAAAACATCTCACTAAAAAGTTTAAAAGTAGAAATAACTAAATAATAAAGAGTCTTAATATCTCAAAAAGAAAAACATAAGAAATAAGAGGATCTGTGGCAGCTCAGACGGAAGTAGCTCTCCCTTAGATCTAAAAATAATGCTGCTAAATACAGGGTCTACTTGCCTCTTCTGGATCACAGTCTACATTAAAAAAAAGTGCAAAAGTAACATCAGTACAAATACTATGTAATGATAGATATCATAGGCTGACTAAGATTAGTACAAATATATAATCACAGTCATATACAAGTAGACATGCACTTCTACATAGTTAAGCTTATAAGACACAGTTCATCAAATCATCGCAAGTCACCACAATAGCCCCAAGGGTAACAAACAAATAATCCAATAGCCAAAAGGCGAACAATTTAACTATAATCAACATATACAAATAGTCTCTGAGCCGAGTCTAAAATAGGGCCACTACTAACAAAATAAAAATCTCAACAATAAGGAATGTAACAACTCGAGCAGCCAACAATCAACAATCATCGATACAAGTATACAACGATAACAATCTTTTTGTGTTATTCCTAAGCTTTAATTAGGAAACATGCTAAAAAAGAGAATATCTTTAACATACCCTTTTTGATGATTTAAAGCAATCAATTGGCTTCTGCCAAAACCCCCCTTGATACTACAACATGGTAGGATCACAATCAACACACAAGAAAACAAGATACCATGATAATTCAATAATTAATATAGATTTCTATCGTAATTTACTATTTGAGGCTTATCGAAGCTAGAATCATTGAAGAGAGGGTCTTACCTTGGTTTTAAGCTCGGAATATAATTTGAAATCTCAAAATGCAGCCAAACCCCTGCTGCCCCGACACTAATAGAGACACGCTACAAAATCGACGAGATAATATATACCACAACAACGAGCTCAATACGTAGAATAACTTCCGTCAAGGACTTAGGCCGAGAAAAATAATAACCAAAGGTGATTTTTGGTCTGAAACTGCTAGCTTCTGATTTCCGGAATGTAAAAATAAAGAACCAATGAACAAGAAGGAACTTTATATGCTTCCACCAACTTGGGTCCACTTCACATGCTTGATTGTATCATCTTGCAAAATGAAAATATTTCTTTATTCTGAAGTTGTATGGATGAATTGTTTGATATTTTAGAAACTAGACTCGTAAACCTTTGATTTGATATGTCGTGGGCCTTTTAATTCTGTATAGATTGAGAGAAAAGCTCTGAATCATTTGACCAATTTTAAAGAAACTTTATAAAAAGTAATTTGTGATTAGTTTCGCTAACTTCTACTTTACAACTCGTTTAATATCAAAACATAAAACATGACTATTGAATATGTCACACAACATCCTTCTTAACTTATCAATCAATCTTAGTCTTGCCATATAGGTACAAGTAGGCCTGGCAAAGGGACCGGGACAGCCCGCCCTGGCCCGGTACCGGCTCGAGACCCGTCTCGCCGGTCCCGGTCCCGGTCCCACGTGGCGAAGCGGGATAGGGGATAGGGGGACGGGTAGGGGGACGGTTCATGATTTGGTCCCGGTCGACCCGGCCCGGTCTGTCCCGGTCGAACCGGCCGGTCAAGTGGACCAACCGTTTTTTTAAAAAAACTTTGCAATTTATCCGTTGGGGACCGTTGGGGCAACGGCTAGTGGGCCCCCCCAACGGATATATTTGATTTTTGGGAGTCCCAAACACCCCCCTACCACTCCTACTCTTTAATCTTTTATTTTAACCCTCAAGTTACATAATATACACTTTAGTCCACTCTTTATATTATAAATACCCCTTTATCCTTCTTTTATTTCTCACAAATTATCTACTCTCTCAATTCTATATTTTATATTCTCTCATTCTTGAATCTTGATTCTTGATTCCACTTAATTCTCAATTCTCAATTCTAAATTTATATCATAATATTTATATTTCAATTAATATCATAATATTTATAATTCAATTATTTTATATTTTATATTGTTGCTATCAAGTATTGAAGCTACAACTTACAACTTACGATAATACATTTGGTTGGAGCAAGCTTCAAGAATTGGTTATAACCGTCTGCTATTAACGCAAACGTTTGGTACATTCGTTCCATTTCTTTATTTATACATTTTTTTCGCAATTAGTTTTTATGTTATTATTATTTATATATTACATTTTACATTTTATTAAATATGAGTTCTAATAAAAAAAATACCGGTAAGGAAAAAATAGCAACCGTTGTTTCCAATTTATTTAATTTTCCTAAAAAAAGTAGTAAGGAAAAAAATAAAAGTAAATGTGGTGGTTCTTCTTCTAAATCAATGCCTAGAGTTAGAATTAATACAAATGATTCTACTTTTGTTGATGATACTTCTTTCACTCCTCATTATAATATAGATACAAATGTTGAAATTGATCATGAATTTTTAGAACGACGTTTTAATAATCCTAATGTTGATGAAAATTTAGATGATGAAGTACAAGTTGATTTGGAAGAAGATGAATTAGATGAAACACCTACCAGTCCGGCGACGGAAGCTCCAACACAAACTACACCTCCAACTGAGGAAGATAGTCAACTCCCCCACCCACCCACCCCCCTTGTACCTCCTACAAGGGGAAAGGTGAAGTATCAACGCCCTAAAACTTCTGTTGTGTGACAATTTATGACTTTAGATACTGTAAACTCTCTTGCTATTTGTAATAAGTGTAAACAAGCATTTATACATAGAGTCGGTGGAGGTCAAGGTGGGACAGGGGGTTTAAATAGACATTTGATATCTTGTAGACCGATTGAATATAAGGCGGCTAAAGCTTTAGCCGATAAAAAAAAGGGAATTCAAATTGATGATGATGATATTAATTCTAGTGTTCCTCAATCGGTAGAGTGTTCTAACATGGTTCAAGGAACATTGGATCCTTCTAACCCCGGTGGTCCAATTACACAACGTAAATATAATAAAGAAAGAGATCGCAAAAATTTAGCTAAGATGGTTTCTGTTTGTGGTTTACCTTTTGGTTTTCCTTCACATCCCGATTTTATTGAATATATTAAACAAACTTATAATCCGTCTTTTAAAGGTGTTTCAAGAAATATAGTTAAATCTGATGTTTTAGAATTTCAAGGTAAACATTGTCAATATCTTCGTTGTTTATTTAGCATATTAGATTGTAGAGTGTCTATAACTTCTGATATGGGTCGTAGTGTTAATGGACGTGATTATTTAATTGTCACAGCACATTGGATTGATCATAACTGAAATTTGCAAAAAAGAATCTTAAGTTATAAAGAATGTGTAGAGAAAAAAACTGGTGCTTATATAGCTTCAATTGTTTTAGGTATTTTAGATTTTTATATGCTTTGTGATAAAGTGATGAGTGTCGCATTAGATAATGCCTCTAATAACACAAACGCTGCTGCTATGTTAAAAACTAGACTATGTCCAATTGATAATAACGTTTTCCTTGTTAGATGTGCTGCACATATATTAAATTTAATTGTACAAGATGGTATTTCATTATTTGATTGTGGTTGTATGAAAATAAAATATGTTGTTTTATGGATTTTTTATGCTCATAGACCTGCTAGAATTAGGGAATTTAACGAGCGTTGTGTACTATGTAATCTTACACCACGAAAAGTTCCAAAACATGTTAAAACTAGGTGAAATTCTTTTTATGAAATGCTTTCAGTTGCTTATGAATATCAACGACCCATACAAATGGTTTTTAATGCCCATAATTCTGACCCACTAGAAAGAATTTGTGATGAAGATTGGATAGAAACCAAAGAACTATTGGATTTTCTAAAACTTTTTTATAATGCTACAACCATGTTTTCTGGAGTTTATTATCCTACTATTTCATCAGTCTTAGTAAATATTTGTGCTATTTCAATTCAATTTCAAACATACAAAAAAATTGAAAAATTTAGACCGTCAATTGAAGCTATGATTGAAAAATTTTAAAAATATTTTTTTCCTATTCCTCAAATTTTTTTTACTGCGACTTTACTTAACCCTCAATATAAATTACGAGGTGTACAAGGACTTGTTCAAACTTTTTATGATACTTTAGAAATTTTACCGGAAGAAGTTCCAAGTTGTGAATTTTGTAAGTCTAGCATAAAAGTGCAAGCCAAAATTTTATATGAAAAATATAAAACTATGGAAATTAATGAAGGAGTTGTTGCTCAAACTTCTAATGCTATCAACAATGATTATATTGATAATTATATGCTTGGTTTTCTTGGTCTTAATTCTACTAACCGTGATGATTTTGAAGAATATCTTAATCAGTGTTTGGAAACAGTTACCGACGAGCAGGGCAACGTAAAAGTATTAGATTGGTGGAGGAAATGTGGTAGTGCATTTCCAACTCCTTAGCAAAATGGTTCGTGATGTTCTAGCTATTCAAGCTTCATCAGTTGCTTCAGAGGCTGCTTTTAGTGCGGCAAAGTTTCAAATTGGAGATCACAGACATTCATTGGCTGAAGAAAGCTTGGAGTCATCAGTTTTATTTAGAGACTGGATCAACGCCGAGAGAAGAAATTATAATTTGCCAAAGTTAAGCGCCAAACAAAACTCTTATTTTTTTAATTCAATATTTGGATGTAGTAGTGACGATGAACTAGATGCACAAGAGTTTCAAGCATCATTGCCAACACCGGAGGATGTTACCGTCTATTAGATACAAGAGTTAGAAAAAAGTTTTATTGGACAATACATATATTAGATTTACATACGAGAACTAATTGAAACAGAACTCTTCCTAGAAGGTGGCTGCGTAGATTAGTTACTCATCTAATATTTGTTACAAATATTAGATTTACATACGAGAACTTTTTGAAACAGAACCCTTCCTAGAAAGTGGCTGCGTAAATTAGTTACTCCTCTAATATTTAATTTGTAAATTGTAACTTGTAAGTTGTAAGTTGCAATTGAATTTTATTTGAATAAATTTAAAGGCTTTATTCAAGTCTTTTTTATATAACTATTGTGTTGCATTTAAATTTAATACTTTACTATACTTATCAAAACTTACTTCAAAATTTGAAATTTGAAATTTGAATTTTGAAAGTTAAAAGATGAAATTTGAATTTTTCAAAACTTAAGCATTGTAACTTAGCTAAAAAATAATATTCAAAACAATAAAAATTAAAAATGTCATTCAAAAAAAATATAACTTCAAAACAATTAAATAAATACAAAAAAAATAAAAATCCCGTGTCCCGTCCCATCCCATCCCCTAAAACACTGTCCCATCCAGTTAATCTAGTGGGACGGGATGGGACTTAGATTTGTCCCGCGAATTCCGGCCCGGTTCATCTCGGATCCGATTGAATCCCGATCAAACCTCGACCCGTCCCATCCCCGTCCCCTATGTCCCGGCCCGGCATCCCCGTCCCCGTCCCCTTGCCAGCCTTAGGTACAAGTTAATTAAGATATTTTAAAAGGGTGGGGTAATCCTTCCTCTCTTATAAACATTCATCCTCGAATGAAAAATCAAAGTCACATGGTTAAGTCCTTAGGAGTTGCCAAAAATTTTGTAGTCTTCTTTGTAAACGTGATTGTTGACACTCAATTTTGGCCTTACATTTTCAAAATTCATATTTTATGTTTTATTTATTAAATAGTTCAAAATACATTTTTTTTGTAATTTTAAATAAATTTATCAATAATTATTCTTATTTTTCAAAACATTAAAAAATTATTAGTTAATTTTGATTATATTATTTTTTGTCGCAATCAACTGAATATGTTGTGATATTGTTTCAGTTTGATTAATATTTTATGTTGAATTGCATTTTTTACATGTTAATTTTACTCGTGACATTTGTTAATATTCATTTTTATTTGTTACTTTTATTAATATTCATTTTGGTGATATTTTTTGCAGTCTAGAAATTCATTCAAATGTGAATAAAATTGCATACACAGATATCTATAGGTGATTTTTGATTTTCTATTTAAGCAATAGATTGATCATTAATTTAGTGGTGGTAAATAAGATTTTAGGAAAAAAATTTCATATTTTTAGTGTTTAATAAATTATTTTAGTGTTCATAATTTTTCGATGACAAACTCACCGAACTCCGTCAGAATCTGAGTCCATCACCCAAAAACCTCTTTCCCATTTTCCGACGAACCCTATCCCTTTCCCCCATTTTTTCCGGCAAGCCACAAACCATCGCACAACCCCTTTCTCCCACACTGACCAGTTAACAACAGCCAAACACCCACCAAAAACCACCCTTTTTTCCGGCCAACAAACTCAGACCAGCGACACCAAAACCCACCAGCCGCCAGAGCTATCACCACTTAACAACAGCCTCCGACCACCACAAAACAACCCAACCTCCATTCCATTCTTTTTCCGGCGAAACACCAAGCAAACAGCTCACCCAAAACGACCCCAAACCTCCACTGTTCTCCACCTAAATCAAACCTGAAACGACCATGAGCTCTCTGGTCCTTCACCACTGCTGCAACCAGCAGCTCTTCCACTCTTTTTCTCCGACCAAAACCCCCGGAAAACCACCGCCAGAGCCGCTAGAAACCACCACTACAGCAGCTCAACAACAACTCCAAAACTCCTTCTCTGTTTCTCCACCAACAGGCAACAACCAGCCACACATCACCCCCAACTAGCTCAACAACAGCCCACCGTCCATCCATCTGAAACCACCAAAGTCACGCCAGACCCACCAAAAATCCCAACTTTTCAAACCCGACCCAACCAGATCACCAACAGATCGGTGAGCAGCAACAACCAAGCTGTCACTGCCTCTATCTTCCTCCACGCCGGAATCCGGCGAAATCAGATCCGAAACCCCAACCTTCAACACCAAAACGTTACCAGCAGCTCCAAGCTCCGGTGACCCTTTTAACTTTACATTTTATGTTTTCTACTATGTCTATTTTAGCTGTTTTTATTGTTTTACTTTTTGATAATTGTTTTTTCATGTTTTTTTTTGTTTCCCCTTTTTTCCTTATGCCTATGGCTATTCACCCAAATATCACTGTGGCTTCCTTTTGCTTTGACTAATACGTTGTTGTTATTTTAGTTGTTATTATTTTTATTATGATTTTTATGGTCCAAGACAACTTTATTTTATTTTATTTGGTTACTGTTGTTTTAGTTTTATCATTGTTGTTTAATGTTATTTAATTCCTTATTACCTCGTTATGGCAGTGGTTGTTTTTTGTGATTGTTGAATGATTTATTTACTCTATTTTTATTGTTACCTATTTGCTTATTGTGATTTTGATCTTGAATTATTTTGTTGCCTCTTAATTTTAATGGCGTTGTTACCTTTATTTTTGATCTTATTGTTATATCAATTTTGGTTACTGCTTGTTAGTTGCTTCATACCATTTTTATATTATTTTGATAGGGTTCATATGACTTAGTGTTTGAAGAGTATATTAAAATTGACTAATGAAGAAATCTCTCCGTCGATTTTAGAGGCCCCATGTTAAAAGACAGAAATTTAGTTTAAGTTGTATTATATGTTATACATTATAAGTTAAAATTGGCCGATGAAAGAATTTTCGTCGATTCCCAAGGCCTCCAATGTTGATAAGACGGGTTTTTATTTTTAAGTTATTATTTAATTCATTCATTTTTATTCATATTTATTTATTACTAACACTTTTACTGAGTGTCTTTACAGGTAGTAAGCAAGCAAGCGATTTCCAATCCAAGAAACTCTCTCAAGTTCAAGCACAATTTCAAAAACTCCATGATTTTCAAAAATGATCAAGTGACAACAAGGATTCTGAACCCGGAGTTGCTTTTCAAGGAAGCTATTCGAATGAAGTTCGAATTATTTGTTTTTATTCATTGTTGTGTATATTATTAACTTTAGGCAAACTTAGGTCGTTTCTTATATTATTGTTTTACTTTATTATTTGTGTATATTACATGCTTATTATACTTGTATATTGTGGTTATCTCCTCCTCAATTTGAAAAAATGAATTCAGTCGGGACCCACCGTTGTAGATTTTGAAGGATGCCTAATACATTTCCTTCGAAATAACTTGAACCCTTACCTAGAATCTATAGGTTTCGTAGATTTATTTTAGTTAGTTAATTAATTGGTTTCCTAGTTTTTTCCTAAAATTAGGTGGCGATTCTTTAAAAATTCTTTTATTCTTTAAATTCTTTTAAAATTGAATTAATTGTTTTTTTTTTGAGTTACCACGACGTTTCACCTTATTTGAATAAAGTAGGGAGGTAAACAGTAACTACACAGAAATTTGAAATGCAAAATTTTCAAACCTAGACATCTTACAGAACGACACAAATAGCTAAATAGCATAGCTCCATAATAATAATGCCACTAAAATATAATAATAATAATAATAATAATAATAATAATAATAATAATAATAATAATAATAATAACAACAACAATAATAATAATAATAAATATAAAGACCGTGTATGTATCTTACCTCACTAAAGTAATCTAAACTAATAAGCCATCACCCTAGGGTCTGAAACAAGTGAGGATACCTGGATCTTATTCAATCCACAATTTCCCAGGTGACCTCTTCCCTATTCTTGTTTCTCCACAAGACTTTAACAAAAGTCACATCTTTGATCCTCAATCTTTGGACATGTCAGTCTAATATGGCAATTGGAGTTTACTCGTCAAACAACTCCTACATGATTTGAACGTCCTCTATTGGGACAATTGGAAAGAATCACCTATGCACTTTCGTAGCATCAATACAATGACGACTGGATGAATAGATTCTAGCCCCAAAGGCAATTCTAGCTCATAAGCCACATATCCTACCCTTCGGAGGATCCAATAGGACCCAATGAATCTTGGACTAAGCTTTTCCTTCCTACAAAATTTCATCACACCCTTCATAGGTGAGATTTTTAGGAATACCAAGTCATTGTTACAGAACTCTAAGTCTCTTCGTCGCACATCGAGGTATGACTTCTAGAGGCTTTGAGTTGTCAACAACCTCTCTCGAATGAGCTTAACCTGCTGCACTATGTCAGGTCCTACTAACTCTGACTCATCTACCTCAAATCATACAATAGGGGATCTGCATTCCGTCTATACAAAGTCTCATAATGAGTCATCTTGATGATGGAATGATAAATGTTATTATATGTGAACTCAATAGGCAGCAAGTGGTCATCCCAACTTCTCTTGAAGTCTAGCACACATGCCCGTAACACAACCTCAAGCGTCTGAATTGTGCACTCAATCTGGCCATCTGTCTGAGGTGAAAAGTTGTACTGATATTAACTTGGGTCCCTAGTTCCTTCTGGAAAAACTTCCAGAAGTTAGCGGTAAATTATGCCCCTCTATCAGAGATAATAGATACTGAGACATCTTGCAGCCTAACAATCTCACTAATGTATAACTCTGCATAGTCTTCGACTGTGAAGATAATCCAGACTGATAAGAAATGGACTGATTTCATTTCTATCACACGCCCCTTTTGCTACTATTAGTATCACTCATAGTACTAGTTCAACTCAAATATCATCAATAATATTTTTTTTCTTTCATGAGTTTGGCTATAAGGAATTCTAATCACTCTTTTAGCATTCTCTAAGAGGCACCTTCGCACTAGTATTGCAACAGTTCGACTTTTCTATGTTCTCAAGGTCTCAAATTTTATTATCTGTCTTGTTTCATTCTTTTTTTATTTTGACAGTTTTTTTAGTTGACATGAATCTCCTCTAATTCTTATGAATGAAGAATGAAGGATTTTGTTTAAATTTTAGTTCTTTCGTATGCTGTTGAATAAAAAAGAATCACTATTTGTAAAGTGGGAACAATACTGCATGTGTAACAGATAAACAAAGCTCATAAGCTAACACATTTATAGCTTATTTGGTCAAGTTTTTGGGAAGTAAAAAATATTAATTTTTTATTTTGAAAAGTGTTTATTTTAGAGAGTTAATAGCAAACAGATTGCTGCTTATCGAGCAAATTGGACGAATAATTTCACTTAACGGATTGGAATATCAGCTATCGGTTTCTAAATATACTAATCCACTAGCCAATCGATAAGATATCAATTGGTTCGATAACGGATTAACAATTATCGGATGATGCATCAGATAATCTCCATAGTACTTTTTTTTATGAATGCACCTTACAAAAAAAAGACTTCTTTTCATGAGTCCGGAGCCAAAAGGGCCACTTTTTTCTTTCAAAATGCATAAACGGCCTATCTATTTTTTTCTAAACCAAAATGGACAAATCCCTCCTGAGGGAGCGATATCCTTCCAACATAGTAACGCCATTACCTCCGTGTTAAAAGAAAATCGTTGCTCCGGCAGCGATTTCTTTTAAAAAAAAATTACTAATATTGCTACCATAACAACGATTTTTTGTAATTTTTTTTTTAACTAAAAACGCTGCACTTGCAGCGATATAAAAATATTTTTAAAGGAATCGCTGCACCAGTAGCGATTTCCAACCCATTTTGTTTTTTTAATTTGTTTTTTTTAAAAAAAATAATTGCAAGTCATGGAATCGCTGCACATGCAGAGATTTTTACTTTTTTTTTTAAAAAAAAAAAAATTATTTTCTCAACTTCCTATTTTCCTTTTTACCAACATATATATTTTCCCCAATACGAATTGTACTGCAAATAATATTCTTCCTCAATTTTTTTTTTAATTGTTACATGCAAATACTATTTACATGTCAAGTAAAAACAAAATTAGTTAAGTCACATGTATTACCTAAAAAAAAGAAAAAGTTCACATGATCCATATGTTCTTCTTATAAATTGCACAAAGTTGAAGTATAATTTTGTTAATAATATTCTTCCTCAATTTTTTTTTTAATTGTTACATGCAAATACTATTTACAAGTCAAGTAAAAACAAAATTAGTTAAGTCACATGTATTACCTAAAAAAAAAAAAGTTCACATGTTCCATATGTTCTTCTTATAAATTGCACAAAGTTGAAGTATAATTTTGTTAAAGTCTACCTCTCTC
Organism: Solanum appendiculatum; assembly: GCA_018342035.1. Lineage (NCBI taxonomy): Eukaryota > Viridiplantae > Streptophyta > Magnoliopsida > Solanales > Solanaceae > Solanum > Solanum appendiculatum. Next base: position 25,819 of record JAGDQO010000472.1, read on the forward strand.
ACTTCAAACTTTGTCTCACTTCCAACTTTGTCAATATTTTCGAAGTCTTTCATTTATAAGGTAAATTTTGATTTATTTTACTTTAAACTTTAAGAATTAGTTATAAACTTTTATTATATTGTGAAAATATTCTTCTTTAAATAATTATATTAACATTAACAATTTTTTTGATATTTTGTGTATAGATATGCATCCTTCAAATATGTATGTACATCCTGGTCCTGTGGAGTATGATGTATTAAGAATTCAAGTTGATCATCGTTCTGAAGGAATTTGGGATGGTAGTTTAAAAGAAGAGAAAACTTGCTTATATACGCGTCGCGGTGATGGTGAATTTTGGCAACATATAAAGTATCATCCCTTACATCTTCACATTCGTCAGTATTTTGAAAATTGTAGGTTTAAAGGAATTCTTGATGTAGGATTTGTGCCGTATGACTCCGGACTAATTTCTGCTTTAATTGAAAGGTGGCGTCCAGAAACGCATACCTTTCACATGCGAACTGGCGACGCTACCATAACTTTGCAAGATGTAGAAATTTTGTTCGGAATGGTGATAGATGGTAGTCCTATAATTTTAAATGGCGCTTATACTTTAGGAGTTTTGGGTAGACAAGAAATGATGTTGGAATTATTGGGATGGTCACCCGATAATGATTGTTTTTCTAGTGTTAGTAGACTGCTAACATTTAAATTAGACGAGCATATTGAGAGTTTAGATGATATTACTGATCATTCAACTGAGCATGAGGTGCAACAAAGGTTCAGATTATATTTATTATGGTTATGTGGTGGTTCAATATTTCTAGATAAATCTAATAATAAGCTTAATTTGGACCTTTTGATTGAGATGAGAAATTTAAACGTAATGTCAACACAAGCATGGGGAGCAGCCGCATTATCCTATTTGTATAATTGTTTATGTCGTGCATCAATGAAACAATCAAATGACGTTTGTGGATTTCTCTTTTTAGTACAGGTATATAATTTTTTAAAATTATTTTTTATATTTTAGTAATATGCACTTTTAAATTTAATTATATTCTAAAAATTGCTAAATTTTATTTATTGTAGATTTGGGCATGGGAACGTATTATTCCCCTACAACCATCACCGTTTCCTATAAGGACCAACCAACTTGACGCACCAACTCCGCTTGCACGTAAATGGACTCGACGTAGAAATCATCAAAATGAGGCACGAACTATAATCGGTGTGATTAGGGATGTAGTAGATAACCAAACTGAGGATCATGTATTTAAATATTATTATTTTTATTGCAAGAAATTAAATTTTATAAAAAAATCATTGATGATACTGATTTTATTTAAATTTTTAACAATTCATATTTTTATCCCACTATCCAAGAAAATCATGTGAATATAATGACAAATATATAGATTTTTGGTAGTTTCTCAAAATAAAATATTTTATTGTGTTACATCAAATCATATGACATAATAGAAAAAAAAATATCTTGTAAGATTGTTTTAATTAATGTACATATCTGTTTTTATATTTTTGTCAAATATTTAATAATTATTTTACTTACATTTTTTATAGTTTATTTGGCAACCTTATTCAGAAGATGTTATTAATGGATTGCCTGAGTGGTGTCAGTTAGGACAATCCGTTTGGATGGCACATGTGCCACTCATTTGTGGAATTTATCGTGAGTGGCACATGGTTGACCGTGTTGTGAGACAGTTTGGTTATTTACAACATATTCCTGGGCCGTGTACGCAATTTTCCGAACATCATTTTAAGCGTCATAAACGATCCAAAATAAAACAAGAGGATATAGATGTGTTTAACTACACACAATATTTATGGGAACATCGTCAAAATTCTATATTTCAACCTCCATTTGTAAGCGATCAAACAGATTACTTTCGTTGGTACATGAGGCATTCCCGCATGTTAATTGGAAATCCACAACATGCTGTTCAAAGAGGGTATCAACACATGGCAAGAAGACATGAGGCATTAGTATGTATACTATGAAAATTTTAAATCATTATACCGATCTTTAACATTTTTTTTGTTATTAATAATTTTTATTTATTTTAGGTTAGGGGGCATGAAATGCAGTATCGTAGAGCTCAAATGATTGAAAATGATGAAAACCAATCTAATGAAATGAGACAATATGCAGAGGAGGTCGCTTGTATTTCAATGGAATCAATGAATGCAGCCTTTCAGGGAACGCGGTTGAGCTTTGCTCCTGATTACAATCCTCACACTCAATATGAGAAACCGCCACCAGTACAAGTATCCCGTCGATCGGGACAAACAACACCTAGAGATGGTGCACGTCGGGGTAGAAGGAGTATTGCTGAAGGTCGTGGTCGTGGTCGAAATCGTATGGAGCATCATTTGATTGATAATAACGCACATTTGGTGGCTACTCCGGAGCCTTATTATCCCACGTTTGATTTTTCTGCCGGGCCTTCTAATACTACTGCTAATTTTTCAAGTCAGGAAACAGTTGGTTTTGTAACTCCACATGTTGCGATATCTGATTTTGCGCAATTCAGCGGATCTCAGCATGGTATTCAACATTGTATGCGTGAATTTCCTATTCATAATTCCCCATTTGGTGGGAGGTTGAATTTTTCAAATGTAAGTATGCCAATTTTAATTGAAATTTTATAATATTTTCTTAATTTTTTTTGCATATTTATTTAACTATATTGTATTGTATTATAGGTAACTGCGTCTCATGATACATGGTTTAATGCTAAAGCTTCACAACATTCAATATTTGTTAGAGAGAATCTCCCTAGAAGAACATCTAGGCCACACAAATCAACTAGATGTGGTACAGGAAGTCACTATCAAAATGAGGAAGATTCGGATGATTCGGAAAATGAAGACGAAAATGAAGATGTAGAGGATTCGGAAGACTCAGAAGAATAACTTTTATGTATTTTTATTATTATTTTAAAATGTAGTATTTTAAATATGTTGCGGTAAGATTTTTATAAGTATTGAAATTTGTTGTTTTGTGCAAATTTCAATAAAGAGTTTGAATTGTCTTGTGCAAATCAAGAATCTTGTGCAGTAAGATTCTCCTCTTTTTTTTCAAAATATTGTCCTCCTTTTTTTTTTTCAAAATTTGCAGGTCTATTTCTTTTTCAATTGTGCAGTATAGGTCAAATCAACTATTTTTAAGTTAGGTCAAATCAACTATTTTTATGTTAGGTCAAATCAACTATTTATTACGGTATGGTAAAATATAAACTCACGGATCTCTTTTGAATTTTTAATTTTAACTCATTTGAATGATCAATTTATTATTATACAAGACAGATTAAATGAATATCAACATGTATTTAAAAATGATATATTATTATATTAATAATAAGACAGAAAATTACATTCATCTTAAAAACATAAACAATATATTTAAAATCGAGTAGGACATCGTGCCTTTGTGTGACCCGTTTCCTTGCAAACACTACATTTTCTGGCCATACGAGCTGGAGCTATATCCATATCATTTTTAAGTTGGCTTCTTACTTGCACACCAGATGTTCGCATATATTCAGTATTTACAATTAAATAAAATGGACTTGGCGGCCAATACACTTCATCACCCACGGGGGTAAATGTCCCACTGTATGTTTGTTTGTAATATTTTGTACTGTAGAATTTGCTTACATATGACTTTGGCTCGATTCCACGGAGTCCACCAAAATTTAATGGCATGCGAGCAAGGCATATGATAGTTTCTCCATTTTCCACAAGAACATTTCTTACCCTTTGCAGTAACTTTGTGGACATTTCCACCTTTACTATCATCAGCAAAAGTAAGAATTTCAAATACTCCATCACAAGTGTTGTAAGTCATCATATCAGTATGCCCTTGAGCTCTTTGATAATAATCATTAATTTTTTTATCTATTACAAGAGGCCACGTCATTTTAGTTTGAAGTAATGCGACAGCAAGGTTGTTTCTTTCGACAAAGCGATCAACAAGAGCTTTGAACATCATGCGAACCATAGCAGTTACAGGAAGCCCTCAAGCTTTTTTCAATAGACCATTATACGACTCAGACACATTTGTTGTCATGGCACCCCATCTACGACCATCATCCTTATACATTGTCCATTTTTCCAAAGGAAATTCATTTAACCATATATATGCTGCAGGAGATGATGTTTTGATTTGTTGCATCCGTTGCACAAATTTCTTCTTTTGGTGCTCTGTAGCAGCCAACCACATTAATTTCTCGAGTTCACTATTTACAAATTTTTTATTAAAATTTGCTTTTAAGTGTCGAACACAAAATCTGTGGTATGTGTTGGGTGGACTCAACCAATCATAAGATTGAATAAATTGCAAGATTCCTTGATGACGGTCAGAAATGAGACCAATTCCTTGTCGCTCACAAACAACATGTGTCCATAATAACTTGAGAAACCATGACCAAGACTTAAAACTCTCACGTGCAACTAAAGCATATGCAAGTGGAAAAATATTTCTATTCGCATCAATCCCAACCGCAATTAATAGTTTCATATCATACAAACCATAAAGATGTGTGCCGTCGATGGAAATGACCGGCCTACAACTTTTGAAACCATCAATGCTTGGTTTAAAAGCCCAAAAAAGAAATTTAAAGATTTGCTCGCCTTGCATTGTTGTAGAATGATGCTCCCACTCAATAATAGTGCCTGGATTGAATAATTGTAGTGCAGCCATGTATCGAGGTAATGCCTTAAATGAACTTTCAAAATCGCCATAAACCATATGAAATGCTTTTCTCCGACCTTTTTGTGCTTTCCGATAACTAGGAGTGTAGTGATGTTTTCCTTTAATGATTTCACGGACCATCTTAATATTTATATCTGGATTTTGCATAACATACGGTATCAATGAAGTGGCAATCATGTTACTATTCAAATTGAAATGATCCTCCTTATAGTTATCAGTAAGACAAGTATGCGATCCAATCATTTTACCTGCCTTCCACATACCACTTGAAATCTCTCTAAAGCGAATCATTCCAATTCATAACGCTTGCAAATAACTCTCCAACTTTTACTCTTGGATCGATCACAAAGAAATTCCTTTTTAATTGCAAGACTATGTGCTCTTACGACAGATTTCATTTGTTTCTTATTCATAAATAGCATACCTAGTTGCATATACAAATTATATTAATCAATATAAAATAAATAAAAAATACTACAAAAATTTAGTATTGCAACAATCGAACCTGACTGAATATTTTTAGGATTGTTTGGATTCCAAAGTGCTGTTCGAATAGAACTATCATCTCTTGTATAGATAAAATCTTCTGCACTTTCTTCATTGTGATCTAAGTATGGAATCATAGTAGAATGATGATTAACACTTTGATCTTCAATGGGTGCATTAGGTGCATTATCTACATCATCATCGTAATCATCATCTTCATCATCATCATCATCAGACTTTTCATTATTGTCTGTTAATTCATGCTCCAAAGGCTCATCACTATCCAACTCACCAACTCGTTCATCACCCATAACATTGTTGTTCACAATTTGTGCACAATAATTCACTGCATCTTCAAGTTGGTCACACCTATAAAATATAGTAATATAAATATATTCTATAATAAAATAATTTTTAATTTAATAGATAAGGAAATATCATTTTATGTACCTGTCAATTGACTCCGGTGGAAAAGAATGATGTCTATCACTTGGATTCAAATTATCCAAGTGCATGGAAGCATTGCTAGGCTCCCCCATATTGTAATCAGGCACACTCCAATCCAAACATTCATATTGTGATTGTCTTTCAACTCCTTCCACTATTTGTTTTGGAACTGTATTCCTCGAAGATTCAATATTTAAATTTGAATATGTAGTATCACGAATATCAAATTCACTATCAGTAGGTGCTTGAACAATAGGACAACGCTCAATTGATACATACATATGAAGCGTCCTTACATTAATTTGATCAGCAAAACTTTCAGCACCACGAAGAAACACAGCTAATGAATCATCATTCCAAATGCATGTCTCTTCATACATTGGGCTCCCATCAGATGTAAAGTAAGTTGGATATCTCCCAGTAATAACAATTACATCTTCTAGATCATTTATCTCCATTTTCTTCCTTAATAAGCGCTGCGAACGATCATATTTAAGAGACAAAGGAAATATTTGAACTACTACAGGACGTCGATTATATCGTATAAAACCACCTTCATGCACAATATTACCACCCCAATATAAATTTACTCTCACCTTATCATCCATTTTGTTTTGAATGGACAAAATAATAAAAAAATTGAGCTATTTTAAACAAATGATAAAAGCTAAATTTTTTAATAAGGCGATTGAATTTTTGACTAAGAAGAATGATTGATTTGTGCAAAGCCATGAACATATAAGCCAATTTTTTCATATGAAATCGCTGTCTCAGAAGCGATTTAAGAAAATATATATATTTTAAGAAGATCGCTGCCAAAGCAGCGATTAATTTTAAAAAAACAATTCGTATTGGGAAAAATATATATGTTGGTAAAAAGGAAAATAGGAAGTTGAGAAAATATTTTTTTTTAAAAAAAACAAATAAGTAAAAATCGCTGCATGTGCAGCGAATTCCATGACTTGCAAATTATTTTTTTTAAAAAAAAAACAAAATGGGTTGGAAATCGCTGCTGGTGCAACGATTCCTTTAAAAAAAATAATTTTAAATCGCTGCAAGCGCAGCGTTTTTAGTTTTAAAAATTACAAAAAATCGTTGTTGTGGCAGCGATATTAGTTAGTAATTTTTTTTTAAAAAGGAATCGCTGCCGGAGCGGCGATTTTCTTTTAACACGGAGGTAACGGCGTTACTATGTTGGAAGGATATCGCTCCCTCAGGAGCGATTTGTCCCTTTTCGTTTAGAAAAAAATCGATAGGCCGTTTATGCATTTTGAAAGAAAAAAGTGGTCCTTTTGGTTCCGGACTCTTCTTTTCATTATGTTAAATTAATGCAATAAGCCAGTGACAGGAAAAATAATACTTGTCTCACATAACACTTGTCTCACAAAGTCAAAAATAATACTAAAAACACTTAACATTTACCTTACAAAGTCAAGAACACTTAACACCTTATAACACACTTGGTAGATGCCCTTCAAATGTTTTAAGTCACGATTCATAAGATATATGACCCATATCTTTATCACAAAGTGATCTAGAGAGAACTCCAGAGACCATAGCCCCTTTTATACTCTTTCAATGTAACCACTGATCAACTCTCACCTCTTTCTAGTTTCAACTGACGAGAATAAGGTTTAACACATTATGTCTTTAGCCTTTAGGGTTCATAATATTAATATTATATCTTCTTTAATTTATTAGTTCATATACTTAGAGTAAAAGTGTAAGTATGGTAACTCTTAACGGGTTAATGGTTTACCCAATAAGAAAATTGAGTAATTCATCCCCGCACCGATAAATCGTTAATTGTAAAATTTTAATCCATTCACCAATCGTTTATTCGATAACCCAGTACCAATAAGCTAATAAGTCAATTTTGCGGTTGACTTATCGGTTACGGTTAGATTTTGAACACCCAGCTGAGATTGATGGATTGCATCAGGAGCTTTTGTATGTTAGGTATATTTTATTGTTGTGTTCTGATGCTTCTAGAAATATACTAGCCATCATGCAATAACATCAACACATAGAAGAGCAATACAAATGAAAGAGATTATATTTGTTTTGTTGATTTTGGATAGGGGTGTCAAATGGGCGGGTTGAGTTGAAATTTGAGATATTAAAATGGGTTGAAATAGAAATCGACCCACCCAAGTTTACTTTGGGCTCAAATGGGCTAAAAAGCGGGTTGAATCTTGACTCGCTCAATTTGACCCGCTTAATCTCAATAATTTTAACATATTGATATTTAACTTTTATAACAACAATTTGAATTTCAACTCAAGATTTTTTTTAAAAAAAGTTATAAATGGATAGATAAGTCCTAAAAGATAGTAAATAGATAATAATTCGTAGTTTCAATATAGGAACATACGTTACATCAATGCAAATAGAGAGTCTTAAAACAGGTTGAAATTGGAGATTGAATTAGGCTCAATTGAGAATTCTCTTAAAATGGATTAAGACTTGAATGGGTTGAGATTGAACCCAACTCAAATTATCATAAGCCCCCTTAAAATTCTAGGCGAGTCGGGTGGGTTACCTATGTTTGGATTATTTTTGGCACCTCTAATTTTGGAACACACGTGTGAAGAGACAATATTTGAAGTCGTCATATTTATCCTCTTTAAATTAAATTAACTTTTGCTATGCGTTTAGATGACCTAACTTGAACTGGGACTGTTGTAACTTTTTGCATAATTGTGTTCCACCTTCATATTGTTATTACTAATGGGACTGTGTTAGACATAGGGTTGTTCATGGTTATGGTTAAAAAATCAAATTGAACCGCAATCCGAACCAAATCGATTAAAAAAATCGATATTTGGTTTGGTTTGGTTAGGTTTGGTTTTAAATTTTGAAAACCAATATTATTTGGTTTGGTTTTGGTTTTACTAAAAAACAACCACAAAAATAACCAAACTGAATCGATAAATTATATATATAAATTTTATAATTATTTATATATTATTCATAAATAAAATATAAATATTTTGTTTACTTTTAATTAACTTAAGTCTTTAACTTTACCATTTCTTAAGCCCAACACATAAATTTTAGCCCAACAATTACAACCCTAAGTCCAAGTCCATCAAAATTAATTACTTTGGTAGTTACCTACTCTACCTCACATAAGATAGTCATACTTTCTCTTAATTGAATCATTTTGATCGTATAATAATAACTCTAATATTGCTTAATTGAACTGACAATATCTTTCATGTCCTAGGTGTCTGTGTGGCTGTGCCTATCGAGATACATATGTCCTCAAAAAAAATATTTCTTTCAAACCGAAAAAACCAGAAAATCGAACCAAACCAAACAAATCCGACAATAACCAAACCGACGGTTATTTTTTTCGTTTGATTTTGTTTGGTTTTAGAAATTTAAAAACCGACTAGATTAGTTTGGTTTTGGTTTTAATTAATAACCGATCCAAATCGAACCACGAACAGCCCTAGTTAGACATTTCCACTTAATTGTGTTTGGCTTTCATATTCTTATTACTAATTTGATAAATGCAATAATATCAGTATTATTCTAAAATCATATATTAATTGACTCGGCATACACGTGTAATGCACGTGATGAGAAACTAGTTAAACTAAAACTGTTCATAATAAGAACTTACTATCATGGTGTACAAAAGTCCATGCCCCCTCCCTTCTTTTCCTGCTTATTTCATATTGCAACTGGTAGAGGCTATTCATGATCTTTTTCTATCCTCTTTAAACCTTTTTAGATACGCCTCTAATGATTTGTCTCCCTTCACATTTTCTGACCTTAAAAAGTAGTCTTGATCCATTGAGTTTGTTATATAAATAATGGATTTATTTATAAATACAATATTGTAAAATTATAAAATATAAATATCGATCTATAAACGAAAATTTTACTTTTATTCTCATTACTCTATTCACTTTTCTCTCTTCATTATATACTAAAACTATTCATAGCAAACTATTTTAAAAGATATTTCTCTATAATTATAGAGAATAATCTCAATCGTTTAAGAATGTAGATGTAAAATTTTTTTATCGTTATCTTTATATCATTGTGGGAATTTAGGTAAAAACTACGCTCTTTCAGCCGGTTTAGTATAGTAGTAGTTTCATTGTGGGAGATTTAAAAAATTTATCACTCGCTTCTTTGATCATTTTTTCACTTATTTCATGCATATCTTGTCCAATGCTCTTTTAAGACTATCTCATCGCCCAAACCTCCATTCTTTTTTTTTCATCGTAACATTGACGCAATTAAAATTATTATAAAAAACAAAAATAAAGAAGAGTATAGTATAATTAAACTACAAGAAATGTAAGCGTTTTGAAGCTGTTACCTTAAGAGTTTCTGGAATAATTCATGTTTTCTATTATAACTCCATTAAAATTTAGTGCAACCAAACAAGAAAAAAATAAAAATAAATTCCTGTATCTCTCTCTCTAGAGATAGACAACTTAAACTATTTCATTGTTATCATACACACACCTCTTGAGCTACTATCAATATCACTCACAGTACTGATTCTACTCGAATATTAGTACTATTTTGTTCTTCAATCCATAAGATCCCGTTAGACATTTTCATTTTTGTGTTCTATTTTTATATTCTTGTTACTAATATGTACAACAAACAAAATAAAAGAAATTAATTGTGACAAAAAGGGTCAATCTACGACTATAGAATTGACTAAATATTTATCATGATCCAAAAATTGGGTGTGATGGCACCTGCATTATTCCACCAAGACACAGCCTAATCAACCCTCGACAAGAGTAAAGTAAGAAAGAAATTAAGTAACTAAACATAATATATATATATATATATATATAGTGTGGAATCCATTACATAACAAGTCTTCCCCAAAATTTCGTGTCACATGTACAAGCCACTAGATAATAATACAGATTTTGGTAAAAGACAAGATTGAATATCTCCAATACTAGAATAGTAGAAAGACATAATAAAAAAGTAAGTGAAGTCCGCCAGGATGACTAGCAGCTACCTCATGAACTCCAAAGAGCAAGTCTTGGAAACAGATACAGGAGAATGATAAGGACGAACGTGGCTCGTAAGCTACACAAGTGTAGAAAGCAAGGGAGTGAGTACCAAAACAACAACGGTACTGAACAAGCATACCTAGGTGAACCTAAATAAAGTGATGCCAAACACACGGTACTCCGACTCGCCATTCGAACCTCCACATACCACAACCTGCAAAAAAAATCATAACCCAGGCCATCCTAGTAGTTTCAATAGCAACAAGAACATACACAATAAAGATAATACACAAATAAGCCACACCATCAGAGTCTTCACAGTACCATCACAACCTTTCAGATTCAATAACCACGGTAAATAGTAAATCACTCATAAAGGCCAAGCAATAATAATGAGGTGCAATGCAAATGTCATATAGAGTAATGCATGTCTGTCTTATTGATACAAATTCACTGCTCATCGGTCAATCGGCACTTATTGAGGACATATCAATCCACAAACCTACCCTAGTGTGGGACACATCCCTCGAAATCATATCATATCATGATCACCAATGCGGGGTTCGCCCCTCGAAATCGTATCATATCATTTCCGGCGTAGGGCACATTCCTCAAAATCATATCCTCTTTGTCTTTCTTTTTCATCAATATCACATAGTGTCATTTCATATCAGAGTCTCAGTACCAATACAAATAAATGAGATCATATGCATAATGAGAGAATGACAAATTTCTCAATAATAAATCAATCGCACCAATCATGAGCATAACATCAATAAGGAATCATAATAGTCACCTAAGGACACTCGTGGCACATCACATAATAATATTTCAACAAGTACATTTTTACCCCACATGTTCATTACTAGCACTCGAATGATATTTTATAACAAGCAGAACATACGTAGACCTTCACCATTTAGCTCCATTACTCCCAATAACACAAACAAGGCATACAAGGTTCAACACACTTTTAAAAGGTCAAAAAGGTCCACTTGCCTTAAAGGGTAGAAAATCAACTTGACACTTGAGCCTTCCCTTTATGGTGAGCCTTCGAATCCACACAATCTAATCAAATATAGAATTCCTAGAAGAAAGCATGAACAACGATACTCATAATGTTGATTTTGAAAATTGGGTCCGAAACAATCCAAAAAGTCAAACCCTAGGGCTAAGGACAATTTTGGAACTTTTTTATAGACAATCATAATACCTAAAGATTTTGGAACTAAAATGTTAAATCATAACGAAAAATGAGTTGAAATGATGCTCAAAACTCCAATTTACTAAAACTTTAAGTTCATAGGAAAATTCCAAAAATTTTGAATTCAAAATTAATGATTTGATGTTAACATCATGAAATAACAATTGGATAATGAAGGATTGGGGTCAAAATCACTTACCCAAATGTTTAATCTCGAAAAACCTTTTTGAAATCACCTACACCAAGCTTTTAGGGTTCAAAAATTAAGGAATGGGAAAGAAATCCCGTTTTGGAAAATAATAATCTGCCCAGGTATTGATCTCAGCAAATGCAGAGACCAATCAGCCCCACCTTCCGCGATCGCGGCCAAACGCCTCACAAACACGAAAGCCAAAAATCACACCCTCTGTGATCACGGTCAAGGCCCCGCGAATGCGGAGGCCAACCATCTCAACCCTCTGTGATCGCGGTCAAGGCTTCGCAAATGCGGACGTCAACCCACTTAACCCTTCGCGATGCGGCTAAGCTCCGCGAATGCGAAGGAGGCACCAGATATCAGAATCAACAGCAACAACACACACCAAGGCATAAAATATCACTGAATGAATCATCGAGATTCGTTCGGAATCTCATGCACACAAACTAAATATGCTACCCTACTAAACTCGATGTTCTGGACTCATTAGAATAATCAGAATACGGATCCAAGGTCTCCTTGACCCGACATTCGTTAATGCCACAATTAACTAACTTCCACCAAAAATATCAAAACGCCCACGGAACCCCCCGAAAATTAAATCAAAACCTCACCTAGGTCTAAAATCACCTCTCGAACCCAAAAAATCGACAGAAATCTATTTTGAGCGTCCAAACTCCGAATATTAACCAAAGTCAAACCTTTATCTAAATTCACTTAGTAATTCAAATTACGGGCTCGAACCCAAATAAAGACTTTGGAACATAAAACTTCAACACTCCTAGACCAAATTCCACATTTCGGAGCTGAAGGAACTGACAGAATTCTATTCCAATACTCGTAGCTTCGGATGTTGACTAAAGTCACTTATATGAACTTAAGAGCTTCCAAATCTCTAAAACTTCCAAAGATCTCAACTTATTGATCCCGCTACAAAACTAACCTCATAAATTGATTCAACATAACTCGGGGCAATTATCGACAAGGTTATTCAATATTATGTATCAATATTTGGACATTATGACGGAACCAGAATCTTTATTAAGAGATGTCAAAGTATAAAATAAACACAAGGTGGCAAATCATGGTAGTGCTTAGGGGTGTCAAATGGGCAGATTGGGTTGGAATTGGAGATATTAAAATGGGTTGAAATAGAAATCGGATTGGGTCCTAACCCGCCCAAGTTTACTTTGGGCTCAAATGGGCTAAAAAGTGGGTTGGGTCTTGACCCGCCCAATTTGACCCGCTTAATCTCAATAATTTTAACATATTGATATTTAACTTTTATAACCACAATTTGAATTTTAACTCAAGATTAATTTTTTTTAAAAGTTACAAATGGATAGATAAATCCTAAAAGATATTAAATAGATAATAATTCATACTTTCCATATAGGAACATACATTATATCAATGCAAATAAAGAGTCCTCAAACGGGTTAAAATTGGAGATTGAATTGGCTCAATTGAGGATTCTCTTAAAATGGGTTAAGACTTGAATGGGTTGAGATTGAACCCAACTCAAATTATCATGAGCCCAACCCTTAATAGTATGGGCGGGTTACCTATATTTGGGTTCATTTTTGACACCTCTAGTAGTGCTGGACAAATGCAGTGAGTAGGCGGGTAGATGACTTCTTCTCTTCCACATTCACACATTTAAAATTGGGGATTTGTTTAATCCCTAATGCACAACACGTCCATCACTCACTTTCTCTGTCTCTCTTTCTTATATGTGTGTAGATCTTGGCACTAGTGGACCCTGCTGATTTTGATGGTTCGAGGTTGAGTCTATTTCTAAGTTGTGGTGAGCTACCTGCGTTCAGAGCAATAGCCAAATTTGATTTGTGTTTTTTTTGTCTTTAGACATACTAGACAACTTGTATTAGTGAAGAGTTGTACTCTCCTTAAGTAGCTCTTGTGTTGGTGACACTAGGTTTTGAGTTAGGGAATATGTTATCTTGACTTTGAATTTTGGATCATGACAAAAAATGGAGAAAATAATGAAGCAAGTCCACTTCTTTTTAAAATTAATATTACAGACATCGGCTATGTACATTTTGATAATTAACGTCCTAAGGATGTTGTTTGGTTTGGGGACAAAGTTATTCCAAAAGTATAATTTTTTGATTAATTTATCCTAGCTTCTATGTGAGATAAAATTTCATCAAGTTTGAAGTATAAACTTATCATGGGTTTAGTTATATCTTTAACCAAATAAAATATAAATTTTATCTCAGACTTAATTTTTGAAATATCTTACCTTATCCTATGAATTAAAGTATGTATCTTGATTGTCACCGTCAACAATAATTGTCAGTGACAACTGTAGTACCTTTAATTACCTCATTTATTACCTAATAATGTAATTCAAGCTTTTTCAACAACTTGTTCTTGTGTGTATCAAGCAACACAATGGATGACTAGCTATTATTGCTAGAACAAAGTGAGCTAGCAATTAAGAGTAATCTAAAAAAGAATGTTGAAATTTCTCTATCTAGAGTCCCCACAGTAAATTATGTATGATAACCTATGGAAACTCCTATTTGAATTTTGATTATAAAATCTCAGACATGGTCATTTTCTTGGACCATATTTGTACAATAGTGTTCTTGTGCACGGATGGGATGTTCAATTTTATCTATTGAACAAAGTAGAAAAAAGATGGTTGACTTGACAATGCATTGATCCATTTAGCCTAGCAAGATAGTACAAGGACCTAGCTACCTCTTTTGTTCCAATTAAATCTTTTAAATTCCCACTATAATATGGTTCAAAATTATTGATAAGAAGCATACTCTAGCTAGATATACCTCTCTTTGCGTCCCTAGTTTAATAAAAGGGATTTAATTTACTAATAAGAGTTGTGATAGAATGGTAAATACTCTTTCATCATTAATGGGTGAAGAGTTCCTCTGGATACGGAGTCGCCTTTGTTAGATAGTTATTTTACCCCCAGTTAGGTAGTTGTTTTACCCCTAAATGTGAAACTTCCCGATATGAATCTGACTCTAATCGGACATTGAATAAATTATTTTGTGCTACAACTTCATTTCACGTGCACATGAACAGTTTAATTTTTGGAAAATGAAGTTCACTAATGGAGTAGTATTTGGTGGGTATATAATAACTTGAATAAATGCGATCGACTACATTTAATTTATTAGCAATGGTTAAGTATAACAACCAATCTCTTTATAGTATACATTGTCTAGTTGAAGCCCGCAAGAACCCATCGGGCAAGTGGCATAGGACTATGAAAATAGGTATCTAAAATCTCGAAAGATTAGGATTTAAATTTTAGTAAAGACAGAAATAAAAATATTTTAGGTAATTTCTTTCATTTGTCTCAACCTTGATGTACAAATGAGCGGAGTTACAAATATAAAGGGGGTCATTTGAATTTCCTCGGTTGAAAAATATTACATATTATATATATATATATATATTTATTTTTCAAAACTATGTTTTAAGTATATATGATAGATGTTAATTCTTGTATTTATTTTATATTTTGAAATCCTTAAGATGAAAATGTTAGGTCGGTCACCATGTGTTATTGCGGTGTAGTAGATATTATTGGTTTAAAAAAGATGGTCAACTAAAAATAGTTTAAATTAGGATAAACTAAGACATATATCACTACCATATATACTAATTTTACCTCTACTTTCAAACAATTACATATATTACCACTTTTAATATTTTATACCATATATTTTAAAGATACAATCAAAGATACCCACATCCCTTAAAATTAGGATTGATTAATTATCTTTACATTTAAACTCCACAATTAATATTTTAATGATAACCAATCTCCAACCCTATCAATATCTCCCCCCACCCCTACTAATTAATGATTACTCTACCTTTTTACTCCTAAAATTGTTTCTGCCGCCACAACCAAAAGTTATGTACAAGTTGTTCATCAATTTTTTTTATTCTTACCCTCCTTAATCTATATCCTTTCATTTTCAAATTGTTACTATCCGGAGATCGCATCGATGGCGAAGGCGATTAGGAGATCAAAAGGCCTAATTGGAGGAGTGTTCATATCGAAGTTTCGATAGATCTGACGGAGGTCTGTCGGATCTAAGCGCAGCGAGCGATGAGTAACATCGACCAATTAAAAAGTCAAGCAAACACCGCCGCGGTGAGATGTCCTGATCAGTCATGAACGTAATTGAAAATTTTCAATAAGTGGAGATTTACGCATGTTTTTGACACATTATTGATGTATCTGACAAATAATTGAGATACGATTATATCTATCTAGTTTTTTATCAATACATCTTATTAAGTATGCATGTATCTAATCTTTCTTGGGTATTTATTTGTACAAATTTTGGTTTCCTTTTTCTTTGTTTGAGAAGTAAAGATGGGAATAGAAGTTTTGCGGCCACAAAATTGTTTGATTGATAGGTTTAGGGAACCTCAATCGGCAGTGGCGAAGTGCATACGAGGTAATCACGAGCAACGAAGATGACACTGATTTCTGATGAAGAGGGAGAGATACGAAGGGTATTAGGTGTATATGTGTCAAGCAAATATACATTGGTATATAGTTAGGAGTTAATGTATTTGAGTTAAGATTATATGTATCTATTTAGATGCTGAAAAAAAGGGGAAGAATTTTGAACTATATTTTTTTTTAGATTAATGATACGACAGATACTTTACAATGGTGATTTATTCCTAAATTCATGTGTTTCAGTTACATTTCATATTTAGATACACATAATTAGATGTATGTGCTTTTAAATATGTATTCGAGATACATGTTTTTGGATATAACGTATGAAATTGATACTTGAAACATCAAATTAATACTAGATACATGAATTTAATATTAGATCATATAACTAGATACATGAAACTAATACTAGATACCGTACACTCATGTATCTAAGTGTTTAGTTGGATACATCATATATTGATAATAGATATATCAAATTGATGATTTTTTTATTTTAAGCGTAATAAAATGAAATTAATCAAATTTCATAACCAAGATATACCTGATTTTGTCTTTTATTAATAATATTAATGAATTTATTATTTTAAAGAGTAATAAAGTGAAATTAATTAAACATAGATACACTCCTTGATTTTCGCCTTATATTAAGGGATTTGATTAATATTTCCAGAATTAATTGTCCATGTGAATTAATTAAACATGTATCTCTATTTTTAAAATCGTCAAATACATGTATCTGCCGAGTAATGATACATGTATCCAAAGGAAAAAATATGGTACAAGAAGTAATATTCGAGACTATCGAGAATTCTAGTAATTAGGACCTAAACTAGTGAGATTTATGTAGTTTGCCCTTTAAATTATCTCTTAACATTTTTATCAAGCATAAAAGGATTTTATTTAACTAATTTGAGCACATAATATATAAAAAATTTGCAATTCAAAAAAGCTAAAATATCTCAACAATTAAAATAACTTAATAAAAGTTCAAATTTCAAAATCCTAAACTTTAACACTTTATTATACTAAATATTATTATAATAACTAAAGTAACTTTTATCAGATACCTAATGAAATAGTAGAGGTATACCCAAAGTATCTTGACAACAAAAAAAAATTAATAAGTGAAGAATTGCCTATTTCAGCACAACACCTCTGGTGAAGGTTACATTCACTAAAATAGGAGAAAAAGAAGTGTTTCTAATGACACCCTGTTGCAAGCTTCACTTAGTATTTATCATCAACATTATATAATAATCTTCTCCATAGATATTTAATTTACTGTCTCTTATGTACATTTTTAGGTGAATAATTTAGTATTCCCTTAATGATGCCTACTTCTGCATCCCCAACTAACCACAATTGTAGGCAGGCATATGTCTTAATGCCTATATTCAATACTCAACCGAACACAATTAAATTAAAGTATAACCGTAGAATCTTAGTAGCTCATTGATTTTGATGAGAGTTCGATTTCGCTATAATTCCCTTAGGGCCAACTCTATGCCTTCAAAACTAAGGCATCCACCTTGAGGGGCCAATTATTTTATTTTTTAGGAATAATAGAATTATTATAGGGTTTTTTTTTATAAAAAAAATGATACTGCATAATTTCAATTTATTTGTCTTTTTGAAAAAAAAAATGTTTCGAAAATGATGTATTTTTTGTCAACTTTATAATTTTAACTTTCCACATGACATTTTAAAATCACAAGATGGAATGACATTGCGGTGTATTATAAATATCTATAGTTTAAGATCATATAGTTCGAAAATCTTCTTTATTTTTTAAAATTTTGTATCAAATTAAAAATATCCAACAAACGATTGAAACGGATAGAGTATTATTTTATTTTTAAAAAAGTAAACCTTTTCATTAAGAAAAAAAGAAATTATAACTTTGCATCTCAAACATAATTTCAAATATATAACTAACAACTTTGCATTTTAAAATATTAGAGGAATAGACTTTAAATAAAAGATTAAAAATCTAATTTATTTTGACTTTAAGCCACCGATATGCTTGAGCCGCCCGTGAATCCCCTCTCTCATTTTCCCCTACCCCGTCCCCACGCCCCCCAAAATAATTAATGTACAACTCCCCCCTTTATATATACACTAACAAGTTCATTCCTTTGTTGCACAAAACTTCTCTAGACCATGGAGTACTATGGCAAGAGAAGCCTCCATAGCTACTTTGATAAAGAAAGAAGATCAATTCAATCTCCTCCTCGTCTCTCTTTCAACTCTCATCTAAAATTATCCGAAAATGAACTTGATCATCATCTCTATAGTCCTTCAAGATCTTCTAATGCTAGTGCAGCCACTATGTATTCCTTAATGCCACCTCCTAGCCCTGATTCTCCATGGACACTTTCCCCTTTACAAACACCCTCACCCTCCCTCCTCTACCATTGCATCGCGTCCCTCCATCGCCATGAGGGGACCATCTATTCCATCGCGGTTGCAAAAGGCATTGTCTTCACTGGCTCAGAGAGTAGCCGGATTCGTGCATGGAGACAACCGGATTGTGTAGAAAGAGGATACCTTAAAGCAAGTTGTGGTGATGTTAGGTCCATTTTAGTGTATGGTAACATGTTATTTACGTCACATAAAGATCATAAAGTCAGGATATGGAATGTGACAGTGACAGATAATTTTAGAGGGAAGAAAATCATGACTTTACCTAAGTCTACTTATTATTCATTTCTGAAATTTTCTAGGTCAAGTAGTAATAATAATCAGCACAAAGACTGCATTTCCTGCATGGCGTATTACCATGCAGAAGGGCTATTGTACACTGGATCATGGGATAAAACAGTTAAAGCATGGAGAATCTCCGATAATCGATGTGTTGATTCATTTTTGGCTCATGAAGATAATGTGAACTCAATTGTTGTAAATCAAGAAGATGGTTGTGTTTTCACATGTTCATCTGATGGTTCAATTAAAATTTGGAGGAGAGTATATGGACAAAACTCTCATACTCTAACAATGACACTTAAATTCCAGCCATCACCAATTAACGCGTTAGCCCTAAGTAGCAACACATCGAATGCATCTTGTTTTCTCTACTCCGGATCCTCAGATGGATTCATAAACTTTTGGGAAAAGGAGAAGAGCTCCGGGAGGTTTAACCACGGAGGGTTCTTGCAAGGTCATAGGTTTTCAGTACTATGTTTGGTAGCAATTGAGAAATTGATTTTCAGTGGCTCTGAGGATACGACGATTAGGGTTTGGAGGAGAGAAGAAGGGAGTTGTTTTCATGAATGTTTAGCTGTGTTAGATGCTCATAGAGGGCCAGTTAAGTGTTTGGCTGCAACATTGGAGATTGACAAAGTTGTAATGGGATTTTTGGTTTATAGTGCTAGTTTGGACCAAACTTTTAAGGTTTGGAGAATTAAGGTTTTGCCTGATCATGAGGAGAAAGTGGTTAATATTATTTCATCATCAGAGGAACATATTGAGCAGCTTAGTGAAATTAATAAAATGAAGATGACTACGGAATATGAGTTAAATCCTGTTTTATCTCCTTCGTGGGTCGAGAAAAAGCTACAAGGGAGTCATCATTTTCACTAAGTGAGTTTATTAGTATACTTGAAGTTGATTGATATTTGTGTATATTATATTGTATTCATGATTCAAGATCTATGAAATGATGTCCCAAAAGATTTCGTTATAAGGTTTAGTATACATGAAGTCTAATGGGACAATTTCATACTCTTCCTCTGTCTAATTTTAATTTATATATGACATTTAATTGTGTTATAAGAAATATTTTTCATAACTAATTACTTAAATATGTTTATTATGCCAAAAATGACATTTTAACCTTGTACTCTTTAAAAGAAAAACGTGTACTACTCTTCATACATTTTGAAAAAGGGTAACTTATACAAACCACATAAGTTTAGGAGCTAATTACTTAGATATACGTTAATTTACAATATTCAAGATCTTATCAGATTTTGAACTTCGAATACATGTATCTGGCGCGTCTCTCACTCGACACTCGCCTCTCTCGATCGCCTCTATCTCTCCTTGTATCTGGAATAATTCGCATGTATTTGGGGATCTCGCCTCTCTCCCTATTTTAGTGTATCTGGTAGCAAAAATACATATATCTAAGTGTATTTGACATGAAATCTTGTATGAAATTATTAATTAGTGAGATAATATATAATTATTTCAAACTATATAGAGAATTAATAAATATGATAGAAATATTTATCTAATTAGATAGCTTTTGCATTAAAAAAATGAGAATGTTAGAATAAAAAAATTGAAATATAAATTATTTACCCACGTGAGTTTACATTTATGGAAAAAGAAAATACAAGTGTATTAAAAGCCATGTTAATAATTGCAAAGCAACTTTGTGTACAATTTGTACAGAAAGTGATTAATATTATAACCGGAAAAAAATGATTGCACCTTCTTTCATTCAATATTAGGCAATATAATTAAATATGATTTAAATTTTACTGTTGGCTACAGTGTCACGGCATTACACTCTCGGCTGCCCATATTGTCCAAAATATTCATCGGCATAGTCACAGGTCGATTTAGGTAGATTATTGATTAAATTTAAATTAAATTATTTTAATTGGTTTTAAAATTATTTTAATTAAATATAATATACATTTATTGATTTGATTATTATTGATTTTGATTTGATTTGATTCGATTATTAATCATGCATAAAAATAAAATCAAAAGACAAGGTGTAGAAATAGAAAAATAAATTAGTTAGCAAACATTTGAACGAAATTCAAAATCAAACCAAACTAAATCTGAATAAAATTAATTTAGTTGATTTTTTAATTAAATCAATTTTTATCCAAACGGTGAACAATTCTAATCGATATGTTCAGCTGCTTTTAGATTAGAACATTGAAGGTGGTTTGGTGGAGTAGATAAACCTATAAAGATTTGCAATCATTTAATTTTTTTTTGCATGATTTTGGTGGTGAATTCAATGGCATTACACTGTCAGGCGAAATTTAGTGGTATGAATTTCAGTAAGTTTAATTTAAGTTTTATATATAATTTTAAGAAATTAATTGAATATTTTTTGCTAGAAAAATTGTAAAGATAAAACTAAATTAAATTTATGAAAATAATAATTAAAGACAAATAAATTAGAATCAATCTCCTTTCTTTTTGGACTATGTCAAGAGATACCAGCAAATGAATTGAATATCAAACTTAAGAAATAAAAGATGAAAAGATTGAAATGTAAGAATTAGAACAAGAAATAATAAGGACTAAATATCCTTAGCACTTAATCGTGAAATTGTGAGAAAAATGAGATGTTTTCTTCTCTCATGCAAGCATTTATTTATAGGACAAAATTCTATGGATTTAGACACACACCTAAAGGTTTCTCTATTGTTTAGAAAAAAAGTTATTCTCAAGAAAATATAAACCCTAGATTCAAGGTTCCGACTGAACTAATGTTTTACACGTATCGGGTATGTGATGGGTCCACCTGTTGAAATTGAATTTTATCTTATACAAATATGTAGAATTATAATTTTGAATTTTAAGTATATATATATAAAGGGAAAATCCTTTTGGCCAGAAAAATTTGGCGATAATATGGCCATAATAGCTCAAATATATATCCACGAGAAAATGGCCAAATGACCCCCCAATCTATTATCGAATTCTCAACTACACACTTATTCACCGCGGAAGTCCTATTGCCCCCTTAAACTATCTTAAAGTGGAATTATTTGCTCCCTAAATGCTGAGGTGGCAAAGAAAGTGTAGTAGTGCTCTTTGATAGAGTGAGAGGTAAAAAATAATTATTAAATTTTAATTTTAAAATTATTTCTTTTATTTTATATTGGTTTTTTGTTTTTTAAAATTTTTATGTTTCCTTTCCGTTTTCGTTTTATTTTTTCTATTACCTTCTTTCTCTTCTTTCTTTTTCTTTTCACCGGAGCAACACCGGCGGCAACTCAATTACACCGCCAAGTCACTGCCCTCATCAGCCTTCCATCATTAAACTTATTTTCATCCTCAAATCACAAAAAATTTTACGGTAGATCCACTTTTCATTAGTATGAAAATTTTACAATAGCTTAAAATCAAACTCAAAAGTCAAGAGGATCAAATTTAGTGTCAGCCTCAGCTTTCAATCCTAAACTTGAGCTTGCTTTGCTAGTTTGAAAAATCAATTCGTCAATATAAAGAAACAAAAGGAATAGAAAAGAAAAGAGAAAGAGAAGAAGGGTAATATAAAAGGAAAAGTATAATAAAGGAAAAAACAATATTTTTTAATTTTTAAAAAGGTAAATTACGTGGCAGGCGCGTGCAACTTACCTTTTGATACAAATCTGGGTGTGGACTTTTAAGGTGTTATATATTATACTTTTAAAATGTTCAGGGGGGTAATAGGACCCCCGTGAAGTATAAGTGTGTAGTTGAGAATCCGGCAATAGGTTAGAGGGGCTTTTGGCTATTTTCTCTATATCCACACCATAAACTGATTTTCTTTTTGACAATTATACCCTTCTTTGTCAAATTTACTTTTTTTTCAATATATTTATTAATTATGTATGCTTTCCAATACATGGAAAATTGAGTAATTTTCATATTTCTCTAACTTCCATACATATGTGGCTTTTAATTTCTTTTAGAAGTGTTGTAAAATGGCCAAAGGCCAATACGTATGTATTTTTTTCTTTTATCTTTTTCCCTTTTCTAATTAAAAATCTATAAAGAATACAAAATTTTTAATTGATAATTAGAAAATAAAATTTAAAATTTAAATTATAAAATAAGCTCACTCATAAAATTAAATTCAAAATAATTTTAACTCACACTCATCTTCTTGTAAAGTCTATCATAGATGCGTCAATTATTTCACAACTACAAAAAAATAAATTACAAATATGACCGCAAAAGAAAATAGTTTTAATTTTTTTCTTTTCTCTCCTTTATTCCATTCTCACTCTTTCTTTTTATTTTTCATCTTTTTTTAAAATAAAAAATTAAATAAAAATAAAATATTCAGATAATGATAAGCGAATAAATCCACAAATAAGATATTTAAGACTGAAATTAATCGTTGAAATAAAAAAATCAAAAAATCAAAAAAATAATTACCTGCGAGAAGTGTCAAATATATTACTGAACTTTGTGAGATGGATCATATATCCCTATATGAATTTTTTTTTAGTACAAAATTAAAACAAATAAATTTTATAAAGATCAAACAATTTGTTAGAAATCGACATATTATAAAAATTACTTAAATTTTTTTTTATATTTAAATATTGTTTAAAATTATTTCAATAAGGACATTTAAAACTCAAAAACACTTTAGACATGGTGAATATCAATACATTATAAAGATTGTAAAAATCATATAGCTTATACGTATTGACCCTAGTTAATAGCAACCCAAGAGAATCATGCACCAATGTTGTAGTTTTGCGTCCATGAGTTATGCCTATTTGATAATTTGAGAATGATTACTTATATTTAGTATTAAGTATTAATATAACCTCTAATTAAGTAATTTTATTAATTAATATATTTAAATAAATTTAAATCATATATTTAAATAATAATCTAAACTTCTAAATCACCTCGGTCATGTACTGCTTTTTATGTTAATAATGTAGCTGAAAAAGAACGTGGTGTTCCCAGGTTAGTAATAAACTATAAACCTTTGAATAAATTCTTAAAATGGATCAGATACCCGATCCCAAATAAAAAAGATTTGCTTTCAAGATTATATGATGCCAATATATTTTCGAAATTTGATTTAAAATCAGGATATTGGCAGATTCAAATATTTAAAGAGCATTCATATAAAACGGCGTTTAATGTTCCTTTTGGGCAATATGAATGGAACGTTATGCCCTTTGGATTAAAAAATGCCCCATCCGAATTTCAAAAAATTATGAATGATATTTTCAATCCTTATCTAGACTTTATTATAGTCTACATTGATGATATCCTAGTATTTTCTAAAACATTAGACATGAATATAAAGCATCTTGATATTTTTTTAAAAATTGTTATACAAAATGGTTTAGTTATATCAAAATAAAAAATGAGTCTATTTCAAACAGAAATTAGATTTTTGGGTCATCACATCTGCCAGGGAAAAGTAACGCCTATTCAAAGGGCAATTGAATTTGCTTCAAAATTTCCTAATATTATTACTGATAAAACTCAACTACAGAGATTCTTGGAAAGTTTGAATTATATTTCTCCTTTTTACAAAAATATTTCTCGTGACCTTGCTCCTCTCTATGACAGGTTGAAGAAGGGTCATAAAGATGCTTGGAATAGCAGTCATACTGCTTTAGTTAAAAATATTAAACAAAGAGTTATTTCTTTGCCTTGTCTAACTTTAGCTAACCCAGCGTGGCAAAAAATTATTGAAACAGATGCTTCAAATATAGGTTATGGAGGAATATTAAAACAAATAAATCCCCATGACAAATGTGAATACTTGATAAGATTTCACTCAGGAAAATGGACAGAAGCCCAGAAGAAATACGCTACTGTGGCTCACGAAATGTTGACAATTGTCAAATGCGTTTTAAAATTTCAAGATAATCTTTATAATCAACAGACGCCCAAGCGGTAAAGTTTATGTTTAACAAAGATTTTAAACATGATACGTCAAAATTAATATTAGCCAGATGGCAAGCACAATTAGCTCCTTTTGATTTTGAAATTCTTTATAAGAAAGAAAATTATAACTCCTTACCTGATTTCTTATCTAGAGAATATCTTCAATGAATCCCTCTTTTTATAATATGTTTCTAGATAATTATCTGTTAGTTGCTATTTTGCAAGTAATTCCTTTACCTCATGATATGAAAGAGGTTATTATTGAGAAAATTATAGATAATATTTTTAGAGAAGAATTCTCTGTATTCGAATACGACGAATATGATTTGTCCGACGATGGAATTAGAGATAGCTTTATTTATGATGAACTATCTGATTAAAAATATTCTGGATGTTTGTAGAATGAATCCGCCTAGAGGGCGAGGAAGATCAATAGGAAGAGGAAGATCAACCTACTCTTATTCGCAAGGATCGTCGGGATCATCATATGGTTCCAGTACTAGCTCCCCAGTTATACAGTTGGGACAAAAGAAACTTATTAATGCAAAGATACCCCAGGTATCAATGTCGTTAATAAATCTGGAAGATATTCCAGAAGACAATCCTTTATATGCACAGTTACAAGCATATTTAGAATCACAAAAGCAAAATGATACTTTTGCTTCCATAGCAAAAGAGGACAATGATGATATAAAATCATTTGAACAAGTCCCAAACAAGGAAATGATATTTCCAGTAGAAAACTCTGAAATTCAGAGAAAACAAGAACCATGGAAAATATTTCAGAGATATTTGATAAATGGGTTATACTACCCGGGTGAGTCATACAAAACCCGAACTTATTATGAAAATATTCTTAAAGAAACAGGAAGTGCCGAATTACAGCATTTTTCAGGAATGTCTAGATCAAGTACAGAGGAATATAGTTTCTCAACAATAATCATCAAGCAGATTATATCTGTAGAAGAATGGGGGATTTCCACCATGAATGAGAGACAGATAAGTCTCAACAAAACCAAAATAAATTTCACTTATTGGGATTATATCCAAGCCTTTGATAAAGTGTTGTACTATAATAACAGCAAGCATAAACATACTTGGTTCATCAAAGTATGCTCAAAGATATTTGAGACAGAGATTCCAAATTGGCTTCTTAAATGGTGGTCATACCACGGTCCGTCAGCAAAGATTTTGCCAGATTTATTTTTAAAACTATATAAAGAATGGACGAAAGTCTCACCCAGATTAAATGATTTATATCACACAGATCATATCTGTTGTATAGAAAAAATTGATCAAATTTATTTTTTTATTGAATTCTCAATTCCTCGGATCCACAAATGGACTCCAGAACTAGGCTTCAGCGAAGATCAAATACCTTGCTTGAACAGGGTATTCTACAATAATTTTTGGGATAAGTTAATGAAAAAAAATCCCAAGACCAAAATATTATTTGGTCAAGAACTTTTGGATTTAATTACCAAAAGAATTCAAGATTATTCTCAGATCCCTGCAAAAGACATGATTGAAGATAGTTCAGTTAGACACATGGCCAGGAGGATTTCCTTTCAAGAAGGTGATAAAACCGAAATGATTGAAAATTATTTGGAGGAGGTAAAAAGAAACTTATTACGCTCCCTCAATCACTATGAAAAATCAGACACGTCAATGAAGAGTGACACAAGTCATGACGATGATATCACATTGGATTCTCAACCAGTGGAAGAAGAGCATGATATGACAGAAGAGGCCTTGAAGTGAGCCGAAGCTTTAATCAAAAGCATAAGGGAAAAAAATCAGATATGAAGACAGGAAAGACCCACAACATGTGGATACAGTAGAAAGACTGTTCACTAGGGCACAAATATGGGCCCCATACTATGTAAAAATCCTTTTATTTTTTTCTCTTCTTTTTCTATTTATAGGATCAATTGGGGAAGCAATAGGCACCTCAAGTTTGAATTAAGTTTTCATCTCTCTCTCTTGTAAAAAATTCTCTAGAAATTGAAAATCTTCAGTTTTGAAGGCATAACAAGAGTCACCAAGGTACTTTACTTTCTTTTTAATATTTTATAATATTTTATAATATTAAACATCTTCATATCTATGTCAAAGATTTGAAGTTTTGATTATAGTTACTATGAAAATAGCTTAGACTCAACTTAAGTATGAAGGAATTTTTAATCCGATATTATTAACTTGGTTCCGAGATGGTGGTACAGTCAGATCCTAGCAATACTCTTGTTGGCTTTGCCTTAGTGGCTACGTCTAGTAAGCCGGTGGATGTAAGTCCCAATATTGAAAAAAAAAAAGGGCAGCTTTTTCCCGGTTAGAACCTCTAGACACATGGGCTCAACTCGAGTATGTACTACGATTTAGACAGGCCCCTTGCTTGGGTGAAAGAGTGCATAACTCAGTCCATACAGTTATTAAAATCAGATAAAAAATTCTCTTATATTTCGGTGTTTTACCCGATAGCTTAGAAGAGTCGTTGTTATGGCAGACTAAATTTAAATCATATATTTAAATAATTTTAATAATAATTGTTTTAAGTTATATCAAATCAAGAATTATACATTGTATATGAATTTGTAATCATTTTATTGTTTAAGTTATATACTCTTCAATCTTGATAATTAAAGTTAATCGAATTTTTTGATTATATAATTAAAAATATGCCTACATCAAGTTAATAGAATTTATTGAATATATATATGATTTTATTTATTATTTAATTAAAAATTGGGCCTAAATATTTACAAACATATACAATACATCCATATGCATATGATTTTATTTTTATTTTTATTTTGAAACATCTTCTTAATTAATATAATTGAAGTAACTAATCATATGTATTCGTGGTTAGAATTGGTTAAATGATTTTAAAAATTACTATAAATTATTATATTTTTATTTAGAGCAATTATAATATACAAAATGTGATATGTTATTCGAGGTATAGTTATAAATGTCTTATTATATCTTTCTTCTTATTTAAAACATCAAATTCTCAAAATTATATTCCTATTTTCTTCTTAAAAGAAAAGCGCACACATTGTATGAAGGGTCTATTAGTCATGGTAGAATTGTATATAATTTTATTCGTTGATTATATTTAAAGAAAAATCAATTGTAAATTTGAAAATTCATACTTAATTCAATTTACTAAATTGTGTATTACTGAGTAATTAGTATAAATTTTAATTGGAGAATAATCTACTTATATCTATTATTAACATGAATTTTAATTGTCTCCTTCGATAGAAAATTCTATATTAAATGAAAATAATTTTAAAAAAATGTATATCCTAATTATGTTATACTTTATTTACATACATTAAACATATTGTAATTTAATATAGTATCTATATAAAGTACATCTATTTTAAAGTATTATAATTGATAATTAGGTGTTGAGTGATTTTTTATTTATTTATTTTGAAACATCCTCTTAATTAGTATTATTGGAGTAACTGAATTTTTTGTTCATGGTTAAAATTAGTGAAATAATTTTACCAATTTCTATATATGTTAATTCTTGTTTGGAATGATTATAAAATAAAAAGATAATGAGTTATTCATGGCATAGTTATAAATGTCTTATCATCAATTATTTTTTTATAAATATCTAATTTTCAAAATTACATTTTTTTTCTCTTGAAAAACATCCATTATATAGACTAATTTATTTAGTTGATTATATTTAAAGAAAAATTCATTTATAATTTTTTAAATCTAAGCTTAATTACTTTATTTTATTAAATTTGTATTACAAAATAATTAAGTATAATCTTAAGTAGATAAAATAATCATTTGTAGTTATTATTAATGAGAAATTTAATTGTCTTCTTCAATAAAGAGATTTATTTTAAGCGAAAAAATAATTTTTCAAAGGTATGCATTGATACATTATGAACATAATTGAGTTCTGGGGAGGGGTAGAGGAGGGATTGTAGGTTATGTATATGTAGAACATAATTCATTAATTTATATGGTATAGCAATGAAAAAAATATTACAATTTTTTTTAACTAAAGTGTACAATTTTTTTAATTAACTGAACAATATTTATTTTTAAAAATAAATTGAATGAACTATACACACACACAAAAATATACACAAAAACACTTTTCATTTTCCTTGGCAGCCAAAGAGTTTGTATTTTAGTAGTTCAAGTGGTTTAGGAAAGAGAAAAAAGTTAATTTTGTTTTGGAGGGAAAAATATTGAGGGAATAAATGCAAAAATTAAAGGAAAAATTACTAAATTATACAGTTTTAAGTAAACTATTTTCCATATTTCCCTATATTTTTTAAAAATCTCTAAAATGCCTTATTTTAATAATGTATCTGTATTAATGTATTAATGTATCCGCGCTTTCACTAATATATCCGGATTGCTATATTAATGTATTAATGTACCTTATTTTAATAATGTATCTGTATTAATGTATCCGCGCTTTCATTAATGTATCCGGATTAGGTTGATTTTAAGGGATTATTGTAATTAAAAAAAAATAGGGATAGATAATAATTTCATCTTTACATTATGTGATTTATGTAACTTATACAAAATTAAAATAAGGATATTATAGACTTTTTACATTTATGGCCAAATTCTATCCATTTAGCACTTTATATATATATAGTTTTGCAATTAATGTCGACCAGAAATATTTTTTTATATATATATAGTTTTGCAATTAATGTCGACCAGAAATATTTATTGTAGTAATTTAAAGTAGATCTTTATGATGTTGGCAGGACATTTGTCCTGTTAAAATAATGTTATGCCGTTCGGACTTTAAAACAACTACCGTAGAATATCAATCGTTTATTTATTGGAGTTTCAAATGCTTTATTTGGGATCCACATCCACTTGCTTCCTATCCACGTACATACAACAATAATTATATATCTCAATATTAATACTTTCTCCGTTTCTATTTCCATGTCGTCTTTACTAAAAATAAATATTTGTTATTCTAACCTTTCAACAATAGTTGTCCACCATACTATTTGAAATGTCCAACAATACTCATCCGCTTTATGAAATCAATGGATAATTTTACACTTAGTTCCTAATTTACCCTCATCATTAATTATAGTCATTTCTCTATTACATTTTTCAAGATATTGTATTTATTATATTCAAAGGGTGATATAGTAAAATTACCCTTCTATTTATAATTTCTTAAGAATTGTGCAAAATTAATAGTGGACAAGTATTGTTCATCTTTTATTTTTAAAAAAAGGACAAGTATTGTTGGACAGGGAGTAATATTTATCATTTTATAAAATCAATGCATAAATGACATTATTCTTTCTATTTTACCCTTGAGAGTTATTACCTTTGAAAATATACATTTGACCAACATAAGAAAACAAAGTAATTAATTCATGTTCATTGATCAAATTAATTAATCAAAATAAATTAATTCAAATTCATTTATTGAAAATTTGACTTCAAGAGAAAACTAAATAAGGATACAATAAAACTTACCTAATTTCTTAAGAGGCATGAAATCTAAAATGGTGACAACTAAATAAGAACGAGGGAGTAGCATGTTTGGTTGAATTTTTGAGAGAAAAAAAGTGCTTGTTTTTTTCAAAAAAATAAGATGTTGCAAATTTCTGGCTTGAAAATAAGTTTTTCACCAAAAATATTTTATGAAAATAAGTTTTTTGAAAATAAGAAAATAAGTTATTCACCAAAAATATTTTTGTTACTTTTTAAAATAATTTGATTTTAGAAGTTTGACCAATCATGTTATCAAAATAATTTAAATAAAATAAATAAATGAATTACTATCCAACTCTACTAAAAGTTAGTTGGGTTACTTCAAGATGGACTAAATAATGAGTTGTAGGCTTGTAGCCCAACCCCCGTTCCTTGCCAAATTTTAGTTTATTTATTTATTTTCTTATATTTTATTTAAGAGAAAACCACACCATATAACTATTTAAGCTCCATTATTATAAAACATTTACACATATTTTATATCTACTAAACATAACAATAGTTTATCTAAATTTAGTTATGAAACAAACCTAATAATACATATTTCTCTTCTTTACAGTGGTTATATATATAACATATAGTATCAAATTTAAAAATTATTTTATTATTTTGACAAACTTTTTAATTGGTCAATTTGGATTATATACTTGGCCTAAATCAACTAATCTTTTAAACAAGGTGAATTTGGTAGGTCAAACACTACTAAAAGGTCCAAAACTTACCGAAAACATCTTTCGATTTTTCGGACCTACTAATAGAAAATGGAGGTTCAGAACAAAGTCATGTTGGTTCAAAAAAATCGATGGTCCAAATATTATATTTATCTGATTTTCTGATATACGATAAAAATAATTTTAAAAAAATTGGTCAATTCGATTAGTTTTTTTAAAATAACACAATAATAAAAGTACACTATTGAAGGATTGAGTCAAGATCCTTAAAATAGTACGGATATCATGTGATGTTGAGGTTTGACTAACGTTATCTAACAGGCGTTTAGTCTAGAATGACCCTCATAGTTACATGAAATTACATGCGCTATATCAAACCTTAAACCTCCTATCCCAAATATCGTCTCCCTCGTAGTCTTCCATCCTTTTTCTGACTAAGATTCATAAAGGTCATTAAGTATAGATAACTAAACAATGAGAAAAGGTTCAAATTTACTCCAACACTATATGATTAAGAACAAATTTATTCTTCATTAAGAAATAAGTCTCGTTTTCCCCCTCATTGATACCAAAATAGCTCATTTTTTTCATTTATCGATTAACGACAACAACATAAAAGATAAATACATATCATTTGTAAGCTCAAGGACAAATATAAACATAGAATATTTTGTAGGATATGTTTCATGTCCTTTTGTTTCTCTCTCTCCCTCCATCATAACAAAATGTAGCACTATATTTTACATCTTAGTTTAGTACTTTAGTTTCGCAATGAAATATAAAAACATAGAAAAATATCGGGGCAAATCTAGTTTTTTTCTTGTACAAAGTTAGAGCACAATTTCATAGAAAATGTTATTAAACATAAACTTACAAAAAGGAAACATAAAAATACATGCATAGCTAGCAAGGCAGACTAATACAACAACAATATTAGACAAAGACCCTTTGTTATAAAACCTAGAAAGTCTCTTCACTTTGAAGAGGAACATGAGACCTAACAATGAAAAAGTTTTCACAAATAAAACCAGCAAGCCCACCACCAATCAAAGGCCCAATCCAGTAAACCCAATGGTCAGTCCAGATTCCACTAACAAAAGCTGGCCCAAATGACCTTGCTGGGTTCATTGAAGCTCCTGAAAAAGGCCCTCCAGCCATGATATTGGCTCCAACAACAAGCCCAGTTAGAAGTGGGCCTATCCCTTCAAGAATTCCCTTCTTGGGGTCCACAAGTGTAGTATAGACAGTGAACAACAAAGAAAAGGTCAAAATCACCTCCATAATTAACCCTTGTCCATAACTCATTCCATTTGCTAGGGTGTGAACTGGTGTTATCTGCAAAAATTACAAAAATGAGAAGATCAACATACACTACAACCAAAAACAAACAAAAAAAAACTTTTGAGCGCCGTTAAATATATATATTAACAAGAGTTCTAAAACTTTTACTAGCATTAGTTAATTGTCATTAGATTCAATGTCGTTATAAACTTTAGCGATATTTACAAAAAGTACTAAAATGTACTTCCTCTGTCCCATATTAGTTAATCACTATACTAAAAATAGTTGTCCCACATTAGTTGATCACCATACTAAATCAAGAAAGCATTAATTGTTTTTTTCTCATACTACCCTTGCAATTAATTATTTTTGAAAGTATTCACACTTGTTTGTAAAGTTTCAAAGAAGTTCTTAAGGAGTGAATTGATAAAATTATCCTCTTATTTATGATTTCTTAATATGCATATAAAAAGGAAAGTGATCAACTAATATGGGATGGAGAGAATAATTAGCACTAGTAATTGCTTCTAAAAAAAATATATTTAGCGGTAATTAATTCTATTGCCGCTAAAAATCATTTTTTAGACAGTAATACAACAAAAATTCAATCATACCATCCATCTTCAAGTTTTGACAGATTCAATAAATATATCAAAAGTATCATCTTAAAGTTCATATCTAATTAAATGTGTAATTGCCCTTTCATTTTAAACGTAGGAGTACTTACCATTCCAGCAGTGAGGTAGTTGAGCAAAGCACAAGCGGCAACAGAAGCAAGTAACTGGTCAATCCAGTAGAGGATTGATCTAAAGACAGTGATATGACCACCCATACAAAGGCCAAGTGTGACAGCAGGGTTGAGGTGTCCACCAGAAATACGGAAACCAGCAGAGATTGTCACAGCCACCACCAATGCATGTGCCATTGCCACAAAAAATAAACTCACAAGTGGATCTCCATTTAGCTTATCTGTTTTCATTCAAAAATACTACAATTACCAAACCATTTGATAAACATCTATAAAATAATTATGCCCCTTTTTTAGCCAAATACATATAAGTTATATTATTTTTCAGCTTCAATTTGTTTTGACTTTGTACATAGTTTAAGAAAGTAAAGAAGATTTTTGAATCTTATAATCTAAAATTAAAGATATGTCAAATATAGCAAAGTACACTTTAATCTTGTGGTCTTAAACATGCAGTGGAAAGTTGAAATAAAAAAATTGCTACTTAAAGGTTCAGAAAAAGTCATTCGTTTTTAAATAGACTAAAAAGAAAAGTAGGTCAAACAAATTGAAATGAAGGAAGTACTCCCCTGTACCTTTTTAGCTGTCATGTATACTAAAAATACTCGTTCCAAAATAGTTATCAATTTAAACAATCAAGAGAGAATTAATTATCTTTTTCCAACTTTGCCCTTGACATTAATTATTCTAGAATTAAGAAGCACATATATAGATAAAAAGTAAAAAATTAATGAAGGATCGAATATATTGGTCAAACAACACTCATTAATTTTTTCCTTGAGCCAAACCTTATCATGACAGCTAAAAGCGAATCGAGAGAGTACTAATTAAAAGAGCAGTCTAGCACATTAAGCGCCTGGTGCAGGATCCGAAGAAGGACCGAGACTATAGAAAGAGAAAGAGGCATAATTGATTGATGCAACTTACTTGCAGCCATGGCAGATCCAACACCAACGAAAACAAAGAGAAAAGTGCAAATAAACTCAACAATGAGGGCTTGGATACAATCAGGTTGAATAGCCTCACGGCTACTTCCAACAGCAATTTTCGCCATTTTAATGCCTACTGATAAATGAAAACCTAAAAAGCTTATGAAGAATGACTTATTTTGCTTTTAAAATGGAAGAGGACCACGTAAAGCTATTTATACACAAAAAAAATTTCATGCTTGTAGAATAGACTTTAGCTAGGGTGGCAGACAGTGATGAAACTGATTTTATAAATAAATAATTACACATTTGAATAAAAATATTGAAATCGATAATAAACAATTGATATATTCGAGAAAAAAAAAAGTGTCTAAGTGACATCAAGTGGCATGCTCGTAAGATAAGAATTTCGGTGGCAAGTAGTAATGGTGAAAACGATATTCAACTAATGATTGACTAATTTAAAAAAGGAGAAACCACTTAAAAAAAAAAAACTATTGGAGAGTTGACCTGTTTGTAATTTGTAAAGTGCAACAAAAAAATTGGAGCAATTTTTGTATTAACTAGAAATATATATGGTTTTATTATTCTATATATATGATTTCTTCTTGAATAAAAAGGGAACGTAATAAACATATTTATCTTAATATATATTAAATGAAAAGGAGATCGACATTTTTTGTGGAAAATATATCTTCTTGAAAAATAATTTAGTTCTAATATTTGATAAGTAAGTAAAAAAATATGATCTCAAGAGTATTTATATGTAATTTAGCAAAATAGCACACGGTGGAGGAGGGCCTCAAGGATGACGGGGTGGGATGGTGGGGTAGGGATTGGGGGTGTTGGGAGGGGTGGGGAGTATACAATAAACATAGAATGTCACTTAGAGAATTTGTTTTCCCAATCGACTACATCTATTAAAAAGTCATTTTCCTTATTTTTAAGAAACTTATTTTTTTAGAAAAAAATATTTTCCAATTATTTTAATAGAAAATAAGAAAATATTTTCCTCCGTACCAAATACACCCTAAAATTACCTATCTTTTTCATACTGATTTGTCTCAAATCCGTTCTGGAAATTGGAATGGACCTTCTTTTTCAGATGGAAAGTATTTTAATCCACATAACTTTGACATTTAAAAACATAATTTCTTTTTGTATATATTATATTTAAATTTAACAAGGTCAGCCTGCTAACTTAATCAACTCTAATACTATAATTTCTTTAAACTCACTTCTAATCTAAATAAAAAAGACATAAATCAAAACGTCTACCGACGTGCTACATTGTTTGATTGGGAAAATGTGAGGTCCACTTGGGCACCACTTTGTTTTAAAAAACATTTTATATGTTAACAAGAGACAAAATAGTCTCAATTATTCATGCGGCAAATGATAGTAATGTTGAAGAATAATTAAGTACATTAATTATATATCTTATTTTAAATAGTTTTAACTTTTTAGATAGATTAATCATCCACTTCAATAGTGTAGACATTCGAAATTTGTGGTATCCTGTAAGATGTGCTCAATTTTAGTTGAGACTCTACAAGATGCATTCGATTCTAATTAGGATTCTTGGAGGCTACTCAATCATAAACTCCTAATTCACCCCTATATAAAGGGGTACTATATTCCCATAAAAAGTATCTCCAAAATTCCATCACAAATTCATGATAAAGGGTACTATATTCCCTTTAAAAGTATTTCAAAATCCAAAATTCCATCACAAATTCATGATAAAGGGTACTATATTCCCTTTAAAAGTATCTCCAAAATTCCATCACAAATTCATGATAAAGGGTACTATATTACCTTAAAAAGTATCTCCAAAATTCCATCACGAATTCATGGAATACTCATAAAGAGATCAAGATCTTGGATATTCTACAAATTCATAGAATATTCATAAAGAGATCAAATCCAAATCAGCTTAATTCGAGAAATACGTCACTAACGACTCTTGAATTATGAAGATCAAATCTAAATCATCCTAGTTCGAGAAATACGCCACTAACGGCCCTCGAATTATAAAAATCAAGTCCAAATCATCCAAGTTCGTAAAATACGTCACTAACGGCCCTCGAATCATGGAGAAATTTTAAGAGAGAAGAATCAAGGGAGGAACAGAATTGTACTCATAATCTTGACGAATAAAACTATGTTTCTTCATATTTTATTTGTGATTGCAATTTATTTTTTGTCACTTAAAGATTTGTTATTTGTTGCAAACAAATATATAACATCAGAGTAGTCAAGAAGTATTGACTTTGAATTTCATTATCATCATTTATTATTTAAAAATAATAATTTAAATGTTTGGTCGTTGAAAAAATTAGGCCTCATATGAGGATTTCACTAATTAGACCCAAGACAAGCAAAAAACAATAATGAAAATTATTCAATTTGATTGCATTTTTCATTTTTACAGGGCTATATGGACTCTGAGCGTGTTAAAAAATAATTTGGTAAATAAAACTATATTCTCTCTCAAATATCAAAATATTAGTGCAGATTAATCATTTGGCTATTTATATGAGTAATTTCCATTTTGGCCTCTAAAATATCAAGAGGAAATGGTCTCCTTTGTCCATTTACAATTTTCAATAAAAGAAAATAATCTTCTAGATCGATCATTTGTATGTTATTTTCAAATTTTGTATGTATCCCCTATCTTCAATCCGAAAATTGTAAATTTATGTCATTGTGAAAGAAAAAGATGAAAGCTCGAAAAGGTAAAACAAATATGTACAAAAAGTAGTTGACTCAGATATCACTCACATGTGAGTTCAACTCACCAACAAATC
This sequence comes from Solanum appendiculatum, assembly GCA_018342035.1. NCBI lineage: Eukaryota > Viridiplantae > Streptophyta > Magnoliopsida > Solanales > Solanaceae > Solanum > Solanum appendiculatum. The sequence goes on from JAGDQO010000472.1 coordinate 62,912, forward strand.
AAAATTATACAACAACAACATTTTATTTGAATTTTACGAAGCATGCATGATGAAACTTTAGTTCAATCGTAGATGTCCTATGCTCATTTTATCCCACCATAGCAAAAGCTGTTTTATAAAATTGGTATACACCATAATGAGTATGTTTGGTGAGTGTGTCATTTGGTGTCGTCTTCTTCATTTAATTATTTTTTATTCTCTTTTTCTTGGTTCCATTCGATATTCGGTATTCATATTGGAGTCCGACTATTTCAAACTCTCGCCATGTAGGGCTCTATTTGGGGAAGCACTCCCTATCAAGAATTTTAAGGAAATGCTCCCTACCAAAAAAAAATTCATATCTAGGGTTCAAACTTGAAACATCTCGTTAAGTAGTAGCCTCATTCATTGCATAACATACTTTGGTGGTATTTTATTTTTAATTCTCTATCACTTCTTTTGTTGTTACTATTCATTATGACATTTAAATAGGCCTGCCTTAGTTATCAATTGAAACCATATGCTTCCATTGACTTTGCAATGCCAATAGTGACCTCTCCTTTTTTAAAAGTTGATTCCATGAATCTGCCACTGAGGGACATATAAATTATTACTAGAATACAATTATTGTATGGTTTTGTGCAAACTATACATCATCCCTAATTATTGGAAAAATAAATTCTCTAATTTTCGATAACAACTTCTATATATTGGATGCTTATATCAAGTAGAATATGCATGTGTTTAAACATACACAACATAACTATCGCTTAATCATATTTAACTACAGTAATATATATATTTACTTTATTAAATTAAACCGTGATAATTCTAATGATTTGATGTTAGACACATGATGAGAATAAGTATTTAACTTTTTATTTACTAAGAAGTCCAAGTAAAAAGAGCTTTTGTCAGTCTATAAATAAATAAAAACACAACCATCGATTTTCTTTTTTCAGAGATTGAATTTTGCACATATGAAGAAATGAACATAATTAACGTCACAGATCTTTATATTTCTTCATAAATTTAGATGCTATTAAGAAAAACAAATCATGAAATTGGACTATTTAACCATCATAATATTTCAAAAACACAAATATTAGTACTATAGCTCCTTGAGTAAAATAATGACCATAAATGACGAAAAGATTGGTATACTAGTGCTATAGCTCCTTTTTTTTTTCACCTGATGGTTGGTATTTATGTTGACGTTTCGACTAATTTAAATACGCACCACATAAGGTCCATTTAAGGAAAGTGTTCCTAATAAAAAAAAATTCTTATCTAAAACTCAAAATCTTCAATTAAAGATGAAGAAATTCTATTCATCGATCTCACCATATCGTATTATTGTAGCCTTCTTGTGCAAGAACCATGTGACAACTAAGAATTATATATTCCAATGCGTTAACGACAGAAAGGCTTGTCACGTAGTTCTTGATGTGGACAATCTCACCAATAATTCCAATTCTACTGTACTTTTAAGGGGTCGTTTGATTGATGGTATAAAAATAATTAGTTTCAACATATTTATAATATAAGTTTGATTGGTAATATAGGAAAAATAATTTTCACATTACTAATGCAAATTTTGTTAGTGATATATACCATGCATTATTGTCTAAAATAAAATATGTAATAAATATATGAATATTAGCGATGTAAATATTGAATTAAGCAAACATAAAACTATTTTTTAAAAATAATTAATTTATGTATGGCAGTTTATTGAATATTAATCAGATAATAAATAACATGTGAATAAAACTATCCTCAATTAGACTTATTAAATTAGGGGAAAATTGTGCATTATAGCAAACTATTAATTCAAAATAAATGTTATTACCGTAGTTTCATTTAATTCCAATTCGCGGCAAACTCTCTCCCCTCTCCCTGAATCTCTCTCGCCACTCTCCCTCTCCTCTTTCACTTTATACAAACACAAATGTATAAATTAATATTGTGTTTGTGTTTGTATAAAGCGAGAGAGACTGTATAAACAAATACATATTTATCCGTCCTATACACTTATAATTATACAAATATAAATCGTCCCCTGCCCAGATCTCTTTTTTCTTTCTCTCTCTCGCTTTATACAAACACAAATTATACAAAATACAATGTATAATTTGTGTTTGTATAAAGCGCGAAAGAGATTTGATATACAAATACAAATGTTTTAACTCGATTCAATTGTATACGAATTTAAATTTTATGCATATATACAAACACAATAATTGCTACATATACATAGTAGTTACATATATACAATTATCTATGTAATTGCTGCGATTTACACAAATCTGATGCTCCATAGCAAATATAATTTGCTATGGAGCGCAAATAGCAAAACTATATAATATAATTTTATGTTTTCTATTCCTAAAAGTTTTTCCTAAATTAATGCCAAATCTGTCGGAGAGAAATAAAGAATATGCCAATAAAGTCCAGCGACTTCCCACAAGGATGTCATAATTCATTTGTTCCATTTCTACAGGCTAAAAAAAAGGTGTACTCAAACAACACATGGCTGAGTCAGCATTAATATAAAATTAGGACCATTAAGGGTAGTTTTATTCACATGTTAGGTTATTATTATGTGATTTAAAAAGAAGTAATTGAAGATTTGATTTTGTAGTCTTTTGTAAACCTATTTTTAATTTGGAAAAAGGTTAAAAATGCCTTCAACTAATAGATTTATCTAAAAATGTCTTGCTGTTAATAGTTTCATGCAAAAATATTTCTATGATTACTCAATGGGTCTCATTTTTCAAATAAGTATATTATTTTTAAACACATTCTTCTTCTAATTATGATTTTTTAAAATTAGAAAATGCTTATCATACTTCAATTGGAATAGATTAAGAGACAAGAATATTTACTATTTTATTAGAATTTTTTTACTGTTATACAAATGAAAATTAATGATAAAATTACTATGATATAACTTATATTATTAGTTTAAAAGACACATAAAGTAATTAATAATCCAGAGCCACTCAAATTATGTTGAGAGAGAAAAACGAGATGGAAATGAGTTTAATGGAGTATTATGTAAAACTAGTGAAATGGAACGCGCTTTGCGCGGCTAGCTATATGAAATATTTATAAGATAATGGTATATAATATTTATATTCATATTAGTATTAGATATATAAACAATGTTGATATTTTTCTTCATCTGCGACATGATAGATTTTCTTATCTTTTTTTTAACATATAAAATATATCAAAAAAATTTTACATTTTTTTAAGTGCAAGCTATTCATATATATATAGTAGAATAAAATATTTACCGTGGTGAAGTAATTTGAACAAAAAAAAATCATATTTTGAAATAACAATATAGTGTATTACGTTGGAAATATTTTTTATGTTTTCATTTCTTCTATCTTTTATAGAAGTACTGATTCTCTAAACAAATTCTGATTTCGTAAAAAATAAAATTAAAGTTCTTTATTGTGTCTTTATTATTACATTTGTCTATTATAATTTTTTTAACATTAATTAAATATTTATAAATATTATGAAAATGAAACATACAAAAGTTATGAATAATATTTAAGAGTAGAAGTTACAAGTAAGATGAAAAGACATGAGTTATAAATTTTGTTAGACACTAAATGCATTAATAATTATGCATTGATTTTATTTGTAAAAATAAATAAATGAATATGAAAATCAAGAGTGAAAATACAAAACTGAACTAAGAAAATAAAATAATTGGTGACTACATAAAAATTGTAAATATATTTCAAACAAAAAAGAATAATGACAATAACAATTGTTACATACCAAAGAAAATGACATTATAGAATCAACAATTTTTAAATTTTTTTTTTTTGCAAGCATAATAAAAATGAAGCTCCTGATCATTGTGATTTCTTTTTGTTGAAATGAGATAATCATATTAACTATGCTTCATAACCAAAAAAAAAATAGTAGTAGAATAGTAAAGAACTAAATGAGTAGCATTGGCAATAGATGTAGCTAAGTTATTTTTTAAAGTTTTAAAAAAATATAACAAAAGTAGCTAAGTTACTAATACAACTCAAAGTAAAAAAAAATTCTACCAAAAATAATCTTTAATTATGCTTTAAATAAAATTTCTTCTACCATCTTCCTTTGCAAGTAGATCTGCCACCATATTCTGCTCTATATGTCAAACTCTTTATCATATGAAACCAATTGAATAAAAAAACATAATTATGAATAAATAAAATATCATACCAATTAAAAAATAATTATATCAAAAGAAAGAAAGAAATCAAAACTATATGTAATATTTATGTAAATTATTTTTTCAATTGTACTAACAATAAATAATAATCATCTCTTGAAATCTAGCAAATATTGTAATCAAACTACATTATATCCCCGCAAACTGACTATTAGAGCAAACAATCACATACCAATAACACATTATTCCTTAGTATAAAGATATTTTTTTTTATCATACTTGCTTGGAGAATGATAATACATATATAAACAAAATATTAAGAAATCATGTCTTACCTTCATGTACTTCTTTTTTGTTATTTGTTAGTTAATTCACAAACAAATATGATGAAGAGGAGAAAGGATAATCTTGAGTCTGAATCTTCATAAAACTAAATATGAATTTATATAGGCAAAATAGAGGAATACCATAAGACATCATAAACTTACAAATTAAAGTTTGAAGGTTATGGACATGAAAATTTTGGGAGTCATGAATATTATTAAAAGTAAAAATTATAGAGGTGTAAGTCATGGGTAATAAAAAGAATATGAAGAGTTTTTGTGTAAGTGTTCCTCCATTAATAAAATATTTATTTGTAACAAATTAAGTAATTTACTTTTATAATACAATAATTAATTTAAATAAGAAATATTGCCAAAAAAAAGAGAAAAAAGATAAATGCAAATAGAGAGCATAAAAAGGTGTCACATCACCTTGTCTATGTTTCTCCTTTATTATATATATAGATATAGATGTTGCTGCATACATTTTGGGCTTGGCACTCCCAAAAAGATAAATTAATTTTAAAATTATTTTTGAGCAACAACAAATATTTAGTTAAAAATTTAAAAAAATATTTTTAAGTATATTTTTTCAAAAGTAATTTTCAAAAAAGCTCATGGAGAAAAAACTATTTTTATAGCTACTAAAAGAAACATTTTTTTTAATTCCCCCAAAATATCTATTTTCTCCTGAAAGCTTAATCAAACACCTTATTTTATTATAAAAAATATATTAAAACTTAGGACTTTTCACTGCCCAAAAACTTGGTGAAACTAGGTATAAGGCTTTATTACAAGTTTTATTGTTTCAAAATGAAGTGAGACTATACGGTTTAGGATTTAGATACACAATATTGTAAAGAAAAACTAGGTCTCTTATGTAAATAAAAAATTAATTCTTTTCTCTTGCTGAAATAAAATGTACTCTTTTTACTTATTTATTAAACTCTTTTAATTAATTAATTTTTTCATCAAAATATCTTTTTAACACATTATTTTAAAACATTAATGATAAATAGGTAAATTTTACAAAATTCTCTTAAACCTTTTCTAAAGCATCCTTTATCCTTCACATACTAGAATTGTTTTTTCTCTCCAATCAGTTCATAAGCCCTTAAATTCTATACTCATTTTGTTAATTCAATCATCATATTCTTCTTCATATCGTGTTTATTATTATTATTATCCTTATATGCTTACAAATTGTTAAATTTCAAAATGTTAGCATTGCTTCTATAACAAAGTGGCCATTTTTGCTTATATGTTAATAAACATTGAGTTTGCAGATTTGGTGAGATTATTGTATTATATTTTGGTGAGATGAAATCAATAATAAAATGGGCAACACTTGGAGGGCTGCTGTTATTATTTGAGCTTCATTGCTCCTCAATTCCCATGGGTAATTCAATTGTTTGTTTGTTTGTTTGTTTTACATATATTTCTGGCATTTTGGTTTCGCCTTTTTGTTTATGCTGAATTCGTGTCACTATGTGTGAGATAGATAAAACTTGATGTCGAAATGAATGAGAATCATGAAATTTCAGTTTCAAATTTCAACAAAGAGAAAAAATACTTAGTGATTTCTTCCCATCTATTCTAGTTTTGGTCGATAGAGTTATCTGCTAGGGAGGTGACACGATTATAAAAAATGATAGATTTGAAGAATATTGAAAATTTATCATTTAAACCTGCAGGACCTCGGAAGTTATTCCTGCATCGATTCACCAATTAATACAACAACAACAAGATACTCAATGAAATTCCACAAATAGAATCTGAAAAAGATAGAGTGTACGCATATCTTATCATTATCTTGTAGAGATAGAAAAGTTGTTTACTAAATACCCTTGGTTCAAGCAATACTACTGTACAATTTTGCTATATTATTAAACTTAAATTAAAAGTTTTAATTTTTATCCACACTCATACATATAAATCAGCAAAAAAAAGTTAGGATAAAGATTGATAGATGCAGAGGATAGAGGTGTTACAGAACTTAGAGTTAATTCAAAACAAATGGCTCTACAAATATTTTCCCCAAAAATTCAACAGCCATTGAAGTCCATTTTTCCTTCTCCAACTAATAATGGGTGCAGTGTCATTGTGCCTTGTGCCTACAACCAATCTCGTAGACTTGCTTTATTTCAACTCGGTACAGCTTCTTGCATTTCATTTCTTCTTTTGCAATGCAAATTGTGCTGAAAATGCACCATATCTAGAATTGGTAGTGCTCGGAGTTAGATTTTAGCTTTAGGTTTTTGTAGGTCTGTGTACACGTTACTCTCCCGGACTGTACTTGCAGGATTACGCTGGGTTTGTTGTTGTTGTTTTTGAATTGGTAGTCAAGTACTCATTACTGAATGTTAGGTTCATGAGCCTGAGATTACACTTTGTGAAAATCACTTGGATTACAAGCTATTTGCCTAATGGGTTTCATGATGATCTTTCAATTCTTAGAAAATTAGAAAGTGTAGCAAACTTCATTGAACTGATGAACTAACTTAATTAGCTGTAGCTGATCATTTGATAATCACATGATATAGGATGTCGAGCGAGGTGCAGTGAACAAATATGGAATAGAACTAGTCGAGCAAAATCAAGATCATGTAAAGCCTATTGTATAGTTGGTTACATGTTCCTTTGATAGCACCATACTGCCAAATAAACGTAGGAGGTACCGGTTGTTCCTGAATGAACATAAAGTTCTTTGTTACACTCGTTGCACAAAAAACTCGACTAAGGGACTATAGAGCAGTTGAGATTTTGGATCTAACCATAACTTAGTACAGACAGAAAAAAAAGACTGAACAATGGTGTATTAGTAAATGATTTACTGAAGTTCATTGGTTATTCAGCCATCACCCAGTCACAGTTATTCAATGGAAAAGGACCTGAATCTCTTAATGCTGAAGGGAAAGTGATCGAAAGTGGAATGATTGCTGAACTGGCGCAGTCAAATATTGCCGTAAATGATGAAACTGCATCAGAGTGGATCAAGAAGGACAAAAGAAGAATGCTTCATGTCGTTTATCGTGTTGGAAATTTGGACAAGACGATAAAGTAAGTCTACTTTTACAGAGAAAAAAAGTTGAAGCTTCAGTACTATGTTTCATATTACCAACTTGGTGCCAGAGTTGTTCCTGCGATACAGGTTTTACAGAGAATGCTTGGGAATGAAGCTGTTAAGGAAGCGAGACATACCGGAAGAGGGTTATTCAAATGCTTTTCTTGGTTATGGACCCGAAGAATCAAATTTCGCTGTTGAACTTACTTACAGTAAGGCTCCTTATAGCTGGCAGTTGGCGTTGTTCTTTCTTCGAAAATCATTTATTGTGCTTTAGGATATTATAGTCGTTGTACTTTACCCTGTTGCTTTCAGACTATGGAGTTGACAAGTATGACATTGGAACTGGTTTTGGTCATTTTGGAATTGCTGTTGAGGATGTAAGTTGTTCATAATATGAAAATTCATCGGTTTCATTTATACTTGTCTAATGTCATCCTATCAATTAAACTTAGATCAGCAAAGTTTTACAGGCATTTAGGGATGTTGCCTTGGAATTGATTATCTTTGCCCTTTTTCATTCTTTGGTTGGTCTTGGTTTTAGAAGTTACTCTACTCATTACTTGCTGGTGACTATCATACATCTTGCCGTGAGGAGTACCAGTGTTTCAGTTAGACACCTTTAGAAATGTTCTTCTAATAGTAATTCTTTCTCTTTTTTCCTTACAAATATTTAGGGTCACATATTTTTTTTGATTTTCCACATAGGTTGCTAAAATAGTAGACCTAGTAAAAGCAAAGGGAGGGAAGATTGTCCAGGAACCTGGTCCAATCAAAGATGGAGGACCTATAATTTCCCTCGTGGAAGATCCTGATGGCTACAATTTTGAACTATTAGAGAGAGGGCCAACTCTTGAACCTTTCCGTCAAGTAATGCTTCGTGTAGGAGATCTTGACCAGTCCATTAATTTCTATAAGAAGGTAAACTGATTAGCTAGATGAAGTTCTGGTGCATTCTTGTCTTTTTTGATTGCAAGAAACACTAAATCTTCATTGTTGATTAATTTTTCAAGGCATTTGGCATGGAGCTTCTACGAAAAAGAGATAATCCGGACAACAAAGTGAGTTTACAGGTTCTTTTGCAAAATAGTCTTTTCTATGGTTAGTGTTCTTATTTGAATGCTTATGCAATCCTCTTGTTGAGTTACACAGAGTCCCACATTGGGTATAAAGGCATCATTGTTAAGGTCTATAAAGATATTGTGTCATTCAATTCATGCCTTGAAGCTTTTGGGTTGGACGCTTGGATTATTTTAAGTATGAGACCCAACCTTTACTAAGCATATCTTCTTACTTGTAAGTTGGTATTAACCTAGAAGGGATTACATGTGAGAAAGTGTGTTTAGTTATATATTGTCTGACATTTGGTGAAAAAGGGCTTCGTAAGGGCTTTATAATGGAAGTTTGTAAAAGTCTTAGATGTCACGCCGCTCATTGTTTTGTGTTTTTTGATTGAATACTCTAATTCTTTCATTTGTTTAATTGTATGAACCACCTCATGTAAAAGTTTAAACTATTTGAGAGCGGCAATTTTAGTTATTTGATTTATGGTTGCAACACTATTAACAAAACAATTTCTCACTGGTGTTTCCTTTTGCTCTTGGTTTTCTCTCCATCGATTTTGCAAACATACTTCATGCTCAAGGTGGTAGACGATTTTTGTCATGCTAGATTGGGTCCCTAAACTAGGATGGCTTTTGTTCTTATATTCTCCTTCAGATTTTATTAAAGTAATGCTCGCTACACTTGATATATTGCATTTTTTTTTACTTGTACATTTCCTTAATGCAAATCTATGGTTGCCTCTCTCTTCTGTTTGTTAATTATTAACACTTGTTCTCAGAACACAATAGCCATCATGGGTTATGGACCTGAAGATAAAAATGCAGTTCTGGAATTAACATATGTTTATGGTGTCAAAAGCTATGATAAAGGAAATGGTTATGCTCAGGTAACACCATTCAAACATATTATTGTTTGTTTAAGAGAAGTAACATTAGCAAACTCATTTGCAGATCAAATATTCTTTCCCAGACTTGAGAAAAACTCTGTAGATCTCAACTTGTAAGGAACATTCCATATCTTTGCAGATTGCAGTAGGAACAGATGACGTCTACAAGACTGCAGAAGCTATAAAACTGTATGGTGGGGAAATTGTACTTGAACCTGGACCTTTGCCGGGTATAAACACCAAGATCATGGCATGCATTGATCCTGATGGTTGGAAGACAGTAAGTCTTCAACAAGTATGATTATTTTGGCATGAACTGGGAGATTACTTTCCATCATTAGACAATGCACCAAAACTTGTTTATAGACATCTCATGCTTTATTTTGTTCTACAATTTGAAGGCCGATATCTACCTTGAATATTGACTATCTTCTAGCTTTACTTGAGGAAAGTCACAAAGACAAAAGTTATAAAACGATCAATCACTAAAAACTTCTCTTCGTTGACCTTCACTCACACCAATTAGCTAGGACCGCGTAGAATAAGAAATACCTCTAGTCGCTGTAACCATACACCAGGTGAGAGAGAGAAAAACTGGTAATTCAAATCTGCAGCAGAGACATTCTTCAATGTGTGTAAAACAGATGACACTCTGTTGCCTAAAAAAATTCATATGTTAATTTGACCAACTAAGTTTTTGGTGTAGCATCGCGCATGTCAGCACCTATTGAATTTAGGAAAAACAGATGTTATTGTTTGAAAGGATTCAAAATTTGATCGTTGAAACATTATTTCTGTAATCGTAAAACTGAAGTATATAGGATAATATCTAGGTCGGTTCAATTGAGACATAGGATGTATCAGTAAATGGCAAAAACATACACCACTATAAGGTTGGTGATTGGTGTAAGGTTTCTGGCTTGTGAAATGATGTCATGTTGAATCAAGTTAGGGAGGACTACTTCTAGCCATGTAACAGAGATGAAATAAAATGCTCAGCTTCAGTTTAAAACACTAGAAAGGTATCAGAATACGAAGGATATAAGTTTTTTCTTAATTTGCTTTCCATCTTAGTCTTTTACATTTGTTGTCTTGCAGGTTTTTGTTGATAATGCTGATTTTATGAAGGAATTAGAGTGAACATATGCAGTGTTACAACCAAACATCTCAATCCTGCACTAGGTTTCTGAATAATTTGTCACGATTTGTCCAGTGATATCTTTCGGATAATCTATTTCCGGCATAAACCACGGATAGCTTTACTTCTATATTAAAAAAAACAAACATGAATAGCCATTTTCCAATATGTAATCTATCCCTATACAGATGTACCAGCTTAAATCAATCCATTGCTTCTCTGATTTGATGCTGTATTTTAGAGTTTGGAAATCACACATTGTCAACTGCTCTAAAAACTACTGTTTTGTTCTCTTTTGAAACGTTCATCCAAAGTCATGTCATGGTCATGCGGCAGCACAAGATTTGTTGAATCCCATCAACCCACATTTGTTTCTCCCCTTTGTTTCTGCATTCAAATTCAATCATCCTGTCAGCAGTTTGTATCCCGAAGTAGCACTTCTGCTTGTCATGTTCCTCGTCTCGTCCAAGCCATGCTGGTATGTCACAACAGACTCCAGAGACCACACCTGGGCACTCATCAAGCACCAGTTTAGATGAAAGTGTAAAGGATCACATGGACAATTTGATACTAGAGTGAATATTTGTTTGTGCTTACATTCCTTTTTCTTTGTGAATGTTCCTGCCATATGCTTGCTTTTCATTTTAGCTATCACCTGCTACCAAGATTCATATTCACACTTTTGTTATGATGATATAGGGAAAACATGAAATAACTACCATGTGGGCTGCACAAGTAAAGTTTGTTGCTTTCAATCTAACTGCTTATAAGAGGACTTTAGAATGTCTACTGAGCAGATTTAACATTACCTATTGAAATGAAACACAGTTCACTTTTCTAATAGACAGTATATCCATTTAGATAGTGTACTCTGTATATTACCTGCCAATCTGAGTTTATGTTGAAAGAGACTTGTTTCCAGTGGAGATCTCCTGCATGAACAGAAACATTGTTGAAAAAACAGCTGCAACATCTCTTGCAAGGTAAGTGTAGTTCCTCAATTCATATTACCTTTTCTTGTACGTTTGAGCAGTTCTCCCCCTTTGGCAACAAAACTAAGAGCTGCTGTAACAGTTGATTCTTTGTTACCTTCGACACACTCATCAGCTAAAGCAACAGCTGCAGCTCCATTTCCTTTCTGTAGCCTCGCCCTTAGAGTGGCAGCACCTCTCAATGCTGTAATAGTGAATGCCAATGACAGAGATTAGTATTACCGGTTTAAGCTTTCTTATGTTATGAAACAGTTGAGCAGAATTGTTTGCATCCCTATAGATAGCAAATATTCTATGGATCATTTAGCAGCAACAGTTGGAAAATGAGGAGTATGAATTCTGTTCCGCTAACATACAGCAGTCTACATGGTCCACAGGAGATCGGCTTGACTATTATGCAAAGTATGCCACGGTAAAGAAGAATACAAGAGCTGTATTTCATTATCAAATTAGTTGGCGTTGTGGTCTCTTTAGATTGATGGTCCGCCGAGACCAGTTGGATTAATACCTGTAGCAGCTCCAGCAGTTAGAGTCATGATGTCTCCACTAGTTCTTGCATTGATAGCTGAATTTACAACTGATAAGATGTGATCCTGTTCAGCACCCATGTCCTCTGCAATTTCAATACAGTGGGATGCAACTAAAGCTGCTGCAGATGCAATTGCAGTTGACATCTTTGAAGATGTGTTGTGTTTGGTTATGGACTGCTCTGGAGAAGTTACTGATAAGGTTGCAAGAGCAGCCACTGCAGCTGCAACCCCCGCTACTGAAACTGCTGCATGCACCTGGGCACTGTGAGTTCTAAGCTCTTGTTTTTTCTTTTCTTTTTGATCTTTCAGCCATCTACCCATTGTCTTGCCACGCATCACAGTCCTGTAGAGCTGCATTATGCCAGTTTAGTCGTGATTGTTCAGACGAATCAGTAAAGCTATTGTCAAAATAATTGTATACCCCGGCTTTGAGCAAATGATGACTGGAGAGGAAATCTGGATTGAGTGCCTGATGTAGTAAAAACAATTCCTGCACATATCAATACAAGTATAGTTACTGATCCTAAGGGACAAGTATAGTTATTCAGCTAAGTTCAAAGCTGAGAGGCAAAGAATTAAGAATGATTTGGGGGACAAGGAAAGAGTTGAGTGTATTCCCATCAACCTAGAGGGCACTCCAATATAATTTTTCCATCTACTTATTTGGATTCACATAATGATCATGAAGACTCTGTGTTTGCTTTTTCAGCCGAACGCATGCTTCGTTATTGTAGTGCCTAATCTGTATTATTATAATTCAGCAAAAATGGTACATCACTACTCTTACTCCTCTAGCCTATTTATAATTTCAAAGAGTGATGTAAATATCCAAAAAATTTAGTTGCAGTCATGCATGTGCTAGAATAGATAGAACCCCTTTTCCCCATCTTGCTTCTCCCTTTGCTTTACCTTTGTATCATCACTTCCCCTCGGAGAAACTGGAGGGCTATCAGAGTTTGGTAGCGGTTGTTCTTGCTGCAATACAAAGACAATACGAGTAGAAACTCGTAAACAATCAGTGAACAAAAACACAAGTTTTAATGAAGAGATGCTTACAGGTTCCTCTATAATCGAAGTCTTTTCATGTTGCCCTTGTAATGAAGAGAGTGACATCTTCTCGTCTAGATAACTTGTTTGTTTTGTATGAGAAAGAGCTTTAGAGAGTTCCTTAGCTGACAGACTCCATGATCTTGCAAGGAACTCCATAGACTCAGTAGGAGTTTCTGGTGGAGGGCATGCCCCTGGTAGCCAATTTGCTGCACCGTCTTCATTGATCCCTTCCAACTTATTTGATTTGCATTTAACACCACAAGAGCTCACCGTCTCCATTATAACCATTCAAAAGGAGGAGATTGATCAGTGAGTTATTAACTACTACAGATTTTGTGAATGTTTTTTTAACTTTTAACTAGACTTACTTTATCCTATATCAATAATCTGATACCGAAGAAAGTTAACATAGTATACAAGTTTTAGGAAGCAGGGTGATATATATAATATAACAATGGTGATGGAGTACTGAAAGTAAAAGTTCAAAAGTCCTTTGAAATCTTAAAAATTCAAAAAGAAGTTAAGTGAAAGACTAGAGTCTACAATACATATATTCTAACACTGGATATGGACAGGTCCCAGTTTTAAAGTTCATCTAAACTTTGTCTCCAACTTCCCTTTGTCTTTCTTCTTTTAACATAAATTAGTTCTTGAACGGCGGGCTTCATCATGACTAACTAATAGGGACCCTTTTGAGTTATAATCCTATTTTTGAAGTTTAAAAAACTGTTAAAATATATGGTGTGCAGCACTAGATGATCAAAGGGCATTTACATTTTCTTGAACATTTTAAGCTAAGTGGTGAAAGATGGAATTGAATTTCTTATGACGTTTGTTTGAAGTGGCTGTTTTTCTTCTTTTGGTTTTCCAAAAGTAGTGAAAACGAAATAGTACTTCACCCGAAATGATTTTACTTTAGTAGTGATGTATTCCTTTTTCATGCCTACTTTGAAATGCTTTGCTTAAGCTGAGGATTTACGGAAACAACATATCTATCTTCACAATCATAAGATAGGAATAACGTCTGCGTACACATCATCTTCTGGGATTATATTAGGTATATTGTTACGGTAGTTTACTTTGATGTATCCTTTGGCTCAAGATATTATGGAGACAAAAAACAAGCGCTAAGCGGCATAGTTTAACCAAATACTTTTCTTTTATCATGCTTAGTAAAGTAACCTTTTGCTAAATTTCAGGCTATATAACACTACGTATGGCTATGTGAGCATTAACAAAAACATTCAAAAGCAATAATGATTGAACAAGAGAGAGATGGTACTGAAAAATGGGGTTTTATGACACCGAGGCAATCAACAAAATAGAGAAAGCATCTCTTTAATTAACACTTTAATCATTGCTGTGTGTCTAATCATGTCTTAAGAGATAGCAAATGGAGCACTAATTCATTGGAGGTCCCAACTTCCCCTTAATTATCACTTTATTAATACAAGTTTAGGAAGAGCCATTTGCCTTTAATTTTTGTGATTCCCTAGTATTAGAAACGTTGATTTAGTAGGTGCAATGTGTGGAAAGAAGAAGCGTTTTGGTGGTTATTACCTTTGATAACCTTATATATGGTTGTACGAATATTGTTTTATTTCATCGTCTTCGTTTGTATATGATTATTATCTCTTAAATCAGTAGCTGAAGAGAAGGGTGACGTCTGGTAACGTTAATATGCTTCCTCCATAAAACAACAATGTTGGATAAGATGTAACACCAATTAATTTCTTCCAGTTGTAGGGGTGAGTGCCAAGTATTTCGATGAATAGTGTGTACATGTCTGTCTTTGTCCAGACTTCAGAATATTTCATTCTTCTAGGTGACACAGCAACAAATCTGGTACAACAGAAGATAACAATGTCTTGCACAATTGATAATAACCTCATTTTGAATTGAAACCTTTATAGTGATAGCAGACTGAAAGCTATATCTTATGAAAATACACGTAAAAACAAGTTTGTAAAGAGCTACAAAACCAAATTTCTGAAAGCTACGCAGTGGGAATATTCAGTTAAATTCCCTTTACTGGTGGAGGGATGACTAGTTTTGGTATGTTCAGTGATATCATAGGCACTGTATTTGCAGGTAAAAGAGTACCTAAACATTGAATAAACCAATGGGCTGAGGTTCTCACGCCTGTCCTAATCAAGAACTAGACGGACAAACTTGTCTTCTATTCATTTAAAAACTCGGCACAAAGAAAAAATTGGACCTGAGATTTGTGTTTATGAGTTTCAATGCAAGAATCGAACGTTAGAATATTCATACCACCTGTCTGATATTGTATTTTGTCTTGCAGCTCGCTAATGATAGCACTCTTGCGTTCTTTTCCGTCCATATTTCAACATCTCTGAATATTATCTGGTACTGAAAATGAAGATGACACATATACCTCTAAAATACAACCCCACCCCCCAAAAAAAAAAAGAACCTTCAGGTATGATACATGTCAAATAGTATAAGAAGCTAATGTAAAAGCTTGAAGCTTAATGGTCCAAACTAGCTGAAAGAATCATCTGTTTCATAGACGCAAGGAAAGACTCTTGGCGTATTTAAGTTGAATTCTTCCAAAAAGTCAAACAAACTACCCT
Source organism: Solanum appendiculatum (assembly GCA_018342035.1). Lineage (NCBI taxonomy): Eukaryota > Viridiplantae > Streptophyta > Magnoliopsida > Solanales > Solanaceae > Solanum > Solanum appendiculatum. The sequence goes on from JAGDQO010000472.1 coordinate 78,722, forward strand.
CTTGACAGAACATGACCAAAACTACGATCACTTCTTTGACCCATTCACTAATTTAAAGAGGAGAAATACAGAGATGAAAATATGCTCTTGAGCTAAATACATGAAAAGCGTCGTTGAAGAAAAAATGACCAGCATGTAGTATGAAGATTGTTTTCAAGACATGATCAGATAAAATCAAAAGAGGAGCAGAAAAGCTATGGCTCTAATCACATAGTACCTCTGAGTCCAGGTTATAGAATTCCATCATCTCCGCAGCAAGTATAGGATTATAAACAAGTGCAAGGTTGATTAGTTATAAGAGCCATGATGGTGCCCCATTGGAACTTCAACACCAAAGGCAGGCTTCATCATCAAGTTCATGACATAAAATGTCTGAAATTCATGAAAATTTGCAAATAAGCTAACATTATACACAGCTAAAGACAAGGAGAGTGAACCTGAATACCAACTAAATATATACCTGAAATGCTCTATACCAGATTTGAGCTTTCAGGCACTTGAGCACCTATTAAAACTTATGCACGTAAACATCCAGGCTTTTTGCAAAGGAATTGAAGAACTAAAATTCAGATAAGAGTCAAATAAGACAATCAAACATTTGAATGTCACTTTTACGCTCTATTAGAAAAAAGGAATGAAAAGAAGAACACTTTACACAGCTTAATTGTGAACTCTAGTTGGCTTAGCCACTGTCCAATAATTCAAGACGAAGAAAACTTAAAAAGGACAACCAAGTTTTGATAGGTCATCTTTTAGTAACATCCAATGCTTTATACTTCATAGTCACCTCGAGATGGATGCATTACTGGTACACAGGGTTCAAGTGAATTCAACATCACGAAGTAGACCTTGACTTCTGCATTTCTCCCACATAAAATCCCTAATTTTTTCCAAAAAAAAAAAAAAAAAAGAATAAAGAGAAAGAATAGCTTTACTAATTCCATGGCTTGTAAATGGAAACAAGCCCCAGCTTATGTTACAATTTAAAAGAAAGAAAATCAATTTTATTGGAGAAAATTCTCCTACCAGTTCACTTGGAAGAAATCCTGCTTAAGAAATGCAGCTTGCTGCTTGAAGCACCAGCTTTTCCACTGTGTGCATGACCTACATTTCCAACTTCAATTGAATCTTCGTGTTTCGGGAAGCTTCTCTTTAAGGCATCAGCCAACGACGTAGAAGGACCAGATGTATTGAATGTTACCTGCAACAAATTAGAAAAATAGAGCAATTGTTAGCAACATACATATACAACACACAAATCTGCTAAATGGAACACGAAGAATGTTTTTATGTTAAAATGCCACTCACTATTGAACAATGATGTAACTATAATGGGATAGACAAAATCAACAACACTCTCCGCCTACATTGAACTTACATTTTTTCCAGTACGATAATCAGATTTCAGATTGATTGCTGATCCATCACCACGTACAAAATTACTTGATACCTTCTGCTTTGAAGCTTCAGCTAAGTGTGTGGCATTATTACCTCCTAAATGAAGATACAAAACCAGTTTAAATATCAGTAAAACTCTCAAACAAAATATGTAATTTGAGATTTTACTCCTTTTCTACATCGCAAAATATTAAAGGGCCCATAACAAGGTTTAGGTCAGCTAAATGGAGAAAAACTGTCATACTTCAGGGAAGTTCACAAGTAAAAGTTTTATTACTTCAAAGAGCTAGATCCCAAGGTTTTAATCTGATGAAATGGAGTCATATGAAAAGGTCAAAAGTCAAACTCCCCTGCAGATTGTAAAAACAGTATTGTTTTACACACGCACATCTCATAAGTTCTGTCTATACTGCAGTTCCGAAAACTGACAGAACCTCATACTACAGATGGCTAATGCTACTCTACAGAAATGGCTGTCATATTTGGAGATCAGAATCAGCAGATAGAAGAGCTAATATGCAACGGGAAGACGAGTTACCTTGCTTTAAAGCTTTTGGCAATGCTCCAGTACCTGCCGTTACAGAAAGTGGATGCAGACTCTGCAATTTCCAGTGGCAGAGAAAATAATATCAAAATGGGTTGAAATAATCGAATTCATTTTTTTAAATATGATATACAACACCAGGTGAAGTGATGAAAGTACTAACCGGTAGTTCTAGCTGCGACTTTGACCTCTGTGTCTGCTGATATTTCAAGATGGTCCAATCAAACACATAATCCAATTTACACCCTGATGGGATAGAACACAGTAGTCGCACAATACCAGATTCAGAGAAAAATGAAATAACTGCTAAATCCTACAAGAATGCAGGTATGTTGGAACTCCGCCGAAGAAAGATCAAGCCTATTTGCAAGAAACTTATAGAATTACTAAACTTACGCAACAAAACAATTGAAGAACTAATCTTTCTGGATAGAGAATCCAATTAGTTTATAGAGCTTAGGTTTACCCTCTATAGTAGTACACTAATGGACACAAAGACTTGATGCTTTCCGATGCTCATAATCTTACATGTTCATGATTACAATAATATATTTTTCATAAATCATACTTCTTTGTTTTTTGTTATCATATGAGACCCAAAAAGAGAGTCAGAGTACAGTAAGAAATGCAGCAACAACATAAACTTCATTTTTCTTGTGCTAGAATCTGAATATAAAATTCGTACCTTCACGTGTAAATAAGTCACGAAACAAGCGTTTCAGGAATCCATAATCAGGGCGCTGGTCAAATGTTAAAGAGTGACAATAATGCAAGTATGAAGCAAACTCCACTGGAAGAGATTTGCATAAAACCTATAGCGAGAAAATTGAATGTCAGTTGACTATCCATTAAACTAAATGAAATGAAACCACTGTGAATGTCTTAACCTAATAAAGTTTTAATTATAGCACCCATTACCACAAAAATAGTTGAGTCTTTGAGATACATGATCATTTATTTTTTTTGGTTATGCAAGCATGGAACAGGCCAGCTGATGCTCAAAGAAGCTTTAGATTTCAAATGGCCAAATACAGGTCATTTTCAAATTCTTCTTCTTTTTTTTAACATGTACAAAAAAAAGAATATGGGAAAAAATTACCGGTCAATTCCAAATTCTCATAGTGGATGAGATTTTATACAAAGTTACAGAACAATCTAGTCATCCGCCCCCAAAGGGATCGTTTAGAGATCAAAGAGCTGAAGTGAAAATCTTGGCAACTAAGGTTTAGATCCAAATAGAGGTGACATCAATTCTTCCCAACTACTTAAGTTTTGACATACAAGATGCTTGGTACCTAAACTATACTGGAGCAATGTAGTAGGCACTCGGTGAATCAGCCCCAGGTGCACATAAGTTAGCCCAGACACCATCTTTATATCATATACACACAAATTAAAAAACGAAGGAATATATCCAATTTTATAAAACAGACCTCAATTGTTGTTGATACTTTTTTCTCACGGATCTTGTCATATTTTTGCTTCTTTGTATCAGCTTTTAGACCCTGCCATGGAAGGCTACACGAGAAAATCAATCAATTAATTCAGTCAATAAGAGAAAAGAACAAAAAAACAAACCAAAGAAAAATCAACAGTAGTAAATAGGAAATAGTGTGGAGGAAAAGTGACCACACCTGCCTCTCAAGAAATATAATAGAACGTAGCCAAGAGATTCCAGATCATCCCTCCGGCTTTGCTCTAGAGATTTTGAAAAGAGAGTATTTTAGTACAATGTCCAATCTCAAGAGATAAGAAACCAATATACAACAGAATTTTACCTATTCCCAGATGTGTATTGCAACTGGCATACCTTGCTGTCCCTGTCAAGTTCTTGTTCTCTCTGTAAAAGTATAGGAGGCAGAAAGAATAAATTCAGCACCAAGAAGTGGCAGGAACCACTGTTCAAGTAATTGGAAAGAACATAAAAAATTTTAATTGGGAAAGAAACAGAAAACCAGCAAAAGGCATTTCTTACTTAGGTGATGAAGCTTAGTACGATTTTTCTATAAATTAATAGGATACACCTTTTCAGTTTTGACAAATTCTAAGCAATACACACATTTTCAATAATCAACTCCTTAATGATGGCAAAGAACCAAGTATCATATTAACAAAAATGATAACAATAAGTAAAGGGAATTATACTGAACATCAAACATCATATGCTTCCAGAGGAAAGTTGCATAAAACCAATTATAGACACACCTGTAAGGAATATGACGGCTTGTGGTGGGGTCACGATATCTTTTTGCAAGTCCAAAATCAATAACGTAGACCTGTTTTGTCAATAGGGAAAACAAGAAACAAAAAGCAAAGGTAAAACAGAATATCACAGAAAAAATAACGATTGGTTAAATGACATGACCGTGAAGCTTATGCGGGTTCTACCCTCCACCCCCACTAGGCTTTGATCTAGTGGTAAGAATTCAGAATATTATGTGAGGTTTAGGTGCAGGTCACGAGTCGAATCCTGCTGCAGGCTCAGATAAAAGGCTGTGGTATTTAAGTGGAGAAGGGTAGAGGGGCGGGCCTGTAATCCACCGAGTTTCGAACCGTGTGCCACTAGTCCTCGGGATTTCTTGCTTATAAAAAAATTGACTCTGAAGCTTATCTGAAAAGGTCATCACCTGATTTGCCTTCCTGCCAAGACCCATGAGAAAGTTATCTGGTTTTATGTCTCTATGTAGAAATCCTTTTGAATGCAAATACTCTATTCTCGTAATCTGCATTTGTCACAGAAAAGAATACACAGTACAGTTATTAGTGTAATTCCATGATAGATGTCATGGGATAAAGACAGCAATATTAAAGGCATTCATAACAAGCATGCTTGATAAGAATAATTTCTGCAACATACTCTACCTAGAGCCAGCAGAGTACATGTCAAGCTTGCATACACAACACAAATTGTAACATCTCGAATTTGAAAAAGGCTAAAAAGGGAAAGCGGGAAAGGTTCATGAACCCAAATTGGACCATGGACCCTTCACAGCACCCTAGACGGTCCGTGAAGGGGACCACAGCCCGTTAAGGGCCTCGTGAACTCATTCCAGAAGCTGCCCCATGTAGGGGTCACCTTGACAGTGACCAGACGGCTCGTGGTGGACTTGACGGCCCGTCAAGTGGGTTGTACAAGTCACCTAGTTGATGGGGAGTGACCCAAGGTCACTGGAAAAGGGCCCCGGACATCTAAACGGCCCGTGAAGCTTCACACGGACCGTGAAGTCGTCCGTGAAGGAGACTTATCAGGTTTTGAGTTTTGGGCTAACTTCAAACGATCATATCTTTTAGCACAAATTGAATTAGGTGGCCCATGACCTATCAAATTAAAGGTCTTTGAGTTCTCTTTCCAACGCCACCGAGTTTGCCCTATTTGAAGTTCGGAGTAAAAAGTTATGCCCATTTTAGTGGAGCCCTGTGGGCAGGCGAAGCTTGACGGCCCTTGAAGTGCTTCACGGGCATAACTTGAAGTCACTTCGTCAGCTTTTAAGTCAGGGTCATATTGGTCTTTTCCCCTATGCGTTGGGCACTTAAACTACGTCGTTTGATGCCTAAACTACGTTGTTTCTCAGCCTAAATCTAATAACCTAGTCAAAAACTACCTAGAACCCTCATTCTCCAAAATCATTCAACTTAGAAAGAAAAGAAGAGAAAGAAGCGACAGTTTCTCCCAAGAACAAGCAAAGGTGTTCTTCAAGTTCAGCCCCCAAATCCAAAGGATTTCTTCGTAGTTTTCGTCACCAAGTATGTGGGATTTCACTAGTGGGTTCCTTTCACCCATTAGGTCCCTAGAATTCAGTCAGTTCTTCAATTTCTCATAAATTGATCAGACCTAGGGTTTCCAAAACCTTGTAGATTCGTTGTGATTTTAGCTGCTATAGTTTCCATGATCTAAATAATATGTTTTCTTAGAAAATCTGCATAGTCCCATGTATAGAACTCAGAACCCTAGCTTATATTAATTATCAGCATTTCATGAATTATACTTGCTAGACAGATCAGTCAGAAAATCATGCTCCACTATTTGAATGTCATATCTTTCAGTATATTATGTGCATTCCCAGATAGCATGTCAGTATTTTGAGCTACTCAGTATATCAGTTGCATTTTAGCTATGCATATTCAGTTGGGAGTAGACTTAGCACCGAGTTGGACGGGTTCAGCGTACCCACAAAGTCCCAGAACTACGTGCCAACGTAGGTTCAGAAGTCCCCTCTGTTAGGCATCAGTTTTAGTGATCACGCCACAGTCATGCCTTTATACCCTGACAAGGTATATTGGGTCCTCTCGATGGGGCGTATACATCGGACTCCACGTTTAGCTCACGTGGTTTATGTCGGTTAACAGTAGCTCCCACAGTCATACTCTTATTGCATTGACCATGTTATCAGCATTTACTTCAGTATACAGTTCAGCATGTTATCATTAGTACTTGGTCATTGCATCTAGTCTAGTTTTCAGTTATACTTCAGTATAGTTTATATTGTTCAGCTTAGTACCTATATCCTGCATGCTCAGTACATTCAAAGTACTGACGCATACTTTGCGCTACATCATATCATGATGTAGGTTCAGGCGCTCAACATCCAGACCGCGCTTAGCTCGACTTCTAGTCCTTACGCAGCAGCTACAGTGGTGAGTCCTCATAGTTCGAGGACGTTTCTTTATGCTTTTGACTCAGTTAGTTCATTATTTAGTTTTCAATATTATTAGAGTTAGCTGGAGAATTGTCCCAGCTCAGTTTTAGAGGTTTTCAGACATAGAGTCAGTATTCAGTATTTGGGTTGTTCCACATTTGAACTCAGTTATATTCTCAGTTGAACTCTTTTAAATTTATTCAACTTTACAGTTATGCTTCCGCTTACTTAGTTATATTACAGTATGCTTGTGACATGCCAGACTCAGGGTTAGCTTGGGGTCACTTGTGACCCTAGGTCCCGTGTTGCGCCTAGGGGGTATCCTCGGGGCGCGACACAAACTTAAACAACTAAATAAAGCCAAAGGTAAATAAAGACCAAAGTAAAGCAATCCTCCTTTCCAAACTGAAAGCAATACATAAAACATGCATTACTCAAAATAAACAGAGGTATGTAATATGCTGATTACCATCTGATCAGCCAACATTAGGACAGTTTTCAGCGAGAATTTCCTCCCACAGTGTACTACGAGGTCTTCAAGACTGGGACCAAGCAAGTCAATAATGAGGACACTGTCATTCCCATCGACCCCACGCCATTTTATATTAGGAATACCACCTGAAATCAAAACCAACAAGTAATAATGAATACTCCCTCCATTTCAATTTACCTAGCAATGCATGCATAGGCACGAAATTTAAAAAAGAAAGAATTTTGAAACTTATGGTCATAAACATGCCAATAATACTTTTGAAACTTGTGGTCCTAATCATGCCATGACAGTTATGTGGCAGAACTTCACATTAAGGGTTAGATGGGAAATAACATTAAATTATTTCCAACTTTAGAAAGTTGTCATTTTTTTTTGGAATGGACTTAAATGGAAATGTTGTCACATAAAGTAACCAAGGAAGACATACTTCCTCCCTGAAGTATAGTGTACAGCTTTGCCTCATAAAGCAACTGAGGGTGTCTTGTCTGCCTGTTTTCCTGTAAATACAAAGAGCAGAGTCAAATGACTGATTCAGCATGTCCAGCAACCACAACTAAGATTTTTTCTTTTGATAACCAACCACAACTGAGATTTTTAACTCAAACATTGCTTAAAACTAGATATCCTCACATCCTTCATCCATGTAACGGATATTTGGGTATTTTATTAATAACTTTTTTTTATCTGTGATATCGAGGCCAGCTTGCGTGCAACTCGATGCATGTTATCAGTAATACTGTCAGTATAGTTTGAAAAATACATAACTAAGGAAGATTATTTGTTTGGACTAAACCAGGAAATACATCATGCTATAGAAATGGAAAAGGCATGATAAATTATGGGATCAAATTAATCAACAAACTACATTGGGTTGATCAATATCACATGCTTTCAGATGGAGGATCCAGCAGCTCAACAATAATCTTTAGGAAGACAATGTGATAAATTCATGTGCATACATATTGATGACAAAAAGAGGAGTTAATTATGTAAAAAATCCACACAAACGAGGGGACTCAACTACAAACTCAAAGTAGCAATAGGAAAATGAGCATAACAAATTGCGTCTCAGAAAGAAACCCCCAGATATCGGAACTTGGGACAAAACTTGGACCTGAGGAGAATGCTTAATGAAAGCAAATGTCGCAAAAAGATAAAAAGAATATGATGAAATATTTCTCAAGCATAGAAAAAGGGGTAAGAGATATTATTTGGAATGTAGGAAGTTAATTATTCCCACTTTCAGTGGAGGATGGTGAATCTGAAGGATGCCCGCCTTCTATATGGCCCTACTACAGAAACGGTTATGAATATTTCCAAAAGAAGAAAGCACTTTATCGAGGATGATAATAGTACCAAATATGGATTATTAGACGATGGATGATTGGCAGAGGGGGGATTTCTTATTGAGTGATTAAGTGAAGAGAATTATAAAGGAAATGGAAAAGTTCCCCAGATGCATTGATTATAATGAGGATAATGATACTAGGACACATTGATTATAATGAGGATAATGATACTAGTACATCTCTCAAAAGATCTATTGTTCAAGAGAATACCATAGGAGAATGCTACCCTCAGGTAATTGGTTTGGCAATTGTTCGGTGAATGTCATAGAAGTTACAGCAACCGATTACTTGAATTCTGATGATCAATGGGCCATGTGCTATAAGTTTTAGGAGGACATCTAAGGTTGGGAATGTGACGAGGTTGAGAAATTTCTTATGCCAGATTATTCAGTAACTCTGCCAGTATGAGCTTGCTCACATTGTCGGTGCCAGGTGCCAGGTGCCAAACCCGGATAAAAAAGGAGGATTGTGGTAGGTTAGCAGCCAGCATAAAACTAGTCGATTCATGATGAATTTTCACAATACATATATCATTAGGACGTGTTCACCTAGGCACGTATTTCATCAGCACACATATGTGATAAAAATAAGTCAAGGGTTCCATCACATTGTCGCCTCGATGCGAGGGAGTATGAGCTAAGGTTCCCACATCATATATGTGTATGGATAAAGAAACTAGTCCAGCCGGCCCAATGTGGTGCAAAATAAAAGGGTTCCTGTATTATGGACAAATGAGGACAAAGAAGACAGTTCAATAGAGTAGGATTCGCCTAAGTAGCTGGAACATAAGCTCTTTGGCAGAAAAGTCAATGGAATCAGTCGATACCTTAAAAAGGAGGAGAGATAAGATTATACCTAAGTAGCAGAGATGAAATCTTTTACAATTTAAACATATTAGTCGGAGTTGGCATGAGAAGGGAGTCAGAGGAAAGGAGAAAGTTTGGGAATAACAACGCAGGGTGTGATATGGGATGTCATTTTCTTGAGAGAAATTATGGGATGTCATTCAACATTGGACGACTTAACAAAGAGCATGAAGATTTTCTAAAATTGATGTTCTTTAAAGCTACATGCTCAATTTGTATAAATTTTTTACATCAAGTTGGTGTTTTTCAATGAAAAACTAAATTGATCAAAATATTACACTAACAATAAAGCGGAACATCTAATGTTTGAAGCTTGACATATAGAACACTTCTTTTTTCCTTTTATCAAAAACTTGTGGTTCTGGACAAATATTCATCATTTTGAATTTCTGACCTAAATGCCATTAATATCTACCCAAATACAACACATCAAGCTTCTCAGACTGATGTACATATATCTATAAGCATGATGGGAGACTTACAGGGTGTGTTTGGTATGAAGGAAAATGATTCCCTAGAAAATGTTACTCCTATCATGGAAAATAAGTGGATTTCTTACTTAATTTCTAGTGTTTGGTAAGTAAGCAAGAAAACATTATTTCAATAGCATTCATATGTTATCTAGCAATATACTATGGAGGCAGGATGGGATGGAGAGTGGGGTTTCGGGGAATTGGGTGGACAACAAACTTAAAACGTCACTCATGCAACTTGTTTTCCCTACTTCTATTAGCAAAGTCATTTTCCTCATTTTTAACAAACTTGTTTTCCCATAGAAAAAGTTTTCCAGACATTTTAACCAACCAAGCATACCAAGCACACCCATAATGTTCAAAACTGTACCAAATGATTAGCATAGCTAGATATACACACAGCTGCCAAACAACAACAACTTCTTATCAAAGAAAGAGATGAAATCTAGGCAAGAAAACTTACAATTTTAACAGCAACAATCTCAAAAGTTTCGATGTGGGTAGCTGAAAAAATTAGCAGAAACCATTAACAACAATCAGATTCTTGAAAATACAACAAAAAAAACATCAAGAAATGGTAGTTAAAAACAAAAGAAGAGACAAACCAAGATATATAACCCCAAAAGACCCACTTCCAATCTTTCTACCTAACTTGTACTTCTCTCCAATTATCCTCTCCATAAAGATACAATTTTTATACAAACCCCAACTCAGTTCTTGATTCAATCAAGCAAAGAAAAGAGTTTTTTGTGAATTTTTCAGCTGTATCAACCAAGAAGGGTTGAACTTCTCCTCCTTTTGGAGAGAAGAATTAAGAAAAGACAGAGAAATACTACTTCCTAATTCATGACTTTTCTTACCATATTATATACAACCATTATGATTTATGGTCTTTGTGACTTTTTTTAGCAAATGGTCCCTGAATTTAAGAGACAATCTTGTTTCATCCTTTGTATATTATATACTCAGCATATATAGTCCTTTATGTTTCCATTTCTGGTGCAATTTTGATGTTAGAACAGATGGATAAACAGTACATAAAAAATTTAATGGAATAACTGTGTTGACTGCTCCAGTCTTTTCAAAAAAACAAAAAAAAAAAATACTTTCTCTAATTCATTTTTACTTGTTATTTCTAAAATAGATTTTCATTTTTACTCATCACTTTGATACATCAGAAAAATATCTTTTTCCATGTTTTACCATTAGCAATAAATATTACTCCTCTATTCATTTTACTTGTTACTTATTCTTAAAATAAATTTTCATTTTGACATATCAAGAAAAAATAATTTTTTTTTCATGTTTTACTCTTAGAATTAAATATTATTCTTCGTATTATCTTTCAAGACTCAATACTAGACATTAATTAGTAGGGATAGTGTAATAAAATACATATATTAATAATTATTTTCTTAATTGGAGTGTCAAGTCAAACAGTGATAAGTAAAAATGAACGGATGGAGTATTCTCCATATCATTTTTTAAGACTCAATACTAAACATTTATTAGCAGGGATAGTGTGATAAAATATCTATACCAATAATTATTTTCTTAATAAATATGTGAAGTCAAACAATGACAAGTAAAAAATGAAGGGAAAAAGTAAATAAACCCAATTTTTTATGGTTAACAATATGAACTTCTCACCCTATAAGTGGGAGTTTGATTCCCCTCCAATTAACCCGATCACCAACTGCTCAATTAGGCTATCACTCCGGGGGCACTGCCCAGGGCCCAGCCCATGCCAGGCGAGTGAGCCTTCTAACATTCCGGGGGCACTGTCCTAGCCAGATGAATGAACCATCTAACACTCCGGGGGCTCTGTCCCAGCCAGACAAGTTAACTATATAATACTCCGGGGGCTCTGTCCCAGCCAGACAAGTGAACCATATAATACTCTGGGGGCTCTGTCCCAGCTAGACAAGTGAAACATCTAGTACTCCGGGGGCTCTGTCCCAACCAGACAAGTGAAACATATAATACTCCGAGGGCTCTGTCCCAGCCAGACAAGTGTGTGGGCTATGTCGACTCCGTAGAGGACCACCAATAACCGAAAATCCAACTGCTCTGCCGTCTAATCACTCCGGGGGCGCTGCCCAAGCCAGACAAGTGTGCGGGCTACATCGACTCGGAAGAAGATCTCAAATAACTCGGGTATCGTGGATCGCCGTCCACTCCCCACATATCCTCAACACAGAATCGGAAAAAGTCAATACCAACCATACCACGCCAGACTAAATATCACGGGCCGCCGCCCTCACAGGTATATCAATCGAAGGCTCCCATCCTAACACAATCCAACTGGCAATCGGTGCAACGGCGACATCTTCCGGCAACATCCCAAGAATCGCAGAGATAAGGGAGAAAGAATCGAAATATCCGACAGCCACGAAAACGCCTATACTAAGGCTCATACTGTCAGACCCAAGTCTGTTATACCAGTCTACAAGGATCTAGTTCATCCGAATCGACGTCGGATACATACTCAAGCCAACCAGGTACATGGGGCTATGTCAACCATATAACAGCCTATTCTAAGGCAGAATCACAACAATCAGCCAATCACAGAGTGAAAGAACCCGGTCCCAACAATCAGCCAATCACGGAGTGAAAGAACCCGATCCCACTCATGCAACATCAGATAACCACCGACTGATAACCCACAATACAAAGATCAAACCAATCAACTCAACAACCCAACCTATAGCATGATACTAGCTCATAAAAACCCAACAGTCAACTCCAAACTAAGGAATCGGGGAATAAGGGAAACAACCCTAGCCAACCACCCCAGATTCACAAATATCAACCAACAATTACACATTCAAGTTCAATCTATAAGGAATGGAAGTCGTAACCTACCAAAAAGCCAATCACAAGCGCTCCAAGTCACTCAACCGGAGATTTCCCCTTCCGAACGGCCTCAGACTGCTGCCAAGCTATCAAAAATAGAATCACAACGTCAATACGGTCGTTTAGACACTAAAATCAACAAAATCGGAGACAGACCAATTTTGGAGTCAAATCGAGCAAAGTGGGACCCGCTCCGGATTTTTCAGAATTGACTCCATGAAAAGGTCCTAAATCCTTCTCTGAACTTGAATCCCAAAACGGACCACCCATCAAGGCTCGGATCTACTCCTAACAGCCAACAACAACAAAAAGCAAAACTTAACAAAAATAGGCCAAAAATCAACTTACCACTCGAATTCACGGAATTCGAGGACCACCCAACGCCAAATAACCTAGAAACCACAAAGCCAACGAGAATCTGAACGCTTGGGACTTCAAATCACCAAAAACCGAAGAAAAATGAGGGAGATATAGGAGTTTGAAGCTCCCATCAAATAAGCCTCGGGTTCTCTTTTATAAATTGCCAGGCCTGCTCTTCTCTGCGAATGCGGTCAACTTCTTGAGGATGAGAGAAATATGTTGATGGTGAAGGTAAATGAATTTGATTTTTAAAAATATTTTGTGGACATTGTAATAATTGATCAATTAAGAAAAAAGAGTGTGGCGCGATAAAGGTTGATTATCTTGTGCTTGTTTTTTATTTGCTTGTTGCACTAATGGCATATGTTGTTAGGTAATTAACTTTAATTTTTCATTTGGATATATATATATATATATATATATATATATATATATATATATATATATATATATATATTCGTATTCTATTTTCGGAAAATAATGAACTAAGAAGATATACACTCTATAACTCTTCCTTAGTCAGACTTGGACATAATAGCAGAGCAAGTATTAGTAGCATGATACAAAAGCTTTCCTCATCACTCACGAGAATTGACGATTGTATCAAAGATGTAGTGCTAGTACATCGAGACTTCTTAATTAACTAGTTGTAAATAGCCAAGGTTTTGGAATAAAGAATTATCTCGGACCCAGATTGAGATATTGAAGGTGATTTTCTAATCTCGCATAACAGAATTTAATATGATGACATAGAATGCATGCTTAGAATATTTCTATTATCTGATATAAATGATTCTTCCCTTGCGTTCGGCTATAGCAAAATCCCCTGAATCTAGAGTTGTTTGTCATTTTAATATTTTTCTATAGTTAAATGTCTTAACATAAATTTGTTTTCTAATGGTAGATAGTATTATGCAAGTCTCGAAATGAGATCTTCGATAACATTCTTAAGTATGTTCAGTAAATGACTTGTGAGATCAGGATTTAGAACTTAATCTATTTGATATTGATTACTTGTTCTTGACTACTCATTGATAATAGGTCATGACATTTTTTAAATGCAATTAAGTAGCTTGTAATTAGTTGTCATGTTTTTTTACATATATACCACAGATTGAATGTTTTGCTTTTCATTTTAATATTTTTCTATAGTTAAATGTCTTAACATAAATTTGTTTTCTTATGGTAGATAGTATTATGCAAGTCTCGAAATGAGATCTTCGATAACATTCTTAAGTATGTTCAGTAAATGACTTGTGAGATCAGGATTTAGTACTTAATCTATTTGATATTGATTACTTGTTCTTGACTACTCATTGATAATAGGTCATGACATTTTTTAAATGCAATTAAGTAGCTTATAATTAGTTGTCATGTTTTTTTACATATATACCACAGATTGAATGTTTTGCTTGTCTAAAAATTTCGATAATAAATTAGTTGTATATCTTCTTAATTACAATAACTTTGAAATTTCTTTTGTATATTTTTGTTCTTTCTCTGCTTTGAATAAATTAGTTGTATATTTCCATCTCTAAAATACTTGCAAACTCACTTCTATTACAAAAATATCTAATTGTCACAATTGATTTTTTTAAAAATTAAGTAACTTCAAATACTTAACACGCATAATACCATATCACATCAAATTCATAACATTATATTTTAGAAGGCAACATAACATAATTTAGCATTTGAACAAGTCTACTTTTACACTATCCACCAACCACATTACACCTACCAAGCAAACTAAATAATTTGTTACCTTCAAAAACGAGTTTGAGAGTTGTCTTAGAGAAGATGACATACTAAAATAAACTTATGATTTTCTTTTAAAAAAAAGTTTTAAGCTATTCGATGGATCTAAGGTATAGGAGAGAATAAAATAAAATAAGTAAAAATGTGAGTCAAAAATGAATAGTTGGGTCAGATTTTATGTTAATGAATTTGAGTTTTAATTTTAATTATATTTAATTGAGCTGATTTAATAAGAGGCCACATCACATAACCCACTAGTTATCTTAAACCAGATAAGGAGTTGGCACCTTTTTCCTCCCTAAATTCAATTCAAATCAAATCGTTTACTTTAATCATGCACACAACATCTTAATAGGATGGATCGATTTGAACCGGTCCAAATGACTCTTTTAACATGACATGCTATAAGTGGGTTAGATATATATGAGCCTTTTTTGTCATTAAATGTTTAAATATTTAATTTCAGTTATTATAATTGTGCTATATATTTGCTTATTAAAGATGTTAATTTATCATGATGTATGCATGTATAAGAAATGAGTAGAAAGGTTCGAATGACTTGCTTGATAAAATAGTCTGTTAATTATGCGCCTATACAATTTTAGAGCGCCGAATTGATACAATCATACAAATGTAATAATGTTATATTAATTTGTTCATCACTTGTAGAGAAGAATTTAGAATTTTAAACATATGAGTTCTTAGTAAAAATATTTATCAAGCAATTTGATTAAAAATTTATACTTAATAGTTTGACTTATTGGTTATTAATTTTTAATTATATGAAATCATTAAAATAGCGATTACTCGTTAGCTTTTATCAAATATGTGAAATTGAAAGATAAAAGTGCATATGCTACTCTAATATTGTGTTGGAAAACCGTTCAAATTATTTATGTACTAATATAGCTTCACAAATATATAAAGGAAAATTTTCATAAATATACAATAAAATAGTTTAATTTGCACTAAATATAACTAAGTTTTTTTTACATAAAGATATCCCAAAATTAGTGATCATATAAAGGATTACTTATAAATATGTACAAGCAATAAAAATCATTTTCAATAAAATGGTTGTATATATATATATGTAATGTATCAATGTGTATATGTAATGTATCGTTATTGTATAAATAGTGTTTAATTGTGTATAAATGATGTATACCTATGTACCATCGATATATATACATTATTGATACAATAACATATACACTGCAAACCAATTCTCTTATCAATCCCAACCAACTCAAATCTCCTCTATACAACCCCAAAATTTAGACATGAGTTCCTCTAAATGTTTTGAGTCTTTTAATATATTACCGATAAAATAAAATCCTTGAACTTGGCAGCCAAATTTTGTTTTAGCACTTTAACTTTATTGACGTTTATTTACCCCTTATTCTTATTTGAAGTATAATAAATACTAGCCTAAGATTAAAATACCACTCTCACAATATGAAGTGCATTACATATGCGTCATGTCAGCATCACGTCAGAGCTACGTAGAAAATTAGCTAAGAATTTCTATTTTTTTTTATTTTTTTCTCTTATTTTTTTGTTTATCACCATTTTTCCTTTTTCTTACTTATATTTTTATACAATTAAGTAATTATTGGAATCATAATGATGATATTGTAGTTCTAATGAAAATTGATGATTGTGATAAAAAAAATCGATAGTTTGCACCACAATGATAATAATAATAAAAAATATATTACCCAAAATTCAAGAAAATTACATCAAGTTTTTATAATTAGCTTGATTTTTTACTATATTGTTGAAAGGAAGTAACTTTAGTTTTTGGCTTCCATTACTGAAAGGAATTAAATTCAATTAGAGGAGATAGTGTTTGATGATTTCTATGAATTTCGATTTATTTTTTAAAAAGGAAAAAATAATTTTAAAAATAATTTTAAAAATAAGAAATGTAAAGTCTCTAGATTGTCTATATCTCTTTTCCCACTATCCAATTTTAATGTCTTTTACATTTACTCATTTTTCTTTCTTTTTTTATTTATTTTGGGCTGGTTTAGCACTATGGGCTAACCGGTCAATCAAAAAGACTCTATTTTGATTAATAAAGTGACCCAATTGGGTTTTTTGATTAAAAAAATGTTTGTGGCATGTCAATTTTTAAAATTGGCGTTTGAAGAAGAAGAAGACAAAAGCAAAGAAGGAAAGAAGAAATTATTAATGGCTGAAAGAAGAAGATAAAGTAGAAAAATAAGGTCATTAGTTCGTGTTTTGCTATAAGTATTGTTAAAATCATAATTTTATGATGAAATTCTCATAGTTTCACTTTAAATATCATAAAACAAAGAAAATAGAGAGTGAAGAAAAATGATGGAGAAAATCAAAAAATAGAATAGGACAAAGCGAAAAAAAAATAAAAATACAACGACATGTGTATATTCAGTAATATTAAAACAATAATTGAGTTATTATTGTTATAATAATAATTGAAGGACAAATTAAACAAAATGACCCTTCACTTGATATCAAGTATATATCAATCTAACCCACTGTTGTAGACCCCCCCCCCCCTCCCTCCCTCCCTTGTTCATTTGATATTGCACCACAAATAATTGATATACAACCATACATAGGCAAAACCATAAATAAAGAAAAGAACATAGAAACACATGAATATTTCATCGAGTAATTTCCCTAGATAGTCATTCATGTTTGGGAAATTATCTCGTAATATCACTTATATTTAGTTTAGGACTACAATATCATCCAACTTTACATATTTTCCTCGAAATATACTTGATACAAAAAAAAACATATTTCTCTCTCCTAATGGGATGCCATGTCACATTATTTATTTTTTATTAAAAAAATTAACTTTTTAATATAACACATATGTTATGTTCAGTAAAAAATAAATTCTAAAGTATTTATCATTTTTAGTTGTTTACTTTAGCATATTAAGAGACAATTTTTTTTTCTATCATTACATTTAACATTAATTATTTGTCAAATCATTCATTCTTTAATTTCTTAAAGAATATGCAAAGTGCACACTCTTAATGGGATGGCCATGTCATATTATTCTTTTTTCTTAATAATAATTTTTTTCTTTTTAAATTTTTTAAAACTACACTTATTATAATTAATTTAGTTCTAGAATCTCTCTATAGGGGAAATTTAGTTTCTACTCCTTCCATTCATCTTTACATCTTTACTTGTTCAAAATTAATTTGATACATCTCTTAAGAAATAATAAAGATAATTTTACAATATCAATCTCTGAATATAATAAATTTAATATTTTGAAAAATGCATTGACAAATGACTATAATTAATAATAAGAGCGAATTAGAAATTAAGTGATAAATTATCTCTTGATTTTCTAAAGTAAATAAGTAAGAAATGAATAATTATTTATAATGTAATGAATAAATAAAAATGGACAGAGGGAATAGTCGCTAGAAAAAAGAAGTCCGTAAAATGAGTTAGTTGATATACTAATACTCTTGATTTTTTATGAGCACGTGAAAATTGTTCTCTAACTTCATTTTTTTTTTCCTTTTTTCGTTCACTTTTACTTGTTTTTGATGTTCAACTTGCACATTCTTTAAGAACTTTAAGAATGAATGATTTGAAAATGATTTAGAATAAATAATTAATGTTAACTGTAATAACATAAAATAAATATGGGTTGTTTAAAAATGTTCACTTTGCGTTATGTAATTAATTTTTTTTACCGAATATAACATATGAATTGTTTTAAAAAGTTAAATTTTATTATTATTAATAAAAAAGAATAATGTGACATGACATCCATTAGGAGAGAGAAGGATGCTTTTTTTGTGTCAAGTATATTTTGAGGAAAATATACAAAGTTGGGTGCAGTGACGGAGCCAGAGTTTTCAATAAGGGAGTTTAGAAATAGACACACGAAGTAGTCGAAGGGGGTTCGACATCTACTATATATACCTAAAAAATTATTTTAAGCATGTATAAATAATCTAATTTTTCGCCGAACCTAAGTATAAGGTGGCTCCGCCACTGATTCGGTGATATTGTAGTCCTAAAACTAACATCAAATATGATGACTATCTAAGAAAATTACTCATATTTCATCTTATCATATGGTCACTAAACGACAATTTACGTACTTCGAAATTTATTTACACGTCAATTGTCGATCTTAACTTACTTTTTACTTCTTTTTTTCTTCACTTTTTTCTTATATCACCACGGTGATTTCGTACGCTTTGATTTTTTCTTTTTACGTAAGAGCAGCCTCTATAAAATATGTAAGTAATAATTTATTCCTACAAACTACTTTTTTCAAAAACGTAAAACCGCCATTTGAATAATAAGTGTAGCAGTACTACGACCATGACTTTTTAGACAATTTATCCAAAAGATTATCCTTTCTGATGAGTTTGTTTCCATCTATAGAGCATATTCTTTATTACTTCCTAGTTGAATTAATTAGTTATTAATCTCTATTATTGTTGAATCTAAGTCTAGTGGCCAGTACCTTTCCACAACATGTCATTTATCTAACCTTTATTTTAGAATATACAAAATAAAAAAATCTTTGAAAAGTATAATAAGTACAATAAGTCTATACTATCATGAAAACATGAAATTAGCTACGAAATTTTATCTTTTATTAATTCTTGTTTTCTTGTTGTGTATACGGGCAAATCTAAGTAGAGATTGTATGAGTTCCGCTTAACCTAGTAGTTTAAATCCAATTAAACTAGTAGGTTATTGGGTGCACACACAATTATGTTGGATACAATTAGAAGTTGATTAAAAGAAAAATTAGAAATAGTTAAGGTGCAGTGATACTTTTAATGATATTCAACGTGAAAAAATCACTAATTCCATTATTAGGTAAACATAACGTACTAGTACACATCAAAGTTTACTCGATCAAGATATTTAAAAATCAAACATCTTGATATCTCTTCGAAGACAATATCTTGATGAATTGCACGGTGACTTCAATGGAGTTAGTGGCAGCAAGGGTGATGAAGAATTTTTTACCAAACTAAGCCATTATTTAAAGCAATTCACCAAAATAATACATTTTAAATATTTTTTACAAAACTAGTATAAACGTACTTCACAGTAACGTTTTAGGGTATATTTTATTTTTTTAAAATCAATTGTTTTCTGATGGCGTTAAGTTGAGAAAGGTTATTGTGAGTAACGTTTTAAGCTGAAAACGTTACTCATAGTAACGTTTTATAATACGTTACTGTGAGTCACGTTTTAAACCTAAAACGTGACTCACAGTAACGTATTATAAAGTGTTACTATGAGTAACGTTTTCAGCTTAAAACGTTACTCACAGTAACATTTCTTAAGAATCAAATCACGTAACATCGAATCCTACAAATTTAGAATCGAATCTTGCAAATATAGCTATAATTTGTAAAACAAATCTATATTGTTATGAATTTTAGTGTAATAATTTGATAAGATAATTTTCTTTATCAGTATACACAAATTATCTCCCAATAATTGAAGAAATAACGTTTTAGAGTACAAATTATATATTAATATACTCTATATGTCCCAATTTATGTGACACATTTCGTTTTTCGAGAGTCAAACAGTTTAAGTTTGACCGATAATTTGCTAATGGAATCTTCAAATTTTTAAAAATGAAATTTATATATTTGTAAACTACATAAAAAGTACTATAAGTCACAATTATTGATAATTCAAATTATTTTTAAAATATATGAAAAATTTACAGTCAAACATAAACTTATTTGAATGTCGAAATTTGAAATGTGTCGCATAAATTGGGATAGAGGGAATATATAATTTGCAGGTAAAGCAACAAATCTATATTTTAATGAATTTTAGTGTAATAATTTTATAAGATAATTTTTTTAATCAGTATACACAAATTATCTCCTATTAATCGAAGAAATAACCTTTTAGAGTACAAATTATTAGAATATATAATTTGCAGGATTCGATGTCCCTTGATTGGATTCTTAAGAAACATTACTGTGAGTAACGCTTTAGGTTTAAAACGTGACTCACAGTAACGTATTATATACGTTACTGTGAGTCACGTTTTACACCTAAAACGTTACTCACAGTAACGTTTCTTAACTTAACACCGTCAGCACATGGCTAAATTTTTTAAAAATAAATTATACCCTAAAACGTTATTGTGAAATACGTTTATACTAGTTTTGTAAAAAAATTTAAAAACGTATTATTTTGGTGAATTACTTTAAATAATGGCTTAATTTGGCCAAAAATTCTGTGATGAAGGTGGCCGCCTCGTTGGACTCGGAAGTGCCACCTCCAGCCATGTCGGAGAGGGCACGAATAACGATGAAAGGTACCTTCTGTTGGAAACAAATGAGAGCCACAGCAGCACTTTCCATTTCAACAGGGCTAACATCAAACTTGTTATAGGTAAAACTCCTATATGCTGCATTATCTAAGTATATGCTTGCACTTGTTCCTCTACGTACACTAACTACTTTTGGTGGATGACTCAAACATGTCGTTGCGTTTAAACACCCTTCGAGCTCCAAACCCTAGTTACGTACACATACACATCAAAAGTTATTTAGTTTCACAAAATAACTTCATCTTGCAGTGCCGATCTGACTTTTTCTTTGAGAAATTTTAAGTTTCCTCTTCGTTTTTCCTTTTCTGTCTGAGATTTCAATGGGAGATTTTGAGGCTGTTGCAGGAACTCAACTATGCACAACCATGGCTGCTACCACGGTTGATCATCTCCATCCTCTGTATTTATATCCATCAGATGCACCGGGGTCGTTTAATGTAGGTATTATGCTTACCAGAACTGATAATTACACTTTGTGGAGCAAGGCTATGCAGTTAGCAATGCTTGGAAAAAATAAAGTCGGATTTATTGATGGCACAGTAGATCGTGCTCAATTCACAGGTGATTTGGCTCGCTTATGAGATCGTTGTAATGCAATTGTAGTTTCATGGATTTTGTGCAATATTAGTAAGGATCTCCACAGTGGAGTGCTTTTTTGTTCAGATGCACACCTCATTTGGGAGGATTTGAAGGAACGGTTTCACAAGGTGAACAGTTCGCGTATTTTTCAGTTACCCAAAGAGATATTCACTCTCGTTCAAGGAGTTTCCTCTGTTTCGATTTACTATTCTAGACTTAAGGATCTATGGGATGAGTATGATTCGATCAGGCCTCTCCCTTCGTGCACCTGTCCTAAATCTAGGGATTTTTTAGCACTTACAGTTTCAAAGGATGCCACAGTTCCTCATGGGTCTTAATGATAATTACAGTCATGCTAGGAGTCAGATTCAATTGATGCCTCAACTCCCCACTGTCCACCAAGCTTATGCTATGATTAACCAAGATGAGAGTTAGAAATTGGTGGCTAGTTCAAGCAGAGTGCCACCTGAGAATTTTACTCCTACGACCATGTTTACTACCAAGGAAGGCCTATAATCCATCTGCTTTCTGTGATTTTTGTCACACTGAGGGGCACCTAAAGGTTGATTAGCTCATATTGATGAAGTGTGACTTTTGTCACAAGACTGGTCATCTCAAAGTGGATTGCTATAGGCTCATTGGTTATCCTCCCCACTACAAAGGTAAAAGAGATGTTGTTATAGCTGGTAATTCAGCATATGATGTAGGGCTTGCACAGTCACATGACACAACACATTCCTGTCAAACTTATTATCCTCCTCAGTCATCCTCATTTCAGCATTTTCAGTATCCCCATTCTCCACCTAGGTCACCACCTATGTTTACACCAGACCAACATCAACAACTTCTCAGGATGTTGAATCAAACCACCATTAATGACTCATATGGTACTGCAAACATGGCATGCAACTTCTCTTTACCCCAAGGTTCTTCCGTGAAATGGGTTGTAGATACTGGTGACTCTGCTAAAGTGACTCACATTGGGGATTGTCACATTGGAGAAGGTGATGTTCTTAGAAAAGTCTTGTGTGTTTCTGATTTTCAGTTCAATCTTATGTCAGTTTCTCTAGCGACAAAAGATTTGAACTGTTGTGTTACCTTTTTTCTCCAATATTGTGTTTTTCAAGACCTCTTGTCTGGGAGGGTGAGGGTGATTGGTAGGGAGGAAAATGGCCTCTACACTATGTATTCACAGAAAAGAGATGGGGGTGGAATGCAACATAGATGCTTGGCAGTGGCTCAAGATGCTGATCATGCTATTTGGCACAAGAGGTTGTGTCATGTACCTATGAGTATGCTTAGAAAAATTCCTTTCTTTTATAGATTTGGTAATAAGTTCACTTTATTAGATTGTGAAGTGTGTCCTCTTGCTAGGCAAACCAGGTTGCCATTTCCACATAGCACTAGTAAATCTACATATACTTTTTAGTTGTTACATACAGATGTTTGGAGCCCTTATAAATCAGAAACTTTTGATGGGATGAGATATTTCTTGACTATTGTGGATGATTATTCAAGATGGACATGGACTTTTCTTATGAGACTGAAATTTGATGTGATTAACATACTCAAACATTTTTTTGTTGAAATTGAAACACAATTTGATACAAAGATTAAAAGGGTGAGGTCTGATAATGGTTCTGAAATTTTTAATAATAATAATTGCAATACACTCTTCCAGCTTCATGGTGTCATACATGAAAGTTCTTTTCCATACACACCTTAAAAAAATAGTGCGATGGAGAGAAAACATAGGCATATTCTTGAGACTGCAAGAGCAATCATATTTCAGGCCAGTTTTCCTGACAGGTGTTGGGGTCTATACATTGAGTCTGTTGTTTATGTCTTAAATATGATACCATCTACTGTACTAGATTGTATGTCTCCATATGAGAGAATGCATGGGAAACCACCTTCTTTTGATCATATGAGGATCCTAGGATGTTTATGCTTTGACACTAATCTCACCAAACATGACAAGTTCAGTCCAAGAACTGTGAGAGCTGTTTTGGTAAGCTATGGTACAAATAAAAAAGGATACAGGTTATATGACTTGGAGAATAGAAACTACTTTGTCAGTAAAGATGTAGTGTTTATGGAGGATGTTTTTCCTTTTAAAGGAAGTATAGCTGATCAGCAAAGTCAAATGCCCACTCCCAACCTATTTCCTTTTGATGATCTAGTTGCAGTTCCTGAGACTCCCATATTAACTTATTCCACTACTGAAGCCCCTGCTACTGATGCAAGTGTGATGCAAGTGTGGTTCCTCCAGTAAATGCTCCATTACCAGTAGATAATTCAACTTCAGTTCATGCTTCCAATATTCCTCCTGCTTCCAATATTCCTCCTGCTCCAATAAGAAAGCCTACCAGAGGTATCAGATCACCTATTTGGCACAAGGACTATGTGACAATAGCTGGTTCCAATAGTTGTCTATACTCAATTGATGTAGCTGTAAACTATGCTAGTTTGTCTACTAAGTATCAGAGTTTTGTCTCTAAATTTTCTGTTGAGACTGAACCTAATAGTTACACATCAGTTGCAAAAATGCTAGATAGGTTGAAGCTATGAAATGTGAGATTAAAGCATTAGAGGACAACAAGATATGGGAGTTGGTTGAACTGCCTAAAGGGAAGAAAGCCATAGGGTGCAGATGGGTGTATAAGATTAAGTGTAATGCTGATGGTACAGTAGAGAGGTTTAAGGCCAGATTGGTAGCCAAAGGATACAATCAAAAGAAAGGTTTTGATTATCAAGAGACCTTTTCTCCTGTTGTGAAAATGGCTACTATTAGATCTGTTATTTCTATTGCAGTTGTTAACCATTGGAACATTCATCAAATGGATGTTTACAATGCATTTTTACAAAGAGATCTATTTTAAGAGGTGTATATGAGTCTTCCTGATGGTTTCAACAGTAAACATAGAGGTACTCAAGTGTGCAGGCTGTTAAAATCACTTTATGAGCTTAAGCAAGCTTCTAGGCAGTGAAATATCAAGCTTACCTCTACCTTGACTGTTTCAGGTTTTTAGCAAAGCAATAGGGATTATTTTTGTTCACTAAGAGAAAATGTGACAAACTCGTGATAGTGCTCATATATGTTGATGACCTATTGCTCACAGGCAATGATTCCCTTATGATACAGAAGACTAAGAAAGTATTGCAGCATGCTTTTAAGATCAAAGACCTAGGTGAGCTTAGATACTTTTTGGGCCTAGAATTTGCCAGAAATGAAGGAATGCATCCTGATACATCAAAGGAAATATGCATTGGAGCTTATAACTAATATGGGACTAGCAAGTGCTAAGTCAGTATCAACTACTATGGAATTGAATCTGAAACTTACCTCCACAGAATACGATGATCATATACCATGTGCACATATTGATCCATTACTTGATGATCCTACTAGCTACCAAAGATTAGTTGGAAGGTTGTTGTATCTTACAACTACTAGACCAGACATTTCCTTCATAGTACAATGTTTGAGCCAATTTATGCTTTCTCCAAAAAGATCACACATGGATGCTGCACTTAGACTAGTGAGATATTTGAAGTCAACTCCAGGCTTAGAAATTTTGATGTCATCTGCAGGAAGCAATGTGTTATCAGTATACTGTTATGCAGAATGGGGCTCTTGTATTAATGGTAGGAGGTCAATTATTGGCTACATGATACAACATGGACAATCCCCTATATCTGGAAATTCAAGAAATAACTCACAGTGTCTAAGAGCTCAGCAGAGGCTGAGTACAGAGCTATAGGCTTCAACAGTGGCTGAAATAGTTTGGCTTGTTGGTTTATTTCAGGAACGTGGCACTAATATATCTCTGCCTGTATCAATCCATTCAGATAGTACTTCAGCACTTCAGATTGCAGCAAATCCAGTTTTTCATGAAAGAACCAAGCATATTGACATTGATTATCATTTTATTAGGGAAAAAGTTCGGGATAGTTTACTTATCACTATTCATATACCTTCTGCAGATCAACCTGCTGATATACTCACTAAAGCTCTTGGCAGAAGTCTCCATTCTCATTTGATGTCCAAGCTAGGAATGAAGAACATCTTCATAGCTCCTAGCTTGAAGGGGGGTGTAAAGGGTTGGGTAAATATGTCAATGTACCTTAGTGAAGGTGTCCTAATTCTTTTTAATTATGCATTACATTGTTGGTAATGCAATTAGTTCAATTAGTTGCAGATTCCAGAGTTAGTTACAATTAGTCAGAGTTAGTTAGATTTAGTTACAATTAGTCAGAGTTAGTTAGATTCAGTTGATTGAAAGTCGGTTAAATACTTGTATATATACATACATCACACATTGAGAATGAATGAAGAAATCAATTCTTTGTGCAATCTCTTCTCTTTTCTTAGCTAAAATTACTAGAACTGCAATACTTCCATTCTAGATTCACTAACTTAACATACAATTGTCCGCAATCCTCCATTATTTGATCCTCAATTACTAATTGTGCAGATTACACCATATGAGCATAAAACTCTATTTAATAATATGAAAATGTGAGTGGTTTAATTTAAAATTTTAAAATATTATCTAATTTAAACCGTAGACAATTTTTCTAAATTTTTAAAATTTAATCAAAATGTTATATTTTTAAGAAATATATTTTTTCATAAAGTTCATTATTAATGGGGTCTCAAA
This sequence comes from Solanum appendiculatum, assembly GCA_018342035.1. Taxonomy (NCBI): domain Eukaryota; kingdom Viridiplantae; phylum Streptophyta; class Magnoliopsida; order Solanales; family Solanaceae; genus Solanum; species Solanum appendiculatum. The sequence continues at coordinate 105,048 of JAGDQO010000472.1, forward strand.
TTTTTGGAGGCCTAAAGCAAAAGTTTCACTGATTTTCTTCTTGAGTCATTTTTGTCTCTTAAATGGCGACACCGTTTAAAAAAAATTCCGCATACGACATTGCACTAAATGACAATTTACATAACTTAGAAATTTATTTACACATCAGTTGTCGATCTTAACTTTACCTTTTTTTTCTCACTATTTTCTTATATCACCACGTGATTTGGTACTTTGTTTTTTTCCTTTTTACGTAAGAGCAGCCTCTATAAAATAATTTATTCCTACAAAGTACTTTTTTCAAAAACGTTAAACTGCCATTTGAATAATAAGTGTAGCAGTACTACGACCTTCACTTTTTAGACAATTTTTATTCAAAAGATTTTTCTTTCTGATGAGTTTGTTTCCATCTATAGAGCATATTCTTTATTTTTTCCTAGTTGAATTAATTAATTATTAATCTCTATTATTGTTGAATCCAAGTCTAGTGGCCAGTACCTTTCCACAACATGGCATTTATCTAACCTTTATTTTAGAATAATATACAAAAAAAAAAACTCTTTAAAAAGTATAATAAGTACAATAAGTCTATCCATCGTTAATACTTGTTTTCTTGTAGTGTATAGGGGCAGATCTCAGTAGAGATTGTATGAGTTCAGCTTAACCAACTAGTTTAAATCAAATTAAACTAGTAGGTTACTGGGTGCACACATAATTATGTTGGATACGATTAGAAGTTGATTAAAAGAAAAATTACGAATAGTTAAGTTGCAGTGATACTTTTAATGATATTCAACGTGAAAAATCACGAATTCCATTATTAGGTAAACATAACGTACTAGTACACATCAAAGTTCACTCGATCAAGATATCTAAAAATCAAATATCTTGATATTTCTTCGAAGACAATTGCTTGATGAATTGCACGGTGACTTCAACGGAGTTAGTGGCAGCAAGGGTGATGAAGGTGGCCGCCTCGTTGGACTCGGAAGTGCCACCTCCAGCCATGTCGGAGAGGGCACGAATAACGATGAAAGGTACCTTCTGTTGGTAACAAATGAGAGCCACAGCAGCACTTTCCATTTCAACAGGGCTAACATCAAACTTGTTATAGATAAAACTCCTATATGCTGCATTATCTAAGTATATGCTTGCACTTGTTCCTCTACGTACACTTACTACTTTTGGTGGATGACTCAGACATGTCGTTGCGTTTAAACACCCTTCGAGCTCCAAACCCTAGTTACGTACATATACACATCAAAAGTTATTTAGTTTCACAAACATGATTATAATCATGATATTTGTATAGTAACAACATGTAATATTGTCTTGTAAATATTACATGTTGACAGCTCTAAGCATTACATTAATAACTTAAATTACCTCGAGTTGCTTGGCTATTTTATAGTAACGAGGGTCAACAGGGACCCAAAAGATATGTTGTCTTTCCTCTGGAGTGCCAGATACAGGGAATACTTCTTCAGGTTGATACCATATATGGTTAAGAAGATTGTCATGTGAGTTGCAATTTGTTACATTCACACTATATTTTGAAATTTTTAAGTATCCAATATCTCTTGTGTAATCTCCATTCACTTCAAGGGGTAGTTCATTCTCAGGGCCATCTCCAAATCTCTGCATCCAGTAGTTTGTTTTTTATAATATCAGTTTGACTTTTCTCAAATATAATAAATTGATACTCTAACAACCAAATATTTTTTAACCTTAACTATATGATTTTTTTCCTTTTATTGGTGTATGCTGTTTTTCTTTTGCACAATTTCAATATGAGGAACTTAAAATTCATATTTCTCTTCTTTTTAAAAAAAACATAAAACAAAAAATATTTAGATCTAAGTCTAATCCAACTCTAAAAGTTACCGTATTTGTAAGGAGATCAAAGACCTCATTCCAGCCGATGTGGGAACTCAACAACCCCCTTCCCGCATCCCCCTTCAGGATTGGATATTTGAAGTGTGGACTATATAAGACGGGGCCCAATACCCGGAAAACAATGAATTGAAGTGACATAACTCTGATATCATGTAACACTACTAGAAAAAGGTCAAAAATCGAGTGCCAAAACCGAAGGACAACCTTGGTTTTTTTATCACCACTAGACTATACATACTCTTTGATAAATACTTTTGTTCTTTTTAATTTGTACTCTTCAACAGTAGTTTTACACTTAAAAAAACCAACAGAATCCCTTGATTTTTTGTTTATGAAAACCAAGGGACTCCATCGATTTTCATATACAAAATAAAAAAACTTTAATATAATTTTCACGCAAAAACATAGTGTTGGTTTTTGATGCTTTTTTAGTAGTATAAAAAATAGATTTTGAACCTAACTTAACCTCAAAAAAACCTAGCTCATGAGAGGAGGATTATTCAATTTTAACAATTAATCTTATCAGTTTAATATTATCATATTAATTGCCGTGGGGAGGTACAACAATCACTAGTTAATTTGGTTTACGTGAACTTTGCTCCTACGTCTTACTATGTTTTAGCTATCCTAATATTGACTTTTACTAGTTCAAAATTTACTTGTAATGAGATAAGATTATGCTTGACTTTCTTAGATTCCAATAATTTTCCTCTGACCAATTTTCTTGGAAAGCATTTTCCTTCCTATCAAACACCAAAAACGATCTGAGCCGCTCTGCCTAAAATTCCCTAAAATGCATTTAAAAGTAAAGTACCTGCCAATTCCAAAGAGCAGTATGTGCCCAATACTGAGGAATTGCAACATCTCCAATATTGAGAGATGGATTTGCATTTCCAGCAATTCCATAATGCACCACTCCTTTAACATTGAACAATGCTAACAATAGTTGTGTTGTTATTCCGGAGTTTAGCTGAAACAATTAAACAAACACAAAATCGATCTATCAGAATGTATAATTAATTAATTCATCGGTACAACGTCACAATTATTATAATTATAAAAGGGAAGATATATAAAAAATATTACACACCATAGCAAGTCCAGTCATAACCAAAACGACAGGCTGATTATCAATGTATCCAAAACGAAATCTCCTCCCTTAGGATGATAAACAAACGAAATATATAATCGATAAGTAAGTGATCGAAAAAACGAAAAAAAACTGTATATATAATTTAGTTTAATTACCAGCATAATCAATGATAAGATCACTAGGTTTGTAACTAGGATGTTGAAGAAGAGGGTTCATCTCAAATAGATTTGGAATGACTAATCCCAAATAAGGTCCTTTTTTATTAGCCATATCAATTAATCTTCTAGTCTTTCCACTTATAGCACCATTTGCTTCTTCTAGAGTAATAGTTAGCACCAAGAAAACCAAAACTAATGACAAAAAAAGCTTGGAAATTGCCATGGTAGACACTTTGAGTTTGAGAGAGGAGAGAGCTAAAGAGAATAGTATACTAAAACCAAACAAAACCCTCATATTTATAGTAAATTATATACTAAAATATGACACATGGGGCTAGCTAGTTGTTTTTTGTTAAATTTTAATTATTTTTTTCTTGGGCTAGATATTTTATTTCTTCTATCTTGAATTGTTTGTTTTTTCGCTCTATCACAATCACAATGAATAGCAATCACACTTATACAGCCAAGTAAAAATATTTATTGCATGTGATTGACAACAATTAACATTTCAATTCATAGTTCTTTCATTTTCCTAACCATATATTATGCATGCAATATCAACTAAGCAATTTCATATTTATGTCATTCAATTTTTGATATGCACAAGTAGACATTTAAATTTGTTTAAAGTTGAACAAGTACATACATGAATCCTATATGACATAATATAATACACATAGGACGCAAATTGCCATTAGAATGTCACGTAGAACGTGTGTCTATATGTATTCAACTTTATTCAAGTTTAAGTGACTACTTATCCACATTCAAAATTAGAATACATAAGTTTAAAATAATTTCAAATTAAAGAGCATATATATATATAATACATATATTTCTCCTTGAATTTATCTTATTTTCCTACTAGTACACTTGAACTTTGGCAAGAGTAGTTCTATTATACCTTTTATATTTATTCAAAAAAATGTTATAAATACCACAGCACAGTGGCACATCATGTAGTCACATTACATCGTACAATAAAGTTACAAACTGACGGGACACCATCATAAGGACAACATGTTTGCCATCTGCAAAAATGTAACAAGATATTCGGGATTTTGAGTTAAAGGGTGGTGACATTAAGGTTTGAAAATTAAATGGTGGTAACATAAGTTATTTTAATTAGGTGTAGGTGACAATTATATAATTAAGTATTTATGAGGCATGTGTGGGAGTTGCCCTCAGCTTTTTAAGTTGATAGTTTGGTCCATTGTATTAAAAGAGGGGTAAACTGGTAAAAGACTAAAACCTAATTTAACTAAAAAGGGAGGAAACCCAAAAGGGAGGGAACCCAGAAAGGGGAAATAAAAACCCCCACCCCAGTCGGTCGCTCATTTTTTCTTCTTCTTGTTCGTTCATTCTTTCTTTCTTCCTATTCTCTTCATCTATTTCTTCTTCTTCTTGTGCTTGCCATTGTTGTTGTTGGCTGTCATTCCGCTGCGCGCTATTGTTGTTGTTGGCTGCTATTCCTTGCTCTTCTTCTTCTTCTCTCATTGGTGGTCGATTTAGCTAATTATTGGATCAGATTTCGTTCTATATCACTTGGCTAACTTCATAAAAGTGTTTGTGATCACACAATTTGTTTAGTAAGTAAAAATAATAGTTCTTTGAATTATTCATCATCTGGTATACCTACAGTTTCTTTTCAATAATTTACATTCACGTTTTCAACATATGGTTATATCTGTTACAACAGTTGAATCGTGTTGAATAAGTCAAATATTGCAACAGATGGTAGTCTTATGTTGCAACAGAATAGTCATATGTTGCAACATATGACCAACATGTTGCAACAGAGTCAGTCATATTTTGCTACATATGAGTTACATGTTGCAACATATGATTTATCAATCGCAACAGAATAGTCATATGTTGCAACGTATAACTTACACATGTTGCAACATATGATTTTTCTGTCGCAACAGAGTACTTATATTTTGTAACATATGACCTACATGTTGCGACTGATAAATCATATGTTGCACTAGATGACTTACATCTCACAACATATGACTTACATGTTGCAACATATGATTTATCAATCGCAACAAAATAGCCATATGTTGCAGCATATAACTTACATATGTTGCAACATATGATTTATCTGTCGCAACAAAATAGTTATATGTTGCAACATATACCTTACACATGTTGCAACATATGATATATATGTCGCAACATAATAGTCATATGTTGCAACTTATAACTTACACATGTTGTAACATATAATTTATCTGTAGCAATAGAATAGTTATACTTAGCACATAATACAACATATGATATATATGTCGCAACATAATGGTTAGATATTGCAACTTATAACTTACACATGTTGTAACATATAATTTATCTGTCGCAACAGAATAGTTATATGTTGCACATGTTACAACATCTGATATATATGTCACAACAAAATGGTCAAATGTTGCAACTTATAGCTTACACATGGTGCAACAAATAATTTATTTATAGCAACCAAATAGTTATATGTTGCAGATGTTGCAACATATGATATATATATATATATATATATATATATATATATATATATATATCGCAACAGAATGGTCAGATGTTGCAACATATAACTTACACATGTTGCAACATATAATTTATCTGTAGCAACAAAATAGTTATATGTTGCATATGTGGTAACATATGATATATATGTCGCAACAGAATTGTCAAATGTTACAACATATAACTTACACATGTTGCAACATATATCTGTAACAACAGAATAGTCATATGTTGGGAGAGAATTATTTAAAAGAGGAGCCTTTGTTGTCTCAGTACCAGTACTCGAGATCTTTCATGAAATAGTTATTTTTTCTCAGAAAAAATATTTTTATAATGTCAAATGTAATCTTGAATCGTATTTGTAATGATGAGAATAATCCGATGCAGGGTCTGAAAATATGTTGCAAACATGGAGACGTACTTTCAATGCAAACGCCGTGGTCGGAGGACAATCCAGATCGAAGATTTTGATCTTGTCCAGGCTATCGTGTATGTTCTCTACATAAATTTGTCCAGAGATCTGTTGTTTGTCTTTATTTTGGTTTATGTATAATTTCTTTGTGGTGTATTTTAAGAGAATGCATGCAACTTCTTTATATGGAGGGATCATGAAGATGTTGATATACGATCCAAGTTCGTTATTCTAAAATTGGCCAGAATTTTGACGAATTTTCTTGCTCAATTTCGGGTCCTAACTCATCTAGAATCGATTGATTTCTTTCAAACTCTCTTTGATTCACAAACCCAACACGAAATTATTAAAATCTCACTCAAATTCTATCAAGAATCACCACTCATTCGCAAAACCCTCACCTCAAGAACTCAAAACCTCTATTGATAAAGAATGGAGCTTAAAACTCAAGAACTCTTCAAGAATAGTTACATAAACGATATATGGGCGAATTAACGAAAGAATTACATGTTTGGCGTGAGGACGAACAAATCCATCACTATGGGAAGCCTCACATACCTGGAAAGAACAATGTCCTTGGCCAGAATCGACGGTATCTTGACGAACGCTAAAAAACCTAGCTCTTTCTCCTCTTGAACTCTTCTCTTATTTTTCTAAGGGTTTGGGAACGCCCAAGAGTGGTTTAGCATCTGATTAGACCCTTAATTGGGTGAGTAAAAACGTGGGTAGGCCTATTGGGGTAAGGAAAAGACCAAACTACCCTTTCCTTAAACGGATGAAAAGCCTTAACTAGAGAGGCTTCACTCAAATGGGCATAACTTTTTACTTGTAGGTTCAAATGGAGCAAACATAGTGGCGTTGGAAAGAGGACTCAAATACCTTCGATTTGATAGCTCATGGGCCACCTAACGCATTATGTGCTGAAAGATGTAATCATTTGAAGTTGACCTAAGTAGAATCTTAACTCAAAGCTCACTCGGTAGGGAAGCCTCCAACTCAACTTTGTGCTAGGGGGTTCTAGTGACCCAAATTGATATCCAAAATAATTTCCACACTAATGAATTGACCTTATAATCTAAGAACAACTAAGAATCACTCGGTACGACCTTATACACAATTCAAGAATGGTTCAGATCTTAACTTTAGAAGTTTTTGGGGTGTTACAATATCTCCCCTTTGGGATCATTCGTCCTCGAATGACGGTTGGACTGAGAATGGAAAGGAAAGGCGTTTACTCTTACTATCTTTCTGACTTCTGAACTTGCCTACTAACATAGGCGGAACTGATTCGTACTGAGAGTTTTGAAACTGGACTTGAGTACGTAAGTCATGTGCAATATGAGTTTGAACATAGTCACTCTTTATTTGAAATTATTTGACATGAAACACGGATATCCGGACACGAAGTAAGAATATGACTATTATGCCTCGAGTGATATAACCGATAGCTTCTAAGCTTAGCAACACTCCTCAACTATACTCTCCTTTCTGATTACTACACTTTATAAGCTACAACTTATAGCTCCCACTAGAGTATATGACTACTCTTACAAACATCTAAGTCAAATCGCTTGCTCTTATTGTGTTCAAGCCTAATCTCTTATTCACAAGGTGCGAAATATGAAGTGGTTATACTTACTTAAACCACAAAATTTAGGTGCTATACCTCTATAGGGAGTCTCTTCCCAAGACCTTGAGCCCATATCAAGAAACACCTAATGCATCATGCATTTATCCACGTGTTAACAACACCACATTCAAGCCTAGAACTATAACCACTCCATGAACTCCTACTGACCAATCCTTTTCAGAATTTCTCACTATCTCATCATCTATACCAACTGAAATTCCATGCATTACTATCAGGAACTATCTAACTACTCTCACCTAACTATTACCCGAAGTAAAACCTCATTCATCGTTCCTCCACTTTTATAACCTTTGATGGTATAAGCACACTACTGCTACCAACATAAGAAACATCAACCTCTCCCTTCTATCATCACTCAACTACTATCATCGACATCACCCTCTTAACTAAGAAGGATCACTGAAAGAGCTTTAGGGTGAAAGATCCTAAGCTCGATTCATTCGAGAGTTCTGAAATAAGAATATGCATGACATAACATTATTTTGTTAGCCATTGAGAGTAAAGCATGAATTTGCGATAGTGAGCATACTATGAGACATGAGTGCTTATCTGAATATGTTCATATTATGAGGCTGATATCCATAAATTTATGCAGTAAGATTGAGATTAATGGGCTAAAGTCTTTTCCCATGATTCAGGGAACTGAGCATGTATGTGAATCTCTCTTAAGGATATGAGCATAAGTCATGAACACAACTTTGATAAAAGAAACATCAATAAGATATTGGAACAACTAAACTCTGAGGAATACTCTAGAGTATGAATGGATTGATATATCACCATAACTCTCTCTAACACATCACTATATGATTGTCAACACTTGACTTGGTTTCTCATCTTATCATCTCCCCCTTAGGTCTGAAGCCGACACTTTAAAGTTATGGATCTATTCCATCATCTTTAAACTGGTCTAAATTCGCTTTTCTTACTGATTAGAAGATGCAAATCTTTTGACTACTGAACTCTCCATAAGCATGTACTAAGACTCCTTCTAAGACCTCTTTCTAAGATGCTCATCTTCCCCTCTTCTCGTTGGCTTATAAGGCTACTAATCTAACTGTTAATAATATGACTTCTCCTTCTTAGTCTACTAATAAAATCTTTCTATGTCCTTATTAACCTAACTGGATGAAACTTGGAACTATATTTAAGAGGCTCGTCATTGACTATATAAAATCCCTTCTACCCAACTCTTAAGGGTAATAAATAATGCTTACATCAGCCTACTCCACATTGGCAACCCAATATGCTATCTAGGCATACAGTGAAACAATAAACTTAATTAGAACCTCATCTAACTACATACGATCTCGGGTACACCTCTTAATACTTTTGTTAATCTATTGACTTGGCCACCTTCATTGCTCTCATCTATGGGTCATAATACCACACTTGTGTCAACATTTTTATTCCAAAGTAACACCTTAATTCCTCACCTACTTCATGTCAATCCTACTAGATCAAAACTAACATCATCACCCTCATATTGCCATCCTTTTATCACAATACTCATCTCAAATTCAAGCTTAGTGTCTATTACCAAACACGGATATCAATATAATTGCTCGCTTACTATACTAACTTACAACTACTAGATAAACTTAAGAAACACTCACTCACTAAGATCTCATGACAACTAGTCAATCTTCATCTCTCAGTCTACCTATTTATATATTACTGCCACACTTTCATTTCACAACTTAAGTACTACCTATTCATTCACTATACATCATTGCCTAATTAGTTCTATAATCATTTGAATATCATGGAGATCTCCCTTAGAAAAATCATAGGCCTAGCTCAAATCTATCACATCACGAATACTCGGCTCTTCTATTCAACACTTATACTTGGTCAATACTAATGGATTAAAACCTCATCATAAACTTCTCTTTGGTTAAAGTATACTCTAACTCATCCATACTAGTAACTCTTACTCTACCTTCTATCATGAAATCTACACCAACTCATCACTTCTTAGTCTATCCATAAGGAAAAACTCTTCATTAATAACTTACTAGGTATATGGCTACAACTTACATACTCTACTCAATAACTCTCCTCATCCCTTAGGTTACTACACTTCTAAATATATATATACTTCTAACTCTGGGCACTTCTACTATTACTGCTCATAACGACGTAACTCATACTATCTCTCCGGGTGAAAATAATACCCAAGCTCTAAAACATACTTTCTCGTAAAGGTCTCAACTAAAATAAGGTTTAGAGAAGATAGTATGGGAGTACATCTCGCTTTTAGCTCGAATGAACGATTCATAAGAATAAGAGTGCATTCTTTCAAATTCAAACACTTAAGCTCACTCACGGGCTTCTCTCAAGCCCCTCTGCAGTCTCATGACTTTCTCAAGACTTTTGCTGGGAGCAACTCATTGATAAGGATCTGGGCTTTGCTTTTTAACTACCTTGAGTATGACAGGTAGTCAAATGAATTTGAAAAACGCACGAGTTAAATTAAGTTCCTTATGACACAATTCTATTGCACGATTTAGAGTATGAAAGAAGAGAAAATTTTCTTAAATATCTGTAGTCCCTTATTTATATAAGTGGGGCCCTCACAACCATAAATAAGATCCTACTGACACGGCTTCATAGACACCCTAGGATACTTGAACTCTGTGCTCTGATACCAAGTTTGTCACGACCCGAGCCTACATCCTGGACGTGGCCGGCACTCGAGAACCATTGTTGGTCCCCAAGCGAACCCTCATCCTGGCTGACTACAAGCGAAAAACTAACTCAAGCAATAATAAGTTTAAAACCGAATGAAATCCATTGAACTCAATTACTCAACTCATAAAGTCTGGAAAATACTTAATAGCAATACTTATAGTTAATAAAACAACGCAAAAGAAAGTAAATGTTGAGGAACACCTCGACTCTGTCTATCTATAAAGCCTCTACTATTAAGGAAGGATATCGGGACAATACCCACGACACCTCAAAGAGCTACTACTGACAACCTATACAACTGGAGTCCTCTGGAACCAAGAATGCCTTACTCAAAAGCTGACAAGCGGATGAAGTGATCTCAACGGAACTCTTGTTGATGATTCTAAGTACATGTATCTGCATCATTAAAAGATGCAGGTCGAATGACGTCAGTACATTGAATGTACGAGTATGTAATATAACTGAATAACAAAATAACTAAACTGAAACTCTGGCAGCAACTCAAATGAAATATAATATAGATCATGATGGAAAAACTCATTTAAACTCTTACCGAAAAGATGCAATAAAAGCATATACTGTACTAACCAGGCTGAAAGAAATACCCAACTCAACTAGACTCAACTCAGCTCAACTAAACTCGACTCGACCCAGCTCAACTCAACTCGACTCAACTCGACTCGACTCAACACAACTCAACTCAACTCGACGTAAAACATAAATAGAGATAATATCATTTTAAGCACCACAAAGTATAATATAATAACTCAAAGAAAATTATGAAAATATAATGAAAGTACTATTTACACTATTTGGGAGTTTCTCTAACCGACAACTATCAATATGAGCTACGTGATGATACAACGTCTCACCCACGCTGAAAGAACTGTCATATACCTTGCCGGGGTATAGGACACCTCAACTAAGTGGATCCACTAAGCTCTACCCAAACGCACTAAGGAAATCATCTAAAAAGTATGAATCCTTTACCATGTTTGCATACATGGTTTATGGGGGCTGTGAGTTGTCTGAACTCTCCCCCATATCGGTGCTCAATACTACTCCCAATAAACATATATACTCATGCTCAATGTTTAAAAATATTCTCTTTTCTTAATTTGAGGTAATTACTCAAAAGATCCTCTTAAAAGAGGTAACTGCTCTGAAGTATCTCTGTACTCATAACCTATTTAGAAATCAATGTTTCTCTCTTTTAAATGTAAAAGTGTTATATTTGGGAATAATAAGTTCCCTTATACCCTTTTTTTTCAATCATGAATACAACTCTTCTCATTCTCATATTTACTTTCTCAAGACTTGGTTCAAAACCATTGTTAATTACAAAAGAATTCTCAAAACGACTCAAAAAACCTCTTGAACTTTCCTTTTAACTTTTCTCTTAAACTTACTTTAGTTTGGAATGTAAATTAAGACATATGAGTAGGATAATTCATGAATTTTCAATGGTAAATGGAGCCTATAGGAGCTAATATATAGTGGGGAAGCATAGCCACAACTTAAAGAAACACGCCCCAATGAGCAGAGAAGAAATGGGCCCTGGCGACCCCTAGAGTACTGCTGGCGTGAAGCACCAAACCCTAAACTTCAGAGGAAAGTTCCCCAAACTTCAGAGGCCCAACTCTGGCGCCTTTATGGCGTGCCACGCCACACCCCTGCCCAGAATTTTGACGAATTTTCTTGCTCAATTTCGGGTCCTAACTCATCTAGAATCGATTGATTTCTTTCAAACTCTCTTTGATTCACAAACCCAACACGAAATTATTAAAATCTCACTCAAATTCTATCAAGAATCACCACTCATTCGCAAAACCCTCACCTCAAGAACTCAAAACCTCTATTGATAAAGAATGGAGCTTAAAACTCAAGAACTCTTCAAGAATAGTTACATAAACGATATATGGGCGAATTAACGAAAGAATTACATGTTTGGCGTGAGGACGAAAAAATCCATCACTATGGGAAGCCTCACATACCTGGAAAGAACAATGTCCTTGGTCAGAATCGACGGTATCTTGACGAACGCTAAAAAACCTAGCTCTTTCTCCTCTTGAACTCTTCTCTTATTTTTCTAAGGGTTTGGGAACGCCCAAGAGTGGTTTAGCATCTGATTAGACCCTTAATTGGGTGAGTAAAAACGTGGGTAGGCCTATTGGGGTAAGGAAAAGACCAAACTACCCTTTCCTTAAACGGATGAAAAGCCTTAACTAGAGAGGATTCACTCAAATGGGCATAACTTTTTACTTGTAGGTTCAAATTGAGCAAACTTAGTGGCGTTGGAAAGAGGACTCAAATACCTTCGATTTGATAGCTCATGGGCCACCTAACACATTATGTGCTGAAAGATGTAATCATTTGAAGTTGACCTAAGTAGAATCTTAACTCAAAGCTCACTCGGTAGGGAAGCTTCCAACTCAACTTTGTGCTAGGGGGTTCTAGTGACCCAAATTGATATCCAAAATAATTTCCACACTAATGAATTGACCTTATAATCTAAGAACAACTAAGAATCACTCGGTACGACCTTATACACAATTCAAGAATGGTTCAGATCTTAACTTTAGAAGTTTTTGGGGTGTTATAGAACAATTTGTATTCTATTGTTGATATGTGCAGTAACTTCATATATATTTTCTCATATATTGTTGATTTGTGCAGTAACTTCATATATCATAAGCATAATATATAAAATGTGTCATTTAACTTAGTCTTAATTCATATTTATGCCATCCAATTTTTAGTATGCACAAGAAGACACTTAAACTTGTATAAAGTTGAGCTAGTAGACACATGAATCCTATGTGAGAGATAATACACATAGGACGTAAATTACCATGTAGAATGTCACATAGGATGTGTGTGTCTATTTGTTCAACTTTATATAAATTTAAGTGTGTAATGCACATCCAAAATTAAAATACATAAGTATAAAATAAAATTAAATTAAAGAGCATATTTATATATTATACCTATATTATATTATAAAAATAATAGATATATTTCTCCTTGAATATAAAAAATAAAATCAAATTAAAGCGCATAGACATTCGTTTTCTGATAGACTTATGCCTGTTATGAATTATATTTCTCCGACTGAGCCGGTTTATAGACCAGCTAGGAATCGTGCTGCTTCTTTGCATACAATATCAACGGTTAAATCAGTCGAAAGGATGGACATCTTATTTGTCAAGGTAAGATAACGTCTATTCAAAGGTCTATTGAGTTTGCATCAAAATTTCCTGATATTATTACTGATAAAACTGGTCTATTGAGTTTGCATCAAAATTTCCTGATATTATTATTGATAAAACTCAATTGCAGCGTTTCTTGGGAAGTTTAAATTAAATTTCCCCCTTCTATAAAAATTTATCGCGTGACTTAGCTCCATAACTTTTAAAGGAAGTAACTAATAATAAGCTTGGTGAAAAAATCATTGATCTAGCCGATAATTCTGGATCAAGCTTCGTACGTTACTAAATGGTCTTAGATGCAGGACCTTGGGTGAATTTAGGTGGTATAAAGACACGTTCATGAGTCGTGTTATTTCTCCTTGAATAATAATATAAATATATCTAAAAAAATAATAGATATATTTCTCCTTGAATATAAAAAATTAAATTAAATTAAAGAGCATATTTATATATTATGCATATATTATATTATAAAAATAATAGATATATTTCTCCTTGAATTAATCTTATTTTCCTACTGGTACACTTGAACTTTGCAAGCCTTTCTATATTTATCCAAAGGGAAAATGCTCAAATATGCCATCGAACTTTTAGAAAATGTTCATCTATGTCATCCGTTAAAAGTTTGGCTCATCTATGCCATTACTGTTAAAGAAAAGGCTCATCCATGCCATTTTTTTTAACTCCGATTTTGCAAAACCATTTTTTACATCCCAAACAACTTTTAACACTTTTCAATTGTTGTTTTTGAATCAAATGTACTCTTTTTGTTTCTTCTTCCTTAAGAACACCAAGAACACATAAAGAATATTAATAATTTTCAAATTTCAAATCTCTTTAATTCTTCACGAAATCACCTCAAATTTCAAGAGTATTTTCCCTCCGAGCTTGATACCAAGCTCAATATCTTTCGTGCGCGAATTCAACCTAACTCAACAAGACCCACTTGAAATTTCTTTAAAATTTCAAAACTTCAACATTCTTTAATGATAGAATTTTCTCAACAACTTCAAATCATTTGAAATTTTGAACATAGACTCAAAAAACACTAGGGAACAAAGATTTAATGTCAAAAACAACTACATAAAAACGAATCAAAGCAAAATTTTGAAATTTTGGGATTATTGATTTTCTTTTTTTTAGAATATTTTTTTAATATGGGTAAATTTTTTAAACTCTACAAATGATTTTAGAATTTTGATTTTTTTAAAAAAAGAAATTAATGATGTAGCCGAAATTCGAGACGATTTCGTGAAGAATTGAAGATGTTCAAAATTTGAGAGTTGTTCATGTGTTCTTAAGGAAAAACAAGCAAAAAGAATACATTTGATCCAAAAACTTCAATTGAAAAGTGTTAAACCTTGTTTGGGGTGTAAAAAGTGATATTGCAAAATTCGAGTTAAAAAAATGGCATGAATGAACCTTTTCTTTAAGAGCAATGGCATAGATGAGCCAACTTTTAATGAATGGCATAAATGAGTCTTTTCAAAAAATTCAATGACATATTTAAGTTTTTTTCCTATTCAAAAATGTTATAAATACCACACAGCACAGTGGCAGACCAATAGTCACATTACATCGTACAATAAAGTTACAAAGTCACAGCACACCATCATAAGGACAACAACACGTTTACCATATGCAAAAATGTAACTAAGATATTTTATATTTCTTTTATTTTAATTTACATGATATATTTGAAATTTTGAGAGTCAAAATATTAAATTTTTTATATATATTTTAAATTTTAATTATTACGATTTATAATATTTTTTTATATGGTTTTCAAATATCTAAAATATAACATCAATACAAAATAAATCACAATTGACTTAATTATATTCGAACTATATCAAATTCCAACCCTAGGCCAATTTCATGATAATTATGCTCAAATCAGGGTTTTCCTACCATTATACCAACCCAAACCCTTCCCTAAGATAATTCACCAGAGATTCTAAGGACAAGAGTCGAATTACCAAGCTAAGGGAGTAATTAACTTACCTTCACCGATGATTATGATAAAAAAAAAAAACAGAAAAAAATCGCTCTAGGTTGCCCTTGTTCTTTCCCAAAACGAAATTGTCAAATAATGAGCATTTTTGAGATTTTTCTGCATTAAACTTCGACTAACTCCTTTAAAGCAGCCCCCCCCCCGCCCCCCCCCCGCCCCCCCGCGTTATATATAGTGTTGCCGCTGTAGCGGGAACTTATTCCTGCGCTATAGTGGCGTGTCATCCGCTGTAGCGGCTTGCACGGGACAAAAACTCAGAAATCTCCCCCAAAATTCTCATTTCGCAACACGTCTTCACACCTTGACATTTCAAACCAATCCCTTCATGCCAAGTTCGATATCAGTGTTGTAGATGAAGGAAGCTACGATTGGAACATGTCAAAGGAACAGATCCAATGAAGCTGATTGACGAGTTTACTACAGTATAGTTAGAGTCCTAGCTGAAGTCGACTAGGATTATATTACGACTAGGATTAGATTACGATTAGGATTAGATTATTTATAATTTTATTATTATTACAATAGTAATAGGTATTGTAGTAGGACTCTACGTATAATTAACTTTGAACTCTACAATTTTCTCTTTATATAAAGAGCAGGTACTCAACAATTTTAATTATCAATACAATTCTTGATTTCTCTAATCCTAGACGTGAGAAATTCTACAATCAGGAGTTCTACTTAATCACCTGAATTCGATTCTGAAAAGCCTTGCGGACTCTTTAATGTCTTAATTAATAGAAAAACCAACATGCCCTTAAACATTTATCCAATCCTTTTCTTAATTTTCCTAGACCTCACATTGCTCAGATTTCGTTTGAGTCTAGTCAAGTTTGAAAATTTAACTCACTACTCTAAAAGTTTCTTTACCCAGTTACTTTCACAATTAGTTCATCCGTAATGATGGAATCGTCGTTACACTGCTTTTAATATAATATAATAAATAAATAAATATAAAGTTAGGAGTGCTTTTAGTTAGAAATATTATTTAACTTTCAAGCTAGAGAGTTTATACTTTTAAGATTGTATATATAGATAAAGATATAGATTGTCCCATTTTATATGACTTATTTTCTTTTTTATTTGGTCTCAATAAGATTGACTATATTTAATAACAATTTATTTTTAAAATGCTTATTTTACTTTTAATGAAATAATTTTCGGCCACACAAATATCTATAACTCATTTTGAACCACAATTTTAAAAGCCTTTTTTTTTCTTCATAACTTCGTGTCAAATCAAACTAATTTCATATAAATTGAGACGAAAGGATCATATAAATTAAGACGAAAAGAGTATATTTTTTTCTTAAAAGGCGATCCATACGGCCTAACATGTGGTCTATATAGAATGAGGTAGGCCAACACATATTAGCAACTCTGATAGAAACTACTCATAGCATGTGTACTAGTTTACTGCCGATATTGCTTGACCTTGTTGGATAGACTCTTTCAACTCTCAACTTGTTAAATGAGTAAATTTTGTGGTGTTACTTGGATTATAAGCGTTTGGCTATTAATTAAAAAATTCACTTTTTTCGAATTTAATTTTGAAAAATATTTTTGGTCATTTAATTTAATTTTTATTTTTTTCAAGATTTTTTTTTTAAAAAAAAGAAAAAATTGAGGGTGGGGGAAGGGGAAATAGGGACTTTTCTTTCACCTATTTGTCTTTGTCTTACATTATTAACGGGACCACAAAATACACATTTCTGTTCTCAAATTTCTCAAGTTGTGTATTTGAAACATAGTAATTGATTTATTATTATAAAAGAGATATGAAGATATGCGAATTATCAATGCGGTATCTAATGATATTTCAATAAATTTTATTTATGAACTATGATTTATTCATTTGACAAGACTTCGTACGAATTGAGAAACTTTTAATTATTTTCACAATTTATGAAATTTTGTGTTTACAAAAAAATATATAATTTTAAAAATTCATATTACATATCTAAATAAAATTTTAATTTTTTATGTCAACTTAATTTTATATTATAATTTAAAAAAATATAATTTATATCGCATATCCAAACGGACTGCCATAGATGAACTGCATCACCCAGGTGAACAGCGTGCAAGTTAGGTGAGAGTAGATTTTGGGAAGAAATATATTTCAGTATCTTATTTACGTTCTTGAATTTTAATAAATAAGAGAGGGGTTTGTGCCAAATTCTCAGAAAAGATGTTGTTGATGAATGATGATATATACTCTCTTTTGTAAGCTCTTTCTACATAGTACTTGATAGTTATATTTTTTTATTTTTCATCTAATATTCAATATTTATATTAAAATTTAACTAATTTAAATTCACATCGAATAACATCTCATTGAAATGATAATTCTCTACTAAATATTTTTTCATACCCAACTATTCCAAATAATTGTTGATGAATGATGATATCTATCATTAATCTCGATAGTACTTGGAGTATGCAGACCTCTCATTTAAAGGAATATTTTTGTTGTTTACCTATTTTTTCTAGTATGAGTTATCTCGGGATTACTATACCATCTAAGGGAAGACATAACTTATTCCGGTACTAATTATTCATCCCAAAATAAGTTATCCCAAACTTACAACCAAATAACAAATTAAGTAGTATTATAATTTAATCCGAAGAATATTTGATGTTATCCTTCACACCAAATAATCCCTAAGTTATAAAGGGTGCTTTGTCAGCTCTCAAATAATTCTAATTGAATATGTGAAGATAATTATATGGGTAAATAAACTTGACCTTAACCCATTTGTATTTAATCATTTTTCACAATTCTTTTTTAACTAAAATGATGATATTTCTGTTGAACAGTTTGACGTCGTTGGATATACAATTGTACTATTATTTTGATCTGTTATTCCAACTCCTCGTTGAATCATCGAAGTCTATCAACTAGAAATATGCTACCATATTTGAAACTTTAGATATTAATTACATGTTAGCTTGTAGTCGTTTTCATCACCAAGCCTAATGCAAAAGTTTTATGTTTTATTATTTTTAATTTCAATATTTTACACATAAATTTATGTAGTATGATTCAATATTTTTTTGATTTATTTTTATAAAGCTAAAAACTTACCTAATTATTTGATACGACTATAAATTTGTAAAAGAAAAATGATATTTTTATTTTAAAAAAAATAATAATCAATTCGTTAAATTGATTTTTTAAAAACTATGACACCCCTACGTACTGTGGCCCTCTCAAATAATTGTTACAATCACCCGAGCACATCAATTAATTATTATATGTATCTTTATTATTAAAAAAACATGTCAAAAATTGAGTAAAAGAAACTAAGAAATTGCGTCGGTTAAAAAAATCCAGACGAAATATGATATGTATGAACCAAATGTCATAATTAACAAGGTTTTATGTGATTTACATGAATACGATAAGCTTTACAGACTACATTAACCTTGACTTATATACCTATCTCTATTCATGATGAAAATATTATTATGGCACAAGGATATATAGAATTTAATGAGTTCATGGGAAATAGTATATTTATATATAAATTTTTATTTGATTTAAAAATATTATTTAATATATGCAAATATTTTTTAATCTCAGACGAGTTTTTTTGGCTTAAATAGTATATTTGTAGTAAAAAAAAAATTGTTAGATTATTTAAGCAAAAATGACCAATTATTGTACCAAGCTTCTAGCTCCAATCCTGAATAGAGATTAATTGATTATATAAACCGTAAACATCTAAGTCTAACACGTGCAACATGACCAATTATTGTACCAACTCTGATTTGAATTATCGATCATTCAAATCTTATAAATAATTTTAAAGTTGTTGCAATGTATTCATTTAAATATTGTTATGAAAGTGACTTTTTGTACTAATGCACGTATACTTGTTTCTACAAATTATCTGTTGTCATTATCGATCTCACCACTTAACGATATCATTATCAATTATTATCTTGGTTATATTTTAAAGCGTCTTTTAAAATTAAATATTTTTTATAACATAAAAATTAAGATTTTTGTATTATTATGTGAATATATATTATCATTTAACTTAACTTTATACTCCATATTTTTAAATTTTGAGTAAAGCTAAATTATGCACGTTTAAATATTGAGAAAGTTATTATCGTAATTGTTCATTGCACTATTTAGAGATAATATCTTGAGACTCATGTATTTAAAGTCAAACACA
Organism: Solanum appendiculatum; assembly: GCA_018342035.1. Lineage (NCBI taxonomy): Eukaryota > Viridiplantae > Streptophyta > Magnoliopsida > Solanales > Solanaceae > Solanum > Solanum appendiculatum. The sequence goes on from JAGDQO010000472.1 coordinate 124,864, forward strand.
TTTTAATCTAAAAAAACAACTGCATTGCAGTCAATTTCCACTATTACTATCCATATATAACTTAATTAGCATTTTTCAAGTGATTAAGAAGCTTGTCAATGACATTTAAGTTTAATGTCAACAAGAGTGGAGAATGTTTAAAAATTACTTAATGCTTTCTTTCATAAAAAATGAAAAATATTCTCTTTTATACCAAAAACACCATAAGTCTATATAGAATTCAGTGGACAATTTAGTCAAATATTAATATCTTCACATATACTTTTTATTTATTTTTTTGTAAAATTCATCGCATTCACTTGAGAAAGCAAACAATTTGCTAACGACAAGAAAAGAAAGACAATAATTGAATTAAATAATGTTATGTCGATAGATAGATTTTAAAGGACAAAATTCACATCATCACATGTTTCAAGCCCAAAACTCACTTTCTTCAACTACTACTTTTTTTCTTTCAATCCGATATTTAATACGCACATTGATATTTAATTATTTTAAATTCGCGCTACTTTTCATTTTAAGAAAAACACTTTCTATCAAAGATTTTTCTTATATCCAAAATTCGAACCCAACTTCAACTGCAGTATTATCTATGATTAAGTTACAATTTCGAGACGAGCTCATCAGGGGCAAAATAATTTTGTTTACAAAAAATATATATAATCTAATAAAAAGATAATATTGGTAATATAAGGAACATATAATTAGATTGTTAAATGTTGTGCGTATATTCTTGTATGTCCACTGATATATTGGACATACAAATAACATACATATAACTTATTATTATTCTTTCTTTTAAAGTTTCCATCCGAAATTTCAACCAAAATTAATTCTAATCTTTATCAAACTTTCTCAAAATTGACATATAAATTCATAATGATATTTCCAACTATTTACAACAACCTGCAACAACCAAAATTAATTCTAATCTTTACCAAACTTTCTCAAAATTGACATATAAATTCATAATGATATTTCCAACTATTTACAACAACCTGCAATCCAAAATAGGTAATAATTTCATAAACACCGTACACTAAAAAATATATATAATAAAGAGACAGTTTTAAACAGCAAAAAAACAAGCACATTAATAAGAGTGTTATTATAGCCTTTATCGGCATTAATTAATTGTATTTAAACCCACTACTACTATCGATATTAGGATTATTTACAAAGAGTGTTAATTGCCTCTAATTAAAAAAAATATATTCACGATTTTTAAACTATTGTTATTAATTAATTACCACTAAAAATATTTTTGGTATAGTGATAATTCTAGATAAAATCCAGTACTTGGGACAAATTAGGCAAATATAAAAGAGAACTACTTCCATATTTAACTAGCACTAGCTCGTCATAGGTGGATTTATGAATTTCAATTTATGGATTATGAGTCATAATTTTTTTAAATGAGGAACTATTTATTAAGGCTTGAATAAATTATTTATTTATATGTATATTAACTAATATTTTAAACTCAAATATAAGTTTTGACTATGATTGTAAAATCTGTAATTATAATGATGTCTCCTACCAACCAAATTTCATGCGCCGATCGATAAAAACTTTCATCCACACGATGCTAAAACAAATCTTCACAAAAGATTCTAAAGGACACAATTAGCTTTCTTCAACTACAATATCATCTATTCCCTCCGTTTCTATTTACCTGTCGTTCAACGTTCTTATTAAAAATAGATGATGCTTAATATTTATCATTTTACAAAATTAATATATAAATGATAGTATTCTTTCTATTTTAATTTGAAAGTTATTAATTTTGAAATTATGTATTTGATCAACATAAGAAAATAAAGTAATTAATTCATATTCATTAGTCAAATTAATTAATCAAAATAAATTACTTCATGTTCATTTATTGAAAATTTGACTTCAAGAAAATATTAAATAAGTATAATAATAAACTTACCAAGTATTTTAAGAGAAGTAAAATTTAAAATAGTGACAACTAAATAGTTTCGAAAGTATGATTGATTTAAAAATATGGACCCAACGGGAATCAATACTGCGCGCTGCGTCCTTTCTTGTCATGAAACCAACTACAATAATTTAATTATGAATTTTAATCGGAAGATATTTTGTCTTGAATATATTTGAATTTTGCTTTTCCTTTTTGTTTATAAAAAAAAGGCAAAATATTTATCATAATTGATTTTATTTTTCCTATTAGAAAATATAACACTTAAATATTTTAAATTTAACTAATTCTTTTTTAGAAGATTATTATTTTTTAGTTTCTTTCTTTTTTTTCAACTGTATAATGTAATCCTTAAGATAATCTTGTTTAGAGGAGAACTATCATCTCGGTATGCTTTTCTCTCGTTTATATTAGTGAATTACTAATATATATTTAGGTTAATTGACTAAATAATATTATATATATATTTTTTAAATATATATTTCTTTGTTGTCTTATATATTTATTATTATTCATGGTTTGTTTTCGCGATACCTAATTATTTTTAGGAAAAATTATCTAACTACACACCCTTTTTAATCATATTTTCCCTACCGTTTCAAAAAATATCAAAAATCTCTTTTTTTTGCTCCTATCATCCCTTTTTCGGATACATCAATTTGAAATTAATACCCAAGATTTTCCTTCTTTTTTCCATGCCACAAATCTGTCCACATTGACCTCTATTAATCCATTTTTGAATTTCAAATCTTTTTTCTTTCCAATTAATGATTTTAGTTTTCAATTTTTTTATTTTTTTTTTCATCTTAAAAAATTGTTGATACGTAAAGTATCATGTTTAACTGTTGGACAATTTTTGGATAATGGATTACTGTTTGTTATTTTTTGTATCATGTGTTACTGTTTGTTATTTTTGCAACATTTTTAACAGTTTGTTATTTTTGTATCATGCCCACTTTATTAATAAAAAAATTATACATTCGAATTAATACCATATGTATATGATATATATTAATGACTAATGTGTATCACGCGTATCTTATACACATTAATGGTCATGATACATTAATACAAAGTAACACTACATGTATCGTCTAATACTTAATAACTACCAAACAATAATGTATCGATCTAAAACCAAACACTTTACGTGCAATCTTTACTTCTCTAATGTATCTGCTAGGCTAATTTGAGATTCACAAAAGAAATATTTTGTCAAACAATAATTTCATCATTTTTGTATCGTTCACACCCTCACCTCACTTTCTCAGATTTCTTAATGTCTTAACAAAATTGAGATATTCATAATGTATTGACTCAAATTTTCGTCCAATTTGAATCAAAATTGAAAGGATTTTGGATGATTTGGGATTTCGTCCCTCTCAAAAAAATAATCTCTAAATTTCTCAGTAAAATCGAGATATTCATGATGTATCTTCTCCAATTTTGCGAAAATTTTGAATGAAAATTGAAAGAATATTGGATGATTTGCTTGAAGAAATTTGAAATTTGAATCCAGGCGAGATGACTATGAAACATCAAGCAGATTTCGTACTTTTTTCGACAAAAGACATTGAATTGTCTTCCATTCCTAATGGTGGATTTGAGATTCACAAAAGAAATTGTTTATCCAACAACTATTCCATCACTTTTGTATCGTTCATAACTCACATCGCTTTCCCATATTCTTGAATGTCTCAAGAAAATAAATACATTCATTATTTACCAGATAATTTTTTCAATTTTTTTTAATCTGGGATGATTTTGAGAGAGAAGTGAGAGAAGAAAATTTGAATTTTGAATTGTTTGAAGTTGTTATGACTTAAAAGAGATTGACATCAATGTGATTTGCGTAATTTGTGGATTTCATATTAATGCTTATGATTTGTTTCCTTTTTAATGGTAACAAAACAATTACTTAATGTATCAATTGTTATGTATCACGCCTATTGGGATGTATACGGATAACTCATATTTTAAGGGATTTTTGTAAATTAGAAAAAAAATAGGAATAGGATGCAATTACTCCTTACACCATGGGATTTAAGTAAGTTATACTTATTTTTATCTTAATTACAATATAATAATTGTCACTCTCTGTAATTATCCGAAACTATTTTAAGAAATGGAGAAGAGAAAAAAAGCTTAACCTCTAGTTTAAATTACTAGTTTAAGCATAAATAAGTGCAATTACAAATTTTATTTGATTGGAGGATAAAAGTTTACCAATTATCAAACTAGATATCGTGAGCAGAGACAAATTCAGATTTGATTTATTTGGGTTTCAAAATATATATCTAGTTGTACTTGTTTAGTAAATTTTTTAAATATAAATATAAAATTTAAATAAAAATTAATATATTTACATGAACTCATAACATACACTGCATCTACCCTGAGAGGAATAAAAGGTACAATTATGATATTTAAAAACAAAGAGAGATTATGAGGGCACGTTATTATATAAATATTTAATGATGTCGCTAAAAGTTAATATGAAAGTGATTTATTAATTGTGGCCTTATAAAGTTTGACAAGAATCAAGATGTGTCCATCACATGATATTTTGATATCTTCTTGATCTGTTAGATTTAAACTAGCTATATATTATCTTTGTAGTAATAAATTAAATATAATATTAAGAGAAATCTATTTTTCTTTAAACTAGTTAACGTTCACTAAATGAATGTGAAATTTAGAGAGAGAGATTATTAAATATTATAATGAAATTGTCATGATCTAAAATTTCATTAAAGTGTGAGGGTATCCATCATATCGATAGGCAAATCTCATTCATTTATTAACCATTTTAAGATCAGTGGTATAGAGAAATGTAGAAAAAATCAATAAAATATTAATAATAAGTATGAAATATGTATCCCAAGTCAAAGCAGATGGATAAATAGAAAAAACTTCCCAGATTAAGTTACATAAATATGAGAGTATCACAAGTTATCTATATTGAAAAAATGATAAAACTAAAGGAATTCAAAATCTAATGTCGCAAACTGACTCAATCGTCACTAATATTTAAAATTGAAACTAAATGTAAAAGGTACAAAAAAATAATAATGAATACGAAATATACATATAATCAACAATATCGTCGATCGATCCTTATATGAAGCAATGCTAAGAGTTTGTCTTACATTATCCTTCTCAACACTTACGTAGACACATTAGGTATAAGATTTCAATTTAAAGACTTTTTAGCAGTTAAAAAACCAATAAATAAGGCAGAAGCAATGTTCAAAATCTGCTAATATGTATCAGAAATTACAGTAAATATTAACCATAGCACAACAACTGAGGAAAACAAGTCACTTTCATAATCACTTTATTATTTCATTGCTTAGAATCAATATGCAATGTAATGTAATATTAATAAAATGAAATATAAATACATATATTGTATATATATCCACTTACGTGCACATTTGAATATCTATGTATTTTTAACCCACATGTGAAAGTTGTAGTTCGTATTTTTATAATATCAGTATATATTTAACTCTTATTTGTCTAATTTTAGCATTTGCATAAATTAATCGATACAAATATAATTCAATCTAATTTTCGTGTAATTTTAATAAATAAGAATAAAAAATCAATTAATATAAATACTATGAGTGATTCATGGGATTTTTTCCTTGATTTGTGGGATTTTTCGCTTGATTTCATGGGATTATGCATGATTCGTGAGATTTTTTCTAAAATTATTGCGTCTATGATTAATTAAATTGAGAATTCTATTTGTATAAATATTTAATAGACATGCAATATATACAAATCGTGACCTGGATAGCTACGTTATGTAATTAGCAAACATTAATTATATTTGCCTCATTATATTTCAAGTGTTTGCTATTTTTGAAAATTTCTCTTTAAATTATTAGTTTAAGTATAAATAAGTGCAATTACAAATTATAATAAGTATAAATAAGTGCAATTACAAATCATATTTGATTGGAGGTTAAAAGTTTACAAATTATTGGAACTCAGTGGGGTCCTATCAGTTGTTGCCTAATTGCCCCCTCCCCCTCCACCCCACCCCACCCCACCCCATCCCTACAAGAAAAAAGAAAAAAGAGAGAGGGAGAGGAACTAACAAATATTTTTCTTTAAATAAATGATTAATATAAGTTGTTAAATGAACTATATAAACAGATTCAAGATTTAATTCAGAATTTTATTATAGCACATTTGGTTTAATTGGGTTGCAAAATATATATCTAGTTATACTTATTTAGTAAAATTTTTAATATAAATATAAGATTTAAATAAAAATTAATGTATTTATATGAACTCATAACATACCCACTGCATCTGCCCTAAAAGTCAAGAGAGGTACCATTATGATATTTAAAAACAAGGCCAAACCCATCGATGACCTTCTAAAGTTAGCATTAAAAGTTTCACCTAGACATCTTAATTGGAGGATGATCATTTTAGACACCTCATGTAGGGTCCGTTGTGTCATTTTGACACTTTTTGCTGACATGTCAAAGTGAGTGTGATACACTTAGCGCGTGAAAGACTTAATTTAGTCATTTTTAATTATTTTTTTTCTCTTCTTCTCCATTTTTCAAGCCACCACCTCCCACCATTTTTTTCAAGCTTAAACTCTTTCAATGAAGGTCGAATTTTTGACTTAAATCCATTTTCAGGTCAAATTTTTCTTCTTCATTGTATTACTTTTCAAAATTTACCATCACCTCCCTCTATCCTTTTTGCCGAAAAATGGATACCAACACCCACATTTCATATTTATTCTCTCTTTCTTTCTTCCTCTCCCTCTTCTCTTCCCACAAAACAACACTAAAAAGAAAGAAAAAGAATAAATATGAAAAATAGTAAAAGAAAAGAATAATTTTTTTAAAAAGCACAAAAGAGATTTTGAGTGTAATGAAAAAAATTATTTCCGATTCCACTTTTTTCGTCGGAAAAAATGGATATCAACACTCATATTTTATATTTTTCTTCCTTCCTCTCATTCTCTCCCTCCTTCTCTCTTTTTCTCTCAAAACAACACTAAAATAGAAAGAAAAAGAAGATCTTAAACAATTTTAAAAAGCAGATTAAGAAAAACATTAAGAAAATTGTTGGGTGTAGTAGAGAAGACAACTACAATGGGGGGAGGGGGGTTAAATTGTTTTTTTTCTTAGAATAATATTTTTATTTTATTTTCTAAATAGATTTTAAAATAATTTTTAACTTTAAAATAACGCATGTAATCATTAAATTGGTTGTTTGCCACGTCATCAACGAGTGTATTACATTCTCCTTCAGCTTTTTGCTTATTGTCAAAAAAAGTGTCAAAATAATATAGCGGGACCCTATATGAGGTGTATAAAATGAACATCGCTTAGATGAAGTATCTAAGTGAAATTTGGTGTCAACTTTAAAGGGTCACCGATGGATTTAGCCTAAAAACAAAGAAAGAATAGGAGGGCACATTATATAAATATTCAATGACGTTGCTAAAAGTTAATACGAATGTGATTTATTAATTGTGGCCTTATAAAGTTTGACAAGATGTGTCCATCACATAATCTTTTGATATCTTCTTGACCTGTTGGATTTAAACTAGTTGTATAGAAAAATTTTAACATATGTGAGGCACACGTATTGTGTGAGGCCTCTTTTGGCTACCATTTGTAGAGTCGTCAATATGGGCTAGGCCCGTTGGGCCGGCCTGACCTAACCCGTAATTTAATATGACTGGGCTAAGATTTTTGAAGCCCATTTAAGAAAATAATTTTTTAGCCTGACCTGAATAAGCCTGCTGATTTGGGGAGCTTGACAAATATGGGTAGGTCCGGCCCGTGGGCCAAATAAAAACTAATTAAAAAATAAAAATAAAATAGAGTATTAAAAATAACAAGAGTCCAAACTCAAAATCTATTTAAAGTTTTTGAATATTGAAATTTAAATACAAATTATATTTATAAAATATGTACTTCATAAAATAAAAATTCCCTAAAATTTTTAGGGAATGACTACATAGGCCGTAGCCTAGGGAATATTATCAGATTTTTTTGTGTTTTATAATGATCATTGGAAAATAATTAGGTTAATATTTCTATTTAGCAATTTATAATTTTACTTGAAATCAAGCTTAATAAATATTATAAAGATAATTTTATTTGTGGATTTGATTAACAAGTATAACACTAACACCATGTAATATTATTTTGTCGATATTTATGATAATATTTTTAAATTATAATTTGATTTAAAAAATTATAAAAAATATACTTTTAAAAAAGTTGGCTGGCCCGGCACAGCCTGTAGCCCACGTACTTGTGGGTTGGGCTGACCGTTTTCTAGCCCACAAAAAAATGGACCAGCTCGACCTTGCCTGTCAAATTTCAAAGCCTGTATGGATTAACCCAGATGTGGTGGGCCAGCCCATATTGACAGCTCTAGTCATTTTTATACTGTGGGACCCATAACTTATTTCATTTCCTTACCTTTTCTCTTCCAATTTTGATCTTTTCTTTTACTTTTTCTTTCTGACTTGCATTTTCTTTTTTGCTTGTTAACTCTTAGTGTAATTTTATTTTAATAAAGAAACTTTGGAACTCACTCACAGTATCATATATATATATATATATATATATATATATATATATATATATATTTGAGGGAAAATTAAAGCAATATATCAAAAAAATTTAAATTTAATTTTTTTTTAATGAATTCGAAGAAATTGAAGATAGTGAAACTAAAAAAATAAATTGAACTCTCACCAACAAAGTAAAAATTCATTTAATCAACTAATTGAGCTACTAAATTTTTTCAGTTATATATCATTGTAGTAATAAATTAAATACAATATTAAGAGAACCCTATTTTTCTTTAAACTAATTAACATTGACTTGATAAATGTGAAATTGAGAGAGAGAAATTATTAAATATTATAATAAAATTGTCCTGATTTAAAATTGGGCAAACTACATAAATTTCACTAGTTTAAGTCCTAATTAATAAGATTTTCGATTGTTTCAAATATTACTTCCTCTATCATATTTCGTGTTTAGGATATATGAGTCTGAATCCACAAGATAAATGTATCTGCCAAATTTTAAAATCGAGATACATATTTTATGTGTTTAAATTAATTGGTTGTAACTAATTTCCTTAATTAGAGGAGTAATTGAGGATTTTCAGAATACATGAAAAATTATTTGTAGAAATTTAAATTAATCAAATCTCTTAATATAAGGCGGAAATTAAGGAGTGTATCTATGTTTAATTAATTTCATTTTAATATTTTTTTGAAATAATAAATTCATTAATATTATTAATAAAAGACAAAAACATGTATATCTTGGTAATGTAATTTGATTTATTTTATTTTATTACTCTTAAAATAATAAATTGATTGATTTGATGTATCCAACAAACTAAACACTCAGATATATGAGTGTCATACAAGTACATTCATATGTATCATAAAAATATCTAGTATTAATTTTATGTATTTGTTATATGTATCTAGATTTAATTTCATGTATCTATTTATATGATCTAATATTAATTTCATGTATCTTTTATATATATATCTAGTGTTAATTTGATGTATCTAGTATTAATTTAATGTATCAAGTATCAATTTCATTCTTATATCCAAAAACATGTATCTCAAATACATAGTAAACATATACATCTAATTATGTGTATCTAAATATCGAATACACAAAAAGAAGAAGCATATACATCTAATTATGTGTATCTAAATTTTATATGTTATATCCAAAAACATGTATCTCGAATACATAATAAGCATATACATCTAATTACGTGTATCTAAATATGGAATGTAACTGAAACACATGAATATAGAAACAAATCACGATTGTAGATTATCTGTCGTATCATTGATCCAAAAAAGGTAGAAAATTTCAAATTTCAAATTTCTTCTTTTTTTTAGCATCTGCAATTTTTTCTCATAGATATAGAGTATCTATCGTATCATATGTTGCTCATTGTGCATACACCTGTAAAGTATCTGTTTTATCATATGTTGCTCGTTGTGCATAGATCCGACGGACCTCCGTCAAATTCACCAAAAATTTCGCTTTTTCGTCCCTTCGACTAATGAAGATTTGAAGAAGGCCCTCAAGTGTCAGAGATGAAATTTGAGTCAACTGGAGAATGAAATTGTTAGGGAGAACCCATGACTATAATTTGGCAGGAAAAAAAAAACAACTAGAACATAACACAAATTGCCATTAAAATCATCCTCTTTGCAATAAAATATATGAACTATAGTTGATTGTTAGAAGTAAAATGATTGGCTACTCGTTAATTAGTGGAGGGAGAGATACTGACAAGGTTGGAGAATGGGCGAAGTTGATGAGGGAGAAAAATATTTGATTATTATTAAAAGAATCTTTATTAAAATGTTAATTGTAAAATTTAAATGGAAAGATAATTAATCAATCCTAATTTTAAGGGATATGGGTATCTAATTATATCTTCAAATATATGTTATAAAATATTAAAAGTGGTAATATATGTAATTGTTTGAAAGTAGAGATAAATTAGTATATATGATAGTGATGTATGTCTAATAAGATCCTTTCAAAGGACAATTTCCTTCAAGTCGTGAGGGTATTCATCATATTCGTAGGTCAATCTCATTCATTCATTAACCATTTTAAGATAAGTGGCATAGAGAAATGTAGGGAAATTCAACAAAATATTAATAAGTATGAAATATGTATCCCAAGTTAAAGCAAATGGATAAATAAAAGAAGAGAAAATATATAAAAATCCTCTTAAACTTGGCAGCACAACTTACTATATGGGCATTTTAGGACCCCTTAACATCTTTGAAGTGATTTTTTTTTTGGGAAAAGGGTCAAAAATACCCCTCAACTTTGTTTTATTGGTTGACTAAGCCCTCGCCGTTAAAATTAAGTTATTCTTACCCCTGCCGTTACTAATTTCATCATTTGTACCCCTCAATTGGATGAAAAGCCCCAAATCAATTAAAATTACCCAATTTTAACCTAACCCGATCCACCTAATAATATAACTCATTTTGTTCATCTTTTAACCCGAGAGGTATACCCAATGTTATTAATGCTAGGTAAACTGTAGTTTCAACTTCAGAGACTTGTAGATAACTATGTAATTGCTAAAAGTTCAATGTGATTATTTCTAAGTTCTTGAAAATACCCTGTTTTGATGAGTGTTTATGTTCTCTTTTTAGCGCTCTCATATTATTCAGACTATCTCAGTCCCCTTAGAATCCCTTATCAATGAACTGCACGTAGTTGAGGTTAGTCATTTGGATAAAGCAACTCTAGCTATGGACTACACCTGCTAATGGTTTTCTTGGGGTAGAATAAGTAGGAGGAAAGATGTTAGCACTTTGGGAGATGTAATAGTGTAATAAATATAACTTGTATTTTGCTTGTCTTACTTCAGGTACCTCTTTCATGGAAATTTTATTTTACTAGATTAATACAAGCAAATTTTGTGTAAAACTTTTGCCACTTATTATGTCGACTCAACTCCAATCCTCTTGGAAATTCAATAAAATTATCTCACGCACCACCACCTCCACCGTCACCACCACCGCCTCAACAACAATTCGTCGGTATACCTCTCGCCGCCACCGCCTTCACCGCCCCATCTCAAGACTCCGGTGGTAACAAAACCTAATCTGAAACAACCAATCAACAACCCATAAACAAAACCCAATCTGAAACAACCAAAACCCACTCTTTCGACCTCCTCCAGACCCACATCGCGAAGAGTGTCCAGCCACCACCGCGAAATCCCAACTCCGATAGACCGGAGGAAATCAACAACGACGAATTAGAGCTCCAAGCTCCAGTAATTCCGATAATTTTTTAGATCTGACTAGAAAATGATGCTTCAATTACCTATATTTAATCATTGTTGTATTCTTGTGTTTTGGGTTCATAGTCATTATTACATTATTTTCGATATTATTGGGTAGTATGGATGACTTTATTGTTTTTGAAAAGGAACACAAGTTTAAAGATGAAGATGAACAGAAATGAAGATGAACAAAATGAGTTATATTATTAGGTGGGTTGGATCGGGTTAAAATTGGGTAATTTAAGTAAAATTGGGTAATTTTAATTGATTTGGGGCTTTCCATCCAATTGAGGGGCACAAATGATGAAATTAGTAACGGCAGGGGTAAGAATATCTTAATTTTAACGGCGGAGGCTTAGTCAACCAATAAAACAAAGTTGAGGGCTATTTTTGACCCTTTTCCCTTTTTTTCACCCTGAGATTATAATACCACTCTCACCCGCCACGTCTTAGCCACGTAAGCGCCACATCATAACCATGTAGGCACCACGTCATTAATTTTTATTTCTTTTTTACTTATTCACCATTTTTTTCTTAAACACTTTTTAAATTTAATTACATCAATTAATTAATTTATAAATACATACCCCTCTAATTAATTACTAAAATATCCTAAATAATTGTATCTTTTCCATTGTCGTCCCAAAGTTCATCACCTCCTCATTTTCTCATTTTCATGGAGAAATTTGAACAACTTCTGCAATACTAACAACGAAGTCTATAAAAAAAATTTAAAAAGTTCTCCAATTTTTGTGTTTTTGTAATGAAAATGGGTTCCATATTCCATTTGAAGACCTCCATTTTAATATTAAACCAACAATTTCTACATCATCATAATTTTCTTGAAAGTTGAGCAGAAATCTAAACCCCTTGATGAATTTATTCCTCAATCTAAAAAGTCTAATTCAAATTTCAATTTCAATCCTGATTTTAGCTATATCTCGCTACCTCTTTCGAAGATCGAAAACATTCTTTGGATAAAAATATTAGATTTTTGATAAGTTGGGTGAAGACTTTATAATCTGTTTTTTGCTGGCAATATCTTTGATTTCTTAGTAAAAGTTGACTTCTTCTCCGACATATTTTTTAACTGATGATTTGATATTTTTCTTGATATCAAAAATGAGTCGCCGGAAATGGTGTCGACAAACTAAACACCAAGTTTCTTGTCAAAATAGAACAGAAAAACAAAGAAAAGATTAAAATGAGAAAAGAAAAGAAGAAGAAAATGATGTGGAAGAATATTGACATTTGAGAGGAGGTGCTATGATGGAAGTTGGAACTGGGGTGATGAACTGAAAAAGAAGAAAAAGAAGAAAAAAAATGGATAAAGAAAGAGAAATTTTGAATTAAAAAAAGTATTTAAAGAATTAGTAAAATATGGGTAATTAATTTATTTTGTCATCCAATGAGAAGATGACATGTGTGTGGTTTGAAACAACTTTTTGTGTTTTTTTCCTTCTTCACGCGCTTGTAGAAAGTTAATGATACAAATCTTGCCACGTCATCATTTAGGGGGTAATTAAATTCAACTCAAATTACATTAGGGGGTAAACAAATGCCCGTAAAGTTACATTGCTAAACTAAGTTATGTGGACAAGTTTAGGGGAGATTTTATGTCTTTTCTCATAAAAGAAACTTCCAAGATTAAGTTATATATAAGAGTATCTAAGCTTTCAATGCATAATCTGAGAGTTCGATTCACAAGTTGTCTAAATTAAAAAAATGGTAAAAACTAAAGGAATTCAAAATCCAGTGTTGTGAAATGACTTAATCGCCATTAATATCTAAAATTAAACCTAAACGTAAAAGGTATAAAAAAAAACCAATAATGAATATGGAGAATACATGTACTTAGCAATATCGTCGATCAATCCTTATATAAAACGATACTAAGATTTTGTCCTGCATTATCCTTCCCAACACTTACGTAAACACATGAGGTATAAGATTTCAATTAAAAAACTTTTTAACACACATCAGATATAAGATCTCAATTCAAAAACTTTTTAACAGTTAAAAAAAACAATAATCAAGGCAAAAGCAATATTTGAAATCAGCTAATATGTATAAAAAAATTCAGTAAATATTAACCATAACACATCAACTATCTCAATCAAACAATGAGAAAAACAACTCACTTTCATAATCACTTTGTTATTTCAGTGCTTAGAATCAATGTACAACGTAATGTAATAATTAAAATAAAAATGCACATATTGTGTATATATCTGCTTCCTCAGTCAAATAGTCGAGATTCATGAAGTATTCGCGAGATTCATATTGTGCAAGCGCGCAACCTCGATCCATATATATTATGTGCAGGCGTGCCTATCACATTGCATGAGAAAAATTACCTTCTCTTTTTTGAAAGATCATTTTGAAAATCTATAATATTATTTCTTTTATAATTACTACCATGATGACTATTACTACTTGTCCTTTTTCACGTTCATGTTCACGGTCATTTGTACAATTATAATAATTATTTTATCATATTTCAAATGTAACATATACAATACCACATTCATTTTATGTATTGGAGCAAATTCTGTCTGAAGAGTTCCATTATTTTTCATCAAAAACATATTACTTTACCTCAGTCATCAATATAAGGCTTTGAGATTTGAACTCAACATCTTAGCATCATAATTCGAGACTCAAATTGATGTGTTATCCTTTTGGTGCAATGGAACTTGAATCTATCATTTTATCATCTACCAATAACATATATAATAGATTAAAGTGCAACATAACTTACCCTTGAGCCTTCATGTGAGAAAAAAAATGCATAGTAACAGTAACTTCACCTTGTTCCGATAAGAAAATCAACACAATCTCAACAATACTAATAACATACCTTGTTTCGGAGAGAAAAATAAAACACAACCTTGCAATGATAAATTGGTTAAAATTTCGTATTCATAACGTGTTATAGAATGAGAGCAAATAAAACTAATACTAAAAGATCAAAGCAATAGACATAGAGAGACGAGAGGAGAGCTTTCTTATTTTTTTCAACTATCTCTACAATATGACTTCTCATCCTCGGATTACATAGAGTTAGTCAAAAAGAATGTCATAAACATGACATTAGGGGAAATATCATGGAGGAGGTAGGGAGACACGGCATTAAAGATCATGATGAAGAGTCGTGGGAGATTACATTTAGTAGATATCCACATATAATATATTTTGTAACCCGAATTAATATAATTAATACTCAAAAGATAATTAAAAATACTATGAGACAAATAATGATTAAATATATGCATATTTGACCTCACATCACCTATTCTCATACTTCTCAATTGTCATACATTTGACAAATGTATCTGATTAATCTTCTCTATGATAATACAATTTAAATTGACAAAATCAATTCTGGTTGAGAGAACAACATACAGCAAAACTTAAAGAGCCACTTTATCATTTGTTCATATATAATAACAAATAGTATCAGATACATATATATATCAAGCTCTCTGAGTACTGCATTCAGATGATTTTTCTTTAACTTCTTGACGATTGTATCGACAAATGAGAAGAAAATAAAGGAAGTTTACAACATTGAAGAAAGCAAGTAACCAGTAGTAATAATCTAAATGACCATTGTTAATATTACTTGACAACCAGCTAACTCCACCTCCATATGAGGTAACAATATCCACAACATTCACTAAAAGACTCCCAAAAAAGCCAGATATAGACATTCCAAGTGTGAAAATAGCCACAACAAAACTAGACATGCTTTTTGGAAGTTCAGAGTAAAGGAACTCTACCAATCCGATTGCATTGAAAGCGTCAGCTAGTCCAAGAAGCACGTACTGTGGCACAAACCACATGGCCGACATGTTTATATTTGGACCGTCTTGTGGATCTTTCTGATCAATTGCTATGCCCCGCCTTATGCCTTCTGTTATCGCTGAAAGTGCCATCGCTGCAGCAGAGAGAACTAAACCAATTCCCATGCGAAGAACGGGGCTTAAGCCTCCTGGCTGTCCTGTATATCTGGCCTTTATTGGCACGAGAGCACGATCATAAAAGGCAATCCACATCACTAGAGTGATCACCATGAAGACAGAAAAAGATCCGGCTGGTATTTCAAAATCCGAGAAGATATGTCTATCCATCGTCTTTGTTTGGAGTGTGGCAAACGAAAATTGGTTTAAGCTCAACTGTACCATTATATTGCTGGACCACATGGGAACAACTCTAAGAAGAGACTTCAAAGATACTACTTGTTCTACACTACAGAGTCTCCACGGATTTGAAGCGAATTCATCCGGATTTATATCTCTTTCAGGATCTTCAATTATGCAAGCTTTATTTAAACACCTACACGAAGATCAGTCAAAAAAGGTATATATTTAGCTAGAACAGCTAATAGTAACACATAATCTGGTTGTAACTAAATCAAACATAGGATACCCTCCGAACGAATCATACCTAAAGCTGCTTGTTAAGGCTTGACTTTCAGAATCAGGCAATTGATGATAATAGTTTGCACGGTTAACAGGAAGATCGATATTTCTTTTTCTAACAGAAGCAACAAGTACTTGAAAGAATCCAGTGAACAAGCTTTCACTAGCACTAACTTTGATATACAGAGAAGAACCCGAAAGGAAGGCTGAAACAGAGAAAAACATAAGGATAGCAGGAATTCCGAAACCAATTTGCCAACCAAAAGCATCTTGAATATACACAATTAAGGTTGTCGCAGCAAGTGTTGACATTCCAATAGTAGCATAGTACCAGTTGAAATAACTTTCCATAATCCTTTTATTATTTGGATTTTCTTTGTTGTCCAATTGATCGGCACCAAACGCGATAGAACAAGGTCTAACGAAACCAGCTCCTAGAGCAATTATCCCAAAAGAAAACAATAATACAAGGAGTTGTACTGGTGTTGGTCTATGGCATTCATTGATCTCGAAATGATCACAACGTGAAGGCCTCAGTTGTGGAACCATAGTGGTTAACCAAAGAATAGTCATTCCCTATGAAAAATAAAATCAGTAAAAAATTGTGTCAGTTAAGTTGAACTATACATCACTAGAAATGTTATTTGTCCATAAACCTATCCACTGGTGAATGAGGTTCTTCATCGTTATCCCATGAATGAACTTCAAATCATTACTTGTTTTAGACATAAAAGGCTTCCAATTGTGACTAATAACTATTACTAGGGAGTAATAGAAATGACATAATACATAAACGTGTTCTTTAACTTTGCCTCAATTGGTTTGTGCCCTCCAACACTGGGTGTGTACAAGTAGACACTTAAATTTGTATAAAGTTGAACAGATAGACACACCCATCCTACGTGGCATATACGGATCAGTTCGAGTGTATCTCACGTGATTGCCACGTAGAATGTGTGTGTCTACTTGTTCAACTTTATACAAGTTTAAGTGTCTACTTTTGCACACCCAAAGTTGGAGGACATAAATATCAGCTAAGACCAAGTTAAAGGAAACACTTATGTATTATGCCAATACAAATTATCAATCAGCTTCGATTCTCAGCTAAGTTCAATATTTAGTTAAATTAGACATGTCAATAAAATTTAGCACATCCTTACTGAATTTAGGGTAAGGACAGACTTCATAAGGAAATAATTGAGCTGAACTTACCTGAAATACATATTTTTTGGCAACCAAACAGCAGAAAATGACTTCTTTTCAAGAAAACATTTACCTTCATACTATACCATATACACCCATAAAGGAAAGACATAATATATAAAGGCATAATACATAAACATGACCCTTAACTTGGCGACCTTTAACTTTGGGTGTGCACAAGTAGGCACTTAAACTTGTATAAAATTGAACAAGTAGACACACATGTCCTACATGGCATAATATACGTAGGACGCCACGTAGGACACAAAATTGCCATGTAGGTGCCATGTAAGACGAATGTGTCTATTTGTTCAATTTTATACAAGTTAAAGTGCCTACTTGTGCACACCCAAAGTTAAAGGTCATAGTTGTCAGCTGACGCCAAGTTAAGGGTCATGTTTATGTATTATGCCATATATAAATGTGCCTTTTTAACTTGGTTTTAGTTGGCATCTACCCCTCCATCCTTGAGTGTACACAGATAGACACTTAAATTTGTATAAAGTTGAACAAATAAATACACACATTCTATATGACATAATATAGATAGTATGTCATGTAGGATGCGAATTGCCACGTAGGACGCCACATATGACGGGTGTGTACTTGTTCAACTTTTGGATAGTTGTACGCACTCAAAGTCGGAGGGAGTAGATGCCAATTGAGGCAAGTTAAAAGGCTTATTTATATATTATGCCTAAAGGAAATAATTCAGCTGAAATGACAAAAAAAACTTAAAAGGACAGAGTTATTGGGACATACAAAAAGGCTGGAGATAGATCCAACAGCAACAACAGTGTAGCGACCCAAGAAAGAGTCAGAAACAAAAGCACCCAAAAGGGCCAATCCATGGGAAAGAGCAGACCACATACTCAATAAACTTGTAGCTGTTACAACTTCTAAATTATAAACTTTCATCAAATATATCACCATATTTGGCTGCAACCCATAACTTGCCACTTTCTCCAATGTTTCATTCACTGCAAAAATTAGTAAAAACACACAAAAAATTAATTCTAAGACAAAAATAATAATTAAACATAATGGAAGAAACACCATAAAGAATTGGCATAACCTATGATGAATGGCATGGTTTTGAGACCACCCTTTGTGTAAGTTTTTGGCAAATGATTTAACAAGCTCTCTTCTTCCTCCTCCTCCTCAATAATTGCCATCTTTTTAATTCAATTTTTCTTTTCTAATTTTGTTCCAATCTGTGTTGCAAAGAGAAAATGCTTTTGCCCCATTTGTGGAGCATCTAGTGTCAAATATCTGCTTATTGCAGAGAGGTGACATTTTTAGATTAGGAAGAATCACAAGAATAGTAAGCACCTTTTCATAATTCAAGCAGTGTAATGATTATACCAGTTGTAGTGGTAGTAGTATTCAAGTGATCTTGAATTCTTGATTAAACTTTTGACCAAGACATTTTTGTTTTATTACTTTCTCCCTTCACTTTTAGTTTGTGCATAATTTTTAAAATGAATTTTTATTTTTATTTATCATTTTGAACCTATTTAAAAAAACAATTATTAAGACTATATATAAATTAATATAAATATTATAATAAAATATTCATAGTAATAAATATTTCTTAAAAAACGTACAAAATTCAAAATAAACGAATAATAACGAATGGATGAAGTACTTTTTAAAGTGAAAATTGTGCATTATAGCAAACTATTAATTCAAAATAAAGAAAAGACATAAAGTCATCACTGAAGTTGTCCCGAATTTTCAAAAAGACACCTTAACTTTGCGGGAGTCTTATTACCCCACAAAAAATTGAATATCTTTGTAAAAGGACCACTTTGACCCATTTTCTCATCTGGTTTGTGAACACGCACGTAAAGGTCTGTTTTTGTGTGCTAAAAACCAATTAAAAAGTGTTATGTTTCAGTTCTTTTCTTTATTAAATATTGGTGAAATAGTCTGGTAGACCCTTATACTTGACTTGGATTGTAAACTGGACCCTTCTACTCCATAAAGTTTCAACTAGACACTCAAACTTGAACAAAATAGAAATTTTAAGTCCCTTTGACCATTGACCGGCCTTATGTGACATTAATTTAGCTGAGTTGGAAAAATGTGTGTTACACACGCGAAATAAGAGCGTGAATTTATTTTTAAAGTGGCTAAAATTAAATAAAAAGTAAAGAAAATTAAGCTAAATAAAAGGCAAAAAAGAAACAGAAAATGTAACACCCCAAAATTTTTTTAGCTAAGACCCGAGCCATTGTTCATATGCGTAGGCCCAAATTCAATGACTTCTAATGGTATATATTTATTCCTAAGTATTTGAAGTGTATTAGAGGTGAATTAGGGTCATAAGGAACCTCTAGTACTAAGTCGAGTTCAAAGATCCTCTACCGGTTAAGTTTTCGTATAAGATCATATAAGGGTAACGTTCAAATGATCATATCTCCTAGCACATAATTAATTAGGTGGCCCATAACCTATCAAATTAAAGGTCTTTGAGTCCTCTTTCCAACACCACCAAGTTTGCCTTTCTTCGAGCTCGAAGTAAAAAGTTATGGTCATTTTACCAAAGACTGTCATATCAGAATTCTGAGTCTGTGAACGACGGATCTAACCTACGATTCGTCGTTTGAACGACGAACTATAGGTAGGTCTCGTGGGTGGTTCTGTCAAGTCGTCAAAAAGGTTCAAAAACACAATTTTTGGGGACCCAAGACCTACGGATGGTACCTACGGTCCGTAGGTCGAACCACGAGCCGTAGGTGACCTCGTAGGTCATTTCAGCAGTTTTAAAGTGGGGTGTTTTCATCTTTTCTCACCCTTTTATAATTAAAACCCAAGACATTTTGGGACTAAAATTAGTCCCTTATCAGTATCCAACATGCTTTTTCTCTCATTAACACTTAGAATCTTTTGAGAGTAAGAATTGGAGAGAAGGAGAAAAGCTAGGGTTCAAGAGTTTCATGCAAGACCTTCGAGTTCCGCTTATATAATCATAGTCCCAGGTATGTAAGGCTATTCATAGCGTTGGACTGAGTTAGTCCACATGCCCTACATCTCAATTTCGTCATTAAAGAGTCAAGTTGAGTTCTAACCCTAACGCTATTGAGTTTTCGAATGAGTTATGATTTCCATCATTGAGTTCCATGTATATTTATTGGGGTTGTGTTTATCCGTAAAAGTCTTATTCTCGAATCGTTGTTCATGCCTAGTTTCACATGAACCCTAGTTGAGTTACTACATCGCTTCCTATAATGCATTGTTTTAATTGAATAAAGAGTATTTCTTTTATGCTATGAGTAAGAGAATGGTTTTGAAAGAACATGAGCGTCCATGAGTTCATTCATTGGAGTTTTGAAAGTCTTGAGTCATCCATTATGATGCATTATTTTAAGCATGAGTTTTTCGAAGCTTTTGCATTATTATTCACTATGCATGATTTCCAGAGTCTTAATGAGTATAGAATCGAGCATAAATGATGTTTTCAAGAAAAGAGTTTGATGAGACGTGAGTAAGTCTTAAAAACATTTTTTGATGAGAATGAGTTGAGTCCGAGTTGAGTCTGAAAGGTTCTTAAACTTCTATTATTTTGAACAAGAGAATTTTTTAGTAAAGTTTAAAGGAACTAATTGATTTCCAAATGTATTACTTTTACATTGAGAAAGAAACTTTGTTTTCTAAATGAGTTATGAGTACAGAGATACTTCAGAGCAGTTACCTCTTTTAAGAGGATCTTTTGAGTAATTACCTCAAATTGAGAAAAGAGAATGTTTTTATACAATGAGCATGAGTATATTATTGGGAGTAGTATTGCGCACCGATATGGAGGAGAGTTCAGACAACTCACAGCCCTCATAAACCATGTCTGCCAACATGGGTACAGGATCATACTTTTTAGATGAATCCTTATTGCTTAGTAGATCCACTTAGTTGAGGTTATTCTATACCCTGGCAAGGTATATGATAGTTCTGACAGCATGGGCGAAACGTTGTATCATCACGTAGCTCATAGTGATGGTTGTCGGTTAGAGAATCACCCAAATAAGAGTAAAGAGTAATTTATTGTATTTTTAGATACATCCTTGAGTTATATCTTTTATTTATGAAGCTTTAAATGTTTTTATGTCTAATCATGCTTTACATTGAGTTGAGTTTAGTTGAGTATAGCTTTAAATGATTTTATCTCTAATCATGCTTTACATTGAGTCGAGTCGAGTTGAGTTGAGTATAGCTTTAAATGATTTTATCTCTAATCATGGTTTACATTGAGTTGAGTTGAGTTGAGTATAGCTTTAAATGACTTTATCTCTAACCAGGCTTTACGTTGAGTTGAGTTGAGTATTTCTTCCAGTCTTGTTAGTTCAGTTATCTATGCTTTCAGTTCTCCTTGCATGCTCATACATTCCATGTACTTACGTCATTTGACCTGCATCTTATAATGATGCAGATACATGTGTTCAGGATCATCAACAGATGCTTCGTTGAGATCATTTGACATTCCAGTTATCTTTGGTGAGCCTCCTTGCATTTCGGAGGATTTCCCTTTTCAGTTTAGTCTTTTTAGGGTGTTGTGGGTTTTGTCCCAACATCCATGTTGAACTATAGAGGCTTCATAGATAGATAGATAGATATAGTTGAGGAATCTTTCAGTATTTACTTCTTTTGAGTTGCTTTACAAACTATAAGTATTTCTATTGAATATTGTCCAGACTTTATGAGTTGAGTATTTAAGTTTATCTGATTTAATGCAATTTAAAGCCTATTATTGCTTGAGTTAGTTTTCCGCTTGTAGTCAGCCAGGATGAGGGTTCGCTTGGGGACCAGCGATGGTCTCAGAGTGCCGGCCACGTCCAGGGTGTAGGCTCGAGGCGTGACAGAAAACCCCTTTCTTCTTCAAATCCACCCACCCTTTTTGGAAACTAGCAGATCTCCCACCATTATCAATTATTATGTTCTTGTAATCTCATTTTCCCTCATTTTTCAAATGAAAACTACACATTCATCAAACACCCAACAACAAAAATAATTGGAAACAAAAGAAAAAACCCTTCTTCAAATTTGTAAGCTCAAATCGAAATGGGTTTATATATTGAAGAAGGCTCATGTCGAAATGGGTTCGTTTATTAAAGAAGGATTATTGCGGCTACTAATTATTTCTTGACTTTCAAAAAAACAAAGCACAATTTTTCATCTCTTTTTTTAAATTGTAAATACAATTTTGAAAATTTTCTTGTTTCTTGATCTTTTCTTCTTTTTTTCTTTCAATTTCAAGCTTTCTGGAGTTAAGTTTAGTATTAGGAATACTAGGGTTTGAGTATTTTTTTCTATTGATCAATAAATTTTGATAAAATTGTAAACTTAAATGGGGCGGTTAATGAATTTTCTTTTGGGTTAGGGTTCTTGAGAAGAAGGTGAAAATCATCTTTTATTTGTTTAATATAATAAATATATAGAAATATCATTGTCACCATTAAATTAATGAGATGCATATGACGTGACCTTTTTTTTTGACATGGATATGATGTGTCATCCAAGTCAATCGAGTAAGGAACACCTTCTCACAGAAGGGTTTAAAATTTCTATTTTGTTTGAGTTTAATTGTCTAGTTGAAACTTTGTAGAGTAGAATGGTCCAGTTTACAATCCGAGTCAAGTATAAGAGTCCACCAGACTATTTCGCCTTAATTATTTACTCTGTTTAAATTCATCATCTTCCCTAAAACAAGCTTAAAAAAGCCATTGGAACTCTCTCTGATGAATTCATCTTCTTCCCCAAAATTATTCGCTTTTAATTTCCAGTTGAAAAACTTAATTTGAAATGGTTTAATTTCTTGTTAATTTCATTTAGTTTTGAGAAATCAAGATATTTTTGTGGAGAAAATGGCCAATAGCCCCCCTCAAGCTATTACCGAATTCTCAACTACACACTTATTCTTCACGGGAGTCCTATCACCCCTCTAAACCTTTTAAAAGTGAAATATCTAGCCCCATGCAAACTCACGCCCAGATTTGTATTAGGCAGTAATCAACACGCGCTTGCCACGTAATATTACCCTTTTTTTATATATAAATTATTTTTTTATATTCTACTTTTTTTGTTTTATATTTTCATCTTCTCTTTTTCTCTTTCTTTTCCATTCCTCTTTTTCTTTTTCTTTGAAGGCTTCTGCAAATTTGGCAACGAGGATACCATGACTACCGCATCTTCAACCTTTACCAAAATTCTAAGCACCACGAAATCTCGATGTTCTCTAAAGCTAGAGGCAAACAAAAAACTCTGTCACTGAAAATTGCTTCTTCTTTGCTACTATAATATTTCTCAGAAATTGATTCATCAAAGAAGCACAGTAAGCGACACCTGCTTGTCGGGATAAAGGTACCGGACTTGCGGAGAAACTAGTATTGATTTAGATTTAACAATGTTGACATGAGAAACTCGATTGATGTTTACAACAATTTCAATAAATGGGTCTTCTTCATTAATGGGTCTGTTACCCAATGATTTCGTTAATGAATTATTCTCCATTAATTGAATATATTACTCAGTGAATTCCTCCATTAATGACTAGTTTAAAGGTCAATTCTTCTAACTTTCAATTTTGATTTTGAGCTACCAACAAATTTTCAAGTGGTGAAAAGTAGAGTTATGATGAAAAGTATGTGATTTGAAGATGAGAATTGACTTAGTGGTGAAAAGTTGATGAGGGCGGTGACCTGGTGGTCGAGGAGAGCCACTGCCAGTGTCTCTGATGAAGATTAAAGGGAAAAGGTAAAAAAAATAAAAGGAAACATAATTTCTTTTTTAAAAAAAATAGAATATTAATATGAAATAAATTAAATATTTATAAAATTAATATTTTAATTATCTTTTTATCTCTCACTCTCCCAAAGAGAGTGAATTACACCTTCTTTGCCACCTCAGCATTTAGGGAGCAAATAACTCCACTCTAAAATAGTCTAAGGGGGTATTAGGACACCCGTGAAGTATGAGTGTGTAGTTGAGAATTCGGCTATAGGTTGGGGGGTCTTTTGGCCGTTTTCTCTATTTTTGTGATAAGGTTTAATGTCTTCTTTAAAATGTGATCTTTTACAAATAATGTAAGAAAACCCTAACTTGTTAACCTTCAATTCCTAGTTTACTCAGCTTATACTCTTCTTATTCCAATTATCACCCCTTGTTTTGTGTGAAATTTTAATCTTCTTATGTGGATCCTTTGTAATGGCAACCCATCTAAACCAGCAACCTGACCATACCTAGAATAACATCAAAGTCCACCATGTCTAGTTCAACTAATTAAGTCAGCCATGGTGTCCTTGTAATAGATAGAGATGGTACAATCACGATAGAATGTTTTATCCGGCTATTATTGTTTTATGACATGTGACTGAGAGTCTATGTGGTTGATAATTATTGAAATGTGTATTGTTCTATGTTACTGACATGTGACAAATTTGACTATATTTATTGCAAATGAAACTACTTTATTATATATTTATAAAATTTACCTTAAATTACTCCATAAAATTAATCGAAATACTCACAAACTAGTGAAACACCACGGTTATGAAAAAAAATTACTTGAGCTCTTATCCTAACTAATCCTTTTCTCCATCTCCCTCCAAGAATCGTCAAAAATGAAGCAAATGATCTCCACTCCACTATCACTTGACCAAGAAATCGAAAAGATATAGAAAGCTGAGAAATGGAAAAAAAATAAGAGAAAAGAAAGATTTTCAATAACAAGTGATGCTCACGCACGTCTTTCCAGGTGAGAAAATGGCTAAAAATGGTTCTTTTACAAAGATATTCAATATTTTTGTGGGGCAATAGGACGCCCGCAAAGTTAAGGTGTCTTTTTCAAAATTCGAGATAACTTCAGTGGTGACTTTATGTCTTTTCTTTTCAAAATAAATGCTATAGCTATCGTTTCATTTAATTCCAAATTGTAGCAAACACATTGTCATTCTTGCCTCTCTCCCCTGAATCTCGCTCGCCACTCTCAATTCTCTCCCTCGCCTCTCTCACTTTTATACAAACACGTATGTATAAATTGTGTTTGTATTTGACTAAAAAGCGAGATAGACTGTATATACAAATACAAATATATATATCTCCGTCCTATACACTTATAATTATACTAATACAAATCTTCCCTGCCCAGTTCTCTTTTGTCTTTCCCTCTCTCTCTCTGGCTTTATACAAACACAAATTATACAAATGCAATGTATAATTTATGTTTGTATAAAGTGAGAGAGAGATTTGATATACAAATACAAATATTTTAACTCGATTCAATTGTATATTAACTCGATTCAATTTTATACAAATTAAAAAATTATGCAGATATACAAACACAATCATCGATATATATATACATAATAATTACGTATATACAATTATCTAGCCAATATACATATACAATTCACCTCTCTCCACTCTCTACCTTCTCTCACTCGCCTCTCTCCTCTCTCTCCTCTCTCTCCTAATCTCGCTCGCCTCTCTAGCTAGCCTAACACAGAACATATACATATATAAACACAATTTTCACAGACAGAGACGCTCGAATTGTACAAATCGCCGTGATTTATATAAATCGCTGCAATTTTATACAAATAAGATGCCTGCAATATATACAAATCAGATGTTTCATAGCAAACATAACTATGGAGCGCAAATAGCAAAACTGTAGCTATAGAGCGCTAGTATGATTTTTATGTTTGCTATTCCTAAAATTTACTCATTTTTAAATATATAAGATATGGATCGGGTATAGAATATGGATCTTTTTAAATTTTGTTTAATTTATTTGATTTATGTCTACGTGGCATAAATTATTAATGTATTTTGTTATGTCATATTTTTTTAATGATTAACTTATATAGTTGAGTGATTTATCTAAACAAAAAATAAATCTAAATTTGTAATTATAATCTAACTAAAATAAAAAGAGAAAACAACTAACAATCAACTTTAACTAAGAAGGATTTTTATGTAATCGATCAGATGGAAAAGACCAATACTACATAGAGGTGGGTTAGACTTTGAAGCTTATGGTTCTTTATTCTAATCTTTTCAAGTTATTGAATTTACGAATTAATAATTTATACATACTTAAATTTTTTTTTAAGACAAATATAAAATTTGAATCAAAACTATTGAGTTCGATCGAACCTATAAACACTCTAGCTCAATTTGGTGTTGAGAATGATGAAGCATATAATGGTATATAATATAAATGGGTTTGTTCTTTAACGTGGTCTTGGTGCTGTTTGGTGATAATTCGAATTTTATGGAGACATAGTTAAGGTGTTCCTTCCGTTTCTTTTTAGTTGTTATGTTGCGCTTTTTGAGAGTTAATTTGATTAATTTTCAAAATTAAATTAGATTATAGAGTATTAATTTGGTATTTTAAAATAAAGTTTTAGATATTCAAAAACTATACGGAAAGTACTATAAGTTGCAACTTTTTCACATCAATATGATGAAAAAATACATCTTAAAACGTTAGTCAAAATTCATATCGTTTGACTCTTACAAAGAAAACTACGACAACTAAAAAAGAACGGAGAGAGCATTGAATTGGTTTTGGGATTTCTTTTTCTACGATGGAAAAAAAACACTAATCGGTTGCTTCAGTTTTTTTTTTAAAACCTTCTGCTAAGATTAATTTCAATTATAATTTAAGTATTGTCCGAAAATTTTATATTGCGATAAAGTATTTACTAAACGAGGCAATTCTAAATTCAAGGAAATTCAAACTCAAAATCTTTTATTATGAATGAATATTTATCACTTTACCTTAACTTTTATTGATAGTTTATTTCCTTCGCTATCTGATATTGTTTCTGATTTTGCCAAGTTTGAAATTTAGGATGTTATTCTAAGAATTTGAACTTAAAAATAAATTTTAAAATACCATTATTATATATGTATTTAAAATTTGTACAAATATAATTATAGGATAATATCTTGAAGTTCAAAATAAAATTCAAAAAATCTTTTGACCATGAGAATTATTCTTTTTTTTTTCCTAAAAATATTTTTTCCTCTATTTGACCATTCAAATTTCAAATAAAAAAGGTATTTGAACTTTACAAGCGCCCAATATTTTATTTTCACTAACACTATATTTTTCTTTTCTAAATTTTGTCCTAAATTTTTTATTTATAAAAACGACCTCATTTTTTATTTTATTAAATATTATTTATAAAAATTATTATAAAATACAACTTTTACTATCAATTTTAGAAATTTCAAATAAAATAATAATAATAATAGCTCCTATATAAATTTAATTTATGACATTAGGTAACTTCATTGGAGGTGCTTTCATCCAAATTTTATTCTTATATTAAAAAGTAATTTTTCTTCAATTATGTAAATATTGAAGTACCACGTGAAGAGTGGCTATCCCCCCGCATTATTTATCGGGTAACTTACGGAAATTTCATTTTTATGAGCTCCTCGCTTAGTTCAATAATAGTTGTCCAATAATATTTGTTTAATTTTAGAAAATTAAGAGATAATTTATCTTTTGTGTCTATTTTACCCTTACTATTAAGTACTATTTATCATCTAACATATTTTTCAAAGCATTAAGTTTAATAATGCCAAATTATAATATAGTAATATTACCCTTACTATTTATTATTTCTTAAAAGGTGTGCCAGGTCAATAGTGGACAACTATTGTTAGACAGAAGGACTAATTATTTAGATATACACTAGTTTGCAATACTATGAATTTTATAAGATTTTAGTGCATTTAGATACGTTGAGATACATGTATCTCGAGATATATAAGATCAAAATTAGGTGTAATATGTTCTAAATATACTGTATTCAAGTGGATTCACATGTATGTGGAATATATAGACAAATCTAGCTCGCCTCCCTCCATCTGGCTCGCTACTCTCCTATGTCGCTCGCGTATCTGGTATTTAAGATATATGTGAATCACACTAGATATATTGTATAATGTGATTTGCATGTAACTGGATATATAGACACATATCGCTAGCCGCTTGCCTCCCTTTTGTTCTTGCTCGTTTCTATCTCTATTTTAGTGTATCTCGTAGTAAAAAATATGTATTGAAATATATCTAATTTAAAATTTGATAGAAAATTATTAATTAATGGGATAAAATAAGGAAAACAATAAATATGATAGAAATATTTGTGTAATTAAGCACCGCCTCCTTATTCATCTAGACGAGGCCCTTTTCCGACAAACCAAAGTGATACTTTTCATTCACCATCACAACATTTCCAGAAATGCTCTGTTTGTCCTCTTATACGCCATTTTCCAGTTGATTTTCCCCCAAGCTCTCAATCTCATACTCCAAACCTCCTTTTTACCCAATTGAGTGAATGGTTGCTGTTACTGCTCAGTACCCATTTGGTATCTTCCCTCAATTCCATGGAAATTCAAGGTTACTTTCCCCAGAAACGGACTTCTCTGCTCTCAATTTTCCTTACAGACTTGGATATTCTAGATTGAGTCTTAACTCCAAGGTACTTTTTTTCTTCTTCTTATCATTTTGACATGTGATGTTGAACTATTCTTCTCGTGTGCTTTTTAATTAATTTGAAGTTTGATGAATTAATTGTGTAATAAAAATGGGATTTTTCTTGTTTCTGTTGCCTAGAGGTTCAGCTTAATCAGAGTGTTGTTTGTGTAGAAGACGATAAGTTAAAAAAGTTCCTTTCTAAAAAGTAGGAAGACGATACTCTTAGTATTTCATTAAAAGTGAAAGGAGAGAAGCATTAACAAACTACAGTTTGAGTGAGAATACTGGTGCTAAATTTCCTTTTAGGTTTCATAAATTAGGGAATGTAATGCAATGCTAGTTATTGGGTGTACATGTAAGTGTACACATTGTCCATGAGGTACTTGTAAGAAGTTGGGTGGTTGAAACAATTTTTTAAACTCTAGTGTCCAAGTCATCAACTCGAGGGCATGTCGACTATTCCAACGGTACTATTATCGGGTAACTCTGTCCATCCAAGCTTAATCAGAATGCAAAGACGGTTGGAATAATAGGTTATAAATATCTCGAAAATATAATGTTCATTTTTTAGAACTTGTATATTTTCAAATCATAGAGTTTTTCAAAATACACGTCGCTGTGAGGATATCATTATGAGAAAGATTATTCAAGAGGTTTATGTTCGAGCAAGCATGCATGGAAAGCTAGCTAGGTGTTTGAATCAGCTGAATTACTATCCAATTTAGCAAATTGTGGTTAGGAGATGGGGAGATTATGCATAGTGATGTACTAGGCCTGTCCACGGAGTTGGAGTAAGGCTTGTTGTTATTTTCCTTTTTTTTGAGCTGTACATTGCCACTTTGGTAATAAAATGTGTTTAGTTACCAAAAAAAACTTGTATAGTTTGTTTTGTGACCACATTGATTACATTTATTTGCCTTCAATTCCTTCATTAACATACCATTTAATTTGTTCAATTGAATCTGGTCTTTGAATAGCTAGCGCTCAATAGAATTGAATGGACCTTCAACAATGCCATAATTGATGAACGTAAGGATGCACCTTTGTGTACTCATTTGTTCATTATAAATATCCACTATCATCCGTAGGATTAAAATGGAGGCAGAGGTCCATTTTCTCGACAATAATTTAAATCTTCCATTTCATTTTGAGCTCATGGAACAAGAAGAATAATTCTCTCTCTTGATTCTTCTTCCTATATTTTGTAGTGGTGAATTTTGATTTATTTAATCTTTGTTAGTTTCTCACTCCTAGTTTTATACTAGAAGAGTTTGTTGAATCCTGAGGATACACCTATACTGGGTGAAATTTGGTTAAAGACATTGTCTTTGACACGTGTCAAGCTTTGAAGAATTTTCTACAATGTTTGTGATCAAGTATTTTCCGTAAGATTTCCAACAAAGACATCACCTAACATTTTTTGCCTCTGCTAGGATTTTAATCTTGGCCTCCTATGGTTTTCAATTAACCGCTCGGCCACACTCTCAGGTGATGGTCGAGTTGAATTATTATAGGAGAGGCCTAAGTTGCTCGGACTCTTCACTTTCGGTGCTGCACCCGTGTCCACAAGACGTGGGTGTGGGATCCGTACCCGATCTGGTCAACCGATTTTGGGTACTTTGACCAAATTCGAGGGAGAAATTCTGGACAAAGTCAATGATTTCTGTAATCAAAATAAAACCTAGTGTGAAATTGACGAAAATGGAATAAACCTTGTATATACAAATTTCTATTGTCACTCCCTTTCCTTTTATCTCTTTCCAGGATTCTCCTCTTAATCAATATTTTCTCTTCAAGTTCTTCACATAATATTTCATAATTTAGGTTTTATAACTCTATTTTTAGATTTTTGAATTATCTTTAGCCGAATCCTCGCACGTATCCATACATGGATTTACCCGAATCTTTAGATCATAGAGGATCCGACCTCTAGATCCACACCCATATCGGACACCCGCACCCGAGTCCGAGCAACTTATGGAGAGGCATTATATCTTTGCTGGGAAGATCACAGTTTGGTCTTAGAGTGGGAATGCATCTACAGGTCCTTGTTCTTATAGTCGACTCCTAGTTGTTAGCCCTAGCCTCAAGCTAAATGTATCTCATTGCATGATTAGAGTGGGTTATCTCTAGTTTGGGTAGTATATTTGTGTAGTTATGTGTGAGAAGACTTCTCAAGTAAGCATAATGAGGCGACTATAGTCGATGCAGCTTGTTGTTTGGAGCTGGTGCACTGCCCTCCAATAAAAATGAGTACTTTGTTAAGTGAAGTGATAGATCAAAGTGGTTGGTGAATGGTGATTGTGGCATGCTTTTACTATATCAGAATTGAGAAAATTGTCAAAAAAAGAAAAGAAAAAAGTTAGTACTATATTGTGTTATCTCACACTTACTCCAACGGAAGAATCTAATTAAATATACAGTTTGTAGGATCATTGAATTTGTTAATAGTGCAATCACATGTATATGAACACAAATTACAAGGATCACAGTCTATGAACTGTACATTGTCATAGAAGAATTCTTCACAAGAATATTCACTGGAACTTTACTGGAATTGGAGAAGGTAGAAGGAGAAAATATTTTGTCGTTCTTGTTTTGTTTTGTAACGCAGGAGTACTGGCTTATTTAACAGAGACAAGACACCGGTTCAGGAGGAGCCCTAACCATTGTGTCTTTTCATTATTTAATAATAATATATAACAATATGTATTTATTTATTATTTATATAGATCCGGGTTGACCACAGGGTGACCCGAATATAATTCCTTCACCCACTATTCAAGATAATCCATGGAGAGGTATGTCTACATTTCATGTATTGGATTTTCTAGGACTCAATGAAAATCTATCAGTGTCTGTAATGCTAATGTGTGCAACACAATAATGACAATCATCTGCCTGTGCCAATGGCCTACGCAATTTTAATATTCAATGTCATTGCTTGTCTGTATGCCAAAAACTTTTGAATAACTGTTTTTTGGTCTTCAACTCTTCTTATTGCAGGGTCATGTTACTGAAATACATTCTTTGCCACATGCCGGTGATTTCACTGGTGAAAATGAGCCAACACCAATTCTTGATGCAATTGAAAGTCCCATGAACCTAAAGAATTTATCAAATAAGGTCAAATAATTAGCACTTCTCCTCATTTGAACCTTGAAAGTTTCATTTGAACCTTGAAAGTTAAGGGGCCATATTGGCTGACTATGACCAATTTGGTGCAGGAACTGAAACAACTAGCTAATGAAATTCGATCAGAATTATCTTTTATCATTGCAAAAGCTCAAAACCCTTCAAGATCCAGTCTGACTGTTGTGGAGCTGACTGTTGCTATTCACCATGTATTCCATGCTCCTGTGGACAAAATATTGTGGGATGTGGCTGAACAAGTAAGATCCACTTGGTAATATACCAGAAAATGGTAGATTTCCAATTAAATGAGTTATACTAAATAACATGTGAAGCTAAATTAGCTATGCAACTCCCAATTCAGCTTTTAATTTGAGAATCTTTTGTCATGGTAAAAAAATTTATTTGACGTTTTGGACAGACATATGCACATAAACTTCTCACTGGAAGGAGGCAGATTATGCAAGCACTTGGAAAACCAAATGGCCGGCCTGTGGCAGCGCCAGATTTTGAGAGCGGATTTGACCCCTTCGGAGCAGGGCATGGATGCAACAGCATATCTGCTGGACTTGGTAAAAACCATGCTTCTGCTTTTCCCTTTCTCAGCTGAGGATATCCTACTTCTGCTTCTTCAATTATTTTTCAAAATTCACCATGGAAGGTTACTATAGGAAATGCCTTCTTGTTTTATAATTTAATTCCTGTTACGAATTATTCCATTAAAAAGTTGCCTGCTAAATCCATCAAAATTGTAAAATGTTTTTCCTGTCTAGATTTATATATTATTTTCACCAATCATGTAATATAGATACTTAGACCGTAGTGTCACCTTCAATAGGAATGGCCATTGCCCGAGATTTTAAGGGGAAGCGTGACCGTGTAGTGGCAGTCATCAACAATGAAACAATTATGGCCGGCCAAGTTTATGAGGCAATGCGCAATTCAGGCTATTTGGACTCAAATATGATTGTGATATTAAATGATAGTCGGCATTCTTTACAGCCAAAGGTTGAGGAGGCCTCTAAAACACCTATTAATGCTTTGTCAAGTACTCTCAGCAAACTTCAGTCAAGCAAACTTTTCCGGAGGTTTAGAGAACTTGCTAAGGTATGTACCTGCTATATTTACAAAAGTAACAAAATACTCCTATCCACATTAACCAGTAAAGAGTTGGTTCAGATGCAAAATCCTAATTTGATATACATGTTGCACAAGTAATATGCCTTTTTCAAGCACCAAAAAGAAGAATTCTGGAATTAAATAAAACAGAAATGTTATGTTCTGCTTTTCTTCATCGAACTTAATTTTCAAAAAGAGAGCAAGATAAACCTATTGTGGCTTGCAATTAAGGTTTTTAAAATAGTTTAAACATCACTTATTATACTCACAAAATCTACAACAAAAGCTTTTCGATTTCGACCACTTTTACTAACCAAGGTCAAGCTTGCATCTTTGTTCTATTTTTCAATAAGGTAAAGTAAATTTCATCATCCCACCACAATATGTGGGATAAGACAACTAATTGCATTAGGAAGTAGCTAAAGAGGTGTTTGGGGGTCTTGAGAGGTAACACTGGTGATCGCCGAGGGGACTGGTGGTGGAATGGAGCTGTCCAAGAGAAACTGGATGCCATGAAGGTTGCTTATATGAAGTCTGTAGAGAGAAAAAACGAGGAGGAAAAGAGGGCTAATAGGGAGAAATATAATGCGATGAAGATGGTAGTGAAGTTAGCGGTTACAACGGCTAAAACAACAGCGTTTGAACAAGAACTAATTTGCAGGTGGAGTACAATGATTCCGGTGTACAAGAACAAGAGTGATATTCAGAATTGCAACAACTATTAGGGTATCAAGCTACTAAGCCAACTATGAAAGTTTGGGAGAGGGTGGTGGAGATGCGGTAAGGAGGGGTACGTCTATTACCGAGAGCCAATTTGGATTCATGCTGGGGCATTACTATAGAAATTACTCATCTCGTATGGAGATTGATGAAGCAGTATAGGGAGAGGAAGACAAACTTACATATGGTTTTCATCGATCTTGAAAAAGCATACGACAAAGTCCCTAAAGGATTTCTATGGAGATGTTTGGAGGCTAAATGTGCACCGGTAGACATTAGGGCGATAAAGTGAATGTATGATGGAGCTAAGACACAGGTGAGGGTAGTGGGAGGAGACTCTAAGCACTTTCCCATTGTGATAGGATTGCACCAAGGATCAACTCTTAGGCCTTTTTTCTTTTTCTTAGTGATGGATGAACTTATGCGACATATCCAAGGGGAGGTGCCATGATGTATGCTATTTGCTGATGATATAGTATTGATTGACGAGACACACAACGGAGTTAACGAAAGATTGAAGGTTTGGAGACACACCCTGGAGTCTAAAAGGTTCAGGTTAAACACGACTAAGATAGAGTACTTGAAGTGCAAGTTCAGTGACGTGACTCATGAGATAGAGGTGGAAATGAGGGTTGATACATAAGTCATCTCCAAGAGAGAAAGTTTCAAGTATCTTGGTCAATAATTCAAGAAAATGGGGAGATTGACGATGAGGTTGCACATCATATTGGAGTGAGATGGATGAAATAGAGGTTTGTATCCGGTGTCTTGTGTGATAGGAATGTGTCACCAAGACTTAAAAGTAAGTTTTATCAAGTGGTTGTTAGACCGGCTATGTTATATAGGGTATGGTGTGTTGGCCGGTCAAGAACTCGCACGTCAAGAAAATGCAAGTAGCATAGAGAAGATGTTGAGATGGATCTGTAGGCATACTAGGAGTGATAAGATTAGGAATGTAGATATTCAAGACAAGGTGGGAGCGTCCTCTGTGATGGACAAGATGAGGAAGACGAGACTAAGATAGTTCGGGCATGTGAAAAGGAGATGTGCAGATGTGCCGGTGAGGAGGCAAGGGGTAGACGATGGTGGGTCTTAGGAGAGGTAGAGGCAAGCCAAAGAAGTACCGGGAGAGGTGAGTAGATAACACATGACACTCTTGTAGCTTACTGAGGACATGACCCTAGATAGGAGGATATGAACGTCGTGGATTAGGATAGAGGGTTAGTAAATAGTTGAGTGTGGTCTAGTTTCCCAGTATTATTATTAGTACTCTCCTACTATCTTATTTTTCGATTTTACTATTACCTACTTTTTTTTTGCTTCGGTTATCGTACTATTTGTTGCTTCTATTGTTCCTTTCTCCATTATTTTCTATATGGTCCCTTCACTGTTGTATTTCCTTTTCTTACTTATTTACTTGAGCCAAGGGTATGTGGGAAACATTCTCTCTACCTTCACAAGGTGAGGGCAAGGCTGTGTACACACCACTCTCCAGACCCCACTTGTGGGATTACACGGGGTATGTTGTTGTTGTTGTAACTTTCATTAATACTAAAGTACTTAGAAGGTACTAAAAGCATACAAATTACAGCACAGCTGCAACTGTTACATTCTCAAAACTTTTATAAAATCCATGCACTGATCTAGATTTTCTGCCATACTTCCCTTCACCAAAAGTATTTTTTTTTTTGAAGACGTCTATTCTTAACACTAGCTAAACATGCTCTACTCCTTTCCAACCAAATGATCCAAAAGATGCAAAGAGGTATCGTTTTCCAGATTTGCCTTTTAGTTTTCCTGACTTTCGCATTCTGCCAACAAATCAATAGATCTTTAACCTTCTTTGGCATCACCCATTGCACATCACTCAGAGTTGATTAGGAACAGATCTCATAGCTGCTTTGTATGATTCCAATGCAAGAAAATATGTTCTGCAGATTCCTGAGAATTTTCACAGAAAAAGCATCTTCTGCACAAAGAAATTTCTCTTCTCTGCAACATGTCTTGAGTTAAACATGCATTTGTAGCTACAATCCAGCCAAAACAAACTGCTTTAGGAGGTGCTTGCGATTTCCACAATGTTTCTATGGCCTAGTGAAATCTCAGTGGCCTAGCTCTGTGCTATTAAATCTGATGGTAGTTATATTGATCTACTGATTCTCTGACAGAACATTTTCTCGGGATTTTTTTTCTTTTTGATGACCGAGCAATCTATCTGGAGCCAATCCTTTGGATCAACCGTCAACGGCAATATTTTCTTGGGAATATTCTCTTCAGTTTTCCCTTTTTTTTTCTTTGTAACTTAAAGATGGTAAATGATCTCACATACTTTATCAGAACAACTTAAAGATGGTAATTCGCTTGCAGTTTCTTTTTGAACGTAGATTGCCTCCATAATCACATTGTGAAAGACCTGTCATGAAGTGTTTGGTAGTTTTTCGGGTCCTTTTGCTAGCTATTTTTGTGTGGTATATTAATGAGATGATTTGAAACATAATTATGTTACTTCATTGGGAAAATTTTCTTGGCAATTAACAGGTTATTGTTATAGTTCTGTTTATTGCTACGTTGCATGAATTTTTCTTTTGTTTTGTCATACCAATGTTGAACTGAACAATAGTATTTCGTGCGGAATTTTTGGAAGTACGCTAAACTTAGTAAAAAGCTAGATGTACCTGTATGGTTTCTTACACATATATCAGACAGGAAACAAAATTACAGGGGGATTTACAGGATATCGTAAAACAAATATGGGGAGGAAGATGGATCAGATTTGCATTTCTAGAGGCAAGTGGAACTAGAGGGGGAATCATTATGTTATGGGATAGCAGGTTGTGGAAGGGAGAGATATTAGAAGTTGGTGCTTATACTCCAACATGCAGTTTTGAGGCTTTACTGCAAAATTTCAACTGCCACATCTCAGGGGTCTACGCACCAAATTGTAAGGAGGAAAGGAGGGAGGTGTGGAGTGAATTGGGAGGGGTCAGAGGATTAATGGAGGGGCCTTGGGCAATTTGTGGAGATTTTAATGTGTACAGGTTCTCGGAGAAAAGAAATTGTCAAAGAAGATCTTCTGCCATGATTGAGTTCTCTGATACTATTGAGGACCTAGAGCTTATAGATTTACCACTTGAAGGAGGTCAGTACACATGGTTCAAAGGAGATACACATATAACAGCATCCAGAATAGACCGGATACTTTTCACTTCTGACTGAAGTGATCAATTTAACAAGATGAAGCAGACTACACTCCAAAGAATGACCTCGGATCATGTCCCAGTAGCTCTAATTTGTGGACCTTGGGAACATAGTAAATCATATTTCAAGTTTGAAAATTGGTGGTTGAACATAGAAGGTTTTAGTGAGAAAATCAATAACTGGTGGAACTCATTTTCATTCCATGGGAGGCCAGACTACATCCTAGCTTGTAAAATGAAAGCACTGAAAGAAAAGCTCAAGGAGTGGAGTAAAATTGAAAAAGGAAATCTGCAAATTCAAAGGTCCAACCTTCTTAACAAAATGGCAGATTTGGATTCTTTGCTGAACAACAGAGCATTGGCGGAGGAAGAGGCAACTTTGAAGGCAGAGATCTTTATAGAGTATGAAGAACTGATCAAAAATGAGGAATGTGCTTGGAGGCAAAGGTCTAGAATCTTATGGTTGAAGGAAGGAGACAACAATACAAAGTTCTTCCATAATTCTGCGAATGCCCATAAAAGAAGCAACCATATTGACCAATTGGAGATACAGGGAAAGATCATCAAGGAACTAGATAGAATAAGGGAGGAAATCATACAGTTTTATGAGAAACTGTATTCTAAAACAGAAAGTTGGAGACCTGATGAAAATTTAGTGAATTGTCCTTCAATATCA
Organism: Solanum appendiculatum; assembly: GCA_018342035.1. Taxonomy (NCBI): domain Eukaryota; kingdom Viridiplantae; phylum Streptophyta; class Magnoliopsida; order Solanales; family Solanaceae; genus Solanum; species Solanum appendiculatum. The sequence goes on from JAGDQO010000472.1 coordinate 162,629, forward strand.
GAGGAAGAAAGATCACAACTACAGGCCAGATTTGAGGAGCAGGAAGTTTATAAATGCTTGAAGTTGTGTGCCATTGACAAAGCCCCAGGACCTGATGGTTTACACTATGGGTTTCTTCATCAAATGTTGGGAAATTCTGAAGCAAGACATCATGGAGGCCTTCCACAATTTCTATGAGCAGGAAATGTTTGTGAAGAGTTTCAATGCCACCTATATTGCCTTGATCCCAAAGAAGAAAGGAGCAAAGGAACTTAAAGACTTTAGACCAATAAGCTTGATAGGCAGTTTCTATAAGTTGTTGTCTAAAGTTTTAACAGAAAGAATCAAAAGGGTGATGTACAAGCTAGTAGACTCCCAACAGATGTCCTTTATCAAAGGAAGACAAATCATGGATGTGGTGTTAATAGCAAATGAAGCAATAGACTCTAGATTGGATCAAAAGAAACCAGGCATCCTATGTAAACTGGACATTGAGAAAGCTTATGGTCATGTTAATTGGGGGTTCCTTCTCAATATACTCAGGAAAATGGGATTTGGAGAAAAGTGGATTAGATATACGTTTTTGCATTTCAACAGTAAAGTTTTCTGTCCTCATTAATGGTGCTCCTGAAGGTTTTTTTGAAGCTCAAAGAGGAATCAGACAAGGGGATCCCGTATCTCCATTCCTCTTTATTCTTGCCATGGAGGGACTTAACAACATGATCAAGATAGCAAAAACAAATAGGTGGATCACAGGATTTGAAGTGTCTACAAACAATGAGAGGAGTCTGGAGGTAACACATCTCCAATATGCAGATGACACTTTAATTTTTTGTGATGCAGATGAGGAACAACTAAGGTACCTCAGGGTCATTCTGGTGCTTTTTGAAGGTATGTCAAGTCTTCACATCAACTGGGGTAAGAGCCATTTATATCCCATAAACTTGGTCTCTAATATGGAGGTTCTGGCCTCTGTGCTAGGAGGTGAGGTGGGAGCACTGCCCGCTATCTACTTGGGGATGCCACTGGGGGCAAATCACAGTCGAAAGAAATTTGGAATTCTGTCTTGGAGAAATGTGAGAAGAAGTTGGTCAAATGGAAAGCACAATATTTATCAATGGGGGGCAGGCTCACTTTGATAAATGCAGTCCTGGATGCCCTTCCCACTTACATGCTAACTTTGTTCCCAATACCTGCAGGAGTAGTACAGAGTTTGGAGAAACTAAGAAGGGATTTTTTTTGGCAAGGAAACAAGAAAAGAAAGGGATACCATCAGGTAAAATGGAAAGTTCTGATCACCAGGAAAAAACAAGGAAGATTAGGCATCAAAAACTTGAAGAACCAAAGCAAGGCTCTAAAGCTGAAATGGTTGTGGAGATATGCTCAACCACACTCAATGTGGAGCAAAGTGATTAAACTGAAGTATGGAGAGATGGATTCATGGGTCACCAAGGAAGCAACCAATCCCTATGGTGCTACTGTTTGGAGATCAAGTAGGAACTGATGGCCTTTCCTAAGGAATCATACTACTATAACAGTACACAATGGTATCAGGATAGGATTTTGGAAAGATAGATGGCTTGGTAATAGTAGTTTCTCAGAGATCTTCCCAGACATCTTTGACTTAGCACTACATAAAGATAGAACAGTGGCTGAAATGTGGTCTCCCCAAGGATGGAATCTATCTCTTAGAAGGAATTTAAATGACTGGGAATTCTGTAGATTAGTCGAGTTCTTTAAAAAGTTGGAATCATTTCAAGGTTTGAAGGAAGGGGAGGATTGCCTATGGTGGACTGAGCACAACAAAGGAAGATACAAAGTGAGCTCAGGTTACAAGGTCATAAATAGGGCACCACTAACCCTCAATTGGCCTTGGAGAAAAATCTGGAAAGCCAAAGTTCCACTTAAGGTGGCATGTTTCACTTGGCTGCTAGCAAATGAGGCAGTACTAGCACATGAGAATCTAAAGAAAAGAGACAATATTCTGGTGACACACTGTTGTTTATGTGGGGAAGCAGCTGAGACAGTTAGACATTTGTTCTTACATTGCAAAATCACTGACCAACTGTGGAAAATTTTCATCAATCTCAGAGGCATTCAATGGACAATGCCTAGCAAGATTGTTGACACTCTCTCAAGTTGGGAGGAAGCAGGAATTGGGGCAAAGAACAGAAGTTATTGGAGGACCATTCCAGCATGCATCTGGTGGACCATTTGGAGAGAAAGGAATGCTAGAAGCTTTGAGGATAGAAGCAGATCCTTACAAACGATTAAAACAGATTGTATTCTGTTATTATGTTTTTGGTGTACATATAGTTCCCCTATAAATGCAGAAGCAATCCTAGAAGTATTAGAATCATGCTAGGCTTGCTGTTTATGTTCTTAGATTTTCAGACTTTTTTGTAAAGGGGTTTTCAGTACTACCTAAGTACTGGTTTATAATACAAATTGTTACCTTCTCAAAAAAAAAAAGTACGTGTAGACGAGTCTATTTTTTTTTTATAGAAAGGAACGTGTAGGCAAGTCTCTCGGACATGGTTATATCATTGTTGCAAATAGTGATAAACTTTTGTTGTCTCTGATAAAGCTATTGTCTTATCTTGTATTTCTCTTATAGTCATATTCCAAATATCTGCTTCTTTTATAGGTATTAACTAAGAAAATCGGGAAAGGCATGTATGAATGGGCAGCCAAGGTTGATGAGTATGCACGTGGTATGATTGGCCCGCCAGGATCAACCCTCTTTGAAGAGCTTGGCCTTTACTACATTGGACCTGTTGATGGACACAATATTGAAGATCTAGTATGTGTTCTGAATGAAGTGGCATCTTTGGATTCAATGGGTCCTGTTTTAGTTCATGTTATAACCAAGGAAGAACTGGAAGTAGGGGACAATCAAATTAATGCAGTTGCAAATAAAATTATGGAAGGTTTGATCCTGATCTCCTATCCTTTTCCTTCCTTTCACACTAAGGGTCATTTGGTAGGGTATATAAGAATAGTGTTCAATAGTAAATAGTAATGCTAGCATTAGTAATATTGGTATTGGTTATGCTGAGATTATTTCTTATGTACTGTTTGGATTGATGTATTAAAAATAACATGCATTGCATAATTTCTAAAAAAAAAATATTTGTTTACAAAAGTATCTTCCACAAATACGTGAGAAGGATGTGGAAAAGGTTTTGAGGGGCAATTGTAACCTTAACCATGCTGTGTATAAATAATGTTTGCATTCGTTATACATAGGTTGAAAAAGTGTACCAAACAAGGTATTAGGAATACACAAAACTAATGCATGCATTATTTTTTCTAAGGCATCCTACCAAACGATAGAGTATTAAACTGGTTGGGGAACTCCTCTAATGCAGATGTAGTGGGAGCAAAATTGATATAACATTTGAAGTTGGATGCTATGTGTTTTTTCTGGATAAGTTTTGATCAAAAGGTGCTTATCTTTTAGACTAAGTTTTACTCCAAGGGTACTCATAACAAGCTAAGTTAATATTTGGGCTTGCTCTTAAAAGTTCTTCATCTGTATTTCATATTTTATGACTTTATATGCATATGTATATCTCATTCATCAATTGTCTTGTATTGCACTGTTTTAATACTAAATAATTTAGAAGACATGGATGAACTTAAATGGACTGCATGATTTGTGAGGATTCATATAGCTGCCCCAACTTGATTGGGATTGAGGCATACTTGTATAATTTAAGAAAGCATCTTTCATCTGGCTTTTAAAAACTAATTTTGATCAATTGATGTCCAAATAAGGGTTGAATAAAATCCTGATTATCATCACCATTCATGATCGATTTTAGAACGGTCAGGTAAGATCTAATCCTGATAAACTGACCCTTCTTTCTATCAAAAGTAATTTGAATTTCTACCTTTCCATATATTTGGAAGCATTGTGAGCATTGTGAGGTGATTCTATAGGACTTGATGAATACTAGCTGCCCTACCTTGACCATTCAAAAAGTTTTTTCCTGAGTGAAGTTCATGGAAAAAATCAAAAACTGGGTATAAATGATTTGTTGTAAGCTGTTTCTGGCTCAGGAAGCATATCCGAGTGGAAGCTGATAGTTTTCCGATTGAACTCGAGAAGTGTTAAAAATGTAGTAGCAAAGTTATCCTGAATGGCAAAGCTATGTATTATTACTACAAATGCTACTAATGGTCAACTTTCTTTTTATGGTCAAAGCAGGTGTATCTAGCTCAGACACTAGACCTCGTGGCAATCGAACATATAGTGATTGCTTTGTAGAGGCCTTGATATCAGAGGCAGAGAGACACAAAGATATTGTAGCTGTTCATGCAGGCATGGGAATGGAGCCATCACTTCACCTTCTGAAGGATGTCTTTGCAGAGAAGTTTTTTGATGTTGGGATGGCCGAACAACATGCGGTAACATTTGCAGCTGGATTGGCATGTGGAGGGCTGAAGCCGTTCTGCATAATTCCTTCAGCTTTCCTACAAAGAGCCTATGACCAGGTCTCTCTCTCTCTCTCACACACACACACACAGATAGACACAGAGGATAAGAAAATACACTAGGCAGCTAGTGCAAATGTCTAACAAATGACCTGGTTCTGTCCCCACCTCCCACGATATAAGAAGAAGGGTCTTATGCATCAACAACCAACTATCACTTTTATTTAGATGTGCACCTTTTTGCTGTAGCAAGTAAAGGATCAATGGATACAAAAAATACACTAAATAGTTGGTTCAGAATTTGTTCAGTGGATTGAAAATCATTGAATTGTAGGTCACTAGGTCTGGTCATTGAGTCAGAGACTTCACAATTCTCATTTTATTTATCTTAATTGACACTTCCTGCTATTGGAAGAGGAAATGGAGAATTAAATAAGTGCTACTAGTTACTAACAAACTAGTCCAAAGGAAAAAAAATTGACTTGGACATTTTTCTAGAAGTTTCATATTTACAATATTGAAGGGGGTGGTTTATGCCCTCTTCTGGGAAGGGTTACCATTTCTTTACTGTAAGCAGTACCTAGGTTTCCAAATGGTGGTTGCAGTTTACCTTATAATTCTCTTTCAATATTCACGATATCTTTCTGGTCCCTCGTTTATCTGACTTAGAAATTCAATTGAGATCAAGAAATGAGCAACTAAAGCAAGATGTTTGGTTGTGTCTGCAAATATTTTGTGCAAGTTTTCAAAAATCTCAAGCAAATGCAACCTAAAAGTCCTGAACATCTAAAAATATGATTAGTCTACTTTTCCTTATCTATGTCAGATTGGTTGTGTTCTTTTTATCCTGCAGCTTGACTTCCATTCATCATGTTCCTTAGTATTTGAAACATGTCCAGAAAAGTAACTTCATTGTTGTTATATTTCTGAACAGTAGGTCACTCTTTATTTAATCAGCCTCGCCCAGTGAGTCTGAAATCCTGTACTTGCTTGGAATTTGTTGTTTTAGGTCCAAATAATCGTTTTAAAGGAGAAGACAGGTCTTATCCAGAGGAAAAAGGAAAGTAATAGGGAGGAAACGAAGATGTCCAACTTTTGAAGTAAATTGGACATCTGTTTAGAAAATGAAGTAAAGAAGTGGTTCAATAACTTTGAGAATGTCTATTGGGCATAAAGTATATAGGAGTATAGGACCAACTTGTTGAAGTAATAGAGATCAATATTAAATGGTTGATGTGTTGCTGAAATTTTTGGTCTATAACTTGTTTCATTGTCATTTTATTTATTTCTTAACTTTATCAAATGAATAAATTAAGATTTCAATGACCGCGACACGATGGATTGTCACTGCTATATGGTAAAATTGATCCTGTTCTGTACGAGTCTACAGGTTGATAGCTTCCAACTTCAGTTTTGTCAAGGCACCTTAATAGACGACTTTTATTTGGGGTTTCTAAGATATCTTGTACCAAAGAAGTGTTTTCAATTTGAGCATCAGTGTGTTAAGATAAAGAACAATTTTCTAAAGTTCTCGTCATGTTTTATTGTCTGCTTAGGTCGTCCATGATGTAGATCGTCAGAAGGTTCCCGTGCGTTTCATCATTACAAGTGCTGGATTAGTAGGATCTGATGGTCCCATACATTGTGGGGCATTTGATATAGCATTTATGTCCTGTTTGCCAAACATGATTGTGATGGCTCCTTCTGATGAAGTTGAGCTTTCTCATATGGTTGCAACTGCTGCCCTTATTGATGACAGGCCGGTTTGCTTTCGCTACCCTCGGGGTGCCCTTTCAGTGATGGAACACTCATTTAGTGGAATTCCCATTGAGGTAATATTTTGGCAAATAGATCTAGAAAGGTTCTGATGCATTCATGATAATGGTAACTCAATAATTTAGAATAGGTTTGATTTGAATTATCACCTAATATTGTCAGTTTCTCTGAAATCAATTTGGTAATATATAATTGTCATTCCTGTTTATTTTATAGAAAACTATGAATTATTACCCATATATTACTTTAAGGGATGTGATATATTTAAATCATTTATCGAACAATAACTTGTTTAGTCACGTGATTGGTCTACATAACACAATCAAATAAGCTCCTTCATATTTGAATTTGCATTTATACACTTTTTTGTTTTGTTGCGGAGAAGGTTGGCAGAGGGAGAATACTTACAGAGGGTAAAGATGTTGCTTTAGTTGGCTATGGATCCATGGTACAAAATTGTCTAAGAGCTCAATCACTTCTTTCAAAGCTTGGTGTTGAAGTGACTGTCGCTGATGCAAGATTCTGCAAGCCTCTTGACATAAAACTTCTTAGGCAATTATGCAAAAACCATTCCTTTCTAGTTACGGTCGAGGAAGGCTCTATAGGAGGATTTGCATCACATGTAGCACAGTTTCTCTCACTCGATGGGCAGCTTGATGCAGGAATAAAGGTAAATTTCAAATCGTTCCTGAATCATTTTGTTCAATGATAGCTATAGGAGTTTTCTTCAATACGAACACAAATCACATTTCCACATTAGAAGTATGAGCTGCCTCCTTTAATTCGTCTGACTCGTGATTTAGAAATGTTCAGTAGAATGCTAAGCTTAGATATCTCCTTCCCCTCTCCCTCTTTCCAAGCACAGTCTTTCTATCCACATTACTGAATCTGAATGGACATCTTCGACTTGGAATCTGTTCTCGAACTTCATGGCTTCCTCTATATCATCTTAAATATTATGTAGTCTGAGATTAAAGGCTAAACTTCTTTTTTTGATGATCTGTTCTTAGTGGCGACCAATCACTTTGCCTGACAACTATATCGAGCAAGCATCACCAAAAGAGCAGCTTGCTGCTGCAGGGTTGACTGGAAATCACATAGCTGCAACTGCACTGAGTCTGCTTGGCCGTACTCGAGAAGCTCTTCTTTTGATGTGCTAAATTCTATTTCTTTGTTCTTGTAAAGTGTAAATATCTAAGGCCCTCCTATACATACTTATGAAGTGTAGAAGTGGAAAATACACAAGGTAGGAGAAGGGGGAAAAGAAGAAAAACAGGATGAGGAAGTTTGTGATAGGAAAGAAGCAGTCTATATTTCTGAGAGTAGGTGCAACAATGTACCATAGAAAGAAAATGTGATCCACTGTATGAGTTGCACACACATTTCCATCTATAATACCCCTCATTTCTCAAGTGACAAATGGCCATTGGCTTGGCAACTTCAGACATTCTCATCTGAAAGTGTGGTCTCATAAAAGTCAAACATCTGAGGTTCGCCTGATGTTTAGTATGGCTTACATTTTTTATTGAGGTGTGAAAAAATCGGTTAAATTTGAGTCACGTATGTCTGAATCTTTTTTTATGTTTTAAAAAAAAGGTGCAGTAGGGAGAACTTCAGATATAAGAAGTTAAAATTAGCAGTATTTTCAGTTTCAATGAATTTGCATGATAGTTAAAATCAACATCATCCAGTCCAAATTCATAATGTGTTGACTGACCTACATGTAAAAACACACAACATGTGATAATCAAAAGAGAACCATAAACCTTTTCATATATACATGATTGATCTACATGTAAAAATTGCCTAAACTTCCTTAACTTTCAGACATTTTGTTGTTAGGAGAGTGGCTAAATAATTACCTTCTAAATTAGTGGGATTTTCGTAAGTTTTCCTTATAAATTACTCTCTTTTATATAGTGAATAAATTGGAGACTTAAAAGTCACTAAAAACAAATCAATTCAAACACCACTTAGAATATTTTTCTTTGTTTCAACACTCTATTTTTATACGTACACTTATAACCTCAAAATATAAATACAATATGATACTTTTCATCCACTTCTCATAGTTTTCCTCTATTACAACACAAGGAGAAGAAAATATCTTTCTTTTATATGAGTATCGATTTTTTGTACAAATAAATGTCAAGAACGTGGATATAATCATTTAAAGAATAGTGGAATAATTAGTAGGAGAATATATCGTTATGCTTACCTCATACCTGAATCAAAAAACAATAGATTTATCATGATATATTAAAATAGAAAAGATTGATTTTCATAATAAGATATTTTGGAACAGTAAATTTCTCAACCAATTCTCTTTTTTTCTAGTTGAAGTAACAAGCATCTGCACCCAAAAAAAAAAAAAACATCACGTGTTCTCATATCCATATTTTCTTTAGATATAATTCATATTTTTTATCACACCCTTTTCACAAATTTGGATCAAAAAGAGTTATAATGTTATACAATCAATAAAATTGTACTTCATAATATGACTTGTCAAGATAATTTTCTATCACATGTTTTATAGTATCTTTTTTATTTCAAGATTGAAATTTATCTCACCCAAATATATATTTTATGTTAGAATGACTGCTCCAACATATTTTTCATAGCTTCTTTAACAATATTCATGTTAGAGCCAAAAATCATCAAATTATATGCAAACAATAGCATATGATTTATTCCAAGACTAATATATAATATTGCTTGTAACACGCCTTTTGTTTTAAAACATTATCAACTATGCAGAAATCATATTTTTTCACAATGATTTTTTTTGTTTCATTAACCCCCAACTATTTCTAGAATCTAACAAAAATAAATGTTCATGTATTATTATTTATTCATGAAAAATATTAGGTAAAAAATTTTCCTCCGCTTGAGTTGAGTAAATAGAAAAATATTTTACACTTTCATGTTTTAAGAAAGAGATCAAGTGATATTGCAGCGGGATGATGTTGAAATCTTCTATCTTGATATCCACAATTTTTATATTATAACAAAATTGAATCACCTTAAAATGCTTAGTAAATATACCACAATTACAATTGAAATAAAAAGAACAAATATGAATGCATATGTTACATACTATAATATATATCTACTCACTTTTTAATTCCAAAAAGTAATACTAAAAAAGATTGCTTTGATTCTAATTCCAGCCAATGTCCCACCAGGTTTTTCTCCCACATTTCTCTTTTTGTTTGTATTTTTTCTTGTTTTTGTGTTTATTTTCTGTTCTGAAATTCCATTTAATTGAAAGAGGTGTACATAGTGCATGATACAGTCATTGCCATTTTACTCTATGACTTTTAACTAGTGGAGAACCCCATATTGAAAAAGTAATGTGATCTTAATAATACAGGGCTTTGGTCGGAGAATAAGTTATTTCAAGATTAACTATTTCAGAATTGCTGTTCTATTCTTAATGTGGGATAAAAATAAACTACGGATAACTAGTTTCGAGATAAGTTATTTCGCAATTTTATCCCAATTTTGAATGTGTTTCTTTGTTCAATTTTATACAAGTTTAAGTGTCTACATGTGCATACCCAAAGTTGGAGGGCATACATGTCAGTTGAAGCCAATTTATTATGTATTATGCCTTTTAAATATACAAAGAACTTCAATACACATTTTATGTCCGATTATTATTACATATTAATTTATTTTATTGAAAACCAACAAGCAGGTTAAAATCCTGAATCCGCCTCTCATAATAATTACTTACTACTATTTAGAATTGTGAAGAAGCACACATGTGATGGTCAACATGTGTGCTTCTTGGAATTATGTTTAAGTTAAAGGATAATTTTGTCCTTTAAAATTTTCACTTTATAATTGTGATGTTTTAGATAACTTGTACTAGAGGTTATATTAGGTGTACGTTTTTCTTCTTGGACAAAAAGGGTATTACATCTTTGCTTTATCCTTTTCCATATCCCACCTTCAATTTTAATTTAAAATATTATTGGCAGTAGATAACAATTCTTGATGTTGTCATGATCACGTGGCTTCACCCACCTTTACCATATCATGTCAGTATTATACATCAAAGATCTACTGTACATCTCAACAATTAAATTTTAATTATAAAAAAATATATATAAAAAAATTTTGGGCGACTTAAATTTCATCTAAATTGAAACAAAAGGATAATATTTATTATCTGAAAATTACATAAAAAGTACTATAAATCACAATAATTGATAACTTAAATATATATATTTTTAAAAAAATCAAAGACAACTTAAATATATAAAAAAAATTGGTTGACCCTAATTATATTTGTACCACATAAATTGGGACAAAAGGAGTAACATGTATGATCTGAAAATTGTGTAAAAAATATTTAAAATCATAATAATTAACAACATAAAATACTAAAAAAACAAAAATAACGTAAAAAGTACTAGGAATTACAATAATTAACAAACTAAAATATTTTAAAAAATACCAAAAAATTGATTGGCACTTCAAATTTTATCCGTGTTATATAAATTGGGACAGAAAAATTACATATATTGAGCTCATGCACATAAATTGGGATAGGGAGAATAACATATATTATCTGAAAATAATGTAAAAAAAACACTTATAAATCACAATAATTAACTACTTAAAATATATAAAAATCATATAAAATATTTGAATCTCCCAGTTTCATCCGAATCATATAAACTCGAACAGAGAAAATAACATATATTGAATCCGTGTCACATATATTGGGCCCGTGCTGGCACGGGGTTCCACATGTATAAGAGGCTAGAGCACACAGCTGGCCTTCAACATGCCTGCTTCGGTTGTGTGCTCTTCCTCTCCTTTTTTAATGTGTTCTCATTAATTAAAATGTATGTTTCATCATTTTTCTAATTTAGTGTTAATTAAAAAGAAATATTTCGTATTACCTAAATATATTTCGTATTCATATTTTAGTTATTCCATCTTCTATGTTACATAAAAATATTTTAAATTTTTAAATGTCATCAAAAGTATTTTGTTTTATATAGTTAAATATATATATTATTATTATTATTATTATTATTATTATTTACGAAAACCTTATTTACATAAGTAAATTTTTACTATAAAAATAACATACAAAGCAAGTACTATAAGTAATCCGTTTAATTATTTTATTTCTCCATCTTTTTATCTGTAAATCATGTCATTGAATTTTAAAAAAATAAAAGTACAACTAATAAGACTCTTCAAATTTTATCCTTGCTACATAAATTGGGACAGAGAGAAGAACATATTATTTAAAAAATTATGTAAATTTTATAAGTCACAATAATTAACAACTTAATTTTTTTAGAAAATGTGTTTTAAAAATTAAGTAACTCTCCAAATTTCATCTGTGCCACATAAATTATGACAAAATAAGTAATTTATGTTGGGCCCGTGCTGGCACCGGCTCACGTGTCTAGGATCACTGGTAGAAATGTAAATGAACATATCATAAACAAAAAGACAAGATCCTTAGTTTATTCTCCCAATTTATTCATTCACTCCATTTTGTATATCTGACTAATTATTACATGCTCTTTCTTGATTACTCATGTCACATGTATAAAAAGCAAAGAATAGGTAATATATTATTATAATTAAATAATTAATCCCATGTAATTAATGGTATGTTTTTTGTTACATAATAAAGTCATTAAAATAACCTACCACATGAAGAGTTGGAAACAACAAATCACATGCAGTAACCGTATACTTAATCATGACGTTCATGCATGAAGAAGCAACATTTGGGTACACCTTCTTTTTACCTTTTTATCGAGATTTAAATTTTATGAATTTTTACAAGTTAATATATAATAATAATTATATTTATAGTTAAATATCTTTATAAATATTTAGTAGATTTTTATTTATTTATATATATTAAAGATTTGGATAAAAGTCATTAGGCTCTCATATTTGTTTCAATTTATGTGAATGTATTTGACAAAGGGAATGTAAAAACGAACAAAAGGTACTTCTGAAATTTGTTGTTTGAAAACGAGTATTACTCTTTTGTCTCGATTTATGTGGCATGTTTTCCTTCTTAATCTATTCAAAAAAGAATATCATATTTTTATAATTAAAAATAACTAAACTGTAAAATTCTTTTTTTATCCTTAATGAAATAATTTATAACTACACAAATGTCTAATATTTATTTTAGATCATAAATTTTAAAAATATTTTCTTCTTTTATAAATTTTTTATCAAGTCAAATGATATCACATAAATTATCATGGTGCGGAAAGAGTATACCATAACCAATGTAGACACGTAATTTTTTACCGAACTTATGGTTTTACATCATTTTTGGTGCTTAAATATTTTTTAAATTAAAATTAAATATTTTAAATCTTTATCTTATTTTATTAAGTTTATTTTAAATGATTTGAAAATCACAAAAATTAAATCACATTTTAAGGTAAGTTTTATTTTCAATTATTTAAAAAAGAAATGAAAAGTTACAAAAAAAAATATATGTTTTCTTTTAAATTATGTTTAATAATAAGCTAGTATTTCTTAATTATAATTTTAGATTAGCTATTCAATTATTTTTTGTTTTTATTAGTTTAAAATAATTAACTAATATTTTTATTATTATAATTTTTATATTAATTATTAAAAAAACATTAACCTAATTAAACTACCCCACTCACCTTATCTTACCCCATTAACCCCCATAATCCCTTTTTTTCCTACCCACAACGTATGTTGCTCGGACTATTCAAAAATGTCAACGGGTGAATGTCAAGGGGTGTGTGTGTGTCGAATTCGTCAAAAACTTAGCCCACAACCCACCTACACTACTCTACGACTCATACACACCTATCCTATATATACACTACACACGCAGAGACCCAATAAAAAGAAAAAAAGGCCAAAACTTCATCCCATCTGCAACACAACACCCAAAAAAACTCACCAGCCCACTCACGCAGAAAGGGAAAAAAACAGGAAACCAAAACATAAGACAAGATTTGTGGATGTTCTAATCGAGCTTCGATCAAGATTTTGTGGTATTCAACTTTACCTTGTCTTTTTAATTTATTTATGAAATTTTGATGTAATTTTATGATAAGTTTTCTTATATTTTGTTTTATTCATAATTTGATTGAAATGAAGAATGAGTTAAGTGTTATATCTCTTGTTTAATGAATGAAGATAGCTTTAATTGATAATTATTTTTATTTGTATATGGGTCCTGGCATTTATTCGTTAGTCGTGGTCTCTTATACATGTTATATATGGATTAAATGCTATTATATATTAGCCTTGAAAGTATTTTTAGCTTGAGCACTCATATAAAAAATTTTGACTTCGTCAACTAACAATTTTTTTGTCTTCTCTTTGAAGTTTGCTCTTCTTTTGTAGCCTTTCGTAAATGTATTTACCACTACAACAGATATTGGGAGAGATATTAATTATTTAATTTTCCCAAATTCTTTTCCTAATCTATTGCTTAATTATTTGTAAGTTCTAAACTGGTAAATACTTATATTCGATGATTAGTAAGTTTTAAACTGATAAATACTAGTAACTTATATTCGATATTTACGTTGAATATATTAAGCAATTTAATTTGTCAGTTGAACTTTAAAGTAATACTCCCTCCCGTCTTTATTTTGGTGTTTTTATCTTTTTATTTAATTCAAAATTAAGTTGTATTTTACATAATAAAAAAGATACTAATTATATTTTTCTAAATTTATCCTAATTTACATAATTAAAAAGATATTTTTTTCTTAAGAACTTGTCAAAGCGGGAAACATGAGATAATATAAAACAAGTGATAATATGTATAACTTGATATAAGAAAAATAAACTCACTCCATTCACTTTTACTTTTCACGTTCACTTTTACTATAGAGTCTTATTATATCTATTATCTTTGCTATTTTTGAAATTTTTTCAATTAATATACCCACGAAATGCGGGTGTATTTTATTGTGTAAGGCTTGGGGCTTAACCGCCTATCAAATTATTTGTCCTAGTTTTTGAAAAAATTATTTGTCATTTTAAATTTTAACATAAAAATATTTTTTTTTCACTTTAATTTATTCAACAACTACTCAAACAATATTTTAAGTTTACTTATCCCTTGTTGGTTTGATACTCCTTTTAAAAAATTATTTATTAGGGATCTTTTCTCTAAATTATCTTTATTAATTATATTTTTAAAATTTATGTTTGAATACTAGTAATTTTATGTCGTTACAAAATAATATGAGAATTTTTTTTTAAAAAAAAATCTCTCTTAATTTAGTAAAATAAACAAGAAAAAATATTTTTAATATATAAAAACAAGTAAAATCAAATCAAAAGTAATTAGTATGAGTACGTGTACGGCAGTATTTGGGGTGTGCTTATTTTATTACCGTCAAGCTATCATTAATAAAGGAACAATGAAAAATATATCTTTGAAAGGAATTTGATTTTTTTTCGTATTGGGAAAAGTAATAATTTATCCCGTTAATTTTATTTGTTCATTATATTAAAAATAATTTTTAATTTATCTATTTTTAATATATCAAAAAAAAAGTAAATTTAATATTTTTTATCCTAAATATTAACTATTCATTTCAAATCATTTTTCAAGTTCATTAAAATATGCATACTACTTTTATTATTCTGTAAAAGGCATACAAAATTCATCATGGACAAATAAAAATAAACAGAAAAAAATACCACAATAAAAGAAATTCACACTCCATGTCCCCATGAATGCAACTTGTTGACCTCCAATATCCTTTAGTTCATGAACATCCTCTTATGCATATCATATACTCCTATAAATGAAGCTAAAATCATTTACATCATTTCCCTTTCCAAGAAAATCATTATTTTTTCATTCATGAACCTTCTTATAATGTTACGTAAAGTACCCAAAGCAGCAATTAATCATGAACTTTTTTTTCGGATGTATGGACTGTAATTAGGTGTTAAAGAGACTTGAACTAGCTAGCTGATTTATTTCCATAAATGAAGTCTATATTAATTCTGGCTGTGTTTGTTTGGTGCATCTCAAAAGGAAAGTATAAATATATAACCAAAAAAAGAAAGAGGAAAGTAAATATTTAAACCAAAAAAGAAAAGAAAATGAGAGCTATATATAAAATTTGCCTTGACACATTCGCTTACAATAATATAACACCCTCAGATCGATGCATCGATAGGTCAACGCAGAATATGTCGAGATCATCTCAAATGTTGACCTTCTTGCATTTTATTCTCAATATATACTACTTGCATCTTCTAGCGAATGTGCACAGTTTTTATGTTATCTAATCTGATATGATCGCATATTCATCTTAGTATTCGCATCTCTGCAACAATCATCTCGTGGATACATTAGACTTTAATAGCCAAACATTCACTACCATATAGCATTGTCAGTCTTATATTTGTTCTATAAAACTTACCCTTCACTTTGATGGTCATTCTTCTATCACATAATACTTTGGTAATACTTCTCCATTTGAGTACCATCTTCATGTATATATATATCATCTATTATTGACCATGATTTTTTTTTCTTTTATCGGAGTTGAACTCTGGAAAACACGTTTTCGCCATAAAATTTTGAAATTCAATTTGGAGTTGAACTCCAAAATTTTTTAAAATTTCAAAAACAACAAAGAATGTGTTTTCACTCCAAATTACTCATAAAAAGTAAAAAACAACTCCAATTTGTATTCATAGCTCCGATTTTCAAATATCAATTTTCACTTTGAAAATATATATTTATTTTTTTCAAATTTCACTATGAAACTTGGTCAAACGCCTACTCAATTTAGATGTGCATTCATAACTTTGTTCGTAGGCTGTATTGTTAAGTTACTTAAATATAGCATGTTAAGCCAAGAGCGCCTGTAGCTCAGTGGATAGAGCGTCTGTTTCCTAAGCAGAAGGTCGTAGGTTCGACCCCTACCTGGCGCGATATTTTTGTTTTGTTAATTTTTATTTAATCATTCTTCAAAAATAAGAACTTTATGACTCTCCTATGTCACATAAAAGGGAAAATATAAATATTTTTTTGTAGATTAGACTAAAGGTGGTTTAATAGCAAAAATACAAGGTCATTGCATTAAGAATATCTTTAAAAATATTCTAAGTTCATACACAACTATTGAAAAAAAGAATTAGTTTGACATAAATGCAAAAGAAGATAGTTATGACAAAAGGAGTTCGATATTAATTTATAAAGTATTTTATAAAATTTTGATATAATATCCGTGATTTGATAGAATTGGACTAAGATTTTTGTTATTCATTTAGAAACGAGGCTTTTAAACCAAATCTGAGTAAGCTCATTGGTCTATAAGGCTTGAATGAGGCTGGATTGGGTAGCTTGGAAACCAAATAAGAAAATAACTAAAAAACATAAAATGATAATAATAAGAGGAATTCAAAAGTCTACTTATAACTGATAGAATCCTTTTTTGTGTGTTTTATTGTGAGATTGAAACAATGCGAAAGTTAATATTCTTAGTCAACTAGTTGTATTGTTACTCATTAACTGTTTAATTTTCTTATTAATATATCTAGTTGATTCTAATGATATTAGTTATTAATATGTTGACAATGTTAAAAAGTTATTCAGTTTGCAAAAGTTTTATATTCAACAATATCATTTTGTTTGCAGCTTGTACCCAAGATATTTTTATAGAATAATAGAGATTTCAAATTTCATATTAAAGTTATACAATCAAATCTTTACTTAAATAAAATCCACCAAACTTGCACTAAAATCATCAAACATATAAGAAGTTGAATACAAGTTCTTTAAAAATGAGAAAAATAACTCCCTAACAGAAATTGAATACAAGTTTCACTAGTGACATTCCACAATAATTTTGTCTTCCTCACCCTCCATCACACCTAATTTTCACTCTACCCCCCTACCCCAACCTTACCCTCGTCCCCACTCTCAATAACATTTGTCTAGACTCTATATTATATACACATATTTTTTAGGATAATATTTAATATTTATATCGAACACAAAAAATAAGTAAAAAATTAATTTATTTTCCTACCGTACCAAACACACCCTTAAGGATTTTGGAATATGATATATAAAATTATCCCACTATATATATGAGATAACTTATCCATCATTATAGTACAAATGATGGATACATAGTCCTAAAGCTAACTCGTACACCCTCTATTCACTTGTCCACAACATTAATTATTTATTCCCTAATTCATTTTCCAAAACCTAACAGACTAACACTATACATCAATTAATATTGGTCAGATAAAATGCTCATATATATTAATCAGATGGACACACCAAATTCAAAATGAAAGTAAAAGTGAACAAAGATGTTATTCTAAAATTATTATCTCTTATTCTTCACACTAAACGGCGCATTAATTAAAAGTATTTTTTTTATAACAAAATAAGGCAAAACAAAAAGAAAGATATGAAACAAAATTGAAAATCAAAATATGTGAAGGGGTCGTACACGAACCGCGCGCTGCCATGAGCATATAACAGAGTATTCAAAAGAGAACGCAAAAAAAAACCTGTGTTCCTATTCCTCTTCTTCCCATTAACGGAGGTCGAGAAAATAGGAAGAGAGTGACGGGTATAGAGAGAGAAAGGAGAGCCAAAAGTTTTTACTTGCTTTATTTCTTCTCTTATATCATTTATTATTAGACTCTTTCCATCTTCTTCTCCAGGCGGCAGATTTTGCCGCCGGATTGAAAAAAATAAAGTAGTAATACCATTCTTCACAGATTAACCGTATCATCACCCTTTCCATTATTTTTTTCTTTTCTCCTCTCTTCCTTTCCTGCATTATCTTTGATTTGGTAATACTATTCTTCTTCTTCTTCCATTAATCATTTTTTGTGTTGGGTGTGATGTAAACAAGCCATTTCGTCTTTTTTGTATTAAATGGGTATTTCGCCGTTTTGTGAATAACTTGGAAAAAAAGGAGGAAATGTGCTTGGGTAATTATGTGTTTTTTGATTAAAAAATTTAAAAATATTACGTATGAGAAACACCATATATGATTTGTTCTGGGTGCGTGGGAATTTTGCATTTGTTATTCTTTAGGTATATTGTGATTTTTTGCAATCATTCAGCAATAGTTATTGCATGATTTGCAGCGAAGTTTAATTTAATAGGTATATTTATGAAGTTTTCATGGTTATAATTAGTACTATTTGTGTTATGTGTTTAACCAGTTAAATTTTTTATATTTGCAGTTTCACCTATGGAGAAACCAAAAACTCCCTTCAAGGGAGTCATTGATGATGCTAAAGGAAGGATAGCATGCTACAAACGCGATTGGCTTGACTCATGTGGTACAGGCGTGAGGTATTTTATGTTATGTTTGAGCTGAATATGAACTAGGACATTATTCTATGTGACTACATATTGATGAAAATGTTGGTTTATTGTGTAAATGAATTTTAGGATATTGGCTCCAACAGCATACATTTTCTTTGCTTCTGCTCTTCCTGTGATTGCGTTCGGAGAGCAATTGAGTAGAGAAACAGGTCCGTGCTGATTTTTTTTTTTTCATATATGCAATAATCATGTAATGTAAGTTGGATTAATTTGTTGATATATTGAATTGACAGATGGAGCTATGAGCACAGTTGAAACTCTTGCGTCTACCGCTATCTGTGGAATCATCCATTCTATATTTGGTGGACAACCTCTCTTGATCTTAGGAGTTGCAGAGCCAACCATCATCATGTACACCTACTTGTACACTTTTGTGAAGGATAGACCAGACATGGGGCCAAAGCTGTTTGTCGCTTGGGCAGGATGGTGTGGAATCTACTTTTTCTTTTGTTTTCTCCGAAAGGGTGTAGCAAGAGCTTCCTGGGGTTACCAAATGCATAAATGTTACTAACCATATGTTTGACAGGGTTTGTGTGTGGACCGCGTTGATGCTGTTTCTTCTTGCTATATTCAACGCTTGCAATATCATCCCTAGGTTTACAAGGCTTGCAGGGGAACTCTTTGGCATGTTAATCACAGTTCTTTTCCTCCAAGAGGCTATTAAGGTACTTGTTGTTGTCCCTCCTTTTTAGAGTGTACTCTTAAACAGTCTATTAAACAAAATTGACTAGAAATAATTTTCATTTAAAACTAGAATAAGTCTCATGCTCCTCATAACTTTTTATTGTTCGAGTACAGGGAGTAGTGAGTGAATTTTCAATTCCAAAAGGTGAAAATCCGGAAAGAGAGGAGTTCCACTTTGAATGGCTCTACACGAATGGGTTACTGGCAGTTATTTTCTCGTTTGGAGTTCTTTTAGCTTCTCTTAAAAGTAGAGGAGCTAGATCATGGCGTTATGGTACAGGTATGTGACGATATCTGCTTTATTGAAGGAGTAATTTGAATATATTATTGACTGTTAAAAGTCAAAATCTCTCATACATCGACTTGAACAGGTTGGATGCGGAGTTTTATAGCCGACTATGGGGTTCCCCTTATGGTTGTGTTGTGGACAGCAATGTCTTTCGGTGTGCCTGGAAAAATTCCGTCTGAAGTTCCTCGAAGGCTCTTTTGTCCTCTTCCTTGGGAGGCTAAATCATTATACCACTGGACTGTGATCAAGGTACTCTAAATTTCACGATGACACCCTTATTCACCTAGGCTTCTTGAGTTCTCCAGCTGGAGTGGCCAATAAGATGTGGACTGCTTCTATGTTCTGTTCGGAGCATATCTTGCTCCTTCAGTTGAGGTTTTATAAAAGGGGATGTCGTAAAACAAACAGAGACATTAGAATTCATTATCAACATCCTTTGTTTTTATATATGTTCTTATAGAGGATTGGCAGACATGATATTCTTCAACAAAAAGCTTTTGAAAGTGGGCCATACAAATAGCTTGTGGCACATGGACTTTCTCCTATAGTAATTCGGAAGTCAGTATGATACATGTCAAGATGTTGTTAGGCCCCTCTTTGGGTATTTTCTGAAAAAAGAATTTTGAACCAAATTTATGGATAAACTTTATGTACGCCAATTAAGTCGAAAATATTTCTATCCTATATAATTTAGTTTATGCACTTAATTGCAGGATATGGTAAGGGTCCCGGTATTGTATATCTTTGCCGCCTTCATTCCAGCTTTGATGATAGCCGGTCTATACTTTTTCGATCACAGTGTTGCTGCACAGATGGCACAACAGAAGGAGTTCAATCTTAAAAACCCATCTGCTTACCATTATGATTTATTTTTGCTTGGAGTCATGGTATATATTTTTAGAACTTTTTCTATGTATAGAAGATGAGCTTTAATTCACTTCAGGTCTTTCACTTTGGCTCATTCTTCATCCTGAATTTATGGTTGCAGACTTTGATATGCGGATTACTTGGGATTCCCCCTTCAAATGGGGTACTTCCACAATCACCAATGCATACAAGGAGCCTTGCTGTACTCAAGAGACAGGTAGATAATGCAATAATATGTTCTCTGTTTATTCTCGTCTGCGTGATTAACTGTCCTACTAACACTACTTGGTCTCTTATGAGTAGTTAATTCGAAAGAAAATGGTGAAGAGTGCGAAGGAAGGTATTAAGCAGAATGCAACAAAATCAGAGATATATGGAAAGATGCATGCCGTCTTCGTTGAGATGGATGCTACATCAAAGGTAAGTGTTGGAACAAAGTATAACTGTTGCCAATCAGGGATGCATAGGTCAATGTCCATATGGCCTATTCATTTGCAAAAATAAATGTGTTTATTTATTTTCAATACCTCTAACTAGTTTGGATTGAGACATAGTTATTTGATTATAAAAAATTTCTTTATATTATGCAGCGCACAGCAGATAAGGAATTGGAGAACTTGAAGGCAGCTGTAATGAAACATGATGATGGAGAAAATGGAACAGACGAAAAATTTGACCCTGAGAAGCACATTGATGCACACTTGCCTGTTCGAGTAAATGAGCAAAGAGTTAGCAACTTTTTGCAATCTCTACTTGTGGGATGTAGTGTGTTTGCTATACCTGTGATCCGGAGGATACCCACCTCAGTTCTTTGGGGGTATTTTGCCTACATGGCCATTGACAGTCTCCCTGGTAATCAATTCTGGGAGAGGCTGTTGCTGCTTTTAATTCCTTCAGGTAGAAGATTCAAGTAAGTCACAAATAACTATTCCTCATAACTAAGTCTTGAAAAGTCCCTCAAAACTTTTGGTCATGTTCACATTAACACCTGGCTATCTTAAATTGTAGGAGTTTTTTGTTGTTTCGTAATTATGCTAGCCTAGTTCTTATTCGAACTGAGAACTAAAGATTCAGAAAAGTGACATGTATTTTGGCATTGGAATCCTTGTTATTGGTTATAAACTACTTTTCTATTTCACTTTTATGGATGACCATGTCATAGTTAAAATTAGATTATTCAAGTGGTAGTAATTGATTGGTTAAACAGTAGCATCTTTTAAGTGCTATTTTGTGACGGTTCTTTTGACAGGGTCTTTGAAGGGCTCCATGCCTCCTATGTTGCGTCGGTCCCATTCAAATACATTGTCAAGTTTACAATGCTCCAGTTCGTGTATTTCTTAATTTGCTTTGGAGTAACATGGATACCTATCGCTGGAATACTATTCCCTTTGCTTTTCTTCCTTCTCATAGCTATAAGAGAGCATGCTCTTCCCAAATTTTTCCCGCCCGAGTATCTTAAGGAATTGGATGCAGCTGAGTACGAAGAAATTGCTGGTGTTCCTAAGGTAAATTATTTTTCCTACCTTTCCTGCATCTTCTTGTGTAAGTGTAATTGCTATAGGTGGGCTTTTGTGCACATTTTAGTTTATTGACTTTGCTCTAATTGTTTTCTTCTTAATACTGGATGCTCCATGGTGTTTTATGCGATTAGTATGAGTGCACTGCACACAAACAATCAACATTCTTTGAGTTCTCATGTGACCATCTTTGTTGCATTCAGCTGCAATATAACTTGTTCCTTGGGCATATGATGTAGTTTTGTACCTCACTGAAGTTTTGCTTTGGAGATAACTGAAAGAAAGGATCCTTCACAGATTTTCCAAAGACCACATATAGTAGAACTGGAAGGAATTAGACCAAGCAAATACAAGCTTGTTAATTAACAACCAAAATATAAGTTGGCTACAAGGAGGAAATTAGACCAGACAATAAAACTTGTTAATTACTCCCAAGAGATGAGATGGTTAATTATGTGTCTAGTTAAAATAGATAAAAAGATAATTTTGGCCATAATTCATTGAATCTACTAGGAAATAAAACTGATGATCTCAAGATGCACTCTTGCTACCAGAAAGGCCAATTACATAGCCATTATTGTGTAAGAGTCTATTAACATGTAATTCAGGTCCTGAAAACATATGATACAAAAGCCCATAATTGGTGGAGTAATCTGGATTCATGTGGGGCAGGTAAAACACTTCCTACCAAGAAGTTATTCATTACACAATTCAAACTCGAGATGTCTGGTTGGCAAAAGGTGAAGAGATCCCAACCATCTCAAACTACTATTGTCTTCCTCCCATCTCTACTCATCCTTGAAAGTCAATTCTACTTTCTATCCTATCATCCCCCTAAACAAGATTAGAACAAACTTCTCCACCACTCTTACAATTTCAATTTCCAATGAACCCAAGCTTAATTATCTTACAGAATTGTGATCGTCTAATTAGATTTAGATCAGCCTTTTACAAAAAGTTAATACCCCCTAGATCATTCAGCTGCTACATTTTTCTGTTGCATTCAATTTTCTTACCACTTCTTCTATGTAATACAAACAACTGGAGTGTCTTCTAGATGAGAATTTGAGAATCTCTTAGGATAACGATTCTCACAATGGTTAGTGTATTTATCTACAGGAGAGAGAGATAACTGATGAAGAAAGTGATGATGATTTCTCTGATTCTGAGATATTGGATGAGATGACAACACACAGAGGTGAACTAAAACATAGATCTGTCAGCCTCACAGAAAGGCAGCATCAGGTTTGTCAAATCATCCAACATTAGTAGCTTCCATTTTATTAAGTTGGATGAAATTGATAATAACTGCATTTATTTTATGTCAGGTTTATCCACATGACGCTTCTGAAATGTAATGGCACCTGATGCATCAATGTAAATGATATGACTCATTGTGATTCTCAACCAAAGTACTTCCGGGGAGTTCATTAATTTTGACGAGTCCTCTCGGTTGTGGAAAATATGCTATAGAAAGAATGCATGAAAAGAAAGATGAGAGTAGAGAAGAGCGGGAGATGGAGATATAGCAAAAGAAAAAAAGAAGGAAAAAAAAAAGCACGAGATATTCTGTACAAACTTTTAATTATCTTTCATAGTACCAAAGCTACAGTAATATAGAAGTTTGATGCTGATTGAAATTTTTTTATAATTCTTGATGCTTTTTTTAGTGTGTGTTATTATTTTATTTTTGGCAAAATTTTTGGATAAAGGTTGAAGATGTAGACTAGATGACGTTTGTGTTATACAAATGAGTCATTGGGGAATATGGTAACTTTGCTTGTAAAACTACTTTAGATAGTCTTAAGACATTTGAAAATGCATTGATAGTAAAAGGCTATTGAGTTTAAATGGTTCAATAATGGAGCACAGTCATATATATATGATTTTACAGAAAACTTATCAGAATTGGCATGTTACTAAACTCTGACTTGTAAGCATTTCAAAGATATATATAATATAATCCCAACCTTCTTAATGTGTACTTACTAATTTGCATTGCTCTACTTCTTCAACTTATACAATTGGGTTGTCTGTCCAACTGGTTTAATGAATGACGGGTCAATAATCAAATTAAATTTGGACAGGTTATGAGCTAGTTTTGTCTGTTTTGCAAAAGGTCATTTGCACAAATGTCCTATTTTTGGATAATGTTTAATTTTTATCCTTTTAAGTCCATGGTCTTTAATTTTTGCCCTTAAACACTTTAAGTAACAAATAAGTGACTGAAAATATCCTTAACACCAAAATAACAAACAATTTTTCGTGAGCATAAGTTTATATTTTTGTATCATAATACCGTACAAGTGATGTCGTAAAAGGCATAACATGTTTTGCTTCTGATACTGAACATAATATCCTATAAATTATGTTGCAAGACATAACAAGCTATGTTTGTATGCCGAGACGATATAGTGTAATAAGCTTTTTCAATCATCAGACACAATGAAGAAAATTGTGAATTGACGGGTAGAAATTTGCAACTCGATCTGAATTAAGAACACATCAGATACCTTTTTATATTTTTAAATTTGTTAATGATCTAAAATATACTTTTTTTTTAATTATACTTTTGAAAAATGGCACGAGGGGATTGTGGGACAAACCCTCATAATCCATGAAAACTTCCTTCAATCCTGCACAACATTTTTTTTTATTTCTCTGCATAAATAATCAACTGTTTGATTATAATTTATAAGTTATATTTAGTAAATACATTAGAAGTTTAAGTAAATACAGAAAAATAATCGAATATTTGAATAAAATACTTTAATAAATTTAAGGAATTGACTATGAATTAAATCAAAAAATAAGATTCAATTTTTACAGGGTACAAACAAATTAAGAGGATAAATTAAAACGAATATAAATGAGCAAATATATAAGCAACAGGCCACAAATCTTATTTTTCTCAAAAATAAAAAAATTCCCATAATTAGGAAAAAGGAAGCTTCTTAGGATAAAAAGGCTGTTTATGAATCTGTGGAAAATTCAAAAGGAAATTTATTGTAGAATATAATGTTTTAAAACAGTTTAAAAGGCTTTGTTAAAAATCAATAAGCTCTTCAACTTACAGTTTGAGAAGTAGTTGAAAAGATAGTGATTCACAAAGAAGAAGAAGAGAGATCTGAATTTTGTGGTACTGTAAATCATGGCTTCAAGTTCAACGAAGAACAATCCGTTACTACCGACGACGACGGCGATCGATCCATCACCGCCGCGGATGGAGGAGAAGCTCTTCAAAGGATCGGCTATGACCAAACGCGGTGCTTATGCTGCTATCTCTTACATGTCATGTGCTGGTATAGATGCTTCCTCTTTCTTCCTTCCTAATGTTTCTCCTGATTTGTGTAGCTGTTCCTGTTGAATTGCCAAATTGCGTTTTTTCCGTTTTTTAGGAATTGGGTTTGCATTTTTGGAACTTGTTGAAATTGCAATTTTTAGAGCTAGAAATCGTATCTGTTCATTTGATTCAAATTGAGAGGTTTTTTATTGATTATGAGTTGAGTGATTCATCATGGAGTAAAGCGTTTTACGGTTGAATTTTGACCTTCTCCCTCACTTTGAAGAAACTAGTATCATTTAGAGCTAGCATGGGAGTTGCTTCGATCTGTTTGATTCAAATAAAAAGTTTATTTTTGTTGATGGAAAGTGTGACTAATTCGTCATGGAATGATGTATTATAAGATGTAGCCTTTCTGAATTGTCTTAAAAGTTGTGCTCTTGATTTATGTTTGGTATTACTGATAGGAAGTTCTCTTCCATATTTGGTGATTATTGCTCAGTCATGTTTCACTGTTTGTGGTTAGCCAGCTGAATGAGATTAAAGTTTGTTGAACTAATTACTATTAGTGGCACTTAGATTTGGTTAGGTTGTATCTAATAATTGTTGGCTCATGTAGAAGCTAATCATGGCAACTTTGCTAGTTGGTTGTAGCCCCATAAATCATACTTTCCACACATTAATATGCAGATTTGTGGTAAATTAAACAAAGAACACGTGATGTAATTTAAAAAAAAAAAGGAATGTTCACCTATTCTGCTGTCTCTTTAACAAAAACTTCTTTTGTTGTCTCTTCTTTTAAGTTTTGAGGAAGACAAAAAAACAATAAATCAATCATAAGCAAATGGAGTGTCATGCACATAAAAAGTTTATTGTAGAATGATCAGTTCATGCCTTATCAGTCGATGAATATTCTTATGGTGTGCAATCCATTTTCACATCTGAAGGCTTGGGTGCCATGCTTCAATCTTCAAGAGTCATCCATGTACTCAATGTTTAAATATTTTGCTGTTATTAAATAGGATTAGTAGCGCCAAATCTTTGAAATATCAAACTTTATGTGCCTTACACATCAAATGCCATGGGTATTGGCTAACTCATTAATAAAGTACTGCCATTCATTTAGATTCTTTTCCGTTTAATTATGCGTCTTAGTTTTGACTAGACACAGAGTTTAAGAAAGTAACAAGATTTTTGGATCTTGTCATCTTAAACTAAAGACGTGTACAATGTACCAAAATATCCTTTGAATCTTGTGGTCTTAAATATGCCATGTAAGATGTTGGAATTAAAGAGTTACTAAATATAGAAAGTGACATTCTTTTTTAGACATACTAAAAGGAAAGTACGACACATCTAAAATAAAGGGATTTTCCTTTCCCCATATGTATCTAAATTCATCATGCTTGAATTGCTCAGCTTTTGATGGCATGATCAAATGTTCTTTTGGATGAATTTACCCGTCATTATGTAGTGGGTAATGTTTGGGGATTGGATACAAAAAAAGATTTTTACACAATTCGTTTATACCATCTAAAATGCCACTATCTTTATATTGCACCAATTGTTCTTTAACATGTTCATTTAATCTTGGCACTGTTGGTTTTAGACCCTTTGCTATTTCTCTTTGATTATTTAGCATTTGTGCACACAAAAATTGTTGTATCTTGGATACTTTATACATTTTGATTAAATCGTGTATACTTACGCATCCTTAAAATGTCTCATCTTGTCAGATGATAGACATGTTTGAAGACTCCAATTTTCTTTTGCTTTGCTTTTAGCCAAGTCCAAGGTCGCTCGTGTTATAAATGAATGAATTCAAAGGGATAAAAGTAAGTGGATAAGGAAGGTCAAACTTACTCTTAAATTATTAACTTAAGATGGACACTTGTATTATTTGGAATCATAGCATTTATGTCCGTTGGAGTTGTCTTTGTCGACACTATAAGCAATTAATCAGTAGTAAATGTATAAAAGTACTGTGTTGTATCTTTGCCACATCTTATGCTACCTGATTCATTCGAATAGACTGCATTTGTGTCTTTGTGGATATGACTATTGTCCATATATGCTACTCTAACGTAGTGGGAAATTAACATGTTTTTCTAATTCTTTTCTTTGTTGGTAAATCCATGTGTAAATGCCATTATATTAATGATATTCTAGAACTTACTGCAAACAAACTAATGTTCTCTGTTCTTTATCATGCACTTGAAAAAGCAAAGCCAAATAGTTTCAGTTTGGGTTAGTGACTCCATTGTCCAACATCCAGAAATTAGGGGATACCTTTGACTTCGATTTTTGAATGAAAAAATTAGAATGCAGATAAAGACTCAATGAGACCCCATTGCACGTCGTTGCTTTGTGCTTGATGTCCATTTCTGGATGGTATTCTTTGTCCATATCATGCACTATCAATGTTTATTCATGTTCATTGGGGTCTGCGGACTCCACTCAATTCTAAAAAAACCCGTAAATCAGTCTTTGTTTTAGGACATCTAGTTGAGAATCAACACTTAATAATGTGCCCCCAATGACAAGAACTTAAGGCATAGCCATTGGTGACTAGGAATGATGCATGGTTCCATTAAGCATCAGCTAACATAGAAGAATCTCAAATATTTAGTCAAGTGCCGAAGTATAGTTGCCTATCTTGAATTTTGATTCTGTCAGGTCATTTGGGAGGAATATAGGAACTTCCTTTTCTTTGCTCCAACCCTTTGCTTTACCTTTCTAAGAATCATATTCCTTAAGTTGATCTATTCCTATTGTTTATGAAAGACCTTTTGGTTCTCCATAACAGTGTTGCCAAAGGCGCTTTGGCAACACTTAAGCCCTAAAGCGACTCAAAACGTGTTGAGCGCTTTTCCTCGCTTAATGTGCGCCTTCAGTGTCATACTTTTCCTTGTCAATCAGTCTTTTCTGAAGAGGCGGCACTAAACAATTGATATTTCATTTTATCCTTAAAAAATCAATTTCTTTGTTCATGTATTTTTCATTCATGCTTATAATTATTAGTCTTGGACTAAACGTATATATTTGTATTTTTTTCTCCATTTGCGCCTTTTTTCATTGAAGGCCACACTTTGTTTTTGTTTCGTGCTTAAAGCCCCAATGGACCTTAGAGCTTTTTATAAACTGCTTGATGCTTACAAAATTACCTGATATTGACTTGCAGTTCTCTTGGTATTGTTCAATAAAGCAGCTCTTTCTTCATACAACTTCCCATCTGCAAATGTCATCACACTCTGTCAGGTACCTAGAGGAGACTCTATTTCTTTGACAATTGGTAAGTAGTATTCTTCCGCATTGAGGGAATGCTGGCCAACATCAAAAACCTAGAGACTCTATTTTTAGCAGGGAGGCCTGGTGGTCTCGGTATTGTACCACACATTATATGTTCATTTTCCTGGGCTGGTTACAGACATTTGTTCTAAAGCAATTTGTCTTCTACAACAACATACCTATTGTAATCCCACAGGTGGGGTCTGGCTTATTTCTTAAGTGTACGCAAGCCTTACCCCTACCTTGTGAGGGTAGAGAGGCTATTTCCGAACTCTAAAT
Organism: Solanum appendiculatum; assembly: GCA_018342035.1. Lineage (NCBI taxonomy): Eukaryota > Viridiplantae > Streptophyta > Magnoliopsida > Solanales > Solanaceae > Solanum > Solanum appendiculatum. Next base: position 191,419 of record JAGDQO010000472.1, read on the forward strand.
AGACTGTTAATTCATCATGCAAAAGCTCTGCCTTATTTCTTAAGTTTTACATAGTTACCAAATGTAGTATTGTACATTATTAATATCTCCATATAACGTGTTTATATTTCCAAATGAGTTAAGAAACTTATGCTTGACAGGAGTTATTTGCTCCTGTGCTTTTCTAAAGCAGTTCTTTCTATCAGTTGGCATCACTGAATTGATATATTCATCGTATCTGCAGATAATATGCTCGTGTTGTTTTCTTTATCTCTTAAGACGGCTGAAGTTGATTTCTTTTCATTTGAGTGAATCGCTGGCTACGCCTGACAATTTTAAAACGTTTGTGCCACTGAAGACAGTAATTGATACTTTACCTGTTGCTGTGACCTATCTTCTCTACATGGTAATTGCTTCATTTAGTATTGCACTTTTATGCTTTTTATTTCCTCAAAGGTCAGGAGTTCGCATCTGACCAAAAGATATTATGTGGTCTCTGTTTCTCCTTGAAAGCTAGTCACGATGGAGTCTGTTCGGGGGGTAAATGTACCCATGTACACAACCCTTAGGAGGACAACTGTTGTATTTACAATGATTGTGGAATCCATTCTTGCAGGTCAGAAGTATAGTCGTCCTATTATTGGAAGGTAAAGATTTCCTTTTTCTCTTAGTTAGTTCTGTTGCAGAAGCAATGTCTACAAATTATGCAATCTTGAGATAGACAACAAAGAAAAGTTCCTTAGAGGGAATCAGAATATTAGGAAATAATATTTGAGTAACTTCTCAAAGTTTGTACCATTGAGAATATTTGGGGTAATGTTTAACTACCTATTCATTCCATTCTCTCTCGTATTCTCTATTTATGAATTAAAATTGCTTTCCAATTTTCTTATTAAATCTTCTGGTTCACCAATGGTTGACTTTTGTATGAACTAAACAATTTTCAATAAAGAAGAAAAATTTCATATGGAAATATTACCTAGAGGAACTGGATTAATGTTTCACTTGTTCCTATATTCTGGTTATGGAAACAAGACTTATAACCTTAGGAAAATAGAAGTTTCTTCAACTTAAAATGCTTAAAGTTGAAACAAGGGTTATTTCTCTGGGACAATTTTTTAATATTTTTTTTCCTTCTCAAAAACAAGTAAATGAGATTTGACAAAATGCATTAAGTTGAAAGCTGATTGCTTAACCTAATAGCCTTAAATATTCTAATGGCACGTGTAGTGTTTTGGATGGGGAAAGGCGACAAGGGTCTGCCTCGCCACAAAGCTCGCCGCTCGCCTTTTTGAAGTGTGGCTCCAATTAATACCAAAAAATTAAAATATTTAATTGCATATATAAATAATCAAAATCTCAATAGCAATAACATATTAGCAAATATTTCAATTCAAAAACTGAAAATAGATAGTACATAAAAAGTCTAGAACTTGAATGAGAATAAAATAGAACAAAAGTCAAAACAGTGAGAAAAAATAGAGGTAGAAGTAACTCTGTAGTCTGAAGAGGAAGGAAAAAGAAACAGAGGACGAAGAAAATCTGAAGAAGAAAAGAAGAAGAAATTAGAATAAGAAAAGAAGAAATACGTATTGGTTGGACTTTGGAGATGCCGGAAAAGTCTGGCTGGTCGCCGGAGAAGTATACTCGAGTCGACTGGTTGGAGTCGCAGTCTAAGAGTGCAGCTGTGCAAATTTGAAAAGAAAATCCTAAAATTACCTTTTAACTTTTAAAACCCCAAATTGGTCGCCTTTTTTTAAGCAAATGCAAAAGGCGACGCCTTTCTCGCCTCTCACCTTTGTCACCATGGTGTCGCCTTTTGAAGATCGCCTCGCCTCTTGCCATTGGCGACGAGGCGATCGCCTTTCACAACACTGAGCACGTGTGAAGAAATATAAGAGAAAAATATTATGGAATTGTGTATCTACTTATAATACTAAACTCTATTTATAGACAATATATTACAATCCTTTTTCAAGTAGGATTCTATATACTATTCTTGTTTCTATTCATTTTCTAACTGTATGGATATATGAGAGCCAAATACATGGCTTTATTATGTTGCTTCATCCGTGCGTGTCTGAAAGCTAAAAGAAAGGATAGAAAGTTTGTTTTCCATTTGTCTCAGTTTTGTTATATTTCTAGTAATTAGTTTTAAGAGGCTATTAAGGGGTTTATAATTTAAACAGCAAAACAGTCTTTTGGTTCGCGGGCAAAGTTATGCACTATTATAATTTAGAGATTTTTTTTTCTTTTTATGATCGTGGTGTCCGGGCCAGCTTTCGCGCACCGCGACTAATTTCACGAGATACCTTCCACCTCCCACCACCAACGGGTATCAGGTAACTCTGCTTACCAAGGCTAGGACAAATGAGAAGAATCACCTAGTGTTTTTTTTGTCTCCTCTGAGTTTTGAACCCGAGACCTCAGGGTTTTCAACAACTTCATTGACCACTAGGCCACACCCTTGGGTGCTTATTATCCAGAAAGTCTTTTTTTCTTTTTTGATAAGATAATAGATTTCATAGAAGGCATCAAGAAGATGCATCATTTACAAAGCATAGAAAAGAACAAGACATCGTTAGCTCTATTGCGAAAGGCTAATCTTAAGTTAAGGAGCTAACAAAGTCCAAGAAACTCCCAAAAATTGCTCCAACTATGAGGGTTGTTAAAACTCTAGACTTAAGAATGTAGCTTGGGGAAGAGGTGCCTTCACAGCATCTATTGTTTCTCTCTGTCCATACACACCTAAAAATGCAAGCTGATATCATCTTCCATACTTTCCTGATGGGTTTTCCGACCTTCCATGAGCTCCAGCTAACCAGTGCATCTTTAATACTACTTGGCATAACCCATTTTAGACCAAAAACTGAGATGAACATGTTCCATATGCCTGTGGCTGCTGTACAATGAAGAAAAAGATGTCTGTTGGTCTCTAGGGCCTGGTGACACATGAAGCATCTGTTGACAATGTGGAGTTTTCTCCTGATGAGGTTGGCTTGGGTGAGGGAGGCTTCATGGAGGGCTAGCCAGCTAAAACAAATCACCTTGGGGGGTAACTTGGTTTTCCAGATTAACGTCCATGGCCAATTAACTAGCGTTTCATTTTGAGCACATAGTGAATAGTATGCTGCTTTCACAGAATATTTACCAAGTGCTTTATCCCCCCAAATGAGTCTGTCGGGTGATTGATCAATTGATCTGGACAACTCCTAGTCTCTCATTAAGTTGAGAAGGTCTTGTAGTTCCCCATCTTGGAAGTTCCTCCTGAATTGAGGGATCCAGGTATTGTCAGCTCTATTTTGAGAGATGGTTGAAGATTTGCTTGTGGCTATTGCATAGAGACTAGGAAAATCAGTTTGTAATGTTGAGTCCCCTAGCCATATATCTTCCCAGAACCTAACTTTTGATCCATTGCCCACCTTAAACTTACAATTGAGATAGAATTCCTCCCCTAACTTGCTGATATACTTCCAAGGACCTACACCATACGGAGAACTAACAACCTTGGTGCTCCAGTGATTCTTAGTACCGTGTTTTGCATTCACAACCTTTTCCACAAGGCTTGATCCACTTGTGTATATCTCCATAGCCATTTCATCAACATGCTTTTGTTATGTATTGACAAGTCTCTACTTCCCAGGCCACTTTGGGACTTTGGTACATAGATTCTGGTACAGGGATTTATAATCACTGGATTATGTAGTGTATATGCTTCTTTCGGCAGATGTTTTCTTCATTGCATTAAAAGTGGGATATATGGTGTATAATATAATTATCTTACAATTTTACCCTTATTTTAAAGTAAATAAAAACTAAAAGATGAAATCTAGATTTTTTTCTTTTAGATGTTTTATCCTCATAAAGTTAATTCCGATATAAGTTATCCCATGATGGATCTGATTTAGAATACCGATTTTGCCAGTATTAAATATATATCAGAAACAACGTGCCAACAAAATGTGGTGTAAAATAATTGTAGAATTTGAGAAGGAAGAAAAGGCTTCTTTGTAAATCATTACTTCCTCCGTTCCTTTTTATATGTCACCTTTTTAGATTGCACTTTTTTTTTTAAACTGGTAAGGTTAAATTCTTTAGCATACCCGTTACCTCCAAAAAGGGATAATTACAGATTTCCTATCAAATCTATAATCTGATCTATATCATCTATACAAAGTTGTTTACGCCAAAAAAGTAGAGATACTATACAATTCCATTTAACTTTGTGGATGGAATTGGATCTATCTTCAAAACATCTTCCATTTCTTTCTTTCCAGACTGACCACCATACACATGATGGTATTGGCTCCCACCATCTCTTTTGACTCTTACTACCTCCCCTCCTAATCTAGCAGCTCAAGAGATCTGATGTATGTTCTGGCATTGTCCAGTTCATGCTTGTGATGTTGAGAAACAGGTTCCAAATTTGAGCAGTAAACTTACAATGCAGGAAGAGATAGTTATTTGTTTCCCCTGTCAGGTTGCACAAAAAACACCTAGGGACCAGCTGCCTGCCTTTCTTCTGTAGAACTTCTTCTGTTAAACATGCTCTCTTTATCACTAACCAGGTGAAACACTTTACCTTTTTAGATTGTACTTGCATTAAGAAATTAAGTAACTTTACCCTTCCACCCTTATTTAATGTTTTCTTAAGTCAACTTTTCAATAAATGATGAATACGCTAGATTTCAAAAATTAAAATGCATTTGGATGACTATTTAAATTTTTGAGTTTATTTTTGGAGCCAAATTTTTTCACCAATTGATCTAAGATTTTAAAAAATTTGTTAAAGCTTCAACTTTCAAGATTATTTTTGATTTTTTCTCTTTCTTTTATTTTTAATTTGTTTGTTGAGATTTCTTTTTCAAAATAAGATTTTATAGAATAGTGAATGAAGAGAGTAATTAATCCATGTATGAAGTACTCCAATGAATATTAATTACTTATTAGTTTTCCTAGGCTGGTCAAATTATATATTTTCAAGACTAATTAACTACTCTATCAAGGGTATAATTGGAAGAATATGGTAACTTATGCATTGATTTTATAAAATGACAAGTATTATGGACCAACTATTTATAGAAAGGGATGACATATAAAAAGGAACGGAGGGAGTATGTGTTTACTTCCCATGAGAATGAAACTTTATACAAGTGAATCCTAACTGATTAAGGAAAGGCACTCAATTACAATAAAAGGAAATATTCTATTGCTATAATATAATTACGCTAGAAAAAGGAAAAAACAAAATCTCGTAAAATCATGCTAATCAATTAACACAATCAACAATAATCCCAAATTTTATACCAGGATTATTTTCCTAATCTTGGTGACCAGACGACCCTTAGATTTTCCTTTTACACATCTAAATCGATCAATAAGAAGATAATTCATTGCTTGCCTGCCTTTCGTATGTTCTATTTTTTCTTCTGTTAACTACACGTCATTCAAGCACATAGATTAAGTAATACTGTGAGCTTATTTCTTGCTCGTTCTTTTGACAAAATGTTTCCTAACATTACCAGTGTGGTGATAATCGTGTTCGGTGCTTTTGTTGCTGGAGCTCGGGACTTGTCATTCGACTTTTATGGCTATGCTGTCGTCTTCTTATCCAACATCACAACGGCAATATACCTTGCCACCATAGCACGTATTGGTAGTGTTTTTTCCTTGTCATGTAATCTTTTCAGATTGATATCTTTTCTGGACCTTTCTAATACTTCCATAAATCCAGGAAAATCAAGTGGCCTTAATAGCTTTGGCCTAATGTGGTGCAATGGTAGCTCTTGTTCTCTTCTACTCATCCTTGTCCATTAGCTATAGTTCTTGTTATCTGATTATTATTATTTTTGGTTTTTCTTACCTTCAATAGGAATCGTCTGTGGACCTTTCTTACTTGTTTGGTCACTTATTCGAGGTGACCTGGCACTGACAATGGATTTCCCTTACTTATTTTCACCAGGGTTCCTGGTACGTTTCATAATTAACTTGGTGTATGGTACCTTACTATCTCGTTATCTCTTCCTGCACCCCATAATGTGATAGTTAAATTTGTTTTGTCACATCTTTCAGAGGAGCTCAAACTCCTAAGGTGTTCTTTCCCATTCCCCACTTCCTGAGACCTATGTTGTTCGGACTCTTCAAAAATATCAATGGTGTGTCGGATACTCCAAAAATAGTACATTTTTGGAGAATCTAGCATGGGTACGACAACATTTTTGGAGAGTCCTAGCAACAGAGCATAAGAAAAAGGAAAAGTGAAGAGAGTAAATCCTGCTCCAAAGTCCAAACAGTAATTTTGGTTCAATTTAAATATGTCCCTCTCTGTTCATACTAGCACACTGTCACATGGTTGACAAGAGGAGGTTGCTCGGAGGATAAGCACTCTCCATCTCCAGCCCTAAGGTTGTGGGCTCGAGTCACCAAGGGAGCAAAAAGAGTGGGAGTTCCTAGGGAGGGATTGAAAAGAAATACTGTCACATGGTTCCTTCCAACTGTTACTGGACATGTAACTCTTTTTTTTTTAAGTACTGGACATTTAACTGCTACTTAATTTTCTGAACGGGATGTTATATTGCTGTGTTTTGACTCTTGGTACTTTGTAAATGAGCAGGTTGTAATGCTTATGTCTTGCATATTGGCATTTTTCTTGAACTACTCTATTTTTCTCAACACAACCCTGAATTCAGCTGTCACACAGACAATATGCGGTAACTTGAAGGTTTGTTCTCTGATGAATCTGATTATCATATTAAACTTTCTGATTCACCTCACTAGGTCAAAACTCCAATTGGAGAAAGTTCAAAGTTTGTTAAATGGCAAATAATGTTTGTGGAGGAACCCAAGTCCATAATTCAGGTTGTTAAATGCATTGCTTTGTTGCATTTGGAGTTGAATAGAGTGCAAGATTGCAAGTGATTATGTAATTCAGTTCCTGGAGAACAGTCATTTCTAAAGTACATGGGGGCCCTCATAAGGCTCACAGCAGAGGGAGCATATGCCTTCCTTTTGATAAGTAAGCAAAAAAGACAAGTATGCCTAACCTCCTTAAACAAAGCTAAGAGTGGACTTTATAATTTGATCCTATAATATATATTTTGCAATACTAAATTCTTTCCAATAGTGTATAAGAGGACTCCTATTTACAAATGACAATTGAGACAAGTTTATGGTTAGAATACTTTGGCATTACCTACTATAAAATGGGAAAGTTCACATCTCTATCTTGTCACCTGAAGTCCTTATCAAATACTCCACTAGTCACCCAAAGTGATCTAGATAGAATTGTGTGGACTTCTTATGTTATCTAGTCAGAAGGTAAGAAGATTTTAATTCCCCTCTTCCCTAATTTTGAGGCATCTCTTGGGGATAAATGACCTTTTATGGTCAAATCCTGCATATATTCCCACACATAGTATGACTCATGTTCCTATTGTAACCTAACCTCAATGGTTTATTCTCAAATGTTGCGATAAAGTCTTGTGTCACTTTGTCTTTTGTGTCTTCATTCCCACTCCCTTTCTTCATTTATCTTTTAATAGTTGATGGATCTAGTTTATAGTGTAATAATTCCTTTCTTTCTTAAATATAGATTCTCCTTGTTTACGCTCTGCTTTTGCCATTTCTGTTGATGTTGATGGATCTGTATATGAATAGAGTCGATAACCTTTGGATTGTTGTAGAGCTTTCTGGGGACTTGTCTTGTTGTTTACAATGTTTGGCAGTATCCCCAATGACTATTACTTCATTCTATGTTCCCTGCTGTTGATTCTCAGTCTCATTTCTCTTGATCTGTATCTGGCTCCTCGTGTCTCTGTTGTTGATCATCATGCTTCTTTCTCAGTGTGAAGGCTTGTTTAGTTCCTCTCGTAGCTTTTGCTGCTGTTTTCTTGTGGGAATCTTTTTGAACATTCAAAGTCCCAGCATGCTCCTCCTACTTTGTCATTTTCTCAAACATCTGATGTGCCAATATGTTCTCTGCAGTTTTTCTTTTTGCGTGTTTCTAGTACCAGGAATCCAGTGCTAGTTTGGTCTCAGACGTGCCGTTGCATGTAAATCTACTCATTCTCACATTAATCGTTGATTTCTTGTTTAAGAATCGAAGATTACTTTGGTCTTATAACTTCTCATTTGAATTGAATCCTTGGAATTTAAATGGTAGACTTACACATCATATGCGGACCAAATACCTAGCAGAAAAGATATAAGCTTCTAATGTATGGGTTTAGGTGTTGTGCTGTTGAAACTATTTGGGACTGCCGTTATCTCAACCTGCCGTAAGTTCAAGACTGTGATCTTATAACTTCTCATTTGAATTGAATCCTTGGAATTTTAATGGTAGACTTACACATCATATGCAGACCAAATACCTAGCAGAAAAGATATGAGCTTCTAATGTATGGGTTTAGGTGTTGTGCTGTTGAAACAATTTGGGACTGACATAATCTCAACCTGCTGTAAGTTCAAGCGATTTTGTTATGAAAAAAAAATCACTTGAACTTATCACCTTGTTCCTCAGGAGCCAACTTATAGAATAGCTTCATATCACTAGGCTACAGTTACTGATAGCTTGCAGATATAGTTCTCACAGCATACTGAAAGAAAAACCCAATGCCCTTTGTCAAAAGTTCTCATTTCTATTTGGATGGAGTTGAGCATTAAGCAACATGCACCTTTACTGGAGCTGATGTAAATTTGATAGGATGTCCTTGAGGTTTGTGATGCTGAAATATCTGAGCCAAACACAACCAAATTACTCGAAAATGCCAGATTGCACTTTCAGTCAAAGTTAGGTAGCAAACTAAAGAGGAGGTCTACCAGCCTCTGTCCTCCTCTAAAGAAGAGAAAGAAAAGTGATCCAAACTCTGTGGGGCCAATAAACATGATTCAGAGTCCTTTATTCTTCTACTGCCCACAACCTCTTCTCCCAGTGATTCTGTATATATACTCAATTTTTCATCTATTCCCTGTGTTTATTGTGAGACAGCTGGTGGCACTGTTAATAGGAAATATGCATAATTTCTCATATGAAATTGAAAAGCAAGGGAGGGTTATTCACTCTACTGGTCCAGCTGTCAATCTTTTTCTCCTTTGTGCTTAACTAGTTCACTGTGTTAGCCGCAGTCAGCTGAAAACTCAGGTAGCTTGTCAATCCGCTCACTGCATTTGCAAATATAGGATTCTCTTTAAGATGAACACCTTTCTGTTTTTCCCCAGAAGTGGTAAGTGGGACTTTGCTAAGTGGCTGTAGAGTCCACTTTCTAGCCAAGGTCCTATGCTTGTGAGATTTCCATTTAACTTGTTATGTATTCTTGAGTAAGGAACAAGTTAAATATCAGTATTTGATGAGTCTCTATCAGTACTATAGTTTTTTCTTCCTTTATACAGGATCTTTTCACAATCTCGCTAGGATGGTTCTTTTTTGGCGGGCTTCCATTTGATTTGGTGAGTGTATTATTCATGTTCCTGTGATTGGCTGTTCTTTGTTGTTTACTAATCATTGTGGATGGATATCTTCTTCCAGTTGAATGTCCTTGGCCAGCTTCTGGGATTTGTTGGCTCTGGTCTCTACGCCTACTACAAACTCATGGGAAAGTGATTGTTATGATCTTTCCAGGAGAGTTATAATTTGCAACATTTTTTTTTACCCCCATTTTTGTATTAGCAATTATGTGATACTCGAAGAGACAGACATCGGGGTTGTAAAAGTGCCAGTTGACTTAATGTTATGGAGAACCAATTGAGAGAACTGTAGCTTGATGGATGACCGAGTCCCAGCAGTGCAGGGACTTAAAAAAGAAGAATTACCCCCACAAGGACGAGGAAAACTAAATTAGTTAAGATGTACAAGCAATAACGACAATAACGACATTCTTTATCATGAACAAATCTGTAATTTACATCAAGTGTAAGACGAGATTCGTCATGGGCAATTTGTGACCAGAGGGATGTAACTGTATATACGATTTTATGCAGATTTTGCTATTAATGCATGCATTGTTGTGGTATTTATCATACTTCTCTGCACGTTCATTTTATGAGTTTCTCTTGTACTGCATTTGTGTAAGATGATACGAGGCATCATTTCTTGACGTATTTTCACTGGAAAAAACAACCACGTCTCTAGGGAAAAAAATAGGTGAAACCAAATTGGTTGCCTTGCTATCAAATGAACAATGGGGAAAAGAAGGTAAAAAACGACTTTGAAGACCCCAACCACGTATCATCAAATTTGTGTAAACAAACTATCCTTAAAAGCAAATTAATTACCATGATTAGCCTCCTTCCCTATGCGCTAGAGTGTTTGGTATGAAGGAAAACATTTTCAAAATGTTTTTCAATTTTTTCATGTTTGATATAAGAAAAATGACTTGGCTCCAAAAAGTAAGGAACTTTTTTTCAACCTCACACCTCAACTTTCCACTCTAACTTAAGTCAAGGGTACTAATTCGAGATCTGACTCTTGATTCTGGACCCAACTCCCGGGTCGGGTCGGGATTGGATCCCAATTTGGATGTCGGGTCCCAGGTCAAGATTTGAGGTCGGGTCCCGAGTCAGGTGTGGGCGTGGGGTTCCAAGTCGGGTTCAGGTCCCAAATTGGCCGTCTTCCGATTCAGAAGTCAAGTTTCGAGTCGAGTGTTGGGGTCGGGTCCCATTCAAAAGTCGGACCCCCTTTTGAACCCTACATCGGGTGTCGGGGTTGGATTCTGGTTAGGCAGTCGGATCCCGTGTCCAGTGTCATACCAAACACACTATATCTTCATCCATCTCTTTAAATAATGTCGGTTCCAAAAGGATTATAGCCACATATATAATACTTTGAGCAAAATGGAGTGACTTTGATGTTATAGAAAATAGGTTAGTAACTTGGTATAGCAAAACAAAAAATTGTCGACAATATATGAAATCAACCCAAAGTATTGGCACATATTACGTGCATAAGAATTCTAAATGATTGGAGGATAAAAATTTATTATCTGGAAAGTAATATTTATACATTTTCTCCCCTCTCCCATACACCCTCTGGTCCTTTTTCTTCCAACTTTTCCATGACTAAAATCTCTCTGTATTGCCTTGTTAGGGATCTATCATCTACTATCCAAAATGACGAGCACAAAAAATTACAGGTCAAATCAGATTAATTTCTGTAATATGTATATGATTGAGCTGTGTTTAATTTTCTGAAGTAGCAAGAACTAGATGATCTCCATCTCTTATCACTGCAATGTCCTCAATAAGTGCTCCATCTTCCGTTAGTACTTTCGCGAGAGAGATGCCAAATTTCTCAGCACCGATATCAAGTAGCTCTTTAATGGAACCCGGCAAAAGCACAACCCTTTTACCTATATGAGCTTTCTCTAGACAACCGATGGTTATTCTGCTTTGGATTCTTGAATTGGCAATTTTAGTTGAAGAATAATAATCGGAGCCACCTCCTCCTGCCAAGTTTCCAAAGTGCCCAGTTAGTTCCTGACAAAATATTATAAGATTCACAATAACTTTTAACCAAAAATCGTCCAAAACTTTATCAAGCCAAGACCTACACGGAGGTAAAAGTGCATTTTTATAACTAAAAGAGTATTTTGTATCATAGATGTATATTGTAGAGTTGACCATCTTTATGACTTTGAAGGTGTACTTAAGAACTAGAGAGGCTTCGAAATTTAAGGCTGTACTCACCTTCATGGTGTCTCTGGCGTGCAGACACAAATCCTATCAGTGAATTTTGAAAGAAACTAGCCCTTCTCCTCAATTTGCCGTTGGAGGAGCCAGTTTCTCTAGATAGTGATGCTGTTTCTTCAGGAATGAAGAGAGGAATCGTGGGATCGCTTTGATACTTCATAAGGTAAGGAGCACCAGGCGGTTCAGGAGGAGAGACATTGGTTTCTTTACCAGTTGGTTGCATCAAGTTGAAAAGCTCCTTTATCTCTTCAAGGCCCTGATATTCAGCCAATGCTCTTGGTGTCCAACCGTGAACGTCTGCTTTATCAATGTCAGTTCCTTGTTCCATCAGGAATTTAACTATTTCCACATTCTCCTCAGATATAGCAGTGTGCATTGCTGTCGTGCCTAGGCTGTTAAGAAGGGTGACATCACCTCCATACTTGATGATCTCCTTAAGCAAGTCTAAGCTGCCTTGCTCCACTGCAAAGCAAGCAAACTGACCTACGTCTCCTGAAGATATCGTTGCACCATTGTCCACAAGCAATTTTATCACAGCTTCATGCTTCCCCACCATTGCATCCCACAATGGAACATTTCCTTCAGAATCTGCAATAACAAAAGTAGCTGTTTATCAGAGAGAGTAGTACAGAATCTTGAATTAAGGATACTTGCAAATTTGAGAGTGATGCTCTTGTCACAACTAGTGCTAGTGCTTAATATTTACTATCAAGGGCAGATGGAACTGAGTTATTCTTGTTAGTAGGTTCAAAAAGAAATCGAAGACACTAAGGATAAAACTGCCTCTTTGATAGATACTTAGTCGAGGTCATTAGAATAATTGAAGGCACATGCAAATTAATGGAACATTTCCTTCAGAATCTGCAATAACAAAAGTAGCTGTTTATCAGAGAGAGTAGTACAGAATCTTGAATTAAGGATACTTGCAAATTTGAGAGTGATGCTCTAGTCACAACTAGTGCTAGTACTTAATATTTACTATCAAGGGCAGATGGAACTGAGTTATTCTTGTTAGTAGGTTCAAAAAGAAATCGAAGACACTAAGGATAAAACTGCCTCTTTGATAGATACTTAGTCGAGGTCATTAGAATAATTGAAGGCACATGCAAATTAATGGCTTGTATTAAGTATTTAACTTTGTAAACTAATGTACATCCATAATTTTCCAAACATCAGTATGATTTCCCAAAAGAAACAGTGTGTAATTTTCTATGATATGGAAATGGAAAGAGTACCTTTTCTATTTGTATTTGCTCCAAAGTCGAGAAGTAGAAGAATACATTCAACACTTCCTTTTGAAGCTGCTATATGCTGCATCATAATATGCATAACGATAATCAACTTCCAAACATAAATGTTATTTAGGTCAAGTGTTTAATGCAAAATAAGGAGGAGTCTTACCAACACTGTACGTCCATTGCTATCAGATTCATTAGGATCCATACCCTTTTTTAGCAATTGGCGCAACAAAAGATCATCTCCTCTGTTTGCTGCAAAACATAAGCTAAGAGGCATGTCCATTCTTCCCTGAGCCAGCATATGTTCTATATCTGCTAATATTGCTGTCATCATCGGGTCCCTTCGCTCATTCAAATGCTGCATCCAAGAAGATCATTGTTTAAAGCTAGAATAGCATCCACACATCAAAATATTACAAAGGGTCATTTATTCTAGTTGAGAATAAAGCTCATATAGGTGGAAAAACGTTGCCAAGCCACTTCCAGAAGGAAAATTTTGCACTTGGGATTCCAAAAAAAATAAAAAATAAATCAAACAGAGTGAAGAATGATGAAAATCATCGAAATTTATCCATAGCTGAGTATTATGATAGAATTCGACATCATAACAGTGTAACTGTATCAAAGGAGTGTACAATGAAAGGTTCAGAAAAAATGGAGGTTAAATGTTTTATATAGCTGTAAGAAATTACTAGCGACATGATTTCTACATTAATAAATACGGGATTATTTAGATAGTGCCTAAATAACATCAAAGGAGTCTATTCACCTGAAGGAGATTGTTCATGATTATTGTCCCGTCTCCTATATTTGCTTTAACGATGTTGAAAAATGAACTACGATCCAAGCGTAGCAGTTGGGATACTTTTTTGGTTCGAACATTAAAAAGTTGAGGCCTACAGCAAAGGACACCAACTTCTCCACAAACATCCCCCATCTTCAACTCGCCAACTACCTACACAAAATGATCCACAAAATAAGCATTTAAGCTCAGGATAACCGTAATGTTTAAGTCCTACACTAGAGCAACTTACCTGATCCACTCCATTCTTGTGTGATATAAGATCCTACATGAACGAAAGATGTGATTATTAAGAGATTCAATTGCAGCAATAAAATCAAGGAAGAAAAAAAAAAAGATGATAACGTGTATTTAACAGCAAGAAGTTTGAAGAATTTGTGAGTAGGGTTAAAAAAATCATTTTTCATAGAAAATGATCATTATTATGAATGCAGAAGATATCACGGCTCCTTGAGTTGAGTTTGGCTATTGTGATGAATCAACAGCGGTACGAAAAAAATGAGAGAATCATTAGTTCTTTTCCAAAGCATTCTTTTCCTTTGCTTTCCATTCCTTTCCCAGAAAAAAGAGTGGGAGAGCGAGAAAGAGCTCCTTACCACTGCTCCAGTTACCAGAATGTACAGATCTGTAGGTGCTTCATTTTGCAAAATGACATCCTCTTTTGGAGGGAAATACTCGGCCTTCATCTCAGAAACCTGCACAGTATAAAAACACCGAGAAGAAATCAAATCAGCTATTTGTATTATTAAGGAAATTAGTGAAACAACTGAACAACATTTTGTTATAGACAAAAGACTATTCACCAATAGGGTGAAATTTAATGAAACCTTAAGATCAATCAACAAAATTAAGCGTAGCTGGGAATTACCAGTTGAAAAAGTAAGTCATTTGATACCCCATGGAATAAGTACACTTTATCCACCAGTGAATAGAATAGATAATGCGAAATGCCAGATCGAATAGCTTTGGGTAGTGTTTCAAGAGTTTCTTGCTGCTGAAGACCTTCTGAATCTGTTCTGTGCCTCAAACGCAAGTGAGCTATCATCTGTTCTTCGAGGCGAACCGGCAGCTTATTCCTTTGTGCAAAGCTTGAGGCAGCATGAATAGTATCCCTCTGTGCAGCGAAACAATCATCAGAGATAAATCCTTCAGAAAAAAATCAGAAATTGTCAGCAAGACAAGACAGTATCACTGATATTCTAAAAATGATTTCCAATTTATTTGTGGTACTTTTTTTTTTTATGACTGTGGTGTTCAGGCCAGCTTTCGCACACCTCGACTAATTCCATGGGATACCTGCCACCTCCCACCAGCAACAGGTACCAGGAAACTCTATCCACCAAAGCTAAGACAGATGGGAAGAACGTCTAGTGTTTTTTGTCTCCACTGGGAATTGAACCTGAGACCTCATGGTTCTCAACCACTTCATTGACCACTAGGCCACACCCTTGGGTTTCCAACTCATTTGTGATACTTGTTCAGGGATCTAGAATACTAGGCCAAAAACTAAATACGTTGTAGAAAGAGAACTGATAACAATTTCATCATTTAATCCTATGCTAGATGCAACATCTGTGATGAGGTTTGAAGACTTAAAATTAGTGAATGACGAAATGAGATATGGGCATAGTGGTGAAATGATAGCACCGTATATATAGGTTAAATATAAATGATAAAATATTGGGCAAATTACATCTACATGTCCTGAAAGGAAAAATACATAGTGATTTCAATTAAATCAATCAAGAAGTTAAAGAGAGAATCTACTCACGAATTTCCTAGTCTTACTGGTTCCATGGACAACCAAGTTGGTCATGTTTCCAATAAGATATGCAGTCAACCCGAGGTCGAATAACATGTAAAACATGGTGAATATCATTTCCTCTGTAGCCACAGCATGCAAATCTCCATAGCCAGTTGTTGTAAGCGTTGTAATGGACCAATACATACACATTACATAGACATCCCAGATGCTCCTGTCATGATAATTTCCAATGGCAAGTGAAAGCCATGTTTTACTTGTGTCTCTTTTCCGAGCAGCAAGAAAGTAGTAGAAGCAGCCAGCACAATGAACAGTAAAAAGAGTCACCTGAAACCCCAAAGTGTGCTATGGTAAATAGCCATTGAGGTAATTTAAAAGCAAATACAGTTTATTGCTTGAAAGACTTACACATATAAGCTTCAGTACTCGAACCCCAAAGTAACTGAACTTCCTGTTTTTCTCCAATCTATAGCAAAAGAACAGCACATTGTCAGCTATTTATTTCAAAACATAGTCTCCGTACTTATCGCTAAAGTAAGAGATTTTGTCAAAGTATATGTAATCATGATAGTTGCACTTATCTTCTTCACTCTCACTATTATAACAATGCGTAATTCCAGTAGACTTGAAACAGAACGATTCACTATTTGTTTGATCAAGAAATCCTAGTATTTAAAACATATATGCAATTTATTCCTTCTTTTTTATTTAGATTGGACCACCAACAAAGAGCTTCAGGTATTGATCCAATACACTAAAACGTGGAAAATCATTAATAACAAACCAAACATGGAAACTTAAGTAGTTCTGCTAATAAAGCAACATACCTTGCAAACATGGCACTGACTCTTCTGAGACGCCAGAGACGAAGGATACTGAAGTATTCATATGATTGAAGAAAATAGGGCGTTGATTTACGAATAAGTTCAGAAGGGATGGTGGATATAACATCAAACAAAAACCCGGATTTTGTGTACCTCAAAGCGATCCGCTTTGGGTCATCAATCATACTGCAAGCTGATTTATCAAGATAGGCAACAAAGAATGTGAGGACAATGTCAATGGCAAAAAATGAATTAGCTATGTTATCTAAGATGGGAATAATTCCTCGAGGTCTGTCTAGAAATCCAAACTGAAAAGGTGACGCCCATGCTGTGTAGAATACAAGTAGCACCAAATATGCATTCCAAGCCCTGCATGATAATTAATTTTTGGTTAAGCCATATATATAGACTAAAATCATCAAAGTTCGACAAACATATATTCCAAATCTGTTAAAAAGATAAAACCCCTGTCCTGTGCAATAACTCTCAAACCACACATGACCTCTCTTGTGCAATAGCTCTCAAACCACACATGAGAAGTAAACGGCATTAGGCAAGACTCTTCAAGAATGTCATTGGGAGTGTGTCAGATTCTGCAAAATAGTGTATTTTTAGAGAATCCGAAAGCTATGTTGCTCGGACTCTTCAAGAATGTCAATGGATGCGTGTCAAATTATGCAAAATAATGTATTTTTGGAGAATACGACACGGGTGCAGTATGCATGAAAGTGAAGAGTTCACACAACTTAACCCCATAACGGTTTACCTCCATTATGGAAACCCCACGCCAAACCACCTTACCTACCCAACCCCAGAAAGTAATCATAAATACCCATCTACAATTCAAACATAAAACTCAGAATTTCGGCATAAAACAACACGATGAAAATCTATGGAGAGAAAAAGCAGAATGTATATACCTGTAACGGGGATTAGAAGGGGAGATGATGTAGCGACGGAGTTTGGTTTTGCAATTACTGTGGGCTCCAAGTGAAGGAAGAATGGCAGTAGTAATACTATAATGAGAGCTTTTATCATCCATCGAATAAGCTCTTTCCATCGAATATTAATAATTCTTACCCAGCATTACTAGTATTGATTTTGCCCGACCACCCATGGCCGCCGGGCTCTGCCACCTTCTTCTTCTCTTTCTAATACATTAATATTCCCCTCTTTTTTTTTATTTATTCAATTCTTATGCTTCTTACTATATATGTACTTATATTAAGAAAAAAAAAAAAGAGTTGACGAATTTTTTTATATTTAATTTTTGCCTAATTAAATTGAATTTGCCTATATTCAATGTTGATCAAGTTCAAACTATATGTTTCCAACATTACAAATGATACCAATTTCTATGAGAGATTGTGTTATAATAAAACTCTAAAACCATGCACTTGCAAATGGAAAAAAGTTTTAAAATATCCTTTAGCCTGTTAAAAATGGTTTAAAATATCTTTTTTTGGGAGTTAAAAATGGTTTTAAAATATCTTTTTTATTTATTTATTAATTTCAAAATGTCCTCAATGTTTTCTTTAGGCTCAAAAACATACAAAAAAAAAGAAGAAAAAGACGTAACACTCAAATCCAATAAATCTAACTCAACTTTGGTATCTTTTATACCTCTCGTCCTCATATGTGTCAAATCCTTTCTCCTTTGTTTTTAGAATTTAGGGTGTGTTTGGTATGAGGGAAAATGTTTTCCTGGAAAATAAGTGGATTTTTGACTTATTTTTTCATGTTTGGTTGGTGAGTAGAAAATATTTTCCGAAAATTATTTTTTAGTGTTTGATTTATGGATGAAAAACATTTTTAAGAAAATATCTTTTATTTTTTACAAGAGAGTAGAAAATAATTTTTGACCCGAAAACCAACCTCGAAAAGGGGGGTGGGGGGCTGATAGGGAGGTTGGTGGGGGGGGGGGGGTCGGGGGTAGGGGGATGAAAAAATAAAAATTTTAAATTGAAAATATTTTAAAAACGAACTTTAATTATTTTTTTGGGGTGGGGGGCTGGTAGGGAGGCTGGTGAGGGGGGGTGAGGGTCAGGGGTAGGGATGGGTGGGTGGGTGGGATAAGAAAAAAATTGGATTTTGAGGCTAGAGGAGAGTTTTGGAAAATGTTTTGTTTGATTTTTGAAGGAAAGTCATTTTCGTTAGATTTGGGGAAGATAAGTTGATTTCCAAAACATTTAAACCAACCAAACATGAGAAAATTGAAAAACATTTTCCACCAAACACACCCTTAAATTAGTCACTTTTCATTTCTACTCTTCTTTTTTTCGCAAAGGAAATATTCATATTAGGAACATAACTCTTAAGAATATAGGAGTCCTATTCTCTTGGCTTCTCAATTTCTTGCAGATATTAGGATCTCTGACTGAATTACTAAAAAGGATTGAAGTGGTAGTCTCTTTTAAATTTAGGATTAGTTCAAATTTCATACATTTTGTAAATCTTTATATAAAAATATTTTAATTGTTTGCTTTCAAATTGTTTGATCTTTATATCTAAAATTTGAAATAACAAAATTTTACAAACACGCTAGGTTTATAAAAATTCTGATGTTTTTTTGAATTGGAAGTCTTTCTTTTAAAAGAAAGAACACAAAAAAGATTTAAATTGACAGTAAAATGGGTTGGGTGGAGTGGAGTTATTTTATTTGATAAAAAATTAGGTGGACCAATAAAAATTGGCACTTATTTAATTAAATTTTATATCAAATTTCTGTTAACTAAAGAGTATTTTTGAGTCTAATAAAATGTTGAAGGCATTTTTAAATCAATAAATGGAAGAAGAACTAAATTATTTATTATAGGTTAAGGATGTTTTTTTGAACCTTCTCTAGCTTGCAACTAGAGCTGTCAATAGGGGTGGCAAAATCAAGTTCTACCCGCCAACCTGATCCAATCCATTTAGGTTTGGGTTGGTTATTGACCCGCCCATTAGTAAGTTCAACCCATCTCAACCCAACTCATTTCAACCCATTAAAAATTGGATTGATATGTAACCTGAATTGGATTTTGAGAAATCTTGTGAAAATATTATTAAAAAACATTTTTTTTGATCTTATATGTTATACATAGTTATAATAAAGAAAAATAATAATTTTATTAGGTTTTAAAAGCTTATAAAATAACAAATAAAGCAATTAAAACTTAGAAAATATTGGGCGGGTTGGGTTATGACCCGTTACTAACCCGTTACCTAACCCATTTTGACCCAACCCATTTTGACCCAAACAAATTTGGGTTGGGTTGGGTCTTGACCCCGCCCAAATTTAACCCAACCCGCCCAATTGCCACCCCTAGCTGTCAATATGGGCTGGCCCATTCCATCTGGGCTAACCCATACAGGCTTTAAAATTTGACGGACCAGGCCGGGCTGGTCAATTTTTTTGTGGGTTAGAAAACGGTCAGTCCAACCCACACGTATGTGGGGTACGGGCTGTGCCGGACCAGCCCACTTTTTTAAAAGTATATTTTTATAATTTTTTAAATCAAATTAAAATTTTAAAATATTATTATAAATATCGACAATACAATATTACATAGTGTTTAGTGTTACTACTTGTTAATCAAATCCACAAATAAAATTATTTTTATAATATTTATTAAGTTTATTTCAAGTAAAAATATAAATAGCTAAATAGAAATATTAACCTAATTGTTTTCCAAAGATCATAATAAAACACAAAAAAATATGACAATATTCCATAGGCTTAACCTATGATTCCCAAGAAATTTTAGGAAATTTTTATTTCATCTAGTACATATTTTATAAACATAATTTTAATTTTAATTTTAATATTTAAAATTTTAAATAGATTTTGAGTTTGGACTCTTTTAATACTCTATTTTATTTTAATTTTTAATTAATTTTTATTTGGTCCACGGGCCGGTCCTACTCATATTTCTCAAGTCCCCCAAATTAGTAGGTTTATCCAGGTCGGGCTAAAAATTTTTTTTCTTAAATGGGCTCTAAAAATTCTATCTCAGCCCTATCAAATCACGAATTAGATCAGACTGGCCCAACGGGTCTAGCCCATATTGACGGCTCTACTTGCAACTGATTATTAAAAGATTGTGCTTATAAGTAATGTGAATACATATATCACCTTTTTTGTGCTTACATTATTTAAGATAGTAAATAAATGGTCTTGTTTTGAGAGTTGATTTTGTATTTATGTTATTAATATTTGTTGTTTTACTTGGTTAATTATTTCTTGGAGAATTGATTAACCAAACTTTTTCTGTATGACTTTATCTTGCAAATCAAGCATTTAAACTTGCTTTTTTCTTGTCATATTTTAATAAATTCAACTATTTGTTATTTTTTCCTTATAATGTTAGTTGGTATATCTTTTTTACTATTTGTTATTGTTATTATAATAGGCTTCTGTCTTTTGATGAAATACTATTTATTTGTGTAGGATAATATATCTAAAATTTAAAATAAGTTTGTGTGGATGCAATAATAAATGAGCATATATTGAGACTTTTTTTTAGGTAACGGTATATTATAAACCATTTTAAAATATGGATCAGAATTCGTTGAGCTCTGAAATAAATATTGACATGGCGTGAAAATTAAAAAATAATAATTAATGTGCATATCTATAAAAGACATATTTCAAAGTTGTGATTGTACATCGCACACGCCATTATATGTGTAACTCAATTCATCTATAATTTCAGATATTTTCAACCAGTTAAATTATTATTGTTAACAAAGCGGTGGAACTAATCTTTTAATGTTTTGATAATATCCAATTATGTTAAATTTAAAATTAAAAAATGACAACACGTAAGTATAATTTATTATTTTAACATATATACTTCATATAATATTCTCTGTGTTTGTAGAATTTGCATTTTCCTATTTCGACTATCATTATTTTTTCTCTCTCTATTACGGGGTAAATTCACATAAATTCATAAAAACTTAAATGTGTTTCGTGCGAAGCAATTGCCGACAATTTGCATAAAATCTATGAAGACTTCAATCTATTCCATTTCGCTTTGCATAGCATTAGGATGGTTTACAGTTCAGTTTGAATTAATCTATGGTTTAAATCAAAATTAATTAATTTAATAGGTTTTTAAATTATTGAAATCAAATCAAATATTATAGATATTTATCTGTTTGATTGCTTTTGATTTTTATTTAGTTGTTTGCTTTTTACCCAAGCATAAATATATATATTCTTTCTTCCCTTTTCTACTACTATTTCTTGACACTAAACGAACGGGAGGCTTTTTCATTTTATTTTTTTTCAAAACAGGAGTATAGCCAAGTGGTAAGGTATCGATTTTTGATATCAGTATGCAAAGGTTCAAATTCTTTTATTTCAGACTATGAACACCCGATTGGATTTGTACAGGGGAAGCAGCTGACTGCAGTCCCTGAGCCTGCAAGCTAAAGGTTTGACTTTCACCTACTTTTGCTAAGAGAAGAGAGAGAAGGGAATGACAGATAGCAGAAAGAAATCCTTCGAGCAACTCCAATTTTAAATTATCGATATGAGTTTCTCTCGAAATGTTTCGAGCAACTCCAATTTTAAATTATAGATATGAGTTTCTCCCGATGTTTCAAGTCTTTTAATAGAATATTCACTTAAAATTATTCACTTTTGCGCCACGTCAAATTTTAAAACTCGAGTTTCGACGCTCTTCTCATTTTTCCTTCTCATACTCTCTCTTCTTCTACTGTCATTGCGAACAGTGGAGGATTCTTTTTAATTCATAAGATAATAACAGTCCAATGAAGATGATCTTCTTAATCATGTTTTTTGGTTGAATAGAGAATTGAATTTTTTTGGGATTGTGTTGAAGCCTATGTCAATTGCTCATTATTATATTTATATATTTTTTCAATTCAATCCACATTTCAAAACCAACAATGAGATCATTGTTCACCAAATCCTTCATCCTAAATTTTGGAAGAAACAAAAGAATGAACTCTACAATGTTGGAGGCTCGAATTGGGTAATAAAGCTATTTTTGAGATCTTCATTAAAGCTTCAAAAACTACTCTTTCAGCTCAATTTCTTATGGAAAGATGTAAAATATCATACGGGTATTCTTTAAACTAAAATTTATAAATTTATTAATTATTTTTTTTTTGGTGATTCTTTTGTTTTATAAAGATTTTGGTTTAAGGAATTTGGAAGATGGAAGAACAAGAAGAAAAGGTAAGATCAAAAGTGCACTTCTTCTTATTTTTGGGTTCGTCGATCATTTGATGTTTTATGTCCACATTAAAACTTGACTAAATTCGAATCGCGCCTAATGAATAATTTATATTTAAAAAAAATAGAAAAGAAAGAATAAAAGGTGTGTAAAGCAAAATTACTGATGGGACCTATACATGTTGCTTGTCTCACCAAAGTTAAAAAAAAAAAAAGAAGGTGAACTCTATTCCATAAGTATTGAAGTTGTGAGTAGAAGAAAACTTAGCCCACGCTTCTTCCACTACTCTTTATAAAACACAACACAAGCCTTGTAGAATTCCTTTCATCATTTCTGTTATTCTAAAAAAAAAATTCTTAGATCTCTCTCACAGAAGAAGAAAGAAGGCGAGATAATGCTAAAGAGGCAAGATTCATTAGTGGCATCAGCTCGCCGCAAAACACCGCGGCCAGAAAATCAGCATGTTGTGAATTCTACTGGTTGCATGTCAGGTATCATTCAACTAATCTCTAAATATCAAAAAAAGACGAAACGCCTTACTTCTGGAATTAGAAAGCAAGGTAAAGTAGCGGTAGTAATTGGCGAAAATGAACAGAATGAAGAGATAAAGGTATCAACAAAAAGCCCCAAAATCGAAGCAGATAAAAAAGAGCGACCAATAGCGTTAGTGGCACGGCTAATGGGGCTGGAGGAAATAAGGTGCCTTCCGAGCCCTAATAGGAAGTCGGCCAGTACAGAAGAGGTAAAGAGAAGGAAGCTTCTAGAAGATTTGGGCAAGTGCAATGACGACTTAGAGTCCATTCGCCAGATTCTAAACTCACTAAAAAGGGATAAGCAAATTGGCGATGCAGTGAAGCCGACTCCATTAACATTGTGCAACAAATTCGCCAAACCTAAACATAATCATAATGGTCAGTTTTCTTCTTCCATTTTTACACTTTTTTTTTTTTTACAATAAATTTGCCGACAATTCTTCTCGTGAACTAGTTTTTGGGGGTGTGAATAAGATTCATGACCTAATTTTGTATGATTTGTATGATATCCGGAGTCATCTCACCCAATGTTGGGTAATGATTTCTTAATATATAAGTCGGCCTTTTGAGTTAATTTTTAGAGTGAGTTAAGCGCATAACCTAATTTTACATTTCCATTATCTTGATTTCTAAATCCATGAAGTTATCTTCATCTTATAAATATGTTAAATATATATTGAATTCAAGTACCTCGATCTGATATGATTAAATTTGATCATTAAGTTCAAAATATATTCTTTTATTATGTTAAATAATGTTCAATGAAATGGGTTGAGCACTGGGCACCATAAAATCTCATGTTGTAATTTCAACGGAGATAAAATGCAAGGTGATTTCTTTCCTCTATACTAAATTATGTTTAGTGTCCTAAAGTGAAATCATATAACCCAAAAAAATGAGTATTCCTCATTATTATTTTTTAGTAAAAAACGATTTTTCATACATTAGACATATAAAAAAAACTAAAAATAAAACATATATAAATTATTTTACGTAAAAACAAATAAACCCGGCCTAACCAATTTGATAGGCATGGTAAGTATTCTTTTTATAATCAGTTATTAAATGTTTCGAATTTAACAAATGAATCTAAAATTATCTTTAATAAGAAACTCTTTAATTTACTTTTAAAGTAGAGACAATTAATTGCTATCATGTTTAACGTTGGCGTAGATCTTAAAGTGCTAAAGTAACTGAATGAATAATGATATGAGGACGAGCATGGACCATTTTCATCATTACTAGTATTACTTTTGGCATTCAAAGGAAGCTTTTTTCTTCTTTCTTTTTTTTCCTTCGGAGTTAACATTGGAGCTTCGATTAAATTTGGATGGTGCACAAGGCCATTTGGGAGTGGTGCTCCCAACAAAATGTTCTTCATATGCATGATTCGAACCGAAGACCTCTAATTCAAGGTGAAACGGTCTTACTACTGCACCACAACCCATGTTGCTCAAAGGAAACTTTCTTCACCTCCTCTTCAACTAGAAAAAAGAAAAGAAAAGTTAAACTAACGATTGTTTTAATATTATATATATTATTGAAAACTTTGTTCAATTATTTAATTGTATCGTAATTACCAAAAAATTAACCAATAAAACAAAAAAAAATTGTATTTTTGGTAACGGTCTCTAGATCTTTTAATGGAATCTTTGGCTAAAAGCTTCAAATTGTTTGCCTCCACATAATAATTAATAATAATAATTAGTCGTGATTTGGTCAGAAAATGATGAAAAAGTGAAAATATGAAAAAGACATTCTACCCAAAAATATGAAAGTAAAAGCAAAAGTCTAATAGGTCCACTCTGCACTGTCTACACACTTTTTTTTTTTCTTTTCATGTTTTTATCAATAACATGCTTTATGATAAGATTAGACTACGGGTATAATAACTACTCTTTGAGACATGGATCGTTGTATTCCGCTACTAGTCTAATTAGAAGCCATATATGCTATTTGATAAATTTTACTATATCGTATTGTTAGATGAATTAAGGCAAGGATGAGGTAGACGGATTAAGGGTGGTTAAGAATAGTATAATCTTTGAAGAAATACATGCTCAAGTAAGTGCTTTCAAAGTAGGAATAATTGTTTTTTCTTTAAAAAAATCGCATAATCACTTTCATTTAATATGGGATATGTCGAATGTGTCATAGATACTCCAATCCTTTTTTAAAAAAATTGTAGCTTAGAAGCTTGTCAATTCTTCACCTTTCTATTTCATTCCTCATCAACTCATCCTCTGTCGAGGGAGGAGGAGGCAAGAGGCAGGAGGCTCATACACCTCTCTTAGGACATAACGACATTGTTGAAATTTATTCACCAGTATATATATAGAGTCATAATTCAAGCCAGTAATATGTATTGTTCACTTTGCCCCTGCCAACTTCACATATTTGTCCTTAAGCTACACTATCAACAAGCCAAGGAATAAATTCACGAGGATCGTTAAGTTAAAATGGATGATACATGCGTTATATTAGAACCGTGACAAAAATGATATTAGAGCCAAACTTTTTTACTATGATAGGAGAGAAAATCTTAACGAGGACACTGAGTCCCAATAGGGATTTATAATGGGGGAGGGGTCGAGGTGAAGAATGGGAGGATTTTTTATGGACAAGCTTCCGAACAAGATATGCATATAAAATTTTAGACAAATCCCACATCGAAAAGGGAAAGAAAAATAAAGTGATATATTAGACAAAATACAAGTTTACATGCATGGTGCATGCATTTTTGGACTCATAATAGTAAAACCCTATGGATAAATCTGTAGGGTTTGTTATCAAAATTCAATACTTGACATATGTTTGGATAGTGACAAATATGATATCAGAGTTGAGGCTTGCAAAGCTTTTGAAAACTGGGTGCATTTGACACCTTAGACAAATTCTATATTACAATGGGATGAAAAAATTAAGGTCCATAAAAGGGTCACTAACTACTCATTCTTTATGTTTCAATTTGTTTATCTTACTTTTTTTTTAGTTTTTTTTTTTTTAAATGCATCTCTTTTCTATTTTATCAACTCTTTAGTTTATCATACCACATGACATGTTTAAAAACCACAAAATTCAAAGAGCATTTTAGTACGTTAAACCTACTTTAATTAGTTTAAGACTAGAAAATTGAAAAATCTTCTTTACTTTTTCTAAATTCTGTGTCAAGTCAAACTAAAACAAAAGTGAATTTAGTATATTTAAACTATGGTACACGTAAACTCTGATCTCTCCGTAAAACTAGATATTTTCTTAAATATTTGACACAAAATTATTTACTGACACTCATGTAGTTGGTTGAAATTTTGTATTTTCTTTGTTTTTGAAGGACACATTGCACAACAAAGGATCAAGAGGCTAGAAGCATATGAAACAATTGATAAATTTACAAATAATGCACCATTATTTCACATGAAACCAAAGTCATGCAGCAAAGGCATGATTCAAAGTATAGAGGAAGTGTGGAATGAGAGTGAATGGGGAGAAAAGAGAGAGGCAGGGAGAATAGGGCTAATCTTACAAGATCACATTTGCAGGGACTTAATTGAAGAGCTCCTCAAAGAAATGAATTTACTAATTTCTTTTCGTTCTTTACCCTTTCTAGCATGTAAGAAAAGGCTTTTCTTCTAAATATGTCATATTATTTATGTTTGGTTTTTATGTCATTCTATATATGTCATATATAGATACTGAGATAGTTGATCTTTATTGCTACTATTTATATATTTACAGTAAGAGACTTTGAAAAACACCATTTCTATATGATATATACAATACATGAGTAATTGTTTACTATGTCTATTTTTGTATGAGGCGGAGTTAGGTGGGGGTTCGTGGGTTCGGACAAACCCACTAGCTTTTTCGTAGACCCTATATTTAATTAGAAAATTAAATAAATATATGTATATTAACTTATGAACCCCCTAACAAAATTGATTTAGAACCTCCAAACTCCTAACCCTGGCTCCGCCTCTGATTTTTGTTATACTTGATGTTTGTATATGTGACATATCAGTTTATGTTGAAAATAAAGGGATCTTATCACATGGAGGACATTGATAAGGTTTTGGGTGAAAGATCTTGAACGAGTTATGCTTTTCGATATCATATCATCGTCCTCTTCTTAAAAAGGATTGCTCCTTAAATCTAAATCTTGCAAAATCATAGAGAAGACAAACAATAACAAGAACCTCATAGCATGCACATACTTTTGACATAACCAAGAATCCATTATCCTCATGAAGAACAAATTATCATATGAATTAAGATTGACTATTTAACATAACATGAAATAAAGATATCATAAGTGAACCAATGGCTTCAATTATAAATAAACAACATCACATTGATTTTACGGGATATGGGGCATAATTGATCCCTTCTCTCAAGATAAGGTCACCTTCAAAATGGTAACATCACAAGATCACATACCCTCGAAGTGTTACCGGGTTAAAAGGGAAGAACATCCACATATCTAGGTCGATAAACTAACTATTTGCCCCAGTTACACTCTTACCAACATAAGATGTACTCTCAATCCAAGCATGAGTATAATCATATATATATATGCAAATAGAAAGTAAAGAAAGGTGTCACACAAAATAACTTCATTTAAAGTGTCCTCGCATTTAAGACCACTATTAGGTGCAAGATTTTCATCAAGCATATAATCAAGAGATGAACACACGAAGTGAAAGTAGTATTTAGTGACCTACTAAGATTAGACTTTGGAAACTTCTAATCTTATGTATGTCATAAATTTATCTTCTTATAATATTTTTATACCTTACATAATTAGACTCTCTATTACTGATAAGGATGTAAATAGGACGGTTTAAGACAGGGCAAGCCATGACCTACTAAGATTTTGGCTCACTCTGTCCTGCCTCGTTTAGCATTTTTTAAAAAAAAAATGTCTTGCTAACACAATTTTGCATTTTGTGATATTCTGTTTTTTAAAAAAGTAAACGGATGATGTTGTACTAGTTGTTACAGTCAAATAACAATTACATTAACAATTTCATTTTATATGCTAAACATAGATAATTTTTTTCTTTTTCTCTACCATACTATTAGAAATTATTTATTGAACATTTTGAATATTAGACACAATAGGTAAAAAAAGCTTATTCAAAATGTTAAGAATTAAATTGTCCATCAATATTGCCAACGGTCTAAAAAAATTCCTATGCAAAATGAAAGTGTTTGTCTGAACTGAATTTTAAAAAACATACTGTACCTCACAACTAAAGTGTCTAAACTATGAGATTTGGGCTGCAGACTAATAGCAAAATTGTAGTATGCAATCCAAATCCAAATCTGTACTACCCTATTAAAGTATTTTTAGAAGTATACTTTTTCCTACTTTACACCACTCCGCTCCATTTAGAAGCTTTTCTCCCATTTAGAGTTTCCTCTAACCTGCTCCATTTAGAGTTTTCTCAAAAAAATTAGCAATATTTTACAATCTTATTTAATTTGGCAATGTTTAACTATTTCCTATTGCATTTGGTGAACTGTTCTAGTAACATTGACAAATACATTTAGGCTAATACGGAATTATTTAGATAAGCCTAATTGAAAAAAGAATTAATTGAATGGTCATCACCTGCTCCAACTATTCAAACACGCCATTTAACAATGATAAGCCTATATTCAATTATTAATTTTACATGTTATTTTCAATATAATATTTTTAAATGATATAAACTCTTTAATTAACCTCAAAAAATAATATTATTATTTATAAAAGTAAATAATAGTAAGGATTAATTCTTGTCACTAAGAGGTAAGTTATCTATTTGCAATACATTATCTCAGATGTTATTGAAAAAAAATATATTTATTAATATGAAAGTTTGAATTGTTTAATTTAAAAATTTAAAATATTTTGTTTTATGGTAAAATGTAAATAGTTTTCTTTTCATATAAATTTTGTAACTTTTATCATTTATTTATAATTGTTAATATTGTCTTAAGTGAATAAAATGAGATTCCATTGAACAACCCTGGCTACATATTAGGCAGGTTACTTTAGTGGTGATGGAGAGTGAATAGGGATGGCAATGAGGCGGGGTGGGGCGGATTGAGCTTCCGTAAAAAATTTAATCCGTCCTGTCTTGCATAATAATTTTTTTCATTTTCAACCCATCCCGCCCCATCCCACCCGTCCCACATAGATTCGCTCCCCATAATTTTTTAATATTTTCTTTTTCTAGTTAAGTTTGATACTAAAAATACAATTTATAAAAATAATTTTTTTTTATTAAGTTGTATTAGTTTAATAGATAATGACTTAAAAAATTATTTTTTAGAGGTCAATTGGGAAACATGTAAGAAATTGTATTATTTTTTATTGAACCATTTTCATTTACTATCTTGAATATTTTAGTAGTTTTAAAGAAATTATCTTAATAAATAATGCTCTATCACTCTTATAACATGTAAAAAGTTAAAATTAAGTTTGAACCCACATAAAATTACATATACCCTCAATCCGCCCCGTCCCGCATTAGTTTTTTAAAAAACCACTTCAACCCGCCCCACACAATTTTAAACCCGCTCCACCCCACATAGCCTTAAACCCACCCCGCCCGCATCCGCCCCTCCCCATTGTCATCCCTAAGAACGAAATGTAGAAAAGCGGTTGATGGATAACTTTTTATGTGAAACTAGTCGGAGAAAAAAATAATTTTTTCTGAAGTATATTGTAACAAAAATAACTTTTAGCGGTAATAAATATTCACATTAACAAAGAGTATTAAAGTCTTTATCGGCATTAATTAATTATCATTGGATTCAATATCGCTATAGACTTTGGAAGACATTTACAAAGAGTGATAATTGCCACTGAAAACATATTTAACGGCAATTAAGTTATTATCATTAATTAATTACTGCTAAAGATTATTTTTGTGTAGTGGTAAAAAAAATAGGGAAACTTACATAAATATGCTATATTAAGAAAATATTTACCATTTATAGCAATAACATTTTTTTTTCACTTTGACACTTATAATACATTTATAATATAATTTTAATACATATTACATAGAACAATTCATAAAACACATATAATACAAGTTTTATTGATGGGTAATACATTTATCACACATTTTAATACACTTAAAATACATTGTATCAATGTTCTTACCAAACAAGCATGATATGTTTTAAAACATCTTATAATACATCTATACTGCATATGTAATTCACTTTTAATACATAGTGCAGATTTATCATAGTATTGCTATAAATGGTAATAAATAAAAAGTATCGCTAAAATCAGTAATTATTTATTCAAACGTATTTCTCTAATAATTTTTCCAAAAAAATATTCTGGATCATTATTTGTATATATTGTGGGTCAGAGTTCAATGTAAAGATGGTTTAAATTCCAATTTTCGTTGATGATCAGTTGATCATGGAAACAAACTTGTACTGATATAATAACAAGGGAAAAGGGCCAAAAATATTCCTCAACTTTCATTTAATCGTTGACTTTACTCTTACTGTTAAAATGAAGTTATTCTTACCCCTATCGTTACTATACTTATCATTTGTGCCTCTCTATGGATGGAAATCCCCCAAAATCAACCAAAATTAACCCAATTTCAATTGAAATTACCCAATTATCTATTTTAATTCAAACCCGACCCGCTATACTAAAGAAACTCATACCAATTAAATCCCCAGGTCATGTTTTCTCCTTTTTAGCACCTTTCCCCTCCCAAAAATGTCGAAGCAAATCCAGAAGATCAAGGATTGTTTCAATCTAGTTTTTCAAGCTTGGTGTTCTCTTGAAAAACAAGATTCTAAACCCACAATATTGTTTCAATTGGGTTTTTCACAGCCAACTGAACAAATTCTGGCACCATCTTCGGCTCCACCACCTCCTTCATACGCCGCAATTAGTCAACTCCCTTCCACAACAATCACTACACCAATAGCATGACAAACAGTAGACTTAAACCCTACCACCAGCACTTCATCTACTAAAACCACCACCACCATCACTTCAGGTACTAAACCACCACCACCATTAGTTCCGGCAGTACCATCACTGTCGCTGCACAACAGCAAAACCCTTTAGCACCCACTTCACTAAATGCTTAAGCAAGACAGCCCTTTGGCCGGCCATGGCAACAACCTTCACCATTTCAACACTTTTCCTTACCTCCCCCACCATCACCTCACTCATCATCATCTTCTTCTTCTTCCATTTTGTCTTCTTTGGTTTCTATGCAAAACCAAAACCCTAGAGGTGGAATGGATTATATGTTAGAGGGGTCGGGACATGAGTTTAATATGGGGAATGTGTCGTTTTTTAAGATTCGAATTAATTTAAATCGATTGGGGGATATCCGTCCACATAGGGGCACAAATGATGAAATCAGCAACGGCAAGGGTAAGAGCAACGTCATTTTAACGGTAAGGGCATAGTCAACTAATAAATCAAAATTGAGGGGTATTCAGGGTAATCTCACATAGTGGGGTTTAAGAATGATGAGCAACGTCATTTTAACGGTAAGGGCATAGTCAACTAATAAATCAAAATTGAGGGGTATTCAGGGTAATCTCACATAGTGGGGTTTAAGAATGATAAAGTGTACTCGGATAACAGCAAAATAGTACTACAACAATAATTCTATGATCAAACTTCACGAAACAATATAGAGTAACATAAATTGAAGAACAAATAATTACAAGAGTAGTACTACTTCTATTAGTAAGGCAACAAGCAAATGCACTCGTATTTACTAGTATAGATGCACTCCTACCTACTATCTTAATTCGTGTCCTCTACAACTTTATATCTAAGGTTATATCTTTGATAAGTTGTAACTGTGCCATGTCTTATCTAATCACCTCTCCTTAATACTTCTTTAGTTTAATTCAGCCTTTTCTAAATCCGTCCATAATCAAATTTGTACATATAATTTGGAAAATTCATCTGTAACCCATCTCAATAAACAATATATATGTTTTTGAAAAAAACTTTTTATGAAAAATTTGAAGGGATATGGCAAACACTTGCGTTCCTTAAACTTTTGCCTCATAATCGTGGTATCATATTTCAATTGTTTTTTGTCACCCCCAAAATTACTCTAATTTCATCATTGATCTCATAATTTTTATATTTCAAATACAAAATTTTTGGATATTTACAATTGATATGTACAATTATCCCTCATATTAAACCTGATCATGTACACACGTATATATAAATCATATACAAAAATTGTTTCAAAGTATTTCACATATTGGTCAAATTAAATGTTGTGTTTTCGTGATGAAATGTGAATGGAAAATGGAGGGAACAAAAATAAAGCGAAAGTGAATAAGTAACTTCACTTTGGGAAAGAGCATTTCTCCCATATTGACGCGATGAGAAGATAACTTTCAAAGTGATTAAATATAAAAGCACTTCTTCATGTTGTTAAGGGGTGGAGAAGAAGGTAAGCCTCGCGATCACTTATGCTTTGAAAATCAAGAAAGATTATTTTTGAACAAAATTTTAACCTAATATTTTTCATCACATGCGAGATACACTTGTGCAAAATCCAGATGCAACACATACCGAAGAGAAAGTATATAGTATGGTAACTACGTTGAAAGTGTGTGCATCACTTTCGCATTTGAGATACACTTGTGCAAAATGCAGATGCAACACATACCGAAGAGATAGTATATAGGATGGTAACTACGTTGAAAGTGTGTGCATCACTTTCGCATATGCTAAATGCAGATGCAAAGCATGCTGGAGAGATGCATCTCTTCATTACACTGGATGTTGATTGTTTCCTTTCTAAAGCAGCTTTTTAATGCTATAAATATTTGATTCTTCCTCAGATACTAAGTACGAAAAAGTAGTAATTGAGTATAAATTTTCAAGTTAAAAATTCCTCCTTGTTGCAAAACTCCAGTGTGATTTGCTATCGTTGTGAGATTCATCGAATTTGAGATATCACTATTCAACTGAAGTGAATCATTTTATCCTAGGAGGATGTATTATATAACCTCGGATATTTGAAGGAAATAATTTCCTTAAGGATACACTGTGAATTCGGTGGACTTGATTCTTAATTCTATCTTCTATCTTTTACTTGTTGGTTTACTATTTTTTCAGAAATAATTTGAACTACTGGGTTTTAAAAGGTGTGAATGGAAAATGAAAACTTGTGACTTTTATGAAGAGTTGTGACTTTAATGAAAAGTTGTGAATTTTATGAAGAGTTGTGACTTCTATGAAATGTTGTGACTTTTATGAAAGGTTGTGACCTTTCCGAAGGATTGTGACTTTTCTAAAGGGTTGTGATCTTTTCGGTAAGGCACAATAAGCACCTTTTCATACTACCCTTTGTTGTTTATAAATAGAGGGATTTTTCCTCTCATTTTAAGAGAACGAATTTCAAGACTTCTTCTTCTACAACTAAATCTAGTATTCTAAGTGTATTTTACTGCCGTTGAGTGGTTCGCTGACACCGTGGGTATAACTATTGATATATCGGTTAGTAAGATCGTTCTATCCTGAGATGATATATTCTATTAACCTCGGGTACTTGAGGTAAATAATTTCCTTAAGGGGACATTGTGCATTCAGCGGGCTCAATTTTCTTCTTTGAAAAAAATATTTTGTATATTATTTCTAATCTGTTTCTGATTCTATTTTCTCTACTGGTTTTAAATTTCTAGTTTTGAAAATACTTTTTAAACTGTGTTGTTTCTTACCAAGTTCTTCAAAGCTATTGTTTTAAGTATTTTAGGAATACAAGATCAACAACATGAACTTCAACTTATTGTTTATAAATTGTTATGAACTTATTGTTAAAGTTCTTAGTTTGAATACAAATTTTATTTTAAACGAAAATAACATAAAATTCCCAAGGTAGAAAGTGTTGAAATAACTTATACTACAAAATTCAAAGAAAAAATATAATCCAATTTTTTAATGGGAGCAATTATTTTGTGGAGCATTTATTCAATACTGTTAGAAAAACGAGAAATTAGAGACGGACAAATTTTCACAGCTAAGTGACAAAAATTTCATGCTAATCTCATTTAGCTATGAATTAGTGGCTGATTATAAAAAAGTTCAATTAGCTAAAATTATTTTAACAACGAGTTAGCTAGAAATTACTGACAAAATCCATTAGCTTATTTGATGTTTTCACGCAGTGATTCAATTCCTGCACATATTTTGCCATAATGTGGGATTCCTACCATCCTTTTGATGAAGGAGCTAAATTAGCATATGATTTTTGATGAAGGAAGCAATATATTTTTGTCTTTTTCGATTTATGAGTATTTATGTTCAATAATAAACTTTTTAACTTTTGAGTGATTTTCCTCGTGAATTTTGTTGCCAGGTGTTATCTCAGAATGATTATAGATTTAATTAGTATTTGGTTTTGTATGAATTTTTGATATTATATTTCTCTTTTATTTAATTTTGTGATATTTTTATTTACATAAACTACTCCAAAAAATTGATACACACACATAACTATTGATAATATATTAACCACGTACATATTTAAATAGTACATTACAAAGAATCAATATATACAATTCATTCTTAAATATTATATCGTTGAAGATTTATACATTTTATGATAACCGCGTTTAGTACAAAAATGTCTATCTGCAGAAAGTAAATGGTATTGCTACATTCTCATTCGTTTCAAATTGATTATATTTAGTGAAAATAATAATTTACCCCAAAAAATGCCACCATATTAATAATATATAATAATTATATTGTTAACAATAAGTTGACTTCATATTTCATAACAATTGAAATTGTCCCAGATTAAGATAACATATGGTGATGATTTAATTTTGCTAGTAATAGCACCAATATTCTCGACAGTCAAATTAAAAATACTTTTCAACTCCGAAACTATTGTTTTTTCAAGACAACGTAATATGTCATTGATATGTACATTTAGGGATGAAAATTTCCTTTTGTACACAATGTGCGTATTATATGTATTTCGTTATTGTGAGTTACAATTCTCTAATTCAACAACAATGATAATAAATAAAGTATATTTTTACAAGTAAAATATAAAAGCAGTAAAATATAAGTAAATTTGAAAAGTAAGAGATTGTTTTTGTTAAACCCTTGGCCTAAGAGATAAGTTTTTCAAAATCAGTTTGCAAGAAAATAAAACAAGAAAGAGCAAGATATCTAGCACAACAAATGAATGAATGTATAATAAATACACATTAAAGAATAAAAAGTACCGATATTGAGTAGAAAAAACAAAGTTATTCACAACCATCGTAACGGTCAATTTTATTATTATTAAAATTGAGAGGTTTATCACATTGATTTCACGTGCAATAATACAAAATCTTCTTTCTTACAACATTATATGTCAACAATGAATTGATATAGTCTGACAATCAAAGGTAAATTCTTAGTTTAGCTGCAATAATATTTCCACTTAACAAAACAAAGTGTTCTTCTTCCCACCTTCTCTCACATAGAGTTATTATTTATACTAAATATATAAAAAGACGATTAAACATTCCATTCATAAAATTGTAGACAAAATCAATGTTAAGAAATAGGCAATAGTTTGAGGAAGGATCAAAAGTGCACTAATATTGCAAACATGAAGGACTATTAGTGCTCGAAGTAAAAACACAAGGATGATTTTGAGAGTTAACCTAAAGACAAAGGATTATTTTGGGCTTTTACACATGTTGTGTACTGAGTGTATAATATTATATATCAAGTTTTTTAATATTATTGTAAAAAAAAAAAGGGAAAAAAAGGTCAAACCCATCGGTAGCCCCCTAAATTTGGCACTAAATTTCACTTAGACACCTCAACTGAGCGATATTCATTTTAAATACCTCAAGTAGGGTCTTGCTATGTCATTTTGACACGTTTTTTTCAATAAGTAAAAATATGTAAGGTGTGTGTTACACTCGCGAGTAACGTGTAAAGTATCCAATAAAATGAGGACATTTGTCATTTTCTCCCAAAATAATTCTGAAATAATGATTTTGAGTAAAAATAAAAAGATAACCAATGAATTAATTATGGCACGTGGCATTTTGCCCAAATAATTATAAAAAGAAAATTTAATCACTTTTTAAAAATGTATTTTGCATACGTGAAACCACCCCCGACCCCGACCTCCCCCCTGCCCGCCGACCCCAATCGTCTTCTCCACCAAAATCAAACCCACCCCTGCCCCCTTCGTCTTCTCAGCAATACACAAGCTCCCTCTATTTTTTTAAAGATTCAAAATATATTAAATCCTCTTCCCTATAAATTAAGCATCCGATTGAGTTTGAATGATTTGAGCGAAATATAATTTCTATTTCACATCTTAAGTGGAGTAAAAAAAAACAGATATTTGAGGAAATTATGATCAAATCAAATGAAGAAATTTATCTTCAATATCATCATTGAGAACTTAAGTGCAGGTGCCAAATCCCATGGAGAGTTGGAGACTAATTAGAGCATCAAATAGAGAATGGAATCTACAAAAGAGATAAAAAGGGAATTTGAGGGAATTATGATCTAAAAGGAATCTAAGGGTTAAACTAGCAAGCAACAAAATTGCTCAACTCTAAAATCTCTGTCACGGTTTTCACCATGGAAGGAGTTTAAACTAGGGAAAATGGTAGTTGAAAATTGGAGAAGATAAGAAATTAAAGAATTTTAAAAAAGAAAAAAAAGAAAAAAGAAGCTAAATAAAGCTCTGACGCGCTAACTGTTAGTGAATGTTATACACTCATTATGCCATGTCAGCAAAAAGTGTCAAAATGACACAGCAAACTCCTACTTAAAGTGTTTAAAATGAACAAGACTTACTTGGAGTGTCTAAATGAAAATTGATACCAACTTTAAGGGGTTGTGGATGGGTTCAGCTAGAAAAAAATAAGATAAATCACTCTTATTAGTGCTAAATACTCGCTGAAACAATAGTTACTAAAATTACATTTTATGTCAATTAATTGTTACGGCTACATATATCTGACAATCCAGATATAAGTGAGTCAAATTAGTTGCAATTTATTCTAAATGCATACTATAGAAAGCGGGATTCTCATGTATTTGGGATACCAATACCTCACTCGTCTTTCTCCTCTCTTGCTCGCCTCTCTTCGTCTCACGTCTCTCGTCTCTCGTCTCTCGTTTCTCTCCTCCTATGTATCTGAATTTCACAATTTCATATATTTATATATATATATATATATATATATATATATATATATATATATATATATATATATATATGTATCCAATATCAATTTCATGTATATGTGTATCCAAAATCTAGTTCATCCAGTGTATTCAATATCAAATATTAGTATATTATGTATCGAATATAATATATCTATAGCAAATTTGAACAATGCATATTTAATACCAAATACACATATCTTTGATATCATATATTTATTTGATAACAAATCTTAAGGTACTTTTAGACCCGAAAATGGAAGAATGTTATTTATAAGTCAATGGCAAAATGGTCTGGTGGACCCTTGTACTTGTATGAATTTGTATTGTGAACCCTTCTACTTACCTCTTTATCATCTGGACCCCTGAACCCATCTAAACTCAACATTTTAAACACTTTTTTTACTCTTGAGTTGTGCGTGTACCACAAACGTCTGACACGTAATTTCAAAAATAATTATAAAATGACACGTGTATATATACACCAGTTCATGTCATTTTGACATTTTATTATATTTAATTAATATATTGGTGATTTTTATTTGCCTTTTGCCACAAGATCCACCACTATCCCCCCACAATCTCATTTCATTTCTCTCTCATCTTCCTTACACTTTTTCTTTTTCAACCTCTTCTACTCTTTTCATTGAAAAAAAAACACCAGCAGCAACAATCATTGCTCAATCAAGGCAATCCGTCTCTATTTTCATCCAAGTCGGAGAAGAGAGGTTCACCGCTTGAGTGGATAGTGTGTCAGCGACGGTCTAGACCAGTATCTGTGTATGGCTATATATACACACATTTTTTCTTTTTCTTTTTTTTCTTCATTCCCACAAAATTGTTAGTGTATTTTTGTTGGTTTTGTTCGATTTTCAACTTATCTATGTAAATTTTGTAACTTATTTTCGTATTTGTGTGTTGTTTAGTCTAGATTTCATCTTCTATTTATGTCTTTGTTTAATTTTTAGATTTTTAGTTGATTTATATTGATTTTGTTGAAAATTTTTGGGGATTTTGCTTGTTATGCTTTCAATTACATGCTTCATGATTTCTATTAGATTATAGGATTTCAACAAAAACAACTTTCATGATGATGTAGAAAACTACTATAGGATCAACTAGAAAAATGAGGCAAAGAATTAACTGGAAATGCAATTAAAAAAAGAGAGAGGAGTATAACGATGAAAAAAGGAGAAGGAATTTGGAAAAAGAAGATCGAGAAAGAGGCAAGAAAAAGCTCAAATTTGTCTAATAATGGTGTTAAATGAAAATGGGGAAGAAGATGGCTTTATAAAACCCTAATGTGGTTGTTAGACCCTTTTAACCAGATCTCACGCTCTCCAAGTGTGTGTATCACACGCCCCTTGATTGTGTCTGCCACATAGGATGCCAAGTCAAAAAACGTGTTTAAAATGCAGTGTTTCGGAGAGTTCAAGGGTCCAGTTGACAAATGATTAAGTAAAAGGGTATAAGTATAGAGATCTATTAGATCATTTCGCCTAAGTCAATTTTATAGCTTAGGAGTATTTTTTGCCCTTTTCTAAAAAAAAAAAAAAAGTACTAGTGACATTTTGTTTTGGAAAGGAAGGTAATATTGTTTTTCTTTGGGCAAAAGCGTCAAAGCTCTCCAGCTATATATGCCAAGACCTAAGACCTTTCCAGAAAAAAGAAAATCCCTAATCTTTAATCGCAGGGAAAAATTGTGTTTGTGTTAGCGATTGAAAATGGCATCGTCTTTCTCCAGATGGCTCGTGGATCCGAAGAAGAACCCTCTCGCCGCCATCCACATGAAAACCCTCTCCTCTCGCCTCCGTAATTATGGTAAAACAATTATTATGTAGATCTACTCATTTCTAAATGTTCTAATAAAATTGGTTTGGATTTAAGTGATTGTTGTATATTCTGTTGAAATTGAATCAGCGCACTGATTGTTAATGTAACTGATTTAACTGAAAATGATACCGATGATTAGATCTTGTAAAAGATTCCAAACTGAAAAGGTGAATCTATCTCCGATTTTCTGTGTTGCAAATGTATGTCACTATTTAAAATTGTTCAGAGTCGATTATGCAAGGGTGTGGTCTAGCTCTTAATGAGTGGTGGGTGGATATTATGGAATATAGGTACAAATCAGGCAGATAAAAAGTGATTAGGCACCCAGGGGTATGACCTAGTGGTTAATGAAGTGGTTGAGAACTATGAGGTCTCGGGTTAAAAATCCTAATTGAGACAAAAAACGTTGGGTGATTCTTCTCATCTGTCGTAGTCTTGGTGGACAGAGTTCCCTGGTACCTGTTGCAAGTGGGAGGTGACATGTCTCTCGTGGAATTAGTCTAGGTGTGCGAACGTTAGCCTGGACACGACGGTCATCAAAGAAATTTTTTTAAAAAAAATTGGTGATTTATTCCCATTTGCCAAAGCTTGGGTGGTAATAATTACTCGGTACCCGTGTTTCTAGGAGGTAGCAAGTTGGACTGTACTACTACTACCATAAAATTAGTTTAGTTTCTTTCCCTTTAAGACCATCCTGTGTTTTGAATTGCTTATTGATTCTAAATGTTGATGTATTCTAGCATTAGGGCCGTTTCTACTGATGGACTTGTACTTCCCCAAATAGAAATCTTGGTATATTTTCCTTGGATTTGCCCTTAGTACATATGCTTATTGCCATTTGAAATTCTTCTGTTTTTATTTTCTTAGGTCCAGCTTGTTCATTTCATATACTTTACCTATTTCTATGATAATTTCTTTTTCATCTGTGTAAATACATATTCTAGCATTTGGGGTATTGATATTTATTGATCTATACTTTCTTGTATACAAACTTTCACGGCTATATCATTATTCCAAGTGTTTGATTTCTACAATGAAGTTTTGACCCAGTAGATAAAGTTGAGTGTTAAATTCCATCCGGATATGGTTTCTGTCCAACATAAGATGATGGTATTCTCCTTGCTATGTGTGTGCTTGAGAGTGTCAATTAACACTACCTTGTAATAATTATATCCCTGCCATTTGTCAGAATTGTAAAAACATGTATTAGTATCTAGATAATTGATACTAATCCATTTTTAATATATATATATATATATATATATATATCTCAGCTATCTTGACAGCAATCAAGTTTGGTGCAAAAGCAAAAATCTTCATCACTTGTTTTCTCCAACCAAATGTTGTTAGGATTCCTGTTTAGAATCAAAGAGCTGAGAGAGTTTTTTGTGTTGTTTTTTCTGCAAAAAGAATCAATTTACAATCTCATTCCAAAGACTTTTAATGCATTGTTCAGCAACTTAAATAGATAAATAAATAAAACAAATAAAAGCAAGTAGATAAAAGAGAAGGAAAGAGCGCGTAGTAATAATATCATCATTTCAATTATTCTGATTGAGTTGCAGTATCACCTATGTTCTTATGCTTTTGAGCTGCTTGTTAACTTTTCATTATGTTTTTTTTTTTTGTGAAACAAGGGCTCAGATATGATGATTTATATGATCCGATGTATGATTTGGATGTGAAGGAAGCTCTTAATCGCCTTCCAAGGGAGATTGTTGATGCCAGAAACCAGCGCCTTCTGCGTGCCATGGACCTCTCCATGAAGCACCAGTACCTCCCAG
Organism: Solanum appendiculatum; assembly: GCA_018342035.1. Classification (NCBI taxonomy): domain Eukaryota; kingdom Viridiplantae; phylum Streptophyta; class Magnoliopsida; order Solanales; family Solanaceae; genus Solanum; species Solanum appendiculatum. The sequence continues at coordinate 232,256 of JAGDQO010000472.1, forward strand.
AGGATCTCCAGGTACTTAATAGAATTCCATCTTATGCTGCACTAAGATAAATTGAGTTATATGTAATTTCCCCATGTGAAGCATTGGTGCACCTGGTAATGTAAATAGCAACAATTGAAGAACACTTTGGGTGCTCTGTGCTTTTTCCCCCTCTTCTTTACTTTGCTGCCTTCTTTAATTTCTTATTTTGTTCTCATTACCAAAAGAGATGTACTAACAAATTGTGGACTAGGAGTTGACAAATCAATCAAAAGCAAAAACATTTACTTGGAATCATGTGAAGGCGGTGATGTTGCATCTATAGTCATTTGGCCAAGATTATGGGAGGCGAAACGTGCTTGTTTTAAAATCATGTTCTGGGGGAAAATAAATGCTTCTGGGGAGTCGCATAAGTTGTTTTTTAGAAGCTAATAAAGTAGCTTTTTTCCATAAGTATTTTTCAAAAAGTATTTTTGAGAAAAAATACACTTAGTAGCACTTTTATGAGAGAGTTATAAATGTGTTTTTTAAGGCGAACTCGTAGATGGAGGAAGCAGAGGTGGTGAAATCATATTAGCAGTTTTTCTTCTACCCCTGTAGGCTTGGAGTCAGAAGTCCCAACCATTCATTAACTCCCAACAGTGGGGTGAAGCTGCAGTGTTTTGGAGAGCGAGAAGCGAAAAAAGTGACAAGGGCTCGCTTCACCAAAGCGAGGAGTGTGAAGCGAAGCACAAGCTTTTTTCAACTAAAGGGCTATTTAGTACAAAAACAAAAAATATCAAATATGCATAGATAAATAACCAAGAACTCAATAGAAATAACATATTTAGCAAATCTTTCAATTCTTAAATTAAAAATTAATTATAATTTACTACCAAAAAAAGGAACAAGGAAAACAGAGACAACAACAAAAAACATTATAAAATAGAGGGAAAATTGCAGAATATGGACCAAAAACAGAGCACAACAAAGAAAGCAATACAAAGCAGAGAAAAAAATTGCAAAACTGAAAGAAAAAAATTAGAGAAGATTATATTGCAAAACAGAAAAAAACAAAACAGGGAAAATTGCAGATTGCAAGTTGAAAAAAAAAACTGTAGCCAGAGAAACAGAGAAAAGAAGAAGAAGAGATGAAAAACTTAACTTGCATTTGCTTGAAAGAGTGTCACAGTAAGAGAAGTGAAATATAGGGAAATGTTTGGAAAGAAGGCGCGAAGTGTTTTTACGAAATTAAAAAAAAAAACTAGTTACAGTCAACCTCGCTTAAGCAGAAAAGCGAGCTTTTTTTTGCTTTTGTCTCGCTTCTCGCTTCTGGGACTGAAGTGCTCGCTTTTTTACTATAGCTTCGCTTCACTGCAAAAAAGCAATACAAGTTAGCTTCGCTTTAAGCGATGAAGCACTCACTTTTAATAACACTGGGTGAAGGAAGGCATTTGCCCCTTGATTCTATATGTGGATTTAATTGCCTAGACAAACATGAGTTTAGTTAGTCGATTTATTAGTGAACAAGACTTCCCAATCAAATAAGCACTTTTGCAAAGTTCACCTTCCTGCATTTAAAACAAGACCCCCAAACCCCACACAGAGGGAAAAAAAAGAATCAACCGCCCAAAAAAGAGAACCGACAAAAAATGGGAGGTAAAGGAAACATGAAGATTGAAATTCTTCTTTGACCCTTTCTTGCCTCTCTTTTCTGTTCTCCATTTATCCATTACCACCTTATATGCCAACTATTGAGCATCAGTGTGGTATAGTGTGTCCAAAGGAATTAACTAATTTAGATGAGCCCTCAATATGGTGTTTATAAAAAATCTTTACTAATCATGACTTTCCGTTTGAACTCTTATCAAGCCAATTATACAAAATAATAAGTACCAGAAGTTTCTATCTTCTACTGCTATATAGATTTATGACAAGGCTAAAGTACTCCTAAAAAGCAGTCCTAAAAAAGTGTACTAACATGACTAAAACATATATTCCCAACTAATTGTTATAGCCTTTTAGGTATTTTTCTTCAATTATATCCCATCTTTTGGAATCTGTGCAACTTGTTTGGGTTTGTGGCATAGTTATTTTTGTTGGTTTATACCCTATTTTTTGCCAAGTTTGCATGGATTCGAAGAGTGTAGGTCTTTTGAGACAACTTACTTTCATGGGATTTTAAGTCTACCTCGTATCCTTTTAACATCTTCACTTACCATGGTTTTACACTTTCAAAGGCAATTGAACCATCTCAAGTGTAGGTCTTTTGAGACAACTTCCATGTGTTTTTTGGGATTGTTTTGATTTGAGGAGCAGGGAGCAGTTGATTATAACCATCCATTGGGTTGGGAAAATTATGATTGTTCCTTATTCTAATACTAACGGCAATGATCATCTCCGCTCTGTATAGTGTCAAAATCTGATACTTTTGATAGTCCATAATCTTGTTTGTTTTTTTCCCTCTTTGCCTTCATATTGATCCTTTCTGGAAGAACGGATTGAACGGCCGACCTTCTCCCAGGGTGTTACAGAAGAAAGTAGAGCAATTGTGAAAAGTGCATTTGTTTTTTGGGGGATTGTTTCAATTTGGAGAGTAGGGAGTGGTTGATTATATTGTTCCTTATTCTAATATTAACTGAACTAAATGCTGATGTTGGTATTTAACTTGTTCAGTATTCATAAAGTTTTAACTAACTCTTGCAGGCAATGCAAACACCATTTAGGAGCTATCTTCAGGAAATGCTGGCTCTTGTAAGTTTCCATTTTCTATTTCTGGTTTCAGCTCTGGATGGTTCAGTTGTGTTTCCAGTTTCCATGAGAATACGTCACTGCTCATCATGTCAACTTGAGGCATCTTATGATCATCGATCTCTTAATTGAGTTTAAAGCTTACTTTTATTTCAATCTGCTTCCAATGGTCACTCTTTTGGTCCTTGTATGTGCCTTTTATTTTCTTGTGATCCATGTGCCTAGTAAATGTGGTCTTGTTTTTTGTTTGGTGGAGCCACTTCGCATCTTCTTCTCTGCCTTTTTTCATTTTCAGTAACCTGCAAAATGTGTATGTAAAACATTGACTTGCTGCTCCCCTTTCTTGCTTTCAAGTTTTTTCTTTTCCTTTTTTGGTTGGCATTTTGGCTCTTGGTCCATACTGTACTCTTTTATGGCTCTACATGATCACTGTAGATTCAGGACGATTATACCTCATGTTCATTTGCTGACGTTCTTAGAGCATAATGCCTTAAACTAGAGTGATCATTAATAAACTTGGTTTGTATAATTTGCAGGTTAAAAGAGAGAGTGCAGAACGTGAGGCTTTGGGAGCTTTGCCTCTTTATCAGCGTACACTTCCTTAAAGAAATCTCATCTCCCTTTAAACTTTTTCCATTGAGAATAACTACTGTACTAGTTGTAGATCTCCGTGGCGGAGGTAGAAATAACAGGATGTTTGCTTCTATGATCCAATACTTCAAGTTAGTCATCCTGTGGGCTTTATCATTGTAAACCTATATTTTTTCATATGGGACGTACATTTTCACCAGAACGCCCATATTGCTCTGGTTTGACAGGTTTTATCAGTGTTTCCGAGTATTATACATCCTGGAACGTAATTTTGCTTTACTTTCTCATTTTGTTTTAGTGTATGCATTGTGGATTTGTCGTAAAAAAAATCACAACCACAACCTACTGAAAGAAGGAACAAATTATCATAGAATCATAAAACTTTGTCCACCAAAACTAGATGCAAATTCAACATCTAACCAAGTTAATTTCCTTGTTTACTGGAGTACAAAATTTGCTAGTCCTTGGGAACAACATAGCAACGGATAATTCAGAATCAGAATAGGTCCAGTTCAGGGGACAAATCAATAGGAAATTTTATTTGCGGATGAACTTCTAAGAAAGAGTTGATCATTCGAAGTCTTGAAGGAATTTGAGCGCTGATGTAGCTAAGAGCCACCTTCATAGTCTAGGTAGCATGGGATTTCTTTTGAGTAAAATACAACCGACATGCCTAATAGAAGAAAATCAATAAGTAGTATTGAATAAAAAATTTAAAATGAATTTTGAGGGGAAAGAAATGGAGAAGCAAAAGAAAAGAATTCGCAGTAGAAAGAAAAGGTTGGTGCCTCTTCTCTGCTTTGATGTTAATGATGTCTGGAAATTCTTTTAGATTAATCAGACGTGAATTTAATATTTGAACTTTATGGATGTTGTTTTTTTAGATTTTTAGCCATATTAACTCATTGTAATTTGAAATTTGAGTTCAGAAGTTAACCTTTTTTATACTTCTACTGGTTTTTGCTAGGTATCATAATTATTAAGATTGGTTGAATCTGTCAAAGCTATGTCAATTTCTTTTCAATAAATAAAAAAGAGTTGATATAAGCCATCACAATATTAGAGTATATGAATGTATTGTTTACTTAGGTTCTCAATACAAATTAGGCAATGTTTATTACTTCCAAAAATAATTATTACTAAGAGGAGAATGCAAAGAACATACTCAATTATATCTTTATTTTCTAAAATGATAATTACTTCTTCTGTCCATGTTTAACTTGTCATACATATCCTTTGAAAAGCAATAAATAGAATGATAATTTTATTACTATCACCTCTAATTATTACAAGTCATCTAGCTAAATATTGAGAAATGAACAGTACTTAATAATAAGAATAAAATAGGTATAAAATGATAAATTATTTCTTATTTTTTAAAACTGAACATCTATTTTTTAATATTGTACTTGGCTAACCATCAGAGGGATGGTAAGTAGTTTGTTCGATAACTTACCCACGAAAATGAATTTTCTTCCGATCGGCCACCATAGTACTAAGACCAAAAGCCTACTATACATTGCTAGGCAGTCTACATAGAACAGAAGTCACCAAACATTAGAAAGAGTACTTTTTTCTTACTCGAAGGAACCATTGTCTTGTTGTTTGAACTTTCATTAAGGATAGATCTAGGATTGAAAGAATCACAATAGATGGATAGCATCTTCAAGGGATTGATGGCTTCTTCAAAAAAGGTATGGCCTCCAGAAGATGAGAATTTTTCGTAAGGATAAAGTCATTATAATGAAAGTGAAAAAATATTTTAAATTGTCTATTTTTAGTAAAAACAACAAATAAAATGATCCAGAGGAAAACATTATTTGTTTGGTAATATGTCACATTTCTTAATATTGAGAATTAAAAAAAATGAAAAAAAAATTCGACTAACTATTTTTAGAAAGAACGATAAATAAAATAGTCCAACATAAACATATTACTTGTTTGGTAATATGTCACATTTCTAGGAAGTAAATGGATCATTCATTTCCCCTTGACATACATACATACAACCGCACTTCTTCAATTGGTTCATAGTTTGATAGTAATTGACAGCAGAAAAAGATGTGTGGCATTCAAGTGATGACGCGTACTTTCCATGACCAAACACATTTAACACTTTATATTCCCCACATAAATGTTTATTGTTAGTTATGATTGCAAAATCTAAGCAATTAAGTACGCTCCATGTGCAAACATGTTCGATTGCATATGTTCATGCATGCAAAACTTCGTGCAATTTTAATGATAGCGTTATACGATATCATTACTCTCTTCGTTTCAATTTATTTGATGTTAATATCTAACACAAAATAGAAGGATAAGACATATTATCAGGTAACTCTATTCATCAAAATTAGGACAGATTGGTAGAATCATCTAGTTTTTTTGGTCTCCATTAAGATTCTCAATCAATTTATTGACCACTAAGCCACATTCTTGGATACCTTATTAATTACGGAAAAGGGTCAAATATACCCTTGTACTATTCGAAATAGTTTAAATATACCCTTCGTTATACTTTCGGTTCAAATATACCCCTCCAGTTATACTTTCGAGACAAATATATCCCTCTCATTATATTTTGGCTCGAATATACCCTTAATTTTAACGGATGGTTAAATAAAATCATATATAAAGGTAAAAATTGTAGATTACAATTGTATAAGTATAATCAACATATAATATTATAGTCATGAAATTTTAAAAATCATGGAACGTAAGTGTTTATTAAATAGTATAGGTAAAGGGGGGACGACCATAGCCAATTGATCAACCAAATCAATTTTTCAATTGAAGTCAAATATTTGTATTGACTGTTTGTTAAATTCATAAATTGAGTTTCTATTCAATCTTATAATATTTAGGAGTCGTTTGGTTTGAATTCAAGTTATGATGCGATTAGTTATGATGGGATAAATTATGATGGGATTAGTTATGATGGGATTATTTTTTATTGAGTGTTTGGTTTGTTGTATTCAAAATAATAGGCATTGCATAAATTTTAAGAACAATTTATTTGTTTATAAAAGTACCCTTCACATGTGAAAAGTGATGTATAAAAAAGGATTTAAAAGGATATTTTTGTCATACTTATTTTATCCCGGAATTATTATACCACCCAAGGGAAAAAATAACTTATTTCGGTTCTAATTATTAATCACGGGATAAATTATCCCGGACATACCAACCAAACAACAAACTAAATGATACTATATTTAATCTCATGACTATTTGGTATAATCCTTCACACCAAATGACCCCTTAGAGTTATATAAATAGAAGTAATTCAATTTCTCAATTGAAGTCAAACATTTGTGCCAAGGTTTGATCCACAATTTTCATGTTCTTACATCTTCATCACCTTGTGTAATAATAGTTACTCCCTCGGTTCACTTTTACTTGTTTAGTACTCCCTCCGTTCAATAATAGTTGTTTACTATATTAAAAATAGTTGTCCAACAATACTTGTTCAATTTAAAAAATCAAGAGATAATTTACCTTTTGTGTCTATTTTACCCTTGCTATTAAATATTATTTATCATCTAACACATTTCTCAAAACATTTAATTTAATAAAGTCAAAGGATAATATAGTAATTTTACCCCTATTATTTATTGTTTCTTAATGGGTGCACCAAGTTAATAGTGGACAACTATTTTCGGATAGAGAGAGTATTTAGAAAATAGATTTTTATTTTTATTTGTCATTTCTTACATATCAAGAAAAGATAATTATCTTTTTTCATATTATCTTTACCATTAATCATTTATTCCTCAAATTATTTATCAAGATCCACTACTAAACATTAATTGATAAAGTTAGTGTGATAAAATAGTTATGTCAATTTTTATTTTTTAATAGATGTATCAAATATAAATATAATAAATAAAAATGAACGAAAGAAGTATATTTTAGAGGAAAATTTTAAAAGAAAAATAGGCTATTTGTAGTCATTTTACATTAAGAATATACTAGATTTTTTACCTGAATTGTGACAGACCCGTGTCAAAGTGGATCGTGCCCTTTAGCAGCTCCCTACTATAAAAGTTTTTTTTTCAATAGAATATTTTTTTTTTTTATTTATTTAATGTTCGATATTTACATCGAAGTCTAATTATTTTAAATACGCACTCAATAAGACTCTATTAGAAGAAAACGCTCCCACCGAGGATTCCAAACGTATCTAGTTTTAAGATAGTAAAATAACCTCAAAGTGAAAGCACTTTTTTTAACAAGAAAATTTACTAAAATATTGTGAATATAATTAAGTAGAATGTGATCTAAATTTTCCACTTTTTTTCCTCTCTTTTTGGTAGGTATAGTATAGGTAGAAAATGACAACTAGCCGACTCTTTTTAATTGGACCACAAATTCTTGAGGCTTTTAAAAGTCATCTCACGTGTACGATATTCAATATCTTTGTCTCCTCGTTCTATTTATACGTCGTTCTTATTAAAAATAAATATTTTTTAATATTTGTCATTTTACAAAATAAATACATAAATAATACTTATTAATCTTTCTAATTTATCTTTGAGAGTTATTAACCTTAAAAATATAAATTTGACCAATATAGAAAAACAAAGTAATTAATTTATCAAATTAAATTAATTCATGTTCATTTATTAAAAATTTGACTTCAAGAAAACACTCCTTCTGTCTAACAATGCTTATCCACTATTGACTTTGCACACTTCTTAAAACACTATAAATAGAAGGGTAATTTTACTATATCACCCTTTGAATATTATAAATACATTGTCTTGAAAAATGTAACAGGGAAATAACTATAATTAATGATAAGAGTAAATTAGGAACTAAGTATATAATTATCTATTGATTTCATAAAGTGGACAAGTATTGATAGACATCCCAAAATAGTATAGTGCTATTGTTGGACGGAGTACTAATTAAGGATATAATGATAATCTTACTAATTTTTAAGAAACGTGAAATCTAAAATGGTGACAACTAAATAAGAACGGATGGAGTAGTGTGGAGAAAGAATATTTCCTTTCATATTCCACGAAAAATACTTAAAAGACATAAATTAAAAATATTTTTATTATTATCTTTTTAATTATTCTTAAATTATTTTCCTAAAAGTGTAAAGTAGTAAAGAAATTCATAAAATAAAGGATAAATATATAAATAAATCAATAAATAATTCACTTAATAGGAATTAGAGGGAGTTTTTTTGTTTTATATAAGAAAAGTGGGAATAAGAAAAAAAAAATCTTATTCTACATAAATCAATCAATTTTTTCTTAGCTACATAATCATTTTTGAAAAAATGACTCGTGGAATTGTACATAGTAGGAAATACCAGTTGTTATAAATATTTATTAAGAATGAAAAAAACTCTGAATAATAACTTTTATCTGAGAAATCATAAATAATTTTTATGTGAAAGTTGTAGATAAATGAAATTGTCCATCTTTTAGCCTATTTTATATCCATGCTAGTGCTTTTATTTCTACTTTATTTAAAAGTTAGTAAACCACAAAGTAATATTATTACGACTTTAACATTTTTATACAATATTGGTCAAAAAATTATACATAAAATCATGCCACTATAAGATAATTATATATAAATCTCTATAATAAAATTTAAATTGTACTAAACGATTAGTGATGACTAGCCTGATATAACAAGTTAAATCGCAGTAAAGTTAAATAGTAATTTTTTTTTTAAAAACACCTTTTAGCTTATTTTATTTATATCCATGTACTATTGATTTATTTTACTTTATTTTAAGAGATTTTTTTAATTTTTTTTTAAATCATAAACAAAAAAACTTTTATTTTTGGCCACATGCATCTCTTTTTCAGCCGACATTGCTGCAATGATATAAGGATGACTATTTACTACAGGACCGATATCTTATTTTTGTCTCCAAAAAATCCAAAATCAGAAAATGAATTATTAATTAATAAATATACTAAAGGAAAACTAGAAAAGAACAATAAAGTTCGTAGGGGCAAAATAATTCTTTTCAAATTTTGGGCTAAAGACAAATAGTGTCCAAAGTTTTCTTTTGTCGAAACATTACACCGCATTAATCATCCATCAAAAGAATAGTCGATAAATATATATATAAATAAAATAACCACTAAATATTTTTCAATGAAATTGGTGAAAAATTCTAATGGAACAATAGTAATTTTTGGCACCACATGAATGAAGGTAAAAAGAGAAGTGAGGCCGAGGTAGAAAACCGGCCCACATGCATAAATAAATGAGGTCCAGTATGTCTGGTGAAACTTCAAGAAAGCCCAAAAACAGGCCATGATCTTTGTTTCATGGATTAGGTCAGATACATTTTCCTCTCTTTTGTGGGGTATTTTCATGACTATGAGCCCACACCAAACACCTATTAACTTGTGAATTTCTACCCACACAAAATAAAATTAAAAAATTGTAATCTATAGGAGGATTTCTTTTGATTTGTGTTTCCTTGTTTGTGGCAAAATAATTCATTTTTGTAGCCACTCACTCACAAGGAACAAACTATATATTTCTAAATAGCAGGGTGAGGGTTTTTCTCGAGGAGCGCATTCTAAAGTCTTTTCTTATTTTTAAACGACTTAATATTCAGTTATTAAAAATAGATATTAGGCTTTTTAAATGAAATTGAGTGTGTCGATTTGGGATATTTATTTGATCTTTTCTAATGTATCAAATCAAATTAAATATTATGAATTTTTTTCTTTATAAAATAGAACTAAATTAGAAGAACACATTGTTAAATGGAACAAACAAACTCAGCTAACCTTTTGATTAATGTGATAAAAAATAAAAAAAAGTACATCCCGAATGAATCTCTATCAACTTAGGAGCCTGGCATTGCTGTTAAAAATTACTATTTATTTTAGAATTATTTTTTAAAAATAATTTCTCAATAAAGTGATTTTGAAAAATAAATAAGTTATGTTTGGCTAATTCATTTGAAAAGTGTTTTTGATAAGCACATTGTGTTTAGCTAATCCTTTTTTAAAAAGTGTTTTTCATAGTCAAATTACGAAAAAAGACAAGTATCAATACAGTTTTTAATATTAAGATTATTTTATAAAGAGAAATAATTTTAATTATCTATAATAAAAAAAATTAATTAAATTTTTATTAAATTAAAATGTACATATTCAAATTTTCAATCAATATTATAAATAAATAAATAAATAATTGATATAATATTAACATGACAATTTGAATATAATTAAAAATATCAAGCAAAATAAATTTAAAAATCATTTCACAAGTTAAATCACTACATACGAAAAAATCACCATAAAAATAAATAAATATAAAGTATATATTGGTAAATATGAATACATGGCAGAGATATTTGGTTGAAAAAATATTTTTCTACTTATACTTTTGCTTTTTTTAAGAACTAGAAGTTTTTAGTTTCTTCGTGTAGAAAAATTGTGTCTGCTTCTATTTAAAAATATTTTTATTAATTAGTCAAATAACTTAATTTTCTTTTTTAAAAAATAATAATTCAAAATAAGTGTTTTTGGCTTCTCAACAACATTGTTAAACAGACTCTTTAAGTATGTAAGAGTTAAAAGAATTACACATCTTATTTTTGGAAAACATTTTTGAAAGCTAAGGCTTAATTTTTTGCTTAAGGGAGTAAATGGAGTTTGGATAATGGGAAATTGATAAATTTCTGGCTTGATTGGTGGTGTAATTATGGGTCACTCATCGACAAAGTTAATTAGTATTAATATTAATCAGATCACATTTAAAAAAAAAAAATTGATGTGTTATGTAGTTTCATTCCTTAATCCATCCGATATAATTAATATTTAATCTATTTTATTTTTAATAATGTTGTATTTGAATTACTTGAATTGAAATAGAATTTGTCTGAAAATATTGTATTTTTAGAAAGCTCAAATATTTTACAGACATAATAAGTTTATATCTAACAAGTTTAACTCATCACTAAAGTCACCGAGAGCCCATTTGGCATTGCTGCAAAAAATTGCTTATTTTTATAAGCACTTTTTAAAAATGGCTTTTTGAAAAAGTGTTTTTTGAAAAAAAAACAACTTGTGTTTGCCTAATTTATTTGAAAAATGCTTTTGATAAGCAAATTGTGCCTGACTAATCTTTTTTAAAAAGAATTTTTGAAAGTCAAATTACGAAAAAGGATAATTATCAATATACTTTTAATATTAAGATTATTTTATAGAGAGAAACTATTTTAAATATTTATTACAAAAATTTTAATTAAAATTTTATTTTAATTAAATTAATATGTACATATTCAAATTTTCAATCAATATTATACATACACAAATAAATAAATAAATAAAATATTAATATTAACATGATGATTTAAATATAATTAAAAATATCAAGCAAAATAAATTTAAAAACCATTTCACAAATTAAATCACTACATATAAAAAATTCACCACAAAAATAAATAAAGTCCTTCATATTTTTAATCTTACAAAAATATTGTTGTTGCCTTTATTTCTAATTCTATAAAATAAAATATAAATAATATATAAAATAATAATATGTAAACATAAAATAAAATAAAAACTTATTATATTAAAATAAAAAATGAAATTCTTGAATTAAATTTAACCAAACTTATGAGATATGCTAATTAATTCAAAAAAAATGTTTTTTTCTTAAAAAAAGAAGAAGCAATTTTGGCCTCCCAACAGCAATGCCAAACAAGGTCTGAATCATCAAAATATGAACCATATGATGGTACTATGAACTAGGTTCATCTCACAAAGCAAGCTTGATACTATGAATGCTAGACTAATGATTAACAGAACTGATAATATTATTAATCATATATACATGTCATTTTCTTGTAGTAGCACATTTTTATTTCAATTATGTGACATATATGAAAAGAAAGAAATATAAATTTAATAGAAATGTAATGTCTACCTACATTTGTTATTTGCAAACATATTAGAGATAGCTTGGTCTCCTCCTAATTCAGGAAAAATTAAATTAAATATGGATGATAGTAAAGAGCAAAAAAATATTATTTTTTAAGAATTTTGTAGAAACGATCAAAGAAAATGTAATATTAGAAAATTTAGGTAAGATGAGATGAGCCTCGAGCTAGTAATGAACTATAAAGTATCAAATGAGAGCTAATTTATCTAAAGAAATGGCATATGGAGCATTAGAAGAAAAAATAGAGTGACTATATGTAGGGATGGCAATAGGGCGGCGTGGGGTGGGGCTGATTGAGTTTAACCCGTAAAAATTCTAATCCGTCTCGTCTCACCCCGCATAGTGTTTTTTTATAATTTTAATCCGCTCCGCATAAATTCATCCTGTATAAACTCGCTCGGTCCGGCCCGGCCCCATTCCCTCATAAGTATTTTTTTATTTATGTGTTTATTTTGCTATTTACTTACTTGTAAATTTAAAAATCCAGTGGCCATGTTTAAATGTATGAATATTTTAAAAGCAAAAATTTAAATTTTTATGCATATAACCGTATACTAGTTCATAATTGTCCTTTAGTTTTAAAAAAACTAGCTCGTAATTGTATTCCAAAAGCTAATTGCTACTAGGAGCAAACCCGTCCCGCATTCGTCCCGTACCCGCTTAGCCTAAACCCCGCCCCGCCTCGCATAGCTTAAAATTCGTTCCGCCCCGCATTCGCCCATTCCTAACTATCTGTTGTCAAGCTTATCAACAAGGTTGAACTTCACCCCCTTAGGCCTATTATTGAAGATTGTATATACTTGCTTGAAGTTATTATGGAGAGAAACAAATAAATGTGTAGATTTTCTGACAAATAAAAGCTATAAATATAGAAACGAATTGCTAATATGAAACGAGGCGATCAACAATATGAAATTTTTGCTTCTGAAAAATTTCAGTAATGTAGCTTAGTGGTGTTCATGATTCAATTTCAATCAATTTTTATTTAAAACATGACCAAATCAATGAAGTCGATGTTTCTGGGAGTTAATTTCTATCTATTTTTTAAAATAAAAAAATCAATATTTTTATCAACCATATATACATAAAAAAGCCACTTAGTAAATTCAATAAGAAATCAAAGTAATTACTCCCTCTAATCCATACTAAGTGAATTATTGGGATATGACACACTTCCTAAGAAAATTGTCTAAGGACATAAACGAAAAATTACTTTCTACTATTATTTTTTTATTCTCAAATTATTTTCCTAAAAATATAAAGTAGTTAAAAACCTCATTAAGTAAAGGATAAATATGTAAAAAAAAAAACTCAATATATTTTTTAAATTTTAAATAATTAACTTATTTTAAACTATAAAAAAATCTCTATAATTTACCGGAGCAATAATTATTGTTCCATACTACTTGTATTGTAAAGAATTTATGAGTACTATTCGTATTATAAAAAAATCGATACACAACCACTGATTGTCAGATGAATTGTTGCATTGCAAGATTCTCAATAAAGCTATGAAGTCATCATAAGAGCTATGGACTTTTTCTATGCCCCTAAAAAATAAAAAATATAAAGTATGTATATATGTATAATCGGTTTAATTTGATTTTATTAATTACTTTTTACTTAAAATTTAAATCGATTTTCAATATTAAAAAACACATCAAACTTTAACAAAAAGAAAGCAAGTTCTTCTTTATTTATTTTTTTATTTGACTCAACTTATCAATTTTTCGTCAACAGCTTTAATATATAACTTCTTTTGGTAAATAAATATTTTTACTCTCTATCAAATTAAAGAGTTATTACATAGACTAACTAAGGCAATGTAGTGCCTATTCCATCTCTTTCAAATACAAAATAACAAAAGCGGAGAAATTTAAATACAAAATTAAACTTCTAAAATTATCGAACTTGTAACCTATTTTTGCTAACTGATCCAATAGCTACTTCCTCTGTCCAACAATAGTTGAAAACTATGACTTGACACACTCTTAAAAAATAAGAAATAATAAGGATAATATTATTGGACATTTATTTTTAGTATAGTGAACAATTATTGTTGGACGGATGGAGTACTTCATTAGCCTCTCTATATAGGTTTGATTGGTCCCTTCCTTTTCATGCACTAGGTAATCTTATGAACATGTGTAATCTTTAATATTTTTTATTGTATTAAAAATAAATTGTGAGGAGAAAAAGAAAATGCCAAAAATGTCAAGGTCATGTCTTTAGATGCTTTGTACCAGGTTGGGGGGAGAACACCATGTGACTCCCATCCAGCTCCTGTCTTCATCTTCCCCACCAAAATAGTTTATATATATAGAACTTGTAAAAATAATTTATTTATTTATTTATTTTCATATATATCTATTCACTATTTTTTTTAAAAAAAAGATTTTTATTTTTTGTGTCATTTTAATATATATAAAATATTTTATTTTTATATTAAATATTTATTATTAAATTATTTTTCTAGACCTAATACTACATATAAATTATTATAGTATTATGGTAAATATTTATATCAATTATTATTTCTTAACGAATGTGTAAAATTTTAAGTAGACAAGTAAAAGTGAATGATATAATAGTAGTACAAAAGGGATAAACTTGTCATTAACTAAAACCCTTACCTCTATTCAATTCCTTGCGACTATTTTCTTATTATTTCGTTTCGGATGACATACTTTGAAAAATTATTTATGAATTTCTAATTTTATGTTTGATGTCATGCTTTTATATAGGGTTATTCATGGTTATGGTTAAAAAAAATTAAACTGAAATGTAATTTGAATTAAATCGATCAAAAAAACATGATATTTGATTTAGTTTGGTACGGTTTGATTTTAAATTTTGAAAATCAATATTATTTGGTTTGACAAAAATAACCAAATTGAACCGAAAAATTATATATAAAATTTTTATAATTATTTATATATTATTCATAAGTAAAGTACAAATGTTTTGTTAAATTTTAATTAACTTAATTTTTTAACTTTACTATTTTCTCAGGCACAACAATTAAATTTTAGCCCAACTATTAAAACCTCAAATTTAAGTTCATCAAAATCCATTACTTTAGGGTATCTCCAACCCTACCCTCTATTTTACTCTCCAAATATAGAGTTCTCTATTTTTTCAGACAATCAACTCTAACTCAATTCTCTATTTTACTCTCTAAAAAAGAATCTTCTTCTCTCTCCTAAATATTATATTATTATTTCTATTTCATTTTTATTTTCTTATATCATAATATAAACTCTTTCTTTCTTTTTTCTAAATAACCACCCTCTATAATCTTCATGTAATATAATTTTTTTTCAAATTCTTTATTTAATATAAAATTATATTTTATTCTAAATTTCTAAAGAACAACTACAAATAACTGAAAAAAGAAATCAACAAGCACAACCGCAATAATTTTCTGGATCATACATTCATTTTTTTCCGGATATTTTTAAATCGGAAAACAACCTACCGGATTACTAAATATTGATGTGATTTTTAAAATTATGCTATGTATTGTATAGTTATCTAGTATTTAAATTATTATGTTATGTATTGTATTTTTAAATTAGAATTTTCATCTTATCATTTAAATTTTGTGTATTCTTCATCATGAAAAATAATAATAATATCAAATTATATCACTTAAAGTGACAAAAATTAAAAAAAATATTTTTTAAAATGTTATATAATATTTAAAAAGAATTACGAATATTAGAAATTTAATTAATGGTCTTATACGATTTATAATATGTTAATTCCAAATGTTGTATAATAGAAATAATAATATTATAATCAAAAAGTAAAATAGAGAGTGTGAATAGTAGTTCTCCAAATTTGGAGAACTACTATTCACCTCTCTATAATTGAAGACTAGAGGGTGAAATAGAGAGTAGTTGGAGAAGAGATTATCTATTTTACTCTCCAATTATAGAGAATAGAGAGTAAAATAGAGATGGGTTGGAGATGGTCTTAGTCTTTACCTACCCCACCTCACATCACATAGTCACACTCTCTCTTAATTGAATCACTTGTTTGTGTAATAATAACTCTATTATTGTTTAATTGAATCCACATTAGCTTTCATGTGGATTGCTTATATACTAGGTATCTGTGTCTATCGAAATGCATATGCCCCTTAACAAATGTATTACTTTCAAATCGAAAAGTCAAAAGATCTAAACCAAATCGAATATAACCAAATCGACGGTTAATTTTTTCGTTGGGTTTGGTTTGGTTTTAGAAATTTAAAAATCGACTAAATTGATTTGATTTTGATTTTTCCCAATAACCGATCCAAATCAAACCATGAACACGCATACTTTTATAGTTACAATAATCTTATATTATATTCTAGT
The DNA here is from genome assembly GCA_018342035.1 of Solanum appendiculatum. Lineage (NCBI taxonomy): Eukaryota > Viridiplantae > Streptophyta > Magnoliopsida > Solanales > Solanaceae > Solanum > Solanum appendiculatum. Next base: position 248,860 of record JAGDQO010000472.1, read on the forward strand.
CATACATTCTACAATATAATTTTTTTCTTAAATTCCATATCACAAAAGAAAAAAAAAGTGTTCTCAAAATAATAACAATTGGTTTATTGGATTAAGTTATCCCTAACATTAGTCTCAAATTAGATAGCTTTAGATAGAAAAATTTCGAATATTTTTTAAAAATCAGATTTTAAGTGAAGTTTGGATTAAAGTTTGAAAATTTGTTTGGTCATAGCTTTTAGAAACCATTTCACTTTTTTTTTAAAAAAAAACAACATGATTTATATCCATAAGTTTGGCACAAGATTATCATTTTTATAATGAACTAGTTAGTACATTATCTTAAAATTAAAACACAATATTTTAATAAAACCTACTAATAATACAATTACTAGCTAATAATTTGAAATTTTAAGATTTAATTTTTTAAAATTTTTGAAAAACTAGACAAATTCTATGACCAAACAGATTTTGCCAAAAATAACTCTCAAAAAATGCTTTCAAAAATCTATGGCCAAACACGTTATAATCTTGGAACTAATTTATTCCAATTTTAAGTGAGATAAAATAATAATATCAAACTTCAAATATAAATTAATTATATTTTTAACGAAATAAAAGTAAAATTTCAGTTTAATTTTGAAATATTCCACCCAATTCCTATCTCATGATTATAAGTAGAGCCGTCAAAATGGGCTTAGCCCATGGGGCCGGCCCAACCCGTTATTGCGGTAGGGTTGGGATAAAAAAATTCAAGCCCATTTAGAACTAGGGCTTATAAGCCTGGCTCATATAAGCCCTTGGCCCTCGAGGCTTGACCGGGGCCGGGCTAGGGTCAGCCCATGGGCAATACTATTTATTTAAGGGTAACTTACATAAATCTCACACTATAATTTAGGAGCTAATTACTTATATGCACTCTATGTTGCAATATTACGAATCTTACCAGATTTTGGTGCGTCCAGATACATTTATCTCGGGGTATATGGGCTCAAAATTAGGTGTTATTTGTTCTAGATAAACTCTATTCAAGTGGATTCACATGCATCTAAGATATGTAGACAAATCTCGTTCGCTCGCCTCCCTCTCATCTATCTAGTCACTCTCTTATCTCGCTCACGTATCTAGTATCCCAAATATATACTAAACACACCATATACATGTACCTGACGTGATTCGCATGTATCTGGGATACATAGACAAATCTCACTCGCCTCCCTTCTGTTCTCGCCCGTCTCTCTTCCTATTTAAATATATCTGGTAGCAAAAAACATGTATCTAAGTGTATCTGACTTGAAATCTGGTATAAAATTGCTAGCTTGTGGGATAAAATACAATTATTTCAAACTATAGAGAGAATTAGAAAATATGGTAGCAATGTTTATGTATTCAAGTAGTTTTTCCTTTATTTAGTTTGAATTAAAATAACAAAAGTTTAAAGGCGTTATTTTTTTTAATTTACAAGTTTATTTTTTCAAATTTCTTCTATTTATTTATTCGTCAAAAAAGATTGTTATTTTTTTATTTAACAATTTTTGCTAGAATTATTGAAACAACATCATTGTTTGCATATTCGATTAAAAAAACTTCTCATTTTATTGATATTATAGAATTTTAAATTTGAAAAAAAAAAAAAAGAATGAAGGACTAGCCCGCCTCAGCCCGCGACCTTTCTAGGGTTGGGTTGGGTTGGCCATTTCGGCCCACCCTAGCCCATCAAATTTCTTGACCGGCAAGACTTGGGCCGGGTGGGGCTGGATAGGCCCTTTTTGATAACTCTAATTATAAGAATCCCCGTTTAGCCATGCATTTTTTCACTTTTTCCGAAAAAGCCATTTCACATTATTTACAAATCAGTGTTTGGCTTTAAAAATTTTAAATACAAATTTAACAAAGGACAGATATGCAATATCTGTAAAATGTAAGGACCTTAATGAAAGTAAACATGCATAAAAGGGGAACCCGGAATTCAAATCAAACCAATCTGTCCTCTTCTTCTTCCTCTTTCACCCATTCTCCCTCTTCTTTACCACTTGGGAAAAAATAATAATGAAGAGCTCAAGAACAGTACTACTGCTGCTGGTGCTATTGTGCGCCGTTTCCAACATTTCCTTAGCTGTAATTGATGGTAATCTCCTAAACACTCTCTTAATTACTCCTTATTAATCTCTTCAAATATGTGCTTGCTCGCTATTTAATGAATTTTTGGTTACTTTTAATGGAAAATTAAACATTCATATTGTTAAATAGAGTATCGAATTTTAACTTCTAATCCCGCGTTTTGTTGTTATAAGACTATTTTAGTTTACATGAAAGCTTGTAATTATGGTAATGTATTTAAGTATTGAGATTTCAGTTTAACAATGGGGAAGAAATTGAGTAAACTCGAGTCACATTTTTTATATCTGCATTGGAACCCGATATAATTCAAATTCACACCGAAAGTTGTTCCCTAACAAAGGCATAGCATATATAAGGACAGGAACTTGAGACCTCTATTAACTAGAGTCACATTTGAAAAGCTTAAAATAGCTCTAGTAAAAGTAATACGTCTATTTTTACTTATCCATGAATTACATTTGAAAAGCTTAAAATAACACTGATCAGGTAATCTTCGATAATTTTTACTTGTCCATTATATCAAACAAAAGAATTGATTATCAGTAATTAGAACGAACATATATATATAGTAGTAGTACTTGGAAGACTGAAAAACAGACGATATAAAGGAGGTTATAAAAAGAAATATTGGAAAAGTAGATGACTAATGGGTTGGTACAAAGAGTCAGTTACGAGTATCACAGTGAGGCCTTTAATTTATGTGATAAATGTCTTGTCAGTTTTTTAAATGACCAACCAGTCCAAGACAAACCAGGTAGTTGGAGGTCATTTTTGTCATTTACACAGAACTAATTAGTCACCACTCAGAAGTCAGGGGGACCTCCAATGCACAAAAGCTTTTCACTCTACTATCACCCCAAAATATAAACTCCTATTGTTAAGAATAACATTAATTTATAATCCCATATATATATATACATTTTTTTAATCTTTCTTTCATAAATAATATACTACATAGAAAGTTATTCCCTCAATCTCAATTTATATAAAATAATTTAACTGAGCATGTAAATTTAAGAAGTATAAAAAAAATTGCAATATTTTAAAATTATCCTTGAAGTGAACAATTTTTTAATAGGGATTTCACCTTTGTGCATTTTTCGCTAAATAAGTAGGGATATGAATAAAACATTAATGTGAGACTGTCAAACAAAAAAAATATCATATAAATTGAGATTGAAGATCGTTATTTTTACTCTAGAAGGCAGAGGATGAGAGTTTATTATCCATTGGGTTTTTGAACCTCGTGACGCAAGAAGAATGATTTGCTTAAAGAAGTATGCATGTGCCTGTCATTTCAACTGAAAGGGTAACCTGCTGCAAGTAGTGTAGCACGAGCTGTGCACATGATGCTGCTTACTAACTTTTTTAGTGACTCCTCTTTTGGATTTTATGAGTAAAAATGACCCATCAAAGACTCAAAGTCTCGCAATTTGATTCTGTAGGATTTTATTTTTGCGATTGGGAGTAAAGGGAAAAGACATGACACTTTTTGGGAAATGTTAGGTTAATTTCACAGCTGATTCTGGTCTCTGGGTTGTGCGTTAGCTGGCTCATCCCTAATATAACATAGGACGCCAAAATTAATCAACCTATTATTGCACACAAAGAGTAAAATGTGTGGAGTAACTGGTCTCATGTGACACTTTTTCTCTAATTCGTTTTAAAAAAAAAGTTATCTTGTTAGATTTATAGTTACGTATATCTAAGAATCATTTTAAATTATAAATTTTAAGATTTTTTTAATATCGTGTCAAGTCAAATGATAATGCATAAAATGAAACGGATGGAGTGTGAATGAATAATTAGTTAAGTGGTTGGGTATAGTGCATATAATTCTACATTATTGCTTTAAAGTTTCATCTTTATCACTTACACACTACATATATTTTATTTTAAATATTTACGGGGATAGGTGGTGCAATAATAGGGACAAAGAGTAATCACATTCCTATTATTGTTGTCCTTACTTTGGGATTTGGATTTTACAAAGATACCTGTGGGATTCGTCACTAGCTTTTTCGTAGATTTTATATTTTATTAGAAAATTAAATAAATATATTTATATTAACTTGTAAACTCCTAACAAAATTGATTTAGAACCCCCTAAACTTCTAATCTTGGCTCCACATCTGAATTTCCTCTCTGCCATTATATGCTCCCAAATATTACTTACGGATGAAGTATTCTCTTTAAAATATTCACATATGGATATGACTCTTTTCACAATATTATTACTCATTGTTTCTGGGGATTTTTCTGTCCATTTCAAATGTGGTACAAATGTGTATATAAAATATCAATAAATCGATTTCACAATTTTTTGTTAAATTTTTTTAAAATAAAATAAGTTAAGGAATAAATCTCGAGTGTAATTCAATTTCACTCATCTAGGGGTGTTCGTGGTTCGGTTTGGATCGGTTATTGGTTATAACCAAAATCAAACCAATCTAGTCGGTTTTTAAATTTCTAAAGCCAAACCAAACCAAACAAAAAAAATAACCGTCGGTTTGGTTATTGTCGGTTTGGTTCAGTTTTCTGGTTTTTTCGGTTTGAAAGTAATAAATTTTTTAGGATATACGTATTTCGATAGACACAGATACCTATTACATGAACAATCCACATGAAAACTACTATGGGTTCAATTAAGCAATTAATCAATACTAGAGTTATTATTACACGAATGAAGTGATTCAATTAAGAGAAAGTGTGACTATCGTATGTGAGGTAGGGTAGGTAAAGACTAAAGTAATGGATTTTGATGGACTTGGACTTAGGGTTGTAATAGTTAGGCTAAAATTTAAGTGTTGGGCTTGGGAAAATGATAAAGTTAAGAATTTAAGTTAATTAAAATTTAACAAAATATTTATATTTTATTTATGAATACTATATAAATAATTATAAAATTTATATATCTAATTCCTCGGTTGGGTTTGGTTATTTTTGCGGTTGTTTTTTGGTAAAATCAAAACCAAACCAAATAGTATCGGTTTTCAAAATTTAAAATCGAACCTAACCAAACCAAACCAAATATCGATTTTTTTAATCGGTTTGGTTCGGATTGCGATTCGATTTGGTTTATTAACCATAACCATGAGCAGCCCTACACTCATCCTTTAAACATGTGCAGGATTGTTAAAGAATGGAAACTTCGAAATGCCCCCATCGAAAGCGGACCTAAACGGCACGGAGGTTCTAAAGCACAACGCCATACCGGAATGGTCAATTTCCGGGTTCGTAGAGTACATAAAAGCGGGCCAAAAACAAGGGGACATGCTACTAGTCGTACCCGAGGGCTACGCCGCGGTTCGTCTAGGTAACGAAGCATCGATCAAGCAAATACTGAACGTTACAAAAGGAATCTACTATTCCTTAACGTTCAGTGCTGCTAGAACTTGTGCTCAAGAGGAACGTATCAACGTATCGGTTACACCTGATTTCGGAGTACTGCCTATTCAAACATTGTATAGTAGCAGTGGTTGGGACTCATATGCTTGGGCATTTCAAGCTGAACTTCACCAAGTTGAGATCTTGCTTCATAATCCAGGTGTTGAGGAAGATCCTGCTTGTGGTCCTCTCATCGATTCGATCGCGATTCGTACTTTATATCCTCCTAGGGCCACTAATCGTAAGTTTTCCGTTTCACTTCCTTCGACCTATTTTACTTGATGGTATTTGACTAAGTACGAAATTTATGAAGGAATTACTATAGTTTTACACCGACAATAATTGATAAAAATATTGAATCTATGAATAGACATTATGTTAAATGATTTAGTATATGATTCAATTATTCACTAGCATCTAGTTTTGGACACCTATAGAAGAATAGTCACACACTAACACATGCCCAAAATAAAATGTGACCTTGCATGATTATGATGTTGTCTGTTTGGACCACTCTTCTTATCTATTGCTTTTCTGGATGTAGGGTTTACATTTCTCTGTCACTATTAACTTTTAATTAATATGTGAACCAATGTTTCACACGGTAGATATTGCAATAAAATACGCATATTAATCATTATTATTTTCCATTACTCTTTTGTAAAGTCATTAATTTAACTGTTGGATCTTTGAGATTTTTCTTAATTTTTTTTGTGTTGGGAAAAAATTAGGTTACATGACTCTAAAAGGTCACTGACAATTACTTATTTTTTTTAGTTTAATGATTTCCTTAATAAGAAATCTTCATTTTTTATATTAAAGAGATTATTATTTTAAACATATGAAATCTGAAAAAGTCATTTTTTTTTAATTCAATTTTTAAGTAATCTAAAAATCTCATTTTCTCACTCTAAAATTATATACTCGAATTTTAATTAATAGGGAGAAAAAAAGAGTAAATTTAAAGTACATGTACTGCTGGCACCAGTTGCTAAGAGGGGACCCAAATTTTAATCCATTGTCCATTTAGGCTCCTTTATTGATGCTACTTTCCCATTATTCTATTCGAGTAATAGTTTAGGTACTAAATTGCAAAGAGCTGTGATGTGATTATATTCTCGTACGGTTTCATAGCTAATTCATTATTTATGTCATGCATATTTAAGCATAATTAATTGCTAATTTCATCCAGGTTCCTAACTTTGTTGTGTTTAATATAACAAAATTATTTATACATATCCAATGAGTTTGTTAAAAGAATAACAGAGTTTGAGCCAACATTAATTAAGTTATTGATTTCTGTCGAACTTGTTAGCAGAACTGTTGCTTCACCCCTGCTCTTAATGAGTCTGTGTCCTATGTATATAATGTTAAATAATGTAACAATGCAGAGAATGTGTTGAAAAATGGAGATTTTGAAGAGGGTCCATACATATTCCCAAACACAAGTTGGGGAGTACTTGTACCACCAAACATTGAAGATGACCATTCCCCATTGCCAGCATGGATGGTTGAGTCTCTAAAGGCAGTAAAATACTTAGACTCTGACCATTTTTCAGTACCACATGGCAAGAGAGCCATAGAGTTAGTTGCTGGCAAAGAAAGTGCCATTGCCCAAGTTGCAAGAACCACAATTGGCAAAATCTATCAACTTAGTTTCAAAGTTGGAGATGCAAGCAATGCCTGTGAAGGTTCTATGATTGTTGAGGCCTTTGCTGGAAGGGACACACTTAAAGTCCCTTATGAGTCTATGGGAAAAGGTGGATATAAGCGCGCTATCCTCCGTTTCAAGGCCACTGCTAGCCGGACTAGGATCATGTTCCTTAGTACCTACTATCACACGAGGAGCGATGATTTTGTTTCCCTGTGTGGCCCTGTGATCGATGATGTGACTCTCTTGAGTGTCAGGACCCATCGTTGAGTCCTCTAAGGCATGTATTTTGATGAAATACAGTGAATTTTATGAGTTATGGTACGAGTAAATTTGGTTGTAATGAAGCAAAGAAGAAGGTGGGAGCTCTATTTTATCTTACTTTTGGCTTGTTTACTACTAGTGGTTTTATCTTGTGTACTATACTAATGTCTAATGAAAGGCAAAGAAGTATATATGATATATATTTTGATTGGTTGTTGAGTGGTCTATGTATTACATTTTGGGTTTGACTTTTGGAAGAACTCAAAAGTAGTTTGAGCAAATGATTGTTGTAACACTTGCAATTCAAGCAACCATTGTCTTTTTAGTCAATAATAAAGGTGAGGCTTGGATGAGATTGAGTGGTTATATTTGTTAATTTACATTTATATTTGTATAAATATAAGGTATCATTTAACTTTCCCTATATCTCCCCCACTTAAAAACAAAGCATCCAAATGAGTTTTACAAATCAGCAATTTGGTATTTTTTTAATCTATATGCTTAACACTATGGAATTGTGAATTGGATGGAGGACTATTTGCATTGTATGGCCATTTGCTAGTTTACTCTTGCATAATTATTCACAATTTTTTCGGTTGGCCACAACTTAGTACTATCTTCATTTTGCCTATTTTGTTAAATTGCTCACAAATTTCGTTCAATTCCTCATATGTTTTGTTAGACAGGCACAACTAATTGTTTTGATTCAGCTTATTATTTATTTTAGTATTTTGTGACAATGTCAGTAATATTTATTTGGTTCATAATTCTGTCCAACATGCTCGCACAAAGCATATTGAAATTGACATTCATTTTGTTTGAAAAAAGTTACTTTTGGTGCCTTACAAGTTAAATATGTTCCTATCCAAGATCAACTTGTAGATTTTGTTAACAAAGTCTCTTCCTTCTCTACGTCTCTTGAGAGGGGTAATACGTACTACTTATACAAATCTTTTTCCATCTTTATAAGGGGTAGATTAATCTTTTTTATACACTAATGTATATCATATATATATATATCTCGTGTAAATGTATATCAAATCATCAATAAATAAAATTTATTACAATTTATGCGTTTATATTGTATGACTAAAAAGGTAGAATTGCATTACCTTATTTAGCATTTATGCCTATACACTAGGCTTTATGTTTTTTTAAAATCGGTTCACTCAGTTAATACATATTTTTCTAAAAGTTTTTTGTTTATTCTCATTGAATTCTCAATTGTAGAGTGAACTATATCACTATGTTACGTCTAATTTTTTAACTCGGTTCTAGCCCACTTCTCAATCAAAGAATATTGGAGTGTATGAAGCTTAATATATAGGTGTTAATTACTCAATGTATGATAGTTTCAATATTACATATCTTGTGTAAATTGTCTCTATATGCACTATATTTGCCTCTAGATACATTGTATCTAGTGAATGTATTCCATTTCTCTACTTCTCTTTTTATATATTTCACAATTTCATGTATATGTATATTCAATATCAAATATGCACTGATGTATCCAGTATCAGATTTATGCATCTAGTATAGAAAATGCATTGTTGTATTTCGTGTATATGCGCATAGTTACAAATTGATTTTGAGAAGGCACTGAGGTATTCAGTGTATCGATAATGTATATGTGCATAAATACATCTATATGGTGTCAAAGATACATCAATCTGGTATCAAATTTGTGATATATCCAGTGTACATGTGCATAAATACATACAAAAAGAACAAGACAGAGAAGATGGAGAAGAAAATATAGTTATCTAGATATATGTATTTATAAATAGATATATATGTATATACATATACATAAATACATATATCTAATGTAATTGTGTCTTACCTAGTGGCCTTTTAATGACTATCTCTCAATTACGTTATAATTATAAGTTCAAATCCAATAAAAAAAACTTTCAATTCATCCAATAAAAAAGAGATTTGGAATCACCGTAAAGAGGAGAGACATTATTGTTTATATATTCTTCATAGCGTTCATAGTCCTGCATTATTTCACTTATTTTCTCTTCATCTTTCTGAGAGAAAAAATAGAACAAAACTAGGGAGAGAAAAGTGGGGGGAGAGAGCGAGAGAAAGAGGAGATATAGGGAGAGAGGAAGGAGAGATGCAAGCAACAGAAAGTAGAGAAGAGAGAGCAAAAGAAAGGGGAGAAGAAATCTGATAGGAAACTACTAAGTGATGAGTGGTTATGTAATTAGTTTAGAGGCCTAAGTTATTGATGGCCAGTTAAAGTTGTCCACATATTTTGCCTGGACACCTCAACTAAGATTTGTACCTATTGATTTGGTTACTTTTGTATGTTTGCGTGTCTTATTGAACCCGTATATTTGTGATAGTCGAGGTGATTATATGTTATACCGTTGTTTGCTTGATTAAGATGCATCATCATCCCTTATTTTGTGAAATGATATTGTGCACATGTTTTGACATGAGATCTAGTATGAGTAAGGATCTGATGCATGGAGATCGTCTGTGTTGCGACCGTTTTATGATTATGAGTTGAGCGCATGGAAATGGTCCGTGCTGGGGATGGTTTGATTTTATGATAGTGCGTTGAGATTGTCCACACAGAAAAGTGGAGATCGTCTGTGTCAATATATGGACCTCGCGAGTCTCTCATGGGTCATGAACTCTCGAAGAATTTCTGAGAAGTATCATGCATATACGGTTGAAAGATTACTTAACATTTGAGGCATATCATCTCATGGTATTGCATTGCATCTCATTATATCCTTCATTCTTATGTAATATATGCTTTATTGATGTTCGAACATTACGTGACGTTTGATTATCCATATTGTTTTGGTGAAACTTAACTGATAACTATAATGTAGACTTGTAAAATTGGAGAATGGTTTCTTATATACTCCTGTCACTACTTCTTCATTGTTGGTGTATGAGATATACTGGGTACACATGATTTCATATTCATACTACACTTATTATACTCTTTATGGTGCAAATTCGATTCTGCATACGAGAGCATCTCGTGCAGCTTTCTGAGTCCGAGCTGGAGTTATCTTGGAGTTGTGATGAGCTCATTCGCTATTCCGTGACCCACACCTTCCTCTATCTCTTTATTTATTCTATTGTTTTAGTATTTCGATGGGATATTTCGTACTTCTAGACTCGTCATTTTAGTTTTAGATTTGCATCGTATTTTAGAAGCTCTTGTACTTATGACATCAAATTTTGGGTGGTATTTCACCTTTTTCGCATATCATTTTAAAAGACTTATTCTTGGGATATTTTGCTTGTCGCTTACCTTTCTCTTATTACATTAAATTGAATTGGTAAGATTATTGGGTTGGCTTACCTAGAAATTGAGAACATAAGTGTCATTATGACTTGTATGTTTGGATCGTGACACCTAAATATGTTAAAATTCAAGAGAGTTATAGATGCATCTAAGAGGCATGATCCTTAACCTTCTACATTTAAGTCAATGGAGTCTTATCACAATAGATCGACCATTTGCTTACTCAAGAATTCACTTTTCCGAAAGGAATCTATGTGTCTTATAATTCTCCCGTCAATAAAAAAAATTGAACACAAACACATGTTTTATTATTAGGATTTGTCTCTTCAGAGATGGCATAACAAAATTTTGAGGCCCAAGTTTTTTTATTGATAGTAAATTTCATGATTTTTATTTTTTTAGAGAACTGAAATTTGGAGAAAAAGAAAAACATAAAAATGAAAGAAAGAAAGAATTTTTTTTCCTATTTTCTAATTGTTGAAATATTTTAGAATTTTGAATTAAAGTACTCATATATTTAAACTAATAAATAAAGTTGTATAAAAAAATATCGAACAAATTGAACTATAAACACATGAATAACATTTTATTAATTAGAATTAATTTCTGCTAATATAAATAACAGCAATAAATTATTATGTGAAGTTAAAAATCTTTATATCTAACATTGCATCATAAAAAATAAATATGAAATTAAAAAATTTGACATCTTATTAAAATTTAATTTTATCGAGTCACCCCTGGGCCTGATGCCATATTTCAAAAGAGAATTCTTCATTTCTCATAAGAAAATAGGATAAAGCTTGTCGAATTTCAAGGCAATCACATTTAAAAATTTTATATTTTGAATTCTTTACAAGTGTTCCTCGTAAAAAAATAAGAAATAATTACTATTAATATTTTTTGAATTGTTGATTTCTGTTGTGAGATAGAATTCCGAGCAATTTGAGTTCAATTTATTGTTACTATGTTGTTGCAATACTTATAGATATCTTATCTTTGTGTGTCTGCCACGTCGCATTCGATTATTAAGGTAACCAACTACCATCAACTTCTTTAATTGAAAAATTAATAGGCTGATATTTTATCAACTTATTAATTTTTAAGCATGAGTTGTTGCCTTGTTTTAATGCTATTTGAAGAGATATTATATTATTGTTCTCTTATATGCAGACATTTCTTGAAAAAATGAAGATAGTGAAGAATTAGAATTAAAAGCAAATTGTTAAAGATTGACGAAGAGCATGTGCGTAACATAGGCGCAAAATAGAAATTAGAAAAACTCGTTGATTGTTATATGCATGCCGCAGCTTAGCACATTCTCTCGCCGGTACCAGCGCAGGAAGACATGTGCCAACTATGTTAGTTCATCTGCGTGCACAAGTCTTGACATGTGAAATGTAGGTGTTAGCGCATGTACGCTGACTAAAATTTGAAGCATCGTCAATGAAAAATGACAATTTTGAAAGTTATGTTGAAATTGTATGACCATTTGCTAATTTATTCTTATTTCATTATTCACATTTTTTTCAGCCAGCGACAACGTAGTATTATCTTCATTTTACCTATTTTGTTAAATTGTTCACAAATTTCGTGCAATTCTTAATATGTTTTGTTGGACAGCCATAACTTGATACTCTTTATGCACTATATTGGAGTAAAATGTACTTTATAGTATTTGCATAGAATTTTAAATCATGATGTGTATACCTGGTGGTTCAGTTGATCATTTGACATGTAATAGTAATGTTTCTGAAGGATCTCCATCTACCTCTTTCATATTCTTTTAAAATATTTGTGACAATGTTAGCAATATTTATTTGGTTTATAATCCTATCCACCATGCTCGCACAAAGCATATTGAAATATGACATTCATTTTGTTCGGAAAAAAAAGTTACTTTTGGTGCCTTACAAGTTCAATATGTCCCTAGCCAAGATCATCTTGTAGATTTATTGACGAAGTCTCTTCCCTTTCCACAATTGATATTTTTGCTTGACAAGTTCATTATTTTTTTCAGTCCCTACATCACTTGAGAGGGATAGTAAGTATTATTTGTAAAATCCTTATAAGGGTAGATTAGTTTTTATTCACCAATGTATATCATATATATCTCGTGTAAATGTATATCAAATCATCAATAAATATAGTTTATTACAATTTATGCTTTTATATTGTATGACTAAAAAGGTAGAATTGTGTTGCCTTATTTTGCATGTATGCCTATAGACTAGGTTTCTATGTTTTTTTTAATCGTTTCACTCAGTTAATATAGATTTTAGACGTGGTCAAGATAGTTGGACAACACTTGAAGAAACTATGAGGCCTCTAAGAGTTCTTATGGGGAATACTTTTGAGGAGATCGTGAGCATTCAAAATGACTTAGATGGATGTACGCTGGTTAAGATAAAGCTGAGACAAATCTTTACTTCCTTGGAGTGCAGGTTTATAGAGGCGTTGATCACTATCGATACCATGAAGGCAGAGCTGGAACCACTCGAAGGGCTAGTTGATGTTGGCGTGATTAAGTGATACGCCCAAATTAGACCTCCCAAAAGAAGTATAAAGCGGTCATTGCCCAAATAAAGAACCTAATGAAGGTTAGAGTCGATTCCACGAGAAATACGATTCAGACTTAGTTCAATTGTTATTATTTGGTCTCTTAGTCGTGTTATTTTTGAAAAGAGGAATTTTTTATATAAAAAGTAATATTGGTAATTATAGCAAGTAACAAGTAACAAAGTAACAATCTCATGAGTTTTGAATCACTAGAAGACGAAACTATGATTTTGTGTTCCCCATGAATTCTTAACTAAGTAAGACCAGCTAATAATAACTTTTTCAGATGTACCACATGCAAGATTGGTAAGTTATGAAGTCTCACACATCTTTTGTTGGTTGCGTCTCTTCCATAATAAAAAAATTTGAGAAAAATTATTTGGGGAGAAAACTAGATCCTAGCGAGTAAAGAAGGAAAACAATGAAAAGAATATGAAAAAAAAAATGATAACTGATAAAGAAAGGGCAAATTATGTAACATGTCACTCCATAAGATTTACTTATCACTTTTAACCCAACTTATTTCAATTACTTAAAATGGTGATTTTTTCCTATTTTTTTTCAAAAAAATAGCCGTGTTGCATCGTCTTGTTCTTCCTCCTTTGTCGTCGTATTCTAGTTCTTCTTCCTCCTCTTCCTTCAACTTCTTTCTTCTTCTTCCTCCTCTTCCTTCAACTTCTTTCTTCTTCTTCCTCCTCTTCCTTCAACTTCTTTCTTCTTCTTACTCCTCCTCCTCCTCCTCCTTCTTCTTACCATCAATCTTCCCTCTCGTTTTCCACCATTGCACCGTCAAATTAAGTAAGCCATCTTCCCCCTTCTCTCGTCGGAGTCTCCATCCCAAATTCTTTGTATATTGAATAGTTTCATGAGTTTAGAAAAGTATACTAATGCTTTTGGGGTTGGGTTTGATTTCCTTCTTTCTTATTGGAGATTTTGGACTGTGAAGTGTGAACTATATATAACTCACACTATTTTTGAGAAATACCCTCGTCCGACTGTAAAGAAGACTAGGAGAAGTTAATACACACCAATTGTTCGATAAATTTTCTTGTTTGAAAAATGAGTTTCTTGGTGAAGTCTGAGTAATCGAGTGTTAGTGGGAGGTTCATAGAAATAAGTGTGGAGTAGTTTGGAAGGTCGTGGACTGCTTGGTCAGTCCACTTGAGCTGGAATTTTTAGCAACTGTGATTGGCTGATTTTCCACCAGCAACGCCTTTGGCATGATAGGCAGGCAACATATCTTGATCCATCGGTAGCAGAGCCACCGATGGAATCGAGTAAATGACCTTAACGATCATTTTAGAAGTAGCACTTTACTAGTCTGATGACTCAAAGCAAGGTCGAAATCCATCCATCTTTTTAAAATTGATTAATTAACGAGACCAAGCAAGGGCACGTTGCGCGGGTAGCCAAATCAAGGAAGTGAAACTAAGACGGAAAATTCCCCCTTTTTTTGACTTTTAAGTAAGTAAAACCTTGTCCTCTTCTCTTTCGACATCAAGATAATTGACGAAGGTGGTGCTTTGAACATTTTCGCTGAACTCGAAAAGATAAACTTTTTTTCTCCTAGAAAAATTTTCATTACATTAAATGTAGTGTGTCCTGTTGGGAGTGGAATTCAAGTTTGTCAAGAAAGGGGTCCAGAAAAATGTGGCTGATTTGTTCTTTTACCATGTCAGCCACACTCTCATTTAGTTGTGCTTGATAGTCCGAATGCGAGAAGTGTCTTAATCTAGACGCTCTCCAAGTTGATAGGATTCAAATGAAAAAAGGAAATACAATGGTAGAATTTGCCATCTTTCTTATTAAATAATGAAAAACCAATTGATGTGGTGTCAGAAGGGTCCTTTTCAATGAACAATTAATTCCTTGCATGACTGTCTAGTTCATATTAAGTTAGAATGATTGATGAGAAATTATGAATGAAGTAAGTTGTCACATGAATTAAGCTTAAGAATCTACTGCAATACAATAATGTCAGTTCTTGGTGGAATTCTCAAAACATGAACTGTCGTCCTTTATATATGATTATAATAATATCTCTCATATATTATTTCAGAATCATATCAGTTTGTTGTAGCTTATGGGCATAAGATACTTAAGTTACTGAACTGAATCAGTTGTGGTAAGAGATAATTGCTTACGACACTTTTAAAGTGTTGGCAGGATGCCCTCTGAAGTGAGGAATTTGCTCCTCTAGTTTCTCCTAGCAACGTCCTGAGGTTTTAGGAGTTGAGACTCTTGTCTTTGCCCGATTGAGCTGCAAAATGTTTGTTTGTTACAATGGCTGGAAAACCTCGGTGATTTGGGGTAGAAGAAGACGAGTTTGTGATTGTTTAGAGGAGATTTAGAGTTGATCGAGATTGAATAGTCAGTATATATTTTATGTATAGTTAGTGTATACTTCATGTATAGTTAAACGATATTCCGTTTTTGAGTGTATCATAATGTATAGTTAGTATATAGCTCATGTATAAGTAAGTTATATTGTATAATCCATGTATACTTATATTGTATAGTCAATATATATAATTTCTATGATTTTTGGATATTTTTTATGTAAATAAAACATGACTATATTCGTTGTAAGCTAATTACTTTATTGTATATATTTAAAACTAGCCCATAAATAATTATTCCCCAAATCACATTTTCTTTTTCATAAAATTAGCCTAAAAATCATGAGTATGTTATTAATTCAAGTCTATTATATTTTGTAATAATAATATTATACTTGATAAATAATAAAAATTATTTTTATATTTAATTTTTAATTGTAATATAAAGTCTTAATAAATTTATGTGATGTGATTTTTCTAAATTTTTACGCAAATAACTTTTAGATTTTCCTCTAATTTTTGGGAAACTGAGCAAATACCCCATAAAAGCAAAATAATTATAAACATATACCCCCTTACATTCATACCCCACTAAATAATTACACTATATACCCCGAACTAATTTCGCTTAACAGATACTAAATCAGTATCATATATTGTATTGGTATCATTAAGGTTGATAATTTTGCTTAATTGATACTAAATTAGTATATATATATATATATATACACACACGCTCTTAGGGGTCCTTTGGTGTGAGGGATAAAAATAAATAGTGATGGGATAAAAAATTTGTGTCTTGTTTGGTTGCCATGTTTAGAATAACTTATTCCACCATTTATACCATAGTGATAGGATAAGTTATCCCATATACATGATGGGTTAAGTTATCCTAGGATAACTTGTTCCCAACCAAACGACCCCTTATAGTATAATTGATTAATGAGTAATTATCAGTCTTAATGATATCAATACAGTATATGATACTAAGTATCAGTTAAGCGAAAATTATCAGTCTTAATGAGTGGGGGTATGAGCTGTAATTATTTATGAGAGAATGAGTATTTTTTGAATTTTTTTGTGGTTGGATATGAACATGTAATTATTTGGTAAAACTACATAAAAGGGCCATCAAACCTAAAATATTTACAAGTCCATACCCAAATCCAAACTAATGCTTGATATACCTATTCTCCCATAAATATTTACAGCCCATACCCCCTCCCCTTTATTTTGGGCCAATTTCTTATTGAAGCCCATCTTTTCTACTGCCATTTTTTCTTCATTATCCTTCTCCTCTGTTTCGCCCTATCCTATGCTTCTCGCCCTGGCCCGGCTTTTCACGAGGCCACCCTCAACCGCAACAACATTGATCAACACCAGGTAACCAAAGTTATCAAGCTGTCATGAAATTTTTGCCGGTTTAAAGATTTCTTTTCAATAAATTTTTATGATTAAACATTAAACGATGATCTAAAATTTTGTTACTATTATGTTTCAGGATTATGTTATGGAATCAACACAAGTTGGTAAAGAAGAGAGCTGCAACGGAGGTCAGGATGATGAATGTTGAAAAGGAAGGAATTTGGCTGCTCACCTTGACTATATCTATACTCAAAATCAGAACACTTAGAAGTGTTCCATTCTAAGTGAACTAGCTTGCCATTTGGTACATTGAAAGTAGATGAGACAGTTGTATATCACACATTAAATTACCTTATTGTACATTTCTTCAGTTGAATTTTCCTCTACGTTAAAATGTATTGATAACATACAAATTTTCCTATTCCACATCCTAGATGATATTCTCACTATTTTGCTTTGTATATGGCTGATCTGAAGAGGAAAGGGAAGGCACCGATGGGTTGTGATGAACAACTCAAAAAAAAAAACAAAATTTTGGTAGCAGTTCTGATCATTCTGAGTCATTATGAAAAAAAGAACCTCAATGATACCAATATAGTAGATATATATTCTTTTAGTATCACTTAATAAGTTAATTATAAAACAAAGAACTTGCATGATGCCAAAATAGTAGATATATACCCTTTTAGTATCACTTTACTAAGTTGATTATAAAACAAAAAAACCTGAATGATACCAAAATAGTAGTTATATACTCTTTTAGTATCACTTAACTAAGTTAATTATGAAACACAAAACCTTAATGATACCAATATAGTAGATATATACCCTTTTAGTATCACTTTACTAAGTTAATTATAAAACAAAAAAACTTAATGATACCAAAACAGTAGGTATATACCTTTTTAGTATCACTTAGTAAGTTAGTTATGAACAAAGAACCTCAATGATACCAAAATAGTAGATATATACTCTTTTAGTATCACTTAGTAAGTTAGTTATGAACAACGAAACTTAATGATACCAATATAGTAGCTATATACTCTTTTAGTATCACTTAGTAAGTTAATTATGAACAAGAAAACCTGAATGATATCAAAATAGTAGCTATATACTCTTTTAGTATACTTTACTAAGTTAATTATGAAAGAAGAAAACCTGAATGATACCAATATAGTCGATATATACTCTTTTAGTATCACTTAGTAAGTTAATTATAAAACAAAGAACGTGAATGATACCAAATTAGTAGATATATACGCTTTTAGTATCACTTAATTAGTAAGTTAATTATGAAAACAAAAAAAACCTGAATGATACCAAAATAGTAGTTATATACTCTTTTAGTATCACTTAACTAAGTTAATTATGAAATAGAAAACCTTAATGATACCAATATAGTAGATATATACCCTTTTAGTATCACTTTACTAAGTTAATTATAAAACAAAAAAACTTGAATGATACCAAAATAGTAGTTATATACTCTTTTAGTATCACTTAACTAAGTTAATTATGAAACAAAAAACCTTAATGATACCAATATAGTAGATATATACTCTTTTAGTATCACTTTACTAAGTTAATTATAAAACAAAAAACTTAATGATACCAAAACAGTAGGTATATACCTTTTTATTATCACTTAGTAAGTTAGTTATGAACAAAGAACCTCAATGATACCAAAATAGTAGATATATACTATTTTAGTATCACTTAGTAAGTTAGTTATGAACAACGAAACTTAATGATACCAATATAGTAGCGATATACTCTTTTAGTATCACTTAGTAAGTTAATTACGAACAAGAAAACCTGAATGATACCAAAATAGTAGTTATATACTCTTTTAGTATCACTTAGTAGAAGAAAACCTGAATGAGACGAAAATAGTAGCTATATACTCTTTTAGTATTACTTAGTAAGTTAATTATGAACAACAAAACCCGAATGATACCAAAATAGTAGCTATATACTCTTTTAGTATCACCTTACTCAGTTAATTATGAAATCCTTGCGCAATTGAATAGCTCATGTCGATAGTTCCAGAAGTGTCAATTTTTAGATGATTTGAAATTTGTCTGAGGAAAGCTTCGAAATTTGTAGGTGTTTCTACAAGTAGTGCATCAACATCAAAGTTGATGTATTATTGCTCTGAATTCCAAATTCCATTGTGCTGCAAGAGGATTGGTATTTGCTCCATTGATAGGCAGAATTGTGTATGAAGGAAGAACGAGAATTGGGGGAAAAAGGAGAATCGTGGATGAAGAAAGGAGGAGAATTAGAGAAGTACATAGAATTTATCAAAATTGCGTTTTTTCAGTTGTTGAAGTGAGGGAAATTGCTGTAGTTGTTGAAGTGAGGGAAATTGTTGCAGTTATTGAAGTTGATCCTAGGGCTTTTTTAATCAATTATGCGCATTGTTTAGGGGAGGGGTATAGAATGTAATTATTTTTGGTGGTATGAAAGTAATGGGGTATAAGCTTGTAATTATTTTTCTTCTAAGGGCTATTTGCTTAGTTTCCCCTAATTATTTTGGATTTTATGGCCCATTTATGTAGTTTTCACCTAATTTTTTGCATTGGGCCTGGAGGATTTCACTTCATTTTCTTTACAATGTCCAAATCTCCATTTACACAACAATGGACTCCAAAATAAGCCCACACTAAACTACCAAACCTATCCACTGCTACTACACCCTCCCGTTTCTCTCTCCGGCGAATACATCGCTCTCCCCTCGCCGTTGCTCTCTCCGGCGAAGATTTTGCGTTGTTAGCTCCTCCGTCTCTTCCCTTTCCCTCTTTCTCTATATACCTCTCTGCATTTCCTTTTTTCTTTAGCTCTCGGTTTAATAACCCTAAACCCTTTTTACTTCTTGTCGCCATCCATCGTAGGACTAGCTGACGGGCCTTGTTACCGGAGTTCCTAGTTCGCTGTTGCTGGTTCCTTCACGTTTCTGTAACTGGTACACCAGCTACTTTTTTTTTTCCTGTTTATCTCTTATATTTGTGTAGCACTATATTCTAAGAATTTAGGTTGGCATAGTTTTTTTAAAAAAATTCAGTTTGTCATTGTTATGCGATTTGATTGATTCCAGGGTTTCTTTCAGTATTTTCTTTTAGTGGTTCTCAGTTTCTTTATGGGAAGTTCATATTAAAAATTAGAAATTTAGAATGTAAATCCGTGTTTTCGCATTAATTATTATCCAGAGGTATATGTTAGATTGCATTACAGTATAGTATGTGTGTTGTTGAAATGAATTTTCTGGGTGCTTTCTTGGAGCTCCCTCAATTGGATATGGAATGCAAGCTCTCTTGTTAGGTATTTTGCATATTGAGTGAGCCAGTTGGTGTTTGAAGAAAGTCAAAGTTTATTGTGTTTGCATGTGTTCCCAATGAATGTAATTATTGATTATTTTTGAAAGATAACTAATCGATGAGGCCAATTGTAATGCTGATGTTTATATTTACATGTTTGTGGTTAGGTGGTTGTTAACTTTTTCAAATATGTATTGAATATAGATATCAGATACTTGGTCCGATTATTATTGTATATTAACTCAAGGTCTTTGTGCTAGAACTCTGAATTTTGAATCCATAAATTTGAAATCTTGGATCCGCAACTATGATGGCGAGTGGTGATCCTCATCAGCACCAGCAGCAGCAGCAGCAGCACCCGCCGCTGCCACAGCAACAATTCCAGCAACAACACCAGCAACAACACCAGCAACAACCCCAGCAACAACACCAGCAACAACACCAGCAACAGCACCAGCAACAACACCAGCAACAGCACCAGCAACAACACCCTCCACATTTTGGAGAGTTTCCAAGGGGTCCACAACCCCTGCCAGGTCCACCTCCCATGATGCGGCAGCCATCTGCATCCTCTTCTACTCTTAATGCTCAGCCACCTGGACCTACTCCTTACCCTTCTTATGACGGTGTGCTATTTACTAATGTTTCATTTACGCTTTTACTTCTCATCATTGATTGATATGCTTTTCAGCAGAGCGTGCAGCTGGTTGTGAAAATCAAGAATCTAGTTGTTATCAAATTGTTTTATTGTAGGAAAAAATACCTAGCTACAACTTTTCTTCTTCTACTTCTTCTCTTTTATTTCTTTGTTTTAAGTTATCAAACTGCTGCTGTGTAATTCATTAATCGGAAAAAAATACGGCTAGATACTGAAAGTTGGAAATTAACTGTAATTTTAATGGGAAAAAGGGAGAGAGAATATTAGTAGAAACTACCGGTTTGGAGAGGTGTCATTTGAGCATACTTTTTTGTTTTCTTTGGGAAGGACCTCTTTAGTCGTTATTTCATGTAGTTTCAATTTAATTGGAGAAGTAAGAAGATTTTCAACTCACAGATATTCATGTTGAACTCTTATTACCATGTATCATTTTCATTCATTTTATAAGAGGAAGCAAGATGAAAGACTGAATGTTTGAAGCAAAAAGAAGGTTGATTCCTCATCACTTCTCTATTTCTTGTTATCAGATACGGCGGCGAGAATAAATTGCCTCTTACCCACAAATTGACTGATAATGAGGCTATGAGTGTCTCAGATTGTCAAATTCTCATAGAACCTACCAATTCTTATTGCTTGGGTAGGTTTAGGTCCATAAAGTTGAAGAGAGGATGAACGTTACCCTTGTTCTTAGAGACTTCCATTTGCTTCAACGACACATAAATCACTTCACCTAATTTTTATTTTGATAAGTATTTATAGGACCTAATTACGCTGTCTGCCAAAGTTTTATTCTTTTCCTTATATTTGCAGCTCATGCTGACAGTTTTGCTGCAAAGAGAATGAGAAAAATTGGCCAGAGAAGAGCAGTTGATTACACTAGTACAGTTGTAAGATATATGCAGGTAATAACTGTTGAATGTTGGCATTTACCCAGAGACCTAGTTCTGCAATGTGTTGCGGGAAATGTTCTTCTATATGTTACTACTATATAGATCAGCAAGTGGCTAGAACCATGAGCTGTTATCCTGCATCACTAAGAAAATTTACGTCTAGTGTGAGTTCATTTTCCTCTTTTCTTTCTTTCAAGGGGTTACAACCACAAGCTGTTGTCCCGTCACCATTAGGAAAAAATAGCAAGATAGCTTTTATTCAATATTAGCCTATCCCTGCCTTGAAATGTGTGTATAGTTTGCAATCAATGTGGGAAATAAACATTAAGGAATAGTTGGTAAGTGTTTATTCATCTGCATGCCACAACATTTTCACCAACATTATGGAAATCCTTTAACAGAGTTTGGTATAATCAAAGATAAAAACCTCCTATGGATAGTTTGGATGTCATTGTTCCATTGTCCATGAACACCATTTGTTTTCTTTTTCTTTTTTGATTCTTTTTGTATGCACCAGAACATTAGTTCTTGATACCCTTTTTTCCCTACTATTGTTACGCATGAGAGAAGTTTGGGTATAAACTCTCGTAAATGATCCTCTAACACAACTCAGCCCTCCAATAAAATTTGACAGTTAAATTTTGGCTTCTAATCTCAAGCTCAATCCCCCTTTAATCCTATATATCAGTCAATCAACTATATTCAATTCCAATTTAGTTAGCATCCTTAAAAAAATATCTCCTTAATTAAAAAAAAGAATCCTCTATATCCATTCCTTTCTATTTGGTACATTTCATTTCGATAATAAACATTTTGTATTTTAAGGCTAATTAGGGTTTTTGAAAAATAGAGGTTCTTTGAATCTCACACTTATCCCTGCACTCATTTGCAAGTTATTTTTCAGACCAGAAAAATATTGTCTATCATGTCCTTTAATGTAACTGTGAGGACATACTGAGCTGTAATCTTGGTAAATCTCACATTTATCCCTATGCTGACATACAAGTCTTTACCATACTAAAAGGACTAAATGCAAACACACATTTAATGCACGTGTAACTACTTTGACCAAGCCTTAATCTTATCTACTTGCTTGACTATTTGATCATTTGCTTTCATTGTGTTATGTTCTTAGTGAAATCCTTGTTGATTCCAAGAGATTGTGGGTTTTAGGTCTACTTCATCCTATTTTAACTCCTTCAATTATCGTAGGTGTTGCACCTCGGGATGATGCACTTTGAGATTTATATAGTACATGTCAAGCAATCTCATACAACTTCCTTTTATTTCATCCTATATTGCACTTTCTATTAAATAATGATCATCTTGTATGATCGCACATCTATCTTAACATCGGTATTTTTGTGACACTCATATTGTGGATATGTTGGGCCTTAAAGGCACAACAGTCATCCCATATAACATTGATGGTATAACAGTGATTCTAAGGTACTAGAGTGCCTCTGTGTTTGGTTCTATGGAACTCAGGCAACTGTAAATTTTGAAGAACGATATGTAGGACTATACTTACCATACATTGCTCTTCTAATTGTTCTAGTAGAAAGACTAGTCTCAAGTCACAGTAAATATAGCCTGTACACTGGTTCATTAGTACTAGCTGTAAAGTAGCAGTAAGTATAGCCTGTATAGTGGTTAATTTGTCTAGCACTAACCATAAACTCCAGGAATATTGCTAGAGCTCTGATTATCTTTCCAGAAGGCGATCTTGTTCAGTCCCACATATTTTTTGAAGGAGTCCAACCTCTTCCTAATTCCAGTTCCACAAGAACCAAATAAGTGTTTTTGGTTTGCAGAAGCTAGCACCATATGAGCTCGTATTGATGTTCCGGTATATGTATATGTCACTACACTCTTTGGTTGCCATAACTCTAGGTAACGAGGATAGAAAAAAAGTGAGAGCAGAAATAAAAAGAGGAATAGAAGTTCTATAACCTTTTTTCCTCTCAAAAAAAAGGGGAGAAAAATGAAACCAAGAAACCAAAAGTCGTCTTGATTGTTTTGTCCATTAGTAACTTCAATTTTTCTTTTTTTGGTGGGCTTGTCAACTTGGCAATGGTACTCATAACATTCTTTAACTTTTAAGGTTATTTTGGTCCAAAGTTAAGAATCATCGCTTTTCTGCAGATCCGCATGTGGCAGCGCGATTCAAGGGATAGGACAGTGTTACAACCTAGCCCAGCAGCAGCAGTTGATGTCAGTTTACTCCACCTTTGTATTGGTCTTTGATTCTGCAAAATTCAATTTGTTTTCGTGATCATATTTTTTTAATCTTTCATTACTGGTAAGAAAGCTTATCCTGGGTGAGAAATGTAAAGGGAATATATATATATATCCTTCAGTTCTTGGTTTGTAGAAAATACAACTTGCGAAGCTACCGTGAACCGCCATTGAAGTAGCAAGAGACAAAACATTGGCTGAAGTCCTGTAGGTTTCAAGCTTCTTATGTTGAAGCTCTTCAAACCCTTATTCTGTACTCGCTAACATAGATGTTCCAACAATAAAGTGAAGTGTACTCCTGCTTCGTGAAGGTAGGGTGGTTATTTCTGATAGACTTTCAGCAATCTTGAGGAAAGTTGACCTAAATCTGTAGTCTCAGAAGGTGATAATAGTTCAGTTTTACCTGCATTTAAGCTAGTTATAGACTCCAAGAACATTCTAGAACCACCTAATGGACGAATTAATTGTGAATTTTGTAACATAGGTTTCCAAAAAAGTACCAAACTAACATGTTTAAAATTGAAGTCTTCCCCCACAACTAAACATACTATTAAAATATATTGGCCTGAAGTCAGCAAACTAAATGCTAATGATTCTCCATAGTGTGTGTAAGCTGGCCCAGAGTCTCGGACAATATTGTTTTAAAAGAAATGAAAAACAACAAGATTGTATCTTCTACTGATCTTATTCCTTTAAAGTCAACATGTGATCAGGATTTTTTGATTGTTCAATGATGCAGATACTGCCAGCAGTTGCCTATTTGGATAATCCCTCCACAAGTTTTGCTGCTAAATTTGTTCATACATCTCTAAATAAAAACCGTTGTTCAATCAATTGTGTTGCGGTGAGTTGAAGAATTCTTCTTGGTTTCTATCTTTACGTTTGTGCTTTAGTTGTGTATATCTTTGGTTTTGTGTTCATACTCAATTGAATTACTGTGTCCAGAAGCACACATGCATCTTTATACATGTGCCCTTGAGTTTGCATCTATTAATACTCCCCCGTCCCTGTTTATGTGGCACTTTCTCCTTTTCACGATGTCCCAAAATGATTGAGACTATTCAATTTCTATGCAACTCTCACTACTGTGAAGAGTTCAAAGTTGTTAAAATTTTAAGTTCAATTTTCGAGGTAAATATCTCTGTCAAACTAGCTTTTCCAGCACTACTGTAATATGCTATTCCTCCATCACTAATATAATTTATAAGTCAAATTAACTTATTAAACTAAGTGTTCAATCAAACATCATCACATAAAAAGGAAATGGAGGGATTAGTTCTTTCTACTGATCATGGTATGTTCTTCGGAGCATTTAAATGCAACACATCTGAGTGTCTAAAATATTCACACAGTTGCAAGGCCTTGATTGAATGTATGAATCTGGATCCTTGAAACATGATTTTATTTGCTATCAAACTCTCTTCTGATGTTTTTGTTTTTCTCTGATAAGTACTAGTTTTTTCATGGTAGAGCTCTTTGTATTCAGTTTTTTCTAACTAGCTATTCTTTTGGAAGTAAAATAATAAAAGATGACATGGAAGGAGTCATCCTGTCAGATATTGTAGTTTAAAATCGTATACCCTCTTGGGTCTCTTTTATGTCATTGCCATTCTAATAATTGATAAAAGAAGTAAAGGGGATCCAGCTTGTGTCATGCCACAAGACGTAGAGCTAAAAATTTTCTGGGTCTCTCTTTCGGTTGTGTTGCATCCTTTGTGTATCATATCTTTATATTTCTGTTCTCTTATTCAAACCTGCTCTCTTGGATTACGTGAAGTGGACTCCTAGTGGGCGGCGCCTTGTTACTGGATCTCAAAGTGGTGAATTCACACTATGGAATGGGCAATCATTTAACTTTGAAATGATACTTCAGGTATGAAACTGGTGTTGTAATTTCAGATCTTATTAATGTGACAAGCAAATTAGATGGACAATGTAATGTATTTCATGTGCAGGCTCATGATCAAGCAGTCAGGTCAATGGTATGGAGCCACAATGATAACTGGATGGTCACTGGTGATGATGGGGGCACAATAAAGTAAATAAAATTTAGGAACAATCAGCAGTTCACACTCTCATTATCTATATTGTGTTTTTCTTTCTCTTTTGTGAATTTGCATCTATATCATGTAACAGGTATTGGCAAAACAATATGAATAATGTCAAAGCCAATAAGAATGCACATAAAGAATCAATACGGGAATTGAGGTAATTATTCTAAATGATGTGACTTGGTTTTGAGAGTTATTATGTATTTCTTGGGTTTTTTTATCTGTTTTGTTTTCGCTATCAGCACATTTGCATCATTAAATATATTTTTAGGGTATGCACGATTCAAATGTCAGTTGGTTCCCGTTCTCAGAAAAAAATGTTAGTTGGTTACTGAGTCTTATGCTTGAATTTGAACAGCTTCTGTAGTACAGATTTAAAATTCTGCTCCTGCTCTGACGACACTAGCGTTAAAATATGGGACTTCGCAAGGTGCCAAGAAGAGCGCTCATTATCTGGTAATGTTCCTCAAGCTGTTTACTGTAAGAAGCTTTGTTTCAAGTGAAATTAATGATGGTTTGGCTGCATATCTGTGATCTTATGATAGGGCTATTCTTTTGGTTTTTCTAAATAATATGCATGCTCTTACGTGTCAGTTGACACTCTGCCTTCCATTACTTCTTGCTGCTATGATAGTTGTTATGACATGTTTAGGCATGTTTCCAGCAGCAGTTTACTATGAAATGGAAAATTGGTTAAAAAGTTTCACTGGCAATAGCTCTTCAATTTGCTATCAACACTTATTAATGTACCAGTTAACTTGAGCATGAGGTGACCTTAGAATAGTTTCTTATGTCACTTGAACTCAGGCAGGCCATGGTTGGGATGTGAAGAGTGTTGATTGGCACCCTACAAAGTCTCTATTAGTCTCAGGTATATGCTTTTTTCTTCTCTTTTCATAGAAATGTTTCGCTTATTTTTTTTTTATGGTAGAAATGTTCCGGGTTGTTAGATTCACTCTTTGACGCCTTGCTTTTGTCCCGCCTGCAGGTGGAAAAGATAATCTTGTTAAACTTTGGGATGCCAAGTCAGGGAAGGAGCTTTCGTCATTGTCAGTCAAAAACTGCTCTCTAATTCTGCAATGTTATTACTTCTATAAACTTAGGATTTTACCACCTGATAAGTTACAATTTTTTTAGCAATAACATGGATGTTGTTTGCTGTTTGCAGTCACGGACATAAGAATACCGTTCTCTGTGTAAAGTGGAATCAAAACGGTAACTGGGTCCTTACTGCTTCCAAGGATCAAATTATCAAGGTAGGCTGTTTCATGTCATACTTCTCCTAGAACCCACAAATCTTTTTTCTGATTTTGCTTGTAATGATAGTGTGGTGTAAATTGGTTGTTAATGACCAAATGATCCGATGTTTGTTTCACAAGTTCATTAATTTGAGATTGCATGGCAATTGACAAAAGTGTAACAACTACTTGTTCTGTCCTGTTGCTGTTTGTATGACATGGTTGGAGGTGGAATATGTCCATCAAGTTTGAAATACAATAAAATAATAATGATAATAGTGTTATAACTATTTGTTAATTTGACTATATGATATGTGGTTGTTGTTATCTGAGGAAAGATGTCATTTTTTAATAGAACTGACAAAAACTAGATTTATGCTATCTTTTTTTACCCTTGGCAAATGAAAAGCTTTATTAATGATGCACAAAGATGATGTCAAAAGTATTTAAAATATGGGTGAATAGAAAAACAGGGAAGGATAAACTTGAAGTTGCTTAGTTCAGTTGAAATGTTTATTTTCGTTTCTGTTGAGTTGTACTTTTGAGGTTTATGAAGGCTTTAGGGGAACATGTTCTAGTTTTTTTAGGGGTTCAGTCAGGTTCTTTAAACTTGTAGCTGTGGGGTTTGAGATGCCTGGCTAAATTTCTTAATAGGGGGTTGGTAGCAACAAGATTGCAATTTTAGCTCGGTTTTAAGTTGCAACTGCTTCTTTACTGCAAGTGCATTGCTTCTTACCACTTCTCTGTTTCTGGTTGCAGTATTTATTTTTTTATTTAGTTAGAAATGAAGAACAAAGCCTATATACATATGAATTTTAATCAACATGCTAATGAAGGAATACCTGCAAATAGTGTAGATGATTATTGTGTCAAGTCAAACATTTGTGTTCAATTGCTTGTCTTCTGTCCTCTTAACGTGCTGTTTCATTTCAGCTTTATGACATACGTGCTATGAAGGAGGTTGAGTCATTCCGAGGGCATCAGAAGGATGTGACATGTAATAATTACCTTCTTCTGTATGTGTGTATATATATCTTATGCAATGCATACAACACTAGCGTGTTGTGTAATAGCCAGGTAATGGGTTTGGATGACTTGATTAAGAAAAATGAGCTTGGATGAAAATTTGCAGTTCGTATGCTAGTATTATTCAGTAAGTTTCTCCAAGGGTACTATAAGAAAAAGAAATTTCAGGCATGTTGATGAAAAAGTGGATAATACAAATGGAGGCAGTGGCTGAATTGTTAATCATAATAAAATTCAGAGTTAATCACGTTTAGCCTTTTCTACTATCTGTGTTGCAACAATAATTTTAATGCTTCTTTATTTTGTTTATTCAGATAATAAACACTCTTTTTGTTCCACTTATTGTCTTGTTCCTCCATCATGCTTCCATGGTTAACTTTCATCTGTCTGTGATACTGGCTAATTGCCTGTTTATATCCATGTAACCGTGACAGCACTGGCCTGGCATCCATTTC
The DNA here is from genome assembly GCA_018342035.1 of Solanum appendiculatum. Classification (NCBI taxonomy): domain Eukaryota; kingdom Viridiplantae; phylum Streptophyta; class Magnoliopsida; order Solanales; family Solanaceae; genus Solanum; species Solanum appendiculatum. The sequence continues at coordinate 277,678 of JAGDQO010000472.1, forward strand.
ATGAAGAATATTTCGTCAGTGGAAGCTTTGATGGTTCAATATTTCATTGGCTTGTGGGGTAAGTTCCTTGAAACTTCTTTCACTATCAACTATAAATCATTGGTGCTACTCTCATCTCCTGCGCTTTCAAAATACCATTATATGACCTGTTTAGGACATTAATCTTGATGTTTCTTATTTTTGTCAACTCTTAGCCATAGAAATAACAGGTCTTATTTGATGAAATAGACAGGATACCTAGCTATAGATTGAGGAAGTGTTGCTAATTGCTCTGTCACAACATTACCCTTTTATTTTGTATTCTTTTGCCACCATTTAATAAAATTGAAGTGTGGTACTCCTGCCACTTCTTTGGCTGAATTCAAGTTGGGATGAATGACAAAGGACAATTCAGGATGAATGTCATAGCTAGTAGCTTAGACTTATCAAGAAACTTATGGGATAAAAAGTCTAGGTTAAGAGTGAATAAAAGTTCAAAAATGTACCTGCCCTTCTCTAAAAAAGAGAAAAATGTACTTAAACTAACTTGAATCAATTTTATGATCTTACTTATTTCGAATCTTTGCAAAATACTTCAACCGTTCTTGGCAACAAGAAGTTGGAGATAAGAGAGAGAACTTTGTTTCCACTGCTAATGCTCCTCTTAGCATGTATCTTTACTTCATCAAGCATTCTCAACATGTTTAGTATGTGAATCTGGTACTATGGTTATTGAGCAATTCTCCTTTTCTCCTAGGAAGGTGTCAATTCGATGCGATGAGTTCAGGATAGTTCTGGGAAAAATCATCTCCTTCCACTCAAATTCCTTTTTTATTTGCTTTTCCTGTAAGAGGGAGACTTAATTTTTTTTGTCATATGCATTATTTGCCCTAGTTTTATTGAATAAAAACATTTTTTTCCTTTCACTTCAAATAAAAAAGTTCTTTCTACCCAGTACTGAGCAGTGCAGTATCATTCTACAGTTTCTGTGATTGTGGGGAATAAAAGAGCCCTCTGGACTACTTAGTCTGTCATCCAAGCATGTGATGAGATAGTCCAGAATATGATTTCACTTACAAAATGAACCCAAAAATGAAACTTTTAATCAAATCAAATTCCCCTATTATCAGTGAATCTGGTAAGTTCTAATATTTTTTTTTCTCGCCTTTTTGATCCTCTACCCACAGGCATGAAGCTCCTCAAGTAGAAATTACCAATGCACATGAAACTGGCGTTTGGGATCTGGCGTGGCACCCCATTGGCTATCTCCTTTGCAGGTTATACTGCATTTTCTTGAACTGCAGCTCTGTAGTTATGTGCCATTTATTACACTAGTACCAGTTGCAGAATTTTTTTTTCTAATATTGCAATTGTTAGAATTCTTCTCATAACTGGTGTGCTTTTCTTCTGTGCCTTGTCCCATATTTAAATATTCTGGTCGATTCATCTTGGTTGTTGCTGGATATTCTTTTGAGGTTGTTCATTTTATTGTTACTTGGATCTATATGGTGCTGAATTTGCTGCTTTACCATGACAATATAAGCTGAAGCTGATTTCAAAAGCATGTTTAGTATTCACCCTGCAATTCTGTGCCCCAGTAAGAACACAAAGCATTCCCGAAGTACTCCTTTTCCAATTTTCTTATAGAATTAGTTCTTCAAATTCTGTTTGGTTTTGCTCTTTTCATTTTTTTTTTTGAAACTGGTAACTCTCACTGTGTGTATATTATATATCAAAAGAATCAAAACAGTACTTAGGTAGTACTGAAACCATATTTAAATTAGAGCTCTCAAATTCTTCTGTCCTCTATCTATTATGAATCTAAAACATCAATGATAGAAACATTATTATTTTAGTAAATCTGATTAAACCAAAAACACAAAAGTAAGATGGAGTTCAACTTGATCTTTTGCACACCATTCTTTATATTCTCAAAGCATCTGGAATTTCTCTCCTTCCAAAAATAGTCCACCAAATGCAGGCACGGACAATTCTCCATCTACTCCCATCCTTTGCCTGTAAGCCTGTTTCCTCCCAACTTTTTAGAGCTTCTGTAACCTTTTCAGGAATAATTCAGGATATGCCTTTGAGGTTTAAGATAATTCTCCATTATTGTGCTGTGAACTTACAATGTAGGAAGAAATGGTTAACTGTCTCTGCTGTTTCTTTACGCAAAAAACATCTTGAACAATGGAATCCCTCTTCTCATCAGATTATCCAGCGTAAGGGCTGCTTCTTTAACTAGTAGCCACACAAAACAGGCTACTTTGTGAGGGACTTTAGTCTTCCAGGATGTGTTTCCATGTTCAATTGGTTATCTGTTGGTTGGAGTGATTCATCATTTTGTAAGCTGCATTTGCCTAGAATAGTTTCCTTTCTACCATAATACATCATCACCTGTCTGTAGCCCAAACTGCTCAATTGTATTAAAGAAATCAGCCACTCTTTGCAATTACCAATCATTAATTTGTCTTCTGAAAATGATGCTCCATCCTTGAAGTGTCCTCATTTCTGCTATAGACCTTTGCTGATGAAGAACTAGTTGAAGATATCTGGAAACGCCATTTCCAGATTGCTTACCTCATGTCAATTGTCCTTCCAAAAGTTAATTGTAATCTTATATGTTCATTCTTTCCACATAAGGGCTATTGGATTTAGATTGTCCCTTCTCGGTTTGCCTTTTATCCACTCTAAGAAGTCTATCAGTCGATGGTCGTGGGGATTACAGCTTCTGCTGTACTAATTCTTTCTTGAATGTGAAGGTTTCTTTTGTGTGGGCTCTCAACTTTTCTTTATCCAGTAAATTCATGTTTCCATAAGAAGTCTGTTGCAGATTTAAATCTTAGGGTAGATGGTTGTGTCTGTAGGTTTGTTGTTTGCTCAACTATGGCCCTCACTTAGTAGCTTCTTTTTTCATGTATGTTGGCTCTAACTCCCTTCTACAGAACTTATCAAGCATATATACAAATACAATTAGCGATAGCTTTATTATGTTGTGTAACATTTGAGGTACTTAATACTTATGCTGAAAACAGTCGTCGGTAGATGTTAAAAAAGGTAGTAAGATATGTATAGTGGCTCATCAAAAGTAGTCAACCTTTTTGGATGAAGTAGTTCATATGATAAAGGGTCATTCATCCCAAAGGAATCCTTGCGCTGCCACCCCCCTCCACGTGACCCTGCCTCTGCCCTGGTCCCAGAGAACAATAAAAATTACTTTTTTTGGTGTGACTGTTTCTATCAATTCCCTTGATATTGTCACCCACAGTTTTTCTATCAATAACGGGTGATCAAGAAGATAATGCCGTAATGAAATGGGCGAGGCCATTTGTCATTAGAGAATGGAATTACTGTCTTGTGCATCACGAATTGTGAATAAGTGAACATTATCTATTTCCTTGTAAAAGGTGAAATTATGGTTTGTGTTGGACACCATTTTTCTAGTATGGAATTGATGCTGAACTCCGATATGAAAGTTCATCATGAACTATTCATATAGCATCTGTTGCAGATATATTTCATTATTAAAGGAATTCTACTACATGAGTTCCTCTATTTTATTTTATTTTGAGATAGTAACAGTTGTGTATATTAAAACCATTACATTGGTTGTACTGAAACCATATTTACAAAGGAAGAATACTGTCAGCGGTCCTTACAAAATCCTAGGATTTCTACGATTGAAACAATATCTTCTATGTAAATCTGTTTACACCAAAAACAAAAAAAGTCTAATGCAATTCAATTTGATCTTCTGTATTGAATGGCTACTGTCCTCAAAACATTTCGAGTTCCTCTCTTTCCAGATTGTCCACCAGATGCAACTTGCAAACTGGGACAATCCTCCATCTATCTATGTATAGATTTCGTCATTTCATTTAAGCCTTTCTTGGGCAGGTAACTTTATGGGTGCTTACTTGCATTTTAGGCCTTATTGTGTTTATGTTGATTCAAATCCTCCACAGCCTCCACAGGCTGGATTTAAATTTTTTCCCTTCTCTCTATCCTCGTGTGTGTGAGGGGAATTGTGTGTTTTGTACAGTAAATTGTATGTCATTGCCTTTCAGTGGCTGGTTCTTAGCTTTGCTTGCTGTGTTATTTCGTTTCTTATCCTCTCTAGTACTGTGGATATCCTTAAGCCTTCTCCACTAGGTACTATTCTGCCAACAGGAATAAAATTTCCATCAACGTAAAGCGTATAACTGGAGTAACTTAAGCAGGTAACTAATCAGTCTTTTTGCTGGTGCAGTGGCAGCAATGATCAGACAACAAAGTTCTGGTGCAGAAATAGGCCTGGGGACTTCGCTCGTGATAAATTCAATTTAGGACAGCAAGGTGTTTACTAATTCCTGTCCATGCAGTTGTTATTTTTATATTTTTATGCTATTGTTTTAGTGTACTTCAGATTGTATACCAGTTTATTGTACTTATATTTAGATAAGGGGGCTGTGCTCTTTGTAGACCAGGGCAAAAATCAGCTTGGTTTTAAAGAAATTTCTTGAAAGATTATCGTTTTTCTTTTCCATTGGCACCTCATTGTCTTAGTTTGACTATCACGTTGAACTACCAAACTATAGTGCTTAAATAGCCTCAGCACAGGTATTTTGGTTGATTTCAGGTTTGGGTGATCAAAACAATTTTCTCGGTCGCATGCCTGGTAATTTTCCAGGTCCTGAGCCCCCATCAACTCCTGGAGCATTTGCTTCTGGTATGTTACGAACCGAGGGTACAATACCTGGAGTTGGAGCTGCAATGCCACTGTCTATCCCATCACTTGATTCATCTTCTCAAGGAGAACAGAAGACTTCAATGCCTTTAGGAGCTCCTCCTCTTCCTCCTGGTCCACATCCATCGCTTCTTCCAAGTAATCAGCAGCAAGCATATCAACAAAACATGCAGCAAGCTCAGCAGCAGCAGTCGCTACCTCAACAAATGACTTCTCTTCCTTTGCAACCACCAAATTTGCCACAGCTACAGCCACCACATATGCCTCTAATGCCACATCCTCATCTACCGCGGCCACCACATCAACTACAACCAGTAAACATGCCCGGCCTTCAGTCTTCAATGCCAGGATCTGGACCCATCCAAGGAATGCCTCCGATGGTAAGTATCATATTTCTGCAGCTGTCTCTGTCTATTGCGTGTATCTTTCTTTTCTTCCTGTAGATGTGGTGTGACTTATCTTGATTGTCACTTCTCGGTGCATCTCTGAAGTATAATTCTCTAACTAAACAAATGGAAATAAATTAGTGGTGTAGATTTATTTTTCGTTTAACCTAGTCGTATTGATTTGTATCTCTGCGTTTATGCTTGCTTATGCTGAATTCTGATTCTTCATTTGAACTCCCCCCTTGAATGAAAGAACATCATCTTTTCTGTAGTTGTTCCAGATTCAATTTGTGCAGTGTTTATAAAACTTTGATTTTATGAAATTTTTACTGTTATAAAACAGAGATGATCTTTTTGAAAGATTCCTGCTTTTAAGTAACTGATATTCTAGGTTAAGGCCAAAAAATAATTTGAGCTAGCCATGCATTTGTATCAAGAAGATGAGATTTGTAGCCAAATGGTATTAGAGAAGACAGAGGATCCTCAGTTCAAGTCTTGTTGCCGTCCACCAACAAAATATTTTCATGTGCTTGGCTCAAGGGGGAAAAAGCAGGTTTGCACGCGAGAGGGCAATGTCTGGCATAAAATACATTTATGATGTGCCATGTCTCTAACAACTTAAGATTTTATACGAGACGGCTCACATTGTTCAACAGTATGCAAGTGATGCAGCATGCTTGGATCTAATTTCACTAGGGTCTTCGCCTCTTCTTGAATAGAGCGGAATTGGTAGCAACGACAACTACTTTTGCATTGTGGCATAGTTGGTTGATTGATACAAAGTGCATTTGCTTTGAAGGAAATATATTGAGAGGATCAAGAGGTTATTTCAGCATCACAGATTGACTGTCTTCTTCTTTTCAGGGGATACAAGGTAACATGAATCAGATGGGCCCTCCAATGCCTCAAGGTCATTTTGTTGGCATGCCTCCTGGATCTGGACCGCAGGGCAATGTTCCCCCTGGTGGAATGCCAAATGGATTGCCAAACATGCAAGGCCCTCAAAACCCAGGAGGCAATCAGATGTTTCCACCAGTACGAGGCTTCAACAGGCCACAAGCTGGACAGATGCCGCTCATGCCTGGACTTAATCCTTATCAGGTGAATGGCATGTAAATACTTATAAGAGACCTGAGAGTGCATGGGTGATAATGTTTTGGCAGCTTATTCATTCTGTTAGGGATCCCCTTTTTATTTCGATTCTTATTTTCAGTTACATGTATCTAACCTTTCAGTTAATAATTAGCTACTATTTTAGTGAGTAAATGTCTTCGAACTCTGCGTAGTGCTTTGGTCTAGTGGTAAGAGTGAAATGTGCGACAGGTAGGGGGTTGGATGTATGCGTTGAAACCTTCCCGCAGAAGCCTGATATTAAAGTGGAGAATGGTAGAAGGATGGGTCCTTGTCCTCCAAGTTTCAAATCGTGTGCCTACTGGCCCTCAGATTTTTCGATTATTAGAATAAAAATAATTTGCCTTCTCAAATTACCCTGTCAAGTGGAAAGGCTTTCTAACCCTTAGATTGTATTTACATGGGGGAGAGGCAGTTACTGAGCACTTCTCTATAAGCTTTTTCTCTTCCTGCCAAAACTCAATTCATGAGATTGCCCATACTGAACCTGATCTGCCCATATTGTTCTTCAAACCAGCTGTTTTTTTAATTAATTTGTGTCTTTCCTGTTCTCTGATTTTGTTAAGAGATATTATTGTGAAGGAATTTTACGTACTGTGCTTTCAGTTTCAAATTTTTTTTTACGTAATAATGTGCATGTAAAATATTGGACCTAATGGAAGTGTACCTTTACAAGTTCCCAGCCTGGATAAATTATCTCTTCTTCTTTTTTTCTTTTTTTTAAAAAAAAATGTTTTTAGATCTTCTTAGTAATAGATCAGTGAGGTAATTTACTTCTCGTCCTTGTATGTTTAACTGACTAACGAATATGAAATACCTTTGTTCTGATTTCTGGAACTTGGAAAATTTGCTGTTTTGGGCTGTTGAGTTGATTTCTTCAGTTTATTGACACTTATTTTTCTTTTTCTTTTTGCCTTAACAGCAATCTGGAAATCCGAACACACCACCTGGAATGCACATGCAGTCAAACTTTGGTCATCAATCTGGAATGCCTCCGCCACTGCCGCCAGGGCCTCCACCACATAATCAAGGACATCAATAGGCCATTGTTTATAGTTTCAAACTTTGTTCAAGTTGTCTGTTTGAAATTCTATTCTCTGCACCAGTTTAATTGGCTAATTTATTTCTTTTGACAGACAGTCGGATAGCATCTCTGTATTTTCTTCAATGTATTTTTAGAGTAAAGTTATTGCATATTTATGCATTCGGAATTAATATTTTGATAGCACTTATATTTTTTAAGAATTCATAATGATGCCTGGTTTGTCATTTTCACAATTATTTTAGCAACGGGAATCCCTCTGTTAGGTACAAACGGGGTAATTCCATGGATGGTCTGGACTTTCACTTTACTACAACAAAGTCACCTAATTATTCTTCGTAATCATAAAGTTGTTCAACTTTGCTAGTGTCATAGAAATGTCTCCCTTGTTTCCATTTATTGACTTCTGGTCAAATCTAGGGAAAGTTGAGTTAACTTTTTATTTAGAAAAATATCTTTTAGCAACTTTTATGATACTTACATAAAGAATAGACTCACTCTTTTAATACAGAGAAAGAGAGTCAGTCTCTTGAGTGATGGTGGTGGAGAAGGCAAAAGTGAATCCTACATATGGTATAGGGTGATTTATAAGAATGGCCCTTCTTGACTTGAATCAGTACTTAACTAGAAGGATTCTTACTTTGAAAATATATTCATAGTTAATTCATTCACCCAGACTTTCACCTTCCGAGGTAATAGGAGAATTGATGTGGACTGCTACCTTGTATATTAATTGAACAAAGGTACAATGAGGAGACATAAAGCTTACCTCCAAAATACAAGGGAATAGAGAGGGGAAGGAGGAAGATCATAATGTTCCTCCTGACACAAGTAGTAAAATTTGGGGAACCATAGTTTATTCATACTTAGAGGGCCATTGCCTCACTAGAATGTCACTTGCAACACTCTCTCTACTAGCATGGCGTTGTTGGATGTTTCTGATCAATAGAACACGAAGAGGAAAAAACAGAAGCTTATGATGAGCATCTATTTAAGTCGGTCATTTCCAAGATCTAATTCCAAAAATTTTGATATTGTATGATAGTGTCTCATACTTGGCAGGATAATCTGCAATATCACTACCCTCTCTATAGCAGGAATTATATAAGTCCTGCTCCAACTCTGTTTTGAAGTGGCATAAAATTGCCATTGTTACAACTTTTCCATCATAATTGTCGTTCAATGTGTTTAACTCATACTTGCTTTTGTACCTCTCATATTCTACACACAATACTTATTTTTGATGTTTTAATTAAATTTACAAGGAATAAAAAATGGACGTTAAAACAATAAACTACGCCATCAATATTAGTTCAGTTAACCTTTAATAGCAATTTAGTTGGAACTAGTGACAATAAAAATTGCCATTTTGATAATGAATTTAGTGATCATTATAATCGTCATTATACATTATAATTGGTAGTTAAAATAGTTTCTTTTTTATTGACAATTTAATTAGATTTAGAGGCAAATTAATTAGGCACTAAAAAGGGGCCTGGATCATCTCAAGGATGGATTTAGTAGTCATTATAAATGCAGCTAAACAATAGCCATTAAAACCTACGATTTTTTGCGACAACAAAAACTGTCTTTACCAGCCCTTGTCCGAATGTAAGGCAAGGCATATGATTCCAACGCCTAAACCAATCTGCTTGAGCTCACATGGTAAAGCAAAGCAAATGAAATGGGCATTTACCTCATCTCTGGTCTCTGGACTTCATAAGATTGATACTTCATTCCAAATGGAACTTACTAGAATAGATGGCACTAACAAACACGTGACAAGACTACAAAGTACTTGCACAATGACGAGAATAAGTAGCGCTAGTTTCGTCTTTACATACAAACTTGCGTTTAAGGTGGACACCATGCTGACACTACCAGCCCTTCATTTCCCCACACAAATTGTAGGTGGGTGATCCTGCATGCTTACAAAACATTCCAAAGCCTCTAGCACCCCCGGGAACACCTCGTTTCCAGGCCCAAACCAAAAAAAGAAAAGAAAAAAATTGCAAAATGATTTAAGAGGCAAATTTGTTGAGAAGAAGGCACAAGAGTCTAGGGGCCACAATAGCATAAGTCAGCTGCAGAAAAGGCTGAATTTCTTTCCCAGGGGGCCGTGTATGCCAGTAGCAATCCTCCCATTGGCCTTTAGACATGACACTGCACATTGAAAATTTTCTTCTAGTCAATTCAAATGGTGACAAAAGGGTGAGTTAGTAGGAAACAGAAAAACATGAAATATCAACGCAGAAGGACAGCACCAAGCTGTAAAGACAGTTGCTCCAACAAAAACAGGAAATAAAAGACAAATGTGACATATAAGCACAAGAGCAATCGTCAAGCTTAAATAAGTTGGCCCAAAACTACAGTAAAGAGAGCGCAATTACCAAATCAGAAAAATGGAGCCAGTTCAATCATATCTTGAAATTTTATCGCCATAGGAGGTTTAACACGAATGTTCAAAAGTGCAAGATATATACCGTACCTTTGAAAAATCAGGCCGTGTTCCTCATTCTATATAAAACTTTTTGCTGAATGATGGAAGTGACTTTCCAGAAGATTGTCTAAGCTCACAGTCAAACTCAACTTCCAACAACCGATGGTTTTCTTTAGAGCGATTCATTGAGAAATTCATTGTCATATTATCTCCTTGGCTAACACGTGTGGATGGAGGATAAAACAAGAACACCTGCAAATACAAGAACAGGCAATGTAAAACCTTGAAAACAATTAGAGAGTATTTTGGAAGCAATAAAGAAAATAATGGCTTTAGACAAGTTCCGGGAACTTGGCCATAGTTAACACAAACATTTAGATATAGAATAACTTACAGAACAGAATGGATACAGAGATATAGCAAACCAAATTAATTGAGGTGGGGATCAATCCAACAGAAAGTTTCATCTCAACCCCACTTCAAAACATTCATTATTAGGGTACCCAAATCAAGAAATAATAGTTTCCATTGATACAAAGCTTATAATTTGATCGATACTTTTTTTTTAGTTCGTTTGCTCTTGTGTTTTCTTGAAGGAGTCAATCGGTGATCTCTAAGTGGAGAAAGTTGAATTTTATGTAAGTTTATCAGGAAAAAGATGGACCCTTTACTTTGTTCACTAGTTAAGTTGGAATTTTTACTAGTATTTTTGGGGATAAAAATAACAAGTGCCGGTAGATATATGTGGAGTTTGAGAGGTATTGTAGCAGCTTTTGTTCATCTTGCTATAGCATATTTCTTTCTTTCTGCAGCTACTGTAGCTTTTTAGCATCAAAGTTCCGTAAGTTTTTTTGGTTTGAGGTTGCCATGTCCTTGAGATGGACTTTTTGGCACTGTTACAAATGGGACTTTATGTTCTCATAGACTCTTGATTGATTTCCCACCTGAGAAAGTATCTAATGTACAACTTCTCTATGAAAACAAACTTCCCTTAGAATGATAGTATTTTGGGAAAAGATCAGTATTGTGATTTGAATTGGAGATTAATTGGTGAAAAGGAGAATTGTCCTCATGGGTATCTTGAAATGGATGATGAGGCTTCACGCCTTCATGTAATTCAGTATCAGATGCAAAAAAGTCAGACGTTATTGCTGGGATTGAGTTAAGTGCAAGGCATTCATTAGGTATGGGCTTGGGATAAAAGGGGATGAATCAGAGACAAAGTAGAAGTTTCGTGGAAGAAGGCGCTAATCAGCTGATGATTACGGGAGATCTTCATATGATCCTTCCTCCATATGAAGTGTCCTCAAATAGAGAGAAACATGCAAATAATTTTCTACTGAAGGAAAAATAACACTATTATTTTAAGCAAAGAAAAGTCTTGTTTTACTCGAGATATTGTAAGGGTATCCACTCATGCTATCTTACAATATCTTAGAATATTGTAACGAAAGATTGTCATTTCCATGTTTTCAGGGCATTTTCTGATTTGCTCCTACAAAAGTGGATCTCTTATTAACTCTAGTACTATGGAATTTTTCTAGGTATTGGATATATCTTCAGCTTTGCCCCTTTTCACCGTCGGGGAAAAAATAAATAAAATACTTGAAATTTTAGTTCATCAGATTGATGTATGATGGAAACCTTGAAGAGATTAGCCAACAAAGTCAACTATGACGTTGAAAAACGCAAATTTTCTAGCAAATTTCAGTTAGTTTTAAGTTTGCCTCTGACAGTTAAAAAGTCTTCACTTGGACAGGCTTTAGTCAACTAACCTGCTGTCCCCAGTGTGTTCCAAGGTCTTCACTTGGAGCTGTTGTCAACTCAATCTCATGTTTAGCTGGATTCTCCTTGCGTCCCTGACAAAATCAAAGTAAGTTCAAAATAATATTAATTTGCACTCACTACAATGCAGAAAAGACACAGTAAGGACAACTTACTCGAAAGTGGACATCAAACCATCCACCAAATCCACAGAATCGTGTATTTTCTGCAGTAATGATTGATGAGATGTTTGCCTGAAGACTGAGTAAATCATTCACACTTGATGTTAAACAATCAATTTCCTTTATGACAGCAGGTTTTCCAATTACTTGATTTGGATGAAGGTTGTTCCACAATGATGTCTACATAAAACATTAGTATGGTCTTTGAGATGTTCAAGGAGCCAAGAAAATGAGAAATCTATCAATGAAAATAGTAACCCTTGGAAGTGCAATAACATCTTATAATACATGAAATAACAATCAAGAAGAGTATTAAAGCCATTTTTGACAGAAATTGTTGGTTTATTCCATGTGAGACCGCCCTTTTTAGTTTGGCATTCACATCAAATGAAAAAGTCTCTCAAGTCGCCTCCATTCGCCTCATTCTGTCCAAGGTCCCTAACTGAATTTTCATGTCTGATTATATTCATCAAATACACTATCACACAATGTAACAAAAGGTGTATTTTTTTTATTTTCAACCATAAGAAGCTATGGTTATGTAGACACATTCACTGAGAAAATGATATTTGACAAAAAGCTAATGTATCGATCAATCTAATCTATTTACAGTTTCTAGTCATTACTGCACAGTTTCACTTACAAAGACAGTGGAACAAACTTCAAGAACGCAGAAAACAAATGCATTATCTACAATCGTAATTTTTAATTTGATAAACACAATAAACAAGTAGGCCAGCTCAACGGCAGTTTGTTTATTGATGAATTTGATTTTTTTCAATGGAAGAGGAGAACTTGCTAAAAGCTCAGTATTAATGCAGACGTAAAAGAGTGCACTAGAAAGCTAATATAAACCATAATTAAGAAATCATTATAATGAACCACACAGTTTGCATAAACGAAAAGGAAATAACATCAACCTGCAGATAGTATTTTCTCTGCTCATCCGTAAAAGGCTTAGTCAGACTGCCCATATCCACACCATAAAACGTTTTCGTCTCATCGACAAAATGGGACCAATCATCCATCGCTCTATCATAATCAATTTTCTTTTGATCCACTAATCCAGAGCGGATTGGCGCGACCCACATTCGAGCATGGCTTGGGTACCTGGAAAACCAAAGCTTCTTGAACCAAAGGACAGACATGCAGAAACAATCTGTGATGAAATATGAACTACTAAAACAGTAGTAGCAGATATCTCAAATCGATAAGGTTAATATTTTTTTGAGAAGGATATGATTATAAAATTTAAAATTTGAAAATAAAAGATTTCCATTCATGGAGTCATCTGCACGAGCGTTTCTTTTTTTACTCTTTCTTTTCTTTTTTTTAAAGTAAGGATTACCCCATTCATGCTTCTGGAAAGTAAGGGGTGGGAGATCTATGGAAGTCACGTTTTTTTCTCCAACACTGAAGGTTGCTTGGTGTGTGTGTGTGTAGGGAGGGTCGTCCTTCACTCATTCCAGTCAAGCTTCTTCATTATAGTGAGCTCTCATATGCAATGTCCCAATTAAGTTTCTAGCTTATTCCCAATGCTAGAACGTGATCATACCTCATGCATCACCAAATGGTTATAGTAATTGATGGTTCATCTTCTTTTAGGGAGCACTAACTTTCTTCTCTATAATATACTCTATTGCAGTTTATGAGGTTCAATTCCACTGTATCTGAAAGAGGAGACAGTTGAATTTATATATGCTCTGTTTTATTTTATATGACATTATCACTGTTTGAGTTGAAACATTTTCATTGACTACAATTTTATTATTAATATTAATACTCTAATAATAAAAAGTTATTACTTAGAGTACTTTTATATTGTTTCTAAATATGTATGTTTTATTTTTTTTAAAAATAAAATTGTTGTCAAAGTTAAGAATTAAACTTAAATCATTTGATCCTTGAACCCTGAATCTCTCATTCTTTTCAAAACGACCCCTTAGGAATAGATGATTTTTTTGTGTGAAGTTAATTTCACGGCAAAAATAATAATCAGACTTTAGTATACATTTTAATTACTGGTTAGATGATTTTTTTTCTTTTGAAATGGTAATGGTTAGAAGAACTGAAATGTGAAAGAAGTATAAAGAGAGATTATCTGTAGTAGCAACTCTATGGAAAAAAATTAATATATCAAAATTAGAATGTGCATAGGCAAAGAGATACCAATTTCAAAAATGAAAAAGAGATACTCACTAGTATTTAAAGGTTACTCAGCCGCAGCATCTCACCCCATTTAAAATCCATATATTCCAACAAAACTTTTATTTCATGCCAACTGTTCATTATTCAAAATTATGATAGCAGCAAGTAGGTTTAGGGTGGTATTGGCATATCAGAACCCACCCTGACATTCCAGAACTTGTGCTAATATTGGTGGATACTTGAACATTCCCACATTAATATGATCTTTAGATCAAATCAAATCAGAGTATACAATAACAAAAATAAAATTATATATTTTGATACTACATTATACGAAAGTGGGATGTAAGATATCCATGTAAACAGTCAACAAAAATAGCTATTCTAGAATAATGCGGAAAGCCAGAATCGAGGTTTTGACAAAATGATTCACTAATTTAATCACGGTAAAGCTATTGAGATCACCAACCTTAGGTAAGTTTGTAAATCTGAAAGTTCGAACAAAATCTAGGTATATAGTTTATCTACAGAGCAGGATGGAACAGGCACTACATGTAACTTAAACACACCATATCTTTGAGAAAATGATTCCCTGCAGATGGCTGGTGACAAGAGCCAACCAGATTAGAAGTGCATACGCATACCTCAAAATATACCAAACCAAAGTTTCAGTACATCTATGACTAGTGAGAAACGCAGAGGTTATTAGACAAGCAAAAGTCTAGGAAAAGCAATAATATTGAGAAAAGAAACTGTAATAAATATGGGTAGTATTTACAGGCAGTGAATCTTACATAACTCCATCTGGGTTCAACCAGCGATCCCGAGCACATATAACTGAGTCAAACATTGATTCACGTAGAAGGAAGTATCCCATCCACTCTGAAATGATTACATCAACTGCACAGCACAATTTATTCAATTAGAATTCAAGACAGCAGTATTGTAGAGACGATGTCAATGGTTGCTACTATAAAATACTGGCTTTGTTTCCAAAGGGAATAATAAGAAATTTCAAGACTAACCCTTCTCAGGCAGAGTAATATCTTCCATTGACCCCTCAATCACTTCAACAACATGCTCAAATCCATTTGTTTTAACAAGTTCACGAGCATGTTCTGCCATCTTGGTGGCTTCAACTGCATAAACTTTCCTTGCACCTGCTTGTGCTGACCATAATGCCAATATGCCGCTCCCTGTCCCTACATCCAAAACAGCCTAAACCAGTCTCCAGCTAAATTAATCCCAATCTACAACTCAAGATCTTAGTGAAAGTATTAATAGCACAAATGTAGTTCAGTGCAACCATTCAATCAAGAGTCAACAAAACAAATTGTATGTGGAGCTTATAATATAGCAAATTGAGAAGTAAAGCTTTTTTCCTCTGACTACTCAATCGAGTTAGTACCTCATCCATGACTTGAGAAAAAGCAATCAGCTACTTTCTGAAGTTTATATGCATCTACAAATCACAACTATTTTGAAAAACACTTTCTGCACTTTTTCAAAATAACAAAAACGAAGTTACCTGTTTTGCGAAAACTGAATTTACATCGAAACTAAGCAACATAGCAAGTTATCACAGTCAATAAAGGAAAATACAGTCTAGCTTAACATAAATATCAACTGGAAAAATGTTATTAGAAAACCTAACATGCACATTGACAGAACAACTTGAAATAAAGATACAAGGTCCATAAACTGTTTACCTTTCCATCAAAATGATGTTTGTTTTGGAAAATAGCATTATAGTAAGCATCCATACGAACACGATCAGAGAGCATCTCTTTTTGGTGGTAGAGAAAGGCGTAAGTGCAGAAATAGTTAGCATAATCGACGCCCTTGTCTACGTTGTTGTTAGGGGCGACGGCATTAGAAGAGCTACCCATATCAGCAGCCGGCGCTTCCAGAGCTTGCTGTTGAAGAAAGCGGGACAGAGAAATTTTGCTTCGAATTTTAGGGCAGCAAATAAATATGTTTTTGTATAACCTCTCAACTTAAAGAGACGAATGTAGTGCGGGTCGTCTGATGGGCCATAGACAACTTTTGGCCGTTGATTTAGTGCGTTTTTTTTTTTTGTAGGGATATGAAGTTGCTCGGATAGTAACCACCTTTTCTTTCAATTTGTTGTGTGTTCAAATTATCAAGGAAGCAAAAAGTGTTGATCGATTCAACCTCTGATTAAAAAAATATACCTTGATTATATTTCATCTCTTTAATAAATTTCGTAAGGAGCATAACAACCTTATTGTTTCGATGGAGGGAAAAAACCTATAATTAGCTTTTCGGACACCCAATTTTTGGTATAATTAATTGGTCAAATTTTTTGAATTTTAAGTAAAGTAAAATAATCATTAGTGAAGTTAAAAATATTTTTATAAATTAGTTTTGATGTTATTTTATTTGTCAAAACACCTTAATATATATATTTATATATATTATTTTTTAAATTACAAAATGTGTCCGTTAATTTAAAAGTCATATTATCTCAAAAATACTTGTCTAATTGCATGTGTTTTAAATTAACAGTTTTGTAGCTATTCACAACTTAATTATTGTAATTAATATGTTTTGTTAGGGGTGTCAAAAATGAGCCAAAATATAGATAACCCTCAATTCGTCCAAAATTTTAAAGGTTGAGCGCAAGATAATTTGAAGGTCTATTTACATAGATAATATATTATATGTCTTTATTTACGAGTTATAACACATCTTTTACTTTTATATAGATTATCTTTATTTTTCTTATGATAAATAGTTATATACATATTTCCTACTCTCTCTCTTCTTCTTTTTTTTTTTTTTTTGGTTTCTGTCCGCTTCTTCTCTCTTTTTTTTCTTCTTTCTCTTTCTCTTTCACCCTCTTTTTTTTAAAAAAAATTCAATTATTTTAATTTAAGACTTGATTTTGAATTGATATTATTACAAATAATTTTTAAAAATAATTAGGACTTAAATTTATTTATTTGAAGATACTAAAATATGAAGATTTTTTTTGACGTCATTAATAAAAGAAATAAATATAAATTACAATTATAATACATTTCGAATTCAATATATTATAAATATTATAGGCATTTTTCAATGCACGTGGTGAATGCATAATTAAAATATTTTTAATACAAATGTTTTATAAGTATTATGTATGAATCTCAAATATTTCGGTACAATTTAAATTAATTTTACGTTGTTAAAAATGTATTATATTTGTTTGAATAACAACAATCGAATTTATAACAATGTATAATACTGAATTCGAATTGTATTATAACTATCATTTATATTTATACAATTTTAATACAACTTTAATACAAATTTCTTAGAGCTTCACCTCTTCTTTTTCGATAAATCACCACCACCAGACCACCAATTGTTTATATTTAATACAGTTTTGATACAATTTTTCAGAACTTCACCTAATATATAACTAAAACATTTTAAATACAAATATATTAGAAGTATTATATGTGAATTTCAAACATTTCGGTACTATTTAAATTAGTTTACATAGTTAGAAATGTATTATATTTGTTTTGAAATAATAATTATCGAATTTATAGTAATGTATAATATTGAATTCGAATTTAATACAACTTTAATAATAACTATCGAATTTAATACAACTTTAATACAAATTTTCAGAGTTTCACCTCTTATTTTTCGTAATCACCACCACCAAACCACGAATTGTTTATATTTAATACAGTTTTGATACAACTTTAATACAATTTTTCAGAACTTCACCTGATATACAATTTTAATACAACTTTAATACATATTTATATCAAATGATTATTAAAGCTAAAATTATGTCATATATGGTAATAAAAATAAAGTTACACTTAAAAGCTTAATTAATCAAATAAAATATAATATTTATGTAAAAATTCCCAATTTGAATTGGGTTCAATCTCAACTCATTCAAGTCTTAGTCCATTTTAAGAGAATCTTCAATTGAGCCTAATTTAATCTCCAATTTTAACCCGTTTTAAGACTCTTTATTTGCAATAATCTATTTTGTATCTTTTAGTATTTATCTATCTATTTGTGACTTTTTTAAAAAAAAAATTCTTGAGTTAAAATTCAAATTGTGGTTATAAAAGTTAAATAACAATATGTTAAAATTATTGAGATTAAGCGTGTCAAATTGGGAGGGTCATGATCCAATTCAATTTTTAGCCCATTTGAGCCCAACACATTTGAGGCCAGAGTAAAATTGGGCAGGTCATGATCCAACCCAATTTTTATTTGAGCTCATTTTAATATCTTAAATTTCAACCTAACCTGCCCAATTGTCAACCCTATATTTTGCAAATAAATATTTTACTTTGTTAAAATCAAGAAACTTAAAAGATTAATTGATGATTATTTCATCTCAATTATAATCAATTTGGTTCAATTTTAAAAGTTTATTTTTAAGGCCTCATTTGTTTACACTTAATAGATGTCTGAATCTGAATCATTCAGATCTTATTCCATTAAGTGCGTGTGTTTTTTGTTAAGATTTTGACACTTATTCGATCTTATTCGGTCAGATCCGTCAACAAGTCTTAATGGCATTCATATATCAATTAGCACACATTTGATAATTATTGTGTTATGTATTAAATGCCTTAAAGAAACGTTTTCCTTCACAAACTTGTAAGCTGATTTCTTCAACACCCTTTTCATCGCTATTTGTTTTTTTTTTTGGAGGGGGGAGGGGAGGGGGGGGGGGGATAAATAACACCACCAAATTTTATGTGTTTAATATAATATTTAATATTATATCATTTAAATTTTATTTATCGGATTATACTAGTTATGTTATTGTTGTTTTGTTTAAATTTAATACTTAATAATTCACAATTCAATATATTTAGAGGTTAAAAAAATCTGTCTTAATCATTTACTGTTCAAATTATCATCGTAGTCAATTATCACCACCACAAATTCTTCACCCTCCATCACCACTTCAAATCATATCCACCATCACTAGCGAATATGAATTGTTATTACTTTTTGCTCAAATATTAATTTTATTTTTATTAAATTTTATATATTTATAATATTCAATTATTGTTTTATTTCAATTGCATATTTATTATGTTTATAAAAAAAATGCACATTTAGATGTTGAAAAACAAACAATCTTAATCATTTTATATTCATATCTAGAGACAACATCTTAATCATTCAAATGTCCATTTATATACAGACATTTTAATCTTAATGAAAACAAATGAGGCCTAAGTGAGAGTAATTGATTTTAATTTGAGTTGAATGGATTACTTAACAACAACATGGTTACAATTAAAGTAAAAAGAGGCTACATTTTAAATTCAATTTAACCACTTTTTAAGCTCCTAATCAGTCCCCTGAATAGTTTTTTTTCGAATAAATTAATCTCAAAATTTCGACAAATTTAATTTCGACAAATTTAATTTCGACATTGATGACTGATAATGCTATCAAAAAAGCTTTTGTACTATTATATTTTGTAACAATGGAGCTTAAGATTGCAAAGTATAAATAGAGTGTTTGTTTGTTCTTCCAAACTTAGTTGATCCTTTCACAAAACTTCAAAAATTATTTATAGCGAATCGTGTTGGAGCAAGATCATTTTATCATTATAAAATCTATTGGTGGTATGCTACTCGCAAAGGTACAATGATTGGTGGTAATCTCAGACTCCTTCGTAACAATGACTGAAGTTTCAATCTCCTCTTGATCGATCATGATCTAGCGCACGAAATCAAATAAATTCATTTTTGTGATATCAAATCATAACATCATACTCTGGATCTTCTTTGAATGAGATCGCCCTCACCGGTCATGCTCTGAAGTCAATGCTTGATGTCATTCCAATTGAGTTATATTCGATCTAGTTTTCTTGGCACATGATATTTTCTGATTCGACCAAATTTTATGCCCTACTTTATCTCATATAAAATATACTCAATAGGCAAGTAAAATAATAAATATAATTGATATGCAAGTAAAATAATAAATATAATCGATATGCAAGTAAAGAAACTCTAACATCATGATTTCTGAAATAATTTAATAGTGATATATTAGATACCTTGACATTTAAATTTGGTTTGATTCATAATATTTGTTCTTTTGGGTACTTCTTTCATTTCATATTATTGATGTGTAAGCGATTAAGTTTAGTTCTTGAAAAATAGCAATCGAGAAAGAAAAAAATAGCAATAAACAATGATATTTATATATCAATAATTTACGTGAATGCTACAATCTTTATAAAATCTAATGAAAAAAATACTTGTATTGATGCTACCTTACACTTTCTTTAAGTACAGACTGTGTGATCCATAGAAGTCCATGCGATCTCGCATTTTGCACTACTACTTTCAAGATCTGAGGGTGAGATATTTCCGTCCAGGCTGCCGCTCATCTTCTCTTGATTAAATGTCTTTCTTTCTGACATTGATATATTTATTATTTATTATAGCTACTCTAAGACATTCGCTAGTTAAAATTTTGATACGATGACTTTCGAATTCTGGGATGTAATAGTTAAAACTTTCGCTTATTTAATAATCATATTTCATCATTTACCATACCTTTTCATATTAACTCTACCTCGTACCATACTTTCTTGTAGGTTTGTCATTCAAGTTGTTCACGAGTGACATTATGTAACGATAGAAAATGATATAATCTATCCAAATAATATATCGTTAAAACAATACAATACAACACAATAGTACAATACGATACAATTTAATACGATACATTATGAAAAAATACGTAACAATCATCCAAATAAGTGAAATAACTATTTTATCTAGTGTGAAATCTATTAAAAGAAAAAACGCCATTGTCTTTGAAATACACATTTCTTTGTATTAATGAATAAATAATTCAATGAAGTAAACAACTTAAGATAGATAGTATGAAAATGTGCGAGAAATATTTTCTTAGAATAAAATTCAAAAACCAAGAAAAGAAATTTTTTGATAATATTATTTGTTGATTTTTGAAATTGTGTACTTGTTAATACGGGGTGAATGTGCAAAATGCATAAGAAGAGGCTAATCTCGATAAATATTAATGTGATTTAATAAATTTTAATAGAAAAATGATGGGGAAATCTTCCTTATTTTTTTAGGCAGGTTGAATAATAGTCAAATATTAGTAGCCAAATTAGGAAAAAAAATTATAGTATCAATGTGATTTCCTTTCACATTCATATATGGGAACAAACTTATTCACTACATCCCTAAAATTATTTTGACCAATAAGTTGAAATCTCTATAAAAAGAGGTTGAAAATTAACATTTTTGCAAGAAAAAACTTACTTGTACTACCCATTGGTGCGGTAATTCAACATGGCCCTTCGCTTCTTCTTTGTGGTTTGCTGTGTATTTTTCACTTTTATGGCTCTATACGAAAGTATGTTCAATTGCTATTTAATTTATAAGGGTCCACTTTTGTAAGATTAAGAACCAAAAAGTGTTTTATTTATTTATAATTTCATATCTATGTTTTGGTTGAACTTAGAAGTCCTGTAGAAATATATATTACTTTTCTTTGTTATGTTTTTTGTGGTTTTGACGAGTTGTATATCTATTAATTAAAACTCTTCCACCAAAATTAACAAACGAATTACTCATTGATAGAACTTAATTCTTTTATTTTAGTTATTTGAATGAACCATCATGTCAACACTTTAATTTGAGTGATTTTTGTGACGATCATGAGTAATTGTCAAGTGAATTAACAAAATGATGTCTTTCGTGATTGAGTGACTAGTACTCATTCACCCTCAATCAAAGATCTTGAGTTTCGGCCCAAGAAATAGATCGAGTCATTATTGGAGCATTTTTGTTTTACGTCTCCCTGTGAACTTCCACATTCTTGCTCCTTTGATGACTCGAACCCTCAACTATAGGATTGAAGGTGGAGAGTACTTACCATCCGAATAACCCCTCTTGCGATGGGAAATTACTTATAATTTCTTGTGTGATGACATGGCAGGTGCAAAGGACCCTTGTAGGCCTCAAGATGGTCCAGGACCAGTGGTTCCAATAGCAAACTTGACAACAAACCATGGATGTGTACCCTTCAACTATATGGGTTTTAATTGTTCCTGTTGCACTACTACTCCTGGAGTTGGTTGCTTTAGTACTTGGAATGCATGTCTTACCAGTAAATGTCTTCCTTATTTCCCACCTGTTCAACTCACATGAACACATTAGTGACCATTTCATTTATGCTTAGATAAGTTATTTATAGAATTAGTTGGTTTTATTTGTAAGTTTTTACTTCCCAATATAATTAAATGGTATCACCATTCATCTATGCTTTTATTCAAAGTATATTGTTCTAAATGTTAATTATTCAAACCTTTGCTTACTATTTACACAAACAATATACCATGAATCATGAAAAATAGAAAAATCCTCAGGAAAGTTTTGAATTTTGGCTTTGGTGAAACAAAGAGTCTTTGCAAATGTGCTCTTGCAGAATTCTCGAAATATTTTGATCTTCTAGAGTAAAACACCATTCCCCTCCCCTCTTTCATTCACATTGATGAAATGCAGTTTTTCACCTTTGAATTTGCAAAAGAAACCCTTCTAAACTTGACACCATTCTCCTCTTCAACTCATATTGGTTTGACTTATACCACAAAGAGGGGGGTGGATGGGGTGCCTAACTCAACATAATACTTGGACAATATGAAAACAACAATTCTGATGCATAACATCCTAATCTTCATTTACACCAGCAGCAAGCTGAGGAGCACATATAACATAAAACGCGAACAGATAAACAGCCCCCAGCAAGCATTTGATAAAACGAAGCCAGAAAGAAAGTTAAGCATTTCTTTCTGAAGATTTCTAGCCATTATTTGTTAATAATGCAATTAATGGGGTTATTGAAACTCTTACCATTACTGATTACATACAGCATTTTGCTATGAGTATTTATCTGGAGATTTTATTCCTCAACTCATGATATCAGTCCTTTTATATCCAGATGGAAATATTGCTGACTGTATTGTGACGATGGAAAAGTAAGTTCCGAGCAAAACAAACTGCATATTCTAACCAATAGACAAATAAAAGATGTATAAGCTTCATTCTTCATTTTTCCTCATTTTTTAATTTGGAGAGTTGATGACTTTTTTTTCTTTTTTGATAAAGTAAATTGGAGAGGGACATTTCAGGTCCAAAACAAAGCCTAATTGTTACCAAAATCCTATACAAATGGTTTAAACCTCAATTTACATGTTTTGCCCACACAACTCATTCGCCTTTGGACATTAACAAACTATCACTTGCATATCTTCTCATAAATAGTTCACCACTTCTACTTCCTCTTCAGGAGAGACTTTTGTAAAGGATATACAATTGAATGTCAAGCAGTGATGTTCAACAAGTCCAGTTTAGATACATGAGAATCAGAAACGTGATGCATCCCTAGACCAATTAGCAAGTTTGCTTTGCAAGCGCAAAATTCATGTAACACCCCCAAGCTTCCAAAGGATTTTAAAATGCAGAACTCACCTGAAGACAGTGACCTACAGAGGCCACCTACGGGTTGTAGATGGATTGACGGGCCGTAGGTGCGAACCGTCAATGGAGCTGTGAAATTTTAAGATTTCCAAGTTTCTGAACTTTGACCTACGGAATAGCAGGACGGTTCGTAGTTCAGTTGACGGGCCGTAGATGGGTTACATAGATGCCTTCCAGACTTAGCCAAATTTTCAGCCCAAAATGAACTTTCTGAATCATTTGACGGAAGAACAGGACGGTCCGTCAATTGATGTACGGATCGTAGATCCTGTCCATTGATTGGCCCCGACAGTTTTTAATTAAGGGCTTTTTGGTCTTTTCTCTAATTGTTTACCTATTAAGCTAAGTCGGTTGTACCCTTAATCTAAGACCTATAAATACTTTCTAAGCCTAATTCCTTTCATTCTAATTCATTCCAAAACTCTCATCTCCCAAATATTTCTCTCTCTAAAAAAAAACTCTCTCAACTCTCAAGGAAAAAGAAGAAGCTTGAATCCTCCATTGAAGACCTTCAATCTTCTCCAATTTCTTGTGGATTGCTTTGAGGTATGATAGTATTCACCATTTGGAGCCCTTTCCTCCAATGGGCCCTCCCTTTTCTTCATAAATTTCAAGGTTTATTCTAACCCAATTGAATTAGGGTTTGTGATCAATCATTGTGGGTTCTTTAATTATGATTTCAATTGTTGATTTTATGATTCGTAGTGCATGATCTAGCGTGATAAAGTAACTTAGTGCACGAATTAGTGTGAATTACATGATTTGATGTAAAGATTTCATGAACCCCCATGATCCCAAGCTAATTCTCCCCAATTTGATAATTTATGCTTTGATTGTTGGGTTGAGCTATTATTTGATGAAGTTTATGAATTCTCTATGAAATCAAGCATGAATTATGAATGAATTGAGGATAATCTTATGAATTTAGCATGATCAAGTCAAAATCATGATTTTCCTCCATTATGTGAGTTCCTTCAAGTATGGGTAAATTGTCTTAATTATGACTTTCTAAGCATGAGCTTGCATTGAATTACATGATATGAGTTGAACTTGCATGAACCCATATGAACTATGAATTATGAGCATGATGAACTAAGTAAAGAAGAAGCTAATGAACTTATGCATGTTTCATATGAGCTAAATGATGAATTAAGGGTGCTTTGAGATTGAAGTGCCAAAGTTTATGACATGTAGATATTGATGATGATTTATGAAAGGATTTTCTTAACTAAGGAGAATAGGGAGTAGATTCAATGAAAGGAACAAGAGGAGATCCCTCATGTTTTCCCCCTCCCTATGATAGTCAAGAGGAGATCCCTCATGCCTATCCAAGACAATACAAGAGGAGATCCCTCATGTCTTCTATGGAGCTATTCTAATGGAAAGGACAAGAGGAGATCCATCATGTCTACTCATAGTAAGGTAGGGGAGATCCCCCATGCTTCCTAATGATATGAAAATATTATGACTATGATTAATCCGTGGGAACTATGCTTAGCACCGAGAGGACAAGAGGAGATCCCTCATGTCCCATACCTATGTGCCCCCATAGGATGTCTTTGAATAAACCTTTGATTAGTTAGTGGATCCACATAAGCTAAGAAGTTCATGGTCTTACCTTGGCAAGTAGGACACCTCTTTTCAGTGTGGGGTAGACACCGGATTCCATGTTGATAGCTCACATGGTATTACATGTCGGTTAAGGCTTTTCCCCACAAGTTAATGAACAAGTGTTCTCATGATGAATTAAGAAAAGAAGGAAAGATGATTTAGCTTGCTTTGGCCTTGATACATGCTTTATGTTTCATGTTTATCATGTTTTTAGCTTGGCCATCGCATGTCATGATTATGTCTCTCTCTTTAGCATGATTTATGTGTTTATGTGCATTGTTATCATACTTAGTACTTAATTGTGCTAACGCATACTCTTGCCTACATTAACTTCTTTGGTGAAGGACGTAGCGATTCACCTTCCACTCGTGGCTAGAGCATTGACTTATAGTTGATAGAAGACTTGGTGAGTCCTCATCCATCCGAGGACATAGCCTAGCTGTTCTTATTTTCATGTATTTCCTTATGTTGGATATTGTATTGGGCTGCATCCCTATCACTTTTATTCGTATTCTATGATATTAGAAGGCTTTGAGACATGAGTTGTAGACTTCCGCTGTTTTGAGTAAAGCTTTGATATAAAATGCTCTTTTGAACTCTTATTTCTCTATTATCTTGTATGTTATGTATGCTAAGGGCTTGTATGAGACCTCTCGGGGTCTTGTACGCCGTGTTACATCTAGAGGCTACCCTAGGTCGTGACAATTCAGTGGAAGTCTCTACAGTCTGCTTTTCAAAATTTCAAGAGATCCAAGTAAATGTTTTGGTCTAGTACTTATTTAGTTTTCCCATGTAGCCTTCACAGACGATGTGAAATCAGGTAATACTGCCTCTTTGAGACTCTTCAGATACCTGTGCATAAACTTACACAAAGTTAGGCAGGACTAAAATCTGTAAATTGAGAGACCTGGCCAGGTCTCTCTATTTAAGTGAAAAGGGAAATCATGTGCAAGTCAGACAGTTAACTACTCCTTATACACCTCAACAAAATGGTGTAGCTGAAAGAAGGAACATAACATTATTGGACATGACAAGATCAATGATGGCGTAGGAAAATTTGTCTATCTTTTTCTGGTGAGATGCATTATTAACTATGCCTACATATTGAACAAAGTGCCTTCTAAATCAGTGTTTTCCACTCCGTATGAACTTTAGACTGGTCATAAGACAAATATGAATGATCTACGACCGTAGGGTTTTTCAGCATATATTAAATATAAAGGGTATATGTTCATCGATGAACTGGATGATGGAAGTATTACTGAAATTGTATCACGAGATGTCAATTTTTTGGAAAATGTTTTTCCCAAGAAGCGTGAAATAGATGAAGTTTAGCCTCTCTATGAAATGTTGAAGTCAGAAGATCATGTAATATTGTCAAACATACTTGATAATTCAGTGGATCAAGAAATGATTCCTGATCTAAGTGAGAGTTATGAATCCCAAAATCCTATAGAGGAATCTGAACTTCATATACGTAAGAGTACAAGAAACGGTGTATCTAAAAGATCTTATGAGATTAAGGATTATGTTTTCTTGGTATCTCCTACAGAATTGGATTAGCCTAATTCTGTAAGTGAGGTCTTATCGAGCCCTAAAAGGGATGAATGGTTAAAAGCGATGAAAGAAGAATTAGAGTCTATAGAAAGACACAAAGCACGATTGGTGGCAAAAGGTTTTACTCAAGAAGTTGGAATAGACCATGAGAAAACTTTTTCATCAGTTGTGAAGTTTACCTCCATACGATTACATTTAGCTATTGTTTCACATTTAGATCTAGAATTACACCAAATGAATGAAAAAAACCGCTTTTCTCAATGGAGAATTAAATGAGGAAATCTACATGGAACAACCAGTAGGTTTCGTTGTTAAAGGCCAAGAAAAGAAAGTTTGTAATTTAAAAGATCAATCTATGGCCTAAAGCAATCCTCACGGCAGTGGTACCTGAGATTTTATAAGGAGGTAATGTCATTTGATTTCACCATGATCGATGAA
This sequence comes from Solanum appendiculatum, assembly GCA_018342035.1. Taxonomy (NCBI): domain Eukaryota; kingdom Viridiplantae; phylum Streptophyta; class Magnoliopsida; order Solanales; family Solanaceae; genus Solanum; species Solanum appendiculatum. Next base: position 304,609 of record JAGDQO010000472.1, read on the forward strand.
GACCATTGTATCTATGTGAAAAAGTTCAATGAAAATTTTATAATTCTTTCTCTTTACGTAGATGATATTTTATTAGCTGAAAATAATTTGGAATATGTGAAAACTGTCAAGTCATGGCTTTCAAAATCATTTGATATGAAAGATATGGGTGAATCAGACTATATATTGGGGGTTAAGATCCATAGAGATCGTTCCAAGAAATTTTTGAGTTTATCTTAAGAAACTTATATAAAGAAAATATTGGAACGTTTTTGAATGAATAGTTGCAAATCCATAGATAAACCTGTAGCAAGGGGTGAAACTTTAAGCCTTGAAATGTGTCCAGAGACTGAAAAAGAAAATAAGGACATGTCTCAAGTTCCTTATTCTAGTGATGTTGTGAGTTTGATGTATGCTATGATGTGTACTCGCCCAGATATTTGTTATGCCGTGAGTCTAGTTAGAAGGTATCAATTCAATCCTGGAAGAGATCATTGGAAAGCAGTAAAGAGAATATTCTGATACCTGAAGGGAACTGCGGATCATACACTGTGTTATAGTAGATCTGATTTATTCATAAGAAGTTATACAGATGCTGATTGGGTTGGTGACTGGAATGATAGAAAATCAACATCCGGTTATGCTTTCTTACTAAATGGTGGTGCTATTTCATGGAAAAGTAAGAAGCAAACTTGCACAGCTCTTTCAACCATAGAATATGAATTCGTGGCTTGTGCATCTGTAGTACAAGAAGTTGTTTGGTTAAAGAGATTCTTTGAGAATTTGAGTATTGCAAAGAATTCTTAGGGTCCCATGATTCTATATTGTGATAGTCAAGCGGCTATTGCATATATGAAAGATCCTAAGTATTACAGCAAGACCAAACACATTGACATCAAGTATAACTTTGTGAGAAACGTAGTGGCAAGTGGAGAAATAACTTTGCAATACATTCCTACACATGAAATGATAGTTGATCCTTTTACGAAGGCCATCTCTAGAGACTTGTTTGAAAAACATGTTAAGGCTCTAGGTTTGCGTAGGATTTGATGATATTTCAGTATTATAAAATAACTTGATTGTTATAATACTCTCATCAATATATGACTATTTTGAATTTATATTCATATCTCATATGCATGTAATAATAATGATATTAGAAATAAAATGTGTTGGACAAGTCGCGAGATTGACTCTCTCACACGAGCAATCGCCTCTTACGTCGGAGAACGTGAAGAGATGATTTTCACTACCATGTTATGACTTGTTTTATAAACCAAACAAGAGTCTCTCTAAGAAGATGAGTTTGAGGAACACTAAAGATAAAAACTCGGGTTAGACATCTAGAGGTGTCTAGACTAAAGATGTACAATGTTGGATAATTAAATAAATGAGACACATGCACCAATATAAGGTGAAAACATCGTAGCACGTGTTTTATACCGCGTGTGTTAAGCGATCAATGAGTTAATGAAAGAATGGTTCACTGCTTCTTCATTGTCTGAGACCCCAAAAAGTTAAAATTAACTTTTCATTGAATACCCTTTGACCTTTTACTGTTTCTTGAAGTTTCGATCGGTGTTGCTACTTTAGCATGTTACTAATAGCCACGAGTGATTCGGCAATGCAGTGCATGTCTAGAAAAACAGTTGATTTGGAACAGATAGATTCGAGTAGAAAGGGAAGACGATTAAAAATGAATAATTAAACTTGTATACACAAGCTGGCTATTACACTTGAGTGTAATTGTGTATATAAAGTTAAACATGAACTCGAGTTCACCTCTTTAAAGAGGATGAGGGATCGAATAAGTAACTACTGAAATAGTGGATGAAGTCTGGGGTATTGTGAGTAATAGTATTCTCATATAAGTAGTGAATTCCTTCCATATGTGATTGGATTCCTATGTGGGGCTTGTAAAACCTTAAGGGTAAGCTCTTGGTGCTCACAGGTCACACAAACTATTTGTCATATGAATTGTGTGTCTAGTTGATGTTGTATTGGCTTGGGTCTTGTCCACCATGTGCGAAGTGGGAGATGTAAGTTTTGGGTCATGGATCGCCCATATGGATCGACCCGACCCGACCCGACCCGACCCGAAGTTGTTATCTGTAAAAATGGATAAACACTAATTTAAAATAGGGGTGGGAACAGTTACATATACAGTAACTGCTCCAACGTACACAATCCCTTTTTTAAATAGAGACTTTACGCTCTTCAGAAAGGGAGAGAAAGAAAAGAAACAAAAACATAAGAGAAAGAAAAGAAACAAAAACATAAAGAACTATATTCTTCTTAGATTAAAGACATCCAAAGAAAGGGACATTTAGTTTGTGAATAACTTAACTTGTTTCCTTGAGATTCAAGTTTGGCTTGGAGCAATTCTTCAAAGAAAAGGATTTCGTTAATCTTCTGCTGTTGATAACAGATACACGAATCTCATTCCTGTTATGAAAGTTTAACATATGTGAATGCTACAATCTTTATAAAATCTTATGAAAAAAAATACTTGTATTGATGCTACTCTTACACTCTCTTTGAGTATAGACCGTGATCCATAGATGTCCATGCGATCTCGTATTTAGTACTACTACTTTCAAGATCTGAGGGTGAACTATTTCCGTCCAGGCTGCCACTCATCTTCTATTGATTAAATGTCTTTCTTTCTGACATTGATATATTTATTATTTATTATACCTACTCTAAGACAGTCACTAGTTAAATTTTTTATACGATGACTTTCGAATTCTGGGATGTAATTATTAGGACTTTCGCTTATTTAATAATCATATTTCATCACTTACCCTACCTTTTCATACTAACTCTGCCTCGTACCATACTTTTCTTGTAGATTTGTTATTCAAGTTGTTGACGTGTGTCATTATGTAACGACAGAAAACGATATAATATATCCAAATGATATATTCATTAAAACAATACAATAGTACAATACGATACAATTCAATATGATGCATTATGAAAAAAAATATGTAGCAATCACCTAAATAAGTGAAATAACTATTTTATCTAGTGTGAAATCTATTAAAAGAAAAAACGCCGTCGTCTTTGAAACACACATTTCTTTGTGTTAATGAATAAATAATTCAATGAAGTAAACAACTTAAGATAGTATTGTATGAAAATGTGCGAGAAATATTTTCTTAGAATAAAATTCAAAAACCAATAAAAGAAAATATTTGATAATATTATTTGTTGATTTTTGAAATTGTGTACTTGTTAATAAGAGGTGAATGTGCAAAGTGCATAAGAAGAGGCTAGAGGCTAATCTCGATAAATATTAATGTGATTTAACAAATTTTAATAGAAAAATGATGGGAAAATCTTCCTTATTTTTTTAGGTAGGTTGAATAATAGTCAAATATTACTAGCCAAATTAGGAAAAAAACTATAGCGTCAATGTGATTGTCTTTCCAATTCATGTATGGGAACAAACTTATTCACTACATTCCTAAAATTATTTTGACCAACAAGTTGAAATCTCTATAAAAAGAGGTTGAAAATTAACATTTTTGCAAGAAAAAACTTACTATTAATATCCATTGGTGTGCTAATTCAACATGGCCCTTCGTTTCTTTTTTGTGGTTTGCTGTGTATTTTTCACTTTTTTGGCTCTATACGAAGGTATGTTCAACTTCTATTTAATTTTATAAGGGTCCACTTTTATAAGATTAAGAACCAAAAAGTGTTTTATTTATTTATAATTTCGTATCTATGTTTTGGTTGAACTTAGAAGTCCTATAGAAATATATATTACTTTTCTTTGTTATGTTTTTTGTGATTTTGATGAGTTGTATATCTATTAATTAAAACTCTTCCACCAAAATTAACAAACGAATTACTCATTGATAGGACTTAATTCTTTTATTTTAGTTATTTGAATGAACCATCATGTCAACACTTTAATTTGAATGTTTTTTGTGACGATCATGAGTAATTATCAAGTGAATTAACAAAATGATGTCTTTCGTGGTTGAGTGACAAGTATTCCTTCACCCTCAATCAAAGATCTTGAGTTTCGGCCCCAGAAATAGATCGAGTCATTATTGGAGCATATTTGTTTTACGTCTCCCTGTGAGCTTCCACATTCTTGCTCCTTTGATGACTCGAACCCTCAACTGTAGGTATGAAGGTGGAAAATACTTACCATCCGAGTAACCCCTCTTGCGATGGGAAATTACTTATAATTTCTTGTGTGATGACATGGCAGGTGCAAAGGACCCTTGTAGGCCTCAAGATGGTCCAGGACCAGTGGTTCCAATAGCAAACTTGACAACAAACCATGGATGTGTACCCTTCAACTATATGGGTTTTAATTGTTCCTGTTGCACTACTACTCCTGGAGTTGGTTGCTTTAGTACTTGGAATGCATGTCTTACCAGTAAATGTCTTCCTTATTTCCCACCTGTTCAACTCACAAGAACACATAAGTGACCATTTCATTTATGCTTAGATAAGTTATTTATAGAATTAGTTGGTTTTATTTGTAATTTTTTACTTCCCAATATAATTAAATGGTATCACCATTTATCTATGCTTTTATTCAAAGTATATTGTTCTAAATGTTAATTATTCAAACCTTTGCTTACTATTTACACAAACAATATATCATGAATCATGAAAAATCCTCAAGAAAGTTTCGATTTTGGCTTTGGTGAAACAAAGAGTCGGTGCAAATGTGTCCATGCAGTATTCTCGAAATACCTTGATCTTCTAAAGTAAAACACCATTCCCTCCCCTCTCCTCCTTCATCCACATCGATGAAATGCAGGTTTTCAACATTGAATTTGCAAAAAAATCCCCTCTAAACTTGACACCATTCTCCTCCTCAACTCATATTGGCTTGACTTATACCACAAAGAGGGGGTGGATGGGGTGCCCAACTCAACATAGTACTTGGACAACATGAAAACAACAATTCTGATGCATAGCATCCTCATCTTCATTTGCACCAGCAGCAAGCTGAGGAGCACATATAAGTGAACAGATAAACAGCCCCCCCGCAAGCATTTGATAAAATGAAACCAAAAAGAAAGTTAAGCATTTCTTTCTGAGGATTTCTAGCCATTCTTTGTTAATAATGCAATTAATGGGGTTATTGAAACTCTTACTATTACTGCTTACATCCAGCATTTTGCTCATGAGTATTTATCTGGAGATTTTATTCCTCAACTCATGACATCAGTCCTTTTATATCCAGATGGAAATATTGCTCTGTATTTATGACGATGGAAAAGTAAGTTCCGAGCAAAACAAACTGCACATTCTAACCAACAGACAAATAAAAGATGTACAAACTTCATTCTTCATCTTTCCTCATTTCTTAATTTGGAGAGTTGATGACTTTTTTCTCTTTTTTGATAAAGTAAATTGGAGAGGGACATTTCAGGTCCAAAACAAAATCTAGTTGTTACCAAAATCCTATACTAATGGTTTAAACCTCAATTTACATGTTTTGCACACACAACTCATTCGCCTTTGGACATTACCAGACTATCACTTGCATATCTTCTCATAAATAGTTCACTTCTACCTCCTCTTCAGGAGAGACTTCTGTAAAGGACATACGGTTGAGTGTCAAGCAGTGATGTTCACAAGTCCAGTTGAGATACATGAGAAGCAGAAATGTGATGCATCCCTGGACCAATTACCAAATTTGCTTTGAAAGCGCAAAATTCAATGGAAGTCTCTACAGTCTGCTTTTCAAAATTTCAAGAGATCCAAGTAAATGTTTCGGTGTAGTACTTATTTAGTTTTCCCGTGTAGCCTTCACAGATGAAGTGAAATCAGGTAATGCTGCCTCTTTAAGGCTCTTCAGATACCTGTGCATAAACTTACACAAAGTTAGGCAGGACTAAAAGCTGTAAAAGGAGAGGCCAGGTCTCCCTGTTTAAGTGAAAAGGGCAATCATCTGCAAATCAATTTCATCAGCTTTTTCAACTACTCCTATGCCTAACAAGGAAAAATTATTTGTCAACTCATTTACAGTCTTACAGAAATATACAAGGGGGATAATAGAACTTCCCTACGTAAAGATGAAAAACAAAACAGCAAGTCTCACCCTCCTTATTTCCCAGAGAATCCTATAATTCATGTTTGTCTTTTTTCTCACATACTTCAGCAAAAGGCTCGACAAGATGGTTGAACTCTTTATGGTCACACCTTTTTAAGTTTTTCTCATATCAGGCCTTCAACCTAGAGTAAAAAATGGTCAGACACGAGACTCGATTATTAATAAGAAGGAATGTTGTTTATTCTTTTTAAAAGACTCCCCATAACAAGGTGTATCTAGTTACATCATGATTTTGCAAACAGCAAGAAGGATCTTTGTCTGTGTGTGTGTGAGAGAGAGAGAGAGAGCATAGCAAAATTCCTTGGTCTCAAAGGAGCATAAAATTTGTGCAAGCGTTGGGGGTGGGGGATAGCAAACTAGCTTTGAATAAAAGGAACCAGCAAATTGTGGAAGGCCCTCAATCAGTACAGTTCTTTTAGCATAAGAAAGAGTTGCATAACACAATGAAATTTCAGTTGTGGAACAAGATCATATAAGCCCCAAAACTTTGAGTATTCATCACTCACTACAAAACAAAGAATTCAGTGTAAAAATCTGCTACATACTGCTGACCAACACGGTCAATGGCCTTGGAAGTGAATTTGGAGGGCTCTATATTAAGGGGCTTTGCTTATGTCAGGTGGTGTCTTATGAGGCAGACCTGACTTGTGGCAAATTTCAATGGAAGGGAATCATACCTCTGTAGAATGGTGGCTTAAGATCAGTGGAGACCAAAAAACACTAGGTGATTCTTCCCATCTGTCCTAGCCTTGGTGGAAAGGGTTACCTGGTACCTAATGGAAGGTGGCAGGTATCCCGTGGAATTAGTCAAGGTGCACGAAAGCTGGCCCGGACACCACGGTCATAAAAAAAAAAAAAGAATGATGGCTTAAGATAGCAATGATTTGTTCCAACACTGCAAAATGGCATCAGAACTGTGGCAATGTCTTCCTCACTACATTTGGAGTAAGATGAGTAACGCCTAATACAGCAGGAGCAACTGCATAGCTGGCCAAGGAAAGGACTAAACAAAGCCATAAGGAAGATTTGGGATGCTATCCCACCCTGTTTAAGTGGATCATTTGGAAAGAAAGAGACTTGAGATTTTCCGCAAGCAGATCCAGAGGATGTCCAATTATTCATAGCTTAAAAATAAGAAGTCTTTCTTTCTTCAGATTTTTGGTGTAATGGAGATAGTAAATGGGTAGATAGATTATTGGATTTCCGCAGCTTCTCAGCTGAAAAATAGGGAGCTTACTTTTACTTCAATCTCCTCTGTAAATATCCAGCACAATATGGTGGCACTAGATTAATAAGAATAAGCTTACCTATCAAAAAAGTCATCTAGAACTCATCTTTCTATAAGGTCCAATTAAAACAATGCACCAGCACACGTCGAATATATCCAAATTAAACTGTTAATTTTCCAACCAAAAGACAAAGATCCAGATTTTTACTTATTCACCAACATTTATTCTACAGCTTGAACTCATGGATTCAATTTCAAGTTTTTTTGAAGACTCAATTTCATATCTTAATCAGATAAAACCATTCAATGAAATCATGAATCATTGAAACAGCTGAAAACTTACAAAGATGAAGAACTAGAATTCATAGCTTTGGGGGATTCGAGGTGACGAACAGAAAGCACTTCATTGGACCCCAAGCATTAAAGCTGTCGACCTAAGAGATATAGAAATGAATGGTCATAGTGAAGCCAAACCTCATTGGCATCTAACTTAATTCACTGCAACAACTAGTTACCAAGTTCAGCTTACCTTGCAGACTAATTCACTGCAACAACTAGTTACCAAGTTCAGCTTACCTTGCAGACAGCAGTGATAGCCAATGTATCTTGTCAACAAATTGCTAGAGGGTATCTGGTTCATTGTGGCATTGAACTACCAAGACCCAAACTATTATCTTTCAACTTTCCACTTATAAGAATATCATAGGTAGCATCATCGGGCTTAAGACCTTTGTCAAGCATCTCATCATGCAACCTAAATGCCTCTTGCAAATTTCCCTCCTTGAAGTATCCGGCAATTAGTGTATTATAAATCAGAACACTAGGAGTCATACTCTTTTTACACATCTCCTCTAAGACCTTGTACGCATTCTCAACCTGACCTTTATTGCAAAGACCATGTACAAGAACAGTATATGTGATGTCATCAGGCATTATACCCTTTCCAAGCATTTCAGTAAACAAATCAGACGCCAGATCTATTTTTCCATCCTTCAAAAGCCCATCAATCAATGTGGTGTATGTTTCCAGATCACATGGAATGCCTTCATTGATCATCTTATCACGCAAGACTAGTGCTGCTTCCATATTATTTACATTTCGAAACCCACTTATCATGCTATTATAAACAAATAGGTTAGGAGAGATACCAACTTGAAGGATTTCATCAAAAAGTTCAGAAGCACTTTTCATGTCTCTTCTTTTGCAAAACCCATCTATAAGAACAGCATATGCAATGACATCTAATTTAATTTCTTTATTTCTCATCTCATTCCGCAGTTTTAGAGCTAGATTAATGTTATTGCTTTTGCATAACCCATCAATCAAAGTTGTGTAAGTGACAACATCTGGGGAAATCCCACTATTGCACATCTCTCTATAAACAGCCAAAGCTGAGCTGACATCACCTTCCTTCAAAAATCCATCAATTAGGCTATTGTAAGACATGCATGTTGGAAGGAGGTCTCCTCCTTCCACAATATTTTTAAGCAAATCTTTTGCCTCTGATGTTTTGCCAACCTTAGACATACCACTGATCACAGTATTGAATGTGTAGTCAGTAGGGGAAATTCCTGAAGAGACCATTTGATCAAACATGTTCTCAGCTTTATCAGAGTCACCTTTTCTAAAATACCCGTCAATCAAAATGCTATATGTTACAACATTAGCTTTCAAATGCCTTTCTGGCAACTGAGAGAACAAATCCAATGCTTTGTCCATATTCCCATTTCTGCAATTTCCGAGAATCATATTGTTGTACGAAGTTATAGTAGGTAAAATTCCATTAGCAACCATCTTATCCCATATGTTTTGAGCTTTATCCATTTGACCCTTCTTACACGACCATGCTATTATACTATTGTAAATGAAAACATTGGCCGTCCCTGAATTTATTGCCCCATCAAACACATTCATTGCTTCATCTAACAAGTTAACACTCAAAAATCCCTTTATCAACGAATTTTCAACATAAGCATTAGACTTAATACCTGCAAGTTTCATTTGCCTGTAAACTTCTACTGCTTTTTCAACATTCCCATTTTTACAGCAACCGTCTATTAAAACTGCATATGTCACCTTGTTCGGAGTGAGTCCATACTCGACCAGTTTGTCAAACAAATCTAAAGCACTTGATAAATTACCCTGCACATGATACCCTTTCATCAAACTGGTTGCAACCACCAAGTTCATCAGATGGCCATTACTAAGCATTTCATCCTTGAGCCTCAATGCCTCAACCATATTCCCTTGTTTCACACAAGCCAAAATTATGTTTGTATATGTTTCCTCAGAAGGAACCCAACCCCTGCCTTTCATCTCCTCCAACAACTCCAATGCTAAACTTAGATTCTGCTCCTTACAAGCAACATAAACACAACAGCTATACAATCCTGCATCAAGCTTAATCCCGCTCATCTGAGCCTCCTCGAAAAGCTTCACAGCCTCCTCCATTTTCCCTTCTCTGAGACAAGCAGCCATCAAAATATGAACAGTCCAACAATCATAATGAGTTCCTCTCGACACTATATCAGTATACAAATCACCAGCTACCCCAATCATGTCCTGCCTCACCAATGCCTTTAAAAGATTGTTCATAATTGGTATCCACAGCATTATATCATGTTCCACCATCCCATTAAAACAACCAACGGCATCATTCAATCGATTAGCTTTCACACAACTACTTATCAAGAAATTGAAAATCCTAGGATTTAACTCAAAATCAAAAGTCTTACCACAATTCACTAAACCATTAAAAACAACAGTAGCAGACGGACCGGAGTCACTAAAAGCGTAATAATCAAGCAAACGTCGAGCTTTCTGATGATGCATTGCAGAATTCACTAAAATGTGAAGCAGAACAAAGAAAGGGTCAGATTTAGAATGTAGAAACCCCCTTTGTTGTCTAGCAGTTTGGAAATACCTATAAGCTGAATCAGGGTCATCTCTGTGACTGAGAAGAACATCAACGACATGATTCTTGGTGAACTCACCATCTTCCGAATTGGGTCTGCCACAAGAATGGTCAGTGTCAGGAGAATCGGTTGTTGAATCTGAAGGGGAAGGTTGAGGAGTTTTTGGTTGTTGAATTGCTAGTGAAGATGAGGTTGAAGAAGTACACAAATGGCGTCTGCAATAGAGGATTAACCATGGAGGAATCTGCGAAGAAGAAGAAGGGAGCAAAGCTTTCATTTTTAGCTAAGTTTGCCACCGCTAAGACCCCTACAAGTCAGAAGCACAATAAACCCTAAACCCCCAAAAATGCAAAAAGAATCGGGTCATTGACTGATCTGGGCAAAGTTTTAAATTCACTTCTTTAATTTCTCATCCAGATATAAATATTATAGCCCGATTAAATTTATAAATTAAAAAGGACTAAAAATTAGAACTATTATAAAAAAATATGGTAAAAGAATAAAATAAAAATAGATATTAAATAAAATAAGACGTTTCATCGTTACAAATAGATAAAATAAATTTTTAAAAAAATTAAAACTAACATTGTTTTTAAACTATATAATACAATACAATAGGCAACAACCATCCCAAGAAGTAGTTAGGGGTGTTTGGTACGATGAACAAACATAAATAGTTTTGTAATAAAATATTAGGCTATGTTTGAATTGATTTATTTTAAGTGCTTTTAAGGTAAAATAACTTTTAAGTATTTTTGAAGTGTTTGGATAAATTTAAAAAGTGCTTATAAATACTTAATTTTAAGCTAAAATGGTAAAAATAAATCAAAAAATCATAAATTAGAATGAAAGTCATAAGTTAGAATTATCCTTGTTTGATTACTAATTTTAAGATAAGTTATATCAAGATTAGTAATTAGCAGATAAGTTGTTCCAATTAAATGATGGAATAAAAGTATTGGGGAAAATGCACAAGTACCCCCCTAGACTATGGCCGAAATCTCAAAGACACACATAAACTTAACTAGGATCCTATTACCCCTTAAACTAATTTAAAATGGAATAAATACACCATAAACGCTGACGTGGCACAAATAATGTGTACACTCTCTTGAAAGCATGTGATGGGTGAACAAATTGGACATATGTCCTTTTTAAATTGGTAACTCTATAATTAGTTAGTACACATAATTATTGATATTTAAACTTATGTATATATTTAATTATTTTCATTTCTTTCTTTGTAAAATATTTATTTTTCTTTCTCACTTTAAACTTTTTTTTTCTTTTTTAATTATTTTTTTAAAATTATGTGTATTTATTAAAAAAATAATTAAAAAGTTATAATTTTTTTTATGTTTTTAAACGTTATAAAATAATTAATGTTTTAATTTTTTTATGTTTTATTTGATTTTCTTCACTTATTTTGATATCCATGCAAAATTAACTTATTTTAAATACAATACATTTGAAATTAAATTTGATATCAAATCAAAAGGAAAGAAAATAAAATCAATAGAATAATAAAAGAGAAAAATCAATTAATGAAGGTAAAAGAAAAGTTTAGATACAAGGCAAAAATAATATGTGTATTAACTTAACTTAAATACACGATAAAGAAAATAAGAATATTTTTTTTAAAAAAAAAAAAATTTTAAATAAGAAATAAAAAATAAAAAAAAAATATTTACACACCTGGTAGGCGCGTGTGTACAAACACAACCAATTTGGTGTGGTTGAAGGTGCCACGTCAGCACAAAAGGTACACAAAAATACGAAAAAAAATTAGCTTAGGGGGTAATAGGACCCTAATTAAGTTTAGGTGTATCTCTGGGATTTCGATCATAGTCTAGGGGTACTTGTGCATTTTCCCAAAGTATTGAGATACAAGTAGAAAACTGACAATCTTAATAGTTTAGATATGAAACTCAAAAGATTAAGATAATTTATATATATTTTCAACACTGTTAAACAAAGTCTAACCATACAATGCAATAAAATACTTACACTTTGTTTGGATGGTTGTTACTATTATTTCATAATGCATAGCATTGTATTATATTGTTTTAATGAATACAATATTTGAATAGATTGTATCGTTTTTCGTCGTTACATAATGTCACACATCCATATTTTGAATGATAAACCTAAAAAAAAATAGGTTATAGGGTAGAGTTACCGTGAAAAGGTAAAGTAAAAGATGAAATGTAATCATTAAATAATAAATAAAGACAAAATGGGAAGAAAATATTAAGGTAACAATGCCATCACACCAAATCGGTCGTTATACAAAATGGATCTTTTTGTCGTTATCTAACGATAAACTTGAATAATACGATACAATAGAATTTAAATAACAATCCAAACAGACATTGTATTTAAACTAACATAACAATACCATATAATTGATAACAAGTTAACAACCATCCAAACAAGCTGTAATAAGGACCAAAATAGATGAATTCTTAAACTTAAGGGACACGTCTGAGTTAAAAACTCTTAACAATTACAGAGCATCCCCGCCGACGGTATTTTGCTTGCGCCGAGACAAATATTGCAAAGCTGCGAATCCCTTTCAGTTTTACAATAAATTGTTGGAAATAGCTAGTTGATGGAGTCGGAAGTTTCTAGAAATCCATGGCGAGTGCTGGAGTTCTACAGTGGAATTGGTGGCTTGCGGTATTCTCTGCTCAAAGCCGCCGTCAACGCCACCGTTGTGGAAGCTTTCGACATAAACGACGTCGCTAATGACGTTTACCAGCACAACTTCGGTCACCGGCCTTTTCAGGTGCTCCGGAAAAAAAATCAACACATAATTCCTTAATTAACGATTAATTTACTTTTACTGATTCTCGCCACTGTTGAAAAATTGTCTTCCGCCTGAACATTAGTTAAGCTAGTGTAGCTTTAGTAGAGAAGATAGTTGAAAGTGAGAATTTTTTGAACTTTTGAAACAGGTGAAAGTTTGTCCCTTAATTTCAATTTGTTTGTCTGGTTTTGACTTGATATGTAAATGTACCAAAATGTTCTATAATCTTGTGGTCTTAAACATGTCAAGTGAAAATTTAAAATTAAAGAGTTGCCAAAATAAGGGAAAGAGACGTTATTTTTGAAATAACTAAAAAATAAAGTAAGACATACAAATTGAAACGGAGGGAGTATAGAAGTGTTAATAGTGAAATAGTACCTACATTTTGAACGTATCAAATCCTATGAGCTCTTGGAGAGAACTGTTTGTGAGGGAGGCACACGATGGGGAATTGATGGGTCATTTTGGTGTTGATAAAACTAGGGGAATTCTAGAGGAGCAATTCTATTGGCCTAAGATGCGCAAAGATGTTGCTCGAATTTGTGGCCAATGTATTGAATGTCGAAGCGCTAAGTCACGTCTCCTTCCCCATGGTTTGTACACTCCACTCCCCACCCCTCAAAGACTTTGGCTTGACATTTCAATGGATTTCGTTTTGGGTTTGCCAAGGACAAAAAGAGGTCGAGATAGCATCTTTGTAGTTGTTGATCAGTCATGTTAATTAGGATTGTGGGAGTAGCTTTTGCAGTCTTTATACTGTTGATGAACACAAAGGAGAAAATACAAAATCCTGTCGGAGTATTCAATTACAAGATTATTCAGTTAGTTGTTTGTAGAGACTTGAATGGAGTAATATTTTCACTCTAAGACTAATAGACACTGTTCTAGTAACAAAACATATACAGATGTGGACAAAATAATATCTTTGTTTGTCTCTGCTGTCAAAAATTTGAATTATTCAATATTTATTGAAGGAACATGTGGCATACCTAAGCCTTTTAGGTTCCTTTTCTTTTCTATATAGTAAGTAGAGAAAAAGTTGTATACAGAGAAGTAAAAGTGAGTTCTTTACTATGTTTGAAAAGTTTACTTTTTTATTCTCATGTGGAAAAAATATTGTGGACACCCAATTTGAAGTGGAGGTAGCATTTTAGTCTATTGAATTTTATACAAATGTCACTGATAATTTGTACTTATCAAAAAAGAATTTCACTGATAATTTGTTAATCCTTTGGTAGTTTCAGATGTTTTTATGATACTTAACTAGTATTGATAAAGTTGATATTTTTGGGTGACAATAGGGTAACATTCAGACTCTGAATGCTGCTGATCTTGACGGCTACAATGCTGATGCTTGGTTACTTTCTCCTCCTTGTCAGCCGTATACTCGACAAGGTGATGAATTGCATTCCCTTTTTTTTTGTTTTGTAACTGTGGTGCGCAGGCCAGCAACCGTGTTCCCCCATTTCTCTTTTCTTTTCCTCTTCTTCTTATGGACATACCAACTGAAACCTTTTTGTTACATTTATGTGTCAGGACTCCAGAAAGGTTCTAGTGATGCACGCGCATCATCATTTCTTAAAATTCTGGAACTTGTACCACAGTTATTGCGGCTTCCATCATATCTTTTTGTGGAAAATGTTGTAGGATTTGAGGTTTGCTCTTTCCCAATCCATGCTTCATTCTACCACCTATGTTTTTACTAATTTTATCCAACTGTCTTATGCTATATTGGGGCAGATGGTCATCTTGGTATATATAAAAAGCCTTTTTCCTTTATTGCAGACTTCTGATACCCATGCTATATTGGTCGAAATATTGGAAAAGAATAATTTTGTTACGCAAGAATTTATTTTGAGTCCATTGCAATTTGGACTGCCATATTCTCGGCCTCGTTATTATTGCTTGGTATGTCTCTATGTCTTCCTCTTTGGACTTGTATCAATGAAAAGGACTAGTGTCCATCTTCATCACATGCATGTTTTCATTCATTGCGCATGTTCTGGACTTCTTTTATTTTTTAAATAGTTGTCTATCCGTGATGTTGTTAATATTTTGATATATGCTTATTAATTGATGTGTTGAAATGAAATGAGCGGAGTAGAGCGGAATAGTAAAGAAGGACTTCATATACCTGACCCAACTAGTTTCTGATTGATCTATAGTTAATTGTTTGATGGATTACACTTATATGATTGATGAGAAATGATTGAGATGCATTATGGGAACTGACTGAAATTTCCTCATTAAAGACGAAGTTTTTTGTTGGGAAAGATCACTGAGGACCACAAAGAAAACAATTAAACAAATTGGGAGAACTTGGGCATCCTCTTTGGCTTATGTCAATTCTTCTCAACAACTAAATTTTACATATTGAAACTTTTAAGTTACATCTTTCACAACCTAAAGCTTATTGTGCTTAAGCAAACATGTTGTGCAGAGCAAAGTATATCATTTTATTTGATTACCAAGTGCCAAAAGTCAATGTTCATTTTGGGAAGAGACGAGCAAAGATAAGAAAGCTTAGTCAAATGTTTAACATCTAGTAACTAACATGGTTCCTCTTAAACCTCTGAATGATATTCAGTACATGATAATTTTCTGTTAACTGCCTTTTCAGTTACCTTTTTTATATGGTTAAACAATCATTACAAGTAATCTTACATTTTAGATTACAGTTGGATGCTTCATTTATAAAGAACTTGGGTCACGTAGTTGACTAACATTTTAAAGGTAAAAATGTACTGTTTTGAATTTAGGCCAGACGTAGCTAGGTATACCTTGTTGTAGCCCTTAATCTGTTCTAAAGTAATTGTTTGGAGTTGCCCCCAAGGCTTTGGTGTAGTGGTAAGAGGGCAACGCGTAATGTATAGGTTAGGTGCATGTCAAGGGTTCGAATGTTGTGGCAGACGAAATCCTTTAAGCAGAGAAGGGTAGAGAGGCGGGCCTATTATCCATTGAGTCTTGAACCATGCAAACCTCGAGAATTTTTTAAAACAAAACGGAATCTGTAATTAGCATGAAGTACAGATATACTCCTTCACCTTATTTGGGTATAACATGGCTATTGCAAATTATATAGATGCGATGTTAGATTGCTCCTTACACTTGCAGCAGTGATGATGTGCTCTCTCTGTATGTTTCTTAAAGCACTTTCTTGTTGCTGTATTTTCAATTAAGTAACCTTTAATAATCAAAACAAATTGTTAAAGACTAGTTAGACATGGGAGCTCAGTAAATTAGGATGCAAATGTGGCTTATTGGTGACCAAAACTCATTTCATAATAAATTCTATCCTTGTGTATGTAATGCAATCAAGTTATGGTTATTAATTTTTAATTTATTTATTTATTTTGCAAAACACAAATTTAAATCGCTGAAATTACTTTCCTGCAGGCCAAAAGGAAACCTTTATCCTTTGAAGTCCCTGAATTTAACAATCAGCTTCTTCGGATCCCTGGTCCTTTACTTGGACAGACTGAAAGCACAATGGAAAAGGAACAGCTGCTGTCACCAGAGTACTGGGATGATCTGCTTCAAGCTTGTCAACCTGTAGATGATTTTCTTGTATTTAGAACTTATAGTAATGGGAATGACTCATCAACTTACTCTTTCCATGCCAATGATTCTGTAAAATCAGATAGAAGTGATGAGGAAAATGATGTATACTTTGTTCCATCAAGCCTGATTGAAAGATGGGGAAGTGCCATGGGTATCCTTCTTCCTGTTGATTCCTACAGCCTCTGTTTCTTATGTCATAATATCTCTCTCTCTGCTCGTCAATTGTTGCTGGGTTACATCCTTAAAAGACCACAGATATTGTTTATCCTCATTCAAAGCGTTGCTGTTGTTTTACAAAAAGCTATTACAGATATGTGAAGGGTACTGGCTCCCTGTTGGCAACTGTCCAGGTAAAGCTTTAAAGTATCATCTTGACGTTTACTTTCTCCTTGAGTATGTTTCTTTTTCAGTTGCCTTTATAATATAATATAACAATTAAGAAAGAGACCCTGTAGCTTCGAAAAGTTGGTTATCTTACTTGCTCTTTCGCTACTCCATGGGAATACCTTGATATTTTTTGTTCAGGGTTTCTGTAGAAATGGAGAAGGAAACTGAATAGCTTAATGAAATTTTTTGGAAACTCTAAGATACATAAGATATCATACATGCAACCATGCTTCTGCATAACATGGAGGATAAGTTGGTTATTATTCCTCTTCATAATCCATTACAATAAGTAGTTCCACGGTCTTCATAATTTTACGAGAGTTTTTCCTTATCTATTATGCCTCTATCTGTCTTTAAATTAATCCAAAACCCTCACTTGAGCTTTTTGTTCTATGAGACTCATGTGCGTCTTGTTCTCACTGATCACATGGGCTCTCTTTGCCGCGTTGTTATGGAGGTTTCTCTCTCTTCCACCCCCTCAACAGTGAAATGTTCTTTTAGATGTTAGATATTACAGTAACAGGAGCAGTTATAACACCTAAGGATGTTCCAGTGGTCAATGAAGGTGGAATGAAGACTATAAGAGACGAGAAATTTTGATGGTTTCCTCCACTTACTATCTAGCTGCAATCCTTCCCTTAACACTAATCATGCTTAAGACATGGAATTGGATGCTTCTTACCCCAAAAGTCAATAAATAGAAGAGTGAGGAGGGATTTTTGGCGATGTTAAATACAACTAGTAATACTTGTGTGAGGATGGTCATTGCTTGCCAAGTGGCATTTGTGGGGCCACAATAATGCATCATTTATGTATCTCTCCCTCTTTCTACACACATCAGCCCCAGCAAATCCCCACCCCTGCAAATTGAGGCCTAAGGTATAGCGCTAACTGTATTAAACATACAAGCAATGACTTTATTAATTGAAGAGATGAAAGTGGAAGATGGATAGACTATTGTGCCCAATGAAGCCCAACTATGTACTGCTCTAAAACCTTATAAAAAAAGTGTACTGGTCTGAAGAACAAAAGCCTTACGCAAAAACTTAATTCCAACAAACAAACATCAATTCGAATGATCTTTTACTCAGCGAAAAAAGAATGATTTTTACTCCGTTCAGATTTATTTCTTCTTGTCCAATTTGTTCCAAAAATTTGTACAATTATCCTTGGAAACATGTATGGGATAAAAAATCAAATGTGGTAGACAAGAAACTTGATAGCGTTTAATTTGAATTGACTTGAATTACCAGGTCCAAGTGGGTATAGCCCCTGTTTTCAAAGTAGAATAATGTGCCAGGGCCATTGTGAATGGTGCTTATTGTGGGGAGAGATATGTTGTTGTGCCAGCTTGGTTCAGGGTAACCTTTGTGGAAGGTTTTCTACCTAGAGGTTGTTGAGTGGATTTTGAGGTTTTTGTGCCTGACCTGTTCAGGAACTTCACCTAAAGATGCTGATGGATTAATGTGTATGGGAGGAGATGAGGTGAAACATGCTCGGAAATTCAAAGAAATTGAAGGTGGATTCTTCAACCTCACATGAACACCAAGAACAATTATGGGAAGCAATAAAAGGATAGGAAGATTAAGACAATTGTGAGGGTAAACACACACCTAAGTAGTAATTACCTAGACATATGTAAATGCGATCAATAATTTTAAATCTAGGGTAGGAAGAAAGAAAAGACTATTCTAGAGTTGAAATGCAATCAACTAACTCAAATAAACAATGAAGGGAATTTAGGAACTAATTAGATTAATATTCAAACAAGAGATACAATCCTTAAGGAGATGGGATATGACTCATACATGAATTACTAACTTGTAGTAATTTAAGAGAGGGTCAACCCCAACTTGCAAACAGTAACCTAAACTCATCCTCCAAAATAAACCGCTCTTTAAGAAGAAAGACCATAATTCTCAAAAAAAAAAGAATTAGAAAGACCATATCCTCTATATGTTTATGCGGATATTTAGAGAGTGGAGAACAAGGTCCAAGACAATTAGAAGCCCAAAAGGAGAAGGAAGACACATGTCCTTGGTTCCAAATGAGGAGGCCCTAAGTTATAAGGTATTTTAGTTTTTTTTTTTTTGTTCTTAGAATAATGAACCCTAGTAAAAAATAGGCTATTAGGTCTTTCTCTTTTAAGGGGTTTTTATTTGGATGATGAGTTTAGGTTATTCATTGAGAGATAGGGATTTGTTCCATTCTTTGAACCTCTCTTAAATTACTACAAGTTAGTAATTCATGTATGAGTTCATATTCCTTCTCCCTTTGGATTGCATTCTTATTGAATGTCAATGATAAAACGTAATTCTTTCTTCTCCTTTTGAACTTCTAATTATCTTGGACATTGTTCTCCACTCTTTAAATACCCACAAAAGCATATTGTGGATTTTGAAGTTCGGAAAGAAGCCTACATTTCATGGTGGCCACCTCATATCCTATAGGGGATATTAGGGAGGGAGGGGTGATGAGACGACGAGGGGGAAGAAGATAATGAAAGAAAGAGAAGCGGTGGGCAGGAGGGGGGTTGGGCTTGGGCTTACTGGGCTGGTGTGTGAAGAAACAGGGAGAGTCGAATAATGCATTATTGTGGGGCCCACAAATGCCATTTGTCAAGCAATGACCACCCTCACACAAGTTTTGCCTTGTATTTAATTAACACAAAGTAAAGTATCTCTGACAACAACAACAACAATATACCCAGTGAAGTGTCCCTGACCCGGGTTCAAATTCGGCAAAAGGGGTTAAAGTTAATTTATTCTCAAATTAAGTCTTGGTAGATAGAGTTATCCAATATATTTACTAGTGGAACTGTGGAAGGATGTAGGTACCGGTGTAATACTCGTGGTATGCACAAATTGACCAGGAAAGCATCTTTGGAAAAAAATAGTTATGGTCATTTATCTACTTGAAAAAACAATTTATTTACTTGTCATTTTTTATTTTTCTTAAATTTATGGTTGTATAATATGCACTGCCTGTTGGTTAATTTTAGATTTGCTTATGGAAGTAGGATTTTTTGTGACTTACTTTTTTCTCTGAAACTAAAATACTCCATCCATTCATCTTTACTTGTCCATGTTTGACTTGGCACACCCCTTAAGAAGCAATAAATAAAGTGGCAAAATTTTACTATATCACCCCTAATTATTATAAGTCGTCTCACTCATTGGGAAATGAATTAGAAATAACTAGTACTTAATAATAAATCTAAAATAGATATAAGGTGACAAATGATCTCCTGGGTTTCCAAAGTGGACAAGTAATTGTGGACATCTATTATTAGTATAATGGACAAGTAAAAATGGACGGAGGGAGTACTTAACTGCTCTATTTGATTAAGGCTTGTTTCTCTAGTTTCCAAGATGAAGTGCTGTGTATCTGGAAATCTTAGCTTTTGTTTCTTTGATTCCGTGATTAATCAAAATGGTCTTCTGTTTTATTTAGTTTGATCTGGATATTTTATACCGATATTGGATTACTTGATCTATTTTCTCCGTGTTATTAAAAGTCATTGGTTCATCGCTTAAAGCGATGTCAAGTGAGGATTTATCGCCTCATGGATAAGCATGTGTTTTAGAGAAGTGTGTACTTCAAACAATGATGTAAAAGTGAACCCTGTAAGAAGCAATCTTAATTTTGAGGATGTGGATTGTTTTATGTGTTCAGTAGTGTTCAATCTTTTGTAACTTGTACTGTTGTACACTTGACTTCAAGGAAGCATGCACTTCAGTTCATGCTCTTCAATCCTCATGCACCTTGTCATTTTCTTGTGCTTTTCGCTTTTAAAAATATTGCTCTCCAATGATTTCACGGGGTACCGTTTCAAAACTGCAGGAAAAGACACAGAATAAAACACCTTCACTCCAGGATCTGTCTCTTAGATACTTCACACCTAGGGAGGTATTCATTTCTCTTCAGTTTTGAGAAATAGTTCTCTCTTCTTACTTCTTTTCTTTCTTTTGGGAAATAAAGCAATATAGATTCAAGACATCTCGCAGCTCTTGATTGTAGGTTGCGAATTTGCATTCTTTTCCAGAAGACTTCCAGTTTCCACAACACATCAGTCTTCGCCAACGGTACATCTTTTTTCCCAGTACTTATACTTCATTATTAATGAATCATTTTTTCCTTAAGTCTTGCGAAGATTGTGTAGTTCAAATAGTTAATGTGTAATTGTAGTTTGTTATTCATAGAAACTGATGTTGCATTGGCCTTAAGGACATTGTCGATCTTGTACTGATGTTTTACAAAATTTTCCAAGTCCCTGTCTTGCTACGAGACATTTTGACTTTTCCTATTTTCGAAACAGTATATCCCCCTCCTCTTCATTTTATATGGTGGTGTTTGACCGGGCACTGAGTTTAGGAAAGAAAGACATGTACATATTATCATTACCGTTGGAACTTGTGCTCTTAAACATGCCATGACATTTTTGTGGCTATACGCACATACTATTAAGGGTAAAACATGAAGTTTAAAGTTAAAGAACTCCAAATACAGAAAAGTGTCATGCATTTTGGAATTGACTATAATGGAAAGAGTATCGCTTAACATGAAAGAGGGAGTACATCATGATTCTGATCATTTCATTGTTTGAGTTGGATGAAAGGTGATTAGACCTTATTTACAAATCCGTACTTTCTCAAGTGAACAATTAAATCAACAAACAAACAAGTACATTAATACGACACAAAATTGCCTGAGGTTGCCTTGTGAATTACAGTTGTCACTTTCACTAGTTTTAATGCTATCCCCGAAAGAATGAGAGAGGAGGGCCAGGTGTTCATCCTGGGCTCCTGTCTTTACTTTATGAGATTTCAGCAATTCTGTTCTGGGTTTTATAAAAGAATTGCTTGCTAACATATGCCTTTGGGTTTGTTGGTGCAGTTATGCAATGCTAGGAAATAGTTTGAGTGTGGGAGTGGTTGCTCCATTGCTTCAATATCTCTTCATCAACCCTTCATGATTATAATTATGCTATTATCTGAAGCTCCATCTGCACAAGTTTTGCTGGATAAAAATTCACAGCGAACAGTTTGCGTTTCTATGACTTCATCCAAGTGAGAGGGTTGCGTTTTGACTCCAGCAGAACGTGTTAAAGAGAGAGATATGGGATGCCCCTTCTGCATTCTGCACATTGGCTGCATAGAATGGTTCTCAGCTGCACTCACAATATTTTTGAATTGTATGAAATTGGAGCCATTGCCAACCGCAAGAGGTGCTTGCCTAATTTCATCTCTAAGATCTATCAGAATAGTTCAAGGTTGGGAAAAAGTAAAACATTTGAATTCAGCAGAAGGAAATTTCATTAATCCTACAGGTTAAAATGATGTTTATTACTCAATATTGTAACTTTAAAAGCTCTTAAGAAATATCTGTTGCATGCAAAAATTGTTTGTCTATTATTGCACTCAAAAACTATATTTGATTTCGTTTTTTTGTTGTTGTTGTAATTTTCTGATTTAAAAAACAGTACAATAATAATAAAAATTGCTGGAATAATATTACCCTATCGCAATAACAAAAATTGAGTTTTAATTTGGATGAGAATTGAGTTGTGAAATTATACTCAACATAGATGAACAATGGAACTCTGAGTTTTAATTTTTGGGTGAGTCTGACTGGCAAATTAAAAGAGTTTAAATGGGTTAGGAGATTTAATTGAAAAAAAAAATATGTCACATCCATGTCACAAATATAACTTATTTGTGAGAACACACCGTAATTTTTATGGCCAGGTTTTTCTTCAAAATATTGAAGACAATTTTGAGACACAAAAACTAATGTAAAGATGAAAAGGGATCAAAAAGTTGCAGCAGCTCCTATAAGATTTCCTTGCAAATGTCGTTACACTGCCATATAACATTGTAATAACCGTAGTAATAAATAGCACTACAAAACCTTAGCGTCGTGACCAATGACCTACAAATTATATTTAACTAATTATGACATATATACTATAAGATTCACTATAGCTAGAGTCAAAAAAATTGACAAGAAAACTACTCCATTGTAGAAAGACAGCTTGGCGTGAGAATCAACTATAATGTACTCTATATAATCCATTCACAATTCAAACAAAGAAAAATCAACAACTACAAGGATGAGTTTATCATCTCCTCCAGCTTTTAACTATTCTCTGCTCCCATCAAACTTGATCCCGGGGGACGCGAATCCCCCATGGATGAGCAAAGGTGACAATGCATGGCAGTTAGTTGCAGCCACCCTAGTGGGGCTACAAAGTGTTCCAGGCCTAATAATACTCTATGGAGGAGCAGTTAAAAAAAAATGGGCAGTAAATTCAGCTTTCATGGTTTTATATGCCTTTGCTTGTGTACTACTATGTTGGGTTTGTTGGGGATACAGAATGTCATTTGGGGAAAAACTTATACCAATATGGGGTAAAGTAGACGTCGCGTTAGAACAAGATTACCTCTTTCAGAAAGCATTTCTGGGGATGTTTCCTAATGCGACTATGGTATTTTTCCAGTTTGTATTCGCGGCTATCACTTTGGTTTTGATAGCGGGTGCATTGCTTGGAAGGATGAATTTTTATGCTTGGATGTTGTTTGTACCATTGTGGCTAACATTTTCTTATACCTTTGGTGCTTATACTATTTGGTCATCTAATGGTTGGCTATCTGTTAATGGTATTATTGACTATTCTGGTGGATATGTCATTCATCTGTCTTCTGGTGTAGCTGGTTTTACTGCTGCTTATTGGGTAAGGACACAACATTTCCCCAGTTTATCCTTAGTAACATATTCTTATAGCTATAGAATTATTCGGATATGTTTAAGAACACAAGTTTTAAGGATACTTTTGGTGTACTTATTACCCAATCAGATAACTTATACACTATATTTATCAAACATAATGAGAGTTTCAAAAAGATTACCAAACATAGTGAGAGTTTCTGAAATCCTCCATGTATTAGTTATACAGCAGTTCGTAAATTCACTATGTATCAGTAATTCATGAGTTTCTGAAGTACGTTGTGTATCAGTGATGATTCATCAATTCTCGATGTATCAGTGATACAAGAGTTTCTGAAGTTCGTTCTGTATCAGTAATACATCAATTCATTCTGTATCAGTAACACAACAATTCGCTTTGTATTTGTTGTTGTATTACTGATATAGAGTGGATTTTCAGAAACTGTTGTATCACTAATACAATGCGAATTTCAGAAACTGTTGTATTACTAATACAGCGCGAATTTCAGAAACGGTTGCTAGCGTTTGGTAATTCCAAACTATCACTATGTTTGATAATTAGGCCTCAAACTATCACTACTTCTGAATTTTATCCTTTTTTTTAAAATACGGCGGCCCAATCAAACAACACCATATAAAATGAAATAGAGAGAGGGAATAGCTGAACAAAGCTAAGAAGAAAACAATGAAAAGGAAAAAATTAAAGCAATTTCTATTGAAGAGAACTTTCCTATGATGTTATTTTTGTTAAATATTATTGCAGGTGGGTCCAAGATCAACCAAGGACAGAGAGAGATTTCCACCAAATAACATACTTCTGATGTTGGCTGGGGCAGGACTCCTATGGATGGGTTGGTCAGGGTTCAATGGAGGTGATCCATATGCAGCCAACATTGATGCATCCTTGGCTGTATTAAACACACATGTTGCTGCTGCTACAAGCTTGTTAACATGGCTCATTCTTGATGTCATCTTCTTTGGTAAACCTTCTGTAATTGGAGCTGTCCAAGGCATGATCACTGGCCTAGTTGCAATCACACCTGCTGCAGGTACCATAACAATTTTATCTTCACTTCCTTATTAGAGTCATTTAAGGCATTTTCTAATCACGAGCGTAAGTTAGTGTATACTGACAGTGTATAAAACATATACATTTATAAAAGGATTCCATGTGCAGACGTGAAAGGTTAGATTAGACTGACATGCTAAGTCAATCTGCTTTAAAGAGTAGGGCTTCCTCTAATCAATGAAAGGCACAAATAGACCGGTGAATTTAAGACTAGTAGGCAAGCATGGGGTGGTACTGGTCACCACTTTCGTCTTTCTACTGAACCAATCTTCTCGGGGAATCAGACTAGGCTGTCACTGTTCTAGAATATTAAGTGCTATACTAGGAGTTAACCGTCTATAACAAAATGATATAACCTAGAATATGAGTAAATAGCGTGCTACAACATGTTAAATTATATTGATCGTGTCGGTGTATATAACTTAAAACCCGATATTTTAAGCCCTTATATATGTTTGGTGTGTAGGTGTGGTACAAGGATGGGCAGCCATAGCCATAGGACTATGTTCAGGCTCAATTCCATGGTTCACAATGATGGTAGTCCACAAGAAATCTGAGCTTCTTCAAAAAGTGGACGACACAATGGCTGTCTTCCACACCCATGCTGTGGCTGGATGCCTAGGAGGACTCCTCACGGGGCTCTTTGCTCACCCGAGACTATGTTACCTTTTCTATGGCTACTATAACAAATATTATGGCCTCTTCTATGGACTTCATGACGGACAAGCCCACAAAGGACTCAGGCAAATGGGTCTCCAGCTTCTCGGAATTCTGTTCATCATAGTGGTGAACGTTGTGATGACAAGCTTGATATGTTTATTGGTGCAGCTCATTGTACCACTGAGAATGTCAGAGGAAGATATGGAAATTGGAGATGAAGCTGCACATGGTGAGGAAGCTTATGCAATTTGGGGACAAGGTGATAGGCTTGAGAAATCTGCAGGATTTTCTGACACTGCTGCTGGAGCTGCTAAGTCTAGTTATAATACGTCTAGAAGTCAGGTCGAAATGGTCTAATTCAATCGAAATATTGGAGATATACTAATGTATTTCTTGTATGTTTTCTTTTTAATTCTGATCTAGTTTCCTTTTGTCATAAGGATATAACTGATCATGATGATGTTAAGTGATCAATTTGCACTAGCTGCGCAGGCTGCAAGAGTGCTTTTGGCATTCATTGAATGTATTTCCTGAGGAAGTGATAATAATTAATAAGAAATACAAGGTTTCAATTTCTTGTTATCTAAGAATAGTGGCAAGGGATCAATTGGTTTGTTTGTTTGTTCACATATGTATGTTTTTGTTGCTTTTCTTCTTCCTGCTATTTTTCCAATATAAAGAAAGGTGAAAAGTTCACGAGGTAGGGGTATGGTCTGCGTACACTTTACCCTTCTCAGACTCTACTTGTGGGATTTCACTAGATATGTTGTTGTTGTTATGGTAAAGAAAGGTGAAAAGTTCAAAAAAGGGAGTGACGCATTGCATGCTCACTCCTCAAGAAGTTCATCCTAACTGTTTTATTCTTGATTAAGCTAAGGACATTAAGTTAACTATGTTTTCCACTAGATAAGTTGGAAGTTAAATATAATGCAGATGATCAACTTTGTGGGATTATACTGAAGATGTTGTTATTGTTGTCGTAACTAAGAAGACAAGAAAAGCAGGGGGAAAAGTTGGTGCATGTAGATACTAGCTAGACATTTGCTGAGGTAATATAATAAAGTCTACTGCTGCACTTTGCCAGTCCAGTAAAAGTACTAATACTACTTATGGAGTTGATATAGCAATAACAAAAGTCCATTTGGTTAACATCCAGTTAAATTGAGTCATATAGAATATCATAATGATGTACTCAAAGTTTGGTATAAACATGAGCATGATTTAAGCCAAATTTTTTCTAACATATCTTGAAAGATTTAGCAATGCTCTTAGACTTGATAGGTGGCGTTAAAAGTCTCATCTCCCAGTGAGGCTTCCAGCTCTCCCAAATAGATGTCGGGATATATGTGAGCTTCTTTTTATAGGATCTTGGTTTAGTTAAGTGTTAACATACCCTTGTATAGTTCTACACATTTGCATATAAGTTTTTATCAGTCATGGCACCTTCAAATGCACTATTCCATTGGAACTGTTTCTGTTTAAACGGACCAGAAGAAACATAAGACATAACATTGGTACAACAGAAATTTTCAATGTATAAAGTTCACTAGTGAAATGATACTCTTCTATTTCAATTTATTTGTCATATTTTTCTTTTTAGACATAGCGTTCTTTTTTTGGCAACTCTTTCATTTCAACTTTCCCCGTGACATGTTTAAGACTCAGCTCCAAATAAGCAATAAGTTGTGTCAACAAAGAAAAGAAAAATATCCATATCAAAGACTGCTTTACAAATTCATATAACAAACACCTCATCATATTCAGACTTCCTAGTTCACTCAATTATTTGGTTTCAAATTAAGTTATTTTTGTTATTACAACTTTCCATGTATTCGGACGATTAATACTAGTAATAATTAATATTAAGATCACTCTTCATCAATCAATAGCTTTAGACCTAAATTAGTTTGGTTGGTTATATGAATCCGATATATCCTTTTCTCTATTTTATAGGTTGATTATGCAAAAGTGAATTATTGTTCAATTATTTTTTAATTAAAAATATTGGAGTTCACATAAAAAGAAACAAACCCCTATTTATATATATGCTAGTTTCTTGACACATGCATTGCACATGGTTCTTGACACATGGCGTTAAGATAGGTATATATCACTTAGTATTGTAGTTTGCACTTTTGTTTCAATAAATATCAATATCATTAAGTTAATAATTGCGTTTTAAAAGTATACACGATTGAATATAGTACAAGAAATTGAATTATCCATGTTGATCGTTGTGTCTTAACATATTTGTTGATATTCCATATTGTTTATACCTATAATGTAACACCCCCAACTTCCAAAGGATTTGAAAATGTAGAACTCACCTAAAGACAGTGACCTACGGAGGCCACCTACGGGCCGTAGATGGATTGATGGGCCGTAGGTGGGAACTGTCAAGGGAGCTGTGAAATTTCAGGTTTTCCAAGTTTCTGAACTTTGACCTACGGAATAGCAGGACGGTTCGTGGTCCAGTTGACGGGCCGTAGATGGGTTCCGTAGATGCCTTCCAGACTTAGCCAAATTTTCAGCTTAAAATGAACTTTCTGAATCAATTGACGGAAGAGCAGGACGATTCGTCAATTGATGTACGGACCGTAGATCTTGTCCGTCGATTGGCCCCGACAGTTTTTAATTAAGGGCTTTTTGGTCTTTTCCCTAATTGTTTACCTATTAAGCTAAGTCGGTTATACCCTTAATCTTAGACCTATAAATACTTTCTAAGCCTAATTCCTTTCATTCTAATTCATTCCAAAACTCTCCTCTCTCAAAATATTTCTCTCTCAACTCTCAAGGAAGAAGAAGAAGCTTGAATCCTCCATTGAAGACCTTCAATCTTCTCAAATTCTTGTGGATTGCTTTGAAGTATGATAATGTTCACCATTAGGAGTCTTTTCCTCCAATGGGCCCTTCCTCTTCTTCGTGATTTTCAAAGATTTACTCTAACCCAATTGAATTAGGGTTTGTGATCAATCATTGTGGGTTCTTTAATTATGATTCAAATTATTGATTTTATGATTCCTAGTGCACGATCTAGCGTGATAAAGTAACTTAGTGCACGAATTAGCGTGAATTACATGATTTGATGTAAAGATTGCATGAACCCCCATGATCCCAAGCTATTTCTCCCCAATTTGATAATCTATGCTTTGATTGTTGGGTTGAGTTATGATTTGATGAAGTTTTATGAATTCTCTATGAAATCAAGCATGAATTATGAATGAATTGAGGATAATCTTATGAATTTAGCATGATCAAGTCAAAAGCATGATTTTTCCTCTATTATGTGAGTTCCTTCAAGTATGGGTAAATTGTCTTAATTATGGCTTTCTAAGCATGAGCTTGCATTGAATTGCATGATATGAGTTGAACTTGCATGAACCCATATGAACTATGAAATATGAGCATGATGAATTAAGGGTGCTTTGAGAGTAAAGTACCAAAGTTATGATATGATGATGCTATGGTTGAGTAGTGAAATGTTTTCTCACGTAATTCTCCCACTATGATAAAAGAAGAACAAAGAGGCGATTACCCATGTTCTTAAGGAGCTATTCTAATGATGTAAGCTTGGACAAGGTTCATGAAAGATGAATATCTATAAGCACGATTTTAGCTTGAATTGGTAACCCTAGTTGTACCTTTTCATGTTTAATGATAAAAATATGTTAATGACTAATCCGTGGGAATTATGCTTAGCACCGAGTGGATATTGAGATGGAAGCCCTCCCGTTAGTAGATGCTGGGTCTTCTAGTGAAAGCTCTCCCGTTAGTAGAGGCCGGGTTTTCTAGATGGAGCTCTCCCGTTAGTTGAGGCCGAGTCTCCTAAAGCAATCTCTATCCCATAAACTATGTTGCCACCATAGGATGTTGTCTTTAAGTAGATATTAGCTAGTGGATCCACATAAGCTAAGAAGTTCATGGTCTTACCTTGGCAAGTAGGACACCCCTTTTCGGTGTGGGTAGACACCGGATTCCGTGTTGATAGCTCACATGGTCTTACACGTCGGTTAAGGCTTTTCCCCACAAGTTAATGAATAAGTGTTCTCATGATGAAATAAAGAAAAGAAGGAAAGATGATTTAGCTTGCTTTGGCCTTGATATATGCTTTATGTTTCATGTTTATCATGTTTTTAGCTTGGCCATCGCATGTCATGATTATGTCTCTCTCTAGTATGATTTATGTGTATTGCTATCATACTTAGTACTTAATTGTGCTAACGCATACTCTTGCCTACATTAACTTCTTTGGTGTAGGACGTGGTGATTCACCTTCCACTCGTGGCTAGAGCTTTGACTTAGAGTTGAAAAGAAGACTTGGTGAGTCCTCATCCATCCGAGGACATAGCCTAGTTGTTCTTATTTTCATGTATTTCCTTATGTTGGACATTGTATTGGGTTGCGTCCCTATCACTTTTATTCGTATTCTATGATATTAGAAGACTTTGAGACATGAGTAGTAGACTTTCGCTGTTTTGAGTAAAGCTTTGATATAAAATGCTCTTTTGAACTCTTATTTCTCCATTATCTTGTATGTTATGTATGCTAAGGGCTTGTATGAGGCCTCTCGGGGTCTTGTACGCCGTGTTACATCTAGGGGCTACCCTGGGTCGTGACATATACAAATGAACATTCCAAGACTAGTTCGAACTCGAAATTATTTATACTACTTAAGTTGCTTCTATGTTGTATAATCATGTAATGAAACATACCTACCCTACCCTCATGCAATTAAAAAGCTTGATATATCCCTTAATTTTGTTATTTAGGGCTAGCAAAAATGGCTTACGTATACCCCTATCTTTATAAAAATGACTTACATGTACCCTTCATCTAATGGAAGTGAAAAAAATAATTTTAAGTTTATTTTTAAAAAATAAAAATCATATAGGGGTATATTTGATCTTTCCCACATGCACTTTTTTTTCCAAGTTCTTTGATTCAACTGCTAATTTGAATCTATTATTTTGATTCTCACAATTATTATTAACATCCCTATATGAATAATTTTACAAGAAAATTAGTAAAAAAATTATTTTATGCAGGTATTAATTATGCAAAAATTAGTTATTCATGAAGTATTAATGTATTAGTTATACATATATTAGTTATTTCACATAACTTATATATATATTAGTTATGCAGAGTTTTAAATTATCAACCAAACATTGTATCAATTCTATACATGAATATCGTATTTCATATCCAACTACCAAATATTAATAACTTATCAAACTACTCCCTAGTCCCTACATATGTGATGTACCACTTCAGTGATATATTGACAATTATGCCCCCTAATAGAATTCTAGAAATTGTCGCATCTTCTAAATTTTATTTTTTTCCATATAGTGATCTATAAATCTTCAGAGTACAGAATTTGGAGAAGATAGAAAACCCTAAAATCTTCATAGCTATATCGCCGCTCTCGTCCTCACATTTCACTCAAAGCTCTTTCATCGTTTTGATGCCTAGCTTTCAGGTATCCATCTGTCTCTTCTTCTATTCTTCTGCTCAATTTTGAGATTTTTATCGCTTTTTCTCACCATTTTTTACTTACTTTTTTCTCTGATTAGTGAAGCTGGGTAACGTAGTAGTATAATTAACTATGAATTTTGTGCTGTATATAGGTTTTTGCAAAGTGCTGTATGTAGTTGATTGTTTGTTAGTTAACTGGCTGCTGTTAGCTGAAATTAGGTACAACAGTAGGGTTTTAGGTACTGGGTAGGGTTTTGGCAAATGGCGAGGTTATTGGGTTCTTTCGTTTGCAAAAAGTTGTTAAGATGCTGGTGTTCCCATGCTTGAAATTTATGATATAAACAGATTGTGGTTTCTGTTTGCAGGTCCTTCAAATTATTAAAAAAATATAACTAGCTAAAATTATTGAAATTTTCTTGCTCATTTTTTTTCAAGTTTTTTGGTTCGAAAGGGTTGAGGGAGTTTCTCAATCTACTTCCACTCATAAATGTTTAGAAGAACAGTAAAAACTTCAACAATCCAAGCACATTTCATCTTCCACAAACATTGTCTGGCTCCTTAAGCTGTGTGTCTTTACTAGATGTGTAAATGTGCCCGAGTCTGTGTCATGTACCAATAGTTAAGATGGTTTCTAGTCTATTGAAGTGGATCCATTTTATGTGCTCTTCTCTCTTGGGCTTTGCACTCTTTCTTAGTGTCTTTGGGTGAATTTAGTGTTTCGAAGATTATAAATAATATTTGGGACCAATTGACTCGATTTCCTCTGTTCTCTTTTGCAATTGGTGCTGCGTACTAATTTCTCCCTTTGAGTTAACTATGTGTTGTTTGATGGATGTGAATTTAGCTGAGTATAACCTTTAGGGTGCGCAGTTTTGTAGTGTGTACTTAATGGTGGGGTTAGTCAAGATATGTTAAGTTAACCCACTTACTTTTTTCTTGTTGGTGTCTATACCCTTTTAAAAGATTGTTGGTTTAGCAATAAAGATACATATGAGGTTACTTTTTGATTCTTGGGGCTCTATGTTATTCTATATCTTTGTTAATCTTGTGTTGGCCTTATTTTTTTATTTTTTTGGCTTGGCACTTTTTGACCGACCTTTTTTTGATGATTGTGTCTTGTGAGTAACTTCAAGCATATCTTTTGGTAGAGGATGGTGTGCTTCATTGAATTTAGCCATATGTTACTGGATATTTTAACAGCCAGCCTTCTTCTTTGTTCTTTTTGGTTTTTGTTTGTGTCAAGTAAAGGAATTTTGTTTGAATACAATATTCTGTAGTCAATTCCAAAGTGAGCAAGTTTGCACCTGCTATACAATCTCCTCCTCCAACATGACTTTCCCTTATATCTTTCCTTTCATAGTTAAAGTAGAATTGCAACCTTCTTTGTAGTTCATGCTCTTACTCCCCTCTTTCTTATTTGAAGATATACCTGCCAGCCTGAGTTTGTGAAGCAACAAGTTCCATAAACATGAGTAAGAAGAAACCACAGGTGTTCCTTGATGTTTCTATCGATGGCGACCCAGTTGAAAGAATGGCTTTTGAGGTATGAAGCTATCCACCAGCTAGCTTTGTTATCCCTAAATATATGTATTTGAACTCACATAACGAGATACTTACAGTTGGCTACCCTTGAGTTCTCTTATTTGCAGCTTTTCACCGATGTTGCTCCAAAAACTGCAGAGAACTTTCGTGCACTGTGTACAGGTGACAAATATAAGATTGCTGCTCATGTATCATACATTAGTCTAAGCTTTTTAGATTGGTTTTCTAGTTACATTCCCTTCTGTGACCTTTTATCCTGCCCGTATTCTGCTGAGTTCTTCTCTTTAACTTACTTCTGACCTGCATTCA
Organism: Solanum appendiculatum; assembly: GCA_018342035.1. NCBI lineage: Eukaryota > Viridiplantae > Streptophyta > Magnoliopsida > Solanales > Solanaceae > Solanum > Solanum appendiculatum. Next base: position 337,363 of record JAGDQO010000472.1, read on the forward strand.
GACCTTATTGTGGTTCCATAACATGACTTTGGGGCTCAGTGCTGCAAAATTGTTCTCCCATATGTGGAAATTATAAGTGATAAACTCAATCAGACAGAACGGGAACTCACTTTGAGTAATTCTTAGTTCTCTCTTTTTACTTCATCAAAAAAATAAAATAATTCGTAGTTCTCTCTTTTTGAAAGATCCAAAGTTGTATTTCTTTTTTGGTGCCAAATTGTTACATACCATCACATAACATAGTGAATATCTGTCAACTTTCTTGCTGTTTTTGAATTTTATCGTAATTGTGCTAAAATAATTTCTTATATGATGCTTGCCCATGTAAAAGTAACTACCCATGAGAAGAAGGATAAGTACAATACTTTATCAAAAAGACAAAAAAGAGGATAAATAATGAACTTGCTGCAAAATGTTTTGTAAGCTAACTAGCAACTCCATGTAAAAAGAAAATGTACACTGACCAGCAAACAGTCTATGGATAAAGAATTACTCGCAGTGCAGGTGACAAGTTGATAAAATCGCCTAGATGTTCACTTTCTTCATGGAAGTTTGTCAGCTCCGTCTTAAGTTATCTCCTTAGATTTCTTTTAATAGAGAAGTGGTTCAGGTTACCTTAACAAGTTCCTTTGCTGGGGTATTGGCTGGTTGCTGTTGGCTGTCGGTTCAAGGTGTCATGGTCATTAGTTCCTTATGTTATAGATTATCCGGTGACACGAATTGTCATCTAGTGGGAACTGATCTTTGTCTTCTTCCTTTTCTTGGATGCTTTATCCATCTCCATGTTAGGTGATGTGGTATCCTCAACTGACATAGGAAGAAATTGTTATTCTTCAGGGGAAAAAGGAGTCAGCTCTAAGACAGGAAGACCGTTGCATTATAAAGGAACCTTTTTCCATCATATTGTCAAGGGATCCATGGCTCAGGTATGTTTGTAGGCTCTTGGTATGCTTGTTCTATTGACATGTAATTTGAATGTGCTCCATTGCACTGTTAGCTTAGAAGAAGTGCTCCATTGCACAGCTCTTAGCTTTGTTGTTGAGCACGGCTAAGAAGTGGTGTTTCCTTTTAGTCAGATATCCTTGTTTATGCTGTAGGGTGCAGGGCTGATGGTCACAACTGCATTTCTTGTGATGTAGTTTTAAGGTTGTGTTAACTGAGTCATTCGTCCTCTGTATTACCGAGCTTCAGCATATTATAAGGCTCATTGTTCATGCACTTTAGTGATAGATAACTAATTGTTTTTTCCCCTCTCTATTTCAGGCTGGTGACTTGCTGAGACAAGATGGTATGCCTTTGATCAACTTACTTACATTAAGTTTTGTGTATACTCAACTGATGGTCTGCTAAAATGCAGTGTTTGATGGACTAATCTTAGTTGTTTCTATACTATTAATTTTGAGTTTAATTTTGACCATTTATGTTTTTAACCTATTAAGGAAACTGTTGGTGAAATGAGATTAGCAAAATTGAGGTACTTGCATGCAGACAAAGACAAGGCGTATGTTTTGGCTTAGTCGTTCTGGGAATAGATAGATGATATAGCACACAGAATTTGTATAGGTTGAACGGGATGTAGAAGTGCAGCTACTAGAATATTTTACAGTAGGGGGCAGCTACCGAACAAGTTTGATAGAATGGTTACACCTACAATTTATGCTAGTGAGTGTTGGGTCTCTAAAGCTCTAATTTATCTGAAAGATGAAATGTATTGAAATGTAGGTGTTAAAATGTATGTGCGGGGATGTGAGTAGATACAATTAGAAACTATCAGATCTTACGCAGGGCCACTGAGGACTTAGCTGAACAGAAAATAATAAAAGCAAGGATCTATATAGAGTATACCGACTAGTTGGTATTAGGACTCGAATATTGTTACTTTATGTCTAGTGTGTCCAGAGACTCATACGTCCATGTGAATTTAAGTACTAGGTTTTGAGAATCATAGTTTTAGTGAATTCTAATTTGCCTGGACAATAGCATTGAAATGAAAAAAAGTGAATGGAGCAGAGTGAATCAGAAATTCTTGTAATCAACCCCAATTAATTTGGAGTTGAGGCATGGTTGAATGATTGGTTGATGTGATATTGTTGCCTTGTTACATATACAATACACTCATCTGTTTTGGATTTGCAGCTTATTAGGTTGGAGAGAATGACATGCTTCTTCATTTCCCCTCTTTGCCCCCCTCTCTACACTCTATTGTTTTTCACATAATTTCCAGTATGTCCTATCCTTGGATTTAGGAAAGTCTATACCTCAGGCATTTGAAACCCGCCCCCCTTAAATGAGTCTATATGTTACGAAGGAATCATGTTTCACAGTTGGTACTAAAATTTGTTGTTGATGATGGTATCTATGTGTGTTAAAATACGATGTTAACCAGTTAAAATGAATCATATAAGCTTCTTCCCGTGATATGACCTGAGACACTGAAATATGAGTAGAATGGCTGATTGTAGTCCAGTTTTGTCATTGCCATTGTTGTAGACCGATTGAAAGGGATGTTATGCATGGTTGCACCTTTCTTTTAATGGTCTCTCAGTTGAGGACGTTTATTGGCTGCGGTTTGTCTCTGTCATTCTCTGTTACATTTGTGAGGATAAGCATTTGGCAATGTGGAGGAAACTTGGATGAATTAATAAGTGAATATGTTAGTCTAGAGCCTCAAGAAAATAATAGCAACGAATGGAAAAAACAAACTGCTGGTATAAGCGGTGCTTGAGTTGCTTTATATATTAAATTTGCTAATTGTAAATCCTGTTACCTTTTGTTGAGTTGGAAATAATCTCATACACATTTTAAAATGTAAGTATTTCTTGACTCAGTCAAACTTTGCAAAGCTGAATGGGAACACTGCAACAAGTTCTGGTTAAAATTCCCGAGTTAATGTGCCTACTTCTTTGCAGGGAACTATGGGGAAAGCATCTATGGGGGAAAGTTTCCAGGTGAGACCTCTTTCATTTTTCCCACCTTTATTTTGGAATTTGCCTCATATCTTATGACTGCTTGATGTTAGTCTCATGTACTGAATGACTGCCCTACTTTTTTTTTGAGAGGACTAGAATATAATGGATGGTAAATCAAAACGCAAACAACAGTGTGTGTATTCCTTTTAGCAAAAAATCATTTATCTTGAAAGAAAATGGGTTTCCTTTTGTATTGCCTGTGAAGGTTGGGGCTGACTTTGATCTAATTCTACGCTGCTTGGGAGCTTCAATCCATTGGTATTGGACATTGTTCCTCTCAGATAATGGTAGGGGACATGAAGGCTATGTTGCTTGTGCTTTTGTCGATATTGTTTTTGGTTTTCTACTTTATAGTAGTTTGAGAATTTGAAATTTAAATTGCAGTTTGCTTTCTTTCCTAGTGATTTAAGCCTTGTTTTGATTGTTCTGTATGGTTCATTTTGTTCAGAACAATCCCAGGGAAATCTATTATAACTTTACCGCAGAACTGAGGTAATTGGTTATCAGATCAGAACAGTAGCTGTATGGTAGAATTTCTGATTAGTCATGATTACCTAGAAAAACTGTCATGAGGGCAAAAATGCGGATTGGCAAAGCTTAGCAGTTTTTATTGTAGAAAAATTGCCTGTTTGTTAACTTATGGGTAATAATACTTGCGTTATCTGTATATAAACATCTTATGTTCGCTGTATATTGACACCTGGCTATTCTTTAGGTCTAGGTGATCTTCTGACAAAAATATCTTTTGGAAAGATTCAGTAATGGATCCTTCTTATCAATTTCTACATACACAACCTTACAAACAATTATAGTTTTGGTTATGTTAATTTTGGAATAATGGCTAGTGAGAGGGCATACTTTACAAATTAAAATTATCTTGTTGGTTTTAGTTTTGTAATTCATGGTATAGTGCACTTGCTCAGGTGCAATTAGTTGTTTGCCAATTGTATAAATGAAATGTGTCTAGCATCACCTTTTGGAGGTGCAATATTTGCAGGGCCTATAGATTTATCTCTTTGATGTGATAGCTTGAACTAATAAATCAACGGAGAAGGGTCACAAATACCCCTTTGGTTGCATTTTTGGCTCACTTATTTCCTTTGACTATTGATCAACACTGAATTTTGAAAACATTTTGTTTAAATTCCACGTGGCAGTTTATTATTGGTCCAATTTTGAACTCTTTAACAATTTTTTTAATAAAAAAATCCGACCTCTTGAAGTCGATTTGCATTATCGCGGTTTTTGGCGCTAAAAAACCTGACTTCTAGAGGTCGATCTTGTTAAAAACAATAAAATAATAATTACTTTTCGGGAAACTGACCTTCGGAAGTCTTTGTGCATTTTTCCATTTTTTGGTGCTGAAAAAATCTACATTTTGAGGTTGATTTTGTTTAAAATAATTTTAAAAATATTTTCCAGTTTTTTCACAAAAATAAATTTGAAGAGTATTAATGAAAAAACAAAATCTGGTAAGAGCTCAGGTTGGGTAAATCGGAAAACCGGGTGATTGGATTTATTTTAATGAACTTTGTTAAAATTCAGCTTTGACCATTAGTCAAAGGGCATAAGTGAGCCAAAAATATAACTAGAGAGGTACTCTTAGCAAAATAGGTTGATGAAGGGTTTGTATTGACCTTTTGCGACAGTCCATGCATTTTTGTCCCTTCTCTGTTAAATCAATTGTTTGAAAGAAAAAAGACAGGCTCTGTAACAAGTGAAATTAATTGAATATTTCAGATGAGTTGCCGAAGGTAAAACATGATTCCCAAGGTCTACTAACCATGGCTATTGCTGATCGTGATGCGCGTGGTTCTATATTTTCCATCACCTTTCAGGCTGACCATCATCTTGACAGGTTTGCTATAATTTCGCAAGAAAGTTTAGTGCCTCTTGTAGATGCTGATTGTAATTTCCTACTCTGCTGGAAGCTTGCTTTTACAGATTGCTGCATAATCTTTTTCTCGACAGGAAATGTGTTGTCTTCGGGAAACTTATTGATGGCCTTGAAGTTCTTAAGAAGATTGAGAGTGTGGGAAATGAAGAGGGAAAACCTGATGTAACTGTGAAGATAATCAATTGTGGCGAGTTACCTGATGGTGAGACTTCTGAAGTTCCATTGCTTTTGGAAGTTTGCTTTGAAGTTTGAAATACTCCTTTACTGTTGTTTCTCCCTGTAGTTTTTGTTAATTGAAAAGTCTGCAAGTTATGAGTCTTTATTTGATTTTACTTCTCCTTGTTGCAGATAAGAGAAAGCTAAATAAATTGAAAAATGGGAAGCACAAAAAATCCTCCAAAGAGAGAAGGAAAAAGAGGAGGAAATATTATACATCAGAATCAGAGAGCTCTACAGATAGTGATACTGAGTCTTCTGAGTCTGAAAGTGATTCTGACTCGGATGTATCTTCTGACTCTGAAATTAGCTCATCAAGTGATGATAGACGGAGGAAGAGGAAGAGATCTAAAAGAGACAGGCATAGACGTTCTAAAAGAAAGGAGAAGCGACGTGAGAAAAAGCGCAAAAGGCGTGACAAGAAATCTAAGCGCAAATCAAAAAGGTTGCTCTTCAGTATTCTATCTTTTGTTCCATACGTTGTTAAGTTGTGCTGTTTTAGATGTCATAGGTTCAATAATGGGGGTAACAATTCTAGTATTTCCTTTATCCTTTCTCTGACAATAATAATTTCATTCCATCTCTTCAAAATGTGGGAATAAGAGACTGAAGTTCTTTTCATTCCAATATTCTTTACCAGGGCATCCGACAGTCCTTCAGAAAGTGAGAGTGGACGTGATAGTTCAGAGGACGATGGTGTAAGACGGGCTTCCGAAGGAAAGCACAAAAGTATGGAAAAGAAAACAGGTATTTCAAAGAATCTTGTATTACGTAGACATGCTCCTTCGATCATCTCTGATTTCAGGAGTCAATTCCAAGTCTGTAAATGTGCATCAGAATTTACTCTTTTGGATGCATTAAAACTCTCTTAATTTGGGAGGTGTAAAAGATGAGAACCTGAATTTGGCATGCTTTTGTATCTCTTGCATTTTCAAATGATGGTTCCGTCCAGTAAAATTGCAGCAATAGGCCATGCATTGTGGTGAGAATGTTGTTAATTAACTGTAGAATATTCTATGTAGTTATACAATAAGAACAATATTTTTCCGACTGATTCTTAAGGTTTATCTGTAGTATTAAAAAATGCTCACAAGCAAGCAAGTCTAAGGTTACATCAAATAATAAGCCTAACTGCATGATTCCCCCTGAATTACTGTATTTTCACAAGTTTTATTTGAATCTTTTCCAAGTCAACGTTCTGTGTTAGGCATGTGCAGCTGGATTATTTGAATTTCTTTAACATCAGGCAAGGTTCTCAGCCTATTATTTCTGAACAATTCTAATTCTGGAGGGGAGCAGACTGCAGTTGATCTTTTGAGCGATTGACACTGTTGTTCAAGCTTTTCTTTATACACCAATAATCCTGCAACTGAGAACCTATTATTAGAGAACAATTCTAATTCTGGAGGGGAGCAGACTGCAGTTGATCTTTTGAGTGATTGACACTGTTGTTCAAGCTTCTTTATACACCAATAATCCCGCAACTCACCAGCAAATTCTATTTCACCACTTTGTGATTTTTCATGAAAATTAGATAAATTCTTGAGCTATCCATTTATTTCTCTCTGTTTCTGGGTGTACTTTTTTATCCTTCACTTGTTGCTGTCAAGTATTGATCCTTTTTTTCTAAATTTTACTAAGATCTTTGAAGTTCTATAATATTGTTTCTGGTTTCATAAAGTTCTTTCTGTGATGGTACTACATCTGATTCTTCATCTCCATCTAAAAGTTTTTCTTGTACACACTTTCTAGTTGATGGGATTATGTTTTGAAAATCTGTCATTCGCTGAAGTTTTTGCATTTACAGTATGCATGTAACATTTAATCTATACTGGTCATATTGCAACCTTCTTGATTCTTTGAAAATCTCTATGATGTAACTTGCTTGTGGTTAACTGGTTTACGGACATTCTGCAGAAGGAAATCATTCTCCTTCGCTTGAGGAGGGAGAAGCAGTTTCTCTTCATCACAAGAAAGAGGCAACTGACATTTTTGAAGGAGAGGAGGTAGAATTTCCCAAGGAGAACGGAGAGCGTCAAAGCAATAATACCAAAGTGGAAATTAGATCTGATAAACCTGTTGATAGGCAGCCTGATGTGGTGGATGATCACCCTGGCAAATCTAGGTTCTCTTCATTTCTCATTGCTACTCGGTTATTCTTTTTGCTTATGGATTCTTTCAGAATCAGAATTTTATTAGAAGTCATTGAGCAGGAGCAGAAGCATAAGTCCCAAAAGGACAATGAGTAGGAGTATGAGCATTAGTCCTCGGAGGAGTTTAAGCAGAAGTCGAAGTGTTAGCCCAAAGCGCAGTGTGAGCAGGAGCCCAAGTGTGAGATCCAGACGTAGTGTAAGCAGAAGTCCAAGTCGCAGTGGAAGTCCTCATCGCGTCTCACAGAAGAGGAGCAGCAGCATTGTTAAGAGTCGCAGTGGTAGTCCCGCAAGAAGCATTAGTAGAAGCCCAGTGAGAGGCAAGAGGGGAGGAAGTGTCAGTGTGAGTCCTCCAGCGAGAGCTCATTCACGCCGAAGGAGCAGCAGAAGTCCCTCAGCATCTCCTAAAAGGCAACTTACCCCAAGTCCACCCAGAGCCTCATCAAGGAAATCAGTGAAATCAAAAAGTCGAACACCAGTTAGATCTTATAGAAGGAGTCCAAGTGGAAGCCCTGTTAGGCCTTCTCGAAGGAGCCCAAGCAGAAGTCCTGTTAGGTCTTCGCGGAGGAGTGCAAGCAGAAGTTCGGGTAGGGGTCCTTCAAGGCTTAGGCCTTCTGGAAAGAGCCCTAGCAGAAGCCCTGTCAAGTCTTCTCGACAGAGTGTAAGCCGAAGTTCAGGTAGGGTTCCTTCTAGGCGAAGCCCAAGCCGAAGTCCAGGTAGGGCTCCTAGCAGGAACAATCGACGCAGCTATTCAAAAAGTCCTGGTAGTGCAGGTCGCAGGGCAAGATCTCCGGTGTATGATCGTGCGAGGAGCTCTTCAAGAAGTGCTTCAGTGGATGGATCTCCCAAGCGCATTAGGAGGGGAAGGGGCTTTAGTGAGCGTTACTCCTATGTTCGTAGATACAGGAGCCGGTCTCCTGATCGGTCCCCTGCTAGGCCATACCGTTATGGTGAGCGTGACAGGTGAATATCACAAACCTTTCTAATTTGTACAGGAAATTAAAATATAAATCTTCTCTCATTAATTTTCTTTTTTTGGAAGATATTCGAGATACAGGAGATCACCTAGGCGTTACAGGAGTCCACCTAGAGGAAGAACACCGCCCAGGTCTGGTATTTCTGCGGCATGCTACTTTTGTTAGATTTATCTTTGGCAGGGAGCTAATCTGTCACTGCCAAAATGCAGATACAGAGGCAGAAGAAGCCGAAGCCGCAGCGTCTCACGTAGTCCCGTGCGTTACCGTGCTCGCCGTTATAGTCGAAGCCCCATACAAAGTCGTTCTCCTGTGGACAGATATCGCAGGTCGCCATCAGCTGAACGCCGTAAATCACCTTCTCGAAGCAGAAGCCGATCAGAGTCGAAGTCATCTCGGGGCTCACGATCACCAAAGCAAGTCAGCAGAGGCAAATCAGTATCATCCTCGGCGAGTCCCCCTGGGAAGGCAGGTCTGGTTTCCTATGGAGATGGATCTCCTGATTCGGGATAGGGAGTACATGTAGTTGCTGAGTAGTGCACTGGACATACGTATGAGTTTTCACCATTCTGCGACTATGGCTTGGCCAAATGGATAGTCTTTTCCTATGTAGTGGAGTCTGGATGACGTTTTGGATACTTATAACTTGTGTGCTTGGTGTGTGCGTGTGATTTATGATGCCTTTGAATAATTTGTCATGCTCGGCTATTAGAATTGGCATAGGGAGTAGACTCTTTTGCTTACGAAATATTGGATGAGCATCATCACGCAATGTTATCTTAGATTTCTTCTGTGGAGGTATTTGGGTTCTTAATGTCAGTGAAGGCCTATTTTGGACTAGCCATTTGTTGGTTTTGGTCGGCCTTGACATCTTCCATGGCTTGAATTTGCAGCAGCAGAGCTCTTATTCGTGCCCATTGATATTCTGCATCCTTCTCTCTTTTTCTTTTAGGTATATTTGAAATACTTTCTGTGTTTCTTGTTTAATCTGTGGGAATGATCATCTTCAAAATTCAATGGAGAGCCATTTCAGGTTGCTGGCTACAACTTGCATTTGGCAGCAGGCAAAAAAATAGTTATGATGCCACTGCCTCGCCATTCTGATATAAAAATTTAATTTGTTGAGCTGAGGGCAAAGCTACTTTTGCTTTCTACTTTGGGTAGGGGAAGTTAGTTTTGGGCTAAGAGAGGCACAAAAATTAGTTTTGGGTTAAGAGAGGCATCAAATTTATTTTTATTTGGTTTAGTTTACATTTTTAAAAATTGATTTAGATATGTATTTTATAGTTATACATATAGTATATTTTTATGAATAATTTTGAATGTCTTATAATTTCAAAAATTTATTTGTGGAAGTAAAAAACAATAAGTCTAGCAAAAGGTCAATTTGGTTTCAGCAGCAAAAGTTTTATGACTCAGGCAATTACTCCGAATATGGAAAGGTTGTAACAATTTTTAGTTCCCATGATGTAATTTACACCAATGCACTCTCTATTTATTTACATCTACTTTACAGTCCTGCTTGGAGATGACATGGTTCAATCAAAGTTCTGATATATTTCATGATTTCTAGAGATTCTTGTTTTAGATGTCCGTCACATTATTGTTTTATGTGGTAAACACAGGATTTGTTATATTCTTTTTGAATGAATTTTGTCATTTTTTCTCTTTTGAATGATAGTTTCTTTTATTGAATAGTATGTATTTTATATATATCTTTGCCTTTATTTTTATTTTTTTCTCTGTACATGTTTTTTTAGATTGGTGTATGGTAAATAAGGCCTCTCGACCAACACAAATGGTAGGCAAGTCGAAAGTACTATACTACTATGATATGATGGATATATGCAAGCCAGTCATTTCCTAACACAACATACAAAAACTATGAGAAAACAAATGAAACTAGGTCAAGAAAACTAGAATGGACAACACTATCAAGAAAACAGATCATCATCATCTATCCCTTCACGCCGGCCTTCTTCTTTACCATGGAGGCCTTTTTCTGCACCAAATTGTGGTTTCCATATTTGCAGAAGCTAATTTTTCCCTTGCGAGAAAAAATTAGACAGATTTGTCAGTATAAAGTCATTATTCATTCATGTACAAGCAATCAGGAAGACATAGAATGAGAATTTAACAAACAGAGCAATAAATATCAATTAATCATGTTTCAAGGGCCATGTTTTGGCACATACCTGCTCTCACATGTAGCAAGCAGTTCCTTTGTAAGATGTACTAGCTCACCACTATCTGCACAAGTTTGCTCCCATCGATGAAACGTGGACAAGAGCTTCTCAATCTAACCAAGCAGGAATTTCAAAAGTATTAGATTCTGCAGTCAACGAACTTCAGCAAGATTGAGAACAAATTGATTCTAACACAGGAAATATTATGCTTGTTCAGAGAAATCCACGCTACAATGACTTTCTTTACCCTTTGCTTACTTTTTAGGACCTAGAAATCCTCGAGGGTCACTGTGACCCACAATTCAAAACTTGGTGAATAATGAACCCGTCCCTCTACCTTGTCCTTTAAACACATGCTTTACGAACTACTTCATTTACAATCTGTAGTAGAGTATAATATCTACTCATCTTCTCCTCGACAGCAGTTCTTGCATGTCCTCTTGCGAACTTGTTCGTGTTACTTCCACAATTTTCAAATGTAGAGTGTTGCCTTGCCTTCTGAAGGTTCCTTGTAGTTAATGCCATCCGTTGTTTTTATTGTGTTTCGATCATCACACTATTTGTTTGTTGATGTTTCTGTTCTTTCGTGTACACTTATTAACTGCTATGTTGTTAAAGATTTATATGTAAGCCCCTTCCACCAAATTTCCTGTGTTTTCATATGCACGGATCTCCATCTCCAAACTTTCTCCCATGTTTGATACCATCTGATTACCTACAAAGATCCCATCAATGGTTGCAACACCAAAAGAATTAGGATTTTCAAGCTTCTTAAGTTGGGAGGCCCTTACTCCAATCATACACCATCAAGGTTATCTATTCCATCTGCTACTAATCCTGGCCTATGCTATGTGAGCAGTAGCACTTGACACAAGAATACATCATTTTTCTTACTCACTGATATCCTGCTTGCAAACTTGGCTCTTATTTCGATTCATCGATACCAGCATTCTTTCTCCAATGTTCTTTACCTAAGTCTTTGTTGCAACTAGGAAGAAAGTACTTGTTACAAGATGATAATTTATGACTTTTCTGTACAACTATAAGGGTAATGAAGATCGAGAAAAACAAGTACCATGCAACCATTCAACCAATATTACGTTTTCATAAACTATAAATCGATATACATTTTTCAGTACAATATAGTATTCTTTTTTTCAACTGCAGTATTCTGAATCAATTAGTAAATTTCACCAATTTTTTCAAGTACATCCACCATAACCAAACCCTAATTTATTACCAGCAACATCATACACAATCTCCATTGTCTGCTGTTGTGTATTCCCAAAAATCCCAATACTATCATCATCTCCATTTCCAGCGAAAGCCAAGCAAACCTGAGATGCACCGTTTATCAAGAAAATACCATTTGGATCCAACTCCATCTTCGTATTGCCATTGAAATTGAAGCTAATTTTTGGAATGCTAATGCTAGTGTAATTGCTTAAATCATAGCAAGTATCAAGCAAAGATAGATCTGGTGCTCTGGGATACTTGCTCATGAACTCCCGGAAAGTTGCTCGCATATTAGCATACGCCGTTGAAGGTAACCGGGTAATCACAGTACCGGAATCTATGATAGTTCCAGCGTTCTTAAACACCATTGGACTTATCGCTAACGCTTTTCCACCAACAGAAATACCTAAAACATCAATGAAGTAAAACGATGCTCCTTGTGATGAAGCGAAAGGTGTGAACTGGAGGCTTGATTTAGCTCCATCGTTCTTGCCGAAGGTTAAATGGCCATTAGATCCTCTTCTGGTAGGCAGGCAGTAAGAGAAGTATTTCCCGTATTTCGCAGAGGTTTGGGAGACCATAGAAAGAGGATCACGGCCTAAACCGATTAATCCGGCGGTTTTCCCGAATAATCCTTTGTTGTCTTGCCCACAACCGAACATAAATCCATCAAACACATCTGTAGCTGATAAAGTTAGCTTGTCCTTGGCAAAGAATCCAATTGAGAAGGATGAATCACCATACTGGATGCCGTAAACGCAGGTAGATGAAGAACAAAGAGGATTATTTCCGGTAGCTGATTTAAGCCCAGAACAAGCTGTGGAACTGCAGGAAATGTTGGAATAAGTTGAAGAAGACGATGGATTGAATTTTGGTTGTTGTTGAGGAAAGCATGATTTGAAACAAGGTTCGCATTGAGTCCATGTAAGGTCACTGCCGGTGTCAAAGATGAGTGTGAGATCCTTCTTCGGAGTTCCGATTCCGATGGTGACGATGTAGTTTCCGGTGGTGAAAGCGGTGCCGGGTTGCGCCGGGAGAGTGGTTTTCGAGTCTTTTGCTCTGTACTTTTTGGAGGTTTTTTCTGTCTTTCTGAAGAGGTTGAAGTTTTGGGCTGCGATTCGGGTTTGGATTGAGTCCACTCGGGCTTGATCATGGGCCAAGATTTCTGTTAGAGTTGGGCCTTTTTCTCCCTTTTTGTTGAGTTGAGAACATGGCCCATGTTTGTTGATGATCTCCAATGATGCCCCTCCTCTTTTACCTAAAAATGATAATATAAAAAAATTGAATCAAAATTAGTATTAATGGAATAATATGTTTTTTACTTTATCTTGTATGACATGTTCTTATAATCATAAAAAATGTCATAGTTATGTTCGAAAAGTCAAATATCATCTTGTAAGTTGAAATGAACGGAGTATTTTGTGTGTTTGTGTCAACAGAGGTGAAGCTAATAGCCTGCATGCATGCAAATTTGGTTGAACTCAATAGATTTTTCTTAAATAATATATTTGTATTAATAAATTCATTAAATATGTATAAAAATTAAATTTGAAGCCCATTTAAAATTGTTATTATAAATTTCAAAAAGAACCATAAAATTGGAATCTTAGCTTCACATTTGTGTGTCTGCGCGGAGGAGAAGTTCAAAAATAATTTCCAATATAATAAGTTGGAATTATTGTGCATATGAAAACAACTTTACACCGCAAATATAAGTAAATGACTAGTTGAATATTATCATTCTTTAAATTAAAATCTAAGAGAGATAGTTATAGTTGTTGAATTGCACCTATATATAATATCAACAAGACCAACGTGAAGTCTTTAAAAAATAAATTTTTTTTTTAAAAGGTAGTCAAATAAAAGTCAGGAAACATGTGCAATAATTTTCCTAAAAAGTTTTTAAGTAATTTGAAGTAATATTTTTTATTAATAAAGACGACGATAACAACAACAACATATCTAGTGGAATTTCATAAGTAAGGTTTGAAAAAAGTAGAGTGTACTGAGACCATACCCTTATTTCGTGGAGGTAAAGAGGTTGTTTCCGGATCGATAAATAAAGACAAGACTATGGTTTTCAGCTCTCATCATTTGATTCATCTTTTTCTTAATTGAAAAGTTTGGCAGAAATTTAATGCTTTGATTGATTGCAACTAAAATCATTAAGATATATTGACTGCATTTTGACTTCTTGTTAGGTTATATTTTGAATAAGTCTTCACCAAATTTTGGATAAATCTTTTGTTTATTTTAATCTTCACTATTAGTGAGTTATCTCTATTCTCAATTTAATTATTTTTTAGAACTTGTCCCCCATAATTGTTTAACTTTTCAGAAACTTGCATGACAAGGTGGGGCTCGAAATAATTGAGAAAGTGAGACAAGAAATAAAATAAAATGATAAATCATGAATATGAAAACAACAATAATTGCAAAGTAACATGATTAGTCAAGATGGTATAAGTAGGATTATAATTTAAAACTTATCAATCATTTTGTAACTATATTTGAATATTATTCATGTGAATTTATATAGGTAAGTTTGTAGAGTAATTAATTCTTTTTGATTTTTTAGAATGTCTCCATCAATAATCTATATTGGTAAAACTTTGGTCCCCAGCATAAATGTAATTTCTTATGGTAGATTAATTTCAATTCAAACATATTAGTAGATGGATTATTGCTTTATTTTCAACCCCACAACTTTTTGAAAAGAAAATATCATCCATTCGTTGACCTCCCATTTCTCACCACAACCCCACACCCATCCAACCCCAATTTTCACCCCTTAAAACAATAGACAAACAAAAAGGAACAAAGAAAAATGAAGTAGGTTGATGTGAGGTCATATTCCATCCACTTTATTTTATACGACAATATTTAACTGACCATAAAACTTATGAATAGCAAAGAGAAGTTTTTTGTTTGTTAACATATTGAAAATATTTATTAAATTTGTGATTTTAATCATATCATAATCAATATTTTTATGATTTTGAGAACTTGCTTTATTCGTTTTATCAAAAAATTAAATGATAGAAAAGAATGTCATAGAAAATGAAACGAAGAGAGGACAAAATTTCCCCTCCCCTTCTTCCCTCATTCAAGCTTAGGCCATCACACCACATATACACCAATGAAAAATCAAAATAGATGAAGATTTAAAATGAAAATTGTGATATAACAATGTACAACATTAATACACAGACATACTTTCTTCACACACATTAAAAGTAAATATATATTATTATGAGGATAATATAAATGGAGAGTTAATTAATTACCTTTGCTAGAAGGCTTGCAAGAAGAAGAAGGAAGAATAGAGGTGAGTTGGAGAGTGTGGAAATTGGATTCAATTGTTTTTCTTCCTTCCAAAGCATTGCTTTTCTCCAAAGAGAATGAAAGCAAAATGAGAAGAAAAGAAGAAGAGAGCAAAACACTTTTAGTGGCCATTGGTGAAACAATAATAGTATTTGGATATTTGACAAAAAGACCTTTCATCCTATGCTTATTATATAGAGTGTTTTTTATTGGACCTTCCACTTAGACAACTCTATTTTATTTTCTTTACTTTTCTCTATAATAAAATAATATTCTAGGGGTGGGGTGTAGGGGGGTTTGTAGGTAGTGGGGGTGGTAGCCGCCGCAAGGGCAAAGGGAGAGTATTATATTCGATTTCAAAATTCACGATCTTCAACATAGTATCATAACAGGTAGAGTTTCTAGGGGTGGGGTGGTAGCCGCCGCAGGGGCAAAGGGAGAGTATTAGATTCGATTTCAGAAACTCTGTTTGTTTTGTTATACTATGTTAAAGATTGTAATCGTCTCATATGAAAGCTTAAGTTGTTTGAACGAATATACTTGTATTATTAATTATAGAAATTCATTTAATATGTATAAATATTTGTTCGTAAATTTAATAACTATAACGACTATTGGTCCAATGGTAAATTCAAAACCCATAAACTCTAGATTGTGATTGAGCCTCTTATGGAAGGGTTGTTTCGGTTATTAAAGAAATAGTTTAGATTATGAAATTGGTAAATTTAGGTAATTTTGCATCTAATAAGACGTCAAGGATCTTAAATGGCATGAAAATGAAAGGCAACGCTACCCTTCCTTCAACTATTAAAATAATTACTTTCCCCGTCTCAATTTATGTGACATCCTTTTTTTTGTCCTTCTTAAAAAGAATGTGTCTTACTATAATTAGAAATAATTTTACTTTAAAATTTTTCTTATACCCTTAATGAAATGATTTACAACCACACCAATATCTAAAGATTGTTTTAGACCAAATTTTTTTTAAATCTCTTCTTTTTTTTCTCAAACATCGTGTCAAGTCAAATGATGCACATAAAATGACACGGCGGAAATATCTAATTTCAGATAATTATCTCATTGATTAATTTATTTAAATATATGTATATATTATCTTAGCTAGTTTCCTTGCGTGGGAATATATATTTCAAAAGTACGTAATTCTAGAGTGAGGAACAAAATAGTAGGAATGAAGTTTCCTTGCTAGACACAATCAATGTCTATGATTTTGTATCCATTGGAAGGTCATTTAATTTCTAAAATCTTTTCTTAACGTGTGATTAAAAAAAATTGATCATTTTTCGATTTGTGCTTGACGTCCTTCCGGAGGGGTCGTGCCAATTTTATCGAAGGCATAATACATATATGTGATTTGGATTAAGCTGATATTTATGTTCTCTAATTTTGGGTGTGCACAAATAGATGTTTAAATTTGTATAAAGTCGAACAAGTAAAGACATACTCGCCCTACATGGAAATTCGGATGAAATACACTCGAATTGATTTAATTTGTATTATGTCATGTAGGATGTCCGTGTGTACTTGTTCAACTTTATAAAAATATAAGTGTCTTCTTATGCACACCAAAAATTGAAAAACATATAAATGTCAGTTGAAGTCAAGTTAAATAACAAGTTCATGTGTTAAACTTCGGGACTCTAACGCGTGATACAATTTGAAAATATTTCAAAAAAAACCTCTTAGCTAGCGATTAAGAAAGAATGAACTTTCAATGTCGATCCTGTCAATAAAAAATACTTGCTAATGACACCATAATTTTTTTTAAGAATTCCTTTAAATGATCTGGGAATTTAATGAAAAAGAGTTTTGAAGGATCCATCAATTATATAATTAATTAACAGTTGGCAATTAAATATGAGTGGTGGACAAAATGTGAAACCTTTTCCAAAGAGTCACCATTCACCAAGTCATATATCCACCAACCAATAAGACATACCTCGCTGATTAAAAAGTGTTTGACAAGGTTAAAAATAACTTAAAATAAATTTAAAATGACTTTAAAAAAAGTTAAAAGTCAAAATAGGTTTTCCTTTACTTTTTATTTTTTTTTTGACTTAAAAGTCATCTAAATTTGATATTTTATTTTTTTAACTTAAAAACTATTTTTTTTTGTTTTGCTCTTTCTTACACATTTTTTCTTCTTCTTTTCTGTAGGGTGGGGGTATGGAGGGATGGGGCACACCCTTTATTTGTTTCCATATTATAAGGGCTCTTTTTTTCCTTATTTCTCATTGTTCAGTATTCATATTAAAGCTCGACAAATTCAAATTCGCATTACATATGACTTATTTGGGGAAGACGTTGTCTAGTAAGGATTTTTTTATACTATTAGGAAGGTATTATTAGAAGTTCAGAACTTAGGAGCCAAAATTGATATTATACTTATATATATTATATTATATTTTCTAGTTTTTTCCAAATTACAAAGACTTTAAGGAAAAATAAAATAAGAAACACTTAAAAACTAAGAAGAAGTTGAAGACGTTGCAATGAAATTAAAAATATCGAAGTTCGTACTAAGGTTTGTAAATAAATAAATCATTTTGATGATGCTTGCTCTCTTGGAAGTAACTCCACGAGAGAATCACAAAATATTGTTTTTGATATTCAAAAATCTCAAATATTGTATTTATTCTTTTTATATTGGTATTTTTAAATAATTATAAAATACACCAAAATTATGTAATTTATACTCCCTCTGTTTCGAAAAGAATGACCTAGTTTGACTTGGCACGGAGTTAAAGAAAATAAAAAAGATTTTTCAATCTTGTGGTCCTGAACTAAAGTTATGTCAAATGTACCAAAATGTCCTTTAATCTTGTGGTCTTAAACATGTCATGTGGAAAGCTGAAACTAAAATGATGTCAAAAAGGGAAATGGGTCATTCTTTTTTACACAAACTAAAAAGGAAAGGAGATCATTCTTTTTTAAACGGAGGAAGTAATATATATCGTCACTCCCCTCCTTAACCTCATCCATTTGTTGTCGCCGGAGTTCATCGACATTTTAGTTAGCCACTGAAAAATTGATGTTGCTTTATCAGATATTATAATACATACAATATACACTTTACATATATAACTCGGTTGGTTAGCTAAGTGACTTTTCACCTTATTAGTGAGGGTTCGATTATCCGTAATCTCCTCCCCCATTCCCTTCAACTACATACACATTTGTTTTAAAAACACATGCGTACACATACAGTTGGTCACAAATACGATCAATTAACTTTTGCTTTGAGAATACATACATACACATAGGTCACATATATACACATACACTAATACACATATAATTACAATCAGATCTTGTATTCGTGAGATTTTCAGTTAGGATTTAATTTTCTCTGCGCACAATGTATTTTGTTGCGTTTGAAAAAAATTGCTATATTTTGCAAAAACAAATGCTAATAGCGTTACTTCCTCTGTCCCATAGTAGTTGATTACTTTCCTTTTTACATGCGTATCAAGAAATCATAAATAAGAAGATAATTTTACTAATTCACCCCTTAAAAAAATTCTTGGAAATTTTACAAACAAACGTAAACACTTTAAAAAAGAATTAATTGCAAGGGTAATATAGAAAAAATTTAATTAATACTTTCTTGATTTAGTAAAGTGATCGACTAATATGAGATAATTATTTTTAGTGATCAACTAATATGGGACAGAGGGAGTATTTATAAAATTATTTTGCACCTACATCAGTTTAATTGGCCCACTGACTTTACTTCTAAATATTTCCTATTTTTTTGAATGAGAATATATTGAAAGAGGTCGTATTATTCGTTTTAGTTTTTTTGATGTATACATTGGTTGACTTTCACTTTATACATACGTTGACTTAACTGTCCCACTAAATTTATATTTCTTATAATATTTATTATGATTGAATTGGAATATAAGGAAAGGTGGAAAAGATGAAATGTAAATTAAAAAAGAGATCGTAAGAAAATAAGAAAGATAAATGTGTAACTTAAATGGTGTGATTCTCAAAATATCATACATAGGAGCATGGGTCAGCACTGACTCAATATATATTATTCTATCTTAATTTAAGGTATGATTCAAATAGAGTTTGAAAAATTAATCAATTTTTTTGTATTTTTTTTGAAATATTTAAATTATTAATTAATTAAAAAATAAAAAATAAAAATGCAAATAATATATGAATTATAGGACCCTCACATAATTAGAAATGCAAATAATAGGAAAAAAACTAAGTACAAAAAAGTAATATGATCGACCCTCGTACAATTCAAATATATAATTGAGTTTTAGTGGCGGGCTCTTGAGTCATCCGGATTCATATATGATAAAAGTGATGGCCTAATTGTCCCCACACCCCTTTATCATGCGTATCTGTGGGAGCAGTTTGAGATTCTTAAACCTAATCCTTAATAACCCCCAACTATTTAGAATCATTCTTAAAGAACGAAATTATCCATTAGAATTTAAATTCCAACATTTTAGACTTTATACATTTTAGTATGTGAAGAAGATATTGGGAACAAGCCTTAATTATTATAATAGTTGTATTTTTCCATTCTATATAACATTAATAATAGTATTAATGAGTATCATCTTAACTATTAGACTTTGTTTCTTTAATTTGTTGTCTTTTTAGATGGTGAAAAGACGGATTATTGATTTTTGCTTAAAAAGTTGCCATGTAAAAGTGCACGAACTGCAAAATAACCCTATTTTAAAATTAATTTTTACAATTTTTTGCCAACATAACTAGATAATTATGGTAATCAGTGTATACATAATATGCTTATTATATATTTATCATATACTTGTTATATACTGAATAAACACCGACGATACCGTACAAGTGGTTGTAGTTTGATGGGTGAAATAAACTCACATTTAAATGTCCTTCAATTGAATGGTTTTGTGTAAGATTAAACTGTTGAATTCTTTCCACATTTAGTTAAAAGTAGATTAAGTATGAAAATAAAGTATGTAATAAAAACAATATATTTAGTGTAATAAATATGAAAAAAGTAAAGTGTACAAATATCATATCTCTATCTCGTAGAGATAAATATGTTGTTTCTAAAAGATTATCGACTGAAGTAACGCACGTCAAAGCCGCTAAAAAGAGAAATACATAAGTAAAGAGGACATAACAAATAACAGAGAACGCATAACATTCAGGAAAAAAAACGGAGCAATAATAATAATTACAAATGAAATCTTATTAACATTAACATGAAATACATCACCAAACACAGGAAATTAGGGATGGACGTTCAATTCTTAATTTCAAATTTTTATTCGATACTTTGATTTACCAATTTGTAAATAGTGTATACCGAATTCGTATATAACTTGGGGAAAGTTGAATAGGAAAGGAGGCAAATGAAGAAAAAAAAAGATAAGTAGATGAAGGAAAACGGAATTGAAGAGAAGATAGACGAAATAAACAGAGGAGAAAATTATTAACAATAAAAATATTGAATATTAACGTTAAAAAGAGTCTCTCACACACTTCAAAAGGTAACTAATTTTTACCAAGCTGTCACACAATATTTTATATATAAATAGTATATAAAATAGAATTAAAATATTAATATGAAACAAAATTGAATTGGTATATCAAAATAAAATTTAAGGTAAATTTTCACGAGTTGGTTTAGTGGGGACCAAGACATGAACAAATGGAAGATGTCAATTCAAACTTGGTAATTTATTATAATACTTTTGTTGTTATGAACCCAATTATACTAAATTTGTGTTTGTAACGTAATTTTATATATATATAAAAGAGACTCAACATTTAAACTTTGTAAAAGAAAAAAAGGCATGCTTGATGTACAAATATTATCCGTACCATGTGAATGTCTTATATTAAAGAACAATATGTTATTATTATTGTTAACCAGTAAATTTTATTAAATTATATGTATTTGAAATTTTATAAAATCATTTTATAAATAAATAAACAATTGAGATATGTAATTTAATTATCGATGTGGATTCTTAGACTATTTCCATATCTTATCTATGAGTATAGTTTGTTTATTTGGTAAGATTGTATAACATTTTAAACTTTTTTATAGTTTTCACAACTTGTAGCATTTTCATGTTATTGAGAAAAAAATACAGCCTAAAGGTTCTAAATTATTTGTCTAAACAAAACTTTAATTTCAAATCATGATTTCATATCGCATATTTGATCGACCTCTACATGAATATAATTAGCGGAGAAGGAAAAAAAACCAACGAAACTTTATCTAATATGAAATGAAATGATGAAAACTTGAGCATTTAAACTCTTTTCCTTTAGTTTATTTCCCTTATCTTCTTTAGAAAATAATTTTTTAAAATGGAAAATGACAATATATATATAGGTCCTACTTAACATATGCATTTTATCCTAATTGCTAAATAGAATATTATATTGGTTGGCCTATATAGTGGAAGCTGTGTAGTGATAAAAAGTTGTTTGTTGCCAACTAATGTTTGAACGTAATTCTGCATTAACTATTTGTTAATATTCTAAAATCTATCATTTTCTTAATTATCATGCTTATTGAACTAATTTTTTTAATTTGCCAATAGTGACCAATTATTATGTTGATCAAATTTCTGTCTGGTTAGTGGTTAAGACACAAATTTAGAGTTATCAAAAAGTAAAAAATTAATGAACTTGACTAACCCAAAAAAAAAAAAGATTAAAAAGTGTAGCACTTAAGGTTTGGTGGAACTTTTGACTAGATTAATTTATGGGTCTACTACAAAAATTCTTTTAGTTACCTGATCTATTTATGCAGAAATTTTGTAGGTTATAACGAATGAAATCGGTAAAATAAATAAGAAATGTTTTTTTGTAAAGTTATTTTCTTATATTCAAATTATCAGTGGTCAGAAGTGATAAAATTGCTTCACGGGGAATTTTCATGTTAAAATATAGGAAATTATAATATTAAATACAAGAGATATTTTGAATTCAGGGCCGGTTAGAAGGTCAAGTCACTAAGGGAAGGCTTTAGGGTTCAAAATTTTGGAGGGATCAATTTCTTTTATCGGATGTTTGATATTCACATTGAATTTTTTATTAATTCAATATATTTTGAGACATACAAGGCCGATAAAAAAAAAAAAGTGCTTCCTAATCAAAAAAAATTATTTACAACTTAAATTCATGATCTTTATTAAAAAATAAAAAATAAAATTTAACTTATAATTAATTTTTTTATCTAAAAAATATTGAGCTTAAGCCACCGATTTTATTGAGCCAAATGTTGTTTGTCTAGTAGGTTGACCGATTCAACCGAGTGTGTGATGACCAGAATGAGAAAAAGATGTAGAACTGAATATTGGAAAAAGGATCCGTACGCCGAATTTCAGAGTGAAGATAGTCCAACGCGGAGTTAGGGTGTCGGCTGCGGATTTGATGGAATCCATTAATTTTAATTTTAATTTTATATTTATAATAAAAATTTATTTAATATATATAATTTATTAATTTAAAATTTTTATAACTTAAAAATTAAAATTAAAATTAAAAATTCATAAACTTTAAATTATTACTCTATTTCTAAAGATAGTATTGTGGGGATGAGGTGAGGGTAAGTGGATGGGAGTAGGAATGAGGGGTAGATAATTAACTTTAAATTGTACTCGTAAGGAAAAATATTTTAATCAATCAAATATAAGAAGATTATAATGTTTTATAACAATAACATTTTTTCATATAAATCATACTAAAAAACCGAGTGGAACTAGCATATTGTAGATTATGAATTTGATATAATTCATTAATTTTGATAGAAATTTTGTATTTCTATTTTAAATTCTACTTAATATATATAAATAGATTATTAATTATTTTTTTAATTTAAAATTTATAAACTTAAAATTTTAACTCCTTATCACATCACAATTTTAACATAAAGGCCATAAATTGGGGGCGACCATAACACAAGGCTATTACTTTTACACTTTTTTTTTCTCTCTGAGAAAGTGATACACTGCGTGAGCAATCCGACCACAAAAAAAATACAGAAAGAGGGAAAGAAAGATAGAGAAAGGCTGCATTAGCCGCAACTTAAGCAGCATATCTAGGTTTAATTGGGAGTAGAAAAAGTACACATTGAAGATTATAGTTAGATGTCTTATAATACTTAATAAGAAGTTTCTTAATGGAGCTAGACTTCTAAGTCAATGGATTGAAAAAAACAAACAAAGAAACTCTCATCAAGTTGGCTCACAAACAGTCAAGTGCACCTCCCTACTTTTAAATTAAACTAGTCTTGGCACACCTACCCACTAACAAGTCTCTGTCTCTAGAAAGGTAAAATACCTCATATATAAATATGTCATTTAATTTCGCTTCATTTGATATCTATACATTTCAATTTTTGGTGTGCATAAATAGGCATTTAAATTTGTATAAGATTGAACAAGTAGACACACACGTCCTACGTGGCATAATACATGTAGGATGCCACATAGGACACAAAATTGTCATGTAGGACGTCATGTAGAATGAATGTGCCTATTTGTTCAATTTTATACAAATTTAAGTGTCTAGTTGTGCACACTAAAGGTTGGAGGGTGTAAATGTCAGCTAAAACCAAGTTAAATGACCTATTATGTATTATGCCAAAGAAAAAATGATGGAGGTTTTAGTGTTCATTTTTGGCTGCCAATTAGCTGGCGTTTGATCATGTTTCATTTTGAATTTTTTTTTAAAAATAGCTTTTATTTTTAAAGTGAAAAATGATGTTAAAAGAGTTATGTTAGATCATGAGTACAAATTGAAATTATTTTTGACTTTTTATGAGTAATTTAGATTGAAAAAGTGAAAATATATTTTTGTTATTTTTTATAGTCAAACGCCTCTTTAAATTGCCAAATATCGTAGGGAATGGGGAATTCAATGAAACTCTTTAATGCAGGTTCTTTTTAAAAATAAAATATAATTGTAATGGGTGATGGAAGAGGGGATTGCAACATGAGAATACTGATAAGGCGGGCATGAATATTTGAAATTTTGATTCGATAAGTTTAATATTTTCATTTTAAAAATATTATAACATTATCATACAGAACTTTTGATATTTTAAAGTTTGATTTCATATTTTGCGATACGATAAATCGATAATCATAGTTTGTTCAACTTTGATTTGTATATACTTATATAATATGGTATTATGAATTCAATTTTTCAAAAAAATATCTCAATTTTACTATATTAACACGTTACCCATTTAGATTATTTCTTCAAATGAAAGTACAAATAACTTTCTTTGTTAATCAATTACTCTAAAAATATATTTTAATCAGAATAGATTGGTCAAAGTTTCAACGTCTAAATATTTATTTTTATACTAATTTTAGATGGTATATTTGTTAATATTACAATAATATATAAAATATATTTATGTAACTATATAATTAAGTATGGTATTCGATGTTTCATTTATAAATATCGAATACTATATCGAATATCAAAAAAACCAAAATATATATCAAAAATCATACCAAAAAATCATAGTATTGAATTCATAATATCAAAAATTTCAATTTAATATCTATTGTATCACACCTATACCTAAATATGAATAATCAAATCAATCAATTTGAATTATTAAAATTCTTGATTTTGTACTTCTCAATTTCTAAATCATCGAAAAAGTTAAGGAACAAAGCGGCGCCTCTAAGTTGGTCCTCTAAGCGTGTGTAGCATTCACACTCATTGTTCTCTAAGGGTGTCACATGTGAAGCTACCCATCTCATATATATTTAAGGGGTGTCGATTGATTGCCCTTTATCAAAAAATTATAATATATAAGTAGGTAAGAAAATTTTATATGTATATATTATATATTAGCACTTCTTATAGATTTCTTCGCAATTTTACTTCCTTATATTTTAACACTTTATAATCCAAATTTTAAGGAAAAAAGTATTGAAAATTCCCCTAAATTCAGCGCAATTTATTAGTTTCATGTTTGAACTGTTGACAGCCTTAAAAACACTCTTTTACTTAACTAACTGAACTTAAATACACCCCGATCTTGCATAATAAGTAAAATACACCCCTAAATTCCCACTAAGTTTGAGGTGTTTTTAACACTTCTCTCGACTTTTTATTAAGAGTCTCATACTTCTACAAAAGTTTGAGACCACTTGTAATGTCATGTGAATAATTTTAAAAGTGTCAATAGTTCAAAAATAAAACTAATAATTTACGCTAAGTTCAGAAATGTTCTCGATACTTCTCTCAAATTATGAATAATCCATTGCTATCAATAGAAGGGTAATTTTACTATACTATCATTTAAATATAATAAATGAAATATCTTGAAAAATGTAATAGAAAAATAACTATAATTAATTATAAGAATAAATTAGGAACTAAGTAAAATTATCCATTAATTTCATAAAGTGGATAAGTATTTTAGACATTTCAAAATAATATAGTAGATAACTATTATTGGACGGGGGAAGTATTTGCAGAAAAAAAAAGAGGAAAGGATTAATTTTCCCTTACTTCTATTAATTAATGATCTATGTCCTGCGTGAATCGCGTTACAAATTCTTACCCGTTTCGCAATTGAAAACATAATACTCTCTCTTCTATATTAGTTGACTGTTCTTTTATTTTACATGGTAGTTAAGAAATCATAAATAAAAAAATAATTTTACTAATTCATTCTTTAAAAAATATCTTGAGAATTATACAAACAAATGTGAACATTTTCAAAAAAAATTAATTACAAGGGTAATATAGAAAAATTTTAATTAATGTTTTCCTGATTTAGTATGCGGGACAACTATATTTAATATAATGATCAACTAATATGGGACGGAGAGAGTATTAATATCTCAAAAATATACTCCCTCCGTCCCATATTAGATGGGCATCTTACTAAAAATATTCTCACATATTACTTGATCACTTAAATTAGGATATAATTAATTAATTTTTTTCTCATTTTATCCCTACAATTAATATAACATTTGGAAGTTTAAACAAATTTTAAAAATCCAAAATATCTTTTTTCAAGAGGCTAATTAATATGAACAAAGGGCAAAATAGTAAAGTTGATCAATCTATTAATGATTGACACTGAGGAAGCAATAATTATTTTTTAAATTTATCTATATTTAATTAGTTTTTGACTTTCATTAGGAGAATTGTTGAAGAGAAGTTAAGGCAATTGTATCAGATTCATTATTCTTCTTAATTAGCCATTATTCTTGTTCTGGTGTTGGAGCTCTTTAGTCATTTTATGGTATGATCTTTCTATAAATATACTCAAAAGTCATTTCTTTTGAATAGAAAAGATATCAAGAAGAAAAAAAATTATTCTCTTCTTTTTTGGTGAGTTTTTAAGGAATATATTTACATTGGATAAAGTATTCTTAAGGACAGTATTATACGCATGCCAAAGCCTATTAGAGTTTGTGATTTTCAATAGTTTGTTTTGAATATCGTTACATAAAATTTTATTATATCGTATAATTATATTAATCATCATGTAACAACAAAAAATCTCATTTAATGTAATAATCAATTTGGCGTGTTACTTTTTTTCTTCTCATTTTATCCTTGCCTATTACATAATAATCTTATTTTATCTTTTACCCTACTTTATGATATAATTAATAACTTTATCATGTACCCTACTTTTTCTTTTTGATAGTTTATCTTTTAAATTATTGATATGTGACATTATGTAACAACGAAAAATGATAAAATCTATTCAAATATTATATTCATAAAAAAATATAGCACAATATAATATAAGACGATAAATTGTAAAATGATACATCTAAATAAACGGTTAGAGATGATATGTTAGAAAGGTGAAAATGATAGTAACTTGGTTATGGCTTTACATCAATCGCCATTAGTAGACTCCACTTTAGAGATAATCAGATTGGATTAATTAGGAGTTTTTGTTTAGTATTATTTTCTTAATTATATGAAGATGTTTGATTGGATATATATGAATTGTTTCATTAAAGATAAAATGAAAATTTTGAAAAAGAATAACTAAAAAGTTAAATTCAGATATTATAAATGATTTTACTCCTAAGGCATTTCCATGTGCTTGACTGAATTGACAGAAATAATATGTGAAACTAAACTTTATATCAACCTTTGAAAATATAAATTTACGCGTAAAATATAAATGAATTGTATCTGTTTTCTTTTTTCAATTTTATTTTTTAATCTGAAGTATATAGTATATGTAAAAGATGGTAAATTTTTAGAGGTATTGAAATTACTAAAATATCACTATTTTTCTATTGAAATTACGTCAAATTAGTAAGGGGTCATTTGGTAGCCAGATAAGAAAGAAGTAATTCATGCATTATTTTTTATATAACTTATACACGCTTGGTAGGTAGATAGGAAATAAGCTATTTATGTATAAAATTAATACGACGTTTGATTGACAATTTAGAAACCAACATAAGTAATACATATATGATATATAATTTATGAGAGAATCTATGTATTATTTGATTTTATACAGAATAAAATTATAAAAGATGAAATTACTATCACGTGTATAACTGATACATGAATAATTAATCTTGCATAACTAATACTTGCATAAAATAATACATAAATTCTTTCATAACTAATTCCTACAATTACTAATACTTGTAAAACTCTAACCAGCTACAACGACCCCTATATACATGACATTGGTCGTTCATTTTTACTTGAGTATTTCTAACTTAATCGAAATCAATTACGATCTATCCCATAGCTTAATTAAACTGGTCTTCTTCTAATCTTCTTAAAGTTAAATTATTAGTTGTTTTTTTTTCAAACTACTTTTGATCAGATTCAACACGTTGGGAATTACCTACTGCAGAGTTGACTGATTGACTACTATTTTCTTCACTACAAAAATATAATAATAATAATTATAATCAAATTGCGTATGAAAACTAACATCCAATTATCTATGGAATGTTAATTATATTGCTTTACTGTCTTTTTGTTTGTCCTTTCTTTTATCAATCAACGTCCATTTCAATGGGTTAACGCGTTTTCTTGAGTGCACATTGCATCTTTCTTGCTTGCTAGGATTGTTTTCGATTTTAAATGTGTATCGTGTAAGATTCAGTAAAAGAAAAAGCATTCTATTGATAGTGACGGAATTAAGTTGAAGAAAGAAAGTTTAACTGAGTATTCTTCTTGTCAAAAACTTATACGGCATAAATAAGAGAAAAAAATATTCTCTCTTATTATAGATATACACACGAAGAAGGATTTTGATATAATAATAAAAGTGGTTGAAATTTTTCAACATGATATCCTTTTGATATCTTATAATCTCTGGTTAAAGACGAAAAAATCGAATATATCTCATCATACTCTTTATTGGTTGCGGGCAATTAAGTTAGAAGCAAATGTTGATAACAAAATGGAAAAAAGTTGTGCATAATAAATTGGTTGATTGGCCACTCTTAGCATAAACTTAAAGTGGCTTTTCTTCATATTTCTTTCCTTATATTCTTTTGTTGGAACATGAATTATTTGATAAAGTGCTCTTACTCATTAATAAAATACTAGAAAATATTCTATTTACAACTACAATCTGCCAAAAAAATAAATATCAAATATATATCATAATCAGAAAAGGTACAAATAACTCCCAAATTTAAACTTTTTAAAATTTGTTTGCCAGTTTATAATTAAGAATAATATAGTCTTAAAAATAGTTTTAAAACACCCATTTTTAGTTAATGGAAGATTACAACTTAGCCACAAATGACAAGAACTAAAATCAAAATCTGCCAAATTTTTTTGGATAAAAGTGCAACAATAATAACATATCTAGATAAAATGTGTAATCTCATAAACCAAGTCTTGAAAGAGTAGCATGTACATAGCCTTTTTTTACGAATATTTCCAAGTATACGTGCCACAAGTTTTAGATTTAACTTTAAATTCCTATGGATATATTTCGTAGTCTTAGACAATCAAATTACAATAGTAACTATCTCGGCACGAATTTAGATTTAGTCAGATTTTACTATGGGTATCAAATATCGTGTGAAAAAAAAACAAATATTAACTATAATCTTTTTCTATACAATGTTTCATGCAAGCACTGGCAAAGATTGCGGTTAGATGGATAGTATCCCTCCATTCTTAA
This sequence comes from Solanum appendiculatum, assembly GCA_018342035.1. Lineage (NCBI taxonomy): Eukaryota > Viridiplantae > Streptophyta > Magnoliopsida > Solanales > Solanaceae > Solanum > Solanum appendiculatum. Next base: position 366,479 of record JAGDQO010000472.1, read on the forward strand.
AATTCGTATTCTCAACCTCTGAATATGAAAAATGATCATATTAGAAAGTGTTTTTCACTTAAGGCATTATGTGGCACGAATCTAAAATAATCAAATACTCTAATAATAATATTGATCACCAGATAGAAAACAAAAAATAAAATAAAAAATTTATGCTTGCTAGGACAGCTAGGCAGACAAAAGAAAATGGTTATAGAGATTATTCTAAACGTCACACAGCGTGGTACATTTCCAATTAAAATGTTAGGAACTTCATTTTTCAACTAATATTATAGTTTTACTTTTTCAAGATTTTATCATTTGCTTCCAAAATAGTATAGTCATTTCCACTTGATCAGTAGAATAACAAAAGCAAAGAGCCTTACTTTTTACCACAAGAAGTTAGATACATACAATTCATATATAAATAATGAGCCATTCAATTATGCCAGCATGACAACTATTACTTGTCATATTCCATTTCCACCCAAACATTAAGATAAATAAATCCTCTTCATTTTTCTTGTGTAAAAATGTTCTTTTTCCTTGTAAAATTCTGTGAAAAAACTAATAAATAAAAGTGACATAGTAAATTATATTTTATATTTATTATTTTTTAATAGCCGTGAAGAGTTAAAACAATCGTTAAAATGGAACGGAGAGGGTATGAAGATTTAGGGGGTCAGTTACTAAATAAAAACAGACGGGTCAAAATGAATTGAGCCCATTGTAACTAACTGGGCTATAAGTGGACTGAGATGATGTATGTTGAATTGAAAACTAGCCCAAATTTGACGGGTTGAAAATTAATATATTTTATAGGAAAAATTATCTTAGTAGACATATATCACTATCATATACATTATTACACTATAACTTGTCCTGGTCTTAAATTTTTTACACAGTAATTTATAACTTGTTTTCTAGTCTTGTCAAGGTTTATACTATTGCATTATTCATTAATTAATATCTTTACATTACTATGTGATTCTTTAATAACTTGCCACTTTACCTAATATACTTACTTATTATTTGTTTTAAATACAATATAAATATGTATTTTTCTTAGTCCTGAAATTTAGTTTATTTCTAAACTTTTATTTCATTGCCCATAATTTTTTCATTATTAAATTTGTTTATTGTATTTTATTTTAAATTTTAACTTCGTATTACTACAAAATAGAAATAGAGATATTGATTGGTTGACTACTTATTTATATTATATTTTCGTATTACTACAAAATATAAATTGAGATATTGATGACTATTTATCTACTTACATTTCTATAATTATCAATTTTTTTCTTTGCCTTGAACAATAATCAATATTCATTCTCATGCAACTTAATATAAATATGGATCAAAAATGTCCACAATTTTTTTTTGGGAACACTTCTTATTCAAACATAATAAAAAAGAAAAAGTTATCCACTTTTGTAGATTAAAAAATGTGAATAGATTATAGAGTTAAAGAGTCACAAGCACATCTAAATTATATCACTTTATTAGTTTTATATCTGCACAATTGAGAATGTGAGTTTTCTATCTGAACTATCATTCAATAATTAGCGAAATATAATTAGACATTGACTAGACTAAATATTTGTCTAGAAATGCTTCTAGGCGTGTTTGTCAATAAAATCTTCATCCGCTTGGCATATATAATGACTATATTATTTGTTGATACGCTATTTTTTTCTTAATATATTTTAAATTGGCTTATTTAAAATCCTAAACTCTTCCCCTTTCAATTCAGAGATGTCGATGAGACGGCAGAGTCGAGACCACTGCTAAGAAAGTGGAGAAGAACATGGTGGATGTCACAGTTTAAATAAATTAATTTATACGGTGATAGTTTTACCTTTAACCTTAACTTTTAACCTAGTATTAATTTATTTAGATTTGTCAAGGTGAAATTATTTTTTCACGCTGCAGAATTTTTAAATAAAAAGAGAGAGCGTACACATATCATTAGAAATTAATCGAGCTGTGTTTTACTAAATATTGAGTGATATTTCAGATAAAAAACTCACATTTTCAATTCTTCAGATATGAAACTCAAAAATTAAACTAATTTAAATATGTTTTTGATCCTTAACTCTAAATTATACAATAATATTATCAATGTAGAAGATAAAAGAAATAAAGAACAAAGATAATTATGGAGACCACTACTAATGTGGGAAGATGAAAGAAACAAAAAAAAACATAAGAAAAAAAAAAAGTAGGGTGATAACTAAACAAATTTACACCTACTATAACCATGGGTAGATAGAATAATACTCCACAATCAGGTTCAATGTATTAAGAAATAATTATTTAATGAAATATTTTTTCCCTTAAGGATAGAATGATTAATCAAATTTTTAGGAACATTCAATTTTTTGTTTAGCAACTTTCATTTTTAGTATAGTGTAATGATTATTAAATTTGCCTTCTTTTTAAAAATATTTATTGTTTCACTGAAAGTTGATGATAACTGTCAATTATTTTTATAGCATGTATATATTGCATATATCAAAAAAAAAATTGTATGTTCTTTGATCACGATATCATCTATATTGTAATGATATAAGAATGTCACGTCTATTGTTCAAAATATAGAATAAAAATCTTGTACTTAACAATTTTGTTGTTTTCAAAATGATGAGATAGTGTGATTTAGGTATTGTAAATTCTGAAAGAGATAGTTCAATGATGGACAAAGATTGTATAAGCACTCCAAATTACTAGATCAGTGGGAGACAGAGTCTTTTTCTGCTTCAAAATTCTGTATTAATGGTAGACGAAAGTTTTATATACTCAAAAAGAACTCAATAAAGAACTTTTCTTCTCTAAATTCAACGAAACATCCAATGGAAATTTCAACAAGCATTTCAAATTCAATTTTTGTTGATGATTCAACAGAACAATTTTATTACCTATAATTTCATTGGATAATTTATATCTTTATAAGTGTTTTTATGATTTTTCATCACTAAAACTTACATTCTATTTTTATACAATTCTTTTTAAAAGCGTGATTCAAACTAATTAAGCTATTACGTTTACATAAATACATTTATTGAAGCGCACGAATATAATACATCCACCAAATTTCAAAACAAATTACTGCTACGTTTCGTAAATACACAAACTATCACTATATTTTAAATGATAGGTAAAGAAGGCCGAACTTGGCGTTGGGCTTTAGAATACCAGCCTGCAATATTTTTTGTTTTCACCCTAAAAATGGCTTTCCCGCCCAAGCCACCCTTTGCTATTTTCTTGCCATTTTCTCCGTAAATCTCTCAGAGATTGTTTATCATCATCATCATTCTTATGCACATAATCGTCACTTACCAAAGTTTTCAGGAGAAATGCAGAAAGAGTATAATTACTTCTGTTGTTACTTAAGAACTAGGGTTACATTAGTTCAAAATGGATTCCCCTGAACCTTCATCAAAAATCACTGCTACCATCAACAATAGTTTGTCTTCAGACCCTGTACCTGCCCAAGTAAAATTCACATATGCATTTTTACATTTTCTGTCAAATTTGATTTGATTTGATTTAATGGGTGGTTATTGGATCTTCAGTCTGATTTTGTGTTTTGGTTTTGTTGGGTTTCTGATTGTTTAGTGTAGTAGGTCTTTGTTAAGGTGCAATTGGGTTGAGGGTTTTTTTTTGAAATTTTGTTGGGATTTTTTTGTTATTAGAGTAATTTGGATTTTAGGATTTTGTTTTGGGTGGAGATTAAGTGCAAGTTAATTTCAAGTAGGTTGGTGTATTCTGATTAAATTTGTTGAATTAATTGTTAGGTAACTCATGTTGTTTCTGATAATTTGGTTTAATGAGATTTTGTTAGGTTGAAGTAGGATGTTAAGTGTTTTCAATTGACCAAGGGATTGAAGTAGGATGAATATTTGAGTTCTAGGACTTGTAGGAGGAATCAAAGATTGTATATGCTAGAGTTTATGTTCTGGATATTGGATTTGATTGATTGTTAAGTTTGGATCAAAGACCATTCTCTGGTTATTCGGATTATCTTGTTCAGTAGGATTCTAAATATTTTGTATTGTTAACAATTGTGACTTATAGTAAGTACTTTTTAGTTAGCTTCTAAATATGTAACTCAAATTTTGCTTTGAGTTAATTTGCAATTTCTTGAAGGTCTCTGTATTGAACCCTGAATTGTTGTCAAGTTAACCAGTTTCTAGATTAAGGGTGTATGTTGGTTGCTCTAAGGAATGAGTTGTTTCCTCATTCAATGTATTTCTCTGACTTTTTTATTTTGGTCTCAGGATTCACCTGTCTTCAATTATATTAGCAACCTCTCTCCCATACAGCCCGTCAAGAGCGCTCCAATTGTGCAAAATTTCTCAGGGCTGAATTCTCCTCTTCTGCTTACCTCACCCCGAATTAATACACACAGTCGATTGAGCCTTTTGAAAAGGTGTTATAAAATTATCTTTAAGAGTCTTCGTATTTATAATGTTGATAAAATATGCTATTCATTCCCATCAGGCAAAAACTAACTATTTCAGAACCTTAAACATATCTCAGGAGCCAGTTTCCTAAATTATCCAGTGAAGTGTTTTCTGGGAAGAATGAGGATTATAACAATGCTATCACAGATTCAGATGGCACTGGAGTATCTGTTTCTCCATTGAGAAGTGGACTAAGCCCTTTTGTTCAGAAAGTATCTGATAATAACATCTCTGTGCATGAGCAAAGTGGGAGTCCCATAAGATGTGTGGATGAATTCTTAGTTAATGTTTCAAACTCCGAGTCTGGCAATCCTTCAAATTCAAATAATACCAGCCCAAAAGTAGCTGATAGTATTCCTCAATCTCCTGATAGTGCAGAAGATTCAAAGGTATCTGTTGTTAACAATGCAAGTAAAGATGAGATTCCAGAAGATGCAGCCCGTGTTTTTGTAGAGCAAGCTGAAGAAGACAATAAGGGAAAGTCCCCATCCAATCAGAAAGATACTGGGGTTTACAGTACCACTGATCCTGATCTGCCATCTCCTGGTTTATGCACAAAGATTGTTCCCCGCTTGGCTGCTCATAGTTTGTTGCATTATCATTATGGTGACCGACACATGGCTCAGGTAAAGACCATTTCTTTCTTTTTGATTTTGGTAGGAACTCATGTTCTATGAACTATCTATGTCATTTGAATTTTGCAGCTTTCAAGGGCTGGCCTCACTATGTTGGACAAGGCTTCTAAAATACCGATCAAATCTCTGGAGACTGCACATGATTGCAGAGATGATAGTGATAAGATTAGCACAATGTCAATTGCACCAGATAAAAGCATTGTGCAGCATGATTCTCAAACCAAGGTATGAGATATTCATATCTTGATGCTATAGCCCAAAATTGAACCAACATTGGTTAATTATGAAAATTTAGTGAGATTTAGGAAAATGAGTGATATACTTCCTCTTGCAACTCACAATGTTCTTATGTCCTGTCAACATGCTTGCTTAACGTTTTAATGGTCATTGGCTCATATCAAAATCCTCAGTGCATAACTTGTCTTTTTAACTTATGTTCAGTTTATTTGAGCTTTGCGATTCAGTATATTTTACTACAACTCACTTCAACATCAATAAGCTTATTATCATTGTTTCAGAAGATGAAATAAGACATGCCTTTTACACTAATGATTTTTTTTTTTGTGAAACTGGTAACTTTCTTTTATACTAATGAATTGAAGTTTAAAATCATGAAGAAGTTCATAGATGTTTTTGATAATTGAGAAATCCCTCACGAGTTAGCTTGCCCAACTTCAGTTGATCCGCACGTTAAACTTGAGAGGGTATGGCCCCACCGTTTTCCTTGCTCCCACGTAAACACTAAGCTTCAGTAAGCGGCAAGATTTGAACTCGTGACTTGCACCTTACCCTCTGAACCAAATCCCTAGTGGCTTGTTGTCTCTACTTGAATGCACTTCCATTTAAATGAAGTAAAGCTTCAGCTTGTGACACCTTGCCCTCTAACTCGAAACCTGATCTCGGATGGAGGAAACAATTACATTTTTCCCGCACAAAATCACTGTTGCTTTTGGAAAAAGTAGAATAAGGAACATAACAATCTTGATTACACTATTGCATTTTATTATGACAAATGAACACCATATAGTTCTGGCCTTAATGGTTACAAAAAATGTAGGCTGGTCAACATCAAAGCGGAATAAGTAGGCGTTGTCTCCAATTTGAAGATGCTCAACAGAAGATAGCACCAGCTACCTCAAGTTCACAGAATGCTTCAGGTATTGTGAGCTGTTCAATGCAACCAGTCAGTCCTGCTGTCATAGAGGTTGTAGAACCAGTTTCATCAAATAGATCAACTGCAAGCAATAAGCCATTGACCCAACTGGTATCTTCCTCTGTTAATTCTGAAAGCCTAAATGTGAAAGTCCCCAAGCCATCTGGTATTGGCTTGCACTTAAATAGTATAGTTAATGGTATGGAAGCTGGTTCTGGTGTAACTGTAAGTGTGAAATCAACTCAGAGGGGTAACTTGAGCATTCGGGGGAAGAAGTTGATGTCCATGATGAGCTGTCACCCTTCTAAGAACTTGAAGAATTGCTTGATATCTTCGAATGTGGTTGGGAGCAACTTGACAAGTGGTGACAATGACGGTAAACATGAAAGTTATGGGTCAGATGCAGAAAGTGTTGCAGCTTCTTTGTCTCTTAATAATGAGAAACCTTTAAATGACACTGTTCTCTTGAAGCCAACAGAGCATACTCCAATTAACAAAAGGAAGTTTAACTCTGAACACATCGACAGCACTACGGATTACAATCAGTCAAGCCCCCAAAAGAAAAGGCAAGTGTGTTTGTTATCTCTTGGAACTGGATAGCTTAAATTGTCTGCATACTTCTTACAGAAATGCATGTTTGTGTAATTCAGGAAGAAAACCTCAGATGGAAATGATGGTGATGGGTGCAAACGCTGCAATTGTAAGAAGACTAAGTGCTTGAAACTGTAAGTTTGAAATATTTGCGTCACTGATCTTCAACATGTTACATATCTACTGATTTTTTTTGTTTATATTCAGTTATTGTGATTGCTTTGCTGCTGGAGTATATTGTGTGGACTCTTGCACTTGCCAAGGCTGCTTCAACAGACCTGAATATGAAGACACTGTTCTTGATGTGCGGCAGCAAATACAGTCTCGGAATCCCCTGGCATTTGCTCCAAAAATTGTGCAGCATTCCACTAGTTCCCCTGCAAAAATTCTTGGGGTATTCAACTCTTCTGAGAGTTTCTTTTATTTAGGAAGCTCAATCTCCTGATAATTGACGTAGCCACTTGCAATATTACAGGAGGGTGGAGTAAGTTTTACGCCTTCCTCTGCAAGGCACAAAAGAGGGTGCAACTGCAAGAAGTCAATGTGTTTGAAAAAGTACTGTGAGTGCTATCAGGTACATTTCTCTCAGATACCATGCATTGTAAATACTCTCTGATTTTTCTCAATTATCTGAGTAAGTCCTTTTTCTTCTGTCTTAATAGGCTAATGTTGGATGTTCCAGTGGATGCCGCTGCGACGGATGTAAAAATGTCTATGGTCCGAAGGAAGGTATTAGCAATTTCCTGTCAACTTTGGAGCTACAATGTCTTTTTTGCTAGAAAGAATTGCCTAGGATCTTAAGCAGAATGTTATTTTGCCTATGCTTTTGACTTTCACTACGGATACTTTTGTTGATGGTTCTTTGTATGTATTGCGGTGTAGACTTTCCCATTAAGTACATGAAGTGACTTTGTATGTATTCGAATATTCCCACTTCACCTCTACAAGGAGAGATAGTAGCTTTTTAATCTATTCAAAGTCTCAAACTAAACAAGAGAATGTTTATTACTCTATGTTAAGTTGTGTAACTATCTCATCTAAACGTTTAAGTTGTTAAAGAGAACACAACTTTATTTTCTCAATTCAGCACGGCATCTCATGTGCTGGCCTGAATCATTTTCATGGGTCAAGCTTGTGGAAGTTCTCTTTGATAATAGGTGGTGGTGAGATCATGAGATTCAAACAAGGACCTCTGTCTACTTTGATACCATGTTGAAGTTGTGACCATCTCATCTAAAAGCTTAAGCTTAAGCTATTATTTTCTGGATGATGTCTTCAACTCTCTACATTTCTCTTTCTATTGTTTCTGGCTATGTATGTACATACTGAACTATTATCCTGTTTTAGAGCTGTCCTTGTAGAAAAAACATGCTTGCTTTCATACAATCTAATTAATTATAGCCATTCATGTACTATTTGCTCTATATTCCTTTATTCTCAAGGTTGAGGGGGCTACCTTGCTGCACTACTATAGAATTCTTTGGGAATTTTCTTTTCTTTATAACCCAAAAATGAGTAGTTAAGCATTCAAAAGTGTCGCGCTAACATTTTCGTTGTTCAGACTAAACAAGAGAACAATTTTTTTACTTCTGGAGCATAGTGTTTGTACTGCAACAGCCTCCATGGTGACAATGTTTCATATCACTGTGATATGTTCAAGTATTAGATCTTGAGCTGCCTTATATTTTCTTTTCTTGATCATTATGCTGTGCATTTTTTTCTTTCTGTTCTCTAATGTTGTTGTTTCTCTTTTTTTTTTCCTTTCGTATTTAGAATACGGTAAAGATTTGGTGAATAAACACTGCATCACTGAAAGATTGGAGAGGTCAGTTGAGGAAGAGGTAGAGATGGTGACAGCTACAAGTGGGTTATTGCAAAGTGGTCCAATAAATCAATGCAACTCAACTCCCTTGACACCTTCATTCCAGTGCTCTAAGTAAGATCCTTGTGACTTCTGTTGTTCCATCAGTTCCTATCATGAGTACCTCATATGGTTTTTCTCATTTCTACTCCCGAAAAATTGATTTTCTTATTTTCCCTCTTACTATTGATACCTCTATGCAACTCTAGCAGTGGGAATGCATCAAAATCTTGGTTCACTTCTGGAAGATACCTTTCTTCACCTGAATCTGGCCAAGCTAATACAGCACCATATGGACTGTCCCCAGGATCTCCTAGAAGTTCTAAAAATCATGACATACATCAGGAAACTACTGGTGATATGCTGGATCTTGTTACCTTCGATCAGGAGTTTAATTATGGCAATGCAAAGTTAGCAAATGAAATTTCACCAGGGTTTCGTGTGACTGGCAACATGGATGATCTTTTGGTGCTGCCAAAGTCACAGGATTGGGCAAGTAATTCAGGTGGTCAACTGATTCCTCAAACTGTCCATTTCCAGTCCACAGATCCGCTAAGCTGGCGTAACTCACCGATGACCCATATGACCCAGTTTGACGGGAGTGGAATGAACACTCTGGAATTACTAGACTCTGATAAGAAGCCATATGTGATGGAAGATGACACTCCGGAAATACTCAAGGACTCTTCTATACCACAAATTGGTGTTAAACTTAACTCCCCGAATAAGAAGCGTGTTTCTCCACCGTATCGTCATTTGAATGACATTGGTTCTAGTTCATCTGAAGGAGGCTTAAAAACCGGCCGGAAATTCATATTGCGAGCTGTTCCTTCTTTCCCACCACTTTCTCCATGTATTCAATCCAAAGATGTTGCTGCTCATAGTACCAATAATTCTCAAAAGGAAAGCAGCAGCAAATAACATACACTACAAGAGGTGAGAAATGTTGCTTTTCTCTATCACTTTTAGCACAATACAAAACCTTGTAGCTAATGAGCTGGGCTAGTTATTTCTAATTCTCACTTGAAGGCTTCACAGAGAACTAGGTTTGTGTGATAAAAGGAACGAAAGACGGTTTTTAAGATATGAACATCCTTGCATGAACAATGTGATCTTAGTGGAAAAGCATGCTGCAGCTGGGTTTCACTGTTCACACAGTGAAGATGGGAGGGGGGGAATCCTTTGCCTTCATATGAGAACTCTTTAAATCTCCTTGGAAATCCTATATATTTTAGTTAAAACTGAACAAAACTCTATTTTTTTCGCCGCTGTTTATCATGTAGAAGAATTCTTCTTGCATTACTTTGTACTACATTTCAGATTCTTTAAATTGGCTTATTTGCAGCCAAGTACAATAATTGCTATTACTTGGCTCATGCTGCAGTTGATGATGGCAGAAATAGCTTTGTATACTTCATATGAAAAAAAGAATGTTTACTTAGCCATTGGTTGCTATTAACTTGTTTAAAATGCTCTTCCCCTAGTTTATTTGACTGACTTTTTATTGTGGAGGGAGATCACATGCCTTTTGTATTACTTTTACATTTTTAAAAATAAATTCAACAATTAAAATTTTGGTTAGCTAAGTATACTTGAGGTTTTGATACAATGATTCTCTAGTGTACTAAGGGGTTGTTTGATTGTTTATTAGAGTTATGCAGGTAGAAGTAATGCAAGAATTAGTTATGCGGCATTTAATTATTTACGTACTAATTATTTTAACTTGTATTAAATAATACATAAATTATTCATAATTTATGCATATGTTAACAATTCGAAATTGTAAATGATAACTAAATATCTTATGCGGTGTGTAAACTTTTATACATGGCAATTAAAATGCAACCAAACGTTATAGTTCTAGTTTATGCTTGTTTTATCTTACAACTGTTATTATTCAAGTAGTAAAAGAACATACTTACTACAGTATAGTTAGAGCTCGTTATGATTAGTTGAATTTAAGTAGCTTTTGAGCATCAAGTGTTAAGAAAAATATTTTTCAAATATTGGAATTGAATTTTTAAAATAAGATATTACAGGAATGGAATTAAGTGTTAGAATAGAAAAGAAAAAAAGTACGTTGATACGTTTTGATAAAGAAGTGCTGCTCTTTTTCTATTAAAATTGATTAATATGCAATAATTTAATTTGGTGATGAGCTCTTTGTAAATGTTTAACGTAATCGACAACAATATTGGGAATACAAAGAGACAGAAGAAAGCCTTTGAAATGCCCAAAAATGTTGTGAATAATGATGAGACGGTAGGTACTGCTCTCTCAACTCTCTATTGAGGGTTTTGTAGGTTTTGAAAAAAATTCACCATAAGTTAAATTATCAAAATATTCATGGATTAACACATACGAAAAATTGAGAAAATCGCCTAATTTCTGTAAATTGGCCCTTAAATGCCCAAAAATACTGTGAAAAATGATTAGAGATTGTACGTACTGCTCCTGCAACACCCTGCGGAGGGCTCCGTAAAGGTTACACAAAAAAATCAACCGGAAGTCATATCACCAAAATATTCACGGGCTAACACACACGAAAAACTGAGAAAATTGCTCAATTCCTTTAAATTGCCCCCTAAATGCTCAAAAATACCGTGAAAAATGGTGAAACTATACGTACTGCTCTTCAACTCCCTACGGAGGGTTTCGTAAAGATTTGGCAAAAAAGTTGACAGGAAGCCATATCACCAAAATATTCATGAGCTAACCCACAAAAATTGAGAAAATCACAAAATTCCTATAAATTGGCCCAAATTGTTAAAAAAAGCTATAAAAAATGGTGAGATTGTACGTACTTCTCCCCCAACTCCATACGGAGGGTTCCGTAAAGATTTTGCAAAAAAATCAATCGGAAGCCATATCATGAAAATATTCATTAGCTAACACACACAAAAATCTGAGCAAATCACCTAATTCGTATAAATTGACCCCTAAATGTCCAAAAATGTCATGAAAAATGGTTTCAGGAAGGGGTTAAATACTATAAGTTAATGGCATGGTTAGTGACTATTAATGTAAGTACCATTAATAAACTATTGCAAAACTGAAAATTAAGAAGAAATAAAATGAATGTAGAATTTAAATAAATAAAAAAAGGAGTTACAAAAGAAATTATATCTTGCGTTTTATGTTATTTATTGAAAATAGATCATGTTATTTGTCACACAAAGTTTGTCGAGTATATATTATTTTGAACTTGATATCTTAATATTTAATTACTTAGTTTCTCTACATTTAGATAATAAATTAAATTAACAAAATTTAAGCTATATAGTGTAATTTTTAATCACGATACGTAGATTCTGAACATTTACTTAGTGTCGATTAAGATTTATTCTATGATGTGGAACATAGATCTATATGTATTGTAGTAGCGAATGAGTGTTTTATAGGTAAAAAAAATTCAACTAATTGTAGTTTACATTGTATCTTAAATAAACTAATGGCGCAGAAACTTTTACACGATTCGTGTATAGAAATTAAACTCATAAATTTCTCGTGACAGACTGGAATATAGATTGATGGTCCAAGGAACTTTTGCTTTGCATATTTTTCTCTTCAACTTGTCATGTTTCTACATGTAAAGGCCGGGGGGAGGGGGGCTACCCTGAGTATGTAGTTGATAGCGATAGTGATTATTTTCTTAGAAATTATTGTAGGTAAGATTCCAAGTCAAAAGCGAGTAAAATTAGAAAAAAATTAAGTACTTCAAAAATATCGATTACTAGGTAAATCATCTACAATATATAGAGGGGGGAGGCCGGTAGCTGACAACGATAGTAACTTTTTTATAGATTATTGTAGATGAATAAAATCCCAAATCAAAACGAGTAGAATAAAGAAATTGCTTCTAAAATGTCGAAATAATAGATAATTCGTCCACTTTATATATTATAGAGGGGGTTCCTACCCTAGGTCTGTAGCTAATAGCAACAATAATACTTTTATAGATAATTATACATTAATAAAATCTCCCAAATCAATAGTAGAGTAGAATAAAGAAGTTGCTTCTAAGAATGACGAAATATTAGGTAAATCGCACACTATATAGAGCTCCTATTAATCAAGAAACTTCGTTAAATGTAGAAGGTTTAATAAGCAAGGTAAACCGTGCACTATATTTATAGCTCCTATCGGCCAAGAGACTTTGTTAAATGTAGAAGGTTCAAGCAAGGTAAACTATGCACAATGTATAGCTCCTATCGGCCAGGAAACTTTGTTTAATGTAGAAGGTTTGTAGCAAGGGATACGGATAGACAATACTAAAAAAAATCACCATTTTCCTATTGAAAAATGTTAGAGTGAATATTCCTACAAGATATTTTGATGGAATCAGTGAAAAAAGTAAAAAATAATAGTGTTCTCGCATAAAAAATTTACCAATGTTTCAGCGAAAAATCTTCTTCCCACCACACGTTTTCCCAGTGAGTTGATTTGATGAGAAAACATGTTTTATAAGTTTCTCATTGATTTGTGATGGAAAAAATATGTAATTTCAATCTGCCGCTGGTCATTGGCTAGTGCTAAACTAACCATTCAAGTTTAGAAACTATTAACACAATACACATTGAATTTTACGTAAGAGTCATCTATTTTCTTGATTTGATACTATAAACAACAAAACTAAAAAATGTAAAGACTACCAAGTTACGTACACATAAAAGGCTCCGACGGAGAGCGATTTTTCACTTCTCTCCTCTAGATATATTATAACTAATGATGCACATAGATGGCATAGATGGTGTATTGGCGTAATCAGTGTCTAAGGTTCTAGCTTCAGTGAAACCACTCCATACTGCCTGTTACGCTTGTCCGTCTTCATAAACACTGGGGAGATACAAGACGGGGCCACCATGGTCGCCGGACTCTTTGCTCTCCCTTCAAGAAAGCCACTGAAGACATGAATCGAGTCAATAAAGATTAAAAAAAAAAACTATAAGCTATTAGCAAATAGTAAAAGAATAGCAGTAAGGGCTGCCCGATGCACTAAGTTCCTGCTATGCTTGGGGTCCGGAGAAGGGCCAGACCACAACGATCCAGCCTTACCCAACATTTCTGCAAGGTTGTTTCCACATCTCGAACCCGTGACCTCCTAGTCACACGGCAGCAACTTTACCAATTATCTCAAAAAAATAAGTATCTCACTAGCAACAATTTACAAATCTGTTAAGATTTACTAAGGTAGAGAGTTTTAGAGAATGTCAACATTGCTTGATGTTATATGATCAAGACCAGATCACAAAATATGTCTGCAAAATCCGAGGAATTCAAAACAGAAAAACATATAACTAACTGGGTAGAGACAGCGATGGAACCATCACACCGTATTGGAAATAAGTCCCAACTTCAAGTTTTGCAAAAGGGTTTTTTCACATGACAAAGAAAACATGAGTGTTAATATTAAATTTTAACACATGGTCACAAAAGAGCAACGGATGTCTGAATTCGCCTTTATAAGGGTAATTGAAGAGGGAAAGTACACACAAGACGCTTGGATGACTGCTATCTATGACATAGTAAAAAAATAATCATCTTGAAATTTACAAGATAAGGTATGACTTGTTCAAATGGACTTAGTCAAAGATCATTTTCACAGAGACAGCAGTGAGTAACACAAGTGTATGCAAAATTATTTTGTAAGTGTCATCACAATTGTTTTTAATCAAAGCTGATTAAAACCGACATAACAAAACGTAATCATATTGCTGGAAAGATGGACAAAGAAAGTTGTCAAACTAAGAGATATGGGAACCTTTTATCCGCCTCAGCTCCTTGCACAACGAAATGAAGTCTCCCCATTTCATGTGGCACCTTCTTATAAATCGGAAATCTGTTCAGTCGTGAACATGGACATCCCCTCCAAATACTCTCCATTAACACCATTTTCTTTGAAAATTTGACGATAGCTACCAAGCTTTATTTCTTCTAACCATTAACCTACATCCTGGCAAAACAAGAGCAGTAATAGAATGTTAGTCATTGTTGCATTCCCTCGTGGATATATTTTATTTCTCAACCTCGTGTTTTTTCGTCTCCCTCAATTAAGTAACACCTTAATCAAATGGATAGAGGTCAGAGCACACAGGATAATAAGAATTTAGGTTATTACAAATTACAACTATCCCAACTTCAGAATATCATGCTCCATTTTGCACCCAAAGGTGTGACCTAGAGGACAATGAAGTGGTTTCAAGAGACAAAACCACTAGTGATTTCCATTCACCTGCCCTAGCTAGCCTTGGTGGACAGAGTTACCTAGTCCCTATTGCTGGTGGGAGGTTGGGAGGTGGCAGGTATCCCGTGGAATTAGGCGATCTGCGTGCAAGCTGGCCTGGACGCCAAGGTTATTTTAAAAAAAGAATATCAAGCTCTTTGTAATAGTGAATCAGTATGCCAACTTATCATACAAGGTAACTTGACAGAAGGAGGGACCTCTTCGCAAGCAGGTTATCTAAAACTACTAAATAATTTTTTTCACCTCTTAATTACATGATCTCAAATCATTCAAAGTATTATCCATTCACTATTTCTTTTAAGGTTTTGAAGAACACAAGGAACAGATGCTCCCATAAATCAGTCACTCTGTTCCTCAACTCGGGTCTTGCCCCGCATCATGGATTTGACATTAACCTTGGCATATGTCTATGGATTTGACTCCGCTACTAAATTGTCATACATATCACTTCGTAGGACAGAAAGGCATATATGTCTGTCGTGGCTCTACTTCAGATGTGATTACTTGCTGATGGCAATTTTCAAGATTCAAAATTACATATAAACAGTAATTGTATGTTGTCAACCTTACACCTCTCAACTTATTGTTTCCATCTAACCCTCCATGATGCCTAATCCTCAAAAATCGACACGTCATCTAAAGCTCATGGATGACCAGCACTACCAAAGATAGTAACTGCATAGCAAACCAGTTATATAGTTGTCCAGAAGAGACACAAAGTCATCTTAAAAGTACCAGTTTCAAAACAAAAAAAAGAAGACACAGAGTGACTATCTGAAAGGATTTAAACGCTTATAGGCGGAATCAACAAAATAAACAATCAATTTTTTACTTCTACTTTAGAATGAAAAAATTCTCAAGTATGACACCTTTTTGCCAAGACAAGAAAGTTTGTCAAGCAATTCTTTGCTAAACAAAATGAAACAAAAGAAGAGTGCCAAAAAAAAAAAACCTTTTCTACTGATAAAAAAGCATAATGCACACTTGCTTCAACAGTGAATTCCAATGGATGGAACTTGAACTTTTGTCAAGTCGCACAAGTGAAGGCATTCTTTTCACTCAAGAAGGATATGCTAAAAAACTTCTCAACAAGTTTGGGCTGAAGCAAAGTAAAAGGTTTGCTACTCTTGAGACAAACACAAGGTCAACGAAGGCTCACTTCTTGCAGATCCCAAACCTTTTCAAGCTCTTGTTGGAAGTCCTCTACATTTGACTATTACAAGACTAGATATTACCTTCTCTGTAGGATATGTCAGCAGATTCATGCAATCACTAAAAATGCCTCACCTGGAAGCTGCGAAGAGGATTCTGAAATATAGCAATTCAACATCATATATAGGCTTATTTTTCCCAAAGAAGAATGATTAAATATTAACGTTTTATACTTATACTTATGCTGATTTTGTTACTCTTGGTGCAACAAAAAGCAAGACTCAATTTATTTATCAATTACGGAGGTGGAATATAAAACATCAATTGTTACTGCTCAAGAATCAAGAATGTGTATGGCTCCAAAGACTTCCCGGAGACGCTATTTATCTATATCAAAGCCAAAGGAAGTTTTTGGAGACAATCAAAGTGTCATCAAGCTTGCAAATATTCCCATACAAGAACTAAGCATTGAGGTGGAACGCCATTTCATCCGACCAAAATTCTTGATGGAACTATAAACACTTTAGAAATGTGATGTCAAGAAAATATTGTATATTCACCAAGTTACTTCCTAAAGCTTCGTTTGGGTCCTTCTCGTCAAGCTTGGACTAATTTCCACAAAATCACTTTAAGGAGGAGTGTGAAAAAATTCAAGTTGATCTTTTTGAATATCATGGATTTTTTAAAAATAAAGTTTCTAAAATAACCCAGTGTAATATATTGAAGATATACATCTTCTAGAATCTTGTAAGAAGATTCTTTCTTGTAGACCGTGCAACCCCCCCCCCCCCCCCCCGGCGCCTCGAGGCCCTGCTGCCCTGAGGCAGGCCTTGTCACCCTGAGGCTTGCCCCAGCCTCTAGGCCGATCTGCTGCCTCGAGCCAGGCCTTTTGCTTCTTTTGAAGAACAGAAGAATTACTTCACTCCTGATCCACATACCGAAAGTCCATCAACATGTCTCTTTATATAAACTATTTGCACTTAAAAAAGAACTTAGAGGCCATTTTTATAGATTACCTTAACAAATTTCCTAAGCATAGTGTTTGCATTTGGAAAGCACTATAAATTATAAAATTGTAAAGTATCAAAGACCTTCCACCTTATATTGGTGTTCCTGTTGTTTTTTTTTAATTGTTCGCATTCACTCCCACATTATTTGTTCGGTTGGTTTCATAATGGGATAAGTGCCGTTTATTTCAAAAGTGTCTCAAGTTATACTGTCTTCACTCTTACTGTGGATAACAGGTTCAAGCACACCACCCTATCTATGCCACTCCATCTCATGGAAGCGGTAGCCATGGAAGCAAACCACCAGCAAACTGTGGTAACCATCCAAAAAGGAGGGCAGCATCATGACCTTCCCACCATAGGCTATCCCCACCCTCCACTTGTAGCACATAGTGGTACCCTCCACACCCACTATTGAACCCCCACCTCCAAGCACTCCTGCTACCCCAACACCATCACCTCCTTTTACATGCGAGTAGTTCACTTTTTTTTTTTTATAAGTACGATTAATTTTACTAACATCGTCGACTTTGGTTTGTTTGGCCAAACTTTCTAAATCTGCTTATTTTTAATAAGTACTTTTGCAGAGACTAACTTTGCATTTGGATAATCAATTTGATACTTTTGCAATATTTAGAGCAGTAGCGTGTGCTTGGCCAATGTTCAAAAGTGTTTCTAAAAATAACCAATTTTGGCTTCCTAGAAGCTTGGTCAAAAAGGCAATAGTTTAATGCTTAAGTTTTTCAATATGCCGCTCGTCTTATTGTTACTTATTGCAGTTGTTGCCCAATAATGATATAGGCTTGTTTGGTTGGTGGGGAGTGTTGGTGGTGCATTCAGCGTGGTTGCTCCAGGGGGCTCAAACATGAACTTGCTGCAAGCACTTTCAAACCAACAACATACCATAGACTTGGGCAGAAGGCACAACTTTGCTGAATAAGTAAAGAACAATTTTGCTACAGCACTCAGCTCAGACCCGCTGCAGCTCAAGCTCAGTTGTTCAAGTTAGCCAACGAGGCAAGTTCAAGCCCAAAGCTTGAATAGTCATTTTTACAATTATCATCAATATCTTGTTATTTCCTTGTTCTTTATGATATTCTGTGAGTTTACTAAGTAATGTTTTTCTGCTTGTCATTATCAAAATTAATGTTTTTTCTGTTTGCTTTTGAATTAAAAAAATCAAGAGGATATCAACCTTAATTGTTTAATCAGTTATCAGTAAAACATTTCTTGTTGTATTACAAGTGTGTTCCCAATTTTAGATTATTCTTTTTTCCCCTCCTTTAAGGATCTATCCAAATAAAAAAAGAGTACTCTACTTTTGTATATAAAACAAACTAACCTCAGTAATCAAGAACAAAAAGAGAAAACACGTACCCGTTGTCCTAACTCTAAATTAGTCGAAATGCAACAGATGTATGATAGATATGTCAAGGCTGTACAAACTACCCAGCTTTCACCCCCCCCTAGCCTCGAGATGCCATGCCCCGAGGACCCTCCCCCCCTCCCGGGGACCCTTGAGGCGCCGTGACCCGAGGACCCCCCCTCTCCCTGGGATCCTCAAGGCGCCGTGCCCCTAGGACCCCCATCACCATCGGGATCCTTGAGGCGCCATACCCCGAGGACCCCCCTCACCTCCGGGATCCTCTTGGCGCCGTGCCCCGAGGACCCCCCTCACCCCCGGGATCCTCAAGGCGCCGTGCCAAAGGACCCCCTCCCACCGAGACCCTCGAGGCGCCGTGCCCCGAGGACCCCCCATCCCCCCGAGATCCTTGAGGCGTCGTGCCCAGAGGACCCTCCCCCCTCCCGGATCCTCGAGGCGCCGTGCCCCGAGGACCCTATCCCCCTCCCGGGGACCCTCGAGGCACCGTGACCAGAGGACCCCCCCACCCCCCGAGATCATCTTGGCTCCGTGCCCCGAGGACCCCCCTAACCCGGATACTCTTAAGGGCACACCCCGAGGACCCCTCTACCCCCGAGAACAAGCTCAAGGTGCCGTGTCCAGAATGGACCCCCTCACCCCGAGACCCCTCGAGGCACCGGGCCTCGAAGACCTACCCCTCTCCCCCGGGATCCTGCGATGCGCCGTGCGCTCGATGACCTCCCCCCGGAATCCTCGAGGATCCTCAGAGGTGCCGTGCCCGAGGACCCCCACCTGTCCCCGGCATCCCTCCGAGCGGCCCGTGCCCCCGAGGACCCCTCACTCAATGGGACCCTTCGAGGCGCCGTGCCTCAGAGGACCCCTCCCGCCCGGGATCCTCGAGTGCGCCGTGCCCCGAGGACCCCCGGGACCCTCGAGGCGCCGTGCCTCGAGGAAACCCCACCCCCCGGGATCCTCGAGGCGCCGTGCCCATAGGACCCACCCCCATCCCCCGGGATCCTTGAGGCGACGTGCCCCTAGGACCCACCCACCATCCCCCAGGATCCTCTAGGCGCCGTGCCCTGAGGGCCCACCCTCCTCCCCCCGGGATCCTAGAGGCGCCGTGCCTTGAGGACCTCTCCTCGGGATCCTCGAGGCGCCGTGCCCTGAGGACCCCCACCCCTGGGATCCTAGAGGCGCCGTGCCCCGAGGACCCCTCCCCTCGGGATCCTCGAGGCGCCGTGCCATAAGGACCCCTCACTCGGGGACCTCGAGACGCCGTGCCCACAGAACTCTTCCCCCCGGGATCCTCGAGGCGCCGTGCCCCGAGGACCCCTCCCCCGGGGACCCTCGAGGTGCCGTGCCCCGAGGACCCCTCCTCCCCATCCCTCGAGACGCCGTGCCCCGAGGACCCCTCCCCCCCATTCCCCGGGATCCTCGAGCCCATCCGTTGAGATTCTAGAGGCGCCGTACCCAGAGGGCCCACCCTCCTCCCCCGGGATCCTTGAGGCGCCGTGGCCCGATGACCTCTTCCCGGGATCCTCGAGGCGCCGTGGCTCGAGGACCCACCCTTGGGATCCTTGAGGCGCCGTGCCCCGAGGACCCCCACCCCCGGGATCCTCGAGGCACCGTGCCCCGAGGACCCCCACCCCCGGGATTCTCGAGGCGCCGTGACCCGAGGACCCCTCTCCCCGGGATCCTCGAGGCGCCGTGCCTCGAGGAACCAGGCCCCTGGGAAACTCGAAGCGCCGTGTCCCGAGGAACCCCCCGTCCCTTCCCCCTGAGAGCCTAGAGGCGCCGTGCCATGAGGAACCCCCCGTTCTCTCTCCTCGAGGCGCCGTGGCACGAGGAACCCCCCGTCCCCTCCCCCAGGATCCTCGAGGAACCGTGCCCTGAGGAACCCCTCTCTCTCCGGGATCCTCGAGGCGCCGTGCCCCGAGAAACCACCCGTCCCCTCCCCTCGGGATCCTCGAGGCACAGTGCCCCAAGAACCCCTCCCCTAGGGATGCTCGAGGCGCCGTGCCTCGAGAACCCCTCCCCTAGGGATCCTCGAGGCGCTGTGCCCTGAGGAACCCCCCGTCGCCTCCTCTTGAGATCCTCGATGCGCCGTGCCCCTAGGACCCCCCCTCCCCTCCCCTTTGGGATCCTCAAGGCGCCGTGCCCCGAGGACCCCCCTCTCCTCCCCTCCCCCCGGGATCCTCGAGGCGCCTTGCCCTGAGGACCCCCCTCCCCTCCCCCGGGGATCCTCGAGCGCCGTGTCCCGATGACCCCCCCTCCCCTGGGATCCTCGAGGCGCTGTGCCCTAAGGACCTACCCCCCTCCCCCCGGGATCCTCGAGGTGTCGTGCCCCGAGGACCCCCTCCTTCCGGGATCCTCGAGGCGTCGTGTCCTTAGGAGCCACCCCACCTCCCCCCTGGATCCTCTAGGTGTCGTGTCCCGAGGACCCACCCCCCTCTCCCCTCCGTGATCCTCGAGGCGCCGTGCCCCGAGGACCCCCCTCCCCAGGAGCCTCGAGGCGCCGTGCCTCGAGGACCCCCTCCCCCAAGAGCCTCAAGGCTCTGTGCCCTGAGGCGACCTTCCTCCCCCTACGCCTCGGGGTGCCATGCCCCTAGGCGAGGACCCCCCACCCTCGCTTCGAGGCGCCGTGCCTTGAGGCGAGCCCCCCGTCCCCACCCTGAGGCGCCTTGTCGAATATATTCTGCCAAAAAAAATTAAAATAATAAATATAGTGAAAGAAATATTGAGGTACCTAAGGGGTTAAGGTCCTTCCACGGAATAGATTTAGTCATTAGTTCCCATAAGATCACACCGAAACTGAAGATATCAGATCTGCGCAACAGTGGAAGGACTACATCAAGAGAGCCATTGCAACTGATGTTAATTATGTAGAATGTGCAGCAGCATGAAACAATATGCCTAAAAACCTTAACAGTCTTGAGTGTATAAGAATATCAAGTTCAATAAATAGGATAAACTACGTATGATCGGTCAGAAACAAATCTTTATCCAATTTAAAGCCTACACATGCTTTAGCCAAACAACAACAACATACCCAGTGAAATCACGTCTGGGAAGGGTAGAATGTATGCCGGGTGGTGGGGAGAAACATGACAACGAATAGAAAAGCAGTAACAACTATATACAAGAAACGGTAACAACAACAATAACAACTATATGCAAGAAACGGTAACAACAACAATAACAACAAGGTGCAATCAAAAAAGGCCTAAGGGCTGAGCAATGGTTTAAGTTCAACAATCAGTTTTGCATTACATCATCAAGGTTAACTAACATAAGCAAAATAATACAGAAAGTAAAGCTTGTGAAGGTTCATTTCTGAGTACTTCAGGAGCCATCCACTGCGGCTGCAACAATAACAGCACAGCCAAATTTAGCCCATCTGATGTGACAACAAAAAAGAGCAAAACAAAAAGCTAAAATGCATACTGTCCCTCGTCCAGAATTTGCTGTTAAAAAGGTGGCATGTTTCAATTTTGAAAGGCCAAAATCTCCAACCTAAGGAAAGAGACACCAATAAACTTATCCAGTAAAAGGGCCTCACCACGAATAAATTTAAAGGTTCAACAGAGAAATGAAGACCTTGACAGTCCAGCTTTTATCCACAAGCAGGTTTGAAGATTTAAGGTCTCTATGTACTATATGAGGGTTCCGTCGATGCAAGTAACACTTACCCCTAGCCTAAATTCCAGGTAACAGTGAACGTGAGCTTCATTTTGAGTACTCAAATGGAATTCCACAGGTTGAAGCATATATGTACCAATCTGTTAACAACTGCAGGTTCTGTGAATGTGACCTGCATTTTTAGTGCCACTGCAAAGGTTCTGTGAATCTAGATCATATACCTCCTCCTTGAAGTAAGTGTTGTCTGTTATGTAGCAGAAGTCTTCTACTTGAGGTGCACAGATCTCCTCATATTTTCTGCAATATAGCATTTCCCATATTAATGTCTTGGAGCATTTTCTTACAGTTATGCTTGTAATACTTGAAGAAAAATAAAATGAAAAGCACTCAAGGAAAAAATTGTAAAGATCATGGCGAAAACATATACAGTAGTTTCTTACGATGCGATCATCATGCAAGCTACTCCAAGCAACTGTAGTCGTTGTATGTCCATCAAATTGCCCGAAAGATATCGATCAATATAATTAATTGTCAAATGCAGCGTGTCTGGGACAAGCCTGTACTCCTCGGCAACCTATACCATCAAACAAGTTCCATATCAAACTGACGAATTTCTGAGCTCATCCACATTAATTAAGTCGTAAGTTGGGCACACTGACATTTCATCGGGAGGAGGATGCTGGCAGAACAGCAGTCCCTGAGGAAACTGCATTACTGTTGCAAGTAGAAATGCCAGCAGTCCCTGAGGAAACTGCATTACTGTTGCAAGTAGAAATGTTCTTCCTGGATGCTTACAATCTTGGATGTACAGGGTGCCGTCCAAAGCCAAAAATGATTCCAAGTTAGTCACAATCTCAGATACAAGAAACAATCTTTTTCAATTAACTCACATTGCAAAACAGCTTATTAAATAAAAGGTTCATCCCAACTATGAAAACTCAAAATTAACAAAAAGTTGCTTGACTTCTTCTGCTCATTTGTGTAAAGATAAATTTTGTCCCTAACAAATTAAGAACAGTAATAAAATCATTTAAGGAGACAAAAAGCAGGAATTGGTCCACTGGTCCACGATAATGATATGCTAAACAATTCATGTTAACACTGAAAATAATAATCTAGAATGCCACTGGTCCACTTCATGATTGTCCATGATAGTATGTCCATTTGAAAAAAAAAAGCAAAATCTTTTCTTCAACCTAATAACATAAACATTAGAACTTTCTTCAAATGTTCAAAAAACTTTTCTTCAACCTAATAAATGTTAGCTCTATTCAATACTATATATGACTCTTCAAATTCTTCATTTCCGTACCTCTAATGGCTCCCCTAGTATCAAATCACCTCTGTGTATTCTTATATTATGTGCTTCATTGTGCCCACTTCTGTTACGCTTAGCCTACTACGTTTCCAGTCAATTCCAGGTAACAGTGAACGTGAACTGGATTTTGAGTACTCAAATGGAATTCCACAGGTGGAAGCATATATGTACCAATCTCCACTTCATGATTGTCCAATGATACTATGTCCATTTGAAAAAAAGCAAAAAAATTTCTTCAACCTAATAACATAAACATTAGAACTTTCTTCAAATGTTCAAATTTTCCATTCATAACACTTTTTACCATTAAAAGAATACTTAACTCAAACATATTTTGAAAAAAAATAAAACAAATCCCTTGATAACTAACACATTTCCTGCACAAAAGAGTGAACTTGTTCAAATAAGAGAAGTCAATTAACAAAGAAATCAACTTTCAAATATCAAAATCTTGACAAACAAACAAAAAATCCTGCAAATCCTCTATATCAAAAACCCTCAAATAGCTTCACTTGATTTTCTCAAATTTAGTTTTTACCCAGTATCTTCAATCACTTTTTCATGATACCCCACATAACATTAACCATTTTCCTTATTTAATCCAAGAAAGAAAACCCCAAAAAAGAAATCACAGAACCCACCTACATTTTCCTTCCATACACAAATTTACGCAAGTAACCCCATAACCAACATACAAAAATCTGAATCATCAAACCAGTAATAAAAAAATACACAAAAAAAAGATAATATACAGAGAAAGACTCACAAGTTTGGAGGAATGAGAAATCCATTTACGAGTAGAGATTGTATGATTCGAGATATTAGAAAGTGCCAGTCGTTTCTTGGCCGCTCCAGCATTCAATTCCGGTCTGATTATTCTCCAATGCCGATGAATTCGACGCCATAGCTTGTCTCTTCGCCACCTTGCTCGAAACAGAGGAAGAGGGTCGTCGTCATTTCCTCCTCCTAATGTAAAACGATTGAAAAACTAAACAAACCCTTATCAACAGTTTTTCATCACCCTCATCTTCAAGAAAACGAAGAAGAAGAAGAAAGCCGTTACTCTGTAATTGTGAAAAATGTGAAGTAATATATAAAAGTAATACATAGGCTGTGAATTTGAATTGATTTCATCTGAACCATTAGGAGCGGATAACGGTTTGAATTGGACTTGAAAGTTGAAAGGTGACATAGGCTTAATATCCTTTGTTTTTTTCACTATTATCCAAGTTGAATTTATTTTTTTGGAAAAAAATATATTCAAATTGTAAGTTTTGATTACATGGTATTTGACAGATAATATTAATGGAAATAAAATTTGGTTATAAGGAATGATATTGTGTTAACTAGTATCTATAGGCTTACTAAAATATGTGAGATTATATATGTTTACTGTTTAGTACATTTGAATTGAGTTGAACTTGAAAGCAAATTTTCAAATATCATTCTTCACTTTGAATATAAAAATTATTCTTTATTATATTTCACAATGAAACATGACCAATCGCCCTACTTATTTGAATTTAAAGTTAAAAAAGAAAAAAATTGTATATTAGATAGTTTTTTAGACATGGAGTGTGAAAAATAAGAGTAGGCATTGTAACAAAAACAATAACAATAGTATATTCGATAAAATTTCACAAGTGAAATACAAAGAGGATGTTGTGTAGGCGTTAGGAAAAAAACTATCTAGAGATGAAATAACCTTAAAAGGAAGGATACATCTTTTTGTTTGACAAATACTTTCAACTAATCTACCTATCACGTGTTACTCATGCTTTAGAATCTGTTGGGAATTTCAAAAAAGCTAAGTTCTTAATGGAGTTGCCTGGTTTTAGGTGTCCACCTGATGTCTTGATGAGCTCTTATCAGTTGGAAGGTGAAGAGTTGTGCGCGTTGAAGAAGTGTTGAAAGTAGAGGATAAGGAAAAAAAATTGGATTTGGATTTCATAAAAGGTTTTCAGATTATGATTTTCTATTCATCCGAGGACAACAAAGAGGTAATATAATGTGGCTTCAAGCAACAATATAGGTGGTATGACACAGAGGATGCATACACATAGCAAAAGTGAGAATGCTTAGCTATGGACTTCATAGTGAGGCCGTTACCACAGGTTTGAGGAAATTTTGATGCATTTGTCATTGTGACAGTTTGACCGAGCCTGCTATTTTATTTCGATCTAGTTGTGTCTCCACTTCAGAAAGGTCGACCAAAATATACACTCGGGAAGTGGTCCATTTGCATGGTATGCATATTTTCATCATTTCAGATATAAGCAGTCAGTTTACATCTCGTTCTTGAAATCAGTACAGATAGAGTGAAGTTTGGTATAATGTTTCACCGATAGACGAGTGGTCACTGGATTAAATATACTGCTCAAGGTACCCATTCGGGAGCTGAGCAAGATGCTATTCCGTAAAAAAAAAATGAAACACTTGTAATCCTTTACAAGTGTTAAGCTAGTAACATTATAATAGTCTCCTGCCATTTCAAACTCATCCATGCAAGATTTAGCTATTGACAGAAGGCTTGAAAATTGTACTACTTGTGTAATGTTCATACTCGTTCATGAGTTTTTGAAGTTGAGAAACTGAAGATTTGAGAATAACAATTCACACGTTTTCTAAGAGTGGAATTGTGTATAAAAATGTACTATTTCTTCGAAAGTAATGTCTGCATTTTGGAAGAAAATCTCACCTCCTATATGTGTCCGAGTGTTCCTTTGCTTCAAATGGGGGCATCCCGTACAGAAACTCAAAGCATAGGATACCAAGGCTCTAAATGTCCACACTTGCATCATTCTCAACACTTCCCATGAGATAACATAGAAAATCATCTGGTATAACTGGGGCCTTATAAGTTGCCTTGATAGATGCTTGTCCACTACAAGACTTCTCCCTCGAAGAAGAACCAATCCCCGGAGTCTCAGTCAGCACAAAGCCCTTAATTTTCCTCTGTATCAGTGACATCTTGTCTATCTTTTCCTCTGGATCTTCATCAATAGCAGTGATCATATCGTGTAAAGGACACGATTCTTGTATGAGATCATATATTCCAGTCAGCTGTAACTTCTCAACCAAATTTCCTTAGGACAGCTAGATCTATAGCAGCATCATTACTCTTGCTGTAAAGGGTCAATAGATCCTCATGGAGTTCAGCATCGACCCTCCCTTTGGCTCTTTGGAACTGGAAAGGACAAGCTCTACCTGGAAAAGAAAAATTGCACATCAAGAGATGTATCCATCGACAATTCTTTAACTTCATCAGATAGGTCAAAGCTTTTCATAATGAACTGCTCTTCATTAAATGGGGATAATGCTAAAAGCTAAACTCTCATACACGCCCACGTGAAGGTAAAAAGCAATGTACAACAAAATAAAAGAAATTTTAAATGGAAAACAACACTCATGTGAAATTTTACCGAATATACTATTGTTATTGTTTTTGTTACAATGCCTACTCATATTTTTTAATTTTTCAAACACTCCATGTCCAAAAAAATTATCTAAAATACATTTTCTTTACTCTAAAAAAATTTCCTTTTTTAACTTTAAATTCAAATAAGTAGGGCGTTTGGTCATGTTTCACTGTGAAATATAATAAAAAACAAATTTTATTTTCAAAGTGAAAAATGATATTTGAAAATTGGAAATTTGGTTTCAAGTTCAACTCAATTTAAATGTACTAAACAATAAACATAATATAATCTCACATATTTTAGATACTAATAATTAACACAAATTTCATTCCCTATAATCAAATTTTATTTCCAATAATATAATCTGTCAATTATTCACTAAACTCACAGCTCCTTCATCATCCACAACAGCTATTAGCCTATGTGTCTTCACCTGGTTGGTCCTTCACGCTTGGACTCTCAAGTCCAATTCAAACAGGTGATTTTTAGTGGGCCCAACGCTTTACGCTCCTAATCAAACGGTCCAGAATAAATTAATTCAAATCAACTCTTTATATATTACTTCACATCTTTCACCGCCTATGCATTATAGTTTAATCATTTAACGGCTTTCTTCTTCTTCGTTTTTAACGGCTTTCTTCTTCTTCGTTTTCTCGAAGAAGAGGATTGATGTAAAATTGTTAATTTGAAGGAGGAAATGATGACGAACCAGAATAGGCGTTGGTCTGTTTCGAGTGCGGTGGCGAAGAGACAAGCAATGGCGGTGAATTCATCAGGGTTGGAGAATAATCATGCCGGAAAATTGAATGCTGGAGCGACCAAGAAACGACCGGCACTTTCTAATATGAGAATCATACAACTGTCTCTGCTCAGAACTCGATTTCTCATTCCTCCAAACTCGTGAGTATTTCTCTGTTTTTGTTGTCTGTTTTTATAAATGGATTGATTATGTTTACTTTTTTTACTGTAGGAAGGTAATTAGAGTACTGGGCTTTTCTCTTTCTTTGCGTTTTTTTGATTACTGGTTCGATGATTTACTTTTTCGTATGTTGGTTTATAAATTTGTGTATGCAAGGGAAATGTAGGTGGATTTTGTGATTTATTTTTTGGGGTTTTTCTTTCTTGGGGTTTCATGAAAAATGATCGAAGATACTGTAAGAGTCAGTTTGAGAAAATCAAGTGAAGTGATTTGAGGGTTTTTGATATGAGGGGATTTGCGGGTTTTCATTTTTTTGTCAAGATTTTGATATTTGGAAGTTGAGTTTTGTTTTATCTTTTTAAAAATTATGTTTGAGTTAAGTATTCTTTTAATGGTTAAGAAGTATTATGAATGGAAAATTTGAAACATCTTCCCCCAATTCCTGCTTTTTGTTTCCTTTTGTTTATCTGTCCACTTTGTTTTTTGAAAATTTGAAGAAAGTTCTAATGTTTATGTTATTAGGTTGAAGAAAAGTTTTTGCTTTTTTTCAACCAACCTTTTATTTAATAAGCTGTTTTGCAATGTGAGTAAATTGAAAAAGATTGTTTCTTGTATCTGAAGTTGTGACTAACTTGGAGTCATTTTGGCTTTGGAACGCACCGTGTACATCCAAGATTGTAAGCATTAAGAAGACCAGTTCTACTTGCAACAGCAATGCAGTTTCCTCAGGGACTGCTGTTCTGCCAGCATCCTCATCTATCAGACCAAGCAGCAAACCTGTTTCTATTCAAAGAAGTGATGCAGTTGTGCCTAAGATCACTGCCATTCCTCTTCCTGCCACTTGCAGCATGGACATTTCTCCATCTCACTCAGATGGATCATTAGTCTCCATGGATGAATCTATGTCAAATTCTGACACAGTGAGAAATCCGGAGGTTGAATACATAGATGACCATGAATCGGCTGCAGTTGATTCCATCGAGAAGAAGGCGTGTAGTACTCTCTACATCTCAGAACATGTCAAAGCAGCAGGTTTTGATCTTTTCAGCAGAGAGTAGTCCTTGTTCTAGCATTTCATTTTAACTATAATATCTATTTATACAATTTATCTATTTTTGATTCCAGCAGATATATGCAAGATAGATGTACTTGTGGACTTGGAATCAGGGGATAAAATTGTCAAAATTGATAACAATCTTGTTGACCCACAGTTATGTGCTACAATGGCCTGTGACATATACAAACACTTGAGAGCCTCTGAGGTATAATAATGTTTACCCTCTTATCTCTTTTCAGCTCTTTGGCTCTTTGAATTGGATGCTGCTGCTAACTTTAACTGAATTGCAGTTTTACTAACATTTGCTACCATTTATCGAATATGTTTTAATGTTAACTTTGTTCATTGTACTAGGCAAAGAAAAGGCCTTCCACAGATTTCATGGCGAAAGTAAAGAATGACATCAATCCTAGCATGCGTGCTATCTTAATTGACTGGCTTGTTGAGGTAAACTTCTAATATCGTTCTTCTCTAAAGCTGTGTCCCTGACGAAATGTCAACGTGCCTAACTTACGACTTAATTAATGTGGATTAGCTCAGAAATTCGTCAGTTCGATATGGAACTTGTTTGATGGTTATAGGTTGCCGAGGAGTACAGGCTTGTCCCAGACACGCTGCATTTGACAATTAACTACATTGATCGATATCTTTCGGGCAATTTGATGGACAGACAACGACTACAGTTGCTTGGTGTAGCTTGCATGATGATCGCATCATAAGAAACTACCTTCTGACCTCTATTGCATATGTTTTCGCCATGATCTTTACAAATTTTTCCTCGAGTGCTTTTCATATTCTTGTTTCCTCAAATATTTCAAGCATATCTGTAAGAAAATGCTCTAAGACATTAATATGGGAAATGCTTTATTGCAGAAAATATGAGGAGATCTGTGCACCTCAAGTAGAAGAGTTCTGCTACATAACAGACAACACTTCAAGGAGGAGGTTTATGATCTTGACTCACAGAACCTGCAGTTGTTAAACTTTGCAGTGGCACTAAGACTTACGTTAATATCTTATTCTCCTTTCGACAATATATTTTCTTATAAATTTGACTTTTGGAAACTCCTAATACAGAACTCTACGTTGAGGCATTATACCAACCCCTCTGATTTACGTGACTGTGTCATGGCACTACATAGCCTTTGCTACAACAACAACAAGAAGTCTAGCTTACTAGCAGTCAGGGAAAAATACATCCAACACAAGGTAATTTTAGTTTTTGGTCTTTCAATCTCATTTCTTCATTCCTAGCCCCTTCTGACAATGAAGATAAGTGGAATAAAGTCCTTACATATGTACACTTTCTTAATATAGGTTTGTGTAATTCTTTTTCTTTAATTCATCCCCCGGTGCCTCGAGGGAGGTAGAGGGCGGGGGGCCTCGGGGCGTGGCACCTCGAAGAAGTCAGGGCGGGGGACCTTGGGGCGCGGAGCCTCGAGGAGGGCGGGGTGGGGGGCCTCGGGAAGTGCAGCCTCGAGGCGACACGCCTAAAGGAGGGGGGACGGGTGGCCTCGAGGCGGGGCAGGGAGGGGTGCCTCGAGGCCGGGGGCCTCGGCCTCGGGGCACGGCGCCTCAAGGCGGGTGAGACAGGGGCTTCGAGGAAGGGCGCCTCGAGGGGGCGGGGCACGACGCCTTGAGTCCAGTTGGGGGGGAAGGGCCTCGTGGAACGATGCCTCGAGGCCGCAGGGGAGGGGATGGCCTTGGGGCACGGCGCCTCGAGCCGGGGGGTAGGGAGGGCCTCGGGGCACTCCGCCTCGAGTCCGGGGGGAGGGGAGGGGAGGGCCTCGGGGCATGGAGCCACGAGGCCGAGAGGTGGGTGTCAGGGAACGGCGCCTGGAGGCGCCGGGGAGGGGAAGGGTCACGGGGCACGACACCTCGAGGCCGGGGGAGGGACTCGGGGCATGGAGCCTCGAGGTCGGGGGTGGGTCTCAGGGCACGGCGCTTCGAGGCCGGGAGGTTGGAGAGGGTCTCGGGGCCTAGAGGCTAGGGGTGGGGGGAGGGTCTCGAGGCATGGCGCCTCAAGGTCGGAGGGTGGGGGAAGGATCTCAAGGCAGGGCGCCTCGAGGCCCAGGGTGGGGGGAGGGTCTCAGGGCAAGGCGCCTGGAGGCTGGGGGGATGGGGGGAGGGTCTCGGGTTAAGGTGCTTCGAGGCCAGGGGGTGGAGGGAGGGCCTTGGGGCAATGTGCCCCGAGGCCGTAGGGATAGGGGAGGGCCTCGGGGCACGGCGCCTTGAGGCCGGGGGGAAAGGGGGAGGGCCTTGGGGCACAGCGCCTTGAGGGTGGGGGGAGGGCCTGGGGACACGGTGCCTCGAGGCCGGGGTGGTGGGGGAGGCCTGGGGCACGACGCCTCGAGGTCGGGGGTGGGGGGAAGGCCTCATGGAACGACACCTAGAGGTCGGGGTGGGAGGAGGGCCTCGGGGCATGGTGCCTCGAGGTCGGGGGGTGGGGGGAGGGCTTCCGGGCAAGGTGCCTCTAGGCCGTGGGATAGGGGGAGGGCCTCAGGGCAGAGCGCCTCGAGGCCGGGGGGTTTGGGGGAGGTCTTCGGGGAAGGGCGCCCCGAGGCCAGTGGTTGGGGGGAGGGACTTGGGGTAGGGCACCTCGAGGCTGGGGGTTGGGGGTTGGGCCTCGGGGTAAGCCGCCTCGAGGCCGATTGGTGGGGGGGAGGGCCTTGGGGCAGGGCGCCTCGAGGCCGGTGGGTGGGGGGAGGGCCGCAGGGCAGGGCGGCTCGAGGTCGTGGGGTTTGGGGGAGGGCCTCAGGGCAGGGCGGCTCGAGGTCGTGGGGTTTGGGGGAGGGCCTCAGGGCAGGGCGGCTCGAGGCCTTTGGGTTGGGGGGAGGGCCTCGGGGCAGGTTGGCTCGAGGCCGTAGGGTGGGGGGGAGCACCTCGGGGCCGGGCGGCTCGAGGCCGTGATGTGTGGGGGAGGGCCTCGAAGCTGGTGGGTGGGGGGGAGGGCCTCGAGGCAGGGCGCCTCGAGGCCGGTGGGTGGTGGGAGGGCCTCGGGGCAGGGCACCTCGAGGCCCGGTGGGTGGGGGGGAGGGCCTCGGGGCAGGGTGCCTCGGTGCCGGGAGCCTCGAGGCCGGGGGGGAGGGCCTCGCTGCAGGGCGACTCGAGGCTAGGGGGGAGGCCTCAGGGCACGTCGCCTCGAGGTTGGGGGGGGGTGAGGCCTCGGGGTACGTCGCCTTGATGCCGGGGGGCCGGTGCACGTCGTTTCGAGGCCGGGGGGCCCTCGGGGCACGTCGCCTCGAGGCACGTCTTTTGGAAATTGTTTTCCATGTTTCCCAAAATATATTGGTGTTATAGAAGTGATGATTGTTGATAGCCAATTGATAGAAATGCAAATCGACTTGTCTTACATTGATTTCTACATTACTGATAAAACTGCAATTATTAGTCTGTATTTGCTGTTGGTTTAATAAAACCTCTGTGCTACTTGGTTGAAAAGAAAAAATTGGGTATTGCCGTTGTTGCATTTGCAAATGCTTTGATGGTGCTGCAGATGACAAACAGGCGGAGTATGTAACCAATCTCTTTTCCTGGATAAATCATCTCTGATATATTGATTGTTATTTTTACTGAACTCTCAATGTTTTCTTGTGATTTGGTCTTTAGGTCCTTGGTGAATTGCTGCATAGGTCCTGCGTGTAATTATTTAGATAATGAAGATAGATATGGTGCTGAAGTCGGTCTAAATGGAATAGAAACGATATTGAAGCTTGGAGAAGCAAAAACGGTGAATAATGGGTGACAATAATGTATATGTTCAGAAGATCATGACCAACCTCTTTTCCTGGATAAATCATCTCTGATATATTGATTGTTATTTTTACTGAACTCTCAATGTTTTCTTGTGATTTGGTCTTTAGGTCCTTGGTGAATTGCTGCATAGGTCCTGCGTGTAATTATTTAGATAATGAAGATAGATATGGTGCTGAAGTCGGTCTAAACGTATGTTAAGTATGTTATTGAGCAAGAAGATCTCTGAGCTGAGATAGATCGCCTTAAGGATGAACTGGCCCTAGAAAATAAGAGGGAGTGTGAAGAGCTGCCCGTTAATGGGACATGATACCAGGTATACATCTTCAAACACTTTTTCTTAGGTGGCAGACTTATTCAGTACATTTGGGAGGTGATATTTTGGCCATATATACATCATGAGATCAGAACTTTTAGTAGAGAAGCATTATTCTGAAGTTGGTGTTGAATTACCTAGACAAAGAGCTCTGCCGATTTTAATTACATATCCATTGTTAATGTTAAATATGGCTTCCCTTCTACAGTAGTCAATGCATCTTGTGCCAGGTTGTTCTTCACTTTCAGTTTTAAAAAAAAAAAAAAAATTCTAAATACACATCGAAGTGTAGTTAGTTGTAGGTTTCATTGAGAGCAGAATGTGTTTGATAAATTGATATCCTTTTTCGCTCGTGTACACCTGAATCAACTTCTCTTAGCAAGAGTAAAGCTGCAAACAATTAGGTTCTTCAATATCAACCACTTTGTTTTGGAACGTAGTTATTATCTGACTTCGCATCTTACAGTATCTTCTTAAGATGAGATGTTCCTTCGTTGTTCTTCTATGTGATATTTATTTGTCTTGTGTGCGAATTATTGTAACTGTTGATTAGCTTACATATGAAGTTATCTAATTCAGTTTATAAAGACCAGGCATAACTTTGTTTGTGTCATTTGAAATTACTTTTTTCCCTTAGGATGTATATGCTAGGTGTCTGCGGAAAAAACCCAATGGCTCCAGTCACCTGTTTATGTCTTTCCATAGTTATCACATATTTGTTCAATTTCTTTTTAATGTGACTCCTTCCTTTCATTAAATTAACAACATCTCTCCTCTATCGGTTGCTTAGAGAAAAAGATGATCTTGAAGCCTTGCCCATAAAAGGAAATTAATCTATGACCTTAATATGATTGTGAGAATTTTTTGCTCGAATGATGTGTATAGGACTACAGAAATGCTTATGTATGAAGACAAATTGGGATTTCAGCAATGTCCTTGATTTCCACAGCTACACATTTTCCAGAATATTTCTTTCCTCTAACTTTATGAACTATCTGCACGAGTTCCATTTCCCGCGCATTTCTTAGTATTACAATTCATTGATTGGTCCTGCATCCAATCATATATATAACGTCTAATATGCTACCTCTACTCTCTTATTATAATGGATGGTGAATATAGTGAGGTGAAACATGTGGTGAATCCTTTCAATCGGGAGGAAATATGATTCCTCATAATTTCAAAAGCTCCCTGGAGATGCACCTCAAGCAGGCAATATTTGGCAAAGTTACAGAAGGAGGTGAAACATTGAGGAGTTGCCTACTAGATATCGAGGATCTTATAAAGAAGAGAGGTCATCGCTGAGGCCTCATAGTATGCAGTTGCTCTGGAAACAGAAGAGACGACAAAATGCTTTTCTTGATCAGATGAAAATGAAAGAGGCTCGAGTGACACTGTTATAAAAATATGCATTTTGCAAAATTAGGATTCAATTGAATATTCTGCTAAAGGAAAGCCACCATCTATAAGCTAATTCTTTGCTGCATGATTTAGTTTCTCCCGGAGTTGAGAGGAAAATTTAATAAGGGAGCAGATGAATTATACTAGTTGTACATCTATGAGTTAATATCTCAGGTGGTCAACTCAATTAATAGTTCTTTTCACAAAAAGTCACTCAAGTGAACTTTGTTATAGTGTTTTCACCCAAAGATAAGTGGTCAGTTAGAGCGAATTATCCAGGCCTTTGAGGATATGTTATGAGTATGTGTGAGGGATTTTGAGTGGGCATTGGGATTAGTTCTTGTAAATTGTAGACGTTGCATGAGGAAAGGGTTATCACTTCCGCATTCAGGAACACCTGTTTAATTTGAGGCCTTGTATGATAAGATATGGCATTCACTGATTGGTTAGTTCAGAGTTCCCAATCCTGCAAGTTTCTTCTAAAGCGAATATCCCAAATGTTTCCATCCCTGTTGCTTGCAACTGTGGAGTCTGGTTCTGCTTCTATGAGGAAGAGTCTAGATGGGAGTCTTTTAGAGGAATATTAAACAACCAATCTTTCCAAAACTTAACAGAGGTGCCATTCCCAATCCTAAAGGATACTTCTTGAAAGAATCATACTTTAGATTATTGATGTACTTCCATGTCTGTGAAAGTGACAGCCTGCTTTTATGTGCTTCTTTCTTTGATGAAAAATAAAAAATCTTAAGATATATGTAGTGTAACTTGATTTCACGAAATCAGTTTCATTTATTCATTTCTAATAGATTTCAGCTATCGCTGCAATTGTTTTAACCATATAAACTCACATCTAAAGTCATGGTCGATACTTACTTTTGGTTTATAACTGAGAAATTGTCTGAGTTAGCTGGTCTAATTTCCATGTTTGTACACTTATTCAACACTTGGGGGAGTATAAGCCTACCCATCTGCCCTGTTTGTACTTAAATACTAGGGTTCTACACTTATTTTATTCAACACTTGGGGGAGTATAAGCCTACCCATCTGCCCTGTTTGTACTTAAATACTAGGGTTCTACACTTATTTTAGTAACTGATGTGCAATTACTATGATCAGGTCATCCCAAATGAAGTTGTTCAGGCTATATTCTCAGCTTGCAGAAGTGGCAATTTTGACTTGGCAAACAAAGAAGTGAACAATGTCATTGCAGAAGGATATCCTGTTTCTCAGATGCTGTCTCAGGTCCCAATATCTGTGTATCATCTCACTTTTCGTTCAACCATGCTAACATGTTTTACTAATATGCTGCGTGCTTCTTTCAGTTGTATGATATAGTCGATGATGCAGACGACATTTCTGATGAACAGAAAGCAAGAATATGCAAGAAATTTGCTGAAGTAGACAAGGTTATTCATCTTCTTCATCTTACTCTAATAGTATTGTTGTTAGAGTGATTATTACTGTATATACTCCGTTGTGTTTTATTTTTATTTCCTCCAACATTTAATTTTCAGCAATTCATACATTGATTTCTTAGTTTGCAGTCAAAGCAGAACTTCTTACGCACATGGAAAGTGTTTGTCAAAGTTGTAGTCAAAAGTATGATCCATTCCTTGCATTCTTCTCAGCATTTCAATAGCCTTATCAATCTTATTTGTAACACTATAATACCTAATGAAAGAATTATACGTAATTCGATTAGGCACAATCCCTATATTCACCATATCATCCAACAACTCCAATGCCCTCTCTATTCTATTAGTTTGCAGCATCCATTGATCAAACTGTTATAAGTTACTACATCAGGAACAAATCCTTTGAATAGCATAACGCGAAACAAGTGATTCGCCTCCCATATTCTCCTTCTAATAGCTTTTCTACAGCCAGTTTCCATACCATCTTTGGTCAGCTATTTTAACTTTCAAACCTTCCAAAATGAAAAACTCTCATAACTCCCGTCAAGATATGCCGGGAATCATCCACTCCCACATACCATAAATACAAAAATCAAACTGTGGGGAGGTAAAACAGTTAAAACATGTAAAAGTCTCGAATGACTATAAAGGTCATTACATCATTCACTACTAAAATACACGTTCATGCTCGAATATAAAAAAAGAAAAGACACCCACACTGCCGAAAAGCTGAGGAATTCTACTCTAAAAGTGTGTCTCAACCTCCCAAATGGCCTCATCTACTTTACTATACTTTACTGGTACTGAACTTCTGGACCCAAAACTTTAGATCCTTTCTATCATAAATGGTTACGATATCTCAAACAGACAAACGCGTATTTGATTGAACCAGAACCAAACAAGGAATTGTAATACTAAGAAATGTGAGGGAGACAGAGCTTGTGCAGATAGTACATAAAGTTTCAGGAAAGAAATATTCTAGAGAATTATACTAAATTCTCATGACTACATCTGGTAGGCTCTGGAAAATGTGTACATGTGGAAATCAAGGGCATTGCTGAAATCCCAATTTTGCTTCATACATAAATAAGCATTGCTCTGTTGTCCCTTGTACACCTCATTCAAGCGAAAAATTCTCACAATGATCTTTTTCTCTAAGTAACCCATAGAGGAGATAGGAGAGATGCTGTCGATTTAATGAAAGGAAGAGTCACATTCAAAATTTTTTTAACAAATATGTGATAACTATGGAAAGACATAAACAGAGGGCTGGAGCCATTGGTTTTTTTTTCGCAAACACCTAACATACACATTTTACTTGTCAAAATTTCACTTTGCTTGTCAAATATTTAGGAGTTGCTCTTGCTCAATTAGTCATGTATAAGTTTTGTGGGAGCTCCTCTCTCTGCGTTGCAACTATATCAACTTCAATAAAATGGACATTCTTGTTATAGTATTGTCAGTGTAGTCCTAATGAGAGTATTCTTTGTAGCCCAGGTTTGGTAATTTGAGCATAGAACAGCTCAGTGTCTATGAAGGTTAAATTGAAGCTTATCAGATTATGCTTAATGGATGTGACGATAGTAAGGGAGAGCTCGGTCGTGTGGCCTGAAGTTATTGATTCGTGCTGCTCTTGGTGTGTTGCTGCTTGCTGAATGTAAACTGTTGCTTGCAACTCTGAATGTATCAAGAAATGGTCGTTGAAGATGTGTTCGCTCATGTCATCTGAGCTTTTGCCGGCAGGTTGCGTACAGATTCCATTTGTTGGATTATACTAGATATGTTGTATGCACTTATCTGACAACAAACTTGGTTGAATGACTATTTTAGGTTATTAATGATAATAGAGTTATTTTGGATAAGCAATTTTAACTCAATGGACATTTTATCTAATTTTTTCTATTTTTGAACATTCTAATTTGGTCACTTTGAAGACTAACAAGCTATATAATCATAATATTATAACAACCCGTGCAATCTTTATGGGTGGTTACAGACATAATACCATGTAAGAGACCCCATAGTGAAATGAGTTGATAACAAACTCAAGATGGGGAGGCTTTAAAGCTGATCTCTCTTTATTTATTTCAATGATTTGCGTTGTGGTATTGTATTGTTCCGTTAGGAGGTGACTTAGTGATCTAGACTACCGTAGGAAACTCAAGTACTGAATAGCGAGTCTGAAACATGTGCTGGTGCTTGTTGCATCCATTTTGAATCGTGATGTCTTTTTTATAAAAAAGTGTGTTGTGAAATGGGGCTTACTCTGTTTTTTCCCGTGGTTAAGAAGGATTTCACTAAAGCGAGACCACCGTAGTGGGCTTCAAATCGCATGGAGGGTGGACTCAAACGTCAGGACTCGCCACACAACGGGTGTTTAAAAAGCCTCCAAGCTAGTTTTGAGATTAGAGCTAAGTTCTTACTCTTGCAATTTTGGATACCTTGTCCACAATCTCTTTTCTTAGTTGCCTTGAAAGGGCAGTGGCCTGATTCACTTTTATTGTTACTCTTACCTTTTAGATGTGTAAATTCTTGATTGTCTAACGTGCTGCAACATAAAATATAGTTGGTTCAATCATCACTTCATGAAACCTACCTTTAAGTCGTTGTGACACATTTTATCACACAATACACCAAATGATAGACTTTATTTCATTCATCTTGTTCCAACGATATGTATAACATCCTCGTCAATTTCTGTGTTTCCTTGGATTATTGATCCAAGATTTTTGAAACTCCCTCTTAGGGATGACTTGTGTATCAATCCTCCCTTTCATGTCATGCCTTGTGAATCGCATTACTAAACTTGCATTCAAAGTGCTTCTTCCCATCTAAACTCCGTTCCTTATACTTTAGGGTTTGTCTCCAAACCTTCACTCTATCGTTAACCTAGTCGCGTGTCTTGTTAATTAACACTTACTACACATTTCTAAATATTTTTTTAACTTTATTAAAAAGTATACATCAATTAATATGGATAATATTATGATAAAATATGCACTTCATTTATTATTTTTAACAGTGTGTAGTGTCCATTATTGTGAATAAATAAAAGAGAGCAACATGAGTATATTTATTTCCGCTAAAAGCTATTTTTGTTATAGTGCGTAACCCCTCAAATGAAAAAGGGAAAATGGAATTTACATATAGTAAATATTTGCTTTTTTTCTTCTTTTCCATCAGTGTGAATCTAAAATTTTCTTGCTTAAATTAGTGAGGAAAATAGAAATGGTATAGTAATTAGTACTAAGCCACGTTATATTCTTGACTGAAGAAATTCGAGGAGACAAAAATGTATTATGCCAAATCTTTATATTTGCTCTTGTATTAAGATGTGGTCAAACTCATGCATCAATTCATTCCCTGCTTAGTTTTATAAATAACAAATTATTACATATATGAAACTGTTAATCGTAAAGAATCGTCAAATTTATATGCTTATGAAATAAATAAATGTCCAAACCACCCTTTTTCTCTCTAATCCGAAAGCATTGGGACCCGAAATAAAGGTCCAATTAACACAAAAATCACCTTTTGAAGTTGATGGAACTGTCGAAATTGCATTTTAAGCCCGTCGTATACGAATGTTAACTTTGGTGAACCATTTTAACTTTCTAACCTTCCAAAATGAAAAATTAATCATAACTCCCGTTAAGACACCTCGGGAATTATCTACTCCCACAGATCACAAATACAAAAATCAAACTACGAGGAGGGGTAAAACAATTAAAACATGTAAAAGTCTCGAATGACTATAAGGGTCATTACATCATCCATCACTAAAATACATGTTCATGCTCGAATGTAAAAAGAAAAAAGACACTTGAACTGTCGAAAAACTGAGGATATCTACTCTAAATGATTGTTTCAACCTCCCAAATGGCCTCATCCACTTTACTATACTTTACTGGTACTGAACTTCTGGACCCAAAACTTTAGATCCTGCCTATCCCAAACAGCCAAACGCGTATTTAATTGAAGCAGAATCCTCTACGACACAAG
Source organism: Solanum appendiculatum (assembly GCA_018342035.1). Taxonomy (NCBI): domain Eukaryota; kingdom Viridiplantae; phylum Streptophyta; class Magnoliopsida; order Solanales; family Solanaceae; genus Solanum; species Solanum appendiculatum. The sequence continues at coordinate 406,172 of JAGDQO010000472.1, forward strand.
AAAACCATCAGAATAATCTTCTTTCAACATTAGAACCTGAAACTCCAGATGCATATCTGCCAAACCTAGAACTTAGAAGCAAAGTCGAATCACCTGCCTTCCCACCTATAAGCTGCAAAACCACAACTGAGCCAATGTACCTTGGGCTGAGCTTTCCCTCCTTCCCAAAACTCATAACGTCTTTCATAGGCGATACATTTCCACGAACTCCCTTACCAGCCATGAATCTAAGTAACAAATCCATTATTTAGCTCAAATTTTTACGGTGAGACCCGATTCCAAATCGACTTGAGCTCATCAAAGAATATCCCATCTAGTATGCACTCCTATCCTGAACCTGAAAGCATTGAACTAACCAACCAGTTAATGCCATATCTTATCATACAAGGCCTCAAACAGGTCTTCCTGAATGCTGAAGTGATAACCCTTATCTCATGCAACGTCTACAATTTACAAGAACTGGACGCATATCCTTGAAGGCCTGGATAATTCACTCTAACTGACCAGTGACCACTCGTCTATCGGCGAAACATTATACCAAACTTCACTCGATCTGTACTGATTTCAAGAACGAGATGTAAACTGACTGCTTATATCTGAAATGATGAAAATATGCATACCATGCAAATGGACAACTTCCTGAGTGTATATTTTGGTCGACCTTTCTGAAGTGGAGACACAACTAGATCGAAATAAAATAGCAGGCTCGGTCAAACTGTCACAATGACAAATGATCAGACCTGAAAATTGAATGCTGGAGCGGCCAAGAAACGACGGGCACTTTCTAATATCTCAAATCATACAATCTCTGCCGAAGCAGAGTATGTATCACTGATTTCCAGAAAATTCTGTATGTGCACTTGTGGGTCCTCATGTGATAATCCGTTGAACTGCCCATTTGTGTGCAATAGTTGCACCATGCTCTGCTTCAATTCGAATCTACCCCCAGCTTCAGGTTTCTAAATGCAAGAAGTGACACTGGTTGTACTTGGGATGGCCACCTCTCGTACTTTCACTTCTGCCATCACTACAGGTGCGGCTTGTTCGACCCTACCTACCGGTGTTACAGGTTCACTCGCTACTTGAGGAACAGGATAAGTCAAGCGTCTTTGCCTTCTCCGGTAGTGAACAAATTTTTCCGGTTCAGCTAATGACTCTACTAAATCCTACTCGTCTTCCAGTTTGAAGTTCTAACACTACCTGCAATATCAGTAGCTAAGATCAAGTTGTCAACACTTGAACAATAACTTCAGAAATTAGATAAATCAAATACTTCCTAATCCTAAGTCCCTGGCAATGGCGCCAAAAACTTGTTGCGTCCCAAACACACACGCAAGTGTACACGATCGTTCAAGTAATAGAGTAGCTCTATTAAGAGCCGGATGTCGTACCCACAGAGACTCAAGATTAAGATGTTTTCAATTTATCCAATAACTACAACTTAAGCAAGTGCTTTTCCAAAAGAATGACTTATTGTTATTAATTATTTGCTATTAAACTAAGAAAGCAAATTACTATGATTCAATTTCGACTTGGGTTTCAAACAATGACCTGGGAGAATTCCAGGGCTGCAACATGCCTACAGATTCATGCATTTTATCTTCTTTGAATGGACGTAAATCAGTTACCGAATCAATGGTTATAGGGTTATATGTATGATCATGGTCTCCCGACCTGTAATCGCCTACTTTAATTGGCAGCCTAACTACATCGTTGAGAGGGGATAGACTGAACCAATTACTGAGCATTGAGTTTTCATCCTATCTATTAACCAAGTAAGGTCTCTAGGTATATCCCTATGCTAGATACAAATCAATCCTAATTCTAGAGAAGATCATGCTCCTTTTGTTCCACGTTCTATCCTCTTATTCCTCTCCCGAGTTCAATTTGGACAATATATTTATTTCAATGATGACCAGTCACGAAATACTAAGTTAAGAACAAAAGAGAGATTCATATGATAACCAACATTCATCCGTTCAAATTCAATAAAATACAATCATCCTGTAGCCGCAGCCGTAGAACTAGGGAATTTAGCTACTCATGATACGATTCTCATTCATAAAGTATTTCATAAACATAAGAGAAATCAAATTAAGTAAAGTTTAGGAATGAACCCTAGAAACTGATGAAATAGCTCCCAAAGTCGTCGTTCTTCCAAACCCAGAAAAAGAATAATAAAAATAATAAAATCTGACCCTATTTATACTAAGAAAAAGTCGGCCCAAACTTTGGACTTCAGAGCGCGACGCGGAAGCATGGTGAAATATCTGATCGAGCCCAACACCTCCTCTCCGCGACGCGTAGAGGATACGCACTCTTCTGTTTCCAGCACTTCGGCAAAGAACTTAGAAATTCTTTCTCCGCAACGCGGAGCTGATACAGATTTTTGTTCTTCTTTTAATTTGAGTTCCTTTTGCTCTTTTTGCTTCCAACTCTTGTGCTCTTTTGCTTGAACCCATTGTTGCTTCATTTGCTGCCCCGTTTATGCCACTTTTCTTAAGTGTTTACCACCTGCACATCCTAATCATAGTAATTAGTCCAAATGCAATTAACATAGTTCACACTAACGAAACTAACAAATTCATCCCCAAACTAGGCCAAAGTGTGAATATTAGTTAAATCCTAAGCATATAAATACGCCCAACATCATAAACTGACTGCTTATATCTGAAATGATGAAAATATGCATACCATGCAAATGGACCACTTCCTGAGTGTATATTTTGGTCGACCTTTCTGAAGTGGAGACATAACTAGATCGAAATAAAATAGCAGGCTCGGTGAAATTGTCACAATGACAAATGCATCAAAATTTCCTCAAACCTGTGGTAATGGCCTCACTATGAAGTCAGTCCATAGCTAAGCATTCTCACTTTCGCTCTATGTAAACATCCTCTGAGTCATACCACCTATATTGTTGCTTGAAGCCACATTATATTACCTCTTTGTTGTCCTCGGATGAATAGAAAATCATAATCTGAAAACCTTTTCTAAAGGAACACAATATAGCCTTTGGTTTTTGAAGCACCTTCCATATCCAATTTTTTTTCCTTATCCTCTTCTTTCAACACTTCTTCAACACGCACAACTCTTCACCTTCCAACTGATAAGAGCTAATTAAGACATCAGGTGGACACCTAAAACCAGGCAACTCCATTAAGAACTTAGCTTTTATGAAATTCCCAACAGATTCTAAAGCATGAGTAACACGTGATAGGTAGATTAGTTAAAGTACTTGTCAAACAAAAAAATGTATCCTTCCTTTTAAGGTTATTTCATCTCTAGATAGTTTTTTTCCCTAACGCCTACACAACATCCTCTTTGTAGAAAACTTGTGAAATTTTATCGAATATACTATTGTTATTGTTTTTGTTACAATGCCTACTCATATTTTTCAAACACTCCATGTCTAAAAAACTATCTAATATACATTTTTTTTACTCTAAATTTTTTTTCTTTTTTAACTTCAAATTCAAATAAGCAGGGCGGTTGGTCATGTTTCACTGTGAAATATAATAAAGAATAATTTTTATATTCAAAGTGAAGAATGATATTTGAAAATTTGCTTTCAGGTTCAACTCAATTCAAATGTACTAAACGGTAAACGTACTATAATCTCACATATTTTAGTAAGCCTATAGATACTAGTTAACACAATTTCATTCCTTATAACCAAATTTTATTTCCATTATATAATCTGTCAAATACCATATAATCAAAACTTATAATTTGAATATATTTTTTTCCAAAAAAATAAATTCAACTTGGATAATTGTGAAAAAAAGAAAGGATATGAGCCTATGTCACCTTTCAACTTTCAAGTCCAATTCAAACCGTTAATCCGCTCCTAACGGTTCAGATGAAATCAATTCAAATTCACCGCCTATGTATTACTTTTATATATTACTTCACATTTTTTCACAATTACAGAGTAACGGCTTTCTTCTTCTTCTTCTTCTTCTTCGTTTTCTTGAAGATGAAGGTGATGAAAAATTGTTGATAAGGGTTTGTTTAATTTTTCAATCGTTTTACATTAGGAGGAGGAAATGACGACGACCCTCTTCTTCTGTTTCGAGCGCGGTGGCGAAGTGTCCAAGCTATGGCGTCGAATTCATCGGCATTGGAGAATAATCAGACCGGAAAATTGAATGTTGGAGCGGCCAAGAAACGACTGGCACTTTCTAATATCTCGAATCATACAATCTCTGCTCGTAAATGGATTTCTCATTCCTCCAAACTTGTGAGTCTTTCTCTGTTTATTATCTTTTTTTTTGTATTTTTTTATTACTGGTTTGATGATTCAGATTTTCGTATGTTGGTTATGGAGTTTCTTGCGTAAATTTGTGTATGGAAGGAAAATGTAGGTGGGTTTTGTGATTTCTTTTTTGGGGTTTTCTTTCTTGGATTAAATAAGGAAAATGGTTAATGTTATGTGTGGGGTTTCATGTAAAAGTGATTGAAGATACTGGGTAAAAACTAAATTTGAGAAAATCAAGTGAAGCGATTTGAGGGTTTTTGATATAAGAGGATTTGCAGGATTTTTTGTTTGTTTGTCAAGATTTTGATATTTGAAAGTTGATTTCTTTGTTAATTGACTTCTCTTATTTGAACAAGTTCACTCTTTTGTGCAGGAAATGTGTTAGTTATCAAGGGATTTGTTTTTTTTTTTTTTCAAATTATGTTGAGTTAAGTATTCTTTTAATGGTAAAAAAGTGTTATGAATGGAAAATTTGAACATTTGAAGAAAGTTCTAATGTTTATGTTATTAGGTTGAAGAAAAGTTTTTGCTTTTTTTTCAAATGGACATAGTATCATTGGACAATCATGAAGTGGAGATTGGTACATATATGCTTCCATCTGTGGAATTCCATTTGAGTACTCAAAATCCAGTTCACGTTCACTGTTACTTGGAATTGACTGGAAACGTAGTAGGCTAAGCGTGACAGAAGTGGGCACAATGAAGCACATAATAGAAGAATACTCAGAGGTGATTGGATACTAGGGGAGCCATTAGAGGTACGAAAATGAAGAATTTGAAGAGTCATATATAGTATTGAATAGAGCTAACATTTATTAGGTTGAAGAAAAGTTTTTTGAACATTTGAAGAAAGTTCTAATGTTTATGTTATTAGGTTGAAGAAAAGTTTTTGCTTTTTTTTTTTCAAATGGTCATAGTATCATGGACAATCATGAAGTGGACCAGTGGCATTCTAGATTATTATTTTCAGTGTTAACATGAATTGTTTAGCATATCATTACCGTGGACCAGTGGACCAATTCCTGCTTTTTGTCTCCTAAAATGATTTTATTACTGTTCTAATTTGTTAGGGACAAAATTTATCTTTACACAAATGAGCAGAAGAAGTTAAGCAACTTTTTGTTAATTTTGAGTTTTCATAGTTGGGATGAACCTTTTATTTAATAAGCTGTTTTGCAATGTGAGTTAATTGAAAAAGATTGTTTCTTGTATCTGAGGTTGTGACTAACTTGGAATCATTTTTGGCTTTGGACGGCACCATGTACATTCAAGATTGTAAGCATCCAGGAAGAACATTTCTACTTGCAACAGTAATGCAGTTTCCTCAGGGACTGCTGTTCTGCCAGCATCCTCCTCCTGATGAAATGTCAGTGTGCCCAACTTACGACTTAATTAATGTGGATGAACTCAGAAATTCATCAGTTTGATATGGAACTTGTTTGATGGTATAGGTTGCCGAGCAGTACAGGCTTGTCCCAGACACGCTGCATTTGACAATTAATTGTATTGATCGATATCTTTCGGGCAATTTGATGGACATACAACGACTACAGTTGCTTGGAGTAGCTTGCATGATGATCACATCGTAAGAAACTACCTTCTAACCTCTACTGCATATGCTTTCGCCATGATCTTTACAAATTTTTCCTTGAGTGCTTTTCATTTTATTTTTCTTCAAGTATTACAAGCATAACTGTAAGAAAATGCTCCAAGACATTAATATGGGAAATGCTATATTGCAGAAACTATGAGGAGATCTGTGCACCTCAAGTAGAAGAGTTCTGCCACATAACAGACAACACTTACTTCAAGGAGGAGGTATATGATCTTGATTCACAGAACCTTTGCAGTGGCACTAAAAATGCAGGTCACATTCACAGAACCGGCAGTTGTTAACAGATTGGTACATATATGCTTCAACCTGTGGAATTCCATTTGAGTACTCAAAATGCAGTTCACGTTCACTGTTACCTGGAATTTAGGCTAGGGGTAAGTGTTACTTGCATCAACGGAACCCTCCTATAGTACATAGAGACCTTAAATCTTCAAACCTGCTTGTGGATAAAAGCTGGACTGTCAAGGTCTTCATTTCTCTGTTGAACTTTTAAATTTATTCGTGGTGAGGCCCTTTTACTGGATAAGTTTATTGGTGTCTCTTTCCTTAGGTTGGAGATTTTGGCCTTTCAAAATTGAAACATGCCACCTTTTTAACAGCAAATTCTGGACGAGGGACAGTAAGTATGCATTTTAGCTTTTTGTTTTGTTCTTTTTTGTTGTCACATCAGATGGGCTAAATTTGGCTGTGCTGTTATTGTTGTAGCCGCAGTGGATGGCTCCTGAAATACTCAGAAATGAACCTTCACAAGCTTTACATTCTGTATTATTTTGCTTATGTTAGTTAACCTTGATGATGTAATGCAAAACCGATTGTTGAACTTAAACCATTGCTCAGCCCTTAGGCCTTTTTTGATTGCACCTTGTTGTTATTGTTGTTGTTACCGTTTCTTGCATATAGTTGTTACTGCTTTTCTATTCGTTGTCATGTTTCTCCCCACCACCCGGCATACATTCTTCCATCCCCAGACCCACTTTGTGTGATTTCACTGGGTATGTTGTTGTTGTTTGGCTAAAGCATGTGTAGGCTTTAAATTGGATAAAGATTTGTTTCTGACCGATAATACGTAGTTTATCCTATTTATTGTACTTGATATTCTTATACACTCAAGACTGTTAAGGTTTTAGGCATGTTGTTTCATGCTGCTGCACATTCTACATAATTAACATCAGTTGCAATGGCTCTCTTGATGTAGTCCTTCCACTGTTGTGCAGATCTCTGATGTCTTCAGTTTCGGTGTGATCTTATGGGAACTAATGACTGAATCTATTCCGTGGAAGCACCTTAACCCCTTAGGTACCTCAATATTTCTTTCACTATATTTAATATTTTAATTTTTTTGGCAGAATATATTCGGCACGGCGCCTCGGGGCGGGGGCGGGGGGTCGCCTCAAGGCACGGGGCCTTGAGGCGGGGGCGGGGGGTCCTTGCCTAGGGGCATGGCACCTAGAGGTGCAGGGGGAGGGGGGGCTGCCTCAGGGCACAGAGCCTCGAGGCTCTTGGGGGAGGGGGTCCTCGGGGCACGGCGCCTCGAGGATCACGGAGGGGGGACGGGAGAGGGGGGTGGGTTATCGGGGCACGGCGCCTCGAGGATCAAGGAAGGGGGACAGGAGAGGGGGGAGGGGAGTGGGTCCTCGGGACACAGCGCCTCAAGGATCCCGGAGGGAAGGGGGTGGGTCCTCGGGGCATGGCGCCTCGAGGATCCCAGGGGGAGGGTGGGTAGGTCCTCGGGGCACGGCGCCTCAAGGATCCTAGGGGGAGGGGAGGGGAAGTTGGTCCTCGGGGCACAGCGCCTCAAGGATCCCGGGGGGAGGGGGTGGGTCCTCGAGGCACGGCGCCTCGAGGATCTTGGGGGGAGGGGGGTGGTTCATCGGGGAACGGCGCGTCGATGATCCCGAGGGGAGGGGGTGGGTCCTCGGGGCACGTCGCCTCGAGGATCCTGGGGGAGGGGGTGGGTCATCGGGGCACGTCGCCTCGAGGATCCTGGGGGGATAGGGGGTGGGTCCTCGGGGAACGGCGCCTTCAGAGTCTAGGGGGGAGGTGGGTCCTCGGGGCACAGCGCCTCGAGGGTCCCGAGGGTGAGGGGGGTCCTCGGGGCATGGCGCCAAGAGGATCCCGGGGGTAAGGGGGTCCTCGGGGTATGGAGCCTCGAGGATCCTGGGGGTGAGGGAGGTCCTCGGGGCACGGCGCCTAGAGGGTCCCCGGGAAGGGGAGAGGGTCCTCGGGGGTGGGGGGCGGGTCCTCGGGGCACGTTGCCTCGACGATCCCGGGGAATGGGGGTGGGTCATCGGGGCACGGTGCCTCGAGGATCTTGGGAGATGGGTGGTGGGTCCTCGGGGCACGGCGCTTAGAGGGTCTCGGGGGGAGGAGCGTCCTCAGGGCACTGTGCCTCGAGGGTCCTCGGGGCACGACGCCTCGAGGAGCACGGCGCCTCGAGGATCTCGGGAGTAAGGGGGTTCCTCGAGGATCTCGGGGGTGAGGTTTGTCCTCGGGGCACGGCGCTTCGAGGATCCCGGGGGTTGGGGTTTGTCCTCTGGGCACTGCGCCTCGAGGATCTCGGGTGGAGGAGGTGGGGTACTTGGGGCACAGCGCCTCGAGGCTCCCAAGGTGAGGGGGCTCACGGGGCAAAGCGCCTCGAGGCTCTAGGGGGAAGGGGTCCTAGGGGCACGGCACCTCGAGGTTCCCGAGGGGAGGGGGAGTCCTCATGGCGCGGCGCCTCGAGTATCCCGAAGGGGAGGCTGGAGGGGAGAAGGCGGTTCTCGAGGCACGGCGCCTCGAGGATCCCGGGGGGAAGGGTGAGGGGAGAAGAGGGGTCCTCGGGGCACAGCGCCTCTGGGATCCCGGGAAGGGGGAGGTGGTGAGAGTCCTCGGGGCACGACGCCTCGGGGATCCCTGGAAGGGGGGAGGGTCCTTGGAGCACGGCGCCTCGTGGATCCCGGGGGAAGGGGTTGGTCCTCGGGGCACGGCGCCTCGAGGATCCTGATGGGATGGGGTTGGGTCCTCGGGGCACGGCGCCTCGAGGATCCCGGGCGACGGGGGATTGGTCCTCGGGGCACAGTACCTCGAGGATCCCGGGGGGAGGGGGAAGGTCCTCAAGGCACGGCGCCTCGAGGATCCGTGGGGGACAGGGTGGGTCCTCGGGGCACGGCGCCTCGAGGATCCCGGGGGATGGGGGTAGGTCCTCAGGGCACGTAGCATCGAGGATTCCGGGGGATGGGGGTTGGGTAGTCGGGGCACGTTGCCTTGAGGATCTCAGGGGATGGGGGGTGGGTCCTCAGGGCACGGTGCCTCGAGGTTCCCGGGGTATGAGGGGTGGGTCCTCGGGGCACGGCATGTCGAAGTTCTCAGACAGAAGAGGCTCCTCGAGGCACGGAGCCTCCAGGGTCCCGGGGGTAAGGGGGTTCCTCGGGGAACGGCGCCAAGAGGATCCCAGGGGTGAGGGGGGTCCTCGGGGCACGGCGCCAAGAGGATCTCGGGGGTGAGAGGGGTCCTCAGAGCTCACCGCCTCGAGGGTCCTGGGGCTCGGGTCCTCGAGGATCCAGGGGGATGGGGGGTAGGTCCTCGGGGCACGGTGCCTCTAGGATCCCGGGGGATCGGGGTGGGTCCTCAGGGCACGGCGCCTCACGGGTCTCGGGGGTAGGGGGTCCTCGAGGGTCCCGGGGGTGAGAGGGTTCCTCGGGACTCAGCGCCTCGAGGATCCCAGGGGTGAGGTGGGTCCTCGGGGCATGGCGCCTCGAAGATCCTGGGGGTGAGGTGGGTCCTCGGTGCACGGCGCCTCGAAGATCCTGGGGGATGGGGTTTAGTAATCAGGGAACAGCGCCTCGAGAATCCCGAGAAAGGGTGTGGGTCCTTGGGGCACAGTGCCTCGAGGATACCAAGGGGAAGGGGGTGTGTCCTCGGGGCACAACGCCTCTAGGCTCCCGGGTGGAAGGGGTCCTCATGGCACGGCGCCTCGAGGCTCTGGAGGGGAGGGGGGTCTTTGAGGCACGGCTCCTCGAGGATCCCAGGGGAGGGGGAGTCCTCATAGCGGAGCGCCTCGAGGATCCCGGGGGGAGGCTGGAGGGGAGAGGAGGGTTCTCGGGGCACAACGCCTCGTGGATCCTAGGGGAAGGTGGAGGGGAAAGGGGGGGAGTCCTCGGGGCACGGCGCCTCAGGGATCCTGGGGGTAGGGGGAGGGGAGAGGGGGGCTCTCGGGGCACGGCTTCTCGGGGATCCCGGGAGGGGGGGTCCTCGGGGCACGGCGCCTCTGGTATCCCGGGGGAGAAGGTGAGGGTCCTCGGGGCATGGTGCCTCGGGGATCCCGGGAAGGGGGAAGGGGGGAGGGGGAGGGCCTCGGGGCACGGCGCCTCGAGGCTCCCGGGTGGAAGGGGTCCTCGTGGCACGGCGCCTCGAGGCTCTGGAAGGGAGGGGGGTCTTTGAGGCACGGCTCCTCGAGGATCCCGGGGGAGGGGGGTCCTCATAGCGGAGTGCCTCGAGGATCCCGGGGAGAGCCATGAGGGGAGAGGAGGGTTCTCGGGGCACAACGCCTCGAGGATCCTAGGGGAAGGTGGAGGGGAAAGGGGGGGAATCCTCGGGGCAAGGCGCCTCAGGGATCCTGGGGGGAGGGGGAGGGGAGAGGGGGGCTCTCGGGGCACGGCGCCTCGGGGATCCCGGGAGGGGGGATCCTCGGGGCACGGCGCCTCTGGTATCCCGGGGGAGAAGGTGAGGGTCCTCGGGGCATGGTGCCTCGGGGATCCCGGGAAGGGGGGAGGGGGGGAGGGGTAGGGCCTCGGGGCACGGCGCCTCCTCGATCCCCGAGGGGGAAGGGTGGTCCTCGGGGCACGGCGCCTCGAGGATCCCGGGGGAGAAGGTGAGGGTCCTCGGGGCATGGTGCCTCGGGGATCCCGGGAAGGGGGGAGGGGGGAGGGCCTCGGGGCACGGCGCCTCCTCGATCCCCGAAGGGGAAGGGTGGTCCTCGGGGCACGGCGCCTCGAGGATCCCCTACGGGGGAGGAGTCCTCGGGGCTCGGTGCCTTTGGGATCTCGGGGGAGGGAGTCCTCGGGGATCCCGGGTGGGGGGAGGGGGGGGGTCCTCGGGGCACGGCGATTATGGGATCGCGGTAGAAGGGAGGGGATGAGGGTCCTCGGTGCACGGCGCCTCTGTGATCCCGGTAGGAGGGAGGGGGTGAGGGTCCTCGGGGCATGGCGCCTCTGGGATCCCGGTAGGGGAGAGGGGGTGAGGGTCCTCGGGGCACGGCGATTATGGGATCACGGTAGGAGGGAGGGGGTGAGGGTCCTCGGGGCACGGCGCCTCTGGGATCCCGGTAGGAGGGAGGGGGTGAGGGTCCTTGGGGCATGGCGCCTCTGGGATCCCGGTAGGGGGGAGGGGATGAGGGTCCTCAGGGCCCGACGCCTCGGGGATCTCGGGAAGGGGGGAGGGAGGAGGGTCCTCGGGGCACGGCGCCTCGAGGATCCTGGGGGAGAATTGAGGCTGGGGTAAAGTTTGTTGAATTAGCAAGACACATCTGTTGCATTTCGACTAATAAAGGAGTTAGGACAACGGGTGCGTGTTTCTCTTTTTGTTCTAGATTACTGAGGTTAGTTTGTTTTATAAACAAAAGTAGAATAATTTGTTTTTATTTGGATAGATACGTTCTTTACCTTGAAGGAGGGAAAAGAAATAATAATCTAAAATTGGGAACAGACTATTCACACTTGTAATACAACAAGAAATATTTTACTGATAACTGATTAAACAATTAAGGTTATCATCCTCTTGATTTTGTTAGATTCAAAAGCAAACAGAAAAAACATTAATTTTGATAATGACAAGCAGAAAAACATTACTTAGTATTTACACAGAATATCATAAAGAACTAGAAATAACAAGATATTGATGATAATTGTAAAAATGACTTTTTTGCTCTGGGCTTGAGCCAAACCCTCGTTGGCTAACTTGAACAACTGAGCTTGAGCTGCTGAGCCTTGTCTGAACTGAGTGCTGTAGCAAAATTGTTCTTGACTTGTTCAGCAAAGAAGCTGTGCCTTCCCTGACAGTCCATTGGTATGTTGGTTTGAAAGTGCTTGCAGCAAGTTCATGTTTGAGCCCCCTGGAGCACTAACCACGCTGAATGCACCACCAACAGTTCCCCACCAACCAAACAAGCCTCATATCAGTCCCGGGTGAATCCTCTAGTAACTGCAATCATATCATTAACAATAAGACGCTGCATATTGAAGTTAAGAATGTAAACTAATAGCCTTTTTGACCAAGCTTCTGGGAAGCCAAAAGTGGTTATTTTTAGAAACATTTTTGAACATTGACCAAGCACACGCTACTGCTCTAAATATTGCAGAAGTATATCAAATTGATTATCCAAATGCAAAGTAGTCTCTGCAAAAGTACTTATTAAAATAAGCAGATTTAGAAAGTTTGGCCAAACAGGTTATAAAGTTGACGATGTTAGTAAAATTACTCGTACTTATAAAAAAAAAGATGTGAACTTACTCGTATGTAAAAGGAGGTGATGGTGTTGGGGTAGCAGGAGTGCTTGGAGTGCCAGGGTCAATGATAGGAGTAGTTGGTGGGCGTTCAATAGTGGGTGTGGAGGGGGTACTAGGTATAGGGGTAGGTGTACTTGGAGTGTGGGGATAGTAGCCACCACTATGACCACCTGAAGGAGAAGCTGGGTTAGGGTCATGATGCTGCCCTCCTTTTGGAGGGTTACCACAGTTTGCTGGTGGTTTGCTTCCATGGCTACCGCTTCCATGAGATGGAGTTGCATGATAGGGTGGTGTGCTTCAAACCTGTTATCCACAAAATGAATTGTAAGAGTGAAGACAGTAAAAAAACTTGAGACACTTTCGAAATAGTATAGGTTTAAATGCTTCCACCTAAAGGCGAAAACTCCAAACTTAGTAACTAGCCTAATAAAGGGCGCTTGTATTGAAGAATCCCATTATGAAACCAACCGAACAAATAATGTGGGAGTGAATGCGAACAATTAAAAAAAAAACAACAGGAACACCAATATAAGGTGCAAGGTCTTTGATACTTTACAATTTTATAATTTATAGTGTTTTCCATTTAGCAAACACTATGCTTAGGAAATTGTTAAGGTAATCTATAAAAATGGCCACTAAGTTTTTTTTTCAAGTGCAAATAACAAAATATATATGGAGGGTAAAGAGACATGTTGATGGACTTTCGGTATGTGGATCAGGAGTGTAGTAATTCTTCTGTTCTTCAAAAGAAGCAAAATGCCAGCCTCGAGGAGGGGGGGCCTGCCTTGAGGTGGAGGGGCTTGCCTCAAGGCGGCAGACCAGCCTAGAGGCAAGGGGAAAGCCTCGGGGTGGGGGCCTGCCTCGGGGCGACAAGGCCTTCCTCAGGGCAGCAGGGCCTGCCTCGAGGCAGGCTCGCGGCGGCGAACGCCTGCCCTAGGGGGGCAGCGGGGGCCTGCCTCAAGCGGGGCGGGGTGGGCGAGCCTACCTCAGGGTGGGGTGGGCGAGCCTACCTCGGGGCTGGGTGGGGCAGACCTGCCTCAAGGTGGGGCAGAGCGGGCCTACCTCAGTGCGAGGCGAGGCAAAGCAGGGCGGGCTGGCCTATGGGCGGGCCTGCCTCGGGGCAGGGGGGGCTGCCTCAGGGTGGGTCTGTCCAGGCCTCGGGGCGTGGTGGGCCAACCTCGGGGTGGGGGGGCCTGCCTCAGGCCTGTCTTGATATTTGTTGAACTAAAGTGATAAGGTGTTTGCTTAAATGTTTCTTAATGTGTAATTGGAGCGAGTGAGTTCACATTACATGTTGTTGATTGAGTTAAGCCTTATAGGCTAGTTGAAGTACTCGTGGTTGATTGCTTGTTCATGAAGTCCTCTAAGAGTACTGTATGAGCAGAGGTGCAGTTAATTGAGATAATCTTTAGTACTTTCAGTGCATTTAAGCCTGATTCTTGAAGCTTTTGAAGCTGTCCTTTCCTCTTAAGTCAGCTGCTACTCTGTTATTTTGCCATCTGATCAGTTGGTGCTTTTGTTAGAGTTTCTATACAATAGAGGTTTGCTTTGCGCAGGTGCGTCGCATTCATTCGATGGTTGATAAAGCAAAATCACTCGGTGATCAACCATCACAGGAGGAATTTTACATGTTTCGTGCAATGGTTCGGAATGAAGGAGAAAGATGCTTGAGTATGTGCACGAGGCTGATAGAATTCACGTACAAGCTGATTGTATTGCTATTTGACTTTTAAGCATTTTATGGACAAGTTAAAAATGAGGCCAAGAACTCCCCTGGGAAGATTTTGAGAATCCGACAGTGACGTGAAGGTATCTTTTGTGTTTTTCTTAAAATTATTATGGTTATGTCGAATAAACATTGTGTTGTGGTTTCGTGAAGGTATCTTTCGTGTTTGATTACTGGATGAGCTATTCGAAATCGGATTAGAGTAGTGTTGTTAACTGAAAATGTGTAGTTTTCTCAACTTTATGGAACCATGCTCTCGCAGCTAGAGAAAAACAGACTAGTCTCTGTAAATATGCTCTCTAAATCAATTTTCAATTTGATACTCTTATGCCCCAGCCACTAGTTGATACTCTTATATATATAAAGCATCTTGTTTATGATCAGGGCTGTGAAGAAGTAAGGACTTAGTCAGATGCAGGGATACTAAGGCTGCAGCTAGCATATGAGGAATCTATAGTAAAGGTGTTCTTGAATTTTAGAAGGGAAATGGTTTGATGTTTGTGAGGTAATCTGTTAGATTAACTCCATATGGGAGTTCCCATTGAAAGTGGTGGAGTAACTGAGCCCAAGGAAGTCCAATATTAGCTAAACCAAATTATATTCCTGGACACATCCTTCTTCCCGCACCAAATGGAATCAAAAGAGCATCTTGCTCAGCTGGATCGTAAAACTCTGTGATGTGAAATAACCACATGGTATCATGAAATCAAAAGAACAAGTTATTGTTATTTTTAATTAATTGATCTTTAAACTGTACACCAACAACAACAACAAGAATTTATTGTTATTTTTAATTAACTGATCTTTTATATGGACTACAGAATTTTCAACTTCTGCAGACTTCATCAGAGGCATCATCAGAGGCTGATAAAAAGAGGTGGATACTTAATGATTTCGACATTGGGAAGCCTCTTGGAAGAGGAAAGTTCGGTCATGTATAGCTAAGGAGAAAAGGGTAAGTCCTTTAAACCTTTACATGTGAAGAATGGCTGATAAAGCTACTTACTTTTTCAATGCCTCGGATTCATGCATTTCGAGTGAGAATCTCTCATTCAACATATTAGTTATCTGCTATGGCAATGGTGGGAGGTTGGGGATGATACCTTGTGGACATGGCTTAAAAGACTTTTCGAATACTATTAGATAGACTTAACATTCTACAATCACATTCCAATACTAAGGTTACTTGTTTCTTGGAAACAGAGCAATCATATCGTCGCGTTAAAAGTGCTGTTCAAGAGCCAGCTAAAACAGTCCCAGGTTGAACATCAGCTTCGTCGTGAAGTTGAAATACAAAGCCACCTTCGCCACCCATACATTCTGAGGCTTTACAGTTACTTTTATGACCAGGTAACTTGTCGTTACCTCTTCTGCATTGCTTCTTCTCAATTTTTGGTCTTAAGAACTTTCAAGAGACTGATGATAGCAATTACTAATGCAGAAACGTGTGTATTTGATCCTGGAATATGCTGCCAAGGATGAACTCTACAAGGAGCTATACAAATGCAAATATTTTAGTGAGCGACATGCCGCAACTGTAAGTTCTTGTTGAATTTTCCCTTAAAATTTTCAGTTTTTGGCCCATTCTAGATAGCCTTGACTATGAACAGATTTTTATAACTTCAACATTTAAATTATACTCATGCCCTTTACATCTACTTTCAAACTGGCAAGTTCTCTATTTTTTCCTTTATCTTGGGTCTTGGAGCAGTATGTTGCATCATTAGCTCATATGCTGTCATGGGAAGCGCGTAATACACAGATATGAAGCCGGAGAATCTTTTGGTTGGTGCACATGTATAAATTTAGCATTGCTAAACAGTATATACAATGCATTGCAGTAAAATGACAGCTGAAATTAATTATTTTTAATATTTCTGCTTTTAGGGTGAACTCAAAATTGCAGACTTTGGGTGGTCAGTGCATACCTTTAATCGAAGGCGTACTATGTGTGGTGCTAGACTATTTGCCACCTGAGATGGGTATGCATGTTATATGTTTATATGCAAAAAAAAGTTACATTAGCATGTTTTCATGTTATACAAGATGTCAGAAGTTTTATTCTAGAGATACTATATTACCATGACTTCATGTGGTGTTGTTTTTTCGTTTAAAATTTCTTTTATTTTGTTGTACATTGCTTTTTACCTTCACATGGGCGTGTATGAGAGTTTAGCTTTTAGCACTATCCCCATTTAATGAAGAGCAGTTCATTATGAAAATCTTTGACATATCTGATGAAGTTAAAGAACAGGTAAAAGACATTTGTTGTCGATGGATACATCTCTTGATGTGCAATTCTTCTTTTCCAGGTAGAGCTTGTCCTTTCTCAGTTCCAAAGAGCCAAAGGGAGGGTCGATGCTGAACTCCATGAGGATCTATTGTCCCTTTACAGCAAGAGTAATGATGCTGCTATAGATCCAGCTATCCTAAGGAAATTGGTCGAGAAGTTACAGCTGACTGGAATATATGATCTCATACAAGAATCGTGTGCTTTGCTGGGATAGACAAGATGGTCACTGCTACTGATGAAGATCCAGAGGAAAGGATAGACAAGATGGTCACTGCTACTGATGAAGATCCAGAGGAAAGGATAGACAAGATGTCACTGAGACTGAGAAAAAATGTCGTTGAACTTTCAATTTTACCCTAAATGACATGCTAATATATCCATAAAAATGTCATTATCATGTTTAAGACCACAAGTTATATTGAATATGTGTCAAAAAAACACCTGTCGTATAAAAATGAAACAGAGCAAAATGACAACAAAGAAAATAAACAGGAGATAGAAAGCCTTAAAGGCCTAACTGATTCCAATTTAAATAATGGATGCCATATGCAGCCAATATAATTTTGCTTATAATCTAATCGAACTATAGGTCAATGTGATGCATATATAAGCCATTATCTAAGTAGACAAATTTATGAGGCAAACCATATCAAAAGACTTTCCAATAAACCAAATAAGCCGTCGATTAACGTGACTTTCCAAGTTTTGATAAAAGGAATACAAATTCAAAATGCCATGTCCTGTGGCATGTTGCTAAGCGCTTGCATTGTGCTGCTTGCAACATTCAAAAGTTGCAAATACTCATCTGCTCCGTCAACAAGACACTGCAGAAAAAGGAAAACATAAGAACTTCCTTGTCCGCTAATTTTGCCGGAAACAGTCAATTCTATAGTGCTGATACATTACTGCACTAAGCTGAACTCCAATTCTATGGGAGAATGTCAGATGACACTCTCGTTAATACAGAACTCATAGCACACGGTTATTCATTAGTCAGTACTCCAGTTCCCCGGAAAAGAAAAAAATAACCAAAAATAATACTCACGTCTCATTTTGTAAGACACTTTTATCATTTAAAGAGTCCAAACAAGTTGTACTTTTGACTACAATTTTTACAAACACTTTCTATGTATGAAAACAGTTCTACTTTGACTGCAAATTAAGAAATCAATGTACGAATTGATGCTGAAAAATAAATGTTGGACCCTCGTAGTTCTAACCCCATCATTCTTTCAGAGATGGAGGAAATAAAAAATAAAACACAACGGAGTATAAACAGTAATAATCACTCTAACAACAATACTATTAGAGTGAGATGAAGAAGAGAAATAACCTTGTCTGCTTCAGCAAATTTCTTGCACGTTCTTGCTTTCTGTTCATCAGAAATGTCGTCAGCATCAACTACTATATCATACAACTGAAAGAAGCAGCATGTTAGTACAAAATGTTGGCATGGTTTAATGAAAAGTGAGATGATACACAGATATTGGGACCTGAGACAGCATCTGAGAAACAGGATACCCTTCTGCAATGACATTGTTCACTTCTTTGTTTGCCAAATCAAAATTGCCACTTCTGCAAGCTGAGAATATAGCCTGAACAACTTCATTTGGGATGACCTGATCATAATAATTGCACGTCAGTTGCTAAAATAAGTGTAGCAGCCTAGTATTTAAGTGCAAAAAGGGCAGAAGGGTGGGCTTAGACTCCCCTAAGTATTGAATAAGTGTACAAACTTGGAATTGGACCAGCTAACTCAGACAATTTCTCAGTTATAAACCAAAAGTAAGTATCGACCATGACTTTAGATGTGAGTTTATATGGTTAAAACAATTGCAGCAATAGCTAAAATCTATTAGAAATGAATAAATGAAACTGATTTCCTGAAATCAAGTTACACTACATGTATCTTAAGATTTTTTATTTTTCATCAAAGAAAGAAGCACATTAAAGCAGGTTGTCACTTTCACAGACATGGAAGTACATCAATAATCTAAAGGATGATTCTTTCAAGAAGTATCCTTTAGGATTGGGAATGGCACCTCTGTTAAGTTTTGGAAAGACAAATGGTTGTTTAATATTCCTCTAAAAGACTCCCATCTAGACTCTTCCTCATAGAAGCAGAACCAGACTCCACAGTTGCAAGCAACAGGGATGGAAACATTTGGGATATTCCCAGAAGCTCCTTATCAGCTTGAATATTCCTCTCATATATACTTGACATTCCCTCCATTAGCTTCTGCAGTTGATCTTGAATCTGAGAAAGTTTCCCATCAACTTCCTCACTTGATTTATCTTGATTCTTGTCACGAACTACCATGATTATTGAGCCGAGAATCAGTGGCTCTGATACCAATTGATGCAATTAAGCAATCTGTAATGGAATTAGTTAATCTAGGAGATGGAACTCGAAGAAGGTGATAGCCAAATCAGGGTTATAACCGAGAATTGAGGCTGGGTTGGATGTAGAAGAGAGAGAGAATCAGATTTTACTTCATGAATGAATAATCTTACATGCAGTTGCTACATTTATAGAACTGAATCTACTAACAGAATCTGAAATTACAACTGCTACAGCTAACAACTCCAACAAACTCTAACTAACTTGCCACATCACCTAACTACTGTTGCCACCTCAGCTCGTGTACACCTAACTTGTATCAATGCCCCTTGCTGAAGAAAATCCTTGTCCTCAAGGATGAAATGTAGGGAACCTATGCAGAAACTCAGATTCAAACTCCCAAGTAGTTTGAGTGTCATCAATACCAGACCACTTCACCAAGACTTGTCCCACTGCTCTATTACCCTTCTTCACAAGCCTTCTGTCTAGAACAGCTTCAGGACTAGGACAATAGGGACTGGAAAGGTGGAAAACCGGAGGATGATTGATGACGGAGGGCACTTCAAGGCATCTCTTTAGTTGGGAAACATGGAAAACTGGGTGAATAAGAACATCAGCCGGTAGCAACAACCTGTAAGCCACTGCTCCAATCTTAGCATCAATAGGATAGGGACCATAGTACTTAGCAGCCAATTTAGGCAAAGTCCTAACAGCAAGAGAAACTTGTCTATACGGTTGGAGCTTCAGATAAACCCATTCTCCCACCTCAAATGATCTATCAGTCCTATGTTTATTAGCAATATCCCACATTCTTTCTTGAGCCCTGAGAATATGAAACTTCAACAACTGAATTATGGACTCTCTGGCAGCCAAGGACCTGTCCACCATATCAGTAGAAGCTTCACCGGTCAAATAAGGGAGATGGATAGGAGGTTTTTGCCCATACAATACCTCATAAGGCGTACACTTAATAGTGGTATGGTAGGTGGTGTTGTACCACCATTCAGCTAAAGGCAAATAAGAACACCACTCCTTAGGCTTGTCAGAACAAAAACACCTCAAGTATGTTTCTAGGGTTCTGTTCAAAACCTCTGTCTGACCATCCGTTTGAGGATGGTAGGCAGTAGATCTTTGCAATTGAACACCCTGCAAGCTAAACAACTCTTGCCAAAAGTTACTAAGGAAAATTGGATCTCGATTACTGGTCAAAGTGTTAGGCATGCCATGGAGCTTAAAGATATTGTCAAGGAAGCACTGAGCCACTGATTGAGCAGAGTATGGATGGGACAAAGCCAAGAAATGCCCATACTTGCTTAACCTGTCTACAACAACCAAAATAACCCCCTTGCCATTACACTTGGCCAGACCCTCAATGAAATCCAAACAAATGTCAGTCCACACCCCATCAGGCACTGGTAGAGGTTGTATCAACCCTGGGCTTGCCGCAACATCATACTTATGTTGTTGGCATATATCACACTTGTTAATGAAGTTTCTAGTATCTTGTACTAGTGTTTTCCAATAGAACAAAGACTGCAACCTTTTAATAGTGGCATCCATGCCAGAATGACCCTTTCGAGTAGAGTCATGCCAAAGTGCAATGATAGACCTTTTGAGTTCAGAATCAGCACCAACCACCAATCTACCCTTCCACCTTAACTGATTGTTATGCCAAGTAAAAGATTTATAGGGCAATGTCTGCACCTTAGCAATAATTCCTTGCAATGATTGATCAGAGTTCCAGGGAGCTTTAATCTAATCCAATAGAGAGTCATGAGGACTGAGCAATGAAATTGCCAATAGCTCAGCATCACGTTTCCTGGACAAAGCATCAGCAGCCTTGTTCTCAACCCCTTTCTTGTATTCAATACAAAAATCAAAAGCCATGAGCTTGGAGATGCAAGCCACTTGGAAATCAGTATGGATATGCTGATTCAGCAGATATTTCAGTGCTTTCTGATCAGTTTTGACAATGAACTGCCTCCCTAACAAGTGATGAGACATTTTGAAACAGCAAAAATAAGTGCTAACAACTCTCTATCATAGACACACATAGCTTGATGTCTGGGAGCTAAAGACTTGCTAATGAAAGCAATTGGATGCCCATTCTGCATCAACACAGCTCCAATACCCTTGCCACTAGCATCTGTCTCCACAACAAATGGTTGCCCATAATCAGGCATGGCTAGAACAGGAGCAGAAACCAAAGCTAATTTTAGCTCTTCAAATGCCTTAGTGGCAGCATCACTCCATAAGAACCCCTCTTTTTTTAGCAAGTCATGTAATGGTCTACAGATTGCCCCAAATCCTTTTATGAACTTTCTGTAATACCCAGCAAGACCTAAGAACCCTCTCAACTGTTTAAGGTTAACAGGAAGTGGCCACTGCTGAACAACCAATATTTTCTTTGAATCAGTAGCTACACCATCTGCACTAATAATAAGGCCTAAATACTCCACCTTAGACACACCAAAAGCACACTTAGACATTTTAGCATACAACTGATGTTGAACCATAAGATCAAACACAACCTTAACATGATCAATATGAGTAGCCATAGTCTTGCTGAAAGTCAAGATATCATCAAAGAAAACCAACACTGATTTCCGCAATAACGGTTTGAAAACAGAGTTCATAAGGTTTTGAAATGAAGAGGGAGCATTAGTCAAGCCAAAAGGCATAACCAAGAACTCATAATGTCCTTCATGAGTCCTGAAGGCTGTTTTATGTGTATCACCCTCACTCATCCTTAATTGGTGATAGCCAGCTCTAAGATCTATCTTAGAAAATACAGAAGCTCCACATAATTCATCTAAGAAATCTTCAATTATGGGTATAGGAAATTTATCCTTTACTGTCAACTGATTTAACTCCCTGTAATCAACACATAACCTCCAACTCCCATCCTTTTTCCCTACTAATACCACAGGAGAAGCATAGGGACTGGTACTATGTTGGATTACTCCTTGATTTAACATCTCCTGAACTAGTTTTTCTATAATGTCCTTTTTTATACCAGGGTATCTATATGGTCTTTTATTCACTGGGTTTGCAGATTCAATGAGAGGTATTTCATGATCAAATGATCCTCTATGAGGAGGTAGTGTAGTTGATGCTTCAAAGATACTAGAATACTGCTGCACTAAGGCAGATAATGCAGGATGTAACTTTGTACCTTGTGTAGCCTGTATGTTACGACAATATGCTTCTGGCACTTCAGTACTAACCACTTCCATCATGTAGAAGTGAGCTTCAGATCCCACCCATTTGATCAAAGGAACTGGCCTTTGATGATTTGAGTTGGCTACTGGCTCCTCTCAACACGTGCTTCTTCCCTTGAAACATGAACTCTATGGTTCTGTTCTTAAAATCAAACATAATTCTTCCAAGAGTATTTAACCACAGTACTCCCAATACAATATCCACATTTCCTAACGGCAATAACAAGAAGTCAGATGAGAAGGTAGTACCCTGTAGTAGCCATTGAAAGTTCTTACAGACTGAAGCAGTTTGCACTTGTCTACCATCTGCCACACTAACAGATTGTTCATCTATAGCACTAGCAGTGCAACCTAACTTCTTGGCCACCTCCTGGTCAATGAAGTTGTGGGTGCTTCCAGTGTCAATTAAGACTCGAAGGGCCTCTTCTCATGATATCCAGTCACCCTAATGGACTGATAACCAATAGCTCCAGTGAAAGCTTGCAATGAAATAGTCATGAGGTCATCCCCTGCCTGTGGACTTTCAGTCACTTCTTGTACTATCTCATTTCCTTCCCACTCCATGAATCCATCATCTTCCAGTAACTCCACCATGAACAACTGCTTGTTGGCTCTGCAATTATGGCCTACTACATACTTTTCATCACAGAAAAAACACAAGCCCTTACCCCTTTTTGCATCCATTTCAGCAGTAGTCAATCTTCTAAACCTATTTGGCTTAACAAGATTAGACTGGTGTGTTGGTGGTTTTTGATAATTCTGAGACTCTAATTGATTTGGAGTAGGCAAAATAGCTTGAGCCTCAAAAACACCCTCCTGTAGCCTAGCAACCTTGTAAGCCTGCATTAAAGTTCTTGGTACTTGAATCTTGACTGCTTTGTTCAATTCTAGTTTCAACCCACCTAAAAAACAACTTATAGCATTCTCAGTTGATAGATTGACCCCTGTTAATAACCTATCAAATTCTGCCTGGTAGTCCCTAACACTACCAATTTGCCTGAGGTTTTTTAATGCCTCCATTGGATCTTCAAATCCTTCTCCAAATCTCTCATTCAAGGCCAACACATACTCTGTCCACGAAAGGTCATTAGCAGCATTTCGAGAATTCATATATGACCTGTGCCAAGCAATAGCTTCACCGTCCAGATGGATTGAAGCTACCTTAACCCTTTGCTCGAAAGGAACTTCATCCATAGAAAAAACTTGATCAACTTTGTACAACCAAGTATGTAAATCACAACCAGAAAAATGAGGGAAATCTAGTTTAGAATATCGAGTGAAAAAATTTCCATTACCATTATACCCAGCTCCTCTACCATGCGAATCCCTATTCCGACCTTCATTATGAACCCCTACTGGACAGCTCCTATTTGTTCAGATTCTGCTCTTCCCTGCTCTTTTTCTTTTTCCTTCAGTGCCATAGAACCTAGGGTTTCCTTAATTCCCAGAAGCTCCTTATCAGCTTGAATATTCCTCTCATATATACTTACATTCCCTCCATTAGCTTCTGCAATTGATCTTGAATCTGAGAAAGTTTCCCATCAACTTCCTCACTTGATTTATCTTGATTCTTGTCACGAACTACCATGATTATTGAGCCGAGAATCAGTGGCTTTGATACCAATTGATACAATTAAGCAATCTATAATGGAATTAGTTAATCTAGGAGATGGAACTCGAAGAAGATGATAGCCAAATCAGGGTTATAACCAAGAATTGAGGCTGGGTTGAATGTAGAAGAGAAAGAGAGAATCAGATTTTACTTCATGAATGAATCATCTTACATGCAGTTGCTACATTTATAGCTACATTCATAGGACTGAATCTAATAACAGAATCTGAAATTACAACTGCTACAGCTAACAACTCCAACAAACTCTAACTAACTTGCCACATCACCTAACTACTGTTGCCACCTCAGCTCGTTTACACCTAACTTGTATCAACAGCCCTCAAAGATGCCATACTAATTCAGGATAATCTAAAAAAAGAAAAGGATCTCGCCGTTGAACAGATGTTATATGTCCCAAAAAGACTCAAGAGTTGGTTAACTTTTTTTTGCACTGCCCTGTTGCAGCAGACCTATGGAACATGTTAACAGTAAAATTTGGAATCAGTTGGACAACCTCAAACAGCTTAAAAGGAGCAGTTGAAAGTTGGAGCATATCGAAAGTAGATAGAGTCATCACGAATATCTGGCACATGATCCCAGCATGTATTTTTTGGTGTTTATGGACAGAGAAGAACAGCAGATACTTTGATGGGACTTCAACTCCTAAATGTGCTCTAAAATCTAAGTGTTTAGTTAACCTTTTTAGTTGGAGCAAATTATCCCACGTTAATGATGCTATCCCCTTTTAGAATTTATTAGCTCCCTCTCATTGGCTTAGAAGCCTTGAACTTTTCCTCATGGTTTTAAACTCCCAGCTTCTATTAGTTTTTTGCAGTGTATGGGGCTTTAACCTTTCTTTGTAAAGCTTTATGCATCTTTCTAGATGCTTTTCAATACAACTTACTTCATCAATTTAAAAAAAAAAAGATTGAATATAAATGTATTGCTACAAGTAGTCAACTCATGATAACAGATGTTTGCAAAATCACCATGGAACTCCACGAGTGATTATATTTGAAATAAGTAAGGAGCATACAGTATGCATGCTCCAATTTGAAGAGCATTGTTGAGAAATTGTCCAGGTTGTATATTAGAATCTTTAAATTTTCAATTAAGAATTCGTAATTTTTGACACCAATCAAAAGGATTTTATGCTTGCTTTCTCATTTTAAGATATTTAAAGATATTATCTTATCCTCATAGCTTAAAATGACTAGTCAAGCAAGACATTCCAAAACATTTTCTCTTCTTTTCCTTAGTTTTAACTACTACTACTCCTAAAATTGGTAAATAAACTTTCTCAGATTAAGCACATCAGCATAGCCCAATTATCAAAAGCTCAGATGCCAAAGAAAATGCTGAAATTTATAATAGCCATCATTAGAAATAAAAGGAATAAATTAGAACCACGCATAAAAACGCAGTCTTAATAAGGAGAATGTCTTAAACATCTAGATACTGCTACATTAATAACCTGTTTGGATTAGCTTATTTTAGGTGCTTTTAAGCAGTTTTGTAGTGTTTGGGTAAAATAAAAAAAGTGCTTATAAGCACTTATTTTCAAGCCAAAACAAGTCAAAAGCCATAAGTTAGAATTTTCTTTGGCCTTTGGCTATAAAGTCCTAAGCCAAAGCCCATCCAAACAGGCTCTAAGTATTATATACATCAAGGTAAAGAAAAGGCCTGATGCATAAATCAACAATTTTCCATCCCAATAATTTTGATAGATGAACGCATTGATCTTGTGAAAGCTTACAGATGATCCCCTAGTTGGTCTAAAAGCAATATCAAACTAACACTATAGAACCATATATGAACTTACCCCAGACACGCTAATCAGTTCCTTCGCTGATATGGAAGATCCAAATAACCGAGCAGCACTCTGCAGCAATTCAAAATGTTACCAATCAATTCAATGGTTGATAATATAGTCAGGAAGTAAAAGATGGCAAGAACGCAGAGGCTTGAAATTGCATAATATTTATTCCTTCCACAGAACAATAGGGAGAGCTTCATTTTACTGAAATTGCAGCAGCAGCAGCATCTCATAGCTGAACAAGTGTGTCTAATGTCTATGATATTGATTATGGGTATGATGTTCCACTCTCACCTTTTTTTTCCATCATCAATAAATGGGATTACTCCTTTACTTCTCCTGTCCTACGTATTTTTTCATCTCAGAGAAGATAACTAGAACTGCATATATAGTTCATATCCTTGTTCTTTCCACTGCATAGTCCAAAGATATAATCTAGAACCAAGCAGATGATATTTAGATAAATCAAAGCAGAGAAATCTTTTCCTCTGATTCATGAAGAAAGGTTCTTTTTATAGGTGTTTTTCTCTGTCCTTGTGCAGAGCCAACTAGCAATTCTTTTAGCTTCTTTTCCTAATATTAAAATATGTAGAAGGCAAAAGAAAATTCATCTTACTTGTAAGTATGTAATAGCCCTTCGCAAATCACCTTGAGAAATGGAACTGAGGGTAGAAAGAGCCTGCAATCAGATGACACACTCCTATATATAGCTTAATTCCAAAGTGACAATTGAACCATCAATTAAATGAATGAAGCAAACAGCTTTTACAAACAAGGAATCAAATAACTATATCCACACACACCTCTGAATCTAGATTAAGACCTTCCTCTTTACAAATATGCAATATTCGGCTGCCCATTATTTCTTCAGGAAGTGGCTTGAATCTAAACTTCGCACATCTGGAAGCGAGTGGCTCTATGATCCTAAACCAAAGAAGATTATTCAATTTATTACTGTTCTACCAACAATGTACTTAGATCAATAACTTATCACGTAATCAAAGAAAATGGCTTACTTACAAGAAAACAAAAAACAAGCATCATGCCACAGGAAGTCTTTTTTTGTCTCAGGTTAAAATATCATCTAGTGTAACCACCTTATATCATGTAGATGAACAAATGATTAACTCAAACTTATTTGTGTGTCAATAGGTTCTTTTGAAAAAAATATTCAATAGCATAGTGTTAGAAAACAATGACTTAAACATAAAGGTGGAAAAGGAAAAAAAGAACATTTCTCAGGAAGGGAAGACGTGACAAGACCAGAAGGTCATAAGCCAATGAAAAGCATTGAGCCTTCAATACAATTTCTCTCCATGATATATTTATCATTGTCTTCCCTACTCCTCCTTAAAGCTTAAGCACATTCAACAGAAAGCTTGAAAGATCTTTTAAGTTAACCACAAAATGTGCACAAATGTCAATCATCAAAAAACCATAATGATTTTCTTTCAGCAAAAATGACTTTTGCCAGGCAACAACAACAACAACAATATACCCAGTGTATTCTTACAAATGTGGTCTTGGCTAGGTAGAGTTTATGCAGACCTTACCCCAAAAGTCAGCAAAAATGACTTTCCAGGCATTCATCTTAATCTTGCATTTATTCCAACCAAACGTATATGGTAATAGCTAGATAAGTCAAATCACAGATGCACCTTTTTCCCATCTAGAAAATCCGAAACTTATGGCAAGAGATTCCACTCATGACAGCAGAGGCATCTTGAAATAGCTTCAGGTTCATAGTTTCTCAAGCCCAAAAAGTTATCTTTGGTTGCACTAGCTATGACTAATGTGTTTATTTCTCCTAGACATATTGGTGCTCTATAATACCATAGAAAAGAAAACAATGTCGTAACTAGCCCTTAATATCTCAGATTCATCATGATAAAATTATCCTATCTTTAGAGTGAAACAATTTTGTTCCTACTCCAAACTATTTTCACACATACCATTCAAACAACTTAAATTATCCTATCTTTAGAGTGAAACAATTCTGTTCCTACTCCTAACTATTTTCACATATACCATTCAAACAGCTTAAAGAAGATCAAACTGAATAAAAAGCAAGCCAAAGGCACAAATATGTAAAACAAAGAGAGTGGATGAAACCAATTGCACACGTAAACTGGCACTTATCCACCAATATTCACATCACAGTTAAACTATTTAATGTCCCCAGCAATCCTCACACCACGATGCCACAAACAAATAAACCAAAAAAAGGATCAGCCAAGTTTTGTTTGCAAAATAAATTCATTAAATGTTGTAAATAGGCGACATGCATTTCAAGTGAAAAGACAAGGTTGATTTCATGGACAGATACGTCTGATACGAAGCACTACTTCCACTTAGCCACATAATCGACTTTCATCACTGAGCTTGTTTCAGCTTTCCTATACCTATAAGAGAAAAGGGGGAAAAAATAGCTAAAACATAAAAGAGCAAAACTCAATCAAGTTTCACCACAACTATTCAAGGATCATTTAAAGATAAAACTCCAATCTACTTGTTATATGGAACTGACGAGAAGGCTTAAATCAGATTTCAGAATTATTTAATTATTTAAGATTTTGGCAATATAACGCCAATTCTACAGTTGCAGACCATAGAATATACAACCCTTCTTTATAGTTGATTTTCTTCCATCAACGAAAATGATTTCAACAGAAATAGTAAAGCTGATTTTCAAGGGCAGAATAATCAATTTATGTGGGAAAAAAATCAATTAATGTGTTGTGATTTACAAACAACCCTGTAAGAAGAGCAAAGGAAATCGAAAAGACATAGATTAGAAAAAAAAATGCAGATGATATCAAACCTGCTGATGTAATTACAAATGAAGAAGAATCTTGTAACTTTTGAATATGTCTCCATAGTTCGTCGCAAGGCATTCTGCAAATCCAAGTGTTAGGTCAAATTTATGTAGTTTATTAGCAAACAAAGTAAGGCAACTCACTTGAGCATCTTGAGTCATTGAATCTGCTTCATCAAGGATTATGATCTTAAAAGGTGGGCAGGGATAACCACTGAAATGAGTAAGGAAGATATGCTGTTAAACATTAAAGAAAAAGAGAGGCTTAAAATGCATTAAAAACTGAGCTAGACAAGACAAAAGTATACCTTTGCCGATTAGAACCTACAGCAACAGCAGCAAAGTTCTTAATTTTTGTGCGAACTACATTGATACCACGGTCATCACTAGCATTTAGCTCCAATACCCTCGACTTATATAGCTCAGGTCTGTCAAAGAAGAATTCATTGGAAGACGATATATACATACAGAAAGTAAGGCAGGAAAAAGGAAACAATAGCAGAAACTCATAAGGCCAAGTTTGATAATATGATTTCTCTTTTGTCATAAAATATGAATAGCCGCTTGTCCATGAATGTATCCACTAATCTCAAAAACAAGCATGAGAAACTCCACAAGGAAACCCACCAAGAAGATTCTTGACAGGTAGTGAATTTTACCAATTAAAATGTTCAAAGAAGGAAGTACTCATCTCTTAAACTTATCACATTAGTTTGACAGATTCCAGAAGAATTCACTAAACTAAGTATAGGGACTAGAAAAAACAATAGGCATGTATGTTTAACATTACTCAAGTATAGTTTAAAATCCTAAACAGCATATGGACATAGAATCAAGGAAGTAAATATATTTTCTTATTCATATGCATTTAAACAACAGAATCCTAGTTGTTTATCTATGAATCATGGAGAGAACGTGTATGTAGAAATATGACTAGGTCAAGACACCTAACTAGCAGCAGCTAGGAGAAAAGCTAGGACTTGAATACAGGTCCTAAAAATTGACGCAAGGCAGCAAGCTGTTAAGTCCTTCCAATTTAGAATAAAAACAGTTGAAAGAAAACATATGTCCCAAAGCTCAATTATTACTCAATATCATTCTTTGAAAACAAAAGGAGAGTTTAAATTGCTCCAAAAGTAGTGAACTTTTTTCAAAAGTTCTAGCCTTATTCCTCTTTACACTTGAATTCCAAATCAACTTTACGCAGAAAAACGAAATTACTTTATTTTCTAAGCTAGAAACAATGTAAGAATGAAACTCCTATCCCCAATTGGATGGCGACTATTGGGTGTAGAGACTTACTTCATAATCAATTCCATCAAACTACAAATTTTCTAAATGAAATTGACATCAAAAAGTAGTTTCTTTGCTAAAATAGAAATCGATTTTCAGGAATCACATCAGTAGAAACTTATACATAACCAACTCCACCAGAACTACAAATTTCTAAACGAAATTAATTTCAACTAGAGCAAACCCCTAGTAAAATCCACATACCCGAAAAGCTGATGTGCAATGGCAAGAGCAGTTGTAGTCTTTCCAGTTCCAGGAGGACCATAAAACAACATATGCGGGCACTATAAGAAATAAAAATGTACGTGATAACAACTCACAGTAAAGGATGCTGAATTTTGTATTCTCAACACAAAATTTAAGAAAACCCTAGGAGGAAGTAATGGTTTACATTAGAGGTCTCGAGAGTGTTGGTGAGGACTCGAACGACCTCATCCTGGTGAGCTACGTCCTTCACTTGCTTCGGTCGACTGCAAAACTATAAAAAGTTACATATCCAACAAACAGAAAAACAAAAGAAATGACTAGAAAAAGAGGAGTTTTAGCTAATTCGAAGGTTACTATTTCTCGACCCATGGCTGAGAGCTTTGCATAACTGGCGCCATAGCTCTTTCTTTGTTTTCTCAAAATGTTGGAGAGGAAGAAGAAGGCTTTTTCGCCACAAAACGGGAAAATTGACAATTTTAAGCTGATAACCAAATAGGGAATGCATTCATTTTCTCAACTTATTAACCCAATGCTCTTTTTTGTGCGAAATGAATTTTGGTCCAACACTCATCCTCTTAATTTGAAGGAAAAACTAGCTAATTACGCAAAATTTTCTAGTAGTAAATACTAATCCACTTTATAGTTTAAAATAGTATAACTTACCTAAATCCCATAGTTTAAGACCTAAATTATATTATATCCCTACTCTTTTCTATTTTACAAAAATTTCTTAAAATATCAGCCTTTCTGATACATAAGAATCGCCCGGATACATTACTTATGACAATTTACAAAATTTGTCTGTTGCTCTTAATATGGAATATTAATCTACAAATTGATTTTAATTCCCCCTATTTATGCAAAACTGACTGATATAAATCCATTCCAATCTGTAACAGCTTCACAAAATTCAAAATTCAATTTTTCATCTTCTCCGTCAATCCAAAATCGTGAAAACTCCAAATTACTCAACTAAAGTGGCTGATACAAGATGAATATATCGATTTTGTTGAGACAATCAGAAATTTGGGTAAGCGAGGTGAGTTATGAAGGTTACAAAAGTGATGGAATTGTTGTTGGACAAACCATTTAATTTGTGAATCTTCAAGTTCATCGAAGATCCTTTCAATCTTGATTTAAGATTGTCAAAAATTTTGAGATTCAAAAAATTTTCTCCTAGTTCGTCGAAGATGCTTTCAACTTTGATTCAAAATTGTTGAAAATTTTGAAATTCAAAATTCTTCTCCTAGTTCATTGAAGATACTTTCAATTTTTATTCAAAATTATCAAAAAATTCAGACCAAGTCACACTTTCAGTGAAGCATTTGCTACTCCTTTTGTGCGAAGGAGTAAAAGGGAGGGTCACATTTTGGTTGATTTTTATGGCATTAGCAGCTATGGGTGGTTCGATCCAGATGATCTTGTACATTTTGAACCAACTTTTGGTGAAAAGTCTATGCAAACTAATGTGAAGATACATTTATTTGTGCTTTAATCTGTATTTTTTTATTTTTAAATTTGTATATGGATATATAAGTCATGATACATTACTGGTTACAACTTGATACATTACTAGTTTGACATATATGTAATGGGTTTTTAGAGTTGTGAGTTAGCGTGTTGTTGATATAAAGTATCAGATATATGTGAATTTTTTTTAATGTATCAGTATGGAAGAATGGGTAGTTATGACTAATAGGTATTAAATGTATCATGTTGTTGTTGTTGTATCTCTGATACATTTAATAAAACATTTTTCTTCTTTGGTAGCAAACCTGATACATGATAAAAGATACATTTGGTAGAATTTTTGTATGAAATATCAATACTAATTAAGGTTATGTATCAAAACTAATATTTGAACACGATACATTGTGCGTGATAAAAATGTAATATATCATAATGTTGAAACGAAGGCATTATACATTAGTTTAAGAAACAAAATCAACTAGAT
This sequence comes from Solanum appendiculatum, assembly GCA_018342035.1. Lineage (NCBI taxonomy): Eukaryota > Viridiplantae > Streptophyta > Magnoliopsida > Solanales > Solanaceae > Solanum > Solanum appendiculatum. The sequence goes on from JAGDQO010000472.1 coordinate 437,808, forward strand.
ACATTAAAAATCTGAACTCATATGTATCAGAAAGGATGAACAACAAAAAAATTGAAAAAAAGTCAACAATTTGATCTGCTGAAAGCAAAAAAAATGATGAAGAAATCCTCCTACACTTTCTCCTTCGTCCATACGTATCAGCAATTTTTTAAGATGAAAAAACTAAAAAACATAATTAAAAAAATCAAAAACTGAAGTGATGGAAAGAGATCTACTTTTTGAATAACTTGAAATCATTAATTGGAAAGAGAAAAGATTTGAAATTCAAAAATAGATTAATGGAGGTAACCGTGGAGAGATTTGTGGCGTGAAAAAAGGAAGGAAAATCTTAGGTATGAGATTTCAAATTGATGTATCCGGAAAAGGGAATGATGAGAGCAAAAGAAGGGATTTTTGATATTTTTTAAAAGGAAAAATTACTTGAATAGGTACCTTTTAATAAATATTTACTAATTTTAGCGATACTTTTTATTTATTATCATTTATAGCAATACTATGATAAATCTCCAATATGTATTAAAATTGAATTATGTATGCAATATATATGTATTATAACTGTTTTAAAATATATTATGCTTGTTTGGTAAGAAATTGACACATTGTATTATAAGTGAATTAAAATGTGTGATAAATGTATTATTCATCAATAAAACTTGTATTATATGTGTTTTATAATTATTGCTATAAATGGTAAATATTTTCTTAATATAGTATATTTATGTAAGTTACCCATTTTAAACTGGTAGGGAAAATAAGAAAATATGGTAAAAAATGGTGTGTAGTTAGGTAATTTTTCCTTTAAAATATACAAATTGTCTCATTAATTAATTATTTACGCCAGATTTCAAGTCAAATACATCACTCTTTTAGACTCGTGTACATGTATCAAAGATACTAGATATATGTATCTTTAATATCATATACATAGAGAGAGGGGGGGGGGGTAAATGAGATAGGAGAGAGTCGGTGCATCCTAGATATATGTACGTCATGCTTGGATACAGTGTATCTGAAATAAATTACACCATGTATCCGGTGAAGTACGAAGGTAATTTTGAAAACAAAAGTGAAGTCGTGTAATTAGACCCATTCCTGCTTTTTGTTTCTTTTGTTTGTCTATTCACTTTGAAGAAAGTTCTAATGTTATTAGGCTGAAGAAAAGTTTCTGCTTTTTCAAATGCACATAGTATCATTGGACAATCATGAAGTGGACCAGTGACATTCTAGATTATTATTTTCAGTGTTAACACGAATTGTTTATAGCATATCACAAATGATTTCATTACTGTGGACCAGTGGAACAATTCCTGCTTTTTGTCTCCTTAAATGATTTTATTACTATTCTTAATTTATTAGGGACAAAATTTATCTTTATACAAATGAGCAGTAGAAGTTAAGCAACTTTTGATGATTTTGAGTTTTCACAGTTTGATGAACCTTTTATTTTAATAAGTTGTTTTGCAATGCCAGTGAATTGAAAAAGATTGTTTCTTGTATCTGAAGTTGTGACTAACTTGGAATCATTTTTGTCTTTGGGAAGGCACCATGTACATTTAAGATTGTAAGCATTAAGAAGAACAATTCTACTTGCAACAGTAATGTAGTTTCCTCAGGGACTGGCGGACTGCTGTTCTGCGAGCATCCTCCTCTGTCAGACCAAGCAACAAACCTATTTCTATTCAAAGAAGTGATGCATTTGTGCCTAAGATCACTGTTATTCCTCTTCCTGCCACTTGTAGCATGGACATTTCTCCATCTCACTCAGATGGATCATTAGTCTCCATGGATGAATCTATGTCAACTTCTGACACAGTGAGAAGTCCGGAGGTCGAATACATAGATGACCATGAATCGGCTGCAGTTGATTCCATCGAGAAGAAGGCGTGTAGCACCCTCTACATCTCAGAACATGTCAAAGCAGCAGGTTTTGATCTTTTCAGCCGAGAATAGTCCTTGTTCTAGCATTTCATTTTAACTACAACATCTATTTAACGTAATTTATCTATTTTTTATTCCAGCAGCAGATATATGCAAGAGAGATGTACTTGTGGACTTGGAATCAGGGGTTAAAATTGTCAACATTGATAACAATCTTGACCCACAGTTATGTGCTACAATGGCCTGTGACATATACAAACACTTGAGAGCCTCTGAGGTATAAAAATGTTTACCCTCTCTATCTCTTTTCAACTCTTTGAATTGGATGTTGCTGCTAACTTTAACTGAATTGCAGTTTTACTAACATTTGCTTCCATTTGTCGAATATGTTTTAGTGTTAACTTTGTTCATTGTCCTAGGCAAAGAAAAGGCCTTCCACAGATTTCATGGCGAAAGTACAGAATAATGTGGATGAGCTCAGATTGCATTTCTGCTATCTTAATTGACTGGCTTGTTGAGGTAAACTTCTAATATCGTTCTTCTCTAAAGTTGTGTCCCTAATGAAATGTTAGTGTGCCTAACTTACGACTTAATTAATGTGGATGAGCTCAGAAATTCGTCAGTTTGACCTCTACTGCATATGTTTTTGCCATGATCTTTACAAATTTTTCCTCGAGTGCTTTTCATATTCTTGTTTCCTCAAATATTAAGAGCATATCTGTAAGAAAATGCTCTAAGACATTAATATGGGAAATTCTTTATTGCAGAAAATATGAGGAGATCTGTGCACCTCAAGTAGAAGAATTCTGCTACATAACAGACAACACTTCAAGGAGGAGGTATATGATCTTGATTCGCAGAACCTGCAGTTGTTAAACTTTGCAGCGGCACTAAGACTTACGTATTATGCAGGTGTTGCAAATGGAGTCTGCTGTTTTAAATTACTTGAAGTTTGAAATGACAGCTCCAACAGCCAAATGTTTTCTGAGGTTAATATCTTATTCTCCTTTCGACAATATATTTTCTTATAAATTTAACCTTTGGAAATTCCTCATACAGAACTCTACGTTGAGGCATTATACTTTATACCAACCCCTCTGATTTACGTGACTGTGTCATGGCACTACATAGCCTTTGCTGCAACAACAACATGATTGACTTTTGGAGGTGCTTTATGGATGAAAAGATTTATTAACAAACTTAATTAAGCACATGGAAGCCATTTAATTAACCTGATGATGGAGTGTTTAAAAAAGATCAGTAGAAATAGTTTTTTCTCTCTAATGATAGATTATACCTACTGAGCATTAACATAGACTTTTACCTCTGTGAAGCTTTGAATACACATAAATGATAAATGGATATCACTCAACGGAAATTTCTCAGTAAGAATTTTACGTTCTTCCACCAAGTGCAGATTGGTACATATATGCTTCAACCTGTGGAATTCCATTTAAGTACTCAAAATGAAGTTCACGTTCACTGTTACCTGGAATTTAGGCTAGGGGTATGTGTTACTTGCATCGACGGAACCCTCCTATAGTACATAGAGACCTTAAATCTTCAAACCTGCTTGTGGATAAAAGCTGGACTGTCAAGGTCTTCATTTCTCTGTTGAACCTTTAAATTTATTCGTGGTGAGGCCCTTTTACTGGATAAGTTTATTGGTGTCTCTTTCCTTAGGTTGGAGATTTTGGCCTTTTAAAATTGAAACATGCCACCTTTTTAACAGCAAATTCTGGACGAGGGACAGTATGCATTTTAGCTTTTCGTTTTGCTATTTTTTGTTGTCACATCAGATGGGCTAAATTTGGTTGTGTTGTTATTGTTGCAGCCGCAGTGGATGGCTCCTGAAGTACTCAGAAATGAACCTTCACAAGCTTTACTTTCTGTATTATTTTGCTTATGTTAGTTAGCCTTGATGATGTAATGCGAAACCGATTGTTGAACTTAAACCATTGCTCAACCCTTAGGTCTTTTTTGATTTCACCTTGTTGTTATTGTTGTTGTTACCGTTCCTTGCATATCCACTTTGTGTGATTTCACTGGGTATGTTGTTGTTGTTTGGCTAAAGCATGTTTAGGCTTTAAATTGGATAAAGATTTGTTTCTGACTGATCATACGTAGTTTATCCAATTTATTTAACTTGATATTCTTATACACTCAAAACTGTTAAGGTTTTTAGGCATGTTGTTTCATGCTGCTGCACATTCTACATAAATAACATCAGTTGCAATGGCACTCTTGATGTAGTCCTTCCACTATTATGCAAATCTGATGTCTTCAGTTTTGGTGTGATCTTATGGGAACTAATGACTGAATCTATTCCATGGAAGGACCTTAACCCCTTACAACAGGTACCTCAATATTTCTTTCACTATATTTAATATTTAAATTTTTTTAGCAGAATATATTCGGCGCGGTGCCTCGGGGCAGGGGCAGGGGAGGGGGCGGGGGCAGGGGCAGGGGCGGGGGCGGGGGCGGGGGCGGGGGGGACCCCCTCGGGGCACAGTGCCTCGAGGCGGGGGCGGAGGGTCCTCGCCTCGATGCACTGCACCCGGAGGCGCAGGGGGACGAGGGGCCCGCCTAAGGGCACGGTGCCTCGAGGCGCAGGGGGAGGGGGTGCGACCGCCTCGGGGCACGGCGCCTCAAGGCCGGGGAGCTAGGGGGCCTCAGGGCACGGCGCCTCGAGGCATGGGGGCTTGGAGGGGGTCTCGGGGCAAGGCTTCTCGAGGCCTGAGAGCTTGGGGGAGGGGTCTCGGGGCACGGCGCCTCGAAGCTTGGGGGGCGGGCGGGAGGGAGGGCCTCAGGGCAGAGTGCTTGAGGCATGGGGGGCTTGGGGGGAGGGACTCGGGGCACGGAGCCTAAAGGCGGTGAAGCGAGGGGGCCTCAGAGCAGAGTGCCTCGAGGCATGGGGGGCTTGGGGGGAGAGGGACTCGGGGCACAGCGCCTTGAGGCCCAGGGGGCAGGGTGAGTGCCTCAGAGCATGGCGCCTAGAGGCCGGAGGTGGGGGGCCACAGGACATTACGCCTCAAGGCCGGAGTGGTGGGGGGAGGGTCTTGGGGCACGGCACCTCGAAGCCGGAGGGCGGGGAGGAGGGCCTCGGGACGCGGCGCCTCGAGGCCGGGGGTACGGAAGGAAGGTCCTAGGGGCACGGCACCTCGAGGCCGGGGATGCGGAGGGGAGCCCCTCGGGGCACGGGGCTTCTAGGCCGGGGGTGCGGGGGGAGAGGGCCTCACGGCACGACGCCTCAAGCCCGTGGGGGTGAGGGGAAGGCCTCGCTGCACGGGGCCTCGAGGTCGGGGATTGGGGGGAGGGCCTCGCTGCACGGGGCCTCGAGGTCGGGGATTGGGGGGAGGGCCTCGGTGCATGGCGCCTTGAGGGCGGGAGGCGGAGGAAAGGGCCTCAAGGCACGGCGCCTCAAGGCCGGGGGTTAGGGGGAAGGGCCTCGGGGCACGGCACCTCAAGGCAGGGGAGCTGGGGGGACTCAGTGCACGGCGCCTCGAGGCATGGAGGGCTTGGGGTGGGGACGGGTCTCGTGGCACGGCTTATCGAGGCCTGAGAGCTTGGAGGGGGATCTCGAGGCACGGCGCCTCGAGGATTGGGGAGCGAGGGGGCCTCAGGGCAGAGTGCCACGAGGCATGGGGGGCTTGAGGGGTGGGGGTCTCGTGGCACGGCGCCTCGAGGTTTGGGGAAGGGACTCGGGGCGCGACACCTCGAGGTCGGGGGGTTGGAGGGAGGGCCTCGGGGCACAGCAACTCAATGTCGAGGGGCGGGGGGGAGGGCCTCGGGGCACGGGGCCGGGGGGGTGAGGGAGGGCCTCGGGGCACGGCGCCGCGAGGCCGGGGGCAGGGGAAGGGCCTCGAGGAATGCCGCCTCGAGGCCGAGGGTGCGGGGGAGAGGGCCTTAGGGCACGGCGCCTCGAGCCTGTGTGGGTGAGGGCAGGGCCTCGGGGCACGGGGCCTCGAGGCCGAGGGTTGGGGGGCGGGCCTCGGGGCATGGCGCCTGGAGGAGGGGGGGAGGGCGTCGGGGCACTGCGCCTCGAGGCCAGTGGTGAGGGGGGGCCTCAGGGCATGGTGCCTAGAGGCATGGGGGACTTTTGGGGGGGGGGGGTCTCGGTGCACGGCTTCTCGAGGCCTTAGGGCTTGGGGGGACTTGGGGCACGGCGCCTCGAGGCTTGAGGGCGGTGGAGAGGGCCTCAGGGCACGGCGCTAGAGGCCGGGGAGCGAGGGGACCTCAGAGTAGAGTGCCTCGAGGCATGGAGGGCTTGGGGGGGGAGGGACCCGGGGAACGGCGCCTCGAGGCCCAGGGGAGAGGGTGAGGACCTCAGAGCATGGCGCCTAGAGTCTAGGGGGCGGGGGGTCCTCAGAACACGACGTCTCGAGCCCGTGGGGGGAGTGTCTCGGGGCACGGCGCCTCTCGGGGCAGCCCGTGGGGGTCACGGGAGGGACTCACAGCACGGGGCCTCGAGGCCGGGGGTTTGGGAGAGGGCCTCGAGGCATGGCGCCTGGAGGCTTGGAGGCGGGGGGAGGGCCTCGGGGAAAGGCGCCTCAAGGCCAGGGGTGCGGGGGGTGGGCCTCGGGGCACGGCGCCTCAAGGCCGGGGAGCTGGGGGGCCTCAGGGCACGGCGCCTCGAGGATTGGGGGGCGGGGAGGAGGGCCTCAGGGCACGACGCCTAGAGGCCGGGGAGCGAGGAGGCCTCAGGGCTGAGTGCCTCGAGGCATGGGAGGCTTGGGGGGGGCGTCTCGGGCACGGTGCCTCGGTCAGAGGGAGGGGAGGGACTCGGGGTGCGGCGCCTCGAGGTCGGGGGGTCGGGGTAGGGCCTCGGGGCACGGCAACTCGATCCCGAGGGGCGGGAGGGAGGACCTTGGGGCACCGCGCCTCGAGGCCTGTAGGCGGGGGATAGGGCTTCGGGGCATGGCGCCTCGAGGACGGCGGTGAGGTGGAGAGGGTGGGGTATGGCCCCTGGAGGCCGTTGGGGCGGGGGAAGGGCCTTGGTTCACGGCGCCTCGAGGTCGTGGGGTGGGTAGGCTGGCCTCGGGGCATGGCGCCTCTAGGTCGTGGGGTGGGCGAGGCTGGCCTCGGGGCACGGCGCCTTGAGGCCGTGGGTGGACGGGGAGGGCCTCGAGGCCAGGGGGCGGGGGGAGGGCCTTGGGTCACGACGCCTCGAGGTCGGGGGCGGGGGGGGCCTCGGGGCACGGCGCCTAGAGGCCTGGGGTGTAGGGCCTCGAGGCCGGGGGGCGGGTGGGGGGGAGGGCCTCAGGGCATGGCGCCTAGAGTCCGGGGGCGGGGGGAGGGCCTCGGGGCACAGCGTCTCAAGGCTGAGGTCGGGGGGCTGGCCTCGAGGCAGGGCACATCGAGCCCCGGGGTCGGGGGGCTAGCCTCGGGGCATGGCACCTCGAGACTGGCGGAGGTCGGGCTGGCGTCGGGGCACGACGCCTCGAGGCTGGCGAAGGCCGGGCTGGCCTTAGGGCGGGGGGAGGCCGTGCTGGCCTAGGGGCTGGGGGAAGGCGTTGAGGCTGGCAGAGGCCGGGGGGAAGGCCTCGGGGCACGGCGCCGAGGCCTCGTTGCCGGGGGGGCTGGCTGGCCTCGGGGCATGGCGCCTCGAGGCTCGGGGGCAAGGCAGGCCTTAAGGCTAGGGGGCCTTCCTAGGGGCGGGACGCCTTGAGGGAGCGGGCCTACCTCAGGGCAGGGCTTGGGGTGGGTTTCGGCAACTCACATGTGGATTGTTCCCACTCCTACTTTTGTGACCTTTTGTTGCAGACCTTAGTATGAATTGAGATAACTGAATTGATCGTGCAGTGTTTAACCTTCGAAGTTGTGGTGAGATTCTCGTTCGGATCATCATCTTGCCTTCATCTTGGTCTGTTCTTGAGGTATGTTTTTTCTTTTGTCCAAAACCTTTGTCTTTCTTATGTTTTTTCTTTATAAAATAGTACCAAAAAATGCTTGGATTCAATATTCCCACAAGCTTAAGAAATCGTGGTTTTCCTACAAAAGATAATTTCTTTTTTCACTATTGTACAAGTTTAAGGAGGTCCATGCTTGAAGTTATTTTTTTCTTGGGTAGCACAAATTTCAGCATCATGTCAATTTTTGTTTGAAGTAATTGTTTTTCTAGCGTAGAAGAAAAAGATTGCATATTGTGGTAAAGAAATTTCTGCTTCACTACAACAATGTTTGTTTCTGTAGTCATTGTGGTAAAGAAAAATTGAATTTTTAGTAACATGGTCTGACCTCACTGTGTTTGGTTAGTTTTGAGCTTGTATAGATATAAATTCAACCCTAATTAGTATGTAGTTACACTTGATTATTGTTCACAAGCGTACAAAGTTAACCTTGCTAAAGGAAGAATGTTGAGGTTAGTTAAAATTTGTTGTACTAAAGTTTTTTTCTTACATACTGAGCCCGTAAGGTGTTTGCTTAAATGTTTCTAAATGTTTAATTGGAGCGAGAGAGTTCACATTACAGATTGAGTTAGTTGAGCTCACTTGTGGTTGGTTGCTTGTTCATGAAAAGAGTACTGTATGAGCAGAGGTGCAGTTAATTGAGATAATCTTTTGTACTTTCAGTGCATTTAAGCCTGATTCTTGAAGCTTTTGAAGCAAGTCCTTTCCTCTTAAGTCAGCTGCTACTCTGTTATTTTGCCATCTGATTAGTTGGTACTTTTGTTCATCTTAACACTTTGCACAGGTGCGTCGCATTCATTCGATGGTTGATAAAGCAAATTGACTCGGTGATCAACCATCACTGGAAACACATGTTTCGTGCAATGGTTCGGAATGAAGGAGAAAGATGCTTGAATATGTGCACGAGGCTGATAGAATTCACGTACAAGCTGATTGTATTGCTATTTGACTTTTAAGCATTTAATGGACAAGTAAAAAATGAGGCCAAGAACTCCCCTGGGAAGATTTTTGAGAATCCGACAGTGACGTGAAGGTATCTTTCGTGTTTTTCTTAAAATTATTATGGTTATGTCGAATAAACATTGTCTTTCGTGTTTGATTACTGGAAGAGCTATTCAAAATCGGATTAGAGTAGTGTTGTTAACTGCAAATGTGTAGTTTTCTCAACTTTATGGAACCATGCTCTCGCAGCTAGAAAAAAACAGACTAGTCTCTGTAAATATGCTCTTGAAATCAATTTTCAAGTTGATACTCTTATGCCCCAGCCACTAGTCAACTCTTATATATATAAAACAGAGTTTATGATCAGGGCTTTCAACTTTCTTGCTATGGGGTTCAAAGAGAGAAAGGAGGTGTGGATTGTGAAGAAGCTGACTTACTCAGATGCAGGGATACTGAGGCAGCTAGCATATGAGGAATCTATAGTAAAGGTGTTCTTGAATTTTAGAAGGGAAATGGTTTGATGTTTGTGAGGTAATCTTTTAGATTAACTCCATATGGGAGTTCTCATTGAAAGTGGTGGAGTAACTGAGCCAAAGGAAGTCCAATATTAGCTAAACCAAATTATATTCCTGGACACATCCTTCTTCCCGCACCAAATGGAATCAAAAGAGCATCTTGCTCAGCTGGATCGTAAAACTTTGTGATGTAAAATAACCATATGGTATCATGAAATCAAAAGAACAAGTTATTGTTATTTTTAATTAACTGATCTTTTATACTGTACAACAAGAACAAGAACAAGAATTTATTGTTATTTTTAATTAACTGATCTTTTTATATGGACTACAGAATTTTCAACTTCTGCAGACTTCATCAGAGGCATCATCAGAGGCTGATAAAAAGAGGTGGACACTTAATGATTTTGACATTGGGAAGCCTCTTGGAAGAGGAAAGTTCGGTCATGTATAGCTAGGGAAAAAAGGGTAAGTACATGTTAAGAATGACTGATAAAGCTACTTACTTTTTCAATGCCTCGGATTTATGCATTGCGAGTGAGAATCTCCCATTCAACATTAGATATCTTCTATGGCAATGGTGGGAGGTTGGGGATGATATCTTGTGGACATGGCTTAAAAGATTTTTCGAATTCTATTAGATAGACTTAACATTCTACAATCACATTCCAATACTAAGGTTAGTTGTTTCTTGGAAACAGAGCAATCATATCGTTGCGTTAAAAGTGCTGTTCAAGAGCCAGCTAAAACAGTCCCAGGTTGAACATCAGCTTCGCCACCCATATATTCTGAGGCTTTACAGTTGCTTTTATGACCAGTAACTTGTCGTTACCTCTTCTGCATTGCTTCTTCTCAATTTTTGGTCTTAAGAACTTTCAAGAGACTGATGATAGCACTTACTAATGCAGAAACGTGTGTATTTGATCCTGGAATATGCTGCCAAGGGTGAACTCTATAAGGAGCTACAAAAATGCAAATATTTTAGTGAGTGACATGCCGCAACTGTAAGTTCTTGTTGAATTTTCACTTAAAATTTTCAGTTTTTGGCCCATTCTAGATAGCCTTGACTATGAACAAATTTTTATAACTTCAACATTTAAATTATACTAATGCCCTTTATATCTACTTTCAAACTGACAAGTCTATTTTTTTCTTTATCTTGGGTCTTGGAGCAGTATGTTGCATCATTAGCCCGAGCCATCATATACTATCATGGGAAGCACATAATACACAGAGATATTAAGCCGGAGAATCTTTTGGTTGGTGCACATGTATAAATTTAGCATTGCTAAACGGTATATACAATGCATTGCAGTAAAATGACAGCTGAAATTAATTATTTTTAATATTTCTGCTTTTAGGGTGAACTCAAAATTGCAGACTTTGGGTGGTCAGTGCATACCTTTAATTGAAGGCGTACTATGTGCGGCGCTAGACTATTTGCCACCTGAGATGGGTATGCATGTTATATGATAAATATGTAAAAAATGTTACAATAGCATGTTTTCATGTTATACAAGATGTCAGAAGTTTTATTCCAGAGATACTATATTACCATGACTTCGTGTGGTGTTGTTTTTTCGTTCAAAATTTCTTTTATTTTGTTGTACATTGCTTTTTACCTTCACATGGGCGTGTATGAGAGTTTAGCTTTTAGCATTATCCCCATTTAATGAAGAGCAGTTCATTATGAAAAGCTTTGACATATCTGATGAAGTTAAAGAACAGGTAAAAGACATTTGTTGTCGATGGATACATCTCTTGATGTGCAATTTTTCTTTTCCAGGTAAAGCTTGTCCTTTCTCAGTTCCAAAGAACCAAAGGGAAGGTCAATGCTGAACTCCATGAGGATCTATTGTCCCTTTACAGCAAGAGAAATGATGCTGCTATAGATCCAGCTGTCCTAAGGAAATTGGTTGAGAAGTTACAGCTTGACTGGAATATATGATCTCATACAAGAATCGTGTGCTTTGCACGATATGGTCACTGCTACTGATGAAGATCCAGAGGAAAGGATAGACAAGATGTCACTGATACTGAGGAAAATTAAGGGCTTTGTGCTGACTGAGACTCCGGAGATTGATTCTTCTTCGAGGGAGAAGTCTTCAACTTGTAGTGGACAAGCATCTATCGAGGCAACTTATAAGGCCCCAGTTATACCAGATGATTTTCTGTGTTATCACATGGGAAGTGTTGAGCATGATGCAAGTGTGGACATTTAGAGCCTTGGTATCCTATGCTTTGAGTTTCTGTACGGGATGCCCCCATTTGAAGCAAAGGAACACTTGGACACATATAGTAGGTGAGATTTTCTTCCAAAATGCAGACGTTACTTTAGAAGAAATAGTACATTTTTATACACAATTCCCGTCTTAGAAAACCTGTGAATTGTTATTCTCAAATCTTCAGTTTCTCAACTTCAAAAACTCATGAACGAGTATGAACATTACACAAGTAGTACAATTTTCAAGCCTTCTGTCAATAGCTAAATCTTGCATGAATGAGTTTGAAATGGCAGGAGACTATTATAATGTTACTAGCTTAACACTTGTAAAGGATTACAATTGTTTCATTTTTTTTTACGGAGACTATTATAATGTTACTAGCTTAACACTCGGCAAATATTGTTTTTATGAGACTAGGCAACAGAAATGAGTTGTTATGTCATTGTCTTCATGAGCTCTTTAGCAATTAAGCCAACTTTCAGTATAGTTTGTTTTGATTTTTCCATTTACTAGTAGTATGGTACTTCCGCCGTTTAAAATTTGTTTGACCTATTTTGAGTTGACATGGAGTTTGCAGGCACCATAAATTATGAGAATTCATCTAATCTCGGAACCAACAAAGTAAACAAGCTCGCACTTATAGTTGCACTTAAAACAAGCTCACACTTAAAACGTTGGCTTCCATGTTGCTTCAGTAGTTAATTTTTATACTCTTGCTCATGTCGTATTCGTAACTAATTTTGATACTCTTGTTCAAAATTGCTATGCAAATATACTTTGAACTTGACAGCAAAATTTACTTCAGTACTGTAACTACACGAGCGTTTGTTTACCCCCATAATCTCATTTCAAATATATCCAATATCACCCTAAGTTTATAATTTAACCAGTCTCGCAATGGCAAGCACATTCTACAAGCTTCATGTCATCGACACATCAGTACCAGGTCATTGACACGTCACATTCACGTAAAAAAATATTTAAATTTTGAATTTTGAATTCATTTTTGTTTCTTTTTATTTATTCACAATTTTAAAAAGGAAAATAAATAGAAAAAAAATGAGGATTAATCCAAGATTATAAAATTTAAAAAATCTCAAAAAAAATCAAACTTCACCATTGAAATATTGACCCAAGATTCTCAAAATCATTTTCACAAAAAAAAAAACATTCAAATTTTAAGACACATGATCAAAATAAATAAAAATAACAACTGAAAATTTAATTTGAGATGAAGATATTACAAATTTTTTATTAAAAAAAATTCAAGTTCATCCCAATCAACATATTAATACTGCCATAATTAGTAATCTTAAAGGAAATGGTAGGCATTAACTTCTAGAATCAATGGTCTTATTAGTTGTTTCCTATTAGCTTTTAGCTTTTTCATTTGTTCTCTGTTCATTACAACCTTCTCTCATTTATTAATCTAAAGAAATGCGGATGGCGATGACGATATTTCAAAAAAAAAACATAGAAGGTGATAGAGTTCGAAGAAGAAGAAAGGGGTGAGGAAGATGGTGACTGAGCGCGGCAGAATTCGAAGAAGGAAAAAGAGGGTGGGGTTGGGGAGTTCGAAGAAGGAGAAAGGGGGTGAGGGTGAGGTGATTTCGAAGAAGGAGAAAGAGGGTGGAGGGTGAGAAATTTAGAAGAAGGAGAAAAAGGGTAGGAGGTTTGAAGAAGAAGAAGGTGTTGATTGAGGGCGGTTGGGATGGTGAGTTGTGAGGTAGAAGAATAGGTGGGGCTAATGGTGGCGAAGGGCGGCAGGGTCGTGGGTGTGAGGAAGAAGAAGAGAAGAAAACTTATTGGCTGAAAAAAAGGGAGGCACAATTATTTTCTCTTTAATTTTAATTTTAAATTTTTACGTGCTTTTTTTAATTCTTATTTGCCACGTCATTTGTTTGAGTGCATTTAAATTCACTTCAAATAAGATTAAGTGGTAAAGAAACACCCGTGTAGTTAAAGTGTTAAAGTAAATTTTGTTGCCAAGTTCAAGGGGAATTTGATGTATTTTCTGGGTAACAATTGATATTTGATATGTTATTGATAGAACAATTTATTATTGATTCACTATTATTATCATTGTTGATGTTGCAATAGACAACTATTTGATTGTTTTTTATGTTACGTTTTATGAATTGTGAACATTCCTAATTTAAATCACACAACAAAACAAGTAGTCAAGTAAATTTGAAGGAGCAATATTGAAAACTAGTGGATCTTTTAGAACAAAGTTCAAAAGGAATTGATAGAAGAAAAGAAAGGAGGAAGATGTCAATTCTTACTCAAAGAAGTCGGGTTCAAATTATATATTATATAGCATAAGTCGGTTCAGATTCATATTTCTATAAATAATAAAATGTCAAAAAATACTTTTAACTAAAATATTTACACAAGTTTTGATGGTTTAATATATTTGTGATTATACTATTGACTTGTGAAATAAGACCAGATGAATCTTAGTAATCATTTTATGAATTTGAATAAAACCCATAATGTTGCATTTTTTTTCTTCACTCACTTTTAGTGTAACTTTTAAGCAAGAAAGAAATAGAGATGGAAAAAACAAATTACTTTTTAAATAATTTATTTAACTCATTTAAGTTTAAACATATTAATTTATGACATGTTGCGTGACTTGATCTAAACTCGAGATAATTCATTATATAATGGATCAAAATGGATATATACCGTAATTTAATGAGTCAAAATGCAAAACAATACAAAAATAGATTTAGAAATTAAGATGATCTAACTATGGATGAATTTAAGCTAAGTACTAATTTAAGAAAGATACATTAGCTTTTACTACTTCTTTTTTCACAATTTAAAATAAAAAGGAGTGAAAGTTTTATGATACACGTTGATTCAATCAATTTTAGCTTGAGTAAGTTTTGAGTAATATAAATCTATATATCTATATAAAGGATAAATACATAGAAGGTGATGTGACACCTCTCAATGATCTCCATTCATATTTATTTTTTCTCCTTTTTTTGGACATTTTTCTCACTTTCATTGCTTCTTTTTTTTGGATTAATCTTCGCTACAAATAAATTATCTATCAAAGGCCAATTAAATGTAGAAATCAAATGCAATAAATTTCAATTAAATTTAAACCAACCCACGTAATAATATCCTTTTCATGCAAGATTAAATCTTTTGGTAATAAAACTCAATTATAAGTACAATAAAGGAAACACTTAATACTCATACAATTCTAATTACTCAATATACATTTTATTTCTTTTCATAATGTGTAACTAATTTGGTCACTATAAATACTAAACAAATGTTCTCCACTGCATAACATTCTCCTTTTTCCAATTCATAGCTTCCTTCTCAATTCTTTTTATTTTGTTTCTTCTTATTTATTTTTTTTACTTTCCATTATTGATGTTTTTGCCACAACTATTAATTTTATATATACATTTTGATGCCTAATTTTTATTTGTTAGGAAGTTTGAGAGAGCGACATATAAATGAACTTATTTGTGAAAATTATTCGTCATATTCAAGCATGAAGAATACGCAATCAGTTGCGATATATCAAACTTTATTTATATTTGTCTGTTGCAAAAACTTGTATATAGTTATAGCGTAAATTCAAATGTATCAGTTTTATTTTTTCCGTACAAATTCCTTATTTTAAATTTTAAAAATAATTGTATCAATAAAATCGACTGGAAGTCATATCTCCAAAAAATTCATGGGCTAGCACACACAAAAAATTAAGAAAATTGCCTAATTCCATTGAAAATGCTTATCCGAAAAATTGGTTAGGCTTCACGTATTGCTCCCCCAACTCCATGTGAAGGGTTCCATAAAAATTTTGCAAAAAAATCGATCAGAAGCCATAACACCAAAATATTCATAGGCTTACACACACGAAAAATTGAGAAAATCGCTTAATTTCTTTTAAAATGCTCCTAAATGTCCAAAATATCTTTAAAAATGGTGAGACTTCCTTCACGTACTACTCTCTCAACTCCCTATGAAGAATTTGGTAAAGATTTTACAAAAAAAAAAAGACCGAAAGCCGTATCACCATTATATATCATAAAAGTATACAAAATGTGAATTTTATATCCTGAAGATATACGACCTACATATCTGTTAAGCATTTTTGTAAATATTTTCCCTAAATAGATCTGGAATGTAAAATTATTTGCCTAAACACACGATGTAAATATGATAAAAAACAATATTATATAACCGTTACACTACATCAAAAATGATTTTTAGTGGCAATTAATTAACGATAATAGCTTATTGTCGCTAAAAATGTATTTTTACGACAATTAACACTCTTGGTAAATGTTCCTAAAGCCTATAGCGACACTGGATCTAATAACAATTAACTAATAACGGTAAAAACTTTATCATTCATTCTTAATGCGTACAATTGCCGCTAAAAATTGATTATATTGGTCCATCAAAATAATAGCCAGCAAATGTAAAATTTTTGTACATTATCACATGACATAAATAAAATATATATATTTGATATCCAGACTCCACTTAACCAATCTAGCTGGTGACCTTTGCAATTGTTCTTCGTTTAATTAATCTTCATTATTTTTATTGTAACATGAATATTGTCATCTCTATGAAATATCAGTAAAAAGTTAAGTTTTCAATCTCCCACGTAAAATACGACTTGATATTCCTTCATCAACTTGGCTTACAGGTTAATTTGATTATAAATCGAGTTGGATCCAGAATTTGAATTTTATTGATTTTTATATCACCTAAAGTCAATATACTACTAAAAATTACTATTTTCCTACTGAATTTTTTCACCAAAAAATGTACGATTGCTATTTCTATAGATATTTTGATTGAATCGATGAGAATAAAAAATAGTAATGTTTTCATACGGAAATATTAGGAAGTTTCTCACTCTTTCAGTGAGAATCTTTTTTCTACCATACATTTTCCCAATGAGCTGGTTTGGTGGGAAATGAATGAAAAAAAATCAAGTTCTAAAGCATAAATTTGTTTTTAGTAGTAATATGATACAATAATAATTGGGTCGACAATCAAATTAATATTTATATATATTCAGTAGATTTCTAAATGTATATACAGATTTTGCGTAAACCCGTGTATATGCTCATAGGTATGAGACTTGAGTCCTACAACGATATAAGAATGTGTTGGCGTAAGGCTTATATAGCATGAATTCTCCCAACTCAATAACTATACTTTTGGATGTTGTTCTCCCCGATCGAATCGTTTTATCGCCTTATTATAAATATTCATCAAAATTCGAATAAGATGAATATGGGAATATGTACTCCACTAGGTGTACCAGTCCTAGGATCATACTAATTAATAATGACAACAACTTGTTATGCAATGCCAAAGTAGAAACGCCATATAATCGTCAATTCTATTGTATACTTTCCATTTTGAAAGATAACATTCGAATATTCAAAAACTTGTGAATGCGATTTATTTCTT
Source organism: Solanum appendiculatum (assembly GCA_018342035.1). Lineage (NCBI taxonomy): Eukaryota > Viridiplantae > Streptophyta > Magnoliopsida > Solanales > Solanaceae > Solanum > Solanum appendiculatum. The sequence goes on from JAGDQO010000472.1 coordinate 454,743, forward strand.
TTGAGTTGTTAAGCATGAATGTGGAGGGATTCTCCATGTTAAAAGAAAAAAATGTCATAACATTGTCAACATATTTTATTCACTAGAAAAAAGAATTTACACACGCACAAAAAAAAAGGATATCAAAAGAAAGAAGAAGAATTAAGAAGGTGAATAGAATTTTGTCTACTCTCAAGTTGCAATAGATGAGATTTAGGGGTGGAGCTAGAAGTCCGGAGTTAATATCTCAGATGGTCACTGAACTAATAGTTCTTTTCATAAAAAGTCACTTAACTTTCTTTTATAATCCTAAAATCACTCAAATATGGATTCTTTTTATAGAAACTCACTCAACTAAGAGTTCTTTTCACAGAAAATCACTCAACTTTCTTTTATAACTTTAAAGTCACTTAAATATGGATATTTTACCTACAAAGTCACTTATCTATTGATATTTCACTTAGAAAATCACCCAATCAATTTAAGTGATTTTTTTCATTAAATTTTGTTGAAATGCAATTTTTTTTTAAACTATTTTTAAAAAATAAATAATAAGAGGCTCATTTTAATTATTTTATTAAATTTTATTGAAACACAAATTTTATTTTAAACTAATTTCTTAAAAAATAATAAGATACACGTTTAAATTATTTTATTAAATTCTATTGAAATTTAATTTTGTTTTAAACTTTTTTTTTTTTAAAAAACAAAATATTGTGTATCCAATACATAATTCGGTAAATTGAAAGGACTGAGATACATGAATAAACATTGTTATTTGTGAATTTTGGAATAGGGATAGTACAAGAATACCTAGATCACCTAAGCTATCATGTAATCTCTAAATCTATGAAAAATGAAGCAGCAAACAATTTTATTTTGAAATCTTCTATAGAATATTCCTAGAATTCTAATACTCCCCCTCAAGCTGGTGTATACAAATTATATGTGCCAAGCTTGTTAACTTGGTGAATATGTTTGCGAACTGATCACTTGACCACATGAACCTTGTGACGATATCTCCTGAAAATACCTTTTCTCTAACAAAATGACAATCAATATCTATGTGTTTAGTCCTCTCGTGAAATACCGGATTCGATGCAATGTGAAGTGCATCTTGATTATCGCACACAAATTCCATTCCTTTAGTATCTCCAAATTTCAACTCCTTCAGTAGTTGCTTGATCTATATGAGCTCATATGTTGCCACTGCTATGGTCCGATATTCTACTTGTGCACTAGATCGAGCAATCACATTTTGTTTCTTACTTTTTCAAGACACCAAATTTCCCCCAACTAGAAAACAATATCCAGAAGTAGATCATCTGCCAGAGGGTGACCCTGCCAAATCTGCATCTGAATATCCAACAATTTTTTTTTATCGTCGATCTTCGTAAATAAATCTTTTTTCTGGAGCAGATTTTATGTATCAAAGAATGCGAATAACTGCATTTCAATGACAATCACAAGGAGAATTTAAGAACTGGCTTACGACACTAACCGGGAAGGTAATATCAGGTCGAGTCACTCTGAAATAATTCAACTTTTCTACCAGCCTTCTATATCTTCCTGGATCGCTAAGAGGTTCCCTCTGACCTGATAGGAGCTTAACATTTGAATCCATTGGAGAATCAATAAGCCTACAATATGTCATTCATGTCTCTTCAAGAATATCAAGTGCATACTTCCTTTGTGAAATGGTAATTCCTTATTTAGATTGAGCAACCTCAATGCCCAAGAAGTACCTCAATCAACCAATATCCTTAGTCTGAAAGTGCTGGAAAAAGTGATTTTTCAATTTTGTAATTCCATCATCATCATTACATGTGATAACTATGTCATTAACATACACTACCAAATACATGCACAAACCTGGAGCAGAGTGACAATAGAACACAAAATGATCAGTTTCACTTCGTACCATGCCAAACTCTTGAATAATCATGCTAAACTTTCTAAACCGTGCTCGAGGAGATTGCTTCAGGTCATAGAGTGCTCGTCGTAGTATGCACACCATGTTACTAGACTTCCTCTGAGCAAAAAATCAAGTGGTTGCTCCATATATACCTCATCTTCGAGATCTCCATGAAGAGAGGCATTTTTAATATCCAACTGGTAGAGAGGTCAATGACGAACCGCAACCATTGATAAAAACAGATAGACAGAAGCAATCTTGACCACAGGAGAGAAAGTAACACCATAGTCAAGACCAAAAATATGTGTATAATCTTTGGCCACTAGTCGAGATTTTAGGCATACAATCTGTCCATCGGGACCAACCTTCACTATATATATATATATATATATATATATACACCTATCGAAAACCAACTATAGATTTATCTAGAGGTAGAGGAACAATCTCCCAAGTACCTAGAGTGTAAGGTAGAGACCTCTTCAATTATAGCGTGTTGCCAGCCTGGATGAGAAAAAGCTTCACCTATAGTCTTAGGAATAAACACAGATGATACTGATGATACAAATACAAAATGGGCCAGTGAAAAGTGATGATAGCTCAAACAAGTATAGATAGAATGAGGATTACAAGTAACGCTATTACCTTTACAAGTGACCATGGAAGGACTCTGTGTAGACAAGTCCTCAGCAGGCAAGAATTATGGTAGAGGGCGTGAATCATCTGAGCACGGATGATGATGATAGGTTAATAGTAGTGGAGGTGCAGATGAGGAAGATTGAATCATAGGAAATGATGTGGAAGGATAGACTATGATGGGATCCCCAAAAGATAGAATTGGTAGAATCTCAGGAATGTCAAATTGTTCAGCAGAAGAGGAAGTAAAGTAGGCCTGACCTTCAAAAAAAGTAAAATCAGCTGACATAAGGTATCGCTGGAGGTAAAGTGAGAATCATCGATATCCCTTCTGCACCCTTGAATAATCAAGAAAGACACATTTAAGAGCACGGAAAGCGAATTTGTCTTTTCCTGGAGTGAGTATATGGACAAAACATGTGCTCCTAAAGACACGTGATGGAAGAGAGAATAAGATTGACTTGGGAAACAAAATAGAGTGTGGTACCTGATTATGAATAGTTGAGGAAGGCATACATTAATCAGATAATAAGAGATGAGCACTATGTCCCCCCAAAATCGCAATGAAGCATTTGCTTGTATGAGAAGAGTGCGTGCAATCTCAACAATATGCCTATTTTCTCGCTGCAATCCTATTTTGTTGTGCAGTGTAAGGACAAGATGTCTGATGAAGAATTTCATGGGAAGACATAATTATTTAAATTGAGATGATAAATATTCATGTGCATTATCACAATAAAAAATGCGAATAGAAACACCAAATTGATTTTTTATTTCAGCATAGAAAGTTTGAAATATGGAAAATAATTCAAAACAATCTTTCATTAAGAATATCCAAATGCACCTTGAATAATCATCAATGAAAGTAACAAAATACTTAAAATCCAATGTAGAACTGACTCTACTAGGACCCCAAGTATCATAATAAACTAAATGAAAAAGAGACGCTGCACTATTATTAGGACTACGTGAAAAAGTAGCTTGGGTGTGCTTCCCTAATTGACAAACTTAGACAATTTGGACAAGCTAGGTACCATCTTTTGAGTTTAGATAAACTAGGGTGTCCCAATCGTTTGTGGATTAAATTTGGAGAGTCTGAGATTGAACAAACAATAGTGGATTTGTGAGAATTGAGATAACAAAGTCCATCTAACTCATGCCCTTCGCTAATCATACTTTTCGTACTTAGGTCATGTATGAAAAAGAAGTCACTAAAAAATGAGACGAAATAATTTAAAGCCTTAGCCAAAAAAACTTATTAACAAGAGGCTAAAAGGACAATCAGGGACAAAAAGAACATTATTTAGAGTCAAGGAAGGCAAGAGATTTTGCTTGATCGACTCTAGTTGCCATGATCTGAGAATCATTAGCTAATGTAACAGTGTGAAAGGAATGAGAGTAAGTAATATTAGATAGTAAAGATTTGTTACCATAAATGTGGTCAGAAGCACCTGAATACATAATCCAAGGGCCAAATATGGTGGATTATGAGATACAAGCAACAGAATTACCAACTTGGGCAACATAAGCTATTGATGAAGATGTCTGCTTACTCGTTTGATACTGAAGAAAATCATTGTATTCTACCTCAAACAAAGAGAACAATTGATTGGTGGGATTATCAGTGTATTCAGTTTGAGTAACATGAGCATTCTTTGGTTTACCATGTAGAGAGTAGCACACATCACGAGTATGACCCAATTTGTTACAATAGCCATAACTTGATCGTTGTTTTCTATGCCGGTCTCTATGTCGATTTTCGATCTGAAATGCAGTCTGAGATGCTAGGACAGAAGAATCTACAAGTGGTACCGAATGACTATATGACATCGGTGGTGCAACTAGTCGTAATAATCGAGCAAACAGGTCATCCACAACAGGAACAGTAGAGTTAACCAAAATATGATCTTGCATTGAGTCAAGATCAGATGAAAGTCCAACAGTGTAACAACTAGAAACATCTTTTGATTTTGCTTCACTTGCTTTTCAACACTTGGAGTAGCGGGCATTAACTCATTAAATTCTTCCATAACCGCATAAACCTGTGAGATAAGTCGACATATTCAAGTTCTGCTTTTTAAGGTTAGTCAATCGAGAAATCACATTATAAAAGTGGGATATGTCAATTGTGTATAGCCCACAAGCCTTTTCTTAAACTAAGAAGCAAGTTTGTAATGGTCGAAACAATGACATCAACTTTGAATCAATAGATTTCCATAACATACTACATAATTGAGCATCAATCTTCTCTCATTCGCCCCTATCTTTTTTAGTAATATCATTGGCCTGTGTAATCAAGTGATCCTGAACACCTTGTCCCTTACACCATAATTGAAAAGAGGAGGACCAAGATAAATAGTTTGCACTACCTGTCAAAGGTTCTGTGGTGATGCCATGATTTGGGTTGTTGAGCTCACAGATTTAGTGCTAAACATATCGGATCCAAGAGACATGAAAAACAAATCTATTAGTGTTTAAAAATAAAGTAAATTTTAGGGGGAAAAACCTAAAGAATAGATCTGGAAAACTACTTGTTGTCTTGCTAGAAAAATTTATTGGAAAAAAACTGTCAGAAAAGTGGTTGGAAAACACCACAAGCTGCGAGGATTTCGATTGTAATGGTGGTACTGGTATATGCACAATACCCCTGGAGAGTGTCGGAGTCGCGGAACAGTGGAGATTTTGCTGGGAAAAAAATTCTCAGCAATTTTGTTCTCTTATTATTCTTGTTTTTTTACTAAAAAAAAACTCTGATACCATGTGAGAAGACAAGAGTTTGAGAGAGAATTTAACTTGATTATTCCCACAAGCTATTGGGGTTTAAATAACTAAGTATACATGTTCCCAAAAGGAAAGGAAATCAATATCTAATCAATAAAATTAGTAGCTAATACAGCTAGAGTAAATCTATGAGTAAACCAAGCTACCTGCTATATTTACACATATGCTATAGAATATTCCTAAGATTCTAACACCTTCATAAACGTTATCGGAAGAAACTAATGGAATCAGACAAAATTGTATCATGTAATCTCTAAATATATTATTTCTTAAAAAAATTAATTTAAAACAAAATTTGAATTTCAACAAAATTTAATTAAAAAATCATTTAAATTAGTTGGGTGACTTTCTAAGTGATATATCAATAGTTGAGTGACTTTGTAGGTAAAATATCCATAGTTGAGTGATTTTGAGGTTATAAAAGAAAATTGAGTGACTTTCTGTGAGAAGAATCCTGAATCCTTAGTTGAGTGACTTTCTGTGAAAAGAATCATTAGTTTAGTGACTTTGAGGTTATAAGAGAAAGTTGAGTGACTTTCTGTGAAAATAACTATTAGTTGAGTGACCATCTAAGATATTAACTCTAGAAGTTCGGGTACGGATTTAGTCGAACTCAACAATTTTTGTTCAAATACTGTATTTGTATTGAGAAGTTTATTTAAATTTGTTCAAATATATATTAAGTTTAAAATCAGTTATTAACATTTGAAATCGTCATTATATAATTCAAAATTCATAAGGTTAAAATTCTGACTGTCTCTGATGAGATCAAACCTCATATATTTTGCGTATTTCTTCATCAATGCATTAACAAAATCAAAGCAAATATTTCTTTGCCTAAGGCAATAGGGTGGGGCAGAACTAGAGCTCTAACTACAATTTTTGCAAAATTCAATAGCTTAAATATCTATTAGAACTTCATATTTGTGTTAATTGTTTTAAGAAATATACTTGGTACATATAAATACAGAACTTATAAACTCAAACTTTGAATTCGATAGTAACAATAGCCTTTTAAAGTATTTAATGTTTGAACATACTTGGGCTAATATTTTCATTAGGGGTGTCAAAATGAGCTCAAATATAGATAATACGTCCAATTCGCCTAGAATTTTGTGGGTTGGGTTCAAGATAATTTGAATTGAGTTCAATCTCAACTCATTCAAGCCTTAATCCATTTTAAAAGAATCTTCAATTGAGCCCCAATTTAATCTTCAATTTCAACCTGTTTTAAGACTCTTTATTTGCATTGGTTTAATATATGTTCCCATATTTAAGGTATGAATTACAACTTATTTTATATCTTCTAGGATTTATCTATCTATTTGTAACTTTTTTTTTATTTGCTTGAGTTGAAATTCCAATTGTGGTTATAAAAGGTAAATAACAACATGTTAAAATTATTGAGATTAGGTGGGTCAAATTGGGCGGGTCATGACCCAACACGATTTTTAGCCCATTTGAGCCCAATCCATTTGAACCCAAAGTAAATCTAAGCGGGACATGACCTAACCTGATTTCTATTTCAACCCAATTTAATATCCCCAATTTCAATCCAACCCGCTCATTTGACACCCTTTATTTTCATCATCTGATAAACCCATACTCTAAATTAAAATCCTCGTCTCACTCTTGGTTTTACTGAAAAACTAATAATGTTAACCTCCGAATAAGATTAACTCAACGGATATCGCTTAGAATATGTGACTCTAAACTTGTATACATTGTTAATAGGGATAAGGCACAAGTACCCCCTAGACTATGATCGAAATCTCAATGATACATCTTAACTAAACTAAGGTCCCATTACCCCCCTGAACTCTTTTTTTTTTGTAATTTTATATACCTTTTGGCTTACGTGACACACTCTGTGACTCCACATAGTTGAGGCGCGTGGGAGATGTTTGGATGTCACGTAAGTCAAAAAGGTGTACAAAATTACAAACAAAAGGGTCCAGCGAGGGTAATAGGACCTTAGTTTAGTTAATGCGTGTCTCTGATATTTCGGTCATAGTCTAGGGTACTTGTGCCTTATCCCTTGTTAATATAAAGATCTTTTACATTATCTCGTTATTTTTATCTATCGTAACAAATCATTTATCTTATTTTAAGATTATAAATTTTATCTTTTTAAAAAAAATAAAAAATGAGGAGGGATGGGGGGTAAATATCAATTGAGTGACATAATAATATATATATTTTTCCTTACAATGATGATGTACAAAAGTAAGTTCATAAAGTAAAATACGCGTAACGTATTAATCCAACTATTCGTCAATTCTTGTACGCGTTTTGCATTTTTTTCTCTGAGTTGGTCCATTAGAAGGAAAAAGAAAGAGCTAATGCTCTAATGTCTATCCTTTCTCTTTTTTTTCTTTTTTTTTGTTACTGCAATATTAAAATATTAATTAGAGGCCTTCTCTTTCAATACATAACCAAATTAACATGTCAATAAATATTTTCTTATAGAATAAAATGTTAACTTCAAATTATGATTTCTTATTACCTGTCTAAATGAAAGTTATGGTTACTAAGTATATATATATATATATAATTAGAAAGGACATTTTTAATTTTTTTCGAACCTCACTCGTAGAATTTCAATGAATATTCACGTGTTAAATTTCATGGAGTATGTTTGTTATTGTTGTTTGTCCTCGTAAGAAACAAAAATGTAAAACAGTAAAAAAAGGCAAAGCCAAAAAGTGAATGACCACACACCTACTCAGCTAGACAAACAGTGTCAATAAAAAGGCTGTAAACTTTTTTGTCGTTATTCAATTCTTAAACCCCAAAGTGCAGGTCGGCGTTAAATGCTTAAACCCCTTTATTTTTTTCTTACCCGTGAACCCCAAATTGCTATATTTATTTTTTTATGTTGTTGTTATTCAACTCTTAAACCCCAAGATTCAAGAACTTGTGGAAATTTGCTTAAATGGGTAAATGAGGTGTTGTATACTTTGTTAATGCTTATATTCAATCTTGATTTTAGACAAATAGGAATATCTTTAGTTGATGTGCTTTTCTTGTTTTGTCGAAATGGGTAGAAGCATTGATTCTTTTTCAATGTTGCATTGCAACAAATCATGTCATTTATTCATATGTTGTGTTGTTTGATCTCTGGTTGATTCTTTGCTCATAAAGTTAATTGCTTTTTTGCCCCCTTTTTGACATTGAGTGCCTTTCTCTTTATGCTAAGCATGTAGGTAAGCTTAGACAAAGTGTAACTGGTGTAAGCTATCTAGGAAGACTCTATTGGTTGTATTCCATTTACACCCTTTTGGAATGTTATAAGTAGAGGTGCTTAAATGTTGATTATTGGCATTGCAGGGGCATTTTTCAATAGGGTGCAAGTGTTTTGATACTAAATTCGACTTTTTTTCGGGTATAGCAATGAGCTTCAGTGGCTCTACAGCAGGTTCTGGTGGGTTTATATTCATTTTTTACAATGCAATTGTTTTAGTACTTTGCCCTAGCAAAGCAGGACAAGTGAGCTAAATGTTTGAACAAAAGGTTGATGTTGCAATTATTTAGGTAGCGGAACAACTCGAACATCATTGGAATTTGGGAGGACTCATGTTGTTAGGCCTAAAGGAAAGCATGAGGCAACTATTGTTTGGCTACATGGTCTAGGTGATAAGGGCTCAAGGTATTGTTTCTATCATTAGCATTAATTGTGCTTTTAAGGTGTTGATGCCTTTGAGGACAATAAAGCCGCGATAAAGACTGTCACAAAAATTGTTAATTGATATATGATTTACTGATTAAATTATGATCAATATGTCATACAGTTACATAGTGTTGTCTAAATGCCTGCACTATCAGGCTCTAGTGACCTGTATTACACTCTTTTTTGTTCTTGAGAATGGTCGGTAGAGCGAGATATTGCTTTTAATCCATATGCTTCTCAAATCTAATTTGTTCAATTTTGGCTCTTTACCTTTTCTTTTGTTTACCTCTATTCTGTCCCAATATAATAAAGCCCGAGTAAGAAACGAATGTGTCGTTGTCTTTTTGATCAGGCAGCCAGATGTTGAACCAGGGACCACTTGTTCACTTGCTGATTTTCCTATAGACCAATTAAACAAAACAAGATAAAGTAAATTATTCACAATGTCAGTGACTAATTTGGTGTCACTAAGACTAAGATTAGGCCCATAAACTTTCATATTAAAAATTTAGTCTAATTTGTCCATTTCAACAGACCTTTTCATAAATTGGTTCTCCAGATTATTTTGTGGTCCCTAAGTTAAATGGATCACTAGTCTCCAAGTTGTTTCTTTAACTGTACAGTATTTTAACATTTCATGCATAAAGCTGACAGCTCTTTCCTTGAAACTTTATGTTGCATATTTTAATCCAACTTGTATTATCTTGCTTAATTAGCTACCAGAAACTGTTGCTAACTCTTCTTCCTTATCTACTTTGCAGCTGGTCCCAGCTTCTTGAAAGCTTTCCACTTCCTAATGTAAGGATATAGTCAGTCTATGCAGGGTGATTTCTCTAATAAACGCGATATTTATTTCGTTGTGACTTGTCGGTAACTTTCCTTCTTAAATGGCGTGCAGGTCAAATGGATTTGCCCAACTGCTCCTACTCGTCCTGTTGCTGCCTTTGGTGGATTTCCCTGCACTGCTTGTAAGCCTTATTTTCAGAAACAATGTTGTTTTCGGTTTGTTGATAAGCGTATCTTCTATATTGTTGTATGCTTGCTTAGCAATGTCTTACTCTCACTGTTCAATATCTTTTGCTTATCTACTGATAAAGATAAACAACAGAGGATCTATTAACTTGAATTATTTTAGGGTTTGATGTAGGAGATATTTCAGAAGAAGCTCCTGATGATTTGGAGGGCTTAGATTTTTCTGCCGCGCATGTTGCAAATCTCTTATCAACAGAGCCAGCTGATGGTATATTTCTTTTTCAACTTTTTAGAACAATATGTGCCAGAAAATCTTATGCAAGATGAAACTGGTGCTTCAAGTATCATATATGTAGAAAATAATTTCATCAGCATATCTAGATTGTTTTAAACTTTAATGCACTGTAAGTTGATATCTGATGTGGCAGTTCATCATTGCATATATGTCTGTAACTCTTTTTCATCTTCAGTTAAACTATGTGTTGGAGGATTCAGCATGGGAGCTGCAACTGCTCTTTATTCAGCTACATGTCATGCATTCAGTCAGTATGGTAATGGAAGCCCTTATCGAGTTAACCTGAGTGCAGTTGTGGGTCTTAGTGGCTGGCTTCCTTGTTCAAGGTAGAATGTTATTTCTTAGAGATACCAGCAGCTTTTGTTCCCATGGATTTTTTTTTTTAAAAAAACCTGTTCCCATGGAATTTGTTCCCCTTATTAGCTGGTTTTTCCAGGACATTAAGGCGAAGAATGCAAGGAGTGAATGATGCTGGAAGGCGTGCAGCATCTTTTCCAATTTTGCTCTGTCATGGCACTGGTACTTCCATTGCATGCTTTCCAACTTTTGGAATCTTAAAGTCCATCTAATCTTCAGTGTTTTAGTATATATTAGCTTTTTTACATTGCAAATATATGAAGGACCTGCAAGGTTGTTACTCGTGTGAGTTCCTGTCATTTGTTGGTTGTCTGCCTGAGATTCCAATTCCCTTTGATGTCCTAATGCATTTATTTCTGGGGCTCCTAAGTTTTTTTTGTAAAAACAATTGCCTCATAATGTCAGGGATCAGTATATGACATGTTTAAATTAATATTTATTAGATTATGAGGGTTAATGGTGTGTCTTCCTCTGAGCTCTGTGCAAGGAAAAGCTAGTACAGGACCTCTTGTGGATGCTTATGCTGTGATTAACATCTTGGTATTTTTTGGTTCTCTTTTGATAGATCTCAGCCGGTGGAAAGGTTGGTTGAGAGGATATAGAAGTGACCTTAATTTGTTTAGCATGTCACACTGTTTTGCCCTCATTTCACTAGGTTGTAAGTTTAAGGGACAACAGTGACTATTTGTAGAGGTTCACAGCAGGGAAGAATTTTTTTGTAACTCTTAAGACATGAATTAATTGAAGCAACTAAGAAGTGGTTTGAACCAGTGGCGGAGCCAGCCTTCTGTCAGGGGGTTCATCCGAACCCCTTTCGGCGGAAAATATTATTATTTAGACATGGTTAAAATTATTTTTTATGTATATATAGTAGATGTTGAACCCCCTTCAATTAGTTCATGTGTTTTTTTATGTATATATAGTAGATGTTGAACCCCCTTCAATTAGTTCGTGTGTTTACTTCTTCAAATTTTGAACCCCCTTATTAAAAATCCTAGCTCCGCCACTAGTTTGAACCCAACATACTGCAAGTATCTCTAGATAGTTGCAGTACAATCATAATTTGTTTTCTCCGTTTTCTTCTTTCCATTCCCCATGAATATTTTCGACAAATAACTTTTAGATTGATCATAATGCAAGGATTTCATTTCTTTCCATGCTTTTTCCTACAAAGATTGAGGAAGTCTTTAGTTCCTCGCTTCTGAGCTAGTAACATGTCTAACTTGTCAAAAAAAGTGAAGCACCATCTAAAAGGCTGGGAGATCATTAATTTACATCTTAAATAATTTCCAAATGTCTCTAGATATAGTGTTAGTCATTTGAGAAGTTCTATGCATATCTCCTTTGGTTGTAAAGTCTCTAAATGTGGAGCCTTCGTTCTATTACTTGTTACCTTACAAACCCTGAAAGGAGGATGTCTCAAAGATGAGTGGTCATTCATCAAACTCTATGACTTGATGATATTGTACTTACTGCCCCAACAAACAAAAAAACAAAACAAAATCTGCTACTTTTCTCGTGTAACGGACTGTTGGTTGCTGTTGATTTGGAATTTCAGAAGAAAGGAGATATCAAGGTCCCTGATATTCCACATGACTGTGATTTTCCTAATTGGTTGGCCATAGTTGTCAACCGGAAGACTTGCACTCTTGCTGTTGTATTACTCTTTATGCCAAAGAGTTATGCCATTGAATATGATTTGAACCTTAACGGAATACACAATGGTTCTTGTTTCAGGTGATGACGTTGTGGCATATCAACATGGAGAAAAATCTGCAAGAATTTTAAGCTCATCTGGTTTCCAGAATCTAACCTTGAGGACTTATGAAGGGTATATATACATTTCCACCTTCTTTCTCGGAATATACGTTAAACATCAAATGTTCCTCAAGATATCATGTTCGACTCTTCTTTTTTCCTTATATAGGCTTGGTCACTACACAATTCCTGAAGAGACTGATGAAATTTGTCGCTGGCTGTCTGCAAATTTGTGCCTTGGCGGGACATGATAAGAATTGCTGAAGCTCTGGTATACGTGATATACACGAAGAAGAAGAAGAAGAAGAAGAAGAAGAAGAAAAATAACAGTCATGTGTATGAACAACTAGCCTAGGGAGAGTGGTTCATGGTATACTTGCATTATGCATCCTATTATATTGTCTTGTATTAGTATCTGATGTATCAGTAAACAATAAATCACTTGTGGCTATGCAAGTTTTTACAAATTTGATTTTTTTTTCTCTTGAGAGGCAAAGAAATCAGTTTATCCTTGTTTAGTTCTCTCTTAATTTAATGAGACACACAACTGTTATATCTTACTTGCCACTTTTTCAAAAGAGAATTTTTTTCCCAAGTACTTAAGTTGGTTGGTGGACCTAGTGTGAACATGTCTTGTATATGGGTTCTTTGCTTGAGGAAAAGCAAAATTTCAAGTATAGGGTATTGATGTGCTTACGAGTCATTTGGTGTGAGGTATAAGAAATAATAATCTCGGGATAAAATGTGAGATTATTTTATTCTCCTTGAATTATTTATTCCATCATTTATATAATAGTTATGTGATAAGTTATCCTATATATATATATATTGGCGGATAACTTATCCCAGAATAACTTATTCCCAACCGACCCCAATATTTATGTTGTAAACTTGTAATATCAATTCCTTTGGTGGGACTGTTGAATTAAGAATTTGTTTGTAATATCAATAATATTCTTTCGAGATTTTTTTTAGAAAGGATGTTAAGGTCAAAGAGGGATTTATACCTAATATAAATAAAAGCTCCTAACCCATTCTTGACTAGCTAATTAAAAATAGTTTAATTTAGTGAAAAGTTAATTGAAACTCTAATGATATCAACTCAGTAATCAGTATTAGTGGATTGTGTATTACTTATATATATGCACTAGTATATGTATATGTGCGATGCGTAAATAATATTAAAATATTATTTTTAATCATTTTAGATTATAATATTTTGTCTGAGCATGTTAAATCATATTACATTTTAAAAGTTCAATTATTGTATTATTTCTTAATTAAATCTACTCCCCTCCCCTCCCCCGCGCCTCATCCCCATAATTAATTCTTAACTTTTATGTTTCATATATATTTTCCTTTATTACATTATTTACTGTTTAAAATTATTAGTGTTAGTATTGATTTTTATTAACTTATCGCTTGACTTAATATAATAATCAAATATTTTTCTTATTAATATAAAAATAAATATATTTATTTTGTTTACTTGTGAGTTTTAGATTTTTAATTTTTAATTTGATTTTTTACATCTCTTCAATTTAAAATTTATGGATAATAATATGTAAATTATCTAACTAATTTAATATATTCTCAAGTAGTTCAAAATATTCTCTCCCACACCCCCTCCTCGTTCTTTGATCTTTTTTTCTACTGTATTTTAAGTACTTTTAGCTAATTTAATTTTGAATGATTTTTTTATGTTACACTTCATAAGTAATTGAGTTTTTTTTCTTTTTTATTTGAATATATAGAATACTAAGTTTAAATTTATGTTACTTAGATTTTTATATTTTGATGTGCCGCTATTTATTAAGATTTTAATTATGTGGTATACATAATTGAAGATTTTGCTCATTATAATTTTAAAAATTCTTTCTTATCTAAAAGAAGTCATTTCCTTCAATTTCTTTAGACTATATTCATAACTTTGTTTCCTAGTTTGTACCTAATAGTTATTGCATTATTCATTAATTGGTATCTTAACAATACTTAGACGAGGCCCGGAAAGAAATATATGAATTTTTTGATTTTTCGTGTGTTCTCGGTGATTTTTTTGCCGAAATTTTTTATGGGCGTCTGTGACGATCTATTTAATAGCGTTCGAAGGGCAAACGTCGGCATTTTCAAGTTCAAATGAGGCCCGGAACGAAAAATAGGGATTTTTCTATTTTTCGTGTGTTAATAGTCCATGGATTTTGGGTGATATGTACGCCCGACGGTTTTTTGGCCGAAATATTTTGTGGGCGTACGTTTGGTTCGTAGAGGAAAACATCAGCATTTTTAAGTTTTAAATTGCAAACTATAAATTTGTATTTTGTGTTGTATTTTAATGTTCGTATTGTTAAATGAACAGCTTTTGGTGTTATGTGCCCTAACAACTGATTTAAAGAAGGTAAAAACATAGTAGAGGTGCACCCAAGGTGTGATCCAGTGGTCAATGAATTGAGTTAAGAAACACGAGCTCTCAGGTCCGAGTTGAGGTTGGTATATTGGGGATTCATTAACTGACATCCTTTGTTGTGAATTGTATGTTGTCCTGTTCTCCTTGTATTTCCGTGTGTTGTGATTTTCAGACTGCATATTCTATTGCTTACTATATCATCTGATTAAATTCACTATGTTATCATCGAAGTCAATTTGCCAGCCAAAAAAAAAAATATCCATTTAATTTGCAGAGACTGCTTGTATTTGGCTGCTTGTGCAAACTGTTTTTTTGCTAAATATCCTTTAGTATAGGTTGAGAATCCAATGATTGAAGATCGTCAAAAATTGTCATTTTATAGTTAAATTGATATCCTGATGGTCCCTTAAGGGTCCAAAAATGGCGAGGGCACGCGAGGCGATTGCTGAATGTCTTTCTGAATTGCAATCTGCATCTCATGAGAATCAGCAGAAAGCTCTTCTAACTTTGGTTTCAATCACAAAGGTGAGTCCTCAAAATCGGAACTTGTTAGCGCAATCAGATGCTGCAATTTCCACCTTGTTGCGCCTATCAATGTCTCCGTCGTCAACTACTATTCAACTTCTCGCGCTCTCAATTCTATTCAATCTCTCGCTGAATCCTAATCTCAAGCAAACTCTAGCAGACATGGATAAGATCCTGTTTCTCAACTCGGTGATTCTGTCTTCGACTTCAGCTGAACCAAGTAGGATAGCAGCTTCACTTCTATGTAGTTTAGCAATGTTAGATAAGAACAAGGCAAAATTTGGCGTGGCTGGAACAGTTGAGGCTCTCGTTAAGGTCATCTCGAGGCCACGAGGCCCTGCTTCTCATCATTTCCTGAGTACGTTGGCTGAATTGGTGCAGTTTCATGGGAATTGCACGGTGGCTGTTCGATCAGGGGCAGTTCAGGTGCTAGTCAAGTTAGTGGAAGATTCTGATTGTGAGGATCTTGCTGGAACATCCTTGGCGATACTCTGCTTGCTTGCGAGGTTTGAAGAGGGACTAACTGCTTTGAAAGAGATGGATAAAATCGTGCCATTACTAATCAAAATTTTGAAGGGAAAGTGCATGTTGAGTAAAGAGGGAGCTGCTGATATTCTACTCCGTTTGTTCGATGAAAGTGAGGGATGCATAAGAGATGCTTTGATGTTGCCTGAGTTTTCATCTGTGCTAGCTGATCTCTCGGTTCGAGGGTCGGTGAGAGCTCGAGAGAAGGCTAGTTTACTCATGAAGAAACTAATGGAAGCTAACATGGATGTTGTTTATGGTGAGACTGGCAATAAAACAGCTGCATATTTGCAATGGTAATTCCACATAAAAGCTTGTAGATGCAGATTCCAAGATTTAAATTTGATGGATTCAATATTTATGTTCTATAGCACGTTTGCTATTATGGGATCAATACTTAGTATTCGTTGAGATTTCAATGTTTTTCATATATGTATCTATGCTTCGCGGAAAAAAAATGTTGGGTTCAGTTGAATTCATTGGAATTGAAGGAATCAATTAACCGAATAAAAGAACCAGGATTCTCTTCTAGCAAGTTATTAGCTTGCCTTTTGAAGTATGTTTTTGCATGTTGGAGGACTTAGGGTCGTTTGGTAGGATGCATTAGAAAAAATAACGTATGCATTAGTTTTGTGTATTATTAATATTTTGTTGGGTACAGTTTTTCAACCTATGTATAACTAATGCAACACTCGATTTGGTATGTATAATTAATACATGACAAATCATGCTACTAGCAATGCAAGAGTTTTTAATGCTTGTGTTAGCATGGTTAAAAACACAATTGCCTCTCAAAACCTTTTCCACATTCTTTCCACCGAATTTTGTAGAGGGTATTTTTGTAAACAAATAATTTATTTTAAAAATTATGTGATGTATAGTATTTTTAATATAACAAATCAAATAGTCCATAAGAAAAAATTTCAGTATAGCTAATATCAACGTCATTAATATATTCTATTCGACACTATCCCTACACATTCTACCAAACGACTACTAAGATATTATTTGTTGGTGGGTAACAAGACAATAATGTAATTTCCCGAACATGATACAAAATTGATCACCACTTGGGCCACTTTTGTGGCATTGTTATAAGGGAAAATTTCATAAATAGCTATTGTATGAAACATAATAGGCTTCCTTAACTAGAGCTTGTCTATTTACGCAACATAGCTATAGTTTAAATAGCTAAAACAAATCCCATTTGTATATTTCGATTGTTTTTAATTAATTATACAAAATGGTGTATAAATTTAGTTAACTAAATATGAGGCAATTTCTGGTATAATTATGAAAAATGATCCCTTAATCAAAGGTTATTGAATCTAATTAGAATACCTTACCAAATAAGTCTTCTTCTTCTTCAAGTAAAATCTTTCAACAAAATCAAAATTCAAAATTCAAAAATTTCAGATTCTCCCTCCCAATCGTGTATATCCAAATCTATTTCAACATCAAATTGAACGTCTTGTATTTCACTATATCAGTTTGAATTGTATCGTTATGAATTAATAACAAAATATTGATTTTAAGCGTATTAACATTGTATATGAAGTAGTTGATTGATTTGTATAGTTTGATTATGATGAAAATCCATAGTGGTTTGTGCATAGTAATTGTATATGTATATAATTAGTATAGATCTGCAGATTAAGTTTGTTTTTTATGTTTTTGTATTTGTATATGTTTCTAAACATATTGTATATTATATAGTCTGTATACAATTAGTTGTATATTTTAAGACAACAAATATGTATATTTGAATAATATTCGTATTTGACTTATATCAATATGTATATGTCATGGATTGATTTGTATGTTAGATAATTTCTATATTTAATTTTGTATAATTGTTGACTTATATATTTTGTGTCTTGATATTACGTAAAATGTACAACTAAGGCATATAATACAATACAATTAAATGCTTATATACAACAACCTATTGAACTTAAATATACATATACAAATAACGTAAAAGGAAAAAATAAAAGTACCTCAACATCTTCATCCTCTCGTTTTGTTATTAATTATGCAGCATATACAATTAACTAAAAGTATAACCAATTTATTATCTCATATACAACTTAAATCATACATATACAAATCGAGAAAAACTAAAACAAGGCTATACCTCAAAATCTTTTGCTTCTAGAAGATGTTTCTTGTACTTTTTTTTCAAGAATTATCAAGTCAGAATCATTAACTATTTTTTCCTCCTCTCTTTTTTTTTCTTTGGAGCTTTTAACACAGATTTGTTGCATTTGGATGAGGTCATTGCGAAACTTAAATGTGGTCATATTCTCTCCTATATTTGAATCAATAGCTTTAGATTTGGCAATGGAACCTGCAATTCCTTCAAAATCTTGAGTTAATCCCAACGAAAAAGATGAAGATTAGTCCTCCATGATTAGAACGATGGAGATTGTTTTTCCATGATTAGAACAATGGAGATTGTTCTCTTTAATGGAGATTTTTCCTCCGTGATTAGAACGATGGAACCGAACAGATTTGAGATTTTGGCTGTGAAATGATGAAAAAATTGAAAAAAACAGAAAAGTTCTACAAATAAAAAAATGAAAAAACGATGGAAGTTAAAAAAAGAAAAGAAAAGAGATTACCTGGATTGATTTTGGACGATTAGGAAGTTGATTCAAAATTTTCAAAATTTGATTTTTGAATCAGTTGAGAGATGTATGGGGTAATGACCGGATTAAGGAGAAAATTAGTGAGTGGGTTAGAGAGAGGTTATGAATAAATTTGTATAAAAGGGATAATGAGATTCTACACCATCCCATACAAATAGGTGGTCCCACATAACCATTTTCTTAAACAATACCCATTTCTATAATTAACTAAAACTATAGTCATGTAGCATAATTAACTACTTAATGTTAGCTTAGTTATATAATTTTCCCTGGTCATAACTTATAAGACCGCAAAAGTGACATAAAATTGAAGGTTTTGTATTTCAAATAGGTTGGTCTGGAATTTTACTTTTTAACAATCAAATTTATGTCTAGTAAGACATAAGTTCTTTAAAAACTAAATTCATATCTGAGTATAACTTATAAAATATTATGTACAAAAATATAAACGTATATTCAACAAAAATGACTTATTATGAAAAATAAAAATTAAAGACCATACAAAATAGGAAGAAAAGTGCAAATGACTGCCTCCTCGTCTAAATACACGGATTTACACATATAGCCCTTTTAAGGACCAAATCGAATTTAAGTCGATGCAGAAATCAAAAAATCATACCAATTCTAAGCCTTATAGTTCATATTAGCAACCTTTAAATGAAAATTACACGAAATGGCAAACATCTAGATTATATTATATAATATAGCTATAATTTTGATTATTTATAATTTATGGCTATAGTTTTGTGAAATTTTGCTATTCGGTTTTCTAATTGTATAAATCTAAAATTTGTATAATTCAGTTCCTGATTGTATAAATTCAAAATTTATATAATTTAGTTCTTGATTGTATAAATATAGAATTTGTATATGTTTACCCTAACTATTTGTATACGATTTATGAAAAATTCATAATAAATTACTCTATTTGTATATTATCAAGAGAAATATACAAACGGAGTTCTAAAAAATTCCTAAATGTATAAATAGAGAATTTGTATATACTTACCCTATATTCGCAAGCGAAATATACAAACGGGCAAGCGAAGTATACAAACCAGAGCCTCCATAGCAAATGGAACTATAGCTATGAAGCACAATTATCAAAACTATAGCTATAGAGCCTTATTATGTTTATTATCTTTGTTATTTCTGAAATTTTCTCAAAATAAAAGCCCCTCTGTCTAAGTCTTTAAACAGAGTTCCTCAAATAGGTTATCTACCAATTCTTTGGGCTAACATATGGGCCTTTCCTCAGTATAAGGCTTGCCTATGTAAGAAAGATCAAAGAAGAAAAGACATAATTAAGTTCAATATTCATGGGGCAACATAGTTTGTCAGATATGACCATTGTCATTTGTGTCATTAGCATGAATGCCTATTTTGGGTGGGGCTAGGAGTGGCAAACGAGCGAGTCGAGTCGAAAATGAGTTAAATAAAAATGGATAAAGTACTCGCCTCGACTCACATTTTAAATGGGTAAAAACGAGTTACCCAATGGATAATATGGGTAAATATGGGTACCCATATTATAGTAGAGATCTTGTTAAAAGCTTTAAAAACAAAAAAATTTAAAAGTTTTTTTTTTATCACGTCACCCCCTACCAGCCCCCTACCCTCTATCCCAAAAAAATGTAAAAAAAAAAATTAAAAAGTTTTTTTTACCACCCCACGCCACCCCCCTACCAGCCCCCCACACCCCCATCCCAAAAAAACATGTAAAAAAATTTAAATTTTTTTATAAATTTATAAAAAAAAATTTACCGCCCCACACCCCTATCCCAAAAAAAAATAAAATTTTTTATTAAAAAAGTCTTTTTTAGCAACTACCCCAACCCCCCTTACCAGCCCCCCCCCCCCCCCACACCCCTATCCCAAAAATAATATGTAAAATAATTTTAATTTTAATTTTTTTTTACCAGCCCACCCAACCCCCCTACCAGCCCCCCCCTCCCAAAAAAAAATTTACCATCCCACCCCCTACCAGCCCCTATCCCAAAAAAAAAAAATTTAAAAAGCTTTTTTTACCGACCCACCCTTACCACTTTTCTTTCTAAATAGACATTTTTTACTCATTTTATCCATTTAACTACCCACTTTTAAATGGGTAATATGAGTATTATTCGTTTTTATCCATTTTTAAATGAGTTGGGTACCCAACCCATTTAAAATGGGTAAATATGAGTGGATACCCATATAAATTACCCATTCTGCCACCCCTAGGTGGGGCTTATTTTTTGCCAAAAAAAATTGTGCTCTTTAATTTTTGTTCTTTAGCATTTTAAATAATAAAAAAGTGGTCGAAAATATTTTTGACATCGAAAAAATAATTTTTCTGCAAAGCATAAATATATATATATATATATTCTCACATCATAATATAACACAAACTATGTGCTTAATTCCTAATGGCATAAGTTCAGTTCAGAACTTACAAGTTATATCTTACAAGTCATAACTCAATTCCTACAAAACTTATGTCAATAGAGATCTAAGTTTAGTTTCAGAACCCACAAAGTTATGCCACAAAAAGGCATAACTCATTCCTACATAACTTATGTCGGACAAGACAAAAATTCTCTAAACGTATGCCAGATAATTTAATTTCTACACAATTTATGTCAAACAAGGCAAAAGTTCCCTTATTAGTTTATGACTTACTAAATTAGGTCATATATAAGGACACTTTGACCCACAATTTTTCGTTAAATGAACAAACATGGACAAAAACTAAAGATCATATATTTGAGGAAAATAAATTAAAGACCACCCCCAAAATAGGGATAATAAATCTAGCTAGCATTCAGTCTCATAAACTCGACTATGTACAATACACTATCACTAAGAAATCTTTAATTTGTATGTCAATTTTCTAGCTTGCCTTTGTCTTTTCCTTAGTCAAACAACAATAATGTAACTATCAAAAATTGGAATGTAGAATAAGTACTCAATGGGATACCTCCAAATGCAAGATTCGTCTACCATTCGTTGGTTTTGTTGGTTAACTGTGTTTATACACGGTTATACAAAGTATATATACTATTTATACATTTATATATGTAATGTATGATAGTGTATAAGGATATATATGTAATATACATGTAATGTATATACACTTTTATACATCATATTATATGGATTTTAAAAATAAGAAAGAGGAAAATGAAGAGGGTTCTATAATAGTTCAGAGAACATAGTAAAAAAAACAACATTAAAATATATTTGACTTCATGAAATTTAATGTAAACATATGTTAGGTTATCTTTATTGGACTATGCTCATTATAAATTGTTTTTTTGTTTATCACCCGATGTCCAGTATCCATATTGGAGTCTGATTAAATTCGGATTCGTGTAGGGAAGTCCCACATTGGGGCGTAAAGTGCTCTCTAACAAAGGTGACTCCATACCCTTGGGAACTCAAAACCGAGACCTCTAGTTAAGGATGAAGGAGCACTTATTACTTCACCATAACCCTTATTGGTCATTATAAAGTGTTTATTTGAACATTAGATGTGGGTATAAGTATCCCAAAAGGAAAAGGTACTCTCAGAAGATAGCCAGGGGGATGGAGTGAAGAAAGAAAGTAATAAATAGCAAAAAGGAATTAAAAGATTTTTATACATCAAATTTAGCTATGACCTCTTTTAAGGCATTTCAAACTTTTAAATTGGGTCCAACCAAGTAGAGCACTTAGCCATTGTCAACGTGGCCCATCTAAAAAGATTAAAAGTGTCTTGAAGCATCAAAGAAAGATTGAAGAGCAAAGACTATACAAAAGGGGATTAAAGGCAATCTTTTGCATGCACTAAGAATTGGATAAAGGTTAGGTTATTTTAGCTATCATTGACCATCACAGTGCTTATTAAAATTCACAAAAAGCTTTCACTTAAAAATCCAATGAATTTTGACCATATTTTTCATGGAGTTATGGCCCCATAGTATAAGGTCATGATCAAAGGTTCAAATTTTCTCCAAGTTAATTTCAATCTCCATCATTTGTCTTTAGAATCATAGTGGTATAATTAGCACAAATGATAGACTAAAAAACATGCTTGTCATTTCCAAGGTCCACTTGTTTGGTTATAATTCGAAATTATCACTAACATAACGATGCTAATATTCGAATTGTATACTTTAGTTCCGAGACTTACGAGTTTTTTCCTGGCGAAACATATCGTCTGCAGCAATCACGATTTGAGTATATTGATCGTCAGAATCCTCACGTGACAGATGGATATCCTAGTTCCATAACATAAATATCATTTTTAAAGTATGCAAAGAATTTCACTAACTCCAACCATTCTCTAGACGATTTAGGGTATGTCTTCAATCATCCCTAATGGCGTTTGTATAGAAAATATTAAGACTTAGGGTTAGATTAACTAATGTTTCAGTTCACTTAGCTAGCATCCCTTACGATTATATTTGGCTCACTTAGCTAGCATCCCTTACGATTATATTCGGCTCACTTAGCTAGCATCCCTTACGATTATATTAGGCCAAAAAGATATTTTTACTAACATATGTTTATGACCAAAGAATCATATGTAGACAGAGGCGGACTCACATGTATAGGTGAAGGTGACGTGCGTCCGTTAACCTCAAAAAAAATTATGTATATATGTGTGTGTATATATATATATATATATACATATACATACTTTGAGGAACGGATATATATTTAACTGTGCACCCTTACAAACAAAAGTGCACGTTGGGGTGTTGGTTGAAGCTGCTACTTTCACCCCTGTGACCCAAGATCGATGCTCACGGGGATTTGAACTGGCAACCAACATGTATATTCACCACACCCTTGACTATGGAGCTATCACATTCAATTGTTACAACTTATAAGCTTCGAACTCATACTTGACCTATATATTTATGTTTTTGCTACTGCTCATACCATCGTTGAAAGTTTTGCTAGCGCCTACGTATGATAATGGTGTCCCCATGGTCTTCAAATCCTGGGTTCGCCTCTATGTGTAGAAGTAATGAATGTAATGCATTTTAAAAAAAATAAAAAATAAGAGAACACATTATTTCCAATTATCGATGGGAAACAAATTAGAAGATATGCAAAGTCTCTTTAAGTAAACAAATTTAACCAATGTTTTATATTGATGGAAATGACAGTAAATGAAGGGAGGTGGGGGAACTTAACTAAAGATGAATAAACTACATAAGGCAATGTAAAGCCTGCTTAAAGAGGAACAAGAATCTTGCTAAAAGCTAAATAATGGAGAACAGTAGGAGACCCAAATGAATGTCTAGTTACTTTTTTTTAAAAGATAAAAAAAGGAAACAAAAATTTAGTTACTTTTTTAAAAGATAACAAAAGGAAAAAAAAAATTAGTTACTTTTTTAAAAAGATTAAAAAAAAAAAAAGGAAAAAATGTCTAGTTACTTTTGACCAATATATTAATGTGTGTACTATCTATCGAGCAACCCCATGAGGTCAATGAACACAACTTAAAAAGGAGGATAGCTCAAAAAAGCTTTGGAATCCTATGTAATTTTTATGTTAAATTTGTTTTGTAAGATGTTTTTCATTGGAAGTTCACCCCAATAATCTTAGATATTTTTTTTAAATGATAATATTGCTTCTTTTTGTTTTTTCCTTTTACTTTTTATCATGCAAGATAGCTTATGAGTTTATTCAATTAGGGAAGAGTTCAATATTCATGAGACCAATCATTATGTTTGGGCAGCATTAAATCAAGTTGTTTTATAAAGAGAATTTAAAATTGTTATGTTTTGACTCTTATTTTTGTTTCTTTATAGTTTAA
Organism: Solanum appendiculatum; assembly: GCA_018342035.1. Lineage (NCBI taxonomy): Eukaryota > Viridiplantae > Streptophyta > Magnoliopsida > Solanales > Solanaceae > Solanum > Solanum appendiculatum. Next base: position 479,002 of record JAGDQO010000472.1, read on the forward strand.
TAATGGGCAAATAATAAAAATCCCACTAGTTTTGGAGCTAATTATCTTTCTATCCATGAGTTTGCAATATTATCAATCCTATCATAACTCGCACCTGAATACATTTATCTAGTGTGTTCAGATACATGTATCTCAGACACATGTTAATCAGATACATATAATTAAGTGTATCTAAGTAAGGAATGTAACTTAAAGGCATAAATTAAGGAAGAAAATCACGCATATAACAACTTTGGAATATTTACAACTCCTAAAAAAATAGATTTTTTTGTGTAACTGATCTGTTCATTATGTGTATCTGATGTGTTTTCGATGTATATGATATATACGTAATAATTAGATGTATCTAATATGTTTTACTCTTTGTATCTGAAATGTTCTTCTATGAATTTGATATAGTTTTTTGTATGTATCTGATACGTACATAATGGTTGGATGTATCCGATCTGTTTATTCTGTGTATTTGAACTATTTTTCTATGTATCTAATATTAACCAAAAAAATATCTACTTTTAGAGACAATGAAACGACTCCCTTCTTTGTCTTTCTCGATGCTGCAACAGCCTTAGTCTTCTCCTGTATGGGGCTGCTTATGGTATAACGAAGAGTGGGGTCAGGGTGGCGTCAATGGGTGTGATAAGGCTAAAGTTGGAGATGAAGTCAATTGTGTGACGATTGTCATAGTTGGAGTTTTGAGTATTTATAGATTGATTATAATTGAGATGATCAGTACATTGATTAACCCCAAAATCAAGTTCTACTGTCTTTTTCATTGATATGCTCCCCTTTCCTCCAATCTTGCTTGTGGTCTTATTGGCCTCTCTACTGGTATAGCCATTGGAATTGTCGCCAACGCTGGGAGAGAAATTTAGGAGAGAGAAGAGAGAGGTTAATTTGGAGTATAGGAATAAATTATGGAGAAAATTAAGTGGGTATATAATTAAGAGTTTTATTTTAGGTTAGTTTTAATGTGTGATGGATCTTAATTTATGATGTTGAACAAAGGCCGCGAACAACACCAACAATGCTAAATAAGAATTAGCGAAGCGGCACTAACAACGCCAAAGGAGCGCTTTAGCACTAAACAAAAACTTAGAAATGGTCATGACAGTGCAAATGGATCGCGATCGCATTGAGTACCTAATTAATGATATAAATATGTATAGTGAAAAATTCCATACCTAGCTTAATTATTAGAAGAAAAAGAAAGGAGCTCATGGGTGATGATATATTGGACTGATTTTAGTCTAGATTATCGGGTAATGATTATACAACACCCTATGATGATTCTATTTAATTTTGAGCGATTTTGAATCATAGAATCATAAGATTTATGTATCTAGATTGAATTTTTTTTGATTAGTTGTGTAATTAAATAAATCAAGAATTTGACCTAGCAATTTTAAAGTTAAAATTAGTACTTGAATATAGAATTGAAATTTTAGGCTTATGGTAATCCGATTTTAAAATTTGTTTTCTTATTGTGAATTGACTTTTTTATATTTGACTAATTTGAAACAGAGTTGACTTTTTATTGACCTTGATCTTGATTAGACTTGAAAATATGGGATTGATCCTAACTAGTATAGTTAACCTCATTAATCATTATATACATAGATTGAGGTCATTGAAGGTCAAATTGGACATTTTAGAAAATTTAGGATAAACGAGACATTTAACCTTGTGCATCCCTTTTTAAAGAAAAAAAAATTAGAGATAGGAAAAAGGGCACAACAGAGAAAGATGTCTCTCCCTTTTCTTGTCTGATCATAGAGTTATGTTGTAGGGCAAATGTATCATCAATGCAAAGGTCAACACTCCAGTTGAGGCAGTGATGGTAGTGGATATCATGCACACTAATAATAAGACTGACTTAACTAGGAAGAAGAGGAGATTGGGGAGCACAATTGACATCTCTCCAGTGATTCATCCGGAGACCCTCTAATCTACAAATACTGAGCAACCACCACTACAAGAAAACTGTGAATTACATGGGGATTTTTCCTAGGAAAAATTGTCGCAGCTAATTCATGCAAATTTTCTTGCAAAAATGTTAAATTCCTTAATATTAGAATATATTACCTATGAAATATATATTCCCAACATCCATAGGTAAATTTGGCGCCATTTTGCGCCAAACATGAACTTGCGATATTACCTGGGGAAACATATTGGCAAGTACATTATCTCTAGGTAAATCCGCAGGTACTTGAACCAAAAAAATATTTTATAATCAATTTTTTATTCCATAGAAAAATCCCCAAGTAATCCATCCTACGAATTTTCTTAGAATATTTTGGTGAAAATTTATCTGTGATTTTATTACTTGGGAAATTATTTGAGGATTAATTGCTGCGAAATTTGCTGGGATTTATATTCGGAGATTTACCTGGGGATTTTATTACTTGGGAAATCATTTGGGGATTAATTTGTTGCAAAATTATCTAAGGATTTACCTACGAATTTTATTACCTGGAAAAATATTTGGAAATTTTTTGCTACGAATTTAGCAGAAAATTATTTGTTGAGAATTTACGTAGGAATTTCGTGACATATATATATATATAAAACAAAAAGAAATTAAACATTAAACTAGTGGACACGTGTCGAATAACAAAAGATGCTCAAGAAAATTAGTTTGTTGACTCGTTATTGAGATTGTTGAATGGTCATCACCAAGCGAAAAATTAAAGAGGTGAGAATCCATTGTCTGAAGATAGAGAAGAAATTTGTATCTTGATGATGTGAAAAACGGGTATAAAAGGATGAATAGGTCATATATGGTCAAACAAATATCCTACGCACAATAAAAAGAATATTAGCTGACATATTTTCAAATTGTGGCCATTGGCCATAATGTTTTAAGACGCTCGAGTAGAGCTTTTCTTTCGATTAATTTCAATACAATTGTAAGGCATTATATATTGAACGATACAAATGCACTTAAAGGCCGTCCGATTGGAAATAAATTATCTTGGGATTAATATTTTGAAATTATATATCCCAAAATTAACTTGCAAATTTTCATTCAGACGATGGCTATTGGCTTTTCTATTGATTATAATAATGTAGTACCTTTAATTTGTAACCTATAGGATTATAATAATGGGTCCACTTAGGATTGCAATAAGAAACATCCATCAACCACAACACGCACACTCAACAGCCTCATTCTACTTGGCTACGTTACCCCATAAGAGAATATGCCAAATGTGAGAACTTCTGGTGCTCAAGATTTCTCCGTCATGAGTGGGCTTGAGGAGAAGGTTCTGACACATGTAGCCTTGGGAGCAGAGGAGAGAGTTAGGGCCCCAACTTGGCACCTCCCCGCCCCGCACATCCCTTATTTTATAGCTTTGGTTACTGGATTATTGATTTGCCCCAGCGTGGGCTTTATTCGGCATCACTTTCATTTCTACTGCTTTCAAATATTTTGTACTACTTTATGTATTTTTGGATGTTGTTGGTGGCATCTCGAATGATGGCCTTGTTTTTATGCCTTTGCTTGTTTATAATATGGTTTTACACTTACCTAAATCGATCAATTCCATGAATTCTTTCCACAAAAAAAATGAAATTGGGCAGGCTGGAAACCTTGTTGCCAGTGCCCGCTATAGCTAGCCCTTTCTCACTTTCCAACAGGGTGAGCCACTATGGCGATCTATAGATCGTTATAGCGGCCCCGCTACGATGGTGCCCCTCCCACTGTAGCGGCAATTAGTAGGGAGAATTTTAGATGACCCTATGCACAATTTTTCAAGGCGATTTTATTAATTAATCACGTAGCATGAATAGGTTTTGAATCACTAATTCAAAAGGAACGCACGCTAACACCATAGGTAATAATCACTTGACCACTTATCACTCACTATTAACAATCAAAGAAAGGATTTTAACTAAACAATTTCATCATTAATTACACCACAATTTCAATTTCTGACTCTTGTCACTAAAAGCCTATTTTGGTGTAGTGATTAAACATCCATAGAATTAATGTACTAACATATAAATAAATTAAATGACATAACTACATGAAGCTCATTCCATATACTGATGGTAGAGGCACCACTTTGCATACACTAGGTTGTTGACCAAGGGTCTAAAGGGCACACTTATCAAATGATCCAGTCCAACAAATATGTTTAAGGAGTCCTTTAAAAAGAAGGGTAAATTACATTAATCTCACTACTTTAGATCCTAATTAGTAGGAATCTCCATAGTTTTCAATATTACTTTCTATATCATTTTCGACTGTCAGATACATGTATCATAAGTCGTTAGATATATGTATCTATCAAACTTAAAAGGACAAGATTCGTGATTTAATTGATTTGAATTAAATGTTATAATTTAATTCCTTAATTAAAGGAGTAAATGATGGGAAATTAACAAACAAAACGGATTTAGTGGATCCATCCGTATCAAGTGTTACCAATTTTAATAAAAAATCTAAATCTTAAAGATTAGTAATTCTAAAATTATAAACTTCATCTTCTTCATCAATTCCTTTCTTTGAATCTTCAATTTTCAAGGTTTTTTTTGCAAATGACGAATATAACAATATTGTTGAAAAAAAAGTGTCATAATTTTATAGTGTGTATCTCAGACAAATAATGTATACATCATTGTTAAAATTAACGATTTGATGTTAATTAAGAGCAATGATTTGTGTAGCATGTATAATTTGTTCGGCATGTATCTAGGAATCGTTGTGAGTATCTATATAGAGAATTCAGGATAGTGCTAAATATATAAGTTGTATCTTATATATTTAAGCATGTATCTCGCAGCTTCAACGATTATAACTAAGTAAGTAGAGAATGAATTCATGTATAAGTCACCGGAATGCATAAGTCAGCAGAGAATGAGTTAATGTATCTATTTATAGCGTTGTATCCTTTTATAAAAGGTTTTGAGTATTGTATCTGGTCAGACTTCATATATATATATATCAAAACTAAGATACCGATAAATAATATCAAAATTGAGATACCAAATAAATAATACACCAAATCTGTAAAAATCATATCTGAAAAATATACATTCCTTTTCAAAAATCATATACACATTATGAATCAAAATACATGCTCAGATACATACATTCTGTTTCACTAAGAAATATAACAAAATATGAATACATAAATTTTATTCAGTAAAATACATGACAAAATTGAGATACATCAAAATCGAACATCAAATACATCTCAAAAAATCATATACAAAAGCTCATATACAAGATTTATCGCTTAAATAATAGATGAATAATATACAGAAGCCTCGCAATCATATTTTAGTTGTCTACAATTAAAGAAAAAAACACAATTGAATGATTAAAGTATTGTTTACAGTTCCTGTTTGAATCATCTTGTTGCTCGGATTGTTCATTTTTGGGTGTATTCATTCTAGCAACAATGGAGGACCAATAATGATGGTGGAGAACGTAGTTGGAGAGAAGGGAGGAAGACCAATAATGGTGGTGGAGGACGTGGGTGGAAAGAAGGGAGGAAGACTGATGTTGGAAGATGAGAATTTGAATTGTTAATGTACGTTTAATTAAGGAGTTTAAATTTTAAGATAATTATTCAATACCATATTTAAGAGATTTGTGTATCTGATTTAACTTTTTAAAATATATGGTATAATTATTAAAAAGTGATCTTATGAGTAACATTTTTAAACTATAGATAAAATATGTATATATGGTAGTTAAGTATGTCTAATTATGTAGTTTAGAATATGATAATTTTTTAAAATACACACAAACATATGAGTTCATGTATGTGCACCCTCACCCTTTCACGTGGGCCAGCCTTAAGTGGCGGAAATTGGTCATAAATTTTAAAAAAGTTGACAAAATGATAATATTAAGCTTTCGTTTGGTCATAAATTTTAAAGTTGAAATTTAAAATTTTGAGTTATGATTTAAAAATTTAGCTATCGTTTCACTATAGTTTTCCAAATATTTTTTTTAATTTGCAAGTCCTTTGATTGAAGTTTTGGGTGAAGCTTCGTCATGCGTTTGGACATAAATTTTGGGAGAAATATTTAACTTTTTAAAGAAATATAATTTATACTCATAAGTTCTAAAAACTATTAAAAATACCCATAAATTTATATTATCATTTTATAATAAATATGTTTCGTAAAGAGTCATGACAATGAACAAAATTAACATTAATATGAAAAAACAAAAACAAAAATACCATTGATTTGTATACAAAAAACTATCATTACTACTTGTAATTGAAAGTGACTTTAGAGATCAAGCTCAGATAAAAACTATATAAAATATGTATATAACTGTATAAATTGTGTACGGCGAATTATCAGTGAAATTCAATCCAAAACTATAAATAATGGGTGTTTTTATAAAATATAAAAATTTGCGATAATTTTTAAATTTCTAATAATTTCTAAATAATAGAATTTGGCCCAAATACTATTTTTTCTAGAATTTGAGAATTTTATAATTGTTTGTCAAAAATCTTTGCCAAATAATGACAAGTTGTATGGCCAAATAATATTGTCAATTTTTTCCCAAATATTTTTGAAATATATATGACCAAAGAGGTTGTGTTTAGACATGCATTTTACTTGGAAAAGATTTGAAATTTTGTGAGTTTCGAAAATCCAAAAACTGGTCTAGACCAATTTTTAGAACTTGAAATTTTTTTAAGGCAAATATCCAAAATTTATGAACCAAATAAATATGAAAATAAATTTTCAAAATTTAATTTTAAATTGATAGTCAAATGGTAGCTAAATATTTTATGCTTCCACTCTTTTAAAATGAAATGGATTACACTCTCTTTTTTTTTTAATTAAACGATTTTTTGTTGTTGGACGGAGTAAACGAAATCGGCTAAAGTTATTTTGTAGAAAAAAAAGTGAAGATATCAAAATGAATATGATTTTGATTGAGAATATGAGCATGTCTTATCAGATATCATTGCCCAACTTTTACTTCCAGAAACCAACATATCTTAAAGTGTAGATACATGATACAACAATAAAGTTGCATACCCTACCAGAAGAAAGGTATTTTTTAATAAAATAAATAAATAATAAACTAGGTAAACCCTACACTAAGCTCCAAAAACCAAAAAAAAAAAAAGACATCATGTGGCTTTCTACAATTAAATATGAGTAATTTTGCAACTTATCGATTCTTGTCAATCATAACAATCAGAATGAATAAATCCTTCGTTTGTCCTATTGACGAAGTCCAAAGTTGTGATGATAGAAGATGAGATACTTAAGTAATTAGGACCTCAATAAAATGACCATTTTGTTTGTTAATTCATGTTCCTCAACTGCATCATGTAATTATATTAATCTATTAAAGTGATCAATAAAATTTCATAGCTAAATAATAAAAATTACTATATATTAATCTCATTTAGTTATAAATTAGCGATAGATTTTAAGCAAGTTCAACTCGCTAGGAGGCTTTTAGCAACAGTTAAGAATTACCTATAAATTCTACAGTTAATTTCATATTTTAATATAGTGTAATTTACGTGGTTTTAGTTTTTCTTTAACTTATTCAATATATTAAAATATTTTTTATACTTATTTTTTCTAACAAATTAAGAGAAATGTTTATTCAAAGATTGTACTTATATAATTAAATACTCATACTTCCCAATCATTACCTTATTAATAGGATCTAATTAATGCAAATGAGTTTAACAAGTGCAATTCTTTTTCTACTGGTCCATATACGTGTTTAAGGATTAATTAGTATAGTAATGCACGTATATTATTTTGAAACAAAAGAATTGATAAGGCAAAAGAAGTTCTTTCATAACACACATTGATACTAAATACTAGCTTGAAACAAGTACAAAGGCTACATTTAAAAATTAAAATACCTAATAAAGCTCGCAAAATAAAGATTCTGCTCCACTCGGATATACTTTTTTTTTTTCTTTTTTTCATAATTCATCTAAAAGATTCCTACAAGTAAATAATATAAATATCAAAATATTAAAGGGAAAAAAAAAAGAGCAGGTTGGATTTGATAGGGCAAAAAGAGAAGATCTTCTTCACATCTTTCTAGCTTGATTCTCTCTTAAACTGCAACACCTGAACATATTATATATAAAATATATTAATTAATAATTAAGGTAAAATTAATAATTATTTTTGTAAAATTAATTAAGAGGGAATTTTGATTAATTACCCAAAAATGGAGAATCAAATGATGAATTAATATGAAGACTTGTTACCAGCTAAGTCCCTAGGTGCATTGCATCTGAAACACTCCATCCGACTCGCAAAGTTGTGTTCATTACACCCTAACCTGTTCATAATTAATAACAAAAAAATTAATTAAGGATTTAAATAATTTATAATACATGCACGAAAATTTTCATACTTTTTTAAAAGAAAAAAACAAAGTCGATAGTGTAATTAAAAGCATTCATGCTTATGCTGGGTGTTTTATTCAAACCAGACAGAAACTACTTTACTTAAAGTTGGTAACTAAACAATCACCACCTTTTAAGTGTTACTTTTTGACTCGAGAAAGAGAAGTTGAAGCAACTATATATATAATATATAAACTATCCGTTAACGTATTTAGTGTAATTTCATAAGTGAGTCTGAAAAGATGGGTGTATATGTTGCTTTATCCTTGTACATGGACAGAGCCATCTTAGACGAAGGATACTTCAGTGTACATTATTTGCTGAAAAATTATATGGTGTAAGGAGGTTAAATGTTAGATATTATGAGCATACATGCTTTTATCGCCAAATTCTTGACTCTATCGCTATCCTTATGAAAATAGATAGATTGTTTTCGATAAACCTTCATCTCTAAATTTTATTTATTTATTTTTGAATTATATATAACTTAATTTATATAAATTGACAATATAAAAAATATATACATTATTGTTTCATCTAATGATAATCTAATTATTTAATTGCACATATAACTAGTTGGTTTAATAATCTAAAACATAAACAAATAGAAACATGTTATAACAAGTTAAATTATACGGTTTACTTAAGCACCAAGGTACGTAGCAAAATTAAGTACCTGGTGCAAATCCAGTCACCAGACTTCCATCCAGAGCGACTGCCACCACTTGCACCACCGAACCCAAACCCTCTCGGGCGCGATGACATCATGTGGTCAGCGTCAAAGCTACCACTACCACTACCACTACCACCACCACCACCACAACCACCTGAAGACTCATCCTTAAAAGCACCACACTTGAAGCAGCTAGAGCGGCTTGCAAAGTTATGCGCACCGCAATTTCCAACATTGCAGTACCAGTCACCGGGCCTTACATCAGGCCCGGTACTGAATCCGAAAGGGGAGGAGCTTCCTCCTCCTCTTCCGCCAAAACAACTTCCAAATTCATGAGCACCACCGTGTCTTGGCTCACCACATCTCTGGCATGAATCTCGCCTTTGAAAATTCATATGCTGGCATGACCTGCAATTCCAGTCTCCTGGTCTGCTCATTTTTTTTTCCTATAATAAAAAAAATGAACGAAATTTAAAATATTTTTTGAGAAAGTTGGTCACATTATACTCGTCAATTTAAAATTTAAATTTGATGGGTTTAATATAAGTTCAAAAGTTGAAATTTTGATAATTTTTTGTATATTTATATTTTTTAACAAAAAAAATACTGAATTCACTTGAATCTGTTAGAACGAGACTGCATGGCATAAATCAACATTAAAACATAATTGCGCAAAAGATGTACAAAACAAAATCCACTACCGTTAAAAGGAAAATGGAAAGAAAATATTTTTTTCCATTTTTTGTATTTTAAAAGAAAATTTTTCAAACGAAAACTGTACGGTCAAATTACGTTTGTAAGCGAAAAAGTTGTCCTGAATATTTTAACCAAAGATATATAGAGCAAAATGTCAATTTTGCTCTCAGCACGCTACTAAAAAAAATTACTACTATTTTCCCATTGAATTTCCCATTAAAAAATGTTCACGGGTTATTCCCATAAATATTTTGATTGAATCTGTGTGAAAAGAAAAAAAATAGTAAATGTTTCAAATGGAAAGATTATGATGTTTGAGAAATATGTTTTTCACCATGCATTTTTTCAATGTAATGATTCGATGAAAAATGAATAGAAAAATCATGTTTTATAACATAATTTTTTTACTAAATTCAGGATGAAAAAAACATTTGTTTCTAGCCGTGAAACTCACTAACTACACCATTAATAAAAGAAGAAGATGAGGCATATAGAAGTGATGAATATTTCAAGAAATGAGTACTTGCATGAAGAATGATACTGACCTTGAATAGGAAGAAATATAAATTATAATAAATAAAACACAAAATAACTTTAAATTAACAACTTTGGTAGCTGTTGTTTGCAGGAGTACTAGAAGAGATATTGAACTTGTGGATTTTTGGTGTTGTTTGCAGAGCTATATATATACTGAAAACTTCCTCGAAATTCGAGAAGGATAAATAAAGGCAACTGTGGGTCATGGGTGTTCTTTTTCTTATTTATATTTTAAAATAATTAATTATACTTTCACTTAGCCACCCTTTAAACAGTAGAATCCCATGCAAATATACTAAAACAAAAACTAATGGCGTTGTAGTAAAAAGAAATAAAAGTGATATGTCCAAAAACAAAAACAAAAAATGAAAAGAAATTAACGTTGGATTCTAAAGATATATTTGTCTAATTTGATAAAGTTCTCATCTTTTAAAGGTTCAAGAGATAGGATGCGTGGAAGCCATGAAACCGATATATACCAAACAAACTACATCATTGAATTCCATATGTACCCTTCTTTAAACTATTCTCATGGTTACGGATCGACGTAGATTGTGATGGGATGGTTGAAATCCTTTTATCTTTAATTAGACATTTCATATTCGAATGAAAAGAACTTTTTTGAAAACGACGACGCCCCCAAAATTGAATCAACAATAATACACGAATTATAATTTATACCCATTTATGTTTCGTGATTTTTTTTATTTTTTTTTTGTAAAATCTACTTCTTGGATTCCAAAGGTGAATACTATAAAATTATTGTATTCGTAACTCTTTGATGTTCAAAGAGTACCAAAATTACTTATAAGTTTTGTGAGTTTATATGATGACAAATTAATAATCATGTGTCTCATTTCCTTCTCCTTTTTTATTAGATTAGATTCGAATTTAGTCAGCTCCAAATAATTATCTTCTTAGAAATAAGGATAAAATTTACGTACATTATTCATCGATTTCGTTTGTGAAATCACACTAGGTGTGTTAATGGTACCACTTACCAAGAATGGTATGATTGATTCACAAACATACAACTCACTAAAACACAAATAAAAGTGAAAGGAATTAATGATATGATCTGTTTAATGCATGCATGATAACCCTTTGAAGCAATTAAAAAAAAACCTTTGATTAAATCATTTTAGGGCCCTTAATTTGCTTACTTGGCAGACATCATAGGTCCCACGTGACAAAAAATTGCTTACATGGTGAGTTGTGATTGGAGAAAATGGACATGAGCTAAATAGGTTTGAAGTTGAAGCCAGACAAAATGAATATTCGTTGTATTTAAATTGACCCCCACAAGTTTATTCTTATCTCAAAATTCACCTGCAGAGGTGGGGTCATGTTTCCCTTTCAAAAGAAAAAATAAATGGTCATTCCTTTAATTAATTTTTGAATATTCCAATTTTGTACTTGAAGGTCAAAGTTGTATAAGTAAGTCAAAAGGATACTCATTGAACACATTTTTCTTTATATCAAACCGAGGTAAGGGTAATTTAGTCATTTTAGAAACTATTAGTTTCAAATCTTTACTACTATATGTTATAAAATGTGAGTTTTTTCTTGAATCATTGAAAAAATACCAACAATCCCCTTGCTAGATAATTATTGGGTGGGGGTGGAGTTGTGTTAAAATGATTATTTTATCTGATTTATTTTATTTGTCATGTTTGTTTTATATGTCTCTCAAGAAAATATCAACTGAAAAGATAATTTAACTATATTATTCTTATTTATTTTATTTTAAACTAATACTATTATTTCTTTTCATAATATTAATCTCACTTCACATGTATTAGAGTAGAGATAAAGATTAAGAAAATAAAATTAATTTTATCTTAATTTTCTAAAATGACAAATATTAATTGCTAAGGAAAAATTAATTATGCTTTTAGCTAGCATAGATAGCAAGAAATGGAATGGTTTAGTACCATGTATCGTAAGTGCAAATAATTTTTACATCGGTCATGGCATTTGTTATTTTTGAATTTTTAAATCTCACATATTAAAAATGCTTACATGTATGATGTATAGAAAAGTGTTGAACTTTCTTATTCAACTATGGAGGTTAGCGAAGGAAAGAAAGCTCAACACGTCTTCTTTAGAAGAATTTTCCTGCATTAGTATATCAGCTGATTAGATATCGGTGCTATTCTTGTACTTTGTTTGTTGCACATGGCCTAATGTACACTTGCCCTCTTTTTCTCACTCTTTTGATGATTTGTCAATTTGAATCTATTTTCTTTATGCTACCGAAAGACGGTAATTTCAGGATTTTTATTAAGAAAGTTTAAGAAATAAAAATATAGTGATTAAGATTTGAACTTAGAACCTAAAGATAAATTTTCAACCTCCTCAATCATTAAATCAAACTCTAATTTTATTTTTTGAAAGTGCAAATTGATAACTTAAAATAAATGATAAATAATTGGTTAGAATAGATTTAGTTACATTAATAAATTGAACTATATACTATATTCAAAAAAAAAAAAAGATAAAGAAAATATTGGGGAGGGGTAATTAATGATGTGCACTCGTGTGTGTGTCAGATTTCGTATTTGAAGCTAAATTCGAGGCCGAAGTTAAAGTTGCATGGCTACACACCATCTATGTAAGTACGTTACATATCTTTTTCTTCTTTATTTATTTAAAATAATAACAACATCATACATCAATAGTGGCGAAGCTAGAATTTTCAATACGAAGGTTCAAAATCTGAAGAAGTAAACACATAAACTAATCGAAGGGGAATGTAATAGTAATATTTTCCACCGAAAATAATTCGTATGAAACCCTAACAATATGCTGGCTACGCCCCTGTATATCAATGTGAGATATAATAAAATAAAGGAAATATTATGATATGAGGTGGTTTAGGGTGGCAAAGGACGGATTCAATATAGAGGTTCACGTGAACTTAATAATTTTTATTCAAAGTTTATATGTAAGTTAAAAATTTTATTTAAATATTTAATTATATATTAATTTAATATTGTTATAGAAATCTAACTCCAATGTGTATGACAATTTCAATCAATCAAAATGGTGGGATGATAGAAAATTTAAGGCTTTTTAAAAAAAAAATTAATTAGATATTCCGAATATGAACTTAGAAATGAATTTTTTTTTTGGTATGTATATGATGATTAACTTTTTACTGAGTCTATCAGTGTAATTTTAAATTGATAAAACTAGTAAATATCGAGTTTAATTTGATAGATTGTGGTTTACTCCTTAATGAGCATAGTATCATAAATTTAGTAAATTTCGAATATCGGATGGAGAAAAAAAAAGAGAGTAGATGAATTTGAAAATGGAAGAAAGTGAAAAAATGGTAGACGATTATCGATAAAGATAGTCGAAGTTGATGATGGCATAGGTAGTCTTCGAGGTCCAATTTGACCATCTTTTCTTTTTAGTGTAATGTATCTAATACTCTCTCTTTCTTTTCTTTTTCTTCCCTTTTTTGCTGTCATTTTTTTTTTCTTTTCTTTTTCTCTTTCTCTTCTTTTAGGTCTAAAGACAAGAACCACCAAGCACACCATTCTCCAAGAAATGAATGGAACACTCACAAATAAGTAAAAAAGAAGCACCACAAAAATATCATTTTTCAAATCAACAATTCCAAACAAATATCTAATTTTTTTATCTATATATTACATTAAGTAGTATCATTCAGTTTTTGATATTTACATGATTTATAGTAATAGTTAGGGCCTAGGGGTGATGAAGTATTTTTTAAGAAATATGTCAAATCAAATATTGAGAAGTAAAACTGGATTGAGGGAGTACTCTCTATGTCCATATTAGTTGACACGCTTTCACTTTTACATGTTTCATAAGAAATCATAACACATAAATGTATCATTTAACTTGGCATAAGCTGACATTCATGCTCTCTTACTTTGGGTGTGCACAAGTAAACATTTAAACTTGTATAAAGTTGAACACGTAGACACATGTATCCTATGTGCATGGAATCATACACGTAGTACGCGAATTGCCATGTAAGATTCCATGTAGGACACACGTGTCTATACTTGTTCAACTTTATATAAGTGTAAGAGTCAATTTATACATACTCAAAATTAAAAAACATACATATCAACGAGATCTCACATATTAATTAAGATCAAGTTAAAGGATAGATTTATGTATTATGCAATTTCTTTTATAAATTATTAACAAGTATTTTAAAATGAATACTTTTGATGATATTGATCACTAATATTGAGGCAGAGGAAGTACTACTAAGCACTCTTCCCAATAGATAGCACTTGTAAAAATTAATACTTCAACATGAAAAAACATGCATTTTCACATGAAATACTCATTTTCAAAACTACTAGCCTAATGTGTTTTTGACATAGACCATCAACTTATATTTAGAATTTTCGTGCTCTGACTGCATTTCAAAATTTCATAACACAATCTATTAATATTAAAAGTATAATGTAGTAGAAACTCCTACTAGGAGCGCTTAAGCAAGTTTTAATAGCTTAATTAATTGGCTATTTGAATTTATGTCACTTTATTGATGAGTCTGATTCTCTAACTTGTAATCCAATCCCTCATTTTCTTTTTCCCTACGCCCAATATATTTTGAGGGGAAAAAATTGGCTATTTAAATTTATCTCACTTTATTGATATGAGTCTGATTCTCTAACTTGTAATCCTTTCCCTCATTTCGTTTTCCCCTACACCCAATATATTTTGAGGGAAAAAAATTGTAGGAGCACTTCTCCATACGAATTTTAATAAGTAAGCAGAGGCGGAATCGGGATTAGGAGTTTGGGGGTTCTAAATTTCCTTTTAAAGGAAAGAGAAACTTTTGTTGATAGTGAGTCTCGAACCACAACTCTAGCGTGGAAATCAATTCCACGTCCCCTTCCTTTCCACTGAGTCATCAATCAATTTTGTTATGGGTTCACAAGTTAATATATATATATATATATATTTTATTTTATTTTTCTAGTACAAATACAGAATCTACGAAAAAGCTACTGGATTCATCCTAACCCACGAACCCCCACCTAGCTTCGCCCCTGTTAGTAAGGCCTACTGAATATCAGATGATTAAAAAAAAGTACGATATCTGATATTCATTTTGAGGCTCGATTAACTTACATATGCTCCAAAAGTCTAATAAAGAGATTTATAAATATCGTCATCATCATAATAATGATAATAATAATTTAAGTACCCCCCTCCCCTCAAGCTTAACAAAGGAACCACCCACCATTTTCTTGGGGTGTGTTAAAGAGAGCTGTAGCAAACTGTGAAAAAGCAAAAAGAAAGGAAGAATGATTCGATTCTCTTTGGGGAAATGCAAATGCTTCCCATTTCCTTCATGCAATGACTATAACGTACACATTAATGCTACTTTACTCTCCTCCCATTGGGAATTCATCAATGAATCAATATTTCCTCATAAAGTGATGTTACATAGGCTTTTGACAAAGCACCAACACTACAGTATTCCAGCAATTGATTCTTCTATTAACAAAGAAAATATATTGCACAAATCTAAATAAGGTCATGAGTAATAGACTACTTCCTTTGTTTTAATTGTTAGTCTGGTTTTGATTTGACACGAAATTTAACAAAATAAAGAAGGTTTTTGAATTATGTTATCTTAATTCATATACTATCTTAATATGAATTATTGTACCAACATATGTTTTCATCTTTTGGTTTGAAACATGTCATGTGGAAAGTTAGAATTAAAGAGTAGTCAAAAAAAAGAAGAGAAGCATTATTTTTTTTAAAACGGACTAAAAAGGAATGTAAGACAAACAAATAGAAACGAAGGAAGTAACAAACTAGTACAATTGATTAAATTTCTACACAATTATATTGTGTATTCTTCTTTGGAGAAATTACCTGGATAAGCAAACTTATACTAGTTAATTAGCTAACATACCTATAGTTTTCATTAATTACCACCTACAGCTTAATTTTAGCTATAATTACGTGTGTCTCTCTCCTCTCCTCCTCTCTCTCGCTTCTCTCCACTCTTATACATGTACAAATACAAATTATACATATACAATTATGTGACAGATATACAAATACAATTTGCCTCTCTCTCTCCACTCTCTCGCTCGCCTCTCTCCTCCCTCTCCCAATCTCGCTCGCCAGATATACAAATACATATGTATATCAGTTACATATATACAATAATCTAACAGAGATATACATATACAATTCGACATATATACATATATAATTCGCCTCTCTCTTCCCTCTCCCAATCTCACTCGCCTCTCTCCTCCCTCTAACATGTAGCTACGAATCGTAATTAGCAAACTATAGATATAGAGCCTAATTAAGTTTATTTTAGTGGTTATTTGTGAAATATCCTCTTCTTCTTTCTATATTAGAAAATTGTACAATTATTGTATTTGTTGGACAGCTCGTGTATTGGGCCTGAATGATTGGAAGAAGAACTCGTTCTCTATGAGACCCAAAAGATCAATAGTCTGAATTTGCCTTGAGCTCAAACTTTACTACTTGTAACCCTTCTACATAGGGACTTTTCTCCCTCTTCTTTACTATGGAATCGATTTTGAATTCCAATTCCAACAACTAAGCCATCAAATACCTTGTTGTGGCTTTAATTTACTATGGAATTTTTTTTAATTTAACCGGCATATTCTACCATGTGAGCACATTGAGTCTAATCTCAGTCTTATCAGCCAAGCCATCACATACCTTGTTGTGGTATGACACATACATAACATATTTGCTAGCAAATGATTCATAATAAGAACTAAGAGCACATAGAGGGTTTGCCTAAACCAACAGAAAGATCCATAGCCTATGTTTGTATTATATGTAATTTCGAGTATAAATGCCTTTTTAATTATCAATACTACTTTCATCTACGTGATACCATTTAGCCATTGGGATCATATGTCGTGGATATATTCAACATATCATAGAAATATTTAAAAATATTTCTTATTGATGAAAAATCATATTTATATTCAACATGTCATAAAAGAATATCATATAAAGTATGCCTTTTGAAGAAAATCACGTTTTGGGTATTTCATACTTTTCTTGTAAGAATTATAAGGCTCAGAGAATAGGATCATAATTAGAATCTAAAGAAATTCATTGAAGTCATGACGTTCGTACTAAAAATTTTCTGAACGAAATATAACTTTCATATTTAATCTTACTCATTTCATAGAGGAGAATTTATGGGTTTTTTGCAAAATTCATTGAGTGAGAAGAACAATGGAGTTTCCTCACATATATTAATTATTTTACCAAGCAATAGAAGAAAAACTCCAATTCTGATTAATAACATTCGACTTGCGCTTTTAAGTCTTGAGATGGATTTTTCTTGAAAGCCCTAAGAATTTAAGGAAAAATCTTACTTAGAAATTATAATCATATATTAAAATTGCTTTAAAAATCGTAAAGCATGCTTAATTACCTTGATGTGGGAGGAAGTAAAGACGACAATTGCTTTATTCTAAGGCTTGGAATAATAAAAAAGTGGAAGAACATTCCTAAGGATCAAATTTATAGTTGTTATATCAAGGTGACTTATCATGAGCCTGGTACCATTTACTATTCGTGGATCTTAATCGTATATCTCATCAAGTCCTTCAATAAAATCTTCGAACTCTCCTATCGTCACTTAATTACAATACAAAATGTGGTCGTAGATCTCATTTATGATCTGTGGAAGTGGTCGAAAATGGACACCCCTTCTTAAACAATAGATATACTTATGCCATGACATCATATTTCAAAATAACTTCTTAGTTCATTCATGTGATCATATCCTTCTAGCGTGGAATATGTTGCTCATATACAATGAGTCAAGTCTTAGCTTGATGGTACTAGGTATTACACCAAAAGCCATAGGACAAAAAAGAAATGAGGATTTCTAGGACTCTACATGAACTGAGAAAGACATTGGATTGGTAATAACATATCGAACCTCGTATGGGCAAGATAGTTTAATTTCTTAATTAAATATATATTTGTAGTAGGATCCACTAATAAGTCTCCCATTGTCAGCTGATAAATCGCATGAATATTAAGAGGAGATAAGACTGGCTTCAAGTGTTCACAGAATTGAAGTCTCTCAGAAGATCAAGAGTGAACTTTCTATGACTGATCATGATCTCATGGTATATGTTATTTGTGGATGACATAGTACTAATTGATGAGAGACGCAACAAAGTAAATGCTAGGTTGGAGGGTACGGAGACAAACTTTGAAGTCTAAAGGTTCAGATTGTGCGATATCAAAATGAAATATTTGAAATACAAATTTAGATGCAGTGCATGATGCAAGCGTGGAAGAGAGGCTTGATACATAGGCTATCCTCGAGAAAAATAGTTTGGGTTTGTAATTCAAGAAAGTGGGGACATCGACGATGATGTCACATGTCGTATTGGTGCGGCATTGATGAAAATAGTTTAGTATTGTTGTTTATTATATTAAGCTATCACCCATTATTTTGTGATTATTATTGTTTCTTTATTAGTTACTTTATTTTTTTCACTTGTCGTTTTTTTCTTTTCCATACCTACTTTGATATGTTATACTCGGGCTGAAGGTACTCCGAAAACAAACACTTTACTTCCACAAGATAGGATAAGGTTTACATACAATCTACCCTCCCCACACCTCACTTATCTTCCTGGGGCTGTTTCGGTACTTATCTTCACAATTATGGTCCATTACATCTGTATACCTATGGTGTCAAATGATTTTATCATGTTGATGAGGAGACAAGCTTGAAGATCTCAACTTCTAACATGGAGACTCATAATAACAATCCCAAGTCTTGTGTCATATTTAATATCAAATACCTGTATACTACTAATACTATAGAACAATCTGTACAAAGAAAGAAGATTGTATAGTGTTTTCTCTCCAAACTTGGACATAAACTATAGAAAGATACATACACATGATCAGAAAAGTTGGAAATGGTTCTTACTACAGACAATCTCTTCAGGGGGCTTCGTTAGGCCTCTGTCACCCGATCAAAGATTGTAGACATCTAATCTGAATCCCCTGGTAAACCGTTTAGCCTTAGCTTCTTAGGCCTTGCAAGTGGGGCAAGAAAATCATGGCAATCTTCCAACAATCAAACTCGAAAATGTTGGTACTCTCACTAGCATACCAGTCATCTAGCACTAATGTTACTCAACTATCACCAACAAAAACATGGCCCAACCTGATATCTGGACGGTACACTTGCCAAGAAATTGGAGGAGTTTCTAAAATTTCATGCAATCGGAAAGAAAGCCACATCTATTGTATCTTCACTGCCCAATGCTTCTAATGGTGCATGAATGAAGCTGTAACAAAGCATGTCTGCAACGATAGAAAATAGCCTGTGATAGGAAAAAGAAAACTTAATAAGATAGTTCATGCGAGCAACCCCAACTGGAGTAAGAAAACTTTTTCGCCTTTTGATCTAGCTGTCTTACTTATGGGTCCTATAAATAGAAGGGAACCTCCCGGTTTCAATAGAAAAGGCAAAGAGGATAGCGAAGGCAAACTTATCATACTTAAGGTGGCGCGTATCTGATAATTCAGAAGTCTTCCTTCCCCATTTAGGTCTCTAAGAGCATTAAGAAGGTATTATGCTCTCTTTTTTTTTTGCAGAATGAGGAGATAAAATGTCAAATAGACAACACGGGTAAGGGTTATTCCCCACATAAATAAATAAACAAAATGGTCTTTCTTGTACAACAACTGAAGAGCAACGCCAGATGTTACACCCAACTTTCAATTATCTATTGTCTCTCAATTTTCTAGTTGGGCACTTTATAGATGATTTCTTTCTCTAGTTTCAATCAGAATAAAATATTTAGCGCTAATTATTCTTGCTCTTAAAACCAAGCAACTCTTTCAGAACTAAAGAAAACCAAAAACCCTCGACTAAGCTAAGTAGTACAAGTTAGAACATTAGTCATCTCAACTTCATTTTTTCCTTCTGCTAGCACAATCCTTTTCCATTTAATACGATAACTCCCGAGTCGTGAATTCATACTTGCAGCAAGAGTTTTAGTTTCAAATTTACTAAGTTAAAAAATTATACTACTGACGCACTTTAATAGATAGACCTCAGAATCGTTGTTCCATCTTGTGAACAATTCTGTATAAGAGCAAAAAGTTACTTTCATAAGTAGCTGCAAGAATACAAATAATCACTCACCAAAGGAATATTTATGTAAGATACTGGTTTCTTAGCAACAATATTAACGAGGATCTTCAAATATCAGAGCTTTCAAGTGTGGTCATGTGTTTCCTAAATGACTTAGCTGCTGCTTCTCTGTGGTCCAGCTGCCCCAGCTTATCATATACAATGGCCATCAAGTAAAAAGCTTCTGCAGCCAATTTATGATACTGCATATTAAGAGTCATTGTCAAGTCAGAAATGCATCTTCTTTCCTTTTTTTGGCCGGGGGGTGGGGGGGTTGTTAAGACTTGAAGTTGTTAGCCAAACAAAGGCAATTCCACTTTACCAGAAAACAGAAACAGTTCAGTGCAAGCTATACAAGTTAGAATTAGATTCGTTCTTTTATGGTTCATATTCCGGATTTGTGGAGATAGTTCTGTTCCTCTATAACAGTAGTCAATCAAACGTAAGTATGCCAAGAACCGATTCTTTGAGCATTAAAGTAGACTGAGAAGTATTCACGCATGATTTATGATTGTGATCTGACCTATTATCCTTGAAAAGGATTTCAAAAAAAATGAATGGTGCGACCTCACCTATTTGAATCACAAAGAAGGTTTAGTTGAGCTGTTCATGTGCCAATTTCAAATTGTTTTCCCTTATTGCTCAAAAAATTGAGTCAACGTTAAGATGAATAGGTACAAAAGATACGTGAAACATGCTCAAAAAGCAATGATACCTAATCTCTTTTTTTTATTGATTGTTAGGTTAGGCTGCCCATATTCAAATATGATAGCAGAAAAGCCTAGTAACTCCAATTTTGTTTAATATCTGATGAGAATTAACATTACATAAATCCAGAATATAGCCAAAATAAAGTACCCAAATGATGCATTAGTTCATCTAGAGTGGAAATACCTATTAAGATAAATAATTTAGAACCTAGCACGCCATTAAAACTGGAAACAATCACGTTACTAGCAATCTCGTAGCACTCGTCCATTTCACACACTTATTTTAATTCTTTTTATATTTTTATAACAATATAAATTAAAATGAAATAGGCATTAGCCACCTATTTTAATTCTTTTTTTAGTTTTTAATGGTATAAATTAAAATGAAACAGGCATTAGCCCCCTTATGTTGAGTCTACAATTACATCTCCATTTATCATGCCATTCTCCCGAAAAACTAATCTAGATACTTGAATTGTATACATTTAGGCACGATAATCACAACTTCATTTCACCTTCATCTTTCTTATGGTAACTACACTGGCAGTGCTTAAGTTACTACTACGTATCCTTTAAATCTTTATTTGCTAGAGTATCTCTTCATGGTTCCTATTTCTGGTTGATGCTACAGATCCCACTAATGGGATTACACTGGGTATGTTGTTGTACTCTAGAGAATCAGTGAAAGAAATGTGATAATTTACCGGGGAAATGGAAGCGAAATGCCAAATCTACCACTACACAAAGGAAACAAGCATTCACAACTACCGCATTCATGAGAATTGATGAAACAAGAGTAAATTTTGCAGATAAACATCTAACGAAGACCATTATTTTCTTGAATTCAGCTAACAAATAGAAGCTGGAGTCCAAAAGTTATTCTGCAAGGCCCAGAAAACAGAACTAAATATGACGGAAAATAAGATAGGATGGATTGAGGAGGATAATAAGGAAAACTCAGAGATATTTAATGGAAAATACTTTTTTTGGGAAGGGTCAGGAAAACGGAATAAAGTAGTTCACACTTTACTCTCTCTTTTAATTCACCTCACCAATTGGTACTTAAGTCTGAAGAGAATTTAATTCACTAAAAAAGGTTTATGACAAGGTCATAAAAAAAAAAAAGGTTTCTGACAATAGAGTCTGAGCCAACTTTTGAGCGCCTCGACTATTCTACCAGGTACCTGATACCTCCAACCGGCATAGATACCGGCTAACTCAATCCACCAAGGCTCAGGCAAATGGGTAGATATCACCTAGTGTTTTTTGCTTCCGCTGGGATTTGAAACTGAGACCTCATGATTCTCGCTCCACTTCATTAACCACTAGGTCACACCTTTGGGAGTCATTTAAATTCACCTAACTGAATCCTAATCTTACAGAATTGTTACTTTTCGGATTCACTTCATTGTTTTCTTTCCATTAATCTCACGTAATTGGTAACTACTCTTTGGAGAATTGTACCTTCATTTTCTTCGTTACATTCCCTTTCTAATTTTCCTTCACATCATCCAATCGAAAGCTTTAGATAGTTATGCCTTTACTTTTCTCATGTATATTCTAACTTTAACCTATGTTGCTCTAACTCTTCAATAATGGCGACGGATGCATGTCGGACCCTCCAAAAGTAGTGCATTTTTTAAGGATCCGACACGGGCACGGCAGTATTTTTGGGAAGTCCGAACAACATAGCTTTTAACATGTTAGAATTTGGTATAGCAAGTTTGTATCTATTTGTCCATATGCATGAATACAGACACACACACACACACTCCAACACAACACAAGCACGAGGGGACACACACACTTTCTTAGAGTTAAGGTCTTTTTAAAGGGTAAAGAGGAAGAAAATTGAACGGAGAAAAGAAAAGGAAGATGGATGTCATGAAATACAACTTTTGTATTTTCTAGAAATTATTTCACTGAGCTATAGATGTATATCATTCCCCACAAACGTATCTAGTGTACTTCTATTAGCACATTAATACAAAAAAATTCAAATTTCATGGATTTGTTTCTTTTCCTTTAATTTTTCTTTTCTTCACAGGAAAATATCGTCATATGGAACTTGAAACCCACGCTGAAGTTCTTTAATTAAAGTGTAGATGTCACTAATTGGAATACTAAATTGTTCCCGTATTGACTAACCTCTAGAAGTTCCAGGTCTTCGGAAGCCTGCCTTAATGGTTCAAGTACCATCTCTGGTTCTTCGCATACTGAGAACAATAAGGTATCATTAAGCACAGTTAAGAGCTCAAGAATATAAGAAAACAGTGCCAACAAGAAAATTCAGTAACAAGTTAACTGTCAATTTTTAAATGATTAGCATGTCTCCATGTGTGTGCATTAATTGAAGGTAGAGTCTCAAATGAGGTAAAGGTGAATCATATCCAAAGAGAAACAAATTAATCATCAAAGAATCTCAAGGTCAAAGGATATATGAACCCATGGGAAGTGGGGATGGAGCGGCAGCTTGATTGGGAAAAGTAAATGACAAGTCGTGGCTGGATATGAGGGGAACTACTGGAGAGTTAGACAGGATCTCCTGCTTCATTCTGATTCATAAAATCTTAGGCGTCCACAAGACCTATAATTGCTAAAAAAAGAAGTCTCACAGAAACAAGTTACCCAAATTTTTCTTAATCCTTTGGTTCTAACTTATGATGGGTCATGTAAATCCAGACAAGGGTATCCATTCGTTAAAGAATGAAGTTTGTAAGATTTAAGGTGTTTGCATTATTTGGGGGACATGGAGAAGGATTATAGTTGAGGTTGAGGACACAGGATGTAGTTATAACTCAAAACCATGATATGATTATACACAAACTAATGAAAAGTCATGTTTACGATAAGTACAGCAATCAGGTTGAGCATTGAAATTCCGATAAGGCACCTGAAAAGCTTGAGTCAGCAAGATAGCATTTTGCTTCGGTGATAAAGGCCCGAGCTCGGAGCTCCAAACCACCATGACCAAGAAGTACAGGAAATGCCCCATGTATGAGAGCCAAAGCTCTTTTCGCATGACTTGAACCAAGTGAGAGCCAAAGCTCAGCAAGCGTCAGTGTAGCAGATGCTTTGAGAAGGTCTAAGTTGAAAGATTTACAAAAGGAAAGGCTTGCCAATGCATACGGAATACCTAAAACAGCATTTCCTGATCTCTGAAAGGGATGAAAAAAGTTCTATTACATCTTGATCATGTCAGAGAAAGGAAGGAGTATGGGCCTAAGTAAGTTCAAGTGTTAAAATACACCGGTGAAGATGCATAAATGGTAAAAGACGTTCCATTTCTTCTGACAAGGTGATACCTTGTATAAGAAAGTACTTGTGATAAAAAATACTGATTCAACTCTTGACTTATCTAACATAACAGCAAATCACTACCTTGTGTATCTCTGCAAGTAAAAGAAGAACAGTGGCATTCTCGACTTGTAAACTGAATTTGTAGCACATAGAGAAGAGAGAGTGTGCGACAGCTGCTGCCTGGGAGAATCATATCAATAAGAAGGAAATTAAGAAATTCTTTATATGCTTATTGTCTTTGGACTGCATAAATTAGATCAAATAATTACCTATACCTTAGGAAATCATAAGATAATGATAAGTACTTTCCACAGCACACCACAATATCAAGTTATTAGATGTAAGAGAAACAAAATAATGTGAGAATTTGGGGTAAAAAGATTCGAAGTGGACTTGTCTATATGAACAAATTTGATGTTCAAATATCTTTTTTTGAAACTGAAGCCAAAGCCAAAGCAAAGCCAGAGAATGATATCTATATTTGATGCTCAAATATCTTAAGGTAACAAGTAACAACTCATTCAGAATAGTCCCACAGAATGATCATCATCACCGCATTGGCTGCAAAATCAGAGAGTAGAGTGGATGTCTTATAATCCTTGGCATCACAGGCACAAGCAAACCTGCAAGTGAACTACTCATACATGGAAAACATGCTTAAGGTGCTTCTTATCCCCAAAGTCAATAAATAGAAGAGTGAGGAGGGATTCCGCACTCAAAGGTAGGGCATTTCCCATTTTATAGGAACTTCTATACCAGAAACAATGCACTAAATCAAGCCAAGATCAAATATTACTCGACTAAAGAACCAAGACCAGACTTGCTGGTCCAGCCACTTTGAACTAGACCATGGCTCATGATTTTCACGAGAAAAAAAATGCTCAGCCCAGAAAAACATGCCAATTTTCACGAAAATTGAAGGAGTTGAGAGCAATGAAAATGGCCTACATGCATAAAGGCAATGAACAAACGAAAATATATTATCATCAGCACGACCATATAATGATTCACTTAGAACAACAGTCAAAGCCTTAAAGTCAGATAGATAAACAAAACCTAAATCATTTCCAGACCAACGAGCAAACATAAAGTGATCTCAAGTATCCAATTTTCTATCACGGGTGTATTGAAGCATCACCAGTTTAGGATGTAATTCAATGTATTCCTTTTCATTATTTATTTACCTTATTTTGGGAGCAAGCGGACACATTCTTCTACTGATTAAAAATGATAGGGAATGAGCAAGAAAATCCAATTAATTACATTATCACATCATAGCCTTTTGTACAAAGTTCAAAAACTAGAAATAGAACAACCAAAAACATTAGCAGGTCATGTAGAACTTGGAATATCATCACCCTTATCTACCTTATTATTGAGTCACCTAGAAAGAGGTCTAATTAAAGGAAAGCATGCTACCTGGCTAAATTGGTTTGCTGCAATCAGTATTCGAGCATGGCGGAGGCTAGCTTCAACCTTTATCTCTATGTCTACGCCAGTTACTGAAGAGGCTAAAACACCAAGCTCATCACACAACTGTTGTGCTAATTTTAAATTTCCCCTGAACAGCAACTAACATCCAATCAGACAAAGAAAAACAAGTTTAAAACCAAGCAAATACTAGAGATGTCGCCTTACGTATGTAAAGCATGATCATGGAGCAATTGTAATTTTACAAGCTGAATTTGTGACTTTGAAAGCGATACAAACTTCTCCTCTGCGAGTTTCAGAGCAGCAAAAGCTTCTGAAGGTACATACATAAGCAGTCATTATTGAGTATATGTAAAAAAAAAAAAACTATAGTATAAATTCATTTTTCCTCTTCGCTTTCCTTTTTTTTTTCCAAGGTATGTAGGAGAAAAAAGGATATGTTTTTTTTCACAGAAGAAAGGAAAGAAATAGATCTGGCTTTCCTACTCTTGCATATGTATCAAAAATGAAGTGAGAGGGATTACATACAGTTTTAGGCTAAGTTGCTCGGACTCGGGTGCAAGTGTCCGATACGGATGCAAATCTAGAGGTCGGATCCTTCATGATCTAATTTTTAAGATTCGGGGATATGGATCCATGTATGGATACGGGTACGGGGATTCGCCTAAAATAATTAAAATATCCAAAAATAGAGTTATAAAACTTAAATTATGAGATATTATGTGGAGAACTTGAGGAGAATCCTGGAAGGAGATTAAAGGAAAAAGAGTGACATTGAAATTTCTATACAAAAGGTATTCCATTTGCTTCAATTTCACCTTAGCTTTTGTATTGATTACAGAAATCATTAAAATTGTCCAGACTTTCCCCATCAATTTTGGTCAAAGTACCCAAAATCGGTTGACCAAATCGGACACGGATCCCACATCCTCACCCATGTCGTGTCGACACGGGTGCAGCAACAAAAGTGAAGAGTTCGAGCATTAGGCACAGTACACTAAAGCCCAGTTTAAGACTGAACAATTACGGATCCCTACCAGGGCATGAGATTGATCAGAATTTGCTTGAGAACACTTTGGACATAACTCAGTAACCTATCATGATCCTATTTAAAGTCCATCGGTTCTTTTCCCTCGACCAGGATTACACAGCAATGTTTTTTTTCTCTACAGGAAAAAGCTAATTAGTTCTGAATTATTCCTGCACTACTGCCAGAAATGCTTATTGTACGTGCTCTAAATGAGGTTGTCTAGTATTTACCTGAGAACACTTTGGTCACAGCTCATTACCTATCACAATCATAATTCCACTCGACCTACTTCTATCCTTCTTCGGACCAAATTACACATAAATGTTATCCGCCTCTAGAAAGACAAAAAAAGCTTGCCAGTTCTGACCGAATTTCTGTCAAAACACCATTTTTTACACGAGCGGACCTGTATGTCATATGGCTGTCTTCAGTTTTAGCAAGTTTTTTGGTAAGTCTTGAAAGATCTGTGTCCCACATTGGTTGAGGGAATAGGCTCAAGTTCCTACAATTTTTTACCATGTCTCTTCAATGATTTTAGGCAATTTTCACCACATGAGCTAACTTTTCGGGTCTAGTTAGGCTCAAGGACTATTTTCTTAACATGCTATTAGATTCAAATCCATCCCTGTTCTTGGTTGGGCTCCTATATTATGTTATTCCTGATCCACCTGTCTAGTTCTGAGCATGCAGGAGGAGGGTGTGTTAAGAGTGTCCCAAATTTATTGAAGGAATAAGTTGTTGTCTTCTTATTTGATCTTGGGCAATCCTTACCTAGTGAGCTAACATTTGGAGTTTCTTTGGGAACTAAGATCCATTCTCTTGGTAGGCACTTACGGCTACAGAAGAATTGCAGAGTTAAAAACAGTACTGTTACCTTATGGCAATTATGTGTAAAAGCAAGAAATACCTAAAGAGGTGTGTGTTCACCTTATGGGTGTGATAAAAAAATGATATAGAATAAAGTGAACAAAGCATCAGCAACTAGCTGAAGTATAGCACTACTATAATGCGATGAGCCTATGAATATATGTAAGCATAGCTATGTCAATTCAAGAATACTTAATAAGTATTCACATAATTGTGCAAACCTTTGTATCCCTTAAATACTGCTAGATGCTGGATAAGTTTGCCATATGCTAACGCCACATCATCCAAACTGCAAGCAGATATGCAAGCAAATTTCTGTGAGATGATATGAAGCCACAATTTCAAACAGCTCAACTAGTTAAAAAATCATACAAGTATTACCTCGATGAGTCAGCAAAGCATGTTGCATAAAGCAGTGCATTCATTCGAGCAAGAGGTGAACTAAATTAGCACACAAAAGGAGAAAATCAGTAAAGGATTTGAATTAGAATTGAGTGCTTGTAATCTACAGATTCTACACATAGCTGACAGGTGACAATAAAGCACCTAAAAAATGTGAACTGCATTGGAAGTTCCATCCAACCTTTTTTAAACAAACAATGCAACATCTGATTTACAAGCTTATAAGGCAAAACCATGCCTTCAAGAGTTGAAGTTCATAATCTCTAACTGGCTTCAGATTTTTGTGTCTCTGCATGACGGACAGTGGATACAGCTTTCCTATTTCCTTGCTTTGTAAATCCAATACTTTTAAGAGAGTGAATTAGTCCATCTATGATAAATTGAAGTCGTGAAGAAAAATCTTTAAAATCCTTATCATTCGGCAAGTCCTAAAACTACAGACAAGACGCTCCCCTAATTAGGTGCTTGTTTTATTTTGTTTAATACATGGAATTAATGATAAATTATTAAGCATTTTGAAACTGTTTGAGATGTTAGAATTCAGAAAATGGTAATGTTTGTTCCCCATGCATCGTTGTGTTTTTTTTTCATTTTACAAAACCACCTAGGGTGGATAGTAATTATAGGAAAACAGAAAAGAGAAGCAAATAAGTGAATGGGAACAAAAACAGAAACTCAACAAGCAGAAGAATATGCGAGAGAAAACAGGGCAATACTCAAACTCTTGAAAGGTCACGATAAATCTAGAGTCTCTATGATGCTTTTATAATTTTCATGAAAGGCCACGATATACATTTGCATATGATAACATTAAGAATGAAAATATGGTAAAATTATATAGTAAAATTCGAAATGATCCCTGATTGATTCCCAATTACTGCAATTATGTGATTAGCAAAATTAGAGGGTGCAGTACAATTTTCCTTTTTGCGGATTCTTGTATACACTTTTATATGCACCGATCTAAGGGAATAATCAAAATACGTAATTCAAATAGAATATCTTATACCATTATTCTCTTTTTCATGTGACCAAATGAATCCCATTGCTTAAACATCCCCCTTCCAGATTCTTCTATCCCACCTTACAATTATATGCCCTCTGCCCCGCCCCCTCCCCCCCCCAGCACCTCTGGAACTTCTGGCCTCCAAACAACCAAATCTAACTCCCCTACTAACCCACAGTTGTTTCACTATCTCTACTGCATCCCCTTCTGAAAGCAGTACACATTTGCTTTCCACTTGTGAACCCTTACTACTCACCGTTCTCCTTTTCCCCTCCTATTCAAGCCCCACATTCCATGAAATAATTTTAACATTCATGTCTTTGATTAACGCTTTCCCCCTGTTTCTACACCCCGATCACTCTCCTTGAATTTCATGTTAAAAAACAACCCCTTTATTTCATGCATGCCTTTGAATTTTGGTGTCTCTACAACAGCCATCTCTGTTTCTTGTTTGCTTTGTTTTCTTCTGCTATCAATTTTCATGGAGAGTGCTAATGCCTCCTTCTCGCATCCCATAAAGTCCAAACCAAATTGATTGCAATCTGATTATGTTACTGTGTACCCATAAGGTTGCATTCATCTCAGCTTCTTGGTCCAGAGTTTAATTGGTTCAGCGTCTTCACAGAATCGCATCTCTTCCCTAGTCACTTCGACCATTTGCATGCCGAATACTTGTGGCAGAATTTGCAAGAAACCCTCAACCCCTTCATTTTTTTGTGACCCACAAGTTCTCTTTCTCGTGTAACTACAAATTCTTCAACTTACAAGCTTTCGTCTTTCTCAAAAAGGAGAACCTAAGCTTCAGTTGTTGATATTGTATCTTCTAGATGTGTATCTCTCCTTAATCTCCAGTAGTAAAGGATCTTCTTTAGCATGCTCAAAATAACAAGATTGGGCCTTCGTATTTGTTACAATAAAGTCCAGACATATTAATATTATTCTTGTCTTTCTCCATATGAGAAGCAAGCTGGCCCAATGTTATAATAGCCTCTGCGGCAGCCACACGTGCAAGGCCCCGTGACCCACTTTTCAAACTTGGAGCTTCCTTCGAGGAACCCACGTGTGTAGTAAAGATTACAGGTTTTGCCAACTGTCCAGTCCCATCCCTCCTTTTAATATAGGGTCTATGATCCCTAGACATCGACAGATCTTCATCTCTGGCCCTCATTCTGGTGACCACGTGCCTTGGAACTTCACCAGATGGGATTCTTATAAATAATTCCCCCACATTATTTCTTCACATGGTATCAGAGTTAGATCCGTCCTTACTTGTGGTTTACCCTATTTTGAGCCCTCATATTATATTGTCCACGTACCATTTTCCCAGTCCTTAATCCTTGGTGTGCAGGGGGTGTTAGTGTCACATATTAGTTGAGGGAATGGAATATGGCCTCCTGATATGTCTTTGGCCATCCTCACCTCATGAGCTAATTTTTGGAGTTGAGTTAGACTCGAATCCATTTTCATGACATGGTATCAAAGCCAGACATATCCCTGCTCTTGGTTTATCCATAATTGGGCCCTCGTGATATTTTGTCCACACACCAGATGTCCAATCCTTGGTATACAAGGGGCAATAAGTTCCTCATATTGGTTGAAGGAATGAATTATTGTCTCCTTATATGTCTTGGCCAATCCTCATCTCATGAGATAATTTTTGAGATTCAGTTTGACTCAAGGTCCATTTCCTTAAAGACGATTCTCAACAATTGGTGACAGAAGATAATGTGATCTAAGGAGATGGAAAAGCTATCTTGATCAACTCTTCAACTCGAATCACAAGGATCACTTTACAGATCTCCACACATCTTTACGCGATAGAAACTTTAACTATACTCGTATAAGTAGGCCAGTAAAAGTAAAGGATGTTATGAGAAATACGATGATTTAGAAAAACAAGTAGTCCAGATGTTAAAGTAGTATCTCTTACCAAGCTATTTAATGTTATACTAAGAAGTCGTAGGATGCTTAACGAGTAAATGAAGAGTAGCTTTATTCCAATATATTAAGAACAAAGAAGATATTTAAAGTTGTGTCATCCATCGTGGCATTAAACTTATGAGTCATATTATGAAACTTTGGGGAAGAGTGATGGAGCATAGACATGCTTCTATCAGAATAAGGCATAGACAAATAGATACTACAACAGACAGAGAGCCAATTGAGATTTATGCCTAGTAGATCTGCAAAGAAAGAAAAATTTGCTTCTTGTGTTCATTGACCTAGAGAAAGCGCATGATAGAGTGCCAAGAAAATCCCCCTAGTGGGTGTTGGAGAATAAACAAGTTCATATTAAACATATAAATAAATGTCATAAAGGACATGTATGAGAGAGCTTCTACTTGTGTGAAACATTGGAGAGTTTCCCATGATCATGGATCTACACCCAGGATAGACTTTGAGACTATTCTTGTTTACCCTAGTTATGCTATTTAAAGACATGTTGTGTTATCTGATAGAACTAGTGAAAGTGTCAACCAAAAGTTTGAACTATGGGGAAGTACTCCAGAGAATAATAGGTCATTTGGTTCGAAATGATAGAAAATTTGATCTCTGAGTAAAAGAATGTGTTATTTATACGACATTTGGTTTCTGGCATAAAATCTAGTAGAACTAATCTCCATATAATCCATAAAACGTTTCTCCTGTAAGAAAGAGTACCAAGTGCCACGATGTGTACTTAAATTTTTGAAACTATTCAATAGGAAAATCCCTACTTTTGAACCACATCTTCATTAAATTTCTAAAATACTTCAACTATTAAGGTTTTAAGGTCTTAATATTTGTCCAGTCAAGATGAAAACCTTTGAATTCTGAACGAGGGAGTAGTACTTATATTTTGCATTTGAAAGTAATGACAAGTATCTTTCTAATTAAGCAGCAAAGCAGATTTGTTGTTCCTCCTTATTAATCCTTCCCTAAACATTTATCACAAATAGTGGCATAGTTTGACTAACCATGCAGTTAGCAAATTTTAACATTGGCAGTGGTCACCCAGGCAGAATATTTTCATGCTTCTGAAAGAGCACTTTATCCAAAACTGCACAAGGAACGTATCGCACAGAGAAAACGGTGGGGTACTGTATGCAAAAATAAGAATGAGAACCAAGACACCACATCACCTGCCATATACCTCCCAGGCAGTAGCACGGAACAAATATGAAGAGCCTAAAAGTTGCAGCACAGATCCAGGGATGGAACATGGCTGCCCACAGAACTGGAACGCGTCAGTATTACTCCTACATTCATTCTCCTGGGAAAAGACAACAGAACCTTTTGGTTTCTTTAAATTCTTAATCCATTGAGTACAAAAGGCCCCATCTGAGATCATTAATGAAGCCTCATCACCATATTCATTAATCAGATGAGAACTCAACCTCAGTTCCTGCAAGAATGAAAACAATCAGGATAAAGAAATGGACAACTCAAAAGAAACTTTAGACTTTAAAAGATAAAGCAAACATCTTGGAGCGAATATAACCTTGCAGACATTGGTTGGGCATGTTGCAAGTTTCATGGAAGCCTTTGGACCAAATGAAAGCAAAGGTCGTTGCACTTGCTGCACATTAAATGTCATAGGTTCAGTTTCCTTATAAATCAAAGATAAAGACATCAAACATATGAAGAGAGCAAAAAGCCCTCTAGAAATACAATGTTCAGCATCGACTCCCCCTGATCAGAGGAATTAAGTGTTGTGTTAACAAAAAAGTACAGAGAAAATATTCTGGCTCGATGTTGCAAATATTCCTGGTGAAACTTTTAAGCATTGACAGCTGACCAAAGGAATCATACATGTAGAACACAGTAAGCGAACTTCTAAAATTGTAGCAGATGACATTTAAGCTCATATCTGGCCAGGTCTTTGAATGGAAAGTGAAGTAGTGACACTTAACCTGCTTCAAAAAGCAACTCAGATGATCACTTAATTCTAAGAAAGCGGGAAATGGATTAGAAAGATTATCTCAATTAAACACCCTCGCTTTATTTCTATAAAATTGAAAAGGCAGCTTTGATTTATGGCATCACGGGACCTCTCTTTTCAGGTCAAGATTTGTTCCCAGTATTAAGCCAGCTCTTACTCATGTTGTGAAATTCAAAGTAATCTCCTGGGAGAATTCTGTTGATGGATGTTGTGTGAAGGCGACTTTCGTGTTTGGAATGAAGTGAAGTGCAAGAATGTGCTGAGAAATGAACACATTTGTATGCAGAGGCAGACCCACGGGGTGGGTTACGGATGCATGTGCACCCGTTAACTTCGAAAAAAATCAGTATATATGTGTATATACCTTGAAGAACTAGGATATATTTTAAAGGACCCCACAAACATATCTGCTGGGTTGGGTCATTTGGTTAGCGTGCAGCTTAGGCCCAAGAGCGCTGCCGCGCGACCCAAGTTTGAACCTTGGCTGACTGCTACATCATTTTTCAGCTGACAATTAAAAGAAACGCATAAAACATGTAGGTGACAGGTTTCTAACACAAAACCTAACGTATGCAAAGTGGTGCCCAAACCACCGGTCCGCAGAACGACCTTCATCAAGTTATGCCATTAAATTCATATTTTTCCTTTGGACACCAGTTCTATGAGTGTTTAATAAAAAATCTAGACTATGCAGTTGCCTGTCATCATTTCGACTAACGTGCATCTGGCTTTAGTGGTGCCGTTGTCTTCGAATCCTAGGTTCGCCTCTGTTCGTGAGGACCAAAACATGAACTTTGGCTCTTTGAAGAAGATAATTTCTTAAAATTAAGCATGAGCCATGCATAAAGCTCTATCACTTACATGCCCTAAATGTGAAACATAGACCCTTGCAATTTGGGCATACTGGGACAGCATACATTTTCTTTTAGCAAAATTGACTTTTCCAAAAGACGAAATGGAAGAACTGCAATGACCTTGGAATATGCCTGCAGTTTATACAACTCAATAAAATACAATATAAATAATAATTTATATATGGTTTCAATTCCTTTAGGTCATTTGGGATGTTTTATATGCATTATGAAAATACGTAATTGCAAAATGGACAGTCATATTTTGCCTTTACTTTCAAAATTAGAAGACAAACTTACAGGAGTTAAAGAGAAAATGATGATACCACAAAAAATAGCCATAGTCTGATTATTTTTGACAAGGCCTAGTCTGATTATATAAAGTAAGAAATGCTAACATTACTGCTTTATAAGAACTATTAAGTTCATGAACTCAACCTGGCACTGGCTATTCTACACACTCTCCAAATCTCAAAAGTTCAGTATTCCCCATTGGGTTATCCAGTATCATATAGAAAAATATCTATGTTACATTTTAATTATGAGCATCCAAAGGCAACAAATTCAATGGACAAATTTGTGCTACATATTCAACGACACAAAATGAGTAACACCATGCAACGAATAAGCGAGAACAGGTACCGCTTCTCTATCTTACTGCCTTTATTTTCACCTATACATAACACAACTATACTCGTGCAAATGGATTTTTCCCTTGGTGTATGCTATGACTTGAATCACCTTAGATTAGCTGGTCACTGTCATGAATAATAAGAGAGTGATTAAAGCACTTACAGTCAGGTCAAATTTGGCCATGGCAAGATGATTAGATGCAACCAGCCGTTTCAGCTTTAGACTTTCTGCTCGCTTTAAGGATCTTCTCAGGAGAACATATAAGAGCTGTTGAGTGGATAATGAAGTTCCTATACTGGTAACTGGTGAATAGGATGAACCGATAAGTCCCCTCATGTTTGAGACTCCAAATTCAGACAACAACTTGCAAATTGCTGCTAACGTGTAAGCAAGACAACTGTCATTGTTTTGCTGCACATGAGGAGAGGAGAAACATAAGATCTCCTAGTAAGAAATGTACATAAATTAAATAAAGAGGCAACTCTACAAAGGAAAGTTATTAAAGGCACATCTGGCCTGTTGATGTCTTGAAACAAAATGATACCTGGGAGGACCTAATATCCATATTTCTTGCTCTATCCAGGACAAAAAGTAAAACTCTTTCTACCAGAGTTTTGATCAATACAGTGAAACAACACCACCAACATACCCAGTGTAATCCCACAAGTGGCAAAAGTCTTAAGCGTGAATTGATCCCTATGACAAGCCAAAATCATCGAGGACATAGATACTTCAGCTGAGTCTTTATTTGTATCTATTCATCAGCGGGTTTCATATCTTTAGCATTTAAACAGTTCAGAATGAGCAGCTGATAGTGGAGAGGTTTCCATTTTCTGAGCAGCTACTAGGCCACTTATTGTTAATGCATCTGTCACAAGGGTTCTACTGTAACGGAGATGGATGTTGTTTTGGAGATTAGTAATATCGGGATCTTTTCAAATTTATCTATTCAGAGTTTGCACTTTTCAGAAGTCAGCTAAACTTGTTATGCAATTTGTTAAAAATTATTAAAGCCCCTCTCCAGATAGAGTGTTTTGTTTTGGTTTAGATGATTGTTTAGCACAACAGTTGAAGTTTTGAGTCATTCATAAATCGGGAAAAATGCAACAGCTAAAAGTTACTTTGAGATATTTAAAAAAATAAAAAGTGAAAAGTTGCAGTGAAAAGTGTAGAAGATAGGATCCATGTAAGTTTTGTTACAATATGGGATGTGATAGGAAATTTCTAGGATACTGAAATCATTTGCAGATAGATCAAAAGATGAAAATAGACACGGTATCTTTTATGTATAGTTTATGTCGTATTTTGATATTTCTAGTTTGTAAACTATAATAGCGCTAATTTTCCCAGGTATCCAATCATGAATGAAGGTCCAACAGACATCAATACAATAGCAGTGCGCATACATCATCATGTGCAGACACCCCATGGAAGGAAATATTGAAAAATGAATCATTTGCCAACAAGTTGGTGACTAGAAAAGTATTTGTTCATAATCCTATAACGCAGTTTAACTAAAACGCCTACAGAAAGAAAGCAGAAAATTCAATGATCTCCAAACTATTCATCAACGATCGTATTAGAGAATCATAAAGTTATATGTTTCCTTGTATATAATATTCTAGCTGATTCTTAGGAATTTAGATATCTAGTTACCTTAGTTAGTCTTTTCTTTACTTGTATTTAAATCATTGTCTTCCTTGGATAATATACATTGAAATTACTCCATACTTTTGTAGTAACATGGTATCAGAGCCAAGCTTGTAGCTTTGGTTGAGTTAGCCTTGCCTAGCCAGAGTTGAGTCATCTCCATAGCCGAGAGGCACTGTAGCTTCGCTAGAAGTTAATAGTGATTGTCTGGTGACTGTTTCATTAAAATTAACCTCGTGAGTCTCACGTTCCGGTGACTCCATTCAGTTCACACTTTTCCGTCGAGTGCGTGAGGACAAGTGGTATATCTGTTGTGATCGACTTTCCTTTCTGTCGATCTTGCTATTCCGACATCTATTGTTATTTCCGGTCAAGATCTAGTGGTGCTTGTTCAACAGACCACCATCTGAGAAGGACACCTGTTTCTGGATAAAAGAATCTGGTTATTGCCTCACTCTTTATTCCAGCCTGCATCCGGAGGAGTTCCATAAATTGTTATCTGGTGCTCCGATCAGTATTTGTTTTTCTTTTTTGGGGGGTTCCATCTTTATTGTGCAGTTTGTGTCTGCTTGAAGTTTCGGTCAGGCATTGTGCAAGCACCAAGTTTTATTCCATTAGTCAAAGATCTGCATTTGACCTTTATTATGTCTAGGTTCTATTTGCTCTCTTTTAAGAAGTTCCATTACTGAATTCGTTTTCTTTTGGAAAATATTTGTTGGGGATAAGGGTTATTGTTACTTCAAGAAAATGAGTTTTGCTACCACTGATAGTTCATCTTTTGATAAAATGGTTTCGATTCCCACACGAGTTTGCAAAATTATTTCAATATCCAGAATCATTGAAGAAATTCACTTCAGCTACTGCATTTGCTAAGTCAGATGAAACATGTCTTATCACCTCTTCAAATAAATGGGTGATTGACTCAGGTGCCACAAATCACATGAACGGTAATTCTAATAATTTTTCCAGCTTTCAATCACACAAAGCTCCCTCTCCGGTCACTGTCGCTCATGGGTCTACTTGTACCAGTGTTGGATTTGGAACTGTTAAGCCAACCTCTTCTATTACTCTGTCATCTGTATTAAGTCTACCAAAATTAGCTTTTAATTTGATCTCTATTAGTAAACTTACTAGAGACCTTAATTGTTATATTTCATTCTTTCCCGATCATTGCCTGTTTCGTGATCTTAAGACAAATCAGGTTATTGGTAAAGGACATGTATCTGATGATCTTTACATCCTTGATGAGTGGGTGCCTCAATCTGTTGTTTGCTCTAGTGTCGTGCCTCTATATGATGCACATTGTCGATTGGGACATCCTTCTCTACCTCTATTAAAGAAGTTGTGTCCTCAGTTTCAGAATATTTCTTCATTGGAATGTGAGTCATGTCGATTTGCAAAACATCATTGCACATCATTAAGTCCAAGGGTTAATAAGCGGGCTAGGTTGGCTTTTGAGTTAATTCATTCAGATGTTTGGGGACCATGTCCTGTCATTTCTAAAATTGGGCATAAGTATTTTATTACTTTTGTGGATGATTTCTCTCGGATGACTTGGATTTATTTTATGAAGAGTCGCTCAGAAGTGTTTACTCACTTTTGTGTCTTCTGTGCTGAAGTCAAAACTCAATTCAATGCTTCGGTACGTATTCTACGGAGTGACAATGCTAAAGAATATATGTCAGAAATATTTCAGTCATATATGAGACAACATGGTATTCTTCATCAATCTTCATGTGTTGATACACCCTCTCAAAATGGAGTTGCTGAGAGAAAGAATAGACATTTACTTGAGACAGCTCGAGCACTTTTATTCCAAATGAAGGTTCCTTAACAGTTTTGGGCCGATGCGGTCTCTACGGCTTGCTTTCTTATTAGTCGCATGTCGTCTACTGTGCTTGCTGGTAATATGCCTTACAGTGTTCTTTTTCCAAACAAGTCACTTTTTCCGGTGGAACCTAAGGTATTTGGATGCACATGTTATGTTCGAGATGTTCGACCATTTGTTACCAAGTTGGATCCCACAGCATTGAAGTGTGTTTTCCTAGGTTATTCTCGCCTCCAGAAGGGGTATCGGTGTTATTCTACTGAACTTGGCAGATATTTGGTGTCAATTGATGTGGCATTTTCAGAGTCTACACCATTCTTCTATGTACCTCCAAATTCTACAAGTCAGGAGGAGGAAGATGAGTAGTTAGTCTATCAAGTTACCTGTGTTTTGACGGAAGAATCAAATGTTGTCTCTCCATCTCCCAGTTCTTTTATTGAGGATCAATCGACTATGGAAGATGAGTAGTTAGTCTATCAAGTTACCTGTGTTTTGACGGAAGAATCAAATGTTGTCTCTCCATCTCCCAGTTCTTTTATTGAGGATCAATCGACTATTGTCCCATCAGTTCCCACTCCATCTGTGGTAGTAGTTCAAGCTTACTCGAGGAGGCGAGAAACCAATGAAACATGTCCTACAACAATCCATTTGCCACCAGATCCTGCAGAAAATCTTGACCTCTCTATTGCTCTTCGCAAAGATACTCATTGCAAATCCACATATTCCATTGCTAATTTAATTTCCTATGATGGTATATCCTCTACGTTTAGATCTTTGATTGCCTCTCTAGACTCTTATCTCTGTACCCAAAACAGTGAAAGAGGCTTTGAATCATCCTGGATGGTCTGATGTAATGCTTGATGAAATACATGCCTTAGAGGAAAATCACACATGGGATTTAGTGGATTTACCCAAGGGAAAGAAATCAGTGGGATGTAAGTGGGTCTTCACAGTTAAAGTTAATCCAGATGGGTCTGTAGCAAGACTTAAGGCTAGACTTGTGGCTAAAGGATATGCTCAAACCTATGGGGTAGATTATTCAGACACTTTCTCTCCGGTTACCAAACTCACTTCTGTTCGCCTGTTCATTTCATTTCTCTAGCAGCCTCTCAGAATTGGCCTTTACATCAGTTAGATATTAAGAATGTGTTCCTTCATGGTGATCTTCAAGAGGAAGTGAATATGGAGCAACCACCCGATTTTGTTGCTTAGGGGGAGTATGGGAAAGTCTATCATTTGAAGAAGTCCCTGTATGGATTGAACAAAGTCCTCGGGCTTGGTTTGAAAAGTTTAGTGAGGTAGTTCAGGATTTTGGGCTGAAAATGAGCAAATGTGATCACTCAGTCTTCTACCGACAATCAACAACAGGCATTATCCTCCTTGTTGTATATGTTGATGACATTGTCATCACGGGAAGTGATTATGCATGGATTTTTTCCCTCAAGTCTTTCATGCATACTAGATTTCATACAAAGGACTTGGGCCAGTTGAAATACTTCTTGGGAGTAGAAGTGCACAAAAGCAAGAAGGGAATTTTTCTGTCTCAGAGAAAGTATATTCTTGACTTGCTTGCAAACACTGGAAAGTTGGCAGCTAAACCCTGCAATACTCCAATGGTACCCAATGTACATCTTACTAAAGATGATGGTGATCCTTTTGATGTTCCAGAAAGATATAGAAGGTTGGTTGGGAAGTTAAACTACCTGACGGTGACTCGACCAGATATTGCTTTTGCGGTAAGTGTTGTTAGTCAGTTCATGCCTGCACCTTCGGTCAAACATTGGGAAGCTGTGGAACATATTATATGTTACTTAAAAGGAACTCCTGGACTTGTCATATTGTATAACAATCACGGTCATACTCGTGTGGAGTGTTTTGTAGATGTTGACTGGGCTGGATCCAAAATTGATAGAAGATCTACTACAGGATATTGTGTCTTTGTAGGAGAGAATCTAGTATCATAGAGGAGTAAGAAGCAAGGTGTTGTATCTCGATCCAGTGCAGAATCCGAGTACAGAGCTATGTCGCAATCCACATGTGAAATTATGTGGATACATCATCTCTTAACTGAAATTGGGTTAAAGCATCATACGCCTGCAAAACTTTGGTGCGATAATCAAGCTGCTCTTCATATTGCCTCAAATCCGGGGTATCATGAAAGAACTAAACATATTGAAGTTGATTGTCATTTTATTCGTGAGAAGATTCAAGAAAATATGATTTCTACTGGCTACATGAAGACAGGAGAGCAACTAGCTGATCTGTTCACAAAAGCGTTGAATGGAACTCGAGTTGATTATCTTTGTAACATGCTGGGCATGATCAATATCTATGCTCCAGCTTGAGAGGGAGTGTTAGAGAATCATAAAGTTATATGTTTCCTTGTATATAATATTCTAGCTGATTCTTAGGGATTTAGATATCTAGTTACCTTAGTTAGTCTTTTCTTTACTTGTATTTAAATCATTGTCTTCCTTGGATAATATACATTGAAATTACTCCATACTTTTGTAGTAACAGATCGGATGATTGGTGTGATGATATCCTTCTTTAACATAGCAAAGGTGGTATCCATCAATTATATTTTTAACTCCTTGTTAGGATAAACTTTTCGAGACAAATATTTGTAGACTGCAATCAATAGAATTAAGATGGGCAATACAACTAATTTAGACAAAGGTTAGGGTGGCCTCAATTTTAGTTAATTTTTAGTAAGTTATGGGCTCTTCTGCCACTAAGTCAGGTCATCAGTCGGCATCATGTTTTCTTACAGGAGTAAATGTTCTGTCCAGAACATTGTACAACTTGCGAAGAAACAAAACTTGAAACTGGTGACAGAAAACTGTGAAAATATGGCATCAAAGAAGAACTCTTTGTCCAACAGACTAAGTTGTAAGTACTAGAAAGAAGGAAAAGAAGATTCTATCAATGAGCAGCCACGGCTAATATAGCAATAGATACATGTAAGAAGCAAACAGGTTCCCCGATGAGCGCTATGCAGAAAGAACCAATTACAAGATGGTCAAGAAATATCCTATTGTAGAAAACAAATGCATGGAAAGTTATGCGCACAGAACAAGGGTATGAACCAGCCCAAAGAATAACTGCCCAAAAGTACTCCATCCATTCTAATTTGTATAATATGCATCCGTTTTTGCAATGCCCGAAATGCTTGATAAAATTATACAAATATTAATATTCTAAACACTCTCAGTTCATTTGATAATTCTCATCATTTAAGAAATTCAAATTCAGACAATGACAATTTGTCCCATCACACCAACTTATCAACTAATAATAATAATAATATCTTCTACTCCTACTAATATAATAATAAGTCAAATGATATTCTTAGAACTCCATGGTCATTCATACTACATTTAACAAAATGAGAAAGAAGTATTATTCTTGAGGTTTCGATGATAGTTGAGTGGCTGAGAAAAGGTAAATTTAAAATGGGTCCATCCCCCAAGAGTTTCTTCCATTTACAAAGCACCAATAACTGACTTTATTTCTCTCCTAAAACGACAGACAAACTTAGCAAGGCAGAAGAGGAGGTCAACCAACCAAACCGACAATTTTTTTCTTGCTAAGTACTAGTCTATCAATCACAAAATGACGGTACAAATGATTAATAGAGCAAATTGGTATCATTGCAGAGAGCTTTTTTTAGTTATTAATATTACTACTTATATATCATAACTTATTTTTTCTGGTATGAAGGCGACATGAGTTGAACATAGTCAATGAGGATTCATATAGCCAACTCCAATTTGTTCGCGATGGAGGTGTAGTTGTTATTGTTAGTTGTATCATTGCAGATGCTTATGTTGATTGCCATTAAGATCCCATGATTTTTTCATCTGAAAAGTACTCATATGACACATTTGTATTGATGCAAGTCTTACAAAGAATATGATATGCCACTTTAGAGCATAAAAGAATGAAAGATAAAATAATGTAACAGATAAAGGAAGCCCTAGTCGAAAGAAAGGGAAGGAACAAATACAGCTACCTGCTGAGACACACGGACTGCTTCTGTCAACACCTGAAAATTATCAAGCAAATAATTGTCATGCCGAAGTGCAACACCAAAGATCCTAAGTACACTCCTATGTCCACCCTCACCTTCATTACACCAATAACGGGGGGATGACGTGCATCAAACTCAATAAAGTAGCATAACATGGACAATGAAGGTAGGAAATGACATTGAATATGCCTACCTCCAAAGCTTGCTTCGGGTGCCCAAAATGAAAATGCATCATCCCCAAGCATAATAACGCAATTTCATATCTACCAAAGCTATTGCAGCCTGTTGAAGAAGAGGATGCGAAATCACATCCTTCTGTCCCTGCACTTTGGTAAAAATATTTCTCAGATCTATATGCAAGGTGTTAGAATATCACGTAAAATACATTTTCCAAAGCTAAGGTTGGCCCAAAGGGTTAGCTCCAGACAAATTTCTTGGTCATCAAAAAAATTATCATGTAGTACGTGTCTAAATTTATTGTACTTGATTAAAAATAATCTTATAGAATAGTCTATTGGATACTGTAGGGTATACTATGTTCAATTGAGGAATATTTATTTACCTTGTTAGCATGGAGACTGATTACCTAACATATTGTGTGTAGCCTATAACTCCTACATAAGGAGCGCCTCTAATAAATTATGTTAAAAATCAAGTTAATTAGAAGTTTTTCTTCTTGTAGTACAGAATTAAAGCAGCTATGGTCTTGGTAAAGACTCAAAGTGTATTGCCTGCCCGGCCATCTTTTTTCTTCATTTTGGTGTTCGGCACTGCTTCGCTCTTCAACAATCGGTGTCACTACTCTATGAATGACCATTCATTCATTCAAGCGTTGGTCCTCTCTCCGACAACAATTGAGGTGCCACTCCTTTCTCTAGAATCGTTCAGGGTGACCATTCTGGTGCTATGAATCATCCTGGCAACTGACAATTCTATTTACTACGCGATTAGTGCCCTCCTCTAAACCTTGAAGTGTTATCATTGTTTTGTGATTCAAGTTACGCTGATAGTGTCTTGAAAATTTACAGCACCATATCTCTGTTTGGTGATTGAGAATAGACACCTCTTTATGATTGGGGATTCAAGGCTTACTCTGAAAATCTTTGTTTGCACAATCCTGCAAGCAGTTTCTTTTATCATGCACTTACCAACGACTTTCCAGAGGAAAAAATTCTAGCACTTCTTTTTTGTGATTGTGCATTATTCTAACGATATCTCAGTAAATTTCTATTGACTTCAAATAAGTAGACTTAAGTTAGTCTTCCCACTTTGAGTTTTAGGGGGTCTGGCAGAATATCAAGTCTAGATTCATTCTACTTGTATAACATATTTCATAGAACATTTTAATTTGATTATAGAATATTTACTTACCATATTAGCATAGAGATTGATTAATGTAACCTAAGACTCCTAAATAAGGAGCACCTCATGTAAATTGGTGAAAGAGGTCTATTTTGGGGGGGTTGAATTAGACCCGGGTCTATTTTTTATCATGGTATCAGAGTCCGGCCCACCCAAGTCTTGGTTCACCTGATGTTGGACCCGTTCGGTGTCAAGTACAGAAATGGCCCTCAGATGGGGCTGGTCTTGATACTTTGTCCCTATAAGGAAAGTCTAATGAAAATGGCCTCCATAAGTGGTATTGACTTTTGGCCCCGCTTAACAATTTTTTTAAAAAAATAGCCTCCACTTCAAAAAATTCTAACTCTTGCCATAAAGCATATTCCGACACAATGAACCTGCTCAATAGACCAAAAGTTCTACCTTATAGGCAAAAGCTAGAACTTAGGTATAAAGTTTGCCCGTCATGCATAAGTTCTAACTTTTGCTCATAAGGCAGACATAAGGATATTTCAAGCCAGTAAACCTGTTCAATTGACCACAAGTTTTGTCTTATAGGCAAACATTAGGACTTATGACTACATAAATACTTCCCAACGAATTTTTTCAAGCTAGGGTCATTTTTAAA
The DNA here is from genome assembly GCA_018342035.1 of Solanum appendiculatum. Lineage (NCBI taxonomy): Eukaryota > Viridiplantae > Streptophyta > Magnoliopsida > Solanales > Solanaceae > Solanum > Solanum appendiculatum. The sequence continues at coordinate 523,101 of JAGDQO010000472.1, forward strand.
ATATTTTATTAAGCAGGGACAAAAATTCAACACCGGACACTTTGGGGGACATTAGGCGTAATTTCCTCCATCATGTAATGTTTAGGCTCCAAATGTCCAGTCCTAGGTGTGAGAGGAATGTTAAGTCCCACATCGATGGGTAGAAGGCAAAATCTATCTCCTTATGTGGTCTTGGGCAATCCCACCTCTTGAGGTAGCTTTTGCAGTTGAGTTAGGCCTAAGGTCTATTTCTTTATCAACTCAATAAGCTAAGGGTCAAATTCTTATTTTTTCAATAGATGAAGGACACAAAAAAACCTATTAAAACCCTTTAGAATTTTATGCATTGTTGCATTATGCCTTATCATTTTTGTTTGTCAATATACCATCTAGAATATAAATTCTAACGGATTTTCTACCCCTTATTCTAGTAGAAAAAATTATCGCCCAATACTTTGGGCCATCTAGTTTATAAAATATGTACACGATGTATAAGTAGTGTACTTTATACTAATATACATATAATATACTTATACATATAATATACATATCTATACATACTTATGCAAATAATATACATATCTATACATACCTATACATATACTAGACATACATATAAATAACATATAGGCACCATATATGACTAGGTGTATTGTAGTGTATACTTGGGGCATGTTTGGTAAACTAGATGGTTGAATGGTATATATTGGTAGCTATCGCTTCTAGTAATTGCTTTCACAAAAAAGCTATTGCACCTAGGAACCAAACATCTAACTGAACCCACGAATCGACCATTTAACTTGAAGATATAACCGAATTGTTAACACCCTCTCAAGATCTAATTAGTCTATGTTCATAAGTCTAATAAGATCATCATAGGCAATAAGATTCTCAAGTAGAAATTAGTTTGCTTCACCACAGTCTAATCATTGAGGATGCCTATAGAATTGCAAGGGTAAGCTCAAGCGGTTGCTAACCTGAGTTCACTGAAGGAGGTTCAATTGAATCCACTTCATCGGAAAATTTTATGGTGCTAATAGGATAAAAACACTTTTTCACATAAATTTTTTAACCTCCTAGATATAAAGGAAAAGTTTTAAATGTAGTGGTAACACGGATTCAAAATTGCTTAAGGTCACAAGTTTGAATCCTAAATGTGGCATTTTTATATTTTTATAAAAATCCTCTTGTTAGGACTTTTGGTTCCACCACTAAGCCCAAGGACACATTATGGTTGCCTAGAATGCTTAGACAACATATCTTTTTCAAAACCAAATACAGAGTTATCAAAGGTGCACTTAAGCCCTAAAGGGTAAAGCGATGCTCAAAATGTGTTGAGCGCTTTGCCTCGCTTAATGTGTGTTTTAAAATCGTCATCAAGGTTCTAAGATATATTTTTTCTTCCAATGAGCATACAATTAATATTTCACTTTATCGTTTTTCTTTTTTTCCAATTTCCTAGTTCATATATTTATCATTCATGCTTATAATTATTAGTTCTTGGACTAAATATATATATTTGTATTTTTTTTCTCATTTTGTGTCTTTTTTCATTAAAGCCGACGCTTAATTTGCGCTTAAATCCCCAATGGACAATAGAGCTTTTTGCTTTTGATAACACTGACCAAATGTCTAATTTTCTGGTTGATTGTTGGTATCTTTGAGTTATGCACGAGGTAACTATAACTATTATACTACATTGAGCAACATACAAAGATTATATGAGTATTTATTAATGCAAACATGAAGGAAGTTTGAAATGTAACAGACAACATAATAGATGATATAAGTATACCTGTAATCAAAATATCGGTGAATATTTTCTAGAGCAGTATGATAGTCCTGATGATAAAGGCTATTCAAGTAACGCAAGAAGTGAACCTTCAGTGCACAAAAAGCTACTTTAGAGACAGATAACACAAAATAAACTCAAATCCCCAAAACACCTCACTCCGTAAAATCTTACACGATGTAGTTCAGGAGCTAATTTAAGAAGGTCCTTCAATACAGACTCAAAAGCATTCAAAGGGAAGGAGCTTCCCTGCCTGAAAGAGAAAATATATTATTCAATTAAGTGATTCACAAGTGTCTTTGGACAAAACATGATGTGCTGAATAGTAGTATCTATAAAACTTCAATGACCTTTCAATCGTATCAGCTTGCTCCAATAGATAACCTTGTATTTGCCAGTTTGTACGTAAGAAAGCCCCAGATGGAGAATCATCAGGATCAGATACATCACAAGAAGAAGATGCACATGTGCTAACTTCTCTAGGCTTACTGATTTTTCTAACTTGTGGCCCAGGAGAAAAATCACAATCTGCAAGCCATGACTAACAAACATTAGGCACTTAAAAAGCATACGTATCGTTTGTCTAGGCATATTCATTTCTAAAAGCACTTTAGTAAGCAAGAACCAAAGACAGCTTAAAGCTGAACATTATACGTGAATTACTTAGCACATATCAACACATCTTATCTTAGGCAGGTAAATAGAATATTACAGCAATCAAAAAGGGTCAGTAATAGCTTCTACAGCTTCTGTAGATTTTAATTTTGGAATTCCCTTAATATTCTGTACTGCATGAGAGGGAAATTCCCATAGATCCTTTATACTTCTACTTTATACGCTTCAAAACAAGTTGTTTGTCTACACAGTAATCACATCTTAGGCAGGTAAACAAGACTGACACAGTAATCAGCAAGGGTCTATAATAGCTGCAGCACCTTTTGTTCATGTTATTTTTGGGAATTCCCTTTATAATTTGTCCAGCTTAAGTGGATAATTCCCATAGATTTATATCCTTCGATTGACCAAGTTTTCAAATAAGTTACTCATCTACACTGCAAAGGGAGCAAAACTACAAGACATGAAGAAGCTCCATGTCCAACTGGATCTGGAGTTAATAGAATATCAACTAGATTCAACATGACTATATCATTTGTAACAATATTTATCAAAAAATATCATCTGAAACTAGAATCCTGGTTTTGTTCGTTGTTCACACTTCACACAGTAAATCTGAATTGTGTTATAATTTTTTGACTACCTATATGATATACTAAAACCTTATTCTTGTTGGAATAAGTAGAAGGAATGCTTATCCTTGACACAAATAGCAACAAAATGTTTTTTGGAAGGAGCATAACTCTACTCTTTCTTTATTTCCTTTTGGAACACAAAGCCATTTCTCATGGAGTGATAATACTGGAATTCTCAACTGAACAATTGGACGCAAACTTTGCAACATACAGGAATCAATCTTTCTCAATGCATATGAATATGGTTTTACTTTTAAGAAAATCTACCAAAGAAAAATACCTTCAATTGCTCTAACTAGAGCTTTAGGTGCATGATTGTGGAAAGAAAGTCTTTCATCAACCACATTTCTTGATTCAATTTCTTTCTTGACATTCTCAACAACAAGCTTCTCCAAATCCATGTTCTCATAGTGCATTGGTGCTTCAGTATCGCTATCAGATTCGTTGAAATGTGATAACTCATAAGTTGAGAGAGATTCTTTGCAATATGTTGCTACATTTGTCAAAAGATGACAGACAGCCTACTCAGAGAAAAATAATCCAGAGATATATGTTTATTAACTTTTAAAATGAGTGGAATTACTATGTGCTTGATCCAAGCAAAAATAAGTAACATATAACAAGTCGAATTGGAAAATAAGTAACATATCGCAATGAGTGCACAAAAATAACACTTAAGGTTCATGCATTGAACTTTATGCTTCATTGGTGCCCTTGTCTTGACAGAGCAAAGTCGTTCTGACAAGATAATGAATAGTTTAATAGTACCTCAAATGACAATATATTAAACGCAAGTAAGCAACGACGAACAAAGACTCCAAGATTGCTGCTAGGATCCAAAATGATTTGATCATCCATGGCATTTGAATCAGAACCCCCAAGTATGCCTATTCATAATAATAACATGAAACTCTGTAAACAAAAAGTAAGCAGGTTACAAACTTAGAACAACAATGAATTCCATTACCTCGCAAGTCATTAAAAAAGTTGAACAAATCATCTGGTGAGGCTAATGATGATAATTTGCGAGCTAAATGGTCCCTCAACCAATGATTTAATACACCTCCAATTTCCCTAAGTTGTGTGACGAGTTCATCCAGCTTTGGCTCAAAAATATCCTCAGACGACTGTTCCGAGAAAAAAAGACAAATTAGCTTTGTTCAAACAGCACTCTCTACACTATACTAGGAGATTTAGACCCTAGCCATTTTACCGACAAAAGCACTGATATATAGTCCTAAAACACATTCTCCACACCAAGAAAAATTGACTAGTAAAATTCAAATCAGCATAATGCATATCAGACACAATAGTAAAAGTTCCAGGTACCTTTTTTCTAGACATGAAGAAAACTAAGCTCAAGTCGGAAATTTTAACCCTATCAACATAAATCCACTTCTAATACAGTAGACAGTAGAATTCTGAATCTTTTGATTTCAAAGGTACAACAAGTGCAGCACATAGCACCGACCTTGAGGAGCTGTTTCTTTTGGTTCTTTATCTGATTATATTGCTAGCTCGGACTAAATCGGTTTCACTAACCATAACCAGTGTTTAACTATCATTAACAAAGAACACTTTTTCATAAAGGTACTGCATTACTTTTAAACGCTTATTCAACAATTAAGTATTTAAATAAACAATATATATTATCTAAAAATTGATTAAATCACTATACTGTACCAAAACAATTTCATTGTGAATGATCACTTTTTCAATCAGTAGCCCTCATTTCGCTCATCAATTTTAGTTGATCCAAAAAACTCTTTTAACAATATTTAACCAGCATCAAACTTTAACTGAATCAGTTACAGAGTCAGAAACAGTTCCTTAGTGTTCTACACACAAAAAAACACTTTCAGCAGAAAATTGAAACTGAATAATTTCTAATCGACTATTTAGTAATCACTCAAAGAGTACAAAAGCGAACCACATTTTCTATACAGAATTTGAAAGGTAAGAAATGTTTGCTACCTTAGTGAGAGATAATAAGAAGGAGCCCAGAAGATTGTGTTGAGCAACGGAAGAAAAAGGGAAAGGAACTGAGCTTTGGGAAGGGGGAGCATAGACTTGAATGAGAATGCAAATAGAAAGCTTGTGTGGCGTAATGGTGAAAGCTCCCGGCGCCTTTGATAACCCTGCCATTGCGGCTGCGGCGGACATGGAGCGGAGCGAGAGCGCCGATTCCGATGGAGGGTAGTTCTAATTTTAACTTTTCAAGCTTGAACTTTTGGTGGTTCTTGCTTGTCTCTGTTTTTCAAAGGTATATTATAATATATTCAGGAAAATATTTTTAATTATTTTATTTATATTTTTTATAAGAATAATCGAAGAGGGTAGCAAAATATAATAATTTTTAATTCATATTTTTGAATTTATTTCTAAAATGGTGTGTTATACCCAACAATCCACTTAAGGCCTGTTTGGAAAGTCACTCTACTAATTGGATTTGGTGTAATTGGGTGTAATTACACTGTCTAGTATGTTTGGTTGTCACTACACATTAGCAAAAAAAAAAAAATGAAAAAAAAGAGGAAAATAGTCTCACATATACGTGGCAGTCATATATTGAACGGTGCTTCGCACTCTCTTCACTGTAGAGTGGAGTTGTTTATCACAGTCACATTATTCCCAAAGCTCAAGTGTGTCTGTTTTGCTTGACGCATGATAAGCACGTGTATGTTTCCCCAATTTATTTATTTTCATTTTTTTATTAGTGTAAAACTTTTTAAATGTTTAATCTCAATATTCTAGTAGAATTAACAATTGTTTTGTACATCATACAAATTTATAATACTACTTTAAAATATTTTAAGGGTCGGTTTGGAAAGTCACGAGGTAATTGGAATTGGTGTAATTACTAGGGTAATAATTATCAGCCTAGTAATTATACTGATCTGTTTGTAATTATAGTGTAATTAAAAGTGTACTATTTGGTTGCACATGTGTAATCATAAGGTTATATTAAATTTTAAAAATTAAAATTAATTATTTAAAATTAAAATTTTATATTAGACAAATAAGGGCCTTTATAAATGATATTAAATTGAATATTTAAGATATATATTGTCTTTTTGAAAATATATTAATTAATAAACATATGTTCTTAACTAATATTATAAAAAATAACTGACTTATATTTTTCAATTTAGTATTTTAATTAAATTAATCATAAAAACTAAAAGTACAAAGTTTCTATGAACATCATGAGATGCATGTTTGACAAAAAGATTAATATTATAAATATAATGTCATAAAATTATAAAACATTTGACAAAAGTTAATCTATTAAGTCTAACTTAAAAAATAGCTTGCAATGTAAAATATCGAGTCATTACTCCTAAAACAAATGAAATTGAAAATATAACATAAGTTCTAAATTCAAAAAAAAAATAATTAACTTAATACCCTTATGTCAAATTTCAACATAACATACACAAATATGATTTAAAAGAAAAGGAAAACATAAGTCCATAACTTTATTCAACAATGAATTTCACTCTAATTTTAAAATTAGAATACTAACAAAATTATACTAATGAAATTATTTTAGATAATACGAAAAATTGCATGGATACACATGAAGTAAAGGTCGAGAATGAGAAGGAAATGAAATATAAATAATATAAAATAAAATAAATATATTTTTAAAAACATTAGAATAATAAAAATTAAAAAGAACTTAAAATAATAAAAATTAAAAATACATTAAAACGAAAAAAAATTAAAATAGAAATAAAAGGAAGAAATTAAAAAGTAATCTGCTTGTAATTACACCATGTAATTACCAGCAATTCACAGCCTTTCCATGTGAATTGGAGAGTGTAATTACCCCCTCTCAATTACACCAAATTACCTGTTAACCATGTAATTACATGGCCAATCAAACACGACAGATAGTGTAATTACACCCAATTACACCAAATCAATTATCAGGGTGGCTTTTCAAACCGGCCTAAGGAAAATGAACAAATATACCTCTAAACTCAATTTTACAATATTAAGCAGATATATCTTTATAAAAAAAATACTACATATATATCCTGCCGTTTAACAATTAATGTATATTTATTCTTTTTTGTTAATATACTTATTATTGAATTATTAATAAAATAAAAATCTAAAATTGATTTTTTAATTTAAAAAATACCGCATAACTTAAAAAATTACAAGACTCATTTTTTATCAAACTCAAACCAAATGAAAAAAAATCCGAAACCCTTTTCTACTCAATCATAAAATGATTTTGAGTCGGGGTTGAATAAAAGAGAAATTTCTTCTTTTTTTTTTTAGTTGGATAGAGTTTGGAGGGGTAAAAAAAATAGGCAAGGTAATTTTTTAAAGATACGTAACATTTGAAATTAAACAAAATAGTTTAAGGATTTTTTTTATTCAATCTATTAATTAAAAGGATAAATAAGTTTCATTTGTCAGACGGTGAAGATATACATGCACCATTTATTAAATATTGAGAATATTTATAAACATTATTTCTTTAATGAAGAGTATATCTGCTTTAAAATCAAAAGAATATTTCCCGCTATATTCTATAGTGAAGTTTCATTAATGACAATAATTTACAAATAATCAAATACACTTGTTAATAATAAGAGTATAAATGGTCTAAAAATATAATAAATGATAAAATGAACGAATTTTGAAAGAAACAAAAATGATTTATTTTTCCTCAATAATATAATATTTTTAATTTCTTGTATAATAGAATTTAATCATATAACATGGAACCCAAAAAAAATGATTTTTGATATAGTATTTGTCACCCCCCAAACTAGGGGAAGCGTGACTGGCACTCAAAATCTTATTCAATCGAGTTAGCCACTGAAACATATTAACTGACTCAACTGTGGGCCTAGAAGGTCGGGCAACATTACATCTTAAATACTAAGACTGGATCATTAAGGTCATAACCTGAATAACAGCAAGTCATATAGACAAAGATAGACAAGCCAAAAAAAATAATGTATTAGCTAGATGACTAGGCCGCAACTGAAGACATACATACGTACATACATATATATACATGCCAAGCTTATGGGGCTGGAGACTGGAAGTTGCAGAAAGAAACCTAGAATATTATGTCCACAATAGCTTCTAAGAGTGTCATAAGCATTGGTCAGGATAAGGCCCCAACTATATCCAAACTGTACAACAAAAGTAAACATGATCCTATGAAAGCTCCAGGAAGAGGTGGAGCTTACCAACTCACAGCTGAACCCCGAATCCTAGCGGAGGGGTCAATTAGAACCCTACCTGTACCTGCACGCATGAAACAAAAATGCAGCGTCCCCAGGCAAGGGACGTCAGTACAAATAAAAATGTACTAGTATGTAAGGTAGAAAGTAGAATCATAAATAGCTGCTATAAAAAGGATAATAAAGATACAACCTGAAACAGAAACTCTGATAGCCTCCGTGGCTGACATTTGACTTTATATAAATTAAATGTTCATGGTATGCTCGGGTGATCGTATGTCGTGAATACATATATATAAATGCAAATGCATGTCATACCCAACCAAGTGCTAGCAATGGTAGTGCTTTCCGGTACCTAACTGACATCATATTCGCCAACTTGTGGCCATCTGTGTCTCATACGTATAAATATTGGCAATAGGCTCCATACCTCCCGATTATAGCCCGGGAGTAGAATGCATAGCATGTCATGTCATGAATTCGTAATGCATTTATGTTACCATAATCATGTTGTCAATCTTGGCCCCTTGGTACTCTTGTTCTCATAATTCCGTAATTACTTTCGTATCACATGTAAATATCTCGTAGAACCTCATATGCTTGTAGATTAAATTGGAACACTTAGCTCGAATTTAAAGGTAACTTAAACCTAAGAATGTTCATAAAGAGCTTAAGGTGCTTCACTTAGTTTCTATATACGTTTCCTTAGTAGTTTGTAAAAGAATGTATTTCAAAAAAAAAAGCCCTTTAGTGGTTTAAACATACAAGTTACATTTAAGAGTTTTTGAAATCAACGTATTATTTTAAATTTTTTCATAAAAAAAAAAAGAATTAGAGAGGAAGGAGGATTGATTGCAAATTCTTAATTTTCCTGCATAATCTTTTTAAGTTACAACACCTAAAGAAGAATAAGAGTATAAACACATGGACCTGTAGTCAAGGGAATCGACAAAATGGCATATAGACACCGAGTGCCCTATATAACCGAACGAATGGAGTATCAACATAATGGAGTCACAAAAATACTTCAGTTGCAAGCCCAGTGCCTTTCACAGAAGGTCTTTCTAGCAATAGAATAGTAAAACATCATTTGACGATTTAGGTTTCTAAAATTCGTGCTTAAAGGAAGTACAACGCTTAGCCTTAACATACCTCGATTCTAGGTCTCGTGGTATTAATATGGACTATACCCCTTCCTTTTAGTATGTAATCTACACAAAATCATGTGCACAATCATTACAGACAGAATATTAACATGTCAGGGTCAAAGTAGCAATTTAGAGATTACTAAGAGAGTGATTAGCTCATCGGACCCTTTTTAAATGTATGCTACATTAAATTTTCTTCTCCAAATTACAACAACAAATTAATAACATAACAGATATATTAGCAGTAGCTATAAACAAGTGAAGGCCTATGAAATTGTCCACCACAATCAAATAGAGTATGCCTGCACAATAATAAATACTCGGCGTATCGCCACACCCCTCCTTTCCAACCCTAAAATAATCGCAACCAAACCCCAACCATGAGTCTTCAAACCATTAAAGCCAAAAATGTATAATACAGTCCTATAATTCTTCAACATAACCATAATAATTAGAACTCATGTCTTCCGATCACCATCCTGTGAGTTCGTCCAATACTTACGTTTGGAATCATGTCTTTCTCCTCTAAATCAATAAGGGGTTAAGAAGGCAGAACCTTAACATAAGCTTGATGGAGTTTATAATATTTTAACATGTCTCCTCAAATAACAAACTGTCTTCTCAAACACAAGACTTTGAACCAAGAAGAAACCATTTGAAAATCGCAATGCAATAATAAAACTAACATTATGCTAATTTATCTTAAAATTCAATACCCATCTACACCTCTTCTTCTCTCCCAGATTCATATCAACAACAACCACATATATACAAATCATTTCCAAAAATTTCTAGCAACAACAATATCATAAAATACTTCAAAATAGTCCAACATCACATAACTATCAAAATACGATTTTACAACCGTCTATTTGTGTTTTCTTGCTTATATAGCTTAGCTAGGGGTGGGCATAAATACCGAAAACCGAAAAATCGAACCGAACCAAACTAATTTGATTTTTCGGTTCTATTTCGATGTTTTTTTTCGGAATTTTGATTTTTCGGTTCGGTATTCGGTGTAAGGGTAAGAAAAATTCGGTGCATCGAAAAATTGAAATTTTATTAACTAAATTTAAAATAATATTTTAAATTTATTAATTATATACTTGATAACTTGTGTTTGTGAGTTGTGACTCCTATTGTTTTTTATTTGAATGAAGTTGAATATTAAGGCATTTTTAACTTTGTATTGTTTTAACTTTTAAGTTTCAAGTGTTGAATTCTTGGTTTAAATTGTTGGCTGCTATTACAAAGAGTGTTTGTTGAAACAAAAAATCGGAAAGAGAAAAAAAAACTTCTTTAGTTCTTTGTTGGAAACTTTAACTATTAAATATGTTAATTGATTATTTCGAGTTTTCAACTTTTATCATTGGTTAAACGTTTTGATAATTTAATTTTCATTTTATTTTTTATTTGCTTGCACCGAAAAACTGTTTTAAAAACACCGAATTAAACCGAACCGAACCGAAATATTTTGGTTTGGTATTTGGTGCACACTTTTTCAAAACCAAACACCGAACCGAAATTTAAGAAAACCGAACCGAAGAACCAAATGCCCACCCCTAAGCTTAGCTATAACTTGGATTCACTCAATAAAATGAAAGGTGAGAATTATTACCTCCAAACAGTAGAAACACCACCTAAAAACGAAACTCCTTCACCATGAAGAATCTTTCAAATCACAACCAACGAAGAGGAAAGAAGTAACACAATCTCTACGAACATTCCAAGGGTGAAACCACGTTGAAATCTTATAGATCTTGGCTTAGATGGTAGGGGAACCCTTAGAGAGGATTTAAGATTGTTTTTATGCATATTTGTTCGAAAATAATAAGATAAAACGAAGGGAAATCAACTCTTATAAAGCTAAACCGACATAGGGACTATGGGCCCCACCTTTACGTGTCTACTTGTGCAGTCTCACGAAAATATGAATATCTCTCTATTCTGAAGTTGTATGAATGAACGGTTTAGTGCGTTAAAAAATAGACTCGTAGACCTTCGATTTGATATATTGGGGTCCTTCTAAAGCTTTATATATTTGGAGAAAAGCTCCGAGACATTTAACCCAAATTTCAGAAAGTTTATCAAAGAAGCTTACTCTAACTTTTGCCGACTTTTATTTCACAACTTGCTTGACTTCAAAACGTAACTTATGATCATTGCATGACTATATTACCTTATAAAACATCCTTCTTAGTATATATGACACTTTTATTCTTACCCGAAGGTAATGGTTAATTTAAACCTTTCAAACGGCGGGGCGTTACAAGAGACATTATTTAACTCAAACTTGTTTAAAGGCATCCTTAACCCATAACTTTAGTCTAATTCTTTGATCTTATCACCCCTTTACAACCTTGTTCTCCCAACGTGATACACCAAGTCATATAAACCAGACGCACTCATACCATTGCTACGTATATTATGCGAAAGAACCACGCGTTCTCACAGTATTGTTGTTCAAATTAATCACATTCTGTAATTTAATTAGATTGACATAAATAGACTATAGATTATTACTACCAAAAATAGAGTATATGATAAATTATTGACATAAATAGACTATAGATTATTACTATAAAAAAATAGAGCATATGATAAATTAAGGAATAAATTAATTGAGGCATATCTATACAAAAAAACTCAAAAAATTTCTTTTATTGGGCCGAATAAAACAATTAACAAATATATAATGTATATGTAGAGAATCTCTCAGTACATATTTTAGCTCTTCACGCCCTCGGCATTGCTGTTGAGACTTTCAGAATTCTCTTTGAGAAGAAAGACAAAAATGGAGGAAGAGAAGCCAGAAAACCCTTTGAAGAGAAATTTTGAAGCTTTCAGTAGTGAAGCTGAACAGATGGATGTAGAGAAGAAGAAGAAGATAGAGGAGTTTATACCCAGAGAGTAAGCAAAACTATTGGGTTCTTAATTTTTTTTATTTTATGCTAAAACAAGTAGTTGAAATGCGATGAAATTGCATGTTGGGGTTTTTGTTTTCAGGTACCAGTTGAAGGTGTTTAAAGTGGCTATGAGGAGGAACACCATTGCTGTACTGGATACAGGGGCTGGGAAGACTAATATAGCAGTGATGATGATTAGAGAAATTGGGAAAACGTTGAGGAATGATGATGAGAAGAAGTTGATTGTGTTCTTGGCACCAACTGTTCATCTTGTTCATCAGGCATGTATTTTTTATTTTTTTTAAAAGAACTTTGGTTTATGAATAAGAGAATGTGGTTCAGAAAATCTTGATTATGGAGGATTGATGTATGTACTGAGTGCCCTTTCCCCCTTTTGTTCTCAAAAAGGAAAAGAAAAGAAGTCCCATTAAGCTCAACCAATTTACTATTCTCCTGTATATGACATATGGAGACATACTTCCATTATTTTGATGGTTTCAGAAAAACATAAATAAATCTGCACCTAAAAATAAATCTAGTCAAAGGGAGTAAACACATGAAGCCCCCGATGGGGGTTCAACATCTACTGTATATACATAAAAAGTAATTTTAACCATGTATAATTAGTATAGTTTTCTGCTGAAGGGGGTTCGGATGAACCCCTCGACTCCACCCCTGAACTGGACTAGGTAAAGTTCAGTTTTTTTCCTGGTCAAGCAATACTCAAATCTTTTTCTTTTCGTCAAGCAATACTCAATCTCAGAGGTGATTTTTCATGCATCCCTTTCACTTACACTGTACAGTTAATGTGCATTTGTATTTCAGACAGTCTCTAGTGTTGTTGGATAAAGTTATTTTTTTTACTTCTATTATCTAATAGCAGTTACTTTGATTTATGCCTAGAATCATCAAAAAGTTTTTTTTTTTTAATGAAGTAAGATGTTGTATTAGAAAGGCATCAAGGAGATGCAAATTACATACACAAAAACATGGTTAACTCCTGAGAACAAAAACACCTATTTAATCAGGGAGTTAGCCACAAGCAAAAGAATGGTCGCTAAGCCATATGGAGGGAGTTAATGAATCTAAGAGGAGTAATATATAATTTACAGGGGATAATTTGCTCCAATGGAAAAGGTTAATAAGGTAAAAGGATTTCGAACTGCTAATTGGAGTTGAGATACCATCAAAACATCTGAGATTCCTTTCCTTCCAAACTAAGTTGCTCGGACTCTTCACTTTCGGTGCCGCACCCGTGTCGACTCGACATGGGTGTGGGTGTGGGATCCGTACTCGTTTTGGTCAACCGGTTTTGGATACTTTGACCAAATTTGAGGGAGAAATTTTGGACAGATTTAATGATTTCTATAATCAAAACTTTCCTTTTATATATAAATTGAAGTTGATGAAAATGGAAAACCTTGTATATATAAATTTCTATTGCCACTCCCTTTCCTTTTATCTCCTTCCAAGATTCTCCTCTTGATCATTATTTTCTCCTCGAGTTCTCTACAAAATATCTCATAATTTAGGTTTTATAACTCTATTTTTAGCCAAATCCCCGCACCCGTATCCAGACATAGATCCATATCCCCGAATCTTAAAATTTAGGTCATAGAGGATCTGACCTCTAGATCCGCACCCATATCTGACACCCACACCCGAGTCCGAGAAACTTAGCTTCCAAATACACCAAAAAATGCATGATGGAATCATCTGCTAGGTCTTCTTGATGGAGCTATCAGCTTCTCTAAGACGCCAACTTTGAACTACTTCTTTGATACTTAGTGGGAGAATCCAGTTGATACCAGCAATTGAAATGAACATATTCCAAAGAGCTGCTGCCACTGGACAGTGCAGAAACAGATGATTCACTGATTCCAGGCTATTGAGGCACATGAAGCATCTGTTTACTATCTGAAGTTTCCTCCTATTTAGATTGTCCAAGATTAGGATAGCATTCCTGAGGGTAGTCCAGGTGAAACACTTGATTTTAGGGGGTAGTCTAGTCTTCCAAATCAGTTTCCATAGCCACTGGTCTATCATGTCATTTGAAGAGCAAAACTTGTGGTATACTTCCTTCACGGTGTATATTCCTTTTTAAGAGTTGCCCTGTTTTAAGCTATCAGGCAAGTGAGGGGTCATTGAGGCTCCTTCTAGAGTTCTGAAGTCAAAGAACTCATTAAGCTCCCAGTCCTGAAAATTCCTTCTAAAGCGAGGTGCCCATATTCCACCTTCTCTGTTTTGAGCCACTGAAGAGTCTGTGCCAGAGGCTATCCGGTAAATAACAGGCTGGGAGACATTGAGAGATTGATTGTTAAGCCACGTATCTTTCCAAAATTTAACTGAGTTACCATTTACGATCCTGAAGAACACTTCTTGGAAGGATTCCTCCCTTAGCTTGTTAATGTACTTCCAAGGTCCAACTCCATAAGGGTCATTATTCTGCTTGGTAACGTTTTGTTACTGCATATTTATTTTCACTCCTCAGCTTGAGGAGTCCAGGTAAGAATTGAGGAGTGGATTTCCAGAAATAAAAATAAAAATAATGATTGTGTTTATTTTTCTTAGCAATCATGTTCTCAATGGAGTTCTTTTAAATGTTGACCAGTTTTGCCTTGAACTTACGATTTTTTCTTTCTTTCCTTTCTTTCCTTTTTCTTGAACTTGTATGTGAAATATCATAAAAATTGCTTTATTAATGACTAATAAAAAATGTTCAATTAGTAATGAATTTTCTCCAATTTTGCCAGCTAATAGTGTAAGACCTTATTTTAATATTGACAATCTGCATGTTGGCCAAATTGACTAACTGTCAGCTTAGTTGAATCAAAATGGGATGTTGTAAACAAAACATGCTAGCCATGGAAGGAATGGCTGGAATGCAATCACTTTGATGTCTACTTTGCTAAAATGTCTCTAGATAAGCATGACCCTTCACTGTCTTTGTCTCATAATTATTATTATTGTTAATGCTATTATTCCTTTTGTTTATCCAATAACCAAGAAGTCCTTTAGGGCTAGTGGTGTACAGTGCAAAACTCAGTGGATCATGTGCCTGCCCCTCCGTTGTCTTTATCTCTTTTCTGAGAAATGACTTCATTAAACCTTGTTCATATATTGGAGTATGAATGTATGATACTTTGAGTAGAAGAAGGAATATATATATTTGATAACCGTGGTGTCCGGGCCAGCTTGCACGCACCTCGACTAGTTTCACGGGATACCTGCCACCTTCGACCCGCAACTGGTACCAGGTTCCAGATAACTCCGTCCACCAAGGGTAGGACAGATGGGAAGAAATTACCTAGTGTTTTTGTCTCTATTGTGATTTGAACCTGAGGCCTCATGGTTCTCACCCACTTTATTGAGGTGACAAGCCCAATCATGAAGCAGTGGGATTGATGTATTCCTAGTTCCTACAGACTTGCACAAATAGAAGTCTCTAAAAGATATGAAAGGAGAGAAAAAGAAAATAGTAATCGAATTTGTCTTTCAAGGAAAAGTACTTGATTCTGAATAATGCCAGGATGTTACTGTAGGTTACCCTAATTTGTATGACCCATATCCAGCTTGCCAGCAAGCTTGGAACAAGCAATTTGTTTGCTTCCAATTCAAGAACTCAAAACTTTCAGAGCTTCCACTGTGCTGTATTCATTAAACTCCTTAACGAGCATGTCTTTTTCGAAAATTATAACCTTTAGAGGGGTTTTGAGCACTAAATGATTTGCATCAACTTAAAGTTTGAGTTTGAGCTGTATCAGTTTGGTACTTTGGAATGTGTTCAATTGTTGATGATGCTAATCCTTGTTTATTTACAACATTATTGCAGCAATATGAGGTTATACAACATCATACACATCTTGCTGTTCAAGAATACTATGGGGCCAAAGGAATTGATGAATGGAATGCAGAATCCTGGAAAAAAGAAACTGATGATAATGATGTAAGTGGTTCCCCTTTTCTTGATTCTCTGTACTAAAGGTGTTTGTGCTGAAATAATTGTATGATAATCGATATGTGCCAAGCAAAGCTAACTTTTACAATCTCAAGATGACTAGCTCAACTGAGGTTCTGTAGTCAAGATATTATCATTTGACAAATAGTCACGTGTAAGAATCAAAGAGCTTCCCTTGATCATTGAAGTAAATCCCTTAAACAGGTCAAGTTACACTATGCATAAAGCTTCATATTCTTGATTCACATATTTATATGTGAAAGTTATTTATTGCCCTTATTGAGGTTATGGGCACTGCAGTAACTTGTTGATGAATGACAAAAAAATTGTCAAATGATCAGCCCTTTTGATTTTATGATTGTAGTGCTTAAATTTCTTGGTCTACACAAGAACATATTTAACTCGAACACTCTGTGCCTAGCATGCCGCTTTCTGGTTGTAGATTCTGATATCTATGATTAATATTTTAAATTTAGTGCCACACTCAATGTTCTCTGCATGTTACTTGTCATCTTAGTCTGATGGAAAGTCTATTTAAGCCAAATTCGCTGATCAGGTCTGAGCCACATAGAATTTCAGACTAGTCTGACCAATTTCTTTGCTGATTACATGAAAAAAATGTTCGTGTGATCGATCTTGGCTACCAGAAATTAGATATTTGTTTAGTAGTCAATTGTAGTTAGCAAAATGTTCATGCCTGATTGTACGAGATTACACAATCCTTCTGTTTCCTCTCATTTAGATTATTTGTGAGTCAGGCACACATTCCTTCTCTTATTATCCATAAAAGCAACTTTGTTGGTCTCCTTAGTGGGTTGGGTTAGAATAAAACAACATTTTATGTGCTTGGAGGAGATAAAATTTGGGGTGAGAGTGATCCTATTTCTAAGTCTACATCCAACTAGAAATTTGTCGACTCCATCTGATCCAACATTGGACTCGGTCATACTACTTTGACTTGAAACCTCTATGATCTTTTTCTTTATGTTGACTTCTTCTTGAGCAAGGCTACCCATGCTTTTTAAAGTAATTTATGGATGGGCTTTAAATATTAATTGGTATGCATTTACTATAGGTTTTGGTTATGACACCCCAAATTTTCTTGGATGCATTGAGAAAGGGTTACATAAAATTTGATACAGTGTGCTTTTTGATACTAGACGAGTGCCATCGTGCCAGTGGTAACCATCCCTATGCTAGGATTATGAAGGTAAGCCTCACTTCTTTCATGTGACTTTTCCTTATTTCCCTTCTTAAACTTTTCTCATCTTATCGTTATCCTGTTGGACATGCTCCCGTGCACTCTCTATAATCAACAAAGGAATTCTATCATCTCTCCAGAAAAAGATCGAAGATTTTTGGGATGACTGCTTCCCCTGTGATTAGAAAAGGTAACTTTTGGCCTTTCTCGTGCTTTGCCTACTTCTCTTTGCCCAAATCACTCACACATCAATAAATAAATAACTAAAGCATGGATAAAGGTGTTTCAAGGCAAAATTAATTCTATAATTCTTATGATGAAAAGAGTACAGTAACCCCCCCTCCCCCCAATCATTTCTTCTTTCCTGTGATTTACACCTGTGGAATTCAGTGTTTTCTTTAATTATCAATGTGTCACATGATGGCTCTAGTGACAAATATTTATGTTTCTGGTGACTGGTGTTATCTGAAAAGATATAGAAGGGATCTTTGTTCTTCCTTTGCACACCATTTTCTAGTTTGATACAATTTTTCTTACGTGTATCAATGTAAATGTGCAGAAGTGAAAGTAGATGCTTGAGATCCCTGTTTTTTTTTTTGTCCAAGTGCAGTAGAGTGGAAGAGATTTGCTGTTCTTAACCACTTCTTACATGCCATAGCTATTGCTACTTTGCCATCTATTCTCTCTTCACTTTCCCATTAGTTTTTGTGTCTTTACTGTGTCTCTTATTGTTAGAATAGGAGTAGGATCAAGAATACTATATAGAATCCTACCGGGAAAAGGATTGTAATGTAGTGTCTTAGTTGGAAAAGGAGTCTAATGTAGTGTCTATAAATAGGGTCTCAATGTAATAATGTAGAGATACAATTCAATAATATTCTTCTCCAATATTTCTCACATTCATTATAGAAGAATTCGTTACCTTTCCCCTGCCATCTGTTGATTATATTTTTCGTTTTACTAATTCACTATATTTATTCTCTTATTTTTGTTTTTTCTTCCATGAAAAATTAAAAGAAAATTGCCTACTGAAAATATACACATGTCTACACGTGCGCATACTTGCATCACCTTGTAGTGGGATGTAATCAGTTCTCAATCTTATTAAATCTAATAAAAGAAACCCTTGAATCACTTGGTATATATACCGGAGTCTTTGACTTCCACTTAGTTATTCTCTGAGCTTGCTTGAGCCACATTTTCTATCAAACTTTGTGAGGTTCTTCAGGATGTATTCCTCTTCAAAGGATTGGACTCCTTACGTTTCGTCCAAAGCCTATGATGAGTATGTATAAAAAGGTTTTATTTACTTACATGGATTGATGTGATATATTTGCTTCATAGATATATGATTATTGTTGTTTGTCTAATCTACTTATCCTTGATTACATTTATCAAAGTTTATGATTTGTCTGCATGATACCTGTAAAAATGTATGTGTTTTTTGGATAAATTAATATAAACATGTAAAGATAAATGATAAACCTGTATGTCATATATAATAGACACGATGTAAAATATCTTATGTCATACCATAGTTTAACTAGTAGTAAAATATTTTGTGAAGTAGGTAATGTTACATGCTAATTCCTACATGATATTCCATTTGTAACAAGTGCACAAGTATAATTTTGCAATCATGTAACTTTTCACAGTAAATATTATAAGAATGAAAAGAGAATAGTGACATCAGACATCAAGACTCGTGGGGATGTCATTTTGAATTAGTGAATTTGGTGAGAAGTACAATACTTCTTGAAAAAGGTTGCATCTGCTAAGACAAAGTACTTATGTGTAGTAGGATCATAACAATTGTTATCCTTTTGGGACGAGAGTACCCAAAAAGATATATTTGATGGACTTTGTTGAAGTTTGTCATTTTTGGGTCAAGATCTTGGACATATTAAGTATACCCAAACACTCATGGAGATAGAGGAAACAAAGGTTGATCCTGATAAAATATAGAGTAAGGACTCTTGCATTAATAGAAGAAGACATGTGATTGATTAGCTAACTAACTGTGAGAATGACATCAGCCAAAGGCAAAGCGCAACATGAGCGTTAATCATTAATGTTCGAGAAGTCTCAATCAGATGCCTATTTTATGTTCAGCAACTCCATGTTGATGAGGAGTATATGCACAAGATTACATACGTAGAATATCTTGTGGAGGCATAAGGGAAGAGATAGGTGAAGAAAAATATTCTTGTGCATTGTCACTGGTTAATTTCCTTATAGAAACACTAAGCTGGTTACAAATTTCAACAGAAAAGACTTAAAAGATAGAAAACCACTCAGTTCTATTTTATTTTTTTGATAACCGTGGTGTCTGGGCCAGCTTGCACGCTCCTAGTGCGCTAAGAATATTCGTCATCAAAAGCGACAATACTGAAAATCTGAAGTAGACTGACACGACTTGGAATCTTATATATCTGAATGGACAATAATGGAGATACAACCCTATTGTTAATTTATTTCAGAAAAGAGTTGTGAATGTTTCCCAAGCTGACATGATTTATACTCTAAAGAAGACAAACGAGAAAGACCGTTGGATGTCCTAAACAACTATGGAGAATATCAGGAGAGGCAGCATAACTAAAAGTGATAGGTGTGTTCTGATTGTATAATGGGTACAAGCTGCGTGACTTATGCCTTATTCTAATCATCTGTCTGGCATTCCTGGTCCTACACTATAATAGAGTAATCCAAAAAAGTAACAATATAATTAAGGTTTTTGGTTAGTTTAATATGGTTATACGATTATGTGGACATTCTAGCACAAAAGAACTGAGGTTAAAGACAATTAATGATAAGGGTGGGCTCCATTTATAACTTTTACTATTGTTTTGGATTCATTAGTTAGGGTGTCAGTAGTAGAAGGTTTAATAGCATGAAAAGATTTTAGTTACTAAAAATTTGATTAGAAGCACCAGAATCAAGAAACCAACTACCAAAGGAAGAAGATTGTGTGACACGCAAACAAGTTACTAGGTTAGGCTATGCAAGTTGTAGATGAGGATGATAATTGGTGTTTTGCAATCTGATACCGAAGATAGTCCTCATCATCAACTCTCGCGGGGATAAACTATTGAATGAAGAGAAGGACAGAGACATTATGCTGGGAGAGTTAGAGCACTTTGTGAGACGATGAGATTTTGGGTATTGCAAGTCTATAAAGGTTGGCGAGCTTAAGGGTGCTATTCGTAGGATGAGCAGGGGGCATGAGTGACAAGATCTGATGGAGTTCTGGAAGAGCATGGGCAGTGCAGGCTTAGAGTGGCTTATTGGGGTTGTTAAATGTCATTTTTAGGACAACAAAGATGCCCGAAGAATGGAGGTAGAATGATGATTTCATTGTACGTGAATAAAGATGATATTTAAAATTGCAACAACTATAGGGGTATCAAGCTGGTGAACCTCATTGTGAAAGTGTAGGAGAGGATGTTGGAGATGAGATTGAGAAGGGAAGTGTCTACTTCTGGAAACAAGGTTAGATTCATGCCGGGGCAATCTACCACAGAAGCTATTCGCCTTGTGAGGAGACTGGTGGAGTAGTATAGGGAGTGGAAGAGGGATTTACGTATGGTGTTCATCGACCTAGAGAAGGCTTATGACCAAGTCACAAGGGAGGTTTTTTGGAGATGCTTCGAGGCTAGAGACTCGGAGCACTTGCCGATCATAACGGGGTTGCATCAGGGATCAGTTCTTAGCTCTTTTCTTTTCTCATTGGCTAGTGGTTATAGATGAACTGACGCGACATATCCAAGGTGAGGTTCCATGGTGTATGTTATTTGCAGATGATATTGTACTAATTGACGAGACTCACATCAGAGTTAACAATAGGGTGGAGATTTAGAGACAAGAGTCTAAAGGGTTCAGGCTAAGCAAAATTAAGACTGAATACTTAAGAGTGTAAGTTCAATGATGCTTAACACAAGGTCAGTGTGGAAGTGAGGCTTGATGCTAGTCTGGTTTGCTTCTTTGCATTCACTCGCGGAGTTCTAGTTAGGTGAATTCTTTGCATCTATAATCAAATGAATGCTAAAATTCTCTCACCAACCAAGCTATCCCAAGCTGATTTGGCTAAACAAAGGACTTGGTGATTAGTAGCTGGATCAACAAGAGCAATTTGATCTTATTGGCTTGCTTTGGAATTGCTTCCGCAGAAAGGCAAGAAAATGCGCTCGAGCAGAAGGACTCACGCTTGGTGATTCAGGAAGACTGAAGAGCAGTCCCAGTGTCACCTCAACAAACTAGACGCACGCATCAAGGCATTCTGCCAACGAGCGAAGGTGATTGCTTAAAAAAGGTAGGCCGCCTTTCTACATCTGCGGGCCGGTAGGCCATACCCTGGGGGGTCGAGGGCTGCTATTTGTACTTTGCTCAGGTCATCCCTAAGAGAGGATGTTTCAAGTATCTGTGGTCTTTAGTTCATGGTAGTGAGGAGATCGATGATGACTTCATATATCATATTACTGCGGGATGGACGAAATAGAGGCTCACCTATGGAGTCTTGTATGATTAGAAGGTACTGCCAAAACTTAAAGGTAAGTCCTACATAGTGGTGGTTAGATAAGCTTTATTGTATGAGACAGAGTGTTGGCTAGTCAAGAATTTACATGTTCAGAAGAGAAAAGTTGCGGAGATGAGAATGTTGAGGTGGATGTGTGGACATACTAGGAGAGATAAAATTAGGAATGAAGATATTAGGGAGAGGTTAGGAGTGGTTTCCACGGTGGATAAGATGAGGGAAGCGAGATTGAGATGGTTTGGGCATGTGAAAAGAAGATGTGTAGATGCCTCATTGGTGAGAGAGGTTGGCAGTCCTGAGCATCAGGATAGGTAGAGGCAAGCCGAAGTAGTATTGAGGGAGGTGATTAGACAGGATATGATGCATCTTAAGCTTACTGATGACATGACCTTAGATAGGAGGGTCTAGAGGCGCGGATTAGGGTAGAAGGTTAGTTGGTAGTTGAGCATGCTCTCGCTTCCCTGCAGGATAGGATTGATGGTTGTACTTGACCTTCTTTCTTACCAGTGGTATTAGCACTATTATCATAGTTTCTTGTTTTTCAATTTCGTTTATCACCCGTGTTTTTTGTGCTTAGGTTATCGCATTATTTTGTTGTCATTACTGTTCTTTCCTCGGTGTATGTTGTGTACTGCTCCCATTTCACATTATTTCGTTGTGTTTACTGCTGTCATTTTTGTATTCCCTTTTTCAAACGGCTTGGAAATGCTTAGTTTTAAGCGGAGGGTCTATAAGAAAAGCTTCTCTATCTCTACGAGGTAGGGATAAGGTCTGTGTGCACTCTACCCTCCTCAGCCCTTACTTGTGGGATTACACGGGGTATGTTGTTGTTGTTGTTAGAAGAATAAGGATGTATACTAAGCTTGTTTTGAACTTGTAAATATGGTTTCTGTGTTGAAGATTTATGTAGTGTTACCTTTCTTAAAAAAGAGAGATACAATGATTTTAAAAAGACTATCCGGGACCCATTGTCATTTAACTGGTTTAAGAGTTTCTTATACACATTTTAGAGCTTCTGTATTGACTTTTTCTTTCTCAACATTACTCACTTTCTTTTCAGTTGGACTATGCCTCCTAAGCTTTTGTTAGTCATCCTTCCAAATTTTTTATATGGATATATGCTAATACTTTTGATTTCAATTGTCTTAGTTTATTCTAATGTGATATATATGGGTTTAGATCTTTTGTGGATTTACTTAGTATATCCTCTCGATCAGGTGTTTCATCTTCAACAGATTGCGAGGAGCAAATATCAGAACTTGAAAGTCTTCTTGATTCCCAGGTAATCTTCTGGCAAACCCTGTCACTTTATTGCAGGTGGGTGACTGGTTTTCTTACCCTAGTTAGAGTAATGGTTCCTAATGTATCAGTATATTGTTTCTTCTTGTATAGGTGTATACACTCGAGAACAGGGTGGAGCTGGATGAATTTGTTCCCTCCGCAAAGGAGATTTGTAAATTCTATGATCCAATAGTTTTTTCAAATACAGAATTCAAGGCAAAGTTGGAATTTTCATGGTCAAAGGTAAAAGCCCATATGCAGATATCATATCAAATAGGACAGTGTAGGATATTACTGTTAAATAACTGATATGGCCCTTACATTTTAATCTATCTTCATTTTGCTCTTAATGCTTATTTTTTTCTTTCATATCCCCAATTCTTTAAATTTTGAAATCAAGAGCGACCTCTTTCCATTGTTTACTATGAACAAAATATTATTTTGAGGGAGAAGTGAACGTTTACAAATGGGAAAGAAAAATTGAGAGAATGTGTAAAGACAATTCTCTTACACCTAAAAGCATTTATGCACATTTTACAATATATACATCCAATAGGAGACTTCACTCGTTATTATATATGTACATTCTTAATAGCTAACTGCTCTTCTCAAGTTAGTGCATATAGATCGTATGTACTTAACCTGTTATATATATAATTAGTTCATGACCAACAAGGAACTTGGTGAATATTTTGCAAGTTTGTCATTTGACTAGGCAAACTTAGTGATAGTGTATCATGACAATAATTTTTCTTTGGTAAAATGATAGTCAATTTCGACGTGCTTGGTCCTCTTATAATACACAAGATCAATACAACATGAAGCCCGACTCAGAACTTCAAGAAAATTTGACCAAAAAAGGGAACACCCAGCTTCTGTCTCAAAGGAAGGACTCACAAGCTGGAACAGAGCTGGAAAAACTGTTGGAACTTGCCGAAAAAATTGCCAGAAAACCTACTGAAAAATTGAAAGTTATCGGAACTTGAAGAAAATTGTATGGGTGAGCTTGGAATCTCCCGATGACCCTGATAGGAAAAAGGATTGATCGAAAAGGTGGCCAGTAACTGGCTCACGCGTCCGGCGCATGATGTAGATCTCGCCGGAGAAGATTGCTTCTGATGGCGTGTGGGAGCGCGTGCAAGGGTTTCTGTCTGCGGGGTTTTGTGGGTTATTGTTGCGGGAGAGTGGGGGACCCCGTGGTGGTGTTGGTTGTCGTTCGACACTTACAACATGGAGTTGACACAAAACAACCCAAGAAAGTTGCCAAAATTTGACGCGCAACGACTGTCTTGTCTAAATTTTCTTTCCCTGATGGTCCCCACAAACGCTCTGATATCATTTTATGAATCTTGGGCCTAACTCAACTCAGAATCTAGCTCAAGGGGTAAGGATTGCCAAAGACCATATAAAGAGACCAAATTATCCTCATCCTTCTGATGTGGGACTCAACAATAACAAAAAAGCAGGGAGCATTGTGGACAATTTACTTGACATGTTACAGTGTAAAAGGAAAGACAATGAGAAAAAAACATAAAGTTTTGCGAGTTGGGTTTAATTTTTGGGAAGTTGCCTGTAGGTTTTATCTTAACTTCTCTTGATGGGGTCTTATTGCAGACCTACTAGATGGTTTTGGGTGCTTGGAGTTTACTGAACGATAAGGGTCCTCAATATCTTGAAGTTTTCATGTGTTCCTTTGCACAGTTCTTTCTATGCTTTCAGTAGGTTTGGATGGTGGTGTTTTCAAAACTTAAATGACATCTTGTTTTGTTGGACTCCAGGAATGTTAAGCTCAGGTCCATAAACTTCAAACTTCTGTCTTACTTTTTCTCTTCTCATTTACCGGAGTGATGTAGTGATGCCCTTGCTTATGTACTTAGATATTGGTAAAGATTGCTTACTTAGTAATCTTGAGTGCTTTTCTGCATGTTGATTGTGTAGTACTTGTTGACACAGTTCCCCATATGAATAATATGCTTCTTTGGAATGTGATGTGATAGAATGTTTCTCTAAACTCAAGCCCTTGTACTTAATTCACCACATTTTCATGAACAGTTTGATGCTGCATTAGCTGACTTGAAACTGTCACTGCCAAGTCAGTACAAAGATACAGATGATATGTATAAGAAGCTTCGGAAGAGATTGTCCAATTGTTATGCAAAGATATTGTGTTGCCTTGAAAATCTAGGCATCATTTGTGCTTATGAGGTATGATTAAGGTTTCATGATCTGTTATTTTTTTTTCATTTCTTGGTAATTATATACAAATTAATTGAAGGGAAGGCGTGCAACTAGCTCCACCTATGGTGAGATTACTTTCATCTTCTGTTTCTATTTATTGAAGCATATGCATTCATGTTACACACAAATATATATATATATGTATATATATATATATATATATACATGTATATATATATATATGTATATATATATATGTACATATATATATATATATGTATATGCATAATTATTCATACCTTTCTCTTAGAGTAAGAGACACTTAGGCCTCTCTTACATGAAACGTTGAGAAGCACTTTATTAGTAAGGGTTTGAATCCAACTAATATTAATTCATCTACGTGGCGCTTCGAATTGCATTATTTACAACTAAAAAACTGGCTGTACTTTTGGTTAGCTGGTTCTATCTATTTTGAAGCTTGAACTTGCAGATTGGATTGGTCTTTGTCCAATTGATCATCTTCTCTGCCTGACCTAAGCGAGGATGTCCATTTCATAAAATATGATCTTACTACCTGCTACTTTACTGTACTCTGTGAGAATAGAACATGCATCTATAATCAAGGCCATAGAATTTGAATTCTCAATATCTATGTGATTGATTCTAACTATATACACAATATCCTTAACACTCCCCCTTCAAGATGGTGCATACAAGTCGTATACCAAGCTTATTACAAATGTAATTAATTCGAGAACCAATAAGAGATTTGGTGAAATATTTGCACACCGATCATTTGACTTCACAAATTTGTGAGAATGTCTCCTGAGAGTATCTTTGCTCTCACAAAGTGACAATCGATCACTATGCTTAGTTTTCTCATGAAACACGTATCCGATGCAATATGAAGAGCAACTTGATTATTACGCACGAGTTCAGTCTCGTTAATTTGTCCAAACTTCAATTCTTTAAGCATTGTTTAGTCCAAACTAGTTCGCAAGTTGCCACATCCATAATTCGACTCTTTGCTTCTGCACTAGAACGTGCAACAACATTTTGTTTCTTGTGTTACCAAGACACCAGATTACCTCCAACGAGAATACAATATCTACAAGTACACTGCCTATCAAAATGTGATCCTGTCTAATCTTCATCTGTGTATCCAATAGTTTGCTCATGGCTTCGATCCTCAAAGACTAATCCTTTCCCTGGGGATAGTTTTATGTATCTAAGAATACTTACTAATGCATCCTGATCCTATCACATTGGGAGTTCATAAACTGACTTATAACACTCACCGAAAAAGTAATATCAAGTCGAGTCACTGTGGATAAATTAACTTACCAACCAGGAGGGGGGACTCCCCCCTGATGCATTCCGGTCCATGGGGATGGTAATGGGTCTACAATCTGTCATTCCTGTCTCTTCAAGAAAGTTTAGAGGATACTTACGTTGTGAGATGAAATCTTTTGATTTGGACTGAGCGATCTCAATGCCAAGGAAATACTCCAATATTCCTAAAACCTTTGTTTGAAAGTGCTGAAAGAGATGTTGCTTCAACTTAACTATACAAGTCTGATCATTTTCTGTGATCTTATCAACATAAACAAGCAAATAGATACACAGATTTGGAGCAATGTGTCGATAGAATACAAAATGTTAGCCTCACTTGGAGTCGTGCCAAATTCCTGAATAACCATGATGAACTCACCAAACCATGCTCAAGGAACCATTTCGAACTATATAAAGACCAGCCCAATCATCATACAAGACCAGTGCAAAATCCGGTGGTTGCTCCATATATTTTGTCATCCTAAAAATCATAGCGGAGCAAAACATTCTTGAGAATCACATTTCCTAGTATGTATAACATCTCTTGTCAAAAGAAGATGTCAGTCCATCGCTTATGGAGTATGCAAGGGGGAGAAGTTTGTTGGGATTTGAGGTTTAGGAGGAATGTACAAGACTTGGAGGTTAGAGAATTTCAAAGGATTGCTTCACCAACAAAAGTTTTTATGGATACAGTTAATGTATGAAGATGGGGGACCGGAAGAAGTGGTGTTTTCTCAGTGAATTCTTATTATGAGAAACTCCTATCTAGGGAGGAATGGACTTTTCCACACAGTTTGATATGGAACCCTAGGATATCCCTAAAATTTGTTTCTTTACTTGGTTAGCTGTGAGGGGGGTAATCTTGGCATTGGAGAATTTGAGGAAGAGAAAGATCACTTGTGTCAATTGGTGTTTCAGGTGTAAAGAATTTGGAGAAGACGTAAACCACCTTTTATTACATTGTCGGTTAGCCTCTTCTTTGTGGAAGGAAATTCTGAGATTGTTTGGAGTTGAGTGGGTGATGCCGAGCACTGTGAAAGACTCAATGTTAGTTGGGCCCTTAGAAGACCAAAGAGAAGAAGCAGAAAATGGGATGTTGCTCCCTTGGCACTCATGTGACCGTATTGAGAGAGAGAGAGAGAGAGAGAGAGATGTTCTGCTAATTCTATTTTCTCTTATTTCTTTTTGATGCACCCATGAAGTTCCTATAGGTATAGAGGATTGGGTGGCTTTTGTAGAAAACCATGTTCCGCTGTGAGGTTCTCTATTTCTTTGTGTACTTCTAGTATACTAGCACTTTTTATACCCTATTAATATGAATATTATTACTTGATCAAAAAAAAAAGAAAAATATTCTTGATGTCCAACTAATAAAAAGACCAATGACGAACAGCCATGTATAGAAAAGGCAGACAAATGCAATTTTAGCCACGGGAAGGAATGTATCACTGTAATCAAGCCAAAAGGTTTGAGTATAACCCTTGGCCACTAGACATGCCTTAAGTCATTCAATTTTACCATCCGGCCAACTTTGACTGCATACACCCACTAACAACAAATAGACCTTATGGAAGGAGCAAATTAGTAGTATTTTTGAGGGATTTATTGTTTGAATTTTGGTGTAACTATGTGAACATCGAAGGAGTAGGTAGCTTCATATATTCTGAGGTCCTTGGAACCATAGCCACTTGTGCATATATGCAGCACTAGCTTAGTGCTCATTTGTGACTAAAACTTACTTATTCAAAAGAAAAGAATTCCTTTTTATGGCTAAACACGTAATCTTTATTTCAAAAGGAAAGAAGGATTTTTTTCCTTTCAAATTGTGCTCGATTGCCCTTTTTACATCTTTTCTTGTTTGCGTGAAAAACACTTTATTCCTGTTAGTCTGTGGGGTATGGTTTCTGCAAAGAGTTATCATGGAATCCCAGCTCAAAATCTGCCTTTTCATTTACTAATTAAAAAAACAGAAGCTGGTGCTTTTGATTTTTTCATCTTGACTTATATCAATGAGCATCCTTGTTTCTCTTACCATCATTTATCACTAATATCTTCTTCTGTCCAAAAGCAGAAGTGGAGTTCTCTTTATAGAAAGTTTAGGAAACCTATTGGACGCTTTATCTTCCAAAGTAGCAAATCAAAGTAATTAGGAAAGCCTAAAAGAGTTAAGTCTTCACCAAAACCATATGGAAGGTGTTCTTTTTCTCTGATTAATGTACTCGAAATCTTTTTCACTGTTGCACGAATGTGCTTGCTTGGGCTCCATTCAATTGATGAACTCAGCATCCCTGCGTTTTGTGGCTACCTATGGAACATTTAATTGGTTCTAAGCTTGGGTCTATTCTGGACTATCAGAACTTATATTCTAAGCATATCTCTACCAGTTTCTACGTTTCTTCAACAGTTCTGCATATCATGTCTGACACTCTTTTTAGATCTATCTAATATTTTCTTGGAATTTCTTATTTCTGGCTGTTTCCCCCCCTCACATTATAGGCTGTTAAAATCTGCTTGGAAAATGTGCCTAATGACAAAGATGAAAATGAGATTCTAAGGACAAGTTCTCTACAACATAGATACTTTTTGGAGGAGGCATTGTCTATTGTCCAGGAATCAATGCCACAAGGTACCTGAGTTTGTTCTATCTATTACTTATGCAGATATGTGGCCATTGCTGACCTGTTTGTTGTTATCTTTATCAATTTTATTTTGAGGTTTCATTTTTGGGTTCTTCAATTGCAAACCTGCATATTTGATCATCCGGCTAGTGGATCTTGAGTTACCATTCTTTTTGGTGTAAGGTTTGTTGCGGTGTGTGAGGGGTTGACATACTTCTCGTCAAGAATCTTTTTCTTTTAATCTGAAATCAGTTTACTGAGGACATGCCCCTAGATAGGAGGGTATTGGGGTAGAAGGTTTGTAGGCAGTCGAGCATTGGCTGGTTTTCCTTACCAGTTGTATTATTACTATTCTTCTATTATCTCTGCAATTTTATTACCACTTGTTGTTTCCTTTGGCTTTGGTTTTATCGTAGTATTGCGTTGTCATTGTTCTTTTCTCTATTATTTTCAACATTGCTTATTTACTACTGTATTTCCTTTTCAAACCTGCTTTGAATTGTTTTACTTGAGCTGTGGGTCTTTTGGAAACAACCTCTCTACCTTCACAAGGTAGGGATAAGGTTTGCATACACACCACCCTTCCCAGATCCCACTTGTGGGATTACCCTTGGTATGTTGTTGTAGTTGTAGTGGGAGTATTCATTCAGTCCTCGTTTCCTCAGTTTGCCTTGCATCTGTTACACATTACGTTTTAATATCAGGAGCTCATAGGGTTCTTCAATTGATTGAATCGTAATTGTTCTCTTTTCTTTTTCGAATAGACCACCTATTACGAGTTCATTTCTTGCTCTCTCTATTTTACTATGCCATAATTTACATATTTCTTTCTATTTACACACAGATCTTTTATCCCTATATGCTACTTCTTTTCTCTATACTGTGGACATCATTGCATCAAGATCATTATGTTTTTTTCAGAAGTTTCTCCTATGACAAATAATCCATCAAGCTAGGACAGCTATATATGCTATATTCATTCTTTTGATATCTATTTGTCCTTATTCGTTCCTGAAAAAATGTAGTTAAAACTTAAATATATTACTGTTTAAGTATCATTGTGTTACAATTTATTCTGAGCAATGACAATTGTAACTTGGTCGGTTTCCTGTGATGTGTGATTTTCTGTTGATTGGTTATGCTTGCTTATGGCGCAATCAGTGTGAACACTGCTAGAATGGCTTCTGGTCGGACTTTTTAGTTCTTGTCTCTTATGCAGTAGATAACATTTGAATTTTCCCGTCAATCCAGCTGAATTGACTTTTACTATAGTAACACAGTAAAAGTTCCAACTTTTGAGTTCTTTGCAAGTGCTGATTTATTCTCATTTCATCAGACTGTGAGAGTCTCTTCGATGTGGGATATGAATCGTCAGCAACTCTGTCAATGGGCCATATATCTTCAAAACTGCAAGTGCTTCTTGAAATTTTTCAATTCCTTAGGTGATGAACTCTACATCTTATTCTATTACCAAACTTATAACTGTCGTTAGATGCATCTTTTATGTATTCTCTTTGCACAAACTTGAGGTTCTGATTCATGGATGCAGGAAAACCACACAAGTACGCTGTCTCATTTTTGTTGAAAGAATTATAACAGCTAAAGTAATTGAAAGAGTTATGAAGAAAATGACCCGGTTTTCACATTTCACAATAGCATATTTGACTGGAACAAACACATCTGTCGATGCTCTGACACCAAGAGCACAAAAAGAAACCTTGGGATCTTTTCTCTCTGGAAAGGTAATTACATATATACATAGTACATTACATTATATTTGACATAAATACTTTCTTGCGAGTCCCTTTAACTAGTTTTGATCTTAATATTATATTTCCCCCCTATTCCCTTATCATCACAGGTCAATTTATTATTTGCCACTGATGTGGTTGAGGAGGGAATTGATGTGCCACACTGTTCCTCTGTAATACGATTTGATTTACCAAAGACAGTTCGTAGTTATGTCCAATCTAGGGGACGTGCTCGTCAGACTGAGTCTCAGTATATACTAATGCTTGAGAGGTGAAGCAACTTGCATATCTGACCCGATTTTGGCTTTCATAAATCTATTTATTTCAAGTATCTAACCTTCATAATGATTTCAGAGGAAACAGGAAGCAGAGGGAACAGATGTTCGATATTATTAGGAGTGAATATTCTATGACAGATACAGCTATAAAGAGAGACCCTGATGATTCTGTGGTGAAACCTTGTTTAGTGAAGGAAACTAAAGCATATTATGTGGAGGCAACTGGAGCATCAGTAACTGCAGATTCTAGTGTCAGTGTCTTGACTAAATATTGTGAAATGCTCCCTGGAGATAAGTATGGATTCTCATGTCTTCAACTAAATATTGTGTTCACTGGTGCATCTTGTTTTATGTATACAAACCAAGTTATTGTTAGCACTGGAATCCAGGATCCCCTATTAGATTAAAATGAGTTTTGTTGTTGTTACCTGCTCAGAGCCGTACGAATTGTTTTGGAAGGATATAGAAATTAATCCTAGAACAGATGGGATTATATGATGTGATTGTTTTGGTATTGAGTTCAAGCAGGATCTAGGCTGAAGCACCATTATCATCAATCACGGTCAACCTTCAGTTTCCTCATTCATTGTTTGCTTCAAAATTTTGTATTAGATAGCTGTTGGCTTCCAATGTCTGGCCCTGTTCCTTCTGCCTCACACATGAACCCTAGGATCAGTAAGTTATGCTTTGGCCTGTCATATACAAAGTCCTATCAACTTTGCCAGTGAAGTGGTACACCGTACACGGAGTATAGGAGGTTTGTTTATGGGGCTTAGGTTGGATATGGTCTATTTACATCTCATATTGGACCATAGTCGGGTGATATTAGTGTTTTCATGTTCAAAAAGACTCCCCAGATTCAAGGGGTCATATACAACAATACAGCTTATGTGCAAAAACCAAGTTTTCTGCTTATCATAATCTACGCTTCTTTAAGATGCATATTACTAATCTGAAAAGGAAAAAAAGAAACGAGAAAGTAACTTAAAGAAAATTATAACAGTAAATCAGTGGCTGTGTGATAATAAAAAAGGGAATTATGGGTTGTAGCTCCATACTACTCACTACTGTGTACTAATGATGTACTACCACTAAAATTTAACCACAATATTAATTTTGATCCTCATATTTGATGTACTCTATTATTTTATCAGATTTCTATGTCATGTTCCTATCATTTGGTGGTGTCCACATTTCCTGATTTTAAGGGTCAAGGTGAATCATACACCTTTTAGTCTTATCCATATACAAAACACAAACAAAAGTCTTGTACAGATTCACCTGTCTGTCTCCTCTCTCTGCTGTGCTGAATTTGGGCCCCCTTACCACTTCAAACTTCAATTACTGGATCCTCTACAAATAAATTTGTGGGTGTACATCATGTAGACACTTCTTCACCAACAAGGTGTTATATTTTCAGCCAATGGATTATGGATGTCATAGTTGCTCTCGGTATTAAGCATACAGCACAATTATATTTCATATTTGCAAGGGGCAATTCGTGCTTTCAGTAAATGTTTGTTCCATGGGAGTCATCAGGTTTAAATGCTCCATGCTGTGTGAAAATGTTGCTCTTGGCTTTAAGTTCTTCTCTTTATATTTAACAAATTTGATACTTCTCCACATGTCCCTTCTTTTCTCTCGTATTCCAGTTTAAGGGTATACATAAAATGAAAGGATGGTATCTTTATCTGTTTGTTGTCTAAATATGATAATTGTTTCGCTCGACAGGTTCTTCTCTCCAAAGCCAATGTTTCAGTACATTTTGTCTGGAGAGTTGTACCGGTGTAATTTGACATTACCTCCAAATGCAGCTTTCCAAATGATTGTTGGTCCAGAATGCAGGAGTTCTCAACTATCAAGACAGCTTGTCTGCTTGGATGCATGTAAGAAGCTGCACCAGATAGGTGCTCTCAATGATCATCTTCTTCCTTTCAATGAAAAGCCTCCCCGAGGTGATTCTGATGTGCAGGACAGAAAATTAGGGGCAGGTAAACTAGAACAAGCTTTTCACTTCTGACTTCTGTCTTCTCTGCTTTTGAGTTCATCACATTACACTGTAGCAGCACTTAATGGGACTACAGGCCATCTGAAATGCACTTGACAAGGCGCTTTTATCAATTTTTCCTTATCAAGTTGTTAAACATAAGTTGACAAATCTATTTCTTGTTGAAATGTGGGCGAACTTCCGCCAATCTTAGAACAACTTTTTTAGGGACGACAGCTTGTGGGTTCATATAGTATTTGTAAAAAACGGAGATGCATTAATGACTTGATGATAACAGAATACAAGAACGCGCCTTTTATAGTTGTAAAAAACAATAGCTAGATATTTGTTCAATTGTAGGACAATGAGAGTGTTTGGATTGGCTCAAAAGCTGGTCCAGCAGCTTAAAAGCACTTTTTGGCTTGTTCAGTGTTTGGCAAACTCAAAAGGTGCTTTGAAGCCAGGTGCTTTTTGTCATGATCCGTCCTCTAAACAAAGCCTTGACCGGCACCTGATGCGTTAGTTGACTGAGCAAACTGGCCTGACTGTTCTAACCTGTACCTTCATATCACATACCCCGCATGCATATAAAAATAAATAACTTCACTCTTTGTTAGAAATTCCAATTCAAACAATTCTAGAAATAATCCAAATAAAAATTGAAATCTATAAATACTGGAATGTACTTAAAATAATCCCAAGTAACATGATCAACCATAACCCAACTAAAAATACGTCTTTGAAGCTTCTACTGGAGTGCTAAGAGGAATGCACAGGACATAGATTTCCTAGCTAATCCCCAAAACAAATGCTGGATAAATGAATAATTGAATTAATGAATGAAATTGTCTAACTGAAAGAGAAGAAACTCAACGGTCAAGGACAGAGCTCACCAAATCAACTTCTGGAATCAGCAACCTAGCTCGTAGTCTGCTCGTCTATGAAATTTGCGTCTACATTCACCCAGCAATCTTTCATGCCTTCTAGCAGTTAAAATTCACATATCATTGGAGACTTCTATATGCATTCTCAGTGAAATTTATTTCTTTTTTATGAATACGTAGGCAGGCATGGAAGAAATCAAGGAACAAGAAAGTAAGTTTTTATCCTTAAGGAGACTCTAAATTTAGACCACCGTTAAGCTGCACCTGTTGTCATGTCTGGTAGATGCTCAATGTGGATTTTCAACTTATTGTGATTAAATAATTATTTTTCTTATTAATATATTTTAGGAACAACCAAGTTGAAAGAATTACATGGGACAGCTTATATTAATGCATTATCTGGGTCATGGGGAAATGATCCTAATGGAGAAGTATATCAAGTGTATAAAATGAACTTCCCTTGCAACATCAAGGAAGTGAAATATTCCAGTTTTATCCTTTTGCTTCAATCAGAACTTGATTACGATGTGGGAAATGTGGAAGTGGAGCTTTTCTTAGTTTCCAAGTTTGTCGAATGCTCTGTGTCGCATTGTGGGAAAGTACATTTGGATGCCCAACAGGTTGGAACCTAGTCAAACTATTTTTGAGCTTTTTATAATTCAATCATGTTAGCATTTGCATTTCGTATCTGATAAGCAGTATAACATTTTCATTGTCAGGTGGCAAAAGCAAAAATATTCCAAGAACTATTCTTTAATGGGCTGTTTGGTAAATTATTTATTAAATCATCGGGTGGAAGGAAATTTCTGCTTGATACAGAAAAATCTTTGTGGGAGCCATCGAACATGTACTTGCTTGTACCGCTGGATCCTTTAGAGTCAAGTTGTGAAGCCTACAGAGTTGATTGGGAAGCCATTGAATCTTCTGTTTCAGTTGTGGAGTTTTTGAAAAAAAATGCGTGGTTAAGCACTGAGAAATCTGAAGCTAAATGGAAGAACTCCTTAGTTGAGAGGACTGCATCATTTGTGGAAGATTTCGATCAAACAGATTTGATTCACTTTGCCAATATATCAATCTCAAGGAGCAAGCTTACGGACATGGTTGTTGTGGCCATTCATACTGGAAGAATTTATTCTGTTCTGGACGCTGTTGCCAATACTTCCGCAGAGAGCCCCTTCGAAGTAGATTCAGAAGCTACTGTAGCACCCTTCTCATCTTTTGCTGACTACTTCCATAAAAAGTGGGAATTTTTTACCTAAATTACTGTTTCTTGTTTAATGTTTGAGAAGTCACGCATAAGTTAAATTTATATTGTTTTGTCTGTTTATTAGGTACGGGATTGTTTTAGTGTATCCTGGACAGCCTTTGTTGCTACTGAAGCAAAGCCATAATGCATACAATCTTCTCGTGGATTTTAAAAAGGAAGGTTTGTCAAGTATTCCTAGTCATTCCAAGTGTTCCCTATATGCCATCTCTTTTGAAAATTTATATCGTTTTTAGAAGTTTAAGACATACTAGCATATATTAAACTTAAGAATTACAAACTTCTAGGTGTTTGTAATTGTTAACAATTAAACTTAACAATTACCCTTCGGGGTGGCCCAGTGGTTTGGGCTTGGGACTTCCATGTTGGAGGTCTCAAGTTCGAAACCCCTTGCCAGCGAAAGCAAGGGGTTTGCCTTCTGGGTCGAGCTCGTCGCACCAGGCTTGCCTAGTGCGGGTTACCTCTCCTATGTGATTTACGAGCTATTGCATAGGAGCGGGGGTTTTACCCTGTGCGCACCCAAAGAGTAGCGGCTGCGGGTTTCCCTTGTCATAAAAAAAAAGAAGCTTCTAGGTGGTTTTGTTGTTGTAAACAACGAAAGGAACTAGCAAACAGAATTTTAGTATATTAGCTTTAATATGCTACAAAGGTAGGGGTAAGGTTGCGTACATCCTACCCTCCCTATACCTCACTTATGGGATTACACCGGGTATGCTGTTATATGTCACAGTTTTTAGTTCTTAAAATATGTTCTCTATACATCCCCAATTATATTGGAGTGATCCACATCTTTACTCCTATCTAGGTTCTAAACAAGTTAGAGATAGGTTAAGAGAATTGAAATTGGTCGACAAAGTTGTTCTACATACGTCCTGTGAAAAAGCACGTGCACTGGTATTTGTGTCAACTTTTTGGAACAAATGATATTGTTTGAGAAATGCGTAGTGCCTTTAGGCATAAGTAGGCATGTTCTCTAGATGAATCAGATTGCAGTTGTTGCATGTCCCGATGAGAGGATCATGTGATGGTCTTTGGAGCACATTAAACCCCACACTCACACTTTATTTTATTTTTTGAGAAAGGTAACATTTACTTCTGTATATCCACAGGTATACTACATCAAAGTGTAGTCCCCCTCCAAAAAGTTTTACTTACATCTTTCCTAAGATCTTCTAGTTACAGCCAGTCAATAACATTAAACACATTTTCAGTATCTCCTATCACTACTTGCTTACACCAAAAATAGTAAAGCCCTAGGCAATTTGTCTTTATCTTCTGGATATTGTTCTGTTTTCCTTCAAAACATCTTTGATTCCTTTCCTTCCAAATTGTCCACCAAATGCAAGTTGGGACAATCCTCCATCTCTTCTCCTTTTTTCCTGCATTTCCATCCCTGTTCCAGCATTGTAGGACTTCTATAATTCTCCCAGGCTTTGTCCACTTTAACTTCCTCTTGTGGATGAACATCTGCCACAATTGATCTGTCCATTTGTAGTGTAAAAAGAGATGGTTAACTGTCTCCACCTGTTCTTCACGTAGATAACATCTAGAACATGTTGGATTTTCTCTTGTTCAAGTTATCATGTGTCAAGACTGCCTCCTTTGCCAAGAGCCATGTGAAGTAATTTACCTTGTGGGAAAATTTCTGTTCTCCAGATCATCCTCCAGGGCCTCAGTAGACCTGAGTTCTCTATATGCTGATTTTACAGTGAACTCTCCCCCTCTCTCCCCCTTCCATACTAGTCTATCTTCCTCTTCTGTCAGATTGGAAGCCATATGCATTGTGTCATGAAATCTTGCTATGGTTGTCATTTCCCAATCATTTAGGTTCCTTCTCAGAAATAGGTTCCACCCTTGTCCTGTCAATAATTCTGCCACTGTTGCTTCTTGTGCTTGGCTCAGACTATGTAGTACAGGGAAAGCATGTTTGAGTGCCTCCTGTCCACACCAAATGTCATTCCAAAAGGCTACTTTTTCTCCATTGCCCACCTTTCAACTTGTTCTCTCCCAGTTGCCACTGATAGACCTCCATACACTACAATTGCAAGGGTTGGTCACCACCTCTGTCATCCATTTATCCTCCATGCCATATTTTTCTATTATTACTTTCTTCCATTGAGATACTTGTGGTGAGACAAATTTCCACAGCCATTTCATCATCAAACTCTTGTTTTGGGTACTCAGCTCTCTGATATTGAGTCCACCCCCTCTCTTACTTACCAGCAGTTCCTCCCATTTGACCAAATAGTACTTTCTCTTATCTTCGCTTCCCTGCCATAAAAAGTTCCTCCTAATTGCATCCAACGTCTTGGTTACCTTCCTTGGTATACGGAAAAATGACATCATGTACAAGGGAAGGGCATCCAGGACACTATTAACTAGAGTTAGTCTGCCACCTGAAGATAAATATTGACACTTCCAGTTTGCAAGCCTCCTTTCACACTTTTCAATTACTCCACTCCATATTTCTTTTGACTTGCACTTAGCCCCCAAAGGCATTCCCAAGTAGGTTGTTGGTAATTCACCCACTTTCCCTCCTAGTTTGTTGGCTAAGTCTTCAATATTTATCACTGTGTTGACTGGATAGATGAAACTCTTGCTCCAGTTTATGTGTAGACCTAAAACAACCTCGAAAATATTGAAGATGACCCTCAAAATCAGCATTTACTCCTCTACTGCATCACAAAATACTAGAGTGTCATCTGCATACTGTAGATGAGTAATCTCTAGGTTGTTTATTGTATTATTCTCCACTTGGAAACCTCTTATCTAGCCCTTGACTTTTGCAGTCTGAAATAGGTTGCTCAGCCCTTCCATGGCCAAGATAAAGAGAAAGGAGATAAAGGGTCCCCTTGTCTCAGACCTCTGTATGATGAGAAGAAGCCACATGGGCTTCTGTTGATCGGAATTGAGAATTTCACTGAGCTTATGCACTGTCTAATCCACTTTAGCCATTTTGGTCCAAATCCCATCCTTTTCAACATATTCATGAGAAAGTTCCAATCCAAATGATCATATGCCTTCTGGATACCCAGTTTACATAAGATCCCTGATTGTTTATCTCTCTCCCTGGAGTCAAACACATTCATTGGCTATCAATACTGCATCCATGATCTGCCTATTCTTGATAAAAGCCATTTGTTGTCTGTCCACTAGCTTATGTATCACTTTCTTCAGTCTTTCAGCCAATAGTTTTGCAATTATCTTGTACACTCCTCCTACTAGACTTATTGGTCTGAAGTCATTTAGTTCCACAGCTCCTGTCTTCTTGGGTATCAAGGCCACAAAAGTAGCATTTATACTCTTCTCAAATACCTCATAGAAGTTTTGAACTGCTGCCACCACTTCTTTTTTGATGACTTCCCAACACTGGCTAAAGAAAGCCATGGAGAAGCCATCTGGGCCAGGGGCCTTGTCCCCAACACACGCTTTGATGCTTTCTAGGATTTCGAATGCTTCAAAAGGGGCCATCAGTTGGTTATTGTCATTTTCATCAATCATAGGGCACTCTCTCATTTCTAAGTCTGGTCTCCAGTCCTCAGTTTCAGCATGTAACTTCTCATAGTACTCTATGATCTCCTTTTGTATCACAGCAGGCTCAGTCACTAGCTCCTCCTTGACTTTAATCTTATCAATAGTGTTGACTCTTCTGTGTGCGTTTGTTGTTTTGTGGAAGAAGCTTGCAAATAGGCTAATTGATTTCAGCAACTGCAAAAAGACATTATCATGCATCCTTCATAATCTCTTTCTATATATTAGCTATTGCTATTCTTTTACCATTGTCACTAAAGCTTTAACCATTTAAATAAATTAGGTCTTGTAGTATATCCAACTGAATTTACTTTAGGCAGTTGTGGACTTTCTGCTGAAAAGTCATGTGTGATTAGTAATTTGTAAACATCTGCTACAGAACTTGTTGTGAAAACATCTCTACAATCATACATTTTACATTTTTAATTGGGAGTAAAAGTTCACCACTTGAAGATAACCTTTCAAGTTCAACTTGCTAAAGTTCTACCGAGTTCTCTAGAAAGAATTGATCTAATTGAACGTGTCACTGCTACCTAGTGAGTGCACTGGGCTAAGTGTTTCAGATTACATGAATCTGATATTCGGTGATTATTTAAGCAGGCATTTCATGTGGACCGAAATCAAAAGATAGTACAATGGTGGTTCAAAAGCCACTGAGTAATGTTCACATGCCACCAGAACTTCTGGTCTGCTTTGACATTCGGTTAGACATCTTGAAATCCTTCTACTTGCTACCATCATTAATGCACCGCCTGGAGTCCCTGATGTTGGCTAGCCAGCTGAGGAAAGAGATATCAAGTCATTCAGGCGACTTACATATATCAAGCTCATTGGTTCGTCCTATCATTTGTTCAGCTAATTAGATGACTTACACTTGGCATTTATCTAACTAAATGTCTTTCACGGTCAGATTCTGGAAGCTCTTACAACTCTCAGATGCAATGAGAGTTTCTCCATGGAACGTCTGGAGTTGCTTGGAGATTCAGTTCTGAAGTATGCTGTTAGTTGTCACCTCTTCCTTAAATATCCCAAGAAGCATGAAGGGCAGCTAACTAATGAGCGTTCACAGGCTATTAGTAACTCAGCCCTCCATAAATTGGGAACTAATCAACATTTGCAGGTATGTAAAGCTTTGTCTCCGTACTTCAGGAAAAAGAACTACTTGAAGATAATTTCTTGAATCCAGTCAAGAATGTAAATATATAATATCTTAACTAGTTCATTTTTAACTTTATTCTTGAGGTAAAAATGAAACTAGGTGTCATATATTTCTTTCTCCAGCTAAAATGGTCACTGATGTAAGGTATGAGTATAAGATATTGACGACACTATTGTGTGGTAGTGCAAACAAACTTACTGAAAATCAGGTTTGTTTGAGATGGATTCTTCTTTTTGGTGTGTGTGTGGGGTGGGGGTGGGGGGTATAACTTATTTTGTTTGGTTCAGTTTGTCCAAATTCAATGTGGATGGGTGGCAATATTTCATTCTTTCAGTCATGGATAGTCTTCAACGGCAACATTTATTTTGCTTGTGCTAGTGGAATCCTTCTTGTTTTGTTGATGATTCTTCAAAGAAACGTGGATGTTGTATCCTTTCCACGTGACTGAAGTTTACCTTTTAGGCTTTTACACTCGTCTGCTTTTAATCATGCTTTACCTGTCTAATTACAGGGCTATATACGGGATGGCGCATTTGATCCACGCCGATGGACTGCTCCTGGGCAGCTTTCCCTGCGGCTTTGTCCTTGTGAACACGGGGTTGAAACTTCACAAGTGCCTTTGGACAAGAAATTTCTGACTGAAGATCCCAAAGAAGTAGTTGGGAAGCACTGTGATAGAGGACACAGATGGATGGGTTCAAAAACAATATCTGACTGTGTTGAAGCGCTGATAGGTGCATATTACGTTGGTGGTGGGTTTGTTGCTGCCCTCAAATTAATGAAATGGCTTGGTGTTAAAGCTGAGCTAGAACCTTCATTAGTAGAGGATGCGATCAATACTGCATCTCTTTATTCTTATACCCCTAAAGCTAAAGATATTGAAGACCTTGAGTTGAAGCTTGCCTATAAATTTTCTGTTAAGGGACTGCTACTAGAAGCTATAACCCATGCTACTGTGCAAGAGCTGGACGCTGGGTACAGTTATCAGGTTCGTTGAAGAGTGATCCCTAGTTTTGATATAATTATCAATTATTACTGATTATACATCATATTAAACATGTTTCTCTTAAGAAATATCTTTGTTGTCAGCTTAGATTTTTTCTTTTTGTCAAATCTGTGACAGAGGCTTGAATTTCTTGGCGACTCAGTACTGGACATTCTCGTTACCTGGTACCTTTACCAGAAGCATAAAGATATTGATCCTGGGGAACTAACAGATCTGCGTTCTGCTTCTGTCAATAATGATAATTTCGCTTATGCTGCTGTGAGAAGGAATCTTCATGTCCACCTTCAACATCATTCTGGATATCTTGAAAGTGAAATATCATTGTTTGTGAAGTCAGTCTCTAATTCTTGTTCACTCCAAGGAAACAAAGCTCCAAAGGTTCTTTTACTGTTGCTTCACTGACATGTCACTGTTACCATATGTTATTGATCTCAATGCCAACTGTAGACTTGAATGTATCCCTAGGATACAACATTGTTGAACATATGCCACATTAATCCACTATTATCTGTCAAATGCTTAGAGCAGGCTGTTTGTATTCATGGGATATTAATTTGTCATAGGTACTTGGAGACTTGGTGGAGAGTATTGCTGGAGCAGTACTCATTGATACTAAGCTTAACCTGGATGAAGTTTGGAAGATCTTCAAGCCACTATTGTCTCCCATCGTGACTCCTGATAAGCTTGAACTACCTCCGTTGCGTGAGCTCATAGAATTATGTGACTCACTTGGCTACTTCTTGAAAGAACATTGTCTGTTGAAGGGGGATACCGTGAATGCTGAGCTTAGGTTACAGCTGAAAGATGAACTGCTGGTCGCTGAGGGATCTGGACAAACTAGAAAAAATGCAAAGGCGCTAGCAGCTCTGAAGTTACTGAAGAACTTAGAGGTATGTCATAGCCAGGAAGATGATTCTCATCCTATGTATGTTCCTTTTTTCTTACATTAATGGGCCATAATTCGTGTGATAGGAACATCCTTAGAAAGATGAGAAGAAAGAAAATCATGATGGGCGTTGTCGTACTTTTGTTCGTGAAAGTTACCATTGCAACTACTGGTGTTGTAATGTTAAACTTTCTTGTCAGCAGGCCATTCTCTTTCTTTTTTTTATCATTTTGTTTCTGAAATTAATTTTTCTTTTCTGGGTTCAAGTGGAGACTAATGAGTAGGTTGCCTTGCAAGTCGTCTGATGTCTATCGAAGTACTATAGCTAGAAAGAGAATGCGGAAATAACTAGGTGTTTAAATTATTATTTTTTAATCAGAATTAGCTTATGAAGGAAGTTATTCTTTGCGGTTTTTCCTAATTTGGAAAGAGAATTTTCTGCTTTTAATGGATTCCCTGGAGTTGCTAACAAATTTTGTTGATAATAATTTATGTGCTTGCATGCATTATACATTGTTGAAAGATCAGTGACTAACTCACCATAGATCTGTATTACATGGTGTGATAAGTTGGAACAAAAACCCCGCTTGCTTGATAAGACGACTTTATTCTCTGTTATTACCATTACAATTAATGTTGAACTAGATTTTGGAAGTTACCATCTAGAATTGACTGGGTGAATTCTTCAATTATGTATTGCCGGTTATCCAAGCTTTCGATTGAGTTATTTCTCACATTGACCCTCGTTTTCTAACAACAGAAAAAAGGAGTATCATCCAAG
Source organism: Solanum appendiculatum (assembly GCA_018342035.1). Taxonomy (NCBI): domain Eukaryota; kingdom Viridiplantae; phylum Streptophyta; class Magnoliopsida; order Solanales; family Solanaceae; genus Solanum; species Solanum appendiculatum. The sequence continues at coordinate 566,015 of JAGDQO010000472.1, forward strand.
AAGAAAAAAGAAGAGGCCAGCCTTGTTGATGTGCCACAATCTTTAGGCTTTGATGGTGACATCTGCATCCAAGCAAATACTTCTTGTCCTGATATGGCTTCATGCAAAAAGCAAAAGACAGTATGTTTAAATTTAAAGCCGGATAAAGCTCCATCTGTTCCGAGTGACTGCTCCACCAGTGCTAGTTATTCAAATAAGGACATCCAAGGTATGCACTCGAAGTTACTGTAGCAAAACGAAAATTCTTATTTCTTCTATGAATATTGGGGGCCCCATTTTTTTCTAAAGATGTATTATATATATATATATATATAAATCTCATGTATTGATAAATTTGGAAATAATTTTTTGGGTGGAAAATTCAGTAACTTTTTACCTCATTTAATGGGTGGGTTGTAATAATTGAGAAATGGAATAGTAGTTAGTTAATTGTAGCATCATTTCTTAAGTGACTACCTATTTTGTTGTCTCATTTATATCATGAACCCACATTAGTATTCTTATATTTACCTTTTTTATTCCCCTTTCACTATTTTAATTCTCTCATTATTGATTATTCTAAAGTCTCCCAAATGGTCAGACCTTTTGCATTTTGCAAAATATATTATTATGTCATTATAAAAAGATCAAAATAAAATAAAATTGGTGTCTTCTTTAAATGTCAAGCACTGCTACCAATCAATATTGTTTTAATATCATTATATCAACTTATCAAATTCAGGGCAACACTATTTCAATCTCATTAGATGAACTTTTTAAATTTTTGAGTCAGGTTTTATTATTCTAACTTTATATTATAATTTTTCATTGAAAATTTGCATTGTTTACATTATTACTTCATAAGGTCCGTGTACATCCTACACTCTCTAGACCTCACTTGTAGGATTTCACGGATTATATTATAGTTTTTCAATTTATATGTGTCAACTAAAAAATGGCCTCTCCATGAAGTTTGGTTTTAGGCCCCCAAACTTGTTGAGATGGCCCTGTTTTCAGGATACCAGTTTAAGAAAGATAAACTTACCAAGAAATGACCATCTACTACCAGCACCAACATACCCGTCCAACGGTTATCACTTTATATGATTTTCTAGGGCATATCTGTTTAGGATGTAGCATACAAGAATCTGGAGCTCAATCAGAATAAATATTATTTTTAACTTATGTTTACTTAGATATATATCCTTCTATATGTAGATGATTTTGTTTGACTCAACAAGATTAAAGGAGAATTGCATACATTGTTAACTGGAGCAAGATAGAGAAGTTTTTCATGTAACAGTCAAATTTGAATAATGTAGTTAGTGGAAAGTATGTCTCATCAAGATGAATAACTGAAGTACACTTAGTTTCTGAAGGTTTCTATTTGAGAAGGTGCCAAACACTTTTGGAAAGGGCTATATGTAATTAAGTCAAATATTTTAGAATGGCGAAGTACATATTATTCTGTAGTTACACTAATTATCTTGTTTGAAAGCGGAATAAACTACCATTCTAATATGGTGGCAAGATGATACTTAACAAACAAGAAAAAGTCCATCAGATTTGAAATTAAGTACTCCCTCCGCTTCAATTTGTTTGTCTGGTTTTGACTTGGCACGGTGTTAAGAAAGTAAAGAAAACTTTTGAATCTAGTGGTCTTAAACTATAGATACATAGAATGTACCAAAATGTTTTTAAATCTTGTGGTCTTAAACATATCATGTGGAAAGTTGAAATTAAAGAGTTGCCGAAAAAAGAATAGACTCATTCTTCTTGAAACAGACTAAAAAGGAAGTAAGACAAACAAATTGAGACGGAGGGAGTATAATGCATTGTATTGACGTTGAAGCCTAATAGTCGCAGCTCTGCCCTGTATATACAGGTGTTGTGTTCAAATCCTACCCAAGGTCGTCCCCTCTTGTTCTTACACCTTCCACTATTCAGACAATATACCCTCCCAAAAAAAAGTGATATGACATAATTTTAGCAAAGGAAACCTTTTCCTGCATAAAGGATCCATACAGAAGTATAGAATATATGTACCCTATTCTTTGCAAAAGGTTAACAAACATCTGCATTAACTAGATTGCCACAAGTGCTTCAAACCATTTGCTAATACCTTTTTCCTGAGATTTCAATCCCCCTTCCATGTTGTCTCTCCCCTCAATACCCTCACTCGTCTCCCTTGCTGTTCTTCATTTTGCATGGATATCAAAAGGTTAGCTCATTAGTCATGGGTCAGTTTCTGCTTCCCAGGATCATTTTTACCTCTTATTTCTATACTTGCCTTGGTCCTTCCATGCACAGCTTCCTCATCATTTTCTCGAAATATTTCATCCTTACGAATACCTTGCTCCTTCTTACCTCTCAACTCTGTCTTCTTCGTCAGATTTGTCCAATTAGGGCCCCTTCCCAAAGTATCACAATCTGAGGCACGTGGTTTAGGTACCAATGCCCACTTGCTCCTCTGAGCAGCAGAATCGTGAAGCAATAGTGCTCAAAGTCTTCCCCTTAAGCCTCTCCAGAGCTGCCTGTTTTTCAGCTATATATCAAGTTCTTTCTGTGACAATGTGAAAAGCCCCAGCATCCACCTGTCTTCTTGGTGAATCTTGCACCTGTCTCCTTGTGAATCCAGCAAAAGTTACAGCACTTGGATTGAAATTTTTGTCAAGGCAGTTTCCAGAATCTTATAATTCCCTTGTGTAAACATAATGGTTATCTATCTTAGAGATTTAAATTTTTAATGTAACCATGCATTACTTTATTGTGGTTGTTTGTTTTCCTTCTTTTCTTTGTTTTATGTCACTCTTTCGGTAAAATAATCAGTCCCTCACCAGTGAAGTGTTGCGTAATGAGGGAAAATAAGTCCTTGAAGTTGAAAAAATTCGAAGAAATTGGAATACCTAGTTCGATAAGTTTCACCAACACATAATGGGGGCTTCGGAGTCTCTTAACCTTGAATATCCACACTGCTTCACCTTAATTCCATTTCCTACAAAAGGAAAGTGTGATTCGGAATGACCTGACTCCTTTGTAACAATATACGTAGCTCTCTGAACATGAAAACGCACAAATATGTTTTTAAACCATTGTAACCATTCCCCGCCCTTTGATTTGACAGAATATATCCAAAGTTAGATAATTGAAGAAAAGTTAGTTTTCGAAAGGTCTGCTGATGTGCATCACCTGAAACATTTTTGGATTTAATTGTCTTTTCTTTTACTTGGCAGTAATTGGGCCAATCAACATGAAAAGGGGTGGACCTCGTATATCACTCTATGAACTATGCAAGAAACTGCAGTGGCCAATGCCTAGTTTTGAATCAATGGAGCGTACATCCAAGTTAGTAAAACCACTTTATCTGCTAACCAGTTCTTTCCTTCTTGTTTTTATCTAACTGTTTCCTAGATTGTTGCTTATTGAGTGTAAATTCCGGCCAGATCACTTATTGAATGTGGTGAAGGCTCTGATAAAAGGAAGGTTTACAACACTTTTGCATCTCAAATCTCGCTGACAATACCTGACTATGGTTTGATAGAGCTTACCGGGGATGAAAGAGCTGATAAGAAAAGTTCACTTGATTCAGCGGCACTTCACATGTTATATGAGCTAGAACGACAGGGAAAAATAGCCATTGGAAATCAATGAATTGTCGTTGGTGTAAATTCTCACAATCTTGCTCTCAGGTGTAGAATTTTTAGCATATAGCATTTTAGGTCTAGCTCTTCGGTAAGGGAATCCAGAAATTGCGGTGTATATTTGCATTGAAAAGTAGTAACAATCTTAATTCTTGCGTACCAGGAGGGCATGGTTTCTGTTCCAGCCATTATTGGAAATCCAGTAGAAAATAGTTATGAACTTTCTGAAGTGTATAACAGGAATCGTTCTTATGACCCCCTATTTAATCCTTGATTTGACTTATCTATTGGGACTTCCTTCTTCATGTGCAACACTTATGTTACAAGTGAAACTTCAGGATCGTGTCCTAGAGTTCAAAACCTGTACCTAGTGAACTCTAGGACAGTGTTTGAAGTTAGATTCCTGCAGTACATTTTACTTTGTTGCCACTTTTAAGTTGCTTCATACGGCACTCAAAACTTGGCCTCAGTAAACATTTCAACTTTGAGTATGTACATCTAGACATCTCAACTCGTCTGCATGAACACTCCAACTCTAGACACCTCTTGTGTCACATCAATGTCGGATGTCCACGATACATAATACGACGAGTTTGAGTGTTTAGAAAATTTGAGATTTTTTTATGTATTATGTCTATATTCTAATTAGCAGCTCTAAAAGTTTATTCGTCACAATTTTGTGTCGGGAAATATGTTAAAATAATTTGAAACAAGATTATGTTTTGTAAACAAAACTCTAATTCAACCAAATTAAATGTCTATAAACCAAGACAATTTATCCAAGTTCTTTAGTATAATTTCACATATTTTGGACGGAAAAAGAAAGACTATATTGCTTAAACAGCAATACCTACAAACTAATCCATCCATTTGACAGATTTTATTATGTCTTATGGTTTGAAATAGCATTGTTATTATAGACGATATTTTCAACATAAAAATACAAGTACGAATGATTTAGGAGAGAATAAGAGTAAAATAAAAGGGTAAATATATACTCAAGGAAAAATTACTCGAGTGAGTGCTTTAAATTAATATTTATTACTTTTAAACTTATTTTTATTTTAGTATCATCTATTGCAATACGTAAATACTTTTATTTAATAGGGAAAATATACATACTATTTTTTTTAAACACTTTCCAATTTGGTGAAAACTGAAAAGAGTCGCTCATTTCATCTCCTTCACTCTTTCTGCATTTTTAGGGTTTTTAGGCTTAATCCTTCTACTCTCATCTCAACATTTCTTCGAATTTCGTTGATTTCTTTCATGAATTTCATTGCTTCTGTTTGTTCTTAGTGCATAGCTTTAATGGAGGATAAAAAAAATTCTCCTAGAAGAAACTTTCGAAATCGAATTGGTGCTTCAATCGGTAGTGGTGATGAAGATATTGATGAATCTATTCAAAAGGTTTTAGACAAGGACACGGACAAGGGATTAAATTTAGGCTCTTAATGGGGTAATTGTCACGATTCGAGTCTATTTTGGATGTGACCGGCACTCAGAACCATTGCTGACCTGAGCGGACCCTTGTTCTGGCATATTATAAGCCGAATACTAACTAATGCGGAAGCTTTTAAAGATCAGAATGCAATGCAATAACTTAGAAAATAATTTCAATAACTTCATAGTTGAAAATTTGATATATGTATACTATGTATATACTTGTAAAACAATGGTGAAATTCATAACTCAACTTACTCATCTATGAAGTTTCTCTAACATACTGAAGATAGGTTATCGAGACAAAATCTTAGGCTATCTAAATATTTTACTAACATCATATGCTAACTAATAATACTTAAAATCTTAGGTCCCACCAAAGTTGGATGAAGGTGATCCTAATGATGTGTCTGCTGTCAATCTTGAATACTTGAATCTACATCACTAAAAGATGCAGCGTAAAATGACAACAGTACATGAAATTAACGGTATGTAAAATAGCTGAATGAAATAACTAGCTAAAACTTAACATATTGATCGAGTTGAATAAATAACTCTAAATATCGACTGAAATAAGATCAACTGAGTGGTATAAAAAAGATTTTCGACTGAAAAACTGAGACATATTTTTAAATGGACTAATTGAACATGATATTTGAATATCTGAGATTTAGAAGAGAAAAACATAAAATAATATGCAAGTTATTTAAAAACACTTTCATTATATGATGATATACAAATTGTTTCTATGGCTTGAACTAAAAACATGTCTAAAACTGTAAATCTGAGAAATCATCATATCTATCACTGCATGAATAATCATATATGTTCAAACTGTAAAAGTGTGTGTGTATATATATATATATATATATATATATATATATATATAAAACTTGCGTATCAATATTCAATTGTATTGACTGCGTCTTGCACTACATTTTTCATGTGATGTAGATTCAGATTCTCAGACTCAAGATCATTTCTAGACGTTTGGTAGCATCACTTGATAGATGCAGAGTTCTATTTCAGTTTTTTAGTTAGCTTAAGGTTTTGTTCTTTCTTTTAATTCAATAAAGGTTACGAGGCCCTGTCTCAGATTATTTCATGTCTTAGTAGTAGAGGCTTCATCAGAGAAAGAAATAGATTTTGATGTCATTTTAACATTCTCAGATTCATTAGTAAAGTTATTTTATCTTGTTTATATGTTCACTTAAGTCTTCTGTTGTAGTTAAGTTATTTTATTTAGTTTAGTTATGTTGTGCCAAGGACCCATTTGGGTCACATATGACGATTAGTTTATTTGGTTACGACTAGGGGTAGTCTCGGATCGTGACAAAAATGATATCAGAGCCAACCTTGTGCCAATCTTGTCAATGTGGTCATAGTTCAACTGAGTTTAGGCAAATTCCAGTAAGGCAGGACAAATCTCAATGCTGAGTCTAGGCAAATTTCATATGGAGGGACAAACCTCAATAAGGATGTTGAGTCCATATGAGGGGTGGATAAGAAGTCTCACGTTGACAAAATACAATAGAAATATTGGGTATATAAATAAGCAGGTCTTACATCCTAGTGAAGCATTTTAAAGTCATGTGAATCGAGGTTCAAAGCGGACAATATCACTAGCGATTTGGGTCAATATACATGTACCAACTTTATTCACCATATGAGAGGCTAGGTAGGCAATTGGGGTAAGGTCACATCAAAATTTTTATATAGGATGCCATATAGGATAATTTCTTTTGTAAACACGTGTCCTAAAAAGCATAATACACGTAGGACGTCATGTAGGATGCCATGTAGGACGAATGTATCTATTTGTTCAATTTTATATAAGTTTAAGTGCCTACTTGTGCATACCCGAAGTTAAAGGTCATGATTGTCAACTGAAGCCAAGTTAAGGGTCATGTTTATGTATTATGCCTAAAGAAAACTCTAACTGAAGTAATGGATGGGGACATGGCATACAATGTGATAATCGAGAGGCCCTGAATTCACAGTATTGATTGTTGACATAATATATACCTAAACGTGCCCTATAACTAAGCCTCATTTCACATCTATGCCCTCCAACTTTGTGTGTGCACAAGTAGATATTTAAACTTGTATAAAGTTGAATAAGTAGCCACGTGAGTCCTATGTGGAATAATACACATAGAGAACCACATAGGATGCAAATTGTCATGTAGGATGTCACGTAGGACGTATGTGTCTATTTGTTCAATTTTATATAAGTTTAAGTGTCTATTTGTGGACACTCAAAGTTGGAAGGTATAAATGTGAAATGAGGCCAAGTTAAAAGACATATTTACTTATTATGCCTTTATTGTTCATTTCATACGAGTTAATTCTTTGCGTTCCTATTATTTAGTCAATTCAACCCATTTGTTCTTAAATCATGTGAACAAATTTAACTTGTACCATTTTAAAAGTAAACAATAGAAGTGCTAAGTGAATAAATTATTTTTCGCTTTCAATTTTTTGATCCTAGGATAACTTGTCCCAACCAAACGACCCTAAGTGAATAAATTTTTCACTTTCAACTTTTTAATAATGCTCAACAAGTGAGAAATGAAGATGGAGAAAAAACCAAAGGATAAGAAGGTGCAAGAAGAGAGGGTTAAGAGAAGTGCTAAGTTACAAGTAAAAAGATACAGATGGATTGGCATTGTCAAATGCCTTAAAAAACACCAACTTTTTCTGAAACTTAAGAAAGTTGATTGTCTGTCAATCCCTTAATAGATACTCCCATTCATTTCTTCTTCTTATATACATACATACTTCAATATTCATCTACAGGTAAAAAAGAAAAACACAACACATAGAGAAAAAAAGAAAAAAGAAATGGGGAGAGGAAAGATAGAGATAAAGAGAATAGAAAACTCAAGCAATAGACAAGTAACATACTCAAAGAGAAGAAATGGGATCTTGAAAAAAGCTAAGGAAATTAGTGTTCTTTGTGATGCTCATGTTTCTGTTATCATTTTTGCTACTTCTGGAAAGATGCACGAGTTCTCATCTACTCCGTATGTTATCTTTTCTTTGTTTTTTAATTATCATATTCAACCTTGTTCTTTTTTTTGTTTAAGAAATTTTGGTGTCATTATTTTGAAGTTTGGTTGATATTTTGGATCAATACCACAAGCTTACTGGGAGAAGATTGTGGGATGCTAAGCATGAGGTAAAGTAAAAACCCTTAAAAAATTTCATCTTTTCTTTTACCTATTCTTGAGAAGGGGTAGACAAAAAATAAGAAATTAATAAATCAAAGAAACACTTGGATCAAATTTCATCTTATTTTCTTTGACCTATTCTTGAGAAGGGGTAGAGAAAAAATAAGAAATTAATAAATCAAAGAAACACTTGGATCAAATTTCATCTTATTTTCTTTTACCTATTCTTGAGAAGGGGTAGAGAAAAAATAAGAAATAAATCAAAGAAACACTTGGATCAAATTTCATCTTATTTTCTTTTACCTATTCTTGAAAAGGGGCAAAAAAGGGAAAAGAATCAAAGAAACATTTGGATCAAATTCCATCTTTTTTTTTACCTATTCTTGAAAAAGGAAAAAAAAAAAAATCAAAGAAACCCTTGGATCAAATTCCATATTTTTCTTTTACCTATTCTTGAAAAAAGGGCAAAAAAGAAAAAAAATCAAAGAAACACTTGGATCATATTCCATCTTTTTTTTACCTATTCTTGAAAAAGGGAAAAAAAAAATTTAAAATCAAACAAACCCTTGGATCAAATCCCATCTTTTACCTATTCTTGAAAAAGGGGAAAAGAAAAAAAGGAAAAAAAAATCAAACAAACCCTTGGATCAAATTCCATATTTTCTTTTACCTATTCTTGAAAAAAGGGGAAAAAAAACAACAAAGAAACATGTGTATTTTGCTAAAAACAATGTTAGTTCACTTGAAACATGAAATTTTTGAACAGATCTAGAAAAAGCAAGTTGTTTTTTTCTTATTTAGCTTCTCTTTTTAGGAAGAAAAAAAAAAGAGATTAGGGTTTTGCTCCCTTTGACATGAAAGATCAATCTTTTAACTGGTTTTTGACTGACCCCCTTTTGGGAAAAAAAGGGTGATTTTGTTGTTAGAAATTAGAAACATCAATTCTATGAAGAGATCTAAAAATAGCATGTACTTTTTTAGCTATATTATCCCTAGTCAAAATTGTTAACACAAGAAGTGAATATGGTTATATTCTTCTAGTCAAGAAAATGAAATCTTATAATTCTTCCCTCTTATTTCCTTTTGTTTGCAAGTCTTTTCATTGTTGTTAGCACCCAAAACTAGCTAGCTACCTATATGGTGTTCAATATATATTGATTGATTGATTAAGTAGCTTGAGTACTATTATTCTAATACTGGTTTCAATGTTTTTTTTAAAAAAATAAAAATTATTTGAAGTTTGATTGGATTGTAAACAGAACTTGGACAATGAAATCAACAAAGTCAAGAAAGACAATGACAACATGCAAATAGAACTCAGGTAAATTTATTATACTTCTCTCTTTACTTTATTAGTTTAGGCTCTTCGGACGACCTTAAGTTCGTTTGATTGGAAAAGAGTTATCATAAGATTAATCATTCTGGGATAAGTTATTCTAGGATAAGTTATTTCATCATGTATATGGGATAACTTATTCCATCACTAAGGTATAAATTGTGAGATAAATAATTTCAGGACTGCCTAATACCTCCAACCAAACACAAGATAAAATAGTCCTGCATTTTATTCCTAGGATTATTATACCTTCACACATAATTAAATATTTATAGATATTTAAAAGATTTCTTAATACAAATATAGGATTTGAGCAAAAGCTACTGTGGGTTTACGTGTGCTTCAGTACTAGTATTTTTTTCATTAGTAATAAATAGAATAAAACATTTATTACAAAAAAGTTAAAAGAAATGTGAGGGAAGAGTCCATGAAACGAAGCAAAACGTGAAGGGAGGTCAGTAAAGATAATGTTTGGCTTAGTGTTTATATCCATGTTGAGTTGTTTAATTTCAGGCACCTAAAAGGTGAAGATATCTCATCTTTGAACTATAGAGAACTCATGATATTGGAAGATGCTCTTGAAAATGGACTCACTGGTATTCGTGACAAACAGGTACATACCTACAATTTTCTTTGAGTAATATTTTTGTAATATCTTTAATTGAATTTAATTAATAATTAATATGTTCTTATAAAGTATTTATCACTTTGATTGTGTGTTACAGAATGAGTTTATGAGGATGATGAGGAAAAAGGTATGTCCAACACTATGTAATGTGTTTGAAGTACAATGAGTCTTAATACATAAATGTTCTCCTTAATTAACTATCATCGTTTTCAGTATTCATACTTAAACTATCACGTGTTTCTCCCTAGACTATCACCGTTTTATGTTATTTTTAAAAATAACTAAATTTATTCAGAATGAAATAACATTATTTTCTTTTGAGACATGGAGTAGCCTCTTGTTTTTTTTTTCTTATTTAATAAACAATAATATTGTTGTTAACTTTACTGTGATGTTCAATTATATCATGTGTTGTATATTTTCTTTCTTATATTTTTGACATACTGTGGTGTTTGAATGGAAATTACTCAGACTCAAAATATGGAGCAAGAGCAAGATCAACTTAACTGCCAATTGGTATGGTTATCATATTAACTTAATTTTAACATATATAGTTGCTCTCTTTTTTCTTTTTCACAGTTTTAACACATTAAATGTCTCATAAAAAAATAATACACATGTATGTCAGAGAGCAAATTCGAGATTTGAACTTGATAGTTTCAATTATCTTTAAGATTCTTAGCACTAAATTTAGTGTTATTAAATTATGAATTCAAATTAATTATTTTGCCTTGATCAATGCTTGATCAATATATTGACTCATATAGAATTTAGATATGTATAACCTGGCTTTCTTAAAATCTTGATGTTTTATTGAGAACAATTTGAATGATGTGATGGAAATCCTACTTCGTTTATTTAGATATAGATATCCTTTAACATTTTGAGATTGAACGACATCCCTAGTTCGTTCAGTTGTTGGTTAGTTATACATGTATTATTAACGTAGGAATTAGTTACATAGTATATAATTATTTATGTATTAGTTTCTACATAGATTTTTTCATACTTATACATGTACTCCATTAGTTATGCGGAATTGTAAACTAGTAACCAAGTACCACATAATCTGGTCTGCTGAACTTTACACATAGCAACTAAAATGTTGTCAAACTAACATGATATTAGTTATATTGATTTTAATACATGAATAATTCGCTTCCTGGCCAACAACCTACATTTACCTACCCCTTTCATTTCAAAAATTAATTTGTGATTTAGATTTTGAGTAATGTTTACTTCTTTTTTTTTGTACAAATTAATGACAGAGACAACTAGAGATAGCAAGCATGAATAGGAACATGGGAGAAATAGGGGAAGTGTTTGAGCAGATAAGGGAGAATCATGAATATGGGCAGATGCCTTTTGCCTTCAGAGTCCAACCAATGCAGCCTAATTTGCACCAGAGGTTCTAAATCAAACCTCCATCTATCTACCTAGGTTTGCTTATCAATGAAAAGACCTTTTATTAGTAATATTCTTCTAATTTGTGCTTTCAACAAACTTTGGTGTGTAATATGATCAATACTTATCTCTACTCTATGCTTTTAAGTGACATTATATATATCTATCTATAACCATTATACTATGCATATCTTTTAGGGGTGGTTTGGTTCATGAGATATGGTGGATTTGATATTCCAGAATTAAATTTATATTTTGTTTGGTTGAAGATATAATTAATTATAAAATAAATTTATATTTTAGACTTTATGTTATTTTATCTCATCTAAAAAATGGGATAAATTAGTCTCAAGATTATAATCCTAAAACTATAATCCCAAGATAATTTTTATTTGCAAACCAAATGATCCCTCGGGAGAAAAGCAAGCTATAGAACAACATAACTCTCTAAATTCTTTCTTCAGATTTGGGTCTTTAGATATTTGGTTAAACCTTTCTATAACAGTCACATTGTATAATAGTAATATTTATTATAAAATCAAGTATTTTTTAATTAATTTTTAAATAAAAAAAGATCAAAAATATTCTTAAACTTCCCTGCAAATAAAAGAATGATATTTAAGTGGAAAAGAATATACGAACACTCATTATCCATTGAATTTCAAACTCTACACCTCTAGCTCTTAGGATTTCAAGGAATCATCAAAAACAAAAATCTTTCTATTGATTTGGTCTCAATTGTCTAACACGAGTGTAAGATAAGATAGAAATAATAATTAAGAATTATTCCATTTTGTATTTAATAAGCCAAAAAATATTGTGTGACAACACATAGTGACATACGTACTAATTAACTCTAGCAAAAGAATTAGAAGTTTAATTTGTGTGTGATAGTCACAGTGTTCAAGTTAACTTGCACTCAGATCGATTAATTTTACGGGATACATACCATCTTCTATCAGTAACATGTATTAGATAATTTTGACCATCAAAACTAGAACAGATGAGAAAGAATTCATCTAGTGTTTTGTCTTCGCTAGAAATTGAATCTTATACCTCATGGTGCTCAATCAACCTACTTCATTGACCCTAAATCACATCCTTGTTTCCTTTGGGAATTGAACATATGGGTTTAACTAATTTTTAAAGTGATTCTTTTCACTATAATATTATTATTATTTTCAAGTTAAATGTATATTCAAATATAACTTGAATTTTCAAGTAACTTTTTTTCAAAAAAAATAAATCCAAATATCATATATTTTTTTGTCTAAACATCTGCTTAATGAAAACGTTCAGATTATTACCAATTTAAGCGACTTAATTTACCTGGCAATACTATTAGAATTTATATAAGAAATATAATTTGTGTATATTAAAGTAGTTGTGGGTGAAGTATGTGTATAGAGAAAGTTGACTTTTTTGAAAGAATGTAAATTTTCCTAAATTAATGAAAAATTGTGCCAATGATAATGTTTGTGGTGGGATATTTAACAATACAGATTAGTGTAGTACGAAATTATTGGAAATAGTAGAACAAATTAAAAAGAAAAATATTATCTCAAGTTTTTTATATGTCAAGCGAACATTAATTATTTTGTTTTCAATTATACGATTACTACCCTAAGAAATTATATAATCATTTTACTACGTTTGTTGAAGTGTTCTTGTACTCTGATTGACCAAACTTAAAATCGGTTTATTTTGAAGAGTATTTTTTAAAAATATATATTTTTTTAAAAGTGCTTTCTGTGAAAAAAATAATTGTGTTCGAATAATAAATTTTTAAAATTATTTTTGAGTAGCAATTAGTGTTTGATCGAGTTTATTCAAAGTGCTTCTAAGTGTATTTTTTTTGTGAAGTGTTTTAGAAAAGTAGTTTTAGGGAAAAACTAATTATTTAACATTTGAAAAATAGCTTCTGCCCGAGAAGCACTAATTTTCTCCCTAAAACTTGACCAAATACCTTACTTTTAAAAAAATAAGCACTTTTGACCGTTTCACAAACTTTATCGTCCTGTTTGGATCGGCTTTTGATTTTTAACTTATAAGCTAACTTATGACCTTTGACTTATTTTTGTCATGTTAACTTAAACCAAATGCTTATTAGCACTTTTAAAATTTAACCGAACACTTCAAAAGTGCTTAAAAACTAGTATTTTGGCTTAAAAGGACTTAAAATAAGCCAATCCAAACAAGCTCTTAAAAGTTAGTCAGACCTACTTGTAAGTCATTTTTAGCTTTTGAAAATGTTTGGCAAGGTTAGAAATAACTTAAATTAAGTTTTAAATGGCTTTAAAAAAAAGTTAAAAATCAAAAGTAGATTTCCCCCAACTTTTTATTTTTTGACTCAAAAGTCATTTAAGTTTGACTTTTTATTTTTTGACTTACAAGCTACTCTTTTTAAGTCGATCCAAACGGGCTATTAGTCTTCCAAAAGAGTTAGAAAGTGTTATTCACCTATCCTAGAACCAATTCATCACCCCTCATTTTTTGGATTCATCTAACAGCTCTCCATTACTTCAAACTTACCATTGTCGTCATGTAAATGTCTTTTCTTATTCATCTTCCATCATAATAGGCACAACTTATAACATCCAACTTATGTCCAACCAAATGAGTTCACACTGACTTGCCATTTGAAAAATGCGCGATGAATATGTTATCCACCAATGCATCTTCTTGCTAACCCAATACCGAGGTCAATAATCTGACCTTTGGGCACGGACAAGAGAGTAACACGAGAACTCGTCATATATGTAACTTGTTAGTTATTATTGAGTTACAGTCCTTAAAACTATCCCCTATGCATAGTCAATGGAACCCGAAATAATAACACAGCAGAAGAACACGTTTGGATTGACTTATTTTAAGTCGAAATAGCGTTTAAACAGTTTTGTAGTGATAGCGTAAAATAAAAAATAAAAAAAGTGATTATAAGCACTTGATTTTAAGCCAAAATAACATAAATAAGCCAAAAGCCATAAAGTTAGAATTTCCAATTTATGGCTTTTGGCTTATATGTCATAAGCCAATCCAAACAAAGATCAAAATACATCTGGCTAGTATGTAAACCTTTGTTTCTTTACAAATATACAAAACATCACATTGCAAAAATGATTTTTGATGATGAATATATACAGTTTTTCTTCAGTCTTCACCCACCTTCTTCATCATCCAAATCTGCACTTGGAAGGCCAGAGGTATGTTACCAGCCAAATCGAAACAAAAGTAGAACGTCGTCAAACTCTGTTTCCTCCTATGGACTTATGCTCTGATCAATAACTCATAGACGCTACAGTTATTATCACCCGAAACACGCTTCAACATTTCAAAACTTTTACGGCTACCAAGAAATTCTATTCGTTTGAATTCTACACGACCACGCTCACTAGTCTCTTTACTGCAATAAACTGATCTTAGTCGGTCAGCATTCCTTGAATCTGTGTGAATCGCTACCTCTACCTCTCCACCGGACATGTTTTCCTGTAAATATCACAAACGTAATGTTTTAGGAACAAGAAATCCAATTAGAGAGAGCATTTTAAACTTGCCCCGAGTAAAAATGAAGTGTGAAACTGATCCAATTCATTTAAAGAAACGAAATCTTTTTGTTATTATCCATTCTTGAATAAAAGCAGGTGAATCTAGCAAAGGATAAATCCAGTACCTGATAAAATGCATATATGTAATCCAAGACCTGTAAACATGTGAACCCTTTATCACTAAAAAAGGTCCTGGAACACGGACCCATTTCGGAAAATCGATCAACAGGAAACAGTATGGTAACGAAGTTGTTTTTCAATATCAGCTCAGCTTTCTCACTGCAATCAAACAAACACAAAAAGACAATCAAAGGAAGATCATTACAAGTGCTTTACATAATACAAGATAAACTTGAAGAAGAAAAAAAGTGAATCACATCTATACTCCTCAATAATTGAACTAAGTAGCAATTCTGTCCCTAGTGTACCAGTTCCGCCAATAGTAAACTAAAAGTTTGATATTGGTCTTTGAATTGTCCTATGCTAAATTCCAACAAGTGCACATGACCAACACAAGACTTTCATCAATTACCAGTTCTGAAAAAGATTGCACGTTCATTGCCCACAAAAAGAAACAACATGATATGCCAGCGAAACAATGATATGCGCAATAATTCAAAAGTTTTAAGTCTGCTAGTTGAAACCGTAACAGTCACTGAAAGTAAGAAATCTGACAAACCTTTCTGAAAGCGGTCGGGATAGGTTCACAAATGAAGCTTCAGATGCTTTGTGATCCTCCTTTGCATCAAAAAACACAGATGTGTTCTGTTGGTTTGTATCTTCAATACTAGAAGAATCCATGTAAATAGAAGCAGTCGAAGTTGGATCAGATATCGACCAGCAGATGGAATCTAGAAGGCTACTTGGAGATAGGTGACGTAGAGGAGTTTGGCATGTCTGCAAATCGAATGGGCAAGTAAAATTAAAGTTTTCATTGAAAATAGTAATATACTTACGAGATCATAATTGATAGTTGGTTGAGTGCTACACACAAATAAGAGAAGAACAGGAGTGAAAAGAATTAACTAAGTTAAAGCCTTCATGACTCCTGGCAATGCTTAATTGTCATTTTGGTGAAGCAGTAAGAACAAGCAATCTACCAGTGAACTATAATTTCTCAAAATAAACCAAAATCAGGCCAAGACTATAAGAATTAAAGTACCCAATTCCTGTTCCCCTCTAAACTGTTTTGGAATGGCAGATTGATATTAACACCAAGTGCCCCAACCTTGGGCCAAACCACTCACAATTGAGAAGTAAACATGAAATTCATGACAATGCAACTTGAATTAAGATGTTAAATCTAAAATGAGAGTTATGCCATGTCACAACAGATAGATAAACTATATTGCTAAGTGACATATTAGCCATAACAGAAAAAAGTATTATAAGCGTAAACTATCCATGCATCTATTTGTATTTGGTGGCATCACTTAAACAAAAAAAAATGAGCTGTATGAAAACAAGTGAAGTATTTTTACCTGCATACGCCAACCACGACGCTTCCTAACTCCCTCTTTGGCCACATTGGCAACATTTTGCCTTTCTTCCTGGCTCACTCTAGGTGTAGAACTTGTTACATCTCGAAGATAAACACCAGTGTTGACATCCTATATTCAATAAAAAAAAATTAAAATTGAACTGTAGCAAGAAAATCATCAAAAGATGGCGCTACAACGCAAAACATTCAGGAAAATATATAAATCGAAAACTCAAACTTGTCAATGTGTATCTGTGCATGACCAATTTGAGATTAGCCACTGGAGACCATCCCATCCAACTAATCACTTGCTACACTGTCAGAATTTTTTATGGTAAAATCTATTTTAACAGAAAGTCCCAGAAAACTAGACAGCTTTCAACAGGTAAAGCTATCAATTCCTTGTGAAATTTCAAGCATTGTCTAGATGTGGCACCTTTCAACTGGACACAATATCCACATTACTGAATTGCAGGATAAAAGTTTCATGTAAAGTTGATCCACATTACTGAATTGCAGGATAAAAGTTTCATGTAAAGTTGATTATAATCCCATTCAAGATTATAACGCTATTCATTTAGTACTTATTTTAGTAGAGAAACTGGGTGTAAACGTCTTGAGTTTAGGAAAGGTAAATGATGACAAACCCAGGGAATGCCTACATTGGCATCCATTCATCGCCTTACGCCCACCTAGCATCCATCTATCATGTCTGTTGTTCAGGTCAAGAGAGGTACTCGAGGTATTGAACAACCAACACCCTCACTAAATATCCACCAATCAACTAAAGACCAGAGAAGCTTACAATAGCCACAAGAAGCAAGAATCACTCTCTCTAAATATAAATTGCTCTATTCATCCATTATTATGGTCCACCTTTTCCTCAATATGACTATCAAGAAAATGTCTGAATTGGAGAATTACCAATATTTGTTGATTAAACATGTGAAGTCACAAGTTAGCTTCTTTTTCTTTTCTTTTTTATAATAGTATAGTGGAAAAGTTGTGTTGAAAAAGAGTAAAAGAAGGGTCCCGCTGAACTTTTTGTATTATGTAAGAAGTATTAGAAGGTTTCCTTTAAGGATAGTGGTAATCATTTTGGACTAACAAAAAAAGATTGCTTCCTATTACTTCTATTTTTGGGTTAATGAAGAAATGAGGATTCATATAGCCAACCCCAACTTGTTTGGGACCTGAGGCATAGTTGTTGTTGTCGCAAGAGTGAGTAAATACATTTTCAATATTTGGTCCCCTTACTTGGAATATCTCACGGAGTTTAGCTCAGATCCAATTGCAAAATTCTGTAACTACTCCGAGTCCAAGCTTAATAGTTAAGGAAGGGCAAGGATATATAGATACATCACTGGGAAACCCTATACAGTACATAACCAAAAATACATGGTCTGTCTGAAGTTCTTAGATTGAGCAAAAGGCAACCCTTAAGACATTGGATAAATTACCAGAAAACCCTTATGATATGTATTTTTCTTTGAGATTTGTGAGAAAACCAGAAAAATGAGTAGGCCATGGTCCAAATTACAGTTAAAACCCCTAGCATATGGTCCAAATTACAAAATGCTAGGCCGGGATCCTTGAACCAATGTTAACTAGTTTTCTCTGGACCACCGACCCAAGTAAAGCAAGTTTATGTGACTTCCAGATAAGATAGTGGGCCTTATGAAAAAGATGTGACAGACATGATTCCAGCCATAGGCATATCTGCTACCTATCTGGGACCAAGGGCTTACTAGTACAAGATCATATAGGACACTATATAAGCCTTCACTAAAGACAATGCATAAATTAACAGCCAAAAAGGAGGGAATTTTGTCACTTTACATCTATACCTTGCTAAAAATCCTTCAGGCACATACATCTATATAAACTCAGATCCAGCACTAAAGTCTACTACAGAGGATATACTGCACCGTGGAACCCACCTCAAAAGAAAGCTTAACCACACCCCTCAATTTGTATGGTATCCTTGTACAAGAAAGTAAAGATAAACATGCTTTGTCTATTTGTCTGATGATATATAACAATTTGCTTTCTAATGGAGCATTCTAATAGAGACCACAAAGCTAATATCCCTGGATTTAAACAATAGGAAGATATTCTCAAACAATCTTTAAGATGATAGAGAAAGCACCTTGGGAAGTTCATCAATAACCATTAGAAGATGGGGATAGTGAAAGAGGAGAGGAGGGCAAACGGAAGGAAAGTGAATACATACCTTGCTAGAAATTGTATTCTGAATGTTATCAAGTAATATTCCAGTTTGCCTAGCCAAATCAGCAGACATATGAACAAGCCTTTGCAGGCGCTTTTCCTTCACACTCATCAGAACCCAGAGTGGCTGACAAAAAGGTTTATTGTTTGTAAAAGCAATTCCAATGAAGAAATGAGGCAGGGAAATGATACAACATTCCTCGAGGAGATACTAATAGAAGGACTTATGTAAAGTTCTTGCCCAGGAAACGAAGTGGGATCAGAAAAATGAAATTCACCTAACTTAGATTTTCAATTCCGATTAAGTTGCAAACATGAGAAAGAATTCAGGCATACTCACTAAATAGATGAAGTACACTTACTGTAACAATTTTAGAGGAATGGCCGAGGTATTTCCGAATTGAATTTCCTTCGCAGACTACATGACTCGCACTGCAACCAACAAACCACTGATTGACCAAACTAGCACCTTCTGCTGCTGCAGACTCGATGACCTAAAATTTACAACAAGAAGTCAGAGACATAGTCAAAGCACCTTTAATAATTTGAATTGATTAAGATGGCATACGCTTCAGATATGATGCAATATTGGAATTCATATTGTTGTAACAAACAAAGAAAAATACCAAGTGGCATTGCACCGATTTTCAGTGAAACAAATATAAGACTTAGATAAGCAGTACTACAGCAAAACAATCCTGTATAAGTTGAACATAATATTCAATTTTGAGCCTTTTTATAAGAACCTCAACCTACCTTACTACGCAGCTCATCAGAAACATCTGCATCAACATAAAAGGTATGACCAAACAGAGTTCTTCGCTTAGGTTCTCTTTCAGCATGTATTAATGGCTCTTCAATCATGTCAGGTGGTTTGCTTTGTTCAGGCAATGCAACAGGGAGACATGAATGCTGACTGCTGATATCATCTACAGAGAAACCAACTTGTCCAACATCTTTAACACTATAAAGGGATTCACTCAGCCTCACTGGAGCAAACATAAGCAATAATATCTTAGTCATAGAAAAAATAAGAAAATAAAAAACATAAATTCCCTAAACCTTTTGTAAAAGAAACTGCAGAAATATGGGTTGCACCTTGAAAACAAATGCAAGTAAAAGGTTTATTTATCACAGAAGGAAACAAATTCTAGTAAACCATCAATGTTTGAAACTCCTTCAATTGACAATCCATGTAGATACATCTTCCACAGAAGAATGACAATTGAACTTCAAGAAATTGAAACAGCAGCTTATTTCTCTCTAAATAAAAACATGAAGGATAATGCCACGTATCTCAACCATTTTAACATCAAATGGCCACGCATTAAGTTTAGGTAATTCAAGCAAGCCTATATATTCCTTCTGCTTAAACAAAGTATAAGTAATTGATAGTTTTTCAAAAATATTTATTTTATACTATGATCACATCTCTTCCCATAAAAGAGAAGTGAATGCAGAATCTTGTATCCACCTTTGCTGGAAAGAAGCTATTAAGAACCACAATTGACTAGTTATTTAAATTGAAAGAAATAAAGGTTTCCAAACTCAAAAGAAGGATCAGCACATTCAACAGTCCAGGAAAATAATAACAAAACTAATCAATTGAACAAGAACATAAAACCTGGAATACTAGAGTAATACAGAAAGCAAGTAATGAAGCTTACTGCAACAGCCTAATAAAAATACAAACAGAACGTTTCTTACCATTCCTTCTCACGCTATCCACAAACCATGCCAATGAAACAACAAGGAGACCATTTTTTAGACCATGTTTCGAGGCATGCTCAAACTTTCGTCCAGAAAAACTGTAGCAGACGTTAAGGAATAAAAATACAAGCAACAAATTTTAACCAAAAAACATAACCATTAGACCTGAATCACCTGGTAACCTGGATCTGACGAGCAAGTTATAAACATTTAACTAGATCCACCTATCCGATTTTCATTTCTTCGTCTTGTTTAAATATAAAAAAGATAAGTAGTCAACTGGACAACATACAAAAAAGTATATTTTACCAAGGTTGAAAACAGAAAGTGCGTATGGAAAACTAATGATCAAGGAAAAAGAAGATGCAGAAACAAAAGGATATCTGAACCACCAGATGGGTACATTGAGGGTGCAAATGCGGGCTGTATTTACCGCCTAATCTCTCTGTTGCTTCCATCACCTGCTTCCTAGCTTCTGGTATAACATGTTGAAGAAAACAAGAATTAGCAATAGAACATATCATGACACACCAATATCAACTTCATATTAAAAAAAAACAATCTTTTTCATCTCCTCTTTCAATTCACATCAGTTTTAGCTTACATAATCCAACACCATAGTATAAAGAATGTATCACAAACCTTTAGAAAGTCCAGTTACACAGATAACAAGCCCAGAAAATGGACAATTGGATGGAGTAGTGAGTATTGATTGAGACATAACAGAGGAAGAGGAAGCAGGAGACAAGAAGGGTTCCAATGAATAAGATGGAATCCCTCTAAATGAAGAGGAAAAGTCCACTAACAGCTTAGAACACCCTTTGCTGCTTACCACCTCCACTCTTCCTCCCCCACCCATTTCAATCAAACATCAAAAGTAATAAAATGGTTCAAAGGGAGGGAAAAACAAAAGCAAAAGAGGGAAAATAAAAACCCCAAGTGGGATTTTGTCCTCTTTAATGAATATTGAAAGAAGTAAAGAAGGGGGTTGAAGGAAAAAAGGAAAAAGATTGAATACACTACTATAAATGAAATGGTGTAAAACGTGAAAATTTTGGGTCAATAGGTATAAGATTGAAGAGACAAATGGAACATTTGGAGTCTCTTTCCCTTTTCTTTATCACATTCTTTGAGTCATAGGGAAATGAGGAAAAGGGGTATTTGGAATGATGAGTATTTGAAGTGTACAAACTATAAAAAAGATTAAAAAAATTTCCCACTGTTTAAGAAAAGAAAAGAGAGTCGGAGGATGAAGGAATAGAAAGTTGAAAGTGGTGGCACTGTGAAAGAAGAATCTGATGAATTTATAACTTTATTCAAAAATGGTGGATTTGTTCTGATTCATAGCTTTTGCTTTATTGAGGGTTTCAGAAGTGAAAGGATGGAAGGGAAGAAGAGGAAGGAGGAGTGGGGACCTTTTTTTTTTTTTGAAGTTCAAACGGACATGCTCGCTCTCTTTGTATTGTAGACGAATCGCAAAAATTTAGATAATCAATCAATTGACATATTGAGCCCTCATTTATTTTCATAGGAGGTCTAAATTTAACTTTATATTTAAATATTAAGACGTTACAGTAAGATTTAAATACTAAATAATTAAAATTGTTTATTTGTTCAACATGTAAATGTATAAAAAATTTCTTTGTTATAAAAAATAATAAATAGAAATTTTAAATAAAATATTAAATTGATCTAATATTATATTAATAAAATATTTTAATATGACAATTAGCGATGGTATCGATTAATGATAGTGATTGTGTGTTGATTTGGGAAGGTGTTGACTGATGATGATGATTATGGATAGTATCTTATAATATAGTGGTTGGTAATAGTGATTAATTGCGATTGTTGGTGGTGTTGGTTGCTAATTGATAGTAAAATGACCCAATAGTTAATAGTGATAGTGAATAATGATAATAGCAAGCGGTATATAATGTTGACAAATAATAATAATTATCGATAGTAATTTATTGGATATAGTAACAATTTGTGGTTATGATAACTAATGGTGATGATGATTAATGATTCTGATGATTGATAGGAATTGTGATTATGGTTGGAATCGGTGGTTGTGAATGGCTGGTGGTGAGTAACAACAATGATAGTCATGGCTAAAATGGTAATTGTTTAATATGACTGAAAATAGATGAAGCGAGACTTTATTAAATATCTTAATCATTCAATTCAATTAAGTGGTTGACCTTTTATTTAAAAATAAAATCAATTAAGTGGTTGCAATATTAAAAAATATATATATAATTAATAATTAAAATTTAAATGATTAATATTGAGACATTGAAAAACAAATAGAGTTAACAATTAAAAACTGAATTATTAAGATTGCAAATGAATGACGCCTAAGATTATTTCCTTTTGTTACTTTCCTATGTCCTTGTCCCTCTTTTTGTGATCAAAATGTTACTCCCTTTGTCCAATAATATTTATCTAATATTAATTTTATACACTTCTTAAAAAATATAAATAAAAGGGTAATTTTACTATATCACTCTTTGAATATAATAAATATAATGTCTTAAAAAATGTTATAGGAAAATGGCTATAATTAATTATTAGGGTAAATTAAGAACTAATGGATTGTTTGATATAAAGATTAATAACACAGAGATTAGTAATGCAGGAATTAGTAGTGCAGGGATTAGTAATGCAGGGTTTATTTTTATCAATTGTTTGGTTCATTATTTCCCACCTCATATCTTGTGTTTGGATTAAAACTCTATAAAAAAACTTCTTTCCAATTATACCCTTGAATTATTATGTAATTGGGTCAAGGTATAATTGTCGGACAATATTATTTTTTGTGGCCTTCTAACTAGTTAGGAGAAGAACAATTTTGTTGTCATATTTGCTTTTTTTTCACTTGAATTATTTGAGGATAAATAATTGTCATCTTAATAAATTGATCACTCACAAAATGTTAATTTTCAATTTAAAAAAGATAAATCATCTATTTTTAAAATCGAAAAGACAGTAAAAATAGTAAATTGAATAAACCATCTACTTTTACGCATAAAAATTACAAATTATAATTTTAATATGTATACAATTTTATAAATTATTCAAAATACAAATGATTAGAAAACACACACACACATATTCAATTAAGATCACAAACGTCATGTGGTGATATATTTATCTTTTTAGTTAGTAGATGTTAAACAACTCACATTTCAAATATTATATTGATTTGTTTTGGATTTATTTAGTAACAAACAACTCACTCTAAATAGTTTGTAAGCTAATTTATTTAAATAAATTTACTAGTACAAATATAAAACATAAAATAAAAAAAATAAACAAAATGATTAAAATGATTTGAGGGATATTTTTGTCTTTACATAGACTTATCCTATGGTATTAAATCCATGGATTAGTTATACATAGGCTCAAATTCTTACATAGACTGAATTAAACCTATAAAAAAAAATAGGATACGAATATAGGGACTATAAAAAGGTAGAATAAAAGACAAACTAAGAATTAAATGATAAATAAAGACAAAATGAGGGGACAAAGATATAAGGTAATAACGCGATCACACAAAATGATACTTTTTGTCATTATCTAACAATAGACTTAGCAATCGATACAATAAAATTTAAATAACATTCAAAACAAACTTTATACTTAAATTAACAATATTACTTTACAAACAGGTAACAACCATCCAAACAAGGTAGAAAAATATTAGGGTTAAAGTGAGAATTACGAAATTTTTTGTGGATATACTACTATAATAATAAATGGGCATTGGAATTACAAGAATGTGAAGAAAAACAATATTTAGTCATAGGTTTAAGTGCATTCAACCTTGGTATTCAAGCTAAACATCTCATGGATGGTTGAGCCGTGTATATTAGTACTAGCTCTCCAATCTCCATACGTCAGTTTTTTGCCATATTAAATTATTTAACTTTCTCCGTTTACTTTTACTTATCAATTATCATATTTCAACTTTCTAATTTATAATACGTAACGTATAAATAAGATGCCCACATCTTCTTTCATCGTTTATTCATTATATATATTGGGACATGGATCCTCGCACTTTCCCTCCTTGATTCCAGATTAGTTGACTTAATCATCATTTTGATTATAATAATAAAATTAAATTTAAAACTAGCTCTGGTCACGCTTGATTGAGATGTTGATGGTGAAACAATGTAGTTTTCACGTCTTAATTAGATAAATTTTATCTAAATATAATACAAGGATGTCTGGCAGCTAGCTAGCATATGTTACCAAACTTGCTTGTAATATATATATTATATAAATATAAAAGACGTACATATCTGCTGGCAAAATATAAGGGGCTAAAGTGTAAAGTTTTTGATGACTCAAGTGTTTTGATAGTTCATCCGTTATATACCACAGATACAATATCAGTTTGGCATAAGCTATATTCCTATATATCTAAGAATTAAATAAACTTGAGAGCACTTTTGAACTGAAAATATAGAACTAATGTTAATATCACATCATAAACAATTTTTCCTAAAGAAAAGTTAGAACTTATTGAAATCAACTCCATTAATTTTACATCAATATGCATTTAGTTACAACGTAGAATTGACTATACAATGCAAAAACATTTTGAATTAATTGGGTGCCTTTATTTTATTACATGAGAGGGTAAAGTTTTTACTTTGTTAGGTTTTCATCGGTAGAAGAGGAAGACCACGCGTACCAAAGGAGTAGTCACTTTAATTTAGACCATTCACATTTGGTAAAGATCTAAAGGTGACTGTCTATAATAAAAAAGAAAGAAAAAGAATTGGTATCTAATTTAGGCAAACACTAGAGAAATTGTGGGGTAGGAAGTAAGGGTGTGGGGCTATGAGGGGTGGGCTTGGAGTATGAGCGTACAAAGGGTCCATTTGGAAAGCCATCACGTAATTTGAATTGGTGTAATTACTAGGGTTGTAGTTATCAGCTTAGTAATTACACAACCTAGTGTTTGTTTGACACAATGTAATTACAAGTGTATTGTTTAGTTGAACAAGTGTAATCATAAGGTTATATTGAATTTTAAAAATAAAAATTAATTATTTCAAATTAAAAATTTATATTAGACAAATAAGAGCCTATATAAATGATATTAAATATTTAAGATATATATTAACTAATAAGCATATGTTCTTAACTACTATTATAAAAGATAATTAATTTATATTTTTCAATTTAGTATATTTTAATTAAATTAATCATAAAAACTAAAAATACAAAATTTCTATGAACATCATGAAATGCATGTTTGACAAAAAGATTAATATTATAAATATAATGTCATAAAATTATAAAACATTTGACAAAAAGATAATTTATCGAGTCTAACTTAAAAAAATAGCTTGCAATGTAAAATATCGAGTCAATACTTCTAAAACAAATGAAATTGAAAATATAACATAAGTTCTAAATTCAAAACAAAAAAATTTCATATAATACTCTTATGTCAAATTTCAACATAACATACATAAATATGATTTAAAAGAAAAGGAAAACGTAAGTCCATAACTTTATTCAATAATGAATTCTACTTTAATTTAAAAATTAGAATTCTAACAAAATTATACTAATGATTTTTTTAGATAATACGAAAAAATTGTATGGAATAACATGAAGTAAAGGTTAAGTATGAGAAGGAAATTAAATATAAATAATAATAATAATAGTAAAATATATATTTTTAGAAAACATTAGAATAATAAAAATTAAAAAGAATTTACAGTAATAAAAATAAAAAATACTTCAAAAAAAGAAAGAAAGTAATCAGCTTGTAATTACACCATGTAATTGCCAACAATTCACAAGCCCCCCTTGTGAATTGAAGAGTGTAATTACCCCCTGCCAATTACACCAAATTACCTGCAAACCAGGTAATTACATGGCCAACCAAACATGACAGACAATGTAATTACACCCAATTACACCAAATCCAATTACCAGGGTGACTTTCCAAACAGGCCCTTAATGTGAAATATTACTCTATTAGTTTAAACTTGTTCATTCTTTTGTTGGAAAAGTCAACTAGGTATTTGGTCAGATTTTATTGTGAAATTTGAAAAAAGTAGATTTTGTTTTTAAAGTGAAAAAAAAAAGATATTTAAAAATTGAGATCGAGTTGTGTTTGACCATGACCCATGAATATAAATTGAAGTAATTTTTGACTTTTTGTGAGTAACTTGGACTGAAAAAAGAAAAAACATATTTTTGTTATTTTTCAAATTTTTGAAAATTCTGAATTTCAGAATTTTATGGCCAAGTGTAAGTGATTCACTCCGGAAAGAAAAAAAAATCAATGGTCAAATGCCTTCTTATTAGTCTTTCTCATTCTTCGCATTAAAAGCACATAGTAAAATTTAACTAAAATTTTATTTATTTTGCTTGTAGATAAAGTGGTTTATTATATTCTGGAAAGGGCTTCTTAGTCATTTTGATACTTTGTTCCGAGATTTTTTAATTTTTTTTTTTGTTTCCCACCCGGTGTTCGGTATTCATATTGGAATCCGACTAAATTTAAATTCGTGCTGGAAAATCTCATATTAGGGGGTATCGAACCCGAAACCTCTTGGTTGACTTTTTAATCCTAAAATTGCTAATCCCCAAATTAAAAGTTCAATCAAACTTGAGACAAAATAATTTTGAATTTTATTTTAAAATTTTTATCCCTTATGTCATAAACTAAATCTATATATGAAAATTTCTTTCATATTCTAGTTAAACCAAGAAAAGAAACACAATGTTTAAAATGTCCTTTATGTTGAGGCGAGCGTTTAAGATTGCTAATTTTTTTTTCTTCTAATACTATGTAAGAAAAGTCATAGAGAATTAAAATTTAAAATTAAATTATTATATTTTAAAATTTTTTTGTTAATCACCAATGAATATGGTGTAGTGGATGAGACTGATCATGAGGTCTTACGTTCAAGTCTGGTTATAAAAATATTTCTGATATATAATAGAACTACAATGTAAAAATAGAATACTGACTTGTTATATGCCAAATACATCGGTGACCCCCTAAAGTTGGCACCAAATGTCAAAATGACACAATGGAACCCTATATGAGGTGTCTAAAATGAATATCGTCCACTTAAGATGTCTCGTGAAACTTGGTGTCAACTTTAGGAGGCATCGATGGGTTTGACCTATAATTGTTATATTGTGTAATTATGTAAAAGTGTGTGATTAATTAGGTTCATATTTAAGTTCACTCAAAAATTACGGCCACACAAATTAAATTTTGGCTGTTCCCTCCATTTGTTTTCTGCAATTTCTTCATCCAAATTTGAATGCACCTGAATCTCTCTTCCCCCATCAATGGCCGGCCCTTCCAACCCCAAAACCCTAAACACCTCCTCAGCTTTCACTGACGACGATGATTTTCAAGACCCATCTCCTTCTCAGCTCCATTTGCCAAAACCCACCTCAAAAATTGCATCCCGCAAGCCTCTTGGACCTTATAATAGTGTCACTCCTCCTACTTCCAAGAAGCGAAAACAGCATTCACCACATGGAGGCAAGGAGAACTTTGTTGTGGTTGGAAAGTGTACTGAGGATTTGGATTTAGGTCATGGATTGGATAGTTCTCATCCTAATAAGAAGCCGAAACAACACCCAGTAATTGACGAAAAGAACTGTCTTGCTTCTGTTATTTTTGAAAAGCCTAACGAAAATGGGAAGAGCTGTAATCCTGTTCAACAGAAATCGGAATCTGATTTCGAGGATTTGGATTTGGGTCATGGATTGGATTACATAGAATCAACTATAGACTGTTGTTCTGGGGTCCAAAAATCAACTAATGAGGAAGAATTAAAGAGGGGTTACTTGTTTAAGTCGATAGAGGCGAAGTTGCTCAATTCAAATGGCGGGTTCGAAGAGAGGAAGGAGGAGGAAGCGGAGGAGTGCTCTGAGCTTGATTTGCTCCTCAAGTTATGCGGTGAGGAGGATGACGTAGATGGCGATGGTATGACAGCTGATTTGTATAGGCAAGATGAGTGTTTCGGATTAGACGAAGAGTATGGCCTCATTTGTTGTCCGCTTTGTGGAGTAGATATTTCAGATTTGAGTGGTGAAATGCGACTGGTTCACACTAATGAGTGTCTTGACAAAGACGAGACTCCAGTTGATGTAAGATGCTCTTACCTAATATCTGTTTCTTATTGTATGGAGTGTAGCAACATATACCTAAGCAACATGTGCATGACAGTGTTAAATTGATTTCTTTTACAGTTGAGGTGTCACATCAGTTTATGGAGAGTGTTTGAAGCTTTTTCCAAATGTTTTCTTTTGACATGAGCACTTTTGTAGTCACTATAATGTTGCCAATATTATATGATATACTGATTTTAAGGACCAATGCACCTCCCCTATTGAGGTGATGATAAAGGAAATGTTTGTGCCCAACTTGTTGACCGAAGACGTAAGCATGTTAAATGGTGATATTGTTTCTCTCTGCTGCTATAGTTTGAACTACCAGATTGCTATTTTGAACCTTGAAATAGTTGTTC
This sequence comes from Solanum appendiculatum, assembly GCA_018342035.1. NCBI lineage: Eukaryota > Viridiplantae > Streptophyta > Magnoliopsida > Solanales > Solanaceae > Solanum > Solanum appendiculatum. The sequence goes on from JAGDQO010000472.1 coordinate 595,114, forward strand.
AGCTAATTTTGATAGATGAAAATGGGAGTTCTATCACAAAATAGAGGAGATTAATTGTGAAGCACAAAATCTTACTATTAGGGTTCGTTTGGTTGATGGATTAGGAATAAGTAATTCTAGCATAAACCCTGTATAGAGTAATACAATATTTGGTTGGTTGCATAAGAAAAAAAGCCATAGCTACTATAGTGTCTGGTTGACGGTATTAGATAATACCTTCATTAAGTTATACGAGGATCTATTTATTATTTTATACGGGATAAAATGTGGAATAAGAATATATGTATATAAGCATGCAGTGATTAGACTATTTAAAGACACAAATTTCTTTTAGAGTAAGTAATTCATTTATAACAAATCTCTTGGTTATAAATCACCGTATAACAATCCCTTTTTATTCATCACAACATAAACAATCCTTGTTCTATAATTCCTGTGTGACAAACATGTGAACTGTGCCACCCCTCAGAGTATAAGTAAGGGCGCATACCAAGGTAAATTGGGTTCAACACATATTGGATGTAACAAAAGAATTAAGTGAAAGATTCATCAAAGAAGAGGTGAGAGATAATATATGGGGGTCAGAGATTGAAAATGGACATATCTCTTTCTTGTAAGCTAAATACTTGCCAACTAGTGTCTCTATGATATTGGTTAAAAAACATGTATTGGATAAAACTTTTGACCATGATACTGGTTAGGCTACATATATATCTTGAATTTTTTTTGTTTGTTTCCTTGGGACATAGTTAAAAATTTAGAATCGACTACTACTAAAAGTTGTAAGATATTACTTTTATATTTGGTTGGTCTCAATCCAGAAGTTCCTTAGAGAATGAAGATTATGGAAGTTGATGAATAGTGAATGCTTCTTAAGCAATGTGCTATAGTGGCACTAGTCAGAGTTAAGGTTTTGAGCAAAGGTACCACAGATTATATGAGATAAAAATCTTTGTTACATAGTAGAAAGGAACACCAATGTCTAAGTAGTTTCAGCTAGATATGCCTCGATTAGAAGGAAATGCAAAGCATACTTTTGTCATGGGTATCTCTTCTAGCACCTACGGGATTCCCTGGGGGCCTAAGGAAAATGTAGACTCCGATATAGATCCAACACTTGGTGGGAGAAAAGTATGGTAAGAGATACATCTTAAAAAGGCATGACTGGTGTATAGTTAGGGTGCCTCTCTGAATGAAGTGAACATGGTACATAGCTGTCAAGAGTGATAGAAATTCACATCAACAAAGTAATCAAGTAAAAGAATGGACCATCAAATGGAGATGGATAATAAATGGGTTAAAGATGTCTCATTCCTTTGAGGAATGCTTATCAACATGCAGTCACTGTCTTTCAACCCAAGGCAGCTGGAACAGAGTTTGGAATGCAACTCTCCATTGTCTGATTGATAGCTTTGGAAAAATAGATAAATCAACCTTTATGGGAGAGTTTTCATTATGCTGTACAGGATATTAGTTTGGAAGATCTCTAATTAAGGATCTGATGAACTGACTCTGTTTATATTTTTTGATAACTGAGAAATCTGCGGTGGCCAGCTTGCACACTGGTTGAAGCTTGGTGGATAATGGGCTGCCCCTCTATCCTTTCTCGACTTAAATGTTAGGCTTGTGTCAGCGGTAGGTCCTGAATTTGTGATGTGCGTGACACCCACACATCACGTGCGGTGCTCCTACCACTATACCAAAGTCCTGGGGGCTGACTCTGTTGTTCTTTCAGTAACCCTAGCTAGTCTTTTGATTTTCGTTCTTCCCCCCTGCCTTATTCTTTGACAGTTTTACCATGCTGCTGGCTTTTTTATTGTGTATCAACAAATGCTTATATATAGAAAGTAAAGAAGAAAGAAAGAAAGATGTCAACCAAGCATTTGAAGTTACTAATAAGCAAAGGGTTATGCTGTGCAATGCCAATACGCTACCATGATCTCACTTAAGATTCATTTATTACAATCAAATTCACACTATTGTTCCTTTTTGATACAGTTGTAATTGCAACTATTAAAGTAATGTAATACTGTTTAACATATGTCTAGGCTGTCTAGCAAATTAATGAACATCTGTTACTTTTTGTTGTTTTGGTTACTATTGAAAAGTAAAATAACATAGAATTCGTTGAATTTGCTTTAGCAAAAATATTATAGCTATTCCATAGAAAGAATATTCAGAATCATGGTATGGAAAATGAATATGTGTAATTTTTAATGGCCACATGGTTACAATTCTGAGTCTGCAGGAGTTCCCTGCTGCATGACTGTATGTGTATTATACTGCTCCTTCCTTTGAGATGAGCTTTAAAATGCTCCTTTCAAAATGTTGGTATTAAATTCTTGTTTTTGGAAATGCTTCAGAAATTGGAAATTGTGTTAGGTCACCCTCAGTTTCCAGCTGCATGTTTTCTTGGGTTGAACCTTTACAGGTTGGGTCTGATGTCTGCCCAAATTAGCAAAACTTTGTTCAGTCATACTTTTAGGACTAGTGGTAATAAATCTGAGTTTCCTAGTCAAACATAACAACCAGATCATTAACATGGAAGAAAACAGATAGACACGATCTTTGTTACTAGTTCAACACCTTACAAAAAATAATGTATTTCCATGTCAGGGTTTCAGTTACATTTCCGTTTATCACGTTCTAATTCAAATATGCTTGGAGACACTGCTGCTGTTATAGCTCATCAGAGAAGTTACCCTTGTTTCCTGATTTAAAAGAAAACATGGGATGTTAAATTTGGTTTACCTCAATTTGAATTTGTTGATCATCCTGCAGGTGGTTACTGCCAAGAATGATGTATCTTTTCAGTGTCCTGGGCAAGTGCTCAATGATTCCCCATGTCAGTCTCCTAAAGAGGTTGTCCACGTGTCACCTGTTGTTGAATGGTTACGAAATCTTGGACTTGCTAAATATGAAGAAATCTTTGTTCGGGAGGAGATTGATTGGGACACTTTAAAATCCTTGACAGAAGAGGTTTGCTTATTGTTCTTCATTGCTAATATCTCTGTGCACATAAAACTAACGATATTTCTAGTCACACTAGTTTTGTCGATATTCTCCTTGGAGATTTCTGATAGTAAAAGGGTACATTGAAGAAAGTATATGATTTTTATTTTTTTTGGCTGTTACTTGTGGAATTCTTTGCTTCCGGAAGTGCGCTTGTTCCTGTGAAAGTGATTACATCCAGCTTTTATGCACCTGTAATGTAGAGTTTGTTTTTTTAGGAATTAAGTGGCTACAATTCATGTTTATTTTTAAAGATTATGTTGTGAGCATAAAGCTTTAAACTCAGAATTGGCTGGTTAATATGCATCAGAGCATATTAAAACTCGAACAATCTGATGCATTTATGTCCCTAGTAATTGTGAAGGACTGTTATTTTGCTAATTGACTATATGGCACTAGAGGTGGGATGTTCAGGGGCAGGGTGAGGCCATGGCCTCAAGGATTCTCCTTCTTATGTTTTCCCTTCTAGAAAATGGTGTGTTGTTCCCTCCATTGAGTGCACCCAAAGACGCATAAAAGAATCTATAACCCAACCATTAACCTCATTTTGTGATTCTTCTCATTACTTATTTTGTTGGACGTCCCGTCCTACCATTACAAGGTTTGAACTACAAATTTTTATTGGGAGTTGGCCGTTTAGGGTTCAGAACAAGGTCGCAACAGTGAGAACTGGAGGCAACAGTAGTCTTGAAGAATCATTTAAATAATAACTAAAGTGACAATTCTCCGGTCGTTATTGTTTGAGTACAGCTTAAGCTTCTCTTTAAATTCTTGCACCCAAATAGAATTTGCTTTAGGTCAAGCCAAGAAGATCAAGGTAAAAGTAACACTTGAATTTTCTTCTCCAGAGGGAAATGAACCTGGCAAATTCACATACTCTATAAAGCAAGACTTGTGTCTCTACCATGTTTTCATTGAATATACTTCTCATGGTGATTTCTCTGCAGAAGTAATTAACCCATTTTATCTCCCCTCAAACTCAATCCTTTCCAAGTTGGAGTTGTGAAGGGAGGCTTTGCTGAGTTGTGTTTGTTATTTCCACCATAATCTTATTTATTTGATTTGGTGACAAACTATTAAAGCTGTTTATTTCACTTGGTGCTCAAACTACTAAGCTTTAGTTGTATCTTTGCCCAACTAATTCCACTATTTCAAGTTCCGGTGCAGGATTTATTTAGCATTGGTGTCACTGCTCTGGGTCCTAGGAAAAAGATCATTAACTCTATTTTGGAGCTAAGAAAGGAAACTGCCGAGGAAAAAGTGGCTCAACAAGATGTTACAAAGATTGTACCTGTTGATGCTGGTACTAAACCAAGCAAGTTGATAACAGATTATTTCATTTGTCCTATTTCGAAAAGAAAGAAAGTTTGTGCTACTGATAGGGCACAAATGGAGGTCGAAAGAACTTGTTCAAGTGCTTCCCGTAAGAGAATTCAGAAGAAAACTCCAGCCAAGAGTGCAAAATCTAAAGATATTCCCGTGTGGTGTTCTATACCAGGAACACCATTCCGAGTGGTAAATACCCTAAAATACATAATCTACTTACATGGGCTTGTATCATCTTAGTTCTTGGATAAGTTGCATAATTTACTAATCAGCAGCATCTGTTTTACCACAATTAAGTAGGCTGCTGAAAATGCACATATATTACTGGAAGCTCTCCATAGTATATATACATTTGTTGGATTTCCCACAATGGAGACTACAGGTGCTGGTTCAAAGCTATGCCAGTGCGTATTTTATACTGTATTAGTGGTTTAACTAATTGTATTATTTCCTGCGTCTTAACGCTTGTGACATTGGGTTATTGATGACGAACATTATTGCACTATGACCTCACTTGTGGGATTACACTGGACATGTTGTTGTTGACAAAAAAGTACCTGACTCTTTTCTTACTGCTAAGATGTAAAGTTATTATTCTTTATACCTCTCTTCTGATATAAATTGCTACAATTATCTTGTTTACACCGTTACAGGATGCTTTCAAGTACTTGAGAAGAGATTGTTCTCATTGGTTCCTCAGCCACTTCCATTTAGATCGTAAGACCTCTTCTGGCAACCATATTTTCAAATGTTTATAGCTGAATCAACACAAATAGAAACACAGAAAATAGCATCAGCTTGCTAGGCAGTCTCCTTTAACTCTGCTTGTAGGTGCATTTCCAAAATCGTGCTCACTTTAAAAGAAGGCATAAATATATTTTGTATTTGTTCAAAAAAGTTGTGGAACCTTCTTTTTTGATTCTCTGTAATAAAACTTCTATGCACTCCAAATGCCCCAAAGTCCTTTCTTTTCCTTCCTGTAACAAATGCTAAATAATTATCATTTTTTACTCTAATCTTAATAACCATGTTAAGTCAAACTACAACAAAACTGAGATGCAGGCAGGAATTGGTTTGACTTTGACCCAGTAATGATACTTAGTGCTTTCATCTATTTGCTTACAGAAGTTTTGAGGTACACTATCAGTCAATTGAGTAATTACTTTCATGCACTTGTCAATAAAATGAAGCTGTCAAGGTTGCGTTATCTTCATTTTTTGTTTTAAGCTTATTCTACATGTCCATGTAATAGGACATGCTGGACTAAAAAAATGCTGGTTTTCTCAATGGCCACCACATATAAATTTCTGTTTCTGTGGAAAATTGCATTACTTGTCGTATTCACCTTTTTGCATAGGATTTTCTCATATGTCATGATTGTCAATTGATAACTTTTGTATCATTTAGTAAGAAGAGGTTTTTAAGGGTGTTACATATTTGTAATGTGGATATCATCATGTAGATATTAATCAGCCCTAAGAACTACTTGATTGTTTGCTGCCTTTATGGCATGGCGTTCATTGAAAATTTTTAGACACATCCTTATAGGTGTATATGATAATCTAGTTTGATGACTATGTGATCAGCAATTAGCTTATCAGTCCAGCTTTGAGTTTTGTTATCATATCTCTCTGTAGATTATCAAGGCCTCACTAAGTCCTTCTGTCATGGAAAAATTTATTGTTCCTCAATTACGGCAAAGCTTGTTAATCTGAAGATCGGAATACCATGGGCCATGATACAAGTTTTACCCATCAACCAGAAGATCAACATAGCAGGAATTGATGTCACATGCTTTGATGCAAACCATTGCCCGGGCTCCCTAATAATCCTTTTTGAGCCACCCAATGGTAAGGTGTGGTTCAAATTGGTTTGCCCTGTGCTTTTTCTGAATTTCTAGTTTGATTGCTCTTGTGATGGATGCTTTGTTTGTGTTATGCGATAGGCTGTCCTGCACACAGGGGATTTCCGATTTTGTGAAGAAATGACAAGGAATTCGATCTTGCAGACTTGTGGTATCCACAGTCTCATCCTAGACACTACATACTGTAACCCTCAGGTATTTAGATTGTTAATTCATTCTTGGCTGTGAAGTCAAATAACCTACCAAAAGTTATGTGATTGGTGTATATTTTAGGTTGTAAACTCAATATATGGTTATATATTTTGGGTGTCATTAACATTACCAGTTTAAAAAAAAAAAAAATTTTGGGTGTCATGCCCTGGCCATAGAAGCAAACACTCTGAAGAAATGCTCTAGTATGATTATGTCACCTGTATGTTAGTTAATATTGAGATTTTCTCCTTACATCTGACATGACAAGAAATAATATAGATGGGATACGATAATTGACTATGTTATACATCAATGGTAAGAAGTAGCAAATACAATTTCTTTATCCAATACATTCAAAAAGACAGGAAACATACAGGACTAATCCATACACCAGGAACATATGAAATAGCAAAAATCTTGTATATACAGTTGAATACATTTCAGTATGTCATCAGCTGTTTCCATTAATACTTCAGATGTTGTAAGAGTTTGCTTGCGTTGCAGTATGACTTTCCCAAGCAGGAGGCTGTTATTCAATTTGTTATTGAATCAATACAAGCTGAAACTTTCAACTCGAAGACCTTGTTTCTCATTGGTAGCTATACTATAGGTACTTCATCTCTGACTTTTTAAGTTTCTTGGTAATATTGTGGCCAAAAGCTCAAAAGCTACCTAGTATCTTATGTTTAATGCTTTCATCAAAAGGCAATTTCTCATGGTTTCTGTCCTTACTGATTCAGGAAAAGAGAGGTTGTTTGTTGAGGTTGCTCGTGCTCTGCAGAAGAAAGTCTATATCACTGCATCAAAGTTAAGCATTTTGGAGTGTCTGGGTTTTACTCGAGAAGAAATGCAGCTTTTCACATTAGATGAGCAGGAAAGTCAAATTCATGTCGTGCCTATGTGGACACTGGCTAGCTTCAAAAGGTTGAAGTATGTTTCTAATCAGTATGCGGTAAGTTTTTTGATGTCCAAGTGCTTTGTGATGATTTAAATTCTGATGCAGCCTCAGTCTCATGCTTTAAGTATCTTGGAGATGGAAAAAAGTTGGTGTTGACTTGAGGTCCATAGTTAATTAGCAATTATTTTGATTGAAAATAACAAAACTCCACCTAGTGAATATCTCATCTTATACTGATTGGATGGCCTATAAGTTTTCTTTTGTCCAACGTACTCGTTGTGGTAGACTACAAATTTTTCATTTTTGTTGACATCAATTGGATGCTTTCTCAGCAAGACCTAAGAGAGCTATCTAGCCAAAAGTCTGCACAAAATCTAGAGCTAAATTCATTCATTGGCACACCTCTACGCATCTTGGTTGGGTTCATTATGCCGTCATCCATTGCACCTTAGTATATTATATATATGTTTTTCCTTCATAGTGCACTTATGTAAATTACATATATGTTTTTCCTTACATGGTTACTCCCCTTTGTTTAATTTATATGACACTCTTTCCATTTAAAAAATTATATTTCTACACAGCTTATAAGACTTTCAAAAATTTAAATTTATTAAACTACACACACTCTAACTTTGATGTGGTGTTTACTTTCTTTTCAACCACTATTTAATAGGAAGGAGTAAAAGTTATTGGTTGAGCATATCACTTGGAGGTCCTTACTTTCTTTTCCTTAGAATGCAACACAACAATAAGATGGAGTATTTCTAGGGAAAATTTGTGTACTAACGTCATTTTTCTACCAGAACTGAATTTCCTTGCTGCATATACTCTAGCTTTGTCATTGACTACTACCCTTTGATAGAATGTGCCTTATCCAATTACATCTTTACTTGGAACACTCCAACCAATAGGTTTTGGCACCACCATATACAAAAGTTTTTGTTTATTGATCCAACTTTGAGTGGTATTTAACAGTTTGTTACTACTTCAGCATCGGTACAGTCTTATAGTTGCTTTCTCTCCAACTGGTTGGTCATTTGGTAAAGGAAAGAAGAAGTCAACTGGAAGCAGGTGGCAGAAGGGTACTATAATCAGGTCATTATCTACTACTATTTAACTTGTGTAATAACTATAACTGAGTCAAGGTACTACATCAATGGATGGCATTTGATGAAAACATAATTTGTTTTGGTTTCAGGTATGAAGTACCATACAGCGAACACAGCAGCTTTTCAGAACTCAAAGAGTTTGTTAAGTTTGTATCTCCTGTTAACATCATCCCTAGTGTAAACAATCATGGACCTGAATCCAGCCGCGCAATGGTCTCACGTCTCTTGGGCTGATCTATTCGACACCAAATAGCAATAACTCATTGCATCTTGCCTTGTTTTGTAATTTGAGACTGCATTCAGGTACTCTGTAATTTAGTTTTTCATGTTATACCATTCTGTGTTGTAGCTTGGATAATGTAACTGCTGACGTTGTGTATTCTCTTGCATGATGTAATAAGAATTAGTGTATTCAGTTGAAGGGAAAAAATAGAACAATTACTTCTGACTGAGTAGTTTGGTTCAAAACTCGTTTAAATGTTAATTTGTTTTTATCAAATAAGTATAAATAATAGATTTCGAACCTATAGCTATAGTTTCATTTAATTCTAATTCGTAGCAAACAATTGCCATTCGCCTTTCTCCCTAGAATCTTGCTCGCCACCCTCCCTGAATCTCACTTGCCTCTCTCACTTTATACAAACACAAATGTATAAATTGTGTTTGTATAAAGCGAGAGAGAATTGTATATACAAATACATATCTCCTCGATCTATACACTTATAATTATACAAATACAAATCTTCCCTTGCTCAGTTCTCTTTTGCCTCTCTTTCTCGCTTTATACAAACACAAATTATACAAAATACAATGTATAATTTGTGTTTATATAAAGCGAGAGAGAGATTTGATATATAAATACACTCGATTCAATTGTATACGAATTCAAATTTTAAGTAGATATACAAACACAAAGAACATATACATATACAAACGCAATTTTCATATACATAGAAGCTTGATTTATACAAATCGTTGTGATTTTATACAAATCAGATGCTGCCTGCAATTTAATACAAATTTGATGCTCCATAACAAACCATGTTTGCTATGGAACGCAAATAGCAAAACTATAGCTATAGAGCGCTAGTATGATTTTTTTGTTTGCTATTCCTAAAATTTATTCAATTTAATTTACATTATTATAAGTCCTACCTGTCTTTTGTTTTCCATTGAAACGTTATTCCCTATGCATTTAATGGTGTATTTATCGATTATTAGTATTTTATTCATGTAATTTTACTTGTCTATTATATTAAAATAAAATTTATTTTAATTTGTCCATGTTAGCTGTTCAAGAGAAAAATATTTTTCTAATATCTTATTCTTAATATTAATTATTGATTTTTCAATTTTTTTAAAATGCTAATAATTATGTGTATTATAATAAATTATGTACTTTATTTATTATTTTCTTAAAGATGGACAAATAAAATGAGAGAGAATTTAGCTGATGGATAGGCTACCCAATGATAATATACCAACAATATTCAGAATCATCTTAAATCATTTATTAGTAGTTCTACATCTTGAACCAAACTCATCTATTGAATTGGTAGTGTTAAAATCATCCATCACAGAACACAATGATACTATACAATTTTGTACTTTCTTTAAGATAACATCAATTAAAAAGGTGATTTTATTAAATTATTTTTATTTATTTTTATCTCAATTTAATATATATTTTTATTTACTTTTACTTGTCATATTTAAACTTGACATACCCATTAAAAAAACAATGATTGAAATGACTATTTTATCATAATATTTTTATTAATTTATGTTTAGTATCAAGACTTAAAAAATAATTTGAATAATAATCAATTAATATTAAGGGTAATACATAAGAAAAATAATTATTTTTTCTTGATGTGTTAAAAAAAATGACATATAAAAATAAAAATCTATTTTAAAAATAGTGAATAAATAAAAATAAATAGAGGGAGTACTACTATCTCGCTTATCACATGAATCTCTTCACATCTATCTGGCAATGGTAAAGGTGAAAACTAACATTAAATAATTGTATCTTGATTTTCTAAAATGATAATCAACTTTTTCATTTTATATTATTTGACCCATATTAATCTGACATAAACTTTAGTTAGATGTTTATTTTCTTAAATTAATTTTATTAATGATGTTTTGGAACTCTAAATTTGATTACTACTATTACTTTACGTAGTTATTTAGTATTCTCTATGTTCATTTTTACTTGTCACTATTTGACTTGACACACCTATTAAGAAAACAATTATTGATATACGTATTTTACCACACTATCCCTATTAATTGATGTTAGTATTAAATCTTGAAAAATAATTTAGAGAATAGTATTTAATGCTAAAGGTAAAACATGAAAAAAGATAATTGTCATTTCTTGATATATCAAAAGTGACAAGTAAAAAATGAAAATGTATTTTAAGAATAAGTAACAAATAAAAGTGAATAGAAGGAGTACTAAGGGTAGTGTGCGAAAAAAATAATTAAATCTTTCTTGATCTACTAAATTAATAGACAATTAAAATGAAACAGATGAAATATTTGGACAATTTATTTTTAATAAGCACAACACATAAAATGAACGGGAGGGAGTACTATTACTCTATCCGATCCATATTAAGTGATGCTTAAAAACTAAAAAAAAAATATCTTTACTAACTTATCCTTAATTAAATAGCAACTATTTGATAAGTATAATTCTTAATTACATAAAAAATCACTTATATAATTTTAAAAGAAAATGATTAATACCTTCTTAATTACATGAAACACCATTTATTTTAATATAAAAAAAAGGTAAAAATAAAACTTAATATAGAGTGGAGGGAGCATATGATATTTTTCTATTTTGGGTAAAACTCTTCCAACAATATTCATTAAGTGAAGGCAGGTGGCAAGTCTTTCCTCAACCATAAGGCTCTATTATTGATATTATCCCTCACCAAGTTGGATATTCAACTGTCTTCTGTTCTGTTGCTGTGACTGAAATTATGATTTGTTTACAAGTCAAAATCCAAGGGCTTATGCTATTGATTCTTCAACTAGTTTTTATATATATATCTTTTTCCATTCTATTTTATATAATATAGTTTGGCTTTGACATGAAATTTAAGAAATATGAAATTTTTTGTAATGTTTTAAAACTATTCTTGAAGAGAGCATGGACGGATCTAGGAGGAGACGAGGGTGTTCACCAAATCCTCTCGATAAAAAATTACATTATATATAATAGATATTGAATCTTTTGAACACAGAACTAGAAGTTGACTCAGCTAGAATTTGACTAGATTTTTAACATAAGCAAAACAAATAAAACCAACCAACGTGTTTTTGTTCTCCTTATCTATTCCCTGTTTCAATTTGTTTGTTTTATTTTTTTAATTCGTTTATAAAAGAATGTCTTTTTTCTATTTTGATTTTAATTTTTTAAGTGACATATTTAAGATTATAAGATTAAATGATAATTTAGTATATTTTATATTTAATTTAAGACCACAAAATTCAATAAAAATATTAATTTACTTTCTTAAATTTCATGTCAAATTAAAAATAGATAAACAAATTGAAATGGAGGGAGTGATAATATTTCTCTATACATTTATTGATTTAATCAAGAATCCTAATGAATAATATGTGGTGTGATTATTCCTAATAAATAAATACCCCCTCCATCCATTTGATTTCCTAAACTGAACATCTACTTTTGATATAGTAGAAAAATAAAAAAAGTGGATGGAGGGAGTTATCACTAATGTGGAATTAATATTCTGCTTTTGGAAAGCCAACTACTTGTTTTCTATAGTTTGTATCGGATGTATTAACCAAAAAAAAGACAAAAAAAAAGGGGTTAATGCTTGATTTCATCAGCAGTAAGCCCAAAACATTTACGTATGGACTCATACTAAATTAATGACATACTTATCACAAATTATTTCGGAATATAATTTTTTAAGATTGCTATTTCATCCTAAATGTGAGATAAAAATATCATTATAATCTCGAGATAAGTTATTCTACGATTTTATCTCAATTAAATATGAGATAAATTTATCCTAAAATTAATCTCGAGATTAGTTATTTCTGCATCCTTAGTATGAAGATTAAAAAAAAGAAAAAAAAAGAAGAGGCTTGACATTTTTTCATTAATTACTTCATTGTCCAGAACACCGATCTTGGCATATTCTATGATCACCACATCATTTGAAAGATGAATTGGTCAAAAAAAAAATACATACAGTTTCTCAAAACCATTGGGTTTTACACACTGCATTATATAACCACAAATGTGTCATTTTAATTCCTGCCAATTACACAGTTATCTTCACAAGACTTTGAAATATGCCGGTCAAGAATCGAATCGAATCGAATCGAAATTTATAGTACACTGTGAGGATACTATTTTAATTACCACTAGACTACTAGTGACTCTTATTGATCTAAGACTTTCATTTTTTAAAATTAATTTATGCTCTTCAACATTATGAAATATCATCAATATACAACAATTATAAAGTATCAATGGAATTAAAATGCAAGTTATCAATATATAGTTAAATAAAACCTGATCGAGTATGTAAATTTCGAAGAAATTAATGAAGCTAATAGTTTAAGAAGAATTAGCTTTAAAGTAGTGGAGGGTCATCATCCCATTTTGATCCAAATAATTAAACTTTAGGAGAATCGGATCATGATATAACCCATTAATTCATTTGACACTCTTTTTAATCGATCAAGTTTAATATAACTCGCTCATTTACGATCCACGGGAATAATAATCTCACTGTCCTTGGAATTGAGCTGGAAACACCTAACATACGTACACTTTATTAAGCACAACATAGCAAGTGTGCATGCAAAGCAATAAATAATGAAGTCATTTGCATAACCAACAAGATTGATGTAGACTGGTAAGTACTTCTTCATTTTTAATCAGATATCTTGAGTTTTGAGTCTCCTTGGATATGGAGTCGATCGCCTTTGTTAGAGAACGCTTTAACCCCAATGTGAGACTTTGTGCAAATTTTGATTTAATTAAACTCTAATATAGGTATAATATAAGTATCAGACACTCCGTGAGAAATCAAAAAATAGAAGTCATTTGCATAAATTTCGAACTACTTTGTCATAAATGTATTACTAGGAATTTATGGCTAGTGGATAGCATCCAACTAACACCTCTCTCAATTGGGTGCACAATTTCTCTTCACCTAACATCCCTACCTCTCCATTCTCCCAACGCTTAATTCCATAATAAATGCACCTACACTTTCTCCTCCTTTCATTATCTTATAAAAAAGATATACATTATCCCTATATTTCCATCAAAAAAAAAAACCCACAACAACAATTACGTCTCAATCCCAAATTATGGCTCGAGAAGAACATCTTCTATCAACGGAGATTGTGAACCGAGGGATATCAGACGAGGGATCGCAAACGTTCTCCGTTAGGGTACGGAGACGTTTGCCGGATTTCTTGCAATCAGTTAACTTAAAATATGTGAAGTTAGGGTACCATTACTTGATAAAACATGGGATATATTTGGCCATATTGCCAGTGTTGGTGTTGGTTTTCAGTGCTGAAGTTGGGAACCTAAGTAGAGAGGAGTTGTGGAGGAAAGTTTGGGATAGCACAACACGTTATGATTTGGCTACGGTGTTGTCATTTGTGGCACTCTTTGTCTTCACTCTTTCTCTTTACATCATGTCTAAGCCAAAACCTATTTACCTTCTTGATTTTGCATGTTACAAGCCAAGTGATGACCTTAAGGTAATTTTTACTACTACTTATTTTTTTGGCCTCCAATCCGAACCCTACTTGAACGCGAAATGATTCCTTTTCCTTATTAATCTAACTTGTTTTAACGAGGTTCTTTTGGAAATAACTCTTTACCTTCATAAGGTCCGTGTACATCTTATCTTTCCAGACTTTACTGGTAAGATTACACGGGATATTTTGTTTATTTGTTTGTTTTTAGGCATAGTCATCTAATATAGTACTAACCTTTTTTGTTGTTATTTTTGTATATTTAGAGTTAGTTAAAAGTGAAGTAAAAATAAGATTAGTTGACTAGTTTTATAAAAAGAAAACTAGATATCTGTGAAAATTATATAAAAGGTAAATGATAAATTAATAATTGTCGTATTAGAAGATTTGGTCAAATATTCTTTTAAAAAAGTGTGCACGTAAGAGCTAGCGGACCCTTTTTTCCTCCTCTTCTCTAATTAAAAAAAAAGAGAAGGTTAAATTAATCTACTTTACATAGGAGCATATGGTAAAGTTATATGGTTAAAAAGTAATATAATACTTTTACATCATAAGATTAAGTTAATATATGATAATTTATACTGATAATATAAAACTTTTACTTATTGTTAATGTATATAACTTAAAGTTGAACCTTATTAAGTTATGTCATGCCAATATCTTGGTAGGTAACAAAGGAACAATTCATCGAGTTAGCACGAAATTCAGGCAAATTCGACGAGTTGAGTCTCGAATTTCAGATAAGAATTCTAGAATCCTCTGGAATTGGGGATGAGACCTACATCCCGAAATCCATTGGATCGTCAGAAAACACAGCCACCATGAAAGAAGGACGATTAGAGGCATCAACAGTCATGTTCGGAGCACTCGATGAACTTTTCGAAAAGACGAAAATTCGCCCGAAAGACGTCGGAGTACTGGTGGTGAATTGCAGTATTTTCAACCCAACACCATCACTTTCAGCCATGATAATAAATCACTACAAAATGAGGGGAAATATTCTTAGTTTTAATTTAGGTGGAATGGGTTGTAGCGCTGGAATAATAGCGTTAGATTTGGCACGTGACATGTTACAAGCTAACCCCAATAATTACGCTATCGTGGTTAGTGGTGAGATGGTTGGATTTAATTGGTACCCGGGTAATGAACGATCCATGCTTATCCCCAATTGCTTTTTTCGGATGGGTTGCTCCGCCCTCCTCCTCTCTAATCGTCGTCGCGACTACCACCGTGCCAAGTACAGCCTCGAACACATCGTCAGGACAAACAAAGCTTCCAATGATCGGGCATTCAGGTAAGTATTTTTCGTCATCATTTCATGTATTATCTTTACTTAATTATATCATTAACACGTTTCTGTACATGCTAATATAATTCAATTTCAGAGGCTAAGCTTTTAAATTTTTTTGCATACTTAATGACGATAAGGTTTGAATTTAAGACCTCTCACTAATTTTCGTAGGAGCTCATTAATAGGGACGTGTCCTACTAAAGTTTGAAAGACAGCTAATTGCAAAAAGATTCAATTTCTGTGTGCTTTTAATGTTTAGATATATAGCCAGGTGATATATATGGTACTTGAGGGTGGGTGTATATTTAATTTCAAACTATATGGTTGAGCCATTTATGACAACCAGGTAAATAATGTCTCAACTGTCTAATAAATGACTTTAAATTCTGGGGACCAACATACTTTCCTCCGTTCATTAAAAAAAATTGTTCATTTTTATTTGTTCGAGAAATAAAGAAATAATTTTTAAAAATATTTATTATGAAATATTATTCATTTTTCATGAGTTTATTTTTTAAAATATTAAATTTATTATATTCAAGGAAAGTGATAATAGACTTTTTATTTTATTAGTTACTTCTTAAAACAAATAAAAATCGACAACGGTGGGAGTATCTTCACACTTGTGTTCATAAAGATATTGTCGACATTTTATAAAAGATTAATTTAATAGTCAATAGACTTAAATGAGGACTAGCCACTAGTCAGTTAGACAAACCAAACAAAGCATTTAATTTACTAGTTTTATATACATTTATTTATTTATATGTGGACAACACAATATTCATTTGTTGACTTTGATAGACCATAAAGATTTTTTAGACATAAAAAATAAAATTTAAAAATGGCCGTTTTAACCATCACTCTTTTCCTCTTGTCATCTTAATTGGTGAAAAATGCATTAGTTTTACCCTCTTTTTTCATTAATTAGGTTGACCTAATCGTTGTGTGTATGTACAAGAAAGTGCATTAATATATATATTTGTCTAATTTGTATCAGTTGATTTCCTGAAAATTATGCTTAATATAAACAAGCTCCTCTCTCATAAAAAACGATTATACTACACAATTAAAAATATCTATAATTACCTTATAATTGACTCCGTTACTACATAATTCTTTTTTTTTTAATACTGTCAGTGCATATAACTTAAACTTTATTACTAAAGTCGAATGCACAAATTATACATTTTTCAGGTGTATTTACCAAGAAGAAGATAGCCAACGTTACAAGGGGTTAAAGATAAGCAAAGATTTAGTAGAAGTTGGAGGAGATGCATTGAAGACCAATATTACTACATTAGGCCCTTTGGTTCTACCTTTATCAGAACAACTATTCTTCTTTGGAAACTTAGTTTGGAGGCACTTATTTGGCAATAAAAATGCCAAAGGAAATAATAATAATAACAACAACAATTCCCAACAGGCCAATAATATTAAACCCTATATTCCAGACTACAAACTTGCCTTTGAGCACTTTTGTGTGTATGCAGCCAGCAAAACTGTCCTTGATGAGCTTCAAAGGAACTTAGAGTTGAGTGAGGAGAATATGGAAGCTTCTCGTGCCACGCTCCATCGATTTGGTATTAATGTTGAACTACGTGATCATCTCATTTATATATATAAAACATGTTAAGTTATGTTGTTAGAGTGAATGTAGTTTTAATTATATATTATTATGTCTGAACAGGTAACACGTCTAGTAGTAGCATTTGGTATGAGTTGGCTTATTTGGAGGCTAAGGAGAAAATCAGAAGAGGCGATCGTGTGTGGCAAATTGCATTTGGGTCGGGTTTTAAGTGTAACAGTGCTGTTTGGAAAGCTATTCGTCGCGTAAAGAAGCCTTCAACGAACCCTTGGCTAGGTTGCGTTGATAGGTATCCAGAGTCTCTCACATAATAAGAGTGAGTTTAATTTTATAATCGATTTGGAGTTGGGAGATCGATGGGAATGTATGAATTGAATGACTATATAAATGTATAGTCAAAAGTATTGATATTATAATTAAGTTGATTTATGGAATTAAGGTACTTATTTTATTAGAATATTGACCTTGGTCACATGGATTGTTAATGAAATTTAAGTTTCCAAGTTTAACAAACATGTATAGGTCCCTTCTTTAATATCTTATCGTCGATAATTTGTGAGATAAATGTATTGTGAACATTTTACATTGGTGATAAACAAATATTTTATGTATTATTCATGTTTGCATTAATTAAAGTTGACCATCTTCTTAGAATTCTTGCTTAATTCCTATATTTCCTGTATTAGCACGCGCTGCCATCGGATTTATTAGCCCGATTAATTTAAAGAGAAAATTAGATAAGATATTCACAGGATCAAAATTCTTTGTTCAAAATAATTCAATTATCACTTACTCAATGCTGCCAAGTTTATTTTTCATCTCTTAAATTATCCTTTTCTTTCTTGTCTTTATGTCATATAGAGTGTCTTTGGTATGAAGAAGAATATTTTTCATCGAAAATATTTTTTCTAAAAAATATTTTTAAAAATAAGTTGTTTTTTTTCCTGTTTGGTAAGTTAGCAAAAATGTGTTATCTGAAAAATATTTAATATAATTTAGCAAAACACTATAGGGGTGAAAGGGGTGGGGAGCAGGGCTTCAAGGGTGGCGAGGGTGGGATGGTAAAGGGGTAGGGGTTGGATGGGCGGGAAAGTTACAATAAACATAAAATATCACTTATATATAGAACTTGTTTTTCCTACTTTTATTAAGAAAATTATTTTCCACATTTTTAAGCAACTTATTTTCTTAAAGAAAATGTTTTCAAATTGTTTTATCCAACCAGACATAGAAAATAAGAAAACATTTTTCGAAAAAACATTTCCTCCATACCAGACACTCATAATGTCACAAATTATTGGCAATGTTCCAATCATTAAGCCACTACTTTCATGTCTCCGTGGTTTCTTTTTCCTTTTTTTTTCTTTACATTTTTTTCAATTTCATTTCAGATCTCTTTATTCCTACGAAATAAAAATATAATATTAAATAATAAATAATATAATCAATACTCAAAAGACAATTAAAGGTATTAAAATGTGAGAAAAATAATAACTAAAATATGTATTTATGTCCAAAGATAACCATCTCACATTTAAATTCTTGTTCGTTCTCGAGCAAACATTAAAACTCAATTTGTATACGTAATATTATATAAACAATATATATAAATATATATTTATATCTTTGTTTTATAGTCATATATATATATATATATATATATATATATATATATATATATATGTATGTATATATATAAAACAACTTAAGAGGAGGCATATTATCAAAAAATTTTGAATCTACAAAAAATAAAGCAAGTAGTAGTCAACAGTTAGAAGAGATAATAGATGTAGACAAACAAATACAGATTTTCCAGCAAAATAAATTAAAATTATTAAATCCAAAAATTTTATATAATACAGGTGTTTTTGATGGAGAAGCAAAATTATATAGACATTATAGAGAAGAGCAATTAAGTGTAATAGGAAAAGACAATACTAGTTTAAATTTAATAAGTAAAGAATCGGTAAAACAAATAAAAAATTTAAAAATGAATTTAATGCATATGGGTTTAATAGTTATAGGAATAAAAGGATTAACTAGAAAAAATTTAGGAACTAAAGTTTTAATAACTATTTATGATAATAGATGGACTGAAATCAAAAAGTCTATAATCGGGTTAATAGAAGTAGATATGACTAATAATGGAGGTCTATTCTATTGTAGCCCAGACTTTATGGTAAGTTCAAAAGACTTTGCAAATCATATAAAAATAGGAATACAAACAAAAGGATATGAAGAAATGACAGGAGGAAATAATCTATTATTATGTGTCGGATTTATAGGAAAAATTGCTACAAATAGTAATACAAAGTTTAAATTAAAAATAGACGATGTAGTAGGATTAATGGGAGACAAAGGAATTAAGGTTATGCAACCTTTAAAAATAAATTCAGAAGAATATGCAGGTTTAGAATGGAATTTAGACAATTTAAGTAAAAAAGAAATTTTAAAACCAAATGACCATTTGATGTATACTAATAGTAAAGGACAGACTTCTATAAGATTCACAGATTATAATTATAGTAATCAGAAAGAAGTAGATGAAGAAGAAACAGATATAGAAGTAGAAGAAGAATTAATGAATATAGAAATAATAGAAGAGGAAGATTTTGAAGTCGATAAAGCTATAGAAAAATCAATAGAAATTAACAAAATAAATAAAGATAAAAATTTTAAGTGTAAAGGTTGTAGTAAATCAAAAATAAAATTTAAAGATTTAGAAGAACATTTTAAATATTGTAGATTAAGACAAGATAATTATGGATATAGAAAAAGACAAGAAGAAAAAGAAGAAGAAGAATCACTTATAAGTGAAATAAGTGAAATAAGTTTAAAAGAATTAATGGAAAGTGCTTCAAGTAGCTCTAGTCCATTTCAAAAAACAAGTACAATGCCACCAGTCCAAACTAGTACTGGAAATCTACCTAGATATAGAGTTTATAGAGTAAATCAAGATGTACAGACTGAAAATTTAAAACCAAGAGGAAAAAGACAACCTATTGAAGAACCAATAAAACTTCAAGAAGGTGGAAATAAAGGAAAAATATTAAATATAGCGGCACATGATCCGCAATTATGGAATTCTGTAATAGATGTATGGAAAAGTATAGTAGTAGCTGATTATATACAGACAAATCAAGATAATGATGCAGAAACAATGTATAGATATATGGAAACATTTTTAGGAGAATCTACTAAAGGACTTTGGGAAGCATACAAAACAGAATTTCCTGAAGAATTTCAAGGAATGGTTAATATGGGACCAAATCCATATAACTTTACAAATAAAATACATAGCTTAATAACAGGAGAAGACCCTAATAGTGGTTTAATAATTTTACAAAGAAATGCTGTTATTAAATTAGAACAATTAAGTATAAGTAATTGGTTTAGTATAAAAGACTTTTTGAATGAATATTTCTACTACTGCAGTATAAGTGGTAATGCTTTTGATACTAATTTAGGTAAAAAATTATTTAATAAATTACCAGGAGCTTTAGGTAGAGAAATAGAAGAAAAATGGTACAAAAGAGAAGGAGTTATACAAAACCCAGAAGGAAAATGGTCCATAGGACAAAGAATTCAACATATAATGACAATATTACAAGAAAAGTGTACTAATATACAGATACAAAAACAGTTAAAGCAAAATGAAACTAACTTCTGTAAAAGTATATATACAACTCAAAACTATGATAAAGAACCAATACAAAAGAAATATAAAAAGAATAAATACTATAAAAGAGATAAATATTATCCAAAAAGAAAGTATTATTTGAGAAAATCAATGGCTAGAAAACCTTATTTAGATAAATACAGACATGTAAGGAAATATAATACAAATAGAAATTATAAAAATAAATTAGAATGCTTTACATGTGGAAGTCAAGAACATTTAGCTAATACTTGTCCAAAAAGAAATAATAGTAGAACTAGAAATGCTCAGTTAATTGAAGATTTCCAAGAAACCTTAATTAATGTAGACGAATATATGTCAGACAACGAAAGTATATATTCTATAGTAAGTATGGAAATAAAAGAAGAACAAAAAATAAATTCATCAGATTCAGAAGGAGAAGAATTTATAAATACAATAGGATTAGAAAATCAATTAGAAGACTTAAAAATTGATCATACAGAAAATCATGCAATGGTAAATATCCTAAAAGACTGTGAACATAATTTTGAACAAGGAAAGGGATTAGATAGTAACCAGTGTTTTATATGTCATTGGTATCCCGGAAGAAATAGAAGAGCAAAATGTAGTAAATGTTATATAGAAGGATGTATTCCATGCATAGAAAAATTTATGACTAAGAAAATATACAAAGAAGAAATTAATAAACCTACAGAAAGACCTTTAGAAATAGGATTAAAAAATAAGAAAATTGATTTAGAAGAAGAAATTAAAATATTAAATAAAAAAGTTGAAAATTTAGAAAAAAGACTAGAAAAACTAGAAAAAGGAAAAGAACAGTTAAATGAAATTTTAGAAGAAGATCATGATTCAGAAGAATTATTAAATAGCTTTACAAATGGATTAATTTGTAATCAAGATAAAAAGATAAGTACAATAAAAATTTTAGCAAGAATAAAAATAGATGATTATGAAGTAGAAACTTTAGCATTAGTAGATTCAGGGTGCACAAAAAGTATTCTGAATAGCAAAATTATACCAAAAAATTTAATTAAAGAATTACCTATTCCACAATTATCAATGCAAATGGATGGGTCTTATAATACATATAAGCATTATGTAAATAAAGCAACAATAAGTTTTAAAAATAGTTGCACAGACTTTTACAAACCAATTTATAAAATAGAAAAAATTTGGGTACGAGATCTAAATATAAAGGTAGACTTTATTTTAGGATTAGATTTCTTGTTACATAACAATGGAAGTTGTTTATTAACAAGGGACGGAGTAATGTTATCAAAAAATATAACTCAAACAGACGTGGTAACAATACCTGTACAAAATAAATTTAGATATATTAATAAAGATTTAAAAAAGAAGAATAAAAAAGACAACTGTAATTGTAATGATTGTGAAGAATGTGAAAAATTAAATAAAGAAATAGAAATAATAAATAGAGAAAACGAAAAGGATTATCATTTAATAGAAGTCAATACTGATTTATATAATTTTAATAAAGGAATAAAAACAATTGGTGTAATAAAAAACCAAGAAGATTTAGATAATATAATACAAATATTAGATGAATTAGAAATAATAGGAGAAAAACCCTTAAAACATTGGGAAGCTAATAAAATAAAATGCAAACTAGATATAATAAATCCAGAATATATAGTAAAGACAGCTTCTATAGAATCAACCAATGAAGACCTAAAAGAATTTGAAATACAAATAAAAGAATTATTACAGTTAGGAGTAATTAGGAGATCTAGATCAAAACATAGATCTGCAGCTTTTATGGTAAGAAACCATAATGAGATAATAAGAGGGAAAGCTAGAATGGTGATAAATTATAAAAGATTAAATGATAATACAAGGATGGATGGCTATAAATTACCAGACAAAACAGAACTAATAAATAGAATACAAAATAATTGTATTTTTAGTAAATTTGATTGTAAGTCAGGTTACTGGCAAATAAAGATGGAAGAAGAAAGCATTGAGTGGACAGCTTTTACTTGTCCAGAAGGACATTTCGAATGGTTAGTAATGCCATTTGGGTTAAAAACTGCCCCCCCAATTTTTCAAAGAAAAATGGATAGTATATTTGGAACATATAAAAATTTTGTTTTAGTATATGTAGATGATATATTAGTTTTTAGCAAAAATAGAATAGAACATTTAGGACACTTACAGCAAGTGTTTAAATTATTTATAGAAAACGGAATAATTATAAGCAAAAAGAAAATGGAGTTATGTAAACATAATATACATTTTCTAGGAGTAACTATAGGGGATGGAAAAATTAAACTTCAACCCCATATAGCTAAAAAGATTTTAGAGATGCCAGACAAATTAGAAAAAACTAAAGAATTACAGAAATTTTTAGGAATCTTAAATTATGCTAGACATTTTATTAAGGACTTAGGAAAAATAGCAGGACCTTTATATTCTAAGACAGGATCAAAAGGGCAAAAGACATTTAATTCTGAAGATATAAAATTAGTACAAAAATTAAAAGAAATGATTAAAAATATTCCAGATTTAATTTTACCATTAGAAAAAGATTATTTAATAATAGAAACAGATGGAAGCATAAGTGGATGGGGAGCTGTACTAAAGACCAGACCAAATAAGTATAGTAGTAAATCAGAAGAAAGAATCTGTGCTTATCAAAGTGGTAAGTATAGGGAAAAAGGAAACCTTAGTAGTATAGATTTAGAAATTTTAGCGGTAATATATGGATTAGATAGTTTTAGATTATATATTTTAAATAAATCAGAAATACTTGTAAGAACAGACTGCGAAGCAATAGTAAAGTTTCATCAGAATATAAATCAAAAGAAAAGTAGTAAAAGAAGATGGCTAAATTTTTTAGATGCAACTTCCATATATAATATAAAACTAGAACATATAAAAGGAATAAATAATAATTTAGCAGATCATTTGAGTAGAATGATTAATAAATAAATCTGTTTTCAGAATGCAGACAGGAAAAGGCAAAGATAAAGTACAAGGTTCATCTTCAGACAATTATCTAAAGACTCTCTTAGGTAATGTTAATTATAAACCGTTATCACATATGGAACATAAAGACTTTGAAAGACTTGATTTTGGACCTCATAATTTGATTTGTTATCCGCAAAGCAATATGAGTTTCAGATTACATATTAAGACAAGGGTTGATAAAGCCCAAAAATGTTTAATAGACAATTTATGGATTGCTTACAATAAAAATCCAAGAGATGTTGGATATTTTATTTCAACTTTAAATGCTTTAAGTTTTTATTTTACAGACAAAAATATAGATAAAAAGTTTAAATTCTATGTGGTAATACAAGGTCATACTCCAGGAATTTATCAACTATGGAGTGAAGTAATACCAGTAATTAAAGACTTTCCTATACCTCTTTTCAAAGGCTTTAACGATTTTAACGAAGCTTTAGATTATGCCAGAGGAAACTTAGGACCTAATTATTTTATTACTCCAAGTTTGAGACAAACTACTTTTCAAATTCCTCAGTATAATATTCAGAAAGACACCAATAAAGTAATCTTTTGTGATCATTGTTCGTCTATGACGGAGGGTTTCAAGAGATTAAATAAAGAAAATGAGAGTTTAAGATTAGAAAAAGATGTTTTATTAAAGAAAATTGCTATACTTCAAGAACGAGAAAAATCCTTATACGCAGAATTGTATCAGATCAACAGACACAATCAGAGTTCTCCATCTCCTTCAAAAATGGATGAGACGGGTGTACATTCCCCAATGAATGTAAATAAATCCACTGTATCGGATAGAGGTACAGCTAATCCAGTTCAAACGGTAACTGGTAAAGATACATCAAATCCGTTAATGGCTGTCACTTTGCCAAGAAGTGAAAACAGAAGAATTTTGCCAGCAAGTTTTACAATAGACTCAACTCAAGAAGCAGAGACATCTTCAAGAAAAGAAAAGACATTAGTAAAGAAAAAAGGAATTTTATTTACAAAAAATAAGCAGAAAAAATTAGAAAATATGATAGAAAAAGCTTTAAATAAGGCTTTAAAAGAAAAAACAAAAGAAATTATAATAGAACATCCTAAACCAGAATCAGACAGTTCTGAAACTAGCGGATATAATCCGGCTTTAGAACAATTTGCTCAAGACCCTAACGAGGATGATGACTCAGGAATGAGCTTTGATTCAATAGCTCTTCACAATTTAGATACAATGTAGATATTACTCATTCAAATTCAGAGCAGAATAACAAAGAGAGAGAGCGAGAAAGAAAACCAAAGAAAATCCAATCCAAAAAATAGCAAAAAATCTTCAAGTTTGTTAAAAAAAAAAAAAAAAAAAAAATTTTGAGTGTTTGTTTTTGAGAGTTTGTAAAAACTTTTTAGTTTATACAGTTTCTTTCAGGGACTCCCGAACGGGAAATCTCTTTCTCCAGACATATGTAAGTAGTTTATGTTTATTAAGTTTATGTAACTCATCTCCCTATATGAATATATTTTGTTAATATTGCTTGTTAATCTTTATTAAAATGATGTTTGTATTTTGATAATTATATAGTTGTTTAACTTTAAAGTATATGGTTCTCCAAACAGTTTTAAATAGTATCAATGGATTAACCTGTAAAGTCCTAGGAATTGTTGAATGTCCGCTGAAGCTAGGATGCTGTTAGGACATTGTTATCCAGGGTGTGGTTAAAGACGATAACTATTTGAAATAAGCTGTAAGGAAGAAGTGAAATAGAGTTAAACAATTATTTAAAAAAAAAAAAAAAAAAAAAAAAAAAAAAAAAAAAAAAAAAAAATTGGGAGAAGTTACTTAGACTTAATAGAAAAAACTATTTATATATTAACGGAATTAAGAAAGAGAGAGTACTTAGTAGGATTTACAACTTTATATCAACCCCCTTGATTAAAATTCCCTCATTTTATTGAAAAATATCAACCCCCTTTATTTTTTTATTTATATATATATATATATATATATATATATATATATATATATATATATGTATGTATGTATGTATGTATGTATGTATATGTCGGTCATATATACTATTTATGCAATATCGATATATTACATAATTATTTATACAACATCGATGCATTACAGAACTATTTATACAATATCGATATATTACATAACCATTTATACAATATTAATATATAATATGACATTACATATATAAAGGATCATTTTATTGGAATTTTTTTTATCATCTGTACAATTATATAAAAGTAAGTAAGTATTTACATTGCATTGAGGCTATTTAAAGGAATGCACACCCAACCAAGAAATAAATAAACTATCTCCTTAGCTCAAAAGCTTAAGATAAATATGTGTATATACTCCTTAGCCTTTTGGTTGTGTGAAAGGTGTTATAGGGAATGTGTATGGAAGAGCTTAAGGCTCATCTTAGATGCTTACATCTTTTATTTAATTATTTAATAATCTCTGGATCATGTGATGAAGAAGACAAAATGAATTATTTTTTCTTTAAAAAAAAGAGAGACAAAATAAATTGGAAAATTGTGTTTATGATAATATATATAATGCTCTTAAAGATTTGGTTTTGTTACTCCTATAGTTTAGAGGGAACTAAAGGATAAGCATTGATTGTTGAGCATGTTGTTTTACCTTCATTTCATTCAAAATAGAGCTTAGATTCAGATTACAGATTACAGACTCTAGTAATTTAGAAATTATAGTACTAATCCCTTCTCTCATGCTGTAATAACTCTGTTACCAAACAAGAACTAAGCAACACCTATGTTGCCCACTACAATAGAGAACTGATCTACTTCCTTTATAACTTAGGAATAGATCTCACAAGATTAAGCACTAAAATATAACCCTAGCAACAACTAAGAACAATGATAACATATTTCTTTGAAAGAGAGGCTTTTGGTTTTTGAAAATCTGATTTTGCAAAAACTTGTTTGTGTCAATGTGGAGTAGACGTTTTATGGATGAACACAAACTCTTTGCTAAAAACTATTGATTGAGAGTCTGCCACTGCACATGATGCGCACCAACCATAGCAGGTAGTGCAGAGTTGCAGCTTTAGCCAGTTGTCTTTTTCATTGTACGGCATTCTCAGTTTCTCCTGGAATCTGATTTCTCACTAGATTCCACATTTTATTAAATTATCAAAATTTCAGAGACAACTTAAAATAACACATTTACTTTTGAATAATAAGGATAATAGTCATGATTTTATGACTATTTCTTCTATTTTAAAAATAAAATATTAACTAAATGATAGGTGAGATAAAAGACTAAATAGATATATTTGCCCCAAAAAAATTTCTATACCGCAATCCTCATATCTGGTTTGAAGTGAACCTAATATTGACAAAGAAAAAACCAAATTATGAAGAAATTATAAGTCATTGTAGAAACAATGGAAAGAAACTCTTTAAACCAAGAATGTAATAACAAGTTGCTCTTCCTTCATTTTTTTTTTATTATTAAGAAAGTTGGTAGTATCATCATATATTTCGAAATCACATTCGTACCGAGGCGGAGCTAAGTGGGGATTCATGGGTTCGGACGAACCCACTAGCTTTTCTGTAGACTCTGTATTTGTATTAGAAAATTAAATAAATATATATGTATATTGACTTGTGAATCTCCTAACAAAATTGATTGACAGTTTAGTGGTAGGAAGGCATTGTGGAAATGCTTTTTACTCTAGTGTTTTAAAGATTGCAAAACATAATTCTTCTAGATAGGTCAAACTCAGGACGTAGACATATGTAGTGTAGGGATCAGTTGAACACCCTTCATCAAAAAATTATACGAAGGTTAGAGATCAAAAGTTATTTTTTCATAGATATATATTAAATTTTGAATACTCTTAACAAAATTTATGACTTTGCTACTGAACACAAACTATTGAAAGAAGATTAAAAAAAGATTGAGTATGATTTAAAAAATTAGGATCACTAAATAGATACGAATTCTGATATCACCATAAAAAAATTGATTTTTTCGCTCCTTGCGGGCGGATTTGGTGGAATTAGGAGTAAGCAAGGAAAATAGGAGCATCGTGGAGATTAGCCAACTCTATCGAAGAATAATTTAAGCTTGTCCATTTCGTTTATTTTAGTGCCTCGTTATCTTTTTTCTTTTTATCCATTGTCCTTTTATGGTTTTCTCGAACTTGAAGAAATAAGATCAAATGAAAGAAAGGTTCAACTTTATTAATTTCAAGGTTATGTTGAAAGAAAAAACATCAAAAGGTCAAGCAATATTGCAAGGCTAAATTTCATAAATATACAATAAAATAATTTTATTTGTATTAAATATAGTCAAGTTTTCATTTACATACAAATAACTCAAAATTTGCGATATATGTATAGGCAACTAAAATTATTTTCAACAAAATGGTTATATGTATATACAATGTATCGATATTTTTAAAATATTGTATACTTGTGTATAGATGATGTATAATTCTATATCAGAGTTGTATATACATCTATATACATTCACTTTTAACCAACTCAAATCTCCTCTAAACAATCTCAAAATTTAGATATGAGCTCCTCTCAATGATTCAAATCTTTTGATATATTATTCATGTTTATGGCAAATTGATTTTAAAATTTGAGGTTTAAACATAGAAGAAGAAGACGAAGGAGGAAGAGAAGAAGTCATTAATGACCGAATAAAGATCAATTAAGGTGAAAAGGAAAGCGCATATTATACTTCGCTTGCAATTGAAAAATGCTCAATGACCATTTTTAATAAAAATTAATAATTGAACAATTTTTTTTTAAAAAATTATGACTGAAGGATCATTTTGCTTAATTATCCCATATTTATAACAGCTTATATAGTGTGTAAAGGAACTTTATTTCTGAAGTTTTGCTCTCATCCTTTTCAACATGTTATGTTATGCTCACTTTTAATATGGAATAAACTTTTCCGAGTTTTTGTCATAATTATAATAATTACCTCTTCAAGCTTCACTGTCCCTTTTTTCTTCTCAATTCCTTGATACTATAGCCAAAAATTTGAGAAAAAAGTGATGACCCTTTTTTTTAATGAAACTTGCAATAAATATCAGATCTTTCATAATTTGTGAAAAGAAAAACTGGGAGACATACATATAATAATTAATTTCTCCCTCATCTATTATTTTTCTCTAGACCCTGCGATTTCTAGCAAACGCCTTTATTACTGATCATTTCTTTTAATAAAATAAAATAAAAAGCAAATAAATGAAGAAACTTAAAATCCTCCTTCCCCAAAAGAAAGAAAAAAAGCAGCAATTTGGGGCTTCAATATAAAGACCAAAGATTTGATTATGATAAAAAAAAAACAATCAATCTTCTTCTTTCTTCAAGCTAACCACTCCACATCCATTCCTTCAATTTCTTCAATGTCCATACTGTAACAACACAAGAAAATTTAAAATAAAATAAGAATATGGAGGACATAATAGTTTTTGTGACATATTCATAACAAATATTCTCTGAATATAGTTATAAAAAATATATTTAAAAAAGAACAATAAAAATATAATAATTTAAAAGTCAGATTTGATGATGATGATAACGATGATGATATGAATGAATATTAATAATAGCATCAACTTTCTTCTTTTAGTTAAAGAAAAAGAAATATAAAAATATAATTTATTAATATTTTTTTAATTTGATGTTCGATACTCACATACAATTGAAAGGTAAAACGTTTTATACCAAATGTGATTTCATTTTTAGATTTCAAATATCGAATATTTCACAAATTTTTAAGTATCTCAAAGAAATCTTGAATATCCTATAAACTCTTGGATATTTATAAAGATCAAAATTTCGAATAAATTCGTGCCTATTCACAAAGAAATCATGAACCCATCAAGTATTGTTTTTTCAAAAAAGTGATCTCGAATATCTCATAAACTCTTGAATATTCATAAAGATATCAAAGCATATCAAACTCTTCCTGATAATCAAATACTTCAAGAAGATCCACAAATTCTTTCATGAAGATCAAGTTTAAATTATCCTAATTTGAGAAATTCATCATCAATAGCGCTCAAATCACAAAGAATTCTTAAAAGAGAAGAATCGAGAAATAAATAGATTTGTTTCATAATATTTATTAATAAAATTATATTTCTTCATATTTAAAAAAAAAAAATTATTTCCAGATAAAAACTTTGAATTAAAAATGAACGACTGCAAGAGATAATTACAAATTCAATATTTTATCAATGACCCAACAAACTCCTAACCCAAAAAAAAAAAACCATAAAAGTGGACCCAATGGGTTGTCTGTTTCATTTGTTCCACCGCTTGACGTGTCAATCGTAGCAAAGACCCATACTTCCGTATACTAATACCAACAAAACATGATGTTTCTATAAGCATGCATCAATTTTGGCCAACTAAATTTCCTAAAATAAATTCTGATTCTTCTCACAAAAATGATGTTAAAAAAGTTAGAAGTATAACTCGATGCATTAAACTTTCGCTAGTTATGTATAAAGTTCAAAGGATAAGATTATATTTAATATGTTATACTTAACTATATTCTTGCGAGAAGCTATTTTTGTATTAAAAAATAGTAATAAAAATAAACAAAGAGCATCTTGTACAGTAAGATGACCTAGGAACAAAAAACATTTCCTAATATTTTTAAACATCAAAGGCAAACAAAAAGGTAAAGTTAAAGAAGAAATGAAATAACAACAATAACAACATCCTACATCCTAGTGTAATTTCATCAGGTCATATACGCAAATTTTATGAAGCTATTTTTGAAAGACCCTCGACTCAAGCAGGTGATATAGGCAAAAAGAAGAGAGAGCAAATAATAACGAAAACATTACATAACATTGAGAAAAAGGAATGGTAACAAAAGAAGAAATGAAATGAGTAAGAAAAAGTTACCATGGTAAGGTAGGATGAGAATAGGTATCATCGACATGTTGTTGCAAGCAGGTTTCATTTGGATTAAACCAGGGAGGGAATTCCATGACTTCATCAAATGGATAACATCCATAATCCTCAGCAATGTTCTTCTCATCAGGTCCAGTTTCCATGGCTTTCAAGAACTTGAACCACCAAGCTGAAGTTGCCAAATTGAGTGTGTCATTCCACTCCATCTCATGTTGCTCTCCTATTGATCTGATCTCTTCCATTTCTTGGTCATCCATTGATGGATGCAACCTTGAATTCACCATTTCAGCTATAGGACCAACCCCTTCTCCCACATAATGGAATTCATCTGATGGAGATGATGATGAAAAGATTGAATTGTTATTGCTGATGCTACAATAAGGGGCTGCATCTAAATTGTTGAAATCATGGAAATTGAGATTCAATCCTAATGTTTGGTTGGGAAGTGGAAAATTCAGGTGGTCTTGGAAAGGTAATTGGGAACCAAAGGATGAAACAGGGCAAGAGTAAGGATATTGAGGAAGACAAGGTAAGGTTGAATTGGAGAAATTCTCCATGTTGTAACATGGTAAGTTATTAGCCATAGTGTTGGAAGCATAAATCCTGGGGTTTCTCCGGGATTTTGGCTTCCCTTGTTCTTCACCTAAAGATTCCTGAGGCCAAGTCTGCAACGACTGTGGCTCGGTGTGAGATTGTTGTTGTTGTCGTTGCTGCTGCTGTTGTTTCATAGATGCTCTATGAAACTTCAGGGCAGTGACAATCTCACGCCGAGCCTCGGCCATATTTAGAAGTCTCTCTTGATAAGGCCTACTAGTGTGGAGTCTCCTCCTCACTTGTTTCTTTTTAATCTGTGGTGGTGCTGCTGGCTGTGGTGATGACAATTGTGTATCACTACACAAACTATCATTAAGTTGTGTTGAATTCTCTAGTGAATCATCATGCTCTTTGGGATTCAAGGGATCTTTGGTTCTTGAAGAAGTTAACTGTTTGACTAGGCTTCTAATATAGGCACCAGAGAGATGAGGCTCTTGTTTTGGTTTATCAACCTTTGCCACTTCCATAACTCCTCCTTGCTTTGGTGAAGATCTTCCCCTCATCTTTTACACAAATGGCTTTGCTTTTTTCTCTCTTTTTGGGATCTTTTTTTGGATGGGAATGGAGGTCAATATAGCAAGAAGGTCGGTCTAAAGAAACATGTCATTTACTTTCCGAGGAGCCAAAGTACACACTATGCAGAGGAGAGGCAGAGGTTAGGAAGGTCTCTTGGGTGCATATAAATAGCTAGAGACAGTCTAGGGTTTTTAAATACTTTTGGAGTTTTCCCATTTTTCTAATATTCTTTTCTTACTTAGTCTTAGATGGGGTAGTTAGGACGAGTTTCATAACAGATTTTACTCTACAAAATGACAGTTACATGTGTAAGCACACTTCTCCTTTTTTTAATTGGATCGAGTTAAAGGAGACATAATCTTCCATAATAATTGGAGGATCCATTATAACAACATCATGGGCGGTCTGATGCACAAAACATCCTGCATTAGCATAGTCCGAGGAAGAAAATGCACCACATCGGGTGTGATGTAGACAACCTACCCTAACACAAGCATCAGTGGTTGCTTCCACGAATCAAACATGTAACCTACAGGTCACACAAGACAACTTTACCTATAAATAAATTTGAGTATTGAGCCGAATCAAGTTGAGTCGAGCTGAGCCTATTGAACTTGCTATAGTAACAAGTTAAGTCGAGTCAGAGGTGAACCCAACCAAGAGTCCATACTTTGAACCCCCTCAATTCATTTTTACTTGTTTTGGATATATTAATCTCATTCCTTCCATAAATAACACACAAAGTTGGTGCTATGACTAGCTCAACCACATCTATCACTTAAGTTGTCAAAGTCAAATTTCAAACCCTTTTGTTCTAAGCATAGTTTTCAAAAAGATAAGCCAAACTAGAAAACAAATCAAATTCATCATCAAAGCAAACAATTTGACTAGTGTCCATTACACTAAGCCAAATCAAGGTTAGAGAAACTCCAAAGTGTGAAATAATGGACTTTCACAGGATTCATGGACATTGATGACTTCGGTGCTGCAAATAAGTCTATGACACTTTGGCATGTTCATGTGACCTTTTGGTTAGGCTAGAAAAGTCTCATTATATATATGAAGTCTTAAAAAAAAAAACGATTAAAGCTACAAGAAATGTAAACACAAATGGGAGAAAAAAGAAAAGACAGTCCCAAACTTCTAGGACTTAGTTCAAGTGACAAAGGTTGAGGGACCACTGGCTCGAGCCATGTAGTATGTGAACTAAGCCTGATTTTTAGGTGAAAAAAGGTAAAAGGGTGAATCCATTATTTCCGAGTTTCAAAGGATGCAATTGGTCTTAAGGGTTGGCACCCATCCATAACAAAAAAGAAAAGGCAGTCCACTAACCTCCAACATCATTAAGGCCTGCAGAAAGACCTTCAATGCTCAGAAAATCACACATCTTATACTTATCTAACCGTTGACAAAATAATTTTCAGAATTAACTATTTTACTTCCTCTCTAAGAAATGGTTAAGACAGGACAGATCAATCATTCAACTAGAGAAAGAATCAGAGTAGGGTCGTTTCGTAAAGTGTATTAGAATAGTACTAAATTGAATATACTAGTTATGTTGGGATTAGTAATTCAAGAATGTGTTATGCTGGGATTAGATATGTTGGAATCATTTCTTATCCACTGTTTGGTTTGGTGTATTACGGGCAATTTTGTCTTTAATCATGCTTATGCATATCTCTATAATATTGTGTTACTAATATCATGATTTGTTATGTATTGGTTATACACTCTATGATACTAAACACTGTGAATAACTAATATTCTATCAAATAAAGGATTAAATAATACCATGTCTAATACATATATTAAATTCTCTCATACATCCTACCAAACGACCCCTCAATGTTTGTACCTCTAAACTGCTTGTCTCTTCATTTCCATAAAGCACTAGGAGTGGCAAAATGCTCCCTTTTTTTTTTTCATTTCCAACAATTAAAATTAAGGAAAATACACACACATACGTCAAGGAAGAAAAACAGAGTTGATCTACAAATTCTATACATATCTTGTACAAGATATAGATGTATGTAATAATCCTCAATTACAAACTAATTAATTCATTTTATTTCATGCACAAAAGGGCAAAGATAACTTCATGACATGGCACTGAACCTCTCAAGTCATCAATTTCAGAGACCAATCACTACTGTAGTCATCAGATATATATTACCACAAAACTTATTCTAAAAAGTATTTTTGTTATTCAAAAATGGTTGAAATAGAGAAGTACTACTAGGATGTTAAGTGAAAGGAGGATACCTATCAAAGTGAAAAGTAAGTTACTATAAAACAATTGCAAGACCAACAATGTTATGCAAGAGTTAATATTAGTTGCTAAAGTCCGATATAAGCACAAGATGAATGTCGTAGAGATGTGAATGGTAAAATGGATGTGCAGTCATTGAATGACTAGATAAGATTAAAAATGACGACATCAAAGTTGCAAGTAGCACATATTGAGTATAAAATGAGAAAAGACCATTTGAATAGAGCGACATGATCACTGAGAAATCATATAGCCGACCCAAATTACATTCAATTGAGGCTTAGTTGTTGTGGTTAAGACTTTTGCTAGTTGTTCCAGCTTTCAATTGATTGGAGAAGAGGGCATTTTAGGCATACAAGTTTCTGATGGTTTTCAAGCAATTTGTCTGGAGGCTAGTAAGTTGGTACAATGGGACCAGGATCAAAACGTCAGCAGAAGGCCTACAGAAACTGACAGGAGAATCTCCATACTATTGTAACCTCATTTCTTTGTATAAACAATTGTATGGGAGCATAATGAAAAATGCAAATAATAATACTAATAATATTTGTATAATAAAATCCAATATTTATGTTCAAATTGTTGATATGACTAGTGTCTGTTACTTGAAACAGAGAACTTGGACCTTTTGGAAAGGCAATACACACACAGCCTGTTAAAGACAGAAATGTTCCATACCTCCCCCTTCCTTTTCTTGCTGTTTTCTTTCATATATATTTCTGCTTTTCCTCCAAACAGTTTCTATTTAATTTCTAATGCTACTTGGACCTGCCAGTGGCATGGCTCCTGAGTCTTTTTCAAGATTTGTGCAAGTAAAATGGGATTAGCTTATAAACAAGGGTAGATTGATTATATAATTCAGTCAAAGGTCTACCAAAAACAGTTTAACTACCTTCGCAAGGTAGGGATATAATTACGTATACACCATGCTAACTAGATTCTATTTATAAAATTACACCGAGTAATGAGTATGTTGTAGAAAGAGGATCACTAAATAACATAGCCCCAACTCTCAAAGAGTACCCAAACTATCAAAGGACTAGATTGACAAACTTGGAAACTATAGTTCAAATTCCACTAGAAACGGTGGCAGGTGAATTCTCCCACTTGCCCAAACTTTCTGTAAAGAATTACCATAAAGTTGTGTTGAGTGGCAAAGGGGTGGGTTGGATAGAATATGGACGGATCAAAAATGGATTAAATAAAAATAGATAAAATATTCAATCCAACTCTATTTAACACAGATAGAAAATGGGTTAATCGATGGATATTATAAATTTGATTCATTTTTAAAAAATCAAATATCCAACTTGTATCTAATGGATCGGATTGGATGGGATTACTCGTTTTTTAAACCATTTTACCTGCCCTAGTTGTACTGGTGAAAGGTATAAAACATTAGTGTAAATTGACTCGGACACCAATGTTACCAAAAAACTTTAGATCCTCTAATGTCTATTCACTACCAAAGGTCTACAGTTTAGAATATTACTGAATAAAGTAATTTCAATTAATTACACTTAACGGTGTAGCTCAGTGGTCAACGAATTTTACGAATTACGAGATTTCAGACTCAAATTCTAGTAGAAACAAAAATACTAGGTGATTTCTTTCACCTATAACTTTGGTGAATAGAGTTACCTCATGCATGATGCTAGTAGGAGGTGGTAGATATCCTGTGAAATTAATCGACATGCGCAAGTTAACCCAATCCCTGCTATTATAAAAAAGTAGTAATTTGTGTCCATCATAAGCTTCAAATTGATCAAAAGTTATCTAATTAATAATAAGAGCGCACTTAGTATGAGGATTAGATGCTCATCACGAGTTTGAATTCTATCACGAACATAAACTTGATATTTAAGTGTAGAAAAGTAGAGGGATTGATCCATTATCTACTGAGTTTCAAATCGTGCCTATCCTCGGAGGATTTATAAAGAAATAAAAATAAAAATCAATCTACTATTTGGAGTTACACCCCCGACACCTTCTGTTATCTTCACGAGACTGTAGTGTACGTAGGAAGCAAATGCAGTAATCTGTCCCAGAAACTTAGAACTTCATTCCAAAAAATATGAAATTAATTAGTAATACTAAAATACTATCATACAAATATTGGGACAAGGCCATGAGATTTCACCAAAGTTTGAGTTTTTGTAGTATTTGGACATGCAATTTTATCTCGTGATTTGAAATTATGAGATGAAATCAGGATATGCGATTTCATGAAATCTCAAATTCTTCAAAAAGCTTAATTTGAAAATTTCATATCATGATTTCACATTTTACAAATACAAAAATTAACCCACAAATTCATATATTGTATAAAAAATCCATCATTTTATATCTACAAAATTTTTTGCAAGAATACGAAATCATATTCATGGAATATGAACATGATCATATAGTTACTATTGATATTAACCATATTCAAGTTTATTGAAGAATAGTACGCTACAACTAGTGTTCAATTTTATTTTTTTATTGAATTAAAATTCAATCAGTAAATATTGTATTATTCTTTAGAGTAACTTTGTGACAGTGTATTATACTTTTGTTATGAATTTGTGCTTATTTAGTAAAATTGTATAAAGAATTGATGCAATTTGATAGTTTCATAACTTAAGGAATTTTATGTTTATGAACAAAAAATACAACTCAAAAATTCAAATTGCATGTCGAAACAAAAATTCAACTTCATCTCATATGATTTCAAATTATGATTTCTATCTCATATGGCCATACGGACCCTTAATTTAACATTCCTAATTGCAATCTATCCTTGGGCCTTTTCACTCCAACACAAGCAATTTTTACTAAACCAACTAGAAAAGTTCAAAGTTATTTTCATTTTTGTTGTTGATGTGAGGCCAAAAATATATATGCTTATCATTATTTGTCTCAAATTTAATATTTATATTTGTCCTTTTTGAGCATAGATTTTATGGATTGTGCTAAATAGTGTATTTTATTTGTAGGCTTAAATTGTTGTGAAGTTGAAGAAGTTTGGAGCTAAAACGAATTAAAAATGGAAGATTCTAGAAGGAAAATCAAGCAGGCAGCTTAATGAATTAAACTGAATATTATATTATAATTATACATATACATATTCCAATAGTGTGTGTAAATTAAGGGACGTGCCAGAGGTGCCACGTGGCAGAAGGGAAGGCAACAAGAGTTTGAGGCGGTGCAATTCACTCGTAGGGAACCAATTTCCTTTTGGTTTATGATTCCTAATTTGTTTTGGACTCAATTATTTTATTCAGGATTTTCTACATCTATAAATAGTCTATAGAAATAATTATTGGGAAAAAAACACTTTGTAAGGAAGACACTTTGTAAGGAAAAATTGTCAATACTTTTTAGGGTTCTTTTCTTCTTCTTTTTCTTAGGTATTAGTAGCTAAATACCCTTGTTCTGGGGCTGCGGCCATGGGTAATTGTTGAACATCGATTGTTTTGAATTAATGTTGGTTATCGTTTAAATTACTTTTGTATTCTTGTTTTAGTATTTCATGCTTGATCACCATAGAAATAAATCTATTGTCTATTCTTGGACTCGAGAGATAAAGAGGTAGATAGACCAAAGAATGCAAAGAGCTTGTTCTAACTTTGTTTAGATTCGTGTTCAGGAGTGTCGCCCGGACGAACACCTCGCTTGGTTACGAAATAGGATGAAATATAAATGCTCGCCAATTAGGACTGCCTATCTCCGCTCAACAATGTAGTTAGACAGCTAGTTAGAGTAGGCGATTAGAGGACGAGAGATCATGATCATAAAATCAACCCTGTAAATCAGTAATTTGATAACCTTAGTTAATTCATTATATGAGATGCGATACATGAAACCCTATGCATGCTGCAGCCCTGGAATTGTCCCAATCACTGTAAGTTAATCTTAGTATTTAATTCTTGCATTATTTTATTTCTTTTGACATTCTTAAATAAATAATTAGACAAGTATAATTTAGTAAATAGTTAATTGACAAGTCTCTGTGGGTTCGATATTCCGGTTCTTAAAGAGCCACTTATTACTTCTGCGACCACGTACACTTGCGTGTGCAATTGGAAGCAACAGTTATATTTGTGTGATGTTTTCTGTTCTATGATCTAAACCAGTAAAGGATAACTGTGAAAGCTGTGTTATTGCTCAATTCACATGGAAATGTCCAATCATCACCAGGAGGGAAAAAAAAAGGCTCTTAATGGTATCCAACCTTTCACATAACTGTGCAAGTTAAAGGTGCCAGGCAATCAATATTAGTAAATGGCAATAATTATTCAAAAAAATACCAATTACAGGAACAGGTTAAGTTTTCTCCTAAATACTAGGTGTTTGAACATGATTTGGTTGAGATTTGAAAATCGAATTTGTGTTTGGATAAAAAAAACAAAGTTAAAACTTTATTAGTAAAAACTTGAAAAACTTATCAAACCTATAATTCAAACTTCAAATTATATATTTCAAGTTTGAAATTGAAATGATATGGAAATGTTATAAACCAAAGATGATTTGAAATGACCTCCCAATATTATTTTTAATTTTGGAACCAAAATCAATGGTCAAACGGGGTTTGATATAACAGAACTAGCAAAAAAAATTTCTTTGACAAGGCCATATTATTGTGCATCTTTAAAAATATTTCTCACTTTTGCTTTAATGATGGACAAATTGACCGCGCATATTTAAGGAAAGTGTCGTGGTATATGTTATTCATAAATGACATAATTTTGATTGATGAGATGTGCGATGAAATTAACGATAGAATGAAAAATTAGAGACAGACACTAAAGTAAAATCTTAGATTAGAGTCGACGATCAGGAGAAGCAAAAAGCTCGAGCCATTGAGGAGGAAGTTGAAGGGCATGAGTGGCTACGCGCCAAAGTTTAAAGATAAGTTCTACAAAATGATGGTTAGACCAACATAATTGTATGAGACAGAATACTGGCCAATCAAGAACGCCAAACATTCAACATATGAAGGTAGCAGAGATGAGCATGCTCAAATGGATGTGTGGGCATACTCAGAGAGTTATGATTACAAGCAAATTTATAGGGGCAAAATGGGAGTGACCTTTGTGTCGATAGATGAAAGAACCATGACTGAGATGGTTTGAACATATGAAGAGGAAATGCGCTAATAAGGAGGTGTGAGAGGTTGGTTGTAGCAGAAGTTAGAAGAAGTAGAAGTAGACCGAATAAGAATTGGGAACACATGATTAGACAGGACACGACATAGTTTCAGTTTATTGAGGACATAACCTTAGATAGAAAAATTTAGAACTCGAGGATTAAGGTAGAAGGTTAGTAGTTAACAGAGTGTCATCACACTTCATGTAGGAAAGGTAGGGGCTTAGGGGTGGACATGGCACAGTATATACTGAAACCAAAATTTTTGATACCTCTATTTCGATATTATGCTACTTGTATGAATTTTAAAATAATTTGATATTTTGTATGGCATTTGGTTTTTGTTTTAAAATTATCAAAACATCAATTATAATACTAGCTAATATATAGCATAGTATCAATACAAACCTAGTTACTTAAACATATATCTGTGTAATTGATTAACAAATAAAATTGCTGGCACCACTCCATTCAAGCACTCAAACTGATAAAACTTGGACAAATTATAACCTTTTGATCAGTTGATGTGCTGCTTTTTCTAACTTTTTAGCCATTACTTTAGGTATTTTATTCCATCGTCACTAGAATAACAAGAACGCCATTGACACTTAAAAACTCAAGAAATATCTAACCAAATATCTTCAAATAAAATAAAAGGTATAAAGTGCTATCTTCTTATAGGGGACCAGATAGTGCAATAAAATTGGTCTAAAGTAAATACACTGCCATCTGCAGTGTACAACTTTGACACACATGTAGACAATAATTTTGACATTAGACATGTAGGCAATCGTTTTGACTATTTCACCGTGTGAGATATATAATAATTTTGACGCTACATATGTAAATAGGCACTTTGACATACTATTACCTTCCATCATTGAATAATAATTCTGTCGATTAAAACTTAGTGAGAAATCATTTAATATCAATATAAGTTGAATGATTATTCTGTCGATCAAAACTCGGTGGAAATCATCTAATATTTTTTTTTATCTCTTGCATCGTTTTCCCATCATCTTTCTATTCTCTTTTTTGCCAGAGAACAAAAAAGGGACCTTAAGTTTTATAAAATTTTGGATCCACAACTATGGAAAAAAAAAGTCAATGTGATGTAATAATGATAAACTTTTTCCACTTTCACTATATTCATACATTTCATAGCTTCAAGCAGTAATAGCAAGTTTTAAGTGAATTAATTTTTATGCATAGGATAATCTTTAATTTCATCACCAAATAAACTATACATGGGGAGTGCATTAGAACAATTTAACCCTTTTGCAACCGATTGACTAAATTTGGATTCGCGTCGGAAAGTTTCATATTGGAGGAAAAGTCTCCCTGACAAAGACGACTCCACACCCAGAAGGACTCAAACTTAAGACCTCCGCTTAAGAATAAAGAAATACTTACCACTCCACCATGACCCTTATTAGTCTAGACAGTGTGATTATTAAACCCTTACAACACATTAGGATGGCAAATTGAATGTGCATTTATTGTCAAAACACGAATCCCATACTTTACCCACAGATTTCTACACATTGCCACATTGTATGTGGTCCGAATAGAACTAATTGATACTCCCTCTATTTACTTTAAATTTTGTATGCCTCTTAGAAACGAAGGTATAATTTTAGGTTCTAAAGAATAAGTAATTAATATTGACAATAATTTCTTGATATATTAAAAATGAAAATCTAATTTTAGAATCGTGATTATTGTAATAGGTCTTTATCTTTTATACTGTCCTCTTGAAACATCTAGATTTATTTCCATTTAGTATTTAGTTTACGCACAATTTAGCTTATGCACATTTTAACTATTTTATCTGATATTTAGTACCTTCACCTGCAAGTATACCTCATCTTGTATTTTGTTAGATAGCTCATTTATAACTAAGGTGAATAAGTACGAGCTCAATTTTAATCCTGATATAATTCACAATTATGAAAAACTATGTTGAATCAATTGTTACCTTCTTGAAAAAAATAGTATGTTGACTCTCTTGCCATTGTTCTCACAATAGTGACGCCGTTCCTTAATATATTCTTTATGACATTTTTATATTGAATATCAATTTATTTCTTCTTCAACATCGACAAATAACCTTTTTGGGGTACTTTATCAATTTCTTTCACAAATTACAATGTGTTACTTCATACGTATTTCAACTAATTTTATGACGTATTTACTATTTTTTTTATCAATATGTATTAATTAATTTTTTTTATCGAAACTTGAATCAATAAAAAAATTTATTCTTCTGTCCCTATTTTCTTGTCCATTTTTAATTTGGCACACCTATTACGTAAATAATAATTGACATAGTACGTCTACCATTTTACCCCTATAAACTGATAGAATTCCAAAATTAATTTACTCATTAAAGAAGTTCTACCTTTTTCAAAACTATTAACTCTCTAAATAAATTGAGGGTATATTAGGTAAAAAAAAAAAAAATTGATTTGTCAAAAGGGACAAGCAAAAAGTCAAAATTGAACAAGTAAAAAGGGAAAGAGGGAGTATTGAATATTTTTGTCTTCACTAAAATTTAAAATAAAAATCTCATGATCATATATTTGCTTTATAATTTGTCAAAAAGGGACAAGCAAAAAGTCAAAACATCACTATATGCTTCACAAACTTAATATTACTAATTTCATTAGGCAAATACAGGGGTGATAATTGGATGGGTTGAGTTTAATTTGTCTAGGTTAAAATAGGTCAAGACACAAATGGGTCAAGATCATATCCAATCAAACTTATTTCGATCAAAACAGATCAAATAATGAGTAATAATTTTTTTTTTATGACAAGGAAAATCTGTAGACGATGTCATTCGGGTGAGCACAAGATAAAACCTCTCGCTCCTATTCAATAGCTCGCAAACCATACAGGAGAGGTAACCTGCACTAGGCAAGCCCGGTGCGACGAACTCCAACATGGAAGTCCCAACTCCGAACCACTGTCATAATCTACTTATTCAATTTTGTTAGAATGGGTAAAACTTCCACATTTGTTGGGAAATGGACTAGTGGTCTCCTTATATGGACTTGGATAATCATCCCCTCATGAGCTAGCTTTTAGGGTTGAGTTAGGTCCAAATGTCATATCCTTACATGGTATCAGAATCAGGTCAACCCTGTTTAGACTCCCGATCCACGCTCTAGTTGGCGGAGTGTTAAGGGAGGGTAAAAGTCCCACATTGATTGGGGAATTGACTAATGATTTCCTTATATGAACTTGGACAATCCCCCCTCAAGAGCTAACTTTTGGGATTAAGTTAGGTCCAGGTGTCGGTACAAATTTTAATTACTTTATTTGTTCTTTTATAAATTTTAGTACTTCATAAAAAAAAATCATTATTATGGACTATATAAAGATATCAAATTTTAAAAATGACAATTTCTCATGACTCATGAGTCAATTTGACCCACATACATGCCAATTTTAATGGGCTGAAATAGATTAAGCTAATGAATGGACGGGTTATTTGCAATAATCTGTCCAAACTTAAATCGAATTAGCTTTTGGGGTTGAGTTAGATCCAGGTGTCATATCTTTACAAATTTTAATTGCTTTATTTGTTCTTTAATAAATTTTAGTACTTAATAAAAAAATATCATTATTGACTATATAAAGATATCAAACTTAAAAAATGACAGTTTTTCATGATTCATCAGTCAAATTGACCTACATACACGCCAATTTTAATGGGCTGAAATAAATTAAGCTAATGAATGAATGGGTTATTTGCAATAACCTATCCAAACTAAATCGAGTGAACGGATTGAACTTGATTCAAGCCTACAGATACGAGATCTTTCACTAGGATAATTGAACAATGTTTTCCATCAAAATTTGGGAAATGAAAAAAATCACTTAATATATTCATCTTGACTAAAATTTGAACCTAAAATTTCTTGGTTATTAATCCACTTTATTGATCACTAAATATATATTTTCTCCAGATCAATAAACATAACATGCTATATTAGCTATAAATTTTCATCCATCTTCTTTGGCAAGAATAAATGTTAAAAGACGAATAAACATAACCAAAATAATTCTTCGCTAGTCTTATAATGTCACTAAACATACTCAATCGCTCGTTCCTAAAATTTCTATCATCATACCTCTTAAATTTAATGTCACGATAAACTTTGAAATTATAAACTTTCAAAACTCAAAAAAAAAAAAAAGAGTTAATATTCTTTCCATTTCAAAATAAGTGAATTGTTTAGGCAATTTGCATACATTAAGAAAAAAAGTTTAGGATATAAATTGAAAATTACTTCTTCCTTTATCTCTTTTAGTTATTCTCAAACTATTCTTGAAATTATAAATAATTCAAAGTAAATATGTAAATGAAGGAACAAAAAATGGAAAAAAAATAATCAACAACCTTGAACCATTCACATATTTTAAATTATGAAAAAAAAGCCAAAAATTTATTTATTTTGAAACGGAGGCAGTAAATAATTATTTTGAGACTAGTTGTAGCGGAAAGAATCAATTATATTAACCCAAAATCACAAAAAGAGTGGAGAATCATGTAAGTTGCAGGCAGAGACAAATAAAAATTCTAGAAACACATATGTAAGAAATGCAATTCATTATTAAAAAATAGAGATAAACAACAACAATAATTATATATTATATATTTAAAAAAATAGAATTAAAGGTAAGAAAGAGAAGAGACCTGAGTGGTGTTGGATAACATCAAATAGAGAAAAAGATGGAATTTGCTTCCTTTTTTTCTCTCTCTCTTCTCTTTGTAAATCTGATCTGATCTGAACAGGAAACCTGATTCCACCAATCATCTTCTTCCTCAGAAAATTGGCCAATTAGATTCTTCCACTAAATACATCAACAAAACTCTATCCTTTTCTTCTTTCGATTCCATTCACACCGTTGCCGTTTTTCCCTCTCTTATCTTCTTATCCGATTAATCAAAGCTCAGCGCACCACACCCCGCCGAAGCAAATGTAAGAGAGCGAAGAACTTGGAGTATTTACTTTCTAGGTCATTCATTT
The DNA here is from genome assembly GCA_018342035.1 of Solanum appendiculatum. Lineage (NCBI taxonomy): Eukaryota > Viridiplantae > Streptophyta > Magnoliopsida > Solanales > Solanaceae > Solanum > Solanum appendiculatum. The sequence continues at coordinate 639,269 of JAGDQO010000472.1, forward strand.
CCTTTGTTGTTTTAAAAAGGGTGAAAAGTGTACCCGAGCACGTTTTAACCAGAAATTAAAAAATATGTGGTGTACACACATTCGTACAATGTACATAATACTAAAAAGGTACAATATTATCTATAAATTCTTAATTATACAACCAAGGGGTTGTTTGGTAGATAAATAGTAAATAAGTTATTTAGGTATAAAATTAAAAAAGTTTGATTAACAATACAGAAATTAATACATGTATAAGTTATGAGAAAATTTATATATAATTTTATGTATAAGATAGAATGTGAAATAACTAATACATGCATAATTAATATATGGATTAAACAATGCACTACTAATCCTGACATTACAAATATTTGTATAATTCTAACCAGCTACCAAATGATTCCTACGGAATTGTTTGATAGTTGATTAGAGTTTTATATATATATATATATATATATATATATATATATATATATATAAGCATGTATTAATTTGGTAGATATTAGTTATACATGTATTAATTAGTTAGTCCACACATTCTATCGTACATAAAATAATTAAACTTCCTCATAACTTAGAGGGTGTTTGGATGGGATTCTAAGTTGATCAAAGTAACTTTTAAATAAGTTTTTGACTTATTAGAGTGTTTGGCAATTATAAGAATAACTTAAAATAAGTCAAAAATAACTTAAAATAAGTTAAAAGTTAAAAGTAGGGTGTCCCCTAGTTCTTTTTTTTAATTTATAAGTCACTCTACTTTGACCAAGAAATTACTTTTTTACCCTTAATTCTTTTATAATGTTAATAACTTTAAGGGTATTTCAGACATTTTGATAAAAAAAGAAGAAGTGACTTTCAACACTTTTTTGCCAAACACATCAACAACTTTTAATTACTTATTTTTAAAATGACTTTAAAGTAACTTTTAAAAAGTTGCTTATTTTAATCCAATCCTAACGGGCTCTTATACATGTATTAGTTATGCAAATTTTTAAATTTCTAAATATCGTTTTGTTTTATATATGAATTAACTTATCTCCCATTTACCTACTAAAAAATTGTATAAGTTATATGAAAATTAATACATAACTAAATTGTTTCTTACCCAGCTACCAAATGATCTCTAACACCACCAGTATGTTTAAAGATAAAATAGAAAATAAAATGTTCAGGAGCATAGGAGAGCTTGTTTGGGTTAGGTGATTCAAAATATATAACTCATAAACATCAAAAGCTAAAAATGTATATATTTAATTATTAAAACTGTTGATGAAAATCACAAGATTACAAATTATAAAAATGTATATTCTTAAAATATTAAAATGCCACACTAACAGAAACTAAGAGTTCTTTGTGAGTTTGAGTCACCAAAAAAGCAAAGTTGGGAGCTCCTAGGCCTGAGGCGAGGGGTTAAAAAAAAACTAATTTTATAGATAAATTTTTTGGTAATTAAAAAAGTATTGAAATTGATTGTAAATCATTTTGTGTGTAGTGAAAAAGTGCTTGATCTATCAAATGATGACTTGTGATAATTGTTGGTACATTGAAGACAAAAGTACATTATTTATAATCTCTCGTAAATTATGTTCGTCTACCTCCTGCTATGTTCAATAATGGTTAGGTAGATTTACAACAAATGTGTTGTCTTTAATACTGAACCTAAAAGAGTGATAACGTATGTCCTTTTTTTTTTTTTAATAAGCTTGATATCAATTAGATAATATATTTTCCTAGTTTGTTCTCTTTATCTCATCTTTTGTGTTAATTTTAGCCCTTATTTGATGTTATATGGCTCTATAATGGGGTTTGAAATAAGCTTTATTTTGCCTGACTCTTCTCTCTTTAACAGCCTTCAATTCATTAGTATTCAAATTAAAGAAATTTACATAGAAATATATATGTCCTTATATTATTTCTTATACATATTAGCCTTACATAGATATAGCCTTGATTAGCAAAATGACATTATGAATTGGTATTATTACAAATAATTTTTAAAAATAATTGAGACTTAAATTTATTTATTTTGAAGATGCTAAAATATGAAGAAAAAAAATTGATTCATTAATAAAAGAAATAAATATAAATTACAACTATAATACATTTTGAATTCAATATATTATACATATTATAAGTATTTTTCAATGCACATGGTGCATATATAATTAATATATTTTTAATATAATAGTAATATATTTAATATTTTTAATAAGAGAAAAAAAATAAAAATAATTCTAATACATTTTGAATTCAATAAATAATACATATTATAAGCATGTTTCAATGCACGTGGTGAATATATAATTAAAACATTTTTAATACAAATGTATTATACGTATTATGTATGAATTTCAAATATTTCAGTACAATTTAAATTAATTTTACGTTGTTAAAAATGTATTATATTTGTTGGAATAACAACAATCGAATTTATAACAATGTATAATATTGAATTTGAATTGTATTATAACTATCGTTTATATTTATACAATTTTAATACAACTTTAATACATATATTTTAGAGCTCCAACTCGTCTTTTTGGGTAAATCTCCATTACTAGATCACCGATTGTTTATATTTAATACAGTTTTGATACAACTTTGATAGAATTTTTCAGAATTTCACCTAATATAAACTTTGATTGAATTATATTATAACTATCGTTTATATTTATACAATTTTAATACAGATTTTTTTAGAGTTTCACCTCTTCTTTTTCAGTAAATCACCACCACCAGACCACCGATTGTTTATATTTAATATCGTTTTGATACAACTTTGATAGAATTTTTCAGAACTTCACCTAATATATAACTAAAACATTTTTAATACAAATATATTAGAAGTATTATATGTGAATTTCAAACATTTCAGTTCTATTTAAATTAGTTTACGTAATTAGAAATGTATTATATTTGTTCTGAAATAATAACTATCGAATTTATAGTAATGTATAGTATCAAATTCGACTTTAATACAACTTTAATAATAACTATCGAATTTAATACAGACTTTCAGAGTTTCACCTCTTCCTTTTCGTAATCACCGCCACCAAATCACCGATTGTTTATATTTAATACAGTTTTGATACAACTTTAATACAGTTTTTCAGAACTTCACCTGATATATAATTTTAATACAACTTTAATGTAGATTTATATCAAATAGTTATTAAAGCTAAAATTATGTCATATATGGTAATAAAAATAAAGTTACACGTAATTAATCAAATGAAATATATTATTTATGTAAAAATTCCAAGGTTATTAATTTGACTTGGTTAGAATTAGAAATTTCTTCACCAATTTACGTCCTATATCGACATATTTATTTTTTCTTTACAGAGTAACCACTCAACTATTGCTCTTGATTGTCTCGTCTCAAGAAACTCTCAAAAACTAAATTTCATATTATAAATGAGCTTTGAATATCTATTTTATCAAATCATGGCTTTGGTAGCTTCTTTCCAACATTTGAAATATTTTAATAATATAAAACCATTCTCAAATCACGACAAAGAATTTATCAAGTAGTAATGATTTAAAATTCAAAACATTCAACAAATGTTTTTTCAAATCGTTTAGTTTTCAAAGCTTATACCAACAAATATAAATGATTTAAGACAAATAACACTTCAAAATGAAAATGTTTTCCACAAAAATTGTAATTTTAGAAAATATTTTCTTAAAATATTAGCTCGCACTATCAATAACATTTCCACACTGACAACAATCATTGATCACAATACTTTAGACCTTGAGTAGAGTTTTTTATTGGTGAACTCTTGACCCATTACTCTTTTAACCTATAAATAATTTAATATAATTTACTCTGTCTTTCCTTTAAAACATCAACTTACATCTTTATCCTCAAATCTAAAGCTAATAACATTCAAACATCACCAAATTTAATGAAAACGATTTGGCATCCATTGGTTCATACGACTTTCTTTGCTTATTTCATTTTTTTCTTACGTGCAAAAACATATTTGATTACTAATAAATAATAACTGAATCTAACGAATTAAACTAGGACAATTAAAACACATGTCCTTAGTCCCATATAAATTCAACTGTATCATTTTTTCAGAAAACAAATTGTTTAAAATATAAAAAAATTTATTCTTTTTATATAAATTAAAAGTAAAAGTGTGTATCTCTGCAACTTTAATATTGAATGTTGAAGCCCGATTTGCGGGCGAATTTCAAAAAGTATAGAGATAAATAGATAGCTTTCAACTTATTTTTCCTTGTGAGTAAATTCTCTGAATATCCACGTGGGGTGTGGGACCCTCTAAAACTTCACCACAGAAGGAATATTGAAAAGTCTGCCGGAGCACGGAATCACTTTTGTTGGGGAGTGTTTTATTCCTTAACATGGAATTATTCTTTGCGTTCAAATTTAGTCGAGCTCTAATTTAGATATCGAATATCGAATGAGAAAAAAAATAATTAAATACAGATGCTCTATGCTCTTTTGTTATAAAATAAATAAAATAAAATTGTAATCTATCAAATTCGATTAATTGATATTTATATTATGAAGGTTCATTAGCAGGAAAGCATTTTTCAATTGATATCTTCATTCTCATAACTTAAAGTTTTAGCTGACATGAATTTAGAATTTGAAATTTATGAGTTTTTATGATGATTTTAAGTTGATATTTTTTTTTGTTTTAAATTGTTTGTCTTATATTTCTTTTGGTCATTTAAAAAAAATTACCTCTTTCCTTTTTAACAACTCTTTAGTTTCAACTTTTGCATATGACATATTACTAGTTCCAACTTTGCACATGACAAAATCATTCAAAACAATGTGAATATGCAACTCATATTGATTCATGAGAAATTTGTCTATATATTTTTTTAAAATTTTTTTATTTGATATATTTTTTTATAATCGTAATAGAAAAGATGACATTTTATTAGGTACTCAAATAAATTATTAAAAAATTCAATCTAAAATTTAATTAAAAATTAAATAGATTGTACTATGACTTGATTTTTAACTTATTGCAACCCAACTCACTTAAACAAAGTAATAATTAACTTATTTATTAATTTAACTCATTTTAATATTTTCAAAATCAGTTCAACCCGTCATTTAATATCTCTGAATCAAATAGTATTGTCATAGATAATGAAATAAATCTCCGATTTCTAAGATTCAATGTTGTACAACTAATTTCGTCTAAACATGTGTACGCGTTTAGAATATTGATGACAATGGTTTCTAGATTTGGACTAGAAAATTGTAATGCAATGCTTAGCTTGTCTTTCAAACTTGGAACTTGGACAGAATCTCTGCTAATAAGTCAAGCATAAAATTGATTAGATTTTTTAATTAAAATATTAGTTAAAATTTATACAATTTAATTTTGAATAAGCAAAACGTAACAACTAATTTAAAATGGAGGTCCCTATGTAAAAACCATGGTGAACAGAATTGCTAGCAAGTTTGTGAACAAACTCCCTTGTCATTTTGATATGTTCATGTCCTTTTCGTTAAATAAGTTGCACTAATATTTAAATATGGAGGAACTTTTAAAAATGAATATAATTTGAGCTTGATTAGAGATTTATAGCTATAGTTTGCTTAATTATGATTTATAGCTTCATATTAGGAGGGAGATACGAGCGAGAATGAGAGAAGAAGGGGAGGGAAAAGCGAGTTTTGGAAGAGAGGCGAGAGAGAAGATGAATACATGTTATATTCATTGTATCGGGTTATGTTGTATCACGAATAAAATGGATGTAATTAATTTGAATCAATGTATATAATTGCAACAAGTTGTATTGAGATATATTTGTGTCAAATATATTTATATGTTCCTTGTGTATTCACTATGTATCAATATATTTGTATGTATTTGAAACTGCCTATAGATTTGTTATATTCATTGTATCGGGTTATGTTGTATCACGAATAAAATGGATGTAATTAATTTGAATCAATGTATGTCCTTGTTATACATTTGTATCATGTATATTCTTTCAGAATATACGATGACTACAATATTGTAACTCTCCCTCGCTCGGACATATTGAAAGTCTAAGTATGAAATCAAAGAGGTAAGAAGAGAGATCTCTACTATCTCTCGCTACAATAATAACTCTCCCTCGCTCGGACATATTGAAAGTCTAAGTATGAAATCAAAGAGGAAGAAGAGAGATCTCTACTATCTCTCGCCTAATTTGTGTCAATAATATCTCATCTGATCAACCCTCGGGTCCTTTGTTGCTTATTGAATTTCAATTAAGGCAAGAATACAGAGGATGAGGATGAGCACGGTGAGCGGATGAGAGATTTATGATAAATACATATTACAATATTTAAGTTACTATTAATTTTCCCTTAAATATATATACTTGTTTATGTGCACTCAAAAATTTCCAACTTTTTGTGCAATGTACATAAAATAAAGTTCATATTTGATAGACTCTTATTGTTCGATTCTTTCACTTACCTCATATATAATGAAAATTTACTGCATCGAACTACCATTTATATAATTTGAATATTGAAAGGTATACTTTTTACACCTTTTAACCTCTTTTCTCAACCGTTGAAGGCCAGAATTGTAAGGTCATTGTCTGGTATAAGTGGTGGGTAGGACCATGCCCTAGAGTATAGAGCTGCAAAGTAGAAAGTAAATAGCTTTATTATTAACTTTGGTTATGGCTGTGAATGACAACTTGTAACCAAAATCAATCCCCAACCTAAGGTACACCCACTGTACTGTCACTTTTATTATTTTTTTACTCCTTCTATTTCAATCTATTTTGACTTGACACAGAGTTTTTAAAAAAAAATTGAATCTTATGATTTTAAATTAAAGACATGTCAAATGTATTAGAATATCCATTGTAATCTTGAACATATTATATGAAAAGTTGAAATTAAAAAATTGTTTTAAAAAAAGAAAGAATCGTTAGACTAGAAAAAGAAAATAAATCAAACAAATCAAAACGGAAGGATTATAATCTAATAATGAGAGAGAGGGGGGAATGACCACAAAAGATGGTGATGGCTCATTACCATTATGCATTGAAAAGTTTTACTCTGTTTCAATGCATTGCACTTATTGATACCAATGGCTGTATTTTACCAATTGCATTTAGGGCAGCTTGCAGACAGGCACCACCAAATTCATGCATCCACAACAGTCGAAACTTCTTATTTAAAAATCAATATCAATTTTGAGAGGTTATCCAGAAATAAAAGCGGATTCAAGATTTAAATTATATGAATTTTGGCTCAAAATTCTTGTTTAACTTTTCTTTTTAAAAATGATAATCGTGGTGTCTGCATTAATTTGCGTGCACCTCAATTAGTTTCACGGGATACCTCTCACCTTCCTTCAGCAACATGTACTAGGTAACTCTGTTATATGATCTAGCATGTCCATTTGTGAAATAAAAAATAAAATTTCATTTCTCACCACAATACTAGCTTAGACTCATTTTGTCAAGATAATGATCTACTTCTTCACATTCGCGGTGTAATGTATGCGGTGATTGATTGACAAAAAAATCACGGTATCCACTATCGATCGATATTAGCAAAAACGTTATTTATGAAAAAAGAATTACCTAATTTTTTTTTGTCTTTATTGGGATCATTCCATTATAACTTATTGACATAATACATCAAATGTTCTTTTTGATTTGACCTCATAAGTCATTTATGTTTTCAACTTTGTAGACATTTAAACTTGTATAGAGTTGAATAAGTAGACACACACATTCTACAAGACAATTCACATTCTATGTGGCATCCTACGTGTATTGTGCCACGTAGGACATTGTGTCTACTATTTAACTTTATACTACTTTATTTCTAATACTTATTTGGTGAAACTTTTTAGCATAAAATACATGACATGAACTAAAAATACGAATCTTAATGAACTCGTGATGACAACTTTATCCCGATTGGATTTAGTATTACATTCCAAAATTCAACCAGAAACTACTTCTCTACAAAATAATAAGTAACTTATATTAATCACCAAGGGACAAGAGCAAATTAAAGTAAAAGTGTATGTAATGAAGAAAAGGTATAAGTATGCATGAACTATGATCCAATTCTCAAGAATATATAAAAAACTGCTTAGCTTAATATAAATATCGTGTACGAATAACTATTTATTTACACCTACCACACCACTTCCTAGTAATATGGATGACGCCATTTTGTGTTTTTTACCTAGAAACATGATTGTGATTCGTAAATATACAACCCATTTTAATAGAAAAGCTTTTCTGACGATTTAAAAGTAAATATCGATATTCATATATCATATTCTCTGAATATAAAAGATAATCCAAAAGTAGACTTTCACAAAACATAATACGAATAATCTCCAAAAACTTTTTCACAAAACACAAGTATTTCTCAAAAATATTTTCAAATAACTATGCCACGACCAAATCCAGACGTCAAAGTATGACAAAAAAATTATACAACACCATCGCCTCAGTCCTAAGCAAGTTAAAATCGGCAATATAAATTATCGCAGACTATGTTTGACCAAAAAACTATATAAAAAGAAAAATGTTGAAAGGAAAGACACAAAGTAGCAATATTCTGGTAAATGAAATGTTTACAAGTCCCTTGGAACATCGCTACTGCATGGGGTAGAGCCAAGTAGGACCAATAGAGGTCATCTGAATCCCCTTCGATGAAAATTCTATTAGTTATACATAATTAAAGTTATTTTTTATATATATTATAGTAGATGTTAAACCCCCTTTAATTTTTGCGTATTTTTTGTTTTCATATTTTAAACCCCCTTAATAAAATTTTTAGCTCCCCCGCCTTTGCAAGCTCAAAGTCACTTCATTATCCTGAAAAATCATTCCTATATAATCCATATATATGGCTTGCTCTTGAATGTTTAAACACCCCAGATTAGCAATTCAAAAGCAGCAAAAATTCGATACATATTACAAATCCAAAGAGAGTTTTATTGTACATTTATACACCCAAATATATAAAAGGAATTTGGTAATCTCCTCTGCCGCGGCCCTAATTGTCAGCAAAAGCAGACAAGCAGAAGTTTCGATTCATTTGAGTGTTATGCATTATACATACATGTATTCACCCTCTCGAACTGCATTAGCAGCCCCTTTTCTATCTTCCTCCGCCTCCTTTTCTCGCTCCTTCCAGCTCTCATAGTGACTATCATCTGTGAGCAATTCATGGCGACAAATTGGACAAGAGTTGTGTTCATCCTGTTAAATGAACAGTGAGAATGACGTTGTTATTGGATGGAACAAAATGAAAATGTGGAAAAATTAAATCACAATGGCAAGAATACGATAAGTAGAGGAAGGTTTCACTTTCATACCAGCCATGGCTTCAGGCAAGGAGGGTGAAACATATGCTTGCAGGGCAATTCTTGCATCTTATCATCTACAACTAACTCCTCCCTGCAAATTGCACACTCCGCATCTGCACCAAGCTTCGTCAAGAGCTCATCTGTGACAGTAGTAACTGGGAGGTTTGCCACGACTTCTTTACTGGCAGGTGGTGCTCTCGGGGCAGAAGGACCGTCGTCCAGAATCTTAAGTAGAACAAATTAGAACGTCTTTAGTTCAAGCTAAATTGTTTTGGCCTTAGTAAGACTGCATCTAATTCCCCTATAAGAAGTTTTTCTTTTTTATTTAAATAAAGAAGAGCATACCTCCATGGTAAAGCTTGGTGTAGTGTTAAATAAATTTTTCCATTCAAGAATCTTTTTCCCCAGATAGTTATGTATGTATTAAACAAGTGGTTAGTAACTGAAAACTAAAACAAGCGGGGATAAAATTCATTGTTTAACTCAATGTTTTTTTAGACGGGAGGGGATGTGAGAATGCAGTAACTTTGCCGGTTAGGGAACTACAAATGAAACATCCTTGACTCTCAACTGACTGAAAACTACAGGCTACAGTTGTGTTTAATGCGAGGAGCCGAGGACAAGAGTAGAACTAGAGATACCTCTGGTATTAGATTATCTAGTCTAGCAACCAGCTGCTCAATTACATTGCGAGCATTTTCCGTATCATTAACATTGGCTGGATCACCTTGAGAGGATTCACGAGCAAGAAGTGCTGCAGCAGCAGTGAGAAGATGAGACTGCTCGAGCCAAGCAGGCTGCTCAGGCTCTGGGTCAACAGTAAGATGCCCCTCAAAAAGGAATCCTGAATCAAAATAATAGGATAAATATCAAATATATGCAACAATTTTGTTGGTATACTTGTAGCAATAGGGCACATGGCCGATGTATTAAAAAAAATAAATCATAAAGAGGTCTTATGAGTACTTCTAGTTGAGCCATTTTCTGTTGATGTTGTATTCTGAGATTCATTCTGTACTTCAGCTAACTGCTCTCGTGCCTGAGTAATGCAACTCTGCAAATGTTTCTTCTCAGACGACCCTGACACCAGGTGCTCAGCCTCGATGAATAGCCCAAGCCCAGCATTCCAAAATCCAGGCATTGTGTATCTTGTCTTTAAAATGGTGGCAACCCGACATACAACCATATAGAACTGCAAGCATTTGGAATCAATCAGATTTATTCAGTAGTAATAGAACTTCTTATGCAAGTAAAAGTACTTGTGTAAAATCTTTAAACATTTTTTGACAAGTCTAAGGCAAGTAAAGGCACTTAACAACAACTTAATACTGCCTTGTCAATTCTCACGTGCAGTTCCTTTTCCAAATCATCATCTACAGTTCATGATGAGAAAAAGATTTACACAGATATAAAACAAACTAAATCATACACAATGAGATGACTTTGGGCATGCTAATGTCATTCGCTAGTTACCATATAACATGACGGAAATGACATTTTGCATGTTAGAATCTCCCTCCCACCTGAAGGCTTTGAGGTGAGGTAAAGGTGATTTAAAGCTTTGATAGAGTATTTTTCCCTAAAATATGCTAGCATGGATATTTGATGACTATTACGGACAAAATGAAGAAGCTATATTCTTCGTAACATTAGCACACATATTCCAAGAATCATTTACTTGTGACTAAGAACAAACTAAGAGTAAGAACATATGGGGTTAAATAATCAGTTATCAACATTTGTTGCTGTAAACTCTCTCTCAAAAAAGAATAATGGGTGAAGTAGTGCTTAACAAAAGAACCAGGCACAGAGATAGAGCAGCTGCTAACCAGCCTATACTACACCATTTTCTTAGTTAATGTTTTTCAGAAGGAATACACGCACTTCCCTGTAAATGAGGATCTCCCTGAAATATAGCAATATGCTGGTCATTTTTTCACTACACTCTCTTCTGTGTTAATTAACAATAAGAATATATGGAGTTATGAACTAGTTCCCTTTCGTGGATTGACCTATTTTGAATTCTCTTTTCAAAAAGTTCACTTGTTTAATTTCTTCATGGTGATATTTTTGGGAACTAAACTATCTAATAGTTAGAAAGAAAAAAGTCCCTCTTAATGCATGAAAGGGGTTTCACACTCAGCATAAAAACAACAAAATGGCTCTGCATCATAGTTACATAGACGAGCTAGCTTAATCAATTGGACAGTATAAAAAGCATAGAATAGTCTATGTAGATAAGCTATCTTGTTTTTGTAGTTAAAAAGCAAGATTAAAATCAACAACCTGGTCGGTCATCTTTCTTTTAGGTCAAGCTTATCACGAGGGTGAATGTTTTCCATAAAAAGAACTTCCTAAGTGATATCACCTTCAAATGTTTGATTACTAAGCTGTTGAAGCAAAACCATTTCACATCAATTTGAGAAAAACAACTCACATAAGCACCTACCATTCTTCGTTCCAATCCTGCTCCATATCACCATGTAAACCTTGTTTCCACTATTTGCTAATTATAAAGTCATCAGGTATCACCAATCAACACTCCCTCATCCAGCCAAATGCTAATATTATATTCGACCAAGTTTATGTGCAACCAAACACTAGAGAAGGATATTTCACATTCCATAAAACAAGGCCTGGTTAGGCGGAACCAAGATTTTACTAAGGCGTTGCAAAATATAAAAAAGTAACAACATGAAGAATCCAAGAGGATTCAACATCTAATCATCTACTGTATATACATAAAAAGTTATTTTAACTCTATATAAGGGCGTTCTGGTGAAACCCCTTCCGCTCACTTGGCTCCCCCCTGCTTGGTTCCAAGTGTATATCAATTATGTGCTTAATTTGTTATGACATAAATTCTAGTTCCTCAACCAACTCGTTTATTTTCGCAAACTATTCTCAATCATTCAGCTCCAAGAAGGCCCATGTACACAATCAATTACTTGATTTGTTATGTCATACGCATTTCCTCAATTATCTCATTTATTTTCAAAGCAAACTATTCTCATTTCTCAAAAATTCAGCTCTGAGAAGTGAAACTCTCACCAAGTTTACTTTTTTATAGCTATCCAAACTTATGTATATATACTCAAAAAACGAAATTAAGTAATGAAAATTCCCAGCAGCAGAAGCGAAAATCTAAAAAAGAAAACGATGAATCAACATTTCTCCATTTCCCCCTCATTTTCTGGGTTTCTTTTGGAGGAATTCATCAGCTGGGTAAACGAAAAACCATTAAAAAAAAACTTGGAGGGGAAAGAAGAAGTGCATAATACATAACTGAGCAATAAAAAGGAAAACCCAGAAAAGTTAAGTTACCGAATTACGAAGAGATGGTGAAGCAGAAGAATAGTATTGAAGAAGGAGCGATTTAATAGAGGATACAGCTTCCTCAAACATTTGTTTCTTCCCTAATTGCTTCTGCAATTCTTGAATCTTCTGCTTTAATTCTTCCTCCATTATTGCTTTTGCTTTGCTTAATTCAATTAAACTTTCTCTTTTGGATCATTGCATTGCCATAGATTTATATATATCTTCTTGGTCGCAGTTGATGTCTTGTGGAAGAGGAAATCAACCGGTTAGATTCAAATCGGGTTTTCGGGTCATATGGGTGTTCATCCTCCTTTTTACTAGAGATCAAAATTGTCCCTTTTATCTTTGGTACTAAACATTACTCCGTTCATCCATTTTATATGATTTAGTTTGACTAGCCGAAAAATATAAGAAAGAAATGAAGACTTTTGAAATTTATAATCTAAAATAAGTGATAGAAATTTATGTAATTATAAATCATTTCATTAATGTTAAAATAGATATTTTAAAGGTAAATTGTTACTTAATATAGAAATGTGGAGTGACTAAAAACGAAAAGGGAAAGAGGGAGTAATATTCTTTTTTTGTTGCCAAATTAGTACACTTTTAGAGGGTGTTTAAATTGACTTATTTTAAATAGTTTTTGGTTTATAAGTTTTTATTTTTACAGATGTTTGACAAAGATTAAAAGAATTTTTAAACACTTACCTTTAGGTTAAAAAATGTAAAAATAAGTTAAAAGTCAAAAGTTAAATATGAACAACTTATGAGAACCTTAACTAATGAGAGTTTGACGGACCAAACTCTATGTCATACGAAAAGAAAAGCTCCTAACAAGACCACGTCCCCAACTATCTTAAGGAGGATTGGATTGCTAAACTAAGTTAAGTGGACAAGTTTAGAGGACATTTTATGTATTTTCTCAAAGATTTAGTCTTTAATTGAAAATTTGACCAATAGTTTTTTTCATCAATGATATTGTCATGATCTTATTTATAATTGAGGAACTTTCACATATAACCACTCAAAATATTTTAATTATGCTACATAGCTATAGTTTGATAATTACGATTTGTAGCTACATGTTATAAGGAGAAGAGTGGCTAGCGAGACTGCGAGAGAGAGGAGAGAGGCGAGCGAGAGAGGGCAGAGAGTGGATAGAGGCGAATTGTATTTGTATATCTGTCAAAATAATTGTATATATGTAACTGTTATACATATGTATTTGTATATCTGGCGAGCGAGATTGGGAGAGGGAGGAGAGAGGCGAGCGAGAGAGGGCAATAATTTGTATATTTCGCATCTCGTTTGTATAATTCGCAGGTACGTTTGAATAATTCGCATATTTTTGTATAATTGAGCAATACAAAGTCTGGAATTATACAGATATGATAAAACTCGAAATAACGAATTGATACAAACATAAACATATGAACTTTAAACAGTTATACAAATTATATTATACAAATTACATTATACAAAATCCAAAAACTACACGTTTATACGAACTTTAAAAAGTTATACAAAAAAATATTGAATGTATATGGTGATAAAACTGAAAAACCAAAGGAAATCATCGTCATATACAAATACAAACCATCGTATACAAATACAAATCAAACGACGAATTGTTAGTTGCGAATTATACAAATGTGGCTAATTATACAAACCTGAAATCAGCCCACGTAATTAATGGTTAATTTTAGTCGCGAGTGATAATTATAGCAAACTATGGCTATGATGACTAATTAAATAGTATAAGTTTGTTTAACCGCGTAATTTTCCCTTTATAATTCAATTATGTTTCATAACCGGTCTTGGTTCTACCGATTGAGTTTTAATAACATAAAAGTTTGAAACTTCAGTACCATACTCTGATGGGTTTCACCTATAGAGAATTTTTTGTCCAAATTTAATTTTCGGATTAGAATACGGCTAAATATTGATAATCGCTCTATTTTTCGTATTATAATGTATATCATGTGTGTATATTATTTATATATATCATAGATATGCACATATACATGAAAGATATACATACATATACAGGGGATATACATTGATCAAAATCCCCATTTCCCTCTTTTTACATATCCTCCAAAGAGACCCCACCACAAAGCCACCATAACCACTGGCCATTTCACACTTCAAAAAGAAAACCACAAGAAACGAACTCAATTGATTATAAGACCAAAATGGCTGACAGGAGAATCTCACAACATCGACTTGAATTCTTGAATTTCTAAGAATGATGTGGTGAGCATCTATTGAAAAATTATGGTTACTATGTAAGGAAAATATAAAGTGGAAAATCAATTATTTGCCATGTTTATTTTGGGTAACTTATAACTTTGTTGTATTAATCACCAAATGAGTGTTACAAATCCATAGCTAAGCTCACACAGCTTGCTATCTTACACCTTATTTGGATGGTTGTTATGTGTCGTATTGTATTGTTAGTTTAAATATCAATCAATCCACATAGGGTGTGAACACTCTTTCAGTAAAATGAAATCATTTCATACACTAGTTAACAAAGTGTATTGCCGCTTCTTAGAATGTCCTTATGATTCTTCTTTTTCTTACGGTTTGCAATGCTTTCTTCTTCTTCTTTTGCATTGAATTTGCCTCTCCAGTGCTATTGAGATTCGAACACGCGAGCATTGCCTCATTCCAAGCGTCAGAAATTACTGGGCTATAACAGATTGTTGTGTTAAAGGTGTCCAAAATATAATTATTTAATCATTTCGTGTATTATTTTACTTGTATTTACAATATTTTTTTCCGACAAAGGGTGTCCAATTGGACACCCTGACAACCATGTAGCTATGCCACTGAGCCTCTTCAAATCAAGCTTATTACTACTAATTTGATGATAAAAATTCACTAATCCGATCATTTTTTTCTTCGTTCAATTGGACACCCTGACAACCATGTAGCTTCTTCAAATCGAGCTTATTACTACTAATTTGATGATAAAAATTCACTAATCCGACAATTTTTTCTTCATTGCCTAAGTGAAGGAAGGAAAAAAAAGAGGCTCAGACTGTGTGGAGACCCAAATCTCACTACTATTCTACCACTAGACCACTAGTGACTGCTGTTCCCAAGGTTCAACTTGTCATATTAATTTATTACCATTGCAAATGTTCAAATTTCAAGCTTACTCGGATTTAAAGAATTGAAGTCTAGTTCTAATTCTAGGTGAAGCTTGCACACATGATACATAAGCAGTCTCCTTTACTACAACTTCTCTATTGTCTTCTCTTCTTCTCAAATATACTTGTGATTCATTCAATCCAGATGGAACGAATCACTTTAGCATATACCTGTATGAAGTATATAAGGCTTTTATTGCACTTAATGGAGGTATGAATCTGAATTGTTTAGACATTAGAGCGTTAAGTGCATTTGTTTTCATTAAATTTCAAGCACTTTTTAGGTCTGCATAGGTCTTAATCACTAAGATCTAGAACAGAGTCTTAATATCGTTAAGGGGAATTCTTGTGTGGATTGTGTGATATTCACCATCATTCTATCCGCAATCACCAGTCATAACCACTAACCACTTTTGTCATCACAACCGCCATCACCACCACTAACAACCATTGTCATCACAACTACCATCATTACCGTCGTCTACCACTAACCACCTCTGTCATCACAACAACCACCGTTGATAACTACTACTATCAGATGCTACCACACTTACCTCCTCCATCATTATGATTATATTCATTGCCGCTACCATCACCGTGTCTGTAGCTGCTGCCATCTCCACCACCACTATCAATCACTATCACCACTATAGTCAATTCCTACTATCAATAAACTCCGTCATCACAACTAACACTACCGTCAACTATCGCCATACATTCTTCAGTCTCCACCACCATCACCACTACCACCTCCACCACTACTATCAACCACTACCATCACTGACAATCTCTACTACCAACTACCTCCATCATCATAACTAGCACCACTACTAACTATCACAAATAAACACATCACCAACCACCACACATTCTTCAGCTACCACTATCAACACCGCCAACTACTAACATCAAACAACTTCATCATTACAACCACCATAACACCACTATGAATCGCTACCTTTATGATAGTCACCACAACATCAATTACCTCCACCATCACAACTAGCACCACCATCATTACTAGCACTACCAACAACTATTACCATCACTACCACCACTACAAACTATCTTTGCCATCACTAGCAAGTATAAGTGTTTCATTTTTTTAATCAAATAACGATTTTATTTTATTAATTCTTTTTAAACGTTTAATTAATTTTTATTTGAATTGTATATTTATTTTGTATATATTACTCAATCCGTCCCAATTTATGTGGCACTTTTCAGATTTCGAGATTCAAACAAGTCTATCTTTGACCGTAAATTTTTTATATATCTTTTAAATATTTTGAATTGTCAACTATTGTGACTTATAGTACTTTTTACGTAGTTTATAAATATATAAATTTCATTTCAAAAAATTTGAAGATTCCATGTGCACATTCTCGGTCAAACTTAAGCTGTTTGACTCTCGAAAAGCGAAAACTGCCACATAAATTGGGACAGATGGAGTAATAGATTACGTACATTCAAATATTGAAAATAAACAGTCTTAATCATTCAATATTCAAATTTATTCCATAGCAATGACAAAAATGAAAGGTGACATAGGGTCACCTCGCCTGAGGCCCGTAGCAACATCAAAAGGCTGAGTTGGTTCACCATTAGCCAGAATAGAGTAATTAATTGTCTTGATGCACTTCATTACCCAAGAAGTATACAATTCTGGAAAGCCAAGTGCCAAGAGCATTTGTTTTATGAAAGCCAATTGTATTTCCTTTTACTTATCCGTTTCGTTTTTATTTAAATTGATACGTAAAATTATATGGTAATTGTTACCCATCATATTGTGTTTAAATTGGTATTTACAAATTTATATAAAAAAAGAGAGGCTCAGATGCGACTTTCTGTGTCTGAAATCAGACTATGTGGAGACCCTAATCTCACCAATTGCGCATTTATCATCACAGCACTCGGTATTGCACCAGCCGGGAATCGAACCCGGGTCTGTACCGTGGCAGGGTACTATTCTACCACTAGACCACTGGTGCCTTTTATCTTAAAATTTCAACTTGTTTTATTTATACATTACATTTTTATTGAAAATATGCAAGTTACCATTTCAAATATTCTTGTAAAATAAAATCTGGTTGATCTAGAACTTGCATATAAACAACAACATACCAGTGAAATTCCACAAAGTGAGGTTTAGGGAGGTAGAGTGTATGCAAATCTTATCATTATCTCTTCGGGATTATTTTCGAAGGACCCTCGGCTCAAGCAAATCAAAGCAGTAATTAAACAAAAAATATGACAGCTAATAGCAAAATAACGTGGACCATATATACAAAGAATCATAACAATAATAAAAAGGTGCAGTCATCTAAACACAGTAAATTAAACCATAACAAGTGCAGTCAGTCACCTAGCACTTGCATATAATTTTTTTTGTTTGCAGTTGTAGAAAATATTTGCAGTTTCGAATGCGAGTAGTGGTAGTAAATGGGTGGATTGGGTAAAATTTGGGCGGGTTGAAAATGGGTAAACATAAAATGGGTAATAATTCAACCCGCCCATATTTCATATGGGTAAAAATGGGTTGGGTAATATACAAGTTTACCCATATTTATCCATATTTTCATGAGCAAATAGTACTTTATTTTAGAATTAAACATGGATAAAATGTTTTAGTTTTTTTTTTAGATGAAAAATGTTGAAAATACTTTTTTTAGTTTTATTGTATCATCAAAGTCAAAAAAATTCCTATAACTTTTCAATATAAAATAAATTTATGTAATAACAAGGAAAATGACTTCCCTTCAAATCAACTTATTTTTCTCAAATTTAAAAAAAATGACTTCCCTTCAAAAATTAAGGAAAACATTTTCCAAAACTTTTCTCCAGCCTCAAATTATAATTTTTTTTCTTATCCCACCCCACCTCTACTCCCGACCGCCCACCCAAAATTTTTTTTAGAGTTTATTTTTTTCAAAAAAATTCAATTTCAAGTTTTAACCGTTTTTTACCTCACTCCACCCCCTACCTCAGATCCCCTCTCTAAGCCCCCTACCCCGACCCCCCACCAGCCCCCCTCCCAAAAAAATAATAATTTAAAGCTTGTTTTTAAAAAATATTTTCAATTTCAAATTTTTATTTTTTTTACCCCATGCCATTTCCACCCCCGACCCCCCCCCCCACCCCACATTTTTTTTTAAAAGTTTGTTTTTAAAAAAATATTTTCGATTTCAAAATTTTAATTTTTTAACCCCCCTACCAATCCCCCCGCCCCCCAAATAAATAATTAAAGTTTATTTTTAAAAAAATATTTTCAATTTCAAATATGTCGTCGGGGTTGTGTTCAAGTTCACATGTCGAGGTCATGTCCTAAATCGATTATCGAGATTCGTTTTAGGGTCAAAAATTATTTTTTACTCTCTAGTAAAAACTTAAAAGATATTTTTTAAAAAATATTTTTTATTCATAAATCTAGCACTAAAAACTATTTTCTAGAAAATATTTTTTACTTACCAACCAAACATAAGAAAATAAGTCAAAAGGAAAATATTTTCTACTCACCAACCAAACATGAAAAAATTAGTCAAAAATTCACTTGTTTTCCAGGAAAACATTTTCCTTCATACCAAACACACCCATAGTATATACATTTTTGGAGAGTCAAAGACTTTACCTCTTCAATTATAGAGAAGAATAATTAGAACATAAAAAAGAAGAGAAGTTGCAACGTTTTTAGTGATATCATGAATTTTGAGTGAATAAAAGTTGAAAGCTTGACCAATTTGGCAAACCCATATTTTACCCATGAATACCCATGTTTCTATGGGTCCCTATCTAAAAAGTCACTCAACCAACCTATTAAAATATGGGCGGGTTACCAAAATATGGGCTCATTTTGCCGGCACTAGATTTGAGTCATTTGATTAAAATAAAAGGACCAATAATCTGCCTCATAATCTACATACAATGAGGTTCTTTTTTCTTTAGAGAAATGTTGTGAACCAAGTTAACTCTATAAGGGACTACGGGTTAAAAGTGATGAATGAGATTGGGCCGAGTAAAACATTGGAGTGTTTTATTTGGGATCTAGGCCCAATTAGCAGTTGGTTAAAAGGGAGAGCGGGTTTGAAAGAAGGGGCATGCATATTGAAGAAAAATGGTTGTCCTCTCTTCTTCTTCAAGAGTCTAAGCTTCACATCCCCATTCTTATCTCTATCGTTAGTCACTTGTTATTTCCATTGTAATTCAATAGTTTGGGTATTGCAATTACGATTCTAAAGTTGTAGTTGCATTTAAGTTCCCTTATTAATATAGTGAGCAATTCGGGTTTGTTACATTGGTGCTTTCATTGATCCTACTCCAACAATGGCGATGTTTCTACCTATATTCAGTGGCGACGGCAACCGAGAGAGTTGGATTTTTCGGGCTGAGTTGTATTTCACATACCTTGGCTTCGATGCGAGTGACTGGCTTCCGCTTCCTTCATTCTACCTTGAGGGTGAAGCTCTTGCCTGGTTCAATAGCTTATTTTGCAACAAGCTTTTTTTGGATTGGACGCATTTTAAGGATAAATTTGCTCAGTGTTTTCTCCAACAAACCAACAACGATGTGCTGGGGCGTCTAGCTAATTCCTCACAGGTTCATTTTGACGGTGTTAATTTTGTCCCTATAGTTTCACTATCAGATGTGGTGTCTCCTCTTCCTGCTTCCGGTCGTGTTCCCAAGTCCTCTACGTCTGCATTAGCCTACAACACTGGAAGCTCACAGGCACACCATGTGTTCGATAAATTGCCAATGCAGTATAAATATGTAGAGTTTGTGGCATTGATTACTAAAAACAATGTTGTGGTTGAACCTCTTGAAGACATAGATACACCACAAATTGGGAATGCCAACTCAGTAGAAGCAAATTTGGTACATGAACCTTCTTCCATTACCGAAGATCAGGTGTTCGATGAAATTTCACACTCAACAGTATGTTCCAACATTCATGATCTGAAAGCTATTGTCCATGAGATTGAACACTTTGTACCTCTTGCGGTGTTGCATGATGTGGACAGTTCTAATAATGAGGAGGAGGAAAATTCACACGAAAATGTCGCTTTGTTTCAAAAATCCCCACCATGGAATACATCTGGTTTGCTGGTTTCTTTTGCTTGCCAAGGAACTGTGATATCGAATGCAAGCGCCCGACTCGCTAAAATCGATTATCCATTTACTGATACTTTATGGCTTCGCTCGATTCCCTATTGGCATAATTTCCTTGAAGAAGTTTGTTGGGGTAATCGAAATGAAGTGTCACCTTGCCTTGACTTTCGCTTACGCAAATGCAATTGGGTTGATACTGGGCAGGAGTGTACTCTTTCAGTATTCTTATTTTCTTGTATAGGCGTGCACAGGAAATGCGACAGTCTAGTTGTGTCTATGGGAAGTGTCTTTTTTGGGGGTCGGATAACGGGGTCAAGGAAGGTTTCTTTCAGGGCGTTGCTACACACTTCACCTACTGTGGTACGTGATGAGGTAGAAAGTGGTGCATTGATTAGAGAAAGGATAACAATATCTTTCAAGGAAAAAAAGCTTATTGAAGCTCTATGTCTTGATAACTCTTTTATGAAGAATGAGGTTTCCATTGCGACTAGTGAAATGCATTATGTTGAAGTATATCTTGAAACTGAAAATGGAAAATCTGTTGAGGGATTCAATGGTCAATATAATTTGCTTCAGTTTCCATTTTTTCCAGCTACTAACTTCCTTACTGTAACCATTCCCATGACTGCAGTGGGTCATTATGTCTGGGATCCAGGAACAGGTTTCAAGTTCAGGTCTCTAACAAGTTATACAATGTACAATGTGGAGGAATTGCTATTGTTGGGCTGTGCTGGCAAGAATTTCTCGATTGTGTATTCAAACTCTATGAGTAGAGTGTGGGATCCTGGACAATCATGGTGTGTAAATTCCTACTTCTCCAATGAGTGCTCCATTATCTATAACTACACTCTGTTCACATGTACTTCAATTGCATATACACTAGTCGGATATTATTATGATGTAAAACATGAGGTTTTGGGGGCCAACTTCAAGCACACATCAGTTTTGAATCTTCACTATATGATTGTGCTTGCTACCATGTTACTGGAGTGGAAAGTAATAGTATTAAGGAGTGGATATAGGATGAAGTTTCAGGTTGAGCACCCTTCTGCAGGTTACACACTTTATAGGGTCATTGAGATGGTAGAATGGGCTGCACGCCATAGATTACATCATAGCTTAGGTACTACATTAGTTTTTGTTATCCTCTTGAACAAGTGTATGGTTGCAGGGCAAGTTATAACTGAACTCGATTTGAGAATGTCAGAGAGTATTACTGTAAATAAAAAAAGAACGTGATTGTAATTGGTTGATATCAGTTCCAACGGAGAGAATTGGTGGAAGGCGAGCTTCTAACACTAGTCATCGATATTTCAAGGTGGATATTTCAATTAATAGTAAAGGAATTGATGCTAAGGAAGAATGGAGTGAGAAGGGAATTACAGCTCCTTCTAGTCATATGTGCCTGTTGCTGTTAGACAATATGACAAAGGTCCCTGATGTTGCTGCTAGTAGCACTTCTATAAGTTTGGGTGATATCCTAAAGTGCATTACTCTTTTGGACATATCTCACATTATCAAACATCCTTGCCACGTTATTCTGGAGCTAAGCAAGAAAAATGCAGTCATGTCTAAACTACTCCAAGCTGCCAACCAAATTATGATATTGTTCCTAAAGGTTTTTACTTGCTGTAGCCAAGTTTATAATACTCCCAGTTGCCAGATGATGTTTTCTGATTTGAACCTTGCGGACAAGGTTCTTTTTGGGGGCGGGTGTATTGTTGTTAACCAAGTTAACTCTATAAGGGACTACGGGTTAAAAGTGATGAATGAGATTGGGCCGAGTAAAACGTTGGAGTGTTTTATTTGGGATCTAGGCCCAATTAGCAGTTGGTTAAAAGGGAGAGCGGGTTTGAAAGAAGGGGCATGCATATTGAAGAAAAATGGTTGTCCTCTCTTCTTCTTCAAGAGTCTAAGCTTCACATCCCCATTCTTATCTCTATCGTTAGTCACTTGTTATTTCCATTGTAATTCAGTAGTTTGGGTATTGCAATTACGATTCTAAAGTTGTAGTTGCATTTAAGTTCCCTTATTAATATAGTGAGCAATTCGGGTTTGTTACAAGATATTTGTGTTTTAGTTATTGCCATAAGCTAAAAGTATTCTTGCCATAAGCTAAAAATTATTGAGATCTGAATTTGAAATGGCAAATTAGCTCATATTTAAATAAGAAAATCTTGATTAAGTATTAATTTTCTTCTAGCGCATGTGTTTATGATTACGTGTGAATTAGAAATTGTCCATTTAGAACAAAAGTGCCAAGAAATCTTCTAGTGATTTCGGTATATATAATATATAAAGAACGATTTTGGGTGTCCACAACAATATCATAAGTAGATATTTAAATTTGTATAAAATTGTGACACATGTGTCTACTAAATTAACTTTATACACATTTATGTGTATTTATGAACACCCAAAATTAGAGGACATAAATATCAGTTGATGCTACATTAAAAGAAGTGTTTATATATTGAGTCCAGATGGTGCAAGGTCATGGGCATGCTAATAACATGCTTGTTAGTGTATAGGACAGTCGCTGGAGTTTTGACGTTTGATATAGTAATAATGGTTCCACAATTTGTATTATTTTTGCTCTACATCCCAACATGTTTTGGCAATTGCAGCCTTATTCTAGAGTTGCACATAAGTTAAATTAAGTCCACCTCCAACTAAAATGCAATTTTATCCGATGCTAACAATGCCTTCTTCCTTTGATCTACACATTCACACAACTGGATTGATAGAACCAGAGTCAGCGAAAGACGATGGATGTCTTATACATCTTTTTTGTGATTGCAACAAATTTGCCATGTTTTTTCCTCCCTATGGAATGTTAGTATTCATTTCCCTTGGTACGAAAGTTTATTTTCTTTTTTCTTTTCTTTTCCGTTTCGTTGTTATTTAAATCGGTATGTACTTTATATGGACTTTATATATGTGAAGTTGTGATAAAACGAGGCCTGAAAGTTGTCTACACACAAAAAAGCTAATTACAAGATGGAGAATCAAACCCTGACGAACAAGGTGAACTAGTCAGATTCCCATCTTAACACACTTTTCTCGATACAGTAATAAAGACCCTTTCAAATAAAAAAATTTCAGCAATTACATCAATTCACTTTAGAAACAGAAAAATATCATTAACTATAATAAATTATTCCAAAGTAACAAGAAAAATATCGTAAAAGAATAAAGTGAAAAGTAACAACAAAGTAAGAAAAAAAGAATGAAGAATCCCAATTATTCTACATTTTCCTCCCTGTCTTGTTTTAGCTTTGTTGTAATCACACAGAAGCTTCAATCCTTGGCTGAAAAGAGAATGCACAGCTGAATTTCCTTGAACAAGCAGGCAATTCCGTCCACTCATTTCCATCCAATTTGCACAAGAAATACCTACAACTCTCATCATCAGTAGAAACAGAATCCGAAATGCAGACAAACAAGTGTTCACTAGTTCCTCCTCCTCCGGTACAGTTGATGTCAACTTTCTTGCCATAAAATTCATGTGAAATTGCTGATGGCATTGCCAAAACCTGATTCCAAGTCCATTGTTTTTCGTCAAATTTCCATATTCTGAGACTAGCTGCTTCAAGAAATTCAGATAGCACAACCGCTAATAGCTCTCCTCCACATTCAACTAAGTCGATTGAGTACTCATGATGGAGAGGGAGCAATCTTGGGTACTCGAAAAAGTTCTTTTCAGTAAGATTGCAAGCTACCACTTTCCCGGAAGAGTTCAAGAAACAGAGGATTTCTTGTCCATCGTCTTTCGTGATTGTGGTTATTGAAGAGTACTGTTTACATGGGTTTTTTTGTATTTCAGTTGCTACTACATTCCCACATTTGCTCAAGAAATAGAGCATTCGATCATCGTCTTCTTCTTCGTCATCATCGTCAGTACTGCAGTATTGAGCTGCAGGGCAGGTAGGGGATTTCCTACTCAGAATTGTGGAGTCTTCCCAGCTATCTGTAGTGGAATCATAGATTCTGAATGAAAGATTCGGAATTTCTCCGAAAATTAAGAAGAGTTTATACGATTCCTGAGTAGAAATCATCCCAATGGCAGAAAGGGTATCGGAATAATCCAATAAAGGGAGCTTACGACACGAGGAAGTAACAGGGTTACAAATGAGGAATTCACCATTTTCGCCGTTATGAAAACAGAGTAGCCCACCAGAAGCAGCAACAGGGAGGAAATTCGACTCATTTTGCTGCTTTTCTTCAAGAAAATTAGATGGGTAGGCGAGGAATTTCCAGTTCATTTCAGCAGAATCATAAACAAAGTGTTGTTGATTCTTGAATTCGGCTGATTGCGAAGAATCAACCATGTAGAACCAAGGTTCTCTGGATGGAATTTCAGAGCAAGCATGGTGGAAAACAGGGGAAGCAGCTGCAGATTTCCATCTCTTACTGACTGAACTTAATCTGAGAAAAATTGAAGTTGGAAGCCATGAAAGAACCCTTTCAAGAAGATCTTGATTAAGTTCATCGAGTGGAAAAACAAGATCTTCATCTTCAATTGATTTTCTCTTTAAATTCTTCCTAGAAGCCATGAAAGAGAGAAGGAAAAGGCTAAATTTCTAATGTGGGGTTTGACATTGGAGCAGTATAGATATATAAAGAGGGGAAAGGGGAGGAGGGGTGGAGAGGGGGGAGTGGGGTGGGGTGGGGAAGCTTCGTAAAGGATCTGTTTTTTGTATTTTATTTGCGTTGACAATTGAGTAAAAGTAAAAGTGAGTTGGGAAACACTTTTGGTGTTGAGGATTTGACAAAAGAAGCAGCTTTGGAATTGTGTGTGTTTGGGATATTGACAAAGAGCATCTCATATTCCCAACTAATGTTGGTTTCCTGTTTCTCAATCATTCACTATCTAATACCCACCAATAGTTAATGTGTGTACCAACGAGAGTCGTGATAAAGTGATAAGTACTCATTCATTTTTAATCATATGTCTCGGGATCAAATCTCCTGGGTACGGAGTCGCCATTGTTAAGGAGAGATTTGGTCGGGCTCCAATATGGGTACTGGACATTGGGTGAGAAATAAGAAAAATAGCTGATGGGTGAGAAAAGTTAAATTTATAAAAATAAAATTAAAAACAAGTAATTATGATAGATCAAACTTTTTTTTTCCGGGCTAATTTATAAAACATGAATAGATGAGAGAGTATAAACTATGTGAAGAATAAGAATAAGAGTGAAGATGATAACAAGTGAGAATAAGGGCAAAAATAATAACAAGATCATGAATTTTTTGTATTCTCAGAGCTTGATAATGATGTTTTTTTTACAAGTGAAGATGTGATCCCTTTTCTCATGTGCAAGAGTTTACTTACGGGACAAAAAAGGCTACTCTGCCACCTGAAAAATGCTATGTCTGAGTTTTGACTCTAAGCTCAAGGCTGATTGGTGTCAAGTCGGAGATCGTTGTGAGCATATGCTTCGACCAAGTAATGGACATGGACCTGAGGGGAGGTGGTTCAATGAAAGAAGTGTTGTTGGTCATCCAGTCATAGAATAATTCTTGTTATATCGAGATGCCACTTATGTAAGATATATCGATGGTGTTGACCGTACGATATTGTCAGGTCACAATCATAGATACCATCACATATCCAGTTCTAATTAAGCCAATGTTTTCACGTATCAAATTTCAATTAATTCACCCGATGAATTCAAATTTCACCATATACAAAAAACACTTTCTATTATAAATTTATTAATTCACTAAATTCAAATTTGAAACAATTGATAAAAAATGAAGACACCTTACATGATCAACATTCTTGTAATGAATAACTTGTGATTTTGTCTAGAATTCAAACTAGCTTTTAAGTTTAGTTCCATTCTCAATTATTTAAGGATTTAGGACCGTTGTGTCTAGGACTCTGAACCATAATATATGCAGTTTAAATACGTTATTTGAGATTAAAACCAACTTATCAAACGTTGTAGACAGATGTTGCAGCCTTGTAGGATAACATTCAAATAAATGATATATATATATGGGAGATTCAGTATTTTTATAATTTTTTACAAACTTGTTTTTAGTTATACTATGTCATTTTTATAGGAAAGTTCATTTTTATACATAAATTTTTTTTAAAAAAATTATTTTCTTCAATTCAATTTGCAAATGGTTCTTAGAGATCATTTTTTCATGCTCCATGAGGGCGAAAAAGTGGAATAAAGAAAATTTAAAAAAAGGGAACCAATTCTCAGTATTCCTTTACACATAATTTTGGTTAAATTATTTTCAAAAAAGATTTTTAAAGATGAAGGGGTAAAATTAAATTTGAACGCTCATTTCACTTGAAAAAAATTAAAATTTTATGAGAGGAATCTTCCCAAAAAACTGGTCAAATCAAACTTTCAAACTCATCTAAAAAATATAATTTAAAATTAATTCCAATACACAGCTGAAGAATATTTTTAAACATATTTTTGAAAAAATAAAAGCTATGTCCAAACGGGTTGACCATACTACGTGTTAACAATCCCAACTGACTACTCATTTCAATATAGATTACTGAATTGATTATTAAATATGGTATGATAGAATTGAAATCATATTTCTACTCCAAAATCATCATTGTGAGGAACCCCATATGATGGGAATTTTGTCTCTTCTCTTTGTCATCGAATAATGAAACTTAACCTATTTACAACCCCATGCTCATGTTCTTAACTCCCAATGTGAATTGTCCAATGTATGTAGTTGAGAAAGTATGTCTTACAAAAGACAATTAAAATAAATTATCTAAACAAGCAAAAAAAAAAAGAGCTCACTCTATCCAAAATAATCTATCTATTTTCGATTCTTTACAAAGTTATTGAGAACATGATATTAGGAGGTCGTGGAAAACACATATTAGGATAGAAAGTTTGTACATAATGGAGTGTTGTCTTGCTTTCCTAAGATTTAAGCTTGTTAGCGATTGTCGTTGTATTATCTATATTATTGTAGTTCTTAGATATCTATCATCGTTTGTTTTTTATTGTGCTTCGATAATCATATTCTTTTGTGTTTTTGTTCCTTTCTTGGAGGATTTGCTTTGCTTCCCTAGTTAGTACGTTGCTATGTTTTCTTATTCTTTGTACTTAAATTTGCTACATACTTGAACCGAAGAAACAACCGATCTACCTCCGTGAGGTAATAATAAGATCTCTGCATACATTCTACTCTTTTCATATCCTACGAGATTTGCTTGGGTATATTGTAAAAAAAGAAAAGAAGAAAAGCACATGGGCAAAGAGATAAAAGAGAAGGATGAAATAGTTTATATTAATGTGTCACGAGTGGGCTAAAGAAAAGAAAAAGCTGAAAAGCAAAGGGTAATAAGGCCCTACCATTGAAGGGAACAATAAACTAACGAGGAAAAAGTCCTGATCTCTCTCTTTGTGTGTGTGTGGATGTCACTGTCATCAAGGCGCCGCTCTCTTTTCCATGCAAAAACATCACACACCAAACGCTGACTTGGGGTTGGCGGTGGTTGAGCTATGGGAGGCTAGGGGTTGGTTCACAAAACTCAATGTGTGAATCCAAACTATAAACTTGCTAATCTCTCTGGCATAAACTAATTCAATTTCCCATCTTTCACCAACCATTGACTCTATGTAGAATTTGAAATTTTCAAATGCCACGCTACTTTGAACAGTAATATATGCAATATGTTTAAAAAGGGGTGTCAATATTCACAACGTAAAACTATAATTAATATTTATCAACCATTTTTCTTAAAACATAACCTTGCGCTCTATTATTACTCTGGATGTCACGCTTAATGTTTATACAATTCCTTTTACATATATATACAAATACACACACATAGCTAACGTTCCAATCAAAAGTTCGGATGTCTGACATCCCACCCTTCTACATAGATCTCTGCAGTGACTCTATCTATCAAAAAAGAAAGATTTTGAGATGTAATCGCATAGTGAACATAGAAAAGGGCTTGGTGAAAAAAATTATGCTTAATTAAGTGGTTTATTCGTGACTTAATAAATAAAAAGTCTTTAACTAAATTACCTTTGACTCAAGAAAAGGAGAAAAAATATACTAACAAAAAAAGAAAAGAAGAAAAGGCAAACCTAACATTTGTCAATTCCAGTAAAGCAAACTCTTTGCCTGAAGTTGAGGAATCTATGCCTCGTGTTGAACCTACTTTTCCCCCCTAATATTATACTTGTGTACTTTTGTAGTTGTCTTTTGGTTTTGTCCATTTTTGTGCTTTTAAAGTCAAATACTTAGACAACAGAATCCAAAGCTAACCCATAATTTCTTTTTCCAATTTCTCCCTCTACTATATTTTGTTTGACTTTGGATGCTCGAGGTTGAACAACAACAACAATTTTTTATTAATTCAATTGGAATAAAGCCGTCAATTACGATATCTTTTTTGTCCAAAAAGAATTTTTCTCTAGTGTGGTATACTTCTTCCATACCCCATGTCCCCATTTGTGGGATATTACAAAGGGTATGTTGTTGTAGTGTGCCATACTTCCTCCTATCCAATTTACTATCATTTTTTTTGTTGTTGAGAAACTACGTCATTAGACATACTCCACTATCATATATATTATTATTACTTATATGTTTAAAATATTACGTATTTTATCATTAATTAAGAGTTTTATATCATTTAATAAGGAAGATACACATAAGTACATGTATTTTTGCTACAAGATATACTAAAATAGGGAAAGAGACGAGCGAGATAGTCATGTAACCTAGATACATGTGAATCACACCAGATACATATATCCTATGTATCTAGTGTGATTTGCATGTATATGGAATACCAGATACATAGGAGAATGGCAAGCGAGATGGGAGGAAGGTGAGCGAGATTTGTTATGTATCCAAGATACATGTGAATCCACATGGACATAGTGTATCTAGAACAAATTATACCTAATTTTGAGCTTATGTATCACGATATGCATGTATCTGAGCGTATCTAAACGCACCAAAATCTGATAAGATTCGTAATATTGCAAACTAGAGTGTATCTAAGTAATTAGCTCCTAAACTAGTGGAATTCTGTAAGTTTTTCGTTTTTTGCACGCCTTTTAAGAAGAAATTAATTAATTAAAAAAGTAATTTGATTAAATTATCTTTATTTATTTTTTTGACCTCAATTTAATACTACTGTTTTTTTATCACATTAATTTTTCTCCATATTTATGAAGGATAAAAGTGAAAATTAATAATTACTCATACCTTAGTTTTCTAAAATAATAATTATTTTAGACTATTTAATTTTAATACGGACGACAAGTAACTACATCAAATTAAAGGGAGTATACTGTTTTGGTTGTTCTTCGAGGCCTTTCAGATTGAGTTGTAATTAAGATATTTGGTTGCAGTTGGCTTAATGGATATAGGTGTTGGGAGTGGTAAGAAGTTAATCGGAGCAAGTTAGGGATAAATTGAATATTTTTATAAAAATTGACTCTAAAGAAATTTGTCAAAATATTTTTAAAAAACTTTTCTAAATTTTTTTGGATATGTTATATATAATCATAATAAATATTTTTTTTTATTAGATACCAATATATTGTAAAAAAACAAATAAAATAATTAAAATTTAGTGAAAATTAGGTTGGATTGAGTCTTGGCGTGCTCTATAACTCATGACCCAACCCGTTTTGACCCAAATAAATTTTGGATTGAATTGAGTCTTGACCCATTATGATCCACCTAAATTTGATCCAACCTGCCCAATCGCCGCCCCTTGTTATATCATACACATATTTATGTTATAACTATGTTTTTATCAGGAGAAAGAGGTCTTAATTAGGGCTCTATTTTCACATTATTTAGCACAACTAATCGAATAATCATTGATGGGAAGTGCATATATGCTTTGTTATTCAAGATGTCAGTGTTGTTGTTCTGCACAAATTTGGTTGCCCTTGAGGCAAACTTATTCAACTGGTTGATAGATCAAATGCACAGAGATATTTCCTTGGCAATTGAAGCCTCTGTACAGGACTTTGTTTGGGACGCTCATACGGATAGAGACAAACATGACAACAATATGATCTTTGTTCTAATTTACTCGAACATTGAGGGCAAGGTTCTTTTGAGGGGGAAAAGAAATGTTACGAATCTAGTTATGATGGAAGACTCAATTGATGTACTGTCAAATTACATTTGGAACCTAGTTAAAGGAATGAACATATGTACTAAAGATGCCTATATGTAGAGGAGGAACTATCTCTTTCGAGTTATGCTAAGAGTTATGTTATTTTCTTTTAATTAGCTATTTTGTAATAGCAGGAATCTTCCTTTTCTATTTTCCTTTTGTTCTTTTACCAGCTTGCATTATAATTTCTTTTACAATCAATATAAACCTTAGTTTGTTACAGGATGTCACTCGTGGAACTTGTTTTCCCTACTTCCGTTACTTTCTTCATTTTTAAGGAATTTGTTTTTCTAAAGAAAATGTATTCCAAATACTTTAAACAACCAAACACAAGAAAGACCAAATTACGATTTCTTTTCTATCCTCATTAATTCTCTTCAATTCCCATCCTTCTTTAGATTGAAGAATGAAAATCTTCTCTAATCTATTAGATATTCTTTACTAGGAACTTGGATTTGAGAGGAGATATGGTTCCACCATTGTAAAGTTTAAGCCTCAAGCAAGGTTTCAATTAAACTCAAATTTTTTTGTTAAAAATCTATTGAGAATTGCCCCATTTTGTTGAAAAAAATTCGGAGGACTGAAGTACATTTAGAACTGTTTCAAATTGATTTTTTTTACTAAGAAGACATCATTGTATGTCAGGTGTTATATCTTGTAGAGAAAATGGTCAAATGACCCCCCAATCTATTAGTCAATTCTCAACTACACACTTATATTTCACGGGGGTCCTATTACCCCCTAGACATTTTAAAAGTAGAATATATTTCCCCTTAAAAGGTCACACCCAGATTTGTGGTAAGTAGTGGACTGCACGCGCGTTGCCACGTAATATATACGGTACTTTTTTATATAAAAATATTATTATTCCTTTTCTTTATTTTATTTCCCTTTTATATTTTTTTCTATTCTTTTTCAGCCCGTTTCTTCTTTCTTTTTTTTTTCCTTTTCTTTGGCTAAAATTTTTCTGCCATTGAAATGGAAATTTCAAGTTCCATTTGTAACCTCAAAAATTTTACTTTCCTTATCTTTGTTTGAATTATTTCCAGAGAAGTTCCCAATTTTCTTATAGAACTATTTCAATATGCAATATTTGGACCTTTTCAAAATTAATTTGTGAGTTTCATTACAAGTTGCAAAATCAGTTGAGGAGTATTATTTGAAGCCGAAATAAAATTTATCCATTGAATTGATTGTCAGCCGCCATTGACGAAACTAGCTTCGAACCAGATCGGATAAATCAAATCCCAAAAATTACAAGCACATACAAGAATTTTCATGGGTCTTTTGGGTATTGAATATATGATCAAGAATTTTCCTTGTATTGAAAGTTTATTGAAGAAAATTAGTTGAGTGTCACTGTATTGAGCTTAAATTTGTTTGGATTTGAAAGATTTTGGGTCCAACGAGTTCCTGATTGTGGAGAATAGAGATAAAATTATTATGTACAATTTGTGGTGTATCGATTAATATAATAATGACAATGATTTCAAGATGGTGTAATTTGGTGGCTTCCATTGATGCTCTACTAAGTTGCTATGGAGAAGAAAGCAAATTAGAAGTAGAAATAAATAAGAAAAAAAAAATTAAAATGCATGTATTTACGAAAAAATATTAAAAGTAAATTTTTAATATTTATTTTTTTATCTTCACTCTCTCAAAGAGAGTGCAATACACTCACTCAAAGAGAGTGCAATACATTCACTTTGCCATGTAGGCATTTAAGGTGGTAATAATTTTACTTTTAAATAGTTTAGGGGGTGATAGGACTCCCGTGAAGAATTAGTATGTAGTTGAGAATCCGGTCATAGCTTAAGGGGACATTTTACCATTTTCTCTATCTTGTATATATTCTGTGTATGTCAATTTTTTTATCTTGTGTATACCATGAGTATATATTGTATATATCATGCAGATATCTTGTATATATTCTGTGTATGCACTACAATAAAAACAATTTTTAGCGGCAATAAAAATGCAAATTAACAAAGAGTGTTAAATACTTTACAGGCATTACTTAATTGTCATTGGATTAGATCCAATGTCGCCTCTATAAAGACATTTACAAAGAGTGCTAATTGCCTCTGTAAAAAATATATTTAGCGACAATTAAGCTATTTGTGTTAATTAATTGCCATTAAAGATTATTTTTAATTTAGCGATGTCGTGCAATCTATATCTATATTATATACATGACATATGATATGCACATTTTTTTTTTGATATATAAGTGATACAGATGGGAATGCTCTTATACCACTGAAATTCAATCTGAAGTTCGACCCAATATAAATTTTGAAAGTGGAGTACTACTATAAGCTATTTTAAATATAAGTTTTATTTCGTATATGGATCTTAATTTTCTAACAATATAATTTGCCTAGATAAAGTCTTTGCGGTTGTGTGTGATCGATAATTCTTGCTGGTGACAGTACTATATTCTTATTCTTTAGAAATGTGTGATTGTAATAATGGGTTGCATGTTCACAATTGAGGTGTACCCTGCCCCCATCTTATACACCAAAACTCAAGAGGGAGGAACTTTAGAAAACTATTTTTGATTTTTTCAAATTTCAGAATATGTTTTGCTAATTAAAAATATATGGTGAGTTACTCGTGTATAATATTGATTGTGCTTATGACATAATTGGACGGGTTCATGGAAAATTTTTCCTATAGTTAGTTAATGAACGTCTTGTCTACTGGGAAAATAGAATCAAGACGTGGGTTATGAGTGAATTGGACGGATTGGATTCAAGCAAAAATATATGAACTTCATTTATATGTAACTTCAAATAATACTTCTATTTGAAATTTGATTTTGTCAATTTTAACTTTAAAAATCATGTATTTGAAGCGATGAATATAGATTAAATAAAGATATAAAAATAGCCGATCTCGTAAAATTTTGGAAAAACTATATAATTAGACATACTTCACTACCATATAAACTACTATTATCTATATTTTCAAAATATTACGTATCTTTCCACTAATTAAGAGTTTCTTACGTATCTTACACTTAGATACATGTATTTTTGCTACTAGATACACAAAAATATCGAGAGAGGGGAGCCAAATACATGCGAATCACACTAGATACACACTACATATATGTATTTGTATGATCTGGAGTGATTTCACATGTATCTGGGATGCTAGATACACGGGAGAGAGGCGAGGGAGGTGAGCGAGATTTGCTATGTATCCAGATACATGCGAATCCACTTGGATACAATGTATCTATAACAAATTACACCTAAATTTGACCCCATGTATCTGAACGTATCAGAAGGCATCAAAATATGATAAGATACGTAATATTACAAACTAGAGTGTATCTAAGAAATTAACTTCTTAACTAGTGGATTTATGTAAATTCTCCTAAAACTTTTACCTTGTTATTACTATGAGCTTAATAGGTCAGGTCGATGATTGGGCATATTAATTAGCTAGTTCCAAGAGTCTATCTATCTATCGCATATAGACTTTAAGGCCTCATTTGTTTTCATTAAGTTTAAGATCACAGAATCTGAATGCACATCTAAATATTAAGATGTCAGAATCTGAATGCACATCTAAATATTAAGATGTAGTTTCTAGATCTGAACGCTCAATCATTAAGATTGTTTGTTTTCAATATCTGAATGTGCATAATTTTTTTTTAAAAAATAGAAATTAAACACTATATCAATAAATGTTATAAACCAAACACAGGATAACTTCTTCCAAAAAATTGTTTCAAGAATAAGATTACAACACACCCTAGAAAAAAAGATTAATTTGTTTTCTCAAATAATTTTTTCTCAAGAAACAATGATAACTTCTTCCAAAGAAGTTTTGACCAAAAACGAATTGTGACAAGACGAGTTCTTCATAAATATCAATTCACCCAAGAATATTGTATATATTAAAAATATGAGATAAATACTTATAAAAGATTATGAAAACTTACTTATTCAAAAGAAAAAAAATGGTATTTGGTTGGAAAAGGAGAGGAAGAAACTTGAAACTTGTCCAGAAGAGAAGCAAGGAAGAAGATTTTTTTTTATGAAAGAATACTTATTATTTTAAGGGAAAATTGTGCATTATAACAAACTATTAATTCAAAATAAATGCTATGGCTACAGTTTCATTTAATTCTAATTTGTAGCAAACACATTGCCATTCTTGCCTCTCTCCCGTGAATCTCGCTTGCCACTCTGAGTTCTCTCCCTCGCCTCTTTCAGTTTTATATAAACACAAATGTATAAATTGTGTTTGTGTTTGTATAAAACGATAGAGACTATATATACAAATACATATCTCTCCGTCATATATACTTATAATTATACTTATAGAAATACAATGTACAATTTGTGTTTTATAAAGCAAGAGAGAGATATGATATACAAATGTTTTAACTCGATTCAATTGTATATGAACTCGATTCAATTGTATGCAGATATACAAACACAATCATTATATCTTTCTTTTATATATATATATATATAACAGATATGAGAAACTCAAATCATTGCTGGATCAAACAAAACGAAATTAAACAATAGAAAAACAGTTGGCAATGAAATTTCCTTCACCAAATCTGAACCAAATAATGTGAACAAATAAATCCTTAAAAAAGGCCATTTTACATTTTTACTAAGTTCTATCGAATAAATCTCACAATTGTGCTAATTTGGTAAGCAACAGATACATTCTCATGCATATTAAAATCCTTTCTTAATCACCACAAAGCATGTGATAATATTAATAAGATTCCTTCCTTTTTAATTCGAGATTTTAAGTTTGAGCCTTTGTAATATAGAAATTCTGAATAGGGTGTGTTTCCATTTAAATAGACTTTACGTCACATAAATCTAAAATAATCAGCTCAGTAGATATCGGTTATACAATTCTTATTTGATCACATGAATTTCATGGCCCTCCACTAAAGCACCTCACATTATTTCCTTTTTAATATTGGTTTAAACTCCAAAACTAGAATAACTAATAATAATTGCTACTATCCACTAATTTTAAATATAATTAACTTAATTATCATCATTGTCGTTATTTTGGTGAAGGTAGACATCAAACAACTTGTGACTTTGAAAGTTCAACTTGAAGCCACTTTGAGTCACTCAAATTATGACAGAAAATGTTGGCCAAGTATCACTTATTGTTATTATTATATTTATTGAAAAGATTGATTATTGAATTAGCTGTCTTTTCCCAACTTCCAATTTCTACTTCTTAATGAATTTTTCTATTTCGATGTGATTTAAAAGTCAATATATCTGGTTCTTATTCTGGAAAAAATCTTGTTACCTCCTCTGTTCTTCTCAACATTCCACTTGGAAAGAACTTATAAATCTTTCATTCTTTTCGAGTGTGCACATTTTCTTGATTTGTTAGCATCTTATTGAAATTCCGCGATATGGAGGAGAGGCAATTGTTGTTTGAGAAGTATGAAATCGGGACGTTATTAGGCAAAGGAACTTTCGCGAAAGTTTACTATGGTAAGGAACTCGAAACAGGGGAAAGTGTAGCCATCAAAGTAATAAAAAAAGATCAAGTTCAGAAAGAAGGAATGATGGAGCAAATCACAAGAGAAATCTCTGTGATGGGCCTTGTTCGTCATCCGAATATTGTAGAACTCAAAGAAGTCATGGCTACAAAGTCTAAAATCTTCTTTATAATGGAGTATGTTAAAGGTGGTGAGCTTTTTGCGAAATTAGTGTGCAAGGGCAAATTTAAAGAAGAAACATCAAGAAAGTACTTTCAACAATTGATAAGTGCTGTTGATTTCTGTCATAGTCGAGGTGTTTATCATCGCGATTTGAAGCCTGAGAACCTCCTCCTTGATGAGAATGAGGACTTGAAAATATCTGATTTCGGGCTATCGGCTTTGCCTGATGAGCAGTTGAGTAGAAATGATGGTTTGCTTCATACACAGTGTGGGACACCAGCCTATGTTGCTCCTGAGGTTTTAAGAAGGAAAGGATATGATGGTGCAAAAGCTGATATTTGGTCGTGTGGGGTTATTTTATATGTGCTTCTAGCTGGTTACCTTCCATTTCAAGATGAGAATGTGATGAACATGTATAAGAAGATTTTCAAGGCGTATTTCGAGTTCCCTCCTTGGTTTTCAATGGATTCGAGGCGTTTGATATCTAAACTTTTAATGGCTGATCCGGAAAGGAGGATCACCATTCAAGGTATCATGAGGATTCCATGGTTTAGGAAGGATTTCGCGATGCCACGGGCTTTTTCTATCCAAGATTTTCAAATGTTAGAAAAGGAACAAGAAAATGCTCATGTTGAAGAGGGAATGAGCAGCAAACAAGGAGGGATCATTAGGAAATCCCCTTCATCCCCTGCATTTTTCAATGCATTCGAGTTGATTTCATCGATGTCCTCTGGTTTCGACTTGTCTAGCTTGTTTGAGATCAAAGGGAAGGCTTCATCCATGTTCACTTCAAGGAGCACTGCCGGGGATGTCATCCGAAAAATGGAGAAAATGGCTAAAGTTATGAGGTATAAGGTTTATAGGGTAAAGCCATTCAAGTTGAAGATGCAATGCCCCGAGGAAGGACGAAAAGGGCGGTTGTTGGTCACCGCCGAGGTGTTTAAGGTGGCCCCGGAAGTCACCGTGGTTGAGCTCTCCAAGTCCTCCGGCGACACGTTGGAGTATAACAAGTTTTGTGAAGAGGAAGTTAGGCCTGCCTTGAAGGACATTGTTTGGACATGGCAAGGGACTGGTAATGAAAATGCTGGTGTTGATAACAAACAGGACTTGGAGCAATAAAATTTGGTACATGTGCATTTTCTCCCTCTTCTTTTGTGTTTGTGTTTCGGATCGGCTGATGGAAATAAATCAACAATCGGAGATATTTGTGTTACTTTGTCAATACTGATTTGTACATAAAATGTGTGTTATACTTGACCACTTGGGAATTTGTATTACAAGCAGGTTATTATTTGAAATTGATTTTGAATATTGTTTGCATGTTGTGATTCACTTAATTTCCTCTAGTCAGTCAAGCATAATTAATCCAAACTTTAATATGGACATTTTGTTCATATTTGATATCAAAGCACTTGAGAATTGCTTCCTTTCACTAGCATGCTTCTTATTGTGGTATTAACTTTATCGTCTCATCACACTAAGCTTTAGTTTGTTCATAGATTTTCAAATTGAAATTTGAAATAATAAAGTTGTAGCTTTTGAAATTTAAAATTGTTTGAACATGCATTTTATTTGAAATATTTTTGAAGTTTTTGTGATGGGAAGTTCCGTTTTTTGGGAACTTGAAAATATTTGAATATCATATTTTAAAATCAAGTTTCATGATCAAACAGATATTTGAAGATAAATTTTCAAAGTCTGATTTAAAATTTATGGTCAAACGCTAGCTTAGTAGTAGACTCGTAAACTTTGGTGTTTAAATTTCTTTAGATTCTTAAAGAGTTTAATTAATGTGTTGATGGAGTAAAAATTATTTACATAATTAAGTGAAATAGTATATGATTATATGTAAATCTTTTTATAAACATTAAATGATATAATTAATCTGATAGAAATAGTAAATTAATATGCTATCCCCTCTGTTCACTTTGTGACACAATTACTATTTTCACCGAGTTCTTTTTATTGCGATTATTTAAATTTTTTAAAAATGTTTTGAATAGTCAATTACTGTGATTTGTAATTTTTTTAAATATTTTTTTTAATAATTTCTAAGTATGTAGATTTTATTTTTAAGAACTTGAAGATTTTATATCTGAATTTACATTAAAAATTAAATAATTTGACTCTCGTACACCAAATCTATCACATAAAATGAGATTGAGAAAGTATTAAAAACAGTAACCTATAATACAGTTGGACTTGAAGTCCATGAGATTTTTTAATTTTCTTTTTTTTACTTGAAGTCCATGTGAAGTAGCATGAAGCAGAAATGTAAACAGAGATGAAAATTGTGTAGAGAGAATAAAAATGAAAATATCTGATTTTTCCAACAAAAAAAAGAAGAAGAAAATATTTGATTTATGTATTGAAAAAAAACTAAGTGCTAAATACAATGTATTTCCTCCGTCCAACAATAGTTGTCCACTATACTAAAAATAGTTGTCCAATTTAAAAAATCAAGAGATAATTTACCTTTTGTGTCTATTTTACCCTTACTATTAAATACTATTTATCATCTAACACATTTCTCAAAGCATTAAATTTAATAAAGTCAAAGGATAATATACTAATATTACCCTTATTATTTACTATTTTTTAAGGGGTGGATAGAGGGAGTATAACATAGCCTACTTGATACATCTATGATATCAACTGCCAACCAACTGCTTAACCACTTGCTTGGCTAACTAACCATCTTACTCACTTAACTAGCTAGTGTTTTTGGTATGAAGAAAAATAAATTATTTTATTAATTATTTTTTTGTGTTTGATATGTAAGTTAAAAATTATATTCCGAAAGAATTTGTATGTAATATTATAATCTACAAAGGATGTGGTGTAGCGGATGAGATTGCTTCTCCTATAATCGGAAGTCTCAGTTTCGAGCCTAGTATGAAATAATTCTTGGTGAAAAGCACTTTTCTTGAATGGATCCTACACAATGCGAATTTGGATTAATCGGACTCCAATGCATATACCTATCACAGAATAAAAATCAAAATAATATGTAATATATTATAGAAAAACACTATTGGGATGGAATGTGACGAATGAGGTTTAAGGGTGACGGGAGGTGGAATGGTCAAGGATAAGAGTTTGGAATTTTTGGGAGTGGGGAGAAGATAAAAATCTTTGAAAGGCTACTTATGAAACTTATTTTCTATATTCTCACTAGAAAAGTTATTGTCCGCATTTGTGAGGAATTTGTTTTTCTAAAGAAACAAATAGTTCCATTATTCAACAGAGTCCCACACCCCACATGACTCCATCCACATAAAGATAATGTGGCCTCAACTATTTATTTAATTAAGCAACATCTCATTTTCCATGACAATATGACACCTTGTATTCAAAGAATATTTAATTAAGGAAAAAACAAAAAAACATCCAATTGGAACCAATTTATTGGTTACAAGAATATGAATTTTTTAATTCTATTATTTTGCTAATTTTGGAAGCTAATGAGGTTGCGTATGTCTTTGGAGTTGATTAGTATATGAGAAAATATAGGCAACTTTGAACTTCAATAAACTCTTTTATATATTTGTAGTAAATAACGATCATCTAAACTACCAAGTTAGAAAATATAATATTTTTTTTAATTTGAAAATCTGTTTTTAGTCATGAAAATTTCAAATTTAACTTGAAGTTATACTAATTTAAAAAATACATTTAAGAATGAATATTGTTCTAAATATTTTTTGCTATAATCAAACACAACTTCATCTTTAACTCCAACTCGATAAATTCCAAATAAAATGAAAAATATATAAAATCTATGGTCAAACCCTCCTAAAATATTCTATCTTGTATTTGATTAAATTTATAATTATGTCACTGCTGGTCAAGAGTGTCTACATGAGAGCATAATCTTAATTTTTTTTCTATGGGCTTGAGCACTTGTATATTCTTAATCAACTATTTTAGAGTAAATTTTTGGTTTAGCAAACATAAAAATCATATTAGCGCTCTATAGCTACAATTTTGTTATTTGCACTCCATAGCAAACTCTCAATTGTATAAATTGCAGGCAGTCATCTCGTTTGTATAAAAACGCAATGATTGTATATGTATATCGGTTAGATAATTGTATATATGTAACTACTATGTATATGTATCAATGATTGTGTTTGTATATCTGCATAAAATTTGAATTTGTATACAATTGAGTCGAATTAAAACATTTGTATATCAAATCTCTCTCTCTCGCTCGCTTTATACAACACAAATTATACATTGTAATTTGTATAATTTGTGTTTGTATAAAGCAGGAAAGAGAGAAAGGCAAAAGAGAACTGGGCAGAGGAAGATCTGTATTTGTATAATTATAAGTGTATAGGACGAAAAAAATATGTATTTGTATTTGTATATACAGTTCTCTTTCGCTTTATACAAATACAAACACAATTTATACATTTGTGTTTGTATAAAAATTGAGAGAGGCATACGAGATAATTGAGAGTGGCGAGCGAGATTTATGCGAGAGAGGCGAGAATGGTAAACATTGGCTACGAAATACAATTAACTCAAACTATAGCTATAACATTTATTTTGAATTAATAGTTTGTTATAATGTACAATTTTCCCTATATTTTAATAGGGGATTTTTTTGTTTTTTTCCTTTACACATGATGCATGATATGAGAGCATACACAACACAGGCAGAGACTAATCTACGATATAATGCAAGTACATATAACCTGAAAGTTCAACCTCATACTAGTGTTGCAAAATGTAAATATAAAGATAATATTATGAAACTACACAATAATATTGGAGATCAAATTAAAATTCCTATATAATCTCAAGTAATTTACAATAGCTTGCTTTACAGCCTACAGAGCTATCAAACAAATTAAATACTTAGAAAACTCTATTTTAAGAACTTCATTTTCCAGGAACAAAGTTTGTGGCAAAAGCCCATGCATTGTTGTTAACTGGATCAGCAAGATGGTCTGCCAAATTTTCCAATGGGCCTTTACCAGTGACAATAGCTTGAACGAAGAATCCAAACATGGAGAACATAGCAAGTCTACCATTCTTGATCTCCTTCACTTTGAGTTCAGCAAAAGCCTCTGGATCATCAGCAAGGCCCAATGGGTACCAGGGTAAAGTGGGTCAACAACCTCACCAAGAGGCCCACCAGCAATACGGTAACCCTCAACACAACTTGGCAAGCCCAAATAGCCAAGATGCTTTGTGCATAGACCAAACTTGGGTTGCCCAAGTAATCAAGTCCACCCTCACTGAAAATTTGAGATCCAGCTTTGAGACAGGCTTGGCCTTGGCGGCGGTCTTCCTCACAGTGAATCTTCCATTTCCGGTGAAAGTTTTACCGGCAAATGAAGATGAAGAAAGAGCCATTGTAGAAGTAGAATGAGAACTCTTGAAAACACTTTCTACACAAAAAAATTATAAGAGGAGAGTTGATTTGAGGCTTGAGTTTTATGGGCCTTGCTCCAAACTGTATATATAAAGGCCCAATATCCTTATCCTTGAATATTTCTCATTGGTGGATTCCAATTTGTATCCTCTTGCATTCTTCTTCATTTTAGATACTCAATATGTTCAAAAAAAAATCTAACTCAATGTTGATTTCCTCTCATACAGCCAATACATAGTTGCCACGTGTGATTGTGGAGTATTGCAATATAATATCAACTTGACCAAAAACATAAGAGTAATTCATGGCCATGCAATAGATTACACACTTGTGTAAAATAGGACCACTTGTATGAGTGGCAAATTGGCAATGAGACAAAAATAAGATATTAATAAAAACAATTGGAATTAAGAAATGCAAGTCCAAGGGTCCCTACACCTAATCAATAAATTGAATGTTTGATACTACAAGTCCATATATGTTGTATCTTACTGTATATTTAGTGTATATTACTATATGTCTTATGTATAACTGGATATACAATGACATACACAAAATAGAAAATACATTCAATGTATATTATTATATATCATATTCATATTTTAAAAAGGTGAAAATAACAAGGAGCAATGAGATAGATGACAGAACAAAGTGAATCTGAGTTACTTTATCATATAAAGAAATTGAGAATTTGAATTGTTTTGGACCATTTATTGGAATTAGAAAGCTTTGTTAGCTCAATTCTCTATATTATTTTTTACGCCATCAACAACTCCATTAGATTGAAATCGATGCGATTGATTATTTCTTCAATTTTATTATGGGCTTCTGAATTTTTGATCTTGTAGTTGTAACTGTTTTGTGTGAGAAAGAAGATAAAATTTCCATTTTTTGGGATTTGTTGGAGGTTGTACATATTTGGCTTAAGTTATTTACGATTATTTAAAGTTGTCCACATAATTTATTTAGCCTTATTTATTTGCACTTAATGAAGCTCTTTATCTTAATCATTCAGATCTCAGTTATTAAGTCTTGTATGTTTTCAAGATCGAATATTTAATCTTCAGATCTTAATCATTAAGAGTTTATTTTATTTATAGCCACTTAATGGGTCTGAATGATTAAGATCTGTAACAAAGTTTTAGTATCATTCATTTGTCTATTGATTTTTAATTTTTTTATATTTTTTTTACAAAAGTGACAGTTCACCGCTACTATATCTACTTTCAGCCACCACCCACAACTACCAAGTCAACCACAACTACCAACACTGACTACCATCAATTATCACCATCTACCATCCACAACTATCATCCTCTGCCCAACCATCACTACCGTCAATCACCAAAATCAATCGTCATCACTGTTAGCTATTATTTGCAATCATAGTCACCACCAACAATTATTACATCAACTAATTAACCACTATCGATAATTACCACCATTAGTCATTATTATATATTGCTAATTGTCATCATCATTCACCATGGTCATTAGTTATCAGTATCATTTCATTACTAGTTATCAGTCAACACTACCAACAATCACAATTAATCACTACTGTCAATCAATATATCATAAGATACTACCCACAACCACCATCATCAGTCAACATCATCCCAAATCGACGCATTATAAAATCACCGTTGTTAGTCATCATCAGTCAACACCATCCCAAATCGAAGTATAATCATTTATATAGATATTTGGTTTGATCATACAAATAATATGGTGATGAAAGTAGAATAGAAATTCCAATATGTCAAACCTCAATTTTTTTGAAAGAATAAACCAATCAAACTGAGAAAGAGCAAAATAAGGTACCCCAAACTTAATTCTAAAAATAGTAAAATTTATAAGGTAGATGTGGAATTTGAATAGTCAATTTCACTCATAAATTAAGATGCGTGCAATAATTAATGCATGACAAGACACTTTAAACCTTGATGCGTACACATATATTGAAGTAGCTTTGTAAAATTAAGATATGACTACACATGATTAGGGAAAAAGCATGAGTTCACATGAATTCATACTCCTCCACCTAAAAATGCATGTTAATCATGCCGTCAACGTGGTTGTTATGAAATGGATGAGGAGCCTTTATTGGTTTTATAACTATTGAGGTGAGTAAATGGAGAATTTGTTGGCTAGCTCGTTCAAAAAGAAAAATGTCATGGTTTGCTTTTTGCAAAATGAAAAAGAACACTATCTTAGTAAAATTAACCTCATGTGTTCATTTCACAATTTGAACAAAAAACGTTTAT
The DNA here is from genome assembly GCA_018342035.1 of Solanum appendiculatum. NCBI lineage: Eukaryota > Viridiplantae > Streptophyta > Magnoliopsida > Solanales > Solanaceae > Solanum > Solanum appendiculatum. The sequence goes on from JAGDQO010000472.1 coordinate 683,654, forward strand.
TTTATAATGATTTTATCTTCAAATTTACTGTGGTATTTTTTAAAAAAAAGAAAAGTTCACATTGCTAACATTTATAATAAAATATAAAGCTCAAACTTCCTAGGAAAATGTCACTATACCTACGTCATCCTTTTATTACGTGACTTAAATATATAAAAACTTATTTCAAAATGACTCTAGAAATATCAAAGACTTTATTAGGTGGCCACAAAACACAACTAATAATTGGAAAACAAAGGACATTAGCTCCAAGGTATACCGCGTATGATTTTCCTTTTTAAAAATATCATGTAAGACCTGTTTAAATAAAAAGTGACTTATCTTGTGCAACTACTACGACTTTGTCCTTCTATTGAGCTGTATCTGAGTGGACTAATCATGTCACACTCTCCATTAAAGTCTTTTTTGAAATTATTTTATTAATCACAAGTAACCTTCATCAAATTAGATCTGAGCTTAATTCACATTCATTCTTATTGATCAATATCCCTTTGTATTGTCTAGTTCGGAGTGTGAAATTCTAGTATCAAGAATATATTAGTTTTTGGATCAAACTTACATTTAAAAAATTATCTCAAAGGTAGGAGAATTGTCAAGACCTTATAAGGATTTCGTCCGGTGATCACTCTTATCAACACCTCCCCTCAGCTCGAACCTAGACATTCTTTATACCGCATTGTTCGGTACAAAAGCGTGACATTCAAGAATAGGGAGTATATTCACAACCCCTTAGACGGCCTGAGGGATCTAGCTCTGATATCATATCAAATTAAATTTTTGGCCTAACTTACATCCCAAAAGCTAACTAAATGAAAGGAAGCTTCTTCAAACCTTATTGGGAATCCAACATGAGATTATTCTCATCTAGGATATTCTGAGCTCAAATAGTTTTATTCTAGCTAGTAGCCAGGTGTAGTAGTTATTGTCAATTTACTAGCTAGTTCCATTTGAATTGCCACTCTAATTTATTATATTGTCAATTAAAATCTAGAATAGTTTAACTACTTTTTTCTAATACAAGAGAAAAGTCTTTTGAAGAAAACAAGCAAAAGTCATCAGAAAGGGTGCAAGAATTGAATCATTGTAACATTTACGTCATTTGAGTGATGCAAAAGATGGACGTCACCTCTACTTGCTGTTCACAATCAAAATGAAGTCTTTTTCCACGAAATAACCTAATATATTGGATTCTAGATTCTTACTCTGTCCTTTTTTTTTGGGGATAAAAACCATCCACTCAAACTTTCACCTTTCGTGGTGGATAGGGGTTTGGCTCGGAATATTACCTTATTTATTATTTAAGCAAAAGAATACAAGTGGGGATCAAACCTCACCTTTAGTTACTAGGTGTTAAAGAATGACAATTGTCTCATATTACTGGTTAATAAGATTGATGGACTCCTTATAAGGCTTAGACAATACTTTTCCCTTTGAGCTAACTTTTGCGGTGTGGATTAGACCCAAGACCTAATTTAACATGATATCAGAACATGACTCATCTCACCCAATGTTGAGCCCTTGAAATTGAAATTAAAAATGACAAAAGTCTCGGTAGTTAATGAGATGAATGGACTCTGCATAGAGAGGGAGGGAGGGAGGGAGGGAAGCAAAAGTTCCAATTTAAAGGTGTGTAAGATAGACAAAAGAGACTAACATTTACTTGAAATGGCCTAGACATACTGAAATAAGGCATAAGCAATTCTTGATCAAATAAAAATGAAAATTGACCAAGACTTGAATATAGACTTTCTTGAAAGTACATGTCACTTTCACCAAGTCTTTCTAAATGGTCGAGGTAGTGAAGTCTTTTAATACGCAATTACTAATACTATACTTTTTTTATATACCCTCAATTTCCTTGCACTTTCCCTTCCATCCCAAGACCAAAAAATCAATTTAACTACTTCCACTTTCTCCCTTATAAATACCATCTTACCCAATTCCTATCTTCATTCCCCTCATTAAAAAAACTTATCAGTTCTTTAATAAAACAAAAATAAGAGAGAGAAAAAAAAATTAAAATTAGATTCCACATACACAACTATGGGAAACAAGTCTTTTTTAATTGACCTTAACACGAACCCCTTATTGCACAACATCAATAGAAGTCCGATACCGGTAAGTAGATTTATACTATTGTGGTTGTTGTTTTCTAATTACAATAGTGTCATATTTTGAAAATATGACAGATTACCTGCTATAACATGTAATTTGATTTTTATGCAGCGTGAGACGTTGGATGAAGAATTGAGTAGGATGAGAGAGGAGAACAAGAAGCTAGCAACAATGTTAACAACTTTGTGTGAGAACTACAATTTTTTGCAAACTCATATAATTGAGTTGCAACAAAAATACTCCACTCATGAAGAAGACAATTCAAAATTATTATTATCAAGGAAAAGAAAGGCTGAAGAAGAGTATAGTCTGAATAATTCATACATCAATATTGAAGAAGCATTACCAAAGAGGCCAAGGGAAATCACAACTAATATTTCAACTGTTTGTGTTAAAACTAGTCCCTCCGATCAAACGGCCTCAGTAAGTTCAAAAGATTTTCCAATCATTAATATTCAATCAAACATTTTTATAACAGTCATCCTCTATAACAACATTTCATCATGTCTTTATGGGAACCGATTTGTTAAACTCTTTATAACAGTCATCCTCACAATTGAACACAAACAAAGTATCATCCTTTTCTTAATTTTTTTTTTTTTGGTCTGGTATATACAGGTGGTAAAAGATGGATATAACTGGAGAAAATATGGTCAAAAAGTGACAAGAGATAACCCTTCTCCAAGAGCCTATTATAAGTGTTCATTTGCACCAACATGCCCCGTCAAGAAAAAGGTCAGTTTACTACTCCATCCTCTCCATTTTAATTGTCGTGCTTACTAAAAATAACTGATCCAAAATAGTTGTCATTTCAAAAATTTACTCCGTCCATTCTTATTTGTATGTCATTCTTACTAAAAATAAATAGTCCTTAACATTTGTCATTTCACAAAATCAATACATAAATGACACTAATTTTTCTATTTTATCGTTGTGAGTTATAATTAGCCTTGAAAATATACATTTGATCAAAATAGAAAAACTAAGTAAATAATTCATGTTCATTGGTCAAGTTAATTAATCAAAATAAATTAATTCATGTTCACTGATTGAAAACTTGAGTTCAAAAAAACATTAAATAAGGGTAGAATAGTAAACTTACTTAATTTCTTAATGCACGTGAAATCTAAAATGATGACATATAAATAGAAACGAAGGGAGTAAAATATAATAAATTATTTATTTCCAACTTTACCCTTACTCAATAAATGAAGAGAGATAATGCAATATTAAATTGAAATCAAAAAGAAAATAAGGATAATTTATTCAATTTACCTTTTTCGTTAGTATGTTTTAAAGTACGTGCAAATAAAAACATGACAGGTGAACTTTCTAGAAGGAGTAAATGTTTGGAAAACGATATATTAACTTCAATTTTCCCACCTAACATAGACTATAGAAATCAGATAACATTACTATTTTGTGTTGTTTAAATGAAACTCAATTTATAGGTACAAAGAAGTGTTAGCGATCCATCAATTTTAGTAGCTACATATGAGGGGGAGCACAACCATCCTCAACCATCTCAAGCTGAAATAACAGTGCCATTAGTCAATCAACATGTTACAACAGATCCAACGTTTTTCAACAAATTTATGGAAGACATCAACACAAATTCACTGCAACAACATTTAGTCGAACAAATGGCGTCTTCGTTGTCTAAGAATCCAAGTTTTACAGCTACAGTTGCAACAGCCATCTCAGGATTACTTTTTTGAATATGATTTACACCTTTCAAATGACGCAAAATTATGGTTACTCGAATGGTTTTTGTTGAGAGGGTAAAATGGTCATTGTACTATTGGAGGTTAATTAGCTAGTAAATTAACATATTAGTTGTAGTTTTAGTTAGTTTTTGAGATTTAGTTACATAATGTATTAGTGTATAGAAAAATCATGCGGTATATATTTCCTATTTGCTCTCTCAATCTTTCTTTGCAACTCAATGTTGGGTTTTAATTTGAATCTTTAAGCTTTAAAGATATATAAGGTGTAATCTAAATGAAAAATGGAGGGAAATTTGAAGCTAAAGTTAGGAACTTTCTCCTGCATTAATATGAAGAGGTAAACTTTTGTGTTTATATATAGAAGCACTTCTTTTAGCATTTAAGGAATTGAGAAGAAAGTCTCTCCTTGCGAGTCGCTTGGTTTTGACTTTGGCCAAAAATAAATAAATTCATGATATTATTTATTAATTCACGTAAAATTATTTAAAATTCATGGAATAATTTCAACGAGAAATCCAAAAAGATCATGTTCCTTCTAAACAAATACTTCCTTCCAACCGACATCAAATCTGTTCTGAACAGGCGAGTTTGCACATTTTCAGCCCATATTTTTGGCTATTAATAGCTGTTGGAATTAATGCATTCACACCTTGATGTTTAGTCTTCCAATATTGTCTGTTAGTTTTTCAAGAAGTCTTTTAGGATTTTGTAATACATGTATCTAGTAAATTATGATACATGTATCTAGTCATTTGAGCAAGACCTTAGGCTTTACATTTTTAATAGTATAAATAGAGATGTAATTGATGATTGTAATCATCTCATGTGGTCTTAACTAGCCTATATAAATCTTGAGCATCCTCTAAAGAAAGTATTCTCCTTCTATATTTCCTACAAATTGGTATCAAGAGCAATTTTTCGTTCTTAATCTAGGGTTAGGTGAAGAAAAAATTATGGCATCCAAAACAAATGAAGGTGTTGATTCTTCAGTTGTTCTTACTCCATTTTTTTTTATGGAAATGACTTTGAATACTGGAAGACAAGAATGAGAACGAATCTGAAAGCTGAAGGTTTGTGAACTATTGTTGCAAATGGCTATGAAGAGCCAGAAAACAATAGTGAACTTACAGCAGCAGAGATGAAAAATCTTGAGGCTAAGTATCGTCAAGATGCAAAAGCCTTGAGCAAAATCCAAGGGATCTCAAGAGCGTATTTTGCAAAAATTGCTACTTGTGAGACTACAAAGCAAGCTTGGAAGTCTCTGAAAACTGAGGTGTATGGTGAAGAAAAGGTACGCACTATAAATCTTCAAACTCTTAGAAGAGAGTTTCAAAATTTGAAGATGATAGAATCTGAAAAAATAGATGAATATTGCACAAGAGTCATGAAAATTGTCAATGAAATAAGAAATCATGGTGATACAATTTCTGACCAACAAGTTTTGAAAAAGAGTCTAATTAGTGTCACAGAGAAATATGAGTATATTGTTGTTATCATTGAGGAGAAAAAAGATCTTTCTAAGCTTTTCATCAAAGAACTAGTTTGATCATTTCGTGCACACGCGAAGCGAAGATTTTTTCATGAAGATCAACCCAAAGAGACGATTTTTCAATCCAGAATTAATGAGAATTCTCAAAATTTCTTAAAAAATCAACAAAAGAAGAAGTACAATCCAATCAAGAAGCAGGATTATGATGGTTCTTCTAAGAAGGTTGAAGAAAAAGGTGAGAAAAAATTAGTCTTTTTTGTAAAATTTATAAAAAGAATTTTACAAAAAAGACTAATCACAATGCAGAAAAATGTTGGTACAAAGGCAAGCTCCAATGTAACTTTTGTAAAAAGTTTGGCCACATTGAGAAGGACTGCTGGCACAAGCAACGGGAGCAAGAAAATTTTTGTGAAGAACAGGAGGAAGAAAAGGAAGAAAACCTTTTCTTTGCTTCTCAATCTGATGCTTCAGCAAAAAGCAATGAATGGTATGTTAATATCGGTTGTAGCAATCACATGACTGGAGATTAAAAAGTTTTTCTCTCAATTAATAGTAGCATTATTACTGAGGTGAGAATGGGGAATGGAGCCTTAGTTGATGCAAAAGGTAAATGAACCATTTCAATCAACATAAAAGGGAGCGGTAAACAAATTCAAAGGCTTTTCTCTCAATTAATAGTAGCATTATTACTAAGGGGAGAATGGAGAATGGAGTCTTAGTTGATGCAAAAGGTAAAGGTACCATTTCAATCAACATAAAAAGGAGCGGTAAGCAAATTCATGATGTTCTTTATGTTCCTAACTTGGAAGAAAATTTGCTTAGTATTGATCAACTCATGGAAAATGATTATTCTCTTGTGTTTAGAGATAATCATTGCAAGAATTATGATAAAATTGAGTCAAATCAAGTCATTGTTCAAGTAAAGATGATAAAAAGAAACTTTCCTTTACAATTTCATTACAATGCATTCAAAAATGAAGTTGTAAATGATTCATGGCTTTGGCACAAAAAATTGTCACTTGAATTTTCTTGGTTTGAAGCTTCTCAAGCAAAAAGACACAGTGCAAGGCCTTCTTGAGTTACATACTGAGGTAGATCCATGTGAAAGTTGTATAATGAGAAAGTCACATAGAAAGTCTTTTCCAAAAGGGATGTCTTGGAGAGAAAGTGTACTTTTGGAACTAATCCATACCAATATTTGTAGACCAATGAAGATTCCATCTCTTGGAAGTCAAAGGTACTTTCTAATCTTTATTGATGTTTTTTCAAGAATGACTCGGGTTTATTTCTTGAAAGAAAAGTTAGAAGCATTTGCTGCATTCAAGAAATTTAAAGCCCTTGTTGAGAAGCAAAAAGGCTACAGCATCAAAACCATTCGCAGTGATAGAGGAGGTGAATACACAAGTCGAGAATTTGAAGAATATTACAAAAATGAAGGCATCCAGAAGCAACTTATAGCAGGGTACACTCCTCAACAAAATGGTGTATCTGAAAGAAGAAATAGAACAATTGTTGAAATGACCAGAACAATGATGAATGTGAAAGGGCTGCCAAAATATTTTTAGGGAGAAGCAGTACATACAGTAGTGTACATCCTCAATAGGTGTCCGACAAAGGTATTGAAGGGCAAGACACCAATTGAAGCTTGGAGTGGAATGAAACCTTCTGTAAGTCATTTTAAAATTTCCGAGTGTATTTTTTATGCTCATATGCCTACTGAGAAAAGAATAAAATTAGATGAAAAAAGTCAAAATGTATATTTCTTGGTTATAGTAATGTGACAAAATGCTATAGGCTTCTCGATGTCAAAACTAACAAACTTGTTGTTAGTAAAGATGTCATTTTTGATGAAAAAATAGCATGAAATTGGAACGATAAAAAGGTGGAGAATACTTCTTTCATTTCTTTAGATATGTTAAATCAAGAAGAGGATAAAGAAGATGAAAATGTCCCTCAAGGGAGAGAAATCTCAGATTTAAATAATGAAGAAGCACCTCTAAGAGGAACAAAAATGTTGAGTGATATTTATCAAGGATGCAACTTTGTCGTTGTTGAGCCAGAAAATTATAAGAAGGCAATAAAACATGATGTTTGGAAGAAAGCCATGACAGAAGAAATTCGGATGATTGAGAAAAATAATACTTGGGAGCATGTGACTATACCCAAAGAAAGAAAAGTAAGTCTAAAATGAATTTACAAAACCAAACTCAACGAAGAAGGAGATATTCAAAAGCACAAGAGAAAGGCGAAATTCAATTGCATTATTGCCAGACAGGAGAACAACTTACTGACATCTTCACCAAAGCACTTCCTAGAGAAAAGTTTTCCTATCTTCAAGAACGCATTGTCAAGCAAATGCATTAAGGGGGAGTGTTGGAACTAATGCATTCACACCTTGATATTTAGTCCTCCAATATTGTCTCTTAGTTTTTCAAGAAGTCTTTTAGGATTTTGTAATACATGTATCTAGTAAATTATGATACATGTATCTAGTCATTTGTGCAAGACCTTTGACTTTACATTTTTAGTAGTATAAATAGAGATGTAGTTGATGATTGTAATAATCTCAAGTAGCCTTAAGTAGCCTATATAAAACTTGAGCATCCTCTAAAGAAAATATTATCCTTATATATTTCCTACAATAGTGAGGTGTATCCTCTATTTTTGCATATAATTTTTTAACTTCTTCTGCATATTTTCTTATAAACAAGAATTGAGTGTTTGCGCGACTGTGTAACGACTCATCCCAATCGTTATGAGTAAGCCAATAGTGAAAGAAATTGGACCAGTAAACTTTTCGGGTAGTGACTTAAAAACTTTTGGCTAAGCCAGCCTTAGACGAAATCTAGGCTAGGTGCGATCTAGGGTCATCCGGGAATGGATTGGGTGTAATGTTTAGGCTTGATTGATAGTTTCTTATAGCTGAGACATTAAAAAATCCATAGGGCTTTATGTAATTGAATTCAGGTAAGTAGAACTCCTAAAATTAATCTTGGCGTGGACATGATATGTCGGGATGTCAAAGGAAGAGGTTATGTTGTGAAAAAATGACCTTTCTCGAATTTCTGAGTTTCTAAATTTTTCCCGCTATAGCAGAAGGCCACCACTATAGCGCCATGTGCAGACCACTATAGTGTGGTAAGTTTCGCTATAGCGGCGTCACTATAGCGGGCTAGGTCACTATAACGGAAAAAGTACTCGGGATTTTATGCAAAAATAGCTCCAAAATCTCCAAATTTTTGTACTTATGTTCTTGGAGTTGAGAGGGGCGATTCTGGGCAGTTTGCACCCATTTTTCCATAGAATTTGTCAGTACCTTGTGTATTGTTTCTTAAGCCTTAAAATTTTGGTTATTGCTCTTGGGGAAAGGTTTTGACATGATTCTATGATGGAAAAAGTCCTATGCTGGGAAAGATGATCTTATATTGGCTTGGGGATGGGATTTATTGATGATTTGAGTAATTAATAGGCCGTTAATGATTGATCATTGCTTTTATTATTTGTTTTAGATCAATAACAAGCCAATGCACTTTAAAAGGGGAAAACTTAGGTTCTTTGGAGTTTCAAAAGGCTTGATTCGAGGTAGGTGATGATTGTATGTTTTCGGTTTATGTATGTATGCATGTCTATTGCTTTGTAGTATTATTTGTGCAATGTATGGTAGGGAATACATAGAGAGACATAATAAATGACATCATGTTGATAATCTCATACAATGGACTTGTGGTTTCAAGTGATATTGTTCATTGTGATTGTGATTGTGCATGATTGTTTGTGATTGATGGATGATTTGGGTACTACATCAGTACAATAACTATGGATAGATCGGATACACGCTAGGTACACTAACTATGGATAGCTCGGGTACCACATTGGTACACTAACAGTTTAGACTTTTGTTTCGTGAGAGGAACATGTGTGTGATTGTGGTTCCATGAGAGAACCGAGCCTTTGCATTGTGATCATATGGGACATGCATGCAGGTATTGTTGTTTCATGATATGTGACTGAGAGTCTATGTGATTGATAATTGTTGTTATATGTATTGTTCTTATGTGTTATTGCTTTGTGGTGAACTATTTACATTCATATCTTGGACTGGCCGTGTGATCCTACCAGTAAACTGTGGTTTGTATACTGACACTGCACCTGTTCTTTCCTTGTTGAGTGTCAGGCATTTTTCAACAGCTGATCCGAGAACTCAGTTAAGGGACGTATGACTTTGAATCCAAGGTGAGCTACTCTTTCAGGTTGTCATAGGTTCTCATGCACCTTCTTGTCTTTCCATTCGGACGTAGATACTCTAAGCTTTTGGTTTATGTTTTAGTTTCGGGTCGCATCCCCTGTCTTAACTATTTAAAGTTTTGGTATAATGACTTTCAGTTCTTTGGGGTTGTTTTCTGCGTTAAATATTTTTGGATATCAATTGAGTTTATTGGGACTCAATTCTTAATTGTTTCTAAATTGTGTTTTTATCTATCATGATGAACTTGATTTTATAAACGGTGTTTGGATTTCTTTGGGGTTAGTAATTGGTTCTCCCACCAGGTGGTTTAGTTTGGGTGTCACTCACGACGGTTTAGATTGTGACAAATTGGTTACTGATTTTGAGTTCATCGAAGTTATTGAAATTTGAAGTATCGCTACACCAATAACAACTACCTCTGTTTTATCCTAGAAGAAAGTAATTTATAACCTCTGATGCACTAAGGGGATTAAACTCATTAAGGATAAATAGTAAATTTAACGGTCTCAAATGTTTTTTTAAACAATACCTGATTTCTAGTGCCTCACTAGTTAATTCGACAAAAAATTATGAAATAAAAAGAAAATCGATGAGAATTACACTTTGTATAAAATGTAAAATATGATCTATGTGGATAGAACTTGAACAGAGGATCATTATGAAGGAGCTCATAGAGTGCAATGGGAGAAATGTAAAGGTTTTTCATTCTTTCATGTATAATGAATTCTATAACGAATGATTGAATTGGTGACATTGCTTACGCATTGCATTTGATTAGCACCATGTAAAGGTAGATTCAAAAAAAAATTCAACAAAAATCAATGGAGTGCGAATAAATGGGATCAAAATTACTTTTCATTTTATTCATATAGATGCTTAGGGACCTATGTTGTCTCACTACTACAAAAATGAACTTTAGCGACAATTATTTTGCGGCAATAAGAAAATCGCCGCTAATATATTCATGAGAGGCAAAATATTAACGGCTAATGTATAATGGCCACCAATAAGTACACTTTTAGTAGCAAATCCAAAAAATAGCCACCAAAATGCCTTTTTTTTGAAAAAAAAAAGAAGAAGTTCCGTTTCCTCCAAAAAAATATTTCGCGCCATTCTCCAAATTCTGGGGAAAAAAGAACTCCTAGGCAATAAGGAAAACATTACTAACAAAAAAACCCTCTATACGCTGCTAATAAGGAAAATATTCCTAAAAAGATCTCCCACACACATAAGGATTCTTCATCCTAAATCAATCAGAGCTGCGACGTGCACCATATATTCACTCATAGCAGCAACCTTCCAGCAGCATATATTGAATCGCAGCGGCGACGTCCATCAGCTATAATTCAATCGCAGCAACTACGTCAAGGAACAACAAAGTTTTCAGGTCGGTAGGTCACCCCTCTCCACTCTTCTGTTTTCGTCATGTTCTATTACCCCTGTTGCTCTGTCGTTGAGAATTTAAACCTATAGTTTATTTTCTATTATGTTCATTAATCAGTAATCACACAATAAATGGGAAGAAAAACAGAAAATACACTTGATGAACTAATCAATTTTTAGGTATTAACTGTGATTTCGAAGTGATTTAAGATTCGTAAATGTAATGTTTTTGTGTTTCTGATCTCTGGCTGCTACTATTTTGAATGCAATTGATTGAATCGATTTCTCTGTTAATATATATTAAGACGTGTGGTTGTTATATTAAGGCGTGCGATTGTTAATATATTAAGGCAAGTGGCTTTTAGTTCATCTGTAACTTATAATCATTCAAAAGTTCTATTGTGAATACGAGAACTAGTACAAAGAAACAATTGTTTCGTTTTGACTCGACTTAAGATCACTTTTTTGAAAATTTTAAGTTAAGCGATCACATAGATCTTCTGTTGTTTAGATTCATGTTAGTACAACAATTTTTGTTTAGACTCTATGAGCTCTATGTTATTGAGATTATCCATAACTAGAAGCATTTTTTAAACCTTTTGGTCTCTTTTCTAGTAGGTTTAGCATTTGTCCTTGAATCTTCTATTTAATACTCTTGTCGTTCATTTAATTTTCTGTTTTAGACATTTATTAGAATATGTGTTTTACGGCCATAACACATGAAACATTACCATACCAACAAATGAAATAGTACACCTGAGAGCATCTATGATATGGTTATAACTAACTGGCACCGGGTTAGTAGACCTCAAACATCATCTAGTTATAGATTATATCCCCTCGAAAGGAGGGATCTTTAATGGAACAAACAAGCAGCTTCTAAACACAAGATACACAAGTATCTGAATACATTACGAAACAAATTAAAAAGAGACCGAAGTAAAAAAAACTAGATGGCCAAGCTATTGTTATAAAGTATTGTATTTTGTGACATTAGGATCTTCATCAGTATTAGCCATGGCAAAAATGTGCTTCACAACATCAGCAACACCATAGGCCATGGTTGCTGGAAGATTTCTCCAACTTTCTTTTAACCAGCTTGAGTCGTTTCTTATGTCGACTCCATTATTTCTGAAGCCTTCTCTTTTGTAGCCTAAGCTGCTCCATTGACCTTCTGGTTGTCTTTTATTTAGTTGCCTGAGTTGCTCAAGCTGTCTTATTCTTCGTAGCTTGAGCTGCTCTGCTCGTTTTATCGTACCTCTGAGGAGACTGATACCACTCACTAGAACAATCACAATAGAATCCATAAACAAGCTCTCCAAATGGAATTGTGGTAAAAATCTATATAAGTACTTCTTCCTGTGTTTTTGAGTACGCCTTTAGTGTTTGGACCTGTGGGTTACTGAATTGTTGTTGATCAGTCCCAGACCTAGTGTTGGAAATATCCATTTAATCTTGTTCCCTTTCTCTTATTGCCTGGAATTGAATGCTTGGAATTTGTTGTTTATATGTGTTCAGGATCTTTTTAGCTTCTGATGGGAGTTCCTAAAAGTTATTGTATTGAATCGGCAAGCTGGTTCCCTTCTCTTAGAACATGTGACACTTGGAAATCCCCCCTTGTCTTCCACTCTTTGACTTCTGAACCTCCATACTAATAGCCCATGGACTGTCCCACTCTTCATTAATCAGCTACTTCCACTCTTTGATCTTCTGAACCTCCATACTCTCCAATCAGTGTTTCACCTTCATACCTATTTACTCCATGAGCGTTGCGCAAAAACTGTCATAAACTTGTGTCTCTATTCCAATATGGAAAAATCAAATTATATAAAATTTTGAGCGGCAACTAGTTAGCTACACCCACTCTTTTCAACTTGGTAGAAGTATCGATATTTACAGCTAGCTAGCTTTATTCGATGATGATCCTTTCTTCTTTATGTGTTAAATTTTGTAATGCCAATAGGTCAAGATATCTTAAATGTATTAGCTTACTGATTGATAAGGGTACCTCAACAATGTCAACACCATGGAAACTTAATACACACAGTCACAAATACTTTAAAATTGATAACATGCTTCCAGAAGCATTATATGCTAAAAACAGGATGCGTAAAGATCATGCTTTTTCATTGACAATTGAAGGCATTGATTCCCTTTAGGGCTTCATTGAAAGATACCAAACATGTTGATGACCATCTCCTGTATTGCACCCTACGTACTAATAGGATGGATATTTTATCTGAAATACATTTTTTGATTAATTTTCTCTTTTTTTACTAACGTATTTTCAGCTCCTACAATAATTGCAGAAAACAAAATCATATCTTGAACATCATGAACAATTCTAGAAATAAAAAATGGATGTCTTTTGATAGACTTAGTAAAGAATACTTGGACGGAGTAAAAGATTTTTTAAACCATGCATTTTCTAAAAAACAAGCAGGAGAGAAAATTTTATGTCCTTGTATTGAATGTGTACTTATCCATCAAGTAAATCGAGCTACAACTTATGATCATCTTGTTGTTAATGGTATTATGCCATCGTATGATAACTGGTTTGGTCACGGAGAGTCTCTAAAGGGATCAGACAATACTGAAGTAAATAATCAGAGGCAGTCAACTGTAAGAGCTGATGATATGAGAGGAATGATACATGATGCATTTGGAGGCTTTACAGAGTTTATAGACAGTGACATCAATGAAAGAGGTGAGATAGATCCAAACCTAAAAGGAAATGCTGATCATCCATCTGGAAAGCAACCTCATCCAGAGATGGATAAGTTTGAACGCCTCATGAAGGAGGCAAATGAAGAATTATATCCCGGATGCAAGAAGTTTATCCTTTTTGTTGCACATCTATCGTACAAAATGCATGTTCAAATGGTCAAATGAATCTTTTAATTCATTGCTTGGACTACTGAATGATGCAATGCCTGAAGGATATGAATTGCCTTCTTCTTTCTATGAGATCAAAAGGATGATTGAGGGTTTGGGTTTAAAGTATGTAAAGATCCATGCTTGTCCTAATGATTGCATACTTTTTAGGAAAGAATTTGCCAGTAAGGATGTTAATGAATGTAAAATTTGTGGGGCTTCTAGATGGAAAAATAATGCTAAAAAACTCCAGCCAAGGTCCTAAGGTATTTTCCTTTAAAACCAAGGCTACAAAGATTGTTTATGTCATCAGAAATTTCTAAATCAATGAGATGGCATCATGAAGAGCGCAACAAAGATGAAGTTCTACGACATCCAGCAGATTCTGAAGCTTGGAAAAGTTTTGATAGTAAGTATCCTAAATTTGCCAAAGATCCTCGCAATGTACGCCTAGGATTAGCTTCTGATGGGTTTATTCCATTTGGCACAATGCGAACTGTTTATAATACTTGGCCAGTGATTTTAATGCCATATAATCTTCCACTATGGATGTGCATGAAGCAAGAGTTCTTCATTCTGTCTTTGTTGATACCTGGACCAAAAGCTCTCGGAAATAATATTGATGTATTTTTATAGCCTTTGATAGAAGAGTTGAATGAATTATGGGATGTTGGGATAGAAACATACGATGTCTCTAATAAGGAGACATTTCATATCCGAGCAGCTCTCATGTGGACTATAAACGATTTTCCAGCATATGGTACTTTATCTAGATGGAGCACTTCTGGTCGGTTTGCATGTCCTTCTTGCAACATAAATACTCATTATAGAAGGCTCAAACATGGTAAGAAGTTTTGTTTCATGGGTCATCGACGTTTCTTGAAGTCTGACCACAAATATCGAAATGATGCTAAATCATTTGATGGAACTAAAGAAACAACATGCACCTTGTACAATAACTGGGTCACAAGTGTTGAATCAAGTTAAAGACATAAAGTTTACTCTTGGCAAGTCGAGTGAAGGGGTAAGTGGGGTGATGAATAACACATGGAAAAAGAGGAGCATATTTTTTATGTTCCTTCTTGGGAGTATAACTTGGTATGCCATAATCTTGATGTGATGCACATAGAAAAAAAATGTGTGTGACAACATAATTTATACACTATTGGGTATTGATAAAAAGTCAAAAGACAACTTACATGCTTGATTGGACTTGAAGGATATGAAAATAAGACCACGTTTATGGCCTCAATATCGAGCTAGTCAAAGGACATATCTTCCTCCTATTTATTTCACAATGTCTTTGAAGGAAAATGAGTTATTTTATGAAGTTCTGGAAAATGTCAAGTTTCCACAAGGCCATGCTACTAATATTGCACGTTGGATTCGCAAACGAAAGATATCTGGATTAAAAACTCATGATTTTCATGTTATAATGCAAGAACTTCTTCCTCTTGCCTTGCGGAGATCAACAAATAAGATAATCAGTTCTGTTTTAATTGAACTATGCACATTCTTTCGTGTTTTATGTAGCAAAGTGCTAAAACTAGATGAGTTAAAGTTACTTGAAGAAAAAATCCCAGAAATATTGTCTATTATGGAGAAACTTTTCCCCCCGGATTCTTCATGATTATGGTACACTTGCTTACTCATTTAGCAACAGAGGCTAAACTTGCAGGGCCAGTACATTATCGTTGGATGTATCCAATCTCGAGGTACAAAGAATATCATTGAATCTTTATTGTATTTCTTTAGTTCTTAAATCTTATAATAACAAACTAATAATATCACCTAATTCTATAGGTATTTGGGTACTTTAAAATCATATGTTCGTAACTGTGCATGCCCGGAAGGTTCAATAGCAGGAGCATACATAGCAAATGAGTGTTTGACATTTTACTCACGATATTTAGAGAGTGGAGATTCAAAGTCTTATTGTTCAAGAAAATGTGATGATCAAATTGAAAATGATACCAGTAAAGAAGAATATCTTTTTTCTACTATTGTGGAATCAGATGGTGGAATAGATGTATTTAAGTTGGATGATAAAACATGGTTACAAGCATATAGACATGTGTTATTCAATTGTGAGTCAGAGGTGGTTGAGAATTATAAAAAGTAAGTATTATATCTATCTATCTATCTATATATATAAGTCTTATTTGATAACAAAATTGATAGATATGAGTTATGTGAATAGTGAACATATTGCTGAAATCAAGAGATCACATCATAAGCGTCGTTTGAATCAACATCAACTTGACTGTCTGCATTTTGATACATTTCCAAAGTGGTTCGAGGAAAAAGTAAGTAGTAGGTCTAAGTCATTGGTCAATCGAAATTCTTGTCCTTGTACTTATATTTTATTTATAATTGTATCTTTAAATTTTGTTAGGTAAATGAGTTAGAGGCTACATCTAATATCAATAAGGATGTTAAAGTCCTAGCACAAGGGCCGTCTTTTATTGCAAGACGATTCAATGCATTCAATGTAAATAATCGGTATCGATTCGGAACTAAACAAAGTGAAGAGTTCAAAGAGACACAAAATAGTGGTGTTATGGTTGTTTCAAAGATCGAAAGTTATGCAAGTACAAGTGACAATGCTCCAAAGTCAGCAAATATCACATATTATAGTAGGTTGAATGATATTGTGGAGTTAAACTATTATGAAGAATTTAAGGTTGTCTTATTTAAGTATGATTGAGTTGATGTAACTAAAGGTAGAGGAGTTAAGGATGATGAATTGGGTTTCACACTTGTGAATTTCTCACGCCTGGCAGACGCTGGCAATCGAGAACGTCATGAGCCTTTTATTTTTGCAGAACAAGCTCAACAAGTAATATTTGTTCACGATCCTGTAGTTCATGAATGGTTTGTCCCTAGGTTAATTAAATCTCGAGACATTTTTTATATGGGAGATGAAAATAGTGTGCAATCTGAGTCAACATTGCAAAGTGATGTCACTGACTTGGCTCTCTTAGAAACTGCTTGTGTTCCGGAGTATGAGTGTGATGATTGGGTAAGAAGTGGTGTCGATGGGATAGTAATCGATACGGACTTACATTCTCAAGCTTCTACGAATGATGGTGAAGCTAATGTTGAGGGAGGAAATGACATTGAGAATGAAAGTGATTCTTAATAAGATAGGTGGTACTTATAAAAAATATTTTTTGCAAGTTTATTGAAGAACTTCTATGGATTTTTTTTAACTAGAAATTTACATAAAATTCTTTGTTGCTTTCGATTTTAGTCATTTATAGAAGATACATGTTAGTCAACTATGGATTTTCCATGTCTGAATTAGTTGATGTTTGAACATTTAAGTGCATTCTCTCTGCTTGTCTTTGCTTATATTTTGTTGATTATAGCTCTTGGATTGTGATATGATAAGGTGTTCTTATCACTGGATAACTGTTTTTCCTGGTACACCAGCTTCTTTTATAATTAGAATTATTTTTGTTACTAAGCTGTGTTCGTGTGCACAAATCATTATTTATGTGCTTTTCATAGCTTGAGGTGATGAAGCTTCCTCCTGTTTTTCATGTGACCTGTAATATATGTTTGAGTTAATCTGAACCTAATGCTGCTAGATAGTGGCTTCACTTAAGAGAAGGAACTATACAAACTAGAGGTCTCAACAGATTAGTTATTGAACAACATAATGAAGCTTTGCGACATTATATTGAGCAGCTGAGTGATGGTCAAGATAACTTTGCAGCCCAACCTTATCTTGAGCAATTAATAGATAATCAGAACAACTCTGTATACCAAGTACATGATGGTGAATCTAATGAGTTGAATAGTTTTGTTAGTGGCACGAGGTTCAACCTAATGATGAATCAGGTAATACTATTTTCTCTCTGTATTGTTTTAAGATCTTACTTGCTAGGTGTGTGTGGTTGTATTATCCATCTGCCCTTCTGGATGTGTTTTTTGTTGATATATCTCACAACACCTGCACCTTTAACTTCTTCCCTAGGGCGTGAACTAAAACACCTGCACCTGCAACTTCCTACAACACCTGCACCTGCAACTTCCTACAACACCTGCACCTGCAACTTCCTAAACACCTGCACCTACTGCTCAACACCTGCACCTGCAACTTCCTGTACAATTAGAACAAAAATGGAAGGATAAGTTACAACATGAACTAATATTAAAAAAAGGACTCTGCCATTTTCCATTATGATTGACCCCCTTAAGTGAAGCCTAATATGCAGAAAACATTAGCTTTTTAAGTGCTAGTCTTAGTAGGATGAACAAGTAAAGAAAATCAAGAGATGATAACAGAATTCTCTAAGGACATGGTGAAAGAAAAATAAACTTAAGTCATCCTAAGACAAAGGAAACCCTTATACAATAGCCAGTACTAGGCACTAAAAAGAAGATAGATTTATGTTTGGACAAAGAAAAAATAGTCAATAAAGGTGAGTCGAGCAAAAACAAATCATTTCTATTCAGCTTTAAATGTTTCACTAAAGCCGTACCTACCAGTTGTTTCAGAATAGGTGGAATGATCTCTAAGCTTTTTTACGCTTGAACACACCATTTCTTGGATCATTTTACAATGTTGGATAGACATAAAAGTAAATGGTATGTGATAGCTGTGGTCACACATATCTAGGGGGTATTAGCTAGTCATAATAGTGAAAATGAAACGTATATGGTATGCCACAAATTAAAATTGAGGAGCAATGTAGCAGATGCAGAAATATTTACATCCTTAAAGAAACAATTTTTCAACATAACAGACAGCTAAACACACTAAAATAGGAATATTTTTTCAAACACAAACATTAGTTTTGCCTTTCTCATTATCAAAATAAGTTAGCTTTTCAATAACTTTGTTTTGATAAATCAGGTTACTTTTTCCAATCATTGAGCCTACTTATATTCAAAAAAAAAGAAAAGTCTGCTATCTTCTAGAAACTGAAGTATGCAATAGACAACTCAAAATCTCCTTAATATCTTGAATATGTGAATTAGCTTCACTCCCCAGTTCAGTTTCTTGTAATTTTTACTGTACTGAACCATGCTGGCTCAAGTCTTAATTTGTAGCTGGCCATGTTGGCTGAAGTCTTAATTTGTGCTTCGAAAGTGCTGCTCTCTGGTGATCTTTTCTTTAGTTGTTTGAGCTGCTCAAGCGACCTTATCCTTTGTAGCTTGAGCTGCTCTGCTCATCCTATCCTTGGTTGTTTGGGCTGCTCCACTTATCTTATTGTGCGTTATTCATTTGGCTGAATGAACCATCTCGAAAGTCCCGTTCTTTGCTGCTTGGGCCTTGTCTTTCATGCTTTCCATTGTTTGACCAACATAGTGTTATAATTTGATTTAACCGAATAAATGTGCCTTTAAGGTGCTATAGCAAAGTATTTCCAGATGCTATTAGAATAATCTCCTGTTAAGAACAAATGTAGCATAGTTTCTTGTTGATTGTTAAGAACAAATGCTTGCTGTAAAAGATAGGAAAACTGATGATGCCAAAAGAAAAAAACAAGTAGTTTCCCTCTAATTGTGAACTTTCTTATAGCTCATGAAAATACAAAGCAGGAAAAAGATACACTAATCAGTAAAGAGTCAAGAAATTCAATACAGCTGATGAAATTACAATAACATAAAAAAGATGTAAAGTGGTTTATTAATATTAAAGTGAGTTAGATCCGTGTTTCAGAAGTAATAATGTGGTCCCTTAGGTCATAACTTACTATCAAGTCAAAACTACTGGAAGTGACCTATTACATACCAAGTTTGTGCGATCAACTGTGATAAACAAACCATATGGTTCAACTCGCTTGACTCTGCCAGATATGACATCCCCAACAATCAAATTACTTAGAGCATCTTTATTAGACTTGGGAGCACCAACTGCGCTTGATGTTCTTAGAGTGATTTCAACTCGCTTAGACAATGGCTCCACAGAGACCACCCTGTAGTATAGGAACTTAGTATACGAGAACACGAGGATTGAGACAGTTAAATAATTTATCCAAATTGAGGAAACTTACTTTCCAATGACAAGTTTCCCAACAGGAATTTTTTCTCTGGATTTTCTACATAGCCATCAGACAAGTTTGACAGGAGAACTTTTGCATCAACTTTGCGTGAAAGTATTACGAAACATCCTTTCGGTGTTACATTTTTCACATATGCCTAAAAGTAAAAAATGGAAAAGGAACCTCCACATTACACTTTAAATGGCAGAAGAAGAAAATCAATCATAATTGCAGATGCAGTAACATAGAAAGATTAGTCACACTACTTGTAATATTTTTATACTTTGCATTTCATCTACTGACACATTTCTTTTTTATTTCAGGTCATAAAAACTTAAGTACGCAAATTTCATATGTCGGCAATTTCAAAGACAAATTTGAAGAAGAGTAACAAAACTTATTTGAAGAAATTATTCAATAGGATAGATATTAGTTCGAACAATATAAGTTTATTTGTGTAAGTTGTGACATTCATATTTTGGATCAGTACTTTCTTTTGTTTGTCTAGATTGAAAGAGATATATTTTATTCTATGGATTAATAGTAAGATATATGTTTTTAGCATTAGCCAAATTTTGTTGTTACTATGAGGCTCTCTTTTGCCAACATGTTTGTTGGATTTTGATATATACATTTTAGCGATAAATGTAGTAGTTATTATTAATGGAGGCTAAACAATTGCCGTTATGTGTTATGATATTTAGCGGCAATTCAATTGAAATTATTAGCCATAAAATAGACGCTAAAGGGGCAAACTAAGACATTTTTAGAAGGGATATTATAGCCATTACTCACCATAGTAAAATTGCCGTTAAAAGTACTACCTTTTAGCAACTATTTATTTGGATTTAATGACTAAAACAATGGACGCTAAAGGACCACAGATAGCCGATATGAATTACCTTTAGTAGCCAACGTTATTGCCGCAAACAATTGCCGTTAGAACTACTACCTTTTAGCGGCTATTTGTTTAGATTTATCGACTAAATCAATGGAGGCTAATAAACCATAGTTAGCCGATATGAATTACCTTTAGCAGCAAATATAATTACCGCAAACAATTGACATTATAAATGCTACCTTTTAGAGGCTATTTATTTAGATTTATCGACTAAAACAATCGACGCTAAAAGACAATAGTTAGAAAGTATGCATTACCTTTAGCAGCAACATAATTGCCGCAATCAATTGCCGTAAAAGCTAATGGTTTGTAGTGGCAATTCATGCTACTCTTTACCAGTATTTCCCACAATGGCCGGCAAAGCCTTTGCCGACCCCAACATTGCTGGCTAAAGTGCATTGGCCGGTATAGGGTATCGCGGCAAATGCTATTGCCGCTAAAGCCACATTTTATTGCCGCTAAAGGGCTTTTTTGTAGTAGTGTCTCTAACAAACACATGTAAGTGTACTGATCAAATAAAGTGATTGCAAGTAATCATATGTCAAATTTCACAAGGGCTTATTGCTTAGGGATCTACGTTGTCTCCAACAACACACGTAAGTGTACTAATCAAATAAAGTGATTGCAAGTAATCGGATGTCGAATTTCACAAGGACTTATTACTAACAAGAATTGATTTAATCTACTATAGTTATAAGAACAAATGTTTTCCAATTTAAAGAGTTTGGTTTGTTGTTTATACTATTTATTATAACTAAAACAAGAAAAATAACAAAATTGATATCGTATAAGTTGTTTACATTGAAAATAAATTCTAGGACTATGGTACTTGCATAATATGATTTATGTCATATCTAAATATAATTGTTATGCTAATTTCTATCATTTTGCTGATTAACGGGTTGATATTTTAGTCATAGTCTCTCGAGCATATATCACCATCTATCCAGATTAACCTCAAACCTATATTATTAAATGATGATAATCAAAACTAACCCAAATACATTTATATCTCACGTATGGGAGCCAAGTAGGATAGACTAGGCTAGCGTTTGGCCCCAAGTTTCCAAGTATTTGTCAAATAATACTTGGGTCAAGTTTTTCCCAAGTTAACACCCTGTGTTTGGCCCCAAGTTTCCCAAAAAATATTTGACTATTTCAAAAAATATGATTTATACCCATAAGTTCTAAAAACTATTAAAAAGACCCATAAGTTTGTATTATTTATTTATAATTAAAATGTTCCGGTAAAAATAACCTTATAACATAATTGATAATAATCAACAACAAAAATTGGTGACATGTTAATAGATAGAGTGGTTGGTGGCATCAGTGGCGGATCCAGAATTTTCACTCAGAGGATTCGGAATATAAAAAATATAAATGGGTTATGTCTCTTCTATGGTTAAGGTGGTTCAAAATTAGTATATATACAAAAATATTGAAAATCTACCCTATATATACAGTGTATTTTTTTATCGCGAGGGTTCGAGTGAACCCCCTGGCAGCCATGTAGGTCCGCCCCTGGGTGGCATGTTATTAAATAAAAATAATGAATATTAGATATGATAGATAAATATTAGTTTGATTCGGTTATAATTGCAATCTACTAAAAAAATTGTTCTTTTTTCTCAATTTTATCATTCAAATTAGAACTTGAACTTTTTCGGAGGAGATAGTAACAAACTATTCCTATAGATATATATTAGTAGGAAGTAATAAATGAGGGGTACTTGTTATAAAATATAAAAGTTTGGGATAATTTTTAAATTTTTTAAAGTTTCCAAAAACTAGTTTTTTCTAGTATTTGGGAACTTGGGATTCTTGGCAAAAAAATTTGCCAAGTTACGTGGCCAAACGCCAACGGTCAATTTTTTCCCAAATATTCCCAAATAAAACTTGGGTCAAAGGATCCTAGGTATATTTCTACACTAACTACAAATTCGTTCTGCAAAATACATTCTACTCCCATAATCCACGTTCTATATATCTCTAACTTTCCTCCTTCAAGTTCCATTAAACATTATTCATTTATTCTATTAATCGTGAATCAATAGAGTAGTAAGCATAAGATTAAAAGAATAAAACATATGATGGAATCTTCCAACAACAACCATATATTAGAATATGACGTTTATACTATGACCACAACAAAACAAATGATACATGTTTGGACAAAAATTAATTTTCTTTAACAGAAATTAATTCACGTAAAATTATTTAATTCGCAGATTTTTCAACAGTCACCAGTCATTACCCATCACCTGTTAGTGCATATAAATATTTAGTGACTTCATCTCATTTGTACACATTGAAAAAATGAATAGAATTCTTCTTTCTGTGAGGAATAAATTAGTTTACCACCAATGCAGAACAATATTACATTTTAAATCGTCAGGAATTTATTCAAACCATGAGCAATTGTGAGGGGTTTAATTTTTTTAGGAAACACATTTTTGTGTGGGCATGAAATTTTATTTTTTTTCTATTGTTATTTTGGTTTCTGTTTAAACTTTGATTGCATATATACCAATTTATTGAAAATAAAATGATTTATATTTCCTTCGTTCTATTTTATATGAAACTTTTTCTTTTTTAGTCCATCGTTAAAAGAATGTTATCTTACTATAATAAAAATAACTTGAAAAACGAAAAAATGTGGCTTTAAAGCAGATTTGTATCAAAAAATTCGACCAACATTGAAGAAGTTTAATCTTGAAAAAATGGTGGGAGGTGGGTGACTTGACAAATGGATAAGAGGAAGAGAAACAAAATAAAATTTGGTTAAATATAAGTTTTTCACACGCCATTGATGAGTATATCACACTACTTTGCCATGTCAACAAAAAATGTTAAAATAACACACTGAGATCTGACATGAGGTGTCTAAAATACAAAGTCTAGTTAAAGTGTTTAAGTGAAAGTTAATGCCAACTTAAGGTGATTACGGATCAATTCAATTTGGTTAAAAATAAAGTTTTAAGAAATTATAGAATTTTTTTTGAATTTTGTATTCCTATATTAAAAAGGTTTATATAGTTTTAAATCTACCGTATAAAATATCAAAATTGAAAAAAATACAAAATATAGAATGACACTTTTTTTAAGATAAAACCAAAAAAAAGAGTAAAACATTTGAATTCAAACGAAAGAAGACCTAAAGTTAATTTATATTACGTTCCTATTCATTTTTTTTTTTAGTTTATCTCAAAAAGAATGTCATTTTATTATAGTTAAAAAAAAATTAACTTTAAAAATTATTTTTATTTTTAATGAAATAATTTACAACCATATAAATATCTAAAATTAATTTTAGATTACAAATTTAAAATTTTTCCCTTTTTATTAAACACTTTATCAAATTAAAGAACGTCACGTAAAATGAAACGATGAAAGTATGATTTATTGACTAATATAAATATCCGGCAAGAAGTCACCACAACAAACTGGCATGTCATGTTGTCACCAATGTGACAATGTCGTTGCCCACCGGTAACGTCACTACACCAATGTCATCCTCATCCTTATTCAAATATAATACTCCCTTCGTTTCACAAAGAATGACCTGGTTTGACTTGATACAGAGTTTAAGAAAATAAAGAAGATTTTTCTATTTTGTGGTCCTAAATTAAAGTTATGTCAAATGTACCAAAATGCCTTTTAATCTTGTGACCTTAAACATGACATGTGGAAAGTTGAAATTAAAATGTTGCCAAAAAAGGAAAGGGGTCATTTTTTTTGAAACAAACTAAAATGGAAAGGAGATCATTCTTTTTTAAACGGAGGGAGTATGTATATTTCTCTATTTCATTTTTCGTATTTACTTTTTGTACCTCCTTTTTCAAATTATTGTTTTTAATAATATTTATAACTAAACTAACTAAAATGAATTGGAGAGAGTACTACATGACTTAAACATAGAAACTTAATTTCAAATTGTGCGTAGAAGTATTAGGATTACGCTTTTAGCGGCAATATACATTAACAAAGAGTGATAAAGCTTTTATTAGTATTAGTTAATTGCCATTGGATTCAGTGTCGTTATATGCTTTAAGAACATTTACAAAGAAGCGTTAAATGCCGCTAAAATATGTTTTTTTGTAGCAATAAAGTTATTGCCGTTAATTAATTGCCGCTAAAGATCATTTTTGGTATAGTGAGAGTCGTTCCGGGTGAAGTATAAAGTATAATAATTCCAGGATGTATTAGGTAGTCTTTAGATTATTTATCCCATCATTTTTGGCATAGTGATGTAATAAGCAATCCATATACGTGATAAAATAACTCATTCCAAAATAACTTATCTCACAATTAATTATATTGAGATAACTTATTCCCAACCACAGGGGCGGACGCACCCTTGTTCATGGGGTGTCAAGTGACACCCTTTCGTCGAAAAATTACCTTGTAGAGGTTAAATCTTGGCTTAATAAATATATATAAAAGTATTGACACCTCTTGATACAAGTTAAAGGTTTTTAGTCTAGTGGTTAAGGGGTATGTCGCAAAAATTCCTTAAAATTGTGTGTTCAAGTCTTGCTGGCATCATAATATTTTTTTTTTATTACAATCATTGACACCCCTTCATGAACCAAACGACCTTATCTAGTCAGAAAAGGGGACCATAAGTTGGAAAATGTGAAGAAAAAAGGAAAAGATGAGCTCAAAGGTACGTAGATGATGAGATTATAAATACTAACGTCACCCTTTTTATGTCACTTGTGGTTTAGAGAAAACCACCTACTATGACTTTGTCTTCTTTGAAAATTCTTAATTAATCAAGATACACGACACATTATTTCAACAAATTTAAGTAGGCATTGCCGTGGGAAAATTCATAAAGACTTCAATCAGTCTTGTTATGCTATGTCATAATTTTCTATTCTCCAAACTCGCTTTTAGCTTGTTTCGCATAATTTATTCTTTTTATGTAGTCCTATTCTTACTTATATAAGGCAAAATTCAGATCGCTTGGTTGACATCCCTAAATTTAAACAACTTTTGAATTGTATTTTTACAAGTGTGAAAATTTGCATTTTAACTAGTAGAATTCTCAATTTATGTAAAAAAAAATTAATTATCTTAAAAAGAATGGTATTTTTATGTTATACATGATTTAATTTTAATCTTTTATTTTTAATAAGATGATTTATAAACACATAATTACTTTGAATTCTTTCAAAAATAAATTTTATTTTTTAAAATTTTTTTGTTACACTACAAACTTGGAGTGAGGGAGTAATAATCATTTGTGTGAGACCATGTTACATTAATTATCTAAAACTAAGTTAACATCTGTAAAGTATCTTAGAAATACCCAGTAACTAATTAAAGCTTAAAAGCTTATTGGTGATGTGAATATAATTGATGTAATACTTTGAAACCCTGGAAATAATAGCTATAGAGGGTTAATTTTCCGTTTAGTTTAAATCTAAGGTGAAAGGATAATAATATCGAAATAAAATTTGGGATTCATTTTATTTCATATTTTATTTGAGGTATTAAGAGCTCGTTTGGATTGACTTAAAATAAATAATTTTTAAAAAGTTACTTTAAAGTTATTTTAAAAATAAGTAGTTATGTGTTTTTGATGTGTTTGGCAAAAAAGTGTTGAAAGTCACTTTTTTTTTTATCAAAATGTTTGAAATACCCTTGAAGTTGTTAACATTATAAAAGAATTAAGGGTAAAAAAGTAATATACTTGGTCAAAGTAGAATGATTTATAAGTTTTAAAAAATAAGTAAGGGGCACCCTACTTTTAACTTTTAACTTATTTTAAGTTACTTTTGACTTATTTTAAGTAATTTTTTAATTGTCAAACACTCTAATAAGTCAAAAACTTATTTAAAAGTTAGTTTGACCAACTTAAAATCTCATCCAAACGGGCTCTAACTAATCTCGATATTATTTAATTTCATTATTTTTGTAGTAAAATGATAGAATTACTATCTGATATAGAAAAAAAGAATAAATAATCTCATAAATTATCCAATCCTAAAATATTATGGCCAATTTCATATAGAAAAAGGAATAAATATACCCTCTCAAATCCTTTTAATAAATCAATAATATTAAAAAAAAAGTTTGAGGATATTTTTGTAAACAAACAACTTATTCTAAAAAAATTTGTAATGCATATTACTTTTAATATAACAAATCAAACAACCAATAAGAAATAATATCAGGATAACTAATCCTACTAAACTATAACCAACATCATCGTAACTTCACTATTAGAAAATGAGAAATTAGGGACTGACAAATTCCGCTGCCAAACAATAAAAATCGCATGCTAATTTCATTTAACTATAAATTAATAAAAAATTATAAAAAAAATTCATTTAATTAAAAGTATTTTATCGATGAATAAATTGAGAATTATCGATAAATTTTATATTTAATTTTTCTTATCTTCAAACCAAAGGACCCCATATTGATTGTACTTTTCCCTTTTTCTAATATACGAGTAAAGACTTTGAGGATTATATTAATGTTTAGGTCACATAATGACGCAATAAATGAGGACGTCACCAGTGTCTGCTGTCACAATTTACGTTAAAGACGTTCGACACTTGAACATGTTTTTGGCATTAATCCAATCATGGTTGACTAACAATTGGACTTGTTGCTCCCACGAACTTCACATCTTTTACCAACTTTTTTTCTTTCATATGGTACTCAAATACTCAGTTTCGTCCTAACGCTACAATAAAAATAGCTTTATCGTTAAGTAAATATACGCATTAATAAAGTGTGATAAAAGTTTTATTGGGCATTAGTTAATTGTCATTAGATTCAATGTCGCTATAGACTTTAGGAACATTTACAAAGATGGCTAATTA
The DNA here is from genome assembly GCA_018342035.1 of Solanum appendiculatum. Taxonomy (NCBI): domain Eukaryota; kingdom Viridiplantae; phylum Streptophyta; class Magnoliopsida; order Solanales; family Solanaceae; genus Solanum; species Solanum appendiculatum. The sequence continues at coordinate 711,227 of JAGDQO010000472.1, forward strand.
CCCGATAATTAAGTTATTGTCATTAATTAATTGTCGCTAAAAAATATTTTTGGTGCAGTGTAGTTTATATGACTGTATTTAAATTTTGAGAGTTAAATATTAGTTTTTAACATTATTAATTTTAATTATGACTTGTAATTTTCTTAATGCAAATTTTATTTTTTAAAAAAAATTAAAATACAATATTTAGAACATATTTATTTTTGAAGTGTCACATAAATTAGTACATATTTATTTTTGAAGGTCTGTCTACTTTAAAATTTTATATTTGACAAATACCTAAAGATCCTTCTAAACTATTGATCGTCTTAACTAGGGGTATTCGTGGTTCGGTTATTGGTTAAAACCAAAACCAAATCAACCTAGTCGGTTTTTTAAATTTCTAAAACCAAACCAAACCAAACGAAAAAAATAACCGTTGGTTTGGTTATTGTCGTTTTGGTTCAGTTTTTCTGGTTTTTTCGGTTTGAAAGTAATAAATTTTTTGAGGACATTAGTATCTCGATAGACACAAACACCTAGTATATGAACAATCCACATGAAAGCTACTGTCGGTTTAATAATTAAGCAATCAAGCAATACTAGAGTTATTATTACACGAACAAAATGATTCAATTAAAAGAAAACGTGACTATCTTATGTGAGATAGGTTAAGGTAAAGACTAAAGTAAAGGATTTTGATGGAATTGGACTTAGGATTGAGAAAATGGTAAAGTTAAAGACTTGAGCTAATTAAAATTTAACAAAATATTTATATTTTATTTATGAATAATATATAAATAATTATAAAATTTATATATCTAATTTATTGGTTCGATTTGGTTATTTTTTAGTAAAACCAAAACCAAACCAAATACTATCGGTTTTCAAAATTTAAAACCAAACCAAACCAAACCAACTATTGCGGTTCGATTTGATTTTTTAACCATAACTATGAACAACCCTTGTCTTAACTATTCCCCCCTTCCCCCCCCCCCCCCCCGGCATGCGCCAGCATCTCATCCTAAGAGAGTAAATATAACTCACCTTTTACGTGAATTTTTTGGTTTACATAGGGTTTTTTCGAGAAGTTTAATTTCATCTTGGGGGTAAAATTAGTAACAAAAAAAAGGGCTAAAACTCCACTTTATAGGCAACAAAAAATATTTTACTAAACATAATGAAATTATAGCCATATTTTTTTTCACAAACTTTGCCCAAAAAAAAATTATTATTGAAACAGAGAGTCATTATGTTTAACTAAGATACAAATAAAAATTATATAATTGAAACTTCATTGTTTTGCTAAACGTTTTCATTTCACTAAAATTAACTGGGCTCTGATCAAATTTAACTTCATTATTTTGCAAAACATTTTCATTTCACTAAAATTAACTGGGCTCTGGTCAAATTTCTTTTATATATATATATATATATATATATATATAACGATGTAAACAAATAGTTATTGCAACTAAACAAGAAATGAAAAGGTACACAATTGCAACTCCATTGTTTTGTTTAAATATATTTTTATATGACTAAAAATAATGAAATTTAAAGTTTTTAAAACTGAAATAAATAATTATTGCATAAAAAATACATTTAGTACTTTATTATTTTAAATAAGTTAATTTTATTTGACTAAAATGATGGAGTTTGAGTCAAGGTTTTTTAGTTGGCTGGAAAAATAAAAATACACAATTCAAATAGTTGGGAGCTTATTTTTCTATTTTATTCATCCCCATGGGCCACGTGTCTAAAAGAGATAGTATCTACACTTTCTTTGCCATAAAAATATTTAGAGAGGTTCTTTCCCTAGTTCACCTAAATGGAGAAAATAAATAGGTAAATAATACAATTGCAATTAGTTGAACTTGTATCTGTTGACCCCCCAAAAAGAAAAGTTATATCTATATGTGAGGTTTAACGATATGTAAATTGAATTGATCGAGATAATAAAAAATACGAGAAAAGAAAATTATAAATTTGAAATAAACTATAACTAATTGATTGAATTTAATAAGATTAAGCAAAGGGGCAAAAATGATCATAAATATTGTGAAAATATATAGTTTTGTCAACCGTTGATAATTGGATTACCAGTCATCATCATTATCAAAGCAACTTAAATATACCATTATTTTCCAAACAAGCAAACGAACCTTTTTAAAAAAAAAATTAGAAAATTATTTTGAATAATTTTAAAAACACGCAACTTATTCATACTGCGATCGTGACACTATATATAATAGGTGTCTGTCACATCTATATAGAAAGAAAGAAAAAAAGAGCAGTTAATGTTGATTTTTCGTAAGGATTTTTTTTTATAAAAAAAATAATGTTTGAGCTAAATATGTTAGCGTATAAGCATTGAATATTCTTTATTCCAGACGAAAAAAATGCAATTGCAAGATAGACTAGTTTTAGAAAATTCCAAGAAAGTTTATACATATAGAAATTTACTAACAAAACTTGAGTTGGCTCTTTCAAACTCAAGAGTTCATATTATGAAATATTTTCACTCCATTCCCACACAAAACTGTCTTAATAATCATTTGTACAAAGAGCTGGAGGTGGGTGATTGTCAGTGTAGAAGGAAACAACGTTACTTATTTTTTTCACTTTCATTAAAAAAGTCATTTTCTTTATTTAGAAATAGTTTATTTTAAAAAAATTTAATCAACCAATCATGAAAAATAAGAAAATATTCTTAAAAAATATTTTTCTCCGTACTGAACACAGTTACACACTGCTAGCTAGTATTTGATACCTTGTGGCCAAAGATTGATAAGTTCGATTCTAATGAAATGAATAACTCGATAACATAGTGTATAAAGTTGAAAAAGAGGCCTTAATTTTAAGATAAAAATAATAATTAATCTTGGAATTATTCAAACTACTAAAAACAAAGAGTCTTTCTTGTCTATGAAAATTCACACAACAATACTGAGAATTTGTTTGGATGAAAATAATTTTTTTTTAAAGAAAGACCAAATAATTTGGGATTAGTATTAAAGCAATTAATTCTTGATCAATTAAATTGTGAATTGACCAAGACTTGAATATAAAGACATTCTTGAAAGTACTATTCAATTTCATTGTCTTTCTATATGTCCTCTCTTGTAGTGAAAGTCTTAGAATAGACACTAAACAATAACCAATAATAAACTTTTATGTATCCTCAATTTCCTCCCACTTTCTTTTCCACACCTAAACCAAAAATCAATTTTAACTACTTCCACTTTTTTCCCTTTATAAATAACCTATTTTCCCATTTCTTCTCTTCATTCCTTTCAACAAAAAACCCAATGGATACAAGTTTGGGAGACAATAGTTTTTCTATTGACCTTAACACAAGCCTCTCTTTGCACAACACCAATACAAATCCGGTAGGTAGATCTAAATAATAATTATTTTTTTCATAAAAATAAAAAATATTTTTTTTTCATGGCATGTTATTATTAATATCACTTGTATTATTCTTTTCGTTATTATTTTTCTTATTATTATTATTACCTGCTACAATAGATAAATGATCCTGACCTGATAGTATAAAAATTCTTTACATCGATTTCAGATAACTTGTTTCTTTATGGATATATTTTGAACTAGTAATTTGATTTTTATGCAGCGCGAGACGTTGGATGATGAATTGAGTAGGATGAGAGAAGAGAACAAGAAGTTAGTAACAATGTTAACATCTTTGTGTGAGAACTATAGTTCCTTGCAAACTCACCTAATTGAGTTGCTACGAAAATACTCCATTACTCATAATGAAGAGGACAATTCCAAATTATTATTATCAAGGAAAAGAAAAGCTGAAGAAGAGTGTCGTGTGAATAATTTTGAAGAAGCATCACCAAAGACGCCAAGGGAAATCACAACCAATGTTTCAACTGTTTGTGTTAAAACTAATCGATCCGATCAAACCTCAGTAAGTTCAAAATTTTCTCAATTATAAACGTACAGTCAAACCTCTCTATAACAATAAAAAATATCCGATCAAACAATATCGTTATAGAAATGTTTCATTGTATTTTCAAAACATAAGAAAAGTATAAATTGACTTTAAAAGAGACGGTCCCAAAAGTTTTGGGACGCGTTAAAATAAAAGAGTGTCACATAAAGAGACGGTATGACTCCATTAATAACTTTATTTGTTTTCTTGGTCTGGTTAATTTACAGGTGGTGAAGGATGGATATAACTGGAGAAAATATGGTCAAAAAGTTACAAGAGATAACCCTTATCCTAGAGCATATTATAAGTGTTCATTTGCACCAACATGCCCAGTAAAGAAGAAGGTTAGTTCATGCAATCAAACCTTAATGATGATGGATAAAAACAAGTATTTAAAGCTGAAGTTAAAAATAAGTATTGTATAAGTTAAAGTTACGTTTGAACATAAATTTGATTCGAAAATAAGTAAAGATTTTATGAGGACAAAGAATTACGGAGTATTTCACCGAAAATATAATTTCTCGTATAAGTTTGTCTAGTATATATTCAATATTTTGGAAGAGCTCAATAGTATTTATGGTCCAATGATCACACGACACATAGTTACTGAGGTTTTCATCGGAGAGATCTAATTTCAACATGTCTCTTCAAATGCTATCAAATCTCAGTAAGTTCAATCTCAATTAAAGTGTGTAATAATTTCAACACGTCTCTTCACATGCTATCAAATCTCAATAATTTCAATTTCAATCAAAGTGTGTAATAATTTCAACACATCTCTTCACATGCGATCAAACCTCAGTAAGTTCAATCTCAACCAAAGTGTGTAATAATTTCAATACGCCTTTTCACATGCAATCTAATTCTTTTTCATAGTCCAGATGTGTAGGATTTTTTTTATAACGATTATTACAAATGAGACTTGAATCCAAGATCTTTGTCTACTTTGATATAAAATTGAAATTTAAGACATGTTTATATTGTTAAAGAAAACCCACTCGATTAGATTCCCACATCAATCTTGATCTCCGTATATGATCTTGAACAATTCTCATTTCATAAGCGACTTTTATAGGTACAAAGAAGCATTGAAGATCCATCAATATTAGTAGCTATATATGAAGGGGAGCACAACCATCCTCATCCATCTCAAGCTGAAATAACAGTGCCATTGGTCAACCAAGATGTTGTTTCATCAGATCCAACATTCATGGAAGATATTGACACAAATTCATTACAACAACATTTAGTCCAACAAATGGCTTCTTCCTTGACCAGCAGCCCTACTTTCACAGCTGCAGTTGCTGCAGCCATCTCTGGAAAAATTTTCGAATATGATTTGCCTTTCAAATAAAGAAAAATTACAGTTACTCGAATGGTTTCTGTTTCTTTATTGAGATTGAAATGAGCCTAATGTAAATTTTACCATTTTGAGCGCGATGGTTTCTTTGTTATAATAATATTTTCTCAGTTTCAATTGATGTGAAGGTGTTTGACTGGACATTAAACAGGTGTTTAGACATGCGATTTCATCATTTGAAATCATAAGATGAAACTAATGTTTGGACATTTAATTTTATCTCGTGATTTCAAATCATGAGATTAAATTTCAAATTCTCCAAAAAGCTTGATTTGGGAATTTCATATTATGTTTTCACATTTTTTCAAATATAAAAATTGATCCACAAGTTTATATATTGTGCCCCCATCCCCCACCCACTATTTTATATATATCTACATATATTTTTTTTGCGAGAATACCAAATAAGGGATGAAATATTCACGAAATATGCATATGATGATATATTTATTAATGATATTGAACAACAAACGGCTTAAAGTGAAGAGTAATACACTACAACTCATGTTCAATTTTTACCTTTTTACTAAACTAAAATTCGACCAATAAATGTTGTATTTTTTTTAGAATAGCTTTGTGATAGTGTATTATGCTTTTGTTATGAGATTTTGCTCATTTGGTAAGATTATATAAATAATTGAGACAATTTTAGTACGGAGTAGTTTTTGCAAGTTATGCAATTTTTATATTATGAGTAAAAAATACATTTAAAAATTTCAATTTGCATGTCTAAACAAAACTTTAACTTCTCATATGATTTCATCTCACATGAACAATTTTTTTTTGTTGTTGTTGAAATTTGTGACCTAATATAAATCATAGATATATGTGTTGCTATAAATTATTTTATTAAGAATAAAATTGAAAGTTTAAACTTAAATAGTTACTACTAAATTAAAAAATATATCATTCTTTTTTTAATTAACTAAAAAGGAAATAGTATCAAACAAATTGGGATTGAAAGATTAATAAATATTTAAAATAGCATTCTTTTTTGAAATATACTAAAAACAAATTAAAAAAGAAAATATTTGTTAGATTGATGGATGAAAACCTACACAGGTAAAGGTTTTCCGAATTGGACCAGGTCAAGTTGCCATAGTTATATAAGTAGAAATGTAGAATGATATAAGCCAAATCAAGATAGTGTCCTAGAGTCTTGTATACATTTTGTATTATAAGATATCATTTTGGACTTTCACTTATATAGGTAGCATGTCCTGAATTTTTACTTAAAAGCAATTTAATTTGTATAAGTTTTGAATTTTAAGACGTAATTCTACGACAGTTTAAACTCTAGAAAGAATTTTTAAAGTTTTTACAAGTATTTCTCAGCTATTTCATTGTATTCGTAAGCTTTTATTTAACTGCTTTACAAACGTTATCTATATTCCAATTAACATCTCTAAGAAAAAAAGGCTACCTAGTGTAATGATAATGTCATTTAGGAGTTTGAGTGAAAGTCTATTTGTATATATTTATTGATTGTTAGGAATTAACTTTTAAAAGTCATATAATTATTTTCCGATTAGGAGTCCTTAACAATGATAATTTTGGAGTCTTTTTTTCCAAAAAAACTTATGTATATACTGATGTATTCAAAGAAATCGACCAACCGTTTTTTATGGGTGAAGCCAATAGCTCTTTCATTGATGCCAAGCTTATTTACAGTCTCATCTTCTCCAAACCTTGCACAACAATTACATGTGAAACTCACATCTTCAAAACACAATTTATGCCATGATATGTGCTTGTGGCTTGAACCATTATAATTTATGTTCTTCAGACACTCTTTGAGTAACAAAAAAAATGGACGAAAATACTCTTTAAAAAATAAAAATATTTAGAAGACATAAGTTTATATTTTTTTTTTATCATTAATACAATACTAATTATGCCTTACATCACATGCCAAGTTCTGTCATTTAATTTCTATAGAAAATATGTCTAGTTCAAAACTCACAAAATATGTATTGCAAGATTATATTGATAGAGACATATGTTCAGTTTCAGAACTAACAAAGTTATGTCATAAGAGACATAACTTATTTCTATGAAATTTATATTGAACAAGACTAAAATTCTCTAAACAATTTTTTTAAATTATGGACGAGGATATTTTGACTCACAAAAATTTATTTGAGGGAAAAATAAATAAATTAAAGACTATCAAAATGGGCCAATCCTGCAAAAACTTCCAAGTTAGCTATGTGTGTACATGGGCAGGTAACAACAACTCAAAATTTAAAATTTAACCAAAACGCACTATTAGCAAATCTTAGCCCCATTCTTGATTCTTTAGCCATTTCTTCATAAAGCAACGGGCTTTGATGATCTTCATGCTTAATTGTATATAGTTTTTATAATGCTTGCGCACACCTTAACTATTTCATTGCGTACTTATGCATACTTTCAGTTTTTATAATGATTGCGTGCACCTTAACTATTTAACGGTGGCGTCTGACCAACTTGTGCATACTTTCAGCTGTTACAACGGGAATCTATAGGTAGCGTATTAAGACTTACCCAAATGGGAAGACTGGCTTAGTGCTGAAATTTGAACAAGGTTTTTGTACATTTTATTGATTGTTAGGCTACGCCTTTGATGTGGTCACCTAGGTAATATTCGAGAGGGTGTTGTAGTGAAAAACCCTTTTATTTATATGTATCTGGACATGAGAAATGGTCCCAACTTACGAATCAAAATAGCTGCTCTTGATAGAAGTAATTCTCTTTGAGTGAACCAAATACGATTGGAATATGTTAGAATAAATGCATGAGCAGAATAGGCATCTGAACAAATCTCCTCATTCGTAGTGATCTTGATAAAAAGCTGTGGGTTGCACTAAGAGCGACTCTCAAGTTCTGATGGCAACTATACTAAAACCAAACTCATACATGGTATTCAATATTTTACGAAATACATTTGAAATGATAAGACATTAGGAATTCTGTATTAGACTTACAAATTATATAGAAGATTAATACATAAGAAAGCTTTATTGTGGTAACATTGTGCATAGAGAGATTCTGTCCTACCAAAGGCAAGGATGGTCCTTGTGCATGAAGAATCAGAATCCATGTCCTTTTCGTACCACTCAATTTATTCTCTCAAATATTAAAAGAAACAAAGGACCCTCCATGAAAAAAAAGATTCTCACAAGTGTTTGACCATCTTTAAACAAGATTTTAGCTCTTTTGGCTGCCCTTGATGTGGTACCCATTGCTACCATTTGTCTTTCTTGCATAAACAAGGTGGACACCAGGATCATGGTGAGTGCAAGAAGCATTGTGGAGAATAGAGTTGTTGATACCTTGGACATTGCTGTTCGTGAATGCAGTCATAGGAAGGGACTTATTTTGCTTTTTATCTCCCTTCCTTCCACTTTCATTCCCTGATTTCTCTCCGTCATCCTCATTACTCCAAGACTTTGGGCTGCCTTTCTTTTGAAGGCTCCGAGGGCTGTATGACTTCCTTGAAGGGCTTAACTCCATAATGGCTCCCTTGTTTTCACCAGCTAGTGTTAGAACACTCGTTCCAAAGTCATCCGCAGCATCAGAACTAGACACCTTCTTCTTCTGAACCCCTTTATCTTTTTTAACTGGTTCTTGTTTCCCATTTCCCACTGCGTTTCCATTTCTAGCAGTCTGCAGGACATGATGAACATTAGTGTTAGCCCTCGTGGTTTCGTGGACCACAACAGATTTCTGATCAACCTGTGAAGGAATCTTGGAATCAAGATCAAGTTGAGATGGGGGAAGCTTTAGTGGGGATGGAGGGTGAGAAACTGCAGGCTTAGTTTGAGGAGAGTAAGTCTGGGATTTCACTATATTAGGCTGGAAGACATTTTGAGATGGTGGGGGGGCTTTCGATGGTGATGATTGATTGATGAGAGATTGGATAGAATCTGCCAATTTTGTTTGTGGAGATGGAGGAAATGAAGAATACGGAGTACTAGTTGGAGCGCTCTCTGTTGTTACATTAGTAGTTAATGTTTTGAATGGGGACGTGGTGGCTCTAATGACAGGAGATTTAGGGACATCACGTTGTTGTTGTGTTGCCACTGGAGAACGTGGTGAAGGAGCCTTTGGTGGCGAAACAACAGATTGACGAGGAGCAACAGGTGATCTTGGAGGTGGAGTTGCCAGAGTGGAACGTGGGGAAGCTGCAGCCACAGATTGAGGCTGCGGTGCTGCTGGTGTTTGTGGAGTAGGTTCTTGAGGAGCAGTAACTGCTGGTGAAGCAGGCCTAAATGGAGTGGTAGGTCGAAACATCGGTTGTGGTGATGGAGCTGGTGGAGCAGAAGGTGGAGGCTGTGCAGCCGGACGGACCATGGAAGCAAAACGGAACAATGGACGAGGTGGTTGTTGGCTAGCCATTGATAGATAGTATAGTAAAAGTCTTGAAATATAATTATTACTACTTGTGAAAAACTAAAACTCACCCAAATTCTTCCACAATGAAATAACTCAAATACATAACTCTTATTTATAGTCCAAGAAAAGTGTAAGGCTTCAAATAGACAAAACACATGAAAGAAACTGAAAGGGAAAGAAAGGCATCAGATTCAAAACAAACATAAATTTTCATTTCACAAAAGTAATAAGCAAGCATCAGATTCAAAAACATCACCAAGCAATTCCCATATATAAACAAAAAGGAGATTTCATTGGCATAATAGCAATTAACAAGGGACCACGTTATAGTAAAAGTGAACTGAGTGAAAATCACTTATCTTTTCATGATAAAAACTCCATCTTCCATCAATTTGTTAGTGTGTTTCGAGCTGTTTTCCAATAATAAAAGCCAATCTCGTACATCGAATGGCATCTATGCCCTCCAAAATACAAATTAAAGGCGATAATCGCAACAACTACTGTGGGTTAAAAAAACAAACATGATCACAACCATGAGTAATGGTCGTACACTTGCATTTCTGGGAATAGTTTTGAGGGTACATGAATATTTTAAAGCACATAAACAGATCTTTCAACTTATTCTGTTTGAAAAAAAGGCCAAAACTTATTTGTGATACGTTATTTTAAAAAGCGCTAGTTGTGATTCGTTCCATTCATTACCATTCATATATAAAGGAAGTGATTCTAATTAATGTATTAATATAATACTCATTGTTTCATTTTTATATATAGCGGAGTTAGACTTGGCACAAGGTTTAAAAGAGAAAGAAAAAAATATTTTAGGCACATAATAAAAGTATTTTTAGAGCTTGTGTCCGAGGTCTGAATATTAAGTATGAATTATAGTTCAAATATTTCTTAATCTATTTTGTGTTTCAAATATTGGAATAAGTATCTGAAGAAGTAGAACCATCTCTATGAAGATGACAAACCCATTCTTTGTACTATTAATAGGTACAATTATAACAAGTCACACACTCATGTTTCGGAAATACAGAAATAAAGAAATTTCATGATCGAACTAACAAAAGAATATAGGTCTTAAATATATTATGACATTTTTGTGATCTATAAAAATTAAAAAGAAAAAAAGTGACACATCAATTGAAAAAGAGAGTGTACACTATAAGATGCTACATAAACGGCCAAGTATTTCTTATCATCTGCGCCAATGCCCTATTTAGGAATTTTCAAAGACAAAAACAATACTGAATTTGCGGCTGTTAATCTTTGAAGTACTGTGTAAGGAAATAAATAAAGATAATAATAAAAGTTGAGAGTCTAACTGACACAGACAAGATTCTCTTAATACTCGAAAAGTATAAACAATATAATCAAATTGGATGTCATGAATCATTCACAAGTGAGTTGACATCTTTTTATTAACCAATGAATTTTGACAATTTTCTCTTCCTTTTTATATTTTTTCCATAACAAATTTTGTCAATTGGTTACCAATGGATGATGGTAGTCACTTGTCAAAGTTGTTTTTGTTTCAACCTAAGGTCATGCACCACTAAAAAAAAATTATTATTCTCCCATAGAAATTTTCCATCGAAACATATTCATGACTATTTTCACATGTATTTTGATTGAATCAGTGAAAAAAAGAAAAAATATTAGTGTTTTCAGATAAAAAAAATTAGGAAGCTCTCTAGTATTTCAGTGAGAATCGTCTATTTTCCACCAGTGGCGGAGTCAGGATTTTCGTCAAGGGTGTTCAAACTTTAAAAGAGTGAAATTTTTTTTTAGCGAAATGGGTGCACAAAATATTTGTTTTTACTTATGAGTGGGTGCATCCAAATTTAAAATTAAATTAGATATCATTTAACTAAATCATACGAAAACTTAAATTATAAAACTATCAATGGTATAAATCAAAACTAACGGAGAAAAATCAAGAAAATATTTTTTAGCTACTAGTTGAATACACTCCTTTGATTCATATTAAGTGAATTTTTGGGACTTAATATTTTCGTGAATTTTTTATAGTTCAAGAGAATTGTTAATACTTTTTTCCCATATTTACTTTTTCTTTTATTGAGATTCTTAACTATTTTAAAAAATAATTTAGAAATAATCAAAATAATAATAGTGGAAAGTGACCTTTAAGTATATCTTTAAAGGTAATTTCTTAAATAGAAAGATAGGGGCACCTATTTTTGTTTCTTTCCTTTTTTTTTTTGAAAAAAAATTGGGCGCTACATACAAGCAAGAATCAAACTAGGGACCTCAACCACTCAAATGAGCAACCTTACCGCTGGACCACCATCATTCGTTGTCTTCAAAATTGTTCATTTATCTATATATGCAAAGAATAAAGAATATTTTGCCTATATACACTGTGTAATTTTCCGACGAAGGGTGTTCGGCTGACCACCCTCACCAAGCTGTAGCTCCGCCCCTGTTTCCCACCGTGCTTTTAATAAGTGAAAAAAAATCATGTTTTACAACACAATTTTCTCATTGATTCATGGTGGAAAAAAAAACTTCTATTTCTAGTAGTGGGATAGCTTGAAAGGGTATATCAACAGTCTAGGATTGCTGCAAAGGGCTTAGGGGTACGTCACCTTAATCCTTTTGGCTCGTTTGTTTTTAGAGAATTTGGTTGAAATCCTACGGGAGTATAGGTCGTGATTTTTACATCTTTTTGAGTCTGATTTTCCATGTATAAATCGCTTGCGTGCTGTCTCGTTTATTTTACAGTTTCTCATTAGTCAAGTTAAAGTAACTACTTTGGAACATAGTTTATGAAGCTGTTTCTTATCATATGATCCAAATGTCCTATTTAAGAATTTTGAACACAAACAATACTGAATTTGCGGCTGTAATCTTTCAAGTACTATGTAAGGCAATAAATAAAGAGCATAATAAAAGTTAAACACATTAATGTTGAAAATGACTAGAACAGGATTCTCTTAATGTTCGAAAAGTGAAACAAGTAATCAAATTGGACGTCGACTTATTCACAAGTGAGTTGACATCTTTACATTAACAAACGAATTTTGACAATTTACTCTTCTTTTTATATTTTTTTTTTCAGAAACAAATTTTGTTCAGGAAAAAACTATTTTCGCCAAAAAAAAAGAGGATGCATGTCCTTTCCTTACCGTCAAGTGACTTTCTCACGGATATATGCTTTTCCTAAATTGTATACTAAAGTATTTTTTGGTAACTCTTTTTAACTTGGGTAATAATCAAGGATATTGGATTCATGATGTAGCAATAATTTATTTTCTGACAAAATATATTTTGTTGCTAAAATAAAAGGTCCACGTAATGATATATTGGTTCCAATTAGTAAACTAGATGTATAAATAAAGTGCAAGAAGGAATGGAAGGTCACGCAAACACAAACACTTGTAGCAGCATAGCCAAAACTTGGACGAAAGTCAAGAGTCTGTTTCCAGTCTCATTAATATTTTCATGTGTTTAGGGTTGAAGTTATAATCTCATTCAGCTTTTATAGAAGCAATTGTTGAGGTTAAAATCATTGTCAAAGTTGTTTTTGTTTCAACCTAAGTATAGCTTGAAAGGGTACATCAATAGTCTAGGATTGTTATAAAGGGCTTAGGGGTAAGTCCTTTGGATTACGGATGTAATCCTTTTGGCTCGTTGTTTATAGAGAATTTGGTTGAAATTCTATAGGGGTGCAAGTCGTGGTTTTTACATGTTTTTTTATGGTGGTATTCTTGTAGAATATTGCTCAAATTACCACACAATGGGTGAGGAAATAGGTTAAATGCTTATTGGGTTAGGTTTTCAGATGGGTCGAGATATGGGTTTAAAATGGAGAATGGGTTATTTAAAAAAAATTCGGGTTAATTTCCGTCAATATGGGGATTTCCGTCAACATAGGGACACAAATGATGAAATTAGTAACGGCAAGGGTAAGAATAACTTAATTTTAACGACGTGGGCTTAGTCAACCAATAAAACAAAGTTAAGGAATATTTTTGACCCTTTTCCCTTAAAAAAGCTGACCTCAGGAGGTCGGTTTTTAGTATTTTCAAGAAAACAAAATCGATCTCTGAAGGTTGGTTCTTTTAGCGCCAAAAACTAAGAAAATGTAAACTGAACTTTACCGACCTCCCATTTGACGTCAGTGTTTACCAATCTCTTAAAGCACACGCTCGGGATATTCGGGAGTACGGTTGCACCAACCAAGCTAAAATCAAAGATGCATTGTTAAGCCTAATCTTTATCTAAAGCGCTGCTAATAGTTGTAAGCACGGTACATTTGTGTCAATTTCTCAAAATAATTTTTTACTGCTCCTAGTAGTTAGCTTTATGGCTTGGATTATCTTTTAAAATTTTTTATAGTTTGTAGAGTAAAATAAACGTACAATTTTTTTATAATTAAAAAAAAAGAAGACGTTTCTTGACTTATTTATTAATGGTGACCAAAAACAATAGGCTTAAGTCATCGATAGACACTTAAAAGTTGTCTGCATATTTCACTTGCACCCCTCAATTAAGGTGTGTACATATTGAACACATTTATCGTTCGAAATGAGTATTTATTGAGCACTTTTTGCTGACATGGCAAGGAAAGTGCAACACACATATATTGAGCGCGTGAAAGGGGCAACTTTAGCTAATTTTTTTCCTCTTTCTTCTTTGTTCTTTAGCCATAACTTTTTTCAAACATCACCACCATTACCGGCGTTGTTGCCGCCCTTGCCCCCATTACAGCTGCAAAACCTACCGGATAATTTTAAGCTAATACAATTTTTTTGTTATCTCTCCAAATAAAATAAAATTCAAACTCAAAGTTGCGAACTATAAACTTACGTCAATGTAATCCAACAATAACGAATCACATCAATAAATTAAAATTGATAGATAAAAAGAAATGAAGAGTTCTTCAACCTCCAAAAAATCAGCTACGGAACTCAAATTTTTTTTTCGTGATAACTCCATTTTTTCCGGCCATAGTGATAGGAATTCATAATTTTCCTGCGAAACCTTTTTCATCTCCCTCGTACCAAACTAGATGGAGAAGAATATTAGAATTGAAAAATAGATTGAGGGAGTGATTTTTTTCGAAATTAGTGTCGGGGATGTTACAGTTGGGATCTGTAGAGGAAAAGGAGGGGTTGCCGTGGGTGAGTGGGTTTTTTAGAATTTTTTTTTAATTAGTTTAATGGACTAAAGTAGTAGTTTGTTAGAATTTTCTTTTTTACATAAATTTTTGGATTGAAATGCCACGTGTCATCATTTAATTCATAACTTTATCATGTCATCGCCACATCACTGCAAATGTATTACACACAATTCATATTTTTGACTGATTGTCAAAAAAATGTCAAGTAGGCATCAATTTCAAAGGGCATAGGTATTCAATAGGGGGCTGGTGGAGGGTCGGGGTAGGGAGCTAGACGGGGGTCTGGGGTACGGGGTGATGTAAAAAAAAGGTTAAAATTTGAAATTGATTTTTTTAAAAAAGAAAACTCTAAAAAAAAATTGGGGTGGGGGGCTGGTAGGGGACTAGTGGGTGGTCGGGGGTAGGGGTGGGGTGGGATAAGAAAAAAAATTGTAATTTGAGGCTGGAGGAAAGTTTTGGAAAATATATCTTAATTTTTGAAGAGAAGTCATTTTCCTTAAATTTGAGGAAAATAAATTGATTTGGGAAAACTAAAAATTGAAAATTGAAAATATTTTTTCCTTGTTATTACATAAATTTATTTTATATTGAAAAGTTATAGGAATTTTTTTGACTTTGATAATACAATAAAACTAAATAAAGTATTTTCAACATTTTTAATCTAAAAAAAACTAAAACATTTTATCCATGTTTAATTCTAAAATAAAGTACTATTTGCTCATGAAAATATGGGTAAATATAGGTAAACTTGTATTTTACCCAATTCATTTGTTACCCAACCCATTTTTACCCATATGAAATATGGGCGGGTTGAATTATTACCCATTTTCAACCAGCCCAAATTTTACCCAACCCGCCCATTTACCACCACTATACCTGACATAATATACCAATTTATATTATAATATTAGAACGCTCATATTGTTTATTACTTTTAGTGAAAGGGTAAAATAATATTGTACGTACGTTCATCATCATCAATCAATTTCAAGAAGTCAGTTTTGTGCAAATTCATATATCGAATGGCATAATCGGTATGCACCAAAAACCTGATTATAAGCTTTCTTAAGCGGAGGATCAAGAGAATCTCCCCTGTCAAATTAACGACGTAAATATATATGCTTAATTATATTCCAAGCAAGTTGTGGTCAACTATACGTACTCTCTTGCAAGGATTTCCTGGAAAAAGACCCTTAGTAGATCTGCTCCGCGCTTCATCCTGAGATGGAATCTTGTATGGCTGCTGTTTTCTCTTGCGAGACCATTTGTAATTTCATAATCCAGCATACGCTCTACCGTATTGTATCTTTGCGAAGCTTCTTCCATATCATTGACCTACCACAATCGAAAATATTAAATATTAGATGCATACAAGATCAATAAATAAATTATTGAATCAGTTTAAATACATGACTCTGAACTAGTCTTTATAAAAGGATGTTAGTACGTCATATAGTAATTGTCACATCTTAGATGTGATGATACACCTTAGAAAATGAATTAATTACAAAAGATGGGAGTATTCCCTACATTCACTTTTACTTGCATGGTATTTCAAAAATAAATACTTTTATTTGTCATGATTTGTAACATATTAAAAAAAAAACTAGATTAGTTATTTTTTCTGTTTTACCCATAGCTTTAATTACTCATTCTCCATATTATTTCTCAAGATCTAAAATTATACATCAATTACTATAAATATTGTGATAAAATATTCATATTAGCCATTATATTTTGAGAGACGTACAAAGTCCAAAATGAACAAATAAAAGTAAACAGAGAGAAGCGTTATATATCAAGATGTGAAAATTATATCCTCCCCTTTAAAGGTTAATTAAAGGCATAATACATAAATATATGCCTTTTAACTTGGCTTCAGCTGACATTTATACCCTCAAACTTTAGGTGTATACAAGTAGACACTTATATTTGTATAAAATTGAACAAGTAGACATGCACGTCCTACGTAACATAATACACGTATGATGCTACATAGGACACAAAATTGTCATGTAGGATGCCACGTAGAATGAATATGTATATTTGTTCAATTTTATACAAGTTTAAGAGCCTACTTGTGCACCTTCAAAGTTAAAAAGGCATAAATATCAGTTAAAGCCAAGTTAAAGTGCACGTTTATATATTATGCCTTAGTTAAAATACCTTATTTTTGACTTCGATGGCAGCAAGCTTGAATGCACTCCCAAAGGAGGTTACAAACTGAGCTCCAAGGTGGCAAGCAACTGAAGATTTACTGTTGGGTTCTCAGATCTTATGGCGCTCCTAACCTCTTCCATCACTTCCACTATGCCTCTCATTGGATATCCTTCCTCAGCCATGGGAGATGTTTGATGTTTGCAACAAGTTAGATTAATTGGTTTCACTCACATCACATGTGTGATGTATCCTTATATATAACCAAGCAACTTATATTCTACTCATTTTGTTATTAACAGACCTTAACTTGTTTTTTTTTTTTTTTTTTGGCATAGAGCTCAAAGTTTAACACCAAATAATAATGGCAAAACATATAAATATGTCCTTTAACTTGGCTTCAACTGATATTTACGTCCTCGAATTTTGGATGTGCACAAGTTGACACTTAAACTTGTATAAAATTAAACAAATGTACACACATTCGTCCTATTCTTGCGCTAGCTAATTAATCCGATACCAATTTGACAAGTTCAATAGATTTTTCAACTTGCTTTAGGCATTGAGCTCAAAGTTTAACAACAAACAATAATTGATATTGAAATTAAATTAAATATGACATAACTATCTTTTGTTTTAAGTTTATTTTATCATATACAAAAAACAGAAGCCCAATTTCTATAATTCAACTTGAAAAGGCTGGCAATAAATGGCATACAACAAGTCAACTGAGGAACCTCTTCTACGGTAGCTAATTAACATGACATCAATTTGACAAGTTCAGTGGATTCTACAACTTGCTTCTAGCATCGAGCTCAAAATTTAACACTAAACAATATTAATATTAAGAATTCAATTAAATAGAACCAATTGTCTCAACTAATATATGTCAACTTGGGAGGTCTTGCAATATAAAGGGCATATAACAAGTCAATTGTGGGACATTTTTTACGGCTGCTAATTAATGTAATACTAACTTAATTAATGTAATACTAACTTAACAAGTTCAATAGATTCTTTATCTTGCCTCTAACATCGATCTCAAAATTTTAACACCAAACAAAATCTAATCTTAAAAAATATAATAAATAGGGCATAATTGTCCTTTATTTTAAGTTTATTTTGATCATAGAAAAAACAACATGAATCCACTTACTATATGTCAACTTGAAAAGGCTTGCAATTAAGGCCATATGACAAGTCAACTAAGGGACCTCTTTTTATAGTAGCTAATTAGCTCAGCAACAACTTGACAAGTTCAATATATTATTAATTGCTTTTGGCATCAAGCTCCAACTTTAACACCAAATAATACTTAATCTTAAAAAATAAATTAAATAGGACATAATTGTTGGGGAGCAATAAAATTTCACAATAATAATATGACTATTTATTTAGCAAAATAGTAGTACTGAAAATTAGATGAATATTATTACTATACAGAGGCGGATCCACCTTTATCATTCGGGGTGCACGTGCACCCGTTAACTTCGAAAAAATCATATGTATATATGTATATCTATCTTGAGAAAGTGGAAGAAACTAAGATATAATTAACAATGCACCCTTGAAAAGCATAGGAATATGTTTGTGAAGCTGGTACAAGGCAAAAGAGTCACCCGCGAGACCAGGGTTCGAATCCAGTTCGGATTAAACAAGCATTCCCTATTTAAATAGAGGATAGGGGAATCAGCAAATTAGATCAATACCAGCAAGTTAATAATGGAGAAATCTATCTATATATAATAGGAGAAGAAAAAGTGCCACATGTCAGCATTACAAAAGTCTTAATTTTTAAATAATCTAAATTAATTATATAAAAAAAGTGCCACATGTCAGCATCACAAAAAATCTGAATTTTTAAATAATCAAAATTAATTATATAAGCAAAAGTACCACATGTAAGCACCACAAAAAGTCTAAATTTTAAATAATCTAAATTAATTATATGTAATTTATTTAAATAATAAACTACTATTTTATTTTTTTTAAAATGATTTAAAAACATTTTTTACAATTAAATGAGATATGATTTTAAAACAATTTTAAAAATTTACATGATGAAACTGTAAATCTGTATTTAAGTGATAGAAAAGTATGAAATATTTAAGTGATACAGAAAATTTTAAAAATTAACATTTCTATCTATATACAATTATTTTTGAATTTCAATTTTAGAAAAATAAATAAATTAAATATTATTAATCTGATTTAAAAAAAATAAAAAAAATAAAAAGACACATGTCTGCAACTAATAAATTATCAGGTTTTTAGTTTGTTTTTTAAATTGTACATAAATGTATTTTCAACTAGTAAATTATCGATTTCTTAGTTTATTTAAATTTTGTTTTATAAATTGTACATATATGTATTTTAAACTAATAAATTATCGACTTCTTAGTTTGTTTAAATTTTATTTTACAAATTGTACATAAATGTATTTTGAAAAATAATGTCAAAAGCCAACACCAAAAAATCTCACGATTAAATATTTTTAAATAATTAAAATGCGTAAGCATAACAGGTATTATCGAAATTTTGATTAAAATGAGTAAGCATCACTGATATTATCAAAATTTCGATTTAAAAATTAATAATTGAATATTATTGATCTGATTTTTAAAAAAAAAAAACACACGTCATCAATTAATAAAATAATATATATCATCAACAATAAAAATCTATCTACACATGAAAATGGAAACTAAAAAATTATTTGAATAAATCAATATGAGTTACATATTGCATATTTCTACTTTAGTATTTTAAAATTTTCAAAAAAGACAACTACCATTGTAATTTAAACCACTGAATTAGGTGTAAAATTGATTAAATATAATAAATGTAAGGATTTTCTAAATATTTTATAAATTATATTTGATTTTTAGAAAAAAAAAATTGAAATATGAAATTTTGAAATGCCTACATTTGAAATTCAAGTGATTTGAAAGAAGAAGAAGAAGAAGAAGAAACCTAACTAAACTGTCCCATTTCTCCATTAATTACAGTTACAACATAAAATTGCACTAAATTGCATAATTAAAAACTGTGTCACGTGTAAGCACTAAAATATTAAAAATCTAATTTTAATTAGAAATTTAAAATTTACGTAAAAATAAAATCAATCTCAGATAGATTTTCTTAAATTATAAATTTTAAGTAAATGTCAGATTTCAAAAAATTAATTTATTAAATATTTAAAATGTAATAGAAAAAAAAACACTAATGAAGTATTTTTTAACTGCTCCTATTTTTTCTTCACTTTTCTATTTTACAATTTTAATCTTTCAAAAAATATGTTTTTCTTAAAAAAATTAACTGCAAAATCTAACCGTAATATATAGGTAAAGCCAAATAATTAGGAAGCAATTATTTTAAAACGTATAAAATACATTCTCTTTTCCAGTTTCTATCTATACAAAAATTCTTTTGACGATTTAACTTTTCTCCTTCTTCCCTTTTTAAAAAGTTGTTCTAAACAAATATAAAAAAAAGATAAAATCAAAATGTAAATGGGTAGCAAATAATATCTAATTGATGGTTACATATCTTTTCACTTTCTCTCTTTTTTGATTCATAAACCCTGATAAGTAATCCAAAATAATCAATCTTCACATGATACAAGAAATTTAATTTAGCCATTGACTTTGTTTTCACGTTTGTATGTGTGGGAATTACGGAGTATTATGGGTATTATTTTTTATTGATTTGTTTATATGGGATGTGCGATAATATGAAGAAATGCTACATAGTTTATGCTTCTTTTCACATTAATAAATTCATATATTTATGTTATAATATTAGATTAAATATTTACTGCAGTCAGCAAATTATGACTACACAAAATTACTTCATCAATGATCTATCAAGTTTGAAGACACAATAAAATTTGATTATTCGTGTTGTGTGATTAGAACATATTTCAGATTATGAGAGATAAGTTGTAATTTTTTTAAAAATAATTATTTATGCACGTGAATATTTTTTACTTAACAATTCATTTAATTTTATGATTTGTAAATATTCTAATTGCATGGTTGAATTGGTATTATATTTGTTCTACGTATCTTTATGTTTAGTGTATATATATATATATACTAAACATATTTAAATTATGTTTCTTTTTCACTTTTGCGATTTGTTTGTTTCATTTTATAGATTGATAGATGCAGTAATAGAAATAAATACATCTAGATGGATAATCGTCATTCTTACATTTTAAATATCTTAATAGAGATAAAGGTTCAAATTATCTTCTCGATTCAGAGAGTTTTTATCTTTTTTGACTTTTAATTTCTTTTTTTTTTAATCTATATTACGCTATTTGTGATGTATAATATTTGTTGTATGTGAAAATTTTCTCCACACTTTATATATATAGTTATAAACACACTCCACATTAATTATTTTAAAAGCATTGGACATGAGAGAATTCAAACAATCATTTATCTATAACTTTTTCAAAAGAACAAAAATAATCAAATATATTACTAACCTTAGATGTTAACCAATATGCTAAATATTTTTCTTTTTATATATTTGTTTTCACGTTTTTGTACATGAAAGAAAGTGTAATTTTTTTTAATGCTACTGGCTTACTGCAATACAATGTTAGATATTCTTTTTATACCTTTACATTATTTGTAAATTTTTTATTTCTTATTATGTAAACTATAATTTTAGTATTAAATTAGAAATTTTTATGGTTAAATATTTGAAACTTACAATATAGAATTAGCACATATTTTTAAGTTAACTTGATGAAGAAATGTCAGCAAGTTCAAAAAAATTTGCTATGAAAAAAGACTAAAAAGATATAATAGGTCTTTCTATTTTCTTAATTTTTTCAAATTTCTTCAATGTTGTTGTATTAAAAAATAATAATTCTGTAATAGATAATTACATGCATGTCTCCTAACGGAACAAGCAAAAACATGTCGTATTCCTTTCAAGAAGGCCGTACAAATTGATGAGATGTTGACCTTAAAAAATTGTTAATCTTCATGTTTATGCATTTCAAGTTGGTAATCCTTTTTTTCTCTCTTCTTGGTAGAGGTAATTTAATTTTTTTCTTCACGTGAATTCCCTCCGAAAATTTAATCTATTTATTAATTTTATATTATAATTTATTCATTGATGATAATATCATAACATGCCACAATTACTTTTCTACCTATATATTAATTTATTTACATAAATTTATATATTGATTTATTTACATAAATATTCTATTATAACATATCAAGTTGCTAATTAACATTCTCTCAACAATATTATCTTATAATAAGTTAAATTTTAAAATTATCAATAAATCAATATTTGGGATTACATTTATCATATGTAAAATGCAAATGGTAAAAACTTGCCAAGTGTAAGGACAAGTGTCATCAACCACACACAATCTTGCCACCTATTTTTGCACTTACCAACTTCTCCAAGTAAAAATCAGCTTCTTCATTGCACTTTAGAAGCTTTTTAAACACACTTCAAAATAATAATTCTTTTGAAATAAATAATTCACTTACAATCCCCCACTTATTTCAAAAAAATTTATAGTAAAGAGAATTTAACTTGCTGGATTTGTATGAACAAAATGCAATAAGTTTGGTGTCTTTTGGATTATGAACCAAACTTAGATCGATAAAATTATTGGTGAAATAAATACTTTTATGAACCAATAATTTTTATTATAAATCAGAGACTTTATCAATCACAATTTGACCTCAGTAATTTTGCTGTTCAACACGGTTTTGCGCCAATAGGCCATTCGCGTGCCTGGTATTCATGAGAGCTCTAGAGACTAGGCCAAAGTCTCATAGGAGCGGCCACACTCCACTTCTCATATAGGTGAATTCATCAAGTGTATACTACTTTAAATACACCATCCTTAATTAAAGACTATGAATTCATTAAGAGTTAATAACTCATCCCTCATTTTCAGTAGCAGTTCAAGCACTCTCAGTTAGTACGCATTGTCAATATTGACTTGTTATTACCCATATAAACCTACTTCATGGGATCTCCGATCACATAGGTTGGGTTACCATCTTTATTGACAATCAATTGGCCTTAAATCCATCACCATTGAGGTTTGAAGAATTAATTTTTCTTCCCATGAGTTTAGTCAGTGAATCGGCCGAATTCAATTCTGACTTCACATAATCAATTGCAATTATCCCATCTTTCAGCAGCTGCTTAACGACATCATGCCTCAATTTCATGTGTCTGCTCTTACAATTATAAGATTTATTCTTTGCAATAGTAATTGTGGCTTGACAATCACAATGTATAAACACTGGAGGCAATTCAACCTTTATTAAAGGGATATTCGCTAAGAAATTTCTTAGCCACTCAACCTCAGAACCAGCCAGCTCCAGAGCTACAAACTCTGACTCCATAGTCAATCTAGCAATGATCATCTGTTTAGCTGATTTCCAGGATATTGCACCACCACCTAAGGTGTAACACCCCAAAAATTTTCTAAGTTAAGACCCGAATTATTTTTGAATTGCGTATAAGGTTGTACCGAGTGATTCTTAATTGTTCTTAGATTCTAAGGTCAATTCATTAGTGTGGGAATAATTTTGGATATCAATTAAGGTCACTAGAATCCCCTAGCACAAAGTTGAGTTGAAAGCTTCCTTACCGATTAAGTTTTGACATAAGATTCTACTTAGATCAACTTCAAACGAGCATATCTCTCACCTCATAAAGAATTAGGTGGCCTATAACCTATCAAATTAAAGGTCTTTGAGTCCTCTTTCCAACGCCACCGCGTTTGCTTTATTTCAAGTTTGGAGTAGAGAAATATGTCTGTTTTAGTGAACCTTCTTTTAAGACATCTCATCAGATTTTCTAGAGGGGTAGTTTGGTCTTTTCCTTTTTCCTTCAAAGCCTAACCACATTTTCTTTACCCAATTAAGGGTATAATCAATGTTAAACCATCTTTTCACGCTCTTTAACACTTAGAAAAATTAGAGCAAGATTCCAAGAGGAGAAAAAGCTAGGTTTCAAGCGTTCTTCAAGTTTTCGTCGATTTCGCCAAGAACCTTTGTTATTTCCAGGCATGTTAGTCTTCTCACAGTGTTGGACTTGTTCGTCCTCACGCCCTACATCTTAATTTAGTCAAGAACTCGTTATATCTAAAAGTTTCATTCGTAGTTCTTGATATTGAGTTCAATTCTTTAACAATGGAGGTTTTGATTCTTATGCTTTGTGAATCTTTGGTAAAGTTATGTTTCCAAAGGGATTATATGAAAGTTCTTGTGTAATTGTGTTGAGTTTGAGAATCAAGAAGAGTTTAGGAGAAATTTTCCAATTCTAAACTAATTTAGGATCCTAATTTAAGCTTGAAAATTCGTCGGGGTACTAGGGAGGGGCCTGGGGCGGCGCGCCATGATAGCGCCAAGGCTGAACTTCAGTAGTTCAGGGCCTAGGGTGGCGTGCCAGCAGTGCGCCCCAACTTTACTTCAGTAGTTTGGGCTCTGGCGCCCCGCGTCAGCAGTGTGCCAGGGGTCGCTAGGGCCAATTTCTCCTTTGCGCATCCGGGCGTGTTCCTTTGAGTTATGGTTACACTTTCCTACTGTGTATTAGATCCTATAGGCTCCATATACCTTTGAGAATTCATGCATTATCCTACTCATATGTCTTAATAAATTTTCAAAACTAAAGTGAGTTTTAAGAGAAAAGTTCAAGAGCTTTTATTGAGTTATTATTGAGAATCCTTTTTAATCAACAACAATTTAAAATTGAGTTTTTGAGAAAGTAAAGAGGAGTCTGAGAATCTTTTTAAAACAAATGCTTTGTCTTTAAAATTGATTCTGAGAAAAAGTAAAAGATGAGTTCGGGAAAAGTATAGGGAACTAAGTAATTCCTAAAGATAACAGTTTTAAATTGAGAAAAGAGAAACTTTGCTTTCTAAATGAGTTTATGAGTATAGAGATACTTCAGAGCAGTTACCTCTTTTAAGAGGATTTTTTGAGTAATTACCTCAAAACAGAGAAAAAAATATGTTTTATACATTTGAGCATGAGTATATATATTTATTGGGAGTAGTATTAAGCACCGATATGGGGATGAGTTCAGACAACTCAAATTCCTATTAAACCATGTATGCCAACATGGATAAATGATCATACTTTTTAGATAAATCCTTAGTGTCTTCGGGCATAGCTTAGTGGATCCACTTAGTTAAGGTGTCCTATACCCCGGCAAGGTATAGGATAGTTCTGGCAGCGTGGGCGAGACCCTGTATCATCACGTATCTCATAGTGATGGTTGTCAGTTAAAGAAACTCCCTAATAGAGTAAAGAGTTCTTTCATTGTATTTTCACATACAATTTTCTTTGAATTATTATATTGTACTTTGTGAAGCTTTAAATAATCTTATCTCTAATCATGCTTTACATTGAGTTGAGTATTTCTTTCAGCTTGGTCAGTTCAGTATATGCTATTATTGCATTCTTTCGGTAAGAGTTTAAAAGAGTTTTTCATCATGATTTATATTATATTTCAGTTGAGTTACTGCCAGAGTTTCAGTTCACTTATTTTGTTATTCAGCTATATTACATATCGTACATTCAATGTAATGATGTCATTCGACCTGCATCTTTTATGATGCAGATACATGTACTTAGGATCCTCAAAAGAGTCCATCATAATTTTGACACTACTCAACACTACTACACCTATCAGCAACTCCCACAAATGGTCAAAGGAAGCTACGTCTTAGAGATTAATTGGGAATGTCTAACTTTAGAAGGAAGAAGTTGAAAAGAATCAAGAAACCTCCATGAAGTTGTTGGTTTATCAGTTCTCTGTTAGCTTTAGGTAATTTTATCTTATTCAATTTGGCTATTCATTGTGTGTAGTAGCTATCTTGAATAGGAGTAGATTTATTTTCTCCTTTCTTTATGTAAGGGGAGAGTCTCCCTTATTTATGTTTCCTAGGTGCTTTTTATCGAGAGAAGTCCTCTCATAGGTGTTTAGTATCTAGGTTGTAACAGCCCAAAAATTTCCTAAGATAAGGCTCGAACCATTCTTTATTTGCATGTAAAATCGTATCGAGTGATTCTTAAATCGCTCATATGAGTAAAACTCATTTCTTTGGTGTTCGAATGGATTTGGATGTGACTTAAGGTCACAAGAACCCCCGAGCATAAAGTTGAGTTGAAAGCGTCATTATCGATTAAGTTTCGACATAAGAATCTACTTAGGTCAACTTTAAACAATCATATCTCTCAGCACATAATGAATTAGGTGGCCCATGACTATCAAATTAAAGGTCTTTGAGTCCTCTTTCCAACGCCACCAAGTTTTCCTTTTTTTGAGCTTGGAGTAAAAAGTTTTGGGCATTTTACCAGAGACTGTCATATTAGAGTTTCTGAGTCTGTGACCGACGAACCCAACCTATGGTCCGTCATTTGAACGACGAACCGTATGTAGGTCTCGTCGGTGGTTCTGTCAAATCGTCAAAAAGGCTCAAAAATTCAATTTTTGAGTACCCAGGACCTACGGATGGTACCTACGGTCCGTAGGTCGAACCACGAACCGTAGGTGGTCTCGTAGGTCAATTTGGCAGTTTTAAAGAGGGATGTTTTCGTCTTTTCCCACGCTTTTATAATAAAAACCCAGATGTTTTGGGACTAAAATTAAAATTAGTCCCTTATCAGTACCCAACATGCTTTTTCTCTCATTAACACTTAGAATCTTTTGAGAGCAAGAATTGGAGAGAAGGAGAAAAACTAGGGTTCAAGAGTTTCGTGCAAGACCTTCGAGTCCCGCTTAGATAATCATCGTCCCAGGTATGTAACACTTTCATAGTGTTGGACTAGTGTGTCCATACGCCCTACCTATATCAGAATTTCAGAAAAGAGAAATCTAGGGTTTTATTTCTTGTTTTTGAGAAATTTCGAGTTAAGCCTATTGTTGAATTCTAATTCAATTCTTGAGTTATTGTATCCATATCATTGAGTATTGTTGTGATATTGTTCATTTCTACATTTCGGTGTGAACCCTGCTTATTGAGTTGATTATTCATGACTAATTTTCTGCATGAACCCTATAATTTGAGTATTCATTTAGTTAGTATAAAGAATCTCTTGAACCGAACGACTATCTCAAATTGACTTTTTTGAGAAAATAAAGAGGAGTTTTGAGGAAAGTTTAAAGAGACATTTTTAGTAAAGTTTAAGGGAACTATTAATTTCTAAATTTATCAGCTTTACAGTGAGAAAGAGAACTTTGATTTTTATAAAGAGTTAAAAGAGTTTCGAGAGATAATTGAGACGTTGGCTCTTAAAAAGTACCTTTTGAGTAATTACCTCAAAACAGAGAAAGAGCATTTTTACTTGAGCATGAGTATATATATAATTATTGGGAGTAGTATTGAGTACCAATATAGGAATGAGTTCAGACACCTCGAATTCCTCATAAACCATGTATGCCAACATGGGTAAAAGATTCATACTTTTTAGATGATTTCCTTATGCCTTCGGGTAGAGCTTAGTGGATCCATTTAGTTGAGGTGTTCTATACCCCGAAAAGGTATAGGATAGTTCTGGCAGTGTGGGCGAGACGATTTATCATCACTTAGTTCATAGTGATGGTTGTCGGTTAGAGAATCTCTCAAATAAGAGTAAAGAGTGAAATTTTTGTATTTATATATATATATCCTAGAGTTAGTATCTTTTATTTACAAAGCTTTAAATATGTCATCTCTTATTATTGCTTTGCATTGAGTTGAGGTGAGTATTCTCCTAGCCTTGTCAGTTCAGTTGTTGTTTTACTCAGCCATTTTACATACTCGTGCATTCAATTTACTGATGTCATTCTACCTGCATCTTTTTATGATGCAGATACATGTGTTCAAGGTCATCAACAGGAGCTTCGTTGATACCAATTGCACTCCAGCTAGCTTTGGTGAGCCTCTTTGCTTTCCGGAGGACTTCACACTATGTTTCCTATTTTGTTGAGTTGTCGAGGGTCCTATCCCGACATCTATCTTAGTATTTAGAGGCTTCATAGATAGTTAGTGTTGAGGAGTCTCTCAGTATATTTCCTTTTAATAAGATGTTTTGAGACTGTTTTGGGAAGTATTTTCATTGTTGAACTTAAGTATTTTCAGACAGTTTGAGTTTAGAAACTGTTGAAGTTTAAATTTCTTAAATATTAATTCTAAGCTTATTAATGCTTGAGTGAATCTTCCGCTAACTAGTCAGCCAGGCCAAAGGGTTCGCTTGGGGACAAAAAATAGTTCTCGAGTGTCGACAACGTCCAGTGTGTAGGCTAGGGGCATGACAAACTTGGTATCAGAGCACAGAGTTCAAGATTCCTAGGGTGTCTATGAAGCCGTGCATGTAGAATCCTTCTTATCGGTGTAAAGCGCGCCACATCTATAATTAGGAGGCTACGACATTTAGGAAACATTTCATTTTCTTCTTACTCCTTTTCGTGCGTTAGAATTCAACTCTATAAAAGTTTTCTCTAACTCCTGCTTAAGCTTGTCTTTTCAGATCATGCTTCCCCGAAGAGCTGTTTGAGGACGTCCTTTGAGGAGGAATGTTAATCCTCAAGGTCCAGAGGTTCCAAATGCACCAGAAGTGCAAACCCTTCAAGGAGATGTCACCAATGCTGGTGTAAAGCGCGCCACATCTATAATTAGGAGGCTACGACATTTAGGAAACATTTCATTTTCTTCTTACTCCTTTTCGTGCGTTAGAATTCAACTCTATAAAAGTTTTCTCTAACTCCTGCTTAAGCTTGTCTTTTCAGATCATGCTTCCCCGAAGAGCTGTTTGAGGACGTCCTTTGCGGAGGAATGTTAATCCTCAAGGTCCAGAGGTTCCAAATGCACCAGAAGTGCAAACCCTTCAAGGAGATGTCACCAATGCTGAGTTCAGGAATGCTATTCAGATGTTGAATCAGGTTGTGGCATATCAGGCGATCAACAAAGAGTGGGTCGTCAGGATGTGGCTAATACATCCAGAATTTGTGAATTCTTGAGGATGAATCCCCCAGAGTTCACAGGGTCAAATATCACAGAGGATCCGGAGAACTTTGTGGAGGAACTTCAGAAAGTGTTCGAGGTTATGCGTGTTGCTGATTCAGAGCGTGCAGAGTTAGTTTCATATCAGCTCAGATGTGTTGCTAGAATATGGCATGACCAATGGAAGAAGAACAGGGCAGATGGGGCACCACCTTTGAGTTGGGCAGTGTTTGAAGATGCTTTTTTGGGGTGTTTCTTTCCCCGCGAACTAAGGGAAGCAAAGGTAAGATAGTTTCTTAATTTGAAGTAGGAATCTATGAGTGTGCAATAGTATAGCCTCAAGTTCACTCAGCTGTCTCGCTATGCTCCGGAGATGGCCGCTGATATAAGGAGTAGGATGAGCTTGTTTGTGTCTACGCTATCCCGCTTGTCAAGTAAGGAAGGTAAGGCAGCTATGTTGATAAGGGACATGGACATAGCCAGACTCATGATCCATGTGAAACAAGTTGAGGAGGATAAATTGAAAGACAGGGAAGAGTTCCGCAGTAAGAGGGCTAAGACAACAAATCATGAATCCGACCAATAGAAGGTCGGGAATGTGAACCGGTTATCTTTTCGGTAAAGGTCACCTGGACCTGCTCCATCATCAGCTAGTGCACCTGCACCGAAGAATAGAAATGAATTCAAGAACCAGAACTCCCAGAATTTCAGAGCTCGACCTACTCAGTCTCAGGTAGCGTGGCACAATGGGCTAATTGGACCCCCACATGTACTAAGTGTGGTAGGAACCACCCAGGAGAGTGTCGTGATGGCTCAAGTGGCTGCTTCAAGTGTGGTCAGATGGGTCACTTTATGAGAGAGTGCCCCAAGAACAAGCAGGGTAATGGGGGCAATAGAGCCCAATCTTCTTCAGCAGCTCCCGCAGAGATAGAAATACCCAGAGAGGAGCTACTTCAGGGATAGATGGAGGAGCAAACTATCTGTATGCTATAAATAGTCGCCAGGATCAGGAGAACTCACCAGATGTTGTCACTAGTATGCTTAAAGTTTTTACTTTTGATGTTTATACCTTAATTGATCCAGGTGCGAATTTGTCTTTTGTGACTTCTTATGTAGCCAGGAAGTTTGGCATTTCCCCTGAACAACTCCTTGAGCCTTTTAGTGTTTCCACACCTGTTGGAGAGTCTATTCTAGCAGAAAGAGTCTACCGTGATTGTACCATCTCTGTCTATCACAAGGACACCATGGCTGACTTAGTTGAGCTAGATATGGTGGACTTTGATGTTATTCTAGGTATGAACTGGCTTCATTCTTGTTATGCCTCAGTCGATTGTAGAACTCAAGTAGTCAAGTTTCAATTTTCTAATGAGCTAGTTTTAGAGTGGAGGAGAAGTTCAGCAGTATCTAAGGGTCGTTTCATCTCATATCTTATGGCCAGAAAGTTAGTTTTCAAAGGGTGCATCTATCACTTAGTCCGAGTTAATGACTCTAGTGTTGAGACACCACCAAATCAGTCAGTTCCAGTTGTGAGTGAGTTTCCAGAGGTCTTTCCAGACGATCTTCCCGGAATCCTTCCTAAAAGAGAAATAGACTTCGGAATAGATATTCTTCCATATACTCAACCCATCTCTATTCCGCCATGTATAATGGCTCCAGTTGATAAGGGTTTCATCCGACCAAGTGTCTCACCCTGGGGCGCTCCGGTCTTGTTCGTCAGAAAGAAAGATGGTTCCCTTAGGACGTGTATCGATTACTGCCAATTGAACAAGGTCACTATAAAGAATAAGTATCCCCTTCCAAGAATTGATGACCTTTTCGACCAACTTCAGGGTGCCACTTGTTTCTCTAAGATAGACCTCAGATCTGGCTATCATTAGTTGAGAGTGAGAGAAAGTGACATTCTGAAGACAACTTTCAGGACCCGTTACGGTCATTATGAGTTCGTTGTTATGTTCTTTGGTTTGACTAACGCTCTTGCAACATTCATGAATCTTATAAACAGAGTATTTAAGCCATATCTGGATATGTTTGTTATCGTGTTCATTAATGACATACTGATTTATTCGAGGAATGAGGAGGACCATGCTAGTCATCTCAGAATAGTCCTCCAAACTCTCAAAGATCGAGAGTTATATGCCAAGTTTTCTAAGTGTGAGTTCTGGCTCGAATCCGTGGCATTCTTAGGCCACATTGTATCTGGCGAAGGAATTCGAGTTGACACTCAGAAGATTGAGGCAGTGCAGAATTGGCCAAGACCCACATCTCCAACTGATATGAAGAGTTTCTTGGGGTTGGCTGGTTACTACAGAAGGTTTGTCGAGGGATTCTCATCTATTTCATCTCCATTGACTAAGTTGACTCAGAAAATAGCTAAGTTTCAATGGTCTGAAGCTTGTGATAAAAGCTTTCTAGAATTGAAGACTTGGTTAACTACTGCTCCAGTGTTGACCCTACCAGAAGGTATAGAGGGTTTTATTGTCTACTGTGATGCGTCCAGAGTTGGACTTGGTTGTGTATTGATGCAGAATGGTAAGGTTATATAGCCTATGCCTCCAGACAGCTTAAGATTCACGAGAGGAACTACCCGACTCATGATCTCGAGTTGGCAGCAGTGGTTTTTGCTCTCAAAATATAGCGCCATTATCTCTATGGTGTTCACAGACCACAAGAGTCTCCAGTATGTTTTTCTGTCAGAAGAAACTCAATCTCAGACAAAGGAGGTGGTTAGAGGTTCTCAAGGATTACGACATGAGTATATGTTGCTCCCAATTGCACACGCAAGTGTACGTGGTCCCGCAAATAATATAGTGGCTCTAAAAAAATTGGATTATCGAACCCACTGGGACTTGTCAATTAACTATTTACTAAATTATACTAGTCTAATTATTTATTTAAGAGTGTCAAAAGAAATAAACGAATGCAAGAATTAAATAAAAAGATTAATTTACAGTAATTGGGACAATTCCAGGGCTGCAGCATGCTTAAGGTTTCATGTATCGCATCTTATGTAATGAATTAACTAAGGTTATCAAATTACTGATTTACAGGGTTGATTTTATGATCATAATCTCTCGACCTCTAATCGCATACTCCAACTAGCTGTCTAACTACATCGTTGAGCGGGGATAAGTAGTCCTAATTGGCGAGCATTTATATTTCATCATGTTTTGTAACCAAGCTTGGTGTTTGTTCAGGCGTCACTCCTAAACACAAATCTAAACAAGTCATATGCAAGTTAGATCAAGCTCTTTGTATTCTTTGGTCTATCTACCACTTCATCTCTCGAGTCCAAGAATAGACAATAGATTTATTTCTATGGTGATCACGCATGAAATACTAAAACAACAACACAAAAGTAATTTAAGCGATAACCAATTAATTCAAAAAAATCGATGTTCAACAATTACCCGCAGCCGCAGCCCCAGAACAAGGGTCTTTATCTACTAATACCTAAGAAAAGAAGAAGAAGAAAATTGAAACCTAAGATGAATTGTAATCTCTTTCTCTTGCACACCAAAAAGTAGTCGTCCCTTTACAAAATAACCCTAGGGTCCTATATATAGAGTTCCCACAAATAATTTTCCTAATTTAGATCAAAATAGGAGTCCTAATTAATTCAATTTTTGCTGGGGAAATCAGGTACACTCGGGCGTGGGGCGCTAGGATAGCCCCAGGGAAGTGCTTCAGAAGTTTGCTGCCTGGCGTGGGGCGCCAGCAGTACGCCATGAATTTCCATCTAAAGTTTTGGGCCTGGCGTGGGGCGCCAGCAGTACGCCAAGGCTGCCAGGCCCAATTTTTCTCTTCTTTTCCATTGACACTTGTTCCTTGCCTTGTATTCATGCTTCCCTCTTCGCGCTTTCTTCCATAGACTCCATTTTTCTTCAAGAACTCCTGCATAATCTAATCACATGTCTTAGTGCACAATCATTGCAAATTACTCAAAACACAACAAATAGCTTAAAGATTATTCTTAAACACAAGACTAATGTGGGCAATATTTGACAAACCGGCATATAAATATCCCTAAGATCAAATGTTAAAATTCAAAACACAACTCTTATATATTCATGTATCTTGAACGATAATTTTTGATGAAAAATAACTACTCATGCAACGTACATATGTGATGTCAGATATTCACTCCAATAAATTTTCAACAAAAGCTAACTTAGATGGAGAGTGTTGTTAATTTAAGCCAAGTGAATATCAATATCCCATGATCCATTGATCCAATCATATATTACTCAGATAGGGAGAGTCAATACGGATTATCAAAACTAGAGATCAGACTAAATCTAGTGTCTTGCATTAATTTCATCTGATATGGAGAAAGGTCAAAAGCCAGCACATGAGCTTAATACTTCACTAAAATTTAATCATGAAAACCATAGAGAACAAACTCTATCACCACTATATCATAGTCGAGTAATTTTTCATTAAAATTAATTTTCAAGATACAAAAAATATCTAAAGAAAAACTCATCTAAACGGCCTCAAATTGCCAAATCACTTTGTAGCTATGAGTATTTTTAGTTAGATCGTTTCTGATGAGCCTACCGAATTTCAGATCAATCAGAGTTTTAAAATAATATTTATCTCCAAAGCTATGATCAAATTCAGATTCAAACGATTTAAGGAAAAATAATCAGATCTATATCCTTATCATATATCAATTCATGTTAACTCATCACGTGTAATCATGTACCACATTTAACATAAATTAAATCGATATAAAGGATTATTTTCATACTAAGTCACATTTTAATTCGAAAGAACAACTTAAAAATCATCTTAAAGACCACAAAAATCATAACCGCATTGCAATGAGTATTTCTTGCTAGGCCGTTTCCAATGAACTTATGAAATTTCCAGTCAATTGGAGTCTCTAAAAAATTTTTATTCCAAAGCTCTGACCAAATTCAAATTCAAGTGATTTAAGCATCTTTAGGAATTAAAACAATATGACCTACAATCTTATCACATATCAATTCATGTTAAATCACCATATGTAATCATGTTTCAGATTCAAGATAAATATAACTGACATGAAGAATTATCTTATCACATTCAAATCAAATTTTAATCTGACAAACTACCTAAAACTCATCTTAGTAATTTTCGATGGAACTACCAAATTTTAAGTCAATCAGAGATCATTAAAATTCATGACCACCTAAACTATGACCAAATTTGAAAAATAATCGTTTTAGGCATAGTTAAAGATTAAAAAAATGATTTAGATTTTCATTCACTTTTATAATAATTATCTCATGAGCATAAGACATACGTTGTGTCCTTCCTTTTAGCTAAGACACACAACTCCTTTTAATAACAAATTGTCCTCTCCATTAATACATATTAGAATCCAAGATATTATGTTTATTCAAAATTCTCCTTTTGAGTGAAAACCTTGATATCTCTTCTCATGAATTAATTAAGTATTACTAGCATCTCACGGTAAATTTCATTTAAGTAAATAAATATTCGCCACTGGTATTCACTTAGGACAATTTATACATGATACATTGAGAATATTCTAATGACTCAAATAAAAAGATTACTTTCGTAACTTCAATTTATTAATTGTAATATTCAATTCATGTATTAATATCTCACATATATAAAATATTAAAATTTTCTAATAATTCTAAATAAATAAACCATTTCAATGGTAACCATTTATTAATTATATAATTCTTAATATATTTATGGATTCATATATTCACGTGAGAAGGAATTTTTATGCTCATATAATTAAAATAAAATAAAAATAATTAAGTATACCGCTAAAACTGCTAAACAACACAAGGCAATCAACCTAGACCTTATAGTGGATTAAACTCAATTGTTCAATACACATCTTCCACCAAAAAAAAAATTCTCTTCTGCCACACTTTAATGTGGCAGACACCTTTTCTTTCAAAAATTTATTAAAATAATTAAAAAGCAAAAGATAAGATGGATTTTTACAAGAATCTAGGTTAAAAAAAACACTCATTCTAATATTTGCCGTCGGAATAATTTATTTTATTTTTTGTTTAACAAATAGGAATTGCATATCACTACCATAAACATGATTACCAAGAAAAATTGATGCAGTAGCCATCATGACATGGCAACTATTTTCCTTTCTTAGCAGGCTACCACGCAAAGTCCTTTCTTATCAAAAGTTTGCAAATTTAGTGGATTAGTAAGAAACAACCAAAAATAATTGCAGCAAACTGTTGATACAGAAATCAAATCACTATACCTTATGCTTACTCCTTTTCCAATTTGGTCGGAAATATTCTTATTCCTTACTAGAAAAAACGAGTAACTCCACATAATCGTATATGAGTATTGTATATTATAGGTTATCTATTTAATTAGAGGTAAGCCTGGCTCTTGATGTCAATTGTTGGAAAAATATATGCACAGTGGAATCATACTATTTACATGAATAATATATAATCAATATACATTTATGCTAGAGCACATACAATCATGCTAGAACACATAAACTTGCTGAAATTTAATTCGATAAATACCTCTTGAAGCGTGAACTTATATTTTCAAGCGAATCCACAAGTTAGCTAGACCTTCAAGAGAATCCACGATCTTGAACAGATATTTTCAAGCGAATCCACAAGTTAGCTAGACCTTCAAGCGAATCCACGATCTTCTATAGTGATCACAAGTTCACATTCGAACTCTCTCAAT
This sequence comes from Solanum appendiculatum, assembly GCA_018342035.1. NCBI lineage: Eukaryota > Viridiplantae > Streptophyta > Magnoliopsida > Solanales > Solanaceae > Solanum > Solanum appendiculatum. The sequence goes on from JAGDQO010000472.1 coordinate 746,895, forward strand.
ACTTAGGTGGGCAAGTATCATATAGAAACCTTCTTCAATCTCTTTTCTAGGTTAGGAGAATCCCTACTTATAGAGATTTCTTCCCAATCAAAAAAGGAGAAGAAAACCCATTTTTTCTTGAAAACTTAGAAAAAGTGTGTTATTCTTGAAAAACAAGAATAAACGATACTTCTTCCCTTTTTTCTTAGAAATAGGATCTTGAGTTCTAGTTAAATATGGGCACCGGAGGGATCACCGAATTTAATACTGAGGCTTCCTATTATAGAAATAATTCTAAAAAATAATTTGAATTATTCTTACCATAATAAATTACAAATCATTCCATTAGAAATTCGTAATTGCACTCCTCTATTTATATTTCGAAATTCCCCATTAAACACTTATGTAATTTCTCATGTTAAGATTACAGATAGTAATCAATAAATTATATTACTGACGAATTTAATTCAATGATTAATTTCCTTTAGAGCACTGCTTAACTTATTTCATGTGTCGGATTCATAAATCCACTTGCAAGATTTGACACGATGAAAACTTATAAGCTTCTCAAAAAGGCATATCATCAATCTCTATATCGAGACATGAATTCCATCGACTAACTTATTATTTCACCAATAAATATTATTATCATCCAATCTACCAGGCATATTGACCCATCTTAAAATCTCATCTTTTAATAAATCAAAACGATAATTAATATATACAGATCATAATAGTTATATCAGGATTCAAAATATAAGTATATTTAACAATTTATAGAATATGTTTTTGTCAGTTAGTCTAAAACAACTATCTCTACTCGGTCCCGTTCAATACATACAAAATGCACTAGCACAAGAAGTTGGAACTATACCATTCCCATAATCAAGATAAATTACATATAATCTTGTGCTACAATCGTACTGATGGCATGTTCAATTTCCATCTCAGATTGTGAACAAAAAACTTTATACTTATAAGAACCGATGATTTAATCCTCTGTGTATAAGTTAAAACTATATACACTGAATAATCTATTGTATAAGTAAACATACACATAAACGAATAAATGATCTATTAAAACTGAATAAATAATTATTCTATAATAAATATTATATCTAAACACATGATTTATAGTATATATATCCCAACAAGATGGCCATATCACCAACGAAGGGGTGAGATCTCGTGGTCTGAAGACAGAAAGGACTCTTGTCCCAATGATGTGGCCAAATGGACAAAAAGGACGGATACGCGTACATCGTCGACTTTGAATAAAGATTCGAGAATACTATTCTTTTCATGATAGACTAAGGGTGTGCAAAAACTGAACCGAAAAAATATTATTGGATTATTGGGTTATTGGATTTTTAATGGGTTTATAAAAAAAAGTTATTGGGTTATTGGTTCGGTTTCGGTTTTTACTTTTGGGTTATTGGGTAAACCGATAACCCAATAAGACGATAATAATTTATTACTTTACCCTTCCTAAATATTAAATATTAATAATTTAATATATAACTAGACACTATAACTATATAAAATTATCAGTACTCTGCTCACTTCACACTAGGCCGCTTTAGTTTTTATTATTTACTCAAAACCTAAAAACTAAAGTAAGGGTTCACAATTGTAACTATTTAATTTTAGTTTTAGTTTGTAACTGTAAGCTGTAGCTTTTGCAAGTTTGTATCTGTAATTTGATTAACCTCAGAAATTCCATACTATGTTTGGGCAGTGACATGTAAGTGTAGCCTTCGTACTACATTTGCTCTTATTAATGCAATTTCTCATTATCTTTCTTGTTTCACTATATCAAAGCATTTAGATAAGTGAGAAGTCATATATTATTTTATGGATATTTTCTTATTGGGTAAATCGAAAACCGATAAATCGAATCAATAATACATAAAATCGAATCGAATCGATCGATGCACGCCTATATGAAAGACCCTCAATTCATTGGAATCTTCTTGCATTAATTAGACAGATTGGGCGGTTGCGTGTTTTCAACCTAGCAAACTTCCTTTTAGAAAATCTTTTCCCACCTTTTGAAATTATCAAACAAAAAGGTGGAGCATTTTTCCTTCTCACTGAAGGGTATCAAACTAGAATGTGTACCAAAGACTTTCACGTATTATTTACTCAAGTAGAAAAATACATTGGCTCCAAGCAAAGAAAAGAAGCCACATCTAGATACTTTATCCTTGGCCACCAAGAATCAATTATGTCCACAATTACATCTTATTGGCAGTAGGCACATGCCTATAGGCTATATTGTTACATGGGGATGGACCTCACCCCACAATTGGTTATATAACAACACATCACACTTGTGATTTTTTGAGTGAAATTAAACCAAGTAACTTGTTAAAAACAGCAAGCATCTCCAATGGCTGGGCAAGGAACTACTCCAATGAGAGGTATAATGGAAGTGACGGAAGAGCTTGAACGCAGCGTAAGAGCAGAGAATCCTACCGTAAACCTTCAGTATGTTGTTCATGCTTGCCGCCTCGGAGCTCAGTTTGTAACCTCCTTGGAGGGTGCATTCAAGTTTGCTGCTGTCGAAGTCGAAAATAAGGTATTTTTATTAACCTTTTAAGGAGAAGGATATAATTTCCTCCTCTTTCTTTTTTTTCTTCTTCAGGAATTGAACAACAATAACAACCTAGTATAGTCCAAAAAGCAAGATATGAAAAAGATAGAGTATACGTAGATCTTATTACTAGTATGAATAATATTTTCAATTGTGGTAGGCCAATGATATGGAAGAAGCTTACCAGAAATACAACACGGTGGAGGTTATGCTGGATTATGAAATTACAAATGGTCTCGCAAGAGAAAACAGTAGCCATACAAGATTCCATCTCAGGATGAAGCGCGCATCAGATCTACTAAGGGTCTTTTTCCAGGAAATCCTTGCAAGAGAGTACGTATAGCTGACCACAACTTGCTTGGAATATAATTAATTAAGCATATATATTAACGTCGTTATATGGTTTATTTGACAGGGGAGATTCTCTTGTTCCTCCTCTTAAGAAAGCTTATAATCAGGTTTTTGGTGCATACCATGGGGAAAATATTAAGATGGCTGTCTATGTTGCCATGGAATTTATGATGGACAAAACTGACTTCCTTGCATTGATTGATGATGATGGTTAGTACGTACAATATTATTTTACCCTTTCACTGAAAAAACAAAACAATATATATGAGCGTTTGTAACTTGTCTAATATATATTAATAGATATAAATTAGTATATCTAGTTAGGTATAAAACATGTCTCCTACATTCCCCACCAAAAGAAAACAAAAGTCAATCAAACCATGGAGGGTGGTCAAAAAATTAAATTAGATATTTTTATTCATGATCTAAAACGGACAAAAAAAAAATTTAATATTAGGGAAAATGGTCAAAAATACCTTTCAACTTTCGTTTAATAGTTAGGTTTACCCGTATTATGCGATCATTCATACCCTCACCATCTATGGACAAGATAAAACATTAAGGATTTTTAATGAGTTAATAAAGCTAAAAAAAAAAATTTAATGGCTTCTAGCTATTAGGTTTGATAGATTTGACTAATTTTTAAAGAGTTGTGACTTTTTCGAAGGATTATAATATTTTTAAAGGTTGTGACTTTTCTAAAATGTTGTGATTTCTCTGAAGAATTGTGATTTTTCTAAAAGATTGTGACTTTTCCAAAGGATTATAACCTTTCGGATAATGCACAATAAGTACATGTTCATACTAGCTACCACATGCTGTCTATAAATAGAGGGGTTCTCTCTCATTTCTAACAACGAATTATCTGAACTTTTTCATTTTCACAAATAAATTATAGTGTTCTTTACTGCCATTGAGTGGTTCGCTTACATCATAGTTTTAGGTACTGATGAGTAAGATCGTTCTATCCTGAGAGGATATATTCCATTAACATTGGATACTTAAGGGGAATAACTTCCTTAAGGAAACGCTGTGCATTCAATGGACACGATTTTTTTTCTTGAAAAAATATTTTCAGATTCATTTTTGTTTATTGGTTTTTGAGTTTTCTTACTTTAAAAATACTCTTTAAACTTTGTTGTTTCTTACAAAATTCTCCTCCAAAGTTACGTTGTTGTTTTAAGTATTTTAGCAATACAAATTGGATAGCATACTAACGGGTTCAAAATATGAAGAAGTAAGCCAAATGAAATTCAATATCTACTAAATATACATAAAAACTAATTTTAATCAAATATAAATAATGTAATATTCTGAAATATTTTAATCAACATCTACTACATATAACGTTATTAAATTCTCTTGATATATATATTTTTTGAAAATCTCGTTATTTTAATTCTTGGATCCGCCACTAAATACGAAAGCTAATTATCTTATCATGATCATGTTTTCAGATGAGGCAGCGAGGGAGTTGATGAAAAGATACATTTCAGCATCAGCCTGTGTTTGCCAATACATTGAGCAGTTGTATCGCTCTACCCAAGTTGGTGAAGAATTGCTTAGGATGATTTGAATCATCTCTTCTTAATTAATTTATATTTATATTTTATATATGCTATGGTGATGTTTGCATGAATTAAATAAATGTAATTATGTGCTTATTAAGAGGCTCATGTGTGGACCTATATATATATATATATATATATATATAGTTTTGAAGCATGTGTGTTGCATGTGAATATAAAATCGTGTACTACACTATTTGTAACACCCCAAAAAAAAAAATTCTAACTTAAGACTGAACCATACTTGAATTGCGTATAAGGTCGTACCGAGTGATTCTTAATTATTCTTAGATTCCAAGGTCAATTTCTTAGTGTGGGAATGAATTTGAATATGAATTAAGGTCACTAGAATCCCCTAGCACAAAGTTGAGTTGAAAGTTTCCATACCGATTAAGTTTTGAGGTAAGATTCTACTTGGGTCAACTTCAAACAATCATATCTCCCAGCACATTATGAATTAGGTGGCCCATAACCTATCAAATTAAAGGTCTTTGAGTCCTCTTTCCAACTCCACAAAGTTTGCTTTTTTTTCCAGCTCGGAGTAAAAAGTTATGGCCATTTTACCAGAGACTGTCATATCAGAATTTACTGAGACTGTGAACGACGGCTCCTATCTACGGGCCGTCAATGAATCGACGACCCCTACTGTCAAACCGTCAAAAAGAGTTCAGAGATTCAATTTTGGGATTTTGGGTTCCCTTTTCTACGAATCCATTCTACGGGCCGTAGGAACTTCTACGGGCCGTAGATTAGACCCGTAAATGGACTTTTGAGTCTGAAATTTAGTATTTAATCTACGGATTGGATCTACGGCCCGTAGAAACTTCGACGGGTCATAGATTGGACCCGTAGGATGAAATTTTGAGCTGAAAAATTGAATATCAATTCCACAAATGGGATCTACGATCCGTAGATCAAACCACGACCCGTAGATGGTCCCGTGTACATTTTTATCAGCTTTTAAAGAGGGTTAGTTCAGTCTTTTCCCACCCCTTATAAGCCTAACCCACGATGCTTTTACACCTAATTAAGGGTCTAAACAGTGTTAAATTATTCTTTCACGTTCTTTAACACTTAGAAGATTCAGAGCAGAGCTCCTAGAGGAGAATAGCTAGGGTTTTCAAACATTCTTCAAGATCCTACAAGTTTCGCCAAGAACTTCGTTCTTCCCAGGTATGTAAGGCTTTCCTCAGTGTTGGGCTAGTGCGTCCACACACCAAATTTCACAGAAATTCAGAATTATGAAATTTAGGGTTTCATTCCAAGTTATTGAGGAATGCGAATGCCTGTCTATTCTATTGAATTCTAGTTAAATTCTTGAGAATTGTATCCATATCTTTGAGTAATTATCTTGCTATGGTTCATGCTTAGATTCTAGAATGAACCCAAATTGTTGAGTTGGCTGTCCATATTTAATTTTCTGCAAAAAACCCTATGAATTGAGCATTTACTGAATTATTTTATAGAGTCTTTTAAACTGAACCATTAATTTAAATTGGTTTCTTTTGAGCAAAATGGAGGGGAGTTGTGAGTAGAGTTAAAGAGGCAGTTTGAGTAACTTGTAAATGAAACTTTGATTTCCCAACTATCATTTTTGAGTGAGAAAGAGGACTTTGATTTTGAGAAAATAATCAAGAGAGTTTTGAGAAGAGGAGTTGAGGCAATGTTTCTTAAAGAGTATCTTTTGAGTAATTACCTCAAAAACAGAGAAAAAATTATATTTTTACTTACTTGAGCATGAGTATATTTATTGGGAGTAGTATTGAGCACCGATATGGGGATGAGTTCAGACAACTCAAACTCTCCATAAACCATGTATGCCAATATGGGTAAATGATTCATACTTTTTAGATGATTTCCTTATGCCTTCGGGTAGAGCTTAGTGGATCCACTTAGTTGAGATTGTTCTATACCCCGGCAAGGTATAGCACAGTTCTGGCAGCGTGGGCGAGACGCTGTATCATCACTTAGCTCATAGTGATGGTTGTCGGTTAGAGAATCTCTCAAATAGAGTAAATAGTACTTTTATTATATTTTCTCATATAATTTTCTTTGAGTTATTATATTATACTTTGTGAAGCTTAAAATGATATTATCTTTATTTATATTTTACGTTGAGTTGAGCTGAGTTAAGTTGAGTTGAGTTTAGTTGAGTATTTCTTTCAGCCTGGTCAGTTCAGTATATGCTTTTATTGCATTCTTTCGGTAAGAGTTTAAATGAGTTTTCCCATCATGATTTATATTATATTTCAGTTGAGTTACTGCCAGAGTTTCAATTTATTTATTTTGTTATTCAGTTATATTACATACTCGTACATTCAATGTACTGACGTCATTCGACCTGCATCTTTTAATGATGCAGATACAGATACTTAGGATCATCAATAAGAGTTCCGTTAAGATTACTTCATCCACTTGTTAGCTTTTGATTAAGGCCTCCTTGGTTCCGGATGACTTCAGTTATATAGGTTGTCAGTAGTAGCTCTTGGAGATGTCGTGGGTCTTGTCCCAATATCCTTAATAGTAGAGGCTTCATAGATAGACAGAGTCGAGGTGTTCCTCAGCATTTACTTTTTGTTGTGTTGTTTTATAAACTATAAGTATTACTATTGAATATTGTCCAAACTTTATGAGTTGAGTATTTGAGTTTATCATATTTAATGAAATTTTAAGCCTATTATTGCTTGAGATAGTTTTCCGCTTGTAGTCAACCAGGATGAGGGTTCGCTTGGAGACCAACAATGGTTCTTGAGTGCCGGCCACATTCAGGGTGTAGGCTCGGGGCGTGACAAACTTGGCATCAGAGCATTGAGTTCAAGTGTCCTAGGGTGTCTATGAAGCCTTGGACATGAGAAGAGAAGAATAGAAGACATGAGAAATTTGTAGTTTAAAAATGTGAGGAAACCCCTCCATTTATAGTTAATAAGGGTAGTATGAGCATGTGCATATTGTTTCTTATCTTAAAAATCACAACCTTTCGGAAAAGTTACAACACTTCGAAAAAGTCACAACTCTTTGAAAAAACCGTAACCATTCAATGTGAAATGGTGTCTTCTTTTAATATAAAATAATATAATATAAATAAATAAATATAATATAAAATATAGAAGATATAATAAATTGGGTGTTTTAAGAAGAAGAACAATGAATTTTTTTTTAAAAGTGTTGTTTAAAAATTTGAGGAAACCCACCCCTCTTTTTATAGCCTTCAAAGGGTAGTGTAAGAAAAAATGCTTATTGTGCCTTATAAAAAAAAGTCACAATGCTTCAAAAAAGTCACAACTCATCGAAAAAAAATCATATTCTTTGGAAAAGTTACGACCCTTCGAAAAAGTCAACTCTTTGGAAAAGTCGCAACCCTGTCGAAAAGTCACAACCCTTCGAAAATGTCACAGCTCATCAGAAAAGTTATAACTCTTTGGAAATGTCACAACCCTTCAATGTGAAAAAGTGTCTTGAGAATAAACTCATCACATAAATAATATTTGTGGTAATAAAAGCAAAACGCAACAATACAATATTTGTGGTAATAAAAGCAAAACGCAACAATACAGTTAATCAACAAGATTAAAAAGAACAATAATGACACCAAGACCACTACACAATCAAAAAAAGAAAATAACGCGCATTTGATTTTCCCACCTCACTACAATATCGTTCACACTCTTGTTTTTCCTCACCGACTATTTCTTAAATCTTGTCTGTGATGCCTCGCTCTTCTTTCACTCTTTTGTTTGGTGTGTATTACAATTGGAAAGAAAGTGACCTTTTGATAGTTGAAACTGTAGTGGCCTCGTAGTATGCTACAGGAGAAAGTTAATTCTCGTCCACATCTTGCCAAACTTTGGCTCCAAGGAAAAAGAAATCAGCCAAATTGGCACATGAGGATGGACCACATAGCAAGTTGTGAAAAGATTCAGAGCAGTGAAAATGTAATCTTCTACTATAAATTTTTTCCATGATGAACATTAGAAATACACCCCTTTTATCCATACTTACTTCAGCATATTTTCTTTCTAGCCATATAAATGGAGAGTATTGCAGCTTCAGCTGTGCAATGGTGTTGCGGTACGCCTTTGGCTTGGGCATGGGATGGGGTAAAAATACAATGTCTTTACTTTATAAAATATAAAGAAAGTGCAGAGGCTTTTGAGAATGAGGCCACACAATTCCTAGAAAAAGTTCAACGCCTCGAAGTGGCCGTCCAAAGAAGTGGACGACACAGCATCAGGGAAGAACTTCAGAGCCAGCTTGATAAAGCCACAGATGTCAAGAATAAGATGAATCTTCTAACAACTGATATGCAGACAGCAAGAAGTGGTTGCATCTCGAACTATAAGCTTAGTAAAAGAATTGTTAAGCTGAGAAAAGCTATGATGCAGCTGCTACAAGATCCGGAATTCATTTCAGCAGTATCTCTGCAACCCCAAGCAATTAGGCCGCGCTCTCGTGTTGAACGGCCTGATGATTTTCTTTATTTCACCTCAAGAAAGCCAACCATGGATGAGATCATGAATGCCCTGAAAGATGAGGGGCGTAGCATTGTACGAGTATATGGGATGGGGGGTGTGGGTAAAACCTACATGGTAAAAGCATTGGCAAGTCGAGCCTTGAAGGAAAAAAAATTCGATCAGGTGGTGGTATCAGTCGTCTCGCAAACTGTTGAGTTGAGGAAAATTCAAGGGGACATTGCTTATGGCTTGGGGATGGAACTTAAATCCAGTGATGAGCAAGATCGTGCGGAGGAGCTTAGGAACATTTTGAATGACCACGGTAACATCCTGTTGATCTTGGATGACTTGTGGCACACAATAAACCTATCAAACATTGGGATACCACAATATTCCGAGAGCTGCAAATGCAAGATCTTAATCACTACAAGGCAGATGAATGTGTGTGACGATCTGGATAGGCAGTATCCCGCCATCCAAATCAATGTCCTTTCAGGCGATGATCCTTGGACATTGTTCATCCAAAAAGCTGGAGATAATCTGAAGGTGCCGCCTGGTTTTGAAGAGATAGGGAAGAAAATTGTTGAGGAATGCAGGGGATTGCCAATAGCACTTTCAACGATTGGAAGTGCACTGTACAAGAAGGACTTGACCTATTGGGAAACGGCAGCTACACGTCTCCAGAGTTCCAAAACTGCATCCATTAAAGAAGATGATCTCAATTCTGTCATCAGAAAATGCATAGAACTGAGCTACAGTTTCTTGCCAAATGATATGTGCAAGCGTTTTTTCCTGATGTGCTCCTTCTTTCCTGAAGATTATAATATCCCCAAGGAAACCTTGACAAGGTACGGCATGGGACTGGCCTTAATTCCAAACATCGAGAGAGTCAAAGAAGCAAGAGGTGATATTCATCAAACAGTCGAAGAACTGAAAGCTGCTTCTTTGCTCTTAGATGGCGATAAGGAGGAGACTGTCAAAATGCACGATGTTATACGTGATATTTCAATACAAATAGGATACAACCAGCAGCAACCCAAGAGCATCGTTAAAGCAAGCATGAAATTGGAGAACTGGCCAGGGGAAATCTTAACCATCTCATGTGGAGCAATCTCACTCATGTCGAATCATCTTAAAAAACTACCTGATAGAGTAGACTGCCCTGAAACAGAGACTCTATTGCTTCAGGATAACAAGAACTTAAGGCTAGTTCCAGATGAATTCTTCCAAGGTATGAGAGCTCTAAAAGTCTTAGATTTTACTGGTGCAAGATTCAAGTCCTTACCCTCCTCAACTCAGCAGTTGTCTCTTCTTCGCCTACTCTCTTTGGATAATTGCATATTCCTAAAAGATGCATCTATGATTGGAGAACTTAACAGGCTTGAAATTTTAACTCTAAGAATGTCGGGGATCACATCACTGCCTGTAAATTTTGCAAACTTGAAAGAGCTACGGATTTTAGATATTACATTATCTCCTCAATGCAATTATGTCCCACCTGGAGTAATATCTAGCATGGATAAGTTAGAAGAGTTATACATGCAAGGCTGCTTTGCAGATTGGGAAATTACAAATGAAAACACGAAAGCCAACTTCCAAGAGCTCTTGACCTTGGGTAGCTTGACAATCTTGAAAGTAGATATCACTGATGTTCGTTGCCTACCTCCTGTTAGTGTTGCTCCTAATTGGGAGAAATTTGATATATGTGTTAGTGATTCAGACCACCGCAGGCTGAACAACGCAACACAAGGGGCCTCATTTACTAGAGGGTTAGCCACAGGCGTGAAGTTGGAAGCATTTCCAGAATGGTTTAGGCAGGCAGTAGCACACAAAGTAGAGAAGCTGAGCTACCAATTATGCGGGAATTTGAGCAATATTCTACAAGAATACCACCATGGAAATTTTGATGGAGTGAAATCTCTTTATGTAGACCAGTGCGCTGACATTGCCCAATTGATAAAGTTGGGAAATGAATTACCAAATCAGCCAGTGTTCCCTCAACTAGAGAAGCTGAATATTCACCACATGCAAAAAACCGAAGGTATCTGTGTTGAGGAGTTACTACCTGGATCTTTACAAAGAGTCAGGACTCTGGAGGTCGGAGAGTGTCCTACTTTGAAAGATTCACTCCTTCCTCCTAATTTAATTCAAAGAATGCCAAATCTTGAAGAAGTTAAGGTAACAGGAACCTCAATCAAGGCTGTGTTTGGATTTGACGGCATCACATTTCAAGGTGGACAATTAAGGAAGTTGAAGAGATTGACACTGCACAATCTCTCTCAACTAACTAGCCTATGGAAGGGTCCTAGTGAATTAGTTATGTTCCACAGGCTAGAAGTTGTTAAAGTGTCACAATGTGAAAAACTCAGGTATATCTTCCCTTACGCCGTTTGTGATTACCTTTGTCATTTACAAGTACTGTGGCTAGAAGATTGCAGTGGTTTGGAGAAAGTGATAGGTGGCCACACAGATGAAAATGGAGTTCATGAAGTACCCGAAAGCATAACTCTCCCAAGACTAACTACTTTGACGCTTAAACTTCTACCACATCTCACTGATTTCTACACTCAAGAAGCATACTTACGTTGCCCTGAATTGCAAAGACTGCATAAACAGGATTGCAAAAGATTGAGAACTAACCTCTCTGATTACCATAGTGATCAGGAAATCCAAGAGAAGAGCAGCTGAATCGTCTAGACATTTTCATACTTTGAGTTAATATAATTTGGTGTACTTTATTTTTTGGTATATATGGACACCTTAAATTAAAGTTTGTGTGCTTTACTCATCTTTTTCTCTTCCAACAGAGTTTAGGAATCTGAAATTTATTTTGCAACTATAGATTAAATTTGTGCTGATGGCAAGCACGAATATTATTGTACATAGTTTCCAACTAACGTATTCAATTGCTAATAAACCGAATCTAACTAGTTAAGTTAAGCGTACATTTTCTCGATAATTTACAAGTTTCACAAATAATTGAAACTTTGACTATCCAATAGAAAACTTGAGTTATCCTTATCATCAATAAAGAATAGAAGGCTTCAAATTCTAGAAAACAGGAGACAGTTGAGAAATTAAATGAGACACGAGAAGCTTCCTTCCAATCAAAAGTAGATAGAACTAATAACAAATATCGTTGACTTTGAATAATTAAGATTCCAGAATACTATTCTTTTCATAAAGACCCTCAATTTTTTATTATTCTTTTCTTTTCTCACCTATAAGTGAAGACAACAAATAACAATCCTAATAATATTGTTAATTATTAAGGATGTCAAGCCCTTTACCACTTCTTCTACAATGGCCGTCCTTCTTCTTAATATTCTGTCAAATCTTTTATGTATCTCAAGCTGATTTGGGAACAGCAAGCCAATATAGCCCACCATACACACGTAAGTTAGTTTTCCTTCTCATTGCTTAATTATGTGTCATTATGAAATAAAGTAATCTCCGCGCAATAGTTAGAGTTGCCATCCTATCACTAGAAGAGTCATAGTCATGGATTCAAGCTGCGAAAACAGTAAGACTATGCACACTAGATCCAATGTGATCGATTTTCTTGGATCCCGTGATTAAAACAGCTAGCGATAGATTCAATTGCAACATAAAGCTACATACCATAGAACCAATTTCTCGTATCCTGCATATAGCAGAATCTTAGTGCATCGTTCTACAACCTTGTATTTCATTCTGAATGATATATATATCTTTTTTTCGTTGTACTAAACGCAGCAAGTGCATGTTTTGGGAGTGATTCAACACAATTTCCATCAAGCAACTTCTTTGCAGCAGCTAGTGAAGGGATTTGGGATGATGGAGCTGCCTGTGGAAGACAATATTTGATCAGTTGCATTAGCTCTGTTTTGCCTAAAGCTTGTAAACCAGGAGAAACTATTCAGATCAAAATCGTTGACCGCGCAAAAAATTTAACTTCAACGCCAACAAGACAAGGAACCACTATGGTCCTTTCTAATGCTGCTCTTGCTGCAATTGCTGATTCAAATGCCCCTTCTCTTAACATGGATTTTCGACAGTAAGTACTCCTTCATCCTGTTTCACGAGTTAATTTTTCAAATGATCATTCAATTTAATTACTTCCTCCGTTCACTTTTACTTGTCATAGTTTGACTTGACACACTTATTAAGAAAATAATTATTGATATAGGTATTTTACCAAGCTATCTCCTATTTAATGATGTGTTGAAAAATGATTTGGAAAATAAGTATTTAATATTGAGGTTAAAACATGCAAAAAAAAAAATTATTATCTTTTTTTGATATATCCAAAATGACAAATAAAAATGAAAATCTATATTAGAAACAAGTGACAAATAAAAGTGAACCTAGAGTATCTTTTTCCTACAAAAGTAACTAAACTAAGTTTTATTACACATGCTAAACAAAGTAAATTATTACTACTACTACAATTATTGCAAAGAGATAAAGTAAACGACTACTTTAACATGACTAGTGCACATGTGGAGTAATCAAAAGTTGCATTGAGGAGTAGTTTCTGCTTTTTAATTTGTTTGTCTCCTTTTAATTTAAAAATAGAGAAGTATTGAGAACACTATTAAATTAGGCACGAATTATTAGTTTCATTTTAAACTATTGACAGCTTAAAAAATACCCATTTACTTGATTAACTGAATTTAAATACATCCTTGATCTTGTAACATGAGTGAAATGCACCGCTAAATTATCGTCAGCTTTAGGGGTGTTTTCAACACTTTTATCATCATTTTATTAAGAGTCTCATGCTCCTACAATAGTTTGAGACCACTTGATATGCCATGTAGATTATCGAGGGTGTATTTAAATTCAGTTAGTGAAGTAAATGGGTGTTTTTAAGGCGGTCAGTAGTTCAGGGACGAAACTAATCATTTACGTCAAGTGCAGGGGCATTTTTAATACTTCTCTCTTAAAAATAAAATATGTAAAATGTATCAAAATGTATGTTAGTTTTATGATCTTAAATGAAAGTAAACAAACAAATTGATACGCAAAAAATAATTTAATTATGTTTAAGTAGCGTGGAAGAATCTCAACATATATTGCTCGATGATAAATACTTACTCGTATTGAATGTTATATCAAATCAACTCAAGTGAATTATGATCAAGTCGTAGCTATAAATTGAAGTGATTGATACGTCGAACCTAACACCTATAGCAATTACAGTGGGCACTACGGCTGCCCTTCAATTTTCATGCAAGTTGTATATAATATTGACCCCGTCAAGTCGTCAAGTCGTCAACTAGTAAAGCAATAGACTGGAAAGACAAAAAAGGGTCCCAACTATGAAAACGATGGAAATGTGTTTAAAAGGGTATTTAAGGAAAACAAATAATGAATGCAATCTTATATAAATAATCCTTTTAAGAAAATGTTGCACTTCAAATTTTGAACAACATTTCATAAATTTGGATGTTCTAATTTTAGATAATAACTCTTTGTTACTGCAGGGTCTAGAAGAAAAAACGAGTATTTTCTTGACGCATTGTTTGGATAATATTTGGTTGAAGTTGGAAAAGAAACAAACGAGTGTTTGAAGTTAAAAAGGAGCATTTAGACAAGAATTTCACTCGAATAAAAAAAAAAGTCGAAATTTTGTAAGTAAATCACCATTTCACTTGAAATAGCCCTTAATTTTTTCAAACGTTGAAGTTAGAATTGAGAAACAAAATACAAAAATGATCGTCTGATTTGTAAATAGTATTTTATTATTTGCAAATTACTAGTGTATATGTAAATTATGTACCAAAGGCAAAACTATGTTGAGCTTGCACTTTTTACGTACCGGGTTATCAATTGTGAATCGTATCTATATATATATATAATAGGAGAGGTGATAGTGTTTATGTGTCAGTGTCACAAAAAAAGCAGTACTTTTAAAAAATAAAAATTACAAAATTATATTTACAAAAAAAAAACAACAAACAAATACACGTGTGTATTGTATTGGTAGTTGCTTATTTTAATATTAGTGGGATCAATTTAAAATTTATGTTATCTTTTCTTTTTAATTTTGAGTTTTAGAAAGGATAGTAGTGATTCCTAAAATATTGGTAACTGATTAAAATAGAATAATATTTTTAAAAAAATAACAAATACACGTGCAAAGAAAGGTTTAGTGGAGTGGGAAAAAGAGCAGAAAAGGCGATGGAGAAATTAGGCCAATGTCAAGAGAGAATACAATTAAATATACTACTCCCTCTATTTCATATTAAATGAATTTGTGAGACAACGTACACCTATTAAGAAAAACATTTAAGGACATAATTTAAACCATAATTTTCACTATTGCCCTTTGTGAATCATAGATATAACTTTGTAAATTGTGCAACTTATCTCCTAGAAAATATAAAACTTTAATAAAGGAAAGGACAAATATGGAAACATTTCAAACATTCATCTTGAACTTTGAACAATGAATTTTTTAAAAAAATCCACTTAATATTCCCTTTGTCCAACAATAGTTATCCACTTGGCATACCCATTAAGAAACAATAAATAATAGCGGTAATATTACTATATTATCCTTTGACTTTATTAAATCTAATGTTTTGAGATATGTGTTAGATGATAAATACTCCCTCCATTTCAAATTAATTGAATTGTTGAGGTGTTTCACACCCTTTAAGAAAAGAAGATTAAGACATAAATTAGGTATAGCTTTCCATTTTTACCCTTATTAATTATTGTCAAATTTATGATTAAAATAACTAAACATTAATTATATAACTAATTCCAATACTAATTAATGAAGGATAAAATTGGAAAAATATTCTAAAAGTAGTCTTGAAGATTGAACAATTAAGTAAATTTGAAAAATGAAAAATGTCTCAACAATTCAATTAATTTGAAATGGAGGGAGCAGTATTTAATAGCAAGGGTAAAATAGACATAAAAGGTAAAGTATCTCTTGATTTATTAAATTGGACAAATATTGTTGGACATCTATTTTTAGTATAGTGGACAACTATTGTTGGACAGAGGTAGTATGAAATAGAGAGAGTAATTAATATGAGTATCATAAAAATATATATATACAGTTCGTTAATCATTCTTTAATAAGGAGTATGATAAGTCCATTGAACAAGTAAAAGGTGATTTGAGGAAGTACTTCTTATACTATGTGCTTGGTGTATACATATTAAGGGGTGGTTTGGTACACAAATTAAATTATGCTTGAGATTATAGTTATGGGAATATAATCTCTAGACTAATATATCTCACCTCAAAAATTGAATAAAATAATTTCAAGTTGGATGGGATAAGGTGAGATATCTCAAGATTAATTCTGAGATTAAATTTATATTATATTTGATTGATAGAATAAATTTATATTGTCATCAAATACAATATAAATTTTATCTTATAATTAATTCTAAAATATCACACCTTATTCCCCGTATAAGAATGTTAGTCAATGACTCAATGTGTTGGAATTAGAAAAGTTGATCCGATTAATTTGATGAAGTGGATTTTGATATAACTTTGAACATTGAAAATCATTTTATGAAGTTAAGAAAATACATTAAAATATAAAAGTAAACGTGCATTGATAGAAAACAAGGCAAGTTGTTGCTTCGATACACCTAATAATAGTCGGCTGGAGCGTGTTTTGAGAGAAATAAAATAATATTGGCTCAATTTATTTGAAAAAATATTAGATTTTTGTGTTTCATTTGAATACATTTGTTGATTAGGTGAATTATGGTTCTATAGTTTCAAATCAGCAAATTTTATTTGATTCCTAAAACTATGGATAACATTATATAGCAGCCTTAAAGACGTATCAATTTGTGCAGTCCAAACCAGATTGGAGAGCAACTTGGTGATGGATAGTATAAATTGAAAATAGAGACAGTAAGATCAACTAGCCATTGTCGATTTGACCGGCTAGCTTGAAATTTAAAATGAAATATCTAAAAATCTTTCTAAATTTGACGTGTTTTATTCAAATTTCTCTTAAATTACTATACTTCTGTCCTAGCTATTCCTATTAACCTAAATAATGAAGTTTTAAATATTTTCCACAAATTTAACCTAAAATATGAGTGCATTACTCCTCTTTGAAAGTAGATCATTGGTGGGTTGAAAATTATCAAATTGCTAAGTTTATACTTTTATAGGAAGTGATTAAAATTAAAGATGATTTTATTAAACAGATATTCTTTTTTTTTTAAAAAGAAGTGTAAAGTTGATGAAAAAGTGATTATAATTAAAGATGATTTTATTAAACGTGCACTGAATATTTTTTTAAAAGAAAAGCAGTGTAAAGTTGATGAAAAACCCAAAAATAGAAAAGAAGTGTAAAGTTGATGAAAAACCCAAAAATAGAAAAGAAATGTAAAGTTGATGAAAAACCCGAAAATTTTATTATGCGGTGAACGTGGATCGAACACGTGACCTTCAGATCTTCAGTCTGACGCTCTCCCAACTGAGCTATCCCCGCTTGTTGTTATAATTGTATCATTTTAATTATGTATATTACGTATTACTATGTGTCTTGTGATGAAAAAGATACTCAAAATTAGGAGGTTCAAAATCGAACCGTAACCGATAAGCCAACCACAAAATTGGCTTATTGGATTATTGAATTAATGGTTGATCAACATATTAAAATTTTATAGTTAACGGTTTATCGGTGCTGGGGCGGATTACTCAATTTCCTTATTGGGTAAATCGTTAATCCGTTAAGGATTATCGTAGTTACATTTTTACCGTAAGTATATTTATTAAGTAAATACTAATGTGCTAGCACCCTCAAAATTTAGATTTTCATATGTGTCTGATCATTGTGATTTACAATTACTGAATTACCAACTTAAGTAGGGCTAGAAAAATTGTTTTGTTTGATGGGAGATCAATCTAATTGTGAGTGAAAGTGAAAGAGGGGAGCATGAAATTTTGGAGCAAATACATTGTCCGTTAATTCCTAATCTAATACCGAACCAACCGATAGCTTATTGATTGGCTAGCGGATTAGTATAATTAAAATTCGATATCCGATAAGCCAAATAGTTAAGCATAATTATCCTTCTAATCCATCCAATAAGCAATCCTACTTAAAATATTGGGAAGCAACCAAATAAGGTATCTGAATATTTTTACGAAACTACTCTACACAAACTTTAATTATTTACTTGAAAATTACAGGGTGTCCTAAACTCGTAGGGTCATGATTCGGCTTTTATCTAAAAGATAATTAAATTAATTAAATTTGAAATTACAAATACAAAACTTAAATTAAATCAATTAAGTCGATTTTAGTCTGATATATTTTCTTTTATATGGATTTCTAAAAAGAGTAAGATTGATTGATTTGTTAAATATAGAAGCATACTATATATAATACACTTTTTGATAGACATCCATAGAGACTAGTGTACATGACAGTTAAATTGGTATATGAAGTGAAGGAAATATAATATACTTGTCATGTTACAAATGCAAAAATGGTGGCAGTTTTCAATTTTGGTTGAATGAATCGATCCCATACTGATTTTACACAGCTCATACATAATATAAATATTACAATCAAGGCCACTAAAAAGAAACTAATGAAAATATATTTTCCGAAACTACATACCTAAACTGATCAATTGCAGTTTGTGATAGTTCAAAATATTTTATCTTAGGGACATTTTAAACAAAGCCCAAGAGTAATATATGTATCGTAGATTTTTCATATTCTCCTTATCAATAAGCGGCAGTTGACGGGTTCCTATATCGAATTTTTGCATATTTAAGTTGCATAATCAAAGAGGTTCCTCATTTTCACATGTCTGAAATCTACAAAATCAATATAAAACTTAAAATAGAATGGTCAATCCTTCAAAAATCAAAGAAGCAAGCTATCGAAGAGTTAAGAAAATTTAATTGAGTAAATTTTAGGAATAGCAAACATAAAAATCATGTTAGCGCTCTGTAGCTACAGTTTTGTTATTTGCACTCCATAGCAAACTATGCATCAGATTTGTATAAAATCACAGGCAACATCTGATTTGTATAAAATCGCAGCGATTTGTATAAAAATTGCGTTTGTATATGTATATGTTCTTTGTGTTTGTATATCTGCATAAAATTTGAATTCATATACAATTGAATCGAGTTAAAACAGATGTATTTGTATATCAAATCTCTCTCTCTCGCTTTATACAAACATAAATTATACATTGTTTTGTATAATTTGTGTTTATATAAAGCGAGAAAGAGAGAAAGGAAAAAGAGAACTGGGCAGGGGAAGAATTGTATTTGTATAATTATAAGTGTATAGAACGAAGAGATATGTATTTGTATTTGTATATACAGTTCTCTCTCACTTTATACAAACACAAACACAATTTATACATTTGTGTTTGTATAAAGTGAGAGAGGCGAGCGAGAGAGTGTCGAGCCAGATTCCTGAGAGTGGCGAGCGAGATTCTGGGGAGAGAGACGAATGACTAGTGTTTGTTACGAATTAGAATTAAATAAAAATGTAGCTATAACATTTATTTTGAATTAATAGTTTGCTATAATGCACCATTTTCCCAATTTAAAATCAACCATACACCACACTATATCACATATTCACAATTAGACAATTAGACTTTTAGAGTGTTAGATAATTACACTTTTATAGTGTTGGGCTTGTGCATTTTTTTTCTTTTAAGAAATAGGCTTTAATAATAGTAGGAAAAATTACTAAATTATACAGCTTTAAGTAAATGTATATGCATTAATGTATTAATGTATCCGCGCTTTCACTAATGTATCCGGATTGGAAAATTTCTTATTTTAATAATGTATCTGTATTAATGTATTAATGTATCGGCGCTTTCACTAATGTATCCGGATTGCTGTATTAATGTATCCGCACTTTCACTAATGTATCCGAATTGGAAAATCCCTTATTTTAATAATGTATCTGTATTAATGTATTAATGTATCCGCGCTTTCATTAATGTATCCGGATTGGGTTAATTTTAAGGGATTATTGTAATTAGAAAAAAAGTAGGGATAGATAGTAATTTCATCTTTACACTATGTGATTTATGTAACTTATACATAATACTATAGTGCATGTGAGATAAGTTGACTAAAACTAAATTAATGATTAAAAGTATAAAATATTTATAAACAAAATTAATACCATTTATATAAATAATTATAAAATTAGTGTATATAATTTCTCGATTTGATTCAATTATATTTTCATTTTTAAAAATAAAATCAAAACCAATTAAATCAAATGGTGATTTTTTCTTAAAAAATCAATTTGTTTCATTTTTATTTTTTTTAAATCAAATTGTGAACACGCCCATAGGAAGTGACAAAAGCAGAAAGTATTTTCACAAATTCTTACAAGATCATGCACTTCAATTGTACGTCTGTCTTAATTAAATAATATTTTTAAATGCATGCATGTTCAGTGCATTTTCCTACATATACAAATCATACATAATTCTGGTCTACAGAGCTGACGTTCGTGCTTGACACCTTTATATGACAAAAATGTCTATTTATCCAAAATACTTTTCTTATTTTGACCAAAATTTTAATAGAGGTACCAAATGATTGTGATGGTGGGAGATATCTAATATCTTATTAAATTAATCGATGAAGGTATAAATTGATTCGAATATTATAATTATATATATAAAAAAAGTCTATTTATCCATTTCGTCAATATACAAATAACATCTCAATAATGCTTTCTTGGGGTAGTTTTGTATTAGGGTGTTCACTTTATTTGTAAGTTTAGTGTCAAGAATAATACTTTCTTTCTCCCAATTTATATGACATATATTTTTTTTTAGTCAGTTAAAAAAAAGACACATTTTTATATTTAATAACAATTTAATTTTAAAATGTTCATTTTACCTTAATGAAATGATTTATCCCCATATAAATAATTATGACTCATTTTATATCGCAAATTTCAAAAATCTTTCTTTCTTTTTTAAACTACGAAAGGGATAGTAATTTTTTTTATATATATAATAAAATACTAATTTAATGAGATAAGATTAGTCAATATTTTGTTTGGGGTTGTGGCATGTGTGGGCGGCGAGACTTGCCATTTGGCATGTCGGCAATTACCATGTGTTCACAAAATATCTTTTTTTTTCCTTAGAGAGTTTATCGTCTCCAATTTCAATCGTATTTATAACGTGGACATCTCCCTTACAAAAATTATATTCATTTCTAAAAGTTACTCCGTCCATTTTTATTTATTCATTATACTTCCACAAATTCAATATAAATGAATGTGGAATGTGTCATGCAAAGAAAGATATTAATTAAAGAATAATTTTAAAAAAACAGAAGGTAATTTTGGAAAAAAATATTAAATGTTCTTAAGCTTTGAAATTTTATTTATTTTGGACTATAAAAAGTGTTAACAATTTATTTATATTGGATATGAGGGAATATTAAAAATATATATCAATTTTTATTTGTCCAGTTGAAAAATTCAGCCAAAATTTATCACTTAATTCCTAATTTACCTTTATGAATAATTATAACAATTTATAATACACTTCTCAAAATATGAAATTTATTATATTCAAAGGATGATAAAATTGTTATTTTATTTATTTATTGCAGCTTATAAGCGGATGTGATAAATCGGACAAGTAAAAATAAATCGAAGAAATAATTAAATAAGTAACTATTTGATATTTTACATAA
Source organism: Solanum appendiculatum (assembly GCA_018342035.1). Lineage (NCBI taxonomy): Eukaryota > Viridiplantae > Streptophyta > Magnoliopsida > Solanales > Solanaceae > Solanum > Solanum appendiculatum. Next base: position 768,527 of record JAGDQO010000472.1, read on the forward strand.
AACTTCACTTACTTATATAGGACTAAATTTGGAAGACAACAATTAATATATCCTTGAATAAGTAAAATACTATTTATTTTAAACCAAAAATAAAATGGTAAAACACCCCTTAATATGGACATATTTCAATTTTCATTATTGTTTTGAGGAAGTTAATTCTCTTTTCTATTGGTATTTTATAGAAGAGGAAAAATAGAAAATTACAAAAAAAATTCTTACTTATTTACGACAATATCATATTGCCCACCAGACAAGTAGAATCTTTTTCTCTATTTTTCCTTTTGGAACTTTACTTTTTTGTGGGGTTAGGATGAGTTAAACGATTAATGGAACAAAACAATTATTAAAGCAATAATTCCTCAACTCTTCTCCAACATAAACATGTTAATGAAATAATTCAACATTACACAATGAATCCCAATAACATGTGCCCTGTCTAGATAACAAACATAGATAAGAAATTTACATGAATATTAAGGTATTGGATGGGGATTTCTGAAACTTTGTAATTTTTGCGCGAATTTTGTATTTATATTGAAAAAATTCAGTAAATATATAAGAAACAAAGTATGTTGTTAGTCTAGTGACAGAAAAAGAACCTTTTAAGCTTTGCTATCCTCTTGATCACCATTTAGGCGTTTATTTTGTTCAATAATGAGAGGTATACTTTGGACATTCATAAAGATTTGAAAACAAGTACTTCAATATTCATAAATCTTTTAGAAACTAACAAATTTGGATGAACTAATGACTATCCACTGATGAAGAATTCAACTTTACACATTTAGGAAGCACTTAGCTAATATTAAGTTCCATTGAGTTGTTTAGATTCTTGCAACCTTTGGAACATCAACAGGGAACTGGTGAATTTCATCCATCCAGGGATTCTTCTCCTTGGCTGGATTTATACTTCTCAAAGCCTTCCAAACAGCACTGTTACACTTAAATCCTGAACCAAATGCTATTTGCCACGTTCGGTCTCCCTTCCTGATCCTTCCTTTGGCTTCCGAATAGGCCAATTCGTACCAAAGGGAGCTGCTTGAAGTGTTGCCAAATCGATGAAGTGTCATTCGTGAAGGCTCCATATGCCAATCAGAAAGCTGTAGGTTTTTCTCTAGTTCATCCAGCACAGCTCTTCCACCAGCATGAATGCAGAAATGTTCAAATGCTAACTTAAAATCGGGGATATAAGGTCTAACCTTCGTCTTCAATAGCTTCCTTCCTACCAATGTGGCGAAGAAAAGGAATTGCTCAGACATAGGAAGCACAAGAGGACCTAATGTTGTGATGTTTGTCTTTAGAGCATCGCCAGCTACTGCCATCAGCTCTTTTGACAGAGACACGCCAACTTTTCCATCGGAATCTTCCAATTGGTAAACACATGTGAAGCACTTATCATCAGCACCCTTATGAGTTCTAACACTATGGACCAGCTGGTACTTTGATCGTTTCTTATCAGATCGTTTATTTGAGAGCAACACAGCAGCACCACCCATCCGGAATAAGCAATTCGGAAGGAGCATGGATTTCTCATTACCAAAATACCAATTCAAAGTGATGTTTTCCATGCTAAGCACTAAGGCATAAGTGTTGGGATGGACTTGAAGAAGATCTTTTGCAAGATCAATCGAGATCAAACCAGCACTACATCCCATTCCCCCAAGATTATAGCTAATAATATTCCCCCTAAGTTTATAATGGTTAACAATCATCGCGGACAAAGAAGGGGTCGGATTAAACAAGCTACAATTCACAACTAAAATCCCAATATCCTTAGGCTTAACAGAGGTTTTAGCAAGAAGCTCATCAATAGCTCCAAACATGACAGCCTCAGCTTCCTTTCTTGCTTCCGCCATACAAGGATTTGGCGGTACATTAGTCACAGCCTCAGGGAGGTAAGTTGAATCACCAAGACCAGACCTCTCAACAATCTTCCTTTGAAACTCAAGATTTCCATCTGAAAATGTTCCAACAGACTTAGACATTTCCAAGAAATTCCCCTTTGTACACTTCCTAGCATCTTCGGGTTTATAACACGAGAAATTAACAAGGTAGACCGGGCTAGGACGGGTAATGAAATAGACAGTAGACAAGAAGACCAAAAGAGTGGAACAAATGACAACAGATATGAGATTGAACCTAAGCTGATCCCAAAGAACATAAAAGTCATTTAGTGAGAATGTTGAGAGTTGAGCAGCAATGATAACAACTAAAGGTGACAAAAACAGGTACATTCCATGAGTAATAAGGTAATGATAACCAAGTTTAACATACTTCAGTTTAACAGATTGTTTGAAATCAGGAAGGGTTCTTGAATTTGAAGGTGGCTTAGATTCATTCATTTTGATGAAATTCTAAGAAACCCAAAATCAAACAGTTGAAGGGCAGTTTAATCCTATAATCAAGATTGACTATACACTATTTAAGGGCAATGTTTACCTACAAAGATTGACTTTCCCCAAAATTTGAGTTTTGTAGGAGCAGTCAAGATTGAATTTTTACAACATTTTAAGGGTAGTTTAACAACAAAGGGGGCAAGAATAGTCAAGAACAACCTCACCAGAAATTCAGCCAAAATCAAACAACCTCCTGCAGAAAAAGAACAGCAATCTTACCACAACAATAACATATCCAGTGTAATTACACGAGAAACTGTTTCTGATAGAGCCTCAGCGCAAGAATACACTCAAACAATTTTCAAAATATTAAGCAAGGGAAAAAGAAGAAAAAAACCCATATGAAACAACCATGGATGGAACCAAAAAAGCTAAGAAAAAACAATTAGAAACTCTGAACCTTAAAAACACAAGTTGAGGGAGAGGGAAGTGAGGAGATGGCTTTCAAATTGGTACAGTGATCACAATATTTATAAGCCAAGAGAGTGAAAAATTAGTATTGAATTTTAAAAAGAGTTAATGGTCAAAAAAAGAACATATGAACTAGTCGGTTGGGTGGGCATGATGTAGTATTTGAAATTTTGATACCACAATTATAGTATTCAGTTGTTAAAACTATTATACTATTATCATATCAATTTAATTCGGTATGATTTGATATTTTAAAGTTTAATTTCGATACTTTGCGGTATGATAAATCGGTAATCATAGTTTGTTCAATTTCGACTAATATATACGCATATAATAGAGTATTATGACTTCGACAATAAATAAAGTGTTTCAATTGTATCATACTAACACATTACGTATATAGAAATGTATATGCAAAAGAAAGTACAAACATCTCCTTTTGTTAATCGATTTTATTTAAATACATTTCAATCAAAATAGAGTAGTCAAAATTTTAACTTCTAAACATTTAGTACTGGGTTGTATATTTGTTAGTATTTTAATAATATATATGTTATTTATGTTACTATATATTTCGATATGATATTCGATTTTCGGTATATTATTTCTATATACCAAATAATGTATCGAATACCAAAAAAGTTTTAAATGTATACCATATACCATACCAAATACCATTATATCAAAATTATGATATCAAAATTTTTGATATAATATGGTAATTCGATGTATACCATACCATTCCTACTCTTACTCTGTTTAGTGCATGTTAAGTGAGTTGTTTGAAACGTAGTTATTTAAAGTTCAAATGAATTATTAGCACCTTTTTTTATTTTTTGTATTTAACATTTCTTGTAATAAGATTCTTAACTATTTTTTATTTTTGAGGAGAATAGTTGACGAATAATAATAATAAAAATAATGAAAGATGTCTTCAATCTTTATCCTTAAATACACAAGTAGAGGGCGAGGGAAGTGAGGAGATGGTTTTCAAATTAGTGCAGTGATCAGAATATTTATAAGTTATAAGCCAAGAAAGTGAAAATTGGGATTGAATTTAAAAAATAGTCAAATGATAAATTAATGGGTGTTTTAAGACATAAATATGACATTAAAAAGGTAAAATTAGCAACAAAAAAAAAGTGATGCTCCCCTCTCTAATGACTTTTACTTTTCTTTAAAAAAATCTTTTTTCTTTTCTGCAATACTTTAATTTTAATTTTTCATGTGACATATTTAAGATCATAAAATTAAAAAATATTATATAAATATATATATATATTTGATATAATTTTAATTTAGGATCATACTATTGAAAAGTCATCTTTATTTTTTTAAACACGGTAACAAATCAAATTAGATCATCCTTTTTGAACCGATAGGAATTACATAGTTGTACCTTTCTACATAGAGCTGTGGGGTCCTTGTTTTGGGCCAGTTTTTCGGTGCCATGAAAATCATATTTTTGGTGAGAGAACATGTTGGACGGGTATCTTTATTCCACTATTTCAACTTTTGTTTTTAGCTGATTTTAAAAAAATATATATATTCATATTTTGTTAGGAAAAAATTCATTTTGATAGCAAATAATTTCCATATCATGCCAGAAACCGCCATAGTAAACGTCTAACGTATATCAAACTGTTTTTCTGACTTTTATTATTATTATTATTATCCATATATAAATAAATAAAGTTTACACAGTTGTATGACTATAAATGATACGTCTTGAAAAAGAAAAAATGAGAAGAAAATGGACACCAGCACTTCCGTAAGGATTGCAAATTGGTTGGTAGTTTCTTTCAAACGTGTCTAAATAATTAATGTGTTGGTGGGGAAGGGGCAGCTAGGCGTTAATTGATTTATACAATACGTATTATTTTTTGAGTTCAACTAATTCAAATTTACTTACGTCTCACTTTGAAAAATAAAGTTTATCTACCTATTGTGAGGTGTGTGGATAAATGGAGGGAGAGAGAAAATTAGGGATTAAATTTAGGCTTTGTAAACTATCGTTGTGTTTGATAATAATTTAAAAGTATACTAAAACATGCAATTAGTGGACTTAAATCGTACATCACGTAAATTTTCCCAAATAAATATGGCCAACTATGTAAACTACAATCAATGTGCATTTATTTGTTAAATCGTAAATAAAAGTTATACATGAATCAACACTAGTATTAAATATACTAATATTAGTTCCAACACAATCAAGTTGGGGACAAAACTTCTACGACCAAGGAACTGCAAGATTTAGAAATATAACTTTGTTTTTAGTGGAAACAGATAAACTAGGGCACAAACACGGCCGCCTGCGCCTAGATAAGTACTCATTTTAGCATACTAATTTGGGGAACTTTCACATATAGCCACTCAAAATATTTTAATTATGCTCCATAGCTATAGTTTGCTAATTACGATTCGTAGCTACATGTTATAGGAGGAGAGTGGCGAGCGAGATTGGGAGAGGGAGGAGAGAGGGCATAGAGTGGAGAGAGGCTAATTGTATTTGTATATTTGTCATATAAGTGTACATATGTATAATTTGTATTTGTATTTGTATATGTATAAGTGACGTAATTATAGTTAAAAGTAAGATGCGAGCCGTAATTAATTCAAACTATAGCTGTGTTAGCTAATTAACTAGTATATGTTTACTTATCCTTGTAATTTTCCCTACTTTTTATATATTACATCCTCGTTCATATTTACTTGTTAAATTTTGATTTGCATATTTATTAAGAAAATAATGATTGGTATAGTGAATTTATGATTTTACCGCTAAAGTCCCAAACATTTCGGTATACCAAGGTCCTAAAGAAGTAACTTTAGGTAATAGTTCCAAGCTGGCTATCTCTCACATAGGTCAAGGCTCACTTTCTACTTTTAATAAAATATTTACGCTAGATAATATTCTACATGTTCCTATTGTCACTCAAAATTTACTATCTATTAATTCTTTTACTGCATCTAATCAAGTTTCGGTTGAATTTTTTCCAAACTATTTTTTGGTAAAGGATTTGGCAACGAGGGAAATTCTTCATACAGGACCGAAAACTGATGATCTATACTCCTTTTCAGTGTTGAAATCACCATCTTCTCCTACTTCCTAAGCTGCATCCCTTGGTGTTTGGCATGCATGACTAGCTCATACATCCTATCCTATCGTTCGTAAAGCTTTGTCGTCAAGTGTCTTCGTGTCGTCTCCTAGTTTATTTCCTAAATTGTGCTGCTCTACATGTGCTGTTAGCAAGAGTCACAAAGTCCCCTTTAGCGAGTCTAGTTTAAGACCACATGGCCTCTAGATTTAATTTGTTCAGATGTTTAGGATCCTACATACTCATTACATTTTTTACAGATATTAACAAATTGAGGGTATAAAAGGAAAAAAAATTGTCCTTCCTTGATTTGTCAAAAATGACCAGTAAAAGAAGAAATCAAATTAGAAAAAATTTGAAAAGCAAATAAGGAAGGGAGTATCATCTATAGGCTATAGCAATACATAGGAATACTACAATAAATCTGCTAAGTATTAAAAGTGAATTATGGATGTAAATAAATATATTATAAGTGTTTTAAAATGTATTATGCTTGTTTGATAAGAATTGACACAGTGTATTACAAGTAGGGGTGTGTATCAATCGTTTCGGTTCGGTTTTATGTATTATTGGTTCGATTTATTGGTTTTTGTTTTTAAATATGCTAAACCAATAAGATATTTTTTATCGGTTTTGGTCCTTAACGGTTCAGTTTTCGATTTAACCAAGAAGAAAGGGTTTATAAAACAATTATATAACTTCTCTAATAAATTTGACGCGACAAGAAAATAATGTAACTTTACAAATGCTCATAAAATAAAAACAACAATAACTAACGTGAAAAGAACTACACAAATGTAACACAAAGAGAAATTATGAGGAATCTGGTTCTTACTTTAGGTTTTGACGTTTTGTATAATGTGAAGTAGTGAATTTAAAGTTACTATAAAGTGTGAATTGAAGGCTAAAGGGCAAAGACAATAACTATTAAGGTATTGAGATTAATAGTAATATTTATGTACATGTAAAAATAGTAAATCACTATCTTCTTAATGAGTTATCGATTTACACAATAACCCAATAATAAAAACCAATATCGAACCAATAACTCGATACTTTTTTATTTTATAAAACCATTAACCCAATAACTCAATAGCAATAAACCAATAACACTTTTTCGATCCAATTTTTGCACACCCCTAATTACAAGTGTATTAAAGTGTGACAAATATATTATTCATGAATAAAATTTGTATTATTTGTGTCTTATAAATTGTTCTCTGTAATATGTATTAAAACTGTATTATAAATGTATTAGAACTATTGAGTGAAATTTTTATTTATTTATCGAGCAGTTTTGAAAGGGAAAAGGCTCAGAAATGCCCTTAACGTGTTAAAAATAGTTCAAAAATGCCCTTCTTCCATCTATTGGATCTAATCTGCCCTTCCTTCCACCTATTGGGTCAAAAATGCCCTTAACGTATTAGAAATGGTTCAAAAATGCCCTTAACCCTTGCCCTTCCTTCTACCTATTTGATAAAAGAATCTCCTTAACATATTAGAAATGACTCAAAAATATTTCCTAATTCTAATTATATATGTCAATAATTTTTTTTTTTACTGTGCTTTGACAATTATTTAGTTTTCTTTTGATTTGTATTTTTTTTTTAAAAATAAAATCTTGCTTGTTTGTCTTACCTTATAGAAGTATTTACTTTAAATAAAATATATGAACTATCATGTGAATTAATCGAATATATGTTGTATAAAAATATTATCTTAGTCACATAGAAAGAAAATTTTCATTATGTATACCCATAAAAAGTTATTTTTTGTTGAATTCTTTTCTAAGAGTAAATACAATATCACTTAACATGATTTACACAAAGGAGGCAAATTTGAACTATTTCTAATAGGTTAAGGGCATTTTTGATCCAATAGGTGGAAGGGGGGCATTTTAGAACCATTTCTATACGTTAAGGACATTTTTGACCTAATAGGTGGAAGGAGGACATTTTTGAACCATTTCTAATACGTTAAGGACATTTTTGAACCTTTTCCCGTTTTGAAATCATACCAGGCTGATCATTTTAGGAATACTTCAATTTGCTCCATTCCAGGAAAACATTTTCCATAGAAAACATTTTCCTTCGTACCAAACACACCCATAATGTACGTCGTTTAATCTTGCCTCTCCACCATCTCAATAAATATATAAGCAAAGAGAACACCAATTCTTTCTTTTTCGAGATGAAAGCTCAGGCATCGTAAACATAACATGGAATTAAAAGTCAATTTCCTTGAGTAGTTAGATACTCCATTGGATTTTTGTACCTGAGAAGGGGCAGAGCTAGAAGGTTCGATTGAATTCCCTTAACTAAAATAATCTTCTGTGCAAATACGGTAAAAACAAGTTTTTGATTATATTGAAGTTGTTGAAGTACCTTTACCATTTCGTTAGATATTTTTTGTTGTATAAAATCCTGGTCCCGCCACTATTTACCAAGGTGTATAGGCTGATTTACCAAAGGATTTTATCACAACAAAGTATTTACTTCCAAAGAAAAATAAAGTAATAGTTTAAAGGGAGAGGAAACTCCTCGTGGCGTTTGAAGAAATGCCAACACTTTCTATTTGTAATTCTTTCCAAAAGACAACTCCAACTATTTTTTGCAGTAAATTAAGTGAACAATGACATTTTTCATCTTTTCTGAAGTATAAAAAGAAATCAAAAGAGGAATAAACAAGTTAGCAAACATGAAACAACAAGCCTTCACAATAAAAGATGATGGTTCCCAAAAGTGTTGCAGAACGATCTAGAAAGAACTTGATATTAGTACGATCTGCTTCCTCAACTCAATTAGTAGGACCTCTAGAGTCCACTTCTTCCCAACACTACGAGTAAAAGAGATAAAGTAAAGACTACCTTTAAAGCAGAACTCGTGTATAAATTAACTTATCGATGCACTAGCATTGAATCATTAGTGCCCTTGAACCCTTTCATCCTTTCTTCATATCCAGGTTGAAGCTCTTCCATGATGAATCTATGCCTTCATCCCCTGGTGGAACAAAAAGTTTTACGTACTGCAAAGGATGAAGCTATAAGATGGGACCGTTGGGTTATAACTTTTAGAAATTCTACCAATTGAAGGATGAAATTCCAAATTCAAGAGAAAAGACGGTATTAACACATTTATGTAGAAAAACAGAGGGAATGCTCCTTCAAGGGCTGCATGAAAAAGCTTCAACTTCGATTTACCTGAAAATTCATATAGTCCTTTGGAGAGGACAAAATTTTACTACTTTTGGACGCTAGTATTCTGAAGCGATATATCATTCGTAAAAGCAAATTCCGAAACCAGAGCAATATGATCACTTCCCCATTTCTGGATAGTAGCAAACAAAGAAAGAAGAAAATCTGTTCAATACAAAAGCACATGGCTAAAAGACAAGTCATTAATGAAAAATGCATCTAACAAATTACAAATATAAGAGTTGTAATAGAATGAGCTAATTCGACTGCATTGTAATAGAGTAATAAATTTTGTCCACTTCATGCTATCTATTAATGTAAAGTTCGTATGAATATCGGGCCCTAATAAAGAGAACGGGGCATTTGCAGATCTTATCCATGTTATAGCTGAAACTACTGGGAACCCATATCCTTAAAAGTTTCATGTCTACCATGAACCTGCGTGGTTCATAGCCAACTGAACTAATTCCAATATGTACTTTTTTCCCAACAAACAATTGAGTCATATGTCATGTGCTCATGCTTACCAAGAAGAACTAAAGAAACAGCTCTCAGATCATGTGTGTTCTACCATTGTAAACAAGGTTTGGCACTTTAAACCAGAAATGTTTGGTGTATAGATTATGCATTTTTGGCAATTGCATTGTTGGTTTCCCTTTGATAGCCAGTACGGTTTTAAAAAACGTACAAGAGACAACCACCAACGATTATTAGAAGATTGAATAACGACATCTTTTGCAGAACTAAGTGTGTGCAGAAAATACTTACCAGTGCAATAATTTCAGTTCTTAGATGACTATGCACCATTCTAAAAATTAAAAACAAGAGAAATAAAAATGCTACCTATAGTACTTCAAAGGAGGTCAACAAAGCTTTTACTGACTATCGAGATGGACACATCTCTAGACATGTTACTGGCTGCTAAAATTCTTCTCATGCTTTAAGTGATCCCAGTCTCAGCCCTTCAGAAATCCCCACTACCCTCTCAGAAGGATAAATGACCAGCCAATTAATGAAAATTTCTTCAAAGGTTTAAGTGCAGAACTCGAATGGTGTTTCTATAGTCTCTCCGTCCTCTTATTGTTAACGGCTCGTTTGGTTTGTCATATAAGAAAAGATAATTCCGATATAAAATCAAATATAACTAATATTAGTATTTGGTTTCTGACATAAAACTCTGATTTATTAAAATGAATTATGTATAACAAATAGTACAACATTTAGTTTCTGATATAAACTTCTCCATTACTAATACAAGCAAAAATCTATGCAGGAATTCATGTATTACTTAATGAGGGATAGATGTGAAATAAGACTACTCATATCAGCAATCTGGATAAGAGCACCTAAACTGACAAATATCCTAAGCTATGATATTTATGATCCATACATTGCAATCCCTACTCAACTCATAACAGCCCAGTATTATCATAACATTACATAAATTGTTCAGCACAAACATGTATTAAAATCCTTGCATAACTAGACAGTAGCCATCATCCAAATGACCACCAAGTGTGAGTGTAGAATGTAAGAAGCGTTAATATCTTATGTTAGTTGTTATCTCGCATGATCTAAATTATGTTTGGCACTTACAAATAGGTACATCCAGTACTCATTGAATAGTGTCACGTCACTTATGTTAAGTATTTCCCATATTACGTGTGTTGTGTTTGACAATTACAGATAGGTAAGTCTTGTATCCGTCAAATTATCAAGTTATAAATACAGAAGTTCTTTTAAATAATAATGCTGTTTGGGCAGCTAGTGTACATCTTGACTACCAAATCAGGTATCTAATCTTCCCACCATAACAGATGCTGCGTAACTCTCTTACAAAGCTTAGACAGATGAAACAAAATAAACTAGCTTTTTTTCCTAAGCTAAGATCTGAACCTTAGTCTCCCATCCTTATCTTTCCAACTTCATTGATTACTAGACTACACAACCAAACTACTTTCCTCCTATTCACATGGTATTGAAGCATCTATATCTCGATAGAGATCCAAATATCTTCTGCATATTAGAGAACGGCCTTATGCCACCCAACTTGCCAAAATTTTCTTTGTTTTCCTAGTTCTACAATTCTTGGCTTTATCCGGTGGAACCGAGAGGGTGCACAATATTTACGGTTACAAAAACATAGTTTGCTTGATCAATAACATGAAACAAGTTCAGGATATATGACTGTATGAATCAACTTGAGGGTGAGTGTTAGATATGTGTAATCATGTAAGAGTAAATAATTAGACTAAGACTGTTTTATTCTGTAAGTTGCAACACTTTTGAAGGGGAACTACACTTTTGTTGTAGTATACTTGTGGATATATAGACTAAAGTTACCAGTTTAAAAATAAATAAATAATTAAACCTAATGTAATATAGTGTTAGCGACCACATTGAAAAGGGAAAAAACAATCTTGTCCATTGTTAAGCGTGGCCATGAAAGGACTCTTTGCACTCAACAGTCTCATGAAACTTCCATACCTGAAAGGTTTATGTTAACAAAGATGCATCTATCTTGACCTGGAAACTGTATCTGAGCTTCTCTTAAGTATATGACAGTAAGTCGATGATCATGAATTAATAATTCAAGGATTAAATCTGTAGCTAATGTGTCATAAAAGTTTAACTTACAGGCTATTCATAAGGCAGCAGGTACATAAGTGATAAAGAATTGCAGGAAGTTAAGTTGCATTTCATCCCTATTGCAAATTAAAATCTAAATTTGGCATCCGCACTAAAATTTGAAGGCCATTATATGAGAGGAGATCAAACAAATGTTTCCCCATGCATAATAAAAACAAAGTTCTGTGCAGCAAGGATGAATCAGCACTGTTGTTCCATAAAGGAACTAGTCAGAGTTTCTTTTACCAATATACCTTAGTAGGGAAACCTCTCACAAATTGCATGGCACTTTTTGGAATCGGAGCAAGCACCCTCGCAGTCTGAAGGCCTTCAGAATGCCTGAGTGTAATTTGAACAATAAGTTTCTCATGTCATTCTTGATTTCTAACTGATGGAATACCAAAACCACTAACCACAGATTGTGGTTAGATTCTTTAGGTACCCTAATATCAAGAGCATTTCAAATATGTCGTGAATAAAAAGGAAGAAGAAGCTAGGGCTCACCATATATAATCAACTGTACCCATGAAAAGCCTGTGATAGCTGGTCACCTCAGGTTCTCCAGTTGAATCTCTTGTTCCAGAAAAATCCTGCAACTGCCAATATGTGAATTGCAGAGTTAAAAAATGAGCAAGTAGTAACCAGATTACCAGCCAAGAGAAGAATATATTGTTCATATCTGCCGTATGCTTGGAAAAAGCACATAGACTAAAAGCTTTTTTTAATAAGAGCTACCTCTACTTCCCTATATGCACTTGTCAACTTCAGATTATGTTCCATTACTTTGCAATCTGCATTGCCTGTAGCAGTTTCTATATCAATTGGAGTCCAAGCTGATGGATCATAAATCGAGTTCTCCCTGTCAGCAACCTCAGAATCCAAATTAGGAGCATCATCTACAATCTCGTCACTTAAAGAACGCAACTCTAAGGAACCTTCACACTTCTTTAATGACTCATCCAATTCCTCAAGAGAAGTTGTTTGAAATTGGTCAGAGTCTGATGGAAAGTAACCAGCTTCATCATGTAACTGGGACAAAAATGCTTCACGATTTTCCACTAAAAGTTCATCTTCTTTTGTGCCTTCAGATACCACACTAAGTGACAAGTTGTCCATCTTTTCGTCCAACAAAACATCAAAACAAGTTTCTGTGTATGAGTTTTTAAGTTCACGTGATATTTTAGGAGAACTCTCTTTACCAATTGACAACACACTTTCAGAGCTTTCCAGAAGAGAAACTTCATGTACATTTGAAGAATCAGAAGATAGACCCGTCGATGACACATCTGAACAATGGGGTATTGTAGGTATGTGAATGCTCACCACATTTTCAGAACCAAAATCACCTACTTTGGACTGCCCATCCTTTTCTCTATCTGAATCAATTCCTGAACGCACTTCTGCTTCAAAAATTTTGTGAGAAGAGGTAGATGTGGCATTGGGGTTGGCATTGTTATATCCACTCTCAGAGTCCTTATCATATTCATCTTCTTGACAAGATTCTAATGAACTGGCTTCATGACTTGTACCTTCAACTGGAAAAATGAGCTTTCATCACAAGAACTACTTGGATTTTCTCTAAAAACACCTCTAAAAACACCAACAGAAACTGAAATAGTTTGACCAAAACTGTCAGCTACATTACCATGGATTACTCTAGGTAAATCATTTGTACTCTCGGAGCATGAGATAACCATACAAGAACTTCCTGGCTCATATTCTACAGAACTCTGAGGCTGAGATAAGGTACATGCAGAAGATCCAGTTCCTGAATCTTTTTCTGGAGTATCAATTTTTTGTTCAGGTGATGACATCTTATTGTCTTTTACCTCTCTCTCACTAGCCACTTCAGAGCTTTGAGAAGAGCTAACTGCATTCTGGTGTCTGTGGTATCAAAAGAGAATTCCAGTTTTAGAAACATCAAGGGTGGATCCAGAAAGCAATCAAGGGTCTGAAGTCAATGTGATTTCAGCTTCCTTCACATTTACAGAAAGAACACAAGATCCTTAATAAAAAATAGAAACCCAATTGCATTTTTGAATAGGCCTGTGTTTCAAGCTCAACATGAATATGTGATCAACAAATCAAAAGAAATGATAGATGGACAACCCGTAATGATCTTGCATTTTATTATCTTTTTCACAGCAATCCCTACAAGCCAAATTCAAATTCTCAGAAACAATGGGCCCCACATTTGGTTTGTTATTTATCAATAGACAACACTAGAAATGATTGGATCAGAGAGAGAAGTTAATGCGAAGCTTCCTTCACATTTACTGAAAGAACACAAGATCCTCAATATAAAAAATAGAAACTCAAATGCATTTTTAAATAGTTTTGTGCTTCAAGCTCAACATGAATATGTGATCAACAAATCCAAAGAAAGGACCGGTTGACAGCCCATAATAATCTTGCATTTTATTATTCTTTTTCACTGCAATCCCTACAAGCCAAATTCAAATCCTCAGAAGAAATGGACACCACATTTGATAAGTTATTTATTAATAGACAAGATTAGAAATAATTAGATCAGACAGAGAATGCAAGCAAAGCACATTGAACATAAAATGGCAGAAGGTGCTTGAGATAATTTGATATATTCTAGTAAACCTTCGAATAAACCGGCCTATAGGTGTGACAGTACAATAATTCTTTGAGGACCAAAAGGACAAGAGGCAAACCAAAAATCACATGGAGCTGAATTTTCTAAATTGACCTACAAACTCTCTAAATGAAGATGGACTTAGCAAAAGTAGAACATTATGAAAGCAAAGGATCCACATTAACAAAGGCTAAATGTTCAGTTTGTTTGTTCAGTTGGAGCTTTCTCACCCTGTTAATGGTTTTGTTGTTTTTGGACTTTGTTAGCTCCCTCGCTCTAGCATAGACTTCATGTGCTAGAGCTAAAAAAATATTTTTTTGTCTTTTCTGTAATGGAGCTAACAGGTTTACAACTTTAGTAATATGGCATCTCCCTAATCTCCCTACAATGATAATCTCTTACTTTAATAAAAAAAAAAAAAATCCATATTAGCAATACCAACTATTGGGAATAATGCTTAGTTATTGTTACACATACATCAAGTCTAGTGTTTGTCAAGAGTTTTTCTAATTTGATCAGAAACTTTTAAGCCAGTGTAGCAGTAAGAGTGAATTTTAAAGAATCTCTAGTTTTAGAAAGCCACAAATTTACCTTAAAAATACATTATTTACAAGTATTGGAATGTACTGGACCCAAATAGAGCGGAATGATATACAGGATGGATTAATATAGTCCACCCCAACTAGCTAGGAATTGGGGTCTAGTTGAGCGATGATATTGAAGTAGAAAACTTATAGGATTATACATGAGCTGTTTCAAGGAAGTCAGAAGCAAAGGTCAAGGAGGAACCACTGTACTAGAAAGTCTTCATGAATTTCCCAAATTTTTTTTAACAAGGTAAGAAATCAATACCTTGCACTAGCATTAAAGTTACGCTTCACTGTATTAATTGAAGCTGATTCCTGTCCTGACACTTTATCCCGAGGCACTTCTGATAAGTCTAGCTGCAAGAAAAAAGTATCCAAAATCCATCCCAAAGCACAGAATCACCATATCCTCAGAGAAGGCACAGAAGAAAAAGGGGTGGGGGCAGCAGCAAGAAACAAAATATCATCTGAAGCTTACTCTTTCCTCAGCAATATAGTTGTATACTGGACTCTGGAAAAGGGGAAAAAGAATAAGAAATTATTGCATGGATTCTGATGAAGTGTAAAAAGATGAACAGAATTATTGCACTACAACAAAACATTCTCACATGTAAGTAAGAGTAGAAAATATGCACTGATGGAAAAACATGTCATAAGCGCTTCAATGGGAATAACCCACCTTTGGTGTACTGTTAAAATCTCCACAAATCACAATAGGAGCATTGTCCCAAAGTTTTGAAACACCATCAGCCTTATCCAGAAGCACCCTAACCTGGTTGCAGCAAAATTTACTTACACTAAACAGAATAAGAGTTGAATCCAATCAATTGCAATCTACCTTGCAACTGCTAAACTAAAAAGGTGCATCAATCATGAAATGAAAGCAAACAAACTTTTATGAGTAGACAAACAAGACAGATCAGCCAAGTATGCTATCCTAAAGGAAGGAAATAGGATAGAAACGGAACAAGACGGGAGGGTGCAGGGAAGGGCAGGTTAAGCCTTAACCCACAAAAATTTGGAAAAATTTCAGAAAAATACAATTACCCAACTTAAATTGCAAAAAATATAACCCAAAATTTACATTGCAAATCTTTAGCCCAAAACACAATAATCCATTCCCAATAAGAAAACGTTTTGGCCGTTATTTAGGTAGCCAAATTTTTTTGGTTTTCAGTCGGATAGCCGCTATTTTCTTACAGCAGTGTTCCAAAAATCTGGTATAGAACATTACACATCCGGTATACACTAATATATAAAACATACATCCGTTATACAATAATATACAAAACTTTCATATTATTTTTTTTTATAAAAATGTTTAGAAACTTGATATACAATATTATACACCCAATGTACAACATTATACAAAATTATAAGAGGTGTTTATACATCATATACAATACTATAGAATATTATACACTATGAATTCATCTTCTTCTTTGAATCCAAGCACCAGATCCATCCAAAACACCTCAAAATTACACCAAATCACCCTAAATTTTAGATTTAGTTTCCTCAATACGTACCCGATCTTTTGTAGCACTACCCACTCGAAACGAAGCTTATTTGCATAAATTCAATATTTAAAATTTTGAAGCTTTGACCTACAACAATAACTGCCTATGGAGCTTCTGCAAGCTACATCCACCGCAAAAGTTGCTAATGGAACCGGCTCCCCTCACGTTCCTCCAGTTCCCTCTTTGATTTGTGAAACGTGTCATTTCATACATTTAATGGTTAAAATTTTACTACAGTATTCAATATATCACAAAACAAAAATTTAATTCTCTGCTTTTGTGAGTTTCCCTTCATTTTTTTGTTCTCCTTTTGCATAGTGCTATGTGCTAACTAGTAACTACTGCACACAATTTTCTTTCTGTTTAACTCCGTTTAAAATTGTTACTCCCATGTGTTTTATTTGACAACACAAAAAGGAAGAAGAACGATAGACAATGGTGATTGAGAGTTGTTGGTCTATAGATGAAAAGTAAGTTTCAATTTACATAAAAATTGGGCCAAATTAGGTAAGAAGGTAAAACATGGGCCAATTTTGGTAGCATTGTTGCCTAACTGATAGAGTGTGTAATTATCTCATACCCTGCCCCCCATAAATTCTCTTTTTACTTTTTTCTTCTACGTTGATATTTATATCTTTCAGTAAAATCTGTACCTATAATCCTTTTTTGACCTCAGAAGTACCCTTGAATACCTACAAGTTTTGCATCAGCCTTGTAAAAATTAAAAACACAATACTCACCATGTTCTAATGGACCTTCATCATTCAATTTTTAAGTGTTGGCCTGCCGAACTTTTAGTTTATGTCGAAGAATAAATTAGTTTACTTTTATTTAAAGAAATTAAAGAATTTGGATGTTTTAGTTATTAAGTACCTATTGAGTTGAAGACAGAGTAACGCAATTGCTTGGGATTGGCTTCTCCAAGTTTTAGACTAGTTTCCCAGCCAGCAACGTCAAATATCAGATTTAAAGAAAAACAAGAATAACTGAACTAACAAACAAAATGAAATGGTAATTCTTGAAAAACTTGAATGTTTATTCTTAACCACTAATGCTCTCGCGCAACACATTTTCAAATTTAAATAGCATTCAAATGCAGCAATGAAGGTCCATTAGAAAGAATTTTGAATTTTCGAATTTTCAAAAGAATTGTTTTAACCCACCACCATCCTGCATAAGCTGTAACCTGCCCCACCCCGTTGCCATCTATATAAGGAAACTGCCAACTTTATGAGGAGTAACAAGCAAGACAGTTCTGCCAAGTATATCTTAAAGGAGGATAGCATTGTATGAGCATCAGCAAACAGATTTAGCGGAAAGAGAAGGGAATTCTACCAATTCCTATAGCAGCCATTTAAATGCTGTGTTTGGGATAAATATAGTTTTGTTTTTGCTGTTGGAGTTTTGCAGAATTTGGAGATCAAGTAAAACAGTATAGGTGCAATGCTGATGCTTTTCTTGATAAACATCTGTTTCTTCCAAAGATGAAAACTATTCGAGGAAAACAGGTTCTCATATCAGAATACTTGAATCATTCCAGATTATATTATCCCATCAAGTTTGGGGGACACAGTCATTTCCTTGCCTTCCTAAGCATCAAGTGATGTCCCTAGATTGGAGCTGTTTAATGTTTTATCTCTCAATGAAGTATCCACTTATCCAACTTTCAGGTTAAGAAAATCTATAAATAAATGATAAAAAAGAAAAGAAAAAGAAGAGGCAACATGGGAGGCCTCATGTCCTTGAATTAAAAGAATGATGGGTAAGCAAAAGTAAGAGAAAGAGGTTGAGAGACACCATAATTCAAGAATACAAAATCCACTTCAGATACTTCGTATTTACCATGCCATTTAAAGAGGGAACAGCATCCCAAATGCACCTATAGGATGCTATAAATAACTGTAACACTCCGAAAATTTTTAAGTTAAGACCCGAATCATTCTTGAATTTCGTATAAGATCGTACCGAGTGATTCTTAATTGTTCTTAGATTCTAAGGTCAATTCATTAGTGTGGGAATGATTTCGGATATCAATTAAGGGCACTAGAATCTCCCAGCACAAAGCTGAGTTGAAAGCTTCCCTACCGAGTAAGTTTTGACCTAAGATTCTACTTAGGTCAACTTCAAATGATCATATCTTTCAGCACATAATGATTTAGGTGGTCCATGAGCTATCAAATCGAAGGTCCTTGAATCCTCTTTCCAACGCCGCCAAGTTTGCTCCATTTGAAGCTCGGAGTAAAAAGTTATGCTCGTTTGAGTGAAGCCTCTCTAGTTAAGGCTTTTCATCCGTTTAAGGAAAGGGTATTTTGGTCTTTTCCTTTTTCCCACTAGAATTAACACGTTTTTACTGACCTAATTAAGGGTCTAATCAGATTCTAAATCACCTATTCATGTTCCTAAACACTTAGAGAAATTAGGGCGAAGTTTCAAGAAGAGGAAAAGAGGGTTTTCAAGCATTCTTCAAGATTTGTCGATTTTGCCAAGAACCTTTCTTCTTAAAGGGTATGTGAGGCTTTCCATAGTGATGGATTTGTTCGTCCTCACGCCAAACATGTAATTCTTTCGTTAATTCACCCATATAATCGTCTATGTAAACATTCTTGAAGAGTTCTTGAGTTTTAAGCTTCATTCTTTATCAATGGAGGTTTTGAGTCCTTGAGGTGAGGGTTTTGCAAATGAGTGGTGTTTCTTGATAGAATTTGAGTGAGATTTTAATAATTTCGTGTTGGGTTGGTGAATCAAAGAGAGTTTGGAAGAAATCAATCGATTCTAGATGAGTTAAGACCCGAAATTGAGCAAGAAAATTTGTCAAAATTCTGGGCAGGGGTGTGGCGTGGCACGCCATGAAGGCGCCAGAGTTGGCCCTCTGAAGTTTCGGGCCTGGCGCCCCACGCCAACAGTGTGCCCCAAACTTTCCTATGAAGTTTAGGGCCTGGCGCCCCACGCCAGCAGTACGCCAGGGGTGGAGGGCCCATTTCTTCTCTGTTCATTCGGGCGTGTTCCTTTAAGTTGTGGCTATGCTTCCCCACTCTATATGCCCCTATATGCTCCATTTACCATTGAAAATTCATGCATTATCCTACTCATATGTCTTAATTTACATTCCAAACTAAAGTAAGTTTAAGAAGAAAGTTCAAGAGGTCTTTTGAGTCGTTTTGAGAATTCTTTTGTAATTAACAATGGTTTTGAACTAAGTCTTGAGAAAGTAAATATGAGAATGAGAAGAGTTGTATTCATGATTGAAAAAAAAGAGTATAAGGGAACTAAGTATTCCCAAATGTAACACTTTTACATTTAAAAGAGAGAAACATTGATTTCTAAATGAGTTATGAGTACAGAGATACTTCAGAGCAGTTACCTCTTTTAAGAAGATCTTTTGAGTAATTACCTCAAATTGAGAAAGGAGAATGATTTTAAACATTGAGCATGAGTATATATATTTATTGGGAGTAGTATTGAGCACAGATATGGGGGAGAGTTCAGACAACTCATTGCCCCCATAAACCATGTATGCCAACATGGGTAAAGGATTCATACTTTTTAGATGATTTCCTTAGCGCCTTCGGGCAGAGCTTAGTGGATCCACTTAGTTGAGGTGTTCTATACCCCGGCAAGGTATAGGACAGTTCTGGCAGCGTGGGCAAGACGCTGTATCATCACGTAGCTCATAGTGATGGTTGTCGGTTAGAGAAACTCCCAAATAGAGTAAAGAGTACTTTAATTGTATTTTCACATATAATTTTCTTTGAGTTATTATATTATACTTTGTGAAGCTTAAAATGATATTATCTCTAATCATGCTTTACGTTGAGTCGAGTTGAGTTGAGCTGAGTCGAATCGAGTCGAGTCGAGTTGAGTTGAATTGAGTTGAGTTGAGTTGAGTTGAGTTGAGTTGAGCATTTCTTTCAGCCTAGTCAGTTCAGTATATACTTTTATTGCATTCTTTCGGTAAGAGTTTAAATGAGTTTTCCATCATGATCTATATTATACTTCAGTTGAGTTACTGCCAGAGTTCAGTTCAGTTTTCTGGTTATTCAGCTATATTCCATACTCGTACATTCAATGTACTGACGTCATTCGATCTGCATCTTTAAATGATGCAGATACAGGTACTTAGGATCATCAACAGGAGTTCCGTTGAGATCACTTCATCTGTTTGTCTGCTTTTGAGTAAGGCCTCCTTGGTTCCGGAAGACTCTAGTTATATAAGTTGTCAGTAGTAGCTCTTTGAGGTGTCATGGGTCTTGTCCCGATATCCTTCCTTAATAGTAAGGGCTTCATAGATAGATAGAATTGAGGAGTCTTTCAGTATTTACTTCTCTTGAGTTGTTTTACAAACTATAAGGGGTCGTTTGGTAGAGTGTATTGGCAAAAATAATGCATGCATTAACTTTGTGTATTAGTTATACCTTGTTTGGTACACTTTTTCATGCTATGTATAACTTATGCAAGCATTAGTTATACACTCTATTGTGTATTAAGGAGTGTATTACTAATACCATGGATTTCTAGGTATTAGTAATACAAAGGATTTTAACACTTGCATTAGATTAACTAATGACAAAACTACCCTCAAAGCCTTATCAAAACATTTTTCAATACTTTTCAGCTGTAAACTGATGCTATTCTCAAAACGTAAGCTTTGCAAATTGCAATAAAAAACATAAAGATTATTGCAAATGTTTAGATTTTTGATACGGAGAACTTTTTTTTTTTCTAAAATATTTTTGAAAATTTAAAAAATGTTGCTGTTCCACAGTGTACTTCAAAGTCAAAACACAATTGACAAAAGGGGGTTATGAAGGGGCAAAATACAATAGAGCAACACACATACTATTGCTTCTAGAAAAAATAATAATAAAAATAAAATATTATTGCTTCTAGGGAACGAGTTAATCAAAAATGAATATTGATAACTTGAAACAACTAGTTTGCTGGTGGTAGACTTTGAGGCAAGGTGGGGGTTAAATGATGAGGTATTCAAATCACTTGAATTACCAACGTTAAATGATTATCTGGGAGTATAATTATGAGTTTAAATTTATTTTTATTGCACTTTTGACATACTTCCAATCTTAGAGTGTGTTGAGTAAAATTATTACAATAAGTTAATGATTTTGTGATTCAAATCCGTAATTTATAGGTATCATAGAGAACTTTATCATTGCTCGAGTGCTTCTCTAGTAACACATGTTGAAACTCAAAAGATGGTTCTATTCCTAAAAAAATGAAGATGGATGATAAGTTTGAGTTTGAAAAAAACCTCTTTGCCAATTTTCTTAAAAAATATTTTGAAGCAATACTAAAAACTATTTAATTTATTTTTTGGGGAAAAAGAAGAGCTAATGATGGTTTAGCAGAAAACTCTATTGTGATTGTTTTGTTAAAGAACCTTGTTGCAAAAGAAAGTGCACAAAATAAAAGAGTGAGGGTATTTTTGTAAATAAATATTTTTTTAATAGACTTTATATAAGGCTTGTTATTTTCAATACATCAAACCAAACAATGTATAAGAAATAATGCAAGCATAACTAATGCAAGCATTACTAATACTTGCATTACTAATGCAGGCATTACTAATACATCATATTCAGCATTATTCTTATACACTCTACCAAACGACCCCTAAGTATTTCTATTGAGTATTGTTCCAGACTTTATGAGTTGAGTATTTGAGTTTATCAAATTTGATGAAGTTTTAAGCCTATTATTGCTTGAGTTAGTTTTCCACTTGTAGTCATCCAGGATGAGGGTTCGCTTGGGGACCAGCAATGGTTCTCGAGTGCCAGCCACGTCCAGGGTGTAGGCTCGGGTCGTGACAATAACTTCAACAATAACAACTACGCCTCTGTCCCAAACAAGTTGGGGTCGGCTATGTGAATCTTCATTTCTTCATTTAAGCTCATATCATATCATCATCATAATAAATAATAAAACTAAAAAATGCGTTTTATATATATACTATTTCTAATAATAATAATAATAATTTTTTAAAAAAGTTTCATACGAATGTAAAACCTGTCATCAACTAGTAGCTTTCACCTATATGGACTTTTTTCTTCCATTGTGTCCTATCTTTACCTAAGTCTGTATTGATACCAAACATTTGGAGGTCTTTTAAGACCACTTCCTTCCATGTGATTTTAGGTCTACCCCGTCCCGTGCTATAAATAACTTCAGCAGATAATAAAAGAGAATAAAGAGTTAAAAGCATAAAATAAAGCAGGAGTGAAAAAAAACAGCCTTGGACATTGATTTTCTAAATTCATGTCAATTTATTCTATTAAGCACTTTCCTCTGATAAACACAGAGGTTGTATGCACTTAATCACAGAAACATGACGAATACTACTTTCTCTTTAAATGCATTTTAGTACAGAACCAACATGCAGGGACAATCAGTAAAGACACTTACATGAGCAACCACTACAATCTAGCAGGTTGCTAATGTGTGAAGTAGAGTAACGTATGACTGGATAACTACCAAGTAGGCAAGTATAGAATATAAAGTACTGGATAGCTGATTTTGAAATAAATTCACACACACATTGATGTGGTGAAAACTGGAATCACAGTATTAATTGACAATAAGTACCTGTCCGAGCTTAATCTCTCCCCTTCTAGGATTGAAAAGCACATGAGTATTACAAATTACAACCTTATTGCAGTGACCAGGGCTGCAAGTGAAAAATTTAGTTGGGGATAAGGAAAAAAATAAGAAAACTAAATGAAAAAAGAGGCCTAGCATGCAAAAATTTCCAGCAGAAGTGAGGCCTCAACAGATATTTGATCGATAAGGTACAAATCAAAGATTCAAGAGATAAGTTGTTATACAGTACAACTGCCAAAACAAAGAAGACCTACCTTGCTGAGGGAGCTGGTGAACTCCTGTTTTGCTGACCAAGAGACTGTTAGCAAGAGATAAACACAACATCAGAAAAGCAAGTTTTGAACTTGAAGAACCCAGTAAAGCAATGAAAATAATACTTAAGAAGAATTTACACACCTCAAATACACATATCTGGGCAACATTATCCCGAAGCCCAAACTTTTTAAATTCAATAAATTCTTCATGCACCAACTTGAATCTAACATAAAAAATTTAAATGAAATTCAAACTAGATGATATCATGAACTAGTAGTTTAGATGCCATCACATGTACTGCATCTTGCCAAAAATATACACAAAAGGTTAATTTTAAGATAATAACGCAAATTACTGAATAGTGCATTGAGAAGCTTAGACTAATTAAGCAAAAGTAAGACTAAATATGCCGGAATCGCGAATCTTTAAACATATAGTCAGATTATATTTGCTAACAGTCTAGAAACAACTACAAGCATGTTTAAATGGCCTCGAGCATATCAAGCAATTTCCAGCTTAGCTGGAACTCCGAATCCACACACATAGACATGCACAGTAACAAAGATACTACAAAACTGGCAATGATATAACATAAGACAAGATTCTGTGACACCAATCTTTGCATTGAACAGGCACATAGTTACGAATCACTGAGCTACTAAGGTCTAAGCACATCAAAGTACCTCTTTACTATGCAAATCAGTACAATATATTCAATAGCTGCTATACAAGCTTTTCAAACAGCCGAAATCAGTGACTGTTTTACCGGAAATGATATATCATATATGGACCCAGCAATTGTCATAAGAAAACAACCATCACTGGCAATGAAGTCCGAGAAGAATTTAACATTTATCAATATAATATTAGGTGCAAAACTGCCAAAAAATACAAATCGGTGGAAATCAGGAAGCAAATATACAAACAATATAAGAAATATAGGGACAAAATTTTGATATTCGTGGAAGTTCAAACAATGATGATCATAGCATGAGGCAAGTAAAATCTGACTAGTTAATCAAGGACACAATATGCACTAAAATGTGATTGATTGGTTTATTATGTTTGCTAATACAGAAAGAATTACGTTGATCATAGAATGAGGGGAGTAAAATGTGATGAGCTAATCAAGGAAACAATACACACTAAAACATGATAGACTGGTTGGATTATTATGTTTGCTGGTGCAGAAAGAAGTATTATGCTGTTAACACTCCTCCATAAAGAACACTTCTATCAATCCTTAATTCATTTATTATATGTCCAAAGGTTTGATATTGGATTGCAAAGAAGGAAGACAAATTTTGAGGACTAACTAATAGAAATCACAATTGGATAAAACCTGTAAGAACTGCATAAAATCCAGAAAGACAAGCTAGATATAAAAGCCATCGAAGAATACACATAACCGCTAAAAGTGTCACAGATCTGCAAAGGCATGATTAGATCAAATGTACGAAACACTAGATCAACAAACAAAAGGCATTTTAAGAAAAGTGTTTCCTCGTGCAACAATTAAGTACCAGCATTGTCTATTTACTCTATCCTTCCGATTTGAGGGTGCAAAAGAATAGAATTTTCTTGCCTTGATGCATGCCAAAATATTGCACATCCATCAGCTGGATCTCCGGTACGCCTCTACATCAAATATAAATCATGTTAATCTATTCCACATTTCACAAGAAAGTATTACTATTAAACAATACAAACTATGCATCTGTTCTTGTGGCTCGAGCAATATAGTTCTCAGAGCTAGTTATGGGCACAAGTATGCAAATGCAAGTATCAAATATGGATAATTCAAATGGTTATGTGTATGTTAAGGATATTTATAGAGTAGAATTTCCATTCAATGTGCATAGAACATTAGCACTTCATGGCAGAATGAAACGTCTAAGGTGATTTAGGTTCACTAAGAAGCTAGCACTAACAGGTCTATCTAACAAGGATCATTTTTTTTTTCTCGATGACAAGTAAACAAAAAAAATGATCAGAGAACGAGGAAGAATTGTGATGACAACTGCAAGAAGCAACACCAGACTGATTTGGAGTGCATGGCCTCCAGAGATTACAAAGTTATATTTAGTTATTCACTTTTCTCCTCCACAATCTAAGCTTACAAGTACAATGTAGTATATGAGAACTGACTGTTCAGAGAAAAAAGGGGATTAACATATATTTCCTCTTTGTCTCGAGTTCACAAAATGAGAACTCCAAAAAATAATGTTTAGTCAAGAAGCTCACCACCAGAGGAATATTTGTCTTGTCTAAACCACCAAATTGGTCTAACTCCAACTTTCCTTCTTGCTTGGTTTTTAGAATGCCTTAGGAACTCTTATGTGTAAGTAAAGATGAACAGAAGGGAGAAAAATAAAAATTTATCTCCAACCAAACCTAGTGTTTCCAAACATTCCCCAATTCATTTTGATTCTTGCAAAACAAAGCCTAAACTATTATTAGGAGGTACAGAGGGAGGATTTATATTATAAAGTTGGGCTCTAGTGAAAAAAAGTGAGTCCCAGGGTTTATGGGTTAGGGTGCCTTGTGGGTATCAATGGAGGAATTGAAGAAATGATGAAAAAAGTAAATAGGAAAAGGGGAGTGTTAGATGCTAGAAAACTTAAGAAGATAAATGAGAAAGAAACAAACTTGCTATTGATAATAGATTGTGCAAGATTCTTAAACACAATTTACAACCAAGAAATCTGTCCGTATGGAGTGGACAAAACTCCCAGAAACTGATATTCAAATATATATTTAATCCTACTTAAAAATAATCCTAACTAGATATTTATAGGATACATATTGTCTACAACAAACAACTAGAAAACTGTAAAGCCTAATCTGATAGTAGTTATAATATTGGTAACTGTTGGAGAATATCTGGAAGGCAGTTACTTAATGTTTGGCTGATTGTTTCCATCTGCAGTTCCAGACTCTCTATTTCTCCTTTCACGTTTTCTTTTTCTAAAATATGTCTTCAAAGGTGGAGTCGTAACAGGGAGTCTTTAGCATGATTGGATGAAAAGAATGAGAGAATTGTCCTCTTAAAATCCAAGGACTTGGAATTTATCAAAGAAATCATTTAATGGTTTCGATTTAGCGAATTAGCAACTGAAATTATAAACCCCTCCTTGTTTTGAAACACATAGAGGATTATTTAGCATTGCAAAATCAAGTAAGAAAGCCTCCCTCCAAGATATTTGCTAAATTTATTATTGGGTCCTCATTCCTCTACACATTGCACTTCACAACAAAATGTTGATTCATTATGTATATTATAATGTATGAAATTGGGACAATACAGATACATTTGGGTTCAGTTGGGCCCTCCCTCTGGCACTTGTTCCACAACATATTAATCTCCAGTAAGTCCACCAATAAATCACCTGTAAAATTATTTGACATGTGATAAATAGCATGAAAATATCAAAAACCTTCCAGACGCCACTGTATCCACGCAACTTCAATTCTGCCTCCAACTCCTGGAATCTGTCAACTTCCTGAAATGAGGAAACATCATACACCATACCAAGAATTGTTAATTCTAGAAATTATATAAATATAACAATGAAACAGAGACTTAGAGGTTAAGAATGATAAATAGGGTCATTGGTGACTTACATTAATTTACAAAAAAAATTTCCTGGAAAGATGATTATAGAAGGAACGGGAAAAGATTGATTATATTAAGCTTTGGAGAGAAGATAAAATATATGCACACATACATACATATTTGTTAGAGAAAGACAAGATTGTATTCTTGCATGCTGGCAACCTACAAAAAGTTATTAGACCAAAAGTCACTACAAGGAGAGTAACAATAATTACAAAGATCCTAAGAAGTCTACTAACTGTTCAGCTTTTTTCTATACCCTCTTCTTTACACCAAGTTGATACACTTTCTTTGATTTTCTGAGTTGTGTCAGAGATGTTCTCGAAGAAACTATTCAAAGATTTGAAACCTGGAGAGATTGGTCATATATTCACATAGAGCTTATGCATGATGATCAAGCAGTACTTCATAATGTGTCACTCTTCACTTATCAAAGAGATACTCTTAGGACACATTGCCACATAGTTTATATGATCGATGACTAGCTTGCATATATATTCACCAAATTCCTTGCTTGTACAAACTAGTCATATATATATATATATAACAAACTCAATATATAGAAGTTGTATGCACCAGATTGAAGAGAAGTGTTAGATATATTGTGTAAATAGACTAGGATTACATGAAGCTTACAAGTTTAATGTCACCCACTGAGAAATGCAACAATATATATTGAAGAGTGTGAACATAAAAGAACTCAATCATAAGACTTATCTTCATGCATTCTCTCAATTGATAGTTATCTGTACGCATTCTCCCAATTCTTTATCCCATGTTTCTTATTTCTCACTATATACATAACTCTCTCTCACACACATATATATATACACATACATATATAGATGAAGATTAAATGGAGGAAAATATCTTTTGTTATAAATAAAAAATCTCTTCACCTCAACCATGCTTTTAAAATTTTCTTCGGGAGCCCATAGACATACATTTACAAGCAAAATTACCAATTCACTGATAGTACTGCACCTTTAATACCAAATTGGAAGGGAGAACCAGTATCTATATTAAAATTTAGAATATTTTCCAACATCCTGAATCATAACGCATCAATCTATGCCTATTCCACAACATCACTGTGATTGAACCACAACTCGAAGAGTGTAGAAGGTCAACATTAATTAAGTCAAGAGTCATAACCTGAAGACACAATATATCAGCTGACCACCATCCAAGCTCAGAAAGGATACTTCTTTTACGCCATTCCCAGTCCAAAATATGTTGCGGTATGTGAAAGTAAAGTTTTCTCTGATGATCAATAGCAAGGTAATCAGCTAGTATGTTGTATGATAAGACTGTAAATCGTTCTGCAAAATACAATAGCAAGTAAATCATTCACCAGTTTGGTCAAGACCAATCTTAGCAGACTAAGACCAAAAACTATGACCTACACAGCCAGACATTGAAAGTAAACAAGTATCTCAAAGATGAACAGCATACATCAAAAATACTTGGCACGCTACAATCTTAAAATCACGACCACATTTAAGCTGACTTGGATGAATGAGTTTGTAATATATTAACAGAATGTTCCAATATAGTGTTATAAAGGGAGCAAAGAAATGATTTGACCAAGTTTTTTCTTTTCTAAGAAGCAACCAAAAGGCGTACTCCTGAAGGAACTGGCTTGAAACGATATATTCCAAACTAACAAGCAAGAGGAACTTTTTAATGCCAAAATGAATGCCCCTGGTTCCTATCCTACTCAAGTGTCAGCAATAGGTGGTAAGTTGTCCCCAAAGTCTCGAAAGGCAAAATGGAACTTGCAAGAGCAAGCCTCAAGGCAAGCAGCCCCTAAGCAATCCGAGGTGACCAGAGGGAACTAAACTCTCGTAGGGCTAACACATTGATAAGTGAGGCGTTCACCTCATATACACTTTAAGCCTTAGACTAACGTCTTGTAAACACTTTACACTTTAAGTAGTTTGCCCTGTATACTCCAGGATTTTTTATTTTTTTAATGACCGTGGTGTCCATAATCCAGAGTAGTGGGGACATTGACGATGATGTCACACATCGCATTGGGGTTGCAAGGATGAAATGGAGGCTTGCCTCGGGAGTAATTTAAACTTAAAGGGAAGTTCTATAGAGTGGTGGTTAGACCATCCTTGTTGTGTGGGGTGGAGTGTTGGCCAGTCAAGAACTCACATGTGCAGAAGATGCATGTTGCGGAGATGCGGATGTTGAGATGGATGTGTGGGCATACTAGGAGCAATAAGATTAGGAATAAGGTTATCCGGGAGAAGGTGGAAGTGGCTTTTGTGGCGCACAAGATGAGGGAAGCGAGATTGAGATGGTTTGGGCATACGCAGAGGAGGTGCGCTGAGGCTGGTTGTAGAGGGCATGCGGAGGAGTAGAGGTAGGCCGAAGAAGTATCGAGGAGAGGTGATTAGACAGGACATGGCGCAACTTCATATAACCGAGGACATGGCTCTAGATAGAAAGTCAGTGAACATACTGTTTTATGCTATTTTATGGATAGCTATACATGTTGCTTGTCTGTCTCACACAAACAAATCTTCAAAGGAGAAATGTGGCAAACCGTAGCTGATGTTTTTTTTAATGAAGGTAATTTTATAAATGAAAACCAGCATCAAGAGAATGTTGGTGATTAGAAGCAAATAAAAAAATCAAGCCTTACTGACTGTGAACAGAACTAATAAAATTGAGCCAGGGAGGAGGAAAGTAGCAGCTACCCGTTCCTACACTTCCAAATTGCAAGACACATCTGGTCATTCTTCTTTAACCTCTTCAGAGTCTCTTTTAGTTATGCAACATATAATGGAGCTACTGATGATTTAGATTCTTCTTTTTGAGGTATTTCATATTTTTATTTTCTTTAAAGTACTTGATATTGTTTTATGGTATTCCACAATTAAGAATTTCATCATTTATTTTTCTTTACAAAATAATCATAAATGTGTTAGTCACAGCATCAAGCAGATGCTCTATCTAAGCAAAAAATCCACACTCCCTATTAGAAGTCAGCAGGTAAGGGAGCTCATAAAGTTCATAGTATCCTATACATCATTCAATATATCCCATCTATACCAATGGGCGAAAAGATCTATACTACTAGCTTTCAGAAGATGTACTGGGGTAACCCTTTTTCGTTTGAAGCATCTCTGTTTCCTTACTCTTCAAATGCTCCAACAAATGCACCATGGTAATAGTGATCCAAACTTTCTTCATGGGCCTTTGAAAGACCTATTTCCCGACATCTATAATCTCACTTTACTGCCTGAAGCTACTACAGAAGATGTATGGGGACAGCAAGGTTGGAATATTAACTTAGAAGATTGTTGAATGACTGGGAAATTTAGAGAACTATGGACTTTTTGGGGAGCTTGGAGCAGTTTCAAGGCATCAGCAATAGTGAAGATTCACTGCTATAGGAAGGAAATAGCAAAGAGACCTGTATAGTCAAATTTGCCTATCACTTCTTATCAAATACAGGGCAGCAAGCATGCAATTGGCCTTGGTAACATGTATGGAAAACTAAAATTCCCTACAAAGTGGCTTGTTTTACTTGGTTGGTGGCTAAAGCTGCTTGCTAAACACAGGAAAATCTGAAAAGAAGGGGCATTTAACTAAGTTCCAGAAGTTATTACGTGGTGGTGCAAATAAGAATGCATTCATGGAAGGGCGACTGATTTTCTATGGACGCTACCCAATCTTTTATACCTATAGGGACCTCATGGGTGCACCAAAAAGAAAATTGCTAGTGGACCACCATACCACACCCTGCATCTTCCCTTCCATCTTCCAAAGGTCAAACTAAACAAAATTTGGATGATATTAGCAGTTTTTAGCTTTCTTCACTACCACTATTCGTTCTAATACGTCCACAGCCAGTTCCAAACTCCCAATGAACTAAAATGATTCAATCAATAAATCCCCAATTGAGTTGTAAGGAGGCAATCCATCCAAGAGATGGAGATTCTGAACCTCCCTAAATGAAAAGATATAATCCTAGGTCATGAAAATTTTCAGTCCTGAAAGGCTGAAACAACTAACGTGACATTCTCATCTATTCTAATAAGATTTTATCCTCATCCTCTCCATTTGTGAACTTGATGCCCCTAGGGCTTTCAAGTGGCAAAACCACAAAAGGTTGAGGGACTTGTGACTCAGGTCACAAGCTCGAGCCCTACGCCATGAGAACTAAGCTTGGTATTTAAGTAGAGAATGGTAGAGGGGAGGGGCACATTATCACCAGGTTCGAAAGGCTACGGTTGATCCTAACAGATTTCTCGATCATAAAAAAGATCCACTTCCCCTGAGACAGAGTCTTCCAGATTTCATTCTGCTTCCAATATCACTACCCAAACTGAAAGTTTTACTATTACCATCACCCTACCTGACTCACAAAGTAGTCTACTTCAATTAAGGTGGTTATTGCAAAGTTTGACCTCCTTTGTTATCTTTATCAAAGGCAGCATTTAGTTTTCTCCTTATTAATCAGGTAATTAAATTCCTTAACAAAATGAACTATCATTAACCATGAAGTTTGGATTCCAAATCTAGGACAGTACATCAGAGTCGGGTAATTCAAAAAAAAATGCACAGATATTTTTGGAGTATCCAAGAATGAAATAAAGTTGTCATCTGCAAGCTCTTGTGGAATTTCAGTAAGCAGGAGGATAGGTTATGAGTACACTGGGAGCACATGCACTATGGGAAACAACAATATGGGATATTAAGATTATTCAAACCTCACGGATGGTGAGGAAGATCCTACAAGCACATAAATACTTTGAGGGTGTAGGGTGGAATGAAGCCACAGTGGTACAATTGGAGAAGTTCTCCATTAAACAAGTTAACCAATTGTTGAGAGGGAATTATCAGAAAGTAGAATAAAGAAAACTGATATGCAATAATTTTGCCTGTCCAAAATGGATTTTTATCTTGTACTCAACTTTTCATGGTAGACTCCTCACAAAGGAAAGACTAGTTGTGTGGGGAAGTGTGGACAACATCAGTTGTGTCCTGTGTGATAATGGGAATGAGAACACTGAGCACCTGTTCTTCAGCTGCTCTTACTCAACCCAAGTCTGGCAGAAAATCCTAAACTGGTAAGCTATACAGAGGCAAGTTACAGGATGGGCAAAGGAGCAGAGGTGGGCTAAAGTTCACTGCAAAGGTAAACTCTCCCAGAAGCTGAAGTATTCCGAATTGCACTAGCAGCTAGTGTATATTACATCTGATAGGAGAGGAATCATAGGATTTTCCAGAAGAAAAGCTGAAGCTGTGAAGTTCTAGTGAGGAAAATTGTTGTCCATATCAGAGGTAGAATTAAGTCTAAATTGGGTGAAATATTGCAGGTGTTAGATCGGTACCCTATGTGAATAGCTACTGGGATGTATGCTGGCTCTAACACTAGGTAGTTGGTTGGACAGATTATGATAGAATACTTGCTGATTACAGTTCTAGGAGATGTCCAGTTCTGTGTTATTTCTTTTGCTTTGAATTCTCACTTGGTAATAAAAAAAAAAAATAACCCTACTTCATGAAATTTTCAGTCCTGAAAGGCTGAAACAACTAATGTGACATTCTCATCTATTCTAATAAGATTTTATCCTCATCCTCTCCATTTGCGAACTTGATGCCTCAAGGGCTTTCAAGTGGAAAAAGATTGAGGGACTTGTAACTCAGGTCACAAATTTGAGCCCTACGCAGTGTTTTGGACGGCGAAAGGCGATAAAAGGTGACAAGGGTCTGCCTCGCCACAAGGCACCAAGCACCGAGGCGCTAGCCTTTTTGAAGTGCAGTATCAATTAATACCAAAAAATTAAAATATTTAATTGCATATGTAAATAATCAAAATCTCAATAGAAATAACATATTAACAAATATTTCAATTCAAAAACTGAAAATAGATAGTACATACTAAAAGTCTAGAACTTGAATGAGAAAAAAACAGAACAAAAGTCATAACAGAGGTAGAAGTGACTCTGAAGTTTGAAGAAGAAGAAGGAAAAAGAAATAGAGGAAGAAGAAATCTGAAGAAGAAAAGAAGAAATATGTATTGGTTGGACTTTGGAGTTGCCGGAAAAGTCTGTCCGGTCGCCGGAGGAGTCTAGTCGAAAACCCTAAAATTGCCTTTTAACTTTTAAAACCCTAAATTGGTCACCTTTTTTAAAGAAAATACAAAAGGCGACGCCTTTCTCGCCTTTTGTCGCCATGACATTGCCTTTTGAAGATCGCCTCGCCACAAAGCTAAAAGGCGATGAAGGATCGCCTCTCCTCTCGGCATGGCGACGAGGTGATCGCCTTTCACAACACTGGCCCCCTACGCCATGTGAACTAAGAGTGGTATTTAAGTAGAGAAGGGTAGAGGGGCGAGACACATTATCTCCATCCACCGAGTTCTGAAGGCTCCAGTTGATCCTAACAGATTTCTCGATCATAAAAAATAAATCCACTTCCCTTGAGCCAGTCTTCCGGATTTCATTCAGCTTCCAAAATCATTACCCAAACTGAAATTTTTACTATTATCATCACCCTACCTTACAACACAGTAGATTTGCCCTCCTTCAACTAAGGTGATTATTGCAAAGTTAGACCTCCTTTGTTATCTCTATCAAAGGCAGCATTTAGTTTTCTCCTTATTAATCAGATAATTAAACTCCTAAACTAAATGATGCAAAGTTAGACCTCCTTTGTTATCTCTATCAAAGGCAGCATTTAGTTTTCTCCTTATTAATCAGATAATTAAATTCCTTAACTAAATGAACTATCATTAACCATGAAGTTTGGATTCCAAATCTAGGACAGTACATCAGATTCGGGTAAATCAAAAAAATGCACAGCTTTTTTTGGAGGAACCAATTGGGAATGCTACTTCCAGTTCTTCTCTTTCTTTTGTTTACCTCCCCTTCTATCCATGCCCTTCTACAAGAGTATCTTCAAGTTTAGTAAGTATTTAATGTGTTTTAGAGTATCCAAACTAAATCCTTATACTTATGTTAGACCTTTTGACACGACCACATTTAGATTTGAACAACATCATACTGTTTTGTCGCAATTTTGCCTGGTCAAAATGAAAGTTTCATATCAGTTAGCATCACTGCAACTCTTCTCCGCGCTTTGCATATCAACACTTCATATGAAATAAGTAGGTCCTATTTGTTTGATTTTAAAGAATATTCAACCTAGAATACACAGATATGTCCTCTTATATTGTACTTCGCACTTCTCACCACATACTGTTGTCCAATAAGCTGAAGGAACATTTCTAAATTGACCATATTTTATGACTACAAACTCATATCACAAAAATAATACACCATTCATATAGCGATTTGGATACATAGATTCTTAACTTCATGTATATCCTTCCTCTATGCAACAAAAAAAACACAACCACAACAATGTCTCAATCTCAAGCATGAGGATTCATCATCAATTGACTAGCTTTAAGTTGGTTGTCAACCTATCACAAACACTTCCCTTTTATCCTGGCTTGGAATTGTCCCAACAGTTGAATGTACCCAAATTGGTGTAAATGCAACATTGAAAAAAGATGCAAATTTACCGCAATGAGGTGGAGGTCCAGGTCTAGCATACTCCCAATTCCGAAAGTTCAATGCTTTGGGAGGCAATGGCCGCGGCTTGAACTGCTGATTCTCATAAAAATTCGGTCTATTAAATTGCCGATTCTCATAAAAATTCGGTCTATTAAACTGCTGATTCTCATAAAAATTCGGTCTATTAAACTGCTGATTCTCATAAAAATTCGGTCTATTGAGCTGCTGATTCTGATAATATTGTGGTCTTAGTGTCGGCTGTGGCACTGCTCTATTGAACTGCTGATTCTCATAAAAATTCGGTCTATTGAGCTGCTGATTCTGATAATATTGTGGTCTTAGTGGCGGCTGTGGCACTGCTCTATTGAACTGCTGATTCTGATAAAACCCTGCTGGAGGTGGCATTGCTCTATAGGATTGCTGATTGTGATTAAACGGTTGACGTGGTTGAGGAGGCGACAATTTCCCATAATTATGATGGATATTCGGCGATGGTGCCCTAGGCCGGAAAGGTCGAAAATTAGGAGATGGATGGAGATTTCGATTGATTTCACGAACAGAATTAAAGTGAGAGTCTCCAGTTACAATGTCTTCTTCACTTCGTTCTCCGGAAGGACGGTGCGAAAAGTTTCTCCGGCCGCGGCCGCGGCACCTGCCTCCTCGGAACTGTAAAGGGGAGTTATGTTAACACTTTAGAAGTGGAAATTAATGTGAATTTCGTATTTCAGGAAAGTATTCTTACGGGTTGGACAGATGACATGGCAGCACTGGCGGAGGCAGACGCAGTGTCGGTGAAAGCAGCGGCGGCAAGGAGGTGGCGGCTAGGAGCAGAGTGCTTCATAAATATTTGACCAACATTTCAATTGTTACACTAGTGAAAACTGTAAATTGCAATTTTGGGCAACTGCTTCCCTTAAAACGTCATCGTTTAACTCCTCTGGGTAACTGGTGATGAGATCATGATCGTACGATTTATGGACAATATTAAATCCAACAGTTCGAAATTAAAAGTCTTGCTGTATTAGCTGCAATTCAGAGCTTTTTCTTCAATCGATCGTCGACGGAGCTTTGTGTGGAGAAAGCATACATAAGATGTCGTTTTGCTCCTCTGTATCATCATCTCCACAGTCTCTGTTTATCTTCCCCAAACCTTTCGTATCTTCTAAGCCTTACAGCCCTCGTATCTCTGCTTCTGCCGATGTCCCTGACTTTCTCTCTGCTAATTGGTACCCATTTTAACTCCTTCTCTTGTTTGCTCGTGAATGTTTTGTATTTACTGGGATCTTCCTTAGTGTCTAGGTGGACGGTGTATACGGTCTTATCCTATTGTGCAAAGGTAGAGAGGTTGTTTCTGGGTTCTTGGTTATGTGAAAATGATATAAAGTTATTTATTTTGCAATTGGGTTAGTGGAAATCACAAGTTTATTCAATATTTTGGTTCTTTCCTAGGGATTGAACTCGGGGTTTATGACTTATTGAACTGAAACTTTACAATTTGTTTGATTTTCTATACTTTTGGTTTATACAACATTCACAAGACATGCTTTTACAATTTGTTTGATTTTCTATACTTTTGGTTAATACAACTTTCACAAGAAATTGCATTGTGTGAACTGAAGTTGCCAGTTTCCTTGGTTGATCACGGGAAGTGTTGAGTTGCCACTAGTTGAGGTCAGCCACCCCCATTTCAAGTGAAATAATGATGTTTTGTGCTGCTTTCAAAAACTTAAATTCATTAAACAGTTTAGTTTAAACTCAATTCCTCAACCGTCACGCTAACTTACTAACAATAACAAGAACAAAGTCTCCATCTCAATTTCAAAGTAGTTGGGTCTGTAATCTGAATTATCCATGTCCATTCTGCTGTGCTTGGGCCAATTTATCTCCAATCCTCAATAATTTATCATTCGAAATAAACCAGGAGTTTTATAGAATTAGAGGTTCTTTAACTCTTACATTTCTGTACTGATATACAAATCTCTGACTGAAAAAGGACTCCTGGTAGACAATGTATCTTATATAAGTGTACCAACAATAGCTAAGCATTAATTCCAAAGTTGATATCGCCTATATGTGTCCTTTGCTTCTATCATGCTTTGTTTAGCTAAGTAAGTTCACATATATTCCCAGATATTGGGCCAAGCGTGTGAAAATTATTTGTGATAAACCGTGTTGAATTATATTTCCACCTCATCTAAAAGCTTAAATTATTGGCGAGATTTCTCTTTTAATTACTTAAATTATGTCTTTAGTAATCCATTATCGGGAAATTCTATTAAACTATTTGCAATTATGTGTTATCTGTTGCAGGCTTGAATCTCGTAGGAAAAAGCCATTTGGTCCAAGATTATGTGTGAGTTTGTAACACTTAAACATGGATTGTAGGAGGTTTCTATTCTTGCTTATGTATCAATTTACTTTATGGTTTTGTAATAGTTTAGTGCAGAAGAAGCAGTTCGAAACCAGCTTGATGCATTGAAGTACAATGACCAACCTCATCATGATTATGGAGTTGAAGTCATGTACAGAGTAATTTCTAAAACTCTTTTTCTCTTTGAGTATGATGGTTTATAACAAGCTGAAGCTGGCTGTTTGGTAATCTTTAACCTCTCGTGATAGTTTGCTGGATTTGATCCTTTTCAAAGGTCTACCTACTTCGGACGCTTTTTTGACTTGGGTCAGGTTAGTAATAGTAATCATTACCAAAATATTCGATTGTTCTATTTTTTTGGCCTTTTTTATTCTATTTTTGATTTGGAATGTAATTATTGCTGTATGTTGGCTCAATCATTACGAATGCTCAAAGAGTAAGCTGCCTGTCAAATCTATGCTCTTTAGGTCAAGGCACTTGAACATAATTCCTGCACCAGAGGCAGCAACTAAAAGAAGCTTGTAGTTATTCTATTAATTAAAGAAAAGGCAATATTCACTAATACCTATCTTTACTTGGTTTGTCTACTGTCTATTGTGCAGTTTGAACGATTCAGGCGAATATTTCATCATTCAACTTATAGGGTATTACTTGGCCATCAGGAGAGGGAGATTTTGAGCAGTTTGCATGTAAATGAGGTTTGTCAGGTTTTACATGTTGCTAAGTGCTAACAAATGTTAAGGGAAATGCAAGGATAAGCTTAAGAATTGTCTAACTTCCACTATGCTTGTGTAGACTCTGTATAAGCAGCGTGTCTGGGTCCGTGGCACTCGACCTGAGGAAGAAGAAGTCTTCCAATTTACCATGGTTCAGGTTTGCTCTTTATTGCTCACCTCCCTGTTGAGAGCATATTTGAATCGATATTTCTTTAACTGTGTTTCCCTTTGATTTTTCATTTCAAATATTACTATTAAAATATGCATACTGTGGAAATTAGACTATTGAGAGAGTAGTATTGAGTCTGTTATGTAGTTTAGAATTCTCCACCTCTGTTTATAAGTAATTTCAACGTGTTCAAGATAGTAAACACTTATGCAGTTTATCTATATTTATATTGGACCAAACAAATTTAAAAAAGAATGGGATGCTGCAATAGAAGTTCTTTAATAATAGAATAGCTCTTTTGCTTGTGGTGAGTGTCGTTATTTGAATCTAGTTTATTTACACTGAAAGGAGCAAGTATTGCAACTCCTTTTGTACTAGCTTTTTTGGCGCTTCTGAGTTCTGTTAAGCTGTTAGATATAGTTTACTGATTTCATGATCTGCTCTCTGAGTAGCTTTCATCCACTCCTATCTGAATGAATGAAGATCTCTTTTCCTGCTTATATTTTGAGTGAAGTGAAAATGGAAATTGATATTTGTTATATAGGCAAGAGACCTTTTGCTCGAATCCTTCCCTCCAAAATTCTAAATCTTTCTGTAGCTTGCAATTTGTAGCCTCCAAAATGCATTGGCCTCAATAATTTATCTTGTGTCAACAACTTAATAAAGAAGGAAATATCTTGCAATTCCTTTTGTACGGCAGAAACTCAGGATCAACCTTGCATTGCAGCTCTACTATTCCCTACCAGTAACTGTTGAATTTCCACATCTTCTCGGAGCATTTCCCACTTGTGTTGGACAAGTTGGAATATAGTTAATATTCCACCATATCAGGGTTAAGCTAGATTTGTACATGAACTAAGTTGTCAGATAACCCTCCTCGAGATTCCTGACTATCTATGCGAAGACTCTATACAGTGTAACAGGCTTCAGGATCATTTACAAAATCCATTCTACACCAACATGAGGACAAAAAGATACAAGTCAGACTACATCTTCAATTTTCAAAGTAGTCCTTCAAAAAACTTTCTATTTCTTTCCTTCCACAGACACCCACCAGATGCATGCTGGTATTGTATTCCATGTGGTCTTCATTGCTTTTCGTCCCTTTATTGCTCCAGCACCTTAGGAAATCAGAGGTAGATCTTGGCATGACCAATTCAGTCCCAAAATACTTTAAAATATGTACCTGCATCGCAACAGAACAATGCAACTGTCTATGTTCTTTTCTTCACACACATATCTATTGCTTAGTTGACATGAAACTAGTTTTGTATGCTTAGGTTGTGTGCAACTATCCTTTCTTTACTGTCACTTGTTGTTCATTGAATTTGAAAGCAGACATACTAAATTATGGAAGCATTGAATCAGACACATGTCATCTACACTTAATATTTCTATCATCGTTTTCTACTTTCGTTGGGATTTTCATTTTCTTTTTCCTGTTTTCACTTTGTAAGAAGAAGATAATAGACATGATTTGTAATTTACAGCGTGTTGGCGGG
Organism: Solanum appendiculatum; assembly: GCA_018342035.1. NCBI lineage: Eukaryota > Viridiplantae > Streptophyta > Magnoliopsida > Solanales > Solanaceae > Solanum > Solanum appendiculatum. The sequence goes on from JAGDQO010000472.1 coordinate 807,750, forward strand.
TCTTGGGATGGCTACTGGCTGACAGAATCTGTGCTTCACGATGGGGATACTTTCTCTGGTGGTGTGGCTTACTGAACTAGTATCCACAGTAGCTCGGAAATCAGCATGGTTTCATTATAACTTCACTGCTGTGAGTATGAGTAATATACAGTATATTATATAGTTCAGTTGCTTACCATCTTCGTTGTATCAAAAGACTGGCCAATCATGTATATAGAAACTTGTAAATTTTATAGAATGTAACAAACAGATATTTCTTCTTGTAATGCATCAAACATCAGCATTTCACCACTTATTGTGCTTTTATTAGTCATCGACAACAGGAATAGTCATGTCACTTAACAGCATTCATTTCTTCCCTTTCACCATGACGACTAATCTACAACACCTGATGGCAGCTGAAGGATATCTCTTTAGCCAATTATTATCTATGAAGCTTTGTGTGGAGGTACACATACCATTAAAGGGATCAATCATGACTTAAACAATAACATAATTCTGTATCACCATGAGCTCTCCTACATCTTTAACTGTTAAAACCACTTGCTGAACATTAAGATCATGCAACAAAAAAAAAGAGGCAGTTCAAGAATTGTGGAATATTACCTCCATAAATAACAAAAACGAACCAGAAGATTCAGAACCTCAAAACTATGTCAAGGCTAGACGGAAATTCAATCAAGTCAGCTCACATGTATCATTTCTTTGTTTGAGAGATGAATTTGGTTAGAACATAACAGTCTGGCGGGGTAACGTTTGTGTAATAGTTTTTGATGGTATCGGTGACCTCAAAGCCAAATTTCTTATAGAAGTTGATGGCATCTTCATTACTTGTCTGCACATGCAAGTAAATCTCTCTGATATTCTGCTTTGAACTTAGATCAAGAACATAATTTAACAGCTTTGTACCTGCACAGTAAAAAGAAACATGATGAATACACAAGAAGCAGTTATATTATACTAAGTTATTAGGAGAGAGTGAACGTCAATTGGATTCCCTGCAGCTACTCATCTTCAACAGAAGAGTTCAATATTTTTGTACAAATCTCAGTTTGGACTTTGGAGCCAAAATATGTATTTAAACAGATCTCAAAGATTACAAGAAAAGATACTGACTAAGAAAGGATCAAGAGAAAAGATGTAGTGAAAGTTGGGGGTTCCATCAGTACACAAATGTTGTGTGGTAAACATGGAACAAACAGAGGAAAGTTTAATGCTAATATTCACTCTGAAGATAAGTTGATCACTTACCAATACCTAGACCACGATATGGAGCTAAAACACCCAAAGTCATTATATAAACACAAACAGCTCCCCCTTCCTTCTTCTCAAGTCGGCATGCAATCGAACCTACACAAATGTCACTATAATATGCTGCAGGCAAAAAGAGCTAAACCAGATCAGACTTTTGAAATTTCCAGCAATCAACATTGGAGAAATCACCAGCTAGAGATACATTTGTTAAATACTATCAAGGAGGATAAAGAGCAGTAAGTGCAGCAAAAGTACTGTGTCTCCCTGACCTATTCCTGTGGGGCTTCTATGAAATCTGTCATAATTCCATCAATCATTCTTATCTTCCTGAATGCTATAGGGAACCCCCACCCCACCCCACCCCACCTCTTTCACACACACACACTTTTATAAACAATTGACACATCAATACCTACTTGCAGCAATATTATCAAGTTGAACTTTTCCAAAAAATATAGTACGTTCACTAAATATCCATACTACCTTCTCTATGGACCTGTAAGGGAAAATGTACAATCCAATAACCTCGTGCTTATTTTAATTCTCTTGTTTGAGAAAAAAATGTTCTTCAAGAATTTTCAGGTATGAATAAAGAAAGTAGGTACGTGTGAATAAATTCATTAAGTCATAATGTCAATGTTGACCAATAGGCTTAAAAACAAAAAGAAAATTGAAATGAATATTGGAGTAGTCATGGCCAGATGTGTTAACCGCAATCTATATAAACCATAACAAGGAGAAGCAAATATCTTTAACTTGTTATTGTTTCAAATGAACAGCAGATAGTGCTTCAAGCAACAATAATTACTTATTTATGTTAATAGATTTAGTCCAATAATATAAGGTGGATAACTGCTGATGGAGAGTATACATTCTTTTTTCCTTTAAATTTCCATGGGAGTTGGGAGGAACCATTTTCAGTGGACCTTTTAAATTGCTTAAACACAGTTGCAAAAAAATTGTGAGAAATTTTGTCTGAAAAGTAAGATCTGAAAAGTTCCCTTTAACTAGGTCTTCTACAAACTTTGGTACTTAAGTTCACAGAACACGTTCTTTCATGAAAAAAAGGATTGACAATTGCCACTGAGCTCAAGTTAGACACCATACTTGCAAAGAGCTCTGTTACTGGCCGCCCAACTCTACGAATCCTCACCCCAAACACTTAGACATGTATAAATCTACTGTTTAAATTGACTCTGACCATCAACTGAGCATATGTGGCAATTATATAATGGAGCTGGACAAAGCGCGTGATACACATTACTTTCAAAAGCGTGGAATCTAAAAATTAAACAATAAACGATTTTAAATAAAAGACCTCTTTTATGCTTTTATTCTTGCTTTTTCTCTTTCTTCTTATCTTCCTTTCCCTTCTTCCAAAATACCATTGAAAAGAGCTTCACCATTCAGGCCCACTCCTTGTTCAGACCGCCTTCTCGCCATCTTCACAATGTCATTGCTCTCTCTCTTACCCGCTCTCTCACACTGAACACTCAAAAGTTTTTCATCACTACATTCCCTTGAATTCTTTCTTCCCTAAGAAACTCATGTCTCACACTGCAATAAATAAATAACTCAAACAACAAATAGCCTAGATATATACAAGAAAAGAGCAAATACGCATGGATACTCAAAACTCAAATTACTCAGTCATATGAGAGTCATGCCTCCAAATTTGTTGTTGGTGTGAAGCTAGGTTTAGTACAGACAGAATATGCCGTTAGCCATAATTCTGGGACTGGGGCAATACTTTTCTGTTCCGTAAAGAGGTTCTAATTCAAATTCCTAGGTGATCAGTAAATTTTAAGAGACTAATCAGATAATTTGAGGTTGAGTTTCAATGAACTTTTGGATACTGTAGAGATCGACTAAAATTCCTGTTGAGAACCTTTTCAAATATGAACATCCATACTGTAATAAATTTGTGCCTATAAAAAATTGAAATCTTATTGTAATAACTATTCCAAAAATATATAGGGAAAACCTAAGTGGGCATGGAGGGAATACTTCCCATGTTCTTTTGTGGGTGCGTTTTGAGGAAGATGGAAATGAATAACGGGTCTTTGATGGTAATTGTGGTGTGAATGAGATGACAGGGAAGGGAGGCTTGAGGTATTTGTTGTATGTGTGTAAGCAAGTGAAGGGGGTGAGAGTTTGCTCGGTTTCAGATAAGTCTAAATTTATGAGATTGCAACAATTTGATGGTGCAGACCTATGTCAGATCTCAACCCAAGATAAACTAGCAAAGAAGAAGAGAAGACGAGTACCAGTTATGCAAAATCAAGCATCAGGTGCCCTAAAGGATGTGAGATCGTAAATGGTTCCCATTTTTCTTAATCCTCTGGAGATTTAACTTCATTCAAATATGCCAGAGGGTTAAATCATGTAATGCAGCTAAGATTCCAATTCTGGCCACCTCCTTTGTCCCTCCGAGAGTCATCAAACCACTTAACCTAGACTTATGCAGGGTAAAACTCCTTACTACAAGCTGCAGTTTCATTCTTTTTCATGGAACTAGTCTTGAGTTGTAGCGCTGCATACACTATTTATTTGGCATCTTCCTTTGCTATCTCTGTCTCCCTGAACTTCTGACCTTCAACAAGCTTGTGAAACAGTGGAGACAAATAGGTTTACCTTCTATATACTGTATTGCATCTATTTACATTGGCCTACATATCTTCATCGGCATGAAACAAGCATATGACTGTTACCCAACTGTCGTTTACAGGGACACCTATTGTTGCTTCTTTGATTCGGGTTTAAGTTACTGAAATAAAGGCAGAGTGTTGGAAACTGGTGTCAAAATAACAGCATGACAAATTGAAGTGTATAGTTCAAGACTTCAGGTTACACATTTGAAGCTTCACTTTAGGTTACCCATTTGAAGCTTCTCACTTGAAAACAAAAGATAACATAACTTGGTTGATAGAATATATACGATACCTCATTTCGATGTAGCAGAGTGAATTGAAGTGTAGTACATGTTGTGCATCAGCTAGTTTCTTTGCTATGTAAGAGAATTATAAGAAAATTAGCTTCCTGGATGGACCTCATATAAAAAAGCTCCAAATTGATATAAAATTCCATACTCTTATCAATTTTATATCAGTATCATAAACACGAGTAAGAACCAAAAATACCATTAAATAACCCGGTGCTCATAGAACAACAATTACATACCCAGTGAGATCCCACAAGTGGGTTTGGGGGGTACCGGGGTAGAGTGTACCCAGACCTTACCACTACCTTGTGGAGGTAGAGAGGTTGTTCCCGACTAAGTTGCTCGGACTCTCCAAAAATGTTGCCGCACCCGTGAAGGATCCTTCAAAAATTCACTATTTTTGAAGGATGCGACGCGCACCAGTCAACATTTTTGAATAGTCTGAGCAACATAGATTTCCGAAATACCCTCGGCTCGAGTGCAGCAAATTCAAGTACAAAAAAGAAGAAAACATAGCAACTAACATGGTGGACCAACAAAATAGTGCAATAATTGAAACACAGTAAACAACTGACGTACAATAATACCCTGTGATATGTATCAAAAGACAAAGACTATATGAATAGGCTAATACAATGACTAGCACGATGCTCTATACTACCACCAAGCCAAATACAAGAATAGGCTAATAATAAGACAACTCTTAACTACCTACCAACCTTCTACCCTTATCTGTGACCTCCATACCTTCCTATCAACAAGCACATTGAAATTGTATCAACCCTCAAAACACCTAACACAACAACTACATCTCCTCAACTAACATGGATCCTCAACACTAACATCAACAACAGAAAAATAAAAAGACAATATGCTACTTCACAATGCATTGGACATGAACAAAAAAGAAAAACTTGACTCACCCCACCACGAGTAACACTATAAACAGCACCACATATAGAGACTGGAGAGACAAAAAAGGTAAGACTGGAGAATTTGAGAAAAGGAAATGTATTCCTAGCCGAACAACCGAAAAAGTTAGTCCTTCATACCAAAAACTTTTGACACCACTTCGATTTGTCAACTAAACGAGTATAATACTCTAGAAATAATGAAATTAATCAATAAAAACAGCAACTTGACGTGATTTCGACCGTTCCAGAAAACCCAGATAAGAAAATTAAAAAATAAGGAAAACCCAGAAGTGAAAACGAACCTAGCTTGGTGAAATCACCAGAGGCGAGTGCATCGGAGTAGTATTTATCATTGTAACGAATTGGGAAGAGCGCAGTGTTAATCTTCTTCAGTTGCATCATGTTCTTGTCCCTTACATTGTCCAATGAGATTGACTCTTCACGCCCCGCACCCATTGTCTGTTGAGAGATTCTTAGACACTGTAAATGGCGCAAGAGGGTTGCGGTGGAGTTATGGAAGAAGAACAAGAAAAGATTTGGTGATATATATTGTAAACAATGAAGTTTAATCTGGTCAGCCTGACGTACAATAGTTGAACATTGTACAATATATCCTTTTGGCCTGGACCTAAACTAGTTTATTTAGGAAAGAGATTTGAAGCTCAAATTTAAAAATTTGATATGTCGTATATGTGAATCAATTCAAGTGAATAATATATCAAAAGTAAGGAAACATCGAGAGGAGGTCATATCTAAATTTTGAGTTATTTAGAGAAAGATTTGTCCTTATTTCCATTGAAATCCTCAAATTTTAAAATGCCGCAAATGTAAATTGTTTCGAGTATAAAATATATCAAAAGACTTGAAATGTTGAGAGGATTTCATACTTAAAATTTGAAACTATTTAAAGGAGATTTGAATTGGTTGGGATTGAAAAAAAAATCAACTTGTTGAGAAAGATCAGCAGTTGTAATGTATAAATATTATATAACCGTGTATATGAATGCATATACATCTCTCATACATAGTTTTATATATATATATATATATACACTCATACTATTTATACAATATAGATATATTACATATACTTTCTTTTTTTTTAAGTATTTTAACTCATACTATTTATACAATATAGATATATTACATATACTTTCTTTCTTTTTTAAGTTTAAAGGTGGGCAGAAGATGCCCATTTATTAAAAGAAAAAAAAAATTATATACATGGGAAAGGCCCAAAAGTGGCCCTGTCCAAAAATAAAATAAAATAACATAAAATAAAGGAAAGTCACAAATAGGAAAGGAAAGAAAATGACAATTGAACATCAAAAGCCATTAGAGATGCGTGGAAGCTCATCGATTCTTCTCATGCAAGCTCGTCTTGTCGATCTTTCCTCTTCGTACACAAAGTAACTTTCGGGTAAGAATCTACTGGTTTTGAATATTGATCTTTGTGGATTAATTTTAACTCATCCTTTTGCACCTTATTTCAAATGGCTTAATGATTTTCTCGTATCTGTAAATCATCCCCTTTATTCTCAGGAACGATGGGTTGAATCCCATCGGAATTGATACCACCATCAGTTCCATCGTTTAAAGTGAACGAATTACTGATATAGAGATGATTTCTCCTTTGAACTTCTATTTTGCAGGTTCGATAATTGCCCAGGACAAACAGGTCAACAATGGCGCTAAAAGGCGTCCTACTAGTCTTGACTTGGTATCGGAGGAACACCTCAAGTCTCACAGGTGCGGATACTCAAATCAATTGAAAATACTATGGCTCTATTTAAAGCAGCATTATAATGTTATTGCTGGACACACAAGCTAAGTTAGCCTGCATCAAGATGTTAACAAGTTAAAACAATTTATCTGAAGCCTAGGTCATAATTCTCCTTAGATTTGGAGTGCCCATTTTGTCTAAATGTAACAGCTTACTTCCTGCACTAGGAATTTGTTGTCAATGATCAAATAAATAATCACCTGCAAAAGAAAACACAAGGTTAGCAAAGAAATCTGCAAGGGTATTTCCCTCCCTAAGGGAGTATTGTACCCTTATTGTTATGGACCTCATGATCGACTTGATACACCTAATATCCATTGAAATAGACCATGGGATCTCCCAAACTCCATTAAGCATTTGCACTAGAGCCAATGAATCAGATTATATAATTACGTTGATAATCCCTTTATCTCTACAAAAAATCAGACCCTCTCTAATTGCCCTTGCCTCAGCAACCAAGTTAATGTCGTCCTTAATTTTAACTCCTTTGGCAAACATAAAATCTCCATTTGAATCTCTAATACAAAATGCAGCTGACCTAGGTTCTGGATTGCCCCTGGAGGCCCATCAGTGTTACACTTAACCCGAGACTTTAAATCTGAGAAACATAAACTTTCTTATAGAATCAGTCACCTCCCAAATTAATTTTCCCCTAGAAAAAGTTCCTCCATGAAGAATGGTGTTCCTCTGCTTCCAAAGAAACCATAGAATAACAATAGGAACCACCTGATAGACTACCTTCTTCCTAGGATTACCATCTAAGTTCCACCACTTTCTTATGTTTTGCTTGAGATAAGGCAAAGAAGCAATACCAGCAGCATCAGAAAATATCTCCAAACACATTGAGCATTATCTCCCCTTTTAAACAAATGCTCTATAGATTCCACCACTGGAGAGGTACAACAACCACATAGATCTGAGATAGTTGGGTTCCAAGTATGCATAAGAGCAACAACTGGAACTTGTCCCTTCCAGATTCTCCAAGCTAGAAACGAGAGTTTGAATGGAAGACCCTTACACCACAATTGACTGAGGTCTGGACACAAATCATTTTTAATTCTCAACAGATCCCATGCACTTTTCACAGAAAATTGGCCAATGCTATTAGCTGTCCACCAAGGTTTGTCACCTTGAAATGATTGCTTGATCATATTCATGTTATTCCTGACATGCGAAACAACATATTCAGGGATGTAATTTTCCATCTTTGCGAAGTCCCATCCCTGCTCATTAAGAAAAACATCAATATCTTTCATGCTATGACAAGAGTGCACATCTGTTTGGTGTTGAAAAAGAGGACCAAGATTAGTCCAATTTTCAAACCAAACACTAGAAGTGCCCTCCCTAGGCTCCCACCATATGAACTGTTCCAGCTTCTCTCTATTCTCCAGCATAAATTTCCACATTTGAGATCCCCCTCTCCATTGCACCAATGAAGGAATTTGTTTCTTACAATATTTGTTCCATAAGAAATTGGACCACATATTATTTTATGTTCTGAATCTCCACCAAAATTTAGCGTATAGAGCCTGAGATATGTCAAATAGGGATCTAAAACCAAGACCCCCTTCAGACTTTGGCAAACAAACCTTATTCCAAGTTATCCAATGCTTACTCCTTCCCGATTCCTTATTACTCCAGAAGAATTTAGCAAAAATTATGTGGATCTCTTTTATGACGCAAGCTGGAGGGACAATAGCAGAAAGTATATATATAAGGGTACTTTGCAAAACACTTGTGATGAGGACTTCCTTTCCTCCATAAGACAACAACTTTCCTTTCCATGCTTGGAGTTTTCCTTTGATCTTCTCAATTAGTTCAACATAGTGCTCCTTCCTTTTCCTAGAATGGGTAATTGGACAACCGAGATATTTCATAGGAAAGGACCCCCTATTTATACCAAGGCACTGTTCCACAATATCTACATTATTCCTTGCAGCATTAAGATGCATATAGAAGAAACTCTTCTGCTTGTTCACCAACTGGCCTGATTGTTCCTCATACTCATGTAAAGTATTCATTATCAGCTTCAATGAATACTCATTAGAAGAAGTAAAAATGATGGTATCATCAGCATATGCTAAATGATTTAAATTAGTGCTCCATTTAGGCATCCCATACCCTATAAATTGATTGTCCTTGTACAAAGAGTTAAGTACTCTAGAGAGTACTTCTGCAACTATAATGAAAAGAGCAGGCGAAAGAGGATCACCTTGCTTTACTCCCCTGGTGGAGTGGAAAAAACCATGAGACTGTCCATTGATAAGAACTGAATAATGATTGTTAGCCACTAATCTCCATATCAAGTCAACAAAAGTATTAGAAAATCCCATCTTTCTTAACACTTTCATCAAAAAGAACCAAGACACCCTATCATATGCCTTCGCCATGTCTAGCTTGATAACTACATTGTCAGGTTTTCCTCTTTTACCAATATCAGTAACAAGCTCCTGAGTAAGTAGTACATTTTCGATAATACTTCTTCCCTTAACAAAACCTGATTGATTAGCAGAGATAATTTTTGGAAGCAACCTTTCCAATCTGTCATGCACAATTCTGGAAAAGTTTTTGTTAACAAAATTACTCAAACTAATAGGTCTCAAATCTGAGAAAGTTTGAACTAGAGCTTTCTTAGGTATGAGAACTAGATTAGTGTGAGTAATTGATCTGGGAAGAGTATTTCCTGCAAAGAAGTCACTAACCATTCTGCAAATATCAGGCCCCACTATATCCCAGCATACTTGAAATAATTTACCTGATAAACCATCAGGTTCACATGAGCTATCTCCATTGAGATTGAAAACTGCCCTTTTCACCTCATCTTGGTCTGGAATCTTTTCCAAATATACATTTCCTCAGAGACTATTAATTTTGGAATATGATCTAAGAGTGTAAATTCTGTAGCATCTCTCTGTTGTGAAATTTGATCTTGATAAAAATCTACAATAGCAGACGCTATGTCTCCCTGATCTTCTAACCATCTACCTTGAGAGTCTTGGATTTTCTTCACTTGAAGTCTTTGTCTTCTACCCTTAACCACACTATGAAAGAATATTGAGTTCCTATCACCATTTTCAAACCAATTGTAACTAGCCTTCTGTTGCCAAAATGATTCCTCCAAAGCTAAATATTTGGTGTATTCAGCTTTAGCCCTCTGCATCACAGTTCTATTCTCAGATGATGGATCTTCTTCAAACAACTTTTCTTTTAACTTAGCAATCTCTTCCCTGATGATTAATTGTTTGAAAGTATCTCCAAATGCTTCTCTACTCCACAAAGTTAAAGCTTTCTTGATCCTCTTAGTCTTTCTTTTAAAATCCAAGAAAGGATTATAAGAAATTTCAGAATTCCAATTCATTCTAACCACTTCCTTAAATGATTCATGAGAAGTCCATAAATTAAGAAACGTAAAGGCCTGCTGAAATTCTGAACCACATTCTGGCAAGATAATAGGAGAGAGGCATGGTCAGACCCATTTCTGGGGAGATGATCAACATCTGATTGTGAGTACAGTCTCTAGAAATTTGAATTGTAAACCACTCTGTCTAGCCTTTCAAAAATACAATCATCACCAGCTCTACCATTCCACCATGTGAAAGGGCTACCAGAGAAATTCATCTGATCAAGTTCACATGACTCTAAGAAAGTCCTGAAGTCATCTGTATCACTGTCAGAGATTGGTATACCTCCAATCTTCTCTTCTGCATTAAGAATCACATTGAAATCCCCACCAATCAACCAAGGATGGTTCATTCCATTATTTACTCCATATAGATCATCCCACAACTCCAATCTAAGCGACATATCACATTTTGCATACACAATAGTTGAATAAAAATTGTCATTAGTGACTTGCTCCTGTAGCCTTATTGTAATTTGTTGTTCTGAAATGCTTGTCACAGTAACATCAAAAACCTGGTTAATAAAAACCCAAATTTGGTTATTACTGTTATGAAAAGCAGATTGCATCTGTAATCCTGTTCTATATTTGTTGATGCATCTAAAGTGCTGAAAAGGTTCTAATAGTGCCACAAAAGCAAATTTATGAAACTTGTGTAACATCTGTACTCTCTGAAATGCTTTCTGGGTTTTAACCGACCTTATATTCCAAATTAATGCTTTCATCAATTATGATTTTGTTGGGTCACCACATTCCTCTTTGGTTGAATTCTGATGGGAAGGGAATTTTCACCATTGCCTTGTTTATTCCCTTTTCTGGTATATTTTAATACTTTAACAGCTCTTGGGGATAAATCTGCATCTTTATATACTTGTTCTTCACTGCCTTGGTCATTCATATCTCCTTCAGTTTTTGCTTCATATTCAATGAGATTCTCCACCTTGTGTGTAATTATTTCATGTAAAATCTTATTAGGAGACTCAATAGCGCCCATTATAAGCAAGGAATCATCATCTTCTACTACTACTGGGACCTCCATAAGTGCCAGGGATTGCTGCCTCTCCAAATCCACTGTGTGCTCTATGCCATAAGTATTATCTGTGATCTTTCCATCATCTTGTTCTAGTACTAAGATCTTGTTATTCCGGCATGCCTTAACAATATCTTTACCTTCTGAGTCCCCTTGCTTATTTTTGAACATTGATGTTGTTTCTATTTCCCCTCCATTTGGAACAGTAGTGCTTGGATCAATAACAGGTGTACTCTCTTCAACTTCAGAGATGGTATTACTGGTCGCTATATCCTTCACTTTCTCCATTGAGAATGATTGAGAAATCCACTCCTTGGTGGTCATTGAGGTTTTATCGAGGAGGGCTTCTTTATTTGTGGATGTTAGACTTTGATCAGTTCCTTCTTCTTCACTTGTAATATTTATATTATTTTCCTTGTGTTGCTTGTCAGCTATTGTTTGCATGATCTCCCCTGTGGTACTTTCAGATAGAATATCAAATAAGATACTGGTAGCAACATTCTTTCCTGGGGATATAGCCTTATCACTGAGAATTTGGTCAGGAATTCTTACAAATCTCCTTGTTATAGGATTCCATTGTTTGTGGATTTTTTCCTACCCTTTTGCACGTCTGCACCATTGTTTGCCGTTACTGCATTTTCACTTGGCCCATTCTTCTCATTTTCCTCTTTCTTCAACTCAAGGTGTAGAACTCTGCATTCTACCTCATTGTGACCTTGCATCTTGCATTTATGACAGTATTTGGGCATAAAGTCATACTGAATTTTCACCTGTTCCACCCTTGACTTCTTTGAACTTGAAGTCACAATTTCCATTTCAACATACTCAGGAAATTTAGATAATAGATCTACTCGTACTTTGACCCTAGCACAACTAGGTCTAGTTTTGTTTATAGTTGCTATATCCAAGTGAAGGGGTTTACCTACGGCCGAGGCAAGAGAGAAAATGGATTCCTTCACAAAAAAAGTTGGATTAAGATCAGGGAATGAAATCCAAGCAATTGCTTGTGTAGTCTCTGAATCTACCTTGAAGCTAGCATCATAAATTAAGGGTCTCTTAGGGTAGGAATATCCCTCTTTGTCAGTGATGTAATATACGTTTTTAGACATTATGTTCACAAAATCCTCCTCCAAGTCAAACCGAATAAGAATATGTCGACTTCTCAATAGTCCTATCTTTCAATGTCCTTTCAGTTTACATTGTGCAGGAATTGCTTCTCGGAGTTCTTCTAACCCTGGCCAACCATAGGTAAACTTTCCAATCACTGCATATTGAAGATTTTCAATAGCGTTCATTCTTGAAACCTCCTTTTCCGTCCACATAATTCAAGGCACTCCATTACAATACTTTATTGTCTTCATAGGAATAGATTCAACTTCAGGCTTATTCTGTGGAATGACTGGTTGTTTCAAGAGATTAGCAAATTGAGTCTTTGGTTGATGAACATTTACAGGATTTACTACAGGTAAATCTATTGGGGTAGGGGTAGGGCTGTAATTGTTGGAATTATTAGGGTTCGTGCGAATAGGCAAAGGAGGGAAATAGAGGAGGAGGGGCTGATCTGGTCAGTCATGGACGATTGACCAGTGGTCTCACCGGCCATGGCCGGAAAAACAAGGAAGAAGGACGATGGTAATTAAGTGGATTGCCTAGAGAGAAAAAATCTAAATATCAATATCGTGTTTCATAGTAAAACCTAATAACAAGTTGTTTCTATTACATATACATACAACCATTTAGCTGGGAAAAAAAATTGGCCGACGATATATTTACGTAAAAAGCCGAAATACAAAATAGGTTATTTACGAAATTAAGCAAAGTGGCCATTATAATTCTAAACTAAAATAATTTAACTATCCATTTGTTTGCAACAAATTTTAAAGTGACAAAGATAAATTGCAATCACAAATAAAATATGAAGAAACATAATTTTATTCATCAAGATTGTGAGTACAAATTTGTTGATCCCTTAATTCTTCTCTCTTAAGATTTCTCCATGATTTGAGGGTCGTTAATGGTGTATTTTCCGAACTGGGATGATTTGGACATGATTTCCATAATTCGAGGGCCGTTAGTGGCGTTCTCCATGATTCGAGGACCGTTAATGGCGTATTTCCTGAACTGGGATGATTTGGACTTGATTTCCATAATTTGAGGGCCGTTAGTGGCATATTTTTGAACTAGGATGATTTGGACTTGATCTTCATAATTTGAGGGCTGTTAGTGGCGTATTTCTTGAATTAATATGGTTTGAATATTCCATGAATTTGCGGAATATTCGAGATCTCGATCTCTTTTTGAGTATTCCATGAATTTGTGATGGAATTTTCGAGATACTTTTTCAAGGGAATATAGTACCTTTATATAGGCATAAACTAGAGTTTAGGATTGAGTAGCCTCCAAGAATTTTAATTGGAACCGAATACATTTTATAGAATCCAAACTAGAATTAAACATGTCTCGTAGAGTTCCAAAAATTTTCAAATGTCTACACCATTGTTACCCTAACTAGCCTTTCAGCTCTCTTACCTTTAATGAAACAATTGTTTCTACAACTGAATTTGCTACATATTGATATTTCTTAAATATTTTTCATCAATACCCAATAGCTAAAGCCTTTTCATTTTGAAGAGTTGTATATGAATTTGCTCGGAGCTTTACATTACTTTTTTTTTTTGTTTACCTTTTCCCTGATTTGAGCTTATAGTTTTAATCTTGATTTCTTATGGTGAAGAAAAAAGAAGAAATTTGGGTTTTCATATATCTAACTTTTTAACTTTTATTTTCTCTGAATTATTATATAGACTCGATGTATATTTTGTTTTTAACCCAATAAATATAATTGCTTAATAAAATTATGTATGGCTAATTGTGAACTTTGAACGATGCACTCATGGTTGAAAAGTATTTTGAGCCACCTTCTATTTTTCTAATTCAGGTCTTGGCTCTATAAAAATTGTATATCAAATGTGTATTGTTAGTTTTTTGAAAATTTTAAGGGATGAACAATTTAACTTGTTGTGGTTGTTATAATCTTGGGTTTGTTTAACCTTCTCCACATGTTTATAACTCATCATCACTTGTGAAACTGAGGGTAAATTTTGTTGTAGTTTATGTTTGATTTTGATTTAGCTATGAGTAACACTTTGATTCTTAAAGTATATGAGAGTATAAAAGTTCGTTTAGTTCTTGTTGTAGACTCTTGATAATGATGTCCCAAAAATTTGTGATTTAATAGCTAATGAAGTGCGTGAAAATTGTGAAAAATCTTTTTTCAATAATATTTTGTCAAAATATTTGTCATGCTATCTTTGTTGTTGTTTTGACCTCGAAAAATTCTTACGCTTTGGCTTAAGTCTTTATTAATGACAAAAAAAATAGTGCAAGACTAACCTACGCAAGGGTGAGAATTCTTGAGAGCACAAGAGTGATCACTTTAAAGGAATAATTTTGAAAAATATTCATTATTAAGATTGTTAATAAAAGAATAATTGACATTTCTAATAATTAAAGATCAACAAAAATTTAATAAAACTCTAAATAAACAGAAATAAAGGAAGAAAACACATTGAATACATAAAACCCAAAAAAGAGTAAAATAAGAAAAAAGAAAGAGAAGTCATCTATAAATATCCAGATACACCTTAATATTATTACACTCAAATGCTTTTAGAATACAATTAATATAATTTTTCATTGAAACCGCGAAATGAAAAAAGAGTTTAAGAAATGCAACAACATCAATCAATTCCCTCCGATTCAAGCCTCACTGAGTATGTTATTATTGTCGTCATATTAATCTGTTGATATCACAAATCTATGAACTTTGTTCTGATGGAGTGTTGCGTTGCTTCCTCTTGCGCATGACATTAAGTCTAGGAAAATATAAACTATCAAAACATGTCGCGTTTATAGGACAAGACACAAAATCCAGATGATTTGATACATAAGTTGTCTAAGTAAATTGTTGTTGTTTAGGATAATAGATGAAAAGACAGTGATCCTCTAGTCTTTGAAAGATAAGTTCATAATTCTCTGAGGTGCACAAAAACTTATAATTATTGAGAAAACTCTTGCAATTAAAATCTGGTATGTTACGAATACTCATTAACCGTTTCCAACCATCTTGTTTTATGATCTAAATGTCCAATCCATTAAAATGAGTATTGCCACCATAAGCACACAGATGGCCTTTAAAAGTAGACAAACGAAACAAGTGCTCATATTCATTTGAAGACATTTGTATCGGAAACTCCTTCAATTCATCTGGCTCCGCACTAAAGTATATAATTGTAGAACTTTTACATGCATAATGGTCAACTTTCTGATTCAGAGACCAAGATACATGATTTTTAGTGCCAATTCCCTGACGGACTAGTGCAAGTTCAGAGGGATGTTGTTTTAATACAGGAACAGTTGGTTTCTTCATCCAAGAATTCTTACTCGTAGAGTACACAAGATAAAATAAGTTGTAGATCAATATAATTTTGTTATCATCAGCGGTAGAATCATAACACAACCCACAAGCACGAGGAAATGTGTATTCATGAGAGTTCATATATGGACACTCAAGAATGTGGTGTTGTGTGGATGATGGATTCCACAAAACAAATTCCTTGTAAGCCTTAGGTTTCTTCAATAGTACCAAACCATCATATGAGCATAAGGTATGTGCACCTAGAAATTCTTTTGGAGTAAATTGTGTTTTTTCTAAGATAACTTTACTGGGATTGTTCAAATGTATAAACTCAAACTCAGTCTTACTTCTTCGTAACAACAATTTTTCATGTCCTATCTTCTTGGATTGATCACAATGATCTTTCGTGAATGTAACATTGTAAGAAATTATAGCATTTCATGATTTTGAAACACGTTTAAAACGTAACAAAGATGCAGTGTATACCTTACTAAGGATATTGTTGTAAATGATATCATCTGGAAGAACACATTTACCCTTTTTTATAAAATCCCCCTTGATTGTTTTTTGTAATTTTTCCTTTGACATCATTACTGAAGATCAATATATAGAGTGTGGCTTGGGACCAAGCTCCGTGGCACAAGAACAAATTTAGGATTGTATTAGGGTTTATCATAAGATATTTACATCACCCGTTGTCAGGTATATAAGATATTTATATCACCCGATGTCATGTAAGATATTTATATCACTCGTTGTCATGTAAGATATTTATATATGATTAGCATTGGGAAGTTAAAATCTTCCTTTAATTAAGGCTGAACCCATCGGTGGCCACCTAAAGTTGGCACCAATTTTCACTTAGACATCTTAACTAGACTTTGTTCATTTTAAACACCTCATGTCATGTCCTATTGTGTCATTTTGACACTTTTTGCTGAGTTGACATATTGTGTGCGTTACACTGTTTTTTAGCGCGTGAAAAGTTTAAATATTTTACATTTTTACTTTTTTTTATTTCTTCTTCTTCCTTCTCTCTCCTTCCAACACCTCCTCCATCGTCCACCACCACTTTGCCACCTCAACGCCACCACCGTATCCAACCTTCTCCCCCTAAGTTTCTCTCCATTCGATTGTCATAAAACTCGCCGAAATTATTCATAAACTTTGTCGAAGAAGAAAAAGACCTGGATTAGGCCGTGGATCTGGAGGTTTTGATGGTGGTGCATTAACTAGGTCAAGCTTCTATATTTTTCTTGATCACATCTAGCTATAATAATCTTCTAAGATCCCTTTCCTTTTCTATCCTTTAATATGCACAAAATCTCTATAGTGCAATTTCACCTCTAAATAAGCAAAAATTATCTTGGTCAAACTCAAAGGCTGATAATTTTGACTATTTCGTCAAAAAGAAAAAGATGATGAAATCTTGTTAAGAGTAATTACTCAATGGAGAACAATTACAATAATCAATTAGGGAGAATTTAGGTCAAAAAGATAACTTCTTTTATGGAGGAAGTTAAGTTCTTGGTGCAGCCCCAAATTTATCTATTTATGAAAGAGACGAAGGTGGAGGTGGAGATTGTTATGATCCGATGATAGTGAAAATAGATGGAGGAAGTACTTTTCATTCCATTAATCTTCCATAATTTTATCAAATTTGAAGAAGATGTTCATGGTGGTTAGAGGAGGAGAGATGGAGATGGTGAGAGAGAAAGTGGGCGCTGCAAGTATTTTTTTTATTTTTTTTTATTTTTTAAATGCAACTTATTTTTTAAGTAAATAACTAATTAGTTTTAAAAATATGTTTTTATTTATTGTACATTTATTATTAATTATTTTAGGTATATATGACATATGTCTTCATTTAATTCGTTACTCTAACATATCATCGGCGAGTGTGTTACACTCTCTTAAGTGTTTTTGTTGATTGTAAAAAAAGTGTCAAAATAATATAGTAAATATCGACATAAGGTGTTCAAAATGAACAAAAGCTGGTTAAGGTGTTTAAATGAAAGTTTATGCCAACTTATGCCAACTTGAGGAAAACTAGTGTTACAACTAGAGGGAAATAATTTATAATATAACATATAATTAAAGAAAATATTTGTGTATCCAAAGCTTAAACTCTTACTAGACTTGGTTTCATCACAGAAGTGCAAGCAGACGACAAATTCTTAGCTAATCCTTGAAAACGAGAGAGAGAGGGAAAAAGATATTATAGTAAAACACTTGCATCTAGCAAATTACAAACAAAAAAAGAAGATCTATGAGACTCACATGTAGGTTAACAATTTTTCAATACATTTCTTGAATATCTGAAGTATCAGAAATTGTCTTCCTACATAAATCATGAAACATGGCAAGAGGGATTTTACACTAATAATAAAGTTAGTTAACATAAGGTGTATAATTACGCGAAAAAAAGAAGAAGAGCTGACCCATTGATGAAGAAGCCAACATCTGCAACACACTTTACTTTGGCATTTTCTGGCAAGAGGGATTTGAACTTGTCGCAGTTCGAAATTGCTGCCAACCCTCCTGCTGAAGTTCCACATAGAATTGCCTGACATTACATTTTCATATTCAAGATTTCACCTAGTAGATTACGGTAGTGTGTGTGTGTATTTATGAATATGAAGTTAGAGTGAATTCTTACATTTTCAGCATTTTTCATTCCTGTACTCCGTAGATCTTCCATAATAGCCTTAAATATTCTTGCCCCTCTAAAAAACAACATGTTCTCCTAATGTAGAGTTTTGACCAAATTAACCACCAGTGATAGTATTAATTATCAATATATATGAGAAACATATGTAGTATTTACTAATTTCTTACGGGGTCAGCTTGTTCAACATCACCAGTGAAAGATGAATTGTCACAATACTTCCCCCTTACTCTATGCTAATTGTAAAACTCTACCAATTTCCTACATTGTTTCAGTTAGAGGAAAGATCAAGTGAGTTAAAAAAATTAAGAAAAAAGAACGTAGCAAGATAATATATTGTACGTATGAAATGAAATCACCTGGATTTTGTTTGGAACTATTATGAAGTATTGCGGCAAAAAAACCTTCTTGTTTCATCTGTTTGGTAGAACCTAAGGGCTTAGTTGAACTATCAGGGCAATCTAGGATACTGTCGCACTAGCCACCTCCCTATAAATATGAAATTTCTCCAGAGTTAAATCTGGTGACTTAGTTATATTAATTAAATATGAGAATTAAATCTAAGAATAATAATAATTAAGTTGTAAGTAGTAATTAACATCCAAGTAGATGGATAATCCAGCTGCTAACTCCACTACCATGTCCTCTATCTAGATGATATGCTGGTGGATTTCCATCTAGGCATACTGTTGACAATGGCAAAATCAGAAATTTTGTTAAGAGTTATCAAGGATACTTTCAAGTAACATTTGACTTATATATGTATGCATAGCATCATTTTACAACTAAAGGTCTTCAATTGACCACTCTTTAACATACACAACTATATCCCTTGACCGACTCATAAACAAAACAAGTGAATGTGATTTTCTTTGAGGAATTATGAATATATTTATGTATAGCTAGCTAACTATCATTTGTGCCTTGGGCAGTTGCGCTTTGGAGTATCGTGATATTGATGTATAGATCATCTTCGGCGCCTAGAACAGTTGTACAACACAGTATTGCTAGCAAAGCCAAGAGAAATGTTATTGCCATGATCCTCTTGAATAACATGTTGTTATGCAGCAAGAATTTTCTTCTTCTTAAAGGAGGTTATAGAGAGGGAAAAAATGGATAATGCTTATATTATGAGTGTAGAAGTAGAGGTGAATGAGCTGGGATGAATTCACCTTTATTTATAATCAAATTTCCTTCATTCACTGCTTAGTTATTTGTTTATCATGCTTAAAAAAGTGTGATATATAACAAAAAGAACAATGGCAAATTTGAGGTGTTAATCGAGGTGCGCTGATGATGGTGAGAGGTAACATGTATTCTATTAACAGATGATTAGGACTCATATATTGACTTTGCATGACATGTGATATGTCCTCTTTAGGCATTCATTTATTGTGAAAAGAAGAATTAGCTCTGCATGTGATATGCATTAGATGAAATTTTAAAAAATTATGTATGATGATTTATATATACCAATGAATAGAAAATTTTAGCTAACGTAAAAGCTTCAATGTTTGATTAATTTAAAATGAATGATGAAAAATGTAACATCTAGTTTTACATAAAATATATACTAGTAATAATAATTCCTATATCGTCGAGTCACCGATTAATTTACAGAGAAAATTCTTATATATACAAAATAAGATTCATAATTATCAAACATAGCAGGAGTTTTCTGTTTACCAAACATAGTTATGGTCTTTTTACAAAGCGTTCGCAAACCATGCTTCGAATCTTGCTCACGATTTCATGTACAAATTAAATATTGTATGAAGTATATATATAACTGTATAAATTTTGTATAAGTTAAAACAAAAAAAGTATTTTAACAAAATTTAATTACATGTTAGTTTACTATAGGAGCAAAATCGTAATCCAACTTTGAAGGGAGATTCCCACTTTTTAATCTAATATCTAGTTGAAATACTAAAAACACACTATGGAAATCTTATTATTTAGAGAAAAGACATAAAATCCCTCCTGAACTTGGCCGCACAACTTACTTTAGCCTCAAGGTAGGGCCGGGGGCAGGGGGGGTGGGCCTCGTCTCTGGGCAAGACGCCTCAAGGTCGGGCCGGGGGGAAGGGGCAGGGGGTAGGCCTCGCCTAGGGGCAAAACGCCTTGAGGTCGGGCCGGGGGCAGGGGTGGGCCTCGTCTCTGGGAAAGACGCCTCGAGGTCGGGCCGGGGGTGGGCCTCGCTTTGGGGCAGGACGACACGAGGTCGTGCAAGGGGAAGGGGCGGGGATGGGAGGGGGCTCGCCTCGGGGTAGGATGCCTTGAGGTTGGGCCGGGGGTAGAGGCGGGGGGTAGGACTCGCCTCGGGGCAGGACGCCACGAGGTCGGGCAGGGGCAGGGGCAGGACGCCTCGAGGTCGGGTTGGGGGATTGAGGGGGGGGCCTCGCCTCTGGGCAGGACACCTTGAGGTCGGCCCAGGGGCGGGGGGGACTTGCCTCTGGGACGACGCCTCGATGTCGGACCGAGGGGGCAGGAACGGGGGGCCTCGCCTAGGGCCAAACGCCTCGAGATTGGGCCCGGGAGGTAGTGGCGGGACCCACAGTTGTGGATTCTGAAGGATGCCTAATACCTTCCCTTCGGAATAACTTGAACCCTTACCTAGAATCTACTAGTTTCGTAGACATTTTTTATTAATTCGTTTCCTAGTTTTCCTAAAATTAGGTGGTGACTCCTTTTACCCTTTAAAATTCTTTTATTCTTTTAAATTCTTTTAAAAAATTATTATTTTTTGAGTCATTGCGACATTGCTCCTTTTTTAGGGATGTCAACACCAGTACACCTCGAGGTCAGGTCGGGGGGCCTCTCCTGGGGGCAGGACGCCTCGAGGTCGGGCCAAGGGGCGGGGCGAGGGGCCTCACCTCGGGGCAAGACGCCACGAGGTCAGGCCGAAGGGCAGGGGCGGAGGCTCGCCACAGGAGGGGGGCTCGCCTCCGGGCAGGACGCCTCGAGGTCGGGCCAGGGGGCAGCGTGGAGGGGGGAGGGGGGCTCACCGCAGGGGAGGACGCCTTGAAGTCGGGCCAGGGGATAAGGGCGAGTGGGGAGGGGGCTCACCTGGGGGTAAGACACCACAAAGTCGGGCGGGGGGGAGGAGGGCTCGCCTCGGGAAAGGACGCCTCAATGTCAGGATGGGTCGAGGGCAAGTGCGGGATGGGGGGCTCGTCTCGGAGCAGGACGTCTCGAGGTCGGGCCGAGGGTAGGGGCGGGGGAGTGGGGCTCGCCTCGTGGCAAGATGCCTCGAGGTCGGGCCAGGGGCATGGGCGGGGGAGGGGGGTTCACCTCGGGGCAGGACGCTTCGAGGTCGAGCCGTGGACAAGGGCGGGGGAGGGGGCTCACCTCGGGGAAGGACGCCACGAGGTCTGGCCTCGGGCAGGAGGGATCCCACCTCGGGGTAGGACGCTTCGAGGTAGGGCCCGAGGGCAGAGGCGGATGGAGGCGAGGGTGGGAGTGGGGTGGGAGGGTCCCACCTCGGGGTAGGACGCCTCGAGGTAGGGCCCGGGGGAAAGGGCGGAGGGAGGTAGGGGGACTCACATCGGGGCAGGACGCCTCGACGTTGGGCCGGGGGAAGGGCGAAGGCTGGGCGGGGGGCCTCACCTCGGAGAAGGATGCCTCGGGTCAGGCCAGTGGCAGGGGCGGGGACGGGGACGAGGCGGGGGCCTAGCCTCAGGGCAGGACTTCTCGAGGTCGGGCCGGGGGGGCCTCACCTCTGGGACGGATGTCTTGAGGTTGGGTGGGGGCCGGGGCGGGGCAGGGGGTCTCCCTTCGGGGCAGGACGCCTTAGGTCGGGCCTGGGAGAAGGGGAGGGGGGCCTCGCCTCGGGGCAGGACGCCTCGAGGTCGAGCCGAGGGGCAGGGGCAGGGGCAGGGATGGAGGGGGGCCTCGCCTCGGGGCAGGACACCTCGAGGTCGGGCAGGGGGGCAGAGGGCGGGGGCGGTGCGGGCCTCACCTCGGGGCAAACTCCTCGAGGTCGGGTCAGTGGGGCAGGGAAGGAGGGGCTCCCTTAGGCGCAGACGCCTTGAGGTCGGGACGGGAATGCAGGTGCAGAGGTGGGGCTGAGGGGCCTCACCTTAGGGCAGGACGCCTCGAGGTCGGGTCAGGGGTCAGGGGTGAGGGAGGGAAGGGGGGCTCACCTCGGGGCAGGACGCCTTGATGTCGGGCCGTGGGGCAGGGGCGGAATGGGACGGGGGACTCGTCTAGGAGTAGGACGCCTCGAGGTCGGACAGGTGGGCATAGGAGGGGGCCTCGCCTCGGGGCATGACGCCTAGAGGTCGGGCCAGCAGGGGCCGTGGAGGGGGGCTCGCCTCAGGGCAGGACGCCTCGCGGTCGGACAGGGGGGCCTCGCCTTGGGGCAGGATGCCTCGAGGTCGGGCAGGGGGGCCACGCCTCGGTGTGGGATGCCTCGAAGTCAGGCAGGGGGCAGGGGGCAGGGGGCGGGCCTTACCTCGGGGCAGATGCCTCGAGGTCGGGTCGGTGGGGCAGAGGCGGGGGAGGGAGGGGGGCCTCTCCTCAATGCAGGACGCCTCGAGGTCGGGCCGTGGGGCAGGGGTGAGTGGGAGCTCGCCTCGGGAGAAGACACCTCGAGGTCGTGCTAGGGGCAATGGCGGGGGGGTGGAGAGGGGGGCTCACCTCAGGGCAGGACGCCTCGAGGTCGAGCTTGGGGCAAGGGGAGGGTTAGGGGCCTCACCTCGGGGCAATACTCCCCGAGGTCGAGCCTGGAGGGCAGGGGCGGGGGGAGGGTTGGGGGCCTCGCCTCGGGCAAGACGCCTCTAAGTCGAGCCTGGAGGGCAGGGGCGGGGGCGGGTTAGCCTCGCCTCGGTGAAGGACCCGTCGAGGTCGGGCAGGGGGCAGGAGCGAGGGGAAAAGGGGCCTCGCCTCGGGGCAGGTTGCCTCGAGGTCGTGCCGGGGGCAATGGCGGGGGTGGGGCAGGGGGGCCTCGCGTCGTGGCAGGACTCCTCGAGGTCGGGTTGGTGGGGCCTCACCTCGTGGCAGGACTCCTCGAGGTCGGGTCAGGGCAGGGGCGGGGGGAGGGTAGGGTGCCTCACCTCGGGCAGGATGCCTCGAGGCCGGGACGGGGGTAGAGGCGGGGGGGCCTCTCCTTGGAGCAGGACGCCTCGAGGCCGGGGGGGCCTCGCCTTGGAGCAAGACGCCTCAAGGCCGGGCCGGGGGCAGGGGCGGGGCCTTGGGCATTATGCCTCGAGGCAGGACTGTGGGGAAGGGGCGAGGGGGCTCGCCTTGGGGCAAGGGCACTCAGACAGGAGCGTGGCGGGGCGGGGCAAGTGCCTTACCTCAGGGGGCCGAGGCGGGGAGCCTTCGCCTCTGGGGGTAGGGGTAGGGGCGGGTCGGGCTGGGGCCGGAGCGAAAGGCCTCGCCTCGGGGATGGGGGCAGGGGGCTCGCCTCGCTTCGGGGTATTATATTATCTTTAATTTAAAAAGTTATTATGTTGTTTTAACTTTTTAATATTGGGGTTTTCAACTTGTAATATATTATTAATTATTTATTATTATAATATTATTATATAAGATGTCAATGACATATTTTTAGTTACACTTAGTCATTTAAGTGACTCATCAAAGAATATATCATATACACGAAGTTTCAAATTTGATATTATAAATAATAATTATATATCATCTTAAGCTTTCTTAAGCTTGCAATAAAGTTGGTAGGTGAAATGATTGTGTAAAATAATTCTACAATCACCATTAATATGTTTCCATCCAACCATGTTTTTATTGCAAATTATATTTTGATTTACTATATTTAATTAAAATTTTAATTACATTTTAATTTACTATAGGGGCAAAATCGTAATCCAACTTTTAAGGAGCTTCCCACTTTTAATAATATGATGATGATATATGTTTGTTGTTATCATCATGTAATATTTGTGTATAGACTATGTATATTAATTATATGTATATTGTGATTCTGATATAGTACATAAAATTATATTAATATTGGTAGGGCCTAGTACGAGGCTGCAAACAGGCTCTTTTTTTCCCCCAAAATCTGCCATAATTGTAATTTAAAAAAAAATATATTTGGTAAATAAGAAAAGAACTCTATACCTTTCGGGGTGGCTTAGATGGTTTAGCTTGAGACTTTCATAATAGAATTCTCAAGTTCGAAACTCTCGCATGTGAGAACGGAAGGTTTACCTTTTGGGTCAAGTTCGTCTCAGGAAGCTTGTTTAGTGCGATTTACCTTTTTTGTATGATTTATGAGCTATTGTACAGAAGCGAAGTTTACCCTACACGCCCTCAAAGATAGCAACTGCGGATATGCTACATGACATGTGATGTATGGTCTAAATTGCACAATTCAAAATCTATTTAGGCATTTGTTTATTGAAATTGAAGAATTATTTGAACATAACATATGCTACTTTTTAAAATGAAAATTACCATGATATTCTTTTTTTAATTGCAGCGAAAATTAACTTTCTTTACTTCTTTTATCTTCAACATTTATTTGGCTGTAAAAATTAAATTTTAAACGTAGAGATAAGTTTTATATTATAGATATAGTTTAAATATGTCATATCAAGTTACTATATCATGTCACGATCCAGAATCTACAAATCGTCATGACACTAATATCTAAACTAGTAGGCGAATCTAATTCCATTTTAATTCATTATCAACCGTTAAGCGAAACATAAAAGTGTAAAGTAATATGAAAGCCATAAATAAAGTTTGATAATCATAAAAGCGAGGAAATAAAGGAACTATATTCCCCTAATTAACTTGGGGTCGCAAGTACAAAAGCCTCTAACAGTATACATATTTAAAATAGGCTCCATGTTATATGGAACTATTTAAATTATCCCAACATGACCACCCTATGCAAATATCTTATTTCTATCAACAAAAAAAAAAAAAATCTTTAAAAGAAACTTATACAAGATGACTCCTTAGCTACTTTGTATCATCGTTCAAGATTTTATTTCTTGAGTAATAATTGATGACCCTTCCATTAATAGATGATTAGAACTATACATGATATGTGATATATCCTCTTTAGGTATTCCTTTATTGCCAAGTGAAGAATTAACTTTGACAACATGTGATATGCTTTAGATGAAATTTCAAAAAAATTATATATGATGATTTATATTTATATTAAAGAGAAAAAACATAAAGTTACCATTAAAGTTGTCTCGAATTTTCAAAAAGACACTTTAATTATGCGGGTGTCCTATTACCCCACAAAAGTATTAAATATCGTTATAAAGAGACCATTTTGACCTATTTTCTCACCAACCCAAGAATTCTAATAGGAGAGTAATGCACACCCCTTTTAATGAATTAATTTAAATATTAATAAAGTGCAGACCCAAAACTGAAATATTGGCACATCTTTGTCTGTAAAGAACGCTCTCGCTGCTTTCAATTTATGGGTTTCTTCATAACCTTTTCAATTGATGATTTCAATTTTTTGGGAGCTGATTTACCTCCGGATGTTGAAGCAAACTTTCGCTTTTTGGAATCGTCCATTTTTACCGCCATTATTGTGAAGAGTTGAGCTTCTTTAAGTTCTGCAAATTGGGGTTTTGCTAGGATTTAATTTGTGGCACTTTTTCATGATGAAATAATGCTCTAGACTCACCCATCTCATGGAGCTAAATTTTAATAAATACTAGAAGCTTTTAAAAATGAGAAAAGACATAAGAATTTTTTGCTTTGATCACTAAATTTGCATTGAAAGTAAGTCTTCATGTTTGCATCGCATCACACACAACATTGAATCATTCTCATCATTACAAATATGATTCAAGATTTGTATTTGACATTATAAGAATGTTTTTCCTCAAAATTGAATCACAAAAGATAACTTAATTTCTCAATTTTTAAAGAAATTAAACCTTGATGACTGGAAATAAACAAAAAGTTAAAAAGTTCTTATCTTTTTGGGCTGATTTCATTCAAGAAAGAAGTTGATTTTTTTTTTAGTTTAAACCTTCAATCATGGGATCTTTTTGAAAGAATTGGGGAAGATGAAGTATTTAAAGAAGTAATTAAATAATAGAAAAGAAAATGACACGTGGCATTTTTAAATTCGTTTTTGGAAAAAAAAATATTACTTCCATGCGCGTTATCTGCGTGAATGTAAACATAGGGAAAAAATGGATCAAAATGATCTCTTTACAACAATATTTAATACTTTTGTGGGGTAATAGGATGCCCGCATAGTTAAGGTGTCTTTTTGAAAATTCGAGACAACTTCAGTGGTGACTTTATGTCTTTTCTCTTATATTAAATAGAAAATTTTAGTTGTGGAAAAGCTTCAATGCGTGATTTAAGTTCATAAACGATGAAAAATGTAATATCTAGTCCTACATTCTCTTATATATAAGAGGTTAGAAGCATGCAATTTATGGACATGTCTGCCTGAGTTGTGTGTTTTCAAACCAAAGGTAGAAATTTATTTGTCTTACTATTTTTTAATCCATTATATATTTAAAAATTACGTTAAAACAATAATTAACAATTTAAAATATTCTATTATGTATTTAAAAATTACTAAAAGATACGATTTAAAAAAAGAAAAAAAAAGGGGCCAAAAAATCTTTAGAAGGAATGCACTGTGCTCAGCCAAACCAATATTTAATAGTATTCTATAGGGTGAAAAATTAGAATTTTTATCAGCCTCTCTTCGTAATAGACTTTCTCAAATTGACTGATCTTGATTTATACTCCCTCTATCCTTAATTACTTGTCCACATTTGAATTGGTACATCTATTAAGAAAATAATGATTGACATAGTAAGTTTACCTTTTTAACTTTATTAAGAATAGAAAATTTAAGATTAATTGAAGGCATAATAGGTAAAAAAAAAAATTTATCCTTTTTGATTTGTCAAAATGGACAAGTAAAAAGGACAAATAAAAAAAGGAAAATTGAACAAGTAATTAGAAACAGAGGGAGTAAATGTATTTTTTTGGTACATCACATGTGCAGTGTACTTAAACGTAAATTTCAAATGTTCTGAGCAAATTGCAATCATTTGTTATGAAAATTAACAAATTGTTGCTTGACATGTGCACAATTTAAATGCAATTTTTTGAAAGCTTTTTTGTGCTATGATATATATATTTCATCATTTTACATTCACTTGTTTACAATAGATTTAGACTTTAATTATCTAAAAAATAATACATTCACTTGAAAAATAATTTTGGGAATGAGTAATTGGTATGTCGTAGTGATTTTAGTTTCCTTCATTGAAAAACCACTTTGAAATGTCTAAATACTTTCACAATTAAGTAACAAAATTGAAACAGAGTCATTACTTAATTTTTGAAAGAAATTAAGAAAACTTTATTTTTGATGATTCTAATAGAAAAATCTTTAAAAATTTCAAAGAAGAAATTCAAGAAAGTTTTAAGCACTTGAAATATCCACTATTATGTGATTATCCGACGTGTTAAACTAAAATCTATTTAACTAACTTAATTAATTGAAGAACTTAAATTTATAAGTGAAAGAAAAAGTTATTTTGGACATAAAATATATACACTCCTTATTTGGTGATTCTTATCGCACTTTTAAAGATTTATTTGAAGTTATTGTATTTTAGTACTCATTACACGCACATTTTGATAAAATTTTAATCGTTCTAATGAATCTATATAAACTTACATAGGAAACATGTACGATACACGTGTTCAGGCTTTCAGCTCATGTTTCTGACTTCAGTCCTTTTGAGGACTATTGTTACGATCACAAAAACGTGGAAATAAAGGATTACTTCCTCCGTCCCATTTTATGTGAGGTAGTTTGACTCTGCATGAAATTTAAAAAAGAAAGAAACACTTTTAAACTTGTGGTCTAAAATGAATGACAGAAATTTGTGAGGCTATAAATCATTTTATTAAGGGTAAAATGGATATTTAAAAATTAAATTGTTACTTAATATAGAAATGTGTCATTCTTTTAATTGTGACCGACTAAAAAGGAAAGTAAGTATTGTTTTTGATGTTTTCTTTGTCAAACCAATTTTCTAACTATTAACTTATATGGTAATATTTCTTCAATTATTTAGGAAATAAATTAAGAATAGAAATTCTAAGTTGTTTAGAATTTTTTATTTGGTATTTATTTGTTTTGTGTCTAATTAAAATTTGTTTGTCCTACTCCATATTGGAATAGGTTTGGTTAATTTCTTAGTACTATAAATAGGACATGAGATTCAAGGACAAAGAAGAAATAAACTTCAATCGAAAAACAACAATCAGTTTTTTAGGGTTTGTTAGAGTTAATAAGATCTTGATTCTTTATTTCTTTCTTCCGTGGCTTTGTTAGAGTTCAACTCCAGTGTATTAATTTTTCTTAGGACATGGACTGATTGTACTTCTGCACAAATCGCTTCGAGTTTGTGTTAACTAACGGTTGATTTTGCTGATACGGCCGGGCTACTAGTTCCTATTTAGTAAGTAATTCTCTTATCCAGTCACTAGTGAAGAGGAACAACGCATCGTTTGTTCCAATGGAAAGGTATACGATAATTAAGGAAGTTGGTAATGGTAAATATGGGAATGTGTGGCGAGCTTTGAATAAACAGACGGGTGAAGTGGTTGCAATTAAGAAACTGAAGAAGAAGTATTATTCGTGGGAAGAATGCATCAACTTGAGAGAAGTCAAGTCATTGAGGAGAATGAGCCATCCAAATATTGTTAAGCTCAAGGAAGTGATTAGAGAGAATGACATATTATACTTTGTGTTCGAATACATGGAGTGCAACTTATATAACCTTATCGAGAATAGGCATAATCGTTTCTTGGAATCACAAGTGAGAAATTGGTGCTTCCAAATATTTCAAGGTCTTGCATACACGCATCAACATGGATATTTTCATCGCGATCTTAAGCCAGAGAACTTGTTGGTTTCAAAAGATTATACAATAAAAATTGCTGATTTTGGTCTTGCTAGGGAGATTAATTCTCAGCCCCCATATACGGAATATGTCTCAACACGCTGGTATCGTGCCCCTGAAGTTCTTCTAGGATCACCAATATATGGTCCTGCTGTTGATATGTGGGCAATGGGTGCAATAATGGCTGAGTTATTAACTCTTCGTCCTCTATTCCCCGGTTTAAATGAAGCAGATGAGATGTACAAAATATGTAGTATTATAGGTACTCCATCAAAGAGTGAATGGGCTCATGGACACGAACTTGCTGGTGCTATCAACTACCAGTTTCCACAGATCCGTGGTGTAAATCTGTCTAAAGTACTCCCATATGTTAGCGAGAATGCAATTAATCTAATAACTTCGCTTTGTTCGTGGGATCCTTGCAAGAGGCCAACAGCGGTTCAAGTTCTTCAGCATCGTTTCTTTCAGAGTTGCTTTAATGTACCTCCATCATTATGCTCTAACACTGCTGTTGCTCCATCTGTTAGAATTAGGGCAAAACCCTTAGTATAAAGCAATTAACCTGAGCTCCAACGAGAAGAGAAGAAAAAGGATAGGAACTATTTTTTTTGTTTTTTTAAATATGTAAGTGGCAGTCATGTGTGATAACACCTAATGCTACATTGCAATTTTGTAGTGATATTTGTTTTAGTTAAAAATAGTTTATGGGAATCTACAAAGGAAAAAATACGTAATTGATAATTTTGTTACGGTCACAGTGCGTTTGTTTACCCTTTTCCTCTTTTTTTTTTTCTGATTTACCTTCTGTTACATTGAAATTTTTGGACTAAAATCATTCTGAAGTATAATTCAAAATGTAGAGTACATCCTTATGCTATAATAATGAACAAAACATATCATTTAACTATCCTGAAATTTACAATAAACACCCTTCTATTAGCGCATTTTAAAAACTAATAGGTGAAATAAATACATCTGTCAAGCACATGACTTCCCCCAATTCCTACTAATGACTGCAATAATTTTCGTGAGAAACTCAGATTCACATTATTTAGAGTGTTGGATTGGGTGTGCGTCACATTAAGTAGTGCATCAACATGTTATATTTACAAATAGTTGACGGAATACAACCCCTTGCGACTTTGAAGTTGCTAAATTTACTTTAGAAGGCAATGAAACTTGGAAATTCATACACAATATACCTGGAATTTTCTTTCAGACATTTTATCAAATTGGTAAGGGGCATTTTAACATTTCAATAGCAGATCCTGATCATGGTTATTTCTATTTGTCCTTCGCAAATACAATAGTTTTTTCAAGATGGCAAAGGCGATGAGGATAGAACTAACATCCTAATCGTCAACTATAGTAATGATTTAAATACTGTTGGAATAAGAAAGAAGAGAAAGATTATGGAGTTAACTTTTACCCTTGTTCTTTGAGGCTCATCTATACTTTTAGCTTGTAGGATTTGAGAAATGCCTGAGCCTGACTAGAAAATAGATACGCACATATATATGACTAGTAACTATTGATATAAGTGTCCAAACACCTATGATGATGCCACTGATATTTGGGGGGAATTGCGAGTGAAAAAAACTCAAACGGTAGAATATGTTTAGTCATTGATTTTTTTGTTTGGTAAAGTTGTTGCCATGTGACCAGGAGGTCACAGGTTCAAGCTATAGAAATAGCTTCTTGCAGAAATGTAGGGTAAGGCTGCACTCTTATGGTTTGACCCTTCTTCAGACCGGTGCATAGTGGGAACTTAGTGCACCGGGACCCCTATTTTCTCGGAGATAGTTTGGTATGGCTGCCCTTTTTAACTAAATTTGTGTAATGGTAGTGTCATTACCAGCTTTCGCCTCGACAAATCCATCAGGCGACCTGCTACACCTACAGGCTACAAGCATAGGTGTTGGATAATCCTTCCTACCAAAGTTAGAGCAAATGGTTTCACACTTAGTATTGTACTTGGGATATAAACTTACGATTTTCATGTTGTTATTCCTATGCTTCAACCACTCAGCCCTCCCTTTTGTGATCTATCTGGTAAAGGGTAGAGGGGCAGGGGGGAGGGGGGGGGCTATATTTTAATAAGTAAATTAACACCTCGAGTCGTGAAAGAATCATGCATGCCCCTCTATTTACTTGTCTTTACTTAATGGAACGGAAAATACTGGGACTTGTACTATGGTACTACTCTTTCAATTATAGTGATGAATAATGCCTTATGAACTTTAAATTGATCATTAAGGAGTATGCTTTGGTGTATGCTAAGCTTCAAGTTGTTCGTCATTGGCCTGTACCCTGCATGTTCAGCACTCTACCTTTCTATTTGTTTGGTTTTAAATTTTATCAACTAATTTGGCAATCATTGCAATTTACATGTTATGGTCGCAGTATTATGATGGATTTCACATTTTACTTTGTTTTGTTGAATTACCTTCGACTTTTGATCATACAAGTAATTGACGAATTGGTGAAACTTGAAGGATCTCCAAAATGGATTTTGGGATGGAGGAATGGTTCGAAGATGGTGAAAGAAAAGATAGTTGCGTAATGTTGTCATTCAACTTTTTGTCTCTACAAACAGCTTCATAAATCATAATAGGGCCCAAAAAGCTTTAAACAGGTAGGTGATTTTTCATATTGTTGTGAGCAATATTCGCCTCTACTCAAGTTACATGTATATACTTGAGGTGATAATACTGAGTAAAAGATGAAATACATGTCTATACTCTTTCTTTCGATCTTAGGAAGGGCGGACCCTGCCGATCATGCATATGATTTTCATCTTGCTCCAATGTTTAGTGAGTTTTTTCTCAATCTGTTATAGATATGTGTTATTGCCCATGTTGTAATAGTGCCCCAAGCTATATTATGAATCAACAAGGCAGAAAGTTGTAGCGATTTGACAAGTGCTTTAACTTTCTTTGACATGTTCTGTCCAACGCTTTGCTCTGAAGTAGAAAACATTACTGCGTAACATTGTTTCACGGCAGCGCAAAGACAAATGGTGTCAAAACAAGTTATGTAAATATTATGAACAAGATTGCTATTTATATAACGTTGATACTTTTAACCTTCATGACTAAAGGAAAGATGACTATGCTTATACATGCTTGTGCAAGGTTGTTGTATCTTTTTATTTATTTATGATTATTTGGCGACAATTTTGATGAGTGAACAATGATAATAAAAGTGTCTATGTTATTGTGATATATTATAATTCATTTGTATCAGGTTGAGAGATAGAAATTCACATTAAATAAAATCATGATACATGAAAACAAGTGAGCAAGGAGCATCTCAATCAGGCAAAGCAGTTCCTCTCTCAAGGTTATTCTTGATCTCCAAGGTGTATTTTCCAAAGGCACGCTCAATCTTTTTATTGAAGTGCTCGTTTCGATCACTAATAGAGTCAATGTCTTTCTCTTCATGGAACTTTCTCCTCCGACTAAATGATTGGTGCTTCTCATCCCTGTCCTTGAGCTCCTTCACCATCCTCTCTATTTTGTCGTCTGATGATTTAGGTGCCTTCCCATACTGGAGACTAGAAGCTTCTGGATCAGCTTCCTTCATTCTATTGTACTCATCTACATCAACAACAGCATTCTTTGTCCGCTTCTTGTATGCATTGTATAGCGTCTTCTTATTAAAAACATCCCAACCAGCTGGAGCAGGCTCCTTCTCCCACTTGTTATACTTTGCCTCTGCAGACTCTTGAGTATCTACCATATATGCGTTGCGCATATCTAGCCCATTGGCATCCAACAAATTTTCAATTTTCTTCTTCCTTTCTTCAATCCAGTTTTGCTTGGACATTCCCCTACACTCTGCAGGAGGAGCTTCTGTTTTTTTCTTCTCTGCTACCATTGCAGATTGATTGGCTTTTCTTGCCTCATTCATTTTTAACCTCAATTCAAATAACTTTTTCTTCCTCCCTGTGATCAGATTCGCCGAGTCTTCTCCCATATTATCCTCTCCATCAGCTTCATCATCTCTTTCATCAGGTGCATCGGAGCGATGAACATCAACAGTTTCAGCATGGATCATTTGCTTCTTTACTTCCGCTATTATTTTGAAGCAATATTCGTTGCATTCATGATAAGGGTTCGAAGCATTCCCACAATCTGGGTGAACTCTTCTTTCGTCACTCATGTTCTCAGAGCAATTTCCGTGATAAGCAATAGAAGAATGAATGCAAAATTCGTGTCTCACTATATAAAAATATGTAATAAGACACCCTTATTTATAAGTTTAACAAATCAAATTAAATTAGCACTGGAAAATCTATTCCTATATAAATTAGGACAAAATAAACTTAAACTATTTAGAATTCCTACTTCCTAAATAGTTTAGTCAATGCCTTTTCTCTTTATTGTTAGCTTAAGATTATAGTAACTTTTAGTTAATTTCCAATCAATTATAATTATATATTGTTATAATGTAGAGCTTATTGCTAAATGAAATTTGACTTGCTTACTCTACTATAGAACATGCATGGGAACGTAACTAATTTTAGCTATCTACAAAATTCTATTCATGTTGAAGAAAAAATCATGTATTTCCTTCCTTCTTTTTTTTTTCCCAATAATCATGGTGTTCGAGCTAGTTTGTGCGTATCTCGATTAATTCCTAGATATCAGATAATTCTGTCCATCCAGATTATAATAAATAAAAAGAAATTACCTAGTTTAAAATAAAGCCAAAATCAAAAGTAGAATATTCCTTGATTTTGACTTTTAGTTTTTTGACTTGTAAAAAATATTTTTTATAAGCCTATCCAAACGGGATATGGCTCCGAAATTTGAGCCACAGTAGCATGGGTTGAGGGACCAGGTCCTTTTAACCTTTAACAAATCAAATTGACTCCCAATCCGATTTAAATAAAATTGAAACGGGACCAATTAAAAGTACTCAATTAGTTTATCGAACTTTTTAACTTCAATGCTATAAAATTATTATTTTGACACAAACTAATTAAAAGAATGATTGTAGTAACTAATTTGCGATCTAATTAATTTTTTAGGAAATAAAAATGTTGACCTGATCTATACAGTATTTTTGGTTAAATAATTTTTCGAATATTTGTTAAAGTAATTTTTTGAGTATTTGTTAAAGTACAATCAAGATGAAACTTAAAAACAGAATCTACTTAATTTACCTTAAGAGAAATTTAAAAATCATAAGAGAGGAAAAATATATATAATAACTAGTAGCTTGTTAGCCAAGATCGTTGAAATATCTTGTATTTTACTAGTTACTCCTCGAGAGTCGAGATGTAGAATTAATTTAGTTATGATAGGAGTAGCATAAGAAGTTTCAGTGTTAGGACTTTGAATGGTAATTATGTTGTGGCTTCGTCAAAATTTTAATATTTTATTATTTTTAAACGTAATAAATAAATTATAATTCACGCACTTATTATTCGATACAACTCAATATTTTTATGAAAACAATAAACATTTCTAATTATTTGAAATGATTATAAACGTATATAAATAAAAATCATCGATTTTATTTTGAAAAAACCTAAATATCAATTCGATTTGATTTGATTCGCTTGGTTAAATCGATTTTTTAAAAAATAGTTGACACTCTTAACGAACACGTGCTCATGGCGTGTTCATTTATCATCACAAAAGAGCACATCCAGACCAAAGGCTTTTGCACAGAAAGAGAAGAAAATGGGAAAACCGAAGGCAGTGATTGTTGGAGGCAGCATAGCAGGTATATGCTGTGCACATGCTCTCATCAGAGCTGGTTGGGATGTTGTGGTTATTGAGAAAACTCCACAACCCCCAACTGGTAGCCCCACTGGTGCTGGCCTTGGAATTGACCCTTTCTCTCAGAAAATCATTCAATCTTGGATTCAACAACCCCAACTCCTTCAACAAACCACTTTGCCTCTTGTCGTCGATCAAGTAAGTTTCCACTTCCCTATGTTGGTTTTCTTAACTTCAAATTGAGATTTTGGGGTAGGGGGAGGGGAAAATGGGGAAAGGATTACAACGTGGGGAATCGAATTCGCACAACAAGGTAAAAGTTCAGGCAATACAATTTCTCGATTTTTCACTGATTGAGTTTGTGTTCTTTTTTTTTTTTTTGTTGCCTTTTGTGCTTTCCTCTGTCTGCTTTATATGATAGTGTTCCATTTTTTTTCTGAACCTGTTCCGCCAATATTAATTTCAAGAATTGTAAAAAAAATACTGTAGTTAAACTTAATATTTCTTCTATTACGTAGGAAATAAAATAAGGGTAGGAATCCTATTGTTGGTATTTATAGAATTTGTTGTCCTCCTCCATATTGGAATAGGTTTGGTTAATTTCTTAGTGTTATAAATAGGACGGGAGATTCAAGCTCAAAGAACAAATAAATTTTAATTAAAAAAAAGTAATCAGTTTCCTAGGGTTTGGTAGAGTTAAGCTCTGGATTCTTTATTTCTTTCTTCCGTGGCTTTGTTAGAGTTCAATACCACTGTATTAATTTTACTTAGGACATGGACCAATTGTACCTCTGCACAAATCGCTTCGAGTGCCGAGCTTTTCCATTCCAAGAAGTCCATTGGCGGTTTCTCGTCCATGGAGATTTCGCTGTTGAATTGTGTATGAGCTAGGTGATGATTGTTAACTAACGGTTGATTTTGCTGAATCAGCCAGGCTACTAGTTCCTATTTCGAAAGTAATTCTCTTTTCCAGTCGACTAGTGAAGAGGAACAACGTGTTGTTTGTTCTAATGGAAAGGTACTCGATAATTAAGGAAGTTGGTAATGGTACATTTGGGTGTGTGGCGAGCTTTGAATAAACAGACGGGTGAAGTGGTTGCAATTAAAAAAATGAAGAAGAAGTATTATTCGTGGGAAGAATGCATCAACTTGAGAGAAGTCAAGTCATTGACTAGAATGAGCCATCCAAATATTGTTAAGCTCAAGGAAGTGATTTGAGAGAATGACATATTATACTTTGTGTTCGAATACATGGAGTGCAACTTATATAACCTTATGGAGAATAGGCCTAATAGCTTCTTAGAATCACAAGTGAGAAATTGGTGCTTTCAAATATTTCAAGGTCTTGCATCCATCCATCAACGTGGATATTTTCATCGTGATCTTAAGCCAGAGAACTTGTTGGTTTCAAAAGATCATACAATAAAAATTGCTGATTTTGGTCTCGCTAGGGAGATCAATTCTCAGCTCCCATATACGGAATATGTCTCAACACGCTGGTATCGTGCCCCTGAAATTCTTCTAGGATCACCAATATATGGTCCCGCTGTTGATATGTGGGCAATGGGTGCAATAATGGCTGAGTTATTAACTCTTCGTCCTCTATTCCCCGGTTTGAATGAAGCAGATGAGATTTACAAAATATGCAGTGTTATAGGTACTCCATCAAAGAGTGAATGGGCTCATGGACACAAACTTGCTGGTGCTATCAACTACCAGTTTCTGCAGATCCCTGGTGTAAATCTGTCTAAAGTACTCCCATCTGCTAGCAAGGATGCAATTAATCTAATCACTTCACTTTGTTCGTGGGATCCTTGCAAGAGGCCAACAGCAGTCCAAGTTCTTCAGCACCGTTTCTTTCAGTGTTGCTTTTATGTACCTCCATCACTATGCTCTAAGACTGCTGTTGATAGGACGCCTCCATCTGTCGGAATTAAGGCAAAACCCGTAGTATAAATCAATGAAAAAGAAGAAGAATACAACCAGAAAAATAGAGAAAGGATAGGAACAATTTTTTTTATTTTTTGAAATATGCAAGTGGCAGTTCGTGTATAACACCTTATGCTAGATTTTTCACTGTCCAATTTTAAAGTGATATTTGTTTTAGTTAAAAATAGTTTGTGGGAATCATGGACCCTCCAAAGGAAAAAATATATAATTCATAATTTTGCTATGGTCAGAGTGTGTTTGTTTACACTTTTCCTCTTGTTCTTTTTTTGAGTTACCTTCGCACTCTGTTTGGATGACTGTTACCTATTGTTTCATAATGTGTTGTATTGTATCGTACTATATTGTTTAGATGAATACAACATTTGGATAGATTGTATCGTTCTCCACCATTACATAATGTCACATATCTACAATTGAATGATAAAGCTACAACAAAACTAGGGTACACGATAGAGTTACAATATAAAAGGTAGGGTAAAGGATAAAATATGATTATTAAACAACAAGTAAAGACAAAATGAGAAGAAAATATTAAGGTAAAGAATGGGATATTTTGTCTTTATCTAATGAATTTAAACGATACAACACAAATACTATATTTAAACCTATGTTGCTCGGACTCTTCAAAAATGTCATCGAATGTGTGTCGGATCTTTCAAAAGTAGTGCATTTTTGGAGGATCCGACACGGGTGCGATAACAAGTTTGGGGAGTCTGAGCAACTTAGATTTAAACTAACAATGCAATACAACGGATAACAACCATCCAAACAAGGTGTGACAGTTAAATTTATTATGAAAAATAATGCATCTTCGCCACAACTCACACATGTACATGGTGTCTTCATTTATCCATTCACAAAAGAGCACACACAGAACAAGGCTTTGCAAATAATAGAAAGAAAGAAATGGGAAAACCGAAGGCTGTAATTGTTGGAGGCAGCATAGCAGGTATATGCTGTGCACATACTCTCATCCGAGCAGGTTGGGATGTTGTAGTTATTGAACAAACTCCACAACCTCCAAGTGGTAGCCCCACTGGTGCTGGCCTTGGAATTAACTATTTCTCTCAGAAAATCATTCAATCTTGGATTCAACAACCCCAACTCCTTCAACAAACTACCTTGCCTCTTGTCATCGATCAAGTAAGTTATATAGTAGCTACTTTCCCCAGCTATGTTGGTTTCTTAATTCAAATTGAGATTTGGGGTAAGGGAAGGGGAAAATGGGGAGATGATTACAAAGTGGGGAATTGAAACCACACCAACAAGGTGAAAGTTCATGGCAGTCAACCAATAGAATTTCTCAATTTTTTGCTGATTGAGTTTGTGTTCTATTATTGTTTTTCCTTTTGTGGTTTCCTCTGTCTGCTTTATATGATATTGTTCCATTTTTGTTTGACCCAGATTCACCAATATTAATTTCACAAATTTGAAGATTTTTTTTAAAAAAATACTGTAGTTATACTTCATATTGTTATTTGATGTTTTCTTTGTCAAACCAGTTCTTTATGTATTAACTTAATATTTCTTCTATCAATACTACTACTTATGTACTAATAATAGACTAGTTATCTTAACAACTTCAATTCCATACCACGTCAAATAGTGTCAGCTAAAATTAGTCAAAAGTGAAAGTATTATTTATCATTAATATGCTTAATGATCTTCATTATTAGGACTTCTCTTGTAGGAGTTGAGAAATGCCTGAGCCTGACTAGTAAATAGATACACACATATATATGACTAATAACTATTGATATATATGTGTCCAAACACCTATGATGATGCCATTGATATTTGGGGGAAATTGCTAGTGAAAAAAAACTCAAAAGGCAGAATATGTTGAGAGGTAAGGCGGAGTAGTGTCTAAATTAGACACCTATGATATGTCTAATTTAGTTTTCAGTAGTTAGTTAGTTGCAAAATTTGCATTCCTCAATTTGGATTTTCCTCCATCCTCATTGCTGAACTTACGGTCAACTACAGAACCAGGCAACTGATGGAGAAACAAAAGTGAGCCGGACATTGGCAAGGGATGAACATTTTAATTTCAGAGCAGCTTATTGGGCTGATCTCCACAGCCTTCTGTACGGTGCACTACCACTAGATATTGTTTTATGGGGTTATTTGTTCCTCTCCTTTTCCATGTACAATGACAAATCAAAAGTGAAAGTCGAAACTAAAGTTCTTGAAACGGATATTACAATCAACATTGTGGCTGATTTGCTTATTGCTGCTGATGGTTGTCTGTCTTCAATCAGACAACGTTTCCTTCCTGACCTTAAGCTGAGGTTAATATATAAAGTCAATTAATGTTCTTCTTTTCCCCTCTTCTAATCGTGAAATGCATCAGTTTGGTGTTTTTAGTGACTCTTATTTTCTGTTAGATATTCAGGTTACTGTGCGTGGAGAGGGGTTCTTGATTTTTCCAATAAGAAGCACTCAGAAGCCATTATCAACCTTAAGAAAGTGTATCCAGATCTCGGGAAATGCCTGTACTTTGACCTGAGCTCTGAAACTCATAGTGTATTTTATGAGTTATTGAACCATAGGTTCAATTGGATATGGTACATTAATCAGCCCGAACCAAACCTCAAGGTAATAAGCTTGTCAAATCCAGTGATATGGTTGTTAAAGTAATGTCAATCATGAATGATCGTTCACATTAACCCTGATAACAGAGGAGAATTGTGGGTTGTGATAGGCTGAAGACCAATGTAAAAGAGTCAATTACTCCATCCATTTCATTTCATTTTATGTGGCATAGTTTGACTGGACACAGTGTT
This sequence comes from Solanum appendiculatum, assembly GCA_018342035.1. Lineage (NCBI taxonomy): Eukaryota > Viridiplantae > Streptophyta > Magnoliopsida > Solanales > Solanaceae > Solanum > Solanum appendiculatum. The sequence continues at coordinate 847,517 of JAGDQO010000472.1, forward strand.
TAATAAAGAAAAGATTAACTTTTGAAACTTGTGTCGTAAACATGCCATTATATTAAATGAGAAGTGAAGTTATTGTTTCCTAATTTAGAAAGTTGCCATTCTTTTGGAATGGATTAAAAAGGATATTCTGCCACTGGAATGAAGGGAGTATTATGTATCTCTTATTTAGTGAGTGTTGGAACAATATGGACCTGAATAAAACAATGTGATATAGAGGATTCATATAGCTAATGCCAATAGATTTGAAATTGATATATAGTTGATTGATTTAAAGTGAATGTAGAACTGCTATTTATCATGAATGGATCAACATATAGTTCCATCAGATCAGATAATAATTAGAGATTTGGAGAGTGGATAAACCACATATCTGATATACAATTAATGATGTAAGTTCAACACATTTTGAGTGTTAACTAGAGGAGTAGACAGGGGGACTTTGGTACCATTACTTTATTCTTGTTTTTCCAGATCAGTATCTTGATTATTGTCCGTTTATATTGAAAGTATTAATTCTGAAAACCAATAGTTTGTTATGAAATCCAGGGGAATTCTGTGACAATGAAGGTTAGCGAAAACTTGGTTCAAAACATGCATGAAGAAGCTGAGAAGACTTGGGTTCCTGAATTGGTCGGGGTACTTAAAGAAATTAAGGAGCCTTTCCTAAATGTGATATATGATTGTGATCCTCTGGAGAAGATTTTTTGGGACAAAGTGGTGCTGATTGGAGATGCAGCTCATCCTACTACTCCTCATGGTGTAAGAAGTACAAACATGTCGATATTGGATGCAGCTGTTTTAGGCAAATGCTTAGAGAAGTGGAAAGTGGAAAATCTGAACTCTGCCCTTGAAGAATATCAGTCTATTAGGCTGCCAGTAACTACGAAGCAGGTTCTATATTCAAGGAGACTAGGTCGCATTAAACAAGGTTTATCACTTTCAGAATATCCGTCCTTTGATCCAAAAGCTGCAAGTCCAGAAGATTGTGAAGAGCTTCAGCAGAAAAACATGCCTCATTTCTATGATATTCCTTCGATATTGAAGTAATTTCACTGGTTTTTATACTGGCCTGGTTACTAAAGCATTGTTGGATGCATAAATGAGACGAGCATTTTGTGTATATGCCCTTTTCACAAATGACTATTCTGGTGCACCAACATATAGCAGGCCAGTGTTATTGTTGTTGTATCTGTATACAATTCATGTAGTATAGTGAAAATAAAGTTTATATTTGCCAGTACATAAATTTCATTGACACTGAGCAGGGTGTTGGCTGAAAATGCAGCTCATCCTATACTCATGGTTTGAGAAGTACAAACATGTCTATATTGGATGTTACAGTTTTACTTTTGGGCAGATCTTGCATTTCTATTGAAAAATACAGTAAATATATAAGAAAAATGACTTGGGAACTCATTAACAGAGTGTGTTGTTGGTCCAGTGGCTGAAAAGGAACCTTTTAAGCTTTGTTGCCCTTTTGGTAACTTCAAATTCTGCCTCTGAAAGATTATCAGTCCCTTCGGCTGCCAGGGGCTTCAAAGTAAGTTCTATATTTCAAGGTTTATCACTTTCAAAATGAGATTATAAATAAATGTACAATCACTTTAATAATATAAGATTTTAATAAGACAGCATATTAATTAGGTCGTGGGTGCAACAGTAGCTACTACTCATCATTAGGTCTTATTTTTGATGATGGTGATGTCCGAGTCAACTTTTCACACACCTCAACCAATTTTACGAAATATCCGTCACCTTTCACCAACATGTACAAGATAACTCTATCCACCAAGACTAGAACATATGAAAAGAAATCACTTGATTTTTTGTCTTTATTGAAATTTGAACCTAAGACCTCATTAGTCTCGATCCACTTCATTAATCACTAGGCTACACCATTGGGTGCATAAAGTATGATCTCTAGTCAAGAGGGAATAGGGATTCCACTTTTGTGTGCTTAATAACCAACTTTGACATTTGGGGCTATGAGAATGAGGAAATTCCAGTCCCCAAGCCTATTGTGAAGAATAACAAATATGCAAGCACAAATGCAGTACTCCATTTGAAAACCAAATTTGCATTCATTCAGGCAGGAGCTTATTAACTTTCAGAGGCTATCCGCGTCCAAACAATATTCCTTTGCTGAGAATAAGTACAAGCAGCACTCTCCAGGGAAAAAAATAACTATAAGTCATTCACATTTCTTCAGTTCGAGTGAAGTAATAATACAACAGTGTAAATGACATATCGGTTGCAGGTCAGACATGGCCTAGCTTATGTCGATTTCATTTATACGAATGCAATGGGAGAACCAAGAACCTCTTCAATTAGTACTCCTATAAAAACAATAAACTATTGGCAAGAGAGCAAATCCAGCTTCCAAATGGCAGCGCAAAGAAAGCAGAAGTATGCGATCATGCTGTTTTAGAAGGCCATGTTGCTTGAGCTGACATGATTATTCCCACAATCACTCCAAACAATCCCAGCGCACTACCAAAAATCTCAATCACAAGAATCTTGACAAAAAGGGTGGAATTTTGTGCATCTGACAAGGCGCAGCTGCTACCAATAATCCCTACGCAAAGCCTGTTATAGGAATATATTTTAGGAAGATGGTCAAGTGAAACAGAAGAAAACTCTGTATGCAAACAAGTTTCTTTAATAAGAAAAAGTTACAAACCCGCAAACAAGGTTGGCAAAGCCCACAATAATTCCAGAAGCAAATATTGCATATCCTGCTCGAAGGGACTCCGCTGCATACATCTTTGATGCTGGGACACTCTCTAATTTTGTTTGCAGAATAATTGCCACAATAACACCATAGATAGCAACGGCTTCACAGAAAATCACACTACAAGAAATAAAGATAAGTTAGCCTTTTGCTTCAGTGTGAAAAGGACAAGTCACATGTATCCAAGGACCACAAGTTTGTTTCAATCCTTTGGAACAAGTATTAAACAGTGAGTTAGGCAGTAGAGTATTTTGAGAATGCACACATAATACCGCTACCCATGACACCAATGTGACATAGATATCCCAAGACAGTAAGTATTGATACAACACAGTTGAACACTATGCTGCCACCTTATTGTATAGTTTAGTCCCTAGGGGTTGTTGGGTTTGTATATCAGGTAGAATAAGAGGAAATTAACCATTATAACCAAGAAAATAAATCATTTAGTATTGAAGTGAAACAATCCTGAATAGAGTGAGGAATTTCCAAGTTTGCACATCATTGCAGCAGAACCAGATTCTACCATAGCATCCAACAGATTTAGATAACATTTGGGACCTAAGGTTCAGGATAAACCTACATGACTGGGAACTTAATGACATATTGGCCCTTTATGCCAAATTGCAGCCTTGCTCCTTTTCACCCCAAGAGCCTGATAGATTGAAACGGTATAACTCAAGAAAAGGTCACTACACAGTCAAGGAACACTATCACAGCTTATGCTCAAGGAACTCAGTGATTGACAAATGGCCATGGAAGCATATATGGAAGACTAAATTACCTATCAAAGTGATCTGTTTCAGCTGGACTGCACTGCACAACTCATGCCTCACACAGGATAATCTCTCCAAAAAGAAAGTCCAGCTTGCCAACAGATGCTACTTCTGCCACAAGCACACAGAAAGTGTCAACCACTAGTACTGCACTGCCCAGTTGCCTCAAACCTTTGGAATATGTTTTGCTTTTTCTTTTTTGGACTTTCCTAGGTCATGCCCTTCTCTGTTAGGGATGCTCTTGAAAGTTGGAGTTCACGGGAAGTTGATGAAGACATCAAGAATATCTGGATGATGATCCCTGGTGCTATCTTTTGGTGTTTATAAACAGAGAGGAATGAAAGATGTTTTGATGGAATTTCAACTTCTAAAAATCTTTTGCGAGGCAAATGTCTAGTTAGCCTTTTTAGCTGGTCCAAATTGACCCCGGTAAATAATTTAGTACTCTTCTTGGATTTTGTTAGCTCTATAGTTTAGGAAGAAGCTAGAAATCCTTATTTTTGTGAGCTTAATTGATCTATCCTTTTTTTTTTAATAAAGTAAGTGGTATTAATAACAACATCAAGAAGATGCAAGAATAACAAGATATGGCATTTGAGCTTACCAAAAATCTCTGGCTGACTATACAAACTATCTAAGCCATAACTAGTGAGTTAATAAAGTCCTGAAGTTGTTCTGCTTAACTGATCTATCCTTTGTAAAGCTTGCATCTTCATGATGCCTTCAAATGAATCTACTTACTTCATCAAAAAAAAAATCCAGAATAGAGTGGGCCTCAAAAAAACTTCTCATAGTTGACCCCGACTAAATTGAGATTGAGGTTGGTTAATTGATTGACTGATTCAATTAACTTTTTGAACTTGGGAGTGATGAGGGAATTCAAATTCCGTCTTCATGATAGGGCAATGGACGTCTCTTATCCCACAAGACTTTTTCCTAATTTTCTTAGCCATACCACAATGTTGTTTAATATCTTATTATAATTCTGGTTGAATTCTAGGTAAAGATATTTTACATCATCCCATGCCTCTTTATTACCAATTTGTTTTGATGTAGTAGGGAGGGGGGGGGGGGGGGCGGCAATGGACGAATCTTATCCCATAAGACTTTTTCCTAATTTTCTTAGCCATACCACAATTTTGTTTAATATCTTATTATAATTCTTGTTGAATTCTAGGTAAAGATATTTTACATCGTCCCATGCCTCTTTATTACCAATTTGTTTTGATGTAGTATGCTTTTAACTAATTATAATGAGTTATTTTAGTAGGATTCCATATAATTAGACAAAGGGCATATTTGACACAAAACTTCATCATATCTTAATCAGGCCTACACAGAACATATGAACATAGCAAATATTACAATCTATGACAATCTCACTAACAAATGCTTCCCTCTATAATTCAGCACTATTACAATTCCACCATATACTGTCCAACCCCTGAAGAATTCCCAGCTCAAATAGCATGACAAACTAAGAGATCGGTAGAGCCTCTGCATCCAGGTAGCTGATTCCATCTCTCCGAGGAAGTCAAGGGGAAAGCTGGAGTTTGAAATTCCATCTTTATCAAATACATGTGAAAGAGAGACATCTATGCCATTGGAAGGTATGCTAATTTCATGGAGGTTTGTGAAGATACTAGCATAAAATGACACCTATATAGTCCTCTTGTGTCTTTTTGAAGTTTTATTACAAGGGTATCATTAAATTTAACAGAGCAGCAGCTAGGGTGGTTGGAATTTCTGGAAAAGAGAACAATGGGACCTTATTTGCACTAGAGAACACAGGATTTTATGGGAAACTACTTGTGTAAGGGAGTTTCCTCAAATTATTAAAACTATTTACCTTATCAAAAAAATAAAAAAGAACACATGGTTCTTTTCCTTTTCTCTTTTTTGGATAGAGTGTAGAGGATACAACAACGAAAAGAGTAAAGTGAAAAATGGGGAATGTAACTTTAGTGAACCAGGAAAAGGAGAGACTAAAACGGTCAATAACTTGGCAAGCACATAGGAAATTTGGGCCATCGATACATGGTGGTGTTAAATCTACAACTGAAGTAGTTAACTGGAAATCAACAGTCATTAAGGTTCTCAAGGGTGTGGCCTAGTGGTCAGTGGAGTGGGTTGAGAACCATGAGGTCTCAGGTTCAAATTCCAGCAGATACAACAATACAAGGTGATTTCTTCCCATCTGTCCTAGTCTTGGTGGAAAGAGTTACCTAGTACCTATTGTTACGTATTGTTGGTGGGAGGTGGCAGGCTATGTTGCTCGGACTCTTTCAAAATGTCGAGGGGTGCGTGTCGGATCCTCCAAAAATAGTGTATTTTTGAAGGATCCGACACGGGTGCGGCATCATTTTTGGAGAGTCCGAGCAACTTAGGTGGCAGATATCCCGTGAAATTAGTCAAGGTATGCGAAAAGCAAGGCAAGACACCATGGTTATAACAAAATAAATTTGAAAGGATAGCAAAGAGTATGAATCTGGTGCAGGTAAAGAACATTAGAAAATGAATATCATCTTAGCTTCTAAGGCACCAATAATTAAGGCACTCTTCATCTGAGAAATAAAAAGAAATCCCCTTCTTCCAACTCGCAGAAGGATGAACTATATATCAACAGCGGCGGGCATGTGTAGGCGTACAAACAAATCCCCTTCTTCAACAGAATTACATTTTTCTTTTAAAAAAAAAAACTATTTATATGACAATATGCACATCTTATTAAATCCCCTCACACCCTTAATGAATCCCTGTGTCCATCCATGTTAATATCAAGCTAGTATTTTCTTAAAGAACAAGCCTAAAACTGCAAAAAGTTGTACTAAATCAAAATTATTTATATGACTTTGGTACATTCTACATATCTTTAATGTAAAACCACTCGATTCAAAAATATTCTTCATTTTCTTAAACTCTATGCCAAAGTCAAAACCAGACAAACAAATTGAAACGGAGGGAGTAAATCAAATGCAACATTTCAGGATTCACAAGTATAATCACCGGGACAAAATGGGGAAAGTGTAATACTCTGAAATTACCTAATGAGATTCTTGGAGGTGATCCGAGGAGCTTTGATTGCAGCACCAATCAGACTACTTCCAGTAATGTAAATCCCCCTATACAATAACAAAGTCAAAAACTTGTAATCAGATTTGAGTACCCTTTAACAAAAAGAACATAAGAAATTAATCTTTTCACACAAATATAACTACCAAGCGGCACCAAGAACAGAGACGCCAATAGCAATGGCAATTCCAACAGCAGAGAAAGTGTAAGGTGAGATCTGTATCATAGCTCTGGACCACGAACTTGATGCTCCCATAACCGCCATTGTCGAAGCGGCTGACATTGTGAAATCTGATTTTGCTTGGATTCTAACAATTTTCTCCTTTCTCGATCTTGAGATTTCTTCAGTTTGGGTGAGAGAGAGAGAAAGGGGTTGAAGAGAAGACAATATTGTGTTGTTGAATACACGTGAGAAGAGCAAGGAAGGACACACAAAACAAATTAAAATTATTTTTTTAAGAAAAATTCAAAATATTTTTTTTTTTTGCTTTATTTTGAAAATGGTAATAAAAATCTCAAATTAATATTTCAATTTTTTAAAATAACATATACTTTGTTATGAAACTATATAAAATAAGAAGAATAATAAAGTAGGAAGAAGAGAGAAACTTATTATTTCTCTTGAGGATATTCAGGATTTACTGATATGATTTACAATGAAGAGAACCATCTATTTATAGGGGAAAATTGACTTGGTCCCCAAGTAGGATTCCTAACCATACCTAACAGGACTCCACATAATAGACATTCACTATAACACAAATATGTTTATAACACTCCCCTTGAATGTCTATTTGATAGATTATATGCCTCGTTAAAACCTTACTAGATAAAACCCAGTGGGAAAAAATTCTAGTGAAGGAAAAAGAGTACACATATCTAATAATATGTATTTTGGATGCCTCATTAAAAACCTTACAAAGAAAACCCAATGTGACAAAACCTTGTGAGGAAAAAAGAGTACATCACGTATTAACTCCTCCTAATGAGAACCTCAATCCCGAGACTTGAATCTTCGTTTTCCAAACCTGTACACCATCTTCTTGAAAGTTGTAGTTGGTAGAGACTTGGTGAATAAATCAACTATAGTATTACTTAGCTTGAACAAACCTGTTGCATGTTATATCACCATTCGTGGGAGCTCATGTGTGTAGAAAAGCTTTGATGAAATATGCTTCCTTCTATCTCCTTTTATGAATCATACCTTTAGGATCAAAGAATTCTACAAGTTCCTTACTTCAACTTCTTTAAGCAAACAATCTATTGCCCTTTTGAAAACTCTTCAAGAGTTCAACTCAAGTTATTAACTTGCATAACAATACAAATTTTTGACTGATTAATCCATATGAGGATTATAAACAAATTTTCCAAAAACTTGTATATGCTTCATGCATTTTGAATCTATCGGATATTTTCATATCAATTTTGTCAAGTGACAACATTTAATATTAAATGTATGATATCTTCTAATGTCTAGATTGCAAGTCAAATAAGCTTTATGCTTACCAAGATGTATCATTCCACTTTTCACTTTTCACTTGATAATTATTTTTACGCCAGCATGCATGCTTTAATAGACGTAGAATTCATACCCTCGTAATCTTTTACAATATTGCGTTATATTGTATCAAAGATATCATCGATGAAATATAACTTTGTATCTATTCACGATACGACATAACTTACTAAGATCTCATGACTTTATTATTTTCAGGTAGCTACCCCTCTTATGAGGTTTCATGAAGTGGTATCTCCTAGGATCTTTAAGAGCACATTGCCTCCTTATTATGATCATTTTGATTCTTTTTCTCCTCTTCCTTTTCCAAGGATTATTTTATTTAGAACCGATTAGTCTATCATGCTTCATGCATGTCGTAGACTCTATCCTTTAGGACATTCAATAGGAACATTTGCAATTCTTGATTGCTTCTTATCTCCCCCTTATGTTAGTTAAACTAACATACATCTCAATCTATTTAGGAGAATCCACCTTTGTGCATCATACTATATTCATTAATCATATACCGCACATCAAAATAATCATATGAAAAATATTTGATCCTTGACCATAAATCAATTGAGAGAAAAAATGATCATAATTTATTAGTTTGATGCATACAATTACTTTTGTATGCAATATCGTATTTCAGACACATAAAGCTTTGTTCTCATAAGCAATGATTGACTATTTATCTGAGCCATTTAATGTCACATTAGCTTAAATATTCACCAATATTATCAAGATGAATTGTCTTGATTACATATTCTGAAAGTTGTGCTCTTAACTCAATTATTTTGCACAAACAATTTTGCGAATGTCAAACTGTAGGTTGACAACAAACGCACATGTGATTATCTTATAGATGTGTCACGCCCCGACCTATACCCTAGACGTGGCCGGCACTTGAGAACCATTGCTGATCCCCAAACGAACCCTTGGTCTGGCTTACTACCTAGCGAAAGACTTAACTTGAGCATAAAAGACTCTTATAACGACATAAATAAACTTTTAAACCTTAACTTAGCTTGCAAAGTCAATTAATGTCTGAAAAAAATATACTTGAACTCACTGGAAACGTTAGTCAAAACTCAAATGTAAAAAGTATGAAATAGTCTGAGAGACTGAAGCGGAAGATCACAAAATGCAACACAACAAGGGGGTCGTTAGACCGTAGCTTGCGCGAAGGAAGAAGCTAATCAATACTCAACAATTCTAGACCTGTCTATGAAGCCTCTAAATAACTAAAACGGATGTCGGGACAGACCCCATGACATCTCAACAAAACTGAAGTATAAAAGATAACGATGAATCCTCCAGGAGTACTCGGAGGCTCACCAAAACTACTAACTACGAAAGTGCAAATGATCTTCAACGAATGCCTGTTCATGATCCTAAACACTTGTATCTGCATCCACAAAGATACAGGTCGAAAGACATCAGTACATGGAATGTACGAGTATGTAACATAGCCGAGTAGATAAATAACTGAAATGAAAGTACTGAAAACAAATGAAGATATGAGTAACTCAATTGAATGCAAAGAGATAAAGGACAAAACCATTAGAGCTTTACAATTACACTTACTCAACTCTGATCTCGTAAAACTCATTAGTATATAAGAAACACTTTGACTTTACCTCGGGCTCAAAACTGAATGTAAAGAATTAAATGAATAAAGTCAATTTAAAACTTCACAAGGGCTAACTCATCTCTGAAACTCAACTTCTCAAGTAATATGAAATAATATATATTTTACTCTGGGGAGTTTCTCTAACCGACAACCATCACTATGAGCTATGTGATGATACAGTGTAACATCCACGCTGCCAAAACGGTCCTATACTTGCCAGGTATAAGACTCTCAAACTCACTAAGTGGATCCACTAAGTACTATATGTAAGGAAATCATCTAAAAAGTATGAATCCTTTACCCATGTTGGCTACATGATTTATGGAGGCTGTGAGTTGTTTGAACTCTCCCCCATGTCGGTGCTCAATACTACTCCCAAAATCTTTTTACTTTGCTCATCTCAATGTTTAAAACATTATCTTTTCTGGGTTTGAGGTAAGTGCTCAAACTAATCCTCTTAAAGAGGTAACTGTTTTCTGGAGTATCTCAATACTCAATAACTTACTTTAGAAATCATTGTTTCTCTTCATAAAAATAATGTTATCTTCGGAAAAATACTTAATTCCCAAATGCTACTCAAGGCTCTTCTCCAAACTTCTTCTTTAAACTCTTCTAAAAAACTCTTCCTTAAGAAATCAATTTAAAATAGTTATATAGTTTAAAAGACTTCTCATCAATAACTTAGAATCAACTCAATGAATAGGGCTCATGCTGAAATATAGACATGAACAATACCACAATAATATTCAACAATATGAACACAATTACTCAGAAATTGAATTAGATAACAATCAATGGATTAACTCAACTTTACTAAAAATCAAGAAGAAAAACCCTAGATTATTTTTGCAGAAATTCTGATATGTGTAGGGCGTGAGGGTGAACTAGCCCAACACTAAAAGCCTTACATACCTGGGAGATCAAAGATCTCGATGAAACTGGAGAACTTGAATGAACGCTTGAAAACCCTAGCTTTTCTCCTCTTGAATCCTTTCTCCAAAATCCCTAAGTGTTAATGACAGTCTAATATGTTTTAACACTGATACCACCTTAATTTAACAGGAAAAGGGTTGGATTTTTGGCTTAGAAGGGAAGGGAAAAGTCAGAAATACCCTTCATTAAAACTGCCGAAGTGACCTACAGCTTGGACCTACGATCCGTAGGTTGTTCTACGGTCCGTCCTGTCCAACCGTAGAACCAACTTCAGAGATCCAATTATCTGAACAACTTCTACAGGTCAATCCTACGGTTCGTAGGTCATTCTACAGTCCGTAGAGCCCTTCCGTAGAATTCAACTTTTAAACTGGAAATTTCACTAAGTCTAACTCTCTTCTACGGGTCCCATCTACGGCCCGTAGGTCAGACTACGACCCGTACTGTTGGTCCGTAGAATCAACTTCAGAAACTTAACTTCTCCAACCTAGACCTGGTTTCTACGGTTGTCTTCCTACGGCCCGTAGAACCTTTTACGGTTCGTAGGTCGATCTCATAGAACCAGTGTTGCAGCAGTTTTCTGCATTTTCTCCTACTCCAAGTTACGGGGTGTTACAAGATGCATCTCTTTATCATATCACATGATAGGTGAACGGGCCCATATTCACCTTTTCACTTTTCATAATTTAGGGATTTAGTCCCAACATTAGTTGATCCAATCAACTTATTATGAGAACACGCAACACAAAGAATTCTTGAAGAATCTTTTAGTTCTTCAGTATATGTCTAATAACTAAACTCCAAATTTACCATAACTTGTGCCTTTTGCTTTTAGTAAATTTCTGATTTACTATTATATGAGCAAAATTTGGATTTACTACCCCAAGAGTAATTTTTCAGATTTATTTCTTCTCAATCACTCTACCTTTTATGAAGGTAAGTTGTGATCCCATCACGATAAAGTGCACATCCATATTAGTAAGCTTTATTTTGCACTATCGCATTCATTCTAGTATTGAGTAGACTCAATTTCAATCGATAGGCATTAATCATTAAATGCTTGGGATGAAAACTTTGTAGTGTTATCAAGGCGAATGAACTTAATATGATTGTCAGAAAATCATGCCCGTATTCGTATTATTTGTGCCAATCATTTTACAAACACTAAGTTGCGAGATGATAATAGGCACACTTGAGACCATCTAGAAGAAGCATCTATTAGGACCATGAAGTATCTATATAATCCACTAGGTTGGTGAATAGGTCCACAAATATCCCCATGTATACGTCTCAAGAACGCAAGGGACTTAATCTCAACTTTCGTCACAGATGGTTTCACCATTAACTTGCCTTGATAACAAGCAATCCATGAAAATTCACCATTTAAAAAATCTTTAGGTCCTTTAATGGATATCCATTTGAATTTTTTATAATTCGTCTCATTATTATAGGCTCAAGATGTCCCAGACAATCTGAGTATTGGAATTAGTAAACTTCTGATTTACTATAGAATGTGCCTCAACTGCACTAATTTTTTTCCAATACAAGCCAGAAAATAAAGTAGAGAACTTTTTTATAATACATGTCTGCTAGAGACATTCATGGTGATATCATGTTCACGACCTTTTCCACGCCTACCATGGTGGACTTATATCTCATTCACTTCAGAGAATGGATCTATATTTTGAGCATTTTTCAAAAAAATTCATTCTTCATGAATGGAATAGATTCATGTGAGCATATCGCATTATGATAGCTTTAATACCTCATTCCATGTGCATTATTCAATCACTTGTCCTTTTTTAAGACATATTATGCACTGCTACCACATTCTTTTTCGGGAATGGAGCGATTTCAATAGAATAGATTTCATGACTAATTTTCATCAAAAGCACACTGTTTGCTTTAATAGTCAATATATCATCAATATAATGCATTGATACTTAAATCCAATGTCTTACCCATATAAAGATATCTTAGGCCATAAATTGATGGGACTTGAATCCAACATCTTTTATCATGGTGCACCAAGACTCAAACTTGATGTCTTACCCTTTTGGTGCAATAGACTTGAATCCACCGTCTTACCCTCTTGGTGCGATTGGACATGAATCCATCGTCTTACCCGCTTGATGTGATTGGACATGAATCCATCATCTTACTCTCAATCAATAGCATAACAGGCTAATAAAGTGCAACATAATAACTAAGGAATACTAATACGTTTACTAATATATAGAAGAGGCTAAGACCAAACTGCTCTTGGTCAACATGCCTGCTTCAGCTAGGGATATTTTTGTCATTCCAAGTGTAGTTACACGTGGCTATGATTAACATAGCAATCGATAATGTCTCTATCCTCTTCTCGGTGATTCCTCTGGTTTGGCTGATACTTCTATCTGGAGGTTTGTTTTGAATCTTGCCTGTTGGTTTTTGACCTTCGTTTTCTCGTGCATGATATATTGGTGTGTTTTAACAATTTGGCCATTCCTTACTTTCATTTGGTTCAAGCGGTGCTCTGTTTTTCATAGTTTTCATGGATTTTACTCCCATGTGCTTCGTCTCCTTGTCGTTATGTATTTCATTCATCTTTTGGGTTTATCGTCTGCGTGTTCTCTTAAGTGATTGCTTTGGTTTTGGGTAATGGTTTGATTTGTTCTCTTTTTGTGTTCTATCGGATTTTTAGTTGCGTTAAATTATGATAGTTTCAGATTGCAGGTGAAGTGTTTGATAAAAGTGCCGACTAAGCTTCTGCTTCGTTGATCAAAGAAACCATTCTTCGTTGTCCTCAATTCGTGCTTTTATTTGAATTCTCTTACTCAATCTCTTTGACGTTAACTTGCTTGAATTTGGTTATTCCCCTTTGTGTGTTTCCACGTGTTGTCGCCATAGTTAAGTTTACTATGTGAAAAATCACATTTTGGTAGTTGTTATTATTGTTGTTTCGGTATAGTGTAGAATTTATTTTTATGTTTGGAATGGCTAGAGATATTGCATACGAGCGGAGTTTTACCCTGTGCGCAACCAAAGGTAGCGGCTGCGGATTTCTCTTGTCATCAAAAAAAAACTTGCACTTTCCTGGAAAATACAAATCTTGAGTTGTTGTAGTGGACATTGAAGTGGCTTTTCTGAAAAAGAATGTATTTGTGAAATGGCATCTTCAGGGGCCATTTTGTGATGAACTCACCCAGTCTGAGGTTTTTGTGCCGCCAAATGTGTTTCAAAAGGGAAAAGAAATTGTTCGCCCTTTCAGAGTTTTTGAAAAAGGTGAGCTTGTTAACCCATATTGATCGTTTATCATGAAGCCCAATAATAGAATATTATCGATTTGATTCCTAACAACAATTTATGTCAGGTCTCTAAAGAGATTCGTTTTGACAGCCATCTTTTAGTGGTAGCCCAAAATTTTGATAAATTCTTATTTCACCTCCCAAACTTGATGTTGTTGCTTATATAACATTGCTGCCGTGGCTATTACTATCATCCTGAGACCAAGAGTGTGATCGGAAGCTGCTGGATGCAGATATAGAAGGTGAATCACCGAACCTATTTGATGAAGAACCTGATGCAAAAGATTCTCCGTGACTATTACCAAAATCTGTATGAGAGATTTGAGCTAAGTCTTCCTCTTCCTGACTACTTTGAACTCCCTCCAATGTATTACTTTTGTTAGGTAGAGGAGGTGTATGCCATTTGCTATTTGCCACATACTCCCAGCTTTAAAATGGTTTCACCTCCCAGTTAGTACGAACATTAAACTACTCTTACATTGTTCCTTGTTTCTTTCTTTTTTTTGGTTAAGGTTGTTTGATATGTGTAAATAAAATATGACTAATATTATAAGATTATGCTCTGATTATATATATTCCATTAGGAAAGGTTCATAACTTGGCTCGACTAAAAAGTTTTAATACGAATCAACTGGATTTTGTTGTGGTAGTGGTACAATTAAGCTAACTTCTAAATCACTCTACTATTGCAAATTCCTACGTGAATTGACAATGCTTTTTCTGCTTCTACAGATTCTCACTCCAAATATACGTGTGATATTATGATTGTTCCACTTGAAGATGTTCATCTTCGCCACATTATTTATACAATGGCTCTTCCGTATGCGCAGGTAACTTGTTGCAACGATAAAGCTTACACTTTTTGGGAGGTGTCCACAAATCTTGAAATGTTGAAATCACAAATTGTCATCCTTCTTCTTGGAGACGTTAAAGGATACAATGAGTTACTATTGTTGGGCCCGTGCCAGCACGGGCACCAATTATCTAGTATACATATAATGTAGAAAATATTCACAAACATATCTTCCAAGGTATATAACAAGTAAATAACGGTACAACACATAAAATATATTATTAACAACATAATTATCAAAGCGTAAAAGAAAAACAACAATGGTTGTATATATACTTTGGGCATCCTTATCATTAGTAATATGCTACTGCCATAAAACTATATTCAATGCAATTCATTAAAACTTACCTGGTAATAGTTCAGATGACCATTAAAATATTTAATTATTTTTTTTGGAGAATTATACCATTCTCTTTCAAGGCCTTTTTTTTTTGCCCACACTGAATCAATGATGAGTTGGTTTCACTCAATTAGTTAGAGACTCATGCTGATAACGTGTTATGAAACTATATAAAATAAGAAGAAGAATAAAGTGGGGAGAAGAGAGAAGACTTATTATTTCTCTAGAGGATATTTAGGATTTACAAATCTGATTTACAATGGAGAGAACCCTCTATTTATAGGGGAAAATTGACTTGGTCCCCAAGTAGGATTCCTAACCATACCCTAACAGGACTCCACATAATAGACATTCACTATAACACAAATATGTTTATAACATACGTAACATATTTTCCGAAGAGAGAAGTATCAAAAACACCTCCAAACTTGGCACAGATTATTTGTTTCGTCCCCAAACTACTGACAGACTTAAAAATACCCTTATACTTGGCGAACTAAGCTTAAATACACTCCTCTCGTGCCACATGGCATAGCAAGTGATCACTCTTTCTTTTTAGTGCGTGAAAGTTTAGATAAACGCCACATCAAACTTTTTTCTTTTTCTTTTTAAATTTTTTCCTTCAATTTTTAGTTTCCAACAGCTACAAGACTCTTCTTCTTCCTATTTAACTTCTCCTCCATTAAAACTGACCTCAAAATAAGACCCAAAAAATTTTCCACTCTTTTTTAGTTGTTTAATTTCATAGGCTTTAATATTCTCTCTTGTGGATCTCTAGCAACGTTAAGAATTTCATGGTCGGATGGCAATCTCGTAACAAGATGAGCAAAATATGGAAGCAAACTAAGCCCTAGAAAATTTCAAATCGAAATTTAATCAGTAAGAAAAACAAGAACAAAACCCTAACAAAATAAAGAAAAGAAGATCGTTACCACTTTAATCATCGTTTTCAAGCTTAAAACCCTTTGATTTCCATGGAAATCAATAGGTTATGTTGTGAGATTGGAGAAAAAATTTTGATCGGGAAGAGAGGTGAGACGCTGAACTATAACCAAACCCCTTTAATTTTTATTTCTTTATGTTAAGTTTTTAAAATTAAATTAAAGAAATAACAAAAATCCCTCTATTTTTATTTTTTAAATTATATATATATGCCACATTAGTAAAAGAAAATTCACGTGTAGCGCATGAACGACACATTTTTGTGTATGGAATGGGAGGGGTGTATTTAAGCTTAGTTCGTCAAGTGTAGGGGTGTTTTTAAGCCTATCAATAGTTTGGGGACGAAACTAATAATTCGCGCCAAGTTTGAGAGTGTTTTTAATACTTCTCTCTTTTCCGAATCACTTTTCCAAATAATCTTTATAAGAAGTATAGCCAAATAATAAATATAATTGCATCTACTCTTCAAATTCAACTTCATAAGTCCAAATAAAATTTCAAAAAGATTAAGATTTATAAGCAAACACTTACTCTATACGCAAAAAGAAAACTTGAAGAGATAACAACAGACAAGTGAATATAGATTTTTTTTTGTATGGGGCAATTATAGATCAGTTTTGTTAAATGAGGCAGAGTGTTACTCAGTTAAGAACTTTCATATTCAAAAAATACAAGTGAAGAAAATGAGGATGTTTGAGAAGGATGTGCAAGCATACTTGAAGCGATAGGATTAGGAATGGAGATATTTGGAACAAAGTGAGAGTGACCTTTGTGATGGAAAAGATGAGGGAAGAAGTACTAAGATTGTTTGGGCATGCAAAAAGGAAAGGTGTAGGTTGATTATAGTGGGTCAAGGGAGATAGAGGTAGGTCAACGAAATATTGGTTGTGGGGAGAAGTGATTAGACATGATAAGACACATTTTTAATTTACCGATGACATGACCTTAGATAGAAGGGTATGGAGGCTGCAGATATGAATAGAATGTTAGTAGGTAGTTAAGAGTTATTCTAATACTAGCTTATTCAAGTATTTGGTTTGGTGGTAGTTAGAGCACCGTATCAGTTGTAGTATTAGCCTATTCATGTTGTCTTTGACTTTTGGTATTTGATGTCATCTATGTTAAATTTACTCCGTTTAGGTGATCATACCTTGTTGTTGTTACGGTTCCTTGCATATATGCTCCGAACTGCTTTGCTATTAGTTTTCATGTTTTTTCCCACTACCCTTTTTTCGTTAAGTTATCGCTTTGATTTGTTTGAGCAATTGATCTTTTGGAACCAACTGTTTTACCTCGGAGAAATAGTGATAAGGACTATATACGCTCTATGCTCTGTATATATTGTTGTTGTTTTTGTGAAAATGAATCTTCTTTGGAAATTTAATATTAAAATCAAAAGAAGAAAAATGTAATGGCCGCAAAACAAATTAACCCGGTGATAATATACATCCCAAAAAAGAGATAAATATAATAATACGAAAAGAACTTATACAAATCATTTGTTTATATCCTTATTTAAACTAATTTAGTGTATATGATTTTACTTTTCTCTTAGTTTATGTATATAATCAAACACCTTTAACATAAATTAAAACGAAAGAAATAGTGTAAATTTAACTAAAGAAAGTAAATTTCAAGAACACTCAATTAATTAAAATAATTTAAATTATGTTGTGTTTCTCGATATGTGTATTCTTTATTTGATTCTTTTAAAATCAATTCTCTAATTAATACATAATATTGTATAAATCAATTTTTTATTAACTAACAAGTATGCTAGGAAACCAAAATATTTTATTTAATTGTATTTATTTATTTTACTAAGTCATAAATGTTACAAAACGAGACAGAGAAACACAAAAAAATCTGGAGAATTGATAATTCTATGCATCATGGAATAAAAGAGACTACAACCATATTTGTATATAAGAAGTTAAGAAGCAAAAGGAAATAAAATACCTAAAAAGGAAATAAAATACCTAGAATGTCTAAATATATACTTTACCATACTTAATATATTTAAATATATACTCTACCCATATTTAGAATGTCTATACAATATTTACCCAAGTTTAACATCCCCCCTCAAACTCAAGATGGTTTAGAAGAAATCAGATTGAGTTTGGCCACCAGAACTTGAAAACGTCTAGGAAGATGAGGCTTGGTAAAAACATCAGTTCGTTGATCTAAAGACCCAATAGAAGCTAATCGAATGGCACCAAGATCAATGTGTTGACGAGTAAAATGACAATCAATCTCAATATGCTTTGTACGCTCATGAAATACATCATTATGAGCATTCTGAATGGCACTACGATTATCACAATAAAGAGTAGTGGCAAAAGATTGAGGAATACTCATGTCAGCCAATAACCAAAGAAGCCATAATATCTCAGCAGTAGTATTGGCAAGCGCACAATATTTTGATTCGGTACTTGATCGGGATGCTAAGGTTTGTTTCTTGCTTCTCCACGATATAAGAGAATCTCCTAGAAAAATACAATAACCGGTAGTAGAACGTCTATCAATGGGATCACATCCCCAATCGGCATCAGCATATGCTTTTAACATAACGAAGAATTCGCAAAACAACAACATAATGAGTAGAGCGAGGCGCAGCCATGAATTGACTAACTATGTGAACAACATAAGCAATATCAGAACGAGTAACTGTCAGTTAGATAAGACTACCTCAAGTGTCTGATTAAGAGTGGCATTAGGCAATAAAGTACCATCGGTAGGAGAAAATCGTACATTAGGCTTAAGAAGTGTGCTCTCAATTTTATTATCGCTAATACCTGCTTTTGATGATAAATCAGAAGCATACTTAACTTGAGATAAAGAAATTCCATTATCATATGTGAGAACTTCGATGCTCAAGAAATATTTGAGAGACCCCAAATCCTTCATCTCAAAATTAGTACTAAAAATTTCTTTAACCTCTGAAATACCAGCAGTATCATCACCAGTAATAATCATATCATCCACATAAAGAATCAAAAGAACGATACCTTGTGTTGTCTTGCATACAAAAAGAGCAGTATCATGTGGGCTAGAAGAGAATTCCAATTTGCTCAATGTTGAACTAAACTTTGCATAGCAAGCTCGTGGAGCTTGTTTCAAACCATATAATGCACGGCGTAGGCGACATACTTTATTTGGAGGACAATTGTATCCTGGTGGAGGCTTCATATAAACCTCTTCCTTCAAATCTCCATTAAGAAAAGCATTTTTAACATCCATTTGAGAAAATCCCCACCATTTAGCTGCTGCAATAGAAAGAAGGGAACGGACAGAGGTAACCCGAGCTACTGGAGCGAAGGTTTCCTCATAATCAATTTCATACTCTTGGGTGAATCCTCGAGCAACTAATCGAGCCTTGTATCTTTCAATAGAGCCATCAGATCGTGTCTTGATCTTGTAGATCCATTTGCAACCAACAAGAGTTTTATCAAAATGAGGGTCAACTAAGTCCCAAGTAAGGGTTTTTTCCAAGGCCTGCAACTCTTCTTTCCTAGCTTGCTGCCAACAAGGATCACTAGATGTCTCTTTTATGTACCAGGCTCATGTATATTAAACATGGTACAATAACATTGATAATCACGAAGATAACCAGGAGGATTTTTTTCTCTTTCTCGATGTGTAGATGAAGTGTTATCAGGAAGAAGAGAAGATGAGGGTGCCTCAGGATCAACATTCATATCAAGTGTGGAACTATCAATTGGAGATTGACCATGAGAATTGAATGTTGCACTATTTTCATAAACTGGACCATCAGATGGGCCTGCATCAAAGGAAATGGTTAAACCGTGGGGTGCAATGTCTAACTCACTAGATGAACCTGCATTAAGATCACTTTGAAAAAGCTCAACAGAAGGATCAGAAAAGAATGACACTTCGCTGGATGGAATAGACTCAAACTTTGACAACGAGGAAAATTTAATATGTTTCCAAAAAATAACATGCCGAGAAATACGAATACGATTTGACACAGGATCCCAACAATGGTAACCTTTATGTTTTATCCCATATACCAGAAAGAAAGAAACTCGAGCACGAGGTTCTAATTTTGTGTATTCATGTTGTTGAAGAAGAACAAAACAAGCAGAACCAAATACTTTAACTAATGTGTAGTCAGGATCTACCTTATAATGACGTTCATAAGGAGACATGTTTCCAAGAACAGAAGATGGGAGTCTATTGATAGTAAACACTGCAGTAAGAGCTGCTTCACCCCCAAAAGCGCTCAGGGCAAGATGAATAAATAATCATGGCCCGAATAGAATCAAGAATATGCCTATGCTTACGTTATGCTCATCCATTTTGTTGGGAGGTACCGAGACAAGAGAATTCGAAAAGTGTACCATTTACAGACAAGAAATTCAAAAGTTTAGAATCACAATATTCCATAGCATTATCACGTCGAAAAACTTTGATAATTTTACCAAATTGAGTTTTAACCATATTGGCAAAATTAATATAAATTTGAGGTAATTCTGAACGATTTTTCATAAGATATATCCATGTGAATCGGAAAAAATCATCGATAAAAATGACAAAGTATCGTGATCCAATCATGCTTGGTACAGGGGAATGTCCCCAAACATCAGAATGGATTAAATCAAAAGGAGACTTTGAAATAGAATTATTAAAAGGTAAAGCAGGTTGTTTGGCCTGTTTACATGCAATACAATCCAAACCTTTTTAATTAACATGACCTAACAACCCACTAGAAACTAAAGGACAAAGTTTACTCAAAGAACAATGATAAAAACGTTGATGCCATAATGACAAATGAACAATAGAAGAAACAACACATAATCGAGACATAGGAGATGATTGGGGAATATGAAGACTAGTGAGTTCAAACATACGTCCAACTTTACGGCCTTTCCTAATGATTTGCCCCGTCTGAGGGTCCTGCACTTGACAACCACGAGAAGAAAAATTTACATCATATCCCAAATCACATAATTATCCAACAGAGATAAGATTAAAATGGCAATTGTATTAGTTATTTAGATTATAGTTAGTCGGTTGTAATAAGTTACTATATTTCATGTGGCTCGTTGGGATTATGCCACATGGCTTAATCAAGAGGTTTTTACGTTTAGGACTACTAATCCTAATTAGTATAAATAAACGGTTTTTTTCGTTAAGATTGTAAAGAAATAGGTGTAGGAAGTTACGATGGCGGTAGAACAAGAAATTGAAGAAGGAGAAATATGTGATGACTCTCACATAGACATTGATGCGAAGATTCAAAGTGTTTTGGGCGATTATATGAAAGATTTTGAAGGAGATGTTTCTGCTGAGAACTTGGGGTCAAAATTTGGTGTTTATGGTTCCTTTTTGTAACCAATGACTCCACAGATATCTCTAAAACTTCCTTCCCCTACCCGTATTTCTTCTCACAAACCGATTAGTATTAGGATTAGGCTTGGTTCTGGTAATACTGCTGCCCCGAAGAGTAGTAATTTACACACTGCTTCTGATAACACACACTGCCCGGAATTGATGGAGTCACCAGTTGCTCCATTCATTATTGAAGGAGATAGGATTCGTTGTTCTAAATGTCGGAAGAGGAGGCTTCTGCCGCATGGTACAAAACCCGATCAACTCTCTCAGAGTTGGCTCTGCACCATGTTAGACTGGCTTCCAGGCATGAACTGTTGTGACATTAGTGAAGACGATACGACAACAGCTCTACGTGCCCTGTACCGAAGTCTCATCCAAACTAACTTTCAAAATGGTGCTGGTAAGGGTTCAATTGATGTAAAAGCACATAACGTGTGGGGTTCCAACCCCATTTCCCATTGGTAAAAGTCCCACTTTGTTGAAAATTGGTGCAAATCTCTACAACCATAAGATTACCATTTTTTTCAAACTAAATCTCACCAAGAAACCTACCAAAGTTTGAAAAAATGGTTCGTTCATGATGTCACTGATGACATCGTAGGTGAAATTTTTTTCTATAAATATAGCAACCTTGCTCATTTGTAAGAACACACCAAAATAGAGAGAAAAATCATTTTGAGAGCAAAGTGAGGTATACCATAGACTATACAAGAAAACAGTCTGTGAAGAAAAATAGAGTGTGAGCGATATTTTTAGTAAGGTGGTAAATCAAAAGAGTATTATTCCTTTTGAGTGTGTAGTAGTCACTTTGAGTGTTGTACTCGTGACTACACAGTGTAAAAATTCCTTGTTATAGTAATATCAGTTGCTCCTCTTGGCCCGTGGTTTTTTCCCTTATTTAGAAGGGTTTTCACGTAAAATTCTTTGTGTCATTATTTTTCCATTTTATTTCCATTATTTTGATCATATATATTTTTGTGTCCATCAGCGTTTTTCCTAACAAACTGGTCTCAGAGGCAAGGTTATAACAGTCTGTGAAGAAAAATAGAGTGTGAGCGATATTTTTAGTAAGGTGGTAAATCAAAAGAGTATTATTCCTTTTGAGTGTGTAGTAGTCACTTTGAGTGTTGTACTCGTGACTACACAGTGTAAAAATTCCTTGCTATAGTAATATCAGTTGCTCCTCTTGGCCCGTGGTTTTTTCCCTTATTTAGAAGGGTTTTCACGTAAAATTCTTTGTGTCATTATTTTTCCATTTTATTTCCATTATTTTGATCATATATATTTTTGTGTCCATCAGCGTTTTTCCTAACAAACTGGTCTCAGAGGCAAGGTTATATCTGAGTATGCTCTGTGGTTGCAGCATAGTCTGAACTTCCACATCAGAAGAGATTTACTTTGGTTTGCAATAGCTATATTTTTGGGGGGAAACGATGGAAGCCAACACAAGTAGAATGGTTACTTTGAATGGTGTTAATTATGCCATTTGGAAGGGGAAAATAGAAGATTTGCTTTATGTTAAGAATTTTTATCAACCAGTCTTTACCACTGTAAAGCCTGAAAATAAAACAGACGAAGAGTGGAATCTGTTGCACAGAGTGGTTTGTGGATTCATAAGGCAATGGGTTGACGATAATGTGTTGAACCATATTTCTGGGGAGACACATGCTCGAACCCTATGGGAGCATCTTGAAAGTTTGTATGCTCGGAAGACTGGCTATAACAAAATGTTCTTAATAAAGCAAATGTTGAGTTTAAAGTATCATGATGGTTCTCCGATGACAGATCATCTGAATAATTTTCAGGAGATCATGAACCAATTATCTGCTATGGGCATCAAGTTTGATGAAGAAATTCAAGGCTTGCTTCTACTTGGTTCCCTACCAGACTCTTGAGAAACATTTAGAACTTCATTGTCAAATTATGCTCCGGATGGTGTGATCTTTATGGATTCTGCCAAGAGTAGTGTCTTGAACGAAGAGATGAGAAGAAAATCTCAAAGTTCTTCTTCGTCGGATGTCCTAATAACTGGCTCCAGGGGGAGAAACAAAACTCGTGGTTCTCAAAATAGAGAACATAACAGGAGCAAATCTAGAGGCAAACTTAATGATATTGAGTGCTATCATTATGGCATGAAAGGGCACACAAAAAAAAATTGTCGGAAGTTGAAGAGGGAGAACAAAGACAAAGAGGAAAATAAAGAAGATGGCAATGAAAATTGCCTAGCCACCGTCACCATCGAAGATCTTGTTACCGTCCTTGATGCGGATCTAATAAATATTGCTTGTGATGAGTTAAGCTGGGTTGTGGATACTGGTGCCGCATCTCACGTGACATCAAGGAAGGATTTTTTCTCTTCCTATACTCCTGGTGATTTTGGAACCTTGAGTATGGGTAATGAGGCTGTATCAAAGGTGGTTGGTATTGGTACAATTTGTTTGGAAACTAGTGTTGGAACTAAACTAGTTTTGAACAATGTAAAACAGCACCTGATGTTTCCTTTAAGTCACATCAGTGAGAAAGGACTTAATGTTCTAGCCAAGAAGAAATTATTGTCAGATTTCCAAAGTGCTAAATTAGAAAAGTGTGAGCACTGCTTGGCTGGAAAACAAAATAGAGTTTCCTTTAAGTCTAACCCTCCTTCAAGGAAGACAAAGTTGCTTTGAGTTGGTGCACTCTGATTTATGCAGTCCAATGAGGACAAGGATATTGGGTGGTGCACTCTACTTAGTCACCTTTATTCATGATTGCTCGAGAAAACTTTGGGTCTATGTCTTGAAGACTAAAGACCAAGTGTTGGGTGTCTTTAAGCAGTTTCAGGCTTCAGTTGAAAGAGAAACTGGAAAGAAACTGAAATGTATTCGTACTGACAACGGTGGTGAATATTGTGGACCGTTTGATGAATATTGCAAGCATCAAGGTATTAGCACCAGAAGACTCCTCCTAAGACTCCTCAGCTTAATGGTTTGGCTGAGAGAATGAGTTAGATGTTTGCTTTCTGAAGCAAAGTTACCGAACTCATTTTGGGGTGAGGCTTTATTGACCGCTACACATGTTATTAATATGTCTCCTACTGTTGCTTTGCAAAGTGATGTTCCAAATAGAGTTTGGTATGGAAAGGATGTTTCCTATGACCATTTGAGGGTATTTGGTTGCAAAGCTTTTGTACATGTGCCAAAAGATGAGAGGTCAAAGTTAGATGTCAAGACAAGGCAGTGCATCTTCATTGGATATGGCCTTGATGAATTTGGTTACAGGCTATATGATCCAATTGAGAAGAAACTTGTGAGAAGCCATGATATTGTTTTCATGGAGAATCAAACAATTGAAGATATTGACAAAGCGGAGAAGCTAGAATCTTCAAGTTTTGATGGCATAGTTTATCTTGATAAAGTTCCTCACACAAGTGTGCATGATATTGTTGGGCTTGATGATCATGGTGACGCCCAGAATCATGTCTCGAATCAACACGTTTTTGTTGATGACAATAATGATGTTGTTATTGATGATCTTTCTGCTTAAGAAGTTGTGGACGAATCAAATGTCCCGCTTAAGAGGTCCACAAGACAGCGGGTTCCTTCCTCTCGTTATTCACCCAATGAGTATGTGCTACTCACTGACGGGGGAGAACCTAAATGTTATGAGGAGGCTATAGAAGATGAGCACAAGGATCAATTGATTGAAGCCATGCAAGATGAGATGAAGTCTCTGCATGAGAACCACACTTATGAGTTGGTGAAATTGCCTAAAGGCATGAGAGCTTTGAAGAACAAGTGGGTGTTCAAAGTTAAAGTTGAAGAACACAACTTGAAGCCCAGATACAAAGCTAGATTGGTTGTTAAGGGATTTGGTAAAAGGAATGGTATTGACTTTGACGAAATATTTTCTCCTGTCGTGAAAATGTCCTCCATACGTACAGTTCTAGGTTTGGCTGCTAGTCTTAATTTAGAGATTGAGCAGATGGATGTAAAGACGGCTTTCCTTCACGGTGACCTAGAAGAAGAGATTTATATGGAACAACCTCGGGGCTTCAAAGTAAATGGTAAAGAAAATTTTGTGTGCAAACTCAGGAAGAGTCTATATGGCCTAAAGCAAGCTCCTATACAGTGGTACAAGAAGTTTGAATCTGTTATGGGGGAGCAAGGCTATAAGAAGACTTCTTCATATCATTGCGTATTTGTACAAAAATTTTCTGATGATGATTTTATCATCCTCTTGCTGTATGTGGATGATATGTTAATTGTGGGCAGGAATACTTCCAAGATTGACGAGTTGAAGAAAGAGTTGAGTAAGTCTTTTTCTATGAAAGACTTAGGTCATGCCAAGCAAATTTTGGGCATGAGAATCACTCATCTTAGAGATGAAAGGAAGATTCACTTGTCTCAGAAGAAGTACATTGAACATGTACTGGAGCGCTTCAATATGAAGAATGCTAAGCCTGTTAGCACACCTCTTGCTGGTCATATCAAGTTAAGCAAGAAGATGTGTCCTACAGCTAGGGAAGAAAAAGAGAGCATGGCCAAAGTTCCATATTCCTCCGTAGTCGGAACTCAAATGTATGCAATGGTATGCACTAGACCTGATAATGCTCACGCAGTTGGTGTTGTCAGCAGATTTCTAGACAATCCCAGAAAAGAACATTGGAAACCTGTGAAATGGATACTCAGGTATCTTAGAGGAAGCTCAGATGAATGCTTGTGTTTTGGAGCATCAAATCCAATCCTGAAGGGCTATACAGATGCTGATATGGCAGGTGACCTTGATAACAGAAAATCCACTACTGGATATTTGTTTACTTTTTCAGGGGGAGCTATATCATGGCAGTCGAAGTTGCAGAAGTGTGTTGCACTATCTACAACTGAAGCTGAGTATATTGCGGCTACTGAAGCCGGCAAGGAGATGATATAGCTCAAGCGATTTCTTCAAGAACTTAGATTGCAACAGATGGAGTATGTTGTCTATTGTGACAGCCAGAGTGCAATAGACTTGAGCAAGAACTCCATGTACCATGCAAGAACAAAACACATTGACGTCAGATATCATTGGATTCGTGAGCAAGTGGAGAGTGAATCATTTCACGTCAAAAAGATCCACACAAGTGAAAATCCTGCAGATATGCTGACCAAGACAATACCGAAAGACAAGTTCGAGTTATGCAAAGAACTTGTGGGTTTGAGCTCTCTCTAAAGAGGATGAAGATACCTCTTTCCGGTGAATGGGTCTGGAGGGGGAGATTTGTGGGGTTCCAGCCCCATTTCCCATTGGTAAAAGTTCCACTTTGTTGAAAATTGGTGCAAATCTCTACAACCATAAGATCACCATTTTTTTCAAACTAAATCTCACTAAGAATCCTACCAAAGTTTGAAAAAATGGTTCTTTCATGATGTCACTGATGACATCGTAGGTGAATTTTTTTTCTATAAATATAGCAACCTTGCTCATTTGTATAACACACCAAAATAGAGAGAGAAATCATTTTGAGAGCAAAGTGAGGTATACCATAGACTATACAAGAAAATAGTCTGTGAAGAAAAATAGAATGTGAGCGATATTTTTAGTAAGGTGGTAAATCAAAAGAGTGTTATTTCTTTTGAGTGTGTAGTAGTCACTTTGAGTGTTGTGCTCGTGACTACACAGTGTAAAAATTCCTTGCTATAGTAATATCAGTTGCTCCTCTTGGCCCGTGATTTTTTCCCTTATTTAGAAGGGTTTCCACGTAAAATTCTTTGTGTCATTATTTTCCCATTTTATTTCCATTATTTTGATTATATATATTTTTGTGTCCGTCCGTATGTTTCCCAACATAACGCAATGGAAGTTTCGGTAAAGAAAAGAAAATCGAGGGAACCTGACTTGGGTGAAAGTGATGCCAATGCTTTTGAGAAGAAATTCAAAAAACAGAAGAAGTCGAAGGTGATTCAGACTGAAAAACAAAAGTCCAGTACAGGCAAGGGTGAAGGGAAATCGAGAACGAGAGATACAGGAATCAAGGATTCTGCTCCTATAGAGAGAGAACACCAAACGAACAAGTATGGAGTAAAGCATGAGTCTGAAGCAGAATGTGGCATGATCCGCAAGCCGGTTAACAAGAAGGCCATTGGATATGGGAAGGTTGCGAGGGCCTACATTGCAAAGTGGTGAAGTGGCATGTTGTTGCTAACAAGAGATGTATACTGTTTCAATTATTAGTAATAGGTTTCTTCTGTTGCGAACAGTGAAATATAAGGCACAGTTTTGGTAGTGGAGTCATTAGTTTTTTTTTCTTGTCGTCTCTTAAATTTGTTTATATGTTGAAAGTATATAAGTGACTAATTCTGCTTCACAAGTTTACTTTATGTACTTTGAAGATTACTTGAGGCTTCTAATCCCAATTGCATACTCTTAGCTAAATATCCAACTTCTAAGTCTTTCAATGCTATTTATCTAAATCTATTTTGGTGTTAAGGGTTGGATCTCGAGCCACAAATTCCTTTGTAATAATTTAACAAACAAAAAATAGATCCCGAGGAGTATAAAATGACTTATATAGTTATTTGGCTAATGTGAGGGATGGATCTAATTTTGTTACTCTTTTTCGATGCTAACTTTACATTCCCCTGCTTAAAGAAATCAGTATTTTGTATCTATCTTGTTACACCTTGTAAAGACTATCCACGGATGATAAGAAGAAATTATTCAGTTTCATTAGTGAATTTTTCCGAAAGTAGATCTTAATGTCTTGTTCCCAATTTTTTCGGGTTTTACGGCCTTACCGTCATTGACCTGAAGGTTTTAGGCATGATATTGTGAGTTGTGACCCTCCCTTTGAGCCACTAGGCTGTTCATTCATGTTCTTCCTATTTCAATTTGTTTGCATCCGATCCTTCTCATGTCTGTTGTAGGATTAGTTTTGTTCATTTTCTCAAAGAAATATTGTGGGTGTGTGGAACACAGTTACAATGTTGAGTGAGTCTATGAATCTCAAGTTTCAAGAAACTGATAACTAGAGCTATGAAGGGCGTTCTTCATCTTCAGAAGTGGCATCTGTGTTTTTGGAACTTATGCATAGTTACGTCTTCAAAATTTAATGTATCCTATTCTTCATGGAAGGATGTGATCCAATCTATAAAGATGCAATCATTTGTTCATTTTCTATAAAATTAATTTAATAAAATACACATTTAATTTTAAAAAAATAAAAGTGATGTCAAATCAATCGAAGCCAAGTAATATAAAACGCAAAAATACTTGGAATTTTCACTTGTGTAAAAGTCAACAACAACTCAAACCTCATTCTACAAAATATGATATTATATAACACAAACATATTCAATCTCATTATGCAGTAATAATAAGGTAAATAAAATGACTAAAATTCACAAAAAAAAAGTGTCTCTTATTTGGTCTTAGAACAGTCAACATGTGGACTAATCTTGAAAGGAACATTGACCTTACATATCCCAGGGAGTTTAGCAGCACGGCTGACTGGAACTGCGGTAGAGCTAGAAACAACGCTCTTTATGCATTTGCAAGCGCTCTGGCGGTCAGCTGTTGTACGTGCAGTGTTGAGGAGAGATTTAATCCCACTACAACACTCTGATGGTACACTTAATCCACCACCTAACACGTAACCAAGACATGGTTCGAGAGTAGTATACACCGTGTTGCATGTAAGAGTTGCATCCTCATAAGTCGTGGCCGTAATTGTAGCCATGGCCACCGCGATGCAAATGAGAAGCAAAAAGTTCAGCATTATTGTGGAAATGGCAATTGATTTTTGATTTCTTTGTCAATGTATATAGATATACATATATGAACCAAAGGCATATCAAGACACCAACGGTATGATAATGCACAAGTCAAGTTGGGCCATATCAAGACATCAAAGGTATTCGGCCCACACCACCACTACAAATGGAGTCAAACATGTGAAGTACGAAAGTAGTTGATATATTAGTAGGTTTCATATTAGAATGTTTGATTTCATAAAAACTTGTTTATTCCACATTTTCATGAGGTGAACTCAAATTGAGATTCAGCTCATAATCTAGAATTCCTAGGGCGTCAAAATGAGCTTAAATATAAGTAACCGCTCAATATATTCAATATTTTATTGGTTTGGCTCAAGATAATTTGAAGGGAAAATTTCATAAATAGCTAAGACATGAAATATAATAGACCTCCTTAGCTAGAGTTTGTCGATTTACGTAGTATTTCGAGAGCAGAATAAAGTGGCGGACATGCTTAGCAAGGAAGGTCTCAAGTGCAGTGCTTTTGGAGATCCAACATTTTTGATAGTTCCTCCAATGTTTGCCAATAGCGCAGTATGGACAGACATTTCAGGAACTATGTATTCAAGGAAATTAAATTTTTGTAACAATTATTTAAAGTATAAAGTACAAAAATTCCATACATCATATCTTGGATGTTTCCCCAATTACAAAAATTTTAGAGTTTTCATTGCTCTCGATATGACCGATACATTGCAAATGATACATTACTTATGGGAGGGATGTATCCGAGGGGGATAGGGATCCAAGAGGGGATATGATGTATTCGAGGGGATTTTTGTAACATTTTTAAATGATAGGAAATTTTAGAGATTATGATGTAGCAAACCTAATACTCCTTAGTTTATAATATAACTAGACTTTTAACCAAAAAAGACCTCCCTCCACTCATTCAGACCATTCACCTTCGCTTATTACTCTGTTTTAGGATTACAGGAACAAGGCACCCAAATTAGGGCTGCCTATCGATCGATTCGGTTCGATTTTGAAGTTTATCGGTTTGACTTGTTGGTTATCGGTTTGTAGAGATGCTAAACCGTTAAAGACCCATTAAGATATTGACTTATCGATTATTGGTTTATCAGTTATTGATCGTTATCGGTTTAACCGTTAAGATTTGACACAAAAAAAAAGTCATTTAAAATCACTTAGAAACAAGGAGACAAACCAAATGAACCATGCACATGAGTTCACAAATTACATCTTGCTAAAAAGAAACCACTTTTACATTGTAGAATATCCAAGAGTTTGAGACAACCAAAAATAAAGTAGGAAACTAAATTCTAAATCAAGGACTTTATATACAAAATGATAAAAATATAATTATTTAATTTACTATCGGGTTATCGGTTAACCCGTTAAGAAAAAATCTCAAACCGTTAAGAACCGGTAACCCGATAATAAAAAAAATCAAAACCGCTAAACCAATAACCCATTACTGATAAACTAATAAATTTTTTTCGGTTCGAGTTAACGATTTCGGTTCAGTTTTGAACAACCCTAACCCAAACCCTTCAAATATGATAAGACGTGTTGTACTCGATATTTAAAATTTATTGATATTGTCCAGAATAGTTAGACGGAAAATTTTATCCTAGATAGAGCGACGAAAGAGTTCTATCAAGTAATTATGTACTGGAATAGACACATGTTTGGAAATATTTAAGAAGAGGATACTTGCAAGTCTTGAAGGTATTCAATTTTCTAACAATTATCCCTTCAGTGAGTTCCTACATAACTTAGAGACGGACCTCAACGAAATTCTAAGACTAGATGAGGACTATTCAAAAATGAAGTTGAGGATTAACTTGGTTACTAAAGGAAATGTGAATACTAAATTTTCTTTATCTAAGGACTGTTAGTAATTAATTTACCATGAATAAGATAATTACAAACATTTTCGCCAATTGAATCAAGCCTATTCATAAGTGCATTATACATGATTTTCTTTATCTAAGGATTGTTAGTAATTAATTTACCACTCAACTCTTTATGATTTTTTTCAAATAATAATTGAAATAAGAAACAAATCTGTAGAATAGATATACCAAGTAGTACAACAATTCTAAATCATAAAGTTAAAAGATATATCAAAATTTCCCCCCCAAAATCTATATTTTAAGAACTCTTAATGATCGTTGATTGAACATATATGGTAATTTAACGGACTAGGCTGGACAAAATGTGTATGATACATCCAAATAATGTGATAATTTTTTTTTATAGCTAATAAGTCTCTTGATTAATAGAAATACTTTACATAGAAACAAAGTCCTAAAATATCAATTTCATGATATCAATTAGATGCAAACACTATTTAAGCATATTTTCATAAGAAAATAAGTCGGAAATAAATATTAAAATTGTGATACTGATTTAGTGTCAAAACTATCGTGTTATTAATTTCTTCTGCTTTACCATAATCATTTATGTTATTGTTTATTTGTTATAACTGTGTTATATTATTATGCTCATATATATTATAGTTCATTTTTTGTTTACCTCATTTCTTAAAATGTGTCTTTGGTATCAATACCAATATAATTGACTTGTAATATCAATTACGAAATTTTGTTCACTACTTAATTTTGCTCCTTAATTATTACTAATAGTGTGTTGGCGAGTTATCATGTTTCTCTTTTAAGTACAGTTTTTGTTTTCCCCAATATGAGTTACGTTTCTCAATTGGGGACATACCAAATTTCTAGCAAGTTAAGATTGTGCCCAATGTATGCAAAATGTCTCTGTATGCTGAACTGTAAGCAGTTAAAGAACACAAGATTTTCTGTGAAAAACTTTCTAGCTCAAGGAAATAAAATCACGACCTACGGTGTGTATGATTTCAGCAATCAAATTTCACTAAATTCAAGAGCAGTTTCGGATTACAAAGAATAATAAGGAAAGTCTCCGAGAAGATCAATTTTCTTCTTGTAACAAACCTCACAACTTCAATTACTCAATCACTTCATTTTAGGATTTATCATAATTCAATAATAACCCTAGAACAATATCAATTACATCAGAAAGAAAACACTACTCACTAGTTCTTTTTTCTTCTGCATTGCTTTGCTGAAATTTCATTCTCCTGATTGTGCAAAATAGCCGCCTTACATGTTGATTTTGATCTTGCTAATTAGATTTCCATAATTAGAATCCTCAAAGGACTCTGTGTTATAATGTTGAACTTGGTTCTTCAATATCTTTGTTTATCATCAAAATATCATACTTCTGAATTTGTGCATTCCATCAATCCTATGCCCCATTCTTCCATTTCCAATTCTAAATACCCCTTTCAATCCTCAATGATAACATGCACTGCTTCTAGCTAAATAGTTTTGAGGAGCTTAAAGCCTTAAACTAAGACTGAAGTTTACCTACTTTGGGTTTCACTTAGACAAGCAATTTGTTTTCTAATTCAACCAGACCAGCCATCTTCATTGAAAAATAAAAGGAGACTATACAACTAGGAAAAGGGGAGCATACTGCTAGCAGAGGCAGACCCACACCTTTAGGGGGATGCACGTGCACCCTTTAACTTCGAAAAAAAATCATGTGTATATATGTATATATATTTTGAAAAACTGGCAAAAACTAAGATATAGTGAATAGTGAGTGCCCTTGTGCAGCTGGTATAAGCTAGAGAAACCACCGTGATACCAGGGTTTGAGTCCAGCTAAAGCCCCTTTTCATTGCTTTTATTTTAAGTTTAGCATAGAGCTCATATTTGAGCTAAGGTAATATTGGCGCACCCAAAATTTTCAAATTTTGGGTTCGCCTCTGATTGCTAGACCCTTTCATCATGTTTAAGAGTTTGGCATTTCAAACTCTGTACCATTTGAACTGTTTAGTCAAAAGATTAAAAAGAAAAAAAAAGAGTTCTAGTAACCAATCTATGAGGCTTTCATTTGTCTAATTCTGAAGGATCCCATTTATCCAATTGTATTATACCTCTCAATTGCCTTGGCAGAGTTACAAACTTGGTGGTTGTGGAGTATGACTAACAACAACTAATTTATCTGCAACTTTGTCTGCTTTGCTGAATAATCACTTTTTCATCAATTATTTCATTATCTTCTCCGCAAGCAATTGGATTGGAGGATTGAGTTGCCAACCTTATAATTTTCGGTTGGTGTTATAAAGAAACAAAAAAGGAATTCCAAAGGTACGAGTAACAACAACTGCAGAGTAAGCACTCAAAGAGTGCTAATGTATGCATATGTGTAGGTATATATACACAAACACGCACACCACTCGGAGATTCAAACATACATAACAAAGCCCAAAATTGGTAGCACATACCTCAAATGCAAAGAATAGTACATCTTTTAAAAAAAACAAGACCATTGACAAACCACAAAACTGCTGAAACTCCAACACATCTAGGCCTGCACAAAGTTGAACAGTGCTATATGTTTCCATTTTCTCCCTTAAATTAGTGTACAACACATCTCCCACATATCACTAAAAAGCTTAATCTTTACAGACAAATCTCAACAACACTCACACACAAATAGTAACTTGTGTTAACATAGCATCAAATTCAACAGCATAGGCTCAAAAGCGGAAGCAAATAATACTCAATCCAATATCTAATAAAGTAAATGATAATGAAATGTCTACCTGTGCTACTTCGGTGCAATACTCTGCAAAAAGTTAGGGATTTTGCTACGAGCAAACGCCCCAATGAGCCTTTGATAACTAGATCTTCCATTATCCTGTCACAGATGACTCTCGTCCTGCCACATTAAAGGAGAAAAAGTTGAATTTATTAGATTTAGAGAAAGTAGCGGAAGGATCGTTCCATACAAGGGCGAAAGTCATCTGCGACAGAACTACCGGAAGATCTGAACATCAAAGGCGTCGGAGCGATTCGGAGAGAACTGAAAGTCGCCGGAACTCCAATGAGAAGTTGTAGGGTTAGTAAAGACATTTAGAAGAGCACTCACTACTCAAACAAAAGGTCTATCAACCAACGGGAGACTTCCGAAAAGAAGAAAAAAAAAACGCGCTTTTACTGAATAAAGGGAAAAAGAAAAAGCTTCCTTCTCTCTTTTTCTTTTTGAAAATCCAACTCATCACTACCAGCGTTGCGGGCATCATTGGGCCCAACTCACTTTTTTAAAAGAGGAATTTTCGTAAATAGTCACTAAAATAATTTTAATTAGACTTCATTGCTATAGTTTGTTAATTACGATTCATAGCTACATGTTAGAGGGAGGAGAGAGGCAAGCGAGAGAGGGCAGAGAGTGAAGAGAGACGAATTGTATATGTATATTTGTCAAATAATTGTATATATGTAACTGATATACATATGTATTTGTATATCTGACGAGCGAGATTGAGAGAGGGAGAAGAGATACAAGCGATAAAGGGCAAAGAGTGGAGAGAGACGAATTGAATTTGTATATCTGTCATATAATTGTATATATATGTATAAGCGAGGAAAGAGGCGAGAGAGAGGAAGAGAGGGGAGAGGCGCACTTAATTACATCTAAAATTAAGCTGCGAGCAGTAATTAATCCAAGCCATAGCTATCTTAGCTAATTAACTAATATATATTTGCTTATCCGCGTAATTTTTTCTTTTTAAAAATAATTTATTTTTAAATTTAAATTCTAATTTAAAATGCTAACATAAATGAATTAGTGGATTTATTCGGGCCAGATTAAAAAGTCTTGTTCTTAAACAAGGTCCAAAATTCATAACACATTTTTATTAAATTACGAATTGAATTAGATCAGCCCAACGGGCCTAGCCAATATTGAAGGCCTTAAATTTAGGAAAAACTAAGTAAATAAAAAATAATTACAAACATATACCCCTTTACATTCATACCCCACTAAATAATTACACTATATACCCCCAACTAATTTCACATGACTGATACTAAATCAGTATCATATACTGTATTGGTATCATTAAGGTTGATAATTTTCGGTTAACTGATACTAAATCAGTATCATATATTGTATTGATTTCATTAAGGCTGATAATTTCATTTAATTGATACTAAATCAGTATATATATACTGTAATGGTATCATTAAGGTTTCTTGTTAAGAAATTACGCATTAGTCAATGATACTATAAGAGTAAATATATACTGTGATGGTATCATCAGGGTTTCTTGTTCAAGAAACCTTAATGATACCATTAGATACTGATTTACCATCAGTTAAGCGAAAATTATCAGTCTTAATGATACCAATACAGTATATGATACTGATTTAGTATCAATTAAGCAAAAATTATCAGTTTTAATGAACGAGGGGTATGAGCTGTAATTATTTATGAGAGAATGAGTATTTCTTGAATTACTTTGAATTTGAGTATGAACATGTAATTATTTTGAGTTTTATGGCCCATTTATATAATTTTTCCTTAAATTTATCATCGAGCTCATTTTCTTTATTCTATGAAATTTCATCCAGATACTTTTCCTTGATCAAAATCTACGTTTATAAATCTTTTAATTGTTGACTGAACATATGTGACAATTTAAGGATGGAGTAGGTCAAAATGTGTATGACACATCTGAATAAAGAGAGTGAACAGAGTACTTCTGCCTGTTCTTTTAGATTACTTTTCTTAATTGAGGACCTTCCAAATTTCTAGCAAGTTAACGACAAATAAAATTTTATTGCTAAATAATAAAAAATTTATGCTAATCTCATTTAGCTATACATTAGCGATGGATTAACTGGAAATTACTGATAAATTCCATAGCTAATTCTATTTTTTCTAATAGTGAATTTTCATCTAACTAGGGTTGATTAATTCGGTGAAATCTTAACAACATCGGAATGACAATTAGTTGATTAATTTCCTTTCGTACGTGTCGTTCCAATTTTATAAAATGTAAGGCACAAAAGTGATGGGAATTTTAACAATGATGAGTAGGGCAAAAGGTGAAATGAAATATCAATTTCTGATCCATACATTTTGATGAAGTTGGAATAAAGATAACATGAACACATAAACATAGTCTCAAAAATATATATAAGATGAATCGAATAACTCGAAACACGTACGTACTATTGAAATATTAAAATGGTAGTATAGCACAACTCATGTCATAAACAAGTGGAGAGCCGATATATCATTAATCATTTGGACATTATATCGATAGTATAACATTAATACATCGATCCTCTTATAACATTTGAGCTTCTACTGCCTAGATCATAATGAGTATCAGAACCTAGAGATAAGTAAATCAAGAATTTGGACATAATTAAGTGTATTTTTGTCTACGAAGAAGAAGGAATTAAGCAATTCATGAAAGAGATAGTACCAATTACTCGTGAGAGGAATTCAGTTCCTGTATGTTGATTTGTAAGCAGTAACGTAGAGAACACAATATTTTTCGTGGAAAACTTCCTTGCTCAAGGAAATAAAAACCACGACCTACGATGGGTAGCATTTCAGCAATCAAATTTCATTAAATCTAAGAGCGATTTCAAATTACAAAGGATAATAAAAAAGAAAGTCTCTCTCCAAGAAGATCAACTTTCTTCTTGTTACAAACCTCACAATTTCAAGGATAATCAAAAGGAAAATCTCCAAGAAGATCAACTTTCTTCTTGTTACAAACCTCACAACTTCAATTACTCAATCATTTCAATTTAGGATTTATCATAATTCAATAATAACCCTTAGAACAATATCAATTACATCAGAAAGAATCTTCCGTAATTAGAATCTTCACACGTCCTCAGTATCTTTTGTTCATTCCATCAATTCAAAATACCAAACTTAAATACTGCATGTTCAAATCATTTCCTTTTTATTTCCTCTGAGATAAGGAAAAAAGGCACAACCCCTGTAAAAAAAAAATGTTCCATAAATAAATCAATTATAAAACATCATTTTATTCAACACAAGTGCAACATTTGAAGTTGTAACAAAATTACTTGAATCTGCAGAAATCGAATGTTGGTTTAATTCCTTGAACAACAAAAATTCCATCTTCATTTCTGTCGCAGATGACTTTCGCATATTTCACTAAGTGAATTGGAAGAAAGTAATTTCCTGTATAAACACCACTAAATCATTAACATAGTAGACGACACAAATTCATCATCAAGAATCGTAGCGTCTCCATGGATGAAATTCTTGGAATTCACTTCCTTCCATCCACCTTCAGCTTCAATTCTAATTATGCTTTGAAATTTGTCGGGTCGAGCTGGAGGAACCCAAACTCTAATTTCAATATCATCGTTGCACCTGTTTTCTATAACTGTGAGTTTAGCTCCCATTAATATTTAAGTAATTTGCGTTATCAGTGCTCGTGTGCTAGTGTGTGTATTTAGTGCTTGTGTAATGGAGAGTGAAAACCTTCCTTAGTATTATATATATATATACAAAGTGTGTTCGATCGGTATGAAAAGTTAGAAAGTCAGTAAACTTTGAATAAGAAGAAAAGGAGCAGTGGGGGGAGGGGGCGTGGGGGGTGGGCGTGGGGGTGTTCTTGATATTGTTGACTGATTGTGTACTTGATTCAGTGTTGTTGTCACTTGTTCATGTGATTTGTTGCTCGCCACCTGCTACGTGCTATAGTTGATTTTTATACTATTACTTTATGCATATCAGTTTCTATTTTGAGTCGGCCGATGATATCTACTCAGTACATATTGCTTTGTACTGATCCCTACTTGTGTTTCCTTCGTTTTCCTTTTGTGGAGTGCAGCGAGTGTACCACCGACTTCGACTCGCCCTCAGCTCTAGTCCGTCTCCAGCACATCAGAATTCAGGGTGAGCTATTCCGTCTAGCTCGTGTTGGATTCTCTCTCGGTCATGGCATGATGTCCTTAGCTTTCGGACATACATTATCCTATTCATTTATTTGATATCTTAATACTCTTAGACTTGATATTTTGAGAATAGATGTCCTTGATGTGATGACTTTCAGGTTTTGGGGATAATATGAAATAAACTCTAAAGGTTTCTTTTACTGTTTATTTTAAGTTTGAGCTTCCGCATTATGGTTGTATTTTGTTGCTGAACAATTAATATAAGTTGGGGTTTGGATTCGTTGGTTCTCCCACCTAGGAGGTTAAGTGTGGGTGCCACTCATGACTCGTTTTGGGTCGTGACAATATTATAGTATTTTATTTTTTTCATGTCCTTTCTATGATTTTTCTTTTTTTTTTTGTATATTATATACTCCCTCCGTTTCAAAAAGAGTGGCCTACTTTGACTTGACACGGAGTTTAAGAAAATAAAGAAAACTTTTGAATTTTGTGGTCCTAAATTAAAGTTATGTCAAATGTACAAAATTGTCCTTTAATCTTGTGGCCTTAAACATGCCACGTGAAAAGTTAAAATTAAAATGTTACCAAAAAGGGAAAGAGGTCATTCTTTTTTAAACAGACTAAAAAGGAAAGAAGGTCATTCTTTTTTAAACGGAGGGAGTAATAAATATGTGAATTAACCATTCATTCATATTCTTTAACGTAAAATTTAATGTTCTTTATTTTTATCACTTCCACAACTTTTTATCCTCATAATTCCTAAAATAATTAATAATCATATTCATGACAATATTTAATATTTCATATTATAGTACTATAAATTGAGACATTGTAAGACATACTAAAAATGATCACATTATTGCCTTTAAGTTATGTTTCTGGTGCTTATTATATTCATGTTTTTGGTTGATTTGAAGAATAAGAGGAAGACTATTTGTATGGTGAACGGCTTGTGGGAATGGATGTTAACAAGAACTCGAAAGACGATTGTGCATTAATTTATACTTTTTTCGTCTATTTTTTAATGTTGCATTATTTATTTTTTCGTGCTTTCTCTTTATGATTACTCTTTATTATATATAAATTTTTTATTATCGTTTGATATCTTATCGTTTTTTATAGCTGCGTTGAACAAATTCTCTAATATAATAGAAAAAGGAAAAGGCGTTGTTTTACGTAATACACATGCAGAAGAAAAAGGAAAACGCGTTGTTTTCTACCTTCCTTTCTCTTTTGAGAACAAAATTTTCACTTTTATTCCGTTTTATTTTCCTTTTCCTTTCTCTTTTTGAGAACAAAATCTTCACTTTTATTCCGTTTTATTTTCAAAAACAGTCACGATGGTGACTTGCATGCATTTGGATATCGACCCCAATTAGAAAATTAAAGAAGCAAACAAGTACGTGCAGGAGAATTTAGACCGTGAAGTTTTAGGTTTTTAGAATCCACAATATTCTTTGTCTTTTGTTTCAAAAAATTACGAGGTCCTTTGATATATAGTCTTAATAAAAATAATGTATGAATTAGATTTGTGTATTATTAATATTTTTTAAAATTTATATATAAACTCTAATGTGTATTGCTAATACCTAGAAATTTATGATATTAGTAATGCAAAAGATTTTAATGCATGTATTAGCATAATCAAATATACAATATTTTTCACATTATTATGGAGGGTATATTTGTAAATAAATATATATATTTTTTTAAACTATGCAATGCCTGTTATTTTTGCTACACTAAGTCAAACACTACATAAGAAAGAATCTCAATGTAACTAATGCAAGTATAGCTAATATAAACATTTTTAATAATAGCATTACTAATACACCATACTCAACACTATTATTATACGTCCCATCAAACGACCACTAAATACTTCTACACTTGTTCCAATTTATCTACGACTGTCAAAATGGATTGATTCAGTCTACTTGAGTTAGTTCATGCAGATTTTAAAATATTTAACAGACTAGATTGGACTAACTCATCATTTTGACGAGCCATGAAACAATTAGTCCAATCTATCACTACAAGGGTTGCGGGCCTCATGGGGCAGCTCACTATTTAAAAAAAAAAAAGAACATATTTTTTTTAATTTAAATTTAAAATGCTACATATATGGATCAACGAATTTACTCAAGCTTAATTTAAAAATCTCGTTCTTAAGCAAGCTCTGAAATTCATAACACTTCTCCATTAAATTATGAGTTCAACTAGATCGGTTAAACGAGCCTAGCCCATAACGAGGCTCCAAATTTCATTTAGATACTGTTAGTTGATCAAGATCTCTATTTTAAGCCTTTATGATCGGTTAACTGAATATATGTGGCAACTTAAGGACTAAAGTTAGGAAAAAATGTGTAAGTTACATCTGAATAAAGAGAGTGAGGAAAATTATTTTTGATTTCAAAAAATAAAATAAGAATGAAATAATAGGCAGAAAATAAAGTTAGAAAAAAAAAACAAAAAAGGGCTTAAAGAGCATTCTTGTGTCGACCCCTCAAGATGTCATCTCAACGTTTTC
The DNA here is from genome assembly GCA_018342035.1 of Solanum appendiculatum. Taxonomy (NCBI): domain Eukaryota; kingdom Viridiplantae; phylum Streptophyta; class Magnoliopsida; order Solanales; family Solanaceae; genus Solanum; species Solanum appendiculatum. The sequence goes on from JAGDQO010000472.1 coordinate 887,994, forward strand.
ACAAAATCTCTTATTGTCTTTTTTTCTGTTAACGTGTGACATGTTATCCATCATGCATTCACTAACATCAGTTGACGAGCTTTAGTTTTCCTCTGCTAAATTCATTTTATAATCCAAAATTTCTTAACATATGTTATTAAGTGCTAGCTTATCCATGATTTTTAATTATATAAGTATGTATTTGAATATATAATGGACGATTATGAGGTTTTAATTTTGAAAGGAATTACAGTGATTCTGACTTGTGATGCTCAAGAAGTCCCACATCGGCAAAAACACAGGAGAGATGTTGGGTATATAAGTAAGCATGTCTTACTAACTAGTGAAGTGTTTTAAAGCCGTGCGGGCCTAGACCCAAAACAGACAATATCACTAGCGGGTAGCTAAATAACATAAATCATCAATCTTCGATCCATATAACTCGAAGCACGTACTTGAAAAATTAAAATGGTAGTACTATATATATAGCCCAATACATCATCTTATAACATTTGAGTTTCTATTCTCCGGATATTGATGTAGTATCAAGACCTGGAGAGATATGGAATAATTAGTGTTTTGATGATCCTCTTGTTTGCTTCCACACAATTAAAATAAAGCTTCTACACTTAGCACCAATTTCTAGTAAAAAGAAAATTTTGTTTATATCATACAAATTGAGATAAAAAGATAATAAAGCTTCTACACTTAGCACCAATTTCTAGTAAAAAGAAAATTTTGTTTATATCATACAAATTGAGATAAAAAGATAATATATATAACTAGTACTACATATTATATATATAAACACAGTATTATGAAGAAGAAGAAGAAGTAGTTGAGAATACAAAATTAAATATTGAAGCTTCAAATCATCTCCTTTTTGTTTCCTCTGAGATAGGGAAAAAAGGCGCAGCCCCTGAGAAGTAAAAATAATGTGGCAATTAAAACATGATTTTATGCGCACAATATAATTGAGAAAATTAAAAACACCAAAAGTATATAGTAAAGTAACATTTGAAGTTGTAACAAAATTACTTGAATCTGCAGAATTCGAATGTTGGTTTGATTCCTTGAACAACAAAAATTCCATCTTCATTTCTGTCGCAGATGACTTTCGCATATTTCACTAAGTGAATTGGAAGAAAGTAATATCCTGTATAAACACCATTAATATAAATCATTAACATAGTAGACGACACAAATTCATCATCAAGAATCGTAGCGTCTCCATGGATGAAATTCTTGGAATTCACTTCCTTCCATCCACCTTCAGCTTCAATTCTAATTATGCTTTGAAATTTGTCGGGTCGAGCTGGAGGAACCCAAACTCTAATTTCAATATCATCGTTGCACCTGTTTTCTATAACTGTGAGTTTAGCTCCCATTAATATTTAAGTAATTTGCGTTATCAGTGCTCGTGTGCTAGTGTGTGTATTTGGTGCTTGTGTAATGGAGAGTGAAAACCTTCCTTAGTATTATATATATACAAAGTATTATATTCTCTAAGATAATGACTTTTCTAGTGGAAGTAATGAAAAAGAGTTAATCAGTTAAATAGATCGCGTTTAAAAAAACAAATTCTTCAACTGACATTCTCTATTGATTGTGAATTTCATGGCTTTCAACATACCTTATCTTCCAATCGCAATTTTATTAAAGGTGTTCAAGATTTAATATATATGTATTAATTTTTTACCTATATACTTTATATAATTTTTCAACGAAGAGTGTTCGACTAACCACCATTTGCTACATATGGCTATGCCACTGTCTTCAACCCCACTCCCCTAATTCCCATCCCCACCACCTATCATTGTATTTATTAAATTTAATTTAAATCTTTTAAAAATAATATTTTTTATTTATATATTATATACAAAAATAAATAAAAATTTTACTTAATTATTTTCCAAAAAGTATTTTTCTTCAAAAATATTTTTCATCGCACCGAACACACCCTTAAATGCCAAACATTGGGGATAGCTAGGAACTTTCTTGGAGTTGTGTGAGTATCACATCACAATTAATAATGCAAAGTTTATTGTGAAAAAGAGAAAGGATTGGACTCCATCACATGACATTCAATAATTATCATGACTTAATGTGTATACGTACGTATATTTGATATGGTGTAAATACTTGTTCGGAATATTTATATCAAATTAAGTAGTTTAGCCGTTGAAGTTAAAAATTAAAACGAGAATATATGCTACTACCTAATAATTTAACCATATAAATGTGTATAAAATTAGATGCATATCTTGCAATATATATTGATTTGGTGTAAATTTGTGGTGCAAATTATAACTTTTTACCTTTGATATATATAAATTTAAATTCTATACATGCACGGATGATATAAGAAATATTTACACAATTAGCTCTCTTATAAGATATAGCTATAATTAAATTTATGTGATAAGTATTAATTAGTAACTCAATAAAAATAATAATTGATTTGTTATAATAAATAGGGGTGTAAATTAATTGACTTACATATTTGATATAAAATCTCAGAATTGAGTACGATAAGGTACGTATATATGTTAAAAGATACAAATAAGCATATGAAAGAAGAGGTCAAATATTTAAACTTTAAATTTTAACAAAAGAACATGTCAAATTAATCCCGATGGAAATGAAACTTCAAGATAACATTTAGAAAACATCCAAGCAACTTAAGTAGTCTCAAAAGAGAGTTTTATCTTACAAAATTAATCATTAGTTTGTGCACTTTTTTTCATTCTTCTTGTTGAAGCATGCAAATCAGCATATTGACAAGGCAAAGAAAGATAAAAATAGTGAGTTGAAAATTTTGCTCTTGCATCTTTAATTTGCTTTTATACTTTTTGTATGTACGTACAACACTCACTTTAACTAATTTGATGCTTTCATTCATTAATTGCTTGGTCAACAAGCAACAAATATGGAAAAATTAAAACTTGAACTAGGAAAGAGAATGAGAAATTAGTTAGAGATAATTATGAGTTGTACTAGTACTCATAAGGGAGTCTCCTAGTTTTCTTCTTTCCAAGAAATCAATATAGCATGATGGATGACCTACTTAAAGTTGAGGAAATTACAACGACATTACATGAGATTCATGGTTATTAAGCATATATACTATTAACGTAAAATGACAACTTTTATATCACTAGCTTGGGCATTATAAACTCAATATTGATATGATTTTTATTTCCTAGGTAATTCCGATGTAAGGATATTGAAAGAGTTATACATAACAATAGAGATGATTGGATATTAGGCTTCATATGAAGGATATTTCAAAGAGTACTAATACTTTATCAGCTCTTATGCATGCTAGCACTTATAAACTAAGATTACAAAGGATAATAATTACTTGATGTTTCTAGAAACTCCACTGATCCAGCTGAAGTAATAAATTTTATCAACAATGATCATGAATATAATAGGTTTATAGTTCGTGAATGTAGGTTATTGACACAATAATTGAGAGAACCAACACTCTCGCATATCTATAGAGAGCAAAACAAGATAGCTCTTAGCCAAGGAAAGGGCCAAGAAGTAATTATTTGATTGCATACGAATTTTGCTAGTTTTCGATGTTTACAAATGAGGCAAGTGTCGACAAATGTACGGGGTACTATGTTTTCAAGGGAAATTTTGGATTAGATGTATCTCCCATATGTAAAACAAGATTAGTTGTAATTATCCCTTATATTTGATTATTTCATAGATTTCACCTAGTTGGATGCTGACATCACAAAAAGAGCGTGTGAGGAAGATGAAAAATTGACAAATAAAATATGTTTCAACGGTTAATTGTCATATAGTCATGTACAACAATTTATTTATTTCAATTATTATGTAGTTTTTAGTACTTCTTTTACTATATCACATATTTTACCTGAACTTTGTATTTTTGTTATTTATCTTTAAATGCAATGACTATTTATTTCAATTATTATATTTTTTTCTAGTGATTTTTTTTTAAAAAAATAATCTAAAACTCCATTATTTTTATACAAATATTTTTTAAAATTCAAAATGATGAAATTTTTACTTGTTTACTTCTCATTTCATCTTTAGATACAAGAATAGTGACTTTTAGAACTCTGTATTTAGTTTTTTGGGACAAATATACAATTTTAAAATGGGTGAAAACTCCTGCCAAATGAAAAAAGTAGACTAAATAATGAAGTTCTATACATATGTTTTACAAACTTGACCTGAAAATGTGATCCAAAAATCTAATAAATTTTTAATAGGTAAAAAGTAATATATTTTATTATTGAAAAATTATCACGTGGGCAAGAAATATCCACGTGGCAATAGGTGCATCAGACCATTTTGGAATAAGGTCGTCCATGAGGTCAGAGGCGTATCCAGGAGGGGGTCACCGGGTTTACGTGAACCTATGTTCCCCTCCTGAAATCATATATAGTAATGTTATATTTTTTTTAAAATATTTTAAATATAGATGTGTGAACCACACTTGAAGTATCATATAATATCATGCGATGATGATTGGGTGCACCTCTCTAAGTGATGTTAGAAATTTGAATCTTTTATTTATCTTGTTTTATTTCCTTTCTAAAATTGGGTAGCGCCTCTCTAAGGGTTTGGATAGATAAAAAAAAATTTTGAACCTATAATTTTTAAAATTTTAATGGTTTTCAGTGATAAGAACCTAAACGTTAAACCGATCAAATTTATATCTTAGATCCACCTTTTCGTAATAGTACACCCATCATCTCAAAATCATGGATACGCCTCTGCATGAGGTGAGAGCTACTAAATAACCGATGAATACTGGAAATCTTAATAGCTTAGTTCGTTGGCTATCTAAACTCTCACCTAATTCTCTCCTCCTACCCCAATTTTTTTTTAAAAAAAGATATTAATGAATATAAAAAATTGTAGAAAATATCTTGTTCTAATCAATTTTGGAGGGTAGTTTTCTAAAATTGGTTGACTTAACTATGTTTATGATATTTGTTAATATAATATAATCTTGACCTTTAAATTTTAAATAAAATACATGTCTCTCATGATCTAGACGTGTACTTGACGGAAAAGAGAGAAAGTGTAATGGAGGGGAGCCAAATCCTTTTTATTCTATGTACATTTGCAGCAATGTTGTACCACCCTTGGTTCTTCTATTCAAACTAGACATAGGAACCCTTGCCAGCACGGGCCCAATACATGCTGCTTTTTTTTGTGTCAATTTATGTGATACAATTAATATTTTAGAGAGTCATTTAAATTTTTATATGATATTTCAATATTTGAAGTGGTTCCTAATTTACGTGGCATGGATAGAATTTTAAGAATCGACCAAATATTTTATATATCGTTAAATATTTCAAGTTGTTAATAATACTATTTTTACTTAATTTTCAAATAATATATGTTACTTCTTTTCCAATTTATGTTGCACCGATATTGTTTTGAGAGTCATTTTTTTATGTCTATTAAATATTTTTAAGTTGTTAATTATTGTGATTTATTAGTATTTCTTTTATGTTGTTTTCAATTATACAACAAACTAAAGAAAATAAGTTAAAATAAATTAAAATAGAGAAAGTACGAAAATTACATAAATACTCTCGTGTAGAAACAAGTATATTGACGAAGAGGTGTTTGCTTCTAGAGTCTTCTATATCGTGATTTATAATTTGTCACATTATCTAGTTATACTTAAATTATTTTCTTAAACTTTATGTCAAATTAAAATCAAACATACAAATAAAATTATTGTATATTTTATTTATTAGAAATAAAGTTTTTTCTATATTATTTTTGAGAAATGAAATGGAAGATATAGTGCATGAATTGCAGTGGCTATTGAGCCCTTTAGATTGTGACACGTAGGATTTAATTTGAAAAAAAACGTCAAACATTTGAGGTAAGATGACAATAATATCCTTCAATTAAAATTTAATTCCTACAAGCACACATGTTGACGAACACATGTATGCCTCTAGAGTCTTCTACATATTAGTAACTTTCTTTGGTTTTGCTCAATCCAAATAGCATACACTGTTTCAGTATACATTAACTTGAATAACTGGGCTATTTGAGTCTTCCCTTTGGAACTCCTGATGACACATTGTAAATGTTGATTCTAATTTCTATTATATAGAAGAGTCATGATTAGGACGATTAATGTAATTTTGTAATTTTTAACATTATTTATGAACAAAGTTATAATTATATAACTAGTGGTCAAAATAAATTTTTAGAAGAATCAATTTTTCTTTTTCAAGAGTCAAAAAAAGTTTGTTTCATGTGTGGCCTCAGAAACTTATTTTGCAGTGTATTTTATACTCTTGACAATTCAAATCGTTCAGTATATTACTACTACAACATATTTAGTATGATCCTATAATCTTTCATGTATGTAATTTCTTTTTAAATTATATATAATGTTTTTTAAACATAAGTATTCATATAATTTTATTTAATTTTTCTTAATATAAGTATAGTAATTATGCCACATAATTTTATATTATTCTATATAATTTATATTTTAATATTGCATGCAGTACTAACATATGTGTGTAGGTATATTATATTATAGAAATACAAATGAACTTTGATTGTCATCAATAAATATTTGTTAAATTAATGTGAATTTTATTTACTATATAAATAAATAACATGTAAGAAATTTGCTAATAATATATCTCTATTTTAATAATTATTTATGTATTAACTGCATTAAAATATATGTATAAAGTTATGTCTCTTTGTTATTTTTACATGCACAATATATATCGGAGTTTTAATAATTATTAATAATAAAATTAATTATTTCACTTATTTATTCATTAAAAAATGACAACTTAAATACTGTATTACCATTTTTAAAAAATAATAATTTTATCTTAAAAGAATTGTGATTTCGATAAGAAAATAAAAATATCACAATTCTAAAGAGGTAAAAAAAGAAGAAGATAAGTTGATAATGCAAGAATTTAAAATAATTTAAGAGAAATACTATAAGAAAAAAATGACAAAATAATGACTTCATAATTGTAGTTTAAGAAAATACATAACCAATTAATGGGATAAATTTTGAAATAGTAGAAATATGTGGGATCAAAAATTAATTTGACATAGAATTATATATCATATATTTAGGAAACTTCCACAATAGATAAACTACGAATTGACCTTCATATAATAGTGAGTTGCATTTTTTAGTCTTGATTTTTACTACTTGCAATCTTGAATTTTGATAAATTAATGTCATTCGTCAAGAGTAAGGAGCTGATTAAATGTTAGATTATGAATACTTTACAACTTAACAATAAGTGTTTTCCCAATTGATATCAATACTTGAATTTCAAAATTAAGTTACTTTATTACCTTATTTATATTAAAAGTTTGGTTATGACGGGCAGAATATTGATAAAAAATACTATAAAAAATAATTGTGAAAAACTTTACTTTTCATGTTAAATTTTGTTAAAATGTAAAATAGTTACAAAAACTTAAATTTTCTAAATATAAAATTGATCTAAAGTTTGTACTCTCTATTTCGATTTATGTAATGTCTATTTGACTTAACATGAATTTCTTTTTTTTTTTAAAAAAATACTTTTAAAACTCGTGGTCTAAAACAAACCATAGATGTTTATATGACAATAAATCATCTTACTAAGAATTAAATGAATATTTAAAAGTCAAAATGTTATTAAATATATTAATATATCATTCTTTTGGAATTTTCTAAAAAGAAAAATATGTCACATAAATTAAAGTAAAATTTACATAAATCCCATAGTGTTAAGAGTAATTACATTCCATTCCTACTCTTTTTCAAATTATAAAATTTTCTTAAAATTAAAGAATTTCGGATACATCAGTAGACATGCAGATTCATCAGTCGCGATACATGCTATTCAGGAAACCTGCGGACACATCGCTCACGGATGTATCCAAGAGGGAAGACATGTATCCGAGAGGAAATAAGAATATATTCGAGAGGGGAGGGATGTATCCAAGAGAGTATAGAGATGTATCCAAAATGGGGATAGGGATGTATTCGATAGAGGACAGGGATGTATCCGAGAGAGAATTTTTGTAATTTTTTTAAATGGTTAAAATTTTTAGAAATTATGACGACTAATACAGTAATTCCACTATTTAAAAATTGAAAAAATAATTAATTATATTGGGCCCGTAACACAGGCGTTCAATTATCTAGTTTGCATTAATAAATGATGGTGTTCTTATCTCGTGCAATAGTTTGGTCCAAATTTGCAAAGAGAATTCACAATGAAGAAACAAATGATCTCTGGTCACATTTTATTTTTTGCATAGAATATATAAGGATTCACTTTGTATTCCCCAGTTTGCTAGCCTGTCAGTAGTGAGCATTTTTCCTTGTAGTTGCAGCCAAAGGGTGAACTGAGCTTTAGGTCTAGCTGCATTAATACAAAACATTATATTTTAAAAGAATTCTCATATTTGAATAATAATTCAAAATCTAATATCAATACAAAAAATTTATCTAGTTAATTTTGAAGTTAGAATGTAGAATTTTAAATTTCAGGTTGCATTTTTTTTTTCCTATTTCGACTTTTTAATTAGATTTACATTTTTTAAGAAAAATTGTAATTTATATTGGATTTTTAAATTTCTTTTTGTAATTTATATTGAAATTTTCCGTGTACTTTTTACTTCCACGTTGGATCAATGTCTCCTTAAAGTGTTAAAAGAAAGGAAATTGCAACATTTATTTCTCATAAAAATTAATTTTTTAATTACAAAACTAACGCGTCTATTTTTTTTTTTTTATGTGATGCCAATTGTATTAGTTATTTAGATTATAGTTAGTCGGTTATAATAAGTTACTATATTTCATGTGGCTCGTTGGGATTATGCCACGTGGCTTAATCATGAGGTTTTTCCTATATAGATTACGTTTAGGACTACTAATCCTAATTAGTTATAAATAAACGGTTTTTTTTGTTAACTTTGCAAAGAAAGTTAGTAGTGTGAGCATAGGGCTAGGTAAATACGATGGCGGAAGAACACCAAATTTATGATGATTCTCACATAGATTTAGTTTACAGTGATGTGAAAATTCAAAAGAAACAACACCAAGGAGAAATATATGATGATTCTCATATAGACATTGATGCGAAGATTCAAAGTGTTTTGGGGACGAAACTAATAATTCACGCCAAGTATGAGAGTGTTTTAAATACTTCTCTCTTTTCCGAATCACTTTTCCAAATAATCTTTATAAGAAGTATAACCAAATAATAAATATAATTGCATCTACTCTTCAAATTCAACTTCATAAGTCCAAATAAAATTTCAAAAAAATTAAGATTTATAAGCAAACACTTACTCTATACTCTAAAAGAAAACTTGAAGAGATGACAACAGACAAGTGAATATAGATTTTTTTGTGTGGGGCAGTTATAGATCAGTTTTGTTATATGAGGCAGAGTGTTACTCAGTCAAGAACTTTCATATTCAAAAAATGCAAGTGAAGAAAATGAGGATGTTTGAGAAGGATGTGCAAGCATACTTGGAGCAATAGGATTAGGAATGGGGATATTTTGAACAAAGTGAGAGCGACCTTTGTGATGGACAATATGAGGGAAGAGGGACTAAGATTGTTTGGGCATGCAAAAAGGAAAGGTGTAGGTTGATTATAGTGGGTCAAGGGAGATAGAGGTAGGTCAACGAAATATTGGTTGTGGGGAGAGGTGATTAGACATGATAAGACACATTTTTAATTTACTGATGACATGACCTTAGATAGAAGGGTATGGAGGCTGCAGATATGGATAGAATGTTAGAAGGTAGTTAAGAGTTATTCTATTACTAGCTTATTCAAGTATTTGGTTTGGTGGTAGTATAGAGCACCGTATCAGTTGTAGTATTAGCCTATTCATGTTGTCTTTGACTTTTGGTATTTGATATCATCTATGTTAAATTTACTCTGTTTAGGTGATCATACCTTGTTGTTGTTACGGTTCCTTGCATATATGCTCCGAACTGCTTTGCTATTAGTTCTCAAGTTTTTTCCCATTACCCTTTTTTTGTTAAGTTATCGCTTTGATTTGTTTGAGCAATTGATCTTTTGGAACCAACCGTTTTACCTCGGAGAAATAGTGATAAGGACTATATACGCTCTATGCTCTTGATATATTGTTGTTGTTTTTGTGAAAATGAATCTTCTTTGGAAATTTAATATTAAAATCAAAAGAAGAAAAATGTAATGGCCGCAAAACAAATTAACCCGGTGATAATATACATCCCAAAAAAGAGATAAATATAATAATACGAAAAGAACTTATACAAATCATTTGTTTATATCCTTATTTAAACTAATTTAGTGTATATGTTTTTACTTTTCTCTTAGTTTATGTATATAATCAAACACCTTTAACATAAATTAAAACGAAAGAAATAGTGTAAATTTAACTAAAGAAAGTAAATTTCAAGAACACTCAATTAATTAAAATAATTTAAATTATGTTGTGTTTCTCGATATGTATATTCTTTATTTGACTCTTTTAAAATCAATTCTCTAATTAATACATAATATTGTATAAATCAATTTTTTATTAACTAACAAGTATGCTAGGGAACCAACATATTTTATTTAATTGTATTTATTTATTTTACAAAGTCATAAATGTTACAAAACAAGACAAAGAAACACAAGAAAATCTAGAGAATTGATAATTCTATTCATCATGGAATAAAAGAGACTACAACCATATTTGTATACAAGAAGTTAAGAAGCAAAATGAAATAAAATACCTAAAAAAGGAAATAAAATACCTAGAATGTCTAAATATATACTTTACCATACTTAATATATTTAAATATATACTCTACCCATATTTAGAATGTCTATACAATATTTACCAAATTTTATCATCCCCCTTCAAACTCAAGATGGTTTAGAAGAAATCAGATTGAGTTTGGCCACCAGAACTTGAAACGTCTAGGAAGATGAGGCTTGGTGAAAACATCAGTTCGTTGATCTAAAGACCCAATAGAAGCTAATCGAATGGCACCAAAATCAATGTGTTGACGAGTAAAATGACAATCAATCTCAATATGCTTTGTACGCTCATGAAATACATCATTATGAGCAATTTGAGTGGCACTACGATTATCACAATAAAGAGTAGTGGCAGAAGATTGAGGAATACTCATGTCAGCCAATAACCAAAGAAGCCATAATATCTCAGCAGTAGTATTGGCAAGTGCACGATATTTATATTCGGTACTTGATCGGGATGCTAAGGTTTGTTTCTTGCTTCTCCACGATATAAGAGAATCTCCTAGAAAAATACAATAACCGGTAGTAGAACGTCTATCAATGGGATCACGTCCCCAATCGGCATCAGCATATGCTTTTAACTCAAGAGAAGAATCAGCTGAAAAGTGAAGTCCACGGAACATAGTGCTTTTGACATAACGAAGAATTCGCAGAACAATAGCATAATGAGTAGAGCGAGGCGCAACCATGAATTGACTAACTATGTGAACAACATAAGCAATATCTGAACGAGTAACTGTCAGTTAGATAAGACTACCTCAAGTGTCCGATAAAGAGTGGCATTAGGCAATAAAGTACCATCGGTAGGAGAAAATCGCACATTAGGCTTAAGAGGTGTGCTCTCAATTTTATTATCGCAAATACCTGCTTTTGATAATAAATCAGAAGCATACTTAACTTGAGATAAAGAAATTCCATTATCATATGTGAGAACTTCGATGCCCAAGAAATATTTGAGAGACCCCAAATCCTTCATCTCAAAATTAGTACTAAAAAATTCTTTAACCTCTGAAATACCAGCAGTATCATCACCAGTAATAATCATATCATCCACATAAAGAATCAAAAGAACGATACCTTGTGTTGTCTTGCATACAAAAAGAGCAGTAGCATGTGGGCTAGAAGGGAATTCCAATTTGCTCAATGTTGAACTAAACTTTGCATAGCAAGCTCGTGGAGCTTGTTTCAAACCATATAATGCACGGCGAAGGCGACATACTTTATTTGGAGGACAATTGTATCCTGGTGGAGGTTTCATATAAACCTCTTCCTTCAAATCTCTATTAAGAAAAACATTTTTAACATCCATTTGAGATAATCCCCACTATTTAGTTGCTGCAATAGAAAGAAGGGAGCGGATAGAGGTAACCCGAGCTACTGGAGCGAAGGTTTCCTCATAATCAATTCCATACTCTTGGGTGAATCCTCGAGCAACTAATCGAGCCTTGTATCTTTCAACAGAGCCATCAGATCGTGTCTTGAACTTGTAGATCCATTTGCATTCAACAAGAGTTTTATCAAAAGGAGGGTCAACTAAGTCCCAAGTATGGGTTTTTTCCAGGGCCTGCAACTCTTCTTTCATAGCTTGCTGCCAACAAGGATCACTAGATGTCTCTTTGTATGTACCAGGCTCATGTAAATTAAACATGGTACAATAACATTGATAATCACGAAGATGACCAGGAGGATTTTTTTCTCTTTCTCGACGTGTAGATTAAGTGTTATCAGGAAGAAGAGAAGATGAGGGTGCCTCGGGATCAACATTCATATCAAGTGTGGAACTATCAGTTGGAGATTGACCATGAGAATTGAATGTTGCACTATTTTCATGAACTGGACCATCAGATGGGCCTGCATCAAAGGAAATGGTTAAACCGTGGGGTGCAATGTCTGACTCACTAGATGAACCTGCATTAAGATCACTTTGAAAAAGCTCAACAGAAGGATCAGAAAAGAATGACACTTCGCTGGATAGAATAAACTCAAACTTTGACAACGAGGAAAATTTAATATGTTCCCAAAAAATAACATGCCGAGAAATACGAATACGATTTGACACAGGATCCCAACAACGGTAACTTTTATGTTTTATCCCATATACCAGAAAGAAAGAAACTCGAGCACGAGGTTCTAATTTTATGTATTCATGTGGTTGAAGAAGAACAAAACAAGCAGAACCAAATACTTTAACTAATGTGTAGTCAGGAGCTACCTTATAATGACGTTTATAAGGAGACATGTTTCCAAGAACAGAAGATGGGAGTTTATTGATAGTAAACACTGCAGTAAGAGCTGCTTCACCCCCAAAAGCGCTCAGGGCAAGATGAATATGCTTACGTTATGCTCTTTAGTTTTGTTGGGAGGTACCGAGACAAGAGAATTCGGAAAGTGTACCATTTACAGACAAAAAATTCAAAAGTTTAGAATCACAATATTCCATGGCATTATCACGTCAAAAAACTTTGATAATTTTATGAAATTGAGTTTTAACCATATTGGAAAAATTAATATAAATTTGAGGTAATTCTGAACGATTTTTCATAAGATATATCCATGTGAATCGGAAAAAATCATCGATAAAAATGGCAAAGTATCGTGATCCAATCATGCTTGGTACGGGGGAATGTCCCCAAACATCAGAATGGATTAAATCAAAAGGAGACTTTGAAATAGAATTATTAAAAGGTAAAGCAGGTTGTTTGGCCTGTTTACATGCAATACAATCCAAACTTTTTTCATTAACATGACCTAACAACCAACTAGAAACTAAAGGACAAAGTTTACTCGAAGAAGAATGATAAAAACATTGATGCCATAATGACAAATGAACAATATAAGAAACAACACATAATCAAGACATAGGAGATAATTGGGGAATATGAAGACTACTGAGTTCAAACATACGTCCAACTTTACGGCCTTTCCCAATGATTTGCCCCGTCTGAGGGTCCTGCACTTGACAACCACGAGAAGAAAAATTTACATCATATCCCAAATCACATAATTATCCAACAGAGATAAGATTAAAATTTAAACTTGGAATAAGAAAAGTACCAGGCTGATGAAGAAATAGATCCTTTATGACTAACATTCATATTATATCCATCGGCAGTACGAATGGATGATGGGCTAGAAATAGTAGCCAGGTCTGAGAAAATCTTGGAAGAATACGTCATGTGATTACAACATGCCGAATCAAAGTACCAAGTTGAATTACCTGAAGGAGTAACTAGAGTTGCAGGACTGTTACCAATTTGAGAAAGGAGTTGACTAAGGAGAGATTGAAAGTCCATGATATTCGCTTAACAAATTGACGTCAACAAACAAACAAAAAAATGAAAGACAGAAGAGACCCAACAAAGTGATGAAGCAGTAATTGCTATCAACAAAATACCACGAGAAAAATAGAATAGTGAATATGAATTTCAACAATTCAAGGAGGCTCTTGATATCATATTACAAAACGAGACAGAGAAACACAAGAAAATCTGGAGAATTGATAATTCTATTCATCATGGAATAAAAGAGACTACAACCATATTTGTATACAAGAAGTTAAGAAGCAAAAGGAAATAAAATACCTAAAAAAGGAAATAAAATACCTAGAATGTCTAAATATATACTTTACCATACTTAATATATTTAAATATATACTCTACCCATATTTAGAATGTCTATACAATATTTACCAAATTTTATCATCCCCCTTCAAACTCAAGATGGTTTAGAAGAAATCAGATTGAGTTTGGCCACCAGAACTTGAAACGTCTAGGAAGATGAGGCTTGGTGAAAACATCAGTTCGTTGATCTAAAGACCCAATAGAAGCTAATCGAATGGCACCAAAATCAATGTGTTGACGAGTAAAATGACAATCAATCTCAATATGCTTTGTACGCTCATGAAATACATCATTATGAGCAATTTGAGTGGCACTACGATTATCACAATAAAGAGTAGTGGCAGAAGATTGAGGAATACTCATGTCAGCCAATAACCAAAGAAGCCATAATATCTCAGCAGTAGTATTGGCAAGTGCACGATATTTATATTCGGTACTTGATCGGGATGCTAAGGTTTGTTTCTTGCTTCTCCACGATATAAGAGAATCTCCTAGAAAAATACAATAACCGGTAGTAGAACGTCTATCAATGGGATCACGTCCCCAATCGGCATCAACATATGCTTTTAACTCAAGAGAAGAATCAGCTGAAAAGTGAAGTCCACGGAACATAGTGCTTTTGACATAACGAAGAATTCGCAGAACAATAGCATAATGAGTAGAGCGAGGCGCAACCATGAATTGACTAACTATGTGAACAACATAAGCAATATCTGAACGAGTAACTGTCAGTTAGATAAGACTACCTCAAGTGTCCGATAAAGAGTGGCATTAGGCAATAAAGTACCATCGGTAGGAGAAAATCGCATTAGGCTTAAGAGGTGTGCTCTCAATTTTATTATCGCAAATAACTACTTTTGATAATAAATCAGAAGCATACTTAACTTTAGATAAAGAAATTCCATTATCATATGTGAGAACTTCGATGCCCAAGAAATATTTGAGAGACCCCAAATCCTTCATCTCAAAATTAGTACTAAAAAATTCTTTAACCTCTGAAATACCAGCAGTATCATCACCAGTAATAATCATTTCATCCACATAAAGAATCAAAAGAACGATACCTTGTGTTGTATTGCATACAAAAAGAGCAGTAGCATGTGGGCTAGAAGGGAATTCCAATTTGCTCAATGTTGAACTAAACTTTGCATAGCAAGCTCGTGGAGCTTGTTTCAAACCATATAATGCACGGCGAAGGCGGCATACTTTATTTGGAGGACAATTGTATCCTGGTGGAGGTTTCATATAAACCTCTTCCTTCAAATCTCTATTAAGAAAAACATTTTTAACATCCATTTGAGATAATCCCCACTATTTAGTTGCTGCAATAGAAAGAAGGGAACGGATAGAGGTAACCCGAGCTACTGGAGCGAAGGTTTCCTCATAATCAATTTCATACTCTTGGGCGAATCCTCGAGCAACTAATCGAGCCTTGTATCTTTCAACAGAGCCATCAGATCGTGTCTTGAACTTGTAGATCCATTTGCATTCAACAAGAGTTTTATCAAAAGGAGGGTCAACTAAGTCCCAAGTATGGGTTTTTTCCAGGGCATGCAACTCTTCTTTCATAGCTTGTTGCCAACAAGGATCACTGGATGTCTCTTTGTATGTACCAGGCTCATGTAAATTAAACATGGTACAATAACATTGATAATCACGAAGATGACCAGGAGGATTTTTTTCTCTTTCTCGACGTGTAGATTAAGTGTTATCAGGAAGAAGAGAAGATGAGGGTGCCTCGGGATCAACATTCATATCAAGTGTGGAACTATCAGTTGGAGATTGACCATGAGAATTGAATGTTGCACTATTTTCATGAACTGGACCATCAGATGGGCCTGCATCAAAGGAAATGGTTAAACCGTGGGGTGCAATGTCTGACTCACTAGATGAACCTGCATTAAGATCACTTTGAAAAAGCTCAACAGAAGGATCAGAAAAGAATGACACTTCGCTGGATGGAATAACCTCAAACTTTGACAACGAGGAAAATTTAATATGTTCCCAAAAAATAACATGCCGAGAAATACGAATACGATTTGACACAGGATCCCAACAACGGTAACTTTTATGTTTTATCCCATATACCAGAAAGAAAGAAACTCGAGCACGAGGTTCTAATTTTATGTATTCATGTGGTTGAAGAAGAACAAAACAAGCAGAACCAAATACTTTAACTAATGTGTAGTCAGGAGCTACCTTATAATGACGTTCATAAGGAGACATGTTTCCAAGAACAGAAGATGGGAGTCTATTGATAGTAAACACTGCAGTAAGAGCTGCTTCACCCCCAAAAGCGCTCAGGGCAAGATGAATATGCTTACGTTATGCTCTTTCATTTTGTTGGGAGGTACCGAGAAATGAGAATTCGGAAAGTGTACCATTTACAGACAAAAAATTCAAAAGTTTAGAATCACAATATTCCATGGCATTATCACGTCAAAAAACTTTGATAATTTTACCAAATTGAGTTTTAACCATATTGGCAAAATTAATATAAATTTGAGGTAATCCTGAACGATTTTTCATAAGATATATCCATGTGAATCGGAAAAAATCATCGATAAAAATGGCAAAGTATCGTGATCCAATCATGCTTGGTACGGGGGAATGTCCCCAAACATCAGAATGGATTAAATCAAAAGGAGACTTTGAAATAGAATTATTAAAAGGTAAAGCAGGTTGTTTGGCCTGTTTACATGCAATACAATCCAAACTTTTTTCATTAACATGACCTAACAACCAACTAGAAACTAAAGGACAAAGTTTACTCGAAGAAGAATGATAAAAACATTGATGCCATAATGACAAATGAACAATATAAGAAACAACACATAATCAAGACATAGGAGATAATTGGGGAATATGAAGACTACTGAGTTCAAACATACGTCCAACTTTACGGCCTTTCCCAATGATTTGCCCCGTCTGAGGGTCCTGCACTTGACAACCACGAGAAGAAAAATTTACATCATATCCCAAATCACATAATTATCCAACAGAGATAAGATTAAAATTTAAACTTGGAATAAGAAAAGTACCAGGCTGATGAAGAAATAGATCCTTTATGACTAACATTCATATTATATCCATCGGCAGTACGAATGGATGATGGGCTAGAAATAGTAGCCAGGTCTGAGAAAATCTTGGAAGAATACGTCATGTGATTACAACATGCCGAATCAAAGTACCAAGTTGAATTACCTGAAGGAGTAACTAGAGTTGCAGGACTGTTACCAATTTGAGAAAGGAGTTGACTAAGGAGAGATTGAAAGTCCATGATATTCGCTTAACAAATTGACGTCAACAAACAAACAAAAAAATGAAAGACAGAAGAAACCCAACAAAGTGATGAAGCAGTAATTGCTATCAACAAAATACCACGAGAAAAATAGAATAGTGAATATGAATTTCAACAATTCAAGGAGGCTCTTGATATCATATTACAAAACGAGACAGAGAAACACAAGAAAATCTGGAGAATTGATAATTCTATTCATCATGGAATAAAAGAGACTACAACCATATTTGTATACAAGAAGTTAAGAAGCAAAAGGAAATAAAATACCTAAAAAAGGAAATAAAATACCTAGAATGTCTAAATATATACTTTACCATACTTAATATATTTAAATATATACTCTACCCATATTTAGAATGTCTATACAATATTTACCAAATTTTAACAATAAAGATAATAACTTATTTTTAAAAATGTCTCATCTCATTCGCATAGTTGAATAATAATTCAAACATCCAATTTCGATTAAAAAAACTTATCTAGTTAATTTCAAAGTTAGCATGTGGAATTATGAATTTTAGTTTGCAGTTTGTTCTTATTTCAAATTCTTAATTAGATTTACATTTTAAAAACATTTTGTAATTTATATTGGAATTTTGGTATACTTTTTACGTCCATGTTCATTCATTGGCTCTTTTATAGTTAAATTAACTAAATAAAGGAATTGTAACACTTTAAATTTATTTTTAATTTTTAATTATTAATTAATTGCAAAACTAACGTGTGTATTTTATTTTTATCTGATGGCAATTGTATTAGTTATTTAGATTATAGTTAGTCGGTTATAATAAGTTACTATATTTCATGTGGCTCGTTGGGATTATGCCACATGGCTTAATCAGGAGGTTTTTACGTTTAGGACTACTAATCCTAATTAGTATAAATAAACGGTTTTTTTTGTTAAGATTGTAAAGAAATAGGTGTAGGAAGTTAGGATGGCGGTAGAACACGAAATTGAAGAAGGAGAAATTGATGCGAAGATTCAAAGTGTTTTGGGCGATTATATGAAAGATTTTGAAGGAGCTGTTTCTGCTGAGAATTTGGGGCCAAAATTTGGTGTTTATGGTTCCTTTTTGCAACCAATAACTCCACAAAAACTCCCTTCCCCTATCCGTATTTCTTCTCAGAAACCTATTAGGATTAGGATTAAGCTTGGTTCTGATAAGACACGCTGCCCGGAACTGACGGAGTCACCAGTTGCTCCATTCATTATTGAAGGAGATAGGATTCGCTGTTCTAAATGTCGGAAGAGGAGGCTTCTGCCGTATGGTACAAAACCCGATCAACTGTCTCAGAGTTGGCTCTGCACCATGTTAGACTGGCTTCCTGGCATGAACTGTTGTGACATTAGTGAAGACGATACGACAACAGCTCTACATGCCCTGTACCGAAGTCTCATCCAAACTAACTTTCAAATTGATGTAAAAGCACATAACGGAAGGGAAGTTTCGGTAAAGAAAAGAAAATCTGACTTGGGTGAAAGTGATGCCAATGCTTTCAGAAAACAGAAGAAGTCCAAGGTGATTCAGACTGAAAAAAAAAATTCCAGTACAAGCAAGCGTAAAGGGAAATCGAGAACGAGAGATACAGGAATCAAGGATTCTCTTCCTACAGAAAGAGAGCACCAAACGAACAAGTATGGAGTAAAGCATGCAGAATGTGGCATGATCCGCAAGCAAGTATACAAGAAGGCCATTGGATATGGGAAGGTTGCGAGGGCCTACATTGCAAAGTGGTGAAGAGTCATGTTGTTGGTAACAAGCCATGTATACTGTTGGGAACAGTGAAATATAAGGCACTGTTTTGGCAGAGGAATGTAGTGGAATTAGCAGTCATTAGTTCTTGTTTTCTCTTAAATTTGTTTATATGTTGAAAGTATATGAAAATGAGCAACTGATTCTGCTTCACAAGTTTACTTTGTGTACTTTGAAGATTACTTAAGGCTTCTAATCCCAGTTGCATACTCTTAGCTACTATATTAATTAAATATCCAACTTCTAAGTCTTTCAATGCTATTTATCTAAATCTATTTTGGTGTTAAGGGTTGGATCTCGAGCCACAAATTCCTTTATAATAATAAAAAAACAATTTCGGAGCTTAATTAAAGTAGATCATGAGGAGTATAAAATTTTTGTGTGGATATTGGTTTTGAGTTTCGAATTATTCTGTTTCATTAGTGAATTTGAGTTGTAAAGAGAACTGAAATAACAAATTCAGTTGTCGCATGGGCACCAATTGTAGATGTGTTTTCAAGGTTATGCAGCTAAAGTTGTATTGCAATGGCATGACGACTTTTAGTGAAAGACGTGCCATATAAAAACTTGTAGTCGAAATTGTCAATCAGACTCTGTAAAGACGTGCAATGTCTTGTTCCCAATTTCTTCGGGTTTTACTGCCTCACCGTCATTGACCTGAAGGTTTTAGGCATGATATTGTGACCCTCCCTTTGAGCCACTAGGTTGTTCATTCATGTTCTTCCTATTTCGATTTGTTTGCATCCGATCCTTCTCATGTATGTTCTAGGATCAGTTTTGTTCATTTTCTCAAAGAAATATTGTGGGTGTGTAGAACACAGTTACAATGTTGAGTGAGTCTATGAGTCTCAAGTTTCAAGAAACTGATAACTAGAGCTATGAAGGGCGTTCTTCATCTCCAGAAGTGGCATCTGTGTTTTTGGAACTCATGCATAGTTACGTCTTCAAAATTTAATGTGTCCTATTCTTCATGGAAGGATGTGATCCAATCTATAAAGATAACAATCATTTGTTCATTTTCTATAAATTAATTTAATAAAATACACATTTAATTAAAAAAAATTAAAAGTGTGTCAAATCAATCGAAGCCAAGTAATATAAAATGCAGAAATACTCGGAATTTTCACTTGTGTAAAAGTCAACAACGATTCAAACCTCATTCTACAAAAAATGATACTGTATTATATAACACAAACATATTCAATCTCATTAACACAAACATATTCAATCTCATTATGCAATATTGAAAAATAACAAGGTAAATAAAATGGTTAAAATTCACAAAAAAACAAGTGTCTTATTTGGTCTTAGAGCAGTCAACATGTGGACTAATCTTGAAAGGAACATTGGCCTTACATATTCCAGGGAGTTTAGCAGCACGGCTGATTGGAACTGTGGTAGAGCTAGAAACAACGCTCTTTATGCATTTGCAAGCGCTCTGGCGGTCAGCTGTTGTACGTGCAGTGTTGAGGAGAGATTTAATCCCACTACAACACTCTGATGGTACACTTAATCCACCACCTAACACGTAACCAAGACATGGTTCGAGAGTAGTAAACACCGTGTTGCATGTAAGAGTTGCATCCTCATAAGTCGTGGCCGTAATTGTAGACATGGCCACCGCGACGATGCAAATGAGAAGCAAAGGAAAAAATTGCTTGTTTAGCATTATTGTGGAAATGGCCATTGATTTTTGACTTCTGTATATATATGTATATATATATATGTATGAACCAAAGGCATAACAAGACACCGACGGTTCGATAATTGCCAAGTAAAGTTAGGCCATATCAAGACACCAAAGTACGAAATTGACAAGTTAAGTTAGGCCATATCAAGACACCAAAGGTTTTTGTCCTACCACCACAAATGGAGTCAAACATGTGAAGTACGAAAGTAGTTGATATGGTATGTTTCATATTAGAATGTTTGATTTCATACAAACTTGTTTATTCCACATTTTCATGGCAAGTACAAAAGTCTGAAAATAAGCACTTATATACCATGGCTGAGCTAGGATTTTTATTAATTAAGGGGTGTCAAAATATAAAGATAAAGTAAAAATAAATAAGCGCTGCTATCAGGGATATAACACACCACCTCACGCAATTTTTGCAACCCCTTAACCACTACACTAAATCCTCAACTTGTGTCAAGAGGTGTCAATACTTGTATATATATTTATTAAACCAAATTTTGACCTATATATACAATGTAATTTTCCGACAAAGGGGTGTCGCTTGACACCCCTTGCCCTAGGGTAGCTCCGCCCCTGCATATATATTATCAACTATGTGCTCCTTAACCCCAATGCATATCCAGAAAATGCTACAAAACGAAGTTCAGTCATTTTTGAAAAGTATTAGTCGAGTGACCATATAATAAATTAACTCATAAAAATGCTTGGCAGCAAGAATTGTGGGAAAAGGAAAATTTGTGCTGAAGATATTTTGTCCATTTTTCTTCTTCTTTCTTGGAAGAGAATTTTGATTTTTCTTGGAAAGAGACATAGACATTAAAAGCAAAACGTTTGGTCAATGGGAGTGACATTCATGGCTAGGAACACATGTATTTTAAACGGAATATTTGACGAATTTGATGAGAAACGTTTTTGTCGAAAATTATTTTTGATGGATAATTATTAATCGAACTTTTACTCAATTTTTCTATATAGTACGATGGTTGGTCATTCGTAACTAATTGTAGCTATGGGTCTTTCTATTTTGGATTAATATCAACAATATAATTTATCCAACAATAAATTTTATTGTAATTATAAAACTAAGATACAAGCAAACCCAAACGAGAAAATGTTGAATTGAATCGTATCAATTTTTTTTATTGTAATTATAAAACTAAGATACAATCAAACCCGAACGAGAACATGTTGAATTGAATCGTATCAATTTTTAATTGAGGTTATTATTCGTTTTTGTACTTACTATTTTATTTTGGGATAAGGCATATAAGTATCCCCTAAACTATACTCAAAATTCCAACGACACATCTTAACTTAACTAGAGTCCTATTACCTCTCCGAACTCATTTTTTTCTGAATTTTCATGCACCTTTTCATGTGTTGACGTAGCACCTTCAATTAAATAAAGTTGGTTTCATTGTGTTAGACCCTCAACTTGATGGTTCGAGCGGCTCGGACTTGGCGAGGAATTTACATGATGAATCTAGTCAAGGCCCAATGACTTCAGTCAAGGTTAAGTTCACATAAAAGAAGACCTTGGCAGTGGCGTGGCTAAGGCATGCAAGGTAAGACGTGGCTAAGACATGACAAGGGCTGAAAAAGCTAAGGCATGTGAGACAAGACGTGGCTAAGGCATGACAAGGGCTGGGCAGGCTAAGGCAAAGTTGTGATCGTGACAAGGTCGTGGCTAAACAAGTTTGAAGGCTAAGTGCTGGGCAAGGGCAACAACTGAAGAAATTGACCCCAATGGCAAGCTGGGCGAGGCAGGATCAAGGCACGTGCTTGGCACGTGGGCAGGCGCAAGATTGGGCGGCTGAAGAAGGATTTTGGCGCCAAAGTTGAAGGCGTCTAATCCCACCAACATACTCTTAGCTACTATATAAATTGAACATCCAACTTCTAATTCTTGCAATGCTATTTTTATTATGTTGAGTGAGTCTATGAGTCTCAAGTTTCAAGAAACTGATAACTAAAGCTATGAAGGGCATTCTTCATCTCCAAAAGTGGCATTGTGTTTTTGAAACTTATGCATAGTTACGTCTTCAAAATTTACTGTGTCCTATTCTTCATGGAAGGATGTGATCCAATCTATAAAGATAACAATCATTTGTTCATTTTGTAAGCGCTCTGGCGGTCAGCTGTTGTACGTGCAGTGTTGAGGAGAGATTTAATCCCACTACAACACTCTGATGGTACACTTAATCCACCACCTAACACGTAACCAAGACATGGTTCGAGAGTAGTATACACCGTGTTGCATGTAAGAGTTGCATCCTCATAAGTCGTGGCCGTAATTGTAGACATGGCCACCGCGACGATGCAAATGAGAAGCAAAGGAAAAAATTGCTTGTTTAGCATTATTGTGGAAATGGCCATTGATTTTTGATTTCTTTATCAATGTATTTAGATATATATATATATATATATATATATGAACCAAAGGCATAACAAGACACCAACGGTATGATAATTGCCAAGTAAAGTTGGGCCATATCAAGACACCAAAGTATGAAATTGACAAGTTAAGTTAGGCCATATCAAGACACCAAAGGTTTTTGTCCTTCCACACAAATGGAGTCAAACATGTGAAGTACGAAAGTAGTTGATATAGTAGGTTTCATATTAGAATGTTTGATTTCATAAAAACTTGTTTATTCCACATTGTCATGGCAAGTACAAAAGTCTAAAATAAGCACTTATATACAATGGCTGAGTCAGGATTTTTATTAATTAAGGGGTGTCAAAATATAAAGATAAAGTAAAAATAAATAAGCGCTGCTATCAGGGATATAACACACCACCTCACACAATTTTTGCAACCCCTTAACCACGACACTAAATCTTCAACTTGTGTCAAGAGGTGTCAACACTTGTATATATATTTATTAAATCAAATTTTGACCTATATATACAATGTAATTTTCCAACGACCCTAGGTAGCTCCGCCCCTGCATATATATTATCAACTATGTGCTCCTTAACCCCAATGCATATCCAGAAAATGCTACAAAACAATGTTCATTCACTTTTGAAAACTATTAGTTGAGTGATGGTATAATAAATTAACTCATAAAAATGCTTGGCAGCAAGACTTGTGGAAAAAGCAAAATTTGTGGTGGAAATTTTTTGTCCATTTTTCTTTTTCTTTCTTGGAAGAAAATTATGATTTTACATAGACGTTAAAAGCAAAAAGTTGGTCAATGGGAGTGACATTCATGGCTAGAAACACATGTATCTTTTACGGAATATTTGACAAATTTGATGAGAAACGTGTTTATCGAAAGTTATTTTTAATGGATAATTATAAATCGAACCTACTCAATTTTTATATATAGTACGATGGTTGTTCATTCACGGCTAATTGCAGCTATGGTCTTTTCAGTTTGGATTAAAATCAACAATATAGTTTATCCAACAATAAATTTTTTATTCCAATTATAGAACTAAGACACAATCAAACCCGAACGGGAAATATTGAATTAAATTGTATCAAACTTTACTTGAGGTTATTATTCATTTTTGTACTTACTTTTTTATTTTGGGATAAGTTATAAGTATCTCCTAAACTATAATCGAAATTCTAGCAACACACCTTAACTTAATTAGGGTCTTATTGTCTCTCTGAATTTATTTTTTCTGTATTTTCTTGCACCTTTTGTACTGACGTAAAATCTTCAACCATATATGTATATATACACATATATATGTATATATATATATGCACAACCAGATATATATATATATATATATATATATATATATATATATATATATATGCACGAAAATACAGAAAAAATAAATTCGGGAGGATAATAGGATCCTAATCAAGTTAAAGTGTATCATTAAAATTTCAGTTCTAGTTTAGAGGGAATACTTATGCTTTATTCCAAAATAAAATAGTAAGTACACAAATGAGTAATAACTCAAATAAAGATAGCCTATTATACACATAAAACTATTATAAAACATGAAGAAAAAAGGATTAACAAGGACTCAAACCTCACTCTACTACTACGATATATATGTTTACAAAAAACTCTTTTCATCTCAAAGTAACAAAAAGAAAAGGATTTAAATACCAATTTGACTAATTTCTAAAACAACAATGCTTACAAAATGTGAAATTACTCAAGTTTATATATTTATATATATAGCATCTTGAAAATAAAGGGACATCAATGATATGATCCCACTCTCACTAACACAAAGTCACAAACATATTCAATCTCATTATGCATCCAAAAATAACATATAAATAAAACGACTAAAATTCACAAAAAGAGTGTTTTAATTGACCTTAGAGCAGTCAACATGTACACTAATCTTGAATGGAACATTGGTCTTACAAATTCTAGGGAGTGTAGCAGCACGATTGACTTGAGCTTCGTTAGCGTTTGAACCAGCGCTCTTTATGCATTTGCAAGCGCTTTGACGGTCATCTATGGTACGTCCAGTGCTAAGGAGAGATTTAATTCCACCGCAATATTCTGATGGCACGCTTAATCCATCACCTAACACGTAACCAAGACACGGTTCTAGGCTACTATAAACCATGTTGCACGTTACCAGTGCATCCTTAGCAGTGGCATAGCCACATAGGTGTCAGGGTGTCCAATTGGACACCTTTCGTCGGAAAAAAATACCGTATATACAAGTAAAATAATGAACGAAATGATTATATGACATATTTTGGACACCCTTAACACAACAAGTTATTATAGCCTAGTGATTTCAAACGAGTGGAATGAGGCAGTGCTTGTGTGTTCGGATCTCACTAGTGACAAATGTTTTTTCCACTTTCTATTTCTGGACACCCTTTGTGAAATTCCTGGCTCCGCCACTGATCCTTAATAGCTGTAGATGAAGCGGTGGCCATGGCTGCGGCCTCCGCGACGCAAACCAGAAGCAAAGGGAATAGTTGCTTGTTTAACATTGTAGAGATGGCTAGTATAATGTGTGATTTCATTATCAATGTGTGTAGCTATTTATGAACACACGGTATGATAATTGATAAGCCAATTATTGGGCCATATTATAAGACACCAAATGTTTTTGGCCTCATGTCTTTACCCTCCATCCTTTCTCATTTCCCACCTTGTCTTGCTCCCAACTCCCAACTCCCAACTAATAGCAATTATGTTTCTTTGATTGATTTTATCGTTAATAGTTTTTTTTTAGGGTAACATTCAAATATATGACAGATTAAAAGGAAAAATAAGATTAAAAAAATGACATTGAATTACCGTCAGCCAGAAATCGGCATGTCAACGGACGGTTGGCTTACTTTGACGATGGTATACCTATTCTTAGAAGAAATACATTAATTATTTATTCATTCTCTATAATATTTTTCAGGTAGAATTTTATTTTTATTCTGTGTTTATAAATTATACTCAATAATGATAACAATATATTGAGTTAAATTTCATAAAATGGGGTCTGAGGAGAGTAGAGTAGAGTGTAAGAAGACCTGTTCACTACCTCATGTAGGTAGAGAGACTATTTCCTAAAGACTCTCGGCTCAAATGCATCAAACCCAAGTAAAAGAAGAAGAAATAATGGAAGAAAACATAGCAAATAAGAAAAATAGTGTAAAATTTACAAAAAAAACAATAACAACATCAAAATAATGTGTTAATCCAAATGCACTAAACAACATATGACAAAAACTGTAAGATATGATTAGAGTGACAACACACTAAGGGGTCGTTTGGTAGAGTGTATAAGAATAATGTTAAATAGAGTGTATTAGTAATGCGATGCATGTATTAGTTATATTTGCATTAATTATACACAAATTATTTTATGCATTATTTGGTTTGATGCATAAAAAAAAATAGCATGCATTGCATAAATTTATGATATTAGCAATACACACCTTAATACACAATAGAGTGTAAGCATTAGTTATACATAGGTTGAAAAAGAGTATCACCCAAGATATTAACAATACACAAGACTAATACATGTATTATTTTTTCTAATACACTCTACCAAACGATCATAATACAAAACAACACTTTATTTCTATTAACCTTCTGCATGATACAGGACGACATAACTAATTTAGGACAACATAATCATGGGAGCGCTTTGCTCCATTTTTGCTCCAATAAGTGTCAATGCATTGGTAGATAAATTGTTGGGTATTAATTGCCCTGAATTTCTTACTATAAATAGGTTTTCCTTTTCCTAAAAGGAAAACATGTATTCTCCATATTTGGCTAGTCTTTTTCTTGTAGGAAAAAGTTTATGGTTATTCATTTTCTTGTAGGAAAAGGTTTAGGACTCTATAAATAGAGGTTTGTTCCTTCTAATTTAATCAGCATTCACAATGTAGTCCTAGGGGTCTGAGAGTTTTGGTTAGGGGGAGAATTTGTGGGATACAAGTGAAACGTTTTCACTTGTGTGAACCTCCCGAGTGAATTGGTTGAGCTTGTTTCTCTCTATATTTTGTACTCTCATGTTTATATAGTGGATTGCTCATCTCCTTTGTGGACGTAGGTCGATTGACCGAACCACGCTAAGTCTTTGTGTCTTTTGGTATATTTTCGTTTGTCTTCTTACTCATGATCTATCGAGATTTGCTTTGCTAGCTTCCCCATGACACCTGATTTATTTTCGGTCCTAACATAAATGATATGTGCCATGTTAAATATGAAAGGCTGGGAGTATTTCAGTTAGGGATGTGTATCGGTCGGTTCGGTTCGGTTTTGAACTTTATCGGTTTGACTTATTGGTTATCGATTTGTAGAGATGCTAAACTGTTAAAGAACCATTAAGATATTGACTTATCGGTTATTGATCGTTATCGGTTTAACCGTTAAGATTTGACACAAAAAAAAGTCATTAAAAATCACTTAGAAACAAGGTGACAAACCAAATGAACCATGCACATGAGTTCACAAATAACATCTTACTAAAAAGCAAACACTTTTACATTGTAGAATACCCAAGAGTTTGAGACAACCAAAAATAAAAGTAGGAAACTAAACTCTAAGTCAAGGACTTTATATACAAAATGATAAAAATATATTTATTTAATTTACTATCGGGTTATCGGTTAATCCGTTAAGAAAAAACCTCAAACAGTTAAGAACCGATAACCCGATAACAAAAAAAATCAAAACCGTTATCAAAACCGCTAAACCAATAATCCATTACTGATAAACCAATAACTTTTTTTCGGTTCGGATTATCGGTTTCGGTTCGGTTTTAAACAGCCCTAATTTCAGTCTGCAACTGACGAACCAAAATGGCTATTAGTTTTGTCGTTTTCTTTTATGGAGTATTAAATTAAATAATAATTTTTATTCTTCTTATTGTCTCAATTTATATATTTTTTGTTCTATTTTGAGTCAAATAAGTTCTCTTTTTATAAAGATTTTTCATATGTTGTTTTAAATATTTTAAATTTTTAATTATTATGACTTATAATATCTTTTTATATAGTTTCTAATTATAAAAAAAATTATTAAAAATCTTAAAGATTTCAGATTCAAATTCATGGTTTGAATTAAAAAATTCTAATCTCAAAATTCATGGTTTAAGATAAGAGAAGTAATTGTTTGATAAAATTAAAGATGATTAATCTTTTACCCTTAAAAGATCAATATGATTTAATTAAGTTGGACACTTCTGACCAACAACTCGTGTCACAATATCATCAACAGTATAGTGTTTATGTGATGAAACGATAAAAAAATTGTCAGTAAATTAAATGTAACCAAAAATAGGGAAAAGAGAGAATCTCATGAGCTTTTCATTTTTATCAAGACACGTATTATTCATCCACTAATGTATTGAAACTTACTGGAGCAAATAATAATGGAGCACTGTTGTTGGTAGGTGAGGAAGATACCATAAATGTGAAATTTTACTAATAGAGTTTGTTCCTATTTTTACGAGAGAGTTCATTTTCTTCATTTTTAAGGACTTTATTTTCTTAAAAAAATTATTTTTCCAAATATTTGAACTATCAAACATGGAAATTTTGGAAAACTTTCAAAATGTTTTCCTCGATACCTAATACATCCTAAATATCTGTCTTTTTACTCTATTTTTTAGTTAACTAAGATTAAGTCAACATTCGTTCAGGAGAGAAGCAAGCTATCTAACTTTGATCCCCATCTCGGGTAGGGAATAGAATGAAAATGGACCTCAAATGATAGTTATAGTTGATTTTGATTTGAGGATTTTACGCGACGGAGGGAACTTTTCTATTGTGTTGCATTTTCTCTGGTGGACCCTGTCCTTCGTACTATAGCGATTCTAATTGGTTAGGTGTATACATTTAATACAAATAAATACTTATTACCATACTTCTCACACACAAAAAAATCTAATACTTGAAATTTTCATTTTTGGCTCATTATCTTTTCAGTTTCTTCGAGATTCTTTTTTTTTTTTTGTTTTGTTTCCATCCTATTTTCGAACCCTTTACTAGAAATTTTTTCATATCCAAAGCTCGAATTCAAGACCTCTAATTAATGGAGGAACTATCATATCCACTGCACTACATCTTTTGATGGTCAATTTTTTCGAGATCGAGTCGCTTATTAGTTTGCCTATTTCACTCTAAATTTCTATAATCTGCACCTTCTTTTTGAGTATACATTAAATTATTGGAAAAGGATTATATTTTCTTACGTACTTTTGAAAAAAAGTTATACTATCATTTGTTAAATTTTTTAAATATATTTATATTTATCATTCAACTTTCAGGTTATATTTACCCCTCATCAATTAAATTTCAATTAAATTTCATGCTCGCGAATCTCAGTTAGTGAGCGAAATAAATTAAATCCAATTAATAGAGAAAAACAATGTGAGAAATAAATTAACCAAAAGAACCACTTGGCACAAAACAACGAGATCATTGCTAATTGACATACTTGGCGGAGATGCGGTGGTAACCACCACCCACAAACACCACTGCTACTGGATCGGGTTTTATCGGGTGGGCAAGTAACACGATAGTTGTTACGTATTATTACATAATATATATTGTTTCAAATAAGTGATCAGATTTAATTGAAAGTTGGATAAATATAACCAAAAAAAAAAAAGAGGGAAGAAATTATTTATTCAAAGCCAATTTCATGACTAATTGCTAAAATAACAAAGTAAACAAAATGTGATATTATTCGAGTTTATTTAATTAGGACATCAATATTGTCAAAGGGACATCAGTGATGGATCCCACTCTCACTAAAATAACAGGTAAATAAAACGGCTAAAATTCATATTACAATTTCAGTCACATAAAAAGTCTCTTATGTGGTCTTTGAGCAATCAACATTTGGACTAATCTGGTAAGGAACATTAGCCTTACATATTCCAGGGAGTTGAGCAGCACGCCTAATTTGAACTCCGTTAGCATTTGAAGCAAGGCTCTTTATGCATTTGCAAGCGCTCTGACGGTCAGCTGTGCTACCCGCAGCAAACAAGGAGAGATTTAAGCCCACTGCAACATGCTGACGGCACACTTAGTCCACCATTTAGCACAAAGCCAAGACATGGTTCGAGGCTACTGTACACCGTGTTGCACGTGACAGCTGCATCTGTGGCCGTGGCGGCCACAGCGACGCAGATGAGAAGCAAAGGAAATAGTTGCTTGATTGACATCGTGGAAATGGAACTTGTGATTGTGTGATTTTTGTTATCAATGTATATAGCTATTTATAAACCCAATGTATGGTAATTTATTTGTTATGTTAGCCCATATCAAGACACCAGAGGTTTTTGGCCTCATATCATACGGTAATTGATTAGTTATGTTGGCCCATATCAATAAATATCGGTCAATCATGTTTGTTGAATATTTATTGCAAGATACATTAAAGGCATAATACATAAACATGACCCTTAACTTGGCGTCAACTGGCAACTATGACCTTTAACTTTGGGTGTGCACAAGTAGGCCCTTTAACTTGTATAAAATTGAACAAATAGACACATTCGTCTTACATGGCACCTACATGGCAATTTTGTGTCCTACGTGTATTATGCCATGTAGGACATGTGTGTCTACTTTTTCAATTTTATACAAGTTAAAGTGCCTACTTGTGCACACCCAAAGTTGGAGGTCATAGTTGCCAGTTGACGCCAAGTTAAGGGTCATGTTTATGTATTATGCCTACATTAAATATGTGAAGTAGGAAGGTAGTTGATGGTTTCATAATTCTTCATACTAGAATGTTCAATTTTATAAAAAAGGAAAAGTAATATAAGAAAACAGGGTAATATTTTATATTAACTGAATTTGTGAGGTAATACATACTTATTAATTAAGAAAAACATACTTATTAGTTAATATATACTTTTTTCAACCATCATATTTTTCACTATTGTTCTTTGTGAAATTATAAATATAACTTTGTAAGTAGTGCAATTTATTTTCTAGAAAAAATAAAACTTTATTAAAAGAAAGGGCAAATATGCAAACAAATTTCAAACATCTATCTTGAATTTTGAACCATAAAAAACGCCCTGAAAATTCACTTACTATGAAATAGAGAGTATTTGTTTGGCTTCCTAACTAGTCAAACTAAATAGGAGGCAGGGAAGATATGGTAAATAGTTCAAAATTATCAAATTTACAGCATTATTAATTCACAAATCATGATTGTAGTTCCCTAAAAGAGCCCAATTCTACTTAAGAGTTCATTCTTTATCATAAAAAAAAAAAGGGTCACTAGAGGTTTCTCTCTTATGATTACACTTGATAGAATAGAAAATATATGATCACTTATGGGAAGATGTGATCATTTATTCTTTCAAGATATATCTATTCTGGAAAATACGTTAATTATTTGTTCATTCTTTATAAATGGAGTTGGTAGGCAATAAAATTTGCGTCATGAAAATATATAATAATCAAAATAGAAAAATATCGTAATAATTATAGTATTTGCTTTCAAATATAATGAGTGTTACAATTTATATGATATTTCTCTGATTCTTTCAATAATAATATAAATTATAATACATTTGAATTTGATTTGATTTAAGGACTGGAATAGTTTGATCTTGATCAATCTTCGTCTTGAACTTGATTAGACTTATTTGCTACGATCACTTGGATGTTTGTCATGAATAATAAATTTAAATTCCATGCTACGACCTATAATCTTCAGATCAAACGTTCTTCAAATCTTGACTTATATAAATAAAAAATAGAGGTGTTTGATTCACGAACTCTCTCTTGCTTCTAGCTTATTATTGATTTCTGACCCTTTTCTGTATTGTGAAGTCCCTTATTTATAGTTATGTAATGGAAAGGTTGTGGGGAGAACAAACTCCTTTTGACCAATTAGATTAGAGTTGACATGACAGTATTTTTTTTATTGGTCGGACCTTGAAATATGTCACTTAGACACAACGTATTTTCATTTGGCCTTTGATTTTGACTAGGCATACTGTGTCATTTTTGACATGTGCCATGACTTTATTAACTGTTTTATTTGACTTGGTGCGGCACATCGTTTGACACATGTCACACATTTGGGCCTTTGGAAATACAATATCTTAAGTTTAACAACATAGACTCATTATTCGTGACCCAAATCAATGGAACTAGTCCAATAAAATTAAAATGAACTTATTAAATAAACAATCAAATTAGATTAACATACTTATTTAATTATTCGGACTAATATATCTTGACTTGTTTTATAAATTTGAATTCAATAAAATTTATATGACTACAATGTATTTTACTCTAATTTAAGTTAACTAAAGTTAAGATGATTGATCGAGTATAATACAAAATGTGGTTAAATATTTGGAAAAATTACTAAGGTACACCTTTAAGTATATTATTTCTCATTTGTCTCTATATCTTTTAAAAATAACTAAAATATCTTATTTTAATAATGTATCTGTATTAATGTATTAATGTATCCGTGCTTGTATTAATGTATCCGAGCTTTCATTAATGTATTCGAATTGAGTTAATTTTTATTTTAATAATGTATCCGTGCTTATATTAATGTATCCACGCTTTCATTAATGTATCCGGATTGAGTTAATTTTTATTTTAATAATGTATCTGTATTAATGTATCCATGCTTGTATTAATGTATCCGCGCTCTCATTAATATATCCGGATTGGGTTAATTTTAAGGGATTATTGTAATTAGAAAAAAAGTAGGGATAGATAGTAATTTCATCTTTACACTATGTGATTTATGTAACTTATCCCATACTTCTTGCATGCAGATATTCGAATACTTCAGATTTTCATTTTTGGCTCTTTATATCTCTTTGGTGTCTGCGAGATCGAGTCTCTATTCTCTTAGCTTTTCTATTCGCTCTAAATACCAGTAAAAGCAGTGGAGAGATTTACTAGTTCTTCCGGACTTTTATTATAGGAGAAACTATATAATTAGACATACTTCGCTATCATATATATATATATTATTATTACTTATACTGTTAAAATATTACGTATCTTACCACTAATTAAGAGTTTCCTACCATATATTGAGAAAGATACACTTAGATACATGTATTTTTGCTAACACATACACTAAAATAAGGAGAGAGGCGAGTGAAATTTTGTTATGTATCCCAGATACATGCGAATCACACTAAATACACACTATACACATGTATTTGTATGTATCTGGTGTGATTCACATTTATCTGGGATACCAGATACATAGGAGAGTGGCGAGTGAGATTTGTTATGTATCCAAATACATGTGAATCCACTTGTACATATGTATCTGGATGTATCTGAACGTATCTAGACACATCAAAATCTGGTAATTAGCTACATATTATTGCAAACTAGAGTGTATCTAAGTAATTATAATAACGTAATTTTCTCATTGTTATATATATAAACACACATACATCAATGAATTTTTGGAAAACACAAACATATTCAATCTTATTATGAACTGAAAAATAACGGGGTAAATTAAACGACTAAAATTCAGAAAAAAAGTGTCTTATTTGACCTTAGAGCAGTCAAAATGTGGCTTAATCTTGAAAAAAGCATTGAGCTTACATATTCCAGTGAGTTTAGCAGCACAACTAATTCGACTTGCCGTAGCATTTGAACGAACGTTCTTGAGGCATCTACAAAAGCGCTGGATGTCAGCTGTGGTACGTGCAGCTCTGTGGATAGATTTAATCCCACTGCAGCATTCTGATGGGACGCTTAATCCACCACCTAACACGTAACCAAGACATGGTTCGAGGCTACTATACACCGTGCTGCACGTGACAGTTGCATCCTCAGCAGCTATAGTCACCGCGATGCAAAGGAAATAGTTGCTTGTTTAGCATATTGTGAAGATGGCCAGCGATGTACGATTATTAATTTCCTTATGAATGTATACGTTATATATATATATGAACCAAAGGTATGGATGTCAAACATGTGAAGCACGAAAGTATAAGAATGTCCTAATTCTAATAGATGGTTTCATATTAGAATGCTTGATTTCATAAAAATGAAAAGTTTTTATAATTATTTCTTCAATTAAAAAAAATGAAATATGAAATTTTAATATGAACGTTTTAGGAAATTCACATACGTGTAAAATTTCTAATTTTATTTTGTACCACAAATATAAATATCTCTATTGTTTTTATAAATTTTATGTTCATTTAAATAGTATCATATAAATAGAGATAAAAATGACTATTATTTATTGCTATTCAAAGAAAAATATTCAGCATTGAGCACAAATTTAATTCCACTAGAGCACTCTGATGGCACACTTTCATCCACCACCAAATCCTCTCACCTCATCATCTATACAACTACTAAACAAAAAATATATATAGGTACATATGTATCATAATATTGGAAGAGGAATTAAAAAATTGAAATTTTTGATTAATTTTTCAAAGGATCAGCTAACACATGGGTATATTGCTGAATTTAATTTATTTTCTTGTGGTCCATCTATTTTAAAAAAAATTTATTTGGTGTCGTATTTTATATTAAAGAGAAAATTTTAGTAATGTCAAAGTTTTGGGAGAAATTAAGTTTCATTAGCTATTGTTTTGATATTTACCATTTATAGCTAGTGTTTGAGATATTAATTAAGTAGGTAAAAGAAAAGAAAATTCTCGTCTCTCGCCTAAATTTTGCTCGCTTTTCTCCCTCTTTCTCTCCCCTTTTCTGTAGTTTGTATTTTTCACCTCTTTTTCTTTGTATTTCTATATTTTTTGTGGTGGTAAACGATTGTATTCATATGATATTCAGGTCGTATTCTCTCTCTCTTTGTTTTATGTATTTTCACCTTTCTCTTTCTTTGTATTTTTATATTTTTTTGAGGTGTTGAGCGACTGTATTATTGTATTCACACGTGCATTTGGATTTTATCCTCCGTATCCATCTCCCCCCCCCCCCCTTTATATTTTGTATTTTCACCCCCACCCCCCATCCCCCCCCTCTCTCTCTGTATTTCTGTATATGTGAATTTTTATATTTTTTAAGTAGATTACTTTTAATAACGTTTTAACGAAACATACTATCTATTAAATAGACATCTAAGATGATGGGTGTTATAAATATATTTTAGTCAAAGGATATCCCTTCACAATTGTCAATCCTCCATTAGTCTGTAGTGGGTTTGGTCTAGTCCATAGAGGGACTAGCTCTAGCTCAATAATTTCCTATCCAATATATTTTCTTGTTCAACTTTCCATGATTTTTTCCTCTTTTTTTTTCCAGGGAAATTAAAGGGAAAAGAGTAATTATTTGCCTAAAATGAAGTTACTTTTAAGGGGTCAACAAGCAAGGTGGGATTTTGCCAGATTATTTTAATTAGTACTCCTTCTATTTTACTTTACATGGAACTAATACTATTCAAAGAGTTAGGAGATTTTTATTTAACCGAAAACTATATATTGTGATTAGTAATATTTTTTATGTATTTCTTAATAAGTACATTTTATGTTAATAAAGAATTTGAAGATTTGTTATTCGAATGCAAAAAAAAAATTAAATAATTTGATCCTTATATCTGAATCTAGTCACATGAAATAGAATTGATGAGGTTATAACTACTAAAGGATGAGAGCTTATATTATATTTTGTTTTTCCAAGTTTGAATTCATACCTCCAAATAACAAAATACATAATTGATTGATCTATCGATCATTATTGATCGACGTAACAGTGTGATAACTGTGATACAATACAATTATTAAGGATCAAATTAAAAACAATCATAAAAACGTAATAGTACTTAATAGATAGATGATGTCCCAATTTTATGATTAGAGACAACATAACTCTTATCCTCATTTATATTATATGCATAATTCGTCCTTCATCTCACCTTTGAACAATCAACTTTAGGGCTAATTTTGAAGGGAATATTTTTCACCCCACATTTCCCTGGGAGGGCAGCAGCATTCTTAAAATCGATACCACTAACACTTGAAGCAGCCATTTTCAAGCACGAGCAAACGCCTTGGCGGTCCGCTGTGGTTTTGGCGATACCGTAGAGGGACTTGATCCCTCTACAGCAAGTCGGTGGTACCTTGCCACCGTTCACTACGTAGCTAAGGCACGGGATTAGCCCATTGAATACCGAGCTACATGTGACTGCCGCATCAACGCGAGGTGATGCGGCAATTACTATGTAAATTAGGAACAAAAGAGAAAGGGGCTTAACATGTTTTTTTGAGATAGCCATGAATAAACACAAAAATGAGTGAATAAAATTTTGGATATCACAAGGAAATTAGTGAAATCTTTGGTGGTCTTGTTGAAAGGTGATGGACGATTATATATAGGGGTGAAGATTATTAATTTGATACCATAATTATATTGTTTAGTATGTGTAACTTTAAATTCTAAAAATAACCTTAAACTTGACACAAATCATTAGTTTCGTTCTCGAACTATTGACAGCATTAAAAACATGCCTCTACTTGACTAACTAAACTTAGATATACACCCCCAATCTGCCACATGACATAGCAAGTGATCTCAAATTCTTGTAGGAGCGCATGATGCTCTTAATAAAAAGTCGAGAGAAGTGTTGGAAATACCCCTAAACTTGACAAGAATTCAGGGGTGTATTTCACTCATGTTATAAGATCGGGGTGTATTCAAGTTTATTAAATCAAGTAAAAGGGTGTTTTTAAGGTTGTCAGTAGTTCAGGGATGAAACTAATAATTCGCACCAAATTTAGGGATATTTTCAATACTTCTCTCTTCTTTTTACTTTCCTTAATTTCATTTTACTTGGCACTGCAATTATTTATTAGGGGTTCATTTTCTAAACTAATCTTATTAATTGCGTTTTCAAATTATAAATTTAACTATTAGTAATACTCTGTGTAGTAATTTAATAATAAGGATAGTATTAAAAGTAAATAATGAATTTCTCTTGATCATTTGCTAAAATAAATGTTGAATTTAAACGAGTACATTTTGAATATAACTAAGCATTATAGCACGGGTGTAATATTTTTCTCCTCCAATAAGAAGTTTCTAGAAGTAATTGATTACTTAATTTCTTCTACTACTTAGTGCTGAGTTTTTTTTTTATGGTGGCACTATGCTTTCACCTACCAACTCAGTTGAAAATCAACATGTCAATCATTTTGAGAAACTCAAAATTAGCTTTTAATTCCATCACCAGCTATTTTTGTTAAAACAATTTTTCACAATTAAAATCCATATATAGGAGCAATGATGAAATTTTTCTGATAGGATATCACATAACTTGCTTTTGATTTGTTAAATAACTGTGGTGGAAACTTTGGCAATTGGCAAGTACCATAGTTTCAACTCTGGGTGGAAATCAGCAATTATGTTATGAAAATTAAAGTTGGCAGGTTTCATAAAGTATTAATTCTATGCTTAGCACTTAGCAAATATAAGGAAATAGAGGGAAATCAAAATTTGAAGTTTATGCATTTTAAATTTTAATATTTTAAAGTTATTCAAATTTAAATTAATATAATGTATACATATTTAATATTTTTTTAAAAAATATATAAAATTTAAACTAAAGCCGAATTCTATTGAACTCATAATCAACATTCTTGGAATATGAAAGTGAAAGAAGATAATTAAAGTAATCACTGAAAGGGAAGGATAAACTTTGAAGGGTCCAAGAAAAATATTTTCCTCTTTGGGCGTATTTGGTATGTGGCTCCAATTTTCTCTTTTTGATTGATCAAAATATATTTTTTTTAAAATATTGTTTTAAAAAATGAAAAAAATAACTTTTTAATAAATAAAAAAATTTCATAACTAATATTTTAAATTAATTGCCCCCAGCCCATCCAACACTCTCAACCTCTGCCCCTCAAACATTCCACCCTCGAACCTCCACTCCCCGCCCCATAAATCTGGAACCTAATTATGGATGAAAACAAATTAAAATGTAACCAAAATAATGTGTCAAAACAAATTTGACAAATTACATATAGCACACTAATTTAGTGCGCATGGATCAGTTTTAATGATTGTTGTGGCCAATATTTTGGTAATTCGTCCAACTCGCCCATATTTTAATGGGTTGGTGAGTGATTTTTTTCATGGGTAAAATATGGGTTCATATCCATATTCAATTCATAAAAATATGGGTAAACTATGGGTAAGCTATGGATTAGCCAAATGGGTTAAGCTTCCAATTTTTCTTCACTCAAAATTCATTATATCATTAAAAATATTATAATTTCTCTTCTTTTTTAATGCTCTTCTATAAAACTAATTATTCTTCTCTCTAATTGAAAATGTGAAGTCTTTGGCCCTCCTAAAAATATATATATTAAATGTACATTTCTTTTGTTAATTATAATTATATATTTTTTATTTGTTTAATTTTATATTGGATAACAAATAATAGTGTAAAATAAGCAAATCATGTATTAGTATTGATATTGCTTAAAGTTCATTAAGTATGTTTTTTACTCCTAAAATGCAAATATTCATTTACTTTGAAATTAAAAATGTTTTCCCTTGTTATTACATAAATTTATTTTATATTGAAAAGTTATAGGATTTTTTTTTTGACTTTTATAATACAATAAAACTAAATAAAGCATTTTCAACATTTTTCATCCAAAAAAAAGCCTAAAATATTTTCTCCATGTTGAATTCCTAAGTAGAGTACTATTTACTCATGAAAATATGGATAAATATGGGTAAACTTGTATTTTACCCAACCCATTTATTACCCAATCCATTTTTACCCATATCAAATATGGGTGAATTGAATTATTACCCATTTTATGTTGACCCATTTTCAACCCGTCCATATTTGACCCAATTCGCCCATTGCCAACACTATGGCGAATTGATTTCTGTAGTGATGCGCTATATGAAAAAAATATTAGTCCTTCAGGTTTAATGGTTGTTATGGCCAATTGACTTATGTAGTGCATTAAATTAATCAGTCGAGAAAATATTAGTCCTTGAATACTTCGTTTTTCTCTTTTGTAGTTTTATAAGTTTATAAATTTCAATTTTTAGGTTAAGTTTAGGCGTGTTATAGAGTTTATTTGTCCATTTTATTAATTTTGTATTGATTATTTAACTCTAGTTAGTTGTTTTGAACTAGTCAAATAAATATGTGAACCAATAATTAGTTAGTTATTTTGAATATGTGTGATGACCTTTATTTTTTTAATATTTATTAAAATGTCACAAAAGTTGCTGAAAAAATTAATAATAAGAATGACGATAATATTTACTCATGTAAAAATTCACGTTTGAATCAACTATTTCTTCAATTACTATTCATCATCTTCTTCAACTTCCAATTACCTCTATTAATTTCTCTCAACCTCTATGGTTCACATACTTACAAATATCTTACTTATTTATTGGACTAAACATTCTTACTTGGAACCTTGAAAGCATGTTTGGGAATTATAAATAAAATTTGTATGGTAGCCAAACGGGAAGGAAAAGCTGAATTTGAATTGAAACGAGAACGGAAGGACGTCTAAATTGTAACACATTGCTAATTTCTAAGAACAAGACATCGTTACATGGAATTGAATTATGATTTATATATATAAGATAGCTTGTTTATGTTTAAATTATGATATGATAGGATAACTAGAGTGACATAAAGAGAGCAAATCAATCAAGAAGTGGTAGTATATATATTCACCAAATAGATAAAACTTCAGTACCTGCATTGCCACTTCAACCAAATTATTCAATCATAAACATAAAAGTAGCTAGTGCTCTTCAAGACTAGAGAACTGAGAGCACATATTACATAAAATTTACTGGACTATAGAGCAGTCAATGTTGGGGCTAATCTTGTAAGGAACAGTGACATCACATTTGCTAAGAAGTGTAGCAGCCTTGCTAGTATCAATACTGTTGCCAAGACTTGCTGCCCCTGATTTCAGGCACGAACATACCCCCTGTCGATCCGCGGTGGTGCTGGCTGCTGTGTAGAGGGACTTAATCCCGCTGCAGCAGCCAGCTGGGGCCGCTGCCTTGTTGCTACCTCCCATGAGGTAGCTAAGGCAGGGCATTAGCTTAGAGTACACTGTTTTGCATGAGATTGCACCTTCTGCATGGGGTACTGAAATGATCACTATGCATAGGAGAAAACAAAATGCTGAAATTTTTTGCATTTGGGAGAAAGCCATTAGTATTTTGATAATTAAATGATGATTTTTTTCTACACTGGATTGGATTTGGGATGCTTAAGCAATGTTCTAAAGGAGTGATTATATAGACACTGTTTTAGTGGAGTAGGTGAGTCCATTTTTGTATTTGTCAAGTGGGGAAACTATATGTTTTAGTCATCAAAAATTAAAAATAAATTGTCATTCGATTCTCAACTATGTATTGGTAAAATTGACAGTCTGCTAATTAATTTCATTTATGTTTTTAGTAGTTTATCACCATTTTTCTTGAGACTTTGCAAATGCGATAACTTCTTTACAAAATGTATTTCTTATTAAATACTTCTATAAATTGGTGTA
This sequence comes from Solanum appendiculatum, assembly GCA_018342035.1. NCBI lineage: Eukaryota > Viridiplantae > Streptophyta > Magnoliopsida > Solanales > Solanaceae > Solanum > Solanum appendiculatum. The sequence goes on from JAGDQO010000472.1 coordinate 929,095, forward strand.
CCTACACACACGCTTCAATTTATGTTTGATACGATTTGGATTTCCACAAATATTTAATTTCGTACTCACACTCAAACCCAAAATTCCTAATTAAATCCTACCACAATCCTTATTGTACTCTTGAGTTGTGTAAAGGATTGAGTAGCTGAAATATATATCATGATAGTGCCTCACTTACTAGGCATGCATTATTTACAATAATATCCTTCCACTAATTTAGTGGATTGTATTGAGGTGTCACTCATATATTTACCCAAACCACTTGTGCAATTTAGGCAAAAGGATTGAATTGATTTATGGAGCTTCAACCAAAGCTTATAGCACCACTTGGGCATTTTTGAGTTGAATAGAAGGTGGTGCATAGTTCTTGTTGGAGATCTAATGAGAGAGGTAGGTAAACCAATATTTATAATGGTTGATGAACTTTGAACTTCATTTTTTTTGAGTTTTCGATATTCATATTAAAATTTGACTAATTTGGATTTACACCGCATAAATCTATTTGGGAAAAAACACTTTCTATCACGGATTTTTTCTTATTCAGGACTCAAGTCTCTCAGGATCATCGTTTCCAAACATGTATCCAAAGGATTCCTAGATCATGGCAATCTCAAAAATTGTATGAAAATAATACACAAACTAGTTTATACTATAACTGGACAAACTTCAGAGGAGTCCTAATTTTGATCAAGTAGTTTTATCATTCATTTGCAGGAACACAAAAGGTTGTGTTTTAAGTGGTCCAAGTTGAATGTCAATGTGCTACAAGTCAAGTTCTCATAAGTTTAGACAAATTGGTGGCAAATCCTATATAAGCTGTTTAACTTATAGATATGAACTTAGTTTTAACTAACTACACACATAATCACATTTAAAGTAAAGGGATAGGTACCGCTAGACTCGAGCATAGTTAAGCATATCAAGATCAATCACACAGAGAATGCTTTCAACCAGACTCCTCTTTAATAGTTCCATGCTTCTGCAACTACCTATCTGCTCCCAGCATCGGTAGATTGCCCTTTACTACTCGAAGCTTTAATAGTTCAAGCTTCTGAGCATCCTGAAAAAAGAACCTTCTTCTCTGGATAGTAGAAAGCTTTCCGAGCTATTGTTGGAAGGATCCAAGTGACTAATCTCGAAATTAAGTATGCTGAGTTAACAAAGCTTATTTAACTTATGGTTTAAAGAGTTACTTCCCATCATCTGAGCAATGACAAGAAGGAATTCAGAACAATCGCGATCTGAATGTTTCTAGTCTCATATATTAATTAGTGGATCTCACAACAGATGCATTCATGATACTACAAAGCACAATAAATAAATGAAGTGAAGGAAAACTGTTGTTCACGTTGCAATTTTTTGCCAAAAGACAATTATTAGGCTTGATCTTAGCTTCTTTTTCCCCCTTTAAGTAATCTTCCAAGAACGTAAAGTAAACATGTGAAACAGAATCAGTCACTTATTTTCATATAATACTTTCACCATTTAAACAAATTTAATAGAAAAGGAAACAAAAGAACTACTACACTGGATATGATGTTGTACAGAGAAAAAAAGAAGTAATGACGGCTAATACAGTAATTCCTCTACCATAACTGTGCCATATAATTCACTGAACCTAATACTAAAAATTAAATCTTAAGAAAACTCTGTTTCTTGTACATGAAAAATTGAAACAGTATACATCTCTTGTTACCAACAACATGCCTCTTCACCACATTGCAGTGTAGGCCCTCGCAACCTTCCCATATCCAATGGCCTTCTTGTATACTTGCTAGGGGATCATGCCACATTCTGCTTCAGATTGATGCTTTACTCTATACTTGTTCGTCTGGTGTTCTCTCTCTATAGGAGCAGAATCCTTGATTCCTGTATCTCTAGTTCTCGATTTCCCTTCACCCTTGCTTGTACTGGACATCCTTTTTTCAGTCTGAATCACGGTCGACTTCTTCTGTTTTCTGAATTTCCTCTCAAAAGCATTGGCATCACTTTCACCCAAGTCAGGTTCCCTCGATTTTCTTTTCTTTACCGAAACTTCCCTTCCGTTATGTGCTTTTACAACAATTGAACACTTACCACCACCATTTTGAAAGTTAGTTTGGAAGAGACTTCGGTACAGGGCATGTAGAGCTGTTGTCGTATCATCTTCACTAATGTCACAACAGTTGATGCCAGGAAGCCAGTCTAACATGGTGCAGAGTCATATAGCAGGGATATGCGCACTGCAAATTTGGTGACGTTAAAAAAGAGGTCTATATAAAATGAATATTGGTATCATTTTGTGACCTATTTTTTATTTACATAGTCAAACTTTTTGGGTTTACATAGTAAAGCAAACTTATTTGTGTACTTGTTGTCACAGTTCCTTTACCTAATTGTTGATGTTAGCTGCGCTTTACTTGGTTTTACTATGAATTTTACATTACAAAACTGTGGAATTTTAATTATGCTTTGTCGATTATGATAGCTATTTGCATTTCAAGTCATTTAGTTGCAATGTTCTGGTGCACAATCAGGCTTTTGGAAGCTGGAATCAAGCTCCTATACTTTGGCAATTCACACGTCTTCCTTTGTTGTTCCAACATAATGAAAATATAGATGAAGGTGTTACACATACAATCAATATTACATACTATACGAGAAACTTGTAGGATTGTTTTCCTCGCACGTCTTTGTCTATATAACTTAGGGGTCGTTGTAGTTAATTAAGGTGGAAACCCAGAAAAAGAACAAAGGAGAACTTATGAATAATGAAAGATAAGAACTATAAAGCAATGAAGAACAAGAAAGAAGAGAGAACTTTATTTGAAAGTGCAGTATTTTTTCCACTGACTTACATTTATAATAAAGAACTAACTTCATGGTCCTAAAAATCAGCAACAAATCAGCTGAAGATAAACAAACTCCTAAAGACTAGGTAAAGAAGTTATTTGAGGAAAAGTAAAGCTAATTTACTGCAGTAAATAAATAAAAAAGGCTGCAGTCCTAAAATATAGCAACTAACACTCCTCCTTGGTTTAGGAACTGCTGATTCTTAGTTTTTCTATGAAAAACTCAAACTTGCCGAGTGAAAGGGGCTTGGTGAAAATGTCAGCAACTTGCTCATCACTCTTGCAGTAAAGAAGCTTCACATATCCATGTTTCTGCACGTCTCTTAAGAAAAACAACTTAATAATGAAATGCTTCGTTTTTGCATGAAAAACTAGATTATTAGCAATAGGAATTGCAGCTTGGTTATCAATAAAAACCTCAGTCCCTTCTTTTTGCTCCATATTCAGATCACACATAATTTTTCTCAACCATAGTGCTTGATTCACAGCTATTGTTGCAGCAATAAATTCTGCCTCGGTTGTTGATCGTGCTACTATATCTTGTCTCTTGGAATACCAAGAGAAAGCTCCTGACCCAAAATTGAAACAGAAACGTGAAGTACTCTTCATATTAGGTGCACCACCATAATCACTATCGGAGAATCCGTTAAGTCTAAACTTCTGGCTTTTGTGAAACTTAACACCATAGTTGATAGTTCCCTTGATGTATCTGACAATTCTTTTAGCTGCTCTCAAGTGTAAATCACTTGCACAATGCATAAACCGAGACAAAAAACTCACTGCATACAGAATATCAGGCCTAGTTGCAGTCAAATACATCAAGCAACCAATAAGACTTCTATAATATGCCTCATCCACCTTTTCTGCTCCATCATCTTTGGAAAACTTTTCCTTTTGGTTCATTGGAGTACTCATAACTTTGCAGTCTTCCATATGACACTTCTTTAGGATTTCTTGAGCATATTTTTTCTGGCAAATGAACACATTGTCTTCATTTTGTTTAATCTCCACTCCAAGAAAGTACGCCATCAGTCCAAGATCTGTCATTTCAAAGACCTTCATCATTTCCAACTTGAAGTCCTCAATTAGGCAAACCTTACTTCCTGTGACAGAGATCGTCAACATACAAAGAAATAATAAGTATGTTCGCACCTGAACACTTAGTATAAAGTGTAGACTCAGATAGGCTCTTTTTGAAGCCTAAACTTAGCAAATGATCGTCAATCTTGCTATACCAAGCTCTTGGTGATTGCTTTAAACCATAGAGAGCTTTCTTTAGTAAATAAACCTTATTTTCTTTCCCCTTGACAACAAAACCATCTGGTTGCTCAACATAAATCTCCTCTTGGAGAAGACCATTGAGAAAGGCCAACTTAACATCAAGTTGATAAACTTTCCAACCTTTTTCCGCTGCAATGGCTAGTAGCAATCTGATTGTCTAAAGTCGAGCAACTGGTGCGAAAGTTTCTGAGTAGTCTACTCCAAAGATCTGAGCGTAACCTTTCACCACAAGCCTCACTTTGTGTTTGTTGATGGAACCATTAGCATTTAGCTTTGTCTTGAAGACCCATTTTACACCAATGGTCTTTCTGTCTAGAGGTTTCTCAACAAACACCAGGTCTGATATTTTTCGATCATCATCATCTCCTCCTTCATTGCTGCCACCCATTTGTCATCCCCTTCTGCTTCTTCATAGCTTGCAGGCTCACAAATTGCAGTATTGCATCTCTGATAGATATCAAAGATCAATCGCGTGCCTTTAACAAGAGGATCATCTACTAATTCTTTTGGATCTAATAGACTTTCAATTGGTGGATTGTTTTCGGGCTTCTCCCAATTTCAGTGCTGGTCCTCAATGAAGTGGACTTCTCTACTTACGACAATTTTCTCCGTTTGAGGTTCATAGGCCTTATATGCTTTTGAGAAAACACTGTAGCCTATAAAGATGCCAGGAACTGCCTTCTTATCAAGCTTATCTCTTTTAACCTGTGGTATATAAGAGAAACACAAACAACAAAAAATTATGAGAAATTGCAATGAGGGTTTATGACCATACCATGCTTCATATGGTGTTTTATCCTTTACAGATCTAGAAGGAAGTCTGTTTTGCAAAAAGACAGCAGTGCTGGCACCTCCGCCCAGAACCTTTTTGGTAGATGTTTCTCATGTAGCATGCACCTAGTCATCTCCATTATAGTTCTGTTTTTCCGCTCACTAACTCCATTTTGTCGTGGAGTATAAGGGACTGTTAGCTGATGTTCTATACCAGCTTTGTCACAGAGTAATTTGAATTGATTTGAATTGTACTCATTCCCATTATAAGACCTTAAAGTCTGAATTTTGCAGCCGCTTTGATTTTTCACCTTTGCCTTAAAATTCCAAAACACATCAGCTACTTCTGACTTGAATTTGAAGAAAAAAAAATCCAGGTCAATCTTGTTAGATCATCAATAAGTGCAATGTAGTAAAGACTACCATTTAAAGATGGTGTTCTGTGAGGTCCACACAGGTCTGTATGAATGAGCTGAAGCTTTTTTATATTTACTTTTACTATCGCTTCCAAACTATAATTGTGCAAGATGAAAATGTACATTTACTTCTACTATCGCTCCACAATAAGTGTGGCCAGGATGTACGCACATATTAAATACCTTCTCTGTTTTATTCCATTGGAGGAAGAACAGGGTTCCATAGTCTTCGAGACATACCTGGTGTCGACTGCTAAGGTTAGGAGCCATGTGCTTACTCGATACGAGCCAACGGGTTTTGGCACTACTTGGGCACAGAAGAGAAGAACGTGTGACAATTTTTGCTGATACGAATGATTAATGGCATTACAGGTACATATTTGTTCTGCTCTAACAGAACAAACAACTTTATTTTCCTTTTCCTTTCACCCAAATTCATATCTTGAAACTGAGCATGCAGTCTATGTTTGCACCATGACATAAGCCTGACAGCTGGAGAAGTTAACTCGTGCAACTATTTATACTTCCATTCAAGGTGAATTTTAATTTCTTTCTGGTTTTTAGATGTTGTTGCAGGAAATATTTCAATTTGTACTTTTAACGATCAGATTTTCCCTCATTAAAGGTCTATTTTGTTGTAGTTGACGTATTTGCATATTCTATTTTTTTTTCTTTAAAGAAAGCCATGTATGGATTGAAGCAATCCTGAGGGAGTGGTTTGAGAAATTCAGTAAGGTCATAGTTTAGTTTGGCTACAATAGGTGTGCTTCTTATCACAAACATTTCGTAATAAAGGATGAGAAAGTGAGATTGTTAGAATATTGTAGTCACTGGTGATTATTTGAAAGAACAATTTACACTGCCGTACTAAGAAAGTCCTCCAAGTAAGTAAAGCTAGAGATATGTGTCATGTTTTGTACCTTCCCTTGTTAGGCACAAATACTGTATGATGACAATAAGCACAAGAAATAATGGAAGTGAAGAAAAATTGTCAATGTCATTCAGTGTCAAATTTAGACGCTAGACAGAATTATAAAGATATAAAAACAACAGAATAAGATGCTAAATACTACAGTTAATGGAAACCTTCAAAAGGTCCCAAATAGTGGTGTTGATGACTGGAGAGCCCTGAAAGTTTCCATTTCCACATAAGAATGACAAACAATTTGAGATTGTGTGGTTGAAGATAAAACAAGTATCGACATAAGCTGGAATTATCAATAATAACCTATAACTACTCCAGAACAGAATTTCTGGAACATACCTGCAATCAATGGGTAAAAATATTGAATTCCAATAGAACATTTGATAATAGGAACAAAACTACCTATTCCCAATTACATTGCTATACTTAGATACAGTTTTGGTCATATTCTCTGAATTTTGGTTTGCCACTACTAGGTGCAAATCATGGATAGCAGTTACAGAGTCTGATTGACAATTTCGACAAGAAGTGTTTATATTGCACATCGTTCATTCACATTTTGTTCTAAAAGTATTCATGCCACTACAATACAACTTTAGTTGCATAATCTGGAAAAGACAGCTACAATTGGTGCCCATGCGACGACTGAATTTGCTATTTCAGTTCTCCTTACAACTCAGATTCACTAATGAAACGGAACAATTCGAAACTCAAAACCAATATCCACACAAACAAAGGTGCAACAAGATAGATACAGAATATTGATTTCTTTATCTAGGAAAGCAAAGAGAATTTAAAGTTAGCATTGTGAAAGAATAACAAAATAAGATCCATCCCTCACATTAACCAAATAATAAGTCATTTTGTACTCCTCGTCATCTATTTTAATGAAGTTCTCAGTTCTGAAATTGTTTGTTAGATAATGATATATGAATTTGTGGCCCACATCAACCCTTAGCACCTGAAATAGATTAATAAAAATAACATTGCAAGAATTAGAAGTTGGATGTTCAATTTATATATCTAAGAGTATGTTGGTGGGATTAGACGCCTTCAAATTTGGCGCCAAAATCCTTCTTCAGCCGCCCAATCTTGCGCCTGCCCACGTGCCAGGCACGTGCCTTGATCCTGCCTCGCCCAGCTTGCCATTGGGGTCAATTTCTTCAGTTGTTGCCCTTGCCCAGCACTTAGCCTTCAAACTTGTTTAGCCACGACCTTGTCACGATCACAACTTTGCCTTAGCCTGCCCAGCCCTTGTCATGCCTTAGCCACGTCTTGTCTCACATGCCTTAGCTTTTTCAGCCCTTGTCATGTCTTAGCCACGTCTTACCTTGCATGCCTTAGCCACGCCACTGCCAAGGTCTTCTTTTATGTGAACTTAACCTTGACTGAAGTCATTGGGCCTTGACTAGATTCATCATGTAAATTCCTCGCCAAGTCCGAGCCGCTCGAACCATCAAGTTGAGGGTCTAACACAATGAAACCAACTTTATTTAATTGAAGGTGCTACGTCAACACATGAAAAGGTGCATGAAAATTCAGAAAAAAATGAGTTCGGAGAGGTAATAGGACTCTAGTTAAGTTAAGATGTGTCGTTGGAATTTTGAGTATAGTTTAGGGGATACTTATATGCCTTATCCCAAAATAAAATAGTAAGTACAAAAACGAATAATAACCTCAATTAAAAATTGATACGATTCAATTCAACATGTTCTCGTTCGGGTTTGATTGTATCTTAGTTTTATAATTACAATAAAAAAAATTGATACGATTCAATTCAACATTTTCTCGTTTGGGTTTGCTTGTATCTTAGTTTTATAATTACAATAAAATTTATTGTTGGATAAATTATATTGTTGATATTAATCCAAAATAGAAAGACCCATAGCTACAATTAGTTACGAATGACCAACCATCGTACTATATAGAAAAATTGAGTAAAAGTTCGATTAATAATTATCCATCAAAAATAATTTTCGACAAAAACGTTTCTCATCAAATTCGTCAAATATTCCGTTTAAAATACATGTGTTCCTAGCCATGAATGTCACTCCCATTGACCAAACGTTTTGCTTTTAATGTCTATGTCTCTTTCCAAGAAAAATCAAAATTCTCTTCCAAGAAAGAAGAAGAAAAATGGACAAAATATCTTCAGCACAAATTTTCCTTTTCCCACAATTCTTGCTGCCAAGCATTTTTATGAGTTAATTTATTATATGGTCACTCGACTAATACTTTTCAAAAATGACTGAACTTCGTTTTGTAGCATTTTCTGGATATGCATTGGGGTTAAGGAGCACATAGTTGATAATATATATGCAGGGGCGGAGCTACCCTAGGGCAAGGGGTGTCAAGCGACACCCCTTTGTCGGAAAATTACATTGTATATATAGGTCAAAATTTGGTTTAATAAATATATATACAAGTATTGACACCTCTTGACACAAGTTGAGGATTTAGTGTAGTGGTTAAGGGGTTGCAAAAATTGCGTGAGGTGGTGTGTTATATCCCTGATAGCAGCGCTTATTTATTTTTACTTTATCTTTATATTTTGACACCCCTTAATTAATAAAAATCCTGGCTCAGCCATGGTATATAAGTGCTTATTTTCAGACTTTTGTACTTGCCATGAAAATGTGGAATAAACAAGTTTGTATGAAATCAAACATTCTAATATGAAACATACCATATCAACTACTTTCGTACTTCACATGTTTGACTCCATTTGTGGTGGTAGGACAAAAACCTTTGGTGTCTTGATATGGCCTAACTTAACTTGTCAATTTCGTACTTTGGTGTCTTGATATGGCCTAACTTTACTTGGCAATTATCGAACCGTCGGTGTCTTGTTATGCCTTTGGTTCATACATATATATATACATTGATAAAGAAATCAAAAATCAATGGCCATTTCCACAATAATGCTAAACAAGCAATTTTTTCCTTTGCTTCTCATTTGCATCGTCGCGGTGGCCATGTCTACAATTACGGCCACGACTTATGAGGATGCAACTCTTACATGCAACACGGTGTTTACTACTCTCAAACCATGTCTTGGTTACGTGTTAGGTGGTGGATTAAGTGTACCATCAGAGTGTTGTAGTGGGATTAAATCTCTCCTCAACACTGCACGTACAACAGCTGACCGCCAGAGCGCTTGCAAATGCATAAAGAGCGTTGTTTCTAGCTCTACCACAGTTCCAATCAGCCGTGCTGCTAAACTCCCTGGAATATGTAAGGCCAATGTTCCTTTCAAGATTAGTCCACATGTTGACTGCTCTAAGACCAAATAAGACACTTGTTTTTTTGTGAATTTTAACCATTTTATTTACCTTGTTATTTTTCAATATTGCATAATGAGATTGAATATGTTTGTGTTAATGAGATTGAATATGTTTGTGTTATATAATACAGTATCATTTTTTGTAGAATGAGGTTTGAATCGTTGTTGACTTTTACACAAGTGAAAATTCCGAGTATTTCTGCATTTTATATTACTTGGCTTCGATTGATTTGACACACTTTTAATTTTTTTTAATTAAATGTGTATTTTATTAAATTAATTTATAGAAAATGAACAAATGATTGTTATCTTTATAGATTGGATCACATCCTTCCATGAAGAATAGGACACATTAAATTTTGAAGACGTAACTATGCATGAGTTCCAAAAACACAGATGCCACTTCTGGAGATGAAGAACGCCCTTCATAGCTCTAGTTATCAGTTTCTTGAAACTTGAGACTCATAGACTCACTCAACATTGTAACTGTGTTCTACACACCCACAATATTTCTTTGAGAAAATGAACAAAACTGATCCTAGAACATACATGAGAAGGATCCGATGCAAACAAATCGAAATAGGAAGAACATGAATGAACAACCTAGTGGCTCAAAGGGAGGGTCACAATATCATGCCTAAAACCTTCAGGTAAATGACGGTGAGGCAGTAAAACCCGAAGAAATTGGGAACAAGACATTGCACGTCTTTACAGAGTCTGATTGACAATTTCGACTACAAGTTTTTATATTGCACGTCTTTCACTAAAAGTCGTCATGCCATTGCAATACAACTTTAGCTGCATAACCTTGAAAACACATCTACAATTGGTGCCCATGCGACAACTGAATTTGTTATTTCAGTTCTCTTTACAACTCAAATTCACTAATGAAACAGAATAATTCGAAACTCAAAACCAATATCCACACAAAAAATTTATACTCCTCATGATCTACTTTAATTAAGCTCCGAAATTGTTTTTTTATTATTATAAAGGAATTTGTGGCTCGAGATCCAACCCTTAACGCCAAAATAGATTTAGATAAATAGCATTGAAAGAAGTTGGATATTTAATTAATATAGTAGCTAAGAGTATGCAACTGGGATTAGAAGCCTTAAGTAATCTTCACAGTACATAAAGTAAACTTGTGAAGCAGAATCAGTTGCTCAGTTTCAACATATAAACAAATTTAAGAGAAAACAAGAACTAATGACTGCCAATTCCACTACATTCCTCTGCCAAAACTGTGCCTTATATTTCACTGTTCCCAACAGTATACATGGCTTGTTACCAACAACATGACTCTTCACCACTTTGCAATGTAGGCCCTCGCAACCTTCCCATATCCAATGGCCTTCTTGTATACTTGCTTGCGGATCATGCCACATTCTGCATGCTTTACTCCATACTTGTTCGTTTGGTGCTCTCTTTCTGTAGGAAGAGAATCCTTGATTCCTGTATCTCTCGTTCTCGATTTCCCTTTACGCTTGCTTGTACTGGAATTTTTTTTTTCAGTCTGAATCACCTTGGACTTCTTCTGTTTTCTGAAAGCATTGGCATCACTTTCACCCAAGTCAGATTTTCTTTTCTTTACCGAAACTTCCCTTCCGTTATGTGCTTTTACATCAATTTGAAAGTTAGTTTGGATGAGACTTCGGTACAGGGCATGTAGAGCTGTTGTCGTATCGTCTTCACTAATGTCACAACAGTTCATGCCAGGAAGCCAGTCTAACATGGTGCAGAGCCAACTCTGAGACAGTTGATCGGGTTTTGTACCATACGGCAGAAGCCTCCTCTTCCGACATTTAGAACAGCGAATCCTATCTCCTTCAATAATGAATGGAGCAACTGGTGACTCCGTCAGTTCCGGGCAGCGCGTCTTATCAGAACCAAGCTTAATCCTAATCCTAATAGGTTTCTGAGAAGAAATACGGATAGGGGAAGGGAGTTTTTGAGATATCTGTGGAGTTATTGGTTGCAAAAAGGAACCATAAACACCAATTTTTGGCCCCAAATTCTCAGCAGAAACAGCTCCTTCAAAATCTTTCATATAATCGCCCAAAACACTTTGAATCTTCGCATCAATTTCTCCTTCTTCAATTTCGTGTTCTACCGCCATCCTAACTTCCTACACCTATTTCTTTACAATCTTAACAAAAAAAACCGTTTATTTATACTAATTAGGATTAGTAGTCCTAAACGTAAAAACCTCCTGATTAAGCCATGTGGCATAATCCCAACGAGCCACATGAAATATAGTAACTTATTATAACCGACTAACTATAATCTAAATAACTAATACAATTGCCATCAGATAAAAATAAAATACACACGTTAGTTTTGCAATTAATTAATAAATAAAAATAAAAAATAAAACTAAAGTGTTACAATTCCTTTATTTAGTTAATTTAACTATAAAAGAGCCAATGAACGAACATGGACGTAAAAAGTATACCAAAATTCCAATATAAATTACAAAATGTTTTTAAAATGTAAATCTAATTAAAAATTTGAAATAAGAACAAACTGCAAACTAAAATTCATAATTCCACATGCTAACTTTGAAATTAACTAGATAAGTTTTTTTAATCGAAATTGGATGTTTGAATTATTATTCAACTATGCGAATGAGATGAGACATTTTTAAAAATAAGTTATTATCTTTATTGTTAAAATTTGGTAAATATTGTATAGACATTCTAAATATGGGTAGAGTATATATTTAAATACATTTAGTATGGTAAAGTATATATTTTAGACATTCTAGGTATTTTATTTCCTTTTTTAGGTATTTTATTTCCTTTTGCTTCTTAACTTCTTGTATACAAATATGGTTGTAGTCTCTTTTATTCCATAATGAATAGAATTATCAATTCTCCAGATTTTCTTGTGTTTCTCTGTCTCGTTTTGTAACATGATATCAAGAGCCTCCTTGAATTGTTGAAATTCATATTCACTATTCTATTTTTCTTGTGGTATTTTGTTGATAGCAATTACTGCTTCATCACTTTGTTGGGTCTCTTCTGTCTTTCATTTTTTTGTTTGTTTGTTGACGTCAATATGTTGAGCGAATATCATGGACTTTCAATCTCTCCTTAGTCAACTCCTTTCTCCAATTGGTAACAGTCCTGCAACTCTAGTTACTCCTTCAGGTAATTCATCTTGGTACTTTGATTCGGCATGTTGTAATCACATGACGTATTCTTCCAAGATTTTCTCAGACCTGGCTACTATTTCTAGCCCATCATCCATTCATACTGCCGATGGATATAATATGAATGTTCGTCATAAAGGATCTATTTCTTCATCAGCCTGATACTTTTCTTATTCCAAGTTTAAGTTTTAATCTTATCTCTGTTGGATAATTATGTGATTTGGGATATGATGTAATTTTTTCTTCTCGTGGTTGTCAAGTGCAGGACCCTCAAACGGGGCAAATCATTGGGAAAGGCCGTAAAGTTGGACGTATGTTTGAACTCAGTAGTCTTCATATTCCCCAATTATCTCCTATGTCTTGATTATGTGTTGTTTCTTATATTGTTCATTTGTCATTATGGCATCAATGTTTTTATTATTGTTCTTTGAGTAAACTTTGTCCTTTAGTTTCTAGTGGGTTGTTAGGTCATGTTAATGAAAAAAGTTTGGATTGTATTGCATGTAAACAGGCCAAACAACCTGATTTACCTTTTAATAATTCTATTTCAAAGTCTCCTTTTGATTTAATCCATTATGATGTTTGGGGACATTCCCCCGTACCAAGCATGATTGGATCACGATACTTTGCCATTTTTATCGATGATTTTTTCCGATTCACATGGATATATCTTATGAAAAATCGTTCAGAATTACCTCAAATTTATATTAATTTTGCCAATATGGTTAAAACTCAATTTGGTAAAATTATCAAAGTTTTTTGACGTGATAATGCCATGGAATATTGTGATTCTAAACTTTTGAATTTTTTGTCTGTAAATGGTACACTTTCCGAATTCTCTTGTCTCGGTACCTCCCAACAAAATGAAAGAGCATAACGTAAGCATATTCATCTTGCCCTGAGCGCTTTTGGGGGTGAAGCAGCTCTTACTGCAGTGTTTACTATCAATAGACTCCCATCTTCTGTTCTTGGAAACATGTCTCCTTATGAACGTCATTATAAGGTAGATCCTGACTACACATTAGTTAAAGTACTTGGTTCTGCTTGTTTTGTTCTTCTTCAACAACATGAATACACAAAATTAGAACCTCGTGCTCGAGTTTCTTTCTTTCTGGTATATGGGATAAAACATAAAGGTTACCATTGTTGGGATCCTGTGTCAAATCGTATTCGTATTTCTCGGCATGTTATTTTTTGGGAACATATTAAATTTTCCTCGTTGTCAAAGTTTGAGTTTATTCCATCCAGCGAAGTGTCATTCTTTTCTGATCCTTCTGTTGAGCTTTTTCAAAGTGATCTTAATGCAGGTTCATCTAGTGAGTCAGACATTGCACCCCACGGTTTAACCATTTCCTTTGATGCAGGCCCATCTGATGGTCCAGTTCATGAAAATAGTGCAACATTCAATTCTCATGGTCAATCTCCAACTGATAGTTCCACACTTGATATGAATGTTGATCCCGAGGCACCCTCATCTTCTCTTCTTCCTGATAACACTTAATCTACACGTCGAGAAAGAGAAAAAAATCCTCCTGGTCATCTTCGTGATTATCAATGTTATTGTACCATGTTTAATTTACATGAGCCTGGTACATACAAAGAGGCATCCAGTGATCCTTGTTGGCAGCAAGCTATGAAAGAAGAGTTGCATGCCATGGAAAAAACCCATACTTGGGACTTAGTTGACCCTCCTTTTGATAAAACTCTCGTTGAATGCAAATGGATCTACAAGTTCAAGACACGATCTGATGGCTCTGTTGAAATATACAAGGCTCGATTAGTTGCTCGAGGATTCGCCCAAGAGTATGAAATTGATTATGAGGAAACCTTCGCTCCAGTAGCTTGGGTTACCTCTATCCGTTCCCTTCTTTCTATTACAGCAACTAAATAGTGGGGATTATCTCAAATGGATGTTAAAAATGTTTTTATTAATAGAGATTTGAAGGAAGAGATTTATATGAAACCTCCACCAGGATACAATTGTCCTCCAAATAAAGTATGCCGCCTTCGCCGTGCATTATATGGTTTGAAACAAGCTCCACGAGCTTGCTATGCAAAGTTTAGTTCAACATTGAGCAAATTGGAATTCCCTTCTAGCCCACATGTTACTGCTCTTTTTGTATGCAAGACAACACAAGGTATCGTTCTTTTGATTCTTTATGTGGATGATATGATTATTACTGGTGATGATACTGCTGGTATTTCAGAGGTTAAAGAATTTTTTAGTACTAATTTTGAGATGAAGGATTTGGGGTCTCTCAAATATTTCTTGGGCATCGAAGTTCTCACATATGATAATGGAATTTCTTTATCTCAAGTTAAGTATGCTTCTGATTTATTATCAAAAGCAGGTATTTGCGATAATAAAATTGAGAGCACACCTCTTAAGCCTAATGTACGATTTTCTCCTACCGATGGTACTTTATTGCCTAATGCCACTCTTTATCGGACACTTGAGGTAGTCTTATCTAATTGACATTTACTCGTTCAGATATTGCTTATGTTGTTCACATAGTTAGTCAATACATGGTTGCGCCTCGCTCTACTCATTATGCTATTGTTCTGCGAATTCTTCGTTATGTCAAAAGCACTATGTTCCGTGGACTTCACTTTTCAGTTGATTCTTCTCTTAAGTTAAAAGCATATGCTGATGCCGATTGGGGACGTGATCCCATTGATAGACGTTCTACTACCGGTTATTGTATTTTTCTAGGAGATTCTCTTATATCGTGGAGAAGCAAGAAACAAACTTTAGCATCCCGATCAAGTACCGAATATAAATATCGTGCACTTGCCAATACTACTGCTGAGATATTATGGCTTCTTTGGTTATTGGCTGACATGAGTATTCCTCAATCTTCTGCCACTACTCTTTATTGTGATAATCGTAGTGCCACTCAAATTGCTCATAATGATGTATTTCATGAGCGTACAAAGCATATTGAGATTGATTGTCATTTTACTCGTCAACACATTGATTTTGGTGCCATTCGATTAGCTTCTATTGGGTCTTTAGATCAACGAACTGATGTTTTCACCAAGCCTCATCTTCCTAGACGTTTCAAGTTCTGGTGGCCAAACTCAATCTGATTTCTTCTAAACCATCTTGAGTTTGAAGGGGGATGATAAAATTTGGTAAATATTGTATAGACATTCTAAATATGGGTAGAGTATATATTTAAATATATTAAGTATGGTAAAGTATATATTTAGACATTCTAGGTATTTTATTTCCTTTTTTAGGTATTTTATTTCATTTTGCTTCTTAACTTCTTGTATACAAATATGGTTGTAGTCTCTTTTATTCCATGATGAATAGAATTATCAATTCTCCAGATTTTCTTGTGTTTCTCTGTCTTGTTTTGTAACATTTATGACTTAGTAAAATAAATAAATACAATTAAATAAAATATTTTGGTTCCCTAGCATACTTGTTAGTTAATAAAAAATTGATTTATACAATATTATGTATTAATTAGAGAATTGATTTTAAAAGAATCAAATAAAGAATATACATATCGAGAAACACAACATAATTTAAATTATTTTAATTAATTGAGTGTTCTTGAAATTTACTTTCTTTAGTTAAATTTACGCTATTTCTTTCGTTTTAATTTATGTTAAAGGTGTTTGATTATATACATAAACTAAGAGAAAAGTAAAAACATATACACTAAATTAGTTTAAATAAGGATATAAACAAATGATTTGTATAAGTTCTTTTCGTATTATTATATTTATCTCTTTTTTGGGATGTATATTATCACCGGGTTAATTTGTTTTGCGGCCATTACATTTTTCTTCTTTTGATTTTAATATTAAATTTCCAAAGAAGATTCATTTTCACAAAAACAACAACAATATATCAAGAGCATAGAGCGTATATAGTCCTTATCACTATTTCTCCGAGGTAAAACGGTTGGTTCCAAAAGATCAATTGCTCAAACAAATCAAAGCGATAACTTAACAAAAAAAGGGTAATGGGAAAAAACTTGAGAACTAATAGCAAAGCAGTTCGGAGCATATATGCAAGGAACCGTAACAACAACAAGGTATGATCACCTAAACAGAGTAAATTTAACATAGATGACATCAAATACCAAAAGTCAAAGACAACATGAATAGGCTAATACTACAACTGATACGGTGCTCTATACTACCACCAAACCAAATACTTGAATAAGCTAGTAATAGAATAACTCTTAACTACCTACTAACATTCTATTCATATCTGCAGCCTCCATACCCTTCTATCTAAGGTCATGTCATCGGTAAATTAAAAATGTGTCTTATCATGTCTAATCACCTCTCCCCACAACCAATATTTCGTTGACCTACCTCTATCTCCCTTGACCCACTATAATCAACCTACACCTTTCCTTTTTGCATGCCCAAACAATCTTAGTCCTTCTTCCTTCATATTGTCCATCACAAAGGTCGCTCTCACTTTGTTCAAAATATCCCCATTCCTAATCCTATCGCTCCAAGTATGCTTGCACATCCTTCTCAAACATCCTCATTTTCTTCACTTGCATTTTTTGAATATGAAAGTTCTTGACTGAGTAACACTCTGCCTCATATAACAAAACTGATCTATACCTGCCCCACACACAAAAAAATCTATATTCACTTGTCTGTTGTCATCTCTTCAAGTTTTCTTTTAGAGTATAGAGTAAGTGTTTGCTTATAAATCTTAATTTTTTTGAAATTTTATTTGGACTTATGAAGTTGAATTTGAAGAGTAGATGCAATTATATTTATTATTTGGTTATACTTCTTATAAAGATTATTTGGAAAAGTGATTCGGAAAAGAGAGAAGTATTTAAAACACTCTCATACTTGGCGTTAATTATTAGTTTCGTCCCCAAAACACTTTGAATCTTCGCATCAATGTCTATATGAGAATCATCATATATTTCTCCTTGGTGTTGTTTCTTTTGAATTTTCACATCACTGTAAACTAAATCTATGTGAGAATCATCATAAATTTGGTGTTCTTCCGCCATCGTATTTACCTAGCCCTATGCTCACACTACTAACTTTCTTTGCAAAGTTAACAAAAAAAACCGTTTATTTATAACTAATTAGGATTAGTAGTCCTAAACGTAAAAACCTCCTGATTAAGCCATGTGGCATAATCCCAACGAGCCACATGAAATATAGTAACTTATTATAACCGACTAACTATAATCTAAATAACTAATACAATTGGCATCACATTAAAAAAATAAAATAGACGCGTTAGTTTTGTAATTAAAAAATTAATTTTTATGAGAAATAAATGTTGCAATTTCCTTTCTTTTAACACTTTAAGGAGACATTGATCCAACGTGGAAGTAAAAAGTACACGGAAAATTTCAATATAAATTACAAAAAGAAATTTAAAAATCCAATATAAATTACAATTTTTCTTAAAAAATGTAAATCTAATTAAAAAGTCGAAATAGGAAAAAAAAAATGCAACCTGAAATTTAAAATTCTACATTCTAACTTCAAAATTAACTAGATAAATTTTTTGTATTGATATTAGATTTTGAATTATTATTCAAATATGAGAATTCTTTTAAAATATAATGTTTTGTATTAATGCAGCTAGACCTAAAGCTCAGTTCACCCTTTGGCTGCAACTACAAGGAAAAATGCTCACTACTGACAGGCTAGCAAACTGGGGAATACAAAGTGAATCCTTATATATTCTATGCAAAAAATAAAATGTGACCAGAGATCATTTGTTTCTTCATTGTGAATTCTCTTTGCAAATTTGGACCAAACTATTGCACGAGATAAGAACACCATCATTTATTAATGCAAACTAGATAATTGAACGCCTGTGTTACGGGCCCAATATAATTAATTATTTTTTCAATTTTTAAATAGTGGAATTACTGTATTAGTCGTCATAATTTCTAAAAATTTTAACCATTTAAAAAAATTACAAAAATTCTCTCTCGGATACATCCCTGTCCTCTATCGAATACATCCCTATCCCCATTTTGGATACATCTCTATACTCTCTTGGATACATCCCTCCCCTCTCGAATATATTCTTATTTCCTATCGGATACATGTCTTCCCTCTTGGATACATCCGTGAGCGATGTGTCCGCAGGTTTCCTGAATAGCATGTATCGCGACTGATGAATCTGCATGTCTACTGATGTATCCGAAATTCTTTAATTTTAAGAAAATTTTATAATTTGAAAAAGAGTAGGAATGGAATGTAATTACTCTTAACACTATGGGATTTATGTAAATTTTACTTTAATTTATGTGACATATTTTTCTTTTTAGAAAATTCCAAAAGAATGATATATTAATATATTTAATAACATTTTGACTTTTAAATATTCATTTAATTCTTAGTAAGATGATTTATTGTCATATAAACATCTATGGTTTGTTTTAGACCACGAGTTTTAAAAGTATTTTTTTAAAAAAAAAAAGAAATTCATGTTAAGTCAAATAGACATTACATAAATCGAAATAGAGAGTACAAACTTTAGATCAATTTTATATTTAGAAAATTTAAGTTTTTGTAACTATTTTACATTTTAACAAAATTTAACATGAAAAGTAAAGTTTTTCACAATTATTTTTTATAGTATTTTTTATCAATATTCTGCCCGTCATAACCAAACTTTTAATATAAATAAGGTAATAAAGTAACTTAATTTTGAAATTCAAGTATTGATATCAATTGGGAAAACACTTATTGTTAAGTTGTAAAGTATTCATAATCTAACATTTAATCAGCTCCTTACTCTTGACGAATGACATTAATTTATCAAAATTCAAGATTGCAAGTAGTAAAAATCAAGACTAAAAAATGCAACTCACTATTATATGAAGGTCAATTCGTAGTTTATCTATTGTGGAAGTTTCCTAAATATATGATATATAATTCTATGTCAAATTAATTTTTGATCCCACATATTTCTACTATTTCAAAATTTATCCCATTAATTGGTTATGTATTTTCTTAAACTACAATTATGAAGTCATTATTTTGTCATTTTTTTCTTATAGTATTTCTCTTAAATTATTTTAAATTCTTGCATTATCAACTTATCTTCTTCTTTTTTTACCTCTTTAGAATTGTGATATTTTTATTTTCTTATCGAAATCACAATTCTTTTAAGATAAAATTATTATTTTTTTAAAATGGTAATACAGTATTTAAGTTGTCATTTTTTAATGAATAAATA
This sequence comes from Solanum appendiculatum, assembly GCA_018342035.1. Taxonomy (NCBI): domain Eukaryota; kingdom Viridiplantae; phylum Streptophyta; class Magnoliopsida; order Solanales; family Solanaceae; genus Solanum; species Solanum appendiculatum. Next base: position 948,960 of record JAGDQO010000472.1, read on the forward strand.
AGTGAAATAATTAATTTTATTATTAATAATTATTAAAACTCCGATATATATTGTGCATGTAAAAATAACAAAGAGACATAACTTTATACATATATTTTAATGCAGTTAATACATAAATAATTATTAAAATAGAGATATATTATTAGCAAATTTCTTACATGTTATTTATTTATATAGTAAATAAAATTCACATTAATTTAACAAATATTTATTGATGACAATCAAAGTTCATTTGTATTTCTATAATATAATATACCTACACACATATGTTAGTACTGCATGCAATATTAAAATATAAATTATATAGAATAATATAAAATTATGTGGCATAATTACTATACTTATATTAAGAAAAATTAAATAAAATTATATGAATACTTATGTTTAAAAAACATTATATATAATTTAAAAAGAAATTACATACATGAAAGATTATAGGATCATACTAAATATGTTGTAGTAGTAATATACTGAACGATTTGAATTGTCAAGAGTATAAAATACACTGCAAAATAAGTTTCTGAGGCCACACATGAAACAAACTTTTTTTGACTCTTGAAAAAGAAAAATTGATTCTTCTAAAAATTTATTTTGACCACTAGTTATATAATTATAACTTTGTTCATAAATAATGTTAAAAATTACAAAATTACATTAATCGTCCTAATCATGACTCTTCTATATAATAGAAATTAGAATCAACATTTACAATGTGTCATCAGGAGTTCCAAAGGGAAGACTCAAATAGCCCAGTTATTCAAGTTAATGTATACTGAAACAGTGTATGCTATTTGGATTGAGCAAAACCAAAGAAAGTTACTAATATGTAGAAGACTCTAGAGGCATACATGTGTTCGTCAACATGTGTGCTTGTAGGAATTAAATTTTAATTGAAGGATATTATTGTCATCTTACCTCAAATGTTTGACGTTTTTTTTCAAATTAAATCCTACGTGTCACAATCTAAAGGGCTCAATAGCCACTGCAATTCATGCACTATATCTTCCATTTCATTTCTCAAAAATAATATAGAAAAAACTTTATTTCTAATAAATAAAATATACAATAATTTTATTTGTATGTTTGATTTTAATTTGACATAAAGTTTAAGAAAATAAAATAAGTATAACTAGATAATGTGACAAATTATAAATCACGATATAGAAGACTCTAGAAGCAAACACCTCTTCGTCAATATACTTGTTTCTACACGAGAGTATTTATGTAATTTTCGTACTTTCTCTATTTTAATTTATTTTAACTTATTTTCTTTAGTTTGTTGTATAATTGAAAACAACATAAAAGAAATACTAATAAATCACAATAATTAACAACTTAAAAATATTTAATAGACATAAAAAAATGACTCTCAAAACAATATCGGTGCAACATAAATTGGAAAAGAAGTAACATATATTATTTGAAAATTAAGTAAAAATAGTATTATTAACAACTTGAAATATTTAACGATATATAAAATATTTGGTCGATTCTTAAAATTCTATCCATGCCACGTAAATTAGGAACCACTTCAAATATTGAAATATCATATAAAAATTTAAATGACTCTCTAAAATATTAATTGTATCACATAAATTGACACAAAAAAAAGCAGCATGTATTGGGCCCGTGCTGGCAAGGGTTCCTATGTCTAGTTTGAATAGAAGAACCAAGGGTGGTACAACATTGCTGCAAATGTACATAGAATAAAAAGGATTTGGCTCCCCTCCATTACACTTTCTCTCTTTTCCGTCAAGTACACGTCTAGATCATGAGAGACATGTATTTTATTTAAAATTTAAAGGTCAAGATTATATTATATTAACAAATATCATAAACATAGTTAAGTCAACCAATTTTAGAAAACTACCCTCCAAAATTGATTAGAACAAGATATTTTCTACAATTTTTTATATTCATTAATATCTTTTTTTTAAAAAAAAATTGGGGTAGGAGGAGAGAATTAGGTGAGAGTTTAGATAGCCAACGAACTAAGCTATTAAGATTTCCAGTATTCATCGGTTATTTAGTAGCTCTCACCTCATGCAGAGGCGTATCCATGATTTTGAGATGATGGGTGTACTATTACGAAAAGGTGGATCTAAGATATAAATTTGATCGGTTTAACGTTTAGGTTCTTATCACTGAAAACCATTAAAATTTTAAAAATTATAGGTTCAAATTTTTTTTTTATCTATCCAAACCCTTAGAGAGGCGCTACCCAATTTTAGAAAGGAAATAAAACAAGATAAATAAAAGATTCAAATTTCTAACATCACTTAGAGAGGTGCACCAAATCATCATCGCATGATATTATATGATACTTCAAGTGTGGTTCACACATCTATATTTAAAATATTTTTAAAAAAATATAACATTACTATATATGATTTCAGGAGGGGAACATAGGTTCACGTAAACCCGGTGACCCCCTCCTGGATACGCCTCTGACCTCATGGACGACCTTATTCCAAAATGGTCTGATGCACCTATTGCCACGTGGATATTTCTTGCCCACGTGATAATTTTTCAATAATAAAATATATTACTTTTTACCTATTAAAAATTTATTAGATTTTTGGATCACATTTTCAGGTCAAGTTTGTAAAACATATGTATTGAACTTCATTATTTAGTCTACTTTTTTCATTTGGCAGGAGTTTTCACCCATTTTAAAATTGTATATTTGTCCCAAAAATCTAAATACAGAGTTCTAAAAGTCACTATTCTTGTATCTAAAGATGAAATGAGAAGTAAACAAGTAAAAATTTCATCATTTTGAATTTTAAAAAATATTTGTATAAAAATAATGGAGTTTTAGATTATTTTTTTAAAAAAAAATCACTAGAAAAAAATATAATAATTGAAATAAATAGTCATTGCATTTAAAGATAAATAACAAAAATACAAAGTTCAGGTAAAATATGTGATATAGTAAAAGAAGTACTAAAAACTACATAATAATTGAAATAAATAAATTGTTGTACATGACTATATGACAATTAACCGTTGAAACATATTTTATTTGTCAATTTTTCATCTTCCTCACACGCTCTTTTTGTGATGTCAGCATCCAACTAGGTGAAATCTATGAAATAATCAAATATAAGGGATAATTACAACTAATCTTGTTTTACATATGGGAGATACATCTAATCCAAAATTTCCCTTGAAAACATAGTACCCCGTACATTTGTCGACACTTGCCTCATTTGTAAACATCGAAAACTAGCAAAATTCGTATGCAATCAAATAATTACTTCTTGGCCCTTTCCTTGGCTAAGAGGTCTGCTATCTTGTTTTGCTCTCTATAGATATGCGAGAGTGTTGGTTCTCTCAATTATTGTGTCAATAACCTACATTCACGAACTATAAACCTATTATATTCATGATCATTGTTGATAAAATTTATTACTTCAGCTGGATCAGTGGAGTTTCTAGAAACATCAAGTAATTATTATCCTTTGTAATCTTAGTTTATAAGTGCTAGCATGCATAAGAGCTGATAAAGTATTAGTACTCTTTGAAATATCCTTCATATGAAGCCTAATATCCAATCATCTCTATTGTTATGTATAACTCTTTCAATATCCTTACATCGGAATTACCTAGGAAATAAAAATCATATCAATATTGAGTTTATAATGCCCAAGCTAGTGATATAAAAGTTGTCATTTTACGTTAATAGTATATATGCTTAATAACCATGAATCTCATGTAATGTCGTTGTAATTTCCTCAACTTTAAGTAGGTCATCCATCATGCTATATTGATTTCTTGGAAAGAAGAAAACTAGGAGACTCCCTTATGAGTACTAGTACAACTCATAATTATCTCTAACTAATTTCTCATTCTCTTTCCTAGTTCAAGTTTTAATTTTTCCATATTTGTTGCTTGTTGACCAAGCAATTAATGAATGAAAGCATCAAATTAGTTAAAGTGAGTGTTGTACGTACATACAAAAAGTATAAAAGCAAATTAAAGATGCAAGAGCAAAATTTTCAACTCACTATTTTTATCTTTCTTTGCCTTGTCAATATGCTGATTTGCATGCTTCAACAAGAAGAATGAAAAAAAGTGCACAAACTAATGATTAATTTTGTAAGATAAAACTCTCTTTTGAGACTACTTAAGTTGCTTGGATGTTTCCTAAATGTTATCTTGAAGTTTCATTTCCATCGGGATTAATTTGACATGTTCTTTTGTCAAAATTTAAAGTTTAAATATTTGACCTCTTCTTTCATATGCTTATTTGTATCTTTTAACATATATACGTACCTTATCGTACTCAATTCTGAGATTTTATATCAAATATGTAAGTCAATTAATTTACACCCCTATTTATTATAACAAATCAATTATTATTTTTATTGAGTTACTAATTAATACTTATCACATAAATTTAATTATAGCTATATCTTATAAGAGAGCTAATTGTGTAAATATTTCTTATATCATCCGTGCATGTATAGAATTTAAATTTATATATATCAAAGGTAAAAAGTTATAATTTGCACCACAAATTTACACCAAATCAATATATATTGCAAGATATGCATCTAATTTTATACACATTTATATGGTTAAATTATTAGGTAGTAGCATATATTCTCGTTTTAATTTTTAACTTCAACGGCTAAACTACTTAATTTGATATAAATATTCCGAACAAGTATTTACACCATATCAAATATACGTACGTATACACATTAAGTCATGATAATTATTGAATGTCATGTGATGGAGTCCAATCCTTTCTCTTTTTCACAATAAACTTTGCATTATTAATTGTGATGTGATACTCACACAACTCCAAGAAAGTTCCTAGCTATCCCCAATGTTTGGCATTTAAGGGTGTGTTCGGTGCGATGAAAAATATTTTTGAAGAAAAATACTTTTTGGAAAATAATTAAGTAAAATTTTTATTTATTTTTGTATATAATATATAAATAAAAAATTAAATTTAATAAATACAATGATAGGTGGTGGGGATGGGAATTAGGGGAGTGGGGTTGAAGACAGTGGCATAGCCATATGTAGCAAATGGTGGTTAGTCGAACACTCTTCGTTGAAAAATTATATAAAGTATATAGGTAAAAAATTAATACATATATATTAAATCTTGAACACCTTTAATAAAATTGCGATTGGAAGATAAGGTATGTTGAAAGCCATGAAATTCACAATCAATAGAGAATGTCAGTTGAAGAATTTGTTTTTTTAAACGTGATCTATTTAACTGATTAACTCTTTTTCATTACTTCCACTAGAAAAGTCATTATCTTAGAGAATATAATACTTTGTATATATATAATACTAAGGAAGGTTTTCACTCTCCATTACACAAGCACCAAATACACACACTAGCACACGAGCACTGATAACGCAAATTACTTAAATATTAATGGGAGCTAAACTCACAGTTATAGAAAACAGGTGCAACGATGATATTGAAATTAGAGTTTGGGTTCCTCCAGCTCGACCCGACAAATTTCAAAGCATAATTAGAATTGAAGCTGAAGGTGGATGGAAGGAAGTGAATTCCAAGAATTTCATCCATGGAGACGCTACGATTCTTGATGATGAATTTGTGTCGTCTACTATGTTAATGATTTATATTAATGGTGTTTATACAGGATATTACTTTCTTCCAATTCACTTAGTGAAATATGCGAAAGTCATCTGCGACAGAAATGAAGATGGAATTTTTGTTGTTCAAGGAATCAAACCAACATTCGAATTCTGCAGATTCAAGTAATTTTGTTACAACTTCAAATGTTGCACTTGTGTTGAGTAAAATGATGTTTTATAATTGATTTATTTATGGAACATTTTTTTTTTTTACAGGGGTTGTGCCTTTTTTCCTTATCTCAGAGGAAATAAAAAGGAGATGATTTGAACATGCGGTATTTAAGTTTGGTATTTTGAATTGATGGAATGCACAAATTCAGAAGTATGAAGCTTTGATGATTGACAAAGATACTGAGGACGTGTGAAGATTCTAATTACGGAAGATTCTTTCTGATGTAATTGATATTGTTCTAAGGGTTATTATTGAATTATGATAAATCCTAAATTGAAATGATCGAGTAATTGAAGTTGTGAGGTTTGTAACAAGAAGAAAGTTGATCTTCTTGGAGATTTTCCTTGAAATTGTGAGGTTTGTAACAAGAAGAAAGTTGATCTTCTTGGAGAGACTTTCTTTTTGATTATCCTTTGTAATTTGAAATCGCTCTTAAATTTAATGAAAATTTGATTGCTGAAATCCTACCCATCGTAGGTCGTGGTTTTTATTCCCTTGAGCAAGGAAGTTTTCCACGAAAAATATTGTGTTCTCTACGTTACTGCTTACAGATCAACATACAAGAACCGAATTCCTCTCACGAGTAATTGGTACTATCTCTTTCATGAATTGCTTAATTCCTTCTTCTTCGTAGACAAAAATACACTTAATTATGTCCAAATTCTTGATTTACTTATCTCTAGGTTCTGATACTCATTATGATCCAGGCAGTAGAAGCTCAAATGTTATAAGAGGATCGATGTATTAATGTTATACTATCGATATAATGTCCAAATGATTAATGATATATCGGCTCTCTACTTGTTTATGACATGAGTTGTGCCATACTACCATGTTATTTTTTCAATAGTACGTACGTGTTTCGAGTTATTCGATTTATCTTATATATATTTTTGAGACTATGTTTCTGTGTTAGTGTTATCTTTATTCCAACTTCATCAAAATTTATGGATCAGAGATTGATATTTCATTTCACCTTTTGCCCTACTCATCATTGTTAAAATTCCCATCACTTTTGTGCCTTACATTTTATAAAATTGGAACGACACGTACGAAAGGAAATTAATCAACTAATTGTCATTCCGATGTTGTTAAGATTTCACCGAATTAATCAACCCTAGTTAGATGAAAATTCACTATTAGAAAAAATAGAATTAGCTATGGAATTTATCAGTAATTTCTAATTAATTCATCGCTAATGTATAGCTAAATGAGATTAGCATAATTTTTTTATTATTTAGCAATAAAATTTTATTTATCGTTAACTTGCTAGAAATTTGGAAGGTCCCCAATTAAGAATAGTAATCTAAAAGAACAGTTAGAAGTACTCTGTTCACTCTCTTTATTCAGATGTGTCATACACATTTTGACCAACTCCATCCTTAAATTGTCACATATTTAGTCAACAATTAAAAGATTTATAAACGTAGATTTTGATCAAGGAAAAGTATCTGGATGAAATTCCATAGAATTAAGAAAATGAGCTCGATGATAAATTTAAGGAAAAATTATATAAAGCCATAAAACTCAAAATAATCACATGTTCATACTCAAATTCAAAGTAATTCAAGAAATATTCATTCTCTCATAAATAATTACAGCTCATACCCCTCATTCATTAAGACTGATAATTTTTGATTAATTGATATTGAATCAGTATCATATACTGTATTAGTATCATTAAAGCTGATAATTTTCGCTTAACTGATGGTAAATCGGTATCTAATGGTATCATTAAGGTTTCTAGAACAAGAAACCTTGATGACACCATCACAGTATATATTTACTCTTATAGTATCATTGACCAATGCGTAATTTCTGAACAAGAAACCTTAATCATACCATTACAGTATATATATACTGATTTAATATCAATTAAATGAAATTATCAGCCTTAATGACTTCAATACAGTATATGATACTGATTTAGTATCAGTTAAGCGAAAATTATCAACATTAATGATACCAATACAATATATGATATTGATTTAGTATCAGTCATGCGAAATTAGTTGGGGGTATATAGTATAATTATTTAGTGGCGTATGAATATAAAGGGGTATATGTTTGTAATTATTTTGTTTTTATGAGATATTTGCTTAGTTTTTCCTAAATTTAAAGCCTTCAATATTGGCTAGGCCCGTTGGGCTAATCTAATTCAATCCGTAATTTAATAAAAATGTGTTATGAATTTTGGACCTTGTTTAAGAACAAAACTTTTTAATCTGGCCCGAATAAATCCACTAATTCATTTATGTTAGCATTTTAAATTAGAATTTAAATTTAAAAATAAATTATTTTTAAAAAGAAAAAATTACGCGGATAAGCAAACATATACTAGTTAATTAGCCAACATAGCTATAGTTTGAATTAATTACTGCTCGCAGCTTAATTTTAGATGTAATTAAGTGCGCCTCTCCCCTCTCTTCCTCTCTCTCGCCTCTTTCCTCGCTTATACATATATATACAATTATATGACAGATATATAAATACAATTCGTCTCTCTCCACTCTCTGTCCTTTCTCGCTCGTCTCTCTTCTCCCTCTAACATGTAGCTATGAATCGTAATTAACAAACTATAGCAATGAAGTCTAATTAAAATTATTTTAGTGACTATTTACGAAAATTCCTCTTTTTAAAAAGTGAGTTGGGCCCAATGATGCCCGCAACCCTGGTAGTGATGAGTTGGATTTTCAAAAGAAAAAGAGAGAAGGAAGCTTTTTCTTTTTGCCTTTATTCAGTAAAAGCGCGTTTTTTTTTTCTTCTTTTCGGACTTCTCCCATGGGTTGATAGACCTTTTGTTTGAGTAGTGAGTGCTCTTCTATATGTCTTTACTAACCCTACAACTTCTCATTGGAGTTCCGGCGACTTTCAGTTCTCTCGGAATCGCTCCGACGCCTTTGATGTTCAGATCTTCCGGTAGTTCTGTCGCAGATGACTTTCGCCCTTGTATGGAACGATCCTTCCGCTACCTTCTCTAAATCTAATAAATTCAACTTTTTTTCCTTTAATGTGGCAGGACGAGAGTCATCTGTGACAGGATAATGGAAGATCTAGTTATCAAAGGCTCATTGGGGCGTTTGCTCGTAGCAAAATCCCTAACTTTTTGCAGAGTATTGCACCGAAGTAGCACAGGTAGACATTTCATTATCATTTACTTTATTAGATATTGGATTGAGTATTATTTAGTTCCGCTTTTGAGCCTATGCTGTTGAATTTGATGCTATGTTAACAGAAGTTATTATTTGTGTGTGAGTGTTGCTGAGATTTGTCTGTAAAGATTAAGCTTTTTAGTGATATGTGGGAGATGTGTTGTACACTAATTTAAGGGAGAAAATGGAAACATATAGCACTGTTCAACTTTGTGCAGGCCTAGATGTGTTGGAGTTTCAGCAGTTATGTGGTTTGTCAATGGTCTTGTTTTTTTTAAAAGATGTACTATTCTTTGCATTTGAGGTATGTGCTACCAATTTTGGGCTTTGTTATGTATGTTTGAATCTCCGAGTGTGTGTGTGTGTTTGTGTATATATACCTACACATATGCATACATTAGCACTCTTTGAGTGCTTACTCTGCAGTTGTTGTTACTCGTACCTTTGGAATTCCTTTTTTGTTTCTTTATAACACCAACCGAAAATTATAAAGTTGGCAACTCAATCCTCCAATCCAATTGCTTGCGGAGAAGATAATGAAATAATTGATGAAAAAGTGATTATTCAGGAAAGCAGACAAAGTTGCAGATAAATTAGTTGTTGTTAGTCATACTCCACAACCACCAAGTTTGTAACTCTGCCAAGGCAATTGAGAGGTATAATACAATTGGATAAATGGGATCCTTCAGAATTAGACAAATGAAAGCCTCATAGATTAGTTACTAGAACTCTTGTTTTTTCTTTTTAATCTTTTGACTAAACAGTTCAAATGGTACGGAGTTTGGAATGCCAAACTCTTAAACATGATGAAAGGGTCTAGCAATCAGAGGCGAACCCAGAATTTGAAAATTTCGGGTGCACCAATATTACCTTAGCTCAAATATGAGCTCTATGCTAAACTTAAAATAAAAGCAATGAAAAGGGGCTTTAGCTAGACTCAAACTCTAGTATCACGGTGGTTCCTCTAGCTTATACCAGCAGCACAAGGGCACTCACTATTCACTATATCTTAGTTTCTGCCAGTTTTTCAAAATATATATACATATGTACACATGATTTTTTTTCGAAGTTAACGGGTGCATGTGCATCCCCCTAAAGGTGTGGGTCTGCCTCTGCTAGCAGTATGCTCCCCTTTTCCTAGTTGTATAGTCTCCTTTTATTTTTCAATGAAGATGGCTGGTCTGGTTGAATTAGAAAACAAATTGCTTGTCTAAGTGAAACCCATAGTAGGTAAACTTCAGTCTTAGTTTAAGGCTTTAAGCTCCTCAAAACTATTTAGCTAGAAGCAGTGCATGTTATCATTGAGGATTGAAAGGGGTGTTTAGAATTGGAAATGGAAGAATGGGGCATAGGATTGATGGAATGCACAAATTCAGAAGTATGATATTTTGATGATAAACAAAGATATTGAAGAACCAAGTTCAACATTATAACACAGAGTCCTTTGAGGATTCTAATTATGGAAATCTAATTAGCAAGATCAAAATCAACATGTAAGGCGGCTATTTTGCACAAACAGGAGAATGAAATTTCAGCAAAGCAACGCAGAAGAAAAAAGAACTAGTGAGTAGTGCTTTCTTTCTGATGTGTTCTAGGGTTATTATTGAATTATGATAAATCCTAAAATGAAGTGATTGAGTAATTGAAGTTGTGAGGTTTGTAACAAGAAGTAAATTGATCTTCTCGGAGACTTTCCTTATTATTCTTTGTAATCCGAAACTGTTCTTGAATTTAGTGAAATTTGATTGTTGAAATCATACACACCGTAGGTCGTGATTTTATTTCCTTAAGCTAGAAAGTTTTTCACGGAAAATCTTGTGTTCTTTAACTGCTTACAGTTCAGCGTACAGAGACATTTTGTATACATTGGGCACAATCTTAACTTGCTAGAAATTTGGTATGTCCCCAATTGAGAAACGCAACTCATATTGGGGAAAACAAAAACTATACTTAAAAGAGAAACATGATAACTCACCAACACACTATTAGTAATAATTAAGGAGCAAAATTAAGTAGTGAACAAAATTTTGTAATTGATATTAAAAGTCAAAATTATATTGGTATTGATACCAAAGACACATTTTAAGAAATGAGGTAAACAAAACATGAACTATAATATATATAAGCATAATAATATAACACAGTTATAACAAATAAACAATAACATAAATGATTATGGTAAAGCAAAAGAAATTAATAACACGATAGTTTTGACACTAAATCAGTATCACAATTTTAATATTTATTTCCGACTTATTTTCTTACAAAGAATTATTATGATATCAAAATATGCTTAAATAGTGTTTGCATCTAATTGATATCATGAAATTAATATTTTAGGACTCTGTTTCTATGTAAAGTTTTTCTATTAATCAAGAGACTTATTAGCTATAAAAAAAATTATCAAATTATTTGGATGTATCATACACATTTTGTCCAGCCTAGTCCGTTAAATTGCCATATATGTTCAATCAACGATCATTAAGAGTTTTTAAAATATAGATTTTGGGGGGGAAATTTTGATATATCTTTTAACTTTATGATTTAGAATTTTTGTACTACTTGGTATATCTATTCTACAGATTTGTTTCTTATTTCAATTATTATTTGAAAAAAATCATAAAGAGTTGAGTGGTAAATTAATTACTAACAATCCTTAGATAAAGAAAATCATGTATAATGCACTTATCAATAGGCTTGATTCAATTGGCGATAATGTTTGTAATTATCTTATTCATGGTAAATTAATTACTAACAGTCCTTAGATAAAGAAAATTTAGTATTCACATTTCCTTTAGTAACCAAGTTAATCCTCAACTTCATTTTTCAATAGTCCTCATCTAGTCGTAGAATTTCGTTGAGGTCCGTCTCTAAGTTATGTAGGAACTCACTGAAGGGATAATTGTTAGAAAATTGAATACCTTCAAGACTTGCAAGTATCCTCTTCTTAAATATTTCCAAACATGTGTCTATTCCAGTACATAATTACTTGATAGAACTCTTTCGTCGCTCTATCTAGGATAAAATTTTCCGTCTAACTATTCTGGACAATATCAATAAATTTTAAATATCGAGTACACCACGTCTTATCATATTTGAAGGGTTTGGGTTAGGGTTGTTCAAAACTGAACCGAAATCGTTAACTCGAACCGAAAAAAAATTATTAGTTTATCAGTAATGGGTTATTGGTTTAACGGTTTTGATTTTTTTTATTATCGGGTTACCGGTTCTTAACGGTTTGAGATTTTTTCTTAACGGGTTAACCGATAACCCGATAGTAAATTAAATAATTATATTTTTATCATTTTGTATATAAAGTCCTTGATTTAGAATTTAGTTTCCTACTTTATTTTTGGTTGTCTCAAACTCTTGGATATTCTTCAATGTAAAAGTGTTTTCTTTTTAGCAAGATGTAATTTGTGAACTCATGTGCATGGTTCATTTGGTTTGTCTCCTTGTTTCTAAGTGATTTTTAATGACTTTTTTTTTGTGTCAAATCTTAACGGTTAAACCGATAACGATCAATAACTGATAAACCAATAATCGATAAGTCAATATCTTAATGGGTCTTTAATGGTTTAGCATCTCTACAAACCGATAACCAACAAGTCAAACCAATAAACTTCAAAACCGAACCGAACCGATCGATACGCAGCGCTGCCTTGTTCCCGTAATCCTAAAACAGAGTAATAAGCGAAGGTGAATGGTCTGAATGAGTGGAGGGAGGTCTTTTTTGGTTAAAAGTCTAGTTATATTATAAACTTAGGAGTATTAGGCCTGCTACATCATAATCTCTAAAATTCCCTATCATTTAAAAATGTTACAAGAATCCCCTCGAATACATCATATCCCCTCTCGGATCCCTATCCCCCTCGGATACATCCCTCTCATAAGTAATGTATCATTTGTAATGTATCGGTCATATCCGAGGGCAATGAAAACTCTAAAATTTTTGTAATTGGGGAAACATCCAAGATATGATGTATGGGATTTTTGTACTTTATACTTTAAATAATTGTTACAAAAATTTAATTTCCTTGAATACATAGTTCCTGAAATGTTTGTCCATACTGCGCTATTGGCAAACATTGGAGGAACTATCAAAAATGTTGGATCTCCAAAAGCACTGCACTTGAGACCTTCCTTGCTAAGCATGTCCGCCACTTTATTCTGCTCCCGAAATATTACGTAAATAGGCAAACTCTAGCTAAGGAGGTCTATTATATTTCATGTCTTAGCTATTTATGAAATTTTTCCTTCAAATTATCTTGAGCCCAACCAATAAAATATTGAATATATTGAGCGGTTACTTATATTTAAGCTCATTTTGACGCCCTAGGAATTCTAGATTATGAGCTGAATCTCAATTTGAGTTCACCTCATGAAAATGTGGAATAAACAAGTTTTTATGAAATCAAACATTCTAATATGAAACCTACTAATATATCATCTACTTTCGTACTTCAGATGTTTGACTCCATTTGTAGTGGTGGTGGTGTGGGCCGAATACCTTTGATGTCTTGATATGGCCCAACTTGACTTGTGCATTATCATACCGTTGGTGTCATGATATGCCTTTGGTTCATATATGTATATCTATATACACTGATAAAGAAATCAAAAATCAATTGCCATTTCCACAATAATGCTGAACAAGCAATTTTTTCTTTTGCTTCTCATTTGCATCGCGGTGGCCATGGCTACAATTACGGCCACGACTTATGAGGATGCAACTCTTACATGCAACACGGTGTATACTACTCTCGAACCATGTCTTGGTTATGTGTTAGGTGGTGGATTAAGTGTATCATCAGAGTGTTGTAGTGGGATTAAATCTCTCCTCAACACTGCACGTACAACAGCTGACCGCCAGAGCGCTTGCAAATGCATAAAGAGCGTTGTTTCTAGCTCTACCGCAGTTCCAGTCAGCCGTGCTGCTAAACTCCCTGGAATATGTAAGGTCAATGTTCCTTTCAAGATTAGTCCACATGTTGACTGTTCTAAGACCAAATAAGAGACACTTTTTTTTTGTGAATTTTAGTCATTTTATTTACCTTATTATTTTTTAATACTGCATAATGAGATTGAATATGTTTGTGTTATATAATATCATATTTTGTAGAATGAGGTTTGAGTTGTTGTTGACTTTTACATAAGTGAAAATTCCAAGTATTTCTGCGTTTTATATTACTTGGCTTCGATTGATTTGACATCACTTTTATTTTTTTTAAAATTAAATGTGTATTTTATTAAATTAATTTTATAGAAAATGAACAAATGATTGCATCTTTATAGATTGGATCACATCCTTCCATGAAGAATAGGATACATTAAATTTTGAAGACGTAACTATGCATAAGTTCCAAAAACACATATGCCACTTCTGAAGATGAAGAACGCCCTTCATAGCTCTAGTTATCAGTTTCTTGAAACCTGAGACTCATAGAGTCACTCAATATTGTAACTGTGTTCCACACACCCACAATATTTCTTTGAGAAAATGAACAAAACTAATCCTACAACAGACATGAGAAGGATCGGATGCAAACAAATTGAAATAGGAAGAACATGAATGAACAACCTAGTGGCTCAAAGGGAGGGTCACAACTCACAATATCATGCCTAAAACCTTCAGGTCAATGACGGTGAGGCCGTAAAACCCGAAAAAATTGGGAACAAGACATTAAGATCTACTTTCGGAAAAATTCACTAATGAAACTGAACAATTTGAAACTCAAAACCAATATCCACAGAAAAAAATTTCTTCTTATCATCCGTGGATAGTCTTTACAAGGTGCAACAAGATAGATACAAAATATTGATTTCTTTAAGCAGGGGAATGTAAAGTTAGCATCGAAAAAGAGTAACAAAATAAGATCCATCCCTCACATTAGCCAAATAACTATATAAGTCATTTTATACTCCTCGTGATCTATTTTAATGAAGCCCTCAAATTGTTTGTTAGATTATTACAAAGGAATTTGTGGCTCAAGATCCAACCCTTAACACCAAAATAGATTTAGATGAATAGCATTGAAAGACTTAGAAGTTGGATATTTAGCTAAGAGTATGCAATTGGGATTAGAAGCCTCAAGTAATCTTCAAAGTACATAAAGTAAACTTGTGAAGCAGAATCAGTCACTTATATACTTTCAACATATAAACAAATTTAAGAGAAGACAAGAAAAAAGAACTAATGATTCCACTACCAAAACTGTGCCTTATATTTCACTGTTCGAAACAGAAGAAACCTAATACTAATAATTGAAACAGTATACATCTCTTGTTACCAGCAACATGCCACTTCACCACTTTGCAATGTAGGCCCTCGCAACCTTCCCATATCCAATGGCCTTCTTGTAAACCGGCTTGCGGATCATGCCACATTCTGCTTCAGACTCATGCTTTACTCCATACTTGTTCGTTTGGTGTTCTCTCTCTATAGGAGCAGAATCCTTGATTCCTGTATCTCTCGTTCTCGATTTACCTTCACCCTTGCTTGTACTGGACTTTTGTTTTTCAGTCTGAATCACCTTCGACTTCTTCTGTTTTTTGAATTTCTTCTCAAAAGCATTGGCATCACTTTCACCCAAGTCAGGTTCCCTCGATTTTCTTTTCTTTACCGAAACTTCCATTGCGTTATGTTGGGAAAAGTACGGATGGACACAAAAATATATATAATCAAAATAATGGAAATAAAATGAGAAAATAATGGAAATAAAATGGGAAAATAATGACACAAAGAATTTTACGTGGAAACCCTTCTAAATAAGGGAAAAAATCACCAGTACAACACTCAAAGTGACTACTACACACTCAAAAGGAATAACACTCTTTTGATTTACCATCTTACTAAAAATATCGCTCACACTCTATTTTTCTTTACAGACTATTTTCTTGTATAGTCTATGGTATACCTCACTTTGCTCTCAAAATGATTTCTCTCTCTATTTTGGTGTGTTATACAAATGAGCAAGGTTGCTATATTTATAGAAAAAAAAATTCACCTACGATGTCATCAGTGACATCATGAAAGAACCATTTTTTCAAACTTTGGTAGGTTTCTCAGTGAGATTTAGTTTGAAAAAAATGGTGATCTTATGGTTGTAGAGATTTGCACCAATTTTCAACAAAGTGGGACTTTTACCAATGGGAAATGGGGCTGGAACCCCACAAATCTCCCCCTCCAGACCCATTCACCGGAAGGAGGTATCTTCATCCTCTTTAGAGAGAGCTCATACCCACAAGTTCTTTGCATAACTCGAACTTGTCTTTCGGTATTGTCTTGGTCAGCATATCTACAGGATTTTCACTTGTGTGAATCTTTTTGACATGAAATGATTCACTCTCCACTTGCTCATGAATCCAATGATATCTGACGTCAATGTGTTTTGTTCTTGCATGGTACATGGAGTTCTTGCTCAAGTCTATTGCACTCTGGCTGTCACTATAGACAACATACTCCATTTGTTGCAATCTAAGTTCTTGAAGAAATCGCTTGAGCTATATCATCTCCTTGCCGGCTTCAGTAGCCGCAATATACTCAGCTTTAGTTGTAGATAGTGCAACACACTTCTGCAACTTCGACTACCATGATATAGCTCCCCCTGAAAAAGTAAACAAATATCCAATAGTGGATTTTCTGTTATCAAGGTCACCTGCCATATCAGCATCTGTATAGATTGGATTTGATGCTCCAAAACACAAGCATTCATCTGAGCTTCCTCTAAGATACCTGAGTATCCATTTCACAACTTCCCAATGTTCTTTTCCGGGATTGTCTAGAAATCTGCTGACAACACCAACTGCGTGAGCATTATCAAGTCTAGTGCATACCATTGCATACATTTGAGTTCCGACTACGGAGGAATATGGAACTTTGGCCATGCTCTCTTTTTCTTCCCTAGCTGTAGGACACATCTTGTTGCTCAACTTGATATGACCAGCAAGAGGTGTGCTAACAGGCTTAGCACTCTTCATATTGAAGCGCTCCACCAGTACACGTTCAATGTACTTCTTATGAGACAAGTGAGTCTTCCTTTTATATCTAAGATGAGTGATTCTCATGCCCAAAATTTGCTTGGCATGACCTAAGTCCTTCATAGAAAAAGACTTACACAACTTTTTCTTTAACTCGTCAATCTTGGAAGTATTCCTGCCCACAATTAACATATCATCCACATACAGCAAGAGGATGATAAAATCATCATCAGAAAATTTTTGTACAAATACGCAATGATATGAAGAAGTCCTCTTATAGCCTTGCTCCCCCATAACAGATTCAAACTTCTTGTACCACTGTATAGGAGCTTACTTTAGGCCATATAGACTCTTTCTGAGTTTGCACACAAAATTTTCTTTACCATTTACTTTGAAGCCCTGAGGTTGTTCCATATAAATCTCTTCTTCTAGGTCACCGTGAAGGAAAGCCGTCTTCACATCCATCTGCTCAATCTCTAAATTAAGATTAGCAGCCAAACCTAGAACTGTACGTATGGAGGACATTTTCACGACAGGAGAAAATATTTCGTCAAAGTCAATACCATTCCTTTTACCAAATCCCTTAACAACCAATCTAGCTTTGTATCTGGGCTTCAAGTTGTGTTCTTCAACTTTAACTTTGAACACCCACTTGTTCTTCAAAGCTCTCATGCCTTTAGGCAATTTCACCAACTCATAAGTGTAGTTCTCATGCAGAGACTTCATCTCATCTTGCATGGCTTTAATCCATTGATCCTTGTGCTCATCTTCTATAGCCTCCTCATAACATTCAGGCTCTCCCCCGTCAGTAAGTAGCACATACTCATTGGGTGAATAACGAGAGAAAGGAACCCCCTGTCTTGTGGACCTCCTAAGAGGGATATTTGATTCGTCCACAACTTCTTGAGCAGAAAGATCATCAATAACAACATCATTGTTATCATCAACAACAACGTGTTGATTCGAGACATGATTCTGGGCGTCACCATGGTCATCAAGCCCAACAATATCATGCACACTTGTGTGAGGAACTTTTTCAAGATAAACTATGCCATCAAAACTTAAAGATTCTAGCTTCTCCGCTTTGTCAATATCTTCAATAGTTTGATTCTCCATGAAAACAATATCACGGCTTCTCACAAGTTTCTTCTCAATTGGATCATATAGCCCGTAACCAAATTCATCAAGGCCATATCCAATGAAGATGCACTGCCTTGTCTTGACATTTAACTTTGACCTCTCATTTTTTGGCACATGTACAAAAGCTTTGCAACCAAATACCCTCAAATGGTCATAGGAAACATCATTTCCATACCAAACTCTATTTGGAACATCACTTTGCAAAGCAACAGTAGGAGACAGATTAATAACATGTGCAGCGGTCAATAAAGCCTCACCCCAAAATGAGTTCGGTAACTTTGCTTCAGAAAGAAAACATCTAACTCTTTCCATCAAGGTCCTGTTCATTCTCTCAGCCAAACCATTAAGCTGAGGAGTCTTAGGAGGAGTCTTCTGGTGCTAATACCTTGATGCTTGCAGTATTCATCAAACGGTCCACAATATTCACCACCGTTGTCAGTAAGAATACATTTAAGTTTCTTTCCAGTTTCTCTTTCAATTGAAGCCTGAAACTGCTTAAAGACACCCAACACTTGGTCTTTAGTCTTCAAGACATAGACCCAAAGTTTTCTCGAGCAATCATGAATAAAGGTGACAAAGTAGAGTGCACCACCCAATGTCCTTGTCCTCATTGGACTGCATAAATCAGAGTGCACCAACTCAAGCAACTCTGTCGTCCTTGAAGGAGGGTTAGACTTAAAGGAAACTCTATTTTGTTTTCCAGCTAAGAAGTACTGACACTTTTCTAATTTAGCACTTTGGAAATCTGGCAATAGTTTCTTCTTGGCTAGAACATTAAGTCCTTTCTCACTGATGTGACTTAAAGGAAACAGCAGGTGCATGTTTTACATTGTTCAAAACTAGTTTAGTTCCAATACTAGTTTCCAAACAAATTGTACCAATACCAACCACCTTTGATACAACCTCATTACCCATACTCAAGGTTCCAAAATCACCAGGAGTATAGGAAGAGAAAAATCCTTCCTTGATGTCACGTGAGATGCGGCACCAGTATCCACAACCCAGCTTGACTCATCACAAGGAATATTTATTAGATCCGCATCAAGGACGGTAACAAGATCTTCGATGGTGACGGTGGCTAGACAATTTTCATTGCCATTTTCTTTATTTTCCTCTTTGTCTTTGTTCTCCCTCTTCAACTTCCGACAATTTTTTTTGTGTGCCCTTTCATGCCACAATGATAGCACTCAATATCTGTAACGACCCAAGCCTAGGGCCTAGATGTGACCGGTGAATGGGGAACCCGAAGGAACCCCAAACAAGCCTCATAGCGTATCATTACACATCCTTGGTCGCGGAAGCAATTAAATGACCATAAGCGATAAGCATAGTCAAGGGGAAATCGGGACTAAGGGAGCAAGAAGAAAAAAAAAGAAATGATACATAAATACCATAGATGAGTCAAGCTCAAGCATAAAACACAACTTGTCCAACACCACCTCTAAAAACATGGTACTTAGCGGGGGCCAAGCAAACTACCGGCTCAGCCCTCATAGTCAAAACATAATAGAAAGGAAAAGTTTTATACATAGCAAAAGATCATGAGCACGTCCGAGAATGGAAGGACTCACCAATACCCACTCAATAGAAAATCGTACTAGCCACGCGGAGGAGGAGGGTCAAGCGGTGCTCCGGTCCCTACATGGTGACATCATGTAGGCATAGAGTATGCGTTAGTACATTTGAATGTACTAAGTATATGGGATGCAATGCAAGGTTACATTAGATGGACATCATAGGAAAAATGCGTAATCATACCCAATAGATAGCATATTAATAAAATAGTATGTATAATGATGCTTACATAAAAATCATATTTAGTGGGACGTAGTACATGTGTGGCGAGTGACCATCCATATAGTATTTCCAAGGCCTACCACCCCCTTGGAGAGGCGAAAGAGGTACAAACCCCTCAATATGGTTACACGGGCCTACCACCCCCCGTGCTAGGACCAAAGGTAACAAAACCCCTCGATAATGGTTACACGGGCCTACCACCCCGCGTGCTAGGACCAAGGTACAAACCCCTCGATATGGTTACACGGGCCTACCCACCCCCCGTGCTAGGGACCAAGGTAACACCCCTCGATATGGTTACACGGGCCTACACCCCCCGTGCTAGGGACCAAGGTACAACCCCTCGATTATGGTTACACGGGCCTACCACCCCCACGTGGCTAGGGAACCAGGTACCACCCCTCGATATGGTTAATACGGCCTACTACCCCCCAGTACTAGGCAACCAAGGGTACAAACCCTCGATATGGTTATACGGGCCTACTACCCCCGTACTAGGCTTGGTCGACTCACAACACTTATATAGAGAAAATCATATACATGTGTCCATTTCATCATCATTTCAGTAATTACATAACCATCCGACTCATAGGACGTACCTTGGACCTTCCCTTTCCTAAGAATTCTATAAATGGGCATTTTATCAAACACATGGTGGGCAATTGTTCATGTAAATGAAATCATGTATTTCAAGAATACTAATTCCAACCAATTCCAAAATCCATATAAATCAGCCCACCAACAACATACATATATATATCAACCTTCATAATTTGATCATGGAAGCATGTAAACCATAAACATCACATAAAAATCCCATTTCATGATAATATGCAAAAAGGACCATAATAGGGTGTGTAGTAGTAATTCCGTAATTCAAGAATTCATAATTGATCATGAGGACCCATAAACTTGAAGTAGAAATAGAGGATAAATGGTTGGACTTGTGGAAAGGAAGGTTTCCACAATCAAACCCACATACCTCAACTTTGGAGAATCCTTGATGAAGATTGGAATGGAGAATCGAAGCTTGAGATTGAGTCTTGAATCCGGAATTAGAGCTTGAGATGTTTGAATTTGGTTGAAGATCTTGGTGGAATTTTTTGGAGAGGGCTTAGAGAGTGTTTTTGGAGTTTAGAAAATGACTAAATATGGGACATATCCCCTTTTTATGAAAAATGACTCCAACCCGCCTAGAAAATTCGCTCACTGGAATTGGAAATTCTGCACTGACAGGTTTTACGAAAATGGTCATAACTCCCTCATCCTAACGCGGAATAAGGTGAAACCAAGTGCGTTGAAAAGCTAACTCAAAGAGATTTAATTTGATAGGTTGCAGCCCTTCCAGTTCCTTGTGTGCTAAGAGATATGCCCCTTTAAAGTTGACCCTCCAAATCGCAATTTTTGCGATTTTCGAATTTTGATACGGTTGCTCTAAAATTCGGGTTAGACCCATTTCCCACTCAATTTGACCCCACAAATAAGAATATGAAGTCGAATTTCCGAAATCATGCACGGATTTTGAGATATATGGAAATTACAATTATAGGTGTTTCCGAAGCACATTTTCGGGCATTTTTGGGGTCGTTTCAATATCTCCCCCTTGGGAACATTCGTCCCCGAATGTTAAAGAAACGTACATGAGAGACACAAACATGGCAATTTCAGCCCACATAAGGATGCAACAATGCACTTACACCTTATTTCAAAACCTCAACATAGTTGTAAAACCACAATGAACTTGTCAACTTAAGCATGAATGTATGCAATGACATGGGGGCTGAACTTAAGACCTGAGATTTTATAAAGGGCTTAGATCAATACCTTAGGCTCGAGTGGAGTGGAAAAGATAAGGATATCGCCTTTGCATGTCCGCTTCGGCCTCCCAAGTAGCACTTTCAACTTGTTGATTTCTCCAAAGGACTTTAATGGAAGCCACATCTTTGTTTTCTCAACCTCTTTCACTTGTCTATCTAAAAATCTGGAACGGCAGAACGCTCTTCATAAGTCAAATTATCTTCAACAACACCCACAACATCAAGCAGACAACAATGGCAATTCGGATCACCCACACACTTCCTCAACATAGACACATGAAATACCGGATGAACAAATTCCCATCTCGCTAAGGCAATTCCAACTCTAGCTACGCTTACCAAATTCTCCTCAATCACCTTATAAGTGACCCACGTATCTTGGGCTCAACTATGCCCCTTCTACCAAAGAACCACCCTTCATGGGTGTCCATCCTTCAAATAACCCAATCACCAACTCGGAATTCAAGAGCCCTTCTCCTCACATGGCATAAGGACTTTTGGGCGACTTTGGGCCATCTTCCAACTTTCTCTAATCAGCCCTAACCTTCTCAAGAGCCTCATAACTCAGGTCTGGGTCTAACAAGGCCACCTCACCAACGCTTCAAACGCACCCAAACGGTGATCTTTACAGGCCTCCCATAGAGAGGCCTCAAAGGGCCATAAACCGATGCTTAGAATGATAGGGCTATTGTTATAGGCAACACTCAATCATGGAAGATGATCATCCCAAACTAACCCTTAAGCTCCAATACACAAGCCCTAAAGCATTCCTCAAGTGTTGGATAGTCCTTTCGGCTTGTCCACCCGTTTGCGGGTGAAAGGCCGTAGAAAGCTTGACTCTCGTACCTAGACCCCTTTGGAAAGACTTCCAAAAGTGTGAAGTAAATTGAGTACCACGGTCCGATATGATGGATAGAGGAATCCCATGCAACCTTACCAAGTCATGAATATATAACCTTGCATAATCTTCCGCCCCATATGTTGTCTTTACCGGTAGAAAATGAACCGATTTTGTCATCCTATCAACCACCACCCAAATAGAATCAAAACCTTTTCTAGTCTTGGGTAAACCACCTACAAAATCCATATTAATTTCTTCCCACTTCCAAGTAGGAATCTCTATGTCTTGGGTTAGACCACCCGGCCTTTGATGTTCGGCCTTGACTTGTTGACAACTATGACAACCGGAGACGAATTTGGCAATGTCTTTCTTCATGCCTCTCCACCAATACACATCCCTCAAATCTCTATACATTTTGGTGGAACCGGGGTGGATGGAATAGGAAGAATTCTGAGCCTCCTCAAGAATTTTCTCCCTCAAACCATCAACACAAGGCACACACAACCTACCTTGGTACCTAAGGGCACCATCTCCCCCTTGGGAGAAAACTTCCACCTTGCCCTCTTTCACCAAGGCCTTCAATGCAAACAAGGAAGAATCAAGATCTTGTTTTGCTATCACCTCATCAACCAAGGAAGACCTAGCACCATCAACAACGACCACCCCACCATTACCAACCTCTTCCAACCTAACCCCCAACCTAGCCAACCGATGTACCTCCGTAGCCATTTCCCTATCACCAATATCAACATGAGCTAGGCAACCCATAGACACCCTACTCAAAGCATCCGCCACCACATTAGCTTTACCGGGATGATAATGCACACTCATATCATAATCTTTAAGAAATTCTAGCCACCTTCTTTGTCTCAAGTTGAGATCTTTTTGGGTGAAGACATATTGGAGGCTCTTATGATCGGTGAACACATCGACATGTACCCCATACAAATAATGACGCCAAATCTTTAAAGCAAACACCACCGCGGCTAATTCACGATCATGCGTAGGATAGTTCTTTTCATACACTTTGAGTTGTCTAGAAGCATAGGCTATCACCTTACCATTTTGCATTAGGACACAACCCAAGCCAACTCTAGAAGCATCACAATACATAACAAATCCCTCAAGCCCATCCGGTAGTGACAATATAGGAGCGGACACAAGTTTATCTTTCAAGGTTTGAAAACTCCTTTCGCACTCGTCGGTCCACTCAAACTTAGCCTTCTTTTGTGTCAACTTAGTCATGGGAGAAGCAATAGAAGAAAACCCATTCACAAATCTCCGATAGTAACCCGCTAAGCCTAAGAAGCTCCTAATATCCGACGGGGTCAATGGCCTAGGCCAATTTCTAATCACATCGGTCTTCTTAGGGTCTACCTTAATACCATCCCCTGACACCACATGACCTAGGAAGGCAACCTCCCTCAACCAAAATTCACACTTTTCATACTTGGCATACAACCTCTCCTCTCTTAATCTTTGCAACACAACCCTCAAGTGACCCATATGTTCTTCCTCACTATGCGAATAGATTAAAATATCATCAATGAAGACCACAACAAAGGAATCAAGGTAGGGTTTAAAGACCCTATTCATTAGGTCCATGAAGGTAGCCGGTGCATTGGTCAACCCAAAGGACATGACCACAAATTCATAATGTCCATACCTAGTCCGGAAGGCTGTCTTGGGAATGTCACCCTCCTCACCTTCACTTGATGATACCCGGACCGAAGATCAATCTTAGAGAAGTGGCTAGCCCCTTGCAATTGGTCGAACAAGTCATCAATCCTAGGAAGAGGATATTTATTCTTGACGGTGACCCTATTGAGTTGCCGGTATTCGATACACATCCTAAGGGACCCATCTTTCTTCTTCACAAACAACACCGGTGCAACCCCAGGTGATTGGCTAGGCCTAATAAAACCGCTTCTCCAACAAGTCCCTCAATTGTTCTTTCAACTCCTTTAACTCCGCCGGGCCATACGGTAAGGGGGAATAGAAATGGGTTGAGTATCGGGGAGGAGGTCTATGCCAAATCTATTTCCCTTTCGGGAGGAACATCGGGAAGGTCATTAGGAAAGACATCAAGGAATTCATTTACGACGGAACCGACTCTATAAGAAGGGTTTTGGACTCCACATCCCTAACCCTCACAAGGTGATAGAGACACCCCTTAGAGATCAACTTACGGGCTTTAATGCAAGAGATAAATCTACCCTTGACTACCACATTTTGGCTTTCCCACTCAAGAATGGGTTCACTTGGGAATTGGAACTTGACCCTACGGGTTCTACAATCAATAGAAGCATAGTATGCATGCAACCAATCCATCCCAAGAACAACATCAAAATCGACCATGTTCAATTCAACAAGATCCCAAGGCAATATTTTATGCAAGATGCAAATAGGACAATTTCTATAGACCTTCCTAGCAACAATATATGCACCAATAGGAGTAGACACCTTATATGACTCACGCAACAAGTCGGGCTCAACATGAAACTTTTTGGCAACAAAGGGGGTGACAAAAGAAAGAGAGGCACCCGAATCAATTAGTGCATATACATCCAAGTCAAAGATTTTCAACATACCGGTAACGACATCGAGGACTTCATCGACCCCTTGCCTCCCATGCAAAGCATAAAATTGATTGTGCCTTGGGGCACCATCTTGTCGGCCCCCTTTCCCCACAGGAACCGCATTGGCACCTTGTGGACGGACCTCCTTACCCTTGTTGCGATTTTGGGGACAATCCATTGCCTTGTGCCCCATTTCCCCACAACTGTAGCAAGCACCGGTATTTCTCAAACACGGGCCACCATGGCCCTTACCACACTTCGGACATACATCACTAGGACCCATACCACCAACACCTTGGGCCCTTGGAATGT
This sequence comes from Solanum appendiculatum, assembly GCA_018342035.1. NCBI lineage: Eukaryota > Viridiplantae > Streptophyta > Magnoliopsida > Solanales > Solanaceae > Solanum > Solanum appendiculatum. The sequence continues at coordinate 974,381 of JAGDQO010000472.1, forward strand.
CATTGGCAAACCCCCTATGGGGCGCATGAGAAGACCCTTGGCCTTGATGAAATTGGCCTCCCCTTCGACTTTGGAACTTTCCATCAAAACGGGCCCTCTTGGCCTCATGACCCCTCCTCTTCCTCAACTTCTACAGCACGACTTAGAACATGGAGAAGGGAAACATTTCCTAAAACGTCTCATAGCCTCCTACTCATAGTTGTGGTGCACAACACAACCATGAATCGGACTTTAATCAACGCGGTGTGTTGGACTCCGAGGATCATTCAACCTAGGGCTCTGATACCAAGTTTGTCACGACCCAAGCCTAGGGCTTAGATGTGACCGGCGAATGGGGAACCCGAAGGAACCCCAAACAAGCCTCATAGCGTATCATTACACATCCTTGGTCGCGGAAGCAATTAAATGACCAAAAACGATAAGCATAATCAAGGGGGAAATCGGGACTAAGGGAGCAAAAAAAAAAGAAATGATACATAAATACCATAGATGAGTCAAGCTCAAGCATAATACACAACTTGTCCAACACCACCTCTAAACATTAGTACTTAGCGGGGGCCAAGACAAACTACCGGGCTCACCCTCATAGTCAAAACATAACTAGAAAGGAAAAGTTTTATACATAGAAAAGATCATGAGCAACGTCCCCAAAATGGAGGACTCACCAATAACCACTATAGAAAATCGTACTAGCCACGCGGAGGAGGATGGTCAAGCGGTGCTCCGGTCCCTACATGGTGACATCATGTAGGCATAGAGTATGCGTTAGTACATTTGAATGTACTAAGTATATGGGATGCAATGCAATGCTACATCAGATGGACATCATAAAAAAATGCGTAATCATACCCAATAGATAGCATATTAATGAAATGATATGTATAATGATGCTTACATAAAAATCATATTAAGTGGGACGTAGTACATGTGTGGCGAGTGACCATCAATATAGTATTTCCAAGGCCTACCACCCCCTTGGAGAGGCGAAAGAGATACAAACCCCTCAATATGGTTACACGGGCCTACCACCCCCCGAGCTAGGGACCAAGGTACAAATCCCTCGATATGGTTATACGGGCCTACTACCCCCCGTACAAGTAACCAAGGTACCAACCCCTCGATACGGTTATACGGGCCTAATACCCCCTGTACTAGGCAACCAAGGTACCAACCCCTCGATACGGTTATACGGGCCTACTACCCCCCGTACTAGGCAACCAAGGTACCAACCCCTCGATACGGTTACTCTAAAATTCGGGTTAGACCCATTTCCCACTCAATTTGACCCCACAAATAAGAATATGAAGTCGAATTTCCAAAATCATGCACGAATTTTGAGATATATGGAAATTACAATTATAGGTGTTTCCGAAGCACATTTTCGGGCATTTTTGGGGTCATTTCAATGGCCCTGCAAAGAGCATATGTGAGAAGGAATGCGAATGAGAATGTGAAACAAGAAGCTCCTCAAGTTCCGACCGATCCTTTGGCTGAACAAATGACTAATGCAGAGTTCCGACCTACTTTTCAAGTGTTGGCTCAAGCCAATAGAGAGGTTAATGCTCCCGTGAACCTTAATATGGGTACGGCAGCTACTAGAGTGAGGGACTTCACTAGAATGAATCCCCGGGAGTTTTATGGTTCCAAGGTTGAGGAAGATCCTCTAGAGTTCATTGATGAGATGTATAAGGTTTTGATGATCATGTGAGTGACGCCGGTGGAAAAGGAAGAATTGGCCGCTTATTAATTTAAGGGTGTTACTCAAGTTTGGTTCAACCTATGCAAGGAAGAGAGGGCGGTCGATGCGGGTCCTCTTGATTGGGAAAGGTTTAAGGCTGCTTTCCTTGATAGGTTCTTTCCTCTTGAGACGAGGGAGGCGAAGGTAATTGAATTCATTAACCTTCATCAAGGAAATATGAGTGTGAAGGAGTATGCTTTGAAGTTCACTCAATTAGCAAGGTATGCTCCTACTTTGGTTGTCGATCCCAGGCAAGGATGAGTAAGTTTGTGTCGGGTGTGTCCGACTTGGTTGTAATAGAATATCATACTACCATGTTGATCAAGGAAATAGATATTTCTCATTTAATGATTCATGCTAAACAAATTGAAGAGGAAAAGCTTAAGGAAAGGTCTAGGGACGCAAAGAGGGAAAAGACATTTATGGTGACTTTTCACATTCAAGGCTCGAGGGTATGGTCATTCTAAATTCTGACAAAAGTTTTCCAGTCAAGGTTCCTCTAATGCTCCGGTGCATAAGTTTAACAAAGATAGGGTGTCTAACCCTAAACCTCAAGGAGGAAATGGTGGAAATGGATCTTTGGTTCCCGCATGCCAAAAGTGTGGCAAGAGTCATTTGGGAAAATGCTTGATGGGTACGGATAATTGTTTTGGTTGTGGAAAGAGTGGTCACCGCTTGAGAGATTGTCCTTCTAAAAGCGACAAGGTAATGGATGGTAGGCAAGCTCTTCCTAGTGGTTCGGGTTTAAGTGCTCCAAAGCAAAACAAATTCCATGCACTTAAAACTCGATATGATCAAGAAGGTTCTCCATATATGGTTATCGGTATGTTGAAAGTCATCTTGATGTTTATGCTTTGCTTTACCCTGGTGCAACCTTGTATTTTGTGATGCCATATATGGCCATGAGATTTGATGTTTCTACGGATGTGTTGTTAGACCCTTTTTTTGTCTCCACTCCTATCGGTGAATCTATTGTGGCTAAGAGAGTCTATAGAAAGTGTCCCGTTTCCTTATCCCATAGAGTCACTTATGTTGATCTTGTAGAGCTTGATATATTGGATTTTGATGTTATTCTTGGTATGGATTGACTCCATTCTTGTTATGCTTCTGTTGATTGTAGAACCTGAGTGGTTAAGTTTTAGTTTCCTAATAAGCCTGTCCTAGATTGGAAAGGGGGAAATTCTAGGCCTAAGGGTCAGTTTGTTTCTTTTCTTAGAGCCATGAAAATGATTTTTAAGGGTTGCATATACCATCTTTCTCGGGTTATAGATATGGATTCTGAGACCCCTACTATTGAGTTGATCCCCATTGTGAATGAGTTTCTGGATGTATTTCCTACTGATCTACCTGGTTTTCCTCCCTAGAGGGAAATAGACTTTGGTATTGACCTTTTCACAGATACACAACCTATCGCTTTTCCTCTTTACTGTATGGCTCCAGCAGAACTTAAGGAATTAAAGGAGCAATTGAAAGATTTGTTGGATAAGGGTTTCATCCGATCAATTCTCTCTCCATCAGTGCTCCAGTTGTGTTTGTTTGTAAGAAGGATGGTTCACTTCGCTTGTATATTGATTATCGACAATTGAACAAGGTTACCATTAAAAGTAAGTATCCTCTTCCTGGATCAATGATTTGTTTTATCAACTCCAGCGAAGAAGTTATTTCTCTATGATTGACCTCCGGTCGGGTTATCACCAATTGAGGGTGAAAAAGAGTGACATCCCGATGACAGATTTTAAGACACGATATGGTTATTATGAGTTTTTTGTAATATCGTTTGGGTTGACTAATGCTCCTTCCGCTTTCATGGATTTTATGAATAGAGTGTTTAGACAATATCTTGATATTTTTTTGAAAGTGTTTATCGTTGATATCTTAATTTATTCTCGAAGTGAGGATGAAAATGCCGATCATTTCAGGATTGTGTTCCAAATTCTTAAGTATCGTGAATTATATGCTAAGTTCAATAAGTGCGAGTTCTATTTGAGAATCCTAGCTCACATTGTTTCCAGTAAGGGAATTAAGGTTGATCCTAAGAAGACGGAAACAATCAAGAATTAGCTTAGACCTCTATCTCCTTCTGATATTCGTAGCTTCTTGGGTTTGTTCGGATATTATAGAAGGTTTGTGGGAGGGTTTTCTTCGATTGCCTCTCTATTGACCGCATTGACCCAAAAGAAGGTTAAGTTCTTATGGTCGGAAGCATGTAAAAAGTGCTTTCAAGAGTTGAAAGATAAACTTACCTCTGCTTCGGTGTTGACTTTATCGTAAGGCTCCAATGGGTTTGTTGTATATTCTGATGCTTCACGAGTTGGACTAGGGTGTATTCTTATGAAAAATGGGAAAGTTATAGTTTATGCTTCAAGACAATTGAAAATGCATGAAAAGAATTATCCAACTCACAATTTGTAGTTAGCAACGGTGTTTGTTTCCCTCGAGATTTAGAGGCACTACTTTTATGGTATACATGTAGATGTGTTCACAGACTACAAGAGTTTGAAATACGTGTTAACTCAAAGGGAATTGAATATTTGCCAAAGAAGGTGGGTTAAGTTGCAAAAAGATTAGGACATGAGTGTCCTTTATCACTCGGGCAAAGCCAATGTGGTAGTCGATGCCTTAAGTCGATTGTCAGTCGGTAGTGTGGCTCATGTTGAGGATGATAAGAAAGGGTTGATTTATGATGTTCATAAATTGGCCCGACTAGGTGTTCAGTTGGTCGATTAAAATGAAGGTGGTGTAGTTGTTCATAATTGTTCGGCCTCGCCTTTTGTGTCGGATGTGCAAGCAAAGCAAGGTCTTGGTATGATTTTGCTTGAGTTGAGGGAAGTGGTCCTTAGAAATTCTATTGAGGGTTTCTTCCAAGGGGGAGATGGTGTGCTTCAATATCAAGGTCGTTTGTGTGTTCCCAATGTTGATGATTTGAAGGAGAAAATCCAATCTGAAGCCCATAGTTCTCGGTATTCCATTCATCCGGGAGCCACTAAGATGTATGTGACTTGCGGGAGGTCTATTGGTGGAATGGGTTGAAGAAGTATATTGCGAAATTTGTGGCTAAGTGTCTTAATTGTCAATAAGTGAAAGTTGAGCATTAATGGCCAGGAGGTTTGCCTCAAGATATTAGTATACCTAATTGGAAGTGGAAAGATTTGAATATGGATTTTATTGTTGGTTTACCCTGCACCCAGTGGCAACATGACTTAATATGGGTTATTGTGGATGGTATGACGAAGTCGGCTTATTTCCTTACCGTCAAGGTTTCTTATTTGGCGGAAGATTATGATAAGTTGTATCTAAAGGAGATGGTTAGGTTGCATGGAGTAACCTTATCCATTATCTCCGACCGTGGTACCCAATTAACCTCTTAATTTTTGAAGTCTTTTCAAAAAGATCTTGGTACTCGTGTCAAGCTTAGTACGGCCTTTCATCCTCAAACCGATGGGCAAGTGGAGCGTACTATCAAAACTTTGGAATATATATTGAGAGCTTGTGTGATTGACTTTAAAGGTAATTGAGATGATCATTTCCTTTGATTTAATTTGCATATAATAATAGCTACCATTCAAGCATTGATATGGATCCCTTTGAGGCTCTTTATGGTAGGAGGTGTAGATCTCCTATAGGTTGGTTTGAAGTTGGTGACGTTGCCTTGATAGGTCCCGAATTGGTATACTTAGCTATGGATAAAGTTTGGCTTATTAGAGAAAGGTCAAAAATTGCTCAAAGTCGACAAAAGTCCTATGCCGATGTTAGAAGAAGGGATCTTGAGTTTGATGTTGATGATTGGGTTTACTTGAAAATTTCATCTATGAAAGGTGTCATAAGGTTTAGTAAGAAAGCGAAGCTTTGTCCCCATTATGTTTGCCCTTATAAAGTATTGAGGCGTATTGGCAAGGTTTCTTATGAGCTAGATTTGCCAAATGAGTTAGCATCAATACATCTGATTTTCCATGTGTCCTTATTGAAGAAGTGTGTTCGAGATTCAACATCTATTATACTATTGGAGAGTCTTGGTTTAAAAGAAAGTCTTTCTTATGAACTGGTTTCGGTTGAGATTTTGGATTGGTGATGTGCTCTGAACTTATAGCACATTTGACGCCCAAAACAAAGGATTAGTGCAAGAAGTCAAGCATGTTTATGTGGACAGGATGGTTCTTTTTCTAATATGCAGGTAAACATACTTAGAATCGATTGATGGAAGGAAAGGAGTAAAAGTGAAGTTTCAAGTGAAAGAAACTACACGGGTCGGTATACGAACGGTGAGACTTTGCATAAGCCGTGAAGATGCTCATGGAAGTGATCTGGAAGGAATGAAGTTGAAGTGTAACAAGACGAGGCCCTAGGCAGGCCGTGGTGCACTGTACGAGCCATAAAGTGGCTTGTGAAGAAGCTGTAGTGAAGATTGACAACTTTTGTCTAAGTGTGGGTTCACAAGGGGGTTATCGGGCCGTGAACTTCTTCATTGACCATTACCTTGCTCGTGAGTTGAGTCGACTGTGATGTTTCCTACTCCATGTAGTACTCTTTTCTAAGACTATTTTAAATTTCTTAGGATTTATTTGGATTTCATCATAGATACTCTGAGACAAGTTCTTTTGGGGGAGAAACGATAGTTTCCTTTTTTCTACATTTGGTTGAGGCTTTTGATCAGTACTTTTGATTTTACTTTCGTGCTTATAATCAAGAAGCTTTTGGTTTTCATTCATTGTAAGTATACATTGTTATTCTTTCATCAATGTCTACTTCGTGTTTCATTAAGAATATGAGCAGCTAAACACAACGACTAGGGTTGTGGGAACCATGACTAAAACACAATGGTAAAATCAAACACAAATAACTGTTGATTGATATTAGCATACGTTGTTCTAGGTTCATATTAAAGGCCTTCTAATCAGTGCATGCATTAGAACTCGCCTGTATTCAATACTCATACGAGAGAAAAGTAAATGATAAGGAAACCCTAGAGAGGACTTTCACAACTTGTCTTTAAGACTTGAGCGAGAGAGAGGATCGTCTTCTTGACAAAGTACGCAAGGGTTAAACACCAAAATACTCTAAGACCGAAAGGAGAGAAGTAATATTCATCTAATAGGACTTAAGAGTGATTAGATGTACACAACTTACTATGAATGTTTAAAATTTATCAAGAAATAGTTATTTGTGTAAGGTTTAAGTTGTGATCTGAATGTCATGGGGAACACAATCCTAGTCTACTTTAATTGATAATCAAATATTACAACTGTCGTTGGTTACTCTTGATACTTAGTTTTAATTATAATTGGCTACTAGAACGCAATAACAACCCAATATTTACTTTATGCAAATCAACTTTCGAGAATATCAACTGCAACTGGATGTAAGAACTAGTAGGATTTTTTCTACAGTAATTCCATGTGGGATCAACTAAACTTTTGTTAAGTTCTATTATTGACTTCGACCATTTAATCTTCTTAATTGAAGTGTAAGTTTGGATGTATCAAATTTTTGCGCCGTTGTCGGGGAATTCTGTTTTGAAATATTCTACTAAAGATTATTTCAGTTGTAGTGGTATTTCCTAATTTTACGTTTTGTTTCTTGTCTTTGTCATTTACAAGTAATTTAAATAGTACATGCAAAACACAAGAAGTAAGGGAGGACCTTTAATATCCTTACGATCCTTCGCTAAGAAGAACTATTAGAAGAATGGTAAATGCACAAGAGCTTGAAGCACAGAGGCAAAGATTGATACAAGATGTTAAGGCTTCAGCAAGAGGTGCCAACATCAATGTCAACAACTTAAATAGGGTAGCTGATGAGGAGGAAGAAGAAGAGGAGTTTGCTCCTAAGCAACAACCGTTAGCTCCTCAACAATGACCGTTAGCTCCTAGAGATCGAGGTCAATAGCACACAAACTTTCCTATTGAAGATGGTGAATTAGAACTAGATGGAGCTAGAGCTACTGGGCCATAGTGCTACCAACAATGCAACCTGGAGTAAAATTCGCCATCACCAGTACGATGATCCAATTGTTGAACTTAAATGAGCTGTTCAAAGGTACAACTGGTGAAGATTCTTATCAACATTTGATGAACTTTGTTGGTATTTTCAAATCAAGTGAGATTCCCAGGGTTAGACAAACTGCAATGAGACTGAAACTATTCCCATTCTCTTTAACTGGGAAAGCTACGAATTGGCTGAATGAGTTGCCACATGACTTAATTAGAACTTGGGTAGAACTGAGGGAAGCTTTTATGGAGAGATTTTTCCCAGAAACGAAAGAGCTACAAATGAAAGATGAAATAGGAACTCACAAGAAACTACCAGGAGAAGCATTGCATGATACATGGTGGAGGTTTAGTCAGAAGCTAAAGAAGAGCCCAAATCACGAACCCACAAAAAGACACTTAAAACAGGCATTCTATAGGTTATTAAATTTTGTGACTAACGCAGTAGTAGATGCAGTGTATGGTGGGTCATTTTTGAGGAAGCCTTTCCCTGAAATAATAAAAATTATGGATGAAGTATCAATGAATAATAGGTCTTGGCACACAAGAGATGCAAAAATTGGAGATCTTGGTTTCACATTTGAGTTTTTAGCAGAACGGAGAAAGAGAGAGGAAGAACGTGACCAAGATATGGCACATATGAAAATGCAGATGGACTTTCTCACGAAGCATCTCTTAGCAGCTGGACAAGAAAAAGTAAATGTGGTTGGTGCTGCAAGAAGGTATGAAGAAGATTCAGAGGTAACCAGAAGGACTGAGAAATTGCCAGTACCCGCTGAAAGTTTGAGCAAAGTTAAAGAGTCTACAGTAGAGGTGTCACAACCTTTACAACAAATTCATAGACCTTCGCATCCATTCCCTCAAAGACTCAAGAAGAAAGATGAAGATTGAAAGTTCTTAAAATTTATACCCATGCTTCGATAGTTATCAGTCTATATTCCCATGGTTGAAGCATTGGAACAGATGCCAGGCTAAGCTAAGTTCATGAAGGACTTAGTAACGAAGAAGAGGGTGGTAAGTTTTGAACCTGGAGATAATGTTCTCCGTTGTAGCTCTATTTCTACAAGATCCTTGGTATAGAAAAAAGAGGATCCTGGTGCATTTACCATACCATACACAATTGGTGCATTCGAGTTTGCCAAAGCTCTATGTGACTTGGGAGCCAGTTATAATCTTATGTCGTTGGCAATATACAAGCAACTAGGCTTAGGAACTCCAAAGCATACTGCTATGAGATTAATGATAGAAGATAGGTCAGTAAAAAATCCCGTAGGCATTCTCTGTGATGTTTTGGTCAAAGTAGAGAAGTTCATCTTTTTGGCTGACTTTGTGATTTTGGATCGTGAGGTAGACTTCGAAGTTCCTATAATTATAGAAAGGCCATTTTTTGCCACTGGTAGAGCACTGGTTAATGTGGAAAGCGATGAGCTTAAGTTTAGGCTGAATAATGAACAGGCTATATTCAAAGTGTGTAAGTCGATGAAAGAAGCACAAGATATGAGTGTAGTGGCTGCAATTGATACAATTGGAGATGGGGTCATTGAAGCCTCTATAGAATAAAATGTTCACTGTTCAGACACTTACCGCGGTAATTATGACCTTCGATGAGGTTTTTTGAGTAGACTATGTAGAGACCTTAAATGAATTACAGGGAATGGGATCACATTTATACTCACCTAAAAAGCTAGACTTAGACCTGAAGAATAGGCCGAGCCCCCAGCAAAGCCATCGTTTGAAGAGCCACATGTACTTGAATTGAAACAATTTCCTAGTCATCTGAGGTATGTCTTTTTAGCTGCAAATAACTCTTAGTCTGACATTGTGGCTACAGATCTTAATGTTGAATTAGCGCAAGCATTGGTGAAAGTGCTGAAAAGGTACAAGAAAGCAATTGGTTGGACCATTACTGACATTATCGGGATACCTCCTGGTATTTGCACTCACAAAATTCAACTGGAGGAGGATAGCAACCCAAGTATAGTGCACCAAAGGAGGTTGAATCCACCGATGCAAGATGTGGTAAAGAAGGAGATCATTAAATGGCTAGACGCAGGGGTAGTGTACCCCATTTCTGATAGTCATTGGGTGAGTCCAATGTAGTGTGTACCCAAAAATGGCGGAATGAATATAGTAGCAAACGCTAAGAATGAGTTAATCCTACAAAGGGCTGTCACAGGCTGGCGAGTATGCATGAACTATAGGAAATTGAAACAGGTAAACCTTGAAGGACCATTTCCCGATGCCTTTCATGGATCAGATGTTGGATACACCTGCAGAGAAAGGCTGGTATTAATTCTTGGATGGTTACTCTGGTTACAACCAGATTTCAATTGCTTCTAATGATCAGGAGAAAACCACTTTTACAAGTCCATATGGTACCTTCGCATACAAACGCATGCCATTTGGATTATGTAATGCCCCTGCAACTTTCCAGCGATGTATGATGTCCATTTTCTCGGATATGGTTGAAGACACTCTTGAGGTATTCATAGATGACTTTTTGGATGTAGGAGATACTTTTGATGATTGTTTGCCCAATCTTAGCATGGCATTAGACTAGTGTGAAGAGGCAAACCATGTTCTGAACTGGGAAAAGAGCCATTTTATGGTCATCGAAGGCATTGTATTGGGCCACAAAATATCTGAGAAGGGATTGTAGGTAGATAGGGCAAATATCAAAGTAACTAAGAAGCTGACTCCGCCTATTTCATTGAAGGGAGTCCATAGCTTCTTGGGACATTTAGAATTCTACCGGTGATACATTAAAGACTTCTCCAAGATTACACACCCGCTATGTAAGTTGTTCGAGAAAGAAATAATATTCACCTTTGACGAGGCATATTCCAAAGCATTTGAATGTCTCAAGGAGAATTTATTATCAGAGCGAGTTATCATTGCTCTAGATTGGTTGGAGCCATTTGAGGTAATGTGTGATGCAAGTGGTGTTGCCTTAGGGGTTGTGCTAGGTCAGAAGCACAATAAGATCTTTCACCTGATACACTATGCAAGCAAGGCATTGAATGGAGCTCAAAATAACTATATACAGTCACTGAGCAAGAATTACTTGTAGTTGTGTATGCATTTGAGAAGGTCAGAGCGTATCTACTGGGCACAAAAGTGATAGTGCACACAGACCATGCAGCATTGCGATATTTGATGGCGAAGAAAGATGCGAAGCCAAGATTGATAAGATGGGTGCTCTTACTACAGGAATTTGATTTTGAAGTCAAAGGCCGAAGAGGTTGCGAAAACCAAATGGTAGATCACTTGTCCACGTTAGAGGCAGACAAAAAGGGGGAAATCGAGCTCAACATTGATGATTCATTCCTAGATGAATAGGTATTCGCCGCAGCTCTTGATCTTATTCCTTGGTTTGCTGATATTTCTAACTATCTTGTAAGTGGCTTGATGCATGAAGACTTGACCTTTCAACAAAATAAGAGGTTCTTAAATGAAGTGGGCAAATACTTTTTGGATGAACCTTATTTGTACAGGGTTTGTGCTAACAATATAATCAGGCGGTGCGTGTCTAAATCTAAAATGTTGAGCATTCTTGAAGCTTGTCACTCCTCACTAGTGGGTGAACACCACGGAGGAGCTCGCACCGCACACAAAGTGTTTAAGAATGGTTACTATTTGCCCACAATCCATTAAGAAGCATTTGATTTGGTAAAAGGCTGTGATGTGGTTCAAAGGAAAAGAGCCATATCTCGTCGGCTTAAGCTACCTATGACCCCTATATTAGAGGTCGAACTATTTTATGTATGGGGCGTTGATTTCATGGCACCTTTTGTAAGCTCATATGGGCAGTAGTAAATCTTGGTGGCAGTCGACTACGTCTCCAAGTAGGTTGAAGCTATTGCATTGGCATAGAATGATGGCAAGAGTGTCGCAGGATTCTTAAAGAAATATATTTTCTCTAGGTTTTGCACACCTAGGGTGATTATTAGCGATGGGGGTTCACACTTCTGCAATAAAGTGTTTACCACTCTACTAGCCAAATATGGGGTGAAATAGCACAAAGTAGCAATGCCATATCATCCGCAAACAAGTGAACAAGTGGAAGTTTCTAATCGAGTGATAAAGTCGATATTGGCAAAGACTCTGATTTCCAATAGGACTAACTGGGCAAGGAAGTTAGATGATGCATTATGAGCGTACCGAACAACTTTCAAAACACCTATTGGTATGTCAGCACACCACTTAGTGTTTGGAAAGGCATGTCATTTGCCTGTGGAGTTAGAACACAAAGCGTTGTTGGCACTAAAGAAGCTAAACTTGAGTTGGAGTGAAGCAGCTAACATGAGATTAGAAAAGATAAATGAGATGGATGAGTTTCGATTGAGAGCTTATGAAGATCGGCATTGTACAAGGAAAGGATGAAACTCTATCATGACAAACATATTGAGAAGAGGACTTTCAAACCTGGAGACTTTGTGTTACTGTTTAACTCAAGACTTAGACTGTTGTTGGGAAAATTAAGGTCCAAATGGTTGGGACCATTTAAAGTGACACAAGTATTTTCATCGGGAGCTATTGAGCTTGAAAATGAAAAAGGTTAAAGGTTCAAGGCATATTGACAGCAAGTCAAGTCATACATGGGGATCCCAGAAAAAGTGAAGAAGTTCAGGAACGCAAACATGATGAAGTCTGTGTAATCAAGTAACCTACGTTGCGTCGCGATATTAAATTGTGTGCTACTTGGGCGGCAACCCAAGATGTTATTGTAATAAGTAGTTAAATTCCCATATTTTGCTATTTTTATAGGTTCAATGTGTGTGCATATGGGCAGGAAGGACTTAAGGTAAAGGATGGACACTACGAGCCAGTAGATGAGTCGTGATGATCGATACGGCCTATGAAGGGTGTGCCAACCACATCGTGGACTCCCAGTTCAAGTGGGAAAAATGTTCACGAAAGGGTTTACGTCTCATTTAACCTAAGACGGATTATTTAGCCTCCTGTGAACATTGAGGTAAGTTCTCTAATTTATTTGCCTAAGTACAAGACCACGAGCGACTACACGAGCAACTTCACGGCCCGTCAAAAGAAGGTTGGTTCTAACAAACCCGACCTGACTCTGCTCGACCCAAGCCCTAATTTCTTTATTTTATTTAAAAGAAACCAAAGCGCCAAGAGACCGGTTCATTCCCCTTCTCTTTGAATTCATAATGTCTCTTTGGTAACTAAATAGTCATTCCCATCATCTTTAACAAGGGATCAAAGAAATTCAATTATTAGTTGTATATCCCAAGATTTAAACCCTCCAATCAAGCTTTCATCTTCGTCTCTTTGTGCGTTTTTGTGTAAATTTGAAGTAAGTTCCTAAATTTGAATTGATTTAAACTTAATCTTGTTGAATAAACATTGGGAATTGCTACTTGTTAATGAGTTCATAGTATGTTTGAGAATTTAGGATGTTGTTGAGTTTGTATGTTGGTGGGATGGTGTGGAACTTAACTAATTGCTTGTAAGGTTTTGTTTAGAAGTTAACTAGTTCATGGGTTTGTTTACCAAAGTTAAATCTGCTACATGGGGCGATGGGGAGAGTCATTTTTTGTTCTTGTGTGATTATATTGAAAGATGTGGGTTAGTGTGGAAGACCAAGACAAAACTCCACCTAATTGTAAGTCCAGAGAGGCTTCACGGACTATGTACGTGTTCACGAGCTGTGAAATCCATCGTGAACCACACTTAGGTTCTGGGTCACTGCAGCAGTACTTCACGAAGAGTAAACGAGCCATGGTCCTTCTCACATACCGTATAGGCCTTCGTATATTAAAAAAATTCAAAAATACCAAAAATATTTTCTTTTATTATTTCATTCTTTATTCATTTTGTGGCTTTTCCCAATTATGGATTGAGTAATGACATTCTTAAGGGAAAGCATCACTTTGTATAAATACACAGGGGACCTCTAAGTACTCGTTAGTGTAGTCATTTAGTATACTTTGATTCTAACACATGGTCTTGCAGGTACAATAGCTAAACCAAGGTGAAAGAAAGCACTGCTACACGTCACACCCCCTGCTTCTCCAGAACAAAGCTCTAGTGATGAGGCACCAAGTAGCCCTGGAGTCCAAGTAAACACTGAAATCGAACAACACTTGCCCGAAACAACTCGATCTTTGACAGCCAGGGCAGAAATATAGCATAATTCCACTCCTTCCCAGTCTGAAGAGGAAGGAGATGGTTTTGAGAGTGAGAAGGAGTCTGATGGTACATCCCAGGCTTCTGCTAGTGACCCACCTGCAGTTGAGGTAGAGGAGGAAGAAAGGGATAGCCAGGAGGACAGCGACTCCAGTAATAATAATGACTCTGTTGCGAGGTTTGTCTGAGCAAGGGAATCCGGCCCGGTGGTCCAATGACAGCTCATTGAGGTTATCCGCAACACATGGGAAATTCCTGGGTCAGGGGCTATTTTTTGACTTAGGTATAATGTTCAAATCAATGGCATAGGCCGGAGGTCCGTTATATCGGAAAATAGGTTTATTGAGGCTTATTTGCAAGCATTCTCAGAGATTTATGACTTGTTTGAGAGGCACCACTTTGATTGAATGACTAAAAAGTCGGGGCAGTTCACGAGAAATCTAACCAAAGAGTTCTATTCCATATATGCCACTACACAACTTAACTTGGTAACTTCTGAGACATCTAAAAGAGGGAGGAAAGCAGAAGCACTAAAGTTACAACCACTAGATAAGGTGTTTATTCGTGGTACCAGGGTGGATATTTTGGAGAAAACTATTAACAGGTTTCTCCATGGCGCAGAGTACATTGCACCTATTGCGGTAGGTTTATATGAGGGACATCACCTCTGTGACAAGTGAGTTGGAGATAGGTGACCAAGTTTCTCGTAATCATATTATGAAGTGGATAGTTGAACTAATTGTCACTAATGGTGAGGCATCATTGACATTCCCTGCTAAGGTCTAGAGGGAATTGGTTCATGCACAGTTGCGGCCGACAGTGAATGATAACATTCTCTCACCCTCAAGGCTTCATTAGTGTCTTGTATCATGGCAGGCTACGAACTTAATGTGGGTCAGGTTATTGCCACCGAAATGAGGGACCGTGCCCTCAATGAATAAGAAGCGTTCCCCTTTCCTTGTATGATTCCGAGATTGTGTCAACATGCCCAAATACTGCCAAATCAATTGGTGGATAGATACATCGAGGCCACTAGGTTCACTTCTGTCTCTAACATGCCCAAATACCACCAAATCAGTGGCTAGTGAGCCTACTGAGAGCACGACACAGGCAGCCCCGGGAGACCATCCTTTGACAGCACCACCTTCATCGGTCGTAGGTACATTTGTTTCTCTACCTATAACCTTTTTTTAGAAACTTTTAGTAGAGAAGCAGCAGACTAGATCGATACTTTATCATGTAGGTCAAAAGCTACCACCTGTAGTCCAGAGCCAAGTCCAAAGTGTAGAACAACAGTTGTGAAATGAACTCCGATAGAAGATTATTATGTTGAGGAATCGGATTACCTGTTTGGAAACACACTTCAATGGTCAAATAGATGCTTTGAGCTCTATAGATGCAGCTACCTTGCAAGCTCAGTTAACTGCAATGAAGGTTGATATTGTAAAACTGGCTGACAAGCCGGTTAAACTATCTCCCACACTAGTATCGAACTCGTTAATGAATCAATTTAGTATGCCGCTGGCGACTCAGGTAGTTGGAGACATTTGGGGTAACCTTGCTAGGCCCGAGATGGAAAAGGATAAAGGAAAAGAACGTAGGAGGCTGAAGAAAGCTAGGAGAGAATCCAAGAGAGCTGCCAGAGAAAAGGAAGAATTTGAGCAGCAGCAGTGTGATGCACTGATATCTAGAGCTTCCAGTAGTGGTCCTTTTGTCCCCGCAGTCAGTGAGTCACATTTTACGGATAGTAGCCGACTCTAGAAAACACTTGCTGATAAGGCTGCTACCATCACTCCCACTCCCGATGCCTAGAGTGTCACAGTTATGACCCCTCCTCATAGCCCTATATCTTGTACTTTGAGGGCAAAGCCTACTTTGTTGGGGGGTCGTTGAGCTACCAGCCATTAGTAGTCATAGTGTATGGAGGTTGGCTCAGCATTTTGTTAGTTTGTTTATGTTGAAATTATTGAAGTATGCGCAGCTAAATTTTTGTGTGAAATATTCATAAAAACATCTTGTGATCTGAAGATTGACTTTTAGGATCTTTGTGCGACTTTTCATATACTTGTGTGTTGATCATTGCTAACTAGACAATGAATTTGTTGACTAAATGCTAAAAGGTGTAAGCATGTTCCATGAGTGAGTGAGAGTTTTGTTTGATGTCTAATTCTGTAGGTATATGCTAGAACTTGCCCAAGTAGTCTTACTGAAATTGTTAAATAACTAGATAGGAAAGGATCATAGGCTATTTTTGTATATAGCCCACTTTAGCTAAAAACAACTATCAAATGAAATCATGAACACTTGAACCCTGTTTGAGCCTTGAAGCTGATTTATGTTGTCGCCCTGTTGATATCATATATTTGGCTCTGCGAAGGCACGAGGCCACAACTTAGGCCAAAAGCCTAAGTTGAGGGTAATCATGACCCGAATGGAAAGAAAGAGCTTCGCAGGATCGTATCCTTGGTTATATCAAAGGCACGAAACAACAAAGTAAAAGAGAAATGGTTCAAGTATATGGTTGTTATATAATAAAGAGGAAAAAGAAGAAAGGACAAAATAAAAAGAGACAAAAGAAAAAGAAAGAGAAAAAGAAAAGAAGAAATAAAAATCAAGTGGGTGCCGAGATGTGTTAAAGAAAATAGGGGAGAACCACTTAAGCAAGAGTTGTGCGCTAATGGTAACTTTGGGGAACCGAGACTATCTAGTCACTCATATGCCCAAAGGTTCCACTCCCTAACCCGAGCCAACATTACAAGCTAATAAAGTCCAATAGTGATCCTATCCCGGATATTTTATAGTTGAAGCGTAGAAAACAAGGTCAAGCTTATGGTCGAAATACCTACAGTGATAGAAGTTCTTTTAGAGAGTGAGCGTATTTGTCTGTCCCAAATTCTTAACTAAAATCATGTGTGAGGGACTTCTTTATGGTGAGGGCACTATGTTTTCATTTGCTAGTCGTTTAAGTTTACTAAAAGATTTTACTGGTACAAGCATGATTGATTGTATGTAATGAAATATCGTCCATAGATCCTTGCATGTTAATTAAATGATTTTAGATGTAAGTTTTGTGAAAGGAGTTGCTGCATATCTTTAATATTATTTCTCATATATTTGAGCGTCAATGTTGGTTTTTTTTCATCACTTGAGGACATGCATGGTCCTAGGTTGAGGGTGTTGATGTGCTGTGAACTTATAGCACATTTGATTCCCAAAACAAAGGATTACTGCAAGAAGTTGAGCATGTTTATATGGATATGATGGTTCTTTTGCTAATATGCAGGTAAATATACTTAGAATCAATTGATGGAAGAAAAGGAGTAAAAGTGAAGTTGCAAGTGAAAGGATTACACAGGTGGCTATGTGAGCCGTGAGGCTTTCAACGAGCCGTGAAGATGCTCATGGAAATGATCCGGAAGGAATTAAGTTGAAGTGTAACAAGACGAGGCCCTAGACGGGTCGTGGTGCACTGTACGAGCCGTACAGTGGCTCGTGAAGATTCACAACTTTTGTCTATGTGTGGGTTCAAGAAGGGGTTAAAGGGCCTTAAATTTCTTCAAGGACTGTTACCTTGATCATGAGTTGGGGCGACTTTGATGTTTCCTACTCCATGTAGGACTCTTTTTTATGACTATTTCAAATTTCATAGGGTTTATTTGGATTTCATCATGGACACTCTGAGACAAGTTCTTTTGGGGGAGAAACGATAGTTTCCTTTTTGATACATTTGGTTAGGTTTTTGACTAGTTCTTTTGATTTTCCTTTTGTGCTTCTAATCAAGAAGCTTTTGGTTTTCATTCATTGGAAGTATACTTTGTTATGCTTTCAATAATGTCTACTTCGTGTTTCATTGAGAATATGAGCAGCTAAACACCACAACTAGGGTTGTGGGAACCATGACTAAAACACAATGGTAAAATAAAATGCAAATAAATGTTGATTGATATTAGCATACGTTGTTAAGGTTTATATGAAATGACTTCTAATGAGTGCACGCATTAGAATTCACCTCTATTCAATACTTGTTCGAGAGAAAAGTAAATGATAAGGAAAACCTAGAGACGACTTTCACAACTTGTCTTTAAGACTTGATAAAGTACGCAAGGGGTAAAGTCCAAAATACTCTAAGACCGAAAGGAGAGGAGTAATATTCATCTAATAGGATTGAAGAGTGATTAGATGTACATAACTTTCTATGAATGTATGAAATTTATCAAGAAATAGTTATTTGTGTAAGGTTTTGAGTTGTGATCTGAATTTCATGGGGAGCACAATCCTAGTCTTCTTTAATTGATGGCCAAATATTAGAACTATCATTGGTTACTCTGGATACTTAGTTTTAATTACAATCGGTTACTGGAACACAATAACACCCAATATTTACTTTATGCTATTCAACTTTCGGAATATCAATTGCAACTAGATATAAGAACTAGTAGGATTATTTCTAAAGTAATTCCCTGTGGGATCAACCTCAATTCTTGTTGGGTTCTATAGTTGACTTCGACCGTTCATACTTCTTAATTGAAGTGTAATTTGGACGTATCAACTGGCAAGTTAGAGAGTTGAGGAACAAGGAAATTGCATTCGTAAAGTTATTGTGGAGGAATCAATTGGCTGATGGTGCTTCTTGGGAGGCCGAGGCAGATATGATGTCCCGATATCCTCATCTCTTTCCCTCCAATCCTACTCTAGCTTGATGTATTGAGCTCCTCATGGTTCATTCTTGCGGATTCATGCTTCATAGTCATTCTCATGTTTCCATATGCATGCCTGTATGTTTTATGAAATAATTCTTTAAAGTATATGTTAGCTTGGATTCAATTTTCTCTTTGATTATGTGCATTTATATGATTGCATTAATGTTGGGTTGTTGTAATCTCTTCCCCTACCCTTTTTATGCTGCCTTGAGCTCCATTCGAGGATGAATATTCCCAAGGGGGAGATATTGTAACACCTCAAATTTCAAAAACGGAAAAATTCGATGGATTTTGGTCTACTAGTTTAGGTCTACGAGACTAGTCTCGTAGAAAGGGGAAAAATAATTTTGAAAAATCAAGTTTCAGTATCTTTTCTACGGTTGAACAAGATGGCTTGTCAAATGATCTACGAGTCGTAGATGGGTCTCGTAGGTAGTTCCCAAACTTAGTAAAATTTAAAGGCCAAAGTTGAGCTCTACTGTTAGAGTCTTTGAACCGTTGCACATCCTATGGGCCGTAGAAGTGTTCCACCAAAAGTAGGGTAATTTTAAGGTCCCATTACTTGGTCTACGGTTGACCAGTAGGGACCGTAGAAAGTTCCACGGTCCGTAAGTCTGTCCCGTAGACCAGTCCGACAATTAAAATTCAGGGGCTTTTGGGTCTTTTCCTAAATGTTTTAAGCCTATGCTATGTCGTTTTTGGCTTCATCCTAAGCCCTATATAAGGACTTCAAGTCCTAAATCTACCCATTTTACACCCATTCTCCTATTTCCCCAAAACCTAACTAAAATGATTCTCCTAAATTCCCTCTTAAACTAAGGAAAAAGAAAAAGCTAGGGTTCACTCTAAGTTCTTCAATTCACCTTTCATCTTGGGCTTTGAGTAGAAAGGTATGTTGGTATTAAATCATGGTGTCAATTCCTCAATGGGGTCCCCAAGGTTTTCAAATTTCTTAATTGAATTTCACTTGATTAAGTTAGGGTTTTATTCAATATTTATAGATTTTCTTCAAATTATGATTTTATTGATAAATCTCTATCTTCTAATGCATGAATTGAATTACTTACATGATTTTGAGTTGAATTCATATGAACCCATGCATAATCCATAAGCTTAGATTAAGAATCCACATGATGAAGCTTATGAACTATGAAATATGAATTTATGAAAATATGCATGCTTTTATGAAATTGATGTAAATGATTTGAGGATGCTTTGAGAGGAAAGCATCAATGTCATTGTGAAAGGTTTTCTCACATGCTATTATGATCATGATTGTGAAAGGTTATTCTCACGTATGGATTCACATTGGTGAAAGGTTTTCTCGCCTATGCTTGAATTGTAATTTAAGAAGTTATTCTACATTTTGATTTAAGGATTTGGATTGGTGTTGATCATTTTATTTCCTATGTTATAATGATATTTAACTTTTGTCTATTCCGTTGGGATTTAGACTTAGAACCGAGAGGATTTAAGGCGGAGGCTCAAATATGGTAGTCTCTAGTAGCAACCTCTAGTCCCTAACTACGTACCCCCATAGGATTGTCTTAAATGACCTAGCTAGTGGATCCACTTTAGCAAAGGATGATGTGTACAGGTTCTACCTTGCCAAGTAGAATCCCCTTCTTTCTGCATGAGAGATTTACCGAATTTCATGATATAGCCCTCATGGTCTTATTGTCGATTCAAGCTAATATCCTACAAAATGAATAAGTTTCTTCAAAGCTTTATTATATCTCTTACTTTAAATGCATTGACAATATCTTATGATTTATACATTGTTGCTTCTTTAAGCCTTTAAGTGCTTTCAAATATTGGTCATGCCTTACATGTTTAAACTATTTATGTTATCATGTCTATTTATGCATATTGCCCTATGATTAGTACATTCCATGTACTAATGCATACTTGTGCCTACATTGTCTCATTAATGTATAGCCCGACGCTCCTACCTCTCACACTCGTGGCTAGTTGATCATTCTATTGGATTCAAGACATGGTGAGTCCTCATGTTCCAAGGACCGAGACACATTTACTTGTTTTATGTCTTTCTAGTGTTTTTTTCGGATGATGTACGTGGTGTATGGGTTACGTCCCAACCACTTCTTTTATTTTTAGATGGCTTGTTGAGACTATGTTAGACTATCGCTTTTTCAAACTCTTTTGAATTATGAAAATGATACGTACTTTTGAAATCTTTATTTCTATTATCTTGTATGATGTATGCTAAGTGGTTTATGTAGGGCCTTTCAGTGTTCTATACACCATGTTACACCTATACTTTGGGTTTCGACAAAGTGGGTCCCACCCCCAAACTCAATTTTAAATCAAAATATATAAGGGGGCTCGGAATTAGCCTGAAGCCTCAGGATCTGAATGAAGGGTTGTTCTAAACAAAACTCAACATTCCGGAGCCAACCACACTAATGAAATTCTCATCCGATCTCGTTTACTCAGAATTTTAACTAAAGTCAAACTTAGGCCTTAACTTGAAAGTTAAAATGCCTAATCGCACAGACTCACACTGAAAGCCTAGAGAGTCATGTCAACCATGCTACTAGCCTAAAAGGACCCTTTCAGAGCTGAATTGAATCACCAAAATTAAATTAGATTCTGAGGTCATCTTCTTGAACTTTTGATAAAAAAAAAATGACCGTTCAAGGTTCAAAAGATCCAAAGCAGAGAAACTCACATAAAAACTAAACAAATGACCAGGTGACTGAACTGTTAGTCCCAGCAAGTCATAAATGACTTGGGGTCTCTCTAGAAACACTCTAAAGGATGAACAAAAGGCATAAACATAGAAATGACCTAGAGGGTCATTACACTAATAGTATTGTTTGACAATTTTTCCCTAAATATATTAACAATGGAGTTTTGATGATTAGTGATAGTGGTTCTTCTTTTCTAATGATAGAATTTGAATCAAGAACATTTTATTTTTAAAAATATATATTTTAATGTAGATCGTACCTATTAGTAATACTTTATTTGTGCCCTTACACCTAAGCTTTAGAACATATATACAACTTTGAATATATTGTGTATCTCCTAGATAATTTAGTTTTTGTAAAAACCATTATATAAATGTGAATCAAACAAAAAATTAGTGAACATCCATAATTCTTCAAACATCATAAGTAAAAAATAATCAAAAAGTAAAAAATAGGGATTTATAAAAAAGATAAATAATACTGAAGTGGAGTATCCCTTAGTTTGACTTGCTTTGTCCAATAATCTCTATAAGTCTTTGTAAGTTTATTTGTCATCAATATTATGAAAGCACTATCATCATCTTCTTCTTCAGTAAAATATGTCTAATATAGAATCTTAAATTGCCCTTTTAAACTTTCATACTTGACCTGCCATTAAACAGATGAAAATTGAATAATACATTGACGTCGATCAAAAATGGAATTTGAGAATTCGGCAGCAACCATTTTTTAATTTTCTAATCCATCGTGTCGCACTAAACATGCCAACATCACATTTTCTTCTGCTTTCTCCATTTTTAAAGAAAAGTTTTGAGTGTTTTTTTAGAGGAACTAAATCACTATGTTAATTATGATCGAATTTTTTTCTTCTTAAAATAGGCATATCGTGCATTAATGAGTAGTTATTACATTTGGTAAAAAAACTATTTTGGTCAAATATGAATTGAATGAATCAAGACTAGCTAATGTGAATGTCGCAAAAAGAAATAAGTGTTTTCTTGTTTTTTGTCATCTTCTCATAAAAACCATGGTCTATAAGTTGTATTCACTTTTCTTAAAATAACATTTTTTTACTATATTAGTGTTTTTTTATGAAATTGTTCATTTTG
The DNA here is from genome assembly GCA_018342035.1 of Solanum appendiculatum. Classification (NCBI taxonomy): domain Eukaryota; kingdom Viridiplantae; phylum Streptophyta; class Magnoliopsida; order Solanales; family Solanaceae; genus Solanum; species Solanum appendiculatum. Next base: position 996,776 of record JAGDQO010000472.1, read on the forward strand.
TCCAAGTTGAATTTGGAAATTTTACTCACTTTTTTTTAAAAGTAACTTTCAAAATTTTATTTTTATAAAAATAGAAATGAAGCAACAGCTTTACAAAAGACTGTTTATGTCGACCTCCCACTCTAAGTTTTGAGAAATCTCTACTGATTAGTCTTGACCAACCACACTCATAGTAGGACTAGGAACCACCATATACTGACAAGAATCCGAATATACTGAATGGTCACCATGACCTGAAATACTCTAACAGCAACCCTAAGAAATCTAACCCGAGTTGTAGGAGCCTTGTCCAAAATAAGCTCCCTCAGACACTTGAAAAGTTGCATGAACAGGTATACTAGACCGAGGATGAAAACCCCTCCTTAAATATCCTCTACCTCAAGATGATGTACAACTAAAATAACCATAAGTGCAAGACCTCTTGTCCGTCAAATCCCTAAAATCGTTTCGGTGCATAAGCTAAAACTCCATGGCTACCTCGACCACTCTTTGAAAAGAAGCCTCGGACGAGGCTGTCTTATAAGCTACTACATGAAATCTTTCCCCAAAATCGATCTGAAATACCCTCCTAAGTTATGCACTCAAACTGACTCCACATCTCCTCTTGCAAGCAAAAGGGAATGAACCTGTTGGTCTAGTATCAACATCTGACCACCACCACCACTACTTAGATAGGCAACGCATCTAAAAAGTAGTGTAATCCACACTGTGGGACACCATCAACCCCACATTTTGCAACATCTCATGACAACTCACAAGAAATTCATAATCATCCTCTCCTTCTCCACCGTGAAACTGAGGTCCTAGAACCGCTCAAACCTCTTATGATCTTCATTAGAAATAATAGGACTAGACATAACTCGTACACCAACACCTGACAAAGGCATACCATCAAGTCAAGAAGTTGTTGTTATAGCTGGCTGGCTTCCTAGATCCAAAAAACCTTGGATTGTATGCTGATGAGGAGTATCTCCACCTTTCCTAGTCTAAGAATAGTCCAAAATACATGGTAACCTACCAGTCTAAGTGATACCCTTAAGCAAGTCAAATAATTGGACCAGAGTGTCATGAAGCACTAGAGTAGCTACAAACCCGAACACTGCCTGAGTTAGCAACACCTCCTTTACTGGAATCTGATCACCCTCTGACTCATACTCTACCTCAGGGAACTCTACTCTAGCTGGGACACAAGTTTCTTGTGCTCTCACCCTAGTAAGTCATGCAACCTGAACTCGGAACCTAGCTCAATCTCAGCCTTGCTCGAATACCACGACACAAGCAATAGGCACAATTGTTGGAATGGGCTCCTGCCATGGTAGAACATGTCCTCAGCATCTGTGAAAGAGTGAAACAAGGATACTTAATAACCAATGGAATCAAGTACACAGTATAATAATCAAAGAATGGAATTTTCCTAAAGTCCTATAGCCTCTTGAAGATAGATAAAAAAAACATCACCACACCAATTTTCAAAACTCTACTAGACTCGGCTTGTACTTGAAAGAATGATGAACTTAGTGCTCTGAAACCAACTTTCCATTACCTGAAATCAGGAAAGTGATTACACCTAGCTCAACCACACAAAAAGGTGATCCAACCCAAGTAACTCAATCCAAACATGAAACATAAATATATGAAAGGTAACAGTGTAAGTCAATAAGCAACTCCTTTTATAAAATCTTTAAGGAAATTCAGAAAATCCATACAAAACCATCAAAAACATGGAGATAATAGTACACGCTCCATTAAGTCTCAAAATCATCCAAAGGAGGGAAAGCAATACAAAGTGAGAGGATAGATGATATTGAGGAAGTATGCAGATCAACCAAGCGGCTATATCAAAATCTTACGAAAAATTATCTTTACATCACTACCGATCACGGTTAGGCTTACTTGGCTCCAAACATGCATAAACAGGTATATAAAGAAATAAGTGTGAGCATGAATCTAGGTGTACGCAATAACATTATCAATTGCCTTATCCAAAGTGATGGCAAGGACTGAACCTAAACTACCCTAACCTGGTCAAACTCAAATATCAAAACATCTCTATAACACTCAGACAAGCAGCTTCAATCGCTCTTCATGATTGCAGCCCAGTCTTCACGATCACAACCTACCAACCAAAACCAATATCATGAATGTGACAAGCCCTTCGCAAATGCAAAGGCCAAAACTCAATTAGACCCAACCCAGACCTTTAACCCTTCACGATTGTGAGCCCACCTCCACAATTGTGATGACCCACCCAATTCCTTCTTTGAAAACTCAATAGCTGTCTCATGAATGTGAAGAAGTAAATCACTCGCACCATATTCTGAAAAAAGAAAAAAAAACCTTCAACACTCAATTTTTCATATGGACGCTCTGAATTCATTCAGAACCCCGTGAAGACAAACCAAATAAGCTACTAGTCTAAAAATGACATTCTAGACCAAATAGAATAATCAAAACACCAAAACGACATCGTCTTGAAAAAATATTGACCAAGGTCAACTCTTAACTTTAAAATTTTAAATTTTCCAACCAAAGACCCAAAATTCACCCAAATGCCTCAGGACCCGAATCAATGGTCATACCTACTCAAAAGTTACCTCTCGAACCTAATGAAACTGTTAGAATTCTATTTTGAAATCATCTACCCCAAATGTTGACTTCGGTCAACCATTTTAACTCGACAACCTTCCTAAATGAAAAACTCAACCAAATCCTGTTCAACAACCTTGGGAACTATGCCACCCATCCCCAAAGACAAAAAATACATTACTCAGACTATGAAAAGGCGTAAAATAGGAAAAATATAGAGAAATAAAAAAATTGACGATGATGGTTGTTACTAAATGTTATGGACCTAATTTAGTTATTTGACATAAATGGGTATGAACTTCCCTATAAACATGTCTGTTATTATTTCTACTTGGTGTTTGAATATATATGAAATATGACACTTATTGTTTATGCTGGATTAATTGGTTTAAGTAGAATTTACTATCCTGAAGTTTTAAACTTTGGTTATAGGTTCCTTCTTCATGCTTAGGAGAAACATGGAAGAGGTGATTGGAGAAACACTTTTAGGTCTTATGTGCTTATGGGTCCCAATCTAGGTCATTCTTGAAATATATTATGAGCAACTTGAAGCTTGAATTATAGTGCCACTATGAATAAGGTAGTTTGCTCAACATGGATAGCATCTCTAATAGTTAGAAATATCTTCAGAGCTAATGCTAAAGAAACTATTATATTGGATGTGGACATACTAGTAGACGTTTTTGTCTACGGAAAACGACAACCATTTAATTATGTTGGAAAACTTTCCTCTCATGCTCTAGCCTTTCTTGTAAATCTAGAAAGAAGCAAGGACCGACTAAGGAGGGCAGTGTATTTGAGAATTCCCCGGACATTGTTTGTGATTACTGCACCTAAATCTGCACATGTTACAATGTTTAAAAGCTCAAATGCTTGTAATAAACACTAAAATGAATATTGTGGTTTTCTCAATTCAACAATAAACACAGAGAGAGAATAAAATTAATAAGATTGATTCATATAGAAAGGAGTTTGTGAAAAAGGACTAAGAGAGAATTTTGGATGAAACGTATGGTCTTTACCTAAGAATAATAACAATAGTATAACCTCTCTTCCTTTTAAACTAGTTTCTAATTAAGCGTGGATCCGAAATCAACCTTTGTGAAGACATTTTCGTCCTCTTACTTCTTCTTGGCCCAATAATTGATTCTATGACATCCATATTCATATTAAGCTCGGGCTGATTCATAACACTACTTATTCGTCAAGTGGTAGTAATTACAAAAGGTATTATATCGAACGCAAACATATTAGTCACATTTTTTCCTATGAAAAATCACCCGTGTGAATGTTGAAATGTAGATCTGGAAAGAAACAAGCACCGACTAGACATGCTATAACTCCTCCTGGATTGACACAAAGTATTTGAGAATGCCTTGACCATCTACTTCTAGAATAGTAATAAATTGATGAAGATTGCAATGTCACTTCAAGAGACCATACATCATTATAAAGAATAAGTCAAAGATGTAAATGTTATTGAGTTTGGAAATGTTCCTTTACCTCAATATGGGATGTGACTGTATATCATTATAATGAATTAGCCAAAAATGTAAATGTATTGAGTTTGAAAACGATACATTGCCCTAATCTGAGATATATGTTTTGAGGCAAAGAAACATTTTCAGACTCAATAGTGTTTGCATCTTTGACCATTTTTATAATGATGTAACCACTTCGCATATCGAGGAATTAATGGAACATTCTCAGACTCAATATTCTAGGGCAATTATATATGTACAAGTCTCTGGATACATGCATTGCACGTGTGAATGTGTGTGTGTCCTATTTCAATTAGTACATACATTAAAATGATATAGATAATATTAAAACATGTAAGTAATAATTAATTAGACTTTTAAAAGAAAAGTACAATATTTTATAACTATATGCAATCAATTGAATTGGTATAAGCTTCTTCTTATATAGTTCTTCTAATACAACAAATATTTAAAGGGACACTTTCATAATTTTATGATTGGCACAACACATAGTTCTTGAATGTGAACATAAGCAATGTTGGTTATGTTTGTATATATTTCACGTCTTAAAGTTTTTGTATAGTCTTTAAGAAAGTTTTCTCCTTTCTATAGTCGCATGCATAACAAGAAGTTGTCGAAAGAAAGTAGTATTTCGTAAGAGTTGAATTAATATTTGATCAACATATTTCTTCTTTAAGATATATGGCTAGTATATTATTGTCAATTTCATGGTGTAACCCAGGTAAAAAAAAGTTGTAACTATTTTTATCCTAAAAATAGTTAATAGTTACTAACACATATGTAAAATAATAAAATAAAAAGAAGAGTTGTAAACATCAAATCGACTATATACCTAATGATGAGAAGTTAAGATGGCACAGTTGCAAATAATATCTAAAATAAAGATAATCAAAAAGTGAGAATTAGTTACTCTAGATAATATTTCCCATATATCATGGCGAAACAAACTTTAGAAAGAGAACTACAGTGAGTATTAATTACGCCCTCAAGTGACATGACCCAAAGTACAACCTAGATGTTACAAGGTGAATAGAACCCCGAGACGCCCTAAATAAGCCACTTGACATAAAAATGACGTAATGAAATACAATTTAAGAGTTATAATTAATATAAGTATCAAATCATAAAATGACCCAAAAGATACCAATAGAGTACATAAGAGATATGTGGAATACTACTAAGTCTGACTCAAGCCTTTCTAATATCATAAGATTGGTTGCGACGTAACACATGCACCACATACAAGTCTGAAACAAAAGACATAAAACTGAAAGAATTGAAACATCAGTGGTATTGTCCTCGGAGCATGAGGACTCACAAATCCAAAAGCTGATAGGGCAATCCAAGCTAGCCACGAGCAGAAGGAGAAATGTCGTACCCTATATTAAGAAACAATATAGGCACAAGTATGCACTAGTACATGGAATGTACTAGGTATGGGGAAATGCATGAAAACATAAACATGATTATACGGGGACTTGAAACATGATATGCAAGACCAAGTTAAATCATAATATATTCCTTTATACAAGGAGATTGCTTCTAGAGACCCAACCTCTACTAATAGGAGAGCCTCCATCTCAAAGTCCTCTTGGTGCTAAGAAAATCCAAACGGAAAATACATAATTATATTCATATAAAAATACTTGGAAATGCACAATTAAGAATACCAATCCAATCATAAGTCGTCATAGAGTAGCTCCTTTAAATCATGATTCATACATATGTGAGCAAACCTTTCACAACCATAATTTCATAATATGTGAGAAAACCTTTCACAATTCATTGACACTTATCTCAGAAGTATCCTTAATTCATAAAATATCATTTTTATAAGACATGCATAGCATTCATAAATTCATAAGCTTTCTTCGTAAATTCATCATCATAATCAAGTAAAAGGCATGGGTCCATATGAAATCAATTGAAAACTATGTAATTGAATCAAATCATGTATAATAAGATTGAAATCAAATAATTGAATCATCATAAATAGGACCCATGGAGATTTGCATGAAACCCTAATGGAATCGGGTAAAATAAATTTAGGAGATTGAGATTCTTTTGGGACTCAATGGATGAGTGGAATCCATTGGTGAATTCCCACATACCTTCTCATCAAATCCTAGTAAATCAAGAGAAAAAGAAGACCTTGAAGCTTGAAACCCTAGCTTTTCTTCCTTGAGCATTAGAGAGAACTGGAGAGGAAGAACTTGAATGGGAATTGGAAATATGAGAGAATGAGAGGGTTTGGGTAGTTTTAGGAATCGAAAGGTAGTTATATGAAATAGGGTCAAAATGACATAATATAGGTATTAATTGCATAAGAAACGACCCAAATACCCTTAAGAAATAACTACCAGACAGAACCTATGGTTTCAATCTACGGTCCGTAGAACTTTCTATGGCCCGTACTAGTCAAATGTAGAACCAACTTTAGAAATCCAAAAATTTATCCAATTTTCACGAGATCTTTCTACGATTCATCACCTGGTCTACAGTCCGTAGACCTCGCCCGTAGACCTTAAATTTAAAAAATCACCTAACTCAATCATCATTCCATGAGACCCTTCTACGAATCGTAACAAAGACCACGACTCATAATCCATAACTGTAAACCACTTGTCTTCCAAAATCTCTAAATGTGGAACCATCCTACAGATACCACCTAAGGTATGTATTCCATTCAACGACTCATCCTGTCAAATCCTAACTCATCATTAAAAATTTGTCATTTTCCCAAAAATTCTACCCAAGGCCCATGAGAAGCATCTCACACCCCGTAGAACTAACTACGACCCGTAGGTTGATTTGTAAAATCGGATTTCTATAACTTCTTCTAATCTTTTCAACCCAAACTTAGTTTCCAATTTCCGAGGTGTTACAATATCTCCCTCTTTGGAACATTTTTCCTCGAATGGGACTCAAGCTACCATGAATAGAGTTGGGGAGAAACTAACAACCCAACATGAATGCAAATATCATCATAATGCACATAAACAAGGAGAAATCACCCCAAGTTAAAGCATAAGTCAAAAATCAAGTTTTCATGAACATGCATGCATATGGAAGCATGAAAATGACTAAAACGTATGAATCAAAAAAAATAAACCATGAGGAACTAATATCTCAAGCTATAATAGGAGTCGAGAGAAAGAGATGAAGATACTTGGACATTGTATCGGCTTAGGCCTCCCAAGTAGCACCCTCATCTAATTGATTCCTCCAAAACATTCACGGAAGCAACTTCTTTATTTCTCAACTCCTGAACTTTTTAGTCTAAAATCTCAATCAGAACCTCTTCATACGAAAGGCTTTCTTTAACTCCCAAGCTTTCCAATGGCACTATGGACGTCAGATCTCCAACAAACTTTTTCAACAAGGAGACATGGAATATCAGATGTACCGATGTTAAGTCATTAGGTAAATCCAATTCATAAGCAACCTTGGCAATACAACTCAAAATCTTATTTGGGCCTACATATCGGGGACACCAATTCATAAGCAACCTTGCCAATGTGACTCAAAATCTTATATGGCCCCATATATCAAGGACTAAGCCTCCCTTTCTTTCCAAACCTCATCACACCCTTCATGGGTGAAATTTTCAAGTAAACCCAATCATCAACATCAAATTCAAGCTCTCTTCTTCTAACATCGACATAAGACTTTTATTGACTTTAAGTTGTTTTCAACTTTTTACAAATAAGTCAAACCTTTTTCATAGCTTCATGTACAAAGTGGGTCCCTATCAAAGTGACCTCACCAACTTAAAAATAACCAATAGGAGACCTACACCTCTTACCATAGAGAGCCTCAAATGGAGCCATTTGGGTACTTGAGTGATAATTGTTATTATAAGCAAACTCTATCAAAGGAAAATAATCATCCCAATTACCCTTTAAATCAATCACACAAGCTCTCAAAATATCCTCTAAACTTTGAATAGTTCGCTCAGCTTGTCCTTCGATCTGAGGATGAAGTGCCATGCTAAGCTTCACTTGATTACCAAGACCTTTCTGAAATGACCTCCAAAACTAAGATGTAAATTGAGTCTCATGATCAGAGATAATGGATAAGGGAACCCCATGCAACCACACCATTTCTCAAATATAAATCTTGGCATGCTCTTCGACTGGAAATGAAGTATTTACTTAAAGAAAGTAAGCCGATTTCGTCATTCGGTTCACAATAACCCAAATCAAGTCAAACTAACAAGGAGTACGAGGTAAATCTGTAATGAAGTGCATATTCTAATCTTCTCATTTCCAAGTAGGAATACTGATATATTGACCCAAATCACCAGGTTTCTGATGCTTAACTTTCACCTATTGATAAATCAGACATTTAGCGACAAATCCCTCTATATCCTTCTTCATCCCATTCCACCAATAGACCTCTCGTAAATTACGGTACATCTTGGTGGCTCCCGAGTGAATAGGATATCGAGAACCATGAGCTTTTGTCAAAATCTGATTTCTCAACTCATCAACATTCGTACATATAATCAACCTTGGTATCGAAGGAAACTCTCTCCCCCTTGGGAGAAATCCTCAATGGCTTTTTTGAAAAATGATTTCTTCAAATCTATCAAAATGGGATCGAGATCTTACTTAGCCTTCACATTTGATACAAGAGATGATTCCAAACTATTCTAAACAATTACACTGCCCTCATTAGAATTGACCAAATGAACACCCAATCGAGCCAACCAATGAACTTCACAAACTAGCTCCTTCTTACTATCCTCAACATGAGCAACTCTACCCATTGATAGTCGACTAAGAGAATCCGCCACCATGTTTGTCTTACCCAGATTATAGATGACACTCATGTCGTAATGTTTCAATATCTCAAGCCACCTTCTTTGGTGAAGATTCAAATCCTTTTTGGTGAATACATATTTCAAGCTCTTGTGGTCGGTAAACATATCTACATGAAAATTATATAGGTAATGTCTCCAAATCTTTAAGGCAAACACTACCGCCGCAAACTCTAAATCATGAGTCATATAATTCTTTTCATGCACCTTCAATTACCTTGAACCATAAGTGATTACTTTCCCATGTTGTATCAAATCACAACCAAGACCAATCTGTGAAGCATCGCAATAAACCACAAACCATTTGATCCTTCCGATAATGTCAAAATAGGGGCTGAAGTGAGTCTATCCTTTAATTCTTGGAAACTCTTCTCACAATCTTCAACCTTAGGAATTTCACCTTCTTTTAAGTCAATGTCGTCAAAGGAAAAGTAATTGATAAAAATCCTTCCACAAAACTCATATAGTTAATAACTAGCCAAACCCAAAAAATTCTGAATATCTGAAGCAGACAAAGGTCTAGGACAATTCATAACTGCCTCAGTCTTCTTAGGATCAACTTAAATACCTTCACCACAGACAATGTGGCCAAGGAAAGCAACGGACTTTAAACAAAATTCACATTTGCTAAACTTAGCATACAATTCCCGATCCTTGCAAATTTCCAACACAATCCTCAAATGCTCAACATGATCACCCTCACTTCCTGAGTAAATAAAAATATCATCGATAAACACAATTATGAACATGTCAAGATATTGCTCAAAGACCCTATTTATCAAATCCATGAACGTTATCGGGGCATTAGTCAAACCAAATGACATTACCAAGAACTCATAAAGACCATATTGAGTTTCATGGAATCTTACTTGTTTCACCCTATCGCAGGTTAGGGCCAGGACCAGCCCAGCCACCACCCGCACCAGCTGCGGCCCCTGATCTTCAGGCGATGCTTGCACAGATTCTAGCTGCGATAGAGGGTGTTCAGCAGAAGCCGCAGGCCCCAACACCACTTCTAGATCCAGCTCCAGCACCACAGGGTCAGCCTGCAACAGCGGCTCCAGAAGTTGAGTAGCCGCCAGTACCGGCCGTTGTTCAGCCGAATATCTTGGATGGGGTCATGCCTCTGTGATAGCAGAAGATGCTCCGGGTGTTTCTGAGATTGTCACCACCGAGGTTTTCTGGGGTAATTGGCGAGGATTCCCTGGAGTTCCTTACTACTTGCTTAGAGAGGCTACATACGTTGGGGTTGGTGGAGTTGAGGGGAGCCGACTTCATAGCTTACCAATTAGATGGACCAGCCAGGCAGTGGTGGCGTTCTTTTGTGGAGACCAGACCAGCTGGATTCCCGCCTGTGACATGGACAGATTTTTTTTAGGCCTTTCTGGCTAGATTCATTCCATGGAGCGTCAAAAATCAGCTTCGTGTTGAGTTCTTGAGGTTGGAGCAAGGCTCCATGAAGGTATATGAGTACGAGGCTAGATTCCATGAGTTATCCCGTCACTATGATATTGTCGACGGAGGAGGAGAGAGTTAGATGCTTTGTCTGAGGTCTGAGGTTTCAGCTGTGTATTGAGTCGCAGTCTATGGTTTCAGCGGCCCACTCTTTTCTTGATGTAGTGGACCATGCCCGCACTTTTGAGTAACTTTATCGCGAGGCCCACGGGGGCAGCGGCAAGAGGGACAGGCAGGATGATAGAGTTAGTGGGGCCCGTTCTAGGCCTAGAGTTACTCAGGACCAGGTCTTTTAGAGGTTCCAGTCAGGTAAGCCTAGTCGCCCATTTTAGGCATCATTGTAGATATTAGAGTGTGACCAACACCATCAAGGTGGTTATAGTGCCGGTCTAAGTCAGGGCCGAGTTGGTTTTCAGGCAGGTTTCTCAAGTCGAGGCGGCTGGCCTCCAGTGGTGAGTAGGTCTTCTCAGGGTTGATTTACATATGGAGAGCTTGGTCATTGGTCTAGGGAGTGCCCTATCTCAGACCAGTCCTACCAGCTCCTCAGGCGACGAGACCTATTTAAGCAGTAGCACCTCCAGCTAGAGGAAGGGGTCAGCATCAAGGTGCACGAGGAGGTCCCCGGGGAGGCAGGACAGGTGGCTGAGTGGATGCGCGTTTTAGAGGTGCCAAGGGCCATTTCTATGCAGCTCCAGCTAGAGCTGAGGCTGAGGCATCAAATCATGTGATCACAGGTATGGTTCTCTTATGCCATCAACCCGCTTCAACTTTATTTCATCCTAGTTCTAGTTATTCGTATGTGTCTGCTTATTGTGTTCCTCGGTTGGGGGTGAGTCCAGAGCCCTTAGTGGTACCTTTGCGTGTTTTGACCCCGGTAGGGGATTCTTTAGTAGTGGATCAGGTTTGAGATCCTGTGTGGTGACTATTCGAGGGCAGGTCACTCGGGTTGACCTTATTGTGCTTAGTATGTTGGATTTTGATTTGATTTTTTGCATGTGCTGGTTATCCCCACACCGAGCGGTCTTGGATTACTATACCAAGATCATTACTTTAGCTATGCATGGTATTCTTCCGGTGGTTTGGCATGGTTCTTGTACTTGCACGCCGGTTGGGGTGATTTCTTATGTTTAGACTTGGAGGCTAGTTGCTAGAGAGTGTTTGGCATATTTTTCTTATGTTAGAGATGTTAGTAGGGAGGGCCCTACAGTTGAATCAGTACCTATAGTCTGAGAGTTCACAGATGTTTTTCCTGCCGACCTTCCTGACCTACCCCCAGATTGGGAAATTTACTTTGCCATTGATTTGGAGCCAGGTAATCGTCCTATTTACATCCCACCGTATCGTATGGCACCCGCAGAGCTCAAAGAGCTCAGTGTTCAGCTTCATGCTCTTTTGGGTAAGGGATTCATTCGGCCTAGTGTATTGCCTTGGGGTGCCCCAGTCCTATTTGTGAAGAAGAAGGATGGTACTATGTGAATGTGCATTGATTACAAGCATTTGAATAAGGTGACGGTGAAGAATCATTACCCCATGCCTCATAGTGATGATCTGTTGGACCTGCTTCAGGGTGCCGCAGTGTTTTCTAAGATTGACTTGAGATCCGGGTACCATCAATTGAGGATTAGAGTAGTGGACATTCCTAAGACAGCATTTAGGACTCGTTACGACTATTTCGAGTTCCTAGTGATGTCTTTTGGGTTGACTAATGCCCCTGCCGCCTTCATGGATTTGATGGTTTATGTAAATAGGCTGTATCTGGACTCCTTCGTCATAGTCTTCATTGATGATATCTTGGTATACTCGTGGAGCCATAGTGAGCATAAGCAACATTTGAGGATAGTGCTCCAGACTTTCAGAGATCATCGGCTTTATGCCAAGTTCTCAAAGTGCATGTTTTTGCATGAGTCCATAGCATTCTTGGGGCACGTGGTGTCCAAGGATGGCATTATGGTGGATCCGACGAAGATTGAGGCTATTTGTGATTGGGCCAAGCCCTCCTCTGTGACTGAGATTCGTAGCTTCGTCGGTTTTGCAGGGTACTATAGGCATTTTGTTGAGGGTTTCTCTACTATAGCAGCGCCTTTGACTTTGTTGACTCGCCACGATGTCCCCTTTGTGTGGTTGGAGGTGTGTGAGAGGAGCTTTCTGAAGCTCAAGGAGTTGCGTACCATCGCTCCTATATTGACTCTTCCAGTTGAGGGCGAGGGCTTCACAGACTATTGTGATGCATCCGGCGTTGGTTTTGGTTGTGTTTTGATGCAGCAGGGCCGGGTTATTGCTTATGCGTCGAGGCACCTTAAGCTTCATGAGCACAACTACCCCACTCATGACTTGGAGTTGACGGCGGAGTTTTTGCGCTTAAGATTTGGAGGCACTACCTATACGGAGTTCATTGTGAGATCTACACTGATCACAGGAGTCTTCAGTACATTATGACCTAGAGGGATTTTAATTTGAGGCAGTGTCGTTGGATTGAGCTCCTGAAGTACTATGACCTCTTTATTCTCTACTATCCAGGCAAGGCGAATGTAGTAACGGACACCTTAAGCTGGAAGGCAGTGAGTATGGGCAGTCTAACCTTCCTTTCTATTTCGAATCGACCTTTGGCTTTGGACATTCAGTCCCTAGCCAACCAGATGATCAGGCTTGATGTTTCAGATACCAGCCGGGTGTTAGCCTATGTGGGAGTTTAGTCATCTCTGCTAGATCATATCTCTGGTCATCAGTTCAAGGATGAGTCTTTGGTGGCACTCAGAGATAGAGTATTGGCAGGTGATGCCGGGCAGGCTACATTAGACTTAGATGGGGTTTTGAGGTTTGCTGGCCATTTGTGTGTTCCGAGAGTTGAGTATTTGATTCAGCTGATCCTTAGCGAGGCCCATGACTCTAGGTATTCTATCAATCTGGGCACCGCTAAAATTTATCGTGATTTAAGGCAGCATTACTGGTGGAGTAGTATGAGGAGGGATATCTCAGACTATGTGTCCCGTTGCTTATGTTGCCAGCAGGTGAAAGCCGAGCATTTGAGGCATGGGGTGAGTTGCAGAGGTTACCCATTCTTAAGTGAAAGTGGGTGCTCATCAACATGGATTTCATTATGGTCTTGCCTCGTACTTCTAGAGGTGTTGATAGCATTTGGGTCATCGTGGATTGATTGACCAAGTCAGCACACTTCATTCTAGTTCATACTTCTTTTAGTGCTGAGAGGTTAGCTCGTATCTACATTCGGGAGGTAGTCTGTCATCATAGTGTGCCTGTTTCTATCATTTCACACCGGGGTTCACAGTTCACTTCCAATTTTTGTAGAGTGTTTCAGGAGGTGTTGGGCACCCATGTCAACCTTAGCACAACATTCCACCCGCAGACCGATGGCCAGTCGGAGCATACTATTCAGGTTCATGAGGATATGTTGTGGGCTTATGTTATGGACTTTGGGGGTTAGCGAGACCAGTTCTTTCCATTGGCGGAGTTTGTGTACAATAATAGCTGCCATTCTAGCATTAAGATGGCCTCGTTTGAGGCCTAGTATAGTAGGCGTTGTCACAATTCAGTTGGTTGGCTTGAGTCTACGAAGCCTAGGCCGCGTGGTACAGACTTGTTTCAGGAGGCCGTAGAGCATGTGAGGTTGATTCAGGATAGGCTCAGAGTAGACATCAGAGTTATGCGGATCGCAGGTGTCGACCGTTGAGATTTGTCGTTGGTGACCGAGTATTCCTCAGAGTATCGCCCATGAAGGGCGTGATGAGATTTGGGAGGCGGGGCAAGCTTAGCCCCAGGTATATTGGGCCATTTCAGATTTTGAGGACAGTTGGTGATGTTGCCTATGAGTTAGCTTTACCTCCAGCATTCTCAGCTATTCTTCCACTCTTCCATGTTTTGATGTTGCGCCGGTATGTTCCAGATGAGTCTTATGTACTCCAGTATGATGTCGTTGAGTTGGATGATCGCTTAACCTATATTGAGGAGCCAGTTACAATTTTTGCAAGAGATGTGAGGCACCTGAGATCTAGAGCCATTCCTGTGGTGAAGGTATGTTGGAGGCATCGTCCAGTCGAGGAGGCTACCTAGGAGACCAAACGAGAGATGCGGGACCAGTTCCCCAGCTTATTTGAGACCTCAGGTGCTTCTTGACTCTTACTTTCACGGACAACAGTCCTTTTAGTAGTGGATGTTGTAATGACCCTCTAGGTCATTTCTGTGTTTATGCGTTCTTCCTGTCGTTTAGAGAATTACTATAGCGACCCCAAGTAATTTATGACTTGCTGGCACTGACTGTTTGGTCGCCTGATCGTTCGTTTGGGTTTTATGCATGCTTTCTTGTTTATGAGCTTTTGGAAGTTGAAAAGTTGACTTTGTTCATAACCTTAGGTAAACGACCTCAGATAGAATTCTGACGGTTACATCAGCTTTGGAGCGGCAAAATTAGGCTAGTAGCATGATTGGCACGAGTTCCGAGGTTTTTGATATGACTTTGGGGCCATTTGGCGCTTTAGCCTTCAAAATTTGGCATAAGGTTGACTTTAGTCAACATTCTTGGAAAATGCACCCGGATGAGAATTCTGTCAGCGCGGTTAGTTCTGGAATGCTGAATTTGGTCTAGAATGACCCTTCGTGCGCTTCCCGAGCCTTCTGATCTAATTCTGAGGCCCTCGATAGAAGTTGGCTAAAATAGTGCTTTGGGTGTGGGACTCACTTTTTTTCGAAACGACCTCGTATTTAAAATTTGACGGCGTCATTGAGTCTGGAATGTCGAATTTGATGGGGTAACATATCTCGTTTGCGTGCACGGGATTCCGAACAAATCTCGAGCACCCGTCAGAGTTTTGGGAATGCCCAAAACTCAGCTGGTGCACAGCTAATGTTGCAGACCCATTCCTTCTCCACATTCATGGATAAGGCTCCGCGTTCTCGGAGGTCTTCGGAGCCTTTTTCTCTGTGTTTGCAGAGAGGGCTCTGCATTTGCGGAGGTCTGTGGTCCTCTTCTCCACGTTCGCGAACCCGTAGCCGCGTTCGCAGAGGTGTAGTTGTTTTCCTTCCGCATTCACGGGCCCTAGGCCTCGTTCGCGGAGGTCAACGGTTCTGGCAGTATATAAAGAAGAAGTCGGGTTTAATTTGAAGGAAAGTTTAGAATTTCATATCTTCTCCGTTATAAGTCGGTTTTCGGTGATTCGAAATCCCAGGTATTTAGAATCGCGTTGGCTGTGTGGGTTAGTGCTCGGATTTTGTTGGGTGATCCTCAATTTTTGTGAATTGTAGGCGTAAGTTGCTACCTTAAGCTAATTATGTAACATTTTTCATCTTGGGTTTGTTGTTGTTTGGAAAAGATCCGAGCCCCGAGGGGTGTCCAATTTTGGAGCACAAGCTTGGTGGAGGGCTTAGGACTTTTTCACGGAGTCAATTCTTGAAATTCCGAAGCAAGTCCCATAATTCTCAGTTTTGACTCCTAAATTGATCTGTCTCCGATTTTGTTTATTTTAATGTCTAAACGACCGTGCTGATGCTGTGATTCTATTTTTGATAGCGTTGCGGCAATCCAAGGTAGTTCGAAAGGGGAAGACTCTTGCAGAGTGATTTAGAGCGCGCGCGATCGGCCTTCTAGTAGGCTGTGGCTTCCCTTCCTTTAGATTGAGCCTGATTGTGTAAATGCATGCTGATTCGTGTGAATCTGGGGTGGGCAGCTAGTATTTCTTCTCTTCTTCTTAGAAACCATGCTTTAGGGTTATTTTTTGAGCTATTTCGGGGTTAGTACCATGTTACCGAAGGGGATGCTTATCTGTGATTGTGGTGATTTATTGTTGGGTTGTTTCTATGTTGATGCATGCGGATTTTTTGGTTGGTTGCTATTGTATCAGAGTATATATTTGGCCATAGTTTAGGATAGCTTAGTGTTAACTTAGACCCATGCACCTGTTTGACTTTGGTATGTATCCAACGTTGATTCGGATGGACTAGGTCTTTGTAGACTGGCATAGCAGACTTGGGTCTGATAGTTGAATTTGGTTTTGGCTTTGTAGTACTTGCGATCCTTCTGTCTTTTCTCCCCTTTTTTTGCGATGCTGATGCGTTACCGGAGACGTGGTATCTTCCTGGTTGGATACTTTGAGGTCAGTTCTGTGGTGTTGTGATTGGTTGTAAATGTTGATCCACTATGGCTTGGGGTTGAATATGCTAGTTATGATATGGTTGGTAGTGGACGTCGATCCACAATTGTTTGGGAATTGAGATATTCTACGGAGTTGATTCGCCTTATACGCTCTGTCTGGCTAGGTAGGGCCCCAGGGAGTGTTAACTGACTCACTTGTCTAGCTGGGACAGGGCCCCTGGAGTGTTAGTCGGCTAGGCAATTGGATATCAGTTGGCTAAGGTTATCTTCGGAGTTGGTATGCACCGCACACTCGTCTGGCTGGGACAGGGGCCCCAAAGTGTTGGACAGTCCGGCCCCCGCAACACTCGCCTGGGTGGGTAGGGCCCAGAGTGACTAGCGGGCTAGGTGGGTTGATTTGGAAATTTGACTTGTTTGCTGGGTTGGAGATGTCTGGCTGTTTCGGTTCGGTGTTGGTTTCTTTTGGTTCAGTAGATCTAGCTCTTCTGTGTACCTGTCGGGCTTATGGGGATCTGTTCGGGTTTTATTTAAACTTGTGCACGAGTGTACCTTCTGGGCTTAAGTGGGTTAAGTTAGTTTAGTTTAGTTGTACTTAGTTTTACTTTCGGTGCGCTAGTGTGTTTCTTTTCAATTCGCTTGTCCTCTGTGATCGTAAATTCTATCTTTTCAGTCTATTTTTACATTTCTTGCTCAGTCGGCCTATGATACCTACTGGGTGCCTGTTGTTTTGTACTCATGCTACACTCTGCATCTATTTTCGTGATGCAGGTCAAAGCACCATAAATCAGCGTTGAGTTCGAGCCTAATGTAGTCTGTTCCGGAGACGAGGGTGATCACATGGCATTCTGGGATTACCTGTCTCCTTCTGTATATGTATTTTTGCTTGTCTTTTGCTTTTGAGACAGTCTTGTTTCTGTGGTCAACTTTTGGGACTTGTACTCTTTTAGTAGTTCTGTACATGTGACTTCCAGGTTCTGGGAGGTATCGTTGTTGTATATAGATGTTTTCGCTTCCGCTTTTCCTTTATATGTTCCTTTACTTATGCTTCCGCGTAGTTGAGATAAGTTCCAACTCTCAGTCCCATTACTGTTAAGTTTTGGGATAGGGTTTGGCTTGCCTACTAGTGGGTCGGTAGACACCATCATGATTCGAGAAATCAGGTCGTGACATAAATCCATCAATATGATATTGTCATTAATGTTGGAGTGATTATGGCAATTCATCCAAGTTTGTGGCCAAAACTCTGATGATCACCATAACTTTTTGTAAGACAATTTGTCAGAATTTATGAGCAATTGTTTTTAACATCACCATAACTTGAAGCTAATGAAGACTTGCCCAATATCCAATTTTGGTAGTGAAAAACATATTCGATATAATCTTACAATTGAATCTAGGAGGTAGGATGTGCATAGATCTTACCCCTACCTTTACGGGATAAAGAGGTTTTTTTTCTAATTGATCCACAATTCAAAAGATTGGTTTATTCAAACCTCTTTTGGAGTCAGTTTTTCTAATAGTGAACAATATACTCAGTATTATCTCACAAGTGAGTTTGAGGAGGGTAAGAACTAATATATACACAGATTTTACCCCTATCTTTGTGTGATAAAAACATTGTTTCTAATAGACTCATGATTCAAAAGAAAAGTTCAGAACATGGTTGTAAGGAAAAAGTATGACAACAAAATAGCAATAGAGAAAACAAATTTAGATTTATTCATAGATATTCTTTGAGTGATCGGATAGTATAGTTTATATTAAAAATAAAATAAAATATTGCATGATGATATATATTTATATGGGAAACTCAAGTAGTTTTTGTTGGTGAAATTATAAAATCACTATTGAAGATAAAATGAAGAAAATAAACTATCTTCAGACCGAGGCATGAATATCTCGCTCTCTTTAAGGAGATTCAAGCCCATGGCAACAAACCTTTTTACCAATCTAGCAGTAATCTTCTTAACTCATCCCCTCCAGACAATATAGTTCAATCACAAAGTACAATTCAACAAACACTAGACAAGAGTTGAATCCAAAGCTCCATTGAAAAGAATACCTCCCTTCAACAAATAAGAACGTTCTTTTTTTACTCACTTTTATGCACTCTATATTTTCTTATACACCAAAAAAGTAAAATCATCATTATTTATAGGAGAGAAATTCTTCCACTCAATGAATAGAAAACTTATGGGGTAGTAAATTGGTAGATAAATGGCCTAGAGGATACGTGAGTTATAAAACATAAAAAGATAGAATAATGAGTGAAATAATAGAGTTTCAATGAGAAGTTATGGCCAATATGGCTGACCACGTTCACTCACTAAACAAAAGGCAATTACTCCCAATGTTTTGCTAACAAATTAAAACCATCACTATTTATAGGGGAGAAATTCTTTCTATTAGAAAAACTAGGAAGAAATCAAGATAAACACAAAAGAGTTTGGGAGGTAGAGAACTTCTCACATAAAACTGAAACAATGACCAGCATTTATTAAGGCAATACACATCCTACATTATCTCAACCACTAAGTCATAAAAGAAATTAAAACTGGCCTACTAAGTCACACGTTTCCAGTAGCTTGGAAATAGCTACTATATACCCTTAAAACTAGAAAAGAAGAAACTAACCTAATTAATTAAAATATCTAACAAACCTCCCTTAAACTGATAAATCTACGACTTCAACTTAATAATATCATTCACCATAGCTCTCCCTTAAAGTGCAAACTCCAAGTAGCTTCCTTAACTTTTTGAATGTTGCCAGCTTGAGGGACTAAGTGAAGATATCACCAGCTTGGTCTTTACTTCTACAGTAGACAAGATCAATAACTTTGTCTTTTGTGAGATCTCTCAAGAAGTGAAACTTAACATCTATGTGTTTGCTCCGTCCATGCCACACTGGATTCTTTGAAAGCTTAATCACTGAGCCATTATCATAGTAAATCATAATTGGTTCTTGCTGTCGAGCATGAAGCTCAGCCAATATCTTCTTCAACCAAATTGCTTGAGTAGCGCACACAGTTGCAGCTACAAACTCTGCTTCTGTAGTGGACAACGTAACAATTGGTTGCTTCTTAGAGCACCAAGAAACAACTCCAGATCCAAGCATAAACACATAACCTGAAGTGCTTTTCCTTTTTTCTTTATCTCGAGTAAAATCACTATCCGTAAAGCCAATTAACTCTGACTTGCCTTCTTTTTTATATAGAATATCATAATCAATGGTACCTTGTAAATACCTGAGAATTCTTTTAGCAGCCAACAAATATATCTCTTTTGGGTACTCCATTTACCTGCTAACAAGACTAACAGAATACATTATGCCAGGCCTGGTGATTATTAGATAGATCAGACATCCCACTAGTTGCTTGAAAATAGTGATGTCAATCTTCTTTCCTATAGGATTCTTTTCCAACTTCAGTCCCAAATCTGTTGGTGTTGTGAAAGAATTGCAACTCTGCATTCCAAACCTCTGTAATGTTTCCTGGACATATTTCTTTTGTGAAATAAAAATTTCATTAGTTGAATGCTTTACTTCAATGCCCAGAAAATAATGCATCAAGCCAAGATCAGATATATCAAACTCAATCATCATAGATAACTTAAATTTTTCAAGAAATGCAGGATCATTCCCATTATAAATAAAATCACCTACATATAGGCATACAATAACAATCTTCTTATCTTCAAGTTTTGTATAAAGTGTATGCTCTTATGGACATTTTCTAAAGTTTTCCAGATTAAAATATGCATCAATGCGACTATACCAAGCTCGGGGAGCTTGTTTTAGCCCATATAAAGCCTTTTTCAATCGATAAACTTTATGCTCACTTCCATGCATCACATAACCAGGAGGTTGATCAACATATACCTACTCTTGCAACTCTCAGTGCAGAAAGGCTGATTTTACATCAAGTTGATAAATTGGCCAATTGTTTTGAGCTGCTAATGCCAACACCAATCGGATGGTATCAAGTCTGACTACCGGAGCAAAGACCTCCTTGTAATCCACACCATACTCTTGCATGTAACCTTTCACCACCAAGCATGCCTTGTACTTATCAACTTCCCCAGACTCATTGAGTTTGGTTTTATTAATCCATTTAACTCAATCGACCTTTGCCCTTTTGGAAGATCAGTAACCTCCCAAGTATTGTTCTTTTCAATTGCGGCAATCTCATCATCCTTTGCTTTTTGCCACTTTACATCTTTATAGGCATCCTCAAATCTTACGGGATCACAACCAGAAAATAAAGCTAAATATGTAGATGAATCTTCATTTCCAGATTGATCATTTCCACTCACCTCATAATCTGCCATCCTTGTTGGTCGTCTTCAATTTCGTTGTGGTTGGAAGCTGGTGCCTTCTTGATGTAATAAGGTAGAAGCACCTTCATCGGTTACTGGTTGCTCTTGCTCTTTGTCTCCATCATCAAGATCCAAAGGAAGTTGTTGGTTGTTTGGCTTTTCTTCCCACGGCCAAAAATTATCTTCATCAAACACCACATCACGATTGATAATCACCATCTTATTGATAGGATTATATAGCTTGTAAGCTTTTGACTTCCTGCTAACATCCATGAAAACACACTTATTTGGTTTGTCATCGAGCTTTGTCCTTTTTTGATCCGGAACATGAGCAAATGCACTGCACCCATACACTCTTAAGTGTTGAACATCTGGTTGTTTTCCACTCCAAGCTTCTTTTGGTGTCATGTTTTGAATCGTACGAGAAGGACTTCTATTCAAAACATAAATGCTCCAGGAAATTGTTTCAGGCCAAAAAACTTTTGGATAACATGACTCTTTTGTAAAAGGCTCCGCACTACGTTCATGATTATCTGATTCTTCCTCTCACATACTCCATTTTGTTGAGGAGTATAAGTTGTTGTAAGTTGTCGATGTATCCCATGAAACTCAAAAAAAAATATAAATTCTTGTGAAAGATACTCCCCTCTATGATCAGTACAAAGAATCTTTATGAAACATCATGTCTCTTTCTCAACAAGAGCTTTGAAGCTTTTGAACTGGTAAAATCTTCAGATTTTTTTTGCAAAAAAATAAACCCATGTCTTTCAGCTAAAATTATCAATAAACGTTATAAAATAACATTTTCCTCCATTGGATATTGGGTTAATTGGTCCACAAATATCTGAGTGAACCAACTCAGACTGCCTTTTAGATGTCCATGCTTTTCCTTTTGGAAAGTTATCACGAGGTTGCTTTCCAATGACACAATCTTCACAAATATCTGCAGGAATATCAAAATTAGGAAGGCCCGTAACCATCTTCTTTTGCTGCAACACTTTCAATCCTCCAAAATTCAAATGCCCATATCTGTAGTGCCAAAGCCATGCTTGACTATTCAACTTTGTTGAAAACAAAAATTGGTAGAGCCAATATTTTGCATATCAAGCGGGAAAAGCTTATTTGCAGTCATCTTAGCTTCAGCAATCAATCCAAGATTAGAATCTCCGATTCTGAAAATTCTATGCTTGTTAGACACCTCATAGCTGTTCTCTTGAAGTTGACCCACACTGATAAGATTTGTTTTCAAGTCTGGTGCAAAGAAAACATCACAGATAATCTGCATTGATGAAGACTTTGTTTGAAGTTTCACCTTCCCTTTCCCTTTGACAGCAACGCGGGAATTATCCCCAAACTTGGCTGTTGTGCGAAAAGTTTCATCCAGTTAAGAAAATGCAAATTTTTCTTCAGAAAAATGGTTGCTACAGCCCGTGTCTAAATACCATAAACTTTTGCGGTATTCTTCCGAGGATTGACTAACCATTAACAAAGAGACCTCCTCCTCCTGAGTTACTTCTGCAAAATTAGAGTTCTCTCCACGTACATTTTTCAGATTTGTAGGACATTCAAAACAGTAATGACCATACTTGTGACATCTATAACACTCGATATGAGACTTATCTACAAACCTTGCCTTCCCATTGGATGAGTGTTGTTTATCACGATCATGCTAACCAATCTTTTTTCGATTTCCTTCTTTAGTTTTCTTTGAGTTTCTTCCCTTCCACTTGCTCCTTCTACACCCAGAATCTTTGGAGGTTGTGGTTACTTGTAATGCTTGCTCTTCTGCATCCTGTTAAACAATTTTCTACTCATAAACCAACAAAGAATTATGTAGTTCATCAAGTGAAAGAGTATCTAGATCTTTTGACTCTTCTACAAAGCAGATAACAAAATTGAATTTTTGCAACATGGATCGCAGGATCTTCTCAACAATGATAATGTCTTCAAGCCTCTCTCCATGAATCCGTATCTTGTTGGCAATTGTCATAGTGCGTGAGAAGTACACTCATACCGGCTCTCCCGACTTCATACGCAAGGTCTCAAACTCACCTCGTAGAGTTTGAAGCTATGCTCGCTTTGCCCTTGCATTTCCCTAGTACTTCTTCTTCATAGAGTCCCAAATTTGTTTTGACGTATCCTTGCAAAGAATTGTTTCCAATATTGAACGATCAATGGCTTGGAAAAGATAGTTCTTCGCCTTCAAATCTTTCAACTTCAGTGCTTGAAGCTCTACATGTTGAGCATTTGTTTGAACAACATCAGCCGCAGGTTCTTGGAATCCACCATCAACGACTGCCCAAAACTCTTTGGACCTCAAAAGGTTTTCCATCAACATGCTCCAATGGTCATAATGACCATAAAAGCGTGGAATAGCAGGTTGAACAAAACTCTTTGTAGCCATTGCTTACTCAAAATTGAAGCACATTCACGCTCACTGGCTCTTGATACCACTATTAGAAAAACTAGGAAGAAATCAAGATAAACACAAAAGAGTTTGGGAGGTAGAAAACTTCTCACATAAAACTGAAACAATGACCAGCCTTTATAAAGGCAATACACGTCCTACATTATCTCAACCTCTAAGTAATAAAAGAAATTAAAACTTACCGACTAAGTCACACATTTCCAGTAGCTTGGAAATAGCAACTACATACCCTTAAAATTAGGAAAGAAGAAACTAACCTAATTAATTAAAATATCTAACACTTTCTTGCAATGAATTGGAAGATTATGGGTACTAAATTGGGCAGATAAATGTCCTAGAGGTTATATAAGTTACAAAACTTAAAAAGATAGAATAATGAGTGAAATAATGGAGTTTCAATGAGAAGTTATGGCCAACATGGCTGACAACGTTCAGTCACTAAACAAAAGGCAATTACTCCCAACGTTCTACTAACAAAGTAAGACCATCACTATTTTTAGGGGAGAAATTCTTCCATGCACTGAATAGGAAGATTATGGGGTAATAAATTGGGTAGATAAATGGCCTAGAGGTTACATGAGCTAAAACACCTAAGAAGATAAAATAATGGAGTTTCAATGAGAAATTATGGTCATGACTTACACGTTCACTCACTAAGCAATAACAATTATTCCCAACATTCTGCTAACAAAGTAAGACCATCACTATTTATAGGGAAGAGATTCTTCCTTGCAATGAATAGGAAGATTATGAGGTAGTAAATTGGGTAGATAAATGGCCTAGAGGTTACATGAGTTACAAATTATAAAAAGATAAAATAGTGAGTGAAATAATGGAGTTTCAATGACAAGTTATGGTCATGACTGGCCACGTTCAGTTACTAAACAAAAGTCAATTACTCCCAACGTTCTACTAACGATTTCACTAGGAAGAGTGGGCAATAGAGGATAACAGGATATGAGACAATTTAATAATAAATAGTATTAAAATGCTCAAATGTACTAACAATTTTATGAATATTTTTTTTCTAGGTAAGTAAAAACAAAAGAGGTTGATGCAAATCACATACCAAACAATTGGTTACATCATCAACTGAATTATGTTAATTAAATTATGTGACATTTTTTTGGTTCAGAACACAAAATCCACAATAAAAAAGGCACATGATAAGGGTTAGGAGATTAATTATAGTATCCAATCTACATTGATAATAAACTGTGAAATATTACCAGAACTACAAAACAAAAGAAATTTAATACACCTAAAAATCATCTATGAACTCGACCACCTTCTAGTAAGCTTCACTCATTATTTCAAAAAATTTGTTATTTTTTCTTTGTCGTTCTTCTTTCTTTCCCTTAGCAATCATTATCCGGATCGTTCTTGAATTTGCAAACCTTATTTCTCAATCTCGCACTCCTCCTGACCGATGACTCACCTTCTTGAACTTTGTTACGTGCATTATATTCCCTTTTCTCGACAATTTCACGATAGAATAAGGGTTTCTTATCTATTTCTCTCACAATAATTGTTTTGAGTTAGAGCGCGACAGAATATTTAAGAGTTACATTTGGGTAATAAACAATGGCGTTGTTGAAAATAAATAAGAGATCTCTAAAGAAGCTGGCAATTCCAACTTCGAAAAAGTATCTTGTTCTAACTTGTTTTGAATAATCTATAAATCCATATGCTGCTTAATTTGTCAAGTTTAATATAGATTTTCCTAGAAAAATATAAGTTTAGCTCTAATAAGAAATAGTATATAACACCTCGAAAAATGGAAAGGGAAAAGACTTCTTTTTTTGGAATATCGGTTGAGTCCTACGAGGCCCATCTACGGTTTGTAGAAGCCTTTATGGGTTGTAGGTGGTACTCGTAGGAAGTGGGTTGAGTTCTGGGAAATTCAACTCCCAGTAAGTTGACCTGCGGATGAACAGGACGGGTCGTAGGATGGACTACGGACCGTAGGAACTGCCCGTAAAGTTGATTCAAACTTGATGAAATTTTGGAATTTGAGTTGGGTTCTACGGATGGGGTCTATAGATCGTAGAAAGTGAGATGAACCATAGAAAGGTCTAGTGGAATTGATCAGAAATATTGAGCCCCAGTAACATGATCAACGGTTGACCAGGACAGCCCGCAGAAAGTCCTACGGACCGTAGGTCTTGTCTTGCAGTTTATTTTTAGGGTATTTGGGTATTTTTCTATGCAATTAATACCTATACTATGTCGTTTTGACCCTCTTTATATGTCCTATAACTACATTTTGCTTTCTAAAACTACCCAAAATCCTCTCATTCTCTCAATTCCCAATTCTCATCCAAGTTCATCCTCTCCAATTATTTCTCAAGTTCAAGGTAAAAGGGCTAGGGTTTCAAGCTTCAAGGACTTCTCTCTCTATCTTTCTTTGCTAGGCTTTTATATCAAGGTATGTGGAATTTACCAATGGACTCCATTTATCCATTTGGTCCTAGAAGAATCTCAAACTCCTAATTCAATTTCACCTAATTTGATTAGGGTTTCATGCAATTCTCCATGGATCCAATTTATTATGATTCAATTGTTTGATTCCAATCTTATTATACATGGTTCGATCCAATTACATGGTTTTCAATTGAGTTTATATGGACCCATGCCTTTTACTTGATTATGATGATGAATTTATGAAGAACGCATATGAACTTATGAACTATGATTTAAGAAAGTTATGCATTTCTTATGAAAATGATGTTTTACAAACTAAGGATGCTTTTGAGATAAGTGTCAATAAATTGTGAAAGGTTTTCTCACATATTATGAAATCATGGTTGTGAAAGGTTTTCTTACATATGTATGAATCATGATTCAATCGAGCTACTCTATGATGACTTATGATTTGGATTGGTATTATGATTATTGCTTTTCTTAATGTTATGCTTTGATAATAGACTTTAAAAAGTTAGGGTTTCAAGCTTCAAGGCCTTCTCTCTCTCTCTCTCTCTCTCTCTCTCTCTCTCTCTCTCTCTCTCTCTCTTGCTTTGCTAGTCTTTGATATCAAGATATGTGTCAATTCACCAATGGACTCCATTCATCCATTGGATCCCAAAAGAATCTTAATTTCCTAATTCAATTTCACCTAATTTGATTAGGGTTTTATGCAATTCTCCATGGGATCAATTTATTATGATTTAATTATTTGATTTCAATCTTATTATGCATGGTTCGATCCAATTATATGGTTTTCAATTGATTTAATATGGACTCATGCTTTTTACTTGATTATGATGATGAATTTATGAAGAAAGCATATGAACTTATGAACTTATGATTTATGAATGCTATGCATGTCTTATGAAAATGATGTTTTACGAACTAAGGATGCTTTTGAGATAAGTGTCAATAAATTGTGAAAGGTTTTCTCACATATTATGAAATCATGGTTGTGAAAGATTTTCCCACGTATGTATGAATAATGATTTAATGGAGGTACTCTATGATGACTTATGATTTGGATTAGAATTATGATTATTGCCTTTCTTAATGTTATGCTTTGATAATTAACTTTATCTATTCTGTTGGGATTTAACGTAGCACCTGATGAGTATGAGATTTTGACTTATTTGAGGCTTTTTTAGTTCAATGAATAATTTCCTCAATGCCTATCGATGTCATTATCTGATGATATTTTGATGTTTTACAGGTATGAAGGTTAAACGACAAGGCAAGGACGAATCTATGAAAAAGAGGTTGAAAAGAGTGAAAACTCCCAGCTGAGGATCGCCTAACACAGTAGGCGGATTGCCAAACAGGTCTAGGCCTCGCCTAAAGTGACAATGTTAACTTGTAATAATATTCAAGGTATGGCTTCGAAGTAAAGTACAAATGGTGATTCGTCGAAGCAGTTGGGTGAGGTAAGAGTTCCATCGCCGAATGTGACAGACTTTTAAGTTAAAATAAAGGCTCAATGGGCGAACAAAGGTGGTAATCGGTGACTCGCCAAATGTGAAAGGCTGACTCAATCAAGTTCACTGACTGAGGTTCAAACACCTGAAGCCTAAAGCCTAGAAAGGGTGAGCTGAAGAATAGAAGGTGATCCATCAATCGAGTAGGCGAGCCTGACTAATGTCGCCAATCAGATCACGTATGGAATTTCGGACTAATTTTTGGGGAAATTATAAATAGCCCAAAGGAGATAGAAAACACATCTATCTTTAGTTTGACCTTTTATCCTTTCTATAGAATTAACATTAGAACTTTACCTTTCTCGTAGGTTTGGGGGTTTTTAACAATTTTGTAATTGACAATTGAGGATTCAATTCAAAGTGGATATTGAAGATTATTGCTGATTATCAATACTTTGATTGCTGAAAACATATTTTTTATAATTTCTTTTCCAATTATGATGTTTGGCTAAAACTCCAATTATAGGGGTGTGATTACGGAGTTGGGTGTTAGCTAATTTTAGTGAGCCTATTGTCTTGCTATGTTTTTATATTATTTATTCATCTATTTTGGCTATTTAGCATGGATTCAATTTATGGGCTAAGATTGCAAACTTAGTCCTAGCTTAGATCTTTAGTTGATGCTCGAAAGAGATTAACTGAAGTGGGTAAACAGTTCAATACTTGCAAATTGGATTTGATTGTTGTGGTTTGTTTGAAAGAGAAATTCTAGTTCCATTTCTAATTGTCAAATCTACTCAAAAGAGAGATTTTAGTGAGGTATTGGGTTGATTTGTATTTTCACATGGATGAGACCGAAAGGAAATTCTATGATATGATGCATTGAGATCGAAAGAAGATTTGTGTCGTAGATGATTATGCAGCCTATCAATGATCATTTAGCATTATTGAGCAAGCATTTGTACCTCTATTTGATGTTGATACCAACTCGCACACCCCTAGATCATCCTTTACTTGTTTAAATTCCTATTTTTACTTGAATTGTGATAATTGATTTCAAAACTCTATGTTAAATTTGGTGGAATTAACCATACATTTGTCCTAGTTGCTGCAATGAATTCGTTTGCATCTTAATTTCTAAATTGAATTCTGTGATTTATATCACTCCTTGTTGGATTCGAGTCCGACTCTTTTATTAGGCATTGATATTGCTAACGATCTCTTATTCATTTAATAGATTTCGTGAGTAATTTTAGCATTATCAAAAATGGCGCCGTTGCTGGGGAGTGAGGGCTAAGAATTCAATTTGTGAAGTTAATTTGTGAGCATGTTTGGTTGTAGTAGAATACCTTTACATTTGGTGTTGTTGTGCCCCGTTTGTAGGTGGAAATATGAGTATAAATGGAAGTGATGATGCTAGTCACTATGGGCAAAATGATAACATTGAAAGTATGGACAACATGCATATTAATGTCGTCGAGAGTAATGTAGCAATCCGGTTACCTCCTACCACTGGGAGAGCTATGTTTCATGTAACCGGAACGATGCTGCAATTGCTCCAAATGAGAGGAATAATTGGAGGTCTTGCTCATGAAGACCCCATGAACATCTCTGGAACTTTGTGGATGTTTGCGGACCTTTCACTTTTAAGAATATTACACAAGATTCAATACGTTTAAGATTGTTCCCTTTCTCCCTAACGGGAGAAGCAACCAAGTAGTTGGTCGAATTACAATAAGATTCCATAACGTCGTGGGAGGAACTAACTAAGGTGTTCCTTGAAGGATTTTTTCCTCCTTCAAAGATAGTGAAACTTAGATATAGCATCTAAAACTTCAAAAGAGTTGTTGGTGAGCCTCTTTATGAAACTTGGTTGCATTTCCAAAAGTTAGTGTTGCAATGTTTGACACATGGTGTTCCAGACAACTTGTTGCTGCAATAATTCTATTGTAGCCTTGATACACTGAACAAAGGGTTGGCTGACCAACTCATCCAAGGAGGGCTAATGCTACAACCATTTGATGTGGCGGAAATGTTGTTGGATGATGTGACAAAAATAAACCGAGTATGGCATACTAGGGAGGATCAAGTGTCTTCTCTTAATCTGGGTATAGATGGAAAAGAACCAAGAGCATGACGAGAATATGGCAAATATGATGACTCAACTTGACTTGTTATATAAACATGTCATGGGGTGGATTCAAGTCGGTGAATGTAGTTGGTATGAGTAGTGGGAAGTGCCCGAATATTGCAAATTTTGAGGCATTGTATAATGAAGAAGTGCATTACATGGGGAACAAAATGGGGGGTTCTCATCCAATCTATCCTAAACTGGGTGGGAACCAAGGTTGGACAAAAGAAAGGGATAATGGATGGAGATATTAGCGAGATCGAGGAGGAAATTAGATAGATCGTGAGGCTGACAAGGACAGATACATACCACCTCATGATCATCCCAAACCAAAAGTACAAGCTAGACTGAAAGGGAATCGAACTGATGATATGTTGACTGGATCTTTATCAAGGTTGAAGGTTCCGACAAAGTTTTGAAAGACTAGAAAAATGATTTCTCCACTTTGACTCAAACAGTTACTTTCCACTCCGTGTCAATTAAGCAGCTAGAAACTCAGATATGCTAGATCTCCGCTCATTTAAATCCAAGGTAAAAAGGGACATTGCCTAGTGATACCATCCCCTACCCCAAGAATGATGTATAATGAGTGAGAACTATGTTGTGCCACAATGTTAAATGAGGCACTTCTTGGGAGGCAACCCAAGTTATCTTTATTGCTTTCAATAATGTATGTTTTGCGTGCAGGTTAAAGAGAAGTCAAAAATATAAAGTGATCAGGTTTGCAATGAAAATACTCATTAGGCGATCCACCTAGTGAGTTTGGCAGGCTTCTCTATGCTCACTTTCTAGGCCAAGAAATGTTTTAAAATTAGTACTGTCAACTTCGGCGTATAGTTACCTAGTCGGTGATCCGCCGAATGACATTTTGCAAATATTATCGGGCTCACCAAGTTGAAATTTAGGTTTGGGTATTTTTACAGGCACCATCGGTAAGCTTAAGCTCCTTCGGTGATTCACCCAACGTATTTGGCGACGTTAGTCACAATCCACCGAGTGCACCTGACAATGAAAGACCAAGGACCTTTCTCTTTTAAATATTAATCCTTTGATCTTTTTGAACTTTTTCACTTCCTACTCTCTCTACTTTTAGTCCAAATACTATTTTTGTCTCCTTTTTACTTCAAGTTGCTTTCGTGGAGTGTGTGTTTGCATGTGAATCTCGACCCAACCCCTCTCTCCTTTTTGTTCGAAGAACCCCTGCCTATTGAGGTTGCTTTTTGAGTTTAGCATTCTTGTTTTTCCTTGTACTATGTGCTTATTGATTGTTTGAAATATTGATTTTGCTTATTTGAAGTGTGAATCATGTGGGTATGTATTAAATTGATCGATTGAATATCACCCATGAGTTATACTTGTTGATTTTGTGCCCAAAATGCTAAAATTGATTTTGTGGGTTGTTAGTCAATAATTGCTTGATAGATTTGTGGGTCTTGTATGAATTTTGATTGGATGAAGTCTGATTAGCCCAGTATTTTTTGATATACTTGAATTTTCCCAATAATAGATAGGGTAATGTCTTTCTTAATGGAAAGAAAGAGGAAAGAAGGCCAAGTGAAAAAGAAGAAAGAAAAGTGAGACTCAACCTTGGTTTGTAGAAAAAAGAAAGAACCCCTCCTTATAATAAAAGTGAATAAAACCATGAAAATGGAATGAAAAAGAAGGTTTTGATGAAATAAAAGGGGTTTCCAATGAATTGAATAAAAAAATGTGAGGATTGAGTCTCCAAATTAGAAGTATGAAAAGAACTTGAGAAGATGTGAAGATGAGTACAATAATGCTTTGAAAATGTGAAGTCACTGAGCCAAATGTACCATGCCTTTGCACTCATCCCTATTACAAGCCTCAAAAGACCCTTGAAATCTTGCTTAAACCGGGTTGTGTGATGATTGGAAAACATGGGCAAATCTATGGGTTGAAGCTTGCATGTATTTCTTGTTCAGAGAGTCAGAGTTGTATTGATTCCTAAATTCTTTGTTGATGTGCTTTGTGAGAGCGTGGAATCGTTCTTATTGTGAGGGAAGTTTAATGCTTTTGTTAAAGCATGGTTTTGCTTTATAAAGGAGCGTTAGTGAGCTTGAGCTTGGATTGATACCGGCTAGTCATCATTTGAAGCTTCTTGAGCATGATTGAGATTTTTTGTATACTTGTTAGTAGTCTTGTGACTACACTTGAATGTTAACTCACATTGAGAACTATTGTAGACATCCTGATTGTGTTCTTGATTTACTTGAGAACAAGCAAAAGTTTAAGTTGGGGGTGTTGATGAGTCTTAGATTTTGACTCATTTGGGGCCTTTTAGTTCAACAAATAGTGTCATCAATTCCTATCTATGTCTTTATCGGATGATATTTTGATATTTTGCAGCTATGAGGGATAAAGGACAAGGCAAGGATGAATCTATGAAAAATAGTCCAAAACATCTAAAAGAGTGAAAACTCCTAGCCGAGAATTTCCTAACATAGTGGGCGGATCACACAATAGGTTTGGGCCTCGCTTAAAGTGATAGTGTTCAATTCTGAAAATATTCAAGGTGGATCGGTGAAGCAAAGTACAAATGGCAATTCGCAGAAGCAATTGGGCAAGCTAAAAGTTCCATCACCAAAGGTGATAGACTTATGAGTAAAAATGAAGGTTGAATGGGCGAACAAAGGTGGTAATCGGTGACTCGCCAAACGTGAAAGGCTGACTCAATCGAGTTCGCCGACTGAGGTTCAAACACCTGAAGCCTAAAGCCAAGAAGGGGCGAGCTGAAGAACATAATGGTGATCCACCGATCGAGTAGGTGAGCCCGACTAATGTCGCCGATCAGATCGTACATGGAATTTTGGATTAATTTTTGGGGAAATAATAAAAAGCTAAAGGAGAGAGAAAACACAACTTTTGACATATCTTTTACCTATCTTTAATTTTATCTTTTATCCGTTCTAGAGAATTAGCATTAGAACTTTACTTTTATTTTTTAATTGACAATTGAGGATTCAATTCAAAGTGGGTGTTGAAGATTATTGATGATTATCAACACTTTGATGACTGAAAACATATTTGGTATAATTTATTTTCTTTTTATGATGCTTGGCTAAAACCCCAATTCTAGTGGTATGATTATGGAGTTAGGTGTTAACTAATTTTAGTGGGTCTAGTGTCTTGCTCTATTTTTTGTTGTTTATTCATGGATTTGAGCTATTTAGCATGATTTAAATTTATGGGCTAAGGTTGCAAACTTAGTCCTAGCCTAAATCTTTTGTTGATGTTCGAAAGAGATTAATTGAACTGGGTAAATAGTTCAATACTTTAAAATTGGATTTGATTGTTCTGGTTTGCTCGAAATAGAAATTGTAGTTCCATTTATAATTGCCAAATCTGCTCGAAAGAGAGATTTAGTAAGTGATTGGGTTGATTTGTATTTTTACATGGATGAGAGGAGATTCTATGATATAATGCATTGAGATCAAAAGAAGATTTGTGTCATTGATGATTATTCATCCTATCCATGATTATTTAGCATTATTAAGCAAGCACTTGTACCCCTACCCCTATTTGATGTTGATACCAACTCCCACACGCCTAGATCATCATTTACTTGTATAAATTCATGTTTTTAGTTGAATTGTGATAATTGATTTCAAAACTCTTATGTTAAATTTTGTGGAATCATGCACCCATTTGTCCTAATTGCTACAATGAAATGGCTTGCAACTTAATTTTCTAATTGAATTTTTTTATTTATATCACTCCTTGTGGGATTCGACACTTACTCTTTTGTTGGGTATTTATATTGCTAGTGATCTCTTTCTCATTTAATAGTTTTCATGAATAATTTGAGTGTTATCAGCACCAAGAGAACTTTGAGGTGGAGGCTCAAATAGGGTAGTCTCTAGTAGCAATCTCTAGTTCAAAACTACGTGACCCCGTAGGATTGTCATAAGTAACTTAGCTAGTGGATCCACATAGCCTTTATGATATGATACAAAGTTCTACATTGGCAAGATGACTCTCCCTTCTTGATGTGGGAATTACATCGGATTCCATACTATAGCTCACATGATTTATTATCGGTTAAAGCTAATATCCCAAAAAATGAACTAAGTTACCTTCAAAGGTTTTATGAAAGCTTTCATTATGTTTTAAGTATGCATTGACCTTTTCATGATTTATGATTACTCTTTAAGAGCTTCTTACTATGTTTTCGCTTGGTCATGTATATCATGTTTAAAGTCCCCATTATGATCATTTTTATGTTTTCATGCATTTCCCCATACTTAGTAGATTACATGTACTAATGCACACTTGTGCCTATACTATTTTATAATATAGGGCCCGATGTTTGATCTCCTTCCGCTCGTGGCTAGCTTGGATTGCCCTATCAGCTTTTGACTTTGGTGAGTCCTCATGCTCCGAGGACAAGAGAATTGATGATTTAGTCCTTTCAGTTTTATGCCTTTTGTTTCAGACTTATACGTTGTGTATGGGTTACGTTCTAACCACTCTTATGATATTAGAAAGGCTTGCGTCATACTTATTAGTAGTGTTAAGTGTATTCTTATGTACTCTGTTGCTATCGTTTATGTCATCTTATGATTTGAGACTTATATTGCTATATCTCTTAAGTTGTATATTCATTACGTCATGCTTATGTCAAGTGGCTTGTTTAGGGCCTCTCAGAGTTCTATTCGTCATGTCACGTTTAGGGTGTACTTTGGGTCATGACATATACTCCCTTCTTTCTGATTTTATGTAACACTATTTTATTATCAATCTGTTAAAAAATATATGACATATGTCTATATTTGAAAATAATCAAGCTATAAACTTTCTATTTTACCATTAGTGAGAAGTTTTATAGTCACACAAATATTACAACGTATTTAAGACCACAAGTTTTAGAATCCTTTGTTTAGTGTAGAATTAAATTAAATATGTCCTTAAATATAAAAAGATGTGAAGTTTAAAGTTAATCATGTTTCAATTAAGAAAATACTATTTTTTTCATAATAGATTAAAGAGCAAAGAATGTCACATGAAATAGAAGAAAGGAAGTATTCTTTTTAATTGTCAAAGTTTTAGTTTATAATTAAAGTACAAATATAAGGACAAAAAACCACAACATATAGATTAGCAATGTATTTACCTGACTGGGAAGTCGAGATTCAAAAAGACAACAATCCTTGTGAGATCTCACCACATCAAAGATTTTTATGAAATCTCGATTAATATTCTCCATTTTGTCATTAGATTTATCATCACTCTTTCCTCATTTAGCTTTATTCTTTCTTCAGCTTCTTGTTTGAAAAAATTCGGAGACTTTTTCCTACCTAAACATAGCATAAATAAAGATATTAGTAATCAGATTAACTTTTTTCTGTCAAACTTATAATAAAAAAATGTGGATATATAATTTCACCCTCATATGGCTATTAGTGAAAATTATAAGCACATGATAGAAACCATCGAGAAGAATAAAATATGCATTTGAAGAGAGATGACAAATAATCTTACAGACTCTTTGAGAAATAAAGATCGTAACATACAAAGAATTACTAGTTGGAGAATCTAAATAGCGTTGTTGGTTGACTAGCTAAACTTTCAATTTATTGGTGAGGGTTCGACTCCTACCTTGTAATCCCCTCCTCCATTTTCCGTTTCTCTAACCCCAATTTTATTTTATTTTTAAATAAAGAAGAATTTCTAGTTTGGAAAGATGCCAACAATAATATGAAGTTTTTTCTCTTGAAAGATTTAAGTAATTTGACTTATCAAATTTTAATCTTTCCTTTTTAGGTTTTTTTTTTAGTGTACCAAAAAAATATATTTACAAACATAAATTTGGATAGTAAAAGTAGTCAAAACTAGTGAATAATTATATGAGGCCAATTATCAAAGCTAACAATCAATTAGAGAATTTTATAAGAAAAACATGAATTAGCTACGAAATTCATTGTTAAAAAGTATATAGCTGATTGTCACAACCCGTTTCCTCAAGTCATGATGACACCTACTATAACCCACCAGTAGGTAAGCCAACCACTAACCTAGAATGACAAGTAGTGAGTATAAGGGTGGATCTAAACAAATATAACACTAAATAATAGAATAATACAGAAGCGAAAGCAAGCCAAAATCTATATACAAGAGAATCCCTCCCTGAACCTGGAAGTCACCAGTACACGGCTATCTAAAATGAAAGTACAAGTCTCAAAAGTGAACCAAAAACAAGGTGTTTCAAAAGCAAAAGACTAGCTAAACATATATACAAAAGGAGACAAGCTGATCCAGGACACCAAGTGCTCACCCACATCTCTGATTCCAAAGTTGTTGAGATGGTACGAACGATAACCACTAGTAGCTGGTACTAGGACCTACATTACGAAACAAATGAAGAGTGTAGCATAAGTACCAAAACAAAGGTACTCATTAGGCATCATAGGACAACTGAGCAAGAAAGGTAAAGACAACAAGAAAACATATAATCTAGACACAAACTGAGGTCAAAGCGTATATGAAAGAAAGCACACGAGCATACCAAAAGTAAATCTCAGTACAGCTAAATTAAACCTAACTAGACCCCATAAGCCTAGAAGGTACACTCATGCACAGGTTTAAATAAAACCCTAACGGACCCTCATAAGCCTAATAGGTACAAAGAATAGCTAAGTCCACTGAGTAATGAGTAAGAAGAATCTAAAACCAAGAAATGAAAGTCGGGCTCCTAGCTCAAATAAGCACAAACCAATAATCCAGTCAACTCCCAGCCCAACTAGCAAGAGGGACACAGGGGTGTGTCGACTTTGAAGAGGATCTCATATATCAAGGCCGCCCAGCCAGCCAATCCACTCCAAGGGGCATAAGCCGCTCAGCTAGTAAGAGTGACCTAGGGACGTGCCGACTCCAAAGAGAATCTCATGTATCAAGCCCGCCCAGCTAGTCCACTACAAAGGGCAAAAACCACCAACCTACCAATAGTGACCCGGGGCATGTCGACTATGAATAGGATCTCAATTATCAATACCAAGCCACCGTGGAAAGACCTCCACTCATAAGATTCAACAAAAGGCTCCCAGCCTAGCACAATCCAATCCCAAGTAACCGTGAAAGTACAAAACCTTTGATAAGGCATCGGAGCCGGAGAAGTAGGGAAGAGGGTAAAAGATCTATAAAGTTTTTAGATCACCTATACTAAGGCTCATACTATCAGACTCAAGTTTGCTATTCTAGTCTACAAGGATCTAGTCCGTCCAAAACGACGTCGGAGAAGAAACAAGGTTACAAGGATCGCAAGTCTAAGACAACACAAGTCTAGTCATAGGCTAAGGCCGAACATGCCTAATATATAACAAGTACCAATAAAAAACAATTCACAACAGCGTGGAACACATATGACCCCAACTAGGATGGTACTACACTGGAAAATATGGTCGATCAAGCCTAAAACATGGAATCTAGGAATAGAAATAAAAATAACTAAGTACCCACCCCTAATTTATTTTAATCAGCATGCATTTACCTATTCAAGTCCAATCTAAATAGAAAGGAAGTTGTAGCCTACTTGTAGGTGATGAGTGGTATATTTGCACTCATTTGAGGCCTATTTAGCTCAATAATTAGTGTCCTCAATGCCTAATTTTGTCCTATTCTAATGATATTTTGATGACTTCCAGCTATGAAGGATAATGGACAACGAAAGGATTAATGCTTGAAAGAATGGCCAAAAATGCAAAAAGAAGTGCAAACTACATATTGATGATCACCAAACAAGAAAGGCGGATCGCCTAATGAGCATGCCCTCGCCTAAATGGACAATGCACACCACTTGGGTCTAGCGAGATAGGTCAGCGAACTCCCACTGAAAAGGCTACTCACCGAATTAGAAAGGTGACATTGCGGATTGTCGCTGAAGATGACTGTGCAAGGAGAAAAATTGAATGCTTTAAAGGTGAACCAAGGTGGTAATCAGTGATTCACCGAATGTGAAAGGCATACTCAAATGAGTTCACCAACTAAGGTTCATACACCTAAAGACTAGAGCATGAGAAGGTGAGCTGAAGCACCAGGGTGATTCGCCGAACGAGCTCGGTGAGCCCGACTAATGTCACCGAACGAGACACGCATTAAGTTTTTGGGCTAAATTCTGGGAAACTATAAATAGCCCAAATGAGGGAGAAAAGAGGGTGCTGAGTTTTTGGATGATATTTAAGTCTGAATATTTTGGTAGAGAGAAAAATACTTTATTTTGTGAAGAACACTTCCTAGCTTTTAGGGTTTTCTCAACTTTGTTCTTGAATTTGATAAATTGAAGTTTAATCCAAAGTGGGTTTGCTTGTAATTTCTTAATTTCATGTTACCCATGGCTACTTTTATAGAAGGTATATTTTCTTTGCTTTCTGTGATGGGTGGCTAAAACCCTAAGATCTAGGGGTGCAATTATGGGGTTGGATGTTGATTTAATATAGTGGGTATTGTGCTATGCTCTATTTTGTTGTTGTTCATGCATGAATTTGGGCTAATTAGCATGGGGTTAATTTATGGGTTAAGGTTGCAAACTCAATTTATACTTCTAATCTCTGAATGATGCTCGAAAGAGATTGATTGGAGTGGGTATTTAGTCCAATACTAGAAATTTAAGTTTGATATCTATAACTGGCTTGAAAATAGAGGTTATGGGTCGTAACTACTTGCCTTATTTCTGCATCGAAAGAGAGAATAGAGTAAGGTATTGAATTGTTTATAGGGGTGTCAAATGGGCGGGTTAGGTTGAAATTGGAAATATTAAAATGGGTTGAGATAGAAATTGGGTTGGGTCCTGACCAGCCCAAGTTTACTTTGGACTCAAATGGGCTTAAAAACAGGTTGGGTCTTGATCCACCCAATTTAACTAGCTTAATCTCAATAATTTTAATATATTGCTATTTAAGTTTTATAACCATAATTTAAATATTAACTCAAAAAAATTTTGAAAAAAAGAAGTTACAAAAGGATAGGTAAATCCTAAAAGATATAAAATAGATAGTAATTCATACCTTCAATATAGAAACATACATTACATAAATGCAAATAAAGAGTCTTAAAGTGGGTTGAAATTAGAGATTAAATTGGGCTCAATTGAGTATTCTCTTAAAATGGGTTAAGGCTTTAATGGGTTGAGATTGAACCCAATTAAAATTATCTTGAGCCCAACCCTTAAAATTATGGGCGGGTTACCTATAGTTGGGCTCATTTTTGACAACCCTAGTTGTTCAGATTGGCATACAGATGAGACCAAAAGGAGATTCTATGCATATATGCTTTGAGATCTAAAGATAACTAGCGTCATTGAAGATGACCTAGCCTATTCATGAATGCTCATCACTATAGAGCAACACAATTACCCCTATGTGACATCGATTTCCAATCCCTGCACCCCTAGATTGCTCGTTAACTCTTGAATTCTCCAAAATTTTAGTTTAATTGTAACAATTGATAACCAAATCTTTTTATTAAATTGGTGGAATCATCTACCCACTTGTTCATACTATTACAAATAAGCAATTTTACAATCCAAATTTCTTAATAAGAATTCTCTACGATATACCATTTCCTGTGGGATTTGATCCCGACTCTCCATTGGATTTTCATTGACTACGACCACTATCCCTTTCAATTGGTTCTAAAGATGACATTTGAGCATTATCAAAAATGGTGCCGCTGCCAGGGAATGGCGATTGAAAATTCTATTTGAGAAATTAGATTTTAATTTTGTTTAGTTGTAGTAGATTGTTGTGTTGTGTTGTGTTGTTGTTGGCTGATTTGTAGGTCTAATACAACAAGTGACTATGGTAGTGACAATGATAGTCACTATGGTCAACATGAAAACATGGTTGATTTGAATGATATGCATGTGAATATTGTTCAAATCATGGGAGCCATCCGAATACCTTCCACAGCCGGGAGGGCTATGTTTCATGTAATCGGAACCATGCTACAATTGCTCCAACTTAGAGGAATCTTTGGGGGACTGGCTCATGAGGATCCCCATGAACACCTTAGGAATTTTATGGAGGTATGTGGATAATTTGTGATCAAGAACATCTCTCAAGTGTCCATTAGGTTGAGATTATTCTCATTCTCTTTGATGGGAGAAGCTACAAGATGGTTCGCAGGATTGCCAAATGACTCTATCACTTCATGGGAGGATTTGACTGATGCTTTCTTGGAGAGATTCTTTCCACATTTGAAGATGGTTAAACTTTGAACCTAGATCCAAGAGTTTAAGAGTATTGAAGGTGAACCTCTACATGAGACTTGGCTGAGGTTCAAGAAACTACTCTTCTAATGTCCAACACATGGTGTTTCAGACTATTTGTTGCTGCAATACTTCTCTTACAGCCTTCATTCAGTCAGTAAAGGTGTGGCCGATCATTTGGTCCAATAAGGATTAATAAGACAGCCATTTGTTGTGGCAACGTTGTTGCTAGATGATATGACCAAAGTTAACTGAGCATGACATACTAGAGAAGACCAAGTATCTACTCTATATCTGAGTTTGAGCAAAGAACAAATTGAGAAGGACAATGAACGAGATGAAAACATGGCCAAAATGAAGACTCAACTCGATTTGTTGTCTAAAAATGTCATCGGAGGTGGACTTAAATCAGTGAATGCAGTTGGAACCAATAGTGGGCAGTGCCAGGATGATGCCAAATTTGAGGCATTATACAATGAAAAAGTTCAATATTTGGGAAACC
The DNA here is from genome assembly GCA_018342035.1 of Solanum appendiculatum. Lineage (NCBI taxonomy): Eukaryota > Viridiplantae > Streptophyta > Magnoliopsida > Solanales > Solanaceae > Solanum > Solanum appendiculatum. The sequence continues at coordinate 1,036,719 of JAGDQO010000472.1, forward strand.
AAATGGGGGGTTCTCACATCAATTATCAACGACAAGGTGGGAACCAAGGTTGAAACAAGGATTGAGATAATAGTTGGAAAGATTGGCGACGTAGAAATTGGAGAGATACGGAGGTTAAAAAAGATAGGTATGTGCCTCTCCATGATCATTAACGACCAAAAGACTCAGTTGGGCCAGACAGAAACCGAACCAAAGAAATGCTTACAAGGATCTTCAACAAGGTTGAAGGGACCGACAAAGTGTTGAAGGATTTGAAAAATGACTTCTCCGCTTTATCCCTAATAGTGACTTCTCATTCGGTGTGTTTCAAGCCGGTGGAGACCTAATTGTGCCAAATCTCTACTCATCTCAATCCAAGGCAAAAGGGAACGTAGCCTAGTGACTCCATCCCAAATCCCAAGAATGAATGTTGAGGAATTAAGAACTATGTCGTGCCACGATGTTAAACAAGGGGCTTCTTGGGAGGCAACCCAAGTCTTTACTTATGTTTTTATTGCATTCAATAATGTGTGTTGTGAGTGCATGATAAGAAGAAGTTGAAAGGTTGAAAAGGGAAACATTAGGCGATGCCAAAACCTAATCGGTGATCCGCCGAAGGTGTTGAGCGGACTCAATCTTGTCTGCCTTCTGAGATTGAACATGTGGAAATGTGTACCATCAAATACGGCGATCAGAGCGCCAAACGGCTATCCACTAAAGCGTACTATACAAACTCCATCGGGTTTGTCGAATCAACTTTTAGGTTTGGTGTTTTGTTCAGGTAGGTTCAGCGAGCTTGATTTCCAATTGGCGATTCACCGAACACAGTTGGCGACGTTAGTCGTGACCATCAAACGGGCCTTATATAAAAAGGCCAAGGGTCTTTTCAAATTCAAAAAGCAAACCCTTTGATATCTTGAAACCTTTTCCTCTCCTTTTCTCTTGCATTACATTATTTGAGTGTTTGTGAGTCCTTTGTGTGTGATTATGAAGTTCGAGGAGTGCTTTTGCTTGCTCTAATTGTCAGCCTAACCCCATTTCCCTGTCATTCTCGAGTATGCTTCCTATTAAGGTTGGTTTTTTACTTATGTTGAGAAATTTTGAGCTTTAAATTGCAATGTGGGTATGGGCTTGTAGCCATTTGTTGATTTTGATTGGTAGATTTTATTGGGTAGTCTCATATTTTGCATATTGAACTGTGCCTATGAGTTATTTGCATGTGTGTTGCCTATAAAATGATAATCTTGATTGTGTTGGTTAAATTGTTAAATTGAATTGATAGAAATGATGGGACTAAGCCTAATTTGATGTGGGTGAAGTCTAAATAACCCGGTGTTGACACGATTGAATGATTTTGCCCAATAACAGACAGTTACAACTTTCTTAAGAGCAAATCTTTGCAATAGCTGGGGGAAGTTTGAGTACCCATGGGTAGAAAAGCATATGGGTGGGTTATAATGATGTTGGGAAGCTTGTTTTTGTTGCGTACGTTGGGTTTAGCTGTAAAAATTAGGCACTGGGCTGAACACTTCCTGTTCGGCGGGCTTGTCTTAGCTCGCCAAAGAGGTTAGGCAAATCACCAAGTAAGCCTCTGCTCACCCTTTTTAGTGAATATGCAACCTTGGGTAGTGTCCCATTCGGTGGGCTAGTATTAGACCACCAAACTCACTTAGCAAATTGCCGAGTGGGAGTGGGTATCACCCTTGAGGCCTCTTTCTTTTCAAATTGCACTGTCAGTTTCGGTAGACTTGTCTTAGCGTGCCGAAACCTACTATGTGAATCACCGAGTTGGAATTGACTCCACCCTTTGTGTCTGATTCCTGAGATATTTTCTACTGCCTAAATCGGCGAGCTCACATGAGATCGTCTATCCTATTGGGTGATCTGCCTTCCTAGTCAGTAAGCCTCAAGGTAATTTTTTAATTATGTTCTGAATGAGTTTGCTTTTAACTAACCTTCACAAATCCTATGTTTGAATGTGTGCTTTGCAGATTATGGCACATACAAAAGGAAAATAGGTGGTGCAATCTGACACAGAGTTGGACATAGAATCTCCTTCTCCTTCTCCTCCTCTGAAGAGACACAAGGGTGTTTTTATCAACAAGCCATCTGAGGTTCCTCATGCCTAGCAAGTCAATCAACAAAATCCTAGTTGTGGGGTAAGAAACCCCAAAAATACATTACCATGAAGAAAGTGAATATTCACTTCAAACTAGTGCCACTCCGCAAGATCCAAATCCAGTGTCTCATGTTCTCCCGATAATAGTTCCAAGGGCCTTAAACAGGCTCAAGGAAGAAGGAGAACGAACCATTCTAGAGGAGCGTAGGCTATCAATTGATGGAGTCATGACTGACTACCGTGCTATATGGGAAGCTATTGAATTTCATAAGTTTGAGCAATTCACAAAGCCCAAACAACCCTATGTGCTGAAGTGGGTAAGGGAGTTCTACGACGCCTATACTAAGGCCCTGCCCAAGAAGAGAAAGGGCACTGTCTGGAAGCCCCTTGACAAAGTAGATGTACGTGGCAAGAAAGTGTCATGTGATGATAGTGCAATCAATGGAGTTCCTGGAACCGCAAATAACTCATCTGACAGGTTCCAACTTCGCATGAAGTTCAAATTGGATACACACAAGGAATGGCTTACACCTCTTATTGTATATGCTTCTCCTCCATATATGGCAGAAGGAAAGCCAATTGAAAAGAAAGATATGAATATAGTGGGCTGCTATTGGTTTGGATTCATTAGTAGCAATTTGATGTTGTCCCAAAATGAGTCCTTTCTCAGGCTGCCCAAAGCAGTGTTAGTGGGGTATATAATAGACTAGATTAAATTGTCCCTACCTTCTCACCTAAAATCTTTTTCGAAGCATTGATATGTTAGAATAGCCAACTTAGGCGAGAAGTCTAAGTTGAGGGTGTGAAAAGGAAGGAAGAATGAAAGCCATGTAAAGGGCAAAGAGAAATGAAATGAGACTCAACTTTGAAGTTTAGTACAAAAAGAAGGAACCCCTCCTTCTAATAAAAAAAAGAGTCATTGTGAAGAAAAATGCTTTGGAAAAATAGAAATGAAAAAAGAGAAGTAGTGAAATAAAGGGGAGTCCAAATAAATTGAATGAAAAGTCAAAAGTTAAGTTCTCAAATGAAAAAGAATTGAAAAAATTTGAGAAGAGGTAAAGATGATCACAACAATGCTTTGAAAAGGTGAAGCCACCGAGCCAAATTGACCATACCTTAATGATCAGCCCCATTGCAAGAGTAAAAACCCTTGAGATATTGCATGAACAAGGGTGTAGGATGATTGGAAAATATGGGCAAACCTGTGGGACAAAGCTTGCATGTATATCTCTTTTGAGAGAGTGAGAGTTGTATTGATTCTTTATTTCTTTGTTGACTTGCTTTGTGAGAGCATAGAATCATTCTTGAAGTGAGGGCACTTGAATGCATTTGTAGAAACATGGTCTTGCCTTAGAAAAGAAGCTAAAGTGAACTTGAGCTTGTGTTGAAACCGACTAGTCATCATTTGAAGCTTTTTTAATCATGATTGAGTGTAGCATGTTGTTGAGAGTAGTCTTGTAATGGCACTTGCATGCTATCTCTCATGGAGTACTCTTGTAGACACCCTTATTGAGCTAATTGTGTTCTTGATTTACTTGAGGACAAGCAAAAGTTTAAGTTTGGGGTGTTGATGAGTGGTAGATTTGCACTCATTTGAGGCCTATTTAGCTAAATAATTAGTGTCCTCAATGCCTAATTTTGTTCTGTTCTGATTATATTTTGATGATTTGCAGCTATGAAGGATAATGGACAAGGCAAGGACGAATGTTTGAAAGAATGGCCAAAAATGCAAAAAGAAGTGCAAACTACACATTGATGATTGCCAAAAGAGAAAGGTGGATCGCCTAATGAGCATGACCTCGCCTAAATGGATAGTGCATAGCACTTGGGTCTAGCGAGATAGGTCAGCGAACTCCAACTAAAAAGGTGACTCGCCGAATTAGAAAGGTGACGTTGTTGATTGTCGCCGAAGATGACAGTGCAAAGAGAAAATTGAATGCTTGAAAAATGACCCAAGGTGGTACTCGATTCGCCGAATGTGAAAGGCAGACTCAAACGAGTTCACCGACTGAGGTCCAAACACCTGAATCCTAGAGAATGAGTAGGTGAGCTGAAACACTAGAGGTGATTCACCAAACGAGCTCGGTGAGCCCAACTAATGTTGCCAAACAAGATGCACAATGAGTTTTTGGGCCAAATTCTGGGAAACTATAAATAGACCAAATGAGAGAGAAAATAGGATGCTGAGTTTTTGTATTATTTTTTAGTCTAAATATTTTGGTAGAGAGAAATACTTTATTTTGTGAAGAACACTTCGTAGCTTTTGGGGTTTTCTCAACTTTGTTCTTGAATTTGACAAATTGAAGTTGAATCCAAAGTGGGTTTCTTGTAATTACTTAATTTCATATACCTATGGCTGCTTTCATGGAAGGTATATTTTCTTTGCTTTTTGTGATGGGTGGCTAAAACCCCAAGATCTAGGGGTGCAATTATGAGGTTGGATGTTGATTTAATGTAGTGGGTATTGTGCTATGCTCTGTTTTGCTGTTGTTCATGTATGAATTTGGGCTAATTAGCATGGGGTTAATTTATGGGTTAAGGTTGCAAACTTAATTCCTACTTCCAATATCCGGTCGATGCACGAAAGAGATTGATTGGAGTGGGTAATTAGTCTAATACTATCAATTTAGGTTTGATGTCTATAACTTGCTTGAAAATAGAGGTTACGGGTCAGATCTATTTTCCCTATTTCAGCATCGAAAGAGAGAATAGAGTAAATTATTGGGTTGTTTAGATTGACATATAGATGAGACCAAAAGGAAATTATATGCATAGATGCTTTGAGATCGAAAGACAATTAGTGTCATTGAAGATGACCTAGCCTATTCATGAATGTTCATCACTATAGAGAAGCACAATTACCCCTATGTGACATCATTTTCCAATCCCAACACTCCTAGATTGCTTGATAACTCCTGAATTCTCTGAAATTTTAGTTTAATTTTAACAATTAATAACCAAATCTTTTTATTAAATTGGTGCAATCATCCACCCACTTATTCTTACTATTACAAATGAGCAATTTTACAATCTAAATTTCTTGATAAGAATCCTCTATGATATACCATTGGGTTTTTATTGACTACAACCATCGTCCCTATGGGATTCGACCCCGACTCTTCATTGGGTCTTTATTGACTACGAGCGTCGTCCCTTTTAATTAGTTTTAAAAAGGACATATGAGCGTTATCAGTAGGCTGACTGCGCGCGCTCCAAATCACAAGTCTAGTGCTTTTCCTTTTCGAATGGCCTTTGAACACTGTCACGTTATCAAAAATAGGATCATAATGTCAATAAGGTCATTTAGATACCAAAAACATATAAAATGAAAATGGACCAATTTTGGAGTCAAACAGGAATTGTGGGACCTGCATAGGAATTTTTTAAATTGACTCCGTTAAAAGGCCCTAACCAATACCCCGAACTTGTGTTCCAAAAACGAACACAATCTGGGGCTTAGAACAACCACAATCAACAACATGCTGGAAAATCCACAATTAACTCACAAAAGAATCGGAACAGCCCTGAAAAACCCTAATTCACTGCAGACCAGAGTTGCCCAACAACTTTCGAACACTCTGTAACGTAGCCTCAATAATTCCAAATGCAGGGGACTTTGAATAACCCAAATTCGAGCTAAAATGAGCTAAATATCACCAATTGAACTTTGAACCCCTAAGCTAATCTCGTCTTGTCTTTAAAAGACCAGACGAATCTCTTCTTCACGAACGCGGAGGGGCCCCCACGAAAGCGATGAGGGCCCCACAAATGAGGTAGAGAATCCTGTGAATGTTGCGTGGCCCTTGCGATCACGGCTATCAAGTTCCCTGGCCTACGTGAATCCGGCCCAGGGCCTGTGAACGCGAAGGCCATTGTGGCCTGCGCCAGCTGATATGCATCAGCTGGTTTTTGACAAGTGGAAATCTCCGACGGGGTGTTCTGAACGTTCGGAACCCTGTGCATACTAATCAGATATGCAACCCTACAAAATTTGATATTCTGGACCCAATGGAGTAGTCAAATATCCATACGAGGTCATCTAGGTAAAAAGTAGGTCCCACTCTCAAACTCCATTTTAAGCCAAAATCCACAAGGGGTGGGACCCACTTTTTATTACCCCAGTATCCGAACGAATGATCATTCTAAATAAAACTCAACATTCCGGAGTCAACCGTGCTAATGAAATTCTCATTTGAGCTCGTTTACTCAGAATGTTGACTAAAGTCAAAATTAGGCCTTAACCTGAAAGTTAAAACGCCTAATTGCACAGACTCACACTAAAAGCCTCGGGAGTCATACCACCATGCTACTAGCCTAAAATGACCCTTCAAGAGCTAATGGAATCGTCAGAATTGGATTCTGAGGCCATCTTCTTGAACTTTTGGTCAAAAATGACCGTTCAAGGTTTAAAAGCTCCAAAGTACATATACTTGCATAAAAACCAAACAGATGACTAGGTAACCGAACAGCCAGTCCCATCAAATCATAAAGGACTTGAAGTCGCTATAGGAACGGTCTAAACAACGAACATAAGGCATAAACGTAGAAATGGCCTAGAGGGTCATTACAACATCTACTACTAAAAGGTCGTTCATCCGCGACAACAAGTGTTAAGAAGTACCTGAAGGCTCAAACAAGCCAGGAAACTACTCACGCATATCATGCTCGGTCTCCTCGGTTGCTTCCTCAACTGGACAATGCATCAAACGGACCTTCACCACAAGAATGATTCTTGAATGTAACCGCTGCACATCTTTTGCTAGAATGACAACTAGCTTCTCCATAAAAGTTAGACAGTCTTCCAACTCTACCACATCATATTGGAGCACGTGAGACTCATCAGGAACACACTGGCACAGCATTGAAACATGGAAAAATGGGTGGATAACTGAGAAAACTTGAGGAAAAGCAACCTCACCAAATTTCCGGAGGATCTCAAAAGGACAAATATACCTGGGACTAAGCTTGCCCAGCCTCCCAAATTTCATCACGCCCTTCATGGGCGACACACGGAGGAAAAATCTATCACCAACTGAAAACCTCAAGGGCGGCCACCTAGGATCAACATAACTCTGGTACCTACTCTGAGCTGTCTAAAACCTATCATGAATCACCGTAACCTAGTCCAAAGCCTCTTGAATCAAGTCTGTGCTACGCAGTCTAGGATCTGTGGACTCAAACCAACCAATCGGAGAGCGACAATGCCTACCATATAAAGCCCTGCACGGGTCCATCTAAATACTGGAATGGTAGTTGTTGTTGTACGCAAACTCTGCCAAAGGCAAGAACTGGTCCCACTAACCTCCAAAATCCAAAACATATGCCCGCAACATATTCTCAAGAACCTAAATGGTACGCTCTGACTGACCATCATTCTGAGGTGGAAACCTATGCTAAGGTCAATGAAAGTGCCAAACTCCTTCTGAAAGGTCCTCCAAAAGATAAAAATGAACTGAGCACCCCGATCTTATATAGTAGAGACAGGCACACCATGAAGATGAACCACCTCTCGAATGTAAATATGGGCTAACCTCTCGATGTTGAATGATGACTGAATAGGGAGGAAGTGTGCTGACTTGGTCAATCGATTGATAATGACCCAAATGTTGTCAACACCTCTAGAAGTTCGAGGCAAACCTACCACAAAGTCTATAGTGATCCAATCCCACTTCCACTCCGAAATGGGTAATCTCTGAGACTCACCACCAGGTCTTTAATGCTCGGCCTTCACCTGCTGGCAACTCAGGCAATAGGACACATAGTCTGTAATGTCTCTCATCATGCCGCTCCACCAATAATGCAATCTCAAATCATGATACATCTTTGTGGTGCCCACACATATAGAATATTTGGAATCATGGGCCTCACAAAGTATTAGATGGATTAAACCCCCAACTCTCGGAACATAAATATGGCCCCTAAACCTTAAAACCTCATCTGAATCTAAGGTAGCTTAATCGGCATCACCCTCTAACACCCTATCTCGAAGTGCCTCCAAGGCCTTATCCTCAAACCGACAACCACGTATTCGATCATGCAAGAAAGATTGAACTCTCACATAGGCTAAGACACTCTTGGAATCTAAAATATCAAATCCAATCATCTGATTTGCTAAGGACAAAATGTTAAAAGATAAGGATCTCTCCACATTAGACAAGAAAGCTAGAATACCTATACTCACCACCTTTTGGCTCAAGGCATCCGCTACCACATATGCCTTGCTCGGATGAAAGAAAATAGAGAGGTCATAGTCCTTCAGAAGCTTAATCGAATGATGTAGCCTTGTATTAAGGTCCCTCTGGCTCATAATGTACTAGAGACTCCTATGATTATTGTAGATCTCGCAACAAACTCCTTATAGGTAGGGCTTCCAAATCTTAAGCACAAAAACTACTGCCTCCTACTCCAAGTCATGAGTGGGGTAGTTGCACTTATGCATCTTAAGACACATAAGCAATAACCCGGCCCTGCTGCAGCAATACAAAAACCAAACCAATGTCGGATGCATCAAAGTAGACCGTGAAGCCCTCGCCCTTAATTGGGAGAGTCAATATGGGAGCAGTAGTCAGCAACTCCTTGACCTTCTGAAAGCTCAACTCACATTCCTCAGATCACTCAAAAGGAACATCAAAGTGATTCAACCGGGTCAGAGGTGCTGCAATAGTGGAGAAGGCCTCCACAAACCGTCTATAGTAGTCTGCTAATCCGACAAAACTCTGAATCTAGGCAATCGAAGTGGGCCTATACAAATCACGAATAGCCTCAATCTTCGCCGGATCTACCATGATGCCATCCTTGGACACGACGTGCACCAAGAATGCTATAGACTCAAGCCAAAACTCGCACATTGAGAACATGGCATAAAGCTGCTGATCTCTGAGCACAATCCTCAAATATTGCTCATGATCACTCCTGCTTTGTGAGTATACTATAATATCTTCGATAAACACTACGATGAACAAATCAATATACATTCTGAATACCAATGTCATCAAGTTCATAAAGAAGGTAGGGGCATTAGTAAACCCAAAATACATCACCAGAAACTCGTAGTTTCCATATCGAGTCCTAAAAATGTGGTCCTAGGGATGTCTACTGCCTTAATCTTTAACGGGTAGTAACCGGACCTCAGATCAATCTTTAATAATACTATGACACCCTAAAGCTGGTCAAATAGATTGTCAATCCTAGGCATGGGGTAACGGTTCTTCATTGTTACCTTATTCAGCTGCCTATAATTAATACATGTGTGCATCGTACCATCCTTCTTCTTCACAAAGAGAACAAGAGCGCCCAAGGCAATACTCTAAGCCTAGAAGGTACACTCTTGCGCAAGTTTAAATAAAACTTGAAAGGACCCCACAAGTCCAACAGGTACATAGAATAGCTAAGTTTACTAAGTGAAAAGTAACACAAATACGAAACCAAGAAATGAAAGCCATGCTCCCAGCCCAAGTAACCACAAACTAGTAATCTACTCAACTCTCAGCTCAGCTAGCAAGAGTTATAATCAATCTAGGCCACCCAGTCCACTCCCAACCGAGCTAGCAAGAGTGACCCGGGGGAAAGTTAACTCCAAAGAGGATCTCATATATCAAGGCCCCCCAGCCAGCCAGTCCACTTCCAGGGGCGTAAGCCGCCCAGCTAGAAAGAGTGACCCAAGGCGTATCAACTCCAAAAAGGATATCATATATCAAGGCTACCCAGCAAGCCAGTCCATTCCTAGAGGCATAAGCCGTCTAGTTAGCAAGAATGACCTGGGGGCGTGTTGACTCTAAAGAGGATCTCAAGTATCAAAACCAAGCCACCGTGGAACAACGTCCACTAATAAGAATAACCGAAAGGCTCCTAGACTAGTACAATCCAATCCCAAGTCACCGCAAAAGCACAAAACCTCCGGTAAGGCATCAGAGCCACAGAGGTAGGGGAGAGGAAAGAAGATCTATAAATATGTGAGATCGCCTATAATGATGCTCATAATATCATACTCAAGTCTTCTATTCGAGTCAACAAGGATCTAATCAGTTTGAAATGACGTCAGAGAACACATAAGGTTACAAGGATCCAAGTCTAAGCAAATACTAGTCTAATCCTAGGCTAAGGCCAAACATGCTCAATATATAACAAATAACAATAATAAACAATTCACAATAGTATGGAACACATACAACCCCAACTAGCAAGGTACTATACCCGAAAATACGACTGATCAAGCCTACAACATGGAATCTAGGAAGAGACATAGGAATAACTAGGTACCCACCCTAAATTCATTCTAATCAGTATGAATTTATGCATTCAGCTCAATCTAAATAAAAAGGAAGTTGTAGCCTACTTGTAGGCCGACCGTGCGTGCTCCAAATCACAAGACCGGAACTTTTTCTTTCTGAACGGCCTTAGAATTCTACCATAATGTCAAAAATAGGATTTCAACGTCAATACGGTCTTTTAGACACCAAAACACATAAAATGGAAATGGACCAATTTTGAAGTCAAACGAGAATTGTGGCCCACACCAAAATTTCTGGAATTTACTCCGTCAAAAGGTCCTAACTAGTACCCCAAACTTGTATTCCAAAAAGTAACACAATTCGGTGCTCAGAAAAACCAGAACTAACAACATGCAAGAAAGACCACAATTAACTCATAAAAGAACCGAAATAGCAAAAACATCCCAAATTCACCATAGATAAGAGTTGCCCAACAACTTCCAAACACTCCACAATGTAGCCTCAATAATTCCAGATGTGTGGGACTTCTAATAACCCAAATCTGACCTAAAATAAGCTAAATATCGCCAATTGAACTTTGAACCTCCAAGTTAATTGCCTCTAGTCTTTAAATAAAAGACCAAACAAATCTCTTCTTCGCGAATGTGAAGGGGCCCCCGCGAATGTGCTGAGGACCCCACGAACGTGGCCAAGAGGGAATCAGAACCCGTGAATGCAGCAGGAAATCCCAAGAATGTGGGCCCCGTAAACATAGCGCAGCCCTCGCGATCACGGCCACTAGGCTACCTGGCCTCGACGAACCGTGAATGCAAATACCATTTTTACATGCACCAGCAGATGTATATCAACTGATTTTTAGCAAGTTATAAATCTCTGACGTGGTGTTCCAAATTTGTTCAGAACCCCGTGCACGCAAACGAGATATGCAACCCCACCAAATTCGATATTCTGGACTCGATGGAGCAGTCAATATTCACATACGAGGTCATCTTGGCAAGAAGTGGATCCCTCTCCGAAACTCAATTTTAATCCAAAATTCACAAGAGGACTCGAAATTAGCCTAGAAACCTCAAGATCCAAACAAAGGGTCATTCTAGACCAAACTCAACATTCCAGAGTCAACCACGCTGACTAAATTCTCATCCGAGCTCATTTACTCAGAATGTTGACTAAAGTCAAACTTAAGCCTTAACTTGAAAGTTAAAACGCCTAATCGCATAGACTCACACTGAAAGCCTCGGAGTCAAGTCGACCATGTTACTAGCCTAAAATGATTCTTTCGAAGCTGATGGAATCGTCAAAATTGGATTCTGAGGTCATCTACTTGAACTTTAGATCAAAAATGACCATTCAAGGTTCAAAAGTTGCAAAGCAGAAAAACTCGCATAAAAACAAAATGAATGACCAGGTAACCAAACTATCAGTCCAAGCAAGTCTTGGGGTCACTATAGAAATGCTCGAAATGACGAACTGAAGGCATAAACATAGAAATGACCTAGACGGTCATTACACTAATAGTATTGTTTGACAATTTTTCCCTAAATATATTAACAATGGAGTTTTGATGTTTAGTTATAGGGGTTCTTTATATTGTAATGATAAAATTGGAATCAAGAACATTTTATTTGAAAAAAAAATATTTTAGTGTAGATTGTACCAATTAGTGATACTTTGTTTGTGCCCTAACTCCTAAGCTTTAGAAAATATATATATCTTTGAATATATTTTGTATCTCCTAGATAATTTTATTTTTTTTAAAACCGTCATATAAATGTGGATCAAACAAAAAATTAGTGAACACACACAATTCTTCGAACATCATAAGTAAAAAATAATCAAAAAGGAAAAAAGAGGGATTTATGAAAAAGATAGATCATAATGAAGTGGAGTATCCCTTAGATTGACTTGCTTTGTCCAATAATTTCGATAAGTCTTTGTAAGTTTATTTGCCACCAACTTTATGAATGCACTATCATCATCTTCTTCTTTAGTAAAATTTGTCTGATATAGAATCTTAAAACGCCATTTTAAAATTTTGTACTTGACCTGACATGCTTCAGACAAAAATTGAATAATATATCAACGTTGATCGGAAATAAAATTTGAGAATTCGGCAGCCACCATTTTCCAATTTTCTAATCCATCGCGTCACACCAAACATGCCAACACCGTATCTTCTTAAACTTTCTCCATTTTTAAAGAAAAGTTTTCAGTGATTTTTAGAGGAACTAAATCACTTGGTGCTTTATGATACAATTTTTTCCTTCTTAAAATCGACATATCTTGCATTAATGAGTAGTTGTAAGATTTGGTTAAAATTTTATTTTGGTCAAATATTAATTGAATGAATCAAGACTAACTAATGCGAATGTGGTAATACGATATAAGTGTTTTCTTGCTCTTTGTCATCTTCTCATAAAAACCATGGTCTATAAGTTGTATTCACTTTTCTTAAAATAACAATTTTCTTTTACGATAATAGTTTTTTGTTATGAAATTGTTCATTTTTTCCAAGTTGAATTGCGAAATTTTACTCACTCTTTTTTTAAAAAAAACTTTCCAAATTTTATTTTTATAAAAATATAAATGAAGGAACAGCTTAACAAAACACTGTTGATGTCGGCCAACCGCTCTATGTTTGGAGCAACCTCTATTGATTTTTCCTAACTCACCACACTCATAGAAGTTCTAGGAATCACCATATACTGACAAGAATCCGAATATATTGAATGGTCACCATGACCTAAAAACCTCTAACAACAACCCTAAGAAGTCTAACCCGAGTTGTAGGAGCCTTATCCAAAATAACCTCCCTCGGACGCTTGAATGGCTGCATGAACATGTATACTGCACCCAAGATGAAAACCCCTCCTTAAAGATCCTCGACGTCCAGATGAGGTACCACTAAAATAACAAAAAGTGCAAGACCTCTTGTCCGTCAAATCCCTAAACTCCTTGCGGTGCATAAGCTCAAACTCCATAGCTACCTTGATCACTCTTTCAAAAGAAGCCCCAGACGAGGCTGTCTTATAAGCTGCTTCACAAATATGATAAGTCAAACTTCTCATGAATCAACAAATTCTTGGTCTCAACTTGCAAAATAACCAAAGCATGGTGAGATAAGGCATGAAATCTTGTCCCAAAATTGATCTGAAATACCATCCTAAGTTAAGCGCTCAAACTGACTCTACCTGTCCTCTTGCAAGCTACAAGGAATGAACCTGTTGGTCTAGTATCGATATCAGACTGCCACCACTGCTTAGATTGGTGACACATCTAAAAAGCAGTGTAATCCACATCGTGCAACTCCATCAACCCCACATTTTGCAACATCTCATGACAACTCATAAGAAACTCATGATCATCCTCTCCTTGTACGCCTTGAAATGGAGGTGGATCTATCTCCTAGAACCGCTCAAATCTCTTATGATCCTCATTAGACATAACATATCAGGACAGAACTCATACACCAATACCTGACAAAGGCATACCATCAAGTCTAGAAGTTATTGTTGCAGCTGGTTGGCTTGCTGGATCTTGAAAACCTTAGATTGGATGTTGATCATGAATCTGTCCTCCTTTCATGGTCTAAGAATAGTACAAAATATGTGGTAACCTAACATTCTGAGTGATACCCTTAAGCAAGTCAAATACTCGGACTGGAGTGTCTTGAAGAACTAGAGTGGCTACAAACCCGAACGGTGTCTGAGTTGGCACCACCTCCTTTAATGGATCTGATCACCTCTTACTCATACTCTACCTCATGGAACTCTGCTCTAGTTGGGACTCAAGAGGCTTCTTGTGCTCTCACCCTAGTAAGTCATGAAACCTGAACTCGGCTCCTACCTCAACCTTAGCGTTGCTCAAGTGCCATGATACGAGCAATAGGCACAATTGTTGGAATGGGCTCCTGAACTCTAGCCATGGTAGCACATGTCCTCGACATCTGTGAAAGAGTGAAACAAGGAAACTTAGTAACCAATGGAATTAAGTACGCACTATAAGAAATAAAGAATGGAACTCTTCTAAAGTCCTATATCCTCTTTAAGATAGATTTAAAAACATCACCACACCGATTTGCATGACTCTACTAGACACGACTTGTACTAGAAAGGCTGATGAACTTAGTGCTCTGATACCAACTTTTCATTACCCAAAATCAGGAAAGTGATGACACCTAGCTCAACCAAACAAAAAGATTAGCCAACCCAAATAACTCAATCGAAACACGAAACATAAATATATGAAAGGTAACAATTTAAGTCAATAAGTAACTCTTTTTATAAATTCTTTAAAGAAATGTGGAAAATCCATACAAAACCATCCAAAACTTGGAGAAACTAGTACACGCCTCAATAAGTCTCAAAATCATCCAAAAGAGGGAAAGCAATATAAATTAAGAGGATAGAAGAGATCAAGGAAGTATGAACATCAACACAGTAGCTATATCAGAATCTTGAGAGAAATTATCTTAACACCACTATAGATCACAGGTCAGGCTTACTTGGCTCCAAACATGCATAAAAAGGTATATAAAGAAATATGTGTGAGTATGAATGTAGGTGTACTCAACAACATTATTGATTGAACCTTATCCAAAGCAATGGCAAGGATAGACCATAAACTACCCTAACCTACTAAAACTCAAATATCAAAACATCTCTATAAAACTCGGACTAGCAACTTCAATTGCTCTTCATGATCGCTGCCCAGTCTTCACAATTGCAACCTACCAACCCAAATCATTATCATGAATGTGACAAGCCCTTCGCGAACACAAAGGCCAAAACCCAATTAGACCTGACCCAGACCTTTAATCCTTCACGACTATGACCCCACCTCTGCAATTGTGATGACCCACCCAATTCCTTCTTCGAAAACTCAATAAAAGTCACATGAATGCGAAGAAGGAAATCACTGGCACCATATTTTGAAAGAAAAAAAAAACCTTCAACACTCAATTTTTTGGATGGACATTGTGAATTCATTCAGAATCCCTTGAAGACAAACCAAATATGCTACTAGACTGAAAATGACATTCTGGACCAAATAGAATCATCAAAACACCAAAATGAGGTCGTCTTGACCAAATATTGACCAAGGTAAACTCTTAACTTTAAAATTTTCAACTTTCCAACCAAAGACCCGAAATTCACCCAAATGCCTCAGGACCCGAATCAATGGTCATATCTACTCAAAAGTTACCTTTCAAACCTAACGAAATAGTTAGAATTCCTTTTTGAGCTCATCTTCCCGAATGTTGACTTTGGTCAACCATTTCAACTTTCCAACCTTCCTAAATGAAAAACTCAACCAAATTCTATCCAAAAACCTCGGAAACTATGCCACACATCCCCAAAGACCAAAAATACTTTACTGAAGCTACGAAAAGGCATAAAATAGTGAAAATATACAGAAATCACAAACTAACCATGAAGGTCGTTACTAAATGTTATGGACCTAACTTAGTTGTTTGAAGTAGATGGGTATGAACTTCCCTATAAAATTTTCAAGTATTATTTCTACTTGGTGTCTGAATATATAAGAAATATAACACTTATTGTTTATTTTGGATTAATTGGTTTAAGTTGAATTTACTATCCTGAAGTTTTAAACTTTGGTTATAGGTTCCTTCTTCAAGCGTAAGAGAAATATGAAAGAGGTGATTGGAGAAATACTTTTAGTTGTTATGTGCTTATGGGTCCCAATCTAGGTCATTCTTAAAATAGCAGAGCAACCGTAAGCTTGAATTATAGTGCCACTATGAATAAGGTAGTTTGCTCAACATGGCTAGCATATTTAGTAGTTAGAAATATCTTCAGAGCTAATTCTAATGAAAATATTATATTGGATGTGGACATACTAGTAGAATTTTTTTGTCTACGGAAAATGACAACCATTTAATTATATTGGAAAACTTTCCTCTCATGCTCTAGCCTTTCTTGTAAATTTGGAAAGAAGCAAGGACCGACTGAGGAGGGCATGTATTTGAGAATCATTTGTGATTCTGCACCTGAATCTATACAAGTTACAATGTTTAGAAGTCCGGCTTCTTGTAACAAACACTAAAATGAATATTGCGATTTTCTCAATTCAACAATAAACACACTGAGAGAATGAAACAAATAGGCTTTCATTCATATAGAAAGGAATTTGTGAAAAGGACAAAGATAGAATTTGGGATGAAAAGTATAGACTTTGCCTAAGCATAATCATAATAGTATAACCTCTCATCCTTTTTAACTAGTTTCTAATTAAGCATGGATCCGAAATCAACCTTTATGAAGACCTTTTGGTCCTCTTACTTCTTCTTGGCCCAATAATTGATTCTATGACATCTATATTCATATTAAGCTTGGGCTGATTCATAACATTGCTCATTCTTCAAGTGATAGTCATTACAAAAGTTATTATATTGAACACAAACATATTAGTCACATTTTTTTCCTATGAAAAATCACCCATGCAAATGTTTAAAATGTAGATCCGAAAAGAAACAAGCATCCACTAGACATGCTACAACTCCTCCTAGATTGAGACAAATTATTTGAGAATGCCTTGACCGTCTACTCCTAGAATAGTAATAAATTGATGAAGATTACAATGTCACTTCAAGAGATCAGACATCATTATAAAGAATAAGTCAAAGATGTAAATGTTATTGAGTTTGGAAATGTTGCTTTACCTCAATAAGGGAAGTGATTGTATATCATTATAATGAATTAGCCAAAAGTAAATGTTATTGAGTTTGAAAACGACACATTCCCTTAATATGAGATATATGTTTTGAGGCAAAGAAACATTTCCAGACTCAATAGTGTTTACATCTTTGACCATTTTTATAATGATGTATAATCACCTAGCATATCGAGGTAATTAATGGAACATTCTCGGACTTAATATTCTGTTGCAATTATATATGTACTAGTCTCTACATACATGTGTTGCATGTGTGAACGCGTGTGTGTCCCATTTCAATTAGTACATACTTAAAAATGATATAGATAATATTAAAACATATAAGTCATGATTAATTAGAATTTTAAAAGAAAAGTACAATATTTTATAACTATACGCAATCAATTGAATTGGTATAACCTTCTTCTTATATATTTCTTCTAATACAACAAATATTCAAAGGGACACGTTCATTATATTATGATTGGCTCAAAACATAGTTATTGAATGTGAACATAAGCAACGTCGGCTATCTTTGTAAATATTTCACGTCTTAAAGTTTGTGTATAGTCTTTAAGAAAGTTTTCTCCTTTCTATAGTCGCATGCATAACAAGAAGTTGTCGAATGAAAGTAGTATTTCGTAAAAGTTGAATTAATATTTGATCAACATATGGCTTCTTTAATATATATGGCTGGTATATTATTATCAATTTCATTGTGTAACCCCATTAAAAAAAGTTGTAACTATTTTTATCATAAAAATAGTTAGTAGTTACTGACATTTATGTAAAATAATAAAATAAAAAGAAGAGTTTTAAACATCAAATTGATCATATACCTGATAATGAGAAGTGAAGATTGCACAGTTGCAAATAATATCTAAAATAAAGATAAACAAAAAGTGACAATTAGTTACTCAAGAAAATATTTCTCGTATATCATGGCGAAACAAACTTTTGAAAGAAAACTACAGTGAGTATTATTTACTCCCTCAAGTGTCACGATCCAAAGTACAACCTAGACGTGACATGGCGAATAGAATCCTGAGATACTCTAAACAAGCCGCTTGACATAAGCATGACATAATGAAATACAATTTAAGAGATATAATCGATATAAGTCTCAAATCATAAGATGACCTAAAAGATACCAACAAAGTATATTAGATATATGCGGAATACTACTAAGTCTGACACAAGCCTTTCTAATACCATAAGAGTGGTTGGGACGTAACACATACACCACATACAAGTTTCAAACAAAAGACATAAAACTGAAAGAACTAAAACACAAGTGGTCTTGTCCTCGGAGCATGAGGACTCACAAATCCAAAAACTGATAGGGCCATCCAAGCTAGCCACAAGCAGAAGGAGAAATGTCAGACCCTATATTATAAACCAATATAGGCACAAGTATGCATTAGTACATGAAATGTACTAAATATGGGAAAATGCATGAAAACATAAACATGATCATACGGGGACTTTTAAACATGATATGCATGACCAAGTTAAATCATAGTAAAAGACTTTAGAGAATCATAAGTCATAAACAAGGTCAATGCATACTTAAAACATAATGAAAGCTTTCATAAAGCCTTTTGACGGTAACATAGTTCATTTTGTGGGATATTTACCATTAATCGACAATAAGACCATGTAGCTATATCATGAAATCCGATGTAACCCTCAAATCGAAGAGGGGATTCTACATGCCAAGGTAGACTCTATAACATTCATTCATAATTGCGATTTGTGGATCCACTAGCTAGGTCATTTAAGACAATCCTAGGGGGCACGTAGTTTGGGAAAGGAGATTGCTTCTAGAGACCCAGCCTCTACTAATGGGAGAACCTCCATCTCAAAGTCCTCTCGGTGCTAAGTAAATTCCAACGGAAAATACATAATCATATTCATAAAAAAATACTTGGAAAGACACAATTAAGACTACCAATCCAATCATAAGTCGTCATAGAGTATCTCATTTAAATCATGATTCATACATATGTGAGAAAATCTTTCACAACTATGATTTCATAATATGTGAGAAAATCTTTCACAATTCATTGACACTTATCTCAAAAGTATCCATAATTCATAAAACATCATTTTCGTAATGCATGCATAACTTTCATAAATCGTAATTCATAAGTTCATAAGCTTTCTTCATAAATTCATCATCATAATCAAGTAAAAGGCATACGTCTATATGAAATCAATTAAAAATCACGTAATTGAATCAAATTATGCATAATAAGATTGAAATCAAACAATTGAATCATCATAACTAGGACCCATGGAGATTTGCATGAAACTCTAATGGAATTGGGTGAAATCAATTTAGGAGATTGAGATTCTTTTGAGACCCAATGGATGAATGAAATCCATTGATGAATTCCCACATACCTTGATATCAAATCCTAGTAAAGAAAGAGAATAAGAAGACCTTGAAGCTTGAAACCCTAGCTTTTCTTCCTTGAACTTGAGAGAGAATTTGAAAGGATGAAATTGGATGAGAATTGGGAATTTGAGAGAATGAGAGGGTTTGGGTAGTTTTAGAAATTGAAAGGTAGTTATAGGACTAAGAAATAGGGTCAAAACGACATAGTATAGGTATTAATTGCATAGGAAAAGACCCAAATACCCTTAAGAAATAATTGTTAGATAGAACCTATGGTCCATAGGACTTTCTACAGCCCGTACTAGTCAACCGTAGAACCAACTTCAGAAACCAAAAAATTCATTCAATTTCCACGAGATCTTTCTATGATTCGTAGCCTGGTCTATGGTCTATAGACCTCACCCGTAGACCTTAAATTGCAAAAATCACCCAAGTACAGTTATCATTCCATGAGACGCTTCTACGACTCGTAACCTAGACCATGACTCGTAGTCCCTAGCCGTAAACCATTTGTCTTCCAAAATTTCTAAATGTGGAACTATCCTACGCATACCACCTAAGGAACGTAGTCCATTCGACGACTCATCCTATCAAATTGTAACTCATCATCAAAGACTTGTCATTTTTCCAAAAATTCTACCCATGGCATATGAGAGGCATCCTATGCCCCGTAGAACTAACTACGACCTGTAGGTCGATTCGCAGAATCAGATTTCTGTAAGTTCTTCTAATCTTCTCAACCGAAACTCAATTTTCAATTTCCGAGGTGTTACAATGTCTCCCCCTTAGGAACATTCATCCTTGAATGGGACTCAAGCTAGCATAAATAGAGAAGGAGAGGAACTAACAACCCAACATGGCTGGAAATATCATCATAATGCTCATAAACAAGGGGAAATCACCCCAAGTTAAAGCATAAGTCAAAAATCAAGTTTTTCATGAACATGGAAGCATAAAACTTCTAGCTTCGTTGGATCCACTAGCTTAGGTCATTGATGACAATCTTATGGGGGCACATAGTTAGGGACAAGGAGATTGCTTCTGAAGAGTCGGCCTCTACTAATGGAAGAGCCTCCATCCCAAAGTCCTCTAGCTGCTAAGTAAAATCCCAACAAAATTAGTCTTATTCATATTCATATCATCATATGCTTGGAAAGACACAATTAAACTACTAATCCAATCATAAAGTCATTATAGAGTAGCTCCTTTAAATTATTATTCATACATATGTGAGAAAACCTTTCACAACCATGATTTCAATATATGTGAGAAAACCTTTCACAATTCATTGACACTTATCTCAAAAGCATCCTTAGTTCATAAAACATCATTTTAATAAAGCATTCATAGCTTTCATAAATCATAATCCATAAGTCATAAGCTTCCTTCATAAATTCATCATCATAATCAAACAACAAGCATGGGTCCATATGAAATCAATTGAAAAACATGTAATTGGATCAAATCATGCATAATAAGATTGAAATCAAACAATTGAATCATAATAAATTGGACCCATAGAGATTTGCATGAAACCCTAGATAATTGGGTGAAATTGAATTAGGAGATTGAGATTCTTTTGGAACCCAATGGATGAATGGAATCCATTGGTGAATTCCCACATACCTTGATAATTAAAGCCCTAAAAGAAATGGAGATAGAAGAACTTGAAGCTTGAAACCCTAGCTTTTATTCCTTGGGCTTAAGAGATAATTGGAGGGGATAGGGATGAACTTGAATAGGATTTGAAAATTTGAGAGAATGAGAGGGTTTGGGTAGATTGAGGAATTGAAAATCAGTTATAGGGGTAGTTATAGGTCCAAAATGACATAGTATAGGGGTTAATTGGGTAGGAAAATACCAAAACACACTTCATTAAAAACTATCCGAATTGACCTACGGTCTGTAGGACTTTCTACGACCCGTACTGGTCAACCGTATTATCACTTACTAGGGCCTAAAATCCATCCAACTTCCAAGAGACCTTCCTACTGTCCATATAATCTTCTATGGCTCATAGTGCTAACTCGTAGAATCTAAGTCTAGAACCCTTTTGCGGAACCCATCTACGACCCGTAGAACTAACTACAACCCATCCTGTCCACTCATAGGTCAACTTATTGGGACTGGAAAATTCCAAAACTCAACTCAAGTCCTACGATTTCCCTTCTACGGTCCGTAGAACTTTCTATGGTCTGTAGATAGGACTCGTACTACTGGTTCAGTGCCAAAATTGGAC
Organism: Solanum appendiculatum; assembly: GCA_018342035.1. Taxonomy (NCBI): domain Eukaryota; kingdom Viridiplantae; phylum Streptophyta; class Magnoliopsida; order Solanales; family Solanaceae; genus Solanum; species Solanum appendiculatum. The sequence continues at coordinate 1,058,366 of JAGDQO010000472.1, forward strand.
TTTTCCTTTTCAATCTAACTTTCCAATTTATGAGGTGTTACATAACCCCTCAGGCTTTTCCCTATCTCGAGTGTGTCATGCCATATTGATCTTGGCCATTTGGTTAAGAGAGGTGAACGCGTGAAGGTATGTGAGATTCATGAATGAACCTCCATCCAAGTTATTCACCACCACTTGATTCGCCTCATCCAATGAGCGGTAAAAATTTAGAGTAGAACTTGGTCTGACAACCCATCGTTTAAACATTCATCCACCTTCTTCTTGAACCTAAGTCACACCTTATGTATAGCTTCTCCCGACAATTTTTTGAAGTTAGTTATCTCATCCATTAATTTCAAAATCCGTGAGGGTGGGAAAAATCTCTCATGGAAAGCCTTCTCAACTCATCCCAAGTCGTAATTGACTGTTAGGGAATATCCACATGTCATGTTGTGTCTTCTCCAGTTAGTGAGAAAGGAAACAACCTTAGCCGAATAGACTCTTGGCTAATGTTCCACATCTTGAAAGGGAGACAAACATCCATAAAATTCCTCAAATGTCGATTTGCATCCTCCACAGTTTGGCCTCCGAATAAACCCTTCATCTGAAGTAGATAGAGCATTGGACCAGTAATTTGAAACATGGCATTCTTACCACCGTGTTAGGAGAATTTCTCTAGCCACACCCAATTCCATGGGTGCCTGATAGGCGACAAATTCATTTGCAAAACCCGTGTCACCAACGCTTTCATCGTCACCTCTTGGTCCATCTTGCCCTGTTTGGGAAAGCAACAGCACAAAACACCTAGTAATAAGAACAAGAAATGCATGCAATTTTGAATTTAGAAATCAATAAAAGATGATCATTAACCAATCCCCGGCAATGGTGCCATTTTTGATAAACGCTCAACTATGCAAGAATTGGAATATGGGATCACCTTCAATTGATTTCACAACTCGAAACAAACTAGCAAATTGAATTCTCAACACAGATGTATATATAAAATGGGAGGTTTAGTAACACTAAAATTTTAGAATCGATTAATCAATATCCAATCGGGGTTTACACCCCCCCCCCCATTAAGCACACACACCACTATATAAGGATTTAGTTACTAATAAAAGAAGAAATAGAAACAAGACACATGTAGGAAATCTCCATTTCAAGCTAATTTGATTAATAAAATTCGAAATCCAAGCTTAGAGTGATAAAAATCAGAGGTTTTTTCCTCCTACAAGCTAAGGAGTTCTTCACTATACCTTGTGAATATCTTTTCACAAAAAGAGGTCTCTCCTCACGATCTATCTCTAATTGAGAAGAAAATAAAGGTACATAATTACACAAATCCCCATTATATCCTTGGAACCTTCCAAAGGAAGCACTAATTTCTATAATTATGTTTTTACCCTTCAACTTCCATCTTTGGACTTGCGCTAGACTGGCGGATTGCCAATCTAGAATTGCTCCAGTCTATTCGTGGCTTCGACCTTCATTTCTCAAAGGAACAGCGTAGGGATTGGCGAATCACTGATCAAGCATTATACCACGCCAATTGTAGTGCTGGTACTGAGGCAGTTTTTCTCCATTCAAGCTGGCGTTTAGCGGTGAGACGCCTTTTGGTTCTTGAGGGACATCAGTCTCTTCGCCGGTGTGCTTCAGTGATTTTAAGCTTCAAATCCATCAAACTTTCTTTTTCTAAGGAATGTCTGCATATAAGAGAACTAGGATCAAAAATTCCCTCAATTAGCATTAAAATATGGCCATAATTTATGAATTTGAGTCGAATGAATCGGTAAAATACTAACTCATCACTGTGTCAAAACCTTCATCAGTAAAGAACTCCGAGAGGAAGTGCGATGTCCAGATCTTGCATTTTGCAACAACATTACATACATGTTTCTTAAAGACATGGTTCATACGGGATACAAGAAAGAAAAATAGATCTCGAAAGCAGCATAACCAGTTCTCATTCTTATCCTGCAAACGAGACAGGAAACAAATCAGGTGATGAAAAGCAAAAAAAAAAACATAGATGTCAAAACAAGAAAAAGAATCACCAACCAAAAGTTCTATTTCAGCGGCTATTTGACTAAATGACCCAAGCAGCCTCCAAAACAAGCAAGTCAGAATTTCACCATTGAGTTCTTTCGGGTTGGTAGCAACCATATGTTCATTGAGTCTATTAATGTCTCCCTCCCATAATCCTGGGTTGAACTTTAATTGTTTAAGGTAGATATTAGCAAAAATTGTTGCCAAAAAACAACAATAACCTATTGCTGTCAATGGCAGAAAACTACATATCAACCACCTCTTCTGAAATATTCCCTGCAGACTTGAGACACTCCCACTCCATTCGGAGGATCGGACACCAAATGCCAAAGAAGGTTGAAAATTGACCATCTTCTAACAAAGGGGATGAGCCAAAAGTAAGCATAACATTTTCCAAAATAACGTTGCAGTAATCTATCATTAGAGTTGTAAGAGTAAAGAGCAAAAGTATCTTTTCAACTTACTCTACATTTTGTCCAATATTAGTTAGCTTCTACTCTTTTTGAGTGTTAAATTTGAATGAGTAGCTGAGTCAGAAATTCTAGTAAGGGGATAAAAAAGATGCAAGAATACAACACTAGGAATATGAACTTGTGACTTAAAGCAATTATTGAACACCCTTTGCCACTACATGATTATATATGATTATATTAAGGGGATTTGACAATGTATGTAATACAAGCAAAATTTTGTTTTTACTGTACTTGCACAGTATTACTTCCCAACAAGGGGGACTCAATTGAACCCCCTAATTAACTTTAGCTCCATCCTATATTGGAATAATCAAAATTTTGTTAAAGAATTGGCTTTAAAAAAGCAGCCAATTGCAACATGAATCCTCGGGTACCGTTCCTTGGTTCAAAATGTTAAACACAAGAACGGAGATTCCCCTTAAACACAGAATGAAGATTTGAAATCTTATAATGAAAAGGATAGTACTAAAAACAAGATTTAAAAGAAAAAAAAACCGTTGAGAACAAAAGTTGGCTTCTTTTCTTAGGTTTTTGGTTATTCAAAATTGTTGACATCAGTGATGCTATGCATGAGGCAAATATGAAAGTGAGGCTTGATACACAGACTATCTCCAAGAGAGATAATTTCAAGTTTCTTGAGTCTGTAATTCGGGGATGTGGGACATCAACGATGATGTCACAAATCGCATTGGTGCGGCATGGATGAAGTGGAGGCCTGCCTCCAAAGTCTTGTGTAATAAAAAGGTACCACCTAAACTTAAAGGTAAATTCTACAGAGTGAATATGTAGACACCCAGTAAGGAGGTGTGGCATGTTGGATATAGGAGGGAACACGGAGGGGTAGAGGCAGGCTGAAAATTGAACAACTCTTTTTTGACAAAACATATAAATCAAACAATTTCAATGAGTCCTTTTGGGATCAGCTTAAATGCTTAGACATTCGCTAACAGAGATAAAAAGGCACTGCAAATTTGGTGTTAATTTTACACTTGTTTAAAGCATCAAGGCCTGACCTAGAACACTGGGGTAGAAAGATTGCAACAACACCAACAAAAACAAAGTTTTTGACAGTTCCAAGGTTTTGCAGCATTCTACCAGCCAAGGCAAATGTTCCTCGGGACGTATTGGCAATGCTTTTGCTAGCACATTAATGTTCTCCGCGTTGATTGAGGATATTATCCCAGAATCTAATTTCTAAATCTTCTATACTACCTTAAAAGCATGAACTCCCAAACTTGAATGTTAAATTACTATAATACCCCTAACTAAAAACACTCAATTTAGTTTATTTATTTTATTATATTATATTAAAAGTAGACACATTTTCCGATGAGTTGTGACATTTCCGATGAGTTGTGACATTTCCGATGAGTAGTGACTTTTCCAATGAGTTGTGACTTATTCGAAGAGTTGTGACTTCTCCGATGAGTTGTGACTTTTTCAAAGTGTTGTGACTTTTCCTAAGGGTTGTGACTTTTTCGATGAGTTGTGACTTTTTCGAAGGGTTGTGACTTTTTTAACGTGTTGTGACTTTTCCAAAGAGTGGTAACTTTTCCAAAGCGTTGTGAATTTTTCGATAAGGCACAATTAGTACCTATTCATACTACCATTTGTTAGCTATAAATAGAGGAGTTTCCTCTCAATTTTACACTATAATTTTTTAAGTTTTCTACTCTTCTTCTCTTAAAAAATATCACGTGTGCTTTGCAACAGTTGAATAAGTTCGAAATTCAACAAAATTTAAGGTATCACAAAAGGAAGAGATCCCTAATGTAACGTTTCTTGCCAACTACTTATACCAGAAAAAACAAACGTTACATCATATGAAGGGTTGCCTTAAAAATAAAACGGCTTCAAACAAACCCCAAACCAAGTACTAATCTGCTTTCTACACTTTTTATTTCTTCAATCATTAACTAACCCAAATGCGTACTAATTTGCTCTACTACACTTTTCCTTTTTGAAGTGTTAACTGAGTTTGAAACTTATTTTTTTAAATATGGGTGAAGTATAGAGCAAGATATGGAACAATGGAAAAAATATACATTGTTTGATCAAGAAGAGGAGATTGAAGTGGCATGAAACCATTAGGTCAAATTCTGCACTTTTAGTATGGGACAAAGTCAAACTTTGCAACTTTATGGACTATCAATCACTAATCGGTCGGCCTACTAAAGACACCGAAAATAATAACATAATCGCATTGAACTCCATTTTAAGGAATGAAAATTAAATCACATGAGTCATAACGGAATAGATAATACAAACATTTACAAATTTTAAAATCCTCAAGGGCATTGTCGAATGAATTATGGTGCAAAATCTAAACACTACTTGCGTTATATGCTTTATTGAAGAAATGAGTATTTTTATCTAAAATATTTTAGACAAGTCTCCCATAGTAATTCTATTTTTGTTTATGTTCAATCTCATCAAAACTTTTTCTCTTGAAAAGTTGAAATTATAAAGTTTGGCTTTTTGTATTTAACTTTATTTTTGTTTTGTACTCAAAATGATCACTTAATATAGTACTCTCCATAAACAAATACAATACTATGTGATAGAGAAAAAGAGTCATGAATGTAATTTAAAGATGTTGAAGCACAAAAATAACGAAGTACCTTAAGTAATTTGAGGGACTAGAGATAAACCACAAACATGTTGCAATGAAAGCGTTAGAGAAAGTTGACAAGTTTTATAAGGAATTGTGTCATTTGTATACACATGAATTAAATTTTAGTAGCTACTTCATTAATGAATATTGGTTATATGGTTTATTACTAATTATCACTTTTTTTATATGCATTTGCTTGATAACAAAGTGACGCAAAATGGTTATAGGTAGTGAGATTGTAGTAATTAGTAAGGGTGTGTTTTGGTATGGAAGAAAACATTTTCTCGAAAATATTTTCTGATCTTTTTCATATTTGTTTGATAAAAATTAAAGGAAAATATTTTTTCTAGGAAATCAAGTTCCTTAAATATAATGAAAATGACTTGCCTAATTGAAGTAAGTAAAACAAGTTCTACAACTAGCATTCCAAATTCATTGTGTCCTCTTCACACCTCCAACAAACCTTATCTTCACCAACCCCCTATAGTCCTATATATTCTCAATTTCCCACAAACCCACTCCCCCATCACCCCACTACCACCTCCAATATTCTTTTCATAGATATATAAAAAAAATTTAGAATAATAGATTTACTTGTGTGTCGAACACAAGAAAATAAGTAAGAAATACACTTATTTTCATTAAAAAATAATAATTGTCCTTCATATCAAATAATACATCCTAAGTGTCATTTATTTTTCCTCTTTAGGAGAAGTAGATCAAATTGACCTTCATTTGGTTTGGATACACAGATGTACTTCCGTTCATATTTTACTGTCATAATTATTTTGTTCAGCCCCAATCTTTGATAATACTTTCTCCATTTTAAAAAATGACCTACTTACTTTCTTAGTCTATTTCAAAAAAATAATGACCCCTTTTCTTCTTTGAAAGTCAAACTAGATCATTCTTTTTGAAATGGAATGAGTATTAGACATACATTTCACAAAATATATGTAAAAATTATTATAGTACAGCTCACAACATTATATATTTGTACAACATTCATATCACCTATTTTTATTGTCTGTTTTAGTTTTTTTTCTTTAATATAAGGAAGAGATTTTGTATTGGAAAGGCAAATACTTAAATTTTATTACAAATGTAGTAAGGTCTAAGGTCATGGACAAGGTTAAAGATGGTGAGGTCAAGGATATCCTCTTCTCAACTTATGTGGGTTTTTAGTTCGTCAAGATTTAAACTATTTAAATTTGATATATATTCTAAAGTATATTTTTAATCATATATGTATGAGAAAAATTGTAATTTATGATTTTTTTTTTTCTGTAGCTTTGGATATCTAAATTTAAGGTGAAAATATTAAGTTGATCTAATACAATTTTTCTTCAGAAATTAGTTAAATTAATTCTTAAAAAAGTTTTTTAAAAAGTTCACATAAGTTATGACAGGGGAAATATGAGTTATTTTTAGTTTAAATTCCCTCTAGATTTTTGGTATGCTGATTCGTGGTAGGTGTGAATTTATTCTGTCGATAGGAAGATACACCAGAAAAATCATTTATAAAAAAATATTAGATAAGATATATTTTATTACATTTTTGTACTCATTAAAGCAAAATAAGTAAAAGTAATATGCATCGGACAAAAAAATTATTCTTCATCTTTGAAAATTTAGATGATACTGGCCTTGAAAAATAAGTCATTATACGATAATTCATATTAATCTATCACAAAAACATGTACTTAATTCTTTTATATATAAATATTTAGTCAAAAAAAATACTTTGATTATGTTGAAATTATTATACACATCTAATACATAACTGTGCATATTTACACGAGCAACGCACGTGTCGAAAAATTAGTATAAATAAAAGATGCAAGATTAGTTCAATGATTTTGACCAAATTAAATAAGAACAAATGACGGGCCCCACCCCACACCAAAGGAGGTTTGTTTAAAAAATTTCACAACAAAATTCTTCCAGAACAATTAGGACTTAGGGCATCCGTCAACCTCCTCTGCCCCAGGGTAAAAGAAAAAAGAGAATTGTTTTAAAATGTAAATGGAATAGGCTTCTGCAAACATTTATTTCCTAACTCATTACAAGCAAGTCCCAAAGTTGATTTCTGGTAACATTATGTTACACTAACACACGCGCACACATATTTTTACATCTGAACATAAGGAAAAGAAATAAACTAAAAGACCTATTACAAAATCATATAGCAGATGGAATTTGTGATGGCTAGACTACAATTTCAGATTCTACAGAACAGTAACAGTGGCAGTTAAATCACTATATGCCGAGAAATGGAGCAAATTGGGAACTCAAATTTAAAAGACCTGTTTAAAGTTTCAAAACTAAAAATGAAGACAGGCAATCGTATCCTTTATCTGAATTCTGATGAACTGTTATACGACAATAATGAAGAGATGCACAGCAATATCATACAAACCATTGCCTTATCCAGTAGAGAAACAGTGACCAGATTCTCATAGAAAGACCACTTCATTTGCTTGGCCATTTCAAGAGCTTTCAAATTTTATCTTTGGGTCTGTATTAAACATCAGAAAAGAATAAGATAATGAGCAAGCTAATCATGCGAGCTCGGTGACTAAAAGGAAACAACTGAAAATTTTCGTTGAAACCTTCGGAATTATTATAATAAAGGGAAATATTAATGCCGCCACCATCTTCACATGTTCATCCTCATCTGGCAAACCAGCTGCAGCATACTGGAGGCAAGACAGAGCAATGTCAACTGCTAGAGAAAGGCACCATGAGATGCACCTGTAATTTGAAGAACTAATGCGAATATCCTGCAAACATATGTCCAATTTACGACAAAATTCACCAAATGCAAAAGTTAAGATACCTGATGATAATAACTTAATGCATCTTTGGAGCACATTTCTGGATGCATCAATACGAAGTGGAGCACTAATTATTTCGGGAATGCCTCTAGGCTTAAAGAAGCCTGAACAACAGTGAAATCTTCATCACAGAGCCGGCATAGTATAGCATCTTCAATGGTGCCAAATCTCTGAATGGAAGAGCAGATATTAGAAATGAAGTCTGAAGAGACTTTATCAATAGAATAATTCAATGCACCTCATAAAAATAGATTCAAGCAGAATATACGAGGACCAAATTATAGAGAAGCTAGCATACCAATTCAATTAAACCTCCAAACTACAATTATTTGGAAAGAGACAGCTGCATGCAACAATCAAATAATATTGCAAAGTCACATCCCAGTAAAAATATTAGAGCATCATTCCCGCAACCATTCCAGGTGGGGCCAAGTAACACATACAATAAAAAAGCAAGATTAAAGCTTCCAAAACACACTACAACAGCATTTTCTTCCCCATTTAGATATAAAGATAAATCTTGTAATGCACTAAACATCCCAACAGAGGAAATTAACATTCAGCAACCAAAATTTTAGGAGCATGCTTGAACATTTTTCAGTCTCAAAAAAATATCAGGAGCATGCTTGATGTTCAACAAGATACATAAACAGATGAATATCAGAAAGAAATCATGAACAATCACATCAATACAAGCTAAAATTAAACAGTGATGGTGCTGTCCTCAAAATACTATCTCATTTCACTTATGATAAAAATGGTCCAAGTTTCACTTATGGTAAAAACGGCCCAAGGATAATGTTCTCACTCACAGTCTCGTATGTCAATTACTCAGGTTGATAGTTGGATAGGAGTATATATGAAAACTGAAGGACTATACTCAGTGTCTAGGTAATTCAGAATACAGCTCAATCACCATAAATCTAAAGCTCTGCAGACACCATTAACAAAGGAGTATTGAGTTCTCGCATCAGCTATTTCGGGATGGGAAGGTCTCTTTATAGGATCAAGATCTTGGCAATCCTTACTTTTTTGAGCTAGCTTTGAAGGTTGAGTTAGGCTAAAGGGCCATATTTTTATAATAGTATCAAAGGTTCGGACTCATCTTAACTCTTGGTTTACCAGATATTGGGTCCTCATACTAATTTTTTTACACTCCAGATGTCCATTCTTGGGCGTGCGTGTGTGGTTGTCAAAGTCTCACATAGGTTATGAGTAAGGTTCTTTGGTCTCCTTATATGGTCTTTTGCAATCCTCACGTCATGAGCTAACTTTTGGGACTAAGTTACGCAGAATTTTCTAATCATAGATTAAATGCTGAGTCATATCTAGATTAAATTCTCTCCGAATGAGGTCAAAAACTGTTACACATATTTGGAATTAGGATAGATAACAGGAATTCAGGGAATTAGTTGAGCCACATCAACAATTAGTTTGTTACTACCGGGTTAGTTAAAGTTGTTAAGAGTACTGTCACATTGGTTACTGTTCCATTGAAACAGTTAGTAGATATTTTCTTTCAACTAATTCAATTGTATATCCTATATAGTTCTGAATTGTAAAGGAGATTGCATCATGAATATACAATACAAGTCATTTCTCTATTAAAATCTCCATTCTCCTTCTTCTCTTCTTCTCTATTTTTCCATTGTTCTTAACTGTTCTTCAGCTGTTACTTCTCTCAATCCTCGAATCTTAGTTGATTCCTGCAATTGAGGTAACATTGGTATCAGAGAAGCACTTTCCTTGGAAACAATGACAAAGAACACAAGATCAACTGAGGTATCTGGTAACAGTGAGGTGGAAGAATTGCGTGAATTGATGCAGAAGGTATTATCAGAAGTAGGAACTCTTGCGGGAGAAGTCTCAAGTCTTAAGAAATTGGATCTGGTTGTAGTAGAATTAAGGGAACAATTAGCAATTTCTGGGGGAAATCACAGAGGAAAAACACCAGTGGAGCATCCAGAAAGAGAGGAAGTGCCAGATGCAAGGAGGGTGTTTGCTAAAAGATCTCAAAGGGAGAAAAGTTCTACTAGTTTTACCAATCACCGATGGAGTTCTTGAGGTTTTCTAGAGAAGATCTTAGGTCTTGGTTATTCAGGATAGAACAGTTCTTTAATATGGAGAACATTCCTATGGATGAGAGGATAGGAATTGCAGCTTTACAATTTGAAGGTGAGGCTGTTCACTGGCATTTGTCATTCATGAAGTACAGGCAGTACTTACAGCCACCAACTTGGAATGAGTATATGATGTCTCTTGTGGAAAGATTTGGGGCAGACTATGATGATCCCATAGAGGAGATCAAAAAGGTGAAGCAAACAGGTTGTGTCAAGGATTATTAAGCAATAATGAGAGGAATTTGACAAGGGTCAATATGTCTCAATGCCATTAGTTGTTTCATTGGAGGTTTGAAACATGAGCTCAATATGGCAGTAAAATTGGGTAGCCCTCAGACTCTATCTCAGGTGTACAAATCAACAAGAATGCGGGACGCCTATCTTGCTGCTATCAAGCAACCTGTAGCCCCAGTGCAGAATCAGTAGGCTAATAGAAGGTATGGAATTAGTGAGCAGAAGTTCCAAAGCAAACCACCCTTACTACCAACTCCCACAGTTGGTACTTTTATGGTTTCAAAAGGGGTCAATAGGAGAACTTTGAGTATAGAAGAGATTAATGATAGAAGATCCAAAGTTCTTTCCTCTTTTTGTCCTGAAAAGTATACATTTGGTCATAAATGCAAGAATCTTAAACAATTGTATTTGTTGGAGGTTGAGGAAGTAGAAGAATTGGGGGAGGATTCCAAGGAGGTTGGGTACCAGGAAGAACAGACAGTGGAGATACAACCTTTGGAGCAGATGGAAATATCTGTTCATGCTCCAAATGGCTCATTAGGATACAGAACCTTGAAGGTTACGGGATACCCTGCTAAGGAACCTCTCCATATTTTGATTGACACTGGAAGCTCTCACAACTTTATTGATCCTGAGTTAGTAAATATGCTAGGATGCGAAGTGAGATCTGCTCTACCTCAAAGTGTGGCTGCAGCTAATGGAAATGACATGCTAGTGGAGCAAGTGTGCACGATCTCTTGGTTGCTGCAAGGAGCTAAGTTCACAGTTGATTTTCTACTATTACCATTAGGTTCTTGTGGGGTAGTGCTTGGAGTGCAATGGTTGTTGACTCTGGGAGATATCAAGATGAACTTTAGAACTCTTACTATGGAATTTTATTATCAAAGGAGGAAGCATTGTCTCAGGGGTGCCAGGAGCTGGGAAACTGGCTAAACTATCAGGTAATCACTCTTAGTTGTGTATGATACAAGTTGTTCCAGACATGAACACTGAGATGTAGTGGTATGCACTAGAGACTATGGATCAACCTGATCAGGACCCTAGATTGTTAGAATTGTTGCAGGAGTTTAAGCATTTGTTTGATGAGCCTATAGAGTTACCTCCTTTTAGAGGAACTTTTTATCATAGAATTGTGTTACAACAAGGGGCTGAACGAGTGAATAAGACACCTTACAGGTATCCTTCTGTTAAGAAGGACATTATTGAAAACTTGGTTCAACAGATGCTTGATCAAGGCGTAATCCAACCAAGTTGTAGTCCATTTGCCTCTCCTGTTGTGTTGGTGGGGAAGAAAGATGGAACCTCGAGAATGTGCGTAGACTACAGAGATCTCAATAAGTACACTATTAAGAATAAGTTCCCCATTCCCATTGTGGAGGACTTATTAGATGAATTGGGAGGGTCCAAGATCTTTTCAAAAATTGATTTTAGATCAAGATATCATCAACTAAGAATGGCTGTAGAAAATGTGGCAAAAACAACATTTAGAATCCATGATGGACACTTTGAGTATTTGGTGATGCCATTTGGCCTATCCAATGCACTAGCAACATTTCAGGGACTTATGAATTCTGTTTTCAAAGCTTTCTTAAGGAAACATGTATTAGTCTTCTTTGATGATATTCCTATATACAGCAAGAACTTGGAGGACCACTTGAGACATCTCAGATCTATTTTTGAGGAATTGCAAAAGCACAAATTGTTTGCCAAAGAGAGTAAGTGTTTCTTTGGGGTGCAGAGGATAGAGTACTTAGGCCATTTCATAACTGAGGAAGGAGTTTCTACTGATCCACAAAAGGTGGAAGCAGTCAAAAAATGGCCTACACCAGCCACCCTCAAGCAGTTGAGAGACTTTTTGAGTCTAGCTGGTTATTACAGAAGATTCATCCAAGGACTTGGGATCATATCTAGGCCATTGACTGATCTATTGAAGAAAGACAGGTTTAAGTGGTCAGAAGAAGCAACCATGGCTTTCGAACAACTTAAGGATGCCCAAACAAAAGCTCCCGTCTTAGCATTACATGATGCTACCAAGACATTTGTGGTGGAGACAGATTCAAGTGGTTATGGCATTGGAGTTGTACTTATACAAGAGGGTTATCCCATTGCCTTCATTAGTAAGTCTCTCTCACCTAAACATAGAGTATTGTCTATCTATGATAGAGAATTACTAGCTATTGTTCAGGCTATTACAAAGTGGTCTCAGTATCTGCTGGGTAAGAAGTTCACCATCAGAACTGATCAAAAGGCTTTGAAATTCCTTATGGAAAAAGCTATACACACTAACTCTCAGTTATTGTGGTTGACAAAGTTTATGTCATTTGACTATAATATTGAATAGAGTAGCAGATGCCTTGTCAAGAGTCACTGGTGCTGAGTTGTTAGCTTTGGTAATTTCTAATACCAATTCTAATATCCTACAAGCTATTGTGGATAGTTGGGAGATGGACACTGAGCTTAAAACTTTGATTGACCAGTTGAAGGTTGATCCAACAGTGTGTAAACAATTCACTTGGCTGTTATCAATTGAGAAGGAAAGGGAGACTAGTTGTGGGTCAGATGCATGAGTTGAGGAGGCAGATCATGACTCTATGGCACTCTTCCCCTCAAGGGGGCCATTCTGGGGTGGAAGCTACCTTGAAGAGGTTGCTCACACTTTTCTATTAGAAGGGCATTTTAACTGATGTGAAAGAGTTTGTTCAGAAATGTGATACTTGTCAAAAAAACAAGTCCGACTTAGCAGCATATTCGGGTCTGTTACAACCTCTTCTAATTCCTGAGGTTGTATGGTCACAAATCAGTATGGATTTCATTGATGGCCTTCCCAAGTCAAATGGTTATGAAGTGATCTTGGTCGTGGTGGACAGATTAAGCAAGTATGCTCATTTTATGCCTCTCGAGCATCCTTATACTGCCAAATCTGTAGCTGGGCCCTGGGGTATTCATAGATACTGTTATGAGGCTACATGGACTACCTGATGCAATCACAAGTGATAGAGATGTTGTGTTCTTAAGTTCTTTTTGGCAGGACTTGTTTACTCTCCAAGGAGTCCAACTAAACACTTCATCAGCCTAACATCCTCAGTCTGATGGCCTGAAGTGTTGAACGGGTGCCTAAAGACCTACTTAAGGTGTTTCTGTAATGAGGATGCTACCAATTGGTTTTCTTGTTTATCCATGGCAGAGTATTGGTACAACACCTCTTATCATTCTGCTATTCAGACCACTCCCTATAAGGCACTCTATGGCAGGCCACCCCCTTTACATTTACCTTACCTACCAGGAGAGTCAAATTCAGCTGAGGTAGATAATACATTGCTCAACAAGGAATTGAAGCTACAACTACTTAGGCACCATCTGTTGAGGGCACAACTTAGGATGAATCAACAGGCAGATTTTCATAGGAGTGACAGGGTGTTTAAAGTTGGTGATTGGGTGTATTTCAAAATTCAGCCATATAAGCAGATCACTGTGTCAGCTCAACAGTTTCACAAACTTGCTGCAAGGTATTATGATCCATTTCAGGTGCTCAAAAGAGTCGGACCAGTGGCTTACACATTGCTATTCCTAGATTCAGTTAAAATTCAGCCTACTGTCCATGTATCATTATTGAAGAAATGCCATGAAGTTCTTGATCGCATTTCCTACCCTCTTGTACTTGATATTGCTAACTGTTCCTGAGGTTATTTTACAAAGAAGACTGGTGAAAAAGGGCAATAAAGTTGCGGCCCAAGTTCTAGTCAAATGGGAAGGATTGCCAGCTAATGATGCAACTTGGGAATTTTACAATGCCTTGAAGGTCAGATTTCCTCAGTTTGATCCTTGAGGACAAGGATTTGTTTGGGAAAGGGAGTATTGTTACATATATTTGGAATTAGGATAGATAACAGGAATTTAGGGAATTAGTTGTGTCACATCAACAATTAGTCCGTTACTACCGGGTTAGTTAAAGTTGTTAAAGTACTGTTACATTGGTTACTATTCCATTGAAACAGTTAGTAGATATTTTCCTTTCAGCTAATTCAATTGTAAATCCTATATAGTTATGAATTGTAAAGGAAATTGCATCATGAATATACAATACAAGTCATTTCTCTCTTAAAATCTCCATTCTCCTTCTTCTCATGTTCTCTAATTTTCCATTGTTCTTAACTGTTCTTCAGCACTTACTTCTCTCAATCCTCTAATCTTAGTTGATTCCTGCAATTGAGGTAACAAAAGCCAGAGAAAAACAACTAGTTGGGAAAGGGAATACAGCACATCTAGATTAAAGGAATGAAGCAATACCTGAGAAACAGCTGCTAGAACATTTAACATACCCCACACATCCAGGTCCAAAAGAGTAGATCACCGAACCTCTGCCTGCAAGAAAAACACATATAAATGTGCAAATAATAGTTTGTACCATACTTAACTGTACAAAGCACAGACTCATGATCTATTCTTTGAAACATCATTTACAAAGTAAAGACACATGATCATCTTTCTTTCTTTTTCTGAGAATAGTAACAGATGATCATCTCTTCTTTAAAACAATATTTATTTTATTTTATTTTTGATGATCGTGGTGTCCAGGACAACTTTCGCACACCTCAACTAATTCCTCGAGATATTTGTAACCTCCCACCAGCAACAGGTACAAGGTAACTCTGTCCACCAAGGCTAGGACAAATGGGAAAAAATCACCTAGTTTTTTTAATCTCTGCTGAGATTTGAACTTGAGACCTTGTGGTTCTCAACCCACTTCATTGATCACCGGGCCACTCCCCTTGGGTGCAATTCTTTAAAACAACATTTAAAAAAGTAGAAACTTCTTTCCCTATTACAAAACTGCTCTATATTTTATCATAAGAAATCTGATCTTTATTACAAAAATCACTGCGCTTCTTCCAAATGTCACTATCACTTCATAGTTGAAGAATGTTAGGAACCCACAACTCTCCTAACAATAAATCTGTAAGTTTCCAAACACAACACAGAAATAGGAACAACACTTCAACTATTATTTACTGCCACAAACAATTAGAATATGTTTTACCTTTAGCTCCAAATCTGCCTGAGAAAATCCTACCCAAAAACTGAATGTCTTCCCTTTTTTCCAGTTCAATTTATCACAAAATAACTACCTAAACTGCTAGGTAACTACTAGAATTACATATACATAATAATTAATAAATAAAACAGTTACATTTAAGCCTTATTTTCACCCTTCTTCTTGTGGTTATAGACCTTAGTAACAACAGGTCTAACAATACCCATCCCAATGAGTTGCACCATGTCCTCAAGGTGAAAATGAGGAAACTGTGCATCAATGACCTCATAGGATTCCCAAGTGTTTTGAAACTCTAGTAAGTCCTTCCACTTAATCAACACCTTTTGGGAGCCATTCAAGAGTGTACGGCAGTCCACTACACCTTCAGGTTGCACTTGTATTTCAAGTTCTTCAAATAAGAAAGGAGGGAGCTGCTGAACTGGAGTAGAAACCTTAATTGTGCGCTTTAGCCAAGAAACATGAAATATAGGAAGCACCCGTGAATGAGGGGGTAAATCAAGGCGATAAGCAACTTCACCAATTTTATTCAAGATAGTATATGGCCCATAGTAACGAGGACCTAGCTTCTAATTAACCTTCTTTTCCAACTAAGAGAAGCTTGAAAGGTTGGACACAAAGATAAACCAAATCACCAGGCTGAAACATAACTTCACGACGCTTAGCATCAACATAAACTTTCATTTGAGCTTGAGCATGGATCAGATTAGCTTTGAGTTCATCTAGAATAATGTTGCGAGCTGTAAGCTGCTGGATGACCTCTTCAACAACAGAAATTTCATCAATGAATTGCAACAAAGAGGGAGGATCTCGCCCATATAAAGCTCTGAAAGGGGTCATCTCGGTGGAACCATGGTAAGTGGAATTGAACCAAAATTCAGCCCAAGAAATCCATCTTGGCCATTGTTTTGGATATGCCCGTGAAAAGCAGCGTAAATAAGTTTCCAAAGAGCGGTTTACAACCTCAGTTTTACAATCTGTTTGAGGGTGATAACCTGAGTTCAATTTGAGGCTAGTACCGGACAACTTGAATAATTCTTGCCAAAATTGGCTGACAAAGATCCGATCTCGATCAGACACAATTGTTTTGGGAAAACCATGCAAACGCACAAGCTCACGAACAAATAACTCAGCAATCCTCTTTGTTGTATATGGATGAGATATGTGGAGAAAATGACAATATTTAGTGAAACGGTTCACCACAACAAGTATAGTAATATCATTACTGACTTAAGTAGGAATAGGTAATGGTTGCAGCAAGCCAGCGGAACTTAAGGCTTCATACTTGTTTTGCTTGCAAACTTCAGAACTAGCCGATAAGTTTAGTACATCCCTTTTGATTCCATTTCAATACAACACTAGTGAAATGCGCTTGTATGTATGGAAAAAACCTGAGTGTCCATAAGTAGGTGAGGAGTGAAATTCCCTAAGGAGCATGGGAATGTGTAATGATGAACGGGGAATCACCAACCGATTTTTGAAAAATAAGCACCATTTTTTAGAACATAATTCGGCCGTGAAGCCGGATTTTGAAGCAAATCTTGAGTCAATTGACTGAGTTGGTCATCCTATCGAATTTCTGTGGAAAGATCATCTAAGGTACTGCTACGTAGAACAAAAAAAACCATGAAATGAAATTTGTGGGAAAAGGCATCAGCTGCTTTATTTTCATAACCCAGTCGATATTAAATCTCAAAATAAAACCCTATCAACTTGGTGACCCATTTTTGTTGCTCCTCTGCCATAGCATGCTGTCCCATGAGATATTGGAGACATCGTTGATATGTTCATGTAATGAAATGCTGACCCATCAGGTAATGACGTGTAACACCTCGGAATTTGGAAAAAAAAGAAAGAAGGCAAAAAGATTGGCTACTAGTTCAAGTCTACGAGATCAGTCTACGGTTTGTAGGGTGTTCTATAGGTCATAGACCAATCTCGTAGGAAGTGGAAAAATAATTTTTGGAAATCAAGTTTCAGTATCTCATTTTACGATTGACCAGGATGAGTTGTCAAATGGTCTACGTGCCGTAGGAAGGTCCCGTAGAAAGGTTCTAAACTTGGTGAAATTTTGAGGTTGGAGTTGAGTTCTATGGCTTGGGTCTACGGATGGTAGAAAGGACTCGTGGGAAGTTGACCAATTTTGGGTTTCTGAAGTTGAGTCTACAGTTGACCAGTACGGGCCGTAGAAAGTTCTACGGACCGTAGGTTCAACCCGTAGGTCACTACTGCAGTTATTTCTTAAGGGTATTCTGGTCTTTTCTTATGTGTTTAAGGCCTAAACTAGGTCGTTTTGACTCTATTCCTAAGCCCTATATAAGGTTTTTAACTCCTAAAACTACCCACTCAAAACTCATTCTCCTAAATCCTAAATCCCAACAATTCATCCTCCCCAATTCTATCTCAAGCTAAGGAAGAAGAAGCTAGAGTTTCAACTAAGGATCTTCAATTCACCTTTGCATCTAGGCTTTGATTATCAAGGTATGCGGGTCTTCACAAATGGAATCCATTCTTCCATTGGGTCCCCAAGGTTGTCAATTCTCCAATTCAATTTCTCAATTTAAAGTTAGGGTTTTCTTCAATCTCCATGGGTTCTCTTTAATTATGATCCAATTATTTGTTTTCAATTTTATATTGCATGATTTGAACTAATTACATGATTATAAGTTGAATTCATATGAACCCATGCATGATCCATGATTTTGACTATGAACTTATGAAGAAACTTATGAACTATAAAATATGAATTTATGAAAGCTATGCATATCTTATGGAATTGATGTTTATGATGTAAGGATGTTTTTAGATGAAAGTATCAATGAAATTGTGAAAGGTTTTCTCACATATGGATTCGTAAGGTTAAAAGGTTTCCTCACCTATGCTTGAATCATTTTAAGGAGCTATTCTATATGACTTAAGATTGGATCGGTAGTTAATTTTGCTTTTCCAAGTATGATATCATGAATATGATTAGTGACTGATTCCGTTGGGATTTTTACTTAGTACCGAGAGGATATTGAGATGGAGGTTCTTCTGTTAGTAGAGGCGGGGCTACTAGAAATCTCCTTGTCCCTAACTACGTGCCCCGTAGGATGTATTAGCTAGTGGATCCATGTAAGCTAGAAGTTCATGGTCCTTACCTTGACAAGTAGGACATCCTTTTTCAGTATGGGAGAATGACACCGGATTCCATGTTATACCTCAAATGGTCTATGTCAGTTAACGGTAAACATCCCACAAAAACAAACTAAGTTACTTTCAAGGTATTCACAAAGTGTTTTTATATGTTGTAGCTTGCATTGACCATGTTTTATGACTTATGATTTCAAATATCTTTTTTATGATTTAGCTTGGTCATTGCATGTCATGTTAAAGTCCTTCCTATCATGTTTTCATGTTGTTATACATATTGCCTCATACTTAGTACATTCCATGTAATAATGCATACTTGTGCATACATTGTTTCACTAATGTAGGGTCCGACGCTCCTTTTCCTCCCGCTCGTGGCTGGTCGATTTTGCTAAGGATTTGAAGACTTGGTGAGTCCTCATGTTCCGAGGGCCATGTCACCTTTAATGCTTTCTTATGTCTTTAGTTTACGAATTTTGTACGTGGTGTATAGGTTATGTCCCAACCAGTTCTATATTGCTTAGATTGGCTTGTTAAGACTTATGATTAGACTTCCATTTTTATGCCAAACACTTTAGAATATGAAGTTGTCTTTAAATCTATTTTATATTATCATGTATCTTGTATGTCAAGAGGCTTGTGTAGGGCCACTAGGGGTCCTATATGCCATGTTACACCTAGGGTATACTTTGGGTCGTGACATGACGCCACTTTTTATACAACAAAAACAATGGCCATTAAATCCCTCTCATATATTGATTTAGATTGAGCGCGAGTAGAAAGTCCTTGACTAAGAAAAGTGATGGAATTTTCTTGAATTAGGACAGCTCCATTCCCTAATCCCGAAGCATTTGTCTCAACCACAAACACCTTGTTAAAACTTTGGGGTGTTGTAATAACCTGAATTATAACATTTTCCTATTTAAAACCCATTGAGTGCTAAGTGGCATGGCTAGTAACTTCACTTTCTTTGTAGCGCATGAGTGAGAGAAAATGGACCAAAACAGCATTCATTTGTTATTTTATACTAGAGAGTTTGTTTCTTATATTTTTCTCTTTCTTCTTTTCTTATTAATTTTCTCCTTGTTCAAATCTTTAAATAATCTTAGAATAATAGTAACATAAAAATAAAATAATCAAAACAAACAAATCTAGTTAATCATGGATCTTTAGGTTACATTTACTAAATTCTAAAAGTAACTGGTTATCATACTAAGACACCATTACATATCTTGGTAAATACTAGTTAGCTCCCACAATTTCATGTATCCTACATTAGCAGAGTAGTTAGAGTGCCCTATTACTCAGACCATTCCCCATGCAGTAGCAACAACTAATGGCACTATGAAGGTGAACAAGATGTGAAGCATCTCTTGGCTATTACATGTAGCAGAGTTCTCAGCTGAGTTTCTAGTGTTACCCATGGGGTGTAGTCCTAGGAGTTTAGTGGCTTCTAACTCTAGGAGACAGCAGAATGAATTTCAGAAACTTAACAATGGAATTCATATACAAGCGCAAGAAGCATGTATTGAGAGGTGCTGGAAGGCAGATCCTAAACTCTGGAGGAGAAAATTTTGGCAAGATTTCAAGTAATCATTCAGAGCTCTGTATGATTCAGTTAGTCCCCACCATGCGTAATGAGGTACAATGGTATACAATCACTAAGAACTCTGTATGATTCAGTGCATTTGGATTCTTTTGATGAGCATCGGGAGTTAGCTTTGGTGATGACATCTCAAAAACAAAGGATGGAAAAGGTATTTCAACTGGAAACTAAACTTCGACATGTCAGAGTTGGAGACTTAGTCCTTTGGAAGATTACTCTCAATTCTCGGGATCTGAATACCAGAAAAGTGAACCCGAATTGGGAAGGACCATTCAAGGTAATGGGCATAGCCGAGAAGGGTACATATCAACTATCAAATTTAGATGGAATCCACCTACAAAGGAACTAGAACATGAGTCACTTGAAAAGATATTACTATTGAAAGGATTATGATGAAACATCCAGGTTCTTACAGGGGCGTATTTAAGGGGGGGTCACCAGGTTCACGTGAACCCATGCTCCCCTCCCGAGATCATATATAATAGTGTTATATTTTTTTTAAAATATTGAAATATAGATATGTGAATTCATACTTGGAGTATCATATTATGTGACGGTGATTGGGTGCACATTTTTAAGTGAGGTTAGAAATCTGAATCTTATATATGTATATATATATCCGATCAAATTTACATCTTAGATCTACCTTTTTACAATAGTGCACCCCTCATCTCGAAATCCTGGATATGTCTCTGGTTCTAAAGAATGCGCGCTACACTCTTTTTTCCTTCGTCCAGTTTTCATCCCAATTGGTTTTTCACGCGAAATTTTTTACGAGGTAGCAACAAGCGTTTTAGGGATCTGGCATGTACCCATCACTAATTTCGGTAAAGAAAACTCCAGTGTCAGTCTTAGTATCTCAATCTCAGACACTTAGGGAGTGGTGGGCAGAAGAATGGAGACTATGAGACAAGAAAATGGCAAAGCGCATCTGCACACTGAAGAAAAAGAGGAAAGACTCAACCTTTAAACAAAATAGACAAGCACATCCCGAAATGCATTAGCACTGGGGAGTGTCATTAAAGTTGAGAGTAAAACTCTGAATCACTTCAAGCTAAGGAGTGGGGATTGTACAATAAGTCCTGAAATTATAATGGCTACCGATTGACCACTCGAGATGGCAATACGGTACAACCTCTAGTAACTTTGTGTTTCAATTTATCGAAATCTTATAAAAGCTACCAATTGCCTACCGAAGATGGCAATTTACAACTCCAATAGTTCTTTCTATGAGAAGATGCTATACAAAAAATGAAACTCATGTTTGTCGGAATAAATTTACCATTGATGTATTCCACCTATTACATTTTATCCTATATTGAAGTTGATTTCATTCATTACAATATTACGGGGATTCTCAAAGAAAGATGATCCTACCCCCAAAGTATTGAAGGACCCAAGTTTCTCGATGTAATGTGCCAAAAATGAACAGGAGGATAATTCATAAGCACCCAAGTTTCTCGATGTAATGTGCTCATCAATGAAACTGTGAGTACTGCCAGAGTCCACAAGAACAGATAACTTCTTATTTTTAACAAAGCCGACAACCAAAATAGAGTTCACGGCACTCAAACATACTGCCTCTTGGATCTCTGATGGAATCTCAAGTTCAACAATTACATCACTTGTGCAGGTAACTCTCCCACCTCCTGTGGCATAGTCTCTTCTACACCCACAATGCAATTGAGTTGCCTATTTTTGCATTGATGGCCAGCAGCAAACTTCTCTCCACATCGAAAGTTCAACCTGTTAGTTTTCCATACTCATAGACCTCAGGTGTAAGCCTAAGAATATTAGGCCTACTAGTGGAGGTGGTATTGGTTGGTTTGCTAAATGCAGGTCTACTAGTAGTTGTTGGTACCCTCACCACAGAGGTATTCCTCTTTTGCATAGCTTGAATAGCCTTTTCTTGCAATCTGGCTTGCTCAATGGCAGCACTAAGGGTAGTAGGTTTAAACATCTTGACTGCAAACTTGAGTTCTTCCTTTAGGCCCCCGATAAAACTAGACAAGAAGTGGGACTCATTCAAGGCAGGGTTCCTTATCATCATTTGGGCTTTGAGATCCTCAAACTTACCCAAAAACTCATCCACAGTACCAGTTTGTAAGAGTTTATTAAACTCCTCCACTATATCTTCCATCAAAATTTCCCCGAATCTGATGCACAACTCCTCCTTGAAAAACCCCCAAGTAACAACACCTTGACTGAGCACAAGGGAATTATACCAAGTCTCTGCCAAGCCTTTCAAGTATAAAGCAGCACCTTCAACCCTTTGGTTCTCAACAACGCTCTAGAGATTAAAGTACCTCTCACATTTGCAAAGCCATACCTTGGGTTCCTTGCCTTCGAAGCTGGGTAACTCTCACTTAGGAGAAGGAACTGGCGTACCTTGAGGTCTTTAAAACGAACATCATGAGCAGGCATGGGTAAGATTCCATCACCTAAAGCTTGTCCTGGATCTGGACCTCGATTCCGCCCCCTCTCCAAGGTAGTTGAACAATCCAGAATCAACTCAAGCGTACCCCTGATGCCTGTCTGAGTCTCATTGAGTTCACGATAGTTATGGGAGAGTTCCTCACTTCCTCCAACACCTCCTCATGCCGAGCAAACTTAGCTTCAACTACTTGAGCCCTAGTACCCTCCATCATAGCTGGATCCAGGTCGGAGAATCGATGGCTCCGATACCAAATGTCAGGATCTGATTACTTTAACTCAATTAAACAGAAACTAAAATAAGATATGATATTTTGGGACTGTGAGAATATGTGAATAAAAATATTATTAATTGTGTATTTTGATTATTACATAGAGAACCCTATTTATAGACATTATAATACAATTCTTTACCAAGTAGGAGACTATATACTATTCCTATTATGAGTAGGATTTGTGTATACCTATTCCTATTCTAACACTCCCCCTCAAGCTGATGCATACAAATTATATGTACCTAGCTTGTTACAAATATAATTAATACGAGGACCGGTGAGGGACTTGGTGAAGATATCTGCAAGTTGATCACTTGACTTCACAAATTTGGTAACAATATCTCTTGAGAGTATCTTTTCTCTGACGAAGTGACAATCAATTTCAATGTGCTTAGTCCTCTCATGAAACACGGGATTTGATGCGATATGAAGGGTTGCTTGATTATCACACACAAGTTCCATATGATTGGTTTCTCCAAACTTCAGTTCTCTCAGCAACTGCTTGATCCAAACTAGCTCACAAGTTGCCACAGCCATTGCTTGATATTCTGCTTCTGCACTAGATCGAGCAACCACACTCTGTTTCTTACACTTCCACGACACCAAATTTCCTCCTACTAAAACACAATATCTAGATGAACGTCTATCAAAGGGTGATCCTGCCCAATCAACATCTGTATATCCGGTGACATGCTCATGGCCTTGATTCTCGAAGAGTAGTCCTTAACCAGGAGCTGACTTTATATATCGTAGAATATGAACAACTGCATCCCAATGACTATCACAAAGAGAAGTCATAAACTAACTTACAACACTCACAGGAAAAGAGATGTCAAGTCTAGTCACCGTGAGATAATTCAACTTCCCAATCAGTCGTCCATACCTTTCAAGATTACTGAGTGGCTCCCCCTGTCCTGGAAGGAGTTTAACATTCGGATCCATAGGAGTGTCAATAGGTTTACATCCCATCATTCCTGTCTCCTCAAGAATATCTAAGGCATATTTGCGTTGAGAAATAACAATACTTGATCTGGACTGAGCAACCTCAATGCCTAGAAAATACTTCAATCTGCTGAGGTCTTTAGTCTGGAAATGTTGAAAGAGATGTTGCTTCAAATTAGCGATACCATCTTGATCATTGCCGGTGATAACGATATCATCAACATAAACAAGGCGATCCTAATAGAGAAAGAAAACTGTCAAAAAAATGGCCGGAAAAGATCGCACGCGCCGGCGGGTGGATCTGACAAGTTCGCCAGAGATTTGATTCCGGCGGCGCGTGTGACACTTGTTTCCGGCGATTCTGACTGGGCTTTTCTCGTCGAGGAATTCCGCACCTAGTGGTGCTGTTGATTTTTGAAAAACACTGATGAAAAATTTTAATTACTCGGACAACCACTCAGTTTATCGGAAAAAAAGTTCGCAAAATTATTATTATTTTTTTTTCTCACAATTGCTTTGATACCATGTAAGAATATGTGAATAAAAATATTATTGATTGTGTATTTTGATTATTACATAGAGAACCCTATTTATAGATACTATAATACAATTATTTACCAAGTAGGAGAATTTATACTATTCTTATAAGTAGGATTTGTGTATACCTATTCCTATTCTAACAGAGACATTTTCTGGTTTATATATAACTGAAATGGAACTTCGAATTACAAGAAGGGAAAACTGAATTTAACTAAAACTCTGCATGGAATCTGAGATTTGCAATAGAAGAAGAAGATAGATTAAGAAATGGAGAAGAGATTGGAGAAGGAGAAGAAGAAGAATCTGGAGAATGTTGGTGAGACGATTACCGGTAATTTGCTTGCCATTCTCTCTCCTGTTTGATACGTTTAAAACAGCCTTGTTAGCTGAGTTGTCACGCTGTTGAAAATATCGCAGCTTAAGGTAACAACTAGTATACAAGCTCCAATCATCTCATCCGACTCTATAGGAACTTTCAAATTCCAATTTCGAGTCCATTTAACTTGAATGTTGTCTTTGGTCAACTCTTATTGTTTTTTCTCAAAGCCTCTAGTTTTTGGGATTTTTCTCCTTTGCGTATCGGGATGCCTTGGGATCCATGTCACCGATCTCCTCAAGTCATAATAAACATTTTGAACCTACAAGAAGCTAAGCTGCGCGGACTCTTCACTTTCACTGCTGCACCCATGTCAGATTCTCCAAAAGTAGTGTATTTTTGGAGGACCTGGCACACACCCCTTGACATTTGTGAAGAGTCTAAGCAATATAGGCAGGAAGTGTTGTTATAGAAAATGGGTTCTAGTACTAAAAACGACTAGACGGGTTGTTTTATTCACAACTTTTTAAGGTTGAGTAGTGTGTGACATTGGTCATATTGTTCCGTTTTGTTCTTCTCTGTTGTGAATGTATACTATAAGAGTACACTATGTAACTTTTTGAGGTCGAGTGATGTGTGACTTTTGCAATAGTATTCTACATACATTATTACATGCAATAGAAAGCATAATTTAGGGCCTTGACATTTGGTATATTCTGTTTATGAGTCTGCCTGTAATCTGAGGTTATCATGCCTTGGTAATTTAGTCGATATTTCAACTGTTTGTTATAAATGCTTTTAGCAGTGCACATTAGGCATTGTGCTCTAAGTTTTCATTTGATTTCACCTGTTTTAATGCAAGATCATTTTTCGGAAAAACAGCTCAAATAAATTTTCATCCTTGACATTCTGCAGGTGGTGCTTGTAAATGCCATAGCTTAGACTTTTCTTTGGATGATTTGGTCCTTAACTGATTTGAAGAGAAAACACTGTAACTCCAGCATGGAGCCGTCACTCGAGGCATGTGAGGTAAGTAATGTTGGGAAAGGCAAGCACAAAATAAATGTGCACGACAAGGCAATTGCGGAAGAAACCCAAGTCAAAACTTTTCCTTTCTATTTGAACCAAGAGAAGACAAAATAATGCAAAAACAAACAATTTGGGGCAGCAAGCAAATCAACCAAGCAAGAAAAATAAATCAACACGAGACACCAAGTTAAACGTGGAAAACCTCTTCGGTGTGAAGAGTTAAAATCACAAGGCCAAAGCTCCACTATAATCAACAAGAGTTACAAAAGTGTTCTCCAAAATGGCCACCAACAAAGTGTCAAACAATGAGCAACACAACTACAAGATAACACCAAAAACTAGAGAAATAAAAAGGAGCAAAATCACCAAAACGCAGCTACTGTTCACGAGCAAAAATCTGGAGCTACGGGACTCCAAATCACCCTCTCTCAGTTCCCAATCAAAGATTAAGTTGAAAGGAACAAGCTGTCCAAAAATCAGCTCAATCGGACAAGTAACGAAGCGGGAATCGCGATTTGAAATTGGCTGCTAGGGTTTGTGCGAAAATCTGCACTTTTTCTCTTTTCTCTCTATATGGCTGCTCTCAAAACTGTTATGATTCTTCAAAATAAGACCTAAAATAAAGTCTTATAAATGCACCATAATATTGGGCTTATGGGTAAAGTGGGCTATTCCAATTGGACTCAAATTTATCCACAAAGAAAAGGATGGGAGATCCAAAACCTTGGACTTTTATTTATCCACATAGGAAGGGAAAAAGGCCTAAAACCCAACTAGTAATGGAAAATTATGATAAAGGCAAGGCTAATAGCTGTTTCTGGAAGCTTTACTTTTCGTTACTTTAATTGAAAACTCATGTCGCTCTTATTGGGTTTTGAGAAAACTTGATATATTCTACTTTTATACTGTTGAACCATGGTGTTAGAACTATTTTCGAAATTGTAGAGACTTCCTAGTTCCTAAAATACATACCTTGTTTCATTTTTGAGTTTGAACATATTTCAATCTTTATATTTCAGAATCAAGTTTGTAAAACTACAGACTATTTTTGCACATTTATTTTGAAAAGTCTAAAAGAGTTGATCATATAAAAAAGTAACTACCAGTTTGGGCCTTTTCTGACTACCAAACTCTGATCCTGCATTAACAAAATAAAAAAGTAATGTTTGACCAAGGATCTTTTGATACATTTGGCTATTGCCAAGCTGGCATGAAATGTAAATCAAGAGAGAAAAAAGAAAAGAGGGCGAGTCAGGTGGAGGAAAAATCGATGTCAGAACATAGACATTAAGGCCTAACAGTTGCATTAGCAAAGGATTAAAAGCCCGCTCTCTGAGGATTACTCTTGTGATGGTTCTGAGTCTAGCATCAACCAAGAGCATTGGCAAGAACACTTATCTGCTGGTTGCTTGTCACAAATCTTCCTCACTACAAAGCTAACTTCCGGAGTCGCATCATCAGGAAAAGACAGCAGTAGGCAATCTGAGTTTCTACTAGTTGAGAGGTATATATAACCTCCTTCCTCATCATGTTTTGGAAACAACATTGTTCCTGCACCATCAAGTGCTACATATAATGTGATGTGATTTGACTGATAACAGGAGATACTTGAAACCTTTTTTACACATTTTGCTTTGTGAAGCGCTTCATAGACATAGCAGTTCATGCCCTTAAAGCACACTATCAGAAGACTGCTCCATAGACAAGGAACTAGGCATGTGAAGTCAGACTCTGGGATGGAAAAGTATCTGGTCAAATCGCTTTGCCTTAGTGTTATGCGACCTCCCACACGATCAACTCGTGCTGCTTGGAATAAGCAAACTTGCTTCATAGTGAAGCAAAGTATATCCCCATTCCCACCAAGCATAGCATTGCTTACTTTTCCCTTTAGGCGAAAGTGACTCCCTGGGTATTGAATTACCCTTTCCTTATCTAGAATCTCAAAGGGTAGGGTCAATAAATCTCCATTATGTTGTGATTCTAGCAATATAATAGTAGACAGCCCATCAGTAACTCCAATAAAATGTTCCTCACTGTTTAAACACTTTTACTCCAATAAGTTGTGCCATTGCTTCTGTGATAGATCATAGCAGCAAACTCTGCATTCAGCACGACCCAACAATAATAGCCATCCGCTTAAAGATGAACCAATCAATTCAAATCCTTTCAAATTCAAACCCTTCACTTTCTTTGGTTTTTTAGCTTTGATAGTGTGATCAAATATTTCACAATCACCATAGTCGGTATGATACAACAAAAGCAGAGGAGTCAGAGATGAATATCTGTACTCAGGAATGGGAAGAAACATTTCACAACCTACGAACAAAAAAAGATTATTAGAAATTATTTTAGGGTAGCACATCTTTTGATTACCTCAAGTCCTCAACATATTTCGTAAAGACAAACATACTGTGCTCATCTGTCGGGATAGGGCTTGGCAAAATAAATTTGCGTTTGATCATCTCCCAGCTTATCTTAATTTGTTCTTCCAATGCAAACAGCCCCTAATCCAGAAAATCAAGATTTTTTACACGTGAAAGTGAGCCTTTTTTAATTTAAAAAATTAATAAATTTATACAGTAGACATGATCTTACCAAAGGCTTGGGAATCACAAACCCAATGTTAGCATCTACCAAATGACAAATGTCTTATTCATCTGTGAGGCAAACCACAAACCATTGTAATATTTTACTCAATAAAACTATTTCAATGAGAAGCAATTCTTAAATTTCATGATATGAATAAATTCACATTCTAGGAAAACTTGAGGGAACATAGAGCTATCTTCAAAACGAAATACTTAGATTTGAAAGCAGAAAAGGATAACTTTTCTTTTTAAGTCTTGTGGAGTGTTCTATAAGAACTAGCAGAAAGAATCAGTGGCCTTGAGAATCCATTCTCTCTTTTTATTCATTTTAGCTAGGGAGGGCCATAACAACATGGTTAGGATTGCTCTAGAAAACATATAGTTGAGAGGCTTTAAGTTTTGGAGGCAGGGGAGGAAGAACTAGAAATTTGTCAACTGCTTTATGCAGATCAACCTATGACACTTGCTGTTGTTAAATTCTAGAATCTAAGCAGTGATCTTCACATGCAAGACACAGAAATTGGATGAACTATTAGAGAGAATTTGGATCTACATTCTTTTTCTTTGAAAGATCAGAAAATGTTATGTATTCAGACACTTTTCAAACTACACATACATCCATTATGTATGACACTCACCGACTTATCACCCTAACTAACTCACGTGGAGCATGTGCTCTTTCTAACAAACTCCTAACTACCATTAGCTACTTTAATCAGTAGGCTAATTAACTAATAGTGATTAGAACCACAATGCTTCAAACGTGACTTCCTGCTTCTTTATTTTTGAATCTCAATACTCCCCCTCTCAAGCTGGTGGTTGAAACACATCTAACACACCAAGCTTGGACAATAAGAATTCATGTTGTCCTGTGCCAATCCCCTTTGTCAATATATCAGCCAGCTGCATGTTAGAACATATAAATTGAGGATCTATAAAGCCAGACTTCACCTTGTCCCTAATGAAATGACAATCAATCTCAATATGCTTTGTCCTTTCATGAAATATGGGATTGCCTGCAATCTGTATAGCTGACTTACTATCTGAAAATAGTTTAATGGGAACTGAGATAGGCACATTCAACTCCTGTAACAACCCTGAAAGCCAAATCAATTCTGAAACTACTGCTGCCCTGCTCCTATACTCAGCTTCAGCAGAGCTTCTGCTCATAGTTTGCTGTTTCTTGGACTTCCACGAGATCAAAGACTCTCCCAACTTTATCACATAACCAGTCACAGACCTCCTGGTGTTAGGACAAGAGGCCCAGTCAGAGTCACAGTACCCAGTCAACTCTGTAACTTCACCTTTTTTCAGAAAAACTCCAAGACCAGGAGACTTCTTGCTGTATCTCACAATTCTAAGAGCTGCATCCCAATGTGACACTTTGGGATGTTTCATGAATTGACTTAGAGTTTGAACTCCAAATGCTATGTCTGGCCTTGTTATTGTTAGGTAAATCAACTTCCCTATTAATTTCTGATATGCTGTGACATCATCCAACTCTGGATCAGAACTATTTCTTGTGTGTTGATCAAAAGTTAGACTAGTGAACTTGTGATTGAATTCAACAGGAGTGCTGATTGGTTCTGCACCACTAAGACCAGTGTCTGCAATAAGTTGTAGTGCATACTTCCTCTGATTTAGCAAGATTCCATCTTTGGATTGCATCACTTCTATACCCAAAATATATCTTAGCTTTCCCAAATCTTTCATTTTGAAGTGTTGATGTAAAGTAGACTTAGCTTCAGCAATCATCTTAGAGCTTGTGTCAGTAATCAACAAATCATCAACATACACCAGAAGCACTACCATATCACCCCCATGCTTCCTGGTGAACAAAGAATGATCATGAGCACTTTGACAATATCCTTCTTCTAGTAAAGCATTAGTGAACTTAATGTTCCATTGCCTAGAGGCTTGCTTCAAACCATATAGAGACTTTTGGAGTTTGCATACTTGGTTGTTCCCTTTTCTGTGAAATCCAAGAGGCAAGTCCATATAAACATCCTCATGTAGATCACCCTGCAGGAAAGCATTACTCACATCCATTTGACAGAGGTCCCAGCCATATGAAGCAGCTAAACTGATAATTGTTCTGACTGTCACCATTTTTGCAACTGGGGAAAAAGTTTCATGGTAGTCCAGTCCTTCCCTCTGAGTGTAGCCTTTAGCTACTAGTCTGGCCTTAAATCTATCCACTTCACCATTAGACTTATACTTAATTTTATACACCCATTTTGAGCCAATGGACTTTGCACCAGCAGGCAGGTCCACAATGGTCCATGTCTGGTTATCTTCCAAGGCCTTGATCTCCTCTTGCATAGCTGAGATCCATCTGGTATCCTGTGATGCTTCCTTGAAAGATTGAGGTTCAAGTAAAGAAGAAAAAGTCTGGACATAATTCTGATAACTGTTGGACAAATGAGCATAGTGCACATGGTCAGTTATAGAGTATAGACTTGACTTAGGTGGAACAATATAGTCTTTGATCCAGATGGGGGGCTTGGATGTTCTTCCTGTATTTCTAGGCATAGGAGGAACAATTAGTTGCAACTCTTGAGACGAAGTTGCAGGGTCCATGCCATCTTCAATAGGATGCACAGGATGTATGTCCTGAGGGAATGCATCAGGCTCCATTTCTACTGCAACAACTTGTTCCAATGTGTCTGCATCAGTCGGAGAATCAGCAGAAGACAACTCTGAAACTTCTGGTGAAATCCTAGGCTGTGCAACATCAGGAGGTATTGCATCTATGGTGTGATCAGATAAAACACCTGCATCCTGCAGAAAAGGTGAGAGCAAAGGAAGGGGATCTTGTGACTGATCCCCTTGAAAAGGAAAAATGTGTTCTCTGAGGGTGACATCCCTACTTATGAATACATTCCTGGTTTCCAAATCATAGAGTTTGTACCCTTTTTGAGTGGAGGAATAGCCAATGAAGACTGCCTTCTTAGCTCTTGCAGTAAACTTATCTCCTTTAGGCAATACAGTGGCAAAATATAGGCAACCAAACACCCTTAGGTGATCAAGATTAGGAGCCCTGTGATACACCATTTCATAGGGAGACTTGCCATTTAACAAAGCACTGGGCAATCTATTTATAAGATAAACAGCAGTCAACACACAAGTACCCCAAAACCTGCTAGGTATGTGTGATTATATTTTTAAGGCTCTCCCTATCTCTAAGATGTGTCTGTGCTTTCTTTCCACAACACCATTCTGTTGAGGTGTGTATGGACAACTACTTTGGTGAATGATTCCATGATTAAGCAGCAAGTCAGTCATGCAAGTATTGAAAAACTCAGTACCATT
The DNA here is from genome assembly GCA_018342035.1 of Solanum appendiculatum. Classification (NCBI taxonomy): domain Eukaryota; kingdom Viridiplantae; phylum Streptophyta; class Magnoliopsida; order Solanales; family Solanaceae; genus Solanum; species Solanum appendiculatum. Next base: position 1,089,892 of record JAGDQO010000472.1, read on the forward strand.
ATCTGCTTTCACAACTTTTATTCCAATACCAAACTGATTACAGACCATGGAGAGAAAATTCTTGAAGACTACTACTACTTCCTTCTTAGATTGTAACAACATGATCCAAGTGAATTTACTGTAATCATCTACGATAGTCAAGAAATAATGCTTTCTATCATATGTAGGATGTTTATGAGGGCCCCATACATCTGTATGAATCAACTCAAACAAACTAGTAGACTTAGAAGTACTAATTGGAAATTTTAACCTACATTGCTTAGCTAATGGACAAACCATGCAATCTTGATGTATAGCTTCATCCACCTTATGTTTTAAAGTCTTCATAATTCCTACAGAGGGATGTCCTAGCCTTAGATGCCACAGCCTTTGATCATCTTCAGCCTTAGTAACTGCTCCAAAGGTTGGTGTTATGTGATTCTTTAGGATATAGAGTCCATAAACCTCTCTACCAATCCCAATCACCTTCCCATTGGAGAGTTCCTGCAATATACATTGGTCAGGATAAAAAGACACCAGACAATTCAAATCCCTGGTGAGTTTAGAGACTGATAACTAATTGAATTTAAAATTTGGTACATGCAGCACATTCTTCAGGCAATGACTTCCTAGGATCATTGTGTCTCCAGTGTGTTCAATTTGAATTCTATTTCCTGTACGGACTTGAACCTTATTGTTCCTTGAAGTATCTACTGATTTTGACCCATTCAAAAGTGCTTCACAATATGTTACATGATGTGAAGCTCCTGAATCAATTATCCAATCTACAGTAAGACAATCACTTCTTACAGCATTCATACCTGCTTGTGCATTTGCCTTGCAACTACCTGTTGGTGTAGAGCACATCTTCTTCAATTCTTCATTGTACTGATACCTCGTAAAATAACCTCCTGGAAAACTGAACTTCTTTTCTCCACTATTCTCTGCCTCAATTGTGACATTATTGGCTTGTGGCTTGAAAACATCAGGCTGTGTTTTCCTCCTACTTTTGAAGTCTGCTGGAAAACCTACTATCCTGTAGCAAGTTTCCTTAGTGTGACCTTTAAAACCATAATGTTCACAGTTAACTCCAGATCTCTTGCCTTGAGATGGTTGCCCTTGGTAATGAACTTGTGATTGATTGTGTGAGTGTCTTCCTGGTCCTTGGCTATGATGGAGATTGTTGGAGATATTAGAGTTTCTGCCGGCAAGCATTGTTAAAGGCTCACTTCTTGAATCTGTATTGCCTAATTTTCTCTGACTCTCCTCCTGTATAGCCATAGCGTAGGCTTGATTGACATTAGGAACAGTCGAGTTAAGGAGAATAGAGCTTCTCACTTGAGCAAAGCTTTCATTCAATCCAATCAGAAATTGTAGTAACCTTTGTTGCTTGAGGTGCTCAACATAAGGCATAGATGTCTCGCAATCACATGAAGGACTTGGCACCATTACATCAATCTCATCCCATATGTCTCGCATCTTCGAATAATAGCTTGTTACAGAGTCTGTTCCTTGTATTAGCATGCCAATCTCCTTCCATAGGTAAAAAATTCTTGTTAAGTTCGATTTATCAAATCTTCCCTTGAAATCCTCCCATATCCTCCTTGAACTCGAAGCATAAACGATGCTAGTCATCAACTCTGGTGCAACAGCTGCATTGATCCAAGATAATACTACAGCATCGCATCTCTCCCATTTAGCTAACATAGCTCCTTTGTATGAATTTCTCGCGCAGATGCCATCCACAAATCCAAGTTTGTTTGTGACTAGTAGTGCAATACGCATTGACCTGCTCCACACACCATAATTCTCAGGGCCTGTGAGCTTCATAGGTATTAAAGCAACTCCAGGAACATCTGAAGCTTGCAAATGCAGTGGATGATTGTGATCTGTTTGAGGATCTACTGGAAGAACCTCTGTATTTTGTGTACTCTGAGTTTCGACCATTATCGAAGCTTGAGAACATGAATATTGATCCCGTCAAGCTAGATAAGGCAAACAACGAGTAGATCTCAACCTAAAAGCTTTGATACCATGTTAAATTCTAGAATCTAAGCAGTGATCTTCACATGCAAGACACAGAAATTGGATGAACTATTAGAGAGAATTTGGATCTACATTCTTTTCTTTGAAAGATCAGAAAATGTTATGTATTCAGACATTTTTCAAATTACACATACATCCATTATGTATGACACTCATCGACTTATCACCCTAACTAACTCACGTGGAGCATGTGCTCTTTCTAACAAACTCCTAACTACCATTAGCTACTTTTATCAGTAGGCTAATTAACTAATAGTGATTCGTGACTTCTTGCTTCTTTATTTTTGAATCTCAATAGCTGTTTTCTACAGAATTTTCACATTCAGAGCTATCTTGAAAAGAAAAAAAGAAGAAAAAGATATTTTGTGATTTCTTGCTATTGAGTATGCTGTTTCCAGATTCTCTTCAATGGTGTAAGAGTATATTTGACAAAAGAAAAGAAAAGAAATTTTTTTACCGTTAACATGAATTTCGGATCGCTTCATCCTCTCAACAATTTTTCCAGACATTTTCTTTTTACTACTTCTGGAATTCAATAGTGATTTCTTAACTTGCTTCTTCAACTTCTTTTTTTTTTGGCAGGTTTAACTGTTTTGGAAGTTGCAGTTCGTGAAGAAGAAGAAGACGGTTGAGTGCTTTTGTGATTGACGAAAATAACAGTGGCAGGAAAAGTACTTTTTATTTTGTTATAAATCATATATTACTATATTTTCAAATTTAAATTCTAATTTTATATTGATTGTTTGCTCTTTTGCTACTTGATAATTTTAATTTTATTTCAAATTGATTAAAACAAAACGTATATTTGAAAAAATAACATCTAAAAATATGATTTATTGACGATATGAGAAGATATAATTAGTTATTAATTGTTTATAGGATTGTGTAGAAGTGAATGTGTAATGGATAATTTAAAAACAGATTGTTTATTTTATTATTTAATCTATTTTATTTATTTCTTATGAAATGATAAAGGAAATGTATAGCGTTTTTTCGAATACAATGCCTCTAATTTATTGTCGAATTTCTTAAAAAAGAAAAATCAATAAATGAAAAACTTTACGATTTATTTAAAATAGAGAGTGTAGTCAAAAGTTTTAAAACTCTCTCTTTTTTTAAGTGAGTAACAATAAATGTATTGTTAGAAAAAATGATAAATGGAATTATATAATTGGATATTCAATTATCTTTTTTGAATGATATTTGTGAAATATAGATTTATGATATATTTTTTAATGAAAAGATTTACATTTTATTTAGAAATTGATTTTAAAAAATTGTTCAAAAATGGTAAGGCAGTGGAGGTTTTAAAACAGCCCGTTTAAATTATAATTATCAACTTAATTAATTCAGATTAAGAATAAAATTGAAAAATGAAATTATTTATTTGGATAATAAGATTTTTTTTTCACGTTCAATATAAATATTGTTTTAAAGTTTCTTACAATTAGTTTAGAAACTGGAGGGCAATGAAAAGATTTAAATCTGCCTATAGATATTTATTTGTCAATAAAAATTAAGTACTATATTTAAGGGATGGAAATGAAAAATAGAATTAATTAGTTGGATATTAAGCCTTTTCTTTTTGACGTAAAGTTAAATACAAATTTAAATATTTTTAAAATAATTAATTTTATAATGCCTTTATCTTTTTAACAGCATAACATATAAAAAAAGAATCCTAATTTGCTTCAATTCTTATCTACCATAACCAACATCTTGGCATACTGAAAAGTGAAAATGTAAATAATATAAATTACTTTTGTTGTGTGGATTCTCAACTTTTAGGTCCTAACAAATTGAATTTTTTGAACAGATTTTAATTTTACTTAGTAAAATTTTAAAAAAATATATGCACAGTTAGGTCATTTGTGTTTTAAAATTTGCACTTACATTTTTGATTTTTTTAAAAAAAAAACTATGTTTTAGTAAGATTTCCAGAAAGTCTTCAGAAAGTTATTTTCTATCTTTTCTAAATTCATACAATTGCTAATATATACAATTTTTATGTAATTTTTCATAATTGAAATAGTGATATGAATAAACATAAATAAAAATACTTGAAATTATATAATTAAAACCATGCAACAAATTCACAACATTAAGCAGTATAAACTCTTTATCAGAATAAATATTATGAAGGAAGAATCACGTTTCAATAACAATGCTATTGATATGCTTTAATTTTTTTGCTTCCTTGCAAATTTTTCCTTTTCAACAATCCTAGACACTGTCTTGCATATCTCAACATGGATTCAAATAAAGGAGTTTATTATCACATTTTATTTATTATGAATGGAACATATTTCTTTACCTGTATTACACAAATGAAAATTATTATCATTTCACACTAATAATTTTAGTGTTCAAATAAAAAAATAGTAAGTGTGAAAAAAAAACATGTCTTTAATATACCATTATCATCGTGTAACTCAAAATTCAAAGACAATTGCAATTACATAAGTTTAAAATTGGTCCAATTAATTTAAAAGATAATTGCAATAAAACTAAAAAAATATCCCAATTAAAATATAAATAAATTAGGTTAACCACAACCAAAGATAAAAGTAGAGTAGTATCCGCTTCTTATTTTTTTTATTACCAATAAATTAAAATTACAATAACAATTAATTTTGTCCTAAAAATGACACGTGATTTTGTGTGATGCACGTAGATTTTAAATTAATATTTAATTTTTTAATTTTAATTTTAATGATAATTAGTATAATATTCTTGAAACGAAAAAAAATACAGATTTAATTGACAATTCTTTTTACTTAAATCTCTCAACTTTCACTCAGCAAACTGTAAAAAAAAAAATATGAATGTTATTGTTGATCAAATCGATGCATCTAATCTTATTTCGTTCCGATATTCAACTTAAATAAAATGTTGATTAGCTTTGAAATGGACACACATAAATTTTGATATATTTTGTAACATTTTAACCTCATCAAAATGTGGAGTGATTGCAAATTCACTCACATAACTTATATACGTGACTACAAACTTACAATTATAAGGAAGAGAAAAGACATAAAGTTACACTTGAAGTTGTCTCGAATTTTCAAAAAGACATCTTAACTATGCGGGTGTCCTATTACCCCATAAAAGTATTAAATACCTTTATAAATAGAGCATTTTGACCCATTTTCTCATCCATGAACAAGTGCGTGATTCTCACCCCTTTTAATTAATTAATTAAATTCAGAAAGAGGGTTAACCTAATCCGAATCGTTTCAAAAATAAAATTTTTTGGTAATACTTAAAAATAGAAAAACCCACAAAATTCTAACTCAAATTTATCAACCCACTTCATAATTTTACTCCTTAGATTGATTAAATTGACTCAGAAATCTCTAGCTATTGCTTATGCAATATACAACAATGGCAGCTCTTTCCCTTTCTCCCTCCGTGGGAACAACTTTTCACTGTCACCATAGCTACCCAACTGGTTCTTCTTCTCCCCTTACTGCTTATCCAACTTTGTTACCGAACGACTTCTAATTAATATTTTGGACTGAAAATTAAATCAATTTTTTTATGTTTTTGAGCTGATTTCATCAGAGAAAGAGAGAAAGAGAGTGATGATTGTTTTTTTAAAAACCTTCAACCAAAGGCTCTCTTGAAATTTTGGGGAAGATGATGTATTTAAAAATGAATTAATTAATTAATAGAGAAAACAACTGAAATGTGGGGCTTTTTAATTGGTTTTTGAATACAAAATGATAACTTCACGCGCTGTCATAAGCGTGTTCACAAACATAGGGAGAAAATTAGTCAAAATGGTCTATTTACAAAGATATTTAATATTTTTGTGGGGTAATAGAACGTCTGCATAGTTAAAGTGTCTTTTTTAAAATTCGAGATAACATCATATGCCACTTTATGCCTTTTTCTCTTATAAGAAAGATCATAGTTTCTCATCTTCTCACAATTAACACATCACTCCATATAAATAATTTTTTTAAAAAAATTAGTTATATCTATTTCATATATGCATGGCCATGAAAATTACTAAACCATATAAAATGTAGATAAATTATTAAATTAACAATACATTAACTACAAAGTGAAAGATATATGATTAACTCGTTATACGGAATTCAAAAAAATTAGATGATACAAAAGTTTCTATTTTCCAATGCTACAAAGTATAAAGAGCGTCAAAATTTACATTTATTTTTTCAATTTCGATTTTTCAAATATACCAAATATCGAGAGCATCAAAACTTACAGTTATTTTTCTAATTCTCTGATAACTTTCACCATGTTATATAAAGTTAAAAAATATTTTTCACTCTCATAGGCCACTTACTCCTATTTTCTCTTTATCTCAACATCGAGCAAACATCTGACGGTATAGTATAATTATTAAAAGTTGATAAAAAAATTAAAAATAATCTATACAGAAATATATAAGAGGAAAAGAGGAGATTTGTCCAGAATGAGGAAGATAAGAAACACGATTTTTTTTTTGATAAAGAAATTAGAATGTCCCATATCTGATTATATAGATATATTAATATAATATATTTTGAAAGTAGCAGTTTTTTATAAGGATAAATTTTAAACTGTAACAAACAGTTATAATTATTTTTAAATTCAAAAATCTAACTGAATATTATATTAAATATAAATAGAAAATAAAGAAAAAAGAAGAGTAAAAAACTACGTTTTAGTATCTAAAAAAGAGCTGCTTTTAAGGATAAGATTAGTTACTTAGTTTTTAAAATTTAAATTTCAAATTAATTATTTAGGCAATTTTGATAATATTTTATATAATTAGCAGAAACAAAAATAACAATATTCCCTTGTTTTTCTCCCTACACAACTCATCACCCACGTTTCCAAAATTATTTGTTTTAGACTTTTATAAGAATAAAATAGAAATAAAAAAAAAAATGATTTTAAAGAATTATATAGAATATGTTTTTATGTTTATATGATTCTTGTATTTTTGTTTTTCTTTTCTTTTGAAAATTGCTGATTTTTTATCGATTTTTGTAAAATCCTACTCAGTACTCCCTTCTTCAATTCCTTCGTCATGTTTTGCAGCCCGTTATTATTAGTTTTATGTAGATTTTCTCCCCCCCCCCCCTGTTTTTTTTATTTTTTATTTTTATATCTCTTTCATCTCTTCTTCTAAGCCTATTTTTTAATAATTTCTTCTCTAACCCCACCCTGGGATAAACATAAGTCCTTCGGTATTCTAACCATGGCGGAGATTCAACTCCCTAGGACTTTACAGGCTAATCTATCATTATTATTAAAAAGCTGAGAAAAGAACCATATACTAAAGGTTTATAAACACCATATCATAAACATTAACATTACAAACATTAATTTACATTAATTTTACCTAATAGGGAGAAAACATACAAAACCTTAATAATTTATATAGCTACTTAAATGACTTAGGTCGGAGAGAGGTTTTCCTTTCGGGAGTCCCCGAAAAACCTTTCCAAGCTGCTTTGAAAAACTAACTTATTTCTCACTACCACACTCAAATATACTTTATTTTACTTACTATTTTACAATGAAAGAAGGTAGAAAATAGAAGATGACTCTCTCTTGATGATTTTATGCTTTCTCTTGCTTGCTCCGCTCTCTACCTCTTTCTCATATTATCTTGGTATTTATACGCATCTCCGGACCTCAAATTCATATTTCAACTTGATCAAAGAATTTCTTTCAACCTGCTGGGTGCGTTGTGGGCCCCATCGTCACATGGTTATGTTGAAAAACTTTCTCAATTATTGTCCTTTTTTCTGTCCATGTATATTTTTGAGTAGTGGCTTATTCGTCATTGCTTACGTCTTGTAACCTAATGCGTCATTGCTTACTCATTATCCTGTCTTGTCTTCTTTGCTCGATTTTCAGTCTTGTCTCACTTCTTTCTTTTTTTCTTTTTTTTTATGTGTCTAGATTATGTAATGCTATCGAATCGAAGCTCATTCTTGAATCATCATCTTCATTTGGATCTTGGGCAAATTGGTCCATTGTATGATCATATCCTGTACTTCCTGAGTTTTTCGATTCTGTGGTCTTTGGTCTTTGCTCTGGCTCTGGATTTTCTATAATAACTTCTTTTGTTTTTTCGCTAAGAAATTTTTTAATTGCTTCGTCTACTATTTTTTCTATCTCCTTTCTTTTTCCTTAACATACTCCTTTTTTTGCACGTCTTTATTTTGTCTAGATGATCCTTCTGTTTCTGCATTAAAACTAGCTGGGAGTATCCTTACACTTTTACACAAAGTGTCAGCCGTAAACGGATTTGATATGTCTTTACCACTTACCATTTGAACTGGACTAGCTGTACCTCTATCTGATACAGTAGATATTTCTGCATTCATTGGGGAATGCACACCCTTCTTATCCATTTTTGATGAAGATGGAGAACTCCTTTGGGGGGTTTGTGGGATCTATATTTGTGGGCTATTTGTCTGACATGTCTCGAAATGAAGAGTTTTAACTCTTTCTTGCAGTAGTCTAATATGTTCTATCATCTTTTTTTTTCTACTCTGAGTTTTTCGTTTTCTTGGTTTAGTCTTTTGAATGCCTTAGTCATTGTTGAGCAGTGGTCGCAGAAGATTATTTTGTCTGTGTCCCTTTGGATGTTGTATTGTGGAACATTTCTTGTGGTTTATCTGAGTGCTTGGGTAATATAATAATTTGGCCCAAGGTTTCCCCTAGCAGTCTAAAGCTTCATTCAATTCATTGAAGCCTTTGAATAGGGGTGCCGAATGATTTTTTACAGCGTCTACCACTTCTATCAATGTCTAAAAAACTCCTGAAACCTGTCCTTTTATCACTACATAAAACTTAAATTTTTTGTCTTGATTTTTATCTGTAAAATACTGGCTTAAAGCATTTATTATTGAAATAAAATAACTATTGTCTCTTGGTGTCTTGTTATATGATATCCATAATTTGTCTATCAAACATTTTTGTTGTTTATCAATCTAGATATCTGCTTTTAGTCTAAAACTCATATTAGACAGTGGATAACATATCAAATTTTGCTTCCCAAACCATAGTCTCTCGAGTCTGTGGTTTTCGAACATCGTCTGAGATTTGAACTGAGTGTTATTTAGTAGAGTCTGTAAATACATGTCTTTAGCATAACTATCTTGAGAAGGTGAGGCTTCAGCCTTTTCTTTTCCTGCACTCATGCTAGAAAATATGAACATAGGTTAGTTTATTTTATAATGAGTCTACTAAGCTGATATGTTATATTATTATCCTTTCCTTTGATATGTTCTAATGTGATATTATAAATTGACATTGCGTCTAAAAAATTTAACCATCTTCTTTTACTGCTCTTCTTTTCATTTATCTTTTGATAAAATTTTACTATTGACTCGCAATCTGTTCCTACTAATATTTCTGATTTATTTAATATATAAAGTCGAAAACTATCTAATCCGTAAATTACTGCTATTATTTCTGCATCTATGCTACTCATATTTCCTTTTTTCCTGTATTTACCATTTTGGTAAGCACAAATCCTTTCTTCTTTTTTATCACTATATTTATTTTTTCTTGCCTTTAGAACGGCTCCCCATCCTTCTAGACTTCCATTTGTTTCAACTATTAAGTAGTCTGTTTCTAATGGCATGGCTAAGTCCGGAATCTTTTTCACCATATTTTTAAGTCTTTGAACTAATTTTATATCTTCTTTATTAAAGATTTTTGCCCTGTGGATCCTGTTTTAGAATAAAGTGGTCCTGCCACTTTCCCTAGGTCTTTGATAAAATTTCTTGCATAATTTAGTATTCCTAAAAATTTCTGTAGTTCTTTGATTTTATCTAATTTATTTGGCATTTCTAAAACCTTTTTTGCTATATGGGGTTGTAACTTTATTCTTCCTTCTCCTATTATTACACCAAGAAAACTAATATGAGTCTTGCACAATTCCATTTTCTTTTACTAATTATGATTCCGTTGTCTACCAATAATTTAAAAATTATCTGCAGATGTCCTAAATGTTCTCTTATATTATTGCTAAAAACTAAAATATCATCCACATAAACTATAATGAAATTTTTATACTTTCTAAAAATATTATCCATTTTCGTTGAAAAATTGGGGGTGCTATCTTTAGCCCAAGTGACATTACTAGCCATTCGAAATGTCCTTCTGGACAAGTAAAGGCTGTCCATTCTATACTTTCTTCTTCCATTTTGATTTGCCAATATCCTGATTTGCAGTCAAATTTACTAAATATTTTTCTCCTTTGGATTCTATTTATTAGTTCCGTTTTATCTGGTAGCTTATATCCATCCATTCTTCTGTTATCATTAAGTCTTTTATAGTTAATTACCATTCTTGCCTTTCCTCTTATTATTTCGTTATGGTTTCTTACCATAAACGTTGCTGATCTATGATAATAATAATAGATTGGAGAATTTAATAAGTTATACATAACATTGACGTATAATTATAAAAACAAGAGCAGATGTTATATTTAATATTTTTTAAATTTGAAAATTTAAGAATTTTTGTGGTGCTAACATATTTAATTTTATATTCAATATTTAATTTTATATAAATATATTTTAATTCTTAAATCATAGAATTATTATTTGTACATGTAATATTTTTTAAATTCCTAAATTATAGAATCGTTATTTGTACATGCAATTACTACCAGATATTTTGTGGAAATATAGTTACAAAACAATAGGCTAAATTGATTTGTATTTTAAATTTATGAAAATGTAAACATAAATTTGTAATTCCTAAAATTTAGCAACATTATTGGGATAGTTATATATGTATTGTTTTAAACGTGGGAATTTTTTTTCTAAAAAAATGCTACGGTAATCTTTTTCTCTTTTTAGTTTAAAATTAAAATATTTTTAGATTTGAATAGATTTTCAAATTTAAAATATTTTTAATTTCTATTTTTTGTGGTGCTGACATGTGGCACTTTTTACATCTCTTATTATATATAAATAGATTTGTATTCTAGTGAATGTCTATTATGTGGAGTCCGTTAGGGTCTGTTTGGAAATCCACCATATAATTGGAATTGGTGTAATTACTAGGGTAGTAATTACTAACCTAGTAATTACACTGACATGTTCGTTTATCACAACGTAATTACAGTGTAATTACAAGTGTAGTGTTTGGTTGCACAAGTGTAATCATAAGGTTATATTGAATTTTAAAAATAAAAATTAATTATTTAAAATTAAAAAAATTTATTAGACAAATAAGGGCCTTTATAAATGATATTAAACTGAATATTTAAGATATATATTGTCTTTTAAGAATATATTAATTAATAAACATATGTTCTTAACTAATGTTATAAAAAAATAATTGATTTATATTTTTCAATTTAGTATATTTTAATTAAATTAATCATAAAAACTAAAAGTACAAAATTTCTATAAACATTATGAAATGCATGCTTTACAAAAAGATTAATATTATAAATATCATGTCATAAAATTATAAAACATTTGACAAAAAGATAATCTATCAAGTCTAACTTAAAAAAAAAAGCTTGCAATGTAAAATATCGAGCCAATACTCCTAAAACAAATGAAACTGAAAATACAACATAACTTCTAAATTCAAAACCAAAAAAATAACGTAGTATTCTTATGTTAAATTTCAACATAACATACATAAATATGATTTAAAAGAAAAGAAAAACGTAAGTTCATAACTTTATTCAATAATGAATTCTACTTTAATTTAAAAATTAGAATACTAATAAAATTATACAAATGAATATTTTTAGATAATACGAAAAATTGCATGGAATCACATGAAGTAAAGTTGAGAATGAGAAGGAAATGAAATATAAATAATATTAAATAAAAATAAAATATTTTTAGAAAATTTTAGAGTAGTAAAAATCAAAAAGAATTTAAAATAATAACAAAAAACATTAAAATGAAAAAAAAAAGAAATAAAAGGAAGAAATTAAAAAGTAATCAGCTTGTAATTACACCATGTAATTACCAGCAATTCACAGCCTCCCATATGAATTAGAGAGTGTAATTATCCCCTACCAATTACACTCAATTACCTGCTGACCATGTAATTACATGGCCAACCAAACAGGTCAGGGAGCGTAATTACACCCAATTACACTAAATCCAATTACCAGGGTAGCCTTCCAAACAGACCCTTAGAGAAAAGTTAGGAATCCTACTTGGAGACCAAGTCAACTTTCCCCTATAAATATAGGGGTTTTCCTTCCTTCTAAATCAGATATGTGAATCTCTCAAGAGAAATAATAAGTCTTCTCCCTACTTTCTCCTTCTTCTTATTTTGTACTTTCATAACACGTTATCAGCACAAGACTCCAATTCTATTAAATCCTGAGTTTGAGTTTTGTCTTCCTTCAAGTACAGTGAAGTGTATAGATCAAAGCACAGAAGTTTAAGTGTTTAGATTTAGTATCCCTCTAATTGCATATATTAATTGCTCAAAGCTTTTGGTAGAGTAATTTGCTAAATTGCAAATTAACACCATTGAACTTTCGTGGCATGATAAAAGACGAGGTAAGTTTTATTCTGTTTATGCTAACACTGTCATAAGAATAAAGTTCTAAAAAAAGTACCGAGAAAGATAGGAAGCTGACTGTGCTTGGTACTAATTAAATAGTGGGTGAATTTTGAGTAGTCATGGTAAATTTTAACGAATTTTTCATGAGCAGGTAATGTTATTTTATTATTTTAGAAGTTTTTGTTGATGATATTTTCTATGTCTTATTGTGACTAAATTATTTATGCCTTTAATCATCAAAAGTGGTAATATATTAAATGTTTGATGGTGAACCTTGGTGTATTTTGGCACACTATGTTATTAATTGATGGTAAGAGAATAGATTTAAGTTCTATCGCACCAAAAGGGTAAGCCATCGATTATAATTTGATGCACTATGATGATAAGATGTTGGGTTTAAGTCCCATATATTTATGGCGTAAAACGTCTTTATATGGATAAAACATTGGGTTTGAGTCTCAATGCACCATATTGATGACAAACACAAAATAATGTGTTTTTTAATAAGAAAATTAGTCATGAAATTTATCTCATTGAAATCGCTCCATTCCCTAAAGTGAATGTGGTAGCAATGCATAATAATGCACATGAACATGGAATGAGGTACTAAAGCTATCATAAGTTGATATACTCAGATGATTGTGTTTCATTCAAGGAGTTGATATACTCAGATGATTGTGTTTCATTCAAGGAGAATGAAAACTTTTGATAAATGCTAGAAATATAGATCCATTCTCTGAAGTGAATGAGGTGTAAGCCACCATGCTAGGAATAAAAAGGTCACGACCTTTGGTCATGGATGTGGTATCACCAAGAATATCTCTGGGCAGGCATGTGTTATAGAAAAGTTCCATGTTTTATCTTCTGGCTTGTATTGGACAAGAATTAGTGCAATTAAGACATATTCTATAGTAAATCAGAAGTTTACTGATTCCAATACTTTGATTGTCTGGGACATTCTGGGTCTATAATGATGAGACAGATTAAAGAAAATTTAAATGGACATCTATTAAAGAATCTAAAGATTCTTTTAAATGGTGAATTTTCTTGTACTTCTTGTTTTCAAGGCAATTTAATTGTGTGATCATCATCAACGAAAGTTGAGATTGAGTCCCTACGTTCTTTAAACGTATACATGGGGAAATTTGTGGACTTATTCACCCACCTAATGGTTGTTTAGATACTTCATGGTTCTTCTAGATGGTATCATTTGTGCCTATTGTCATCTTGCAATTTGGTATTTGTAAAATTGTTGACACAAATAATATGATTACGGGCATAATTTTCTCATAAACAGATTAAGTCCATCCGTTTTGATAACACTGTAGAATTTTCATCTTAAGCATCTAATGATTAATGCCTATCGATTGAAATTGGATAAACTCAATACTGAAGTGAATGTGATAGTGCAAAATAAAGCGTCCTAATATGGATGTGCACTTTATTGTGATGAGATCACAACTCACGTCCAAAAGAGGTAGAGTAATTGAGAAGAAACAAATCTGAAATTCGCTCATATAATAGTAAATTTGAGATTATTAAAGCAAAAGGTACATATCATAGTAAACTTGGAGTTTACCAGTACTAATAATTTTATTAGTTGACATGAATGATTTGACAATCAGGAAGATGTGCATACTGAATCATAGACATATATTGAAGAACTAGAAGATTCTTCAAGAGTTCTTTTTATTGCTTGTTCTCATGATAAGTTGATTGGATCAACCAATGTTGGGACTAAATCCCTAAAGTCTGAAAAGTCTAAGAGGTGAATATGGGTCCGTTCATCTTTCATGTGATATGATAAAAAGATGCATCTATAAGATTATCACATATGCATTTGTTGTCAACCTGCAGTTTGACATTCACAAAATTGTTTGTGCAAGATAATTGAGTTAAGATCACAAATTTTAGAATATATAATCAAGATGATTCATCTTGATAATATTGATAAATATCCAAGTTGATGTGATATTAAATGTCTCAAATAAATAATCAATCATTGCTTATGAGAACAAAGCTTTATGGTCTGAAATATAATATATTGCATACAAAAGTAATTGTATGCATCATACCAATAAATTATGATCAATTTTTCTCTTAATAGGTTTATGGTCAGGGACCAAATATTTTTCATCTAATAATTTTGATGTGCGGTGTATGATTAATGAATATACTATGATGCACAAAGATGGATTCTCCTAAATGGATTGAGATGTATGTTAATTTATTTAACATAAGGGGGAGATAAGAAGCAATCAAGAGTTGCAAATGCTCCTATTGAATGTCCTAAAGGATAGAGTCTACGACATGCGTGAATCATGATAGACTAATCGGTTTTAAATAAAATAATCCTTGGAAAAGGAGGAGGAGAAACAGAATCAAAATGATCATAATAAGGAGGCAATGTGCTCTTAAAGAGACTACGACATACCACTTCATGAAACCTCATGAGAGGAGTATGTACGTGAAAATAATGAAGTCATGAGATCTCAATAAGTTATGTCGTATTTTGAACCGATACAAAGTAATATTCCATCGATGATATCTTTGATACAATATAGCGCAATATTGTAAAAGATTATGAGGATATGAATTCTACGTCTATTAAAGCATGCTAGCGTAGAAATAATTATCAAGTGAAAAGTGAAAAGTGAAAAGTGGAATGATGTGTCTCGGTAAGCGTAAAGCTTATTTGACTTGTAGCCTAGACATTAGAAGATGTTATGCTTTTAATACTTGATGTTTTCACTTGACAAAATTGATATGAAAACATCCGATGGATTCAAAATCTAAAGCATATACTAATTTTTGGAAAACTTGTTTATCATCCTCATATAGATTAAAGCAATCAAGAATCTTTTGTATTTTTATGCAAGTTGATGACTTGAATTGAAACTCTTGAAGAGTTTTCAAAAGGCAATAGATTATTTGCTTAAAGTAGTTGAAGTAAGGAACTTGCAGAATTCTTTGATCCTGAAGGTATGATTTATAAAAGGAGATATAGAAGGAAACATATTTCATCAAAGCTTTTCTACACACATGAGCTCCCAAGAATGGTGATATTAACATGCAACAGGTTTATTCAAGTAATACTATAGTTGATTTATCCACCAAGTCTCTACCAACTACAACTTTCAAGAAGATGGTGCACAAGCTTGGAAAATGAAGATTCAAGTCTTTGGATTGATGTTCTCATTAGGAAGAGTTAATACGTGATGTACTCTGTTTTCCTCTCAAGGTTTTGTCCCATTGGATTTTCCTTGTAAGGTTTTTAATGAGGCATTCAAAATGCGTATTATTAGATATGTGTACTCTTTTTCCTTCACCAAAATTTTTTTTCACTGGATTTTTTCTAGTAAGGTTTTAACGAGGCGTATAATCTATTAAATAGACATTCAAGGGGGAGTATTATAAACATATTTGTATTCTTTTGAATGTCTATTATGTGGAGTCCATTAGAGAAAAGTTAGGAATCCTACTTGGAGACCAAGTCAACTTTCCCCTATAAATAAAGGGGTTTTCTTTCATTCTAAATCAGATATGTGAATCCCTAAAGAGAAATAAGAAGTCTTCTCCCTACTTTCTCCTTCTTCTTATTTTATAGTTTCATAACAGTTTCAAATTTTCTGTAGTCCTTTTTTTCCTTTATGCCTTTCTTTTTCTTATTATTTTCTTTTTCCTATTTCTTAACACGTTAATTATGTTCTTTTCTTAATAACAACTTGTATTTCCAAAATTTTCTCACTATTCAGAAGCCATTTCTTTTCATTTTTCTCCTCATAATGAATTAAAATTAAAATATTGTCACGTCCCGAGGGTACCCCCTAGGCGCAACATGGTGCTTAGTGTCACAAGTGACCCCAAACTAAACCATGGCATGACATATCTATACAAGTTCAATTAAAACATGCACTGTTTGAAAGCGGAAAACAGTTTAATATCTGAAATGGGGAAAAGCCAAACATGCCTGAATATATAAAAAATACGAAGAGTTTAGTGATGATTGAAAACAACACTAACGACTCAAGCTGAATCTAATCTTTGTCTAAAAGCCTCTAACTGATATGAGTTGATGAGACATGCCCCAGCTAACTCTAACAAGACTGAAACTAAAAAGTAAAGACTGAAAAGTAAAGCATGTCTATCGCCCTCAAACTATGAGGACTTACCACTGAAGCTGCTGAGTACGACTGGAAGTCGAGCTAAGCGCGGTCTGGATGCTGAGCGCCTGAACCTACATCATGAAACGATGTAGCACAAAAGTATGTGTCAGTACTTTGAATGTACTAAGCATGTGGGACATATGTTAAGCTGAATAATATAAAAACTGAACATGGAAATAGATATACTGAAGCATAACTAAAATCTGAGCTGGATGCAATGACCAAGTACTAATCATGAAGATATAACATGCTGAACTGAATATTGAAATACATACTGAATACATGGTCAATGCAACATGAATATGACTGTGGGAGATACTATTAACCGACATAAACCACATGAGCTAAACGTGGAGTCCGGTGTATACACCCCATCGATAGGACCCAATATACCTAGCCAGGGTATAAAGGCATGATTGTGGCGTGATCACTAAAACTGATGCCCAATAGAGGGGACTTATAAACCTATGATGGCATGTAGTTCTGGACTTGAGGGCACGCTGAACCCTAGTCCAACTCGGTGCTAAGTCTAATCCCAACTGAATATAAAGCTAAAATGCAACTGTAATACTGAGTAGCTCAAAATACTTATAATTATCTAAGAATTTAGCATACATTTACTTAAAGATATGGCATTCGATTTCTGAAGCATGATTGTCTGACTAATCTGCCTAGCAACTATAATTCATGAAATACGAATAATTATCACAAGCTAGGGTTTCTGAGTTCTATACATGGGACTATACTAATTTTTCAAGAAACATGTAATTAACATTATAGAAACTACACTAGCTGAATCGCAATGGATCTCTAAGATTTTGGAACCCTAGGTCTGAACAATTTATGGAGAAACTAAAGAATTAACTGAATCTAGGGACCTAATGGGTGAAAGGAACCCACCAGTGAAATCTCACATACCCGGTGATGAAAACTACAGAGAAATCCTTTGGATTTCGGGGCTGAACTTGAAGGAGAGCTCTGCTTGTTCTTGAGGGAAAACAGTTGCCTTTTTCTCTTCTATTCTTTCTAAGTAGGATGATTTTAGGAGAATGAAGGTTCTAGGTAGTTTCTGACTAGTTAATTAGGCTTAGATGAAGTAAAACAACGTAGTTTAAGTATCGAACGACGTAGTTTTAGTACCTAACACATAGGGGAAAAGACCATTATGACCCTCACTTAAAACTGATGAGTTGGGTATCAAGAGAGCCTTCACAGGCCGTCTAAGGCATGATGGCCCGTCTAGTGGGTCGTGAAGCTTTATCTTCCTAACAGTGCTTCACTAAAACGAGCATAACATTTTACTCCGGACTTCAAATGGAGCAAACTTGGTGGTGTTGAAAAGAGGACTCAAAGACCTTTAATGTGATAGGTATGGGTTACCTAACTCATTTTGTGCTGTGAGATATATTTTTCTGAAGTTGACCCAAAACTTAAAATCTGCTGGGTGACTTGTGTAGACCACTAAACGGACTGTACAAGTCACCACGGGCCGTTTAGTGGCTCGTCTAGGGGACTCCTATCTAGGAAGTCCCCGGAGGGTGGTTCACGATGCCTTTAATAGGCTGTGAACCACTAGACAGACCGTGTAGAGTGTCGTCTAAGTGACCCCTGCCAGGGCAGTCTTGGATGGTCACTTCACGATGCCCTTAACGGGACGTGGATCCCTAAACGGCCCATCTAGGGTGCCGTGAAGGGTCCATGATCCATTTTGGTTTAGTGAACTTGCCCGTTTGTCCTTTTTAGCCCTTTTTCAAAGTCGGAGGTGTTACAATATCTCCCCCTTGGGATCATTCATCCTCAAATAAAGACTAAGCAAGCTGAATTTGGAGGGAAAGAACTGCAATCCCTACCAACTGAGTGCTAGAAACTGATATCTAAGTGAACTGAGTTTCATGAATATGCAAATACACTGAAAGGCAAGGATAACTGAAGGGACAAGATACTGAGACTGAATTGCACAAGAGTAAATTGAGAGACTGGAGAGGAACTGTTACCTCAAGATGAAACTGAATCGGAGGGAAAAAGATGAGGATACTTAGCCATCATGGCTGCTTCTACTTCCCAAGTAGCTCCCTCTATGGACTGATTCCTCTATAAAACCTTTACTGAAGCGACTTCCTTATTTCTCAACCTATGAACCTGATGGTCAAGAATCTCAACTTGAACCTCTTCATAGGTGAGGCTATCCTTCACAGCCACACTCTCAAAAGGTATTATCGATGCCGGATCACCCACACACTTCTTCAACAAGGAGATGTGAAAGACTGGATGAACCGTTGCTAGTTTTGCAGGCAACTCTAACTCATAAGCCACATTAACAACCCTTTTCAGGATTTTGTAAGGACCTACTTACCTGGGACTGAGCTTCCCTTTCATGCCAAATCTCATCACCCCTTTCATGGATGACACTTTCAGGAAAATCCAATCATCGATTTGAAACTCTAAGTCCCTTCTCCTCACATCTGCATAGGACTTCTGACGACTATGAGCTGTCTTTAGTCTATCTTTGATGAGCTGAACTTTCTCCATAGCCTCAAGAATTGAATCTGGCCCAACCAAGGCTGCTTCACCTACTTCGAACCAACCAACTGGAGACTTGCATCTAAGCCCATACAGTGCCTCATAAGGGGCCATCTGAATACTGGAATGGAAACTGTTATTATAGGCAAACTCTATGGGAGGTAGGTGATCATCCTAACTACCCTTGAAATCAATCACACAAGCTCTCAACATGTCCTCTAAGGTCTGAATGGTACGCTCTGCCTGACCATCCTTCTACGGATGAAATGCTGTATTGAGATTTTACCTAAGTACCGAGACCTTTCTGAAATGATCCAGAAATGAGCGGTAAACTGAGGACCTCTATCAAAAATGATAGACAAAGGAACCCCATGCAACCTGACTATCTTATTGATGTAGAGTCTGGTGTAGTTCTCTGCTGAATCTGTAGTCTTGACTTCCAAGAAGTGAGCTGACTTAGTGACTCTGTCCATTATCACCAAAATAGAGTCATGTTGTCTGCGAGTACGAGGTAAACCCATAATGAAGTCCATGTTTATCACTTCCCACTTCCATGTAGGAATGCTAATCTCCTGAGTTACACCGCTTGGTTTCTGATTTTCTACTTTAACTTGCTGACAGTTGGGACACTTAGCCACAAAATCTGTGATGTTCCTCTTCATGCCGTTCCACCAATAGACTTCTCGTAGATCATGGTACATCTTAGTGGCACCCGGATGAATAGAATATCTAGAATTATGAGCTTCTGTAAGGATCTGCTGCCTCAACTCACCCACATTAGGGACACATAAGCGATCCTGGTAACGAAGAACACCATCTCCCCCTTGGGAGAAACCTCAACTCTCTGCTAATGAACTGCAGCTTTCAACTGAAGCAATATAGGATCACTATCCTTTGTCTCTTTAACCTCCGCTACCAATGAAGATTCTGATCCATTTTGGACTATCACACCACCATTTGTCGTGTCCATAAGGCAAACTCCTAAGCGAGCAAGCTGGTGAACATCTCTAGCTAATTCTTTCTTCTCTTTCTCAACATGTGCCACACTACCCATGGATAGTCTGTTGAGGGCGTCATCCACTACATTGGCCTTACTCGGATGGTAGAGCACATTTATGTCATAGTCTTTGATAAATTCATGCCATCTCCTCTGATGAAGATTCAACTCTTTCTGCGTGAACATATACTGGAGGCTCTTATGATTTGTGAACACATCAACATGTACACCATACAAGTAGTGTCTCCAAATCTTTAGGGCAAACACGACGGTTGCAAGCTCGAGGTCATGAGTCGAGTAGTTCTTCTCATAGACCTTAAGCTGTCTGGAAGCATAAGCTATGAATTTACCCTGATGCATCAACAAACAACCTAGGCTGACCCTGGATGCATCACAATAAACCACATACCCGCCTGAACCCTCTGGTAGAGTCAAGACAGGAGTTGTAGCCAACCTGGTTTCCAATTCTAAGAAGCTTTTCTCACACTCATCTAACCACTGAAACTTGACCTTTTTCTAAGTCAACTTGGTCAATGGGGAAGCTATGGATGAAAATCCTTCAACAAACCTCCTGTAGTAACCGGCCAAACCCAAGAAAATTCTAATATCAGTCGGAGAGGTGGGTCTGGGCTAGTGCTTTACTTCCTCAATTTTCTGAGAATCCACTCAAATCCCTTCGTTGGTTACCACATGACCAAGAATGCAACTGACTGTAACCGAAATTCACATTTACTGAACTTAGCGAATAGCTGGCGATCTTTGAGGGTTTGGAGAACAACTCTCAGATGAGTCGCATGCTCTTCCTCATTCTGAGAATAAACAAGGATATCATCAATAAAGACAATGACTAACAAGTCCAAATGTTGTTTGAACACCTTGTTCATTAAGTCCATGAAAGTTGCAGGAGCATTTGTTAGTCTAAAAGACATAACTACAAATTCATAGTTGTTAGAGTGGAAAACCTAACCCCTAATGTGGAGGTAGAGAATATTATATATTGACCAATATTACATAAGTATTACATAAGTGGTACACAAGAATAAGTAAATTACAATATGGGTACAGAATGAATTAAGTAACTCTAATACCCCCCTTCAAGCGAAACGGTGGCGGACGAAAACCAAGCATTGCGCGGAAATATTCAAACTGAGGCCTAGGAAGACTTTTGGTAAAAATGTCAGCCACCTGAAGTGTGGTCGGGACAAATTTAGTGTAGAGTTTACCAGACGACACAAGTTCCCGAATGAAGTGATAGTCCAGATCAATGTGTTTTGCCCTCTTATGAGACACAGGATTCTGTGTGAGAAAGAGCGCACTCCGATTGTCACATAACAGCGTGGGGCGATCAGGAGGCAAGGCATGGAGCTCCCGAAGCAAGTGAGTTATCCAGACAATTTCAACCGCAGTATTTGCCATGGCTCGATACTCCGATTCACAACTGGAGCGGGAGACAGTTGGTTGTTTCTTGGCACTCCAGGATACTAAGTTTACTCCAAGGAAAATAGAGTAGCCATAAGTAGATCGGCGAGTTTCGAGACATCTGGCCCAATCAGCATCCGAGTATCCAAGAATGGAAACATCATGCGGCTTGGTGAACAATAGACCATAAGCAAGTGTGCCTTTGACATACCGAAGTATTCGCTTGACACATTGGAAATGAAAAACAGTCGGTGTCTGTAAGAACTGACTGACCTGATTCACTACATATGACAGATCCGGACGAGTAATTGTGAGGTACTGCAATGCACCTACTAGAGACCGATAATGTGTTGGATCTTGAAAGGGATCACCAGCAGTGATGAAGGACTCATGAGGAGCTAAGGGAGTGTGCACAGGCTTAGAATCAAGTAAGGCAGCACGTTCAAGGATATCACGAGCATACTTGGATTGGCTGAGAAATAACCCATTATCAGTGTAGGTCACTTCAAGACCGAGAAAGTAATTTAGAGCTCCAAGATCTTTAATTGCAAATTCCTGGTTGAGACGAGAGATAAATGCAACCATGATGTCAGTTCGGTTTCCAGTTAGGATTAAATCATCAACATAGACGAGCAGGTACATAATACAGGAGGAACGTTTGAAAACAAACAGAGATGTATCAGATCGACTGCACGTAAAACCATTGTTGAGAAGGAAGGAACTTAAGCGCTGAAACCAAGCACGCGGAGCCTGCTTGAGGCCGTACAATGCTTTGTTCAAGCGACACACATGATCAGGAAACCGAGAGTCTGCAAAGCCAGGTGGTTGTTCCATATGAACAACTTCATTTAGATGACCATGCAAGAAGGCATTTTTGACATCAAGCTGATGAAGCTTCCAATTGTTAATGACGGCAAGAGATAAGACAATTCGTACCGTAGAAGCCTTAACCACCGGACTGAAAGTGTGGGAATAATCTAAGCCAGGGATTTGAGTGAAGCCTTGAGCCACCAGTCGCGCTTTGAAACGTTCAACAGACCCGTCTGAGTTGTACTTAGTGCGAAAAACCCATTTGGAACCAACAACATTACTGGATTTTGGACGAGGCACCAAGGTCCACGTAGCATTTTGAGTTAGAGCTGACATCTCCTCATGCATTGCAGCCATCCACTGTGGGTTCTTAGCAGCCGACTTGAACCCTTTTGGTTCAGAAGAAGCAAATAAAGCGGTAAAGAGGCGATGAGTTTCAAGATGAGCTAAGTTGGCTTGATGACGAGTGGAAGGTTTAAAAATGCCCGCCTTGGACCGAGTTACCATGGGGTGAACTGCTGGAGTGATCACTGATGCAGGAAGCTGAGGTGGAGCCAAAGAATCACCCAAATCGGCAGACATAGGCGGCGGAGATGAGGCAGCAGGTAGTTGCGAGGGAATGCCGACCCGAGACGGTGTGGAAGGAACAATGACTGGCGGCACTGCAGTGGGTGAAACATCAGACGGAGCAGCATGTAATGGTTGGAATACTACTGGGGTATCACTGTGAAAGCCATCCAAACAAGGAGGACACAGAGAAGGCAAAGGCGGTGAGGCTGGCGGAGACGAAGGACCAATGACCGCGGATGATTCTGCCGGCATGGAAAAGGACTCCAAAAAGGTTGAGAGTTGCAAGGAGTTTAAGTCCTTTGATGAAGTAACGCCCGAAAAAGGTAAAGAGTGTTCATCAAAGCAAGCATGGCGAGTGACATAGATGCGAGACGTTGCCGGATCAAGACACCGATAACCTTTGTATTGAGAGCAATAACCAATAAAGATGCACGGAAGACTTCTTGGAGATAACTTGTGATTTGTATAGTCCCGAAGATATGGAAATACTCGGCAGCCATAGACCTTGAAGGTATGATAATTGGGCTTCTCAGAAAACAAGAGTTCAAAAGGAGACTTGTTGTTCAAAACCTTTGAAGGTAGACGATTGATGATGTAAACAGCAGAGCTGAACGCATCTACCCAATAAGAGGTAGGAGCATTTGCATTAAAAAGCATGGCCAAACCAGTTTCCACGATATGACGGTGTTTTCTCTCAACCCTGCCATTTTGCTGGGGCGTATACGGACAAGATAACCGGTGAAAGGTGCCATTTTCGTCAAATAGTCGGCGAACAGTGTGATTAACAAACTCTGTGCCTCCATCACTTTGAAAAACCTTAATTTTCTGAGAGAACTGAGTTTGCACAAACTTCATGAAAACAGACAAAACAGCGGCAAATCCAGACTTGGTTTGGAGAGGATAAAACCAAGTGAAGCGAGAGTAGTCATCAACAAAGGCCACATAATACCTATAGTTATCAGTAGATGTAATAGGCGCAGGGCCCCACAAATCACAATGTATCAAGTCCAAAGGATGCAAAGATCGTTTATTATTTAAAACAAATGACAAACGGTGTCCTTTAGAGAGTTGACAAGAAGAGCAAATAACCGGTTTGGGTAAAATGGAAGTAACAGACAAACAACCTAACTTATGCAAAAGTAAAACAGTATCAAAGGCAACATGCCCTAACCGACTATGCCAAAGTTCATAAGATGCCTTCAAACTTGAATTTGTAGTAGCCGCCAAAGCTTGATGCTCATTATGCAAAACATATAGCCCATTCTCACATTTGCCTCGAGTTAGAACCTGTTTCGTTTTTCTGTCCTGAATCTGAAAAAACGATTGAGAGAACAGAACATCCACCGGATTATCATGAGTTAGTTTACTAATGGACAAAAGATTCTTGGCAAGATGTGGAACAACCAGAACATCACGCAGGTGCAGATTATTAGAAACAGTAGATGAACCCGTATGAGTGATAGGAAGAGAAGTACCATTTCCAAATGTCACGTTAGCATTGCCGGAGTATGGAGAAGCATGAGGAACACTTGGTGAAGACGAAGTCATGTGATCAGTGGCCCCGGAATCAACATACCAATCAGGGGCAGAAGTAGTGACATGACATTGGGTATTAAACGCTTGAGCCAAGTTGGCGTCATGGGAGGCAGCTTGAGTGGCAAAGGTAGCAAGATTAGGACAAGCACTGGCATAGTGGCCATCTGTACGACATAATTGGCAGTGAGGTGGCCTGCGGCCACGACCGCGAGCACTTGAACCACCGCCTCTGTTAGAGCGACCACGGCCACCGACGGGAGGGGACTGCCGATGCGACTGGGCAGTGAAGGCAGCAGGCGGTGAGGATGATGCACCATGAAGGGACTTGAGAAAAAGTTCATGACTCTCAGCCTGTGAGAGTAAGTCGCGAAAGGTAGGCGCCGGTTTGGTGGCACGAATGGCAGTTGAGAAAGTCTCAAAGGAGGCTCCTAAGCCGCATAAAAACCAATGAAGTTTATCGATATCATCAACAGGCTGCCCAATGGCAGCCAACTGATCACAAATGGATTTAAATTTGCGGCCAAATTCAACAACAGATAAGGAACCTTTGACCAATTGACGAAGTTGATCGCGCAGATTATGAACGCGTTCAACGGAAGAATTGCTATAGGCAGATTCAAGCGCAACCCAGATTTGGCGGGCTGTTGTTAGACCCAAAATTTCAGAGACCGCCTCTTCCGTGAGTGAAGAATTAAGGATGATGACAGCCCGTTGATCAGAAGCAAGCCAGGCAGCATAAAGAGGATTCAAAACCTCTTTGCCATCCGTAAGAAGGAACGATGGAGGAGCTATGGAGGAGCCATCAACATGATCCAATAAGCGTTGATAAGAAAATAGGGGCAGCATCTGATTTTTCCAATAGAGATAATTGTTGGAGGAGAGCTTAATCGTGAGCATGTGCAAAATAGTGGCAATAGAAAGGGTGGCGTCGCTGGTGGAGGAGGCATCCATGATCGAGTGGGACGGGAGAGAGGAGAAGCGAAGGAAGAAGAAGAAGAGGAGAGGAGGCGGCTGCTGGAGAGAGGCGGCGGCGGAAGAGACGAGAAATAGGATAGATTAGGCTGATACCATGTTAGAGTGGAAAACCTAACCCCCAATGTGGAGGTAGAGAATATTATATATTGACCAATATTACATAAGTATTACATAAGTGGTACACAAGAATAAGTAAATTACAATATGGGTACAGAATGAATTAAGTAACTCTAATATTAGTGACCATATCGAGTCCTGAAGGCTGTGTTCGGGATGTCACTATCTCTGACTCTTAGCTGATGATAGCCGGATCTGAGGTCTATCTTAGAAAAGCAACTAGCACCCTAAAGCTAGTCAAACAAGTCATCAATCCTGGCGATGGGATATATATTCTTGATTGTGACTTTGTTCAACTGACGATAGTCAATGCACATCCTGAGAGAACCATCTTTCTTATGCACGAACAATACTGGAGCACCCCATAGAGAGATGTTGGGTCTGATGAAACCCGTATCTAGAAGGTCTTTCCACTTTTCCTTTAATTCCTTAAGCTCAGCTAAAGTCATTCTATAAGGAGGAATCGAAATAGGCTGGGTATCTGGAAGGAGATCTATTCCGAAGTCGATTTCCCTTTCGGGAGGAACTCCAGGAAGATCTTCTGGAAACACTTCTGGAAACTTATTCACCACTGGTAATGACTCAAGAGTTGGGGTTTTGGAGTTTGAGTTCTTAACCCTAACAAGATGATAGACATACCCTTTGAAAATCATTTTACTGGCCTTAAGGTAAGAGATAAATCTACCTACAGGCAGTGAGTTACTACCCTTCCACTCTAAGACTGGCTCGTTTGGAAACTGAAACCGAACGATCCTAGTTCTACAATCGACTGAGGCATAACAGGAATGTAACAAATCCATGCTTAGAATGATATCAAAGTCTATCATTTCTAACTCTACAATATCTGCTCAGGTGACTTTTTGGGAGACTGTGACAACATAATTTTCGTAAACCTGTCTAGCTATAACTGGGTCACCAATTGGAGTAGAGACTGAGGAGGGTTCTGGAAGAGTTTTTGGACTGACACCGAAGTTTATTACTATATAAGGAGTTACAAAAGAAAGTGTAGCCCCTGGGTCTAGCAATGCATAAACATCTAAATGGAAGACTTGTAACGTACCAGTGACCATATCAGGAGAATCCTCTTGGTCCTGTCGAGCATGAAGAGCATACAACCTGTTCTGGTGCTGACCACCACCTGTACCAGACGAGGCACCCTGCTGAGTGGGGCGACCTGCTGGAGCCGTTGAAGTTGTATACTGAGCTTTGTTACCTCCCTGACCCTGCCTGGTAGAAGGGAAATCCTTCAACCTATGACCAAGTTGGCTGCACCCAAAACACCCCTCTTTTCCAGCAAGACACTCGCCCAGATTTTTCTTACCACACTTTAGGAAAGATGGATATGTCTAGTTACCTGAAGCACTCCCCTGAGACTTAGAGCATGATGCCCTCCCTTTTTGATCCCGTCGAAACTTGGGGGACAGAGTGCTAGCTGATGAAGGCGCTAGGGTTGTAGACCTCTGCTGAAACTGTGAGCGATTTTCGCCGCCCGACCTCTGCTGAGAATATTCATAATTGCCTGTTCTAGCCTTTTTATTATCCTTAGCCATTTCCTTGAGCTTATCTCCCTCAACCTACTAAGCATGGGTCATTAGTTTGGAGATATCCATATCCCCTAATAGCATAGCATTCCTGCACTCGGTCTTTACCAGATCGGATACTCCAAACAAGAACTTGCCCATTTGTGCTCTAGGATCAGCCACCATATGTGGAGCATACCTGGAGAGCTGAGTGAACTTTAGCTCGTATTCCTTGCTTGACATCGACCCCTACCTCAAGTTTATAAATTCCTAGGCCTTAACCTCCCTCAACTCTCTCAGGAAGAACATGTCCAGAAAAGCTCCATTAAAATAGTCCCACGTCCCAGGAGCTGCATTCGCACCCCTGTTGTCTTTCCACCATGTGAACTAAATATGAGCCATATCCTTGAGTTGACAGAATGCTAGTTCAACACTATCAGTATCAGTCACTTGCATTACCTCAAGAATCTTCTTCAATGAAATTATGTGGGTCCTCACCATCCTTCGACCCTAGAAACTCTAGCAGATTCATACGTACAAAATCTCTAACCCTGGTTGTAGCTGATCCACCAGTGGGGTTTGTAGGAACTGGGGCATACTGGTTGGCCTGGTTGGCTACGGTCAGAACCAATAGCTGGATTGCATTACAGAACTTTGCATTCGTAACCTCATGGTTTGGGACTGGAGGAACTGTATTAGCATTGTATGCATTAACTCTACGAGGAGGCATGATATGAAACGCTTAACGACATATTAGAATGGAGAAGTTGATTCACACTTCATCGCACGATAAGATAGCAAAAGAAGTGAAGTCTTTCTTAGAACACCTCGTAGCCTCCCCCTCATAGGTGTGGCGCGCTTCACACCCATGAAAGAGACTCTACTTAGTGCGGCTTTCAGACACCCTATGACTCTTTAACTTGATGCTCTGATATCAAGTTTGTCATACCCCGAGGCTACCCTCTAGGCGCAGCAAGGTGCTTAGTGTCACAAGTGACCCCAAGCTAATCCATGGCATGGAAAATCTATACAAGTTCAATTAAAACATGCACTGTGTGGAAGCTGAAAACAGTTTAATATCTGAAATGGGGAAAAGCTCAATATGCCTTAATATATAAAATATACAAAGAGTTTAGTTATGATTGAAAACAACACCAATGACTCAAGATGAATCTAATGTATGTATGAAACCCTCTAACTGATCTGAGTTGCTGGGACATGCCGCCAGCTAACTCTAACAAGACTTAAACTGAAAAGTAAAGAATGTTTATCGTCCTTGAACTATGAGGACTCACCACTGAAGCTGCTGAGTACGGACTGGAAGTCGAGCTAAGCGCGGTCTGGATGCTGAGCGCCTGAGCCTACAATATGAAATGATGTAGCGCAAAAGTATGCTTCAGTATTTTGAATGTACTGAGCATGCGGGATATATGCTAAGCTGAACAATATAAAAAATGAACAAGGAAATAGATAAACTAAAGCATAACTGAAATCTGAGCTGGATGCAATGACCAAGTACTAATCATGAAGATATAACACGTTGAACTGAATATTGAAATACATGGTCAATGCAACATGAATCTGACTGTGGGAGATACTATTAACCGACATAAACCACGTGAGCTAAATGTGGAGTCCGATGTATAAACCCCATTGAAAGGACCCAATATACCTTGCAATGGTATAAAGGCATGATTGTGGCGTGATCACTAAAACTGATGCCCAATAGAGGGGACTTATAAACCTACGATGGCATGTAGTTTTGGACTTGAGGGAACCTTGAACTTTAGTCCAACTCGGTGCTAACTCTACTCCCAATTGAATATAAAGCTAAAATGCAACTGTAATACTGAGTAGCTCAAAATATTGATAATTGAGAATGCAACATACATATATTTAAAGATATGGTATTCGAATTCTAAAGCATGATTGTCTGACTAATCTGCCTAGCAACTATAATTCATGAAATACGAATAATTATCACAAGCTAGGTTTCTGAGTTCTATACATGGGACTACACTAATTTTCCAAGAAACATGTAATTAACATTATAGAGACTATAACAACTGAATTGCAATGGATCCCTAAGATTTTGGAACCCTAGGTCTGAACAATTTATGGAGAAACTGAAGATTTGACTGAATTCTTGGGACCTAATTGGTGAAAGGAACCCACTAGTGAAATCCCACATATCTGGTGACGAAAACTACAGAGAAATCCTTTGAATTTCAGGGCTGAACTTGAAGGAGAGCTCTTCTTGTTCTTAAGAGAAAACAATCGCCTCTTTCTCTTCTTTTCTTTCTAAGTCTGATGATTTTAGGAGAATGAAGTTTTTAGGTAGTTTCTTACTAATTAATTAGGCTTAGATGAAGCAAAACAACGTAGTTTAAGTATCAGATGACGTAGTTTAAGTACCCAACACATAGGGGAAAAGACCAATACGACCTTCACTTAAAACTGACGAGTTGGCTGTCAAGAGAGACTTCACTGGCCGTCTAAGGCATGATGGCCCGTCTAGTGGGTCGTAAAGCTTCATATGCCTGGCCATGCTTCACTAAAACAGGCATAACTTTTTACTCCAAACTTCAAATGGGGCAAACTTGGTGGCGTTGGAAAGAGAACTCAATGACCTTTAATTTGTCAGGTCACCTAACTCATTTTGTGCTTAGAGATATGATCATCTGAATTTGACCCAAAACTCAAAATCTGCTGGGTGACTTGTACGGACCACTAAACGGACCGTATAGGTCACCACGGGCCGTTTAATGGCTCGTCTAGGTGACTCCTGCCCAGGAAGTTCCTGGAGGGTGGTTCACGACGCCCTTAACGGGCCGTGAACCCCTTGACGGACCGTTTAGGGTGTTGTTTAGGTGACCCCTACCAGGGCAATCCTGGATGGTCACTTCACTATGCCCTTAACAGGCCGTGGACCTCTAAACGACCTGTCTAGGGTGCCGTGAAGGGTCCATGGTCCATTTTGGGTTCGTGAACTTGCCCGTTTGTCATTTCTCGCCCTTTCTTGAAGTTCGAGGTGTTACAAATACCTTCTCTCTTTTTTCCTTTTTTAAACAATATTTCCTACCATTTAAATAATTAATTATTATTTTCTCTAAATTTCGGGAGACTATATATGGATCATATTAAAATTTCTATATGGAACAAAATAAATGAATCATTTTTTGTATATTAAACTTTAGTTTTGGCAATATTATATATATGGAGCCTTTTTTTTTTCTTCTCTTACTTGACATCTCTATTTTTCTTATTCCTCTTTATTTCTTTTCATTTTTCTTTCTCTCCCATAGTACTCAATATATTTTCTTTTTGTCTCTTCCTAATTTTATGTAAAATTCCTCAATATCAATATTTTCTTATAATATTGTCATTCTTTCGTCAGACAAATTCAAAGTATTTCAGTGAAAAAAGGAAGAGAGCAGAAGAAAAAAAATAACAACATTCATACAAGAGTTTGGGTTTAAAATTATACCTATCAAATTAACCGTATGCAATTTTAGTGTGTTTATATAGTTGCCTTCAAATTTTAATGGTACAGAAATCTTTCAAATTCTACAATTAAGTAATGCAGAATTATGTTTTAATTGAAATTTTTTATTGAAAATATAAAAATAAATAGTCTTTTATTATAAATGGTAAGGATTAATTTTAACATTGAATTTCTTTTGTGAAGATTTTAAATAAGTTAAAACGATCTTGGCATTTGCTCAGAATAATGTTCTTTCATTATTGACTTTTTAATGATGAATTAGGAGTGGTCAAAAAAATCATTCTTGATTACTATGTAGGCTTGATTATATATTTATTGTATGAGTCTTTTATTAATCTATTTATTGAAATTATTAAAATATTTTAAAAAAAATTCAGAAACAAACTTTTAAATTTTTTATGGGGGGTAGGGGCAGGGGTAAAAAAAATCTAAAATTTTAAAATTTGAACTATTTTTCAAAAATAAAATTTTAAGTTGTAATTTTTTTTGGTTGGAGGGCTAGGCTGGTTTGGGGAGGGCCGAGGTAGGGACAAAAATTTTTTTTTTTTTTTTAAAAAGAAAATTTTAATATTTTAATTTTTTTTTGAATGGGGAGGGTCGAGGTATGGGGTGGGGTAAGAAAAAAATTGTAATTTGAGGTTGGAGGAGAGTTTTGGAAAATGTTTTCCTTAATTCTTTTTGAAGGGAAGTCATTTTTCTTAAATTTGAGGAATATAAGTTGATTTGTAAAACATTTTTCAAACATTTAAGTCAACCAAACAAGAGAAAATTGGAAAACATTTTCCAGAAAATGTTTTCCTTCATATCAAACACACCCTAAATGATATGCTTCAGAAACTTAAAACAATAGTAGTCTCTTTAATAGAATGAATTTACTACTCGAAGGTTTAAGTTGCGAAGGTGCAACTGTTGGAATTACTTTAGTGACCTTACAGAGTTGCTTGGCAAGTGGCAATTGATTTAGCATTGAAATGGGCCTGTAATGACCCGATTGGTCATTTTTTATTTCTTTTCATGGAGTTACTATTTTGCCCCTCCAGATATTGACCCCGAGTTATTCTTGATTAAGTTTTGAAAGATGGGTTCAAATCTGAAGTTAAAAGTTGAGATTTTGGCAAGTTTTGAGTTTGAAAGGCTAAGTTGCTTAAAGTGGTATTTTGGTGTCATTCAGAGTTCGAATGCTCGGATCAAAATTTCGAGGATTTCGTTGGATTCAAAGCCCCAAGTTCATAGGTCTCACGTGTGTACAAGTCATGTCTAAGTAGAGTCTCAAGGAGTGGTACATAGACGTCTGTACTTATCTTCGAGAGGCTATGAAGACTGTTAGGAAACTTCCTTTTGTTCATTCTTTCTTATCGAGTGTGGTTGCCTTCGCTAATGCTGAGTTGCTGCATGTTTTTTTGGAAGATGCCGAGGACCAGAGCTTCTATTTCCAGTGGTAGAGGGGAGGCAGTCCCCGAGGTAGTTGCTAAGACCCTAGCTACGGGGAGAGGTAGGGCTAGAGCTAGAGTTCGTGGTCATGGAGTATCATCGGCTAGAGGTCGTGCCCGTACAACGACACCAACTAGAGGCAGAGCTAGAGAGGTTTCACCTGAGCCACATGTTGAGATTGTTGAAGACCAGGTTCCTCCCGGGTTTAGAGCTCCCTTGTTTCAGGATACTTTATTGAGGATGCTGTGTGTTGGAGAACTTCTCTCAAGGTGGTGCGATAGGCAGACCACATGGTTCTCAGACTGGATTAGGGGCGCAGACTCCGGGTCAGTAGGCTTCGAGTATTCAGAATTAGGTGGGTCAGCCACCCATGGTTCCGGCACAGGTTGTGGGTATTCAAAGTGCTACTGAGGTTATTCTGGCGATAGCTGAGCAGTAGCGTTACGTGAGGTTTCAGAAGATGAAACCACCCCAGTTTTAGGGTGGTAAGAGTGAGGATGTTCATTAGTTCTTGACCTGGTGCCATGATGTCACGACCCAAAAACCGGGTGTGATGGCACTTGTCCTATCCCACCAAGACAAGTCAGCCTAAACCCAACGAGCGGAAATAATAGAAATAAAGAAGAGAAAATAATCAATCGAAAGTCTATCAACTTAAACAAAACCAACCCAAGACTGGTTGTCACATGTACAAAACGCTAATATAGAAGTTCAATAAATAATTATAAGTCTCAACATTCTTTGTGTCTCAAATACAACAAAGTATAGAAAAGGATCTAGAAGGGTCATCGGCAACGAACAACTACCTCTAAAGTATCCATGGAAGCCTCGGAGGAAAAAGGAGAGAGAGAGAGAGAGATCAATCACGGTTCGGGCTCACAACCTACACAGATGTAGAAGCAAGGGTGAGTAACAAAACCACGGTACCCAGCAAGTCAACCAATAAAACAAGGTCAACCTTACTAAACTCACGAACCCCTTTCCTTCCAACCAAACCTCCACAACTACAACCTGCACAGAAAATCAGCCCAACCTATTCTACATTGTTATATCACACATAGATCAACAACACTCCACAAATATCAACAATAGAACACATAGGCATCAAGTACATCAAATACAATGTCACGGGATATAAACATAACTCCACAAAGTCAAGAAAAGGAAATTGAAATGCAATGCAATGCCAAGTGTCATGATGCATGTTTGTCCTACGATACACATCCGCTGAATCTCAGACCGAAACCCATAGGGGCCACACAAGGAGCATGTATCCGCCGGAACCATTTCCCATCGGCATAATCACCACTCGCCGGAATCATTTCCCATTGGCATAAATCATCACTCGCCGGAACCATTTCCCATCGGGATAATCATCACTCGTCGGAACCATTTTCCATCGGCATAATCATCACTGGCCTCACATGGACCATATATCATCGAAGAGTCTCATCATAGTGTCTCAGAACCAATGCACACAAGCATGTTCACTCAAATAATGATAGAATGATAGTGTTCACAATCACAACGCAATTCATATCAAAGTAAATCACGTCGCACTATCAACAACATATCAACATCATTAATTACCTCATTTACAACAAAATCAATTGCCTAGTCTCCGATTCACTACTCCTTTCATCACAAGTAGGATCAATTGCTAAGAAAGATATCAAAGTCTAATCCCATAGTTAAAAATAGGCAAAAGAAATATACATCAATATCACAATTTCATCAAGGCATTCATAGCACTTTACCAATCACAACCCATCACACAAGATTTATACAATTCCACATGGTTCACAACATTAGCACATACGCCTTTTTATTACCCCATCGATAAAGTTAGATTGATTTCACACAAGATTTCATCCCATTCCTCAATCTCATTAATCCACAACTCATACAAGGAAGAAATTCAGAATTTAACGAGGTTCTCAAGGTTTTAAAGGTCCACTTGCTTTAATCACAATACGGTAAATCCACAATCGGAGCTTTTCCTTTCTCAGAGCTATCCAAAGCACCACAATCTACTAAAAATATGAACCCCAATCACAATCCGAAGCTAAAATGCAAAAAATATGAAATTCGAAAAGAAGAGACAAAACAACCCCAAACTCCGATTTCGAAAACGGAACTAGAATCTGAACTTTCTTTCATGAAAGTGATCCTCAACGAAATAGGAACTCAATGGTGAAAATCAATTTGGAAAAGAAGCTCAAAACAGCCCACAATCCTCAATTTTATCACAAACTCGGAGTTCAATCAAAACCCCCAATTTCCATTTCAAAAACCTCAATTTTCCAATCAAAATCATGTTTAAATCAATGGGTAATCAAAGCCAAGGTTAAAATTACTTACCCACACTGATTCACAAGAAAAACCTCTTCAAAAATCGTCTAAGAAAGCTCCAAAAAGATGAAAATGGAGAAAATGAGACATTTCCCAAATTTTAACTGCCAGGCCCAAAAATGACCTCCGCGAACGTGGAGACCAAGGTCCCACTACTCCCCGAAGGTGGGATCCGCTCCGCGAACGCAGAGGCCTAACGACTGGCACCAGATACAACAAAATCAGCAATTCAACAAGTCTCCGAATGGACCCTCGGGATTAGTTTAGAACCCTGAGCACACAAACCAGATATGCAACCCCACTAAATTCGACGTTCCGGACTCAATGGAACTGTCGGAAATTGAATTTGAGGTCCCCTTGACTCGGAACCCGATAAAACACAACAACACTAACTCAAACTTCAAAAACTCTAAACAAACTCGGAACCTCTAAAAATTCAACCAAGGCCACCCCTATGCCTAAAATCATCCCCTGAATCCAACGGAGTCGTCAAAATCCACATCCGAGCATCCGATCTCCGAATGTTGACCAAAGTCAACCCTATGATCAAAATTTCACAATTTTCCAACTTAAGACCTCAAATCCACGATACAGCCCCAAAACTGATTCCATCAACACTCTTAGACCAATTTCAGCATTTTGAAACTGATAAAATCGACGGAATTCCCATCCGAGTCTCAAAACTCTGAAACACCTAAAAAATCACATTTTGACAACTTAAGCCTTAAGAAATCAACATTTTCCAAAAACCACAACTTAACAAGAATTTCCACAAAACTGACATCGGATATCAGCCAAACATGACTCGGGACAACTCTTAAGAGGGGTAAAATGGTCATTTAACAAAAATTACTAAAATTGACGTTCAGGGTCATTACATCATCCACCACTAAAAACCATGTTCGTCCTCGAACATAAAGTAAAAGAAAGTACCTGAAGCCTCGAAAAGATGAGGATATCTGGCACGCATGTCAGACTCGGACTCCCAGGTAGCCTCTCCAACTGAACGGTGACCCCACTGCACCTTCACTGAAGTAATCTCCTTGGTCCTAAGCTTACAGACCTGTCTATCAAGAATAGCTGTAGGCTCCTCCTCATAAGTCAAATCAGGACTCAACTCCACTGAATCGAGTGTAATCACATGAGACTCATCCGGGATGTACTTCCGAAGCATAGAAACATGAAACACAGGATGCACAGCTGCTAAGCTAGGTGGCAAAGCCAACCTATAGGCCACCTCTCCCACTCGGTCCAAAATCTCAAAAGGACCAATGAATCTAGGGCTAAGCTTTCCCTTCCTCCCAAACCGCATAACACCCTTCATGGGTGATACTTGTAGCCAAACATGATCACCCTTCATAAACTCCAAGTCTCGAACTCTCCGATCGGCATAACTCTTCTGCCGACTCTGAGCAGTCAACAGCCTACTCTGAATCAAACGGACCTGATCCATGGCATCTCTAAGCAAGTCAGTGTCTAAGGAATCCATCTCCACCGAATCAAACCACCCAATCGGTGATCTACACCGTCTGCCATACAACGCCTCAAACGGGGCCATCAGAATCCTGAAATGATAGCTGTTGTTGAAGGCAAACTCTGCCAGGGGAAAATGCTGATCCCACCTAGCACCAAAGTCAATCACGCAAGCACGAAGCATGTCCTCAAGCACCTAAATCGCCCACTCGGACTGACCATCTGTCTGAGGGTGAAATGATGTACTCATATCTAACTGAGTACCCAAACCATGCTGTAAGGCCCTCCAGAAGTGTGAAGTGAACAAGGAACCCTGATCCGACACTATGGATATCGGCACCCCATGAAGCCTAACAATCTGACTGATGTAGAGCTGGGCTAACTTCTCCGCCATATACTTCACCCAAACTGGAATGAAATGAGCGGACTTAGTCAGCCTATCAACAACCACCCAAATAGAATCATAACCACCCACGGTGGTAGATAAACCCACAACAAAGTCCATGTTGATCCGCTCCCACTTCCAAATAGGAATGGGCATCCTCTGAGACACACCTCCGGGCCGCTGGTGCTCACACTTGACATGTTGACAGGTCAAACATCTAGATACAAAGTCTGCAATATCCCTCTTCATGCCACACCACCAGTAGTGTTGACTCAAATCATGATACATCTTCGCTGTCCCTAGATGGATGGAATATCTAGAACAATGGGCCTCCTCTAGAATCAGTCTAATAAGCTCGCCCACCTTGGGCACACAAATCCGGCCTCCAATCCTCAAAACTCCATCAAAGTCAAGTGCATCCTCCTTGGATTCACCTCTCATTACCTTGTCTCGAATGAGACACAACTTCTCATCCTCAAACTGACGCTCACGAACATGCTCAATCAAGGAAGAATGGGCCTCAATGAACATAGTCAAACCACCACTCTCCTCAAAAACTTGCAACCTGACAAAGTTGTTGGCTAACCTCTGAACATACCTAGCCAAAGGCCTCATATCATTCTTGATCGCGGCAAGACTCCCCATACTAGGAGCCTTTCTACTCTAGGCATCGACCACCACATTGGCCTTCCCAGGATGATACAAGATAGTCATATCGTAGTCCTTCAATAACTCAAGCCATCTACGCTGCCTCAGGTTCAGATTGCTCTGACTAAAGATGTACTGAAGACTTCGATTATCAGTGAATACCTTACAACGAACTCCATACAAATAATGCTACCATAGCTTAAGCACAAACACCACCGCTGCAAGCTCTAGATCATGAGTAGGATAATTCTTCTCATGTGCCTTCAACTGTCTAGAAGTATAGGCAATAACCTTCCCTTTCTGCATCAATCCACCTCCCAAACCAACTCTGGAGGAATCATAATATACAGTAAAGTTCACACCCTCCTCGGGCAAGGTCAACACAGGAGCTGAAGTCAACAAAGTCTTGAGCTTTTGGAAGCTCGCCTCACACTCATCGGACCAACGAAAATCTACAGCCTTCTGAGTCAATCTAGTTAATGGCGCTACAAAGGTGGAGAAACCGTGTACAAATCGCCAATAGTAGCCTGCTAACCCTACAAAACTTCGAATCTCAGAAGGAGAAGTAAGCCTAGTCCAACCCTTAACTACCTCAATCTTGGCTGGATCAACCCGAACACCCTCTTTGGACACCACGTGTCCCAAGAAAGCCACAGACTCGAGCCAAAACTCACACTTAGAGAACTTGGCGTACAACTTGTGCTCTCTCAAAGTCTGAAGTGCCAACCTCAAATGACGAACATGATCCTCCTCGGTCCAGGAATATATCAGAATGTCATCACTGAACACGATCACAAAGGAATCCAAATACGGATGGAACACTCCATTCATCAACTCCATAAATGTCGCAGGGGCGTTAGATAGCCCAAAAGACATCACTAAGAACTCATAGTGGCCATAAAAAGTCCGAAAAGCTATCTTAGGAATATCCGATGGCCTAATCTTCAACTGGAGATAGACGAACATCAAGTCAATCTTAGAAAATAACGCCGCACCCTGAAGCTGATCAAATAAATCATCAATGCGAGGAAGAGGATACTTGTTCTTAACAGTTACCTTGTTCAACTGCCTATAATCAATGCACATCCTCATTGAGACATCTTTCTTCTTAACAAAGAGAGTCGGTGCTCCCCAAGGTGACACATTAGGGCGAATAAACCCCTTGCTCAACAAGTCATGTAATTGATCCTTCAACTCAGCAGGAGCCATACGATATGGAGCGATAGAGATGGGCTTAGTGCCCGGCTCCAAGTCAATAGCAAAATCAATGTCCCGGTCAGGAGGAACACCAGGAAGATCAGTAGGAAATACATCAGCAAACTCCTGAACCCCAAGAATGGACTCCATGGGAGGTGACTCAACACTGATATCCCGAATAAAAGCCAAATAAGACAAACATCCTCTATCAATCAACCTCTGGGCTCGGATGTAGGAGATAAACTTACTAGGGTAAGATCCACTAGTACCTTTCCACTCCACCCTCGAAACACCAGGCATCGCTAGAGTGACAGTTCTAGCATGACAATCTAGAATCGCATGATAGGGAGAAAGCCAATCCATACCCAATATCACATCAAAATCTACCATCCCCAGAATAATCAAGTCTACCCAAGTGTCATACCCAGCCAAAGAAACAGGACAGGATCGATACACTCGATCCACCACTAAGGGCTCCCCCACGGGTGTAGAAACATGCACAGGCACAGTCATACGATTATATACCAAATCAAACTCAGATGCA
The DNA here is from genome assembly GCA_018342035.1 of Solanum appendiculatum. Taxonomy (NCBI): domain Eukaryota; kingdom Viridiplantae; phylum Streptophyta; class Magnoliopsida; order Solanales; family Solanaceae; genus Solanum; species Solanum appendiculatum. The sequence goes on from JAGDQO010000472.1 coordinate 1,128,612, forward strand.
AAGTAGGTAGACCTTGGATCAAATAACGCAGATGCATCTCGATGGCAGACTGGGACATTACCTGTGATGACTGCATCAGAAGACTCAGCCTCAAGTCTCCATGGAAAAGCATAACACTGGGATCCTCTACCACCACCGGTCTTAACCGCACCTCTGCCTCCACGCTGAGCCACATCTCCACTACCCGATGCTCTGCCACCTCTGCATGCTGTCTGACCCCTGCCCCGGCCTCTAGCCAGAGGTGCTGAACCTCTCTCTGGAGCTGCAGAATAAGTACGCTGAGGCCATGAATGAGTCTGTAGAGGGCACTGTCGTATAAAATGACCCGGAACCCCACAAGTATAATATGACCTCGAAACGATGATCTGTGTGACGAACCAGATGAAGTACAACAGCCACCCTGGCAAAAACTGTGAGACCTACGGGACGTCTGTCCACCCTTGACCGCTGGCATGGAAGCATATACCGGCCTCTAACGCTGGAAAGAAGTACCACCTCTCTAAGAACCCCTGCCTCCAGATGAGACACCAAAATATTTACCACTGGAACGGGCCCTCTTGGAGTCTCCAAACTCTCGAACCAACAACTCCGCCTCTCTTGCGATACTCACAATGGACTAGAAGGAAGAACCCTCACGGGATGATCTGAACATATAAGATCTAATGAAAAATTCAAACCCCTCACAAATCTGTGGACCCTCTCCGCCTCATCTAGAACCAAATACATGGCATTGCGAGACAGCTGACAGAAACGTGCCTCATACTCTGCAACTGACATGCCACCCTGAGTCAATCCCTCAAACCTCAACCTGCTCTCCTCACCACACTCTAGGGAATGAAATAATCCCGTAAAGCACTAGAGAAAGCATCCCACTCAACTGGAGGAGATCCCACTAGAATGGACTCCACACAAGACCTCCACCACTCCCTGCCTGGCCCACGGAGCTGGAGAGCAACAAAATGGACACCCCTCGCATCCACCATCCTCATCGCCTGAAGCATCTTATGGCATAAAGTCAGAAACTCATGAGTATCCTCGTTGTTACCACCCTGGAACAGGGGTGGTTTCGTCTTCTGAAACCTCTCGTAGCACTGCTAGTCCTCTACTGTCAGAACCACATCTGGAGCAACCTGTGCACCGACAGCTGGAGTGGGAGCCAATGGTGGCTGACCCACCTGACCCTGAACAATTGGATCCAGATGCTGCTTCGGGGTCTGTGCCTCGACCCTAGTTTGTGAACCCTGTGGCATGCCTGCAACACCCTGAGTAAAGCTCTTCATAACTCTCCTCATCCTCAATAAGGTCTCCTGAAAGAACGGTGCTGAGAACCCTGGAGGAACCTGGTCCTCACCAACCTCAACATGTGGCTCTGGGGAAGCCTCTCTACCACGACCTCTAGCAGGTGCCGCTCCTCGGGCATGGCCTCTCCCATGTGCCGCTCCATGAGCACGGCCTCCAACTCAGCCTCTACCTCGACCTTAACTGGGGCCTTAACCACTGCCTCCCCTCCGTCGCTCGAAATAGAAGCTTTGGTCCTCGGCATCTGCAAGAACAACACGCGACACTCAGCACAAGCGACAAGAACCACGCACGATAAGAGAGAATAAAATGAAAAAAGTCTCCTAACAGTCCTCATAGCCTCTCGAAGATAAGTATAGACATCTCCGTACCGATCTGTGAGACTCTACTTAGACTTGGCTTGTACACGTTAGACGTATGGAACCTGGGCTTTGATACCATTTGTCACGACCCGAAAACCGAGTGTGATGGTACTTGTTCTATCCCACCAAGACAAGTCAACCTAATCCCAACGAGCGGAAATAATAGAAATAAAAAAGAGAAAATAATCAAGCGGAAGTCTATCAACTTAAACAAAACCAACCCAAGACTGGTTGTCACATGTACAAGCAGCTAATAAACAAGTTCAATAAATAATTACAAGTCTCAACATTCTTTGTGTCTCAAATAGAACAAAGTATAGAAAAGGATCTAGAAGGGTCCCCGGCAACGAACAGCTACCTCTCAAGTATCCATGGAAGCCTCGGAGGAAAAAGGAGAGAGAGAGAGATCAATCACGGTTTGGGCTCACAACCTACACAGATGAAGAAGCAAGGGTGAGTACCAAAACCACGGTACCCATCAAGTCGACCAATAAAACAAGGTCAACCTAACTAAACTCACGAACCCCTTTCCTTCCAACTGAACCTCCACAACTACAACCTGCACAGAAAATCAGCCCAACCTATTCTACACAGTTATATCACACATAGATCAACAACAATCCACAAATATCAATAATAGAACACATAGGCATCAAGTACATCAAATACAGTGTCACGGGATATAAACACAATTCCACAAAGTCAGGAAAAGGGCAATGAAATGCAATGCAATGCCAAGTATCATGATACATGTCTGTCCTACGATACACATCCGCTGAATCTCAGACCGGAACCCATGGGGGCCACACAAGGACCATGTATCCGCCAGAACCATTCCCATCGGCATAATCATCACTCGCCGGAACCATTTCCCATTGACATAAATCATCACTCGCCGGAACCATTTCCCATCGGCATAATCATCACTCGCCGGAACCATTTCCCATCGGCATAATCATCACTAGCCTCACATGGACCATATATCATCAAAGAGCCTCATCATAGTGTCTCAGAACCAATGCACATGCATGTTCACACAAATAATGAGAGAATGATAGTGTTCACAGTCACAACATAATTCATATCAAAGTAAATCACATCACACTATCAACAATATATCAACATCATCAATTACCTCATTTACAACAAGATCAATTGCCTAGTCTCCGATTCACTACTCCTTTCATCACAAATAGGATTAATTGCTAAGCAAGATATCAAAGTCTAATCCCATATTTCAAAATAGGCAAAAGACATATACATCAATATCATGATTTCATCAAGGCATTCATAGAACTTTACCAATCACAACCCATCACACAAGATTTATACAATTCCACATGGTTCACAACATTAGCACATAAGCCTTTTTATTACCTCATCGATCAAGTTAGATTGATTTCATACAAGATTTCATCCCATTCCTCAATCCCATTACTCCCCAACTCATACAAGGAAGAAATTCAGAATTTAACAAGGTTCACAAAGTTTTAAAGATCCACTTGCTTTAATCACAATACGCTCAATCCACAATCGGAGCTTTTCCTTTCTGAGAGCTATCCAAAGCACCACAATCTACTCAAAATATGAACCCCAATCACAATCCGGAGCTAACAATGCCAAAAATATGAAATTCGGAAAGAAAAGATAAAACAACCCCAAACTGCAATTTCAAAAATGGAACTAGAATTCGAAATTTCTTTCATGAAAGTGATCCTCAATGAAATAGGAACTCAATGGTGCAAAAACCTCAATTTTCCAATCAAAATCATGTTTAAATCAATGGGTAATCAAAGCCAAGGGTTAAAATTACATACCCACACTGATTCACAAGAAAAACCTCTTCAAAAATCGTTCAAGAGAGCTCCAAAAAGATGCAAAATGGAGAAAATGGGACATTTCCTGACTTTTACACTACCAAGCCCAAAAATGACCTCTGCGAATGCGGAGACCAAGGTCCCACTACTCCGCGATTGCGGAGAACAATACCCAGACCCTCCTTGAACGCGGGCCCACTCAGCGAATACGGAGGCCACTAGCCTTACCCTCCGCGAATGCGGGCAACGACCCACCGCGAACGCGGAGGCCAAATGACTGGCACCAGATACAGAAAAATCAGCAATTCAATAAGTCTCCGAATGGACCCTCGGAATTCGAGGTCTCCTTGACCCGAAACCCAATAAAAGGCAACAACACTAACTCAAACTTCAAAAACTTAAAACAAACTCGGGACCTCTTAAAATTCAACCAAGGCCACTCGTAGTCCTAAAATCATCTCCCTAATCCAGCGGAGTCGTCGGAATCCACATTCGAGCATCCTATCTCTGAATGTTGACCAAAGTCAACCCTATAATCAAAATTTCACAATTTTCCAACTGAAGATCTGAAATCCATGATACAGCCCCAAAACTGATTCCGTCAACTCTGCTAGACCAATTTTTACGTTTTGGAACTGATGGAATTGACAGAATTTCCATCCGAGTCCCGAAACTCCGAAAGACCTCAAAAATCACATTTTGACAACTTAAGCCTTAAGAAATCAACATTTTCCAAAAACCACAACTTTACAAGAATTTCCACAAAACTGACATCGGATATCAGCCAAAAATGACTCTGGACAACTCTCGGGAGGGGTAAAATGGTCATTAATTAAAATTACCAAAATTGACCTTCAGGGTTATTACACATGAAATGCTTGAGGCGGTAGGTATGGTGGATGCTCGTGGTGTTCGTTTTGTTGCACTTCAACTTCGTGGACACGCCATAGAGTGGTGGAGGACTTTTATGAGGTCTAGACCAGCTGGATCTCCCCCGGCTGAGTGGGACGTATTCTTTAGTGCTTTTCAAGATCGATTCATTCCTTGGAGCGGGAGGAGAGTTGGCTGAGGTTTGAGGACTTGAGATAGGGTAGTTTGTCTATGACTGAGTATGAGGCTCATTTCTGTGAGATTTATAGGTATGCTATGACTATTGTTCCCGATGAGGCAGAGAGAGTTGCAGGTTTGTGAGAGGGTTGACTTTCTGTACCAGGACGTATGTATTTCGAGCAGCCAGAGAGGAGTCTTCCTTCTAGTCCATTGTGACCACCACCAAGGAGGCAGAGTTGATGATTTAAGAGGAGTTTGGAGAGCCCAAGAGGGCTTATTCTTTTGGTCAGCTTTCAGATACCTCATCTGGAGGCAAGGGTTCTCACCAAGGTAGTGGCTCCTTTCAGTACAGTAGGCCGGTTCATGCATCTATGCCTGCAGCTGAGAGTGGATAGTCATTCTTAGGATCTTATGGTTCTGGCCGAGGTGGCCATGGTAACTCATCTAGTTCGCAGCAGTAGTTATTCGTGCCTTGGTCGTGTCATGGTTGAGGGGATCAAGGTCATATGATTTGGTAGTGTCCTCTACAGACTCACTCAGGACCTCAGCATACCTATTTGGCTGCTCCAGCTAGAGATTCAGCACCTCTGACTAGGGGTCGAGGCAAAGGTCAGTCCTGCAAAGGTGGCAGGACTTCTGGTAGGGGTGCTTCAGCTCCGTCGAGTGGAGGCCGGGTTCTACTCAGACAACATATGGTCGAGAGGGTCAGTGTTATGCTTTCCAGGGAGGCCTGAGACTTTTGATATTGTGATTATAGGTATCTTCCCAATATTGTTTGATCTGGGGTCTACTTTCTCGTATGTGTCTACCTATTTTTCTGCTGGGTTTTATATGATATATGATAGCATGCCTGTGCCTATTCATGTTTCTAGACCAATGGGGGAGACCTTAGTGGTGGATCGAGTGTATCGATCTTGTCTTGTTTCACTGGCCGGGTATGATACTTGGGTAGACTTGATCATTTTGGGGATGGTATACTTTGTTATTACTTTGGTTATGGATTGGCTCTCCCCACATCATGCGATTCTTGATTGTTATGCTAAGACAGTGACCCTTAGAGATGCCGGGTGTCCCGAGAGTTGAGTGGACTGGTGCTAGTGGTTCTTACCCTAGCAAAGTTACATCTTTCATTCGAGCTTAGAGGCTGGTTGATAGAGGGTGTTTGTCCTATTTGACTTTTATTCGGGATACTAGTGTTAAGCCACCTCCCATGGATTCTGTGCCTGTGGTTCGAGAGTTTTCAGATGTGTTTCCTATTGATCTTCCTGATGTTCCTATGGATAGGGCTATTTATTTTGCTATTGACTTGGAGCCGGAAACCAAGCCCATCTCTATTCCTCCTTATTGCATGGCTCCAGCATAGTTGAAGGAACTGAAGGATCAGTTACATGATTTATTAAGTAAGGGGTTCATTCGCCCTAGTTGTTCTCCGTGGGGTGCTCCTGTTCTGTTTGTGAGGAAGAAGGATGGTACCACGAGGATGTGTATTGATTATTGACAGTTGAACAAGGTGACAGTGAAGACCAAGTATCCTCTTCCTTGTATTGATGACCTATTTGATCAGCTTCGGGGGCATATTTATTTTTTAAGATTGATTTGAGATCCGATTATCATCAGCTTAAGATTAGGGCATCGGATATCCCTAAGACAACTTTCAGAACTCGTTATGGGTACTATGAGTTCTTTGTGATGTGTTTTAGTTTGAATAACGCCCCTGCAACGTTCATGGAGTTGATGAACGAGGTGTTCCGACATTATTTGGACTCTTTTGTGATAGTCTTCGTTGATGACATCTTGGTGTACTCCAAGACTGAGGATGATCATGATCGGCATTTGAGGATTGTGCTCCAGAGATGGAGGGAAGAGAAGTTATATGCCAAGTTCTCAAAGTGTGAGTTTTGGCTTGATTCTGTTGCGTTTCTAGGAAACGTGGTGTCGAGGGAGGGTATTAGTGTGGATCCAACCAAGATTGAGGTAGTTAGAGGTTAGACCAGGCCTACTTTAGTCACCCTGATTCGAAGCTTTATGGGACTTACAGGCTATTACAGACGATTTTTCAGAGCTTCTCCACTATTGCATCTCCTTTGACCAGATTGACTCGACAGAGTGTGAGCTTCCAGTGGTTTGATGAGTGTAAGGAGAGCTTCCAAAAGCTCAAGACCTTATTAACTTTGGCTCCTATTTTGACTTTACCCGAGGAGGGTGTAGACTTCACCATTTATTGTGATGCTTCTAGAGTCGGGTTAGGCGATGTTCTGATGCAAAAAAGGAAAGTGATTGCCTATGCTTCTAGACATTTGAAGACCCATTAGAAGAACTACCCTACCCATGATCTAGAGTTGGCAGCTATGGTGTTTGTGCTTAAGTTATAACGGCATTACCTGTATGGGGTTCATTGTGAGGTCTTCACTGATCATCAGAGTCTTTAGTACATCTTCAGTCTGAGAGATCTGAACTTGAGGCAGCCCAGATGGCTTGAGCTACTGAAGAACTATGATATCGCCATCTTATATCACTCGGGAAAGGGTAATGCGGTGGTCGATGATTTGAGTAGGAAGAATTATAGCATGGGGAGTGTTGACATCCTCTAAAGACGCAACGTTGCGATGACTAAAAAAATAATCAATTTTAAAAAGAATTTAAAGAATAAAGAATTTTTAAAGAGAGTCGCCACCTAATTTTAGGAAAAATTAGGAAACCAATTAATTAATTAATAATAAAAAAATGTCTATGAAATCAATAGATTCTAGGTATAAGGGTTCAAGTTAATCCGAAGGGAAGGTATTAGGCATCTTTCAAAATCCACAACTATGGATCCCGACTGAATTCATTTTTTCAAATTGAGGAGAAGAAATATAATGTACAAATATAATAAACATGTAATATACACAATGAATAAAATAAAACAATAATATAAGAAATGACCTAAGATTTGTCTAACGTCAATAATATATACAATAACAAATAAAAAATATAATTCAAACTTCATTCGAATAGATTCCTTTGGAAAGCAACTCCGGGTACCTATAAAGACACTTAGTAAAAGTATTAGTAATGAATAAATATGAATCAAATAAATAAATAAATAAAAGAATCATAACTTAAAAATTAAATCCGTCTTATGAACATGGGAGGCCTTGAAAATTGACGGTGCATTTCTTCATCGGTCAATTTTAACTTGTAACTTATATGAACTAAAACTAACAAATAATAATAAAAATAATCAAGAATAAGGGAAGAGCAATGCATAATAATAATAATAATAATAATAATAATAAATAAATAAAAATAATAATAATAATAATAATAATAATAATAAATAAAAAAATAACAACCCAAATGCAACAGTGCCCAATTAGCGTATGATAAAAATTAACAATAGGAATACTAAACAACAAAAAGAGATGCATAACATATATAATAAAATAAATCAAAAACAAAAGAAACAATGCATAATAATAATAACTATTAAATAAGTCAACAACAGTCAACAAAACATAATTAATATAGCAATAATAAAATAATAACAACAAATAATAATAAAGGCAAAAGGGTGATAATAGAAGAAAAATAGTGATGCTTTACGGAGAAGATGAATGGTCGTCAATGAGAATTTTTCGGTCAAATCCGAGAACTTCGAGACTGTGGCTTGTTAGATATGCCATTGTTGGCGTGTTTGGTTTGGTTTGGCTTGCCGAAATTGGTGGTTTCCTCCGGTGGTGGTTGTTGAATTTTGTTCGGTTCTCCGTTGGGGGTTTTTCGCCAGATTTGTAGCTATTTGGCTCTGTTATTCACCGATAATGGAGTTTTTAGTCAGGATCTGGTGGTTCGGTGGCAGAATTGGAAGGTGGGTTGAAGGAAGTCGACCAGTGGGATCAGTTTGGGTGTTTTCTGGCGATGTTTGGGGGTTGTTTCGCTTGGAAAATGAGGAAAACGAAGAGGGTTTTGGGTTGTGTCGCCGGAGATGGTTGTTTCAGGCGGGTTTGGGTCTAGTTTGGGTGGTTGTTTGCTGTTGGGTTCTGGTCGGAAATGGCTGTTGTTATTGTCGCTGCAGGTAAGCTGCGAATTTGGCTGATTTCTGGTGGTATTTGGGTGGTTTGAGATGGTGGTTGCTGGATTTCGGTGGCTCTGGCGGCGTGAGCTGCTCGAGGTCGAAAAAAATGGAGTTGGATGGTAACCAGGTTTCGGCGTGGATGTTGCCAAAATAGAGTAAAATGGGTTTGAATCTGATTGGGGTCTGTTGGGTGGTGGCTCGCCGGATTTCGGCGGAACTTTGGTGAGCTTGTCACCGAAGAAAATAATGAACAATAAAAAAATTTCTTAGACACTAAAAAATCTAAAATTACACACCTTATCTAAAATTTTATCCACCACTCCTAACTTAATAATTAAACTGTTGCTTAAATAGAAAATTGAAAATCACCAATAGTACAATGCCATCATCTTAAAATCGAGGGCCAAAACTACCGGTTAATAAAATATCTGTGTATGAAAACTTATCCATATTTGAATAAATTTCTAGACTGTGCAAAATATCAAAATGAATATTAACAAATGTAACGAATAAATGAATATTAAAAAAAATGTAACAAACGTAACTAATGGCATATAAAAGATGCAATTTAACAAAAACAATGATTTAATAAAAAAATGAACAAATATTTGAACGTATTCGACCTATTGTAACAAAAAATAATTTAATCAAAATTAACCGATAAAAATCCTAATATTTTGAGAAATAAGGATAATTACCAATAAATTGCATTAAAATTGCAAAACATATATTTTAAACTATTTAATGAATAAAATATTAACTTTGAAAAATATCAGACCAAAATTTGATGTCAACAACTTGCCCCTTTGTTTGATTAGGATCGATGAAAGAGATCCTAGTCAAACAAAGTTGATGAACCCAAATTTGGTTTGATAAACCTTGAACAAAACAATATGAGATGTTAGTAGAGATTTTGAACAATACTCTACATCCGTCAACGGGGCTGAAAATAATAATCAAAAGGCAAGGATTAATTCTAAACTGAAAACATTCACATACCTTCGATGTTACTTCCCAAATTGCACAATGAAGGTAGTGTACCTCTTTGAATGGAGGACGGTGCGGATAACATGTCACTTTGAATGAGGTGACGGCTTAACTTATCTCTTGAAATGCAAACGATCCTACTTGAACTTAATGTGCCACTTGAAGGGAGATGACAACCCAACGTGTCTATTGAAAGGTAGACAACCCGATTGGAACTTAACATGTCATTGGAAGGGAGATGACAATCCAACTTGAATATAACATGTCACTTTGAACGAGGTGACAACCCAACACGTCTCTTTGAAAGGTAGACGACCCAATTTGAATGTAATATGCCACTTGTAAGGAGGCGACAACCCAACGTGTCTATTGAAAGGCAGACGACCTAATTTGAATGTAATATGCCACTTGAAAGGAGGTGACAACCCAACGTGTCTATTGAAAGGCAGGCGACCCAATTTGAATATAACATGTCACTTGAAGGAGGTGACAACCCAACATGTCTCTTTGAAAGGAAGACGAGCCAATTTGAATACAACATGTCACTTGAACGGAGGTGATAACCCAACGTGTCTCTTTGAAAGGCGGACGACCCAATTTAAACTTAACATGTCACTTGAAGGGGTGTGACAACCCAACGTGTCTATTGAAAGGTAGACGACCCATTTGAACTTTAACATGTCACTTGAAAGGAGATGACAACCCAATCCTGAACTTAATATGCCACTTGAAGGGATGTGACAACCCAATCTTAAACTTAATATGTCACTTGAAGGGATGTCACAACCCAACGTGTCTCTTTGAAAGGCAGATGACCCAATTTGAACTTAACATGTCATTTGAAGGGAGATGACAACCCCATCTTGAACTTAACATGAATGGTGTATCAAAAAATTTGCAATAACAATATTAGTAACAAATGTAACATAAAAGCAACATGAACTATGCAAATATGGCCTCATATGAACAATGAACAAGGTGACGAACCAATAAAAGATTTCGAACATAATAACACCATGAATTAAAAAAAATATCAATTTAAATGGAATAACAAATAAAAAATTGTCATTTTGAACGGCATGACAAATCAATTTGAAAAAGTATCATTTTATTTCAAATAACAAATTAATTTTTAAAAGATGTCATTTTGAAAGGTATGACGACCTCAATTTAAAATGATGTCATTTTGAAGGGTGTGACGACCCAATTTGAAATGATGTCAATTTGAAGGGTATGTCGATCCAAAAATATAATTTCAACAATGAAACGGTCCATAAAGTTGGTATGGACAAATATTGAAAAGCGGGTGACATCCCGAATTTAAAAAAATCAATTTGAATGGAATAACAAATCAAAAAGTGTCATTTTGAATGGCATGACAAACCAAAAAATATAATTTCAACAATGAAACGGTCCAAAAAGTTGGTCTGGACAAGTTTTGAAAAGTGGGTGTTAGCCCATTTTATTTTTTAAACAATAAAACATATTTTAACTTGGTTAGCGCCAACAACAATATTGCATAGAAATTTCTCAAATGATTTCTCTCTCAACTGAGATTGACTTCAAGGTAATTCCTATGGATTCAAGTGGTACCTCAAATGTACTCAAGTAACGACAAGATTTGTTTATCTTGCTTCAAACAAAGGTTTTGAACTAGACCTAACCTCATGTTTCAAGTGCCCTTACCACAAAGAAAGTCCCAATGTGCACAAATTTAAAGTGTTTTGATTTCAGGACACCTAGCAAAATTCACTCACACTCAGAAAAATATTCAACGTATGCAATTGTGATACCATAGGCTTGGCCATCATGTAAATCTCCACTAATGTGAGAACATTTGAAATGAAATCATGTAGAGCTTGTTATTGACTTGTAATGTAGGCTTAGGGATAAGTAGGATAGTCATTTAGGATAAAAGTGACTTAATCCTTTCTTGAGCATTGCACTGAATTTGTGCTTTCAACATTTGTTACGCTTTTAGCGTTTGATCCTCTTTGTTGTCCCTTTCTTTTTGCACTTTTTTACTCCTTTTGTAGCTTTGTTTGTCTGAGTGTTTCCCCTTCTCATAATCTTTTGAATCTTCTCCTGTTTGTTTGGAGTGTTCTTCTTCTTTTGTTGAAAATTTTGGTTGCTTGAACTTGTGGGGAATTTTCAACTCTTTCTTCTTTCTTTGGAAGTCATTTTTTTTTCTTGAATTTCAGGGACTTTAGTAACTTTTTTCTTTGACAAATTTGAACTTTGAATCTTCTTTTGTAACTTGCACGTGTTCAGTGCATTCAATAAAGTCATGCCAAAAGAGGGATAGTGCTTATAAGCACTCAAAAAGGGTATAGGCTAAAATGTAGTTGTCCAAAGAAAAGGCTCAAGGCTCAAAGTGGGGACATACTAAGGATGAATGTCATTTGGTAGGCTTTGAAAGGTTCAAATGGGTCAAAGAAGGCCTACAATCATTTCTCAAATCAAACATTACTTAGGATTTCGCCTCAACAAACATTTAGGTCAAGTTCTAGATCAACAACGTAACACAATTGAATTTAATTCAAAACTCACCAGACAATGCACATGAAACAATGAATCTGATTTTTGTTCTAATCTTGAATGTAAGCAAGAGGACATTTTCAAGTGAAGCAAAAGTATGGATGAGAGGTACCAAAAGAATCTATGATTTAACAAGAAGTCAATCCTTTACATTGTATCAATTTTTTTTCATATGCACACTCTAACTGTGTTGGCACCAACCAAGCCAAAAAATAATTTAAAAAATATAAACATTTTAAAAAGAATAAATAATAAAAAATCTTTTGAATAAAGAATACCGAACCCTAGAAGAGCTGCCTACATATTTCATTGAAAGAATCAGGTTTGCGTAGTTCATTCAGACATGGTATAAAATGTGTGTTTTGAACAAAGAATGAATTTTTTGAAAGAAAAATAATATAAATGAGAAACCAATGAGTCACATTGAAGGGCAGACAACCCAAATTAATTAAGAATTTAAAGAACAAGTAACAAAAAAAAAAAATCAACAAGCCACATTGAAGGGAGGACCACCCAAACTTTAAAAATGTCAAACAAAAATCTTTTTTTCAATGGAATGTAAGAAAAATAAAATCAAAGATATGTATATACACTGAATATAACATCATGGACAAAAAAATTAATGCAAAGGGATAAACCAACTCGGAACGATGACTCATAAATCTAGTTTCTGAGTACATCCTTGGTGAAATTTTTGAAGGCTTTACTGAAAATTTTTGCCTTTGTTTCAACTTTAACAACCTCCGGTATTCAATCTTGTTGCAACTGTCTTCTTTGTGAAATTTTTGGAGACCTCAAAATATTTTGCTCCAGATTCTGTTTTGAAATAATGGAAAGCTTATGGGGAACATGACCGAGCCGTTGTGGCGCCTACGTATCTCGTTGAAGCACGAATCATGTCAAATGTAGTTTCAACAAATTGTGACTTTAATGGGAATTGAACTCACACTATGAATGTTCTAAAACTAGGTAACTAAGAGTGAGTTTTATTTGAAATGGACCGGTGACCCAAGTGGACTACTCGGGTTGGGGAAGATAGCGAGCGTTGACCATCCAATGGAAACCTACATTCGCCAGGGTACCCCGATAAACAATTTGGATAATGAACGACTGCGGCCCACATAATCATCCTTTAAGTAAGAAATAAAAATGTCAAATGTCATGATGCAATGAGAGTATACATATTATTAAGTAAATAATGAATGAATAATAAGTACAACATACAAATAATCAACAAAATATACAAGGCATAATGTATTACATAATAAAATAATAGTCTCCTCAATTTGAAAAAACGAATTCAAAATGGTTAGAACCTCTATATCCCTAGCAAAGTCGCCATTCTGTTGACATCCTCTAAATATGCAGCGTTGCGATGACTCAAAAAATAATCAATTTTAAAAAGAATTTATAGAATAAAGAATTTTTAAAGAGAGTCACCACCTAATTTTAGGAGAAATTAGGAAACCAATTAATTAATTAATAATAAAAATTATCTACAAAATCAATAGTTTCCAGGTAAGGGTTCAAGTTATTCTGAAATGAAGGTATTAGGCATCCTTCAAAATCCACAACTGTGGGTCCCGACTGAATTCATTTTTTCAAATTAAGGAGGAGAAATATAATGTACAAATATAATAAACATGTAATATACACAATGAATAAAATAAAAAAACAATATAAGAAATTGCCTAAGATTTGCCTAACGTCAATAATATATACAATAACGAATAAAAAATATAATTCGAACTTCGTTCGAATAGCTTCCTTAGGAAAGCAATTCTGGGTACCTGTAAAGACACTTAGTAAAGTATTAGTAATGAATAAATATGAATCAAATAAATAAATAAATAAAAGAATCATAACTTAAAAATAAAATCCGTCTTATGAACATGGGAGGCCTTGGAAATCGACGGTAATTTCTTCATTGACCAATTTAATATTAATAATAATAACAATAATAATAATAATAATACTATCCGAGGCCCACTCCTCAAGATGTGTTACTTGAAGAGCATGAGCACATTATAACTAATAGTTCTAATAGTAAAGAAATTTATGAGTGGAATATTGATGGTTACACAGATAGACAAATTTATACAACTGTACATCGAATGCTTATGTACAATACTATCTGTAAGGCAAACTAAAATAGTGATAAAACCATAGTTGATATGATAACCGCAGGATTTACAGGTCAGCTAAAAGGATGGTGGGATAATTATTTAAATCCTGAACAGCGTGATAAAATCCTTCAAGCTGTAAAACAAGAAGGGGAACAAGGTATTACCCAAAATGTTTTCTATACCCTGGTCCTTAATATCATAGAACATTTCTCAGGAAGATGGCCTGATAATAGCTAGACCATAAGAACAATGCTTCAAAACCTCAGGTGCAAAACCCTCACATCTTTTAGATGGTATAAAGATGTTTTTCTAAGTAGAGTAATGGAATTACTTGAATGTAATAGCTCCCATTGGAAATCAAAGTTTGTAGATGGTCTACCAGCTCTTTTTGCTGAAAGAGTTAGGAAAGCTCTTAGAGGAGATAATCATAGTATCCTCTATGATAACTATACTTATGGAAAACTTATTAGTGCCTGTGTGCAAGAAGGATTATCTTTATGGAATGAGATAAAGCTCAACCAGCAGGTTAAGAGGCACCATCTTAATGAAAGACAACAACTTGGAGAATTCTGTGAACAATTTGCTTTAGATATACCTAAGCCTTCCCCCAAAGGAAAGAAAACTAATAAGTATTCTTCCAAAAGAGATTTTAAAAAGAAGAAAAGGAGAATTGAGAAAAAAGAAAAAAGAGCTGAAACGCTTACGGGGAAAAGGAGATTTAATAAATCTCAGGCAAGATTCAATAAATCTGACACTTGCCACAAATGTGGAAGGTTTGGTCATAACGCAAGAGATTGCAGGGTCAAAGAAAAGATTAAAACCCTAGATATTGAAGAAAACATGAAGGATTCTTTATGTAAAATCCTTTTAAATTCGGAGTCTGAAGAAACAGATTACGAGTATAGCAGCATTGAAGAATCATCTACAGATGAAGATTTGAGAGCTTTTCACCAAGAAGATTGTATGTCATCAGAAGATGAATGCATACCTTGTCAACAGGGAGAAACTTGTGATAACAAGGAAGAAGATGATCTTTATAAGATCTACTCTCAATTTAAGGAATTAAGTATCAATGTCATTGATAATGACAAAATTATAGAACTCCTCCAGACAGTTAAGGATCCGAAAATAAGAGCGCAGATTATTGATAAAGCAGGAGGAGCTACTACATCCAAAAATGAGGATAACATCCCCACGAAAGAAGGTTCATATACCATGTCTGAAGTAAAAAAATTACTTGCGGAAAAAAGGAAGTTAATAAGCACTCCTACTACTATTCAAGATTTAAAAGAAGAGATTAGTAATCTCAAAAATGATATTCAGGTTCTAAAAAATAAGAATGTTATTATGGAAAGCACTCTAGATAATATAGAAGGCTTAAAAGAACTTGATAATAGTTCTGATTCTTCTTATGAAGAAGAAGAGGAAAATAGTTTTCTAAAAACAATTGATTTTGGAAAAAATAAAGGAGATTTCTTACAAAGCTTAAAGGCAATCACTTCTCAAAAGTTTTATACAAAACTTACTCTTCTTATTGATTATAATTACAAAAAGGAATTTACAGCTTTAATTGATAGTGCTGCAGATTTAAATTGTATCCAAGAAGGACTGATCCCTTCTCGGTATTTTCATAAAACTACTCATAGTCTTAGATCAGCAAATGGTAGTAAGATGGGTATTGAATACAAATTACCTAAAACTTTTATTTGTAAAGGGAAAAATTGTATCCCTCAAAGTTTTGTTTTAGTAAAAGACACTACTAACCAAATTATTTTGGGTGTTCCTTTTATAAATGAAATCTTTCCTCTTACTCATTGGGACAGTAAAAAAATTATGGAAACATGGAAAGAAAAACCTTTTGTACTTGAGTTTGTAACAAAACCTTTTACAAGAATGATAAACGAGTTATCTTCTAGGCTGATTTCAAAAAACCAACAAGTTAATTTCATAAAAGGAGAAATTAATAGTATTGAGGCTGGAAATATTCTCCAGAACCCTAGATTACAAGAAAAAGTTAATCTTCTAAAAAATCAATTTCATCTGCAAAGTTGTGCAGACCATCCTAATGCCTTTTGGAATAGAAAGAAACATATGGTTAATTTACCCTATGAAAACAATTTTGTTGAAAATAATATTCCTACTAAAGCAAGGCCTTGCCAAATGAATTAAGTATATCTTGAATTATGCAAAAAGGAAATTGATTCTTTACTCCAGAAAGGCCTTATAAGGCATTCTAAGTCACCTTGGTCTTGTACAAATTTTTATGTTAATAAAGACGCAAAGCAAGAAAGAGGAGCTCCCAGGTTAGTTATAAATTATAAACCTCTTAATAAAGCTTTAAAATGGATCAGGTATCCTATTCCTATTAAAAAGGACCTGCTTGATAGAGTTTATGATGCTATTATATTTTTAAAATTTGATTTAAAATCAGGATATTGACAGATTCAAATTGATGAGTCTGACAAATATAAAATAGCTTATAATGTCCCTATGGGACAATTCGAATGGAACGTTATGCCTTTTGGATTGAAAAATACTCCATCAGAATTTCAAAAAATTATGAATGATATTTTCATACCTTATAGCAATTTTATAATAGTCTATATAGATGATATTTTAGTATTTTCTAAAACAATAGAGATTCATTTCAAACATTTGGAATTATTTAAGAAAATTATTATACAAAATGGTTTAGTAATTTCCACTCCAAAAATGTCCTTATTTCAAACAAATATTAGATTTTTAGGACATAATATTGAAAAGGGAAAAATCAGTCCTATCAATAGGAGTATTGAACTTGCTTCCAAATTTCCTGATATTTTGACTGATAAGACCCAGCTTCAAAGATTTCTTGGAAGTCTTAATTATGTTGCTCCTTTCATAAAGGATCTAGCCAAAGATACGGCTATATGGTATGACAAGCGGAAGAAGAATCCTAAGGCCTGGACTGGTAGTCATACTAAAGCTGTTATACAGATTAAAGGAAAGGTTTAAAATCTTCCTTGCTTAACCTTAGCTAATCCAAATTGGGAAAAGACTGTTGAAACTGATGCTTCAGATATTGGCTATGGAGGTGTATTAACACAATATTGTTCTGATAATAAGTAAGACTATATTATTCAATTTTATTCTGGTAAATGAAATGACAGCCAGAAGAATTATGCCACCGTGGCAAAAGAAATTTTGGCAATAGTTAAATGTGTTCTAAAATTTCAAGGGGATTTATATAACCAAAAGTTTTTGATAAAAACAGATTGTCAAGCGGCTAAACTTATGTTTAAAAAAGATTGCAAGCATGATGTTTCGAAACAAATGTTTACTAGATGGCAGGCTTTATTAACCCCATTTGATTTTGAAATTCATTATAAGAAAGGATCAGATAATAGTCTGTCCAACTTTCTCACTAGAGAATATTTAGATTAATGTTTTATTCTTATGAATGACAGGATGAGACCGTCATGGCCCCCACCAGCACGGAGGGGAAGAGGAAGGGCAGGAACAAGCAGAGGTAATATCCTCGCCTAACTAGGAAATAAAAAATTAATAGCAGCTAATATTGCCAGCTCTTCAGATCTTAATACTGATCATCCTATGTATAAAGAGTTTATGGATTTTATAAAATCCAAACAAGAAAAAAGTGAGACTACCCAGTCATACTCTACAGTCCTTATGGATGATGAGAATGTAGAGGTATTTGATAAAAATGACAAAAAAGAAGTAATACTTCTCTTGGAACAAAATGACCTTAAATGGAAGGATGATCCCTGGCAAATAATGCACATATACTTAGATTCAGTATCATACACTACTTCTGCTTATAAATACAGGATGCATTACGAGATAATACTCTCAGCAACAGGGTCGGGAGAATTTCAACACTTTTACCTGGCCAATACAAAAAAAGTTTACAACTTTTCAAAATTAATAATCAAGAAAATTATCTCACCAGAGGAATTTTTTATACAAAAATCTGGAATAAACTAATACAAAAGGACTCCGAAGGCAAATGCCACGGACAAGAGATAATAGATTTAATTATTACAAGTATTGATACACACAAACAGGAAGAGCCAATCTCCCAGATAGAGAGCCAAAGGCCATTCAAACAAATAGCAAGAAGACTTCAGATGAAGAAAGGGGCAATCTCTAAATCAGATATTGTAGCATCATACATACAAGAAATAAAAAAAGATTTAATAAAAAATCTAGATATAGAGTTGGAAGATGACTCTTCAATGTTATCAGTCAGCCATATCACAGATGATGAATGTATGGCGGGAGAAGCCTAAAGTATTCATAGCAATGAAGAAGTGGATATTGAAGCACTTCTACAACAGCTCCAGCAGCAAGTGGAGGAATCATCCAGCAAACAATCCTACAAAGGGAAAGAGAAAATTTAGTGGAAAGAAGACTCCACAAATAAAATTAGTGGGGAAGAAGGACAAACTACTTTAATAAAGCTACTTTAATAAAGTAGAGATAAGATAGGATAAGATATCTGGACAAGCCACTATGATATGTCGGTAGGCCCTATTTTATGTTTATCTTTTAAAAAGCCACTATAAATTGGCTACTTTTCCCTATAAAAGGGTTTCATTTTTCTTTTAGAAGAGGCATGGTTTAGAAACCCCCCTCTCTCTCTCTCTCTCTCTCTCTCTCTCTCTCTCTCTCTCAGTTTGTAATATTTTCTAGTTAGTAATCTTTCAGTAAATATAATAAAAATTTCCAGTGTGGTGTGTACATTCAAGATCGAGTTGGACTACAATTTCAAGTACTTACTTTTAATTTTGTTTAATAGTATATTAGCCTAATGATAGGCTAAGATCCTGTGTTAAACTATATTATAATAAGTTACTATAAGAAATGGAACTAATGTCATTTATTGACTAGTTTAAATAGTTATGCTAAGGTTCAGAACTGAATGACTTAGGCGAATTGTTAAAAGGCCATCAAAGATGTCGTTGGATTACCCGAGAGGATGGGCGGATGACTATTAGATCCGGTTGGTAGATGGTATCAGAGCCATGGATTATTAGTAACAATAGGTAATATAGTTTGACACACTTTTAAAATGAATATCATAAAAAAACAATTTACTGTTAAAAACAGTAGAAAATAATAATAATAATATTGATAAAAATAATGATAAAAATAATGATAATAATGATCATGATGATGATAATGATAATGATAATAATAATGATAATGATAATAATAATGATAATAATAATGATAATAATGATAATAATGATAATGATGGTAATGATGATAATAATGATAATAATAATAATAATAATAATGATAATAATGATAATAATAATAATGATAATAATAATAATAATGATTATAATGATGATAATAATAATAATAATAATAATAATAATAATAATAATAATAATAAAATAATAATAATAATAATAATAATAATGATGATGATAATGATAATGATGATAATGATGATAATGATAATAATGATAATGATTATAATGATGATAATGATAATAATGATAATAATGATAATAATAATCATAATAATAATGATAATAATGATAATAATGATTACAATGATAATAATGATAATAATGATAGGAATGATAATGATAATTATGATAATAATGATAATAATGATAATAATAATAATAATAATAATAATAATAATAATGGCTTCATCCGGGCACTTTCCACTATTGATTCCAACCGCATTTACTGCCTTAAGTCCACCTCCCATGACATGTTTGGACAACAAATCAAGTTTGGTCATCATTTTGGCTATGTTTTCATTTCGTTCATGGTCCTTGTCAATCTGTGCTTTACTCATACCCACCAATAGAATAGGCACTTGATCTTCTCTAGTATACCATGCTAGGTTAACTTTAGTCATATCATATAGTAGCAACACAACCACATCATATGGCTGTCTTATTAGTCCTCCTTGGACCAAATGATCAGCCACACCCTTATTGACATAATGAAGTCTACAATAAAAGAATTGTAGTAGCAAATGGTCCGGAACACCATGTGTTGGACATTGCAACAGTAATTACTTGAACCTCAACCAAGTCTCATCTATAGGTTTACCTCCAATGCGCTTGAAATTTTGGATCTGGGTTCTAAGTTTAACCATCTTTGAGGGTGGAAATAATCTCTCCAAGAAAGCATCAGTTAATTCATCACATGAAGTGATAGAGTCATTTGACAATTCTGCCAATTATCTTGAAGCTTCACCCATTAAAGAGAACGGGAATAACCTCAACCTTACAAAATCTTGAGAGATGTTCTTGAACACGAATGATCCACATACCTCCACAAAATTCCTAAGGTGTTCATGGGGATTCTCATGAGATAGTCCCCCAAAGATTCCTCTTAGTTGAAGCAATTGTAGCATTATTCTGATTACATGAAACACAACCCTCCCGACTGTGGGAGGTATCCGGATGGCTCCCGTAGTTCGAATAATATTCACATGCATATCATTCAAATCATTCATATTGTCGTTTTGACTATAGTGACTATCGTTGTCACTACCATGGTCACTCATTGTGTAAGACCTGCAAATCAGCCAACAAACAACACAAAATAGCAATCTACTACAACTAAAGAAAACTAAAATCTAGTTTCTCAATTAGAATTCTCAACCATCGCTCTCCGGCAGCGGCACCATTTTTGATAATGCTCAAGTGTCCTCCTTAAAAACAATTAAAGACAACAGTCGTTGTCAATAAAAACCCAACAACGAGTCAGGGTCGAATCCCATAGGGAACGGTAGATCCAAGAGAATTCGTATAAAGAAATTTGGATTGTAATATTGCTCATTCGTTATAGTAAGAACAAGTGGGTGGATGATTCCACCAATTTAATAATAGGTTTTGGAAATCGATGTCACGTAGGGATAATTGTGCTGCTCTATAGTGATGAACATTCATGAATAGGCTAGGTCATCTTCAATGACGCTAATCATCTTTCTATCTCAAAGCATCTATACATAGAATCTTATTTCGGTCTCATCGACATGTCAATCTAAACAACCCAATACCTTACTCTATTCTCTCTTTCGATGCAGAAATAGGGCAAATATATCCGACCCATAACCTCTATTTTCAACCAAGTTACAGACATCAAACTTAAACTGCTAGTATTGAACTAATTACCCACTCCAATCAATCTCTTTCGAGCATTTACCGGAGATCAGAAGTAGGAATTAAGTTTGCAACCTTAACCTATAAATTAACCCCATGCTAATTAGCCCAAATTCATGTATGAACAGTAGCAAAATAGAGCATAGAACAATACCCACTATATTAAATCAACAACTAACCCATAATTGCACCCCCTAGATCTTGAGATTTTAGCCACCCATCATAAAAAGTAAAGAAAATATACCTTCCATAAAAGCCGCCATGGGTAATATGAAATTAAACAATTACAAGTAAACCACTTGGATTCAACTTCAATTTATTAAATTCAAGAGCAAAGTTGAAACTTCAAAAGCTAGAAAGTGTTCTTCACAAAGATGAAGTATTTTCTCTCTCTCAAATTCAAAACTCTCAATTCCAGAAATATAATCCCCCCTATATCTAAACCCTGAATTGGGATATTTATAGTTTTCCAAAAGTTGGCCCAAAAACTCAATGTTTGTCTCCTTCGGCGACGTTAGTCAGGCTCACCGAGTTCGTTCGGTGAATTGCCTGTTATGCTCCAGCTCGCCTTTTTATGCTCTAGGCTTCAGGTGCTTGAACCTCAGTCGACAAACTCAGTTGAGTCAGTCTTTCACATTCGAAGCATCGCTGAGTACCACCTTAGTTCACCTTTTAAGCATTCAATTTTTCTCCTTGCATTGTCACTTTCGGCGATAATCAGCAAATTCGCCCATCTCATTCAGCGTATCGCCTTATCTGTTGGAGTTCGCCAACCTATTTTGATAAACACAAGTGCTATGCACTATCATTTTGGGCAAGGTTGGGATCACTAGGCAATCCACCTTTCTTTGTTTAGCGATCAACAATGCGTAGTTTGCACTTCTTTTTGCATTTTTGGCCATTCTATCAAACATCAATTCTTGTCTTGTCCATTTGCCTTCCTAGATGCAAATTATCAACATTTCATCAGAATAGGACAAAATTGGACATTGAAGACACTAATTATTGAGCTAAATAGACCTCAAATGAGTGCAAATCTACCACTCATCACATGTCAGCGGCACAATTAATCTCTAATATTTACTTTTAAAACATTAATTAATGAAATAGTTTAATATATATATATATATGAATATAGACAATTTAATGTGGCACCTCTCTATGGCCAACATTCCTATTTATCTTTTTTTCTAATTGTTTTGGTCATTTCTTCCATTTACTTACTCTATTAAAAAAAACTTTTGAAGGAAATAAATACAAAAATAATGTCTAATAAATTAGTGGCGGTTATGCCATTATTAATACCCATAATTATAACACATAAGTGATAAAATTAAAAGAGAAATAAATAGTTGTTATAACATATATGAGAGGAGATCAAAAGTTATATCTTCCACATACAAGTTTAATTTGAAAGATACTAATATTTAAAGTAGAGTAGCTGATCACAAAATATTTCAAATAATATGGTAGAAGCTATTCACTGACTAATATTGATGTGCTCATTTTTGCCGGAGTAGTAAAAAAACTCATGATTTGATTATCTTTTTTCTTAATATTGCATTTCTTTGTACGATTGTGTTTCGAACATCTTCTTTGTTTTAATCATTTTCCTTCTTTTCTTTACCTTTTAAATTTTCAAGAACATCAAACAAGTTTCATTGAACATACACATATCAGTGAGAGAAAAATTCAACAATGCACCAAAACAGTTAAAAAATTCACGAAGAAGAGAAAGATAACAAGCAACGAAAAAACAAATACAGAAACGACAAAGCTCCTTGAAAGCTAACTTAGAGATGAGGAGAAGAGATCTCAGAATGAACAAGAAATTTGTTGACTCCTTAACTTTATATCTTCTTCTAATGATTGATGGAATGGTATTACGACATCTCATGATCCTTCTGAAGATATTGATGTAAGAAGATAAGTCATGTAACAATCGTTTCTCTTCAAAATAAAAGACTTTTTGAAAGAATGTTGCATCTACAAGAATATATATATTGAGAAAGAAATTCATTATGATTGAGAAATTTATAGAAAGAATGATAAGTGGTTGTTTGCAATAAATTTCCGTAGCGCTGAAAATTAACTCCAATCAAAAGAAATTAAAAAATATTTTTTATTAATAAATCTTGTGAGTACAATTCAGTTGTTCTCATGATTCGTCTCTCCTAAACTTCTCCGTGATTCGAGGGCTTTCAGTAACATATTTCTCGAATGTAGGATGATGTAGGCCTCCTTGAGATGTGTTTGATTTCTAGAAACATCGGGAAGCACTTTGTTATTTCAAGTCGATCTCCGAAAAGAATTCTGTTGGCCACTCCTTTGAAGAACTATGTAGTTGATGTTGTAGCTTTCTTCAATCCTTGCAGAATGCTAGTTGAAGTCTTCTTGAAGTCCTTTTTTAGAATGTCCTTGAATTTCATGTCTATCCCCTATTTATAGCTGTAGGGGGTGGACAAGATTGCTTATGATTGGCCAGATGATTTCATTTTGACACTTGGCGGATTGTGATTGGTTCTTGAATTTGACTGGTACTACCACCTCATTTGAACACGTGGCACCACCTTGTTGGTTTTGGATGCCTAGTCACTGTGACATGTGGCACGGATTTGGATTTCAAGGTGAAATGGACCTTGTATTAGAATTTAATAAAACAGACTTAATTATTTTTAAAGCCCAAATTAATCATTCAACCCAAATAAATATAGATTTAATCCAAATTTAGTATGAATTTCATCTAATAACATTTATGTGTCTACAAGTGCCCCCTACTTCAAGGCTTGTTGAAGTGTAGGCTTGCAGACACTTGATTGCGAGACTTGAAGTATTATGAATCCAATAATTTCACTCTTAAGACATTTGCTGGACTTCATTTCTTGTGATGAAACAAGTTGTATGCTAAGGTCATGTACAACTCCATTTCGATGTGCTCCCAAGGATTTTTGTTATTTCAATCCACCCGAGGGACGATATAGAAGACTCTCTCTCTCTCTCGATAAATAAATCAAGTGACAAAGTTGTATGAATTTTAAGTTCAAATAAACTTCCACCATAGACTTGAATGCAAATTTGGACACCAACACTTCCGAGTGCCACACAAGTCCCCAAAGTTGGACTTTGAATAAAATAAGGATACAACTTGAATTGCACATTTTTGCAAATCTTCAACTTAGAAACAATTGTTAATTTAATAATCATACCAAATTTTCTTTTCTTTGCTTGATTTTGTGAGAATCATTCTTAAAATCTTAGCCTTATTGCATTCCTTTTGAGTGTTAGCAACTTCCATTTAGATTAGTAAAAATTGATTTGATTTGCTTCTTCCAATTTTATCACAGCTTTCCTTGTACAAGAAATGAGAATTAGTCATAGAACCTCTATATAAGAATATCTCATCTACAAAGGATTCATCAAAAAATCATTGAAAAAAAATCCTCCTGAATCGGCAAAGAAAAATATTTTTGAAGAACTCCACTTATGCAACTTTTGCAGAAGATGAACCAGAAATCTGTTGGAACTGCTGATGCATCTGCAGACATCACTTGTGCAGGTATGACCAAATTTTTTAATTCCTATGCTTGTTTGTTTAAAGTTGACAGTGATTCTTGGATACTGGATAGTGGAGCATCTGAGCATATGACTTTTAATAAAAATCTTTTCTCTAGTTTCAGTCCTTTGCCTAAACCTATTATGGTGACTCTCCCTAATTCCCACAAAGTAAAAGTCACTCATTCGGGATCTGTATATCTGTTATCTAAACTACTTCTACATAATGTTCTTTACATTCCTTCTTTCAAATTCAATCTTCTTTCTATTCATAAATTGTGCAAACAATTTCAGAATTTCATGCTTTTCACTCCTAACAGTTGTTTCATGTTGCAGGGCCCTTCATTGAAGAGCCCTCTGGTGCTTGGTAAAGAACAAGGAGGTCTATATGTCTTCAAGTCAAATCAACCAACAGTTCCTGAAAAGAGTCTGTCCAATTCCAATCCGGAAAATCAACCAGTAGATTTTACAAAGAGTCTATCCAGTTCTAGCACTAGTAGTTTACATTTTCCAAATTCAGTAGCAAGTGTCTTTAGTTCCTATTCTAGTTTCTTTGATTCAAATGTAAAAGAAAAATTATGGCATTATAGGTTGGGTCACATGCCATTAAGCAATATGAAGAAAATTGTTCCAGTTTCATTATCTTGTTCTAAATTTTCTTCTCCTTGTGCTATATGTCCAATGGCAAGGCAATCCAAATTGCCTTTCTCTAAAAGTATTATTTCTACTAAAACATGTTTTGATCTAATTCATGTTGATACCTGGGGACCTTATAAAACTGCCACACATGATGGTTTTAGGTATTTTTTAACAATTGTTGATGACTTTAGTAGAGTTACTTGGACTCATGTTCTTAGCACTAAATCAAATGCCTTTTCTATTTTACAATCTTTCATTTCCATGGTAGAAAGACAATTTAATTCCAAGGTTAAAGTAATAAGAACTGACAATGCTTTTGAATTAGGAAGTGGTAAAGTACAATCTGATTTCTTCCTCTCCAAAGGGATCATTCACCAAACTACTTGTGTTTACACTCCACAACAAAATGGAATAGCGGAGAGAAAACACAAGCATTTACTAAAAACATCAAGAGCTTTATTAATTTGGTGTGTTCTTCTCTCAATTTCCTGCAGTCCCACCAAAACGTCATTTTCTTGGTTTAGAGGTGTTCAAATGATAAGAGGCTTGATTCTGAAGAAAATAGACTTCTAGTACTACGACATATCCAAAAATCAATGTCAAACACCTTTCGGATTGACGGGAATCAAATTTTGAAGTTGGACACCAAATCTCGCAGTTCTTCTCACAGCTAAAGCCAATCTCGCCAAAACATCATTTTCTTGGTGTGGGAGCATTCAAATGATGAGCGGCATGGTTTCGAAGAACTAAACTCATAGTATTATGACATATCCAGAAATCAATATCAAACTTCTCCTGAATAGACGGAAATTGATTTTTGAAGTTGGTCTGTAGATCTGGCCGTTTTTCTCATAGATTTGTCTCTTTAGATTTTCTTGTTTCTCTTTCTTACGGTTAACAAAGGAGTGCAGATGTAATGAGTCCCTTGATTGGTAAGGAACATGTGGTGCACCTACTTTCTGATTGGAGCTTTGGCAGATAACAATTTAGTACGACATCTACCTTTCCAGTCGAGGATTTGACAAACAATCATTTGGTGCTTCACCTTTCATTGCGACGTTGGTTGAGACCATTTTGATTCTTCAATTTCATTGTAGCTTTGGTGAGATACCATTTGGAGAATCCACCTTTCTCGCGGCGTTGGCGGAGTCAACTTGTCACTTCGAATTCAACTCACAATTCTATTTTGCTTGGCTTTTCAGCTTTGTGCATCTATAGTAGAAAATTCATAACTCGAAGTAGGAGTGTTGAAATCAAGAGTTTCTTTTTCCATTAGAAAGATGACTCAAAGAACTACAATATATGTAATAATCACGGTCAGAGGCTTTATGGATTGATACAAATATCAGTTCGAAGTCAGCTTATCATTCTGCCTTTCTCGGCTCGTCAGCTTCGCGCGTCTGTAGTAAAAAATTCACAAGTCGAAGTAGGAGTACCGAAATCATATGTTTATTTTTCCATTGGAAAGACGACTTAAATAACTATTTGTAAAAATCACAGCCAAAGCCTTTATGGATGGGTACAGATATTGCTTCGAATATAGCTCACAATTCTGTCTTGCTCAGTTCTTCAACTTTGCGCGTCTGTAGAAGAAAATTCATAACTCGAAGTAGGAATGCCGAAATCAAGAGTGTCTTTCTCCATTGGAAAGAAGACTTAAAGAACTACAATATTTGTAAAAATTACGGCCAAAGCCTTTATGGATTGGTACAGATATTGCTTCGAAGTCAGCTCACAATTCTGTCTTGCTCGATTCTTCAGTTTCGCGCGCGTCTGTAGAAGAAATGCATAACTCGAAGTAGGAATGTCGAAATCAAGAGTTTCTTGCTCCATTGGAAAAACGACTCAAAGAACTGTAACATGTTTAAAAATCACTGTCAAGGACTTTATGGATTTGTACAGATGTTAATTCAAAGTCAGCCCACAATTCTGTCTTGCTCAGCTCTTCAGTTATTTTGTGCGTCTGTGGCTAAAAAATTCATAACTCAGAATAGGAGCAACAAAATTACACGTTTCTTGTTGCATTGAAAAGAGGGCTCCAAGAACTAGAATTTGTACAAAAATCACGACCAAAGGCTTTTTTGGATTGATACATATAATTTTTTGAAGTTGACCCTGACGTCTGTTATGAATTATTTCCAGCTTTGCGCAATCACATGGAAATATTCATATCTCAAGCTAGGAGCATCCAATTCGTGAATCGTTTGTGGCGTTGTATAGGACACTTCCGCAGCTAAAACATATGAGAAAATTAAGTCCTAAATAAAATTGTATTTGCACAATTTTATTTTGTTGACGTCGGAGTTTTCCATTTGGCCATCACGCCTCACAAATCTTTTTTTTCTGTACAATTTTATTTTATTGACGTCTGAGTATTTCATTTAGCTATCATGCCTCACAAATCTTTTTTTTCCTAGTTGTTTTTTCAGGCTTGCAAGGGAGCCCAAAGGGTTTCGATGTCAAACCAAGATGGAACGCAAGAAGAGAATGTGTTGACGTTTTGAGCTACGGGTAGCAAACAACATCTTCATGTGAACGAAAGAGTTATTCTAGTCGATCATGTCAAATCTACTCCTTTCCCAAGAATCACACATACTTGATTTTTATGTTTCTCGAAGTTATCATACACAATTATTAAGTTGATTGGAGCCTCTCTTTTATTTCAAGAAATGCGACTTCTCTCGTAGAACCTTCAACCAACACTTGCAAAATCAAATGGGGCACTCAAGACTACTCAACAACAAGACTTAGAATTCTAATCATTTTCATGATTTAGACTTTTGTAAATGATGATGTATAGTCATCTTCATGTCACCCTTTTATTTCCATTCATTGATGTATCAAACTCTTTCGATATTTGAGCAATAAAGTTCTTTTTTTTAACTTCATCACAAATATTCTTCTTCTTTCAACTATGTATACCACAATATTTCAAAGAGTATGATAAACACATAAACTCATGGTTTTTTTGGGCTGTACACAGTTTAAATTCATGCAGACCAGGAGTAAGATGTAATTTAGACTCATGTGTTAAGGAACTTGTAACTTACAATTTAGGCTTGTGCATCAAGGAGCATTTCAACTTGTAGTTTAGGCTCGTACATTGAGGAGCAATTTAGGGAATAATTCCATCTATGTATCTGTCCTTCTAACCCTTTGTGATGAAGCATTCATGTACTTCGATTTGGTGTTGGATTTTATGCTTTCGCATTGTTGAAGGTGATTTGCACTTGATTTTGTGTAGACTTTTGAAAGTCGGAGTTTAGAAGTCCCTTGATGCTTTTACCTTTTGCGAGCAACCAAAGTCCAAGTGTCACCATTCTTTTCATTGGAGAAGTCATCTACATTAGATGTATTTGTTGTTTTCTTCAAGGCAGAAACTTCAACTGGTTCAACGATCCCAAATTGTAGCACAATGATTCCTTCTTTAATGTTTGGTGATGCCACAAAGAGTAGAGCTTCTGAAGTTGAATCATTTTTATGATCAAGTTTGGAACTAACATACTTTGTCTCAGTTGTTTCACCATCGTCAATAATGATCTTTTTTTCTCGCACCAATGCCATGATTTTTTCCTTCAGGATAAAACATTTTGTGGTGTAATGACCGATGATGCGATGGAATTTACAATACTTAGGATCGTTGACTTTGTTGGATTCTTTGGGTCGCTTTGACTCTGGGAGTGCAATGACTTTCTTATCAGCAGCTCATCAAGAATCGCAGGAATGTCAGAGTCTGGAAAGGGATACTCCTTTGCTTGTAACTCCTTCAAGGTAGATTGATTTTCACTTCTCGCATTTGTTGATTCGCCGCATTGTCTTTCTACTTTTTTCTTGTGGATGCCTTCGTAGAAGTCGTGGTTACCACCATGGATTCCTTAGTTGTGTATTCTAACGATTCCTTGAATTCTGTATCTTTTTTTCTTGGATAAAAGACAGGTGATGTCTTTCCATGGCTTGCAATGCTTAACTCCATGTCATGAGCACGTGTAGCTAACTCTACAAAAGTTTGAGGCTTAATTCCTTGAAGGGTATATACAAGGCCCCAATGCATTCCTTGTATACAAATTTCAACTGCAGAGATTTTAGAAAGTTGATCCTTGCAATCTAAGCTCAACATTTGCCAACGATTGATGTAGTCCACTACGGATTCATCCTTACTTTATTTTGTGTTTGTCAATTCCATCATGCTCACTGTACGACGGGTACTGTAGAAACTATTGAGAAATTGATTTTCTAGTTGTTCCAAACAATCAATTGATTCAGGCTCCAAGTCCGTATACCAATCAAAGACATTTTCTTTTAAAGAACAAACAAATTGCTTGACAAAAAGATCACCATGTGTACCAGCACTGCTACAAGTCTCGACGAAATGGGCAATGTGTTGCATTGGATTTCTCCTCCCATCAAATTGTTGCAATTTTGGTGGTTGATAACCAATTGGCATTAGTAATTCCTCGATTCTCTTAGAATACGACTTTGAATATCCTACTAAATTTTGTGGTGGGCCACCATATTGAGCTTTAATGGTGTTTGTGATCATATCTTGTAGTTGTTGAATTGTTAAAGTGGTTGCTGAAGCAGATTGCTTTACGCATTGAGACTCAACTGGCTTGGTGGGAATATCAAAATTTTCTTGCGTTGTTAGATTGTGAAGGGATTCTCTAGAGTTGGAGAGATCTAACTTGCTCATAAGTTGAGAGATTTGAGATTTTTTCATCAATAGACTTCTTCAAGGTTTCAATGGTTTGCTCCATCATTGCAAACTTCTCGTCCATGTCAATTACGTCAACCATTAAGGCGTTGACCTTTGTTGGAATTGAAGAATTCGTTGAATTCATAGATTCGCCAAAGTTGAAGCCACAGTGTGAGAAAGTTCATCAAACAACGTGGATGCAATGTTGCCTCCGGAGATTGTAGTTACGAGTGTCATATCATGACCCGATTTCTCAAGTCATGATGGCACCTACCATCCCACCAGTAGTCAAGCAAAAATTCATCTCGAAACTTAACAATAATGGGATTAGGAGTTGAAACTAATTCTAAACCAAGCAGAAGCATACAACAAAAACACATAAAAGAAGGCTGGAGCGGAATCAAACCAAAATAATATATACAAGACACCTCCTAAAATCTGGAAGTCACATGTACATAAATACTAACAAGAGTACAAGTTCCAAAAGTGGACCACAGAAACAACTGTCTCAAAAACAAAAGACAAGACAAAATACATATACACAGAAGGAGACAGGTAATCCCAGAACGCCATGTGCTCACCCTAGTCTCCTGAACTGACAGCTGCAGGCCTGATCTCAACGTTGATAACAGCTGCTCGGACATGCATCACGAAAATAGATGCAGAGTGTAGCATGAGTACAAAAACAACTGGTACCCAGTAGGCATCATAAGTCGACTGAGCCAGAAAGGTAAAAACAGGCAGACAAGATAGAATCAACAACAACAGAGGTCAACAGAACAGAAATAGAGAAAACCGAATGTAAACTGAGGATAGCTACGCTAAACCCAGCTGGGCACACTCGTGCGCAAGTTTAAGTAAAACCCGAACGGACCCCCATAAGCCCGACATGTACACTAAAAAGCTAGAACTAGAGGATTAAGGAACAGAACTCTGAACCGAACAAATGACCAATACTAAACCGACCACAAGTCTAACTTCCCAAAGCAATATGCCAATCCAGCAAGCTACTCAGGGGGCATTGCCTTGGCCCCAGCCCATACTAGCCAAGTGAGCCATCTAACACTCCAGGGGCATTGACCCAGCCAGACAAGTGTGCCATCTACCACTTCGGGGGCATTGACCCAGCCAGACGAGTGTGCCATCTACCACTCCAGAGGCATTGACCCCGCCAAACGAGTGTACCATCTACCACTCTGGGGGCATTGACCCAGCCAGACGAGTATACCATCTACCATTCCGGGGGCATTGACCCAGCCAAATGAGTGTACTATCTACCACTCCGGGGGCATTGACCCAGCCAGACGAGTGTACCATCTACCACTCTGGAGCATTGACCCTGCCATACGAGTGTACCATTTATGTCTACTCCGCAGAGGACCTTAAATAACCCATATATCGCGGATCGCCGCCACTCCCCACATATCCTCAACACAGAACCGGTTAAAGTCAATACCAACCATACCATGCCAGACTAAACATCATGGGTTGTCGCCCTCACATGTATATCAACTGAAGGCTGCTAGCCTAACACAATTCAACCGACAATTGGCATAACATCGACATCTTCTGGCAGCATCCCAAGAATCACAGAGATAAGGTAGAAAGAATCGAAAGGTCTGAGAGCCATGAAAACACCTATACTAAGGCTCATACTGTCAGACCCAAGTCTGTTATACTAGTCTACAAGGATCTAGTTCATCCGAATCGACGTCGGATACATACTCAAGTCAACCAAGTACATGGGACTATGTCAACAATATAACAGCCTATTCTAAGGCAGAATCACAACAATCAGCCAATCACGGAGTGAAAAAACCTGGTCCAACTCATGCAACATCAGATAGCCACCAACAGATAATCCACAATACAAAGATCAAACCAATCTTTATAATTCATTCACTTCAAGACTGGTTCTGAACGCCGCGTAAGATCATCTTCAACCAAGTCAATAACCCAACCTATAGAATGATACTAGCTCATAACAACCCAACAGTCAACTCCAAACTAAAGAATCAGGGAATAAGGGAAACAAACCTAGCCAACCACCCCAGATTCCCAAATATCAACCAGCAATTACACATTCAAGCTCAATTTAGAAGGAAGGGAAGCCGTAACCTACCAAAAAGCAAATCACAAGCGCTCCAAGTCACTCAACCGAAGATTTTCCCTTCCGTACGGCCTCAGACTACTGCCAAGCTATCAAAAATAGAATCTCAACCTCAATACGGTCGTTTAGACACTAAGATAAATAAAATCTGAGATAGATCAATTTTGGAGTCAAATCACGCAAAGTAGGACCCGCTCTGGATTTTCAAAAATTGACTCCATGAAAAGGTCCCAAATCCTTCCCTGAACTTGAATCCCAAAATGGATCACCCATCAGGGATCGGATCTGCTCCAAATAGCAAACAACAACAAAAAGTAAAACTTTACACAAATAGGCCAAGAAAGTAACTTACAACTCAAATTCATGGAAATCGAGAGACACCCAATGCTAAAAGACAAAATCCCCATGAAGCTAACAAGATTCCAAGCACCTGGGACATCGAATCACCCAAAACGGAGCTCTAGAACTCGAGATATCGAAGTTTTAAAAACAAGAAGAAATCATAAATTAATCACCAAAAAGATGATGGCAGCAGCTTTGAGCTGAAATTCACCTCAAACAAGGGTTCACCAACACAATCCGATCACTCCACCACGTAGCCACAATCTCCACGATCATACAGGACTTCGAATCACTCAAATCGGAGCTCGGATGAGGGAGAAGTCGTCATTTGAAAAAGAGGGCTGATAGCTGAAATTTCTGGGTTATAAAACCCGAAACTGGTCGCTAAAAGTTTAAGTTCTGGTCGCTAAAGGTCTGCACGAGCAACCAGATTTTTGCTATTTTTCAAAGTGTCCGAACGATCCCTCGAAATTCATTCGGGACTCGATGAAAATAAGCCTGTATGCTACCCTACTAAATTCGATATTCCGGACTCAATGGCGCAGTCGAAATTTCCATACAAGGTCATTTCGACAAAAAGTGGGTCCCATATCCAATGAGCAATTTTAGCCAACTTCTACCTCGGGCTTCAAAATTAGGTCGGAAGCTCCCAGAAATTCTCGAAAGGTCGTTCTAGACCAAACTCAGCATTTCGAAACTAACCGCACTGTCGAAATCTCCACCCTAGCGCGTTCTCCAAAATTTTTGACCGAAGTCAACCTTAAACCAAATTTCAAAGGTTAAAGAGTTAACTGGCCCCAAAATCACACCGAAAACCTTGAGAATCGAGCAAATCATGCTTCTAGCCTAATTTTGCCGCTCCGGAGCTGATGGAACCGTCAGAATTCTCATCTGAGGTCGTTTACCTGAAGTTATGTCCGAAATCAACTTTTCAAGGTTCAAAAGCTCCAAAACAGAAAAACAGGCATAAAACCCAAATGAACGACCAGGCAACCGAACAGTCAGTGCCAACAAGTTATAAATGACTTGGGGTCGATACAGGAACGCTCTAAACGACAGATAGATGGCATTAACACAGAAATGACCTGGAGGGTCATTACAATATCCACTACTAAAAAGACTTTCATCCGCAAAAGTAAGGATCAAGAAATACATAAGGGCTCAAATAAGCTGGGGAACTGCTCTCGCATCTCCCGATCGATCTCCCAGGTAGCCTCCTCAACTGGATGATGCCTCCAATGGACCTTAACCACAGGAATGACTCTTGACCTTAGCTCCCTCACATCTCTGGCCAAAATAGCAACTGGCTCCTCAGTATAGGTCAAGCGATCATCCAACTCAACAGCATCATACTGGAGCACATGAGACTCATCTGGAACATATCGGTGTAGCATCGAAACATGGAAAATTGGATGAACTGCTGAGAATGCTGGAGGTAAAGCTAACTCATAAGTCACCTCGCCAACTGCCCTCAAAATCTCAAAAGGCCCGATATACCTGGGCTAAGCTTGCCCCGCCTCCCAAATCTCATCACTCCCTTCATGGGCAATACTCGGAGGATTACTCTGTCACCCACGGCAAAACTCAATGGTCGATGCCTGCGGTCTGCATAGCTCCGCTATCTACTCTGGGCCGTCCTGAACTGATCCTGAATCAACCTCACATGCTCCAAGGACTCCTGAAACAAATCTTTGCCATGTGACCTAGGTTCCGTAGACTCAAACCAACCAACCGGAGTGCGACAACGCCTACCATATAAGGCCTCGAACGGGGCCATCTGAATGCTGGAATGGTAGATATTGTTGTACGCAAACTCTGCCAAGGGTAAGAAATGGTCCCACTGACCCCCAAAATCTATAACACAGGCCAGCAACATAACCTCAAGAACCTGAATAGTGCGCTCTGACTGGCCATCAGTCTGTAGGTGAAATGTTGTGCAAAGATCCACACGAGTGCCCAACTCCTCCTGAAATGCTCTCCAAAAGCTGGAAGTGAACTGTGGGCCCCGGTCTTAGATGATAGAAACAGGCACACCATGAAGTCGGACTACATCCTGAATGTAGATACGGGCTAACCTCTCAGCATGGTAGGATGTATGAACAGGGATGAAGTGTGCGGACTTGGTCAATCGATCCACGATGACCCAGACACTGTCAACACCCCTAGGAGTCCGTGGCAATCCTACAACAAAGTACATGGTAATACGCTCCCACTTTCACTCAGGAATGGGTAACCTCTGCAACTCTCCACCAGGCCTCATATGCTCAGCCTTTACCTCCTGGCAACACAAACAACGGGACACATAGTCTGAGATGTCCCTTCTCATACCGCTCCACCAATAATGCTATCTCAAATCACGATACATCTTAGCCGTTCCCGGATGAATAGAATATCTGGAATCATTGGCCTCGCTAAGGATCAGTTGGATCAAGTCTCCAACTCTCGGAACACACAAATGGCCAGCAAACTGCAAAACTCCTTCTGAATCTAAGGTAGCCTGCCCGGCATCACCTGCCAAAACCCTATCTCTGAGTGCCACCAAAGACTCATCCTCAACCTGATGGCTACAGATCTGATCAAGTAGAGATGAATGAACCCCCGCATAAGCTAACACCCGGCCAGAATCTGAAACACAAGCCTGACTATCTGACTGGCTAAGGACTGAATATCCAAAGCCAAGGGTCGCTCTGAAATAGAAAGGAAGCCTAGACTACCCATACTCACTGCCTTCCGACTCAAGGCATCCACTACTACATTCGCCTTACCAGGATGGTAGAGAATAGAGAGATCATAGTTCTTCAGGAGCTCTATCCAACGGCGCTGCCTCGAATTAAGATCCCTCTGAGTCAAGATGTACTAAAGCCTCCTGTGATCAGTGTATATCTCACAATGAACTCCATATAGGTAATGCCCAGATCTTAAGCGCTAAAACTACCGCCGCCAACTCCAAGTCATGAGTGGGGTAGTTGCGCTCGTGCAGCTTAAGCTGCCTCGACGCATAAGCAATAATCCTGCCCTGCTGCATCAGAACATAACCCAAACCAATGCTGGATGCGTCACAATAGACCGTGAAGACCTCGCCTCAACTGGAAGAGTCAATATAGTAGCGTTGGTAAGCAACTCCTCGAGCCTTAGAAAGCTCCTCTCACACTCTTCCGACCACACAAAAGGAACATCTTGGCGAGTCAACCGAGTCAAAGGTGCCGCTAAAGTGGAGAAACCCTCAACAAAGCGTCTATAGTACCCAGCCAATCCGACGAAGCTTCGAATCTCAGTCACAGAGGTGGGCCTAGCCCAACCACGAATAGCCTCAATCTTCGCCGGATCCACCATAATGCCATCCTTGGACACCACATGCCCCAAGAATGCTACAGACTCGAGCAAAAACTCACACTTTGAGAACTTGGCATAAAGCCGATGATCTCTCAAAGTCTTGAGCACTATCCTCAAATGATGTTTATGCTCACAATGGCTCCGTGAGTACACTAAGATGTCATCAATGAAGACTATGATGAAGGAATCCAAATACGGTCTGAATACACGAGTCATCAAGTCCACAAAGGCGGCAAGGGCATTAGTCAACCCAAAAGACATCACCAGGAACTCATAATGGCCATAACGAGTTCTCAATGCTGTCTTAGGGATGTCTGTTGCTCTTATCCTCAGCTGATGATAACCAGATCTCAAGTCAATCTTAGAAAACATGACAACACCCTAAAACTGGTCAAATAGGTCATCAATACGAGGCATAGGATAACGGTTCTTCACCGTCACCTTATTCAACTGCCTGTAATCGATACACATCCGCATGGTGCCGTCCTTCTTCCTCACAAACAGGACTGGGGCACCCCAAGGCGACACACTAGGTCGGATGAACCCTCTACTCAAGAGATCTTGAAGATGATCCCTGAGCTCCCTGAGCTCTGCAGGTGCCATACGGTACGACGGGATAGAAATGGGACGAGTACCTAGCTCCACGTCTATGCCAACGTCAATGTGCCGATTTGGGGGTAGGCTTGGGGAACACATCTGTGAACTCTCGGACAAAAGGCACTAAATCAACTGTAGGGCCCACCCTACTCACATCTCTAACATATGCCAAGTACGCCAAACATTCGTTGTTCACCAGCCTCTGGGCCCGAATACAAGAAATCACCCCAACTGGTGTGCGACTACAAGAACCCTGCCACACCACCGGCGGGATACCAGGAATGGCTAAAGTCACGGTCTTGGCATAACAGTCCAAGACAACCCGGTGAGGAGATAGCCAATCCATGCCTAGAATCACATCAAAATCTACCATACAAAGCACAATAAGATCAACCAAAGTGTCCTACCCTCGAATAGTCACCACATAAGACCTGCAAACCCGATACTACTAAGGAATCCCTTACTGGGGTCGAAACACGCAATGGAACCGATAAGGGCTCAGGACTCACTCCCAAGCGAGACACACAGAAATCAGACGCATATGAATAGGTAAACCAGGATCAAATAAGGCTGAAGCGGACTGATGGCATAAGAGAACCGTACCTATGATCACATCATCGGATGCCTCGGCCTCTACTCTAGCTAGAGCTGCAAAGAAATAGCCCTGGGCACCTCTACCCCGCACATCCACTCGACCGCATGTCCTGCCTCCCCAAGGACCTCCCCGAGAACGCTGCTGCTGACCCCCTCCTCTAGCTGGAGGTGCTACTGTCGAAATCGGTCTCGCTGCCTGAGGGGCTGGTAAAGCTGATCTAGAAGAAGGGCACTCCCTGGCCCAGTGACCAAGCTCCCCATAAGTGAAGCAGCCCTGAGAAGGCCTGCTAATCGCTGGAGGTCGACCACCCCAACCTGAAACTCCTGACTGAAACCCACCTCGGCCCTGACTCGGATCGGCACTAAAACCGCTCTAACGATGCTAATCACCCTCTGAGGTCTGCAATGCTGCCTGAAACGGGCAACTGGACTGCCCTGGCTGGAACCCCTGGTGAAACTGGTCCCGAGTA
Source organism: Solanum appendiculatum (assembly GCA_018342035.1). Taxonomy (NCBI): domain Eukaryota; kingdom Viridiplantae; phylum Streptophyta; class Magnoliopsida; order Solanales; family Solanaceae; genus Solanum; species Solanum appendiculatum. The sequence goes on from JAGDQO010000472.1 coordinate 1,166,311, forward strand.
ACTCTAGGCTTGGAACGGGGCCCACTAGCCCTACCATCCTGTCTGACCCTCTTGTCGCTGCCCCTTTGGGCCTCACAATGTAGCTGCTGCTTCACACCTGTGATAGCAGCTAAGATCTGGGTAAGCATGCCCTGCAGATCAGGAGCCATAACTGGTGCTGGTGGTGGCTGGGCTGGTCCCGGCCCACTGGCTTAGGAGGAATCTGCTCTGTACGAGGCTCCAGCTCCGGAGTCCTCTCTCTAACGCGGCTTGGTGCCACAACACCCCTTAGACCTCTGGGTCGACCTCTACTACGTGAGCGAGCAATGATTTAACAGAGTGGAACAAGTGAGATTTCAAGAAACCAACTAGACAGCAATGCACGAAAAGGATACCAAGTAAGAAAACATCCTAAGTACATCCTTTAGCCTCCTGAAGATAAGTCACAGACGTCTCCGCACCGATCCTCAAGACTCTACTAGATGTTAGTTCCGTACAACTGAGACCAACGAACCTAGGCTCTGATACCAATTTGTCACGACCCGATTTCTCAAGTCAGGATGATGCCTACCATCCCACCAGTAGGCAAGCTAAAATCCATCCCGGAACTTAACAGTAATGGGATTAAGAGTGGAAACTAATTCTAAACCAAGCGGAAGCATACAACAAGAACACATAAAAGAAGGCTGGAGCGGAATCAAACCAAAATAATATATACAAGACACCTCCCTAAATCTGGAAGTCACATGTACATAACTACTAACAAGAGTACAAGTCCCAAAATTGGACCACAGAAACAACTGTCTCAAAAACAAACTTCAATTTATTTTAGTGTGGATTTTAGTATATTTTGTTGTGGTCGTTTTATTTCATTACTAAAAAAAGTTAGAAAATAGAAAAATATACTTCATTATTTCAGTACAAAATTTAGAAAATCTTGAATTTTAATAAATAATATATACTCCCTCAATTTCAAAATAAGTGAATTGTTGAGCCTTTTTTTATAGTTCAAAATAAGTGAATTGTTTAAAGTTCAAGAGAGTTGTTGAAAATTTCTTCCATTTTTGCCCCTCATTTACATTTTCTAGGTAATAATTTTAAGAGAGTTAATTTTTCATATTTATGATTTTACTTTAAATTATTTATAGTTTTAAGAATAATTTGAGAATAACTACAAGAGTAAAAATGAAAAGTGGTGTTCAATTTAAGCATTTTTAGTGTTATAAAAAAAGTCATACTTACCTTTATAATATTAGTAATTACGTATAATAATGATAGGTACTAAAGAGGATAGTAGTTAAATAATTATAAAAGAAGTGACTTTTTAAATACGGAATATGTACATAACGTCATCTGAGGAAAATAAATTATTCATTTTCAAAGTTATTTAGAGCGCCTATTTATGTAATAGATAAATGACTTTAATTTTGAGTAATTTAAATATAGCATGTAAATGAAAAAAATGGGAAGAAGGATTAAAAAAGAGAGAAAAAATTAGGTAAAAGGGAATTAAGGAGAAATGTTATTTAAGAAAAAAAATATCAATACATAGAAATTTTTGTAATTCATGAGATATAATTAGATGTAATAAATATCGTGATTTTTTAATGATCAAACAAATTAGTTAATGGATCAACCAACTAATAAAAAGAACTACACAGCACAGTAATATATCCCTATATTTATAAAAAAAAAATTAGAGTATGCCTTGTTAACAAAAGCTTACAACCACAAAAAGAGAAAACACATATGCATCCGTGAAAATGTTCTACATGTGAACCTTGAATAGCTTATGTGCAAATGATGGACTAAAATTTAAAGCCATTATATTTTGGGAAAACTAAATGTAGAGGTAATGGACCATACTCGTAGAGAATCATAGAAAGGAGTTGAGGAGATACGTCATTTAAGTAGAAAATGTTAATAGATGGAGGTTTTTGTAATTTATGAGATGTAATTAGACGTAATAAATAATATAAATTTTTTAATTATCAAAAAAAATAATTAATGAAAAGAGCCAACTCATTTTTTCAGTTTCATAATCAACTTAAACAAATATCAATTTTCTTTATGTATGTATACTTATTTTTCTACTTTTAGTATTTCTTAATTTAAGAAAATATGTTCATTGTAATTGGATATTGGCAGCACAAAATGGGTTCATTTTGAAAAAAAAACCATTGAATTAGAAGATCAATTAAATGTTTTCTCAAAAATTGAATCCAACAATCATATATATAGACTAACTTTACACAAGTGTAAAAAAATACGGAATAAAAACTTAATGGAGGGGATTTCAACCCTTTTTTAGTCAATTCAAATTCAATGAAAGAAAGAACTATGTTATATCATCTAAATTAGAATGAAAAGAAGCAGATAAAACTAAACAAAATGATGAAATCTTGACCAAACAATTATGCCATATTAGCATGTTATATACATAATATATATATAAGTATATCTAAAAGGCACAAAAGTTTATATAATGAAATATCAAAAAGTTTTATTTAAGCAATAAAATAATTAGTTAAAGATCATTCATGTTGCCCTTGATACAAAAAGTGTGTTTTGTAATATAATATTGTTCTTGAAGGGTACATATCTTGATGGATAAATAATTAATTGAAAATATTATATAAGCAACAATAAGTGCATCTATATATTTGTAAATTATTGAAGTTTCTACTTTTTCAAACTATAATCTGACCGGCCATCTCTCTTGATGAATCTTCCACTGCCATTAAACTTTCTTCTTCATTTTGATGAACTTGTAGCAAATTAATTTAATCATCTCTCTTTGATGAATCTTATACCTCCTTCAAACTTTCTTCTTCATCTTGATAAATTTTTGTTTGAATATTGTAATACAAGAAGAAATTCTAAAAAATATATCTATAATCTTCATAAAAACGAAAAAATAATAACAAAAAAAGAATACTAACAATATGAAGTTGGAGAAAATAGAAATGAACATTCAACAACTCTATAGATGGTTGTTATTTATAAATGGTTTAAGTCATAAGAATTAAGTAGAAGGAAGTCGAGGAGACATGTTATTTAAGTAGAGAATACAAATAGGTGGAGGTTTTTTTGTAACTTTCATAAGATATAATTATATGTAATGAATATGATTGAATTTTTTAAATTTATTTGATAAATTGATTAATGGAAAAAATGAATGAAAAAACTCAAAAAAAGGAGAAAAAGATAAATAGATTTCAAGGCCATTGAGAGGTGCCACATCACCTTGATTATATCTAGCTTTATTATATATATAGATTTTCACATTCTGTTCTTCTCTAGTGAATAATGAAATACATTCCATTAATCTTTTCTTTCTCTTTATAATTTTCTTTGGATTTGATTTGCTAATACTATTCTAATTCTAATTTTAATCGTAAATAGAAAATATGTCTAACTTTATATTGTCTAATCTGGCAGGAAGTTCAAATATTTTGGCAAGATCTTTCCACGGAAAATGTGTCGATTTTTATGGAATATTGAGAAGGTGAGTTGTTTAGCAATGTCTAAGCTTTGGTCATCATGCAAAGTTACATAATGTTCTTATAATTTATTTACTTTTTGGTTTCTTGTACGGTATTGGGTATCCGCATTAGAGCCTGATTATATATGAATTTACGACGCGCAATGCTCCATTCGAAGGGAGCACTCCCTACTAAAGGTTATTTTCATACTCAAAATTCGATGAGACCTCTAATTAAAAGGGTAACAGTCTCTTTCAATACACCACATCTTTTCATGTTTGCTTATAAGTTTTTGCCTCCGAGTAATGTAACTTTTTATTTTTCTTGTGAGTACATATGTTAATTCATGAGTAGAGTCTTTTTCCCTTTAACAAAATACATAATATTTTAGTATAGGGATCGTAGTTGAATACTAAATTTTTTATATTGTAATGTCAAAGCATTTTAAGAAATGGTATCTACGCACCTCCATTACCTTTGCAACCTTGAGTATATTAACAAAAAAACTAGCAATGACCTCCTTTACCTTTTCTTTTTTGTCAAGTACGCAGTAATGGAGCACCCCCTACGCAGTAATGCTTATCTTCGGTATATTTTTTTTCGTTTTCATTCTATATTTTACAAGCTTTAGTTCTTAAACTAATATAGTCTTATTTATTTTGTTGAATATGTTAACTATTGACCTTTCTTTTCTAAAAATATTGATTAACGGAAGATTTGGCTCCAATCTTCATTATCCTTTCTCACCATTTCGTCAAGTATATATTTAGATAAGAGACATGTGTCCTATTTAAATTTTAAAGGTCAAGATTATATTAAATAAAATAAATCATAATCATAGTGAAATAAATAAGTTTTGAAAAGTACTTTTCAAATTTGTTAAGAAAAATATTTCCCACAAATTTTGATACTCATTAATATCATCTTATATTTTTATATTCAAATATTTAAATGTAGGAGACTACTCTGCTTGGAGATAAAATAAACAAATGTTATATAGTACCGATATTTAAATATGCGGAGGCTACTGTGTCAAAGAATAAAAGAATTCTATTTTTTTTTTAAAAAGAAATTCTTTTACCTTCTCTTTTGTGTGTGTGAATCAAAAGAACAGATTTTTTTAAAGCAAAAATATTTTTGAATGTTCTAAGGCCAAAATATTTTCAAAAGATTACTGTTTATCAGGCTAAATAAACATGTTAAATTCATGTTCAACAATTTTCATATTTTTAATGATATAGAATTAAGATTAAGTCAAAGATATAATGGATTTTCAAAATTTGTGGAAAATATCTTCTTCTTTTTTTAAAAAACCAATTTAAAAGAATATTTTCCTAATTTTATTTCTTTAGTTATGGTTATGAATGTAATATAATCTTGACCTTTAAATATTAAATAGGATATGTCTTTCATCTAAGTGCATACTTGACGAAATGGAAAAAAAAGTGTAATGAAGAGGAGCCGGATCGATTTGAATATAATTCATGCATTCTAGCTCACCATGATTTACTATATAGTCATTTATACAAAAAAAAATCATGTAATTTATGATATAGGAGATTTAGTATTGTTGATTGAACCAACAAAATTGCTATAAATCATTGAATTTAATTAGTATGAAACTATGATGATTAGATTGTCAATTAACTGAAGTTTTTCATATCAACTTTTATGTTTTCATCTTTTTTATCTACAATTTGCAGCATAAGAATTTTTTTTGGCACTTTCTTTGAATAGGTATTATCAGAATCGTAATTTAATTTTCTCTCTTTTATTACATTATTTATTATTAGAATATTTGTCAAGTAATGACAATAATTATTTTTAAAATATATTTAATCTTTTATATTAACCGCGCTATGACCATATTTAAATGCTTTCATCATTAATGCTATTAATCTATCTATATATAATAGGAAAAGCAAAAAGTGTCACGTGTCAGCACCACAAAAATTCAACAATTTTAAAATTCTAAAAATTATTTAATTTTTTTAAAAATCTGTATCTAAAATTAACCAAAAAGAAAAAAAAGGTAACCAACTAAATAATTCCATATTTCTTTTTTTTCCTAAAATTAAAAATTAATTACTCTTTCTTTAATTTGAATTTTAAAATAATTAAAAAAGAAAGTGAAAAGTTTAATGCGTACGGACTCTGTTTTGTGGGTAATTAACAATTTATTTTATATAAAATCTTTAAACTAAATATATTTTTGATATAATCAAATAATAATTACATGTAATCGGATTATATAAAAATTACTATTTCATTTTAAAAATAATTTTAAAGCAATATTTACAATTACACTATAAATAATTTTCAAACAGTTCTACTTATAATAGGAGATGCAAAGCATCGACACTAAAAAAGATCTCGATTTTCCATTTTTTTTTTAAAAAAAACAACAGCTAAATTGGATTATAAATTTGCTGTAACCAACACAACAAAATATTATGATTATTCTGTTTTAACAAAAAAAAAAGATACAAAATTTAACGGTTACAAATGTTACAATTTCAAAAAAGAATTAATAATTATTTTAGAACAAAAAATGCATCCAACTAAATAGGAAAAAATATGTATCCAACTAAATAGAGAGTTTTAAAACTTCCCATGATACTCCTACTTCATCACAACACTCTACTTTGCATTTTAACCATCTCATAAGATTTTTCATTTCTGAAATGATGAAGAATCATAATATATTTAGTTAGCATTAAAAAGAATACTAAATAATGAATAAAGTAATAACGTAAAATAAGGGCCAAAATAAATTTATTTATGATAAGCTTAGGGGAAAAAATTAAAATATTTTATTGATGTCAAATATTTCTTTCGATTCATAAATAAATGGCTTATATGGAAAATATCATAGTATTTAAAAAAAATAAAGGAGAAGAGAGAGTAATACAAAAATCTTTTTTTTTTTTAACAAAAATGATATAATATTTGAATTTGAATTTATATTGTAATAGAGTTCTAACTCCATAACCTCTCTTATATGTGAGTAAGCCATGACGATGAATGTTAAATCACAACCTAAAAATATAATTTTTTAAGATTGTATTTTTGAGTGTAACTGAACATGATGCATACAAGTTAGATAGATTTTTTTAAAAACCAAATAATGGATTAATTATTTAACTTTTTCCTTTAAAATTCATATCGAAGAAATTTCGTGCATTTTCAACTTTTTAAAAATTCTTACTACAAAGTTAATGAATTTTTTGAACATGAATAAAAAAATATAATTTAAAAATTGAATAGGAGATAAATTATATTCGATAGATGTGTAGAAGTAAATAGAGAAAAGTAAAGAAAATTCTTCTTGTATTACTGAATGATTATTCTGTACAAAGACCTCTATTTATATAGAAAAAAACAACCGACTTATTGTTAATGACTCAACCCTAAAATAATTACATATAATCAATTAAAGGAAGGAAATTATTTTCTACTCCTAAAAAAGAAAAAATAATATTCAGTACACTAACTAAACATATTGTGTAATTGAAAAAATATAACCACGATAAATGTGGGCCTTCAACAGTCGTGCAACTCCTAAATCAAATGTCCTCTTCTCGATTTGGAAACACCGGAAGCACAAAATATAACCCAAACTGAAATCTCAATAATTCAAATGGGAAGTAAAATCCAATTAAGCTCAACAAGATGGGAAAGTCTTTGATTTGAATTTCAAATCATAATTCCATTTCTAATAAATATTTTTCATTTTATCATTTCTGTTATGCATAACAAAGCTTATCAACGTTAATTTCGGTTATACAAAATTTATTCATTGTAAAATGTAAGTAGGTAAATAGCCAATCGATATCTCATTTTATAGTGTAAGAAAATGAAGCGAATTACGTTTATTTTAGATGAGAAAATGCATTTTAGTTAAAATAATTGGTTAAATAATATACATATCATTGTCCATAAATTGAAGAGATGTGAACAATAAAATAAAATATTTAAAATTTTAAATTCACGAGTAAACAAAATAAATAAATTTGTTTAAAATTAATAAGAAGATCATTCGATGATTATATTAAGCCCAGTGGCGGAGCCAGGAATACGCGAACACTGCCTCATTTCAAGCATCTAAAACCACTAAGTTATAATAACTTGTTGTGTTAAGAGTGTCAAAAATATGTTATTTTATCTTTTCGTGTATCATTTTATTTGTATATACGGTATTTTTTTCGACGAATTAGACACCCTAACCCCCATGTACCTACGCCACTGATTAAGCCACGTGACAAGCTAATAAAAATCAATATTAACAATTTACTGCTTTTAAATAGTGAACAATATTATAAAGAAAAATACGAGAGAAAAAATTATTTGATAATCACATGATTCGTTGTTGGACTTTTGTAAGGTAAATGATTTAACAAGCTCAAACAAGATATTATAATCTAAAATAATTAGAAATAATATTTTCTCATTATCCGCGCATCACACGGGTACGTATACTATTTAAAAAAAATATTATTTCCTTAATCTTATCATTAATGTTATTTATATCATTTCCTTAAATCACTTATTTTCCTTTCTTTATTTTTTTTTATTTTAAAAAATTAATTATTATAATTTTATATGAATTGCATTTTATCTATATAACTACTAATTTTTTTTTTTTGACATTTTCTCTTTATTTTTCTTAAAATAATTGCTTTTTTTAAAAAACAAATAATTGCTCAAAAATGTGTCTGGAAGTTTATTTATTTATTTTTCTATTTTTTTATTTTTCCTAAATTTAAAAGACTCAAAATCTTACATTAAAAGTTTACATAATATAAAATATGACCATATTTAAATCCTTTCATCATTAATGCTATATTTTTCTCTTTCCTTAATCTTATCATTAATGTTATTTATATCATTTACTTAAATCACTTTTTTTCCTTTCTTTATTCTTTTTACTTTTTTTGTTTATGTATTTATTTCAAAAAATTAATTATTATAACTTTATAAGAATTGCACACACACACACACACACACATATATATATATATGAGTGTTATGACCCGCCACCTTATCATCCCACTTAGACTTAAAATTAAAGCATAAATGAGCTAGCCTAAGTGGGAAGAAACTAGAGTCTTGGAGAGGTTTGTGGAAGACTCTAGAATGCCTTAGAAAATATCTTGGAAAGCCTTAGAATACTCTAGACTTGTAGATAATTCTAGAGTAGGGACTAAAATGTAAATACTTAAGGACTTGTAAGTAAATTTTAATTACACTTTGGCCTTTAGGAAGTAGTATAAATAGAAGGGCCTCTCATTTGCAAACCATCCAAGTTTGAAGGATCCAAGCAAGTGTAAGCAAATCTTCCACAAGTAATACAAAGCCTTCTTTCTAAAAGCTCTCTTAGTCTTTCTTTCTCATTCTCTTAGCGATCCAAGTCTGAAAGGGCTTACTTGAGCTTACAAGATTGTGAAAGATTCGTGAGTAAGTTGTCAAGTGCCTCACGGAGCATTAGTAAGACTCTAAGTCCGTGACAACATAGTATCAGAGCAAAGGTTCGTACTAAGGGAATGACCAACAAACTAGACGTAAACGCCACTAGCACCACCCTCATGCTTCAGATTCCCAATCTGATCGATGAAGATATGCTGTTCCACTTCATGGATGAGCTTCAAAATTGGGCCAGGACGTAGTTGGAATGCCGACAGATCAGGACCATAGATGAAGCCATCACGCAGGCCGAAGCTTTGACATACTTCAGGCATGAAAAGCCTGACAGAGCCAGAGGAGAGAAGATAAGAGGTAGTCATAAGCAAGGTGGGGGAGATCGTGGTAAAGGCAAGGAGCAGCAGCCACATCCCAAGAATCATGAAACTTATAAGTCCGATGGCAAGAAGTTTGGACGTCAAAGCGATGCTGAGAGGAAGGCAGAGTGTACGAAGAAAAACGGTTGCTACAGATGTGGTGGGCCGCATGGCTATGCAAGGTGTCCTGAACTGAAGAGCCTTGGTGCCATTCTGCGAGAGAGGAAGGAGGAGGATGCAGAGGAGCAAGGACAAGGTGCAGAGACGACACAGTTGGACTTGATAGGACTATGCAGAGCCATCATGAAGCAGCCAGGAAATCTGAAAGGATACGACGCACAATATGTCAACATCACGATTAATGGAAGACCTGCTCGTGCTATAGTCGACATGGGTGCAGATGCCAACATCATGATCAAAATAGTGACAACAAGGTTGGGGCTGAGGTACAATCCAAGTAACGCCCATCTCAGGACGGTCAATGCACCCCGTGTGCGGAGTAGCGCATGAAGTAAGCATCATGCTAGGCGAGTGGCAAGGTAAGACAAACTTCACTATCACTCCTTTAGACCTCTTTGACATAATTCTTGGGCAAGAGTTCTTCCAGAAGTGTCACGTGGTGATCGATCCTTACCTCTAACGACTCTTGGTCACAGAGAAAGAAGGGTCATGTATGATGCCCCTGGTTAAGGTACCAACTATGGAAGAACAAGTTTGACTAATGGCCATGCAGCTCGTGAGAGGCCTTAAAAAGAAGGAGTCGACATTCGTAGCCACCAATGCGAGTGTGATGAAAGATAATTGTGCAAAAGGGACTTCACCACCGCATATAGGGAAAGTTCTGCAAGATGACAAGGACGTGATGTCCGAGGGCTTGCACAAGGGCACTGATCGAGTCAATGGACTACTAGTCATGCATGAGAGAAGACAGGACTCGGTCGTCCATACAACAGCAATGGGATGCGGTCGTCGCAGCATCAGGTGGGGGAGAGTGTCATGACCCACCACCTTATCATACCACTTAGACTTAAAATTAAAGCATAAATAAGCTAGCCTAAGGGGGAAGAAACTAGAGTCTCGGAGAGGTTTGTGGAAGACTCTAGAATGCCTTAGAAAATATCTTGGAAAGCCTTAGAATACTCTAGACTTGTAGAGAATTCTAGAGTAGGGACTAAAATGTAAATACTTAAGGACTTGTAAGTAACTTTTATTTACACTTTGACCCTTAGGAAGTAATATAAATAGAAGGGCCTCTCATTTGCAAACCATCCAAGCTTGAAGGATCCAAGCAAGTGTAAGCAAATCTTCCACAAGTAATTCAAAGCCTTCTTTCTAAAAGCTCTCTTAGTCTTTCTTTCTCATTCTCTTAGCGATCCAAGTCTTAAATGGCTTACTTGAGCTTACAAGATCGTGAAAGATTTGTGAGTAAGTTGTCAAGTGTCGCACGGAGCATTAGTAAGACTCTAAGTCATGAGTATATATATAATTCTATTTGTCTTTTGTTTTTGAATTTTGAAATCATTTCTTCTACTAAAGATCTATATCTATATGTAATAATAAAGTTAAAAAATTAAAAGGTGATGTGACATCCTTCTTAGTCCATATATTTATTTAATTTTTCAATTTTTTTTGACATTTTCTCTTATATTTTTTCTTAAACTAATTTCTTAAAAATGAAGTTACTCTATCAAAAAATTTATGATAATTATTTTCATTCGCTACTCAATTAAAAAGAGAAAAAGCATTTAAGAGAAATAAAGTATGGATGAAATGTTTCAGTTTTTAATTATTTGTTTCATTTTGTTAGAGTAGAACCTAAATTTTTCTATTTTAAAACTACTCATTTTAATTCTCACCTTTTCATTGTTCATTATTTAATTTATGTGAATAAAATACACATGCAGAGTTTCTTCTTTCTTATAGTGATGATTGTGGTGTACTATGCATAACCTGAAAATCCTTCACTTTTGTCATAATATTTATTTTCAACTTCTTTCACATATATAAATGACGAGTTATATTACCAAAGATTAAGTAATAATTGAACTATACATAAATAAAACTTCTTATCAATATGGTCTTTTAGGTTATTTGCTGTTGTGTTTTATATTTTTTCTAATTAATTATTATTTTAATTAGAAACTTCTTATCCTTCTCTTCTTTTTTTTTTCACTTTTGAGTATTATATTATTGTGCAAGTAGATCATATAAAAATAATTATATATATATATATATATTTGCTGATTTTTGAGTCCTCAGCTGAGTAGGGGAACTTAACCAAACATATGAGAAGGTGTGGACGACGGCCATCCAACCCTAGCGAATGGTGCATCTGAACGACGGCCATCCACCTCCGGTGGGTGGTATTCCCTTTCCAATTACAAAATTCCCAGCACTACACGAGTATACTAGTATTGATCCCATAAATCCTAAGTTGTCTGTAGAGAAGTCTTTTGCCAATTCTCTAAATCAAACAGAACATCAAACAAATGAAGCATTGCACAAAGAAGTTTCAGTAGTTGGAGGAATAGCGCAAGTTAAATGGACAGAAGAAGAGGTAGAAAGGATGATTCAAATTGAAGATCTACAATTTGCAGTGATTGGAAAGTTTACATATGAATGGTTTGACGTGGAGGAATTGAGGAGAATTATTCCTCAACAATGTGAAATTAGGGGAGGATGTTTGATTGGATTATTCCGCAGCAAACACATTCTTATACGTCTGACTCACCAAGAAGATTTTATTAAAATGATATCAAAGGGAGCCTTCTACATCACAAGCAGAGATGGATATTCATATCTTATGCGTACACTAATCTATGACTCTAGGTTTAAGGTTAATGAGGAAACATCAATGGCAATGGCGTGGATCTCGTTTCCTAACCTATTACCCACCTTTTTTGTCAAAGAATGTTTATTTTCTTTAGCATCAACAGTGGGTAAACCGATCCAACTAGATCAAGAAACCATTAATAAGACGAGACCAAGTTGTGCGCGTGTGAAGGTGATGGTTGATCTAAAAGGTGAGTTTTTGAAAGGTAGGGCAGATCCTGATAGAAAATGAAGTCACTCGAGAAATAAGGACTAATATGATTACTATAAATATGATTACGTTCCGCAATACTGTAGACAATGCAAGATGCAAGGTCATAACAAAGATGATTGTAGAAACACAAATAAATTAAAGCAGAAAATAGAAAACAATGAGCAGCAACGAAAAGAAATAGCTCAAGAGAAACTTGGTCCATGTCACACATTTCAAAAAGGGAAAGCTAAAGTTCTCTCAAGAGGCAAAGTAGTTGGGGATCTTGGACACTGGAATGTGGTGAGAGATAACAGAAGGAATAGAAGCAATAAGTAGATGTATGATAATCAAATGACAGTCACAATAGAGAACTCTTTTGATGCTCTCAAGCAAGAGGAGATCACACAGGCAGATTTAAACATAGGCAGCAATTCCAGTATTAATATAAAGCAAGATAAGGGGGTAGAAAAGGAGCAGCCCATTTCAACAAAAGAATGGGTGACCAGTTCTTTTGGATAGGTTTTGCAAGGAGAAGCCTCGACATCTACAATTCTTGTGCAGCATGACAATATGGATCAAAATCAGCAACACAATACACATGATAAGGAGCATGGCAATGAAAATCATGATACAGTTAACATGGAAGATAAACAACAAACATGTAGAGATAGTTGGGCATTGGTAGTTTATAAGAAAGGCAACAGGAAAATGCAAATGGTAACGCCTTTGGAGGACAAGCAACAAAGTCCTCAAATCTACAATGAAAAGAGGAGTGAAGATAGAGGGAATATTGATAATAATTTGGCAATAGTAGTCGATCCTGCAGATTGACAAATTGAAGAAGCACAAATCCTTGCTATAAGAGAGTCTCCAAATAAAGTTCTCCATGATATTATTACTCATAATGTGGAGGAGAATGCATTGTTGGAGATAGAAGGCCCGGGAGTGACTACTAAAGCAAACAAGGAAGATGATGATGATGTTTTGGCTCACATAGACAAGGAGGCAGATTTATCTCCTAGAATTTTGAAGGTTGCAAGGAAAGGAAAGAAACAAGGGAATGGAGATAGTGCTCAACCCATCAGAATACAACCAAAGAGATATAAAGCTTATATTAGATGATGAAATCATTTATTTGGAATATAAGGTCAGTGAAGTCACAACAAGCTTTTCAAAGGGTTCAAATGCTACACAATTTTCACAAGTTCTCCTTTATTGCTCTCCTAGAGCCTTTTCAAGACAGTAGACATATCAACAAGTATAGAAGGAGGTTGAGAATGCCTTTTGCTACTTTCAATTGTAATGGGAAAATATGGGTCTTTACAAATCATGATTTTGACATTATAGTTGTTAGTAACACAGATCAACAGTTGACTCCTAATTTAAAGCACCAGACTCAACAACACAACTTTTATGTCACTATTGTGTATGCTAAGTGTAGTGCTGATGAAAGAGTATCATTGTGGGAGGATATATATCACTTGGCAGATGACATGAATAGCTCTTGGATTATTGGAGGAGATTTTAATGTTGTATTGAATGCTGAAGAAAAAGCTAGAGGGTCTGCCGGTAGTAGATATTGATCATGAGGATTTTGATTGTTGTATTGAAACCCGTGAACTATCTAAAGTTCAATACAAAGGGAGTCCATTTACATGGTGGAATGGTAGAGCAGGTAATGATTGTATATTTGAGAGGTTGGACAGAATGCTAATCAATCAAGAGATGAGTAATTGGTTCAATCACATTGAGGTGGAACATTTACCAAGGACTGGATCAGACCATGCCCCTATGCTTATTACTTGTGAAGAAACTAACTCTATAAGGAAGAAACCATTCAGGTCCCTAAAATTTTGGACAAAGCATAAAGATTTTAAGGAGGTCGTGAGACAGAATTGGGTTACTAATAATATTAATCCTTTCATAGCTTTTAAGGAGAACATTAAAAGGGTTAAAACTGCTCTAACTAGATGGAACCAGGATACATATGGGGACATCTTCAAACAGTTAATCATCAGGGAGGATATAATGAGAATCAAAGAGAAATTGTTTGAAGATGTACCAAATGACATTAATAGAGTAGTTTTGCAGAGGGCTAAAGCTGAATTTAAAAGATATCTACACTTTGAAGAAATCTATTGGCAACAAAAAACTGGTTATGAATGGTTTGATAATGGGGATAGAAATAAAAGATTCTTTCATAGTATAGTGAAGGGGAAAAGAAAAAGGCTACACTTGCAGAGAATTCAGAACAGACAGGGGGTATGGCTAGAAGAAGAAGTGGCTATAGCTGTTGAATCCATTGACTTTTATCAAAAGCAATTCACACAAGAGAGGGATTCTACTGATTTTCCTTTACTGAGGCATATTCCCACTTTGATTAATGCGGAGGAAAACTCAGTTTTATGCAGAATGCCAGAATTAGAAGAGGTAAAGAATGTTGTATTCAAGCTTAATGGAGACAGTGCTAGTGGTCATGATGGTTTGATAGGGAGATTTTACCAGAGTTGTTGGGACATTGTTGGCATTGATATTCTAGAAATGGTACATGATTTCTTTCGAGGTAATTCTTTACCTAAGTCCATTACTCATACCAACTTAATTCTGTTACCGAAGAAAGATAATGTACAGTCTTTTTCAGATTTTAGGCCAATCAGTTTGAGTAATTTCATTAATAAGGTCATTTGTAGAATTGTTCATGATAGACTTGAGTCTCTACTTCCAAGGTTGATTTCAAGTAATCAATCTGGTTTTGTGAAAGGGAGAAGTATCATTGAAAATGTTCTGCTGACTCAAGAGATTTTTACAGATATTAGAAAAAGAGGTAAGCCCGATAATGTAGTAATTAAGCTTGATATGGGCAAAGCTTATGATAGAGTATCATGGTTTTTTTTATAATGAAACTATTAAGAAAAATGGGCTTCTCAAATGATTTTGTTGAAATAATTTGGAGACTGATTTCCAATAATTGGTACTCCATATTGATTAATGGACAATCATAGGGTTTCTTTCATTCAACCAGAGGAGTGAAACAAGGAGATCCTCTATCTCCAGCATTATTTATTCTATCAGCTGAGGTTTTATCCAGGTCTTTGAATGCTTTGTTTGATGATGTGCAATATGTAGGGTATGGTTTACCAAAGTGGAGTGCACAAATCAACCACCTGGCTTATGCTGATGATACCATCATTTTTGCCTCTATTGATAATTACTCATTGAATAGGATAGTTGAAACTTTGCAGGAATATGAAGGGGAATCTGGACTGCAGATTAATAAAGAGAAAAGTGCCTTTTATCTTCATCAAAGTGCTGCCACAAACATGAGAGTAGTGGTGGAGGAATGTACAGGTATGTCTAGGGGTCATTTCTCTTTAAAATACCTAGGTTGTCCCATAACTCATGCTAGAAAAAGGAAAGAGCATTATGCAGATCTCAATAGAAGGGTGAAAGATAAGCTTCAAGCTTGGAAATGTAACATGCTTTCTTTTAGGGGTAAAGAAGTTCTGTTGTCTAGTGTTTTACAAAGCATTCCTATTCATATACTTTCTGCTATAGGTCCTACTAATTGTGTGATGAAAGAGATTCATAGAATTTTTGCAAAATTTTATTGGAGTAACAAGCTTACAAGTAGAAGCAAACACTGGGTTGCACGGGAAAAGGTTTGCTTGCCAAAAAATGAAGGAGGTTTGGGTTTTAGATCTATGATTGATGTATCTAAGGCTATGTATGCTAAGCTTTGGTGGAAATTTAGAACTCAAAATTCACTATGGGCAAATTTCATGTGGAATAAGTATTGTAAGACGCAAATTCCCACACTTGATTAGTGGAAAGGTGGCTCACAAGTGTGGAAACATATGTTGGAAAGTAGAGAAGTAATAGAACAAAATTTGTGGTGGGAACCTAAAGGAGGAACATCTAGTATTTGGTTTGACAATTGGACCAGTCTTGGTCCTTTGTTTCTCCATCCTACATAAGTGCAAGGTAGCCATTCTTTGGATGATATTGAGGTTTTTTGAAGGATTCTGGATGGGATTATGATATTATGCAAGAGCATTTACCTAGTAATATTGTGAATCATGTGAGACAAAGTATGAGTAGTGTAAGACAATCAAATCAAATGTATAAACCTTGGTGGATAAAATCTAGTAATGGTAAGTTCACTGTAAAGTTTGCCTGGAGATTCTTAGAAGTAGGGATGATGTTTCAGAAGACTTTAAGAGGATTTGGGTGAAGGGGTTACTTTTCAAAATTTCTTTCTTTGGTTGGATGGTATGGACTTATAAAGTTCCTGTTGCTGATATCATTTCTTCATGGAATCCTAACATTTCTCCCATGTGTCAGTGTTGCAGGGTTCCTGTAAGAGAAACTATTGAACATCTTTTTCTTTCGGGTGAAATGGCAGCTTATATTTGGGATCATTATGCAAGGGCTGCTGGTATACTAGGTCCTTGGGTACAAGTTAAATATACCATGAAAAAGTGATGGATGGCACAAGGAAATACTAGGCTGAGAATGGTTTTTCAAGCAGTTCCTAATATTATTCTGTGGTTTCTATGGAAGAGGAGGAATACTATCTTACATGGAGGGGTCTATATTAGAAACAAGGTGATTTGGGATATCAATGCTACTATCCACAAGTTTATTAGGTTTCATTTTCATTATGATCATATTCCTAATACTTGGCCTCATATGGTAGCTCTTCTGGAAAGGTTCAGACCTATGGTTCATTCCAAAATTGTTAAATGGGTTCCTCCTCCTATAGGTTGGCTAAAATGTAACACTGATGGGGCCTCTAGAGGGAACCCAGGTCCCAGTGCTTCTGCTTTTTGCTTAAGAAATCATGAAGGCAGGTTGTTGGGGGCTAAGGGGGTGAAGCTTATTGATTCCTCAATTTTAGTGGCTGAAGCTAGGGCTATAAGTTAAGGTTTACAATATTGTTTAGAGAATCATTACTCTAACATTATTATTGAGACTGATTCTTTGGCAATGGTTAACATCATTAATGGAGTCTGGGAAATTCCTTGGAGTGTGAGTATTGAGGTTGGCTCAATTCACAGAATAAGAGATCTCATTTCAGTAAGAGTACAACACTCCTTAAGGGAGGGAAATACTCTTGCTGATTTTTTTGCTAACTTGGTTTTTAATCTTGATGGTACATATGAATTTAATTCAGATCAAGATGTTCCTAGTGAAGGAAGGAAAATTATCATGATGGACAAAGGAAACACTCCTTACATTAGGATAAAACAGATCAGCAGTTCTGCTCAATAAGAGACTAATTTTTTAGGACTATTCTTACAATGTTACTATCTGAATCATAAGTGAAGCTATAGGTGTTAAAATTATTGGGAATGTTTTAAGTCTGAAGCAATTTCATTTAGTTGACAGTACTTGCACTTGGTGAGAGCTTTGAGGTGTTCATATGGTACTAAATCAGGACTTTAAGCTTTCAAATAGTTAAATTTCTATAAGCTTAGCTAGACTCAGGTTACTTATGTCACTGATTGAAACAGTTTTGAAGTAGTTATCGATGGCAATATCTAAACTTTTATTGGTTGTATTAATTCCAACTGTGGAATTCAGTCCAGTGAAGTATAGATATTAAAATTGAAAATAACTTCTAACTAGTCGGAGTTTACCTGGTATCAACAAGTCGACTGTGGGTCAACTACAAGCGTCATTTTCACATTTTTGACCGGGGTCACCAAGAAGACACAAGTTTAATGATGAAATCTTTGTGGGATTTCAAATCAGTGTTAGTACCTATTGGCTATAAAAGAGGCAGATCCATCTCTCAAACCTCTAGATGAACAAATCTCACATGTGGAGCTTCATCTACAGCTCTAAACCGAAGGCCTCTGATTATCTGAGGAGATGAACCCTAAATTTGATCATTGATAATTTCGATCAGTGATTACATGAAGTTCATCTTGGTGGGCTGGCCTCTGAATCGAAGGTGGATGGCAGCATTTGAGCATTTTTGAGAATGTCATCCAAGCTTTGTCCTTTCAATTCCATCGGTGGTGTACATTTCCACTTTCCTAATTATTCTTAGCTGCTTTTTGTTTTTTCTTTCTTAATTTTGGGCTGTGTCACTTTTGGATCAGACCCTTGTAAATAGGTGCTAGTGATTTTCAATATTAGGGCCTTAGAGCCCATTTTGAAATAAAAAAAATATTATTGTGCAAGCTTTTTTTCTATTTATACAACACATGTTTGTTTGTTTTTAAAAAAAAAATATTTTTCTTGATTTATTAGCATAGTAAATTTTTGAAATGAAAACTTTATTTACTGTTAGTGCTATGTTGTAATGACCCTCAAGGTCATTACTGTGTTAATGCCTTATGTTCATCATTTAGAGCGTTCCTATAGTGACCCCAAGTCACTAATGACTTGCTGGGACTGACAGTTCTGTTACTTGGTCATTCGTTTGATTCTTCTGTAAATTTATGTGTTTTGGAGCTTTTGAATCTTGAACGGTTGATTTTAATCAAAAGTTCGTAAAGAAGACCTCAGAATCTAATTTTGATGGTTCCATCAGCTCCGAAAGGATAATTTTAGGCTAAAGTTATGGTCAACATGGCTCCCGAGACTTTCGGTACGAGTTTGTGTGATTAGGCGTTTTAACTTTTAACTTTTGGCCTAAGTTTAATCTTGGTCAACATTCTTGGTAAATGTGCCCTGATGAGAATTCTGTCAGTGCAGTTAGCTCTGAAATGTCGAGATTGGGGTCTAGGATGACCCTTCGTGCAGATCACGAGGCTTTCAAGCTAATTTTTACCCTCCTTGTGGATTTTAGCTTAAAGTGAAGTTTGGGTGAGAGACCCACTTTTTGTAGAGACAACCTCGGACGGAAGTTTCAATTACTCCATTGAGTGTGAAATATCAAATTTAGTAGGGTGGCATATCTCGTTTGCATACACGGGGTTCCCAATAAATTCCGAACACCCCATCGAAGATATTGAGTTTGCCAAAACCAGCTGATATGCATCAGCTTGTGTAGACGTGTTAGCGGAGGAGAGTTCGCCTGGCCTCCACGTTCACGAAGGTCAGGTTGCTGACCCTCCATGATCGTGGGCTAGTTGCTGCATTCGTGGGCCCCCTGGCCATGTTAACAAAGGGTTTTTTCTTGACCCTCCGCGTTCGTGAAGAAGGGTCGGGGCTTGTTTTTTTAAATAAAGACAGACCTGGTCATCCTTCACCTCATACTTCAATTGGCGATTTTAGGAGCTCTGGTGGTCGAAATTAGGCGATTCAAATCTTGGATTGTCCGGAATTGTTAGGGTTATGTGGTTGTGTGTTCAGGAAGTGTCAGAGACTCTTCGTTTGAGGTACATTCCATATTTTTGGGATTGCTTTGCGTCCTTTGTGTTCTTTAATTATGGAGATATTGCATGTTGTTGATTTCCACTGTTCCGAGCCCCAAATTGTGTTTTATTTTTAGCACAATTTTGGGGTACTGAATTAGACCTTTTGACGGAGTCATTTCTGGAAATTCTGGCACGGATCTCATAATTCCCATTTTAACTCCAAAATTGACCCATCTCCATTTTAAGTGAATTTGGTGTCTAAACGATCGTATTAACGTTGTGATTCTATTTTTTGATAGTGTGGCAGTGTTCTGAGGTTGTACGGAAAGGAAAACTTTTGAAAGGTGATTTAGAGTATTCGTAATCGGCCTAAAGGTAAGCTATGACTTTCTTTCCCCTAGATTGAGCTTGAATGTGTAAATTCATGTTTATTTGAGTGAACTAGGGGTGGGTATCTAGTTGATCATGCTACATTATTTAGAAACCATGTTTTAGGCTTGATTAGGTGTTTTTCAAGATTAGAAGCCTAGTAGTTGGGTTATGTGATCATCCTTATCTCGTGGTTAGACTTGTTTGTTTTTGTTGTTGTTGTTTTTGTTGTATATTCGAGCATGTTTGGCCTTAGTATAGAGTTAGACTAGTATTTGCCTTAGACTTGTGATATTTTGAGCCTTGAGACCTTGTTTCTACTACGACGTCGATTAGGACGACTTAGCTCCTTGTAGACTGGTGTAGCAGACTTGAGTAT
The DNA here is from genome assembly GCA_018342035.1 of Solanum appendiculatum. NCBI lineage: Eukaryota > Viridiplantae > Streptophyta > Magnoliopsida > Solanales > Solanaceae > Solanum > Solanum appendiculatum. The sequence continues at coordinate 1,186,635 of JAGDQO010000472.1, forward strand.
GATAGAATGAGCCTTAGTTTAGGCATTGACCCAACTTTGATGACCTTATATCCATTCTCCGTCTTTCTATGGCCCAAGTGCGATATTTGAGGTTTCAGGCTTCACAGGGCAACTTGAGATCAGAGTTGGTTTGAGCTTGGAGTGTTGTACTAATTACTTGGGAGTGAATGTCATTTCACGATGGTATTGAAGATTGATGATATGAGGTCCTTCGATGGTCTAACCAACCTAGGAGTTTACTCTTTCGCTGGGCGGTCTTTTATTCGCCGATTAAAGGTCTGGTCTTATCCTTTTTGGAGTCGACACGCCCCCAGGGGTTCTCTTTAGCTGGGCGGCCTGATGCCTCTAGGAGTTTACTATTTGGCTGGACGACCCTTTGTGGCTCCCCTGGGGGTTTACTCTTTAGCTGGGCGGTTTGATGCCCATGAGAGTTTACTCTTTGGTTGGATGGCCCTTACTAACACCCTTGGGAGTGGGACGCTACTCTTTAGTTGGGCAGCATGATGCCTTTTAGAGTTACTCTTTATCTGGGTGGCCACTTTATTGGTTACTTATGGTTAGAGGCCCAACTTAAGCTACTTTGATCTGCACTCACCGTACTTCATTCTTAGTAGTTTTAGTTATTATGTGTACCTGTTGGGCTTATGGGGGTCCGTTCAGGTCTTATTTAAACTTGCATACGAGTGTACCTTCTGGTCTCACGGATCTAGTTAGGTTTAGTTTATCTGTACTTAGTTATTTATATTTTGGTATGATCATGTGCTTTTCTTTTATCCCACTTTGTCCTCTGTTTGTGTCTAGATTCTATCATTTCTTATTGTCTTTACCTTTCTTGCTCAGTTGACCTTTGATGCCTACTTAGTACTTATTGTTTTGGTACTCATGCTACACTCTGCATATATTTCATGATGCAGGTCTGAGAGCCGATTATCAGCGGTGACTGTTTGAGCCTATTGCAACTTTTTATCAAGGGCAAGGGTGATCACTTGGCATCCTGGACTTACCTTTATCCTTTTGTACTTTGTATAACTTGTCTTTTTCTTTTGAGACAAGCTTTGTATTTTTATCCACTTGTGGGACTTGTGTTCCTTTGTTTAGGAAACTCTGTACTTGTGACATCCAGGTTCTGGGATGGATCTTGTGTATACATTTTTGGTTTGCTTCTACCTATTGTTCTTTTTCTATTGTTAATTTACTGTTTCCGCAATGTTCTACCCTTATATCCATTACTTGTTGTTCTAGGTTACAGGTTGGGGCCATCATGACTCGAGAACTCGGGTCGTGACAAGTTGGTCTCAGAGCCAAGGTTCACCGATCTCACTTATATATAACTAATACCTAGTAGAGTCCTACGGATCGGTGGAGAGATGTTTATATCCTATCTTTGAGAGGCTACAAGGTGTCATTAAGAACTTTCTCTATTTTTTGTCGCTTTTTGTGCAACGTGTGTGTTATTGGTTTCATGAAATCTCATTTGTTTCACTCTTTTCCAAGGATGGCTTGTTGTACCATGCGGTAGCTAGGGGTAGGGGTCGACCTCCCCTATAGGCCAGGGCTGCAGCACTAGCCCCAGATAGATAGATAGAGGGATCCGGAGCCTACAATGGACCCTCCAGCAGCTTAGGTTCTTGTACAGCCGTTGGGGCTGGGGCCAGCCCAGCTGCCACCTAGACCAGCTATGGCTCTTGAGCTTCAAGCTGCCATCACTTAGTTGTTCACCATCCTTGGGGATATGCAGTAGGCCCTAACAGCAGCTGTAGTTTTACTAGCACCAGCCTCAGAGGGTCAGCCTGCAGCAGAGGCACCTTAGGTCTAGGTACCACCTAGGGGTGCCCAACCTGTGATCGCGGTTGAATCTATGCCGCTAGAGGAGCATAAGACGCTCGAAGTGTTTCTTAGTCTTACACCTCTAAGGTTTTCTAGGGCTGTGGGCGAGGATGCCTATGGGTTTATTACTACTTGCCATAAAGAGCTATATACATTGGGTTTGGTGGAGTCGAGATGAGCCGATTTCATAGCTTACCAGCTAGATAGGCTACCTATATAGTGATGGCGTTCTTTTACTGAGACTAGTCCAGCTGGATCTCCTTCAATTTCTTAGACTGAGTTTTTTGAGGCCTTCTTAGCTAGGTTCATCCCTCGTAGCATTAGAGATCAACTTCAAGATCAGGTCTCCATGTTGGAACAGGGCCCATGACCATATCGAAGTACGAGGCAAGGTTTCACGAGCTATCTCGCCATGCTACTATGATTCTACCTATTAAGGAGGAGAGAGTTTGGTGTTTCTTTAGAGATTTGAAACTCAAGCTGAAAATTGAGACCCAGGCTATGGTCTTCACGGGCTATTCTTTTCTTGATGTAGTTGACCTTGTCCGCAGTATGGAGTAGTTCTATCATAAGGCCCACGGGGGCAGTGACAAGAGATTTATGCATGAGGGTAGCTATAATGGGTCTCACTCTAGGCCTAGGGACTCCTATGATAGGTCCGGTAGTGGTTTCAACAGGGTCAGTCCAGCTAGGCTGCTCATGCCTCACTACAGACTTTATAGGGTGACCAGTATAGTCAGAGTGAGGTCGGCTCGAGCTTGAGTCGAGATGGGTCCAAGTTAGGTGATTTTAGCTGTGGTGGATTTTCTTCTATGGACCGTCCGTCTCAAAGTTGTGATGATTGCGAGGAGCTTGATCATTGGTCAAGAGATCTCCCTTTGCATAGGAGGATTTCTTCTGCTCCACAGATAGCCCCACCAGCTGTTCTAGCTCCACCACCAGCACCTCTGGTTAGAGGCTGAGGTCAGGGTTAGGACCGTCGTGGTGGTCAATAAGGTATTTGGGGTGGTCCTCAGGGAGGTAGGTCAGATGGTCAGGGTAGAGGTGTACAGGCCCACTTCTATGTAGCTCCAGCAAGGGCCAAGGCTGAGGTATCAAACGATGTGGATCACAGGTACAATTCTTTTATGCCAGCAGCCACCTCAAGTTTATTTTGATCTGAGCTCTACCTTTTCATATGTATCTATATATTATGCTTCCTATATGAGTATGAGTTCTGAGCCTTTGGCAATGTCATTGCTTGTGTCGACCCCTCTGGATGAGTCTTTAGTAGTGGATTAGGTATTTTGATCTTGTTTGGTGACTATCCAGGGGCGCGCCACCCGGGCTGACCTTATTTTGCTTGATATGTTTGATTTTGATGTGATTCTATGCATGGACTAGTTGTCCCCCTACCGCATGGTCTTAGATTGCTTCTCTAAGACCATTACCTTAGCCATGAATGGTATTACCCCAGTGGTGTGGCAGAGCTCTTGTAGTAGTACACCAGTTGGAGTTATTTCATTTATTCAGGATTGGAGGCTAGTGCTGGCAGTTTTTAATCTTACTTAGCCTATGTGCGAGATGTGAGTAGGGAGGTCCCTCAAGTTGAGTCAGTTCCAATTGTTCATAAGTATGCGAATGTGTTTCCTACCAACCTACCTGGCCTACCCCTAGAGCATGGTATTAATTTTCCTATTGAGCTTGAGTGGGGTACTCATCCTATTTCTATTCTGCCATATCGGATGGCCTTTGCAGAGCTCAGTGTTCAGGTTTAGGATCTCTTAGGTAAGGGATTCATCAGACCTGGTGCATCACCTTGGGGGTGTTCCCGTCCTATTTGTGAAGAACAAAGACGATACGATGCACATGTGTATTGATTACATACAACTGAATAAGGTGTTGGTGAAGTAAATTTACCCCATGCCTTGTATTAATGATCTATTTGACCAGCTTCAGGATGCCACAATATTTTCTAAGATTGATTTGATATCTGATTACCACCAGTTGAGGATTAGGGCAGCGAACATCTCTAAGACCGTATTTAGGACTCGATATGGCCACTATGAGTTCCTGGTGATGTCTTTTGGTTTGGCTAATGTCCCTGCCGCCTTCATGCACTTGATGATTTGGGTTTTTAGGCCCTATCTTGATTTGTTTGTCATAGTGTTCATTGATTATATTCTGGTATACTCACGGAGCCGGAGAGAGCATGAGCAACATTTAAGTATTGTGCTCCAAACTTTGAGAGATCAACAACTTTATGCCAATTTCTCAAAATGCGAGTTTTGGCTTGAGTCTATGTCCAAGGATGATATTATGGTAGATCCGAAAAAGATTGAGGCTATTCGTGATTGGGCTAGGCCGACTTTGGTTACCAAGATTCAAAGCTTCATTGGATAAATAGGCTACTACACACAGTTTATGGAGGGCTTCTCCACCTTGGCAGCACCTTTGACTCGATTGACTCATCGTGATGTACCTTTTGAGTGGTTTGAGGAGTGTGAGTTGAGCTTTCAGAAGCTCAAGGAGTTGCTTACTACTGCTCCTATATTGACTCTTCCAGTTAAGGACAAGGGCTTCCGATGTATTGTGATGCATCTTGCATTGATTTTGGTTGTGTATTGATGTAGCAAGGTCGGGTTATTTCTTATGACTCGAGGTAGCTTCAGTTGCACGAGCGCAACTACCCCACTCATGAATTGGAGTTGGCGGCGGTATTTTTTTTGCTTAAGATATAGATGCACTACTTGTATGGGGTTCTTTGTGAGATCTACACTGATCACAAGAGTCTTTAGTACATTATGAGCCAGAGGGACCTTAATTGAAAACATCACCATTGGATTAAGCTCTTGAAAGACTATAACCTCTCTATTCTCTATCATCCGGGCAATGAGAATGTGGTAGCGAACATCTTGAGATGGAAGGTGGTGAGTATGGGTTGTCTAGCCTTTTTATATACTATAGAGACCTTTGGCTTTGGACATTCAGTCTTTAGCCAATCAGATTATTCGGTTGGATATTTCATATTCTAGTCATGCCTTATCCTATGTGGGAGTTTAGTCTTCCTAGCTTGACCGGATCAGTGATCATTAGCTTGAGGATTAGACCTTGGTGGATCTTCGAGATCGGGTGTAAGAGAGTGATGCCAGTTAGGCTACCTTAGATTCAGATGGGGTTTTGAGGTTTGATAGCCGTATTTGTATTCCGAGAGTCAGGGATTTGTTTTGGTTGATACTTTTTGAGGCCCATGATTCTAGATACTCCATCCTTCCAAGCACCGCTAAGATGTATCATGATTTGAGGAGGAATTTGTCACACCCCAAAATAGGGAGGCACAACTGGAACTCGATATCGTATTAGATCGAGTTAGCCAATGAAACATACTAGCTAACTAAACTGCGGGCCCAAAATATCGGGCAGCAAACATCTGAAATAAGAAGACTGAACCATTAAGGTAATGACCTGAATAACAATAAACCATATAAACAATGGCAGACAAGACATAAATATAGAAGTACTAGCTAGCTGATGATGCTACAAGTGAAGACATACGTACTTACACACACAAATATATACATGCCAAGCCTATGGGATGAAGATTGAAATCTACAAAAGAAACCCAGAATAGTGTGTGCACAATACCCTCTATGAGTAAAATAAGCACTGTTGGGACAAGGTCCCGACTATACCCAAACTGTACGACAAAAGTAAACATCCTCTGATAGCCCAAGGATAAGATGGAGCTTACCAACTCACATCTAAACCCGAATCCTAGTGGGTGGGACGATCAGAATCCCTGCCTGGACCTACTCACACGAAACAAAAAAAGTAGCATCTCAGGCACTGGGACGTCAGTACGAATAAAAATGTAATTGTATGTAAGGCGGAAAGTAGAATCATAAGTAGCTACCATAAAAAGGGTAATAGAGATACCACCTGAAACTAAACCTCAAATAATCTGCATAGCTGACATTTAACCTCCTATTCAAATATGCATGGTATGCTCGTGCAATCGTATGTCGTGAATACATATATATAGATTCAAATGCATGACATACCCAACCAAATGCTAGCAATGGTGGTGCCTCCCGGTAGCTAACCAACATCATATTCACCAACTTGTGGCCATCTGTGTCTCATATGAATAAATATAGGAAATAGGCCTCATACCTCTCAATTATAACTCAAGAGTAAAATGCATAGCATGTCATGTCATGAATTCATAATGCATATATGTTACCATAATCATGTTGCCAATCTTGGCCCGTTTGTACTCTTGTTCTCATAATCCTGTAATCACTTTTGTATAAAATGTAAATGTCTAATGGAACCTCATATATTTTCCGAGTAAGCTTGAAACCTCAGCTTGACTTTTACATAGATAACTTAACCTTGAAAATGTTCATAAAAAGTTTAAGGTGCTTCACTTAGTTCCTATACTTGGTTCCTAGATAAGTTATAACAGAAAGTATTTCAAAAATCAAGTATTTTAATTGTTTAAACATTTAAGTTATATTTGAGAGTTTTGAAAATCATATGTTACTTTAAAGATTTCTCAAAATAAACTTTAGCGGGGAAAGAGGACAGGTTGCAAATACTAAAATGTCTCTCATAATATTTTAAAGTCACACCACCCAAAGAAGAATAAGAATTCATACATATGGATATATAGTCAAGGAAGCCGATAAAATAACATGTAGATGTTGAACACCCTATTTATCCGAACAAGTGTAATATAAACATAATAGCATAATGAAAATAATTCACCTGCGATCCCTATGCCTTTTACAGAAGGTCTTTCTAGAGTCATGCTACAAGGAAGGATGGAGCTTAGCCTTTACATACTTTTCCAATGAACGCCCGAATGCTCGTATTTTCTTCACGAAAGTTGTTTCTTCCGTCCTAAGCTTTGCAAACACTATATACACAGCTGGTACACACCTATAAATAATTTATAATTAAGCTTAAATTGGCAGATTTTCCATATGATCCTAACTTGATGAAACGTCTATAGAACTTCGTAAACACAATCATAAAAGAGTCTCGAGATGATTACCTTAGCAAATCAAGTGTAAACCTTGAAGAAACACCAATAATTACCAAGTTATATCTTCCATAACTAGCTCAAAACATAGCTAATAGAAGCGGAAAACGGTTGCCACATGTAGAGATCACATATCTAGGCACAGGGGCAACCTTTAATGGTAGAAATTGCTAAAAACGAACCTTCATCTCCCAAGCACTCCATTAGAACCCTCTCTTAAGCTTTTTTTCTAGTTAGGATCTTTATTTTACAACTTTTTCACTTTAGTAACAAAGGAAGATTCTATTGTATTTTGAACGACAACACCTCCTCCCCCAGCATCTACCAAGCGCACCTGCAAATTAGTTAGCTGGCATAGGTCTTTTGAAATTTCAACCTTATCAGCTTCAACATGACTTAGACTACCCACGGACTTCCGGTTGAGCGCATCAGCAACAACATTAGCTTTACTAGGATGATATAAAATGTTAACATCATAGTACTTTGATAATTCTATCCATCTCCTTAGTCGTAGGTTCAACTCCCTCTACTTAAATAAATACTGAAGTCTCTAGCGATCGAATCATGTCGTCTTGTGAGTGCATAAAAGTGATTCTAGCCACCGCTAGAACCTGATATGTCTCCTCCACCTCTCCCCCTACCATGACCCTGAGTAGACTGTGATCCTAGTTGTGGGGCAGAGACTGAGGGTGAAGAGGCTGGTGGGGATCATGAAGGCCGAGCTGGCTCATCTCTGTTCAACCTCAAGCACTAACTAATAAAATGTCTTGTCTACCTGCAATGATAACATGCACCTGAACCCTCTCTATACTACCCAATATGTAGCTAACCACACTGTGTACATAGAAGAGTAGGATGTCTTATTTGTACGAAACACTCCTGCCAACGGCCCTCAGGCTGGCCTGAGCTCTGACCCGATCCTGGCTGACTATAATGATCAAACCTTTGTCCCCACATCTGTGGTGACACACTACCTACTAGAAGATGTGGATATCGATGGATTGGGGGCTTAAAATCACCCTATGGCTCCCTATAAGACCCCATAGTACAGGCCCTCTGACTCTGCTCCCAATCCTTGTGGGTATCATGAATCCATACAGAAAGGTCCTCTGTAGTTTGAGCAAAAGCCTGTATGCGAGAAGTATCTACATCATCCGGTAGGGATGCTACCCTGCAATCTCTGATCAGATGATCTGCCAAACCATCCACATAAGGATGAACTCTAGCTCTCATGGTATGTACAATATCTAATGCATATCTCACCAAAGAGTTAAACCTGTGGCTATAATTCCCCACACTCATGTTCCCTTGCTTCAGACTGATAAACTGGTTAAGAAAGGCCTCTCGAACCTCCTAAGGAAAATAGTGGGATAGGAAGGCCTTAGAGAAGTTCTCCCACTCTCATGGCGGAGCATTAGGTCCTCTAGATCTCTCTCTTTCCTCATACCGTAGGATGGCTAAATCACATAGCTGGAAAAAAGCCAACTCCATAACCTTAGTGATGGAGGCATGCATCACCCTCAATACTTTTTGTATATGGTCTATAAAGTCTTGGGGATCCTCAGTAGAATAGATTCCATAAATAATAGAGGGGACAAGTGAATAAACTCTTGTACCTTTGAGCTTTCTAACTCATTTCTCCGAGCATCTACTCCTGACTCTAGATGTCGCTCATGAATAGAAACCATCCTAGTCATACTAAAATGCCTCCCTCATCCCTTACTCCCAATCTCTAGTGGGGGGAATTATAGGTGCTGGAGGTCCTGTGTCCCTAGCTTTCTCAGGTACCAATGGAACTGGTGAGGCTGGGCTAGTGCATCCCCTCAAGGTTCAACAGGTGCCGGGGAACCTGGTACTAGGTGTACTAGAGATTCACTCTCTTTCTCTAAGGGAAATCTATACCTTTGACCTAGTGGGGAATGACTAGTACCTTTCCCTGGATCTATACCTATCTCTCAAAGTGCCATCTCCATAGCGTGGGAATCTTGTTAGATAATAAATATAAAGAACGGTTTAGATTTCATATGTTTTTATAATTTTTCTCTATAGCACGATCTATCAATTGAAAGAAATGTAACCATTCCTAAATGCCCTGTAGCCTCTTGATTATAAGTGTGCTGTGCAACACACCCATAAACAACACTCCACTAGACACGGTTTGTGGACCCCAGGAGATGACCTGCTCTGATAACAAGTTTGTCACACTCCAAAATAGGGAGGCACAATTGACACTCGATACCGTATTCAATCAAGTTTGTAGTGAAACATACTAGCTAACTAAACGGTGAGCCGAAAAGATCGGGTAGCACAACATCTGAAATACGAAGACTGGACCATTAAGTTCATGACCTAAATAACAGTAAACCATATAAACAATGGTAGACAAGCCAAAAATAAAGAAGTACTAGCTAGCTGACTAGGCCACAAATGAAGACATACATACTTACAACACATACACACACGCTGAAGATTGAAACGTACAAAAGAAACCCAGAATATTGTATCCACAATAGCTTCTACGAGTGACAAAAGCACTGTCGGGACAAGGCCCCTACTATATCCAAATTGTACAACAAAAATAAACATCCTCTGATAGCCCCATGATAAGATGGAGCTTACCAACTCACAGCTGAATCCAAATCCTAGTGGGTGGGTCGATCAGAATCCCTACCTTGACCTGCTCGCACGAAACAAAAAAAGTAGCGTCCCCAAGAAATGGGACATTAGTACGAATAAAAATGTACTGGTATATAAGGCAGAAAGTATAATCATAAGTAGCTACCTTAAAAAGGGTAATAGAGATACCACCTGAAACTGAAACTCAAAAAATCTGCATAGCTGACATTTCACCGCCTACTATTAAAATATGCATGGTATGCTTGTATAATTGTATGTCGTGAATACATATATATAGATTCAAATGTATGACATACCCAACCAAATGCTAGCAATGGTGGTGTGTCCCGGCAGCTAAGAGACATCATATTCACCAACTTGTGGCCATTTGTGTCTTATATAGATATAGGCAATAGGCCCCATACCTACTGATTATAGCTAAGGAGTAGAATGCATAGAATGTCATGTCATGGATTCCTAATGCATATATGTTACCATAATCATGTTGCCAATCTAGGCCCATTTGTATTCTTGTTCTCATTATCCCAGAATAACTTTCATATAACATGTAAATATCTCATGGAACCTCATAAGTTTTCCGCGTAAGCTTGAAAACTCAAATCGACTTTTAGAAAGACAACTTAACCTTGAAGATGTTCATAAAAAGCTTAAGGTGCTTCACTTAGTTCCTATATTTGGTTCCTAGATAATTTAAAAAAAGAAAGTATTTCAAAAATCATGTGTTTTAATAGTTTAAATATTTAGGTTATATTTGAGAGTTTTGAAAATCGTGTGTTACTTTAAAGATTTTTCAAAATACTCTTTAGCGGGGAAAGAGGACTGGTTGCATATACTAAATGTCTCCCATAATCTTTTTAAGTCAAACCACCCAAAGAATAGTAAGAATTCATACATATGGATATATAGTCAAGGAAGCCAATAAAATGACATGTAGATATCGAATACTCTATTTATCCAAACGAGTGCAATATCAACATAATAGTATCATGAAAATAATTCAACTATGATTCCAATGCCTTTCACAGAAGGTCTTTCTAGTAGTAGAATCGTAAAATATTGTATTTGGCGTTTTACGAATTCCCTAGGAGTCGTGCTAAAAGGAAGGATGGAGCTTATCCTTAACTTACCTTTCCAATGAACGCTCAAGTACCCATAGTTTCTTCACGAAAGTTGTTCCTTACGTCTTAAGCTTTGCAAACACTATATTTACATAGCTGGTACGTACTTATAAACAATTTATAATTGAACTTAAATTAGTAGATTTTCCATATGGTCCTAACTCAAAGAAACGTTCGTATAACTTCGTAAAAATAATCATAAAAGAGTTCCAAGATGATTACCTTAGCAAACCAAGTGTAAACCTGGAAGAAATACCAACAACTACCAAGTTATATATTCCAAAACTAGCTCCAAACGCAGTTAATAGAAAGGGAATATGATTACCACATGTAGAGATCACGTTTGTAGGCACGGGAGCAACCTTTAATGGTAGAAATGGCTAAAAACGCACTTTCATCACCCAAGAAATCCATTAGAACCCTCTCTTAAGATTTTTATCTAGTTAATAACTGAAAAGAAATGTTTTTATGGGTTAATACATCGAATAGCCGACATACCATATTTTTTTACCCGATCCGGTTCGCGACCAGATTCTGCAAGAGAGTTCGCAGTAAAACACTCATAACCTTTTACTCCAATGTTAGTTTGATATGAGGTTTTATGCGTTACAAACTAGACTTGTAGACCTTTGATTTGATAGATCATGAGACTTTTAAATATTTATATATTGGGAGAAAACATCCAAGACATTTGACCCAAAGTTCAGAAAAGTTTATTAGAAAAACTTACGATAACTTTTGCTAACCTTTGCTTTGCTACTTTTATTGACTTTAAAACTTAACATATGACTATTGTGCTATTATAATACCTTATAACACATTATTCCTAGTATATTAGACACTCATAGGCTTATTCCGAAGGTATAGATTAATTTAAACCTTTCAAAAAGGCGAGGTGCTACATGAGCCATTTCTTTAACCCCAAACCTTTGTTTGATGTATTCATTTGACCTAAATTTTAGTTTAGTTCCTTGATATTACCATCCATTTGCAATTTTATTCTCCAATGTACTATACCAAGTCATATACATTTCATATAACCATGCCATGCTATACTACATATATTATTGAAGAATAAAAAAATTGGGATCTCACAACATTATTGCAAAAGAGACATTAGGAGAGATATTTCAGACTATATGACCCGTTGCCTGTGTTGCTACCAGGAGAGGGCCAAGCATATGAGGCCTGGTGGTGAGTTCCAGAGATTACCCATTCCGGAGTGGAAGTGGGATTGCATCACTATGAACTTCATTACAGGTTTGCCTTAGACTTCTTGAGGTGTTAACAATGTTTCGGTCATTATTGTTCGATTGACCAACTCAACACATTTCCCCCTATTTAGTCTTCATTCAACGCTGAGAGGTTGGCTCGTGTTGCTCCCAAATGCACACGCAAGTGTACGTGGTCGCAGAAGTAATAAGTGGCTCTTTAAGAACCGGAATATCGAACCCACAGAGACTTGTCAATTAACTATTTACTAAATTATACTAGTCTAATTATTTATTTAAGAGTGTCAAAAGAAAAAAAGAATGCAAGAATTAAATATTAAGATTAACTTACAGTGATTGCGACAATTCCAGGGCTGCAGCATGCATAGGGTTTCATGTATCGCATCTCATGCAGTGAATTAACTAAGTTTATCAAATTACTGATTTACAGGGTTGATTTTATGATCATGATCTCTCGACCTCTAATCGCCTACTCCAACTAGATGTCTAACTACATCGTTGAGCGGGGATAGGCAGTCCTAATTGGCGAGCATTTATATTTCATCCTGTTTCGTAACCAAGCGAGGTGTTCGTCCGTGCGTCACTCCTAAACACGAATCTAAACAAAGTTAGAACAAGCTCTTTGCATTCTTTGGTCTATCTACCTCTTTATCTCTCGAGTCCAAGAATAGACAATAGATTTATTTCTATGGTGATCAAGCATGAAATACTAAAACAAGAATACAAAAATAATTTAAACGATAACCAACATTAATTCAAAACAATCGATGTTCAACAATTACCCATGGCCGCAGCCCCAGAACAAGGGTCTTTAGCTACTAATACCTAAGAAAAAGAAGAAGAAAAGAACCCTAAAAAGTATTGACAATTTTTCCTTACAAAGTGTCTTCCTTCAAAAGTCTCTCCCCCCAAATAATTATTTCTATGGACTATTTATAGATGTAGAAAACCCTGAATAAAATAACTGAGTCTAAAACAAATTAGGAACCCAAAACCAAAACGGAATTGGATTCCTACGTGAAACTGTGCCGCCTCAAACTTTCCATATATATAAATATTAATATAATATTCAATTTAATCCATTAAGCTGCCTGCTTGATTTTCCTTCTTCAATCTTTCATAATTAATTCATTTTAGCTCCAAATTTCTTCAACTTTGTACCAATTTAATCCTACAAATAAAATACACTATTTAGCACAATCCATAAAATCCATGCTAAAAAAGGACAAATATAAATAATAAATATGAGGCAATTAATGATAAGAAAATATATTTTTTGCCTCAGATCAACACCCCACACTTAAACTTTTGCTCGTCCTCGAGCAAACATTAAAGCTCATCTCAAAAATCATACTAGGAAGCCATCAGTTTGGTTGATACAAACAATTAGGCCATATTGAAATTTGAAAACATCAAGTACAATTCCCGCTCATTATGCAAGACATCCAAATAAACAACAAACCTCTAACCTCCTAACCTCAAGGAAAGACTCTGAACTCATCAAATTTAAGCTTGCTCACCTACTCTCATCCAAGAAAGTTAATAACATCACCTATCTATCATGAAACAAGTGCCCTCACAAGAAGAAATAGTCCACATACTCAATTCAAAAGATTGAATATAAATTAAGAACTTAGCGTCAAAGAACAACTCTCACACTCACAAATAAAATTCACATGTATGCACAAAGAACCATAGGCTTGCCCATTATGTACATCTCCGCTAATTAAGCATGCTTGAATAGAATCAAATAGGACTTTAACGGGTTGTAATGTAGGCTAAGGGACAGGTAGGAAAATTATATAATAGTGACTCACACTTCTCTAAGCACTTTGTATTTTTAGACTTCATCACCCATTATTTTCTTCTCTTTATTTTCAGCCCTTTCTTCAACAATTATTTCACAAGTAATTCTCATCATCTCAAGAATGCTTCAATCATTTTTTTTTCTTTCACAATAATAATTTTTTTTTTTCTCAAAGATTTTTTTTTTTTTTCATGTCACATTCTTTCGAAGAGGGCTTTTTCACCACTTTGTAGCCATCATTGATTTCTTTTTCATTCAACCACCCCTTTTCTTTTTCCAGATATAACAATTATAATCAGTCTATGCTACAGTGCTCAAGGAAGCAAGGTGCAAAAACTAGGGATTCAACAAAATAGTTAAGGGCAAAATATGGCTACCGACAAAAGGCTACAGGCTCAAAAGGGCGAACTAGTGATATAATATCTTAAAAGGCTAAAATTTACAAGAAAAATCAAAGAAAGCCTATTATCATCTCCTAAACTGAGCAACACTTTTTATTTCGCTTCAATAACATGCAGGGCAAGTTCTAGACTAAGATGCAAAACATGGAATAAACAAATTCTCACCACACATGGCACAAATATCAATCAAGATGGATCAATTCCACTTCTAAGAGAGATAAGATCATAACAAACTACAAAATAAAATAAGCTATTTACAAAGTCGCAACCATGAACCTCGGTGTCAAAGAGTCTGCAATTTCATTAGCAATCAAGCATTCACAAGAAAGTATTATTCAAAATTAGGCCTAAATAACAAGTATCACACAACTCAAAAGGGTCTTTTCTTTTCTCTAAAAAAAAATAAAATAAAAAATAAAAAATTTACTCCCTATCGGTTCAAAGGGACTATCCTCAGGAAAAGTACCAAAAACAAAAGCCGAGAAACCCACCTAAAAATACAAAAAGACTCGATAAAGCAGTAAAAACTAGCAAGTGTACGTGGTCGCAGAAGTAATAAGTGGCTCTTTAAGAACCGGAATATCGAACCCACAGAGACTTGTCAATTAACTATTTACTAAATTATACTAGTCTAATTATTTATTTAAGAGTGTCAAAAGAAATAAAAGAATGCAAGAGTTAAATATTAAGATTAACTTACAGTGATTGAGACAATTCCAGGGCTGCAGCATGCATAGGGTTTCATGTATCGCATCTCATGCAGTGAATTAACTAAGGTTATCAAATTACTGATTTACAGGGTTGATTTTATTATCATGATCTCTCGACCTCTAATCGCCTACTCCAACTAGCTGTCTAACTACATCGTTGAGCGGGGATAGGCAGTCCTGATTGGCGAGCATTTATATTTCATCCTGTTTCGTAACCAAGCGAGGTGTTCGTCCGTGCGTCACTCCTAAACACGAATCTAAACAAAGTTAGAACAAGCTCTTTGCATTCTTTGGTCTATCTACCTCTTTATCTCTCGAGTCCAAGAATAGACAATAAATTTATTTCTATGGTGATCAAGCATGAAATACCAAAACAAGAATACAAAAGTAATTTAAACGATAACCAACATTAATTCAAAACAATCGATGTTCAACAATTACCCGTAGCCGCAGCCCCAGAACAAGGGTCTTTAGCTACTAATACCTAAGAAAAAGAAGAAGAAAAGAACCCTAAAAAGTATTGACAATTTTTCCTTACAAAGTGTCTTCCTTCAAAAGTCTCTCCCCCCAAATAATTATTTCTATGGACTATTTATAGATGTAGAAAACCCTGAATAAAATAACTGAGTCTAAAACAAATTAGGAACCCAAAACCAAAACGGAATTGGATTCCTACGTGAAACTGGGCCGCCTCAAACTTTCCATATATATAAATATTAATATAATATTCAATTTAATCCATTAAGCTGCCTGTTTGATTTTCCTTCTTCAATCTTTCATAATTAATTCATTTTAGATCCAAATTTCTTCAACTTTGTACCAATTTAATCCTACAAATAAAATACACTATTTAGCACAATCCATAAAATCCATGCTAAAAAAGGACAAATATAAATAATAAATATGAGGCAATTAATGATAAGAAAATATATTTTTTGCCTCAGATCAACACCCCACACTTAAACTTTTGCTCGTCCTCGAGCAAACATTAAAGCTCATCTCAAAAATCATACTAGGAAGCCATCAGTTTGGTTGAAACAAAAAATTAGGCCATATTGAAATTTGAAAACATCAAGTACAATTCCCGCTCATTATGCAAGACATCCAAATAAACAACAAACCTCTAACCTCCTAACCTCAAGGAAAGACTCTGAACTCATCAAATTTAAGCTTGCTCACCTACTCTCATCAAACAAAGTTAATAACATCACCTATCTATCATGAAACAAGTGCCCTCACAAGAAGAAATAGTCCACATACTCAATTCAAAAGAATGAATATAAATTAAGAACTTAGCGTCAAAGAACAACTCTCACACTCACAAATAAAATTCACATGTATGCACAAAGAACCATAGGCTTGCCCATTATGTACATCTCCGCTAATTAAGCATGCTTGAATAGAATCAAATAGGACTTTAACGGGTTGTAATGTAGGCTAAGGGACAGGTAGGAAAATTATATAATAGTGACTCACACTTCTCTAAGCACTTTGTATTTTTAGACTTCATCACCCATTATTTTCTTCTCTTTATTTTCAGCCCTTTCTTCAACAATTATTTCACAAGTAATTCTCATCATCTCAAGAATGCTTCAATCATTTTTTTTTCTTTCACAATAACAATTTTTTTTTTTCTCAAAGAATTTTTTTTTTTTTCATGTCACGTTCTTTCGAAGAGGGCTTTTTTCACCACTTTGTAGCCATCATTGATTTCTTTTTCATTCAACCACCTCTTTTCTTTTTCCAGATATAACAATTATAATCAGTCTATGCTACAGTGCTCAAGGAAGCAAGGTGCAAAAACTAGGGATTCTACAAAATAGTTAAGGGCAAAATATGGCTACCGACAAAAGGCTACAGGCTCAAAAGGGCAAACTAGTGATATAATATCTGAAAAGGCTAAAATTTACAAGACAAATCAAAGAAAGCCTATTATCATCTCCTAAACTGAGCAACACTTTTTATTTCGCTTCAATAACATGCAGGGCAAGTTCTAGACTAAGATGCAAAACATGGAATAAACAAATTCTCACCACACATGGCACAAATATCAATCAAGATGGATCAATTCCACTTCTAAGAGATATAAGATCATAACAAACTACAAAATAAAATAAGCTATTTACAAAGTCGCAACCATGAACCTCGGTGTCAAAGAGTCTGCAATTTGATTAACAATCAAGCATTCAAAAGAAAGTATTATTCAAAATTAGGCCTAAATAACAAGTATCACACAACTCAAAAGGGTCTTTTCTTTTCTCTAAAAAAAAATAAAATAAAAAATAAAAAATTTACTCCCTATCGGTTCAAAGGGACTATCCTCAGGAAAAGTACCAAAAACAAAAGCCGAGGAACCCACGTAAAAATACAAAAAGACTCGATAAAGCAGTAAAAACTAGCAAGTGTACGTGGTCGCAGAAGTAATAAGTGGCTCTTTAAGAACCGGAATATCGAACCCACAGAGACTTGTCAATTAACTATTTACTAAATTATACTAGTCTAATTATTTATTTAAGAGTGTCAAAAGAAAAAAAGAATGCAAGAATTAAATATTAAGATTAACTTACAGTGATTGCGACAATTCCAGGGCTGCAGCATGCATAGGGTTTCATGTATCGCATCTCATGTAATGAATTAACTAAGGTTATCAAATTACTGATTTACAGGGTTGATTTTATGATCATGATCTCTTGACCTCTAATCGCCTACTCCAACTAGCTGTCTAACTACATCGTTGAGCGGGGATAGGCAGTCCTAATTGGCGAGCATTTATATTTCATCCTGTTTCGTAACCAAGCGAGGTGTTCGTCCGGGCGTCACTCCTAAACACGAATCTAAACAAAGTTAGAACAAGTTCTTTGCATTCTTTGGTCTAGCTACCTCTTTATCTCTCGAGTCCAAGAATAGACAATAAATTTATTTCTATGGTGATCAAGCATGAAATACTAAAACAAGAATACAAAAGTAATTTAAACGATAACCAACATTAATTCAAAACAATCGATGTTCAACAATTACCCGTAGCCGCAGCCCCAGAACAAGGGTCTTTAGCTACTAATACCTAAGAAAAAAGAAGAAGAAAAGAACCCTAAAAAGTATTGACAATTTTTCCTTACAAAGTGTCTTCCTTCAAAAGTCTCTCCCCCCAAATAATTATTTCTATGGACTATTTATAGATGTAGAAAACCCTGAATAAAATAACTGAGTCTAAAACAAATTAGGAACCCAAAACCAAAACGGAATTGGATTCCTACGTGAAACTGTGCCGCCTCAAACTTTCCATATATATAAATATTAATATAATATTCAATTTAATCCATTAAGCTGCCTGCTTGATTTTCCTTTTTCAATCTTTCATAATTAATTCATTTTAGCTCCAAATTTCTTCAACTTTGTACCAATTTAATCCTACAAATAAAATACACTATTTAGCACAATCCATAAAATCCATGCTAAAAAAGGACAAATATAAATAATAAATATGAGGCAATTAATGATAAGAAAATATATTTTTGCCTCAGATCAGCTCGTATCTATATTTGGAAGGTGGTTCATCTTCATGGTGTGCCTATGTCTATTATCTCAGATCGGGGTTCTCAGTTCACTTCTAGCTTTTGGAGAACCTTTCAAGAGGAGTTGGTAGTCGTGTTGACTTTATAGTACAACTTTCTACCCACAGACCGATGGGCAGTCAGAGCATACTATTCATGTCCTTGAGGACATGATGCGGGCCTGTGTTTTGGGGTTGGAGTTCATTGGGACCATTTCTTGCCTTTGGTGGAGTTTGAATAGAACAACAACTACCACTCTAGTATTTATATGGCCCCGTTTGAGGCCTTATATGGTGGCGTTGTCGCTCTCTGGTTGGTTGATTTGAGTATACAAACCTTAGACCGTGTGGTACTGAATTGATTCAAGAGGCCTTGTACTAGGTGTGTGTGATTTAGGATAGGCTCAAGACAGAAAAAAGTAGGCACTAGAGTTATGCTAATCGTAGGCGTTGACCTTTGAGGTTTTCAGTTGGTGATCAGGTTTTCCTCCATGTGTCACCCATGAAGGGCGTGATGAGATTTGGGAGGTGGGGCAAGCTTAGCCCCAAGTATATTGTCCCTTTTAAGATCCTCCAGACAAATGGTGAGCTTGCTTAGGAGTTGGCTCTACCTCCAATATTTTTAATATTCATCCAGTTTTCCATGTTTCAATGTTGCATCGGTATGTTCCTGATGAGTCCCATATGCTCCAGTATGATGCGGTAGAGTTGGATGACCGTTTGAATTTTATGGAGGAGACAACTTTTATTCGAGCCAGAGATGTGTGGTGGTTGCATTCGAGAGGCAAACATGTGGTGAAAGTCCGTTGGAGGCATCATCCAGTTGAGGAGGCTATCTAGGAGACCGAGCATGAGATGCTAGAGAAGTTTTTCGACTTGGTTGTGCCTTCAGGTACTTCTTGACTCTTACTTTCACACATGAAAGTTCTTTTATTAGTGGATGTTGTAATGACCCTCCAGATTATTTCTATGTTAATGCCTTCTGTTTTTTGTTTAGTGCATTCCTATAGTGACCCCAAGTAATTTATGACTTGATGGGACTGACAGTTTGGTCACTTGGTCGTTTATTTGGTTTTTATATGAATTTTTGTAATTTGGAGCTTTTGAACCTTAAACAATTGATTTCGATCAAAAGTTCAGGAAGATGAGCTCAAAATCAAATTCTGACAGTTTCATCAGCTCCAGAAGGGTCATTTTATGCTAGTAGCATGCTCAGCACAACTCATGAGGCTTTTGATGTGATTTTTGCGATTAGGCATTTTAACTTTTATGTTTTGACCTAAGTTTGGCCTTGGTCAACATTCTTTGTAAACGTGCCCAAATGAGAATTTCAACTTCCAGGCTAGCTTCAAAATGTGAAGTTTTGTCTGCAATTAACTTTTGTGCAGATTCCAAGGCTTCCGATCTAATTCTATGCCCCTTTTGTGGATTTTGGCTTCAAATAAAATTTGGGTGTAGGATCCACTTTTTGTCAAGACGTTCTCAGATGGAAGTTTTGACTGCTTCGTTGAGTCTGTAATATCCAATTTCATAGGATGGCATATATCATTTGTGGGCACGGGGTTACGAACACCCCATCGAAGATATTGAGTTTGCCAAAACTAGCTAATATGCATCAGTTGGTGTAGACATGTTTTTGCCTTTGCGATCATGGGCCATTTTGGCTGCATTCATGGATGAGTGTTTTTTAGGCCTCTGTGTTCGTGTGGCCTTGCCGCGTTGGTGAAGGTCAGGTTGCTGACCCTCTGCCATCGCGGGCCTCCTATCCTCCTTGCCCTCACATTCGCATGCCCTCTAGGTCACGTTCGTGAAGAAGGGTCGGGGCCTGTTCTTTAAATAAAGACATGCCCGATCACCCTTCAACTCTAAACTTCAATTGTTGATTTTGGGAGCTTAGGTGGTCAAAATTAGCTTAGATTGTCTGTAATTGTTGAGGCTATCTGGTTGTGTGTTTGGGAAGTGTTTGAGACTCTTCGTTTGAAGTACATTTTGTGTTTTTTGGACTACATTGCTTTCTTTGTGTCCTATAATTATGGAGATATTGCATGTCGTTGATTTCCATTGTTTTGAGCCTAGAATTGTGTTCCACTTTGGAACACAAGTTTGGGTTACTGAATTGGACCTTTTGACTGAGTCATTTCCAGAAACTTTGGTGTGAGTCCCGCAATTCCCATTTTGACTCCAAATTAGACTGTCTCTATTTTAAGTGAAATTGATGTCTAAACTATCGTATTAACATTGTGATTCTATTTTTGATAGTGTGACAATGTTCCAAGGACGCACAGAAAGGAAAAGCTCTGGAAAGGTGATTTAGAGCATGCGCGATCGACCTAAAGGTTGGCTAAAATTTTTTTTCCCCTAGATTGAACTTGATTGTGTGTAAATTCATGTTTATTTGAGTGAATTGGGGGTGGGTACCTAGTTGATCATGGTACATTACTTAGAAACCATGTTTGATTCTTGATTCTGTGTTCTTCAAGATTAAAAGCATTCTAGTTGGGTCATGTGATCATCCTTATCTTGTGGTTATACTTGTTTGTTGTTGTTTTTGTTGTATATTCGAGCAGGTTTGGCCTTAGTCTAGGCTTAGACTAGTACTTGCCCTAGACTTGCGATATTTGGAGCCTTTAGACCTTGTTTCTACTCTAACGTCGGTTCAAAACGGCTTAGCTTTTGGTAGACTAGTGTAGTAGACTTGAGTCTTATAGAACGAGCCTTAGTTTTTACGTTGTCCCAGCTTTGATGACCTTCTATCCATTCTCCCTTTTTATGCCCCCAAGTGCAATATTCGAGGTTTCAGGCATCACTGGGTGACTTGATATCTGAGTTGGTTTGAGCTTAGAGTGTTGTACTGATTACTTAGGAAAAGACATCGTTCCACAGTTGTATTGATGCTGGATTATATGAGGTCCTTCGACGGTATAATGCTCCTAGGAGTTTACTATTTTTCTAGGCGCCCCTTTATTCGCAGATTAGAGGTTTAGTCTTATCTTCTTCGGAGTTGACACACCCCTAGGAGTTCACTCTTTAGCTGGGAGGCCGGACACCCCAAGGAGTTTACTCTTTGGCTGGGTTGCCCTTATTGACTTCCATAGGGATTTACTCTTTAGCTGGGCAGACTAACGCCCTTAGGAGTTTGCTCCTTGGCAAGGTGGCCCTTACTGATGCACCAAGGAGGTTACTTTTTAGTTGGGCATCCTGTCACCCCTAGGATTTACTCTTTAGTTGGGCACCCTCTTTATTGGTTATTTATAGTTAGAGGCCCAACTTACCCTTCTTAGATATGGACTCACCGTATCATTCTTAGTAGTTTTATCTATTCTGTTTACCTATCAGGCTTATGGGGATCCATTTGGGTTTTATTTAAACTTTCCCACCAGTGTACCTTCTAGGCTTATAGGGGTCTAGTTAGGTTTAGTTTAGATGTACTTAGTTCGTTATATTCTTGTATGCTCATGTCCTTTTCTTTTATCCCACTTTGACATCTGTTTGTATCTAGATTCTATCATTTCTTGTTTCTTTACCTTTCATGCTCAATTGGCCTTTGATGCCTACTGAGTACTTGTTGTTTTGGTACTTATGCTACGCTCTGCATCTATTTCGTGATGCAGGTCTGAGCACTAGTTATTAACAGCGACCATTTGAGTCTTTTACAGCTTTTGGTCGGAGGTGAAGGAGAACACTTGGCATCTTGGACTTACCTATCTTCTTCTATACTTTGTATAGCTTGTCTTTTGCTTTTGAGACAAGCTTTGTATTTTTGGTCCACTTTTGGGACTTGCACTTCTTTTTTTAGATAACTCTGTACTTGTGACTTTCAGGTTCAGGGAGGGATCTAGTGTATATATTTTGTGTTTGCTTCCACTTATTGTTTTATATCTATTGTTAATTTACTAATTCCACAATGTTCTACCCTTATATCCATTACTTGTTGTTTTGTGTTATGTGTTGGCTTACCTACTGGTCGGTTATAATAGGTGCCATCATAACTCTAGAAGTCAGTTTGTGGAAAGTTGGTATCAGATCCACTGGTTCACCGATCTCACTTCTAAAGAGCTAATACCTAGTAGAGTCCTATGGACTGGTGTAGAGACTTCCGTATCCTATCTCTGTGATGGTACAAGGTGTCATTAGAATCTTTTTCTATTTTGTATTACTTTTCGTGTAGGGTGTGTTATTTGTTTCATAAAATCTCGCTCTTTCCACTCTTTTCGCAGGATGGCTTGTACATGTCATGCAATGGCTAGGGGTAGGGTCGGCCTTCCTTATAGGCCATGGCTGCCTCACCAGCCCAAGATAGAGCGAGGAAACTGGAGCATATAGTGGACCTTCCAGTAGCTCAAATTGTTGTACAACCGGTGGGGCGGGGCCACTCTAGCCGCCACCTGGACCAGCTATGGCTCTCGAGCTTTATGCAACCATCACTCAGTTGTTGACCATCCTTGGGGGTATGAAGCAGGCCCCAGCAGCAGTTGCAGTTGCACTAGCATCAGCCCCACAACGTCAGCCTGCAGTAGAGGCACCTCAGGTCAAGGTACCAATTGAAGGTGTCCAACCCGTGATCGCCGTCGGAGCTATGCCGCTAGAGGAGCAGAAGATGCTCGGAGTGTTTCTTAAACTTATACCTCTAAGGTTTTTTTGGGGCTATGGGTGGGGACGCCCATGATTTTATCACTACTTTCCATAAGTTTTTATATACTCTAGGTTTAGTGAAGTCGAGAGGAGCTAATTTCATAACTTATCAGCTAGATGGGCCAACCTGGACCAGCTATGGCTCTCGAGCTTTATGCAACCATCACTCAGTTGTTGACCATCCTTGGGGGTATGAAGCAGGCCCCAACAGCAGTTGCAGTTGCACTAGCATCAGCCCCACAACGTCAGCCTGCAGTAGAGGCACCTCAGGTCAAGGTACCAATTGAAGGTGTCCAACCCGTGATCGCCGTCGGAGCTATGCCGCTAGAGGAGCAGAAGATGTTCGGAGTGTTTCTTAAACTTATACCTCTAAGGTTTTTTTGGGGCTATGGGTGGGGACGCCCATGATTTTATCACTACTTTCCATAAGTTTTTATATACTCTAGGTTTAGTGAAGTCGAGAGGAGCTAATTTCATAACTTATCAGCTAGATGGGCCAACCAGACAGTGGTGGCGTTCTTTTATTGAGACTAGGCCAGCTGGGTCTCCTCCGATATCTTGGACTGAGTTTTCTGAGGCCTTCTTAGACAGGTTCATCCCCCATAGCATTAGAGATGGACTTCATAATCAGTTCACTAGGTTGGAGCAGGGGCCTATGACCGTATTGGAGTATGAGGCTAAACTTCATGAGCTCTCCCGCCATGCAACTATGATCCTACTTACTGAGGAGGAGAGAGTTCAGTGATTCGTTAGAGGTTCTAGACTCCAGCTGTAGATTGATACCCAGGCCATGGTCTTGGCGGGCCATTCTTTTCTTCATGTAGTTCACCATGCCCATACTATTAAAAAACTCCATCATGAGACCCATGTGGGCAACAACAAGAAAGACAGACATGAAGATAGGTACCAGAGGTCCCGCTCTAGGCCTAGGACTCCTATAATAGGTCGTTACAGTGTTTTTAGCAGGGTCAGTCTAGCCTAGCTATTCAGTCCTCACTACAGTCTTCAGAGGGTGGTCGGTATAGTTACAGTGAAGTCCGTTCGAGCCAGAGTCGAGATGGGTCCCAATCACGTACTTTAGGCTGTGGTGGTTGTTCTTCTTTGTGCCGACCTTCTCAGGGTTGTTATGATTTTGGGGAGTTTGATCATTGGTCAATAGATTTCCCCTTGCATAGGCGGATTGCTCCCGCTCCACAGGCAGCCCCACTAGCTCTACCAGCTCTACCCCTTGCATAGGCGGATTGCTACCAACTTCTATGTAGTTCCAGCAAGGGCGAAGGGTGAGGCATCAAACGATATGATCAAAGGTACAATTATCTTATGCCAACAACCCACCTTGAATTTATTTGATCTATGCTTTAACTTTTTATATGTATCTATATTATACTTCCCATAAAAGTGTGAGTTCTGAGCCTTTGGCAGTGCCATTGGGTGTGTCAACCCCATGGGTGAGTCTTTAGTGGTGGATCATCTATTTTGATCTTGTTTGATGACTATCCAGGGGCGTGACACCTGGGCTGACCTTATTTTGATTGATATGCTTGATTTTAATGTAATTCTTGGCATGGATTGGTTATCTCCCTACAATGCGATCTTATATTGCTTCTGTAAGACCATAACTTAGCCATGCCTGGTATTCCCCCGGTGGTATGGCAGGGTCTTGTAGTAGCACACCAGTTTGAGTTATTTCATTTATTCAGGTTTGGAGGTTAGTGGCTAGCAGTTGTTTATCTTACTTGGCCTATGTCCGAGATATGAGTAGGGAGGTCCCTCTAGTTGAGTCAGTTCCAATTGTCTGTGAGTATGCGGATGTATTTCCTACCGACCTACATGGCCTACCCCAGAGCGTGATATTGATTTTCCTATTGAGCTTGAGTTGGGTATTCATCCTATTTCTCTTTTTCCATATCAGATGCCCCCCGCACAGCTCAAGGAGCTTAGTGTTCAGCTTCAGGATCTCTTGGGTAAGGGATTCATCAGGCCTACATTATCACCTTGTGGTGCTCCTGTCCTGTTTATGAAGAACAATAATGGCACAATGTGCATGTGTATTGATTACAGGCAACTGAATAAGGTGATGGTGAAGAACTGTTACCCTATGCCTCATATTGATAGATCTGTTTGATTAGCTTCAAGGTGCCGCAGTTTTTTCTAAGATTGATTTGAGATTCGATTACCACTAGCTGAGGATTAGGGCAACAAATCCCTATGACTGCATTTAGGACTCGATATGGCCACTATGAGTTCCTGGTGATGCCTTTTGGGTTGACTAATGCCCTTACCACCTTCATGGACTTGAAGACGCGGGTGTTTAGGCCCTATCTTGATTCGTTTGTCATTGTGTTCATTAATGATATTCTAGTATACTCATAGAGTAGGAGAGACCATGAGCGACTTTGTGCCAAGTTCTCAAAGTGCAAGTTTTGGCTTGAGCCTATAGAATTCTTTGAGCACGTAGTGTCCAAGGATGGCATCATGGTAGATCTGGCAAAGATTGAGGCTATTCATGATTGGGCTAGGCCCACTTCAGTTACTAAGATTTAGAGCTTCGTCGAATTAGTGGGCTACTGCACACGATTTGTGGAGGGCTTCTCCACCTTACTAGCACCTTTTACCTGGTTGACTCATCTTGATGTTCCTTTTGAGTGAACTAAGGTGTGTGAGTTGAGATTTCAAAAGCTCAAGTAGTTGTTTACTACTGCTCATATATTGACTCTTCCAGTTGAAGGCGAGGGCTTCATGGTATATTATGACGCATCTAGTGTTGGTGTGGGTTGTGTATTGATGCAGCAGGGACATGTTATTGCTTATGCATTGAGGTAGCTTAAGCTACACAAGCACAACTACCCCACTTATGATTTGGAGTTGGCAGCAGTAGTTTTTACGCTTAAGATCTGGAGGCACTATCTATATGAGGTTCACTATGAGATCTATACTGTTTACTGGTGTCTTCGGTACATCATGAGCTAGAGGGTCCTTAATTCGAGGCAGCACCATTAGATTGAGCTCCTGAAAGGATTATGACCTCTTTATTCTCTATCATCCGGGCAAGGCAAATTTGGTTACAGACGCCTTGAGCCGGAAGACGGTGAGTATGGGTAGTCTAGACTTCTTGTCTATTGTGGATCAAACTTTGGCTTTGGACGTTTAGTTCTTTTCCCATTGGATGATTCAGTTTGATTTTTTAGATTCTTGGCGTGCCTTAGCTTATGCGGGAGTTGAGTCTTCCTTGCTTGACCAGATTCTTGGTCATCGGTTTGAGGATGAGACCTTGGTGACTCTTTGAGATCGGGTGTTAGAGGGTGATACCAATCAACCTAACTTAGATTTATATGGGGTTTTGAGGTTTGTTGTCTATATTTGTGTTCCGAGAGTTTGGGATTTGATCCAGTTGATACTTCGTGAGGCCCATGATTCTAGATACGTTATCAATCTGGGCACCATGAAGATGTATTGTATTTTGATGCAACGCTATTGGTGGAGAGGCATGAGGAGAGATATTGTAGACTATGTGTCCTATTGCCTGTGTTGCCAGCAGGTGAAGGCTAAGCATTTGAGGCCTGGTGGTGAGTTCCAGAGATTATCCATTCCGGAGTGGAAGTGGGATGTCATCACTATGGACTTTGTTGCGGGTTTGCCTAAAACTTTCAGAGGTGTTGACAACATTTGGGTCATCAGTTATTGATTGACCAAGTCAGCACATTTCCTCCCTATTGAATCTTCATTCAACATTGCAAGGTTGGCTCGTATCTATATTCGGGAAGTTTCATGGTGTGCTTGTGTCTATTATCTCAGATTGGGATTCGTAGTTCATTTCTAGCTTGTAGAGGACCTTTTAGGAAGAGTTGGACACTCGTGTTGACGTTAGCATAGGTTTCCACCCACGAACCAACGGGCAGTCAGAGCATACTATTCAGGTCATTGAGGACATGTTGCTGGCTATATTTTGGAGTTTGGTGGTCATTGGGACCAGTTCTTGCCTTTGGCAGAGTTCGCGTATAACAACAACTACCACTCTAGTATTCACATGGCCCCGTTCGAAGCCTTATAAGGTAGGCATTATTGCTCGTTGATTAGTTAGTTTGAGTCTACAAAGCCTAGGTTGCGTGGTACTAACTTGATTAAGGAGGCCTTGGACCAGGTACGGGTGATTCAGGATAGGCTCAGGACAGCTCAGAGTATGCACAAGAGTTATGTTGATCGTAGGCGTCGACCTTTGTGGTTTTTGGTTGGTAATCGGGTTTTCCTCCGTGTGTCACCCATGAAGGGCATGATGAGATTGGGAGGCGGGGCAAGCTTAGCCTAAGATATATTGTCCCTTTTGAGATCCTCTAGATAGTTGGTGAGGTTAGTTACGAGTTGGCTCTACCTCCGGCATTTTCAGCTATTCACTCGATTTTTCATGTTTCGATGCTGCGCCGGTATGTTTCTGATGAGTCCCATGTGCTCCAATATGATGCAGTAGAGTTGGATGACCGTTTGACTTTTGTGGAGGAGCCAGTTGCTATTCTAGCTAAAGATGTGCAACGGTTGCATTCATGAGCCATTCCAATGGAATGGTCCGTTGAAGGCAACTTCCAGTTGAAGAGGATACCTGGGAGACTGATCATGAGATGCGAGAGCAGTTTACTGCTTTTTTGAGCCTTTAGGTACTTCTTGACTCTTACTTTCATGGACAAAAGTCCTTTTAGTAGTGGATGTTATAATGACCCTCCAGGTCATTTCTATTTTAATGTCTTTTATTCATTGTTTAGAATGTTTCCATAGTGACCCCAAGTCGTTTATGACTCGGTGGGACTAATAGTTTGGTCACCTGGTCATTTGTTTGGTTTTTATATGAGTTTATGTGTTTTAGAGCCTTTGAACCTTCAACGGTTGATTTCGATCTAAAGTTCAAGAAGATGACCTCAAGATTTAATTTTCATGGTTCCATCAGCTCTGGAGGGTCATTTTAGGCTAGTGACATGGTCGTTATAGGTACCGAGTCTTTCGGTGTGAGTTTGTGCAATTAGGCATTTTAACTTTTAAGTTTTGACCTAAGTTTGACCTTGGTCAACTTACTTGGTAAACGTGCCTGGATGAGAATTCCATATGTATGGTTAGCCTCGAAATATCGAGTTTGGTCTAGAATGAACCTTCGTGCAGATCCTAAGGCTTCGGGGATAATTTCAATTCCCCTTGTGGATTTTGTCTTAAAAATATGTTTGGGTGTGAGACCCACTTTTTGTCGAGACAACTCGGATAGAAGTTTTAACTGCTTCATTGAGTATGGAATATCGAATTTTGTAGGGTGGCTTATCTCGTTTGTGTGCACAGGGTTCCGAAAAAATTTTGAACACCCCATCAAAGATATTCAGTTTGCCAAAACCAGTTGATAAGCATCAACTGGTGCAGGCATGTTTTTTGCTTCACGATCTTAGGCCACTTTGGGCATGTTCGTAGAGGAGATTTTGGCTGGCCTCCGCGTTCATGAAGGTTAGGTTGCTGACCCTCTATGATGGCGATCCAGCTGCCATGTTCATGGGCTCCCTGTCCTCCTCGCCTTCGCATTTGCGAGCTCCTTGCCGTGTTCACGAAAGGTTATTTCTTGACCCTTCATGTTTGTGGGACCTCTAGGCTGCATTCGCAAAGAGGTGTCGGGGCTTGTCCTCTTAAATAAAGACAAACCCGATAGCCTTCAACTCTAAACTTTAATTGGCAATTTTGGGATATCTGGAGGTCGAAATTAGGTGATTCAAAGTTTGGATAGTCCGAAATTGTCTATGCTACGTGGTTATGTGTTCGGGAAGTTTCAAAGACTCTTCGTTTGAGGACATTTTCTATTTTTGGGACTGCTTTGCTTCTTTTGTTTGTTTAATTAGGGAGATATTGCATGTTGTTGATTTCCGCTATTGTAAGCCCCATAGTGTGTTCCATTTTGGAACACAAGTTTGGGGTACTGAATTGGATCTTTTGATGGTGTGATTTCTGGAAATTTCGACGTGGGTCCCATGATTCCCAGTTTGATTCAAAAATTGGTACATCTCTGTTTTAAGTGAATTTTGTGTCTGAATGATCGTATTAACATGTGATTACATTTTTGATAGCGTGGCAGCGTTCTAAAGCTGTACGAAAAGGAAAAGCTCCGGAAAGGTGATTTGGAGCATGCGGGGTCGGCCTAAAGGTAGGCTACAACTTTCTTTCCTCAAGATTGAGCTTTGATGCGTAAATTCATGTTTATTTGAGTGAATTGGGGTCGGGTACCTGATCATGCTACATTACTTAGAAACCATGTTTTAGGCTTGATTTGATTTTTTTCAGGATTAGAAGCATGCTAGTTGGGTTATGTGATCATCCTTATCTTGTGGTAAGCCTTGTTTCTTTTTGTTGTTTTCGTTGTATATTCGAGCATGTTTGGCCTTAGTCTAGGCTTAGATTAGCTCTTTCCATAGACTTGCAATATTGGAGCCTTTAGACCTTGTTTCTACTTTGATGTCGATACAGACGGCTTAGCTACTTGTAGACTGGTATAGCAGATTTGAGTATGATAGAATGAGTCTTGGTTTAGGTGTTGACCCAGCTTTGATGACCTTCTATCCATTCTCCCTCTTTCTAGGGCCCTGGGTGCGATATTCGAGGTTTCAGGCTTTGTTGGGCGACTTGAGATCGAATTTGATTCGAGCTTGGAGTGTTGTACTTATTACTTGGGAGTGGATGTGTTTCCGCGGTGGTAATATTGATGGATTATATGAGGTTCTTTGATGGTCTGATGCCCCCGGGAGTTTACTCTTTGGCTGGGCGGCCCTTTATTCAAAGATTAGAGGTCTGGTGTTATCATCTTTTGAGTCGGCATGCCCTAAGGGTTCACTCTTTAGCTTGGCGGCCTGACACCCCTAGGAGTTTACTTTTTGGATGGAAGGCCCTTACTGACGCCCTTGGGGGTTTACTCTTTAGCTGGGCGGCTTGACGCCTCTAGGAGTTTACTCTTTGGCTGAGTGGCCCTTACTGACGCCCCTTGGAGGTTACTCTTTAGCTGGGCGGCCTGATGCTCCTGGGAGTTACTCTTTAGCTGGGTGGCCCCATTATTGGTTACTTGTGGTTAGATCCCGACTTATGCTTCTTGGATCTGGACTTACCATATTTCATTCTTAGTAGTTTTAGCTATTATGTGTACTTGTCGGGCTTATGGGGTCAGTTCAAATTTTATTTAAACTTGAACAGGAGTGTACCTTCTTGGCTTATGGGGTCTAGTTAGGTTTAGTTTTCCTATACTTAGTTGTTTATATTCTGGTACACTTGTGTGCTTTTCTTTTATCCGGCTTTGACCTCTATTTGTGTCTAGATTCTATCATTTCTTATTGTTTTTACCTTTCCTACTCAGTCGGCCTTTGGTGCCTACTGAGTACATATTATTTTGGTACTCATGCTACACTCCGCATCTGTTTTGTGATGCAGATTCGAGCACTGGTTATCAATGGTGGCCGTTCGAGCTTGTTGCAACTTTTAATCGTAGGCGAGGGTGAGAACTTGGCGTCCTGGACTTACATGTCTCCTTATGTACTTTGTATATCTAGTCTTTTGCTTTTGAGATAAGATTTGTATTTTGGGTCCACTTTTGGGACTTGTACTCATTTGTTTAGACAACTATATACTTTTGACTTCCAGGTTCTGGGACGGATCTAGTGTATATATTTTTTGTTTGCTTCCGCCTATTGTTCTATTTCTCTTATTAATTTACTACTTCCGTAATGTTCTACCCTTATATCCATTACTTGTTGTTGTGGGTTACAGGTTGACTTACCTACTGGTGGGTTATAGTAGGTGTCGTCATGATTCAAGAAGTTGGGTCATGACATATGTACAATATTAGATTAAAAAAGTTACTTTGCAATTGGATTAAATGAATGTCTAAAAAAGATATATGGAACAACAAATGAATTAATTCGATGTTGGTAAGTCATTCGTTTGATCTGAGCAGATTTATATCAATGACTTTTTTAGTTTTATTTTCATTTTCAATGAAAGTTGATGACCTACAAAATTCAAGCTTTATTCATATTGTATTACTGATTTAAAAGCAATCAATTTTAGATTCCTAAATCATTTGTGATTCGCTAATTTTCTATTTTACTAACACTATATATTAAAGATATTAATTTCGTTCTTATTCTTGATTATTAATATAGTATTATAGCTTATGGGTTTAAGTGGTTTGACACAAAAGAAGAAGAAGAAGAAGAAGGATCATATGAATTTGAAGTAATGCAAGTTATATTTCATGGAGAGGTAAAAAGTTTATACACCTATTTTTCATTTAAAAAAAAATTTATTTGCTTAGTAATAAATTGAAACATCATTATTCATTCTTATGTATTATGACCTTTGTCTTTTTTTGTAGCCATAACAAAAAAAAATCATCGGTTTGTTGGTTTTCCCCCTTTTTCTTTACTATAATTTTTCAATTTTATTGACTTATTTATTCTTTAGGTAGGTTGATCAGTGCATAAATATATTGAAATTTTGAATTATTTTATTTTTTAAGATATTGTTAAAGAAGTAACTCGCTTCTTCTTCTTTTTCTTCTATTTTTTCCTTTTCATTTATTCCTTGGTTTTAGAGTAAATTTTTTAATACTTCTATAAAACAAAATTTTGAATTAAATCCAATTTAAAGAAAACAATTAATTAAATAAGTTTATTTTTTGAAATGGGAAATAAGATCTATTTTCTCTTCTTAAATTATTCCAGATTAATAATTTTATTTTTCTTGATGAAATTATAGCAATTTAAAATTATTAGAGTAGAGCTTTTGATAAATTATTATGAATGCTTACGGTGATCTAGAATCCCCCTCTTATGAATTTTAGTTACTAACTATGAAATATTTTGCCATGATAATTAAGAGTTATCATATAAATTTTGATTAAAACCCGTAAATACTTATATATTCCCTACTTGGTTCTTTGATAGATTTTTAAATAATAATTAATTACTTTCATGAATGAATGATATCGTGTTTGAATTAAAATATTTGAGAGTGGACATGGTATTGTATTAAAACTTTAATTTGGTAAATAATTTTCGTTTTTTAAAAATGTTATAGCATTATCAAGTAAAAGTTTTTTTAAAAAAATTTATTGCTTTTTCTTATGTCAACTTAATATGACGATTTTATTTCTTAATCATTTTAATTTGTTTAAGAGGAAAAATAAGCCTCGGCTCTAATCAAAATAGAATTTATCTCTTTATTTCTACCTAATTTAAAAATGATTTATCTATGTCAGTTTGTTGTAATGGAGACATCTAAAATTTGCAAAAGTTTGCCAAACTTTGTCTGTATTCCTAGTGTCCTTGTTCTATCCCTTCAGAGAAGCGATATATATTCACTTAGTATTTTATCTAACTTGCAATATAAACATATTAAACAACATGTAGAGCAACGTACCTTCGGTTGAGATATCTCTAATTTACAAAAGTTTTATAAAATGTGTCTACATTCTTAGTGTCTTTGCACTATATCTCTATGAAGCGACAATCGATTTTGCTTTGGTCTATGCCATGCTTTGATCTATCTACCCACAATTGATTTCATTATCATTCAGAACATTTGCTCATAAGAATTCATACCCTTCATAGTTTCCATGCTAATATTAGTCTCTTCGAAAGAGGGAAATAAACAGTATCATATTAGATTTAAATGGTAATCTAATAATAGGATAAATAAACAAATATTGTCTTAGTAGATGGAATACATAGTAAGTTCATACAATTTTCCATATGAATGCCCAACCCAAAAGTCTTTCCCACATGATTATTTGAGTTTGTACCGATACAACACTTTGTAGGCTAACCCTTTCGCTTTGAATATGTGAATTCCATTTTTCTTCTCCTTTTTCATATGTAAAAATTACATAAATCCTATAGTGTTGAGATCTAATTACATCCTATTCTTACTTTTTTCCAAATTACAAGAATTTCTTAAAATTAAAGGATTTCGGATACACCAGCAGACATGCGGATACATATATAGGTCGCGATACATTGCTATTCAGGAAACCTACGGATACATAGCTCACGAATGTATCCGAGAGGGGATAACGATGTATCTGATAGGGGATAGAGATGTACCTGAGAGGGGAGGGATGTATCCAAGAGGGGAGGGATGTATCTGAGAGGGGATACGAATATATCTGAGAGGGATTGGGATATATCCGAGAGATAATAGATATGTATCCGAGAGGGGGTTTTGTAATTTTTTTAAATGGTAGAGAATTTAAGAGATTATGATAAAATAGGATGTGTATTTAGATAATTTTTCCTTTTCATAAACTATCAACTTTATAATTCTTGAAGTAATGAATTAGACACTGTATTCGGACACAATCAAGTATCCAAAATGACATATTACATTGTAATAGAAACATCACCACTCTGAAGTTGTAATAAGGGAGGGAACAAACATAACACCAATTTCAGGATTAGGCACTGTAATATAAAAGGATCAATTGTCCCATTTAATAAATCAGCAAGTTGTGCTTCCAACTAACACGGTCAAAAGAGAAGAGATGAGAAGGCTCAGCGAATGAAAAGTAATTCAAAAGACATACATGAGTTAACATTATTTTTGTACATAACCAACAGATTCGGAAATATTATTCAGTGCATGTTCGATTTTGTCCAATTCCTCTGTAAATTTCAGTTCTTAGTTGTGCTTGCTTCTTCCACATGTATTGTTGTGACAGGTGCATGTACACCGGTTCATGGGGAGCTGGAGGTAGTCTTGTTACTGTTTAAAATAAAATGTAATATTATTTATGGTGAACAACAAAGTAGTATACGGTCTAATTTAAAGTTTACCTGGATAATTATTTGGGTTGGGTTGGGTTGGGGGGGGGGGTTGGTGTACATGATGATCTGTAGTGTTTGCCTCCACCAGTGAATTCCTATGTGTGTAAAGATAAGGCGTAGTAAGGAGGTGTAATTCAGTGTGGTGGAGCCAGGAATTTCACAAAGGGTGTTCCAAATAGAAAGTGGAAAAAATATTTGCTGCTAGTAAGATTAAAACACGCGAGCACTACCTCATTCCAAGCGTGTGAAACCACTGCGCAATAAAAACTTGTTGTGTTAAGGGCGTTCAAAATATGTTATTTAATCATTTCGTGTAACATTTTACTTGTATATAAAGTATTTTTTTCCGACGAAGGGTGTCAAATTAGACACCTTGACAACCATGTAGCTACGCCACTGGCATAATGCAGTCTAAAGTGTGTACACATCACAGTGGAGAGTACTAATAGAAAGACATACACAGTTCAACAGTCATTTATCTGAATGAAGTAGTCTTCTAATGATCTGATGTTGTCTTTGGGAAGAAGTAAAGAAGCACTGCCACATGTGCTGGTAATCCATGGTTAACGAAATCAGTTGCTATGTATTGGTAGTACTATTAGTATAGTCATGAGAGCAGAATTAATTTCCCAGGACTATTTAAAGTGGACATAATGAATGTACGTAGGAATACAGGAGCACGAACTGCACGAGCTAAGAAGTTTGGTGTCAATGCCTACTAGAGAATAATCAGGGGGAAGACGTTTGATTTGTACATCGACAAAAATGCTAAGGTAGACGGATAATTATTTCGTACCAATTAGCAAGCAACTTTTTATAAGAAGCTGTAACGCCATATGAAAATCCAAAAGTGCTTTTGAGAGTATTTTTTTTGTTGCAAGCACCTCGATTGTACAGATGGTGGGAATTTATGTGTAAGCCACACTAGTGCAAATGAGAAGGGCTTTCCAGACAGTGATACAACTAGCATAGCTTCGATGTATTCAGCCAAAGAAAGATGAAGTTATAAATATCAAAGTCAAAGGAAGACTTAATAACTTATAGATGCATTAACGAAGGGATGAAACATGTTACTATGAACCTTGAAACAGGGCCAGCCTCGCTACAAGTAATAATGAAGGCAAATTCGGGAATAATAACAACAAATAAAGAGAGGATGTAAATATCAGTAGCGAAGGTCGGCAACATAAATGGTAGAATCACAAATAGCAGAATGTAACATGTTAAGGTGAGTTGAGGCTGAAAATATCATGCAAAACAAAGGGATATACGTAAATAATATGGAGATGGATGCAACTATTTATAGGCTGGACTTTGCAAGTGAGGGGCAGGAGTTGGAGTTTGAGTTGGAGTTGTTCGGGTAAGGTTGGGCCGACCAATATAGGGAGGGAGTTAAATAATGTCCTGTCAATGTAAAGAGCAACATACCTAGATAGTGCAGGGGCATCTAGTGTGCTTTGAGGGAGGTTTTTTCTATCCTTAAGACGATTAGTGTATTTTGAATGGAAATGTGAATTGAGAGTAGGGATTAGGGAAGCATGTCATTGTAAAAATGAAATATGCAAGTGTGTACAATAGCAAGTAGCAAAGTTTTTTTTAGGTGGTTAGTACTTTTTGGTACTTTTCAAAATGTATGTGGATTGTGATTTGGAAGGAAGTGAAAGGACTTGTAGGTGGTAAACATGGAAACACTTGATGCAACAGTAGTGAAATTAAAGTGGTCAAGAAGGATAAAGCGAAGGTAGATTTTAAAATAGTGAAGGTCGAAAAGTTTTGTAAACAACAGTTAACACCATGAAAAGTCCCATATAAAGGCAAGAGGGGCTTGTTGGCATAAAACCTATGAGGCGAGTGATAAGTAAGCAGGGGCAAGCTCAGGAGAAAGTATAAGCTTTAGGTGGTGAAATGGATCACAAACTTCATGTAAAGAGGCAATGATGTTTTTGAAGAGTAGCAATCATTGAATGATGTTGGAGGGGAAAAAAGGATTGTAAAAGGAAGAGTGAAAATGCACCAAGGGCTCGGTGAATCAAAGATCATCTTAATTGTGAGTGGACAATTTCCAGGGACCACAATTTATGATTATAAAGAAGAATCTGTCATTGTGAATGTCTACAACCAAGGGAAATCCAACATAACCATTCACTGGTATTACTTTATATAATTGAACTTTTTAAGATTGATTATTTGGAATATAAATTCGCATAATTTTGAAAATTAACAGCCATGGAGTAAAACAACCTAGAAATCCAGGATTAGATGAACCGAAATACATAACGGATGAGTGGTAGATTTACACTCATTTGAGGCCTATTTAGTTCAACAATTAGTATCCTCAATGACTAATTATGTCCTATACTACTGATATTTTGATAATTTGCAGCTATGAAATCTAAAAGACAAGGAAAGGATGAATGTTTAAAAGAATGACCAAAAACATGAAAAGAAGTGTAAACTCCACATTGTTGATCACCTAATAAGGAGGGCAGATTGCCTAATTGGCTTGACCTCGCCCAACTTGACAGTGCTCAGTATTTGAATCAATTGAGGCAGGTCGGCAAACTCAAAGAAAAACGGCGACACGCCAAATGTAGAGGGTAAACTTATTGATCATCACCGAAGGTGATAGGACTTGGAGAAAAATTGAAAGCTTAAAAAGGTGAACAAAAGGTGGTACTCTGCGATCCGTCAAATGTGAAAGGAAGACTCGAACGAGCTCGCCGACTTAGGTTCAAACACCTAAAGCCTGAAGCATAACAAAGGCAAGCTAAGGAGCAAACAACGATCCGCTGAATGTGCTCGGCGAGCCCGACTAACATCGCCTAAACGAACATGCATTGAGTTTTGGACCAAATTTTAGGAAACTATAAATAGCCCAAAGGAGAGAGAAAAAGAGAGTCCGAAAATAGTTAGAGAGTTTTGAATATTTTAGAGAGAGAAACACTTTACTTTGTGAAGAACACTCTTAGTTTTTTGGGGTTTTGCTCTTGAAATTGACAAATTGATGTTGAATTCAAAGTGGGTATTTCTTGTAATTGCTTAATTTCATGTTACCCATGGCTGCTGTCATGAAAGGTATAATTTCTTTACATTTTGTGATGTGTGGCTAAAACACCAAAATATAGGGGTGCAACTATGGGGTTGGGTGTTGATTTAATGTAGTGGTATTGTGTTATGCTCTATTTTTCTACTGTTCACACATGGATTTGAGATAATTAGCATGGAGTTAACTTATGGGTTAAGGTTGCAAAATTAATTCCTATTTCTGATCTTCGATTGATGCTCGAAAGAGATTGATTGGAGTGGGTGATTAGTCCAATACTTATAATTTAGGTTTGATGTCTATAACTTTATTGAAAATAGAGGTTATGGATCAGATCTATTTGCTCTATTTCTACATCGAAAGAGAGAATACTGTAAGGTATTGGGTTGCTTAGTTATGCACATAGATGAGACCGAAAGGAGATTCTATGAACTGATGCTATGAGATTGAAATAATCTTAGTATCATTGAAGATGACCCATCCTATCCATGAATGTTCATCACTATAGAGAAACACAATTACCCCTATGTGACATCAATTTCAAATATCCACACCCCTAGATTACTTGTTAATTGATTGAATATTTGAAATCTTAGTTTAATTGTGACTTTTGAAACAAAAATCTTTTCTTGTAAATTTGATGAAATCATCCACCTATTGTTCTTATTGCTACAAATGTATTGATTTATAATCTCAATTTCTTGCCTTGTATCATTCTCTTTGGGATTCGACCCCGACTCTTAGTTGGGTATTTATATTGACGACGATCCCTTACTCTTTTGATTCTTTTAGAGAGTAGTTTGAGCGTTATCAAAAATGACACCGTTGTCGGGGAATGATGGCTAGTAATTCCATTTGAGAAATTAGTTTGTAAATATATTTAGTTGTAGTAGATTGTTGCTTGTTGTTTTAGTTTGCTGATTTTCAGGTTTAGAACATGAGTGACCACGGTAGTAACAATGATAGTCACTACGGGCAAAACGACAACATAGGTGATTTGAATGATATACATGTGAACATCATTCAAATCACGGGAGCCATCTGGATACCTCCCACAGCAGGGAGGGCGATTTTTTATGTGATCGAAACCACGCTACAATTGCTCTAATTGAGAGAAATATTCGGGGGTTTAGCTTACGAGGATCCCCATGAACACCTTTGGAATTTTGTGGAAGTGTGTGGGCCATTTGTGTTAAAAAATATCTCACAAGAGTCTGTAAGGTTGGGGTTATTCCTGTTCTCTTTTACGGGAGAGGATACAAGATGGTTGACAGAATTGCAAAATTATTCTATTACTTATTGGGAAGAGTTGACTGAAGCTTTCTTGGAAAGATTCATTTCCCCCTCGAAGATGGTTTAACTTAGGATACAAATCTAAAATTTCAAAAGAATTGGAGGTGAACCTCTACATGAGACATGGTTGCGGTTCAAAAAATTACTCTTGAAATGTCCAACACATGGTGTTCTAGACAATTTGCTGCTGCAATACTTCTATTGCAGCCTTGTTTCAGTCAATAAAGGTGTGGCTGATCAACTGGTCCAAAGTGGATTAATGAGACAATCGTATGAAGTGGCAATGTTGTTGCTTGATGATATGACCAAGGTTAACCGATTATGGCATACTAGAGAGGACCAAGTGTCTACTCAACAACTGTGCATGAGCAAAGAACAAAATGAGAAGGACCATGAGCGAGATGAAAATATGGCCAAAATGATGACCCACCTCGATTTGTTATCTAAACATGTCATGGGCGGTGGTTTGAAATAAGTAAATGCGATTGGAACAAGTAGTGGGCAGTGCCCGGAGGATGCCAAGTTAGAGGTCTTATACAATGAGGAAGTACAATATTTGTGAAACCAAATGGAGGTTTCTCACCCAAACTACCAACGACAAGGTAGGAACCAAGGTTGGAACAAGGAGCGAGATAATGGTTGAAAAGATTGGAGAGGTGGAAATTAGAGAGACTGAAAAAGATAGGTGTATTCCTCACCATGATCATCCACGCCCAAAAGAATTTACTGGTTTGGAAGAAAACTGAACTGAGGAAATGCTCACATGGATCTTCAACAAGGTTGAAGGGTCTGACAAGGTGTTGAAAGAATTGAAAAATGATTTCTCCACCTTATCTCAAACAATAACCTCTCATTCGGTGTCTATCAAACAGCTGGAGAGTTAGATATGCCAGATCTCCACCCATCTCAATCCGAGGTAAAAGGGAACATTGCCTAGTGACATCATCCCAAATCCCAAAATAAATGTT
Source organism: Solanum appendiculatum (assembly GCA_018342035.1). Taxonomy (NCBI): domain Eukaryota; kingdom Viridiplantae; phylum Streptophyta; class Magnoliopsida; order Solanales; family Solanaceae; genus Solanum; species Solanum appendiculatum. The sequence continues at coordinate 1,225,705 of JAGDQO010000472.1, forward strand.
GAGGAATTGAGAGCTATGTCATGCCATGACGTTAAATAAGATGCTTATTGGGAGGAAACCCAAGTTTTACTTTTGTTTTATTGATATCAATAACGTGTGTTATTAGTACAGGTTAAAAGGAGGTCAAAGTATTGGGACGAAAGAATTAGACGATGCCATACCCATAACAGCGATCCATCGAAGGCCTTATGCAGACTCATTCTTGTATGCCTTTTGAGATGGAAAAAGTAAAAAAATGTACTGTCTACGTAGGCAATTTGAGCTCCAAATGGTGATCCTCTAGAGTATACTATGCGGACTCCATCGAGTTTGATGAATCAGCCTTCAAGTTTGGTATCCGTTCAGGCCTCTTCGACGAGCTTTTGCTCCCTTTAGTGATTCCCCGAATACACTCGGTGACGCTAGCCATGTCTGCCGAACGTGCTTGGTATAAAAAGACCAAGGGTCTTTCCAATTTAAAAAAGAATCCTTTTCAACTCTTGGTGCTCTATTTTCATCCTAAACTCCAAAATACCTCTTTTCTTTGTGTTTTGGATCCTCATTTTTTCATTTTACTGTGCTTAGAGTGTGTTCGATTGCCTATATCTCGACCCCAACCCTGTCACCCCCAATTTTGTTGTGTTGCTAGTGAGGTTGGTGTTCGATGCCTATCTTATCATTTACGATGAAATGTGTGTAAATCGATGTGGGCTTGATTCCATTTGATGCATATTGTTAGTTAATTTGTGTGGGTCATGCTAAATAGATTGTATTGAACTGTGCCCATAAGTTAAATGCCTAATTTTGTGCCCAAAAATTGCTAAAATTGATTGTATTGGTTAAAATGCAAAGTTGATTCCTTGTATTTACTGGGTCTAACCTTAATTGAGTATGGGTGAAGTCTTATTAGCCGAGTGTTGCCTCAATGGCTTCAATTTTCCCATTGATAGATAGAGTGACGACTTTCTTAAGGGCAAATCATCGTTTTGGGTAATACTTTGTGATATCTGGGGTAAGTCTGTGTACCCATGGGTAGAAAAGCATAAGGGTAGATTGTAAAATTATTTGGGAATCGGGAATTGTTGTGTTTTGGTGTTGAATTGTTCAAAATAGGCATTGGCTAAACACTGCCTGTTCGGTGAGTTTGTCTTAACTCACCAAGGCAGTTAGGCGAATCACCGAGTTAGACCCAGACCACCTTTCATGCATAAAAATGTGACATGGGGTACTGTTATTTCAACGAGATTGTCTTAGTCCGCCGAACCCACTTGGCGTATCGCCAAGTGGGAGTGGACATTGCGCTTTGTGCCTATTTCTTTTAGTTTTGCACTGTCACTTTTGGTGGACTTGTCTTAGCCCGCCGAAACAAATTCGGTGAATCGCCGAGTTGGAATTGACTCAACCCATCATGCCTGAGTTCTTTGAAATTTTGTACTGTCTATTTCGGCGAGCTCACCTAAGTTTGCCCAACCTATTAGGCGGACCACCTTCTCCGTAGGTGAGCCTTAGAACATTGTCTATCTGTTTTTCTTTTAGGTTTTGATTTCAACTAACCTTCACCAATTCTATGTTTATCTAGTTGTGCTTTGCATATTATGGCTAGAACTAAAGGAAAACATGTTGTAATTTCATATATGGAATCCGATAGGGAATCTCCTCCTCCACCTCCATTGAAAAGGCACAGGAGAATATCTATCAACGAGCCATCTGAGGCTCCTCGCCCACAACCAACCACTCCACGCTCCTCTACATGTGGAAGTGAGCAACCTAAAAGGTGGTTTCTAGGAAAAAAACTGACATCAGGTCCAAAATAGTGCAACCCTCTTCTACTCAGGCACCTACTTCTAGAGTTTTCCCGGTAATTGCTCCAAGGACCCTCAATAGGCTCAAGGCTACTAGAGAGCATACTATTATTGAGGAGCGGTGACTCTCAACAGATGGTGTCATGAGTGACTACCCTGCGATTTGGGACACCATCAAGTTTCACAAGTTCAAGAGGTTCACTAGACCTCGAAACCCTTATGTTCCAACTTGGGTGGGAGAATTTTATACTGAATATGCACAAGCACTGCCAAAGAAGAGAAAGGGCAAAATTTGAAAGCCCTTAGAAGAGGTGAAAGTGCGTGGCAAGATACTACAATGCCATGTAGGTCAAATCAACATGGCCTTAGGTACTCTGGAAAATCATACTGAGATGTTTACACCACGTATGCGACACGACCTTGATTCATTAAAAGGATGGCTAGAACCACTGATTTCTGATGCATCTCCTCTATGGATAGCTGAAGGAGTGAGAATCGAAAAGAAGGATATAAATGTTGGGGCCTGTTATTGGTTTGGATTCATAAGCAGCAACATCATGCCATCCCAAAATGAATCTATTGTCCGGCATCCAAAAGTTGTGTTGTAGGCACAATAATTGAGAGAGAAAAGATCAATGTGGGATCAATCATAGCCGATGAGATAATAATGAGGGCTAGACAAGAGCGGATCTCTTTCCCCTTCCCTTTGTTAATCACACAGCTGTGTGAGGCCAAATGAGTTCCTTTTAGAGAGAAGGCTGACATGCGGATCACCCCAGCCTTTTCCAATGACATTCGGAGGATTGAGGTTGATTACCTACGGGAAGATACGGCTCGGAGGAAGCCACCACCACCAGAAAATATGCCCGTGGTTAATCCTGCCACACTTGCTGCTGAGGCCACTACATCTGTTCCGTCTATGGAGCCATCAGGTATATATCCCCCTTCCTCTATGCCTTCTACTTCTACTTCCACTGCTGCTGCCCCCTGGTCATGTTCTGATCCCCCTTGACCCATGCCACGATCTACCAAATAGGCAATCTTGCCCGGTCTGAGGATGTGAGGATTGTGAGGGTTGATAAGGACTTACCCGGTATGATTGATAGAGCTATTGAGGTCCCTTTAGCTCCACTGAGGGTTAGGTTGACAAAGTGTGAGGCTACTATTGAGGAACATGATGTGCGATTGGATGACCTCTCTACTAGGTTAGAGGACCATGAGAAGGCCGAGGTCAGTTCTAATGCTCTAGCTACGATAGGACTAAGTTAGATGCTTTGAGGGTTGATGTAGACCAGTTGAGGTCTAAGTACATATCGATGCTTTGGGGTAAGGTACCCTTACCCAATGCACCCAAGTTTGTGCCTACCTCCATATCGAGTGCCGAGGTTCCTTCTAATGCTACTGAGCAGCAGAGGGTGGATGATACTATAGTTGGGGATGCTATAGCTGTTAATGCTGGTGATGAGAGAGAGGATGATAGGGATGATGATGGTTTGGCTGAGGAGACGAATAAGGAAGAGATCCAGAGAGAGGAGGACGAGCAGAGGATCATAGTGACACTAACAGAGTTACAGGACAATGAGGAGACAATGGTCCAAGCGACATTGAAGAGATCTCTTGAGGATGCCTCTACAGTTGGCACCAGTAGAGTCTCTTCAGGCTTCACCATTCCTCCTTTTGATGTGCCAGGCTCTGATGCCTCGGTTAATGTCACATTTCTGCCTCTAGTGATTTCTTTGCCAGGCACTGATGCCACTCCTCCCGAGACTCTAGATTAGAGAACTCCACAGGCATAGCCTATCAGGGGGACTTTTACCTCTCCTCTCATACTCTTTTACTTATTTCACATTGAGGACACTTCTTTTACTATTTTTGTGGGGTGAGGGCACTTGTGCCAATATTTCCCTTTTTATTATTGTATTTTGTTACTTTTACTTTTTGGAAGATTGTAGTATTTTGTTTTGTTTCTATTATAATGTCTTGATTTGTTTATCTCATTTTATATCTCTTTTTATCAAATTTTCTCTTGCCCCATGAGTTTTGGAAATCGTGAAACGCTTGAGTTTTCATTGATAAAAATTTGAGGATCAATTGTGTTCAATATCGATGTCTTGAATAGTACTCATGATGAGCATAGTGTCTAGTTTTTATGTTGCAAGAAGAAATCGATGTGGTTGCACTTTTGAGCGATCTTTTTGAATCTTGTGTTGAATAGTTGCATTTTGATGTGAGCCTTGTAATGAATATCACATGTAAGCTTTTGATCTTTTCAAGCTGTGTTAAATGATTGTGTTTGAAGTGTCATGTGTGGTGAGGTTTTACTTGGAAGCATGTGTGTGGAATCCTATAATTTGCCTTGTTAGTCAAATTTTCTAGCTTTGGTAAGTGTAAGGAACTATCTTAGGTAGAAATTTTTAGAGGGAATCCAAATTGTCATATCCTTTTATGACTGCCTTGTGAGGGTGTGCAACCATTTTGGCACCATTTGAGCCTAAACCATTTGTAGATAGCTACATTGAAACCTCTTGAGCCAAATTGCCCCTAAATTTTCACCCAAAATCCTTTTGAAAGCATTGATTTGTTTGAATAGACAACTTAGGCCAAAAGCCTAAGTTGGGGGTGTAGAAAAAAAGGAGAAAGGAGAAAGGAGAAAGGAAAGCCAAGTGAAAGGGAAAGAAAAATGAGACGAGAGTCAACTTTGAAGTATGTTACAAAAAGAAGGAACCTCTCCTTATAAAAAAAAAGAGATTGGTGAACAACCTTTTGAAAATTGCAATGGAAAAAAAGTTTGGTGAAATAAAAAAGGGGTTTCCAATAAAATGATTGACAAGTCAAAGTTTGAGTTCTCAAATGAAAAAGAATGAAAATAAGTTGAGAAGAGGTAAAGAGGATTGCAACAATGCTTTAAAAAGGTGAAGTCACTGAGCCAAATTGACCATACATTAACCCTTAGCCCCATTACAAGCCTGAAAGACCCTTTAGATCTTGCATAAACCAGATTCTGTGATGATTGAAAAATATGGACAAACCTATGGGATAAAGCTTGCAAGTATTTCTCTTTTTGGAGAGTGAGAGTTGTGTTGATTCTTTACTTCTTTATTGATTTGCTTTGTGAGAGCATGGAATCGTTCTTGATGTGAGGGCACTTGAATGCATTTATTGAAACATGGTCTTGCATTAGAAAAGAAGCTATAGTGAGCTTGAGCTTGGTTTGAGACCGGCTAGTCATTATTTGAAGCTTTTTGATCATGATGGAGTGTAGCATGTTGTTGAGAGTAGTCTTGTAATGGAACTTGCATGCTAGCTCTCATTGGTACTGTTGTAGACACCCTTGTTGAACTAATTGTGTTCTTGATTTACTTGAGGACAAGCAAAAGTTTAAGTTGGGGGTGTTGATGAGTGGTAGATTTACACTTATTTGAGACCTATTTAGTTCAACAATTAGTGTCCTCAATACCTAATTATGTCCTATTCTAATGATATATTGATGATTTGCAGCTATGAAAGCTAATGGGTTAAGGCAAGGATGAATGTTTGAAAGAATGGCCAAAAACATGAAAAGAAGTGTAAACTCCACATTGTTGATCGCCTAAAGAGAAGGGTAAATCGCCCAATTAGCTTGACCGCGCCTAACTTGACAGTGCTCACCATTTGAATTAATTAGGCAGGTCAGCAAAGTCAAAGAGGAACGGCAACACGCTGAATGAAAAGGGTGAACTTGTTAAGCGTCATCGAAGGTGACAGGACTTGGAAAAAAATTGAAAGCTTATAAAGGCAAACAAAAGTGGTACTCAGCGATCCACCGAATATGAAAGGCAAATTCAAACAAGTTCGCTGACTGAGGTTCAAACACCTGAAGCGTGAAGCAAGACAAAGGCAAGCTACGGAGCAAATGGTGATCTGTCGAATGTGCTCGGCGAGCCTGACTAACGTCACCAAAATTGTCATGCATTAAATTTTTGGCCAAATTTTGGAAAACTATAAATTGCCCAAAGGAGAGAGAAAAGGGGAGTCTGAAATAGTTAGAGAGTTTTGAATCTTTTAGAGAGAGAAATACTTTACTTTGTGAAGAATATTTTTAGTTTTTGGGGTTTTCAACTTTACTCTTGAAATTGACAAATTGAAGTTGAGTTCAAAGTGGGTATTACTTAGCTTGTACTTGCATTATTTCATGTTGCCCATGGCTGCTTTCATGAAAGATATAATTTCTTTACATTTTTTAATGGGTGGCTAAAACCCCAAAATCTAGGTGTGCAATTATGAGGTTTGGTGTTGATTTAATGTAGTAGGTATTGTGTTATGCTCTGTTTTGCTGTTGTTAATACATGGATTTGGGATAATTAGCATGGAGTTAACTTATGAGTTAATGTTGAAAACTTAATGCCTACTTCCGATATTCAATTGATGCTCGATAGAGATTGATTGGAGTGGGTGATTAGTCCAATACTTGCAATTTAGGTTTGATGTCTATAACTTTCTTGAAAATAGAGGTTATGGGTCGGATCTATTTACTCTATTTCTGCATCGAACGAGAGAATAGTGTAAGGTATTGGGTTGTTTAATTATGCACATAGATGAGACCGAAAGAAGATTCTATGAACTGATGCTATGAGATCGAAAGAAGATTAGGGTCATTGAAGATGACCCAGCCTATCTATGAATATTCATCACTATATAGAAACACAATTACCCCTATGAGACATCAATTTCCAATTCCCGCACCCCTAGATTACTTGTTAATTTATTAAATTTTTGAAATCTTAGTTTAATTGTGACTTTTGAAACAAAAATCTTTTCTTATAAATTTGGTGGAATCATCCACCCATTGTTCTTATTGTTACAAATGAATTGATATACAATCTCAATTTCTTGGTAGAATTCCTTACCTTGTATCATTCTCTGTAGGATTTGACCCCGACTCTTAGTTGGGTTTTTATATTGGCGACGATTGCTTAGTCTTTGGATTTGTGTTAGAGAGTAGTTGAGCATTATCAATAAACCAACGACTAATCGAGCCAGGTTAAAAATTCAGGCAAATATTGTTTTTTTTAGATGAGGAAGGCACCTTATGGTGACATGCACACAGTGGATGGGATTGAGCCAAGGTTCATGGAGCTATTATTGTTTTTTCTAAACTTGGTACCCCCTATCCTTTTTCCAGACATGTTGCTGAACAAACCTTTATGTTAGGTACAATAATGATTCATTAATTAAATGATCTTGTTTTCAATTAATTTAATCAACTATTGTCTTGATTTGATTCATAGGGGTATGGGAGAAGGAACATGTTATGATGGTATATGAACAATTTGTTACCTCATGAGGTGAACCAATTGATTCTGATGCTTTCACAATAAATGATCATTCAGGAGATATTTACCTGTAATAACCCAGAAGGTCATTTTTAGAAATTTTCATAAAAAATACTATTTTACTCCTTCTGATAGTTGTCCCGAGTCATTCTTATTTAGTCGGTGAAGTTGGTTTAAGAATTTTGAACTATTCACTTAGCTAAAGGAATTTAATTAGAGAGTAAATGTTAAATAGTTAATTTTAATAGATGGTTAATGGGCTAAATTTATAATTTATTTAATACCCTATACCATTTGACCCATATATTGAGATAAGTTAACGGGGTTTAACAGTTTTTAGATTATAATGGAGGGGAAACAAAAAGAAACATTACGCCACTTAACAAAAGTGATAACCAAAGTCATCGCAACCATCAGGCTCTTAGGTAATTGTTTAACTTTGATGTTGTTGTTTCCTAATTTTATTTTATTTTTGTCAAATTAGGAATTATGGAAGTTTGTCTTATTAGAAGTAATCATAAAGGTGTTTCTGCAAATCGGTAATGTGGAGCGAAGGAACTAAGGATTTTGCAAATCACATGATTCTGTGATATTTAATTCTTTTCGGACCTTTCTTACAGTTATCTCATTATAATTCAAGTTTTGTAATATTAAAATAGGTAGTTAAATATTAGGTGTATTGTATTATATGAACATTATTAGACTTAGGTTATTGGGAGGAATTCAGACTCACCCTAGACTTGAAACTTAGGTACTTGATTATAGAGTTGGGTGAATTTTTGGGTCTAGGCTAGACATATAGTAATATGGGTGTTGTTAGTTTCAAAATCTTATTGTGGTCATTTATGTGAATAGATTGCATTGATTTGGATGCCCAACGATAAGGAAATGCTCATGTCCCAGGGTAATTCTTCTACTGTTTGAGGCAAGTGGATTTCTCAACACTTGTTAAGTGTATAGAATAGTGTATTTACTTGTGGTATGTTTTGGGGAGTAATGGGACTTAGTGATGGGTTGACTTGTCTATATTGAATAATTCTAATGATGAAAATGGGTAGTAAAAGGCAATGTGATTAATTATTGGTGGGTGATGTGTTGAGAATTGTTTGAAAGGCTTAACCGATTCATTGTTGATGTGTATCACGATTGTGTTGTTGTAAATTGTGTATTATTATGGAAATGGTCATATCCTCATTAATTGTGTGAACATGTCATTTGCATTGGTTCTGAGATATGAGATATGGTTGTGACATGGTTGTGACAAGTGTTATGTGAATTGAGGAAGAATAAGAAATTAAAGAGGATGTACCATTTCGAGGGACGTGTCGTGCGCTACGACATATCTTATGATTCGAGTGAAGTGTCACACACGATGACAGATTCTATTATCGAGGGACGTGTCACACTCTGCGACGTATTCTATTATCAAGGGATGTGTTGCACACTGTAACAGATTTTCTTATAGAGGGCCGTGTCACACGCCGCGACGGATGCATGGACAGATATGACCCCCATGGCTCCTGGGCTGAGAGACAGCGGGTGTGTATCACTAGGTCAAACATGCATCATCATACTTGGCATTGCATTGCATATCTTTATCATTTTTGAACTTGTGAGTACCTTTCTATGGAACTTGTGATTGATGAACTTGATCCCGTGTGTTGTTGATATGTAATTGTTGGAGTGTTGTTATTGAGCTATGTGCTATGTAAATTGTGAACTATTAGGTTAGACTGGTTTTTATGCAGGTTGTAGTTGTGGAGGTTCGGTTGGGGTGTAAGGAGTACCCGTATTCTATCCCCTTAGCTTGTGTTTAGGAGTACCGTATGATTTGGTACTCACCCCTTGCTTTTACATTTTTTTTATAGCTTACAAGCCCAGATCTTCGTGATACTTTCTATTCTTTTTTTTTTCGAGGCTTCCTGTGGAGATTTGTGAGGTAGTTGTTTGTCATGTCAATGGACCTTCTTACTCCTATTTATGATTTTGTTCTGATTTATAGACAATATAATTTGAGATGTGTGTTTTCTTTCAAATGTATTGTAATACATTAGAGGCTTGTGCACGTGACAACCAGGTTTTGGGAATTTAGTTAAGTTGACTTGTTATCCGCACTTTATCGTAATGGTTGAGTTTTAGGATGACTTGTCTTGATGGGATAAGACGAGTGCCATCACATCAATTTTTAGGTCGTGACTAATGGTATCAGAGTCTCAGGTTCATAGGTCTCACGTGTGTACAAGCCAAGTTTAGTAGAGTCTCGAGGATTGGTGCGGAGACATCTGTTGCTTATCTTCGCGAGGCTATGGTGACTTTAAGGAAAACTCTTTACTTGTTGAATCTTTATCGTGCGTCCTTGATCTGAACGGATTCCCTATCATTTCATTCCACTCTCTCACTTATAGTGATGACTCGTGCGTGGTTCTTTATGCGAGTAGTTGGTGTCATGTGGATTTTATGTTAGATGTGATATTAACGTGGAAGTAATAGACTTATGAAAAGGATGTCTGGTCAGATTTCGAATGCTTAGCCATTAGAATGGGTTGAGTAAGGTTAGTTATCCAACAGAGGGAACATTACTTGTGCGAGATAGGCAAAATCTAGAGTAGTTTGACAATTGAAAGTGGGATGATTAAAGGGACAACGAGATAAAAATGAACACTGTAACTTTGAAAACTATAGTTAGAAAAGTGTCATCACATTTGATGAGAATGATGTTGCGCCAATTTAGATCAGAATCTCTATACAATTTCATAGATTGAGTGTATATCAAAGAGGTCATGATATGACTGTTACAACGGTACCTATGTTCACTTGGTTAGAGTTATGGAGTGTGTTACTCCTGCTATCGACCTGATCTACGAAGGAATGCATATCGCTTTGGATGAGAGATCGAACATATATGGTAGTGAATGTAGTTACTTAATGGGAAGAAATGTGTGGGCTATTTGAGTACTATCTTCTCGAGGGGTATGATGTGTTCTAGTGGTGAATCTAACGAAATTTCACGATATGATACTAATGGTATATGAAAATGAATACATCGATTTTCAAGTGTAAATGCTAAATACTTAAGGAGTTATCAATTGTACCACATGCTCGTATAATGAGGTTCGATGTTGCATTCATATTTGAGAAACCAACCAGTTTGTTACTATAGGCGCTTGGCTTAAAACATTATTTATAAGAATGATTTTAGTGGTGGATCTTTAGTACGGTATTAATGCATTAGGTTGTGAAGTGTACCCCAAGAATACTAAATGAGGACTACTGATTTCATCGTAACCTCCAAGGGAGTGGATCGACATTGAGATGAAAAGCTTATGGGTAAAGAATATTTCCAATGAGTTTACTTGTTTGAAGGAAATTAAGGATTTTACCAAGAAAGTGCATATAAAATTATGTGAGTCCTTTAGATTTGGTTGGTATAGCTGGGTTTTAGGTGTTATGTCGATGACAAGGTTGACTTAGTGGTGATGGGAAGGGCTAACTAAGCATGATGGTAATAAGAGTTTGTGATGGATTGTGATTGAGATGCAATAATATGATAAGGATTGTTGGTCAAACGAATTTTGTATTGTAATGACGATTTGCGAGTATCTAAGGTTGTGGTTTGCTACTATTTGGTAAGTAGCATGGTTGCATGGAAAGTTGTAGGAGGTACTGAGACACTGCTCGAATAGAATTGAAAGGAGTACATTTAACAGTGTCTAAATACCCTTAATGGTATTTAATGACTATTAATGGCTATTAATTATGACCAGAAACATTTCATCTTTCAAACCTTTTTCCTTTGCTGAAAAGTATAAATAGGGGTGGTGGTTTTCAAGGAAAGATCATCCTTTTTCTGAAAATATTCTTACCCACACAAGACTTGATTGAGAGAGTTAGTAAGAAATTAGTAGAAGACTGCAATCCTGGAGTCTCAGTTGCTGAACAAGTTGTGTGAAAGCTTCAAAATGTTAGAGTTTCACAATTAATTCAGTTTACATTATTATGCTATTATGTATGTTCGTGATCTTGTATAATGCTTCCTCTGTGCATATTCTAACAATTGGTATCACGAGTCTTCTTACATATAACTGATAATGTAATAAGAGTCCATGATTTCGATACATATTTGATTAAATTTGTATATATCATGCTTTTTTTTTATGAACAATTTTTGTTAGTTGAAAAAAAATGTTTTTCATATTCAAAGGTTGTAAGGGTTCATCCGTACTTCTTATAAATGATTTTAACAGTTAATATATGAGTTTATATGTTGACATCAGTCTTCTTCCTCATCGGATAAACTTGTATATTTTGATACTGTTATGTTTGTTTTTTGATTTGATGACTTGTTTTAACTTTCCAACTAAGTTGCATGTTGAATCAATGAACAAGAGACAATATATATACCTGACTAAACTTCACAGATTACTCTCTAACTGAGTTGGACTTGTCTTGTTTAAGTGGTATTATATATGAATTTGCTCATATATATGCTTGAATAGTTAAGTTTCCCTATCAATTCTAACTATTCATTAGCATGATTATATGTGTCTTGTTTTTTTTAAAAAGCATATGTTTCTAATGATCTGTTTTAAATATCTCTCAAATTAATTATGTCTCACTTCAATCTTCTATCCTCTATCTTGAACCAAAACAAACTGGAAGGTCCTAACTATGTGGACTGGAAACGAAACCTTGATATTGTTCTAACATCTGAGGGTTTCAAATATATGTTGGTTGAAAAATGCCCCATTAAACCAGCGGATGCTACTGATGAGGAGATCAAGGCCTATGATAAATGGGTCAAGGCTGATGAGATGGGAAGGTGCTACATTCTTGCCTCAATATCGAATGTCCTACAACATCAACATCAGTCCATGACATCTCCTTATGATATGCTCGAATCTCTTAAAGAGAAGTTCAGATAGCAAAATCATGCTGCCAAGCAGACTGCTATGAAAGCTCTCTTGACCTCTAAAATGGTTGAAGGATCACTCGTCAGGGAACATGTGCTGAACATGATGAGTTATCTGATGAGCTGGAGATACTTGGCGCTGCTATTGATAAGGAATCTCAGGTGGAGATGATCCTACAGACTCTTTCAGACAGTTTTCAACAATTTCTCTTGAATTATAACATGCACAGGATGGATTTATCTCTTGCAAAACTATTGAATGAACTGACAGCGATAGAATCTATTATCAAGCAGCAAGCTCCTCCTTCTGTAGCATACATAGTGGACAAACCTACTGTTTCTTCATCTAAGCCGGTGAAAGTTCAAAAGAAGAAGAAGAAGCCCTGCAAGGTTGTGACACCTGGAGGTGCTAAAGGTGGTGTGGCTAAGCCAAATGGCAAGTGCTTCCAGTGCAAGCAGCCTGGTCACCACAAGAGGCAATGCTCTGACTATCAAGCCAAAATGAAGAACAAAGGTAGTTCTTGTTTAAATGTCGTTGAAACTTGTTTAGCGGTTGTTTCTACCAAATTATGGGTTGTAGATTTAGGAGCCACTGACCATGTCTACACTTCTTTGCAGGGGATTCAGGAAATGCGACGGTTAACTAAGAATGAAGTTTACATTTTTCTGGCTAATGGGGAACCAACACCAGTCCTAGGAATAGGAAATATTTCTTTTTCTTTTAGTAGTTCCAGAATTCTGTTTTAAAAAGATGTTCTTTATGCACCTTCGATAAGAAGGAATTTGCTTTCAGTTTAAAAAATTATGGATGCTGGTTATGAAGTTTTGTTTGCAAATAATTGTGCTGTTATTAAGTACAATAAGCAATTCATCAATAGTGCTCCTAAAATACATCATCTATTTGTATTTGAAGTCCCCCATGACATGCTACAACAAATCGAATTAAATACTATTGATATTTCTCTTAAAAGAAAACGTATTTCTGAATTGAGCCAAACTTACTTATGGCACTTACGTCTATGTCATATTAATATAAATAGGATTTCAAGGTTGGTTTCTGATGGACCTTTGAGTTCATTGAAAGTGGAGGCACTACCAACCTGTGAATCTTGTTTAGAAGGTAAAATGACAAAGAGACCTTTCCCTCCAGTAATAAGTTAGAGTTAATTCATTCTTATTTGTGCGGTCCTATGAATATACGAGCAAGAGGGGGGGTTTTGAGTATTTTGTGACTTTCACAGATGATTACTCCAAATATGGATACATTTATTTGTTGCTCCATAAATCTGAATGCTTTGAAAAATTTAAAGAATTTAAGATAGAAACGGAAAAGTGACATGGTAAACATATCCAAACATTACGATCTGATTGTGGTGGTGAATACCTTTCTGCGGAATTCATTAAGTACTTATCAGAATCGGGCATTACATCTCAATATTCTTCCCCAGGAACACCCCAACAAAATGGTGCGGCAGAGCGAAGAAATAGAACTCTTTTGGAAATGGTTAGATCAATGTTAAGTTATTCAGATTTGTCTTTTTGCTTGGGGGATATGCCTTAGAAACTGCAAATTACATTCTGAATTTGGTTCCTTCCAAATCTATTCCTTTAACCCCATCTAAATTATGGAATGGGTGCAAGCCTAGTCTACGACATATTCTAGTTTGGAGATGTCCAGCATATGTACTAAAAGGGAAAACAAATATGTTGGAATCAAGGACATAAATGTGCATTTTCATTGGATATCCAAAAGGAACTAAATGAGGTTTATTTTATTGTCCTAAGGAACGAAAGGTAATTGTTTCAACAAATGCCAAGTTTTTAGAACATGACTATTTAATTAACCATGTTCCTAGAAGTAAGCATGTGTTACAGGAACTAAGCAAATGAATAACTACTAATAAAACATCAACACAACTTCCTAAAATAGTCGTTGACATACCATTGCATCCACGTAGTGGGAGAAATGTTTATAGGCAAGAGGTTGCTCCAGAAGTTGTTCAAGAGAAGACTCAAGACATCTCGCTACTGCAAAGTAGTGGGAGTAATGATGCGCAACTTGCAATTGTTGAGGAAGTATTTCAGGATGTTCATAATTTAGTTCAAGATGTAGCGAATCCTGTAGTTACTAGTCATCGTAGTGGGAGAGTTATTAGAAAACCAGAACAGTTTACGCTCTTGGGAGAATCATATGATAGAATCCCTGAAGAGAGTAATACAGAACCATTAAATTACACCGAAGCAGTACATGATAGAGATGCTGAAATGTGGGTTGTTGCTATGAAATCTGAAATGGAGTCTATGTACTCAAACCAAGTCTGGGATCTTGTAGAACCACCTATAGGTGTTAAACCTATTGGTTGTAAGTGGATCTACAAGAAAAAGAGAGGTGTGGATGGAAAAGTGAAAACTTTTAAGGCTCGGCTTGTTGCGAAAGGGTTTATTCAAAAAGATGGAATCGATTAAGAGGAAACTTTTTCACCAGTAGCCATGCTTAAATCCATTAGGATTCTCTTATTCGTTGCTGCTCATTACAATTATGAGATTTCGCAAATGGATGTCAAAACAACTTTTCTAAATGGAAGTCTTCATGAGTGCATTTATATTGCACAACCAGAAGGTTTCATGGAAAGTGACAATGAACACATGGTTTGTAGACTTAAGAAATCCATTTATGGATTGAAACAGGCATCTCGGGCATGTAATATTTTTTTTACAATTTGGTTAAATCTTTTGGTTTTGATCAGTTTGAAAATGAATCATGCATCAACAAGAAATAGGAGAAGACAGAGTAGAATTTTTGTTTCTATACGTAGATGGCATCTTTCTCATAGGAAATAATGTGAGCATGTTGAATTCTGTTAAGGAGTGGTTGTCCTCGCGTTTTGATATGAAAGACTTGGGAGAAGCGGCGCATATCCTCAGGATTAAGCTTATGCGAGATCGCAGACAGAGGATATTGGGCTTGTCTCAAGCACTTTATATTGATACTATTCTTGCGAGGTTTAGCATGTAAAATTCCAAAAAGGGATTTCTTCCTTTTAGTCATGGAATTACTTTATCAAAGGATCAGTCGCCCAAAACGATCGATGAGATAGAGAGGATGAAGGCGGTCCCTTACGCTTCTGCTATAAGGAGTCTTATGTATGCTATGTTATGCACTAGATCGGATATCTAATTTGCTGTAGGCATGGTTAGCAGATTTCAGTCTAATCCTCAAGAACATTGGACTGCAGTCAAGCATATTATCAAGTGCCTGAAAAGGACTAGGGATTATATGCTTGTTTTCCACCCTGGCAATCTTGTACCTGTTGGATATACAGATTCAGATTTCCAGTCAGATAGATATTCTAGAAAATCGACCTCAGGATATGTATTTACTCTGGGAGGTGGGGCCATAGTTTGGAGGAGCATCAAGTAATCGCGTGTTGTTGATTCCACCATGGAAGCAGAATATGTAGCTGCCTCTGAGGCGACTAAAGAGGCTGTTTGGCTAAGAAATTTTCTAGAAGAGCTTGGAGTGGTTCCTTCTATTGAAGCACCAATCACACTCTATTGTGATAATAGCGGTGCAGTTGCCAACTCAAAAGAACCACGAAGCCATAAGAGGAGTAAGCACATTGAGAGGAAATATCACTTGATTCGTGATATAACTCAAAGGGGTGATGCAAGAGTTTTGAAGATTGAATCAAAGAACAATATGACGGATCCATTTACAAAAGGCTTACTTCAGAAATCTTTTGATAAGCATGTGGAAGAAATGGGTGTTAAAATTGTACATGCATGGTTATAAGTCTAAGTGGGAGATTGTTGGGATATACTATTAACCATATAGTTGAGTTATAGTATTGAATTTAATCCTTTGTAAAGACTTTGTATTTTATGTTAATTATTATAATAAAATCTTTATTTGAATAGATCATTGTGTTTATAAATGTGTCCATTACTTATATAGTAGACGATTTTTGTGTATGGAGTTGTTTAACTCATACGTGGAAGATTAAAATTGTCGGTTCTTATAAGTTATAAATTAAATGTTCACAATCAAAGATGAAGTTGGACAAACATCTTGATGATTGTAGCACAAGATTACATATAATTCAATCTTAATTATGGGAATGGTAAAATTCCAACTTCTTGTGTTAGTATATTTTGTATGTATTGAACGGACCGAATTGAGATATTCGTTTGGGTTCTGAATTTTAATAAACGATATCTCTTGTCTATTACATGTGCTTATACTCTTAATCTTGATATAATTATTATGATCTGTGTAGTTTGTTTTGTTATTTTAATCTATTAAAAGGTGAGACTCCATGATGAGTTAAAATATTCCTAATGGATTGGATAATAACAAATTACATTCGTGAAATAATAATTAGTTGATAGAACCATGTCTCGGATATGAGAAAGAAGACACCCCTTTATGGTTTCTTATAAGTTGTCACGTGAAAACCCTGCAGGTGGATTATATATTTATCCGTCACGTGAATTAATTCAAGCATAGAGATAAAGAATTAAATTAATCAATGGATTAAATTTTTCAGAAGTTTGATTTAATTAATTGGTGTCGGTAAATCTAACATGGGGAGTTAAATAAGTTGTAATGGTAAAAACTTGAAATTAAATCAAGGAGTAGATACAGATTTTTAGTGGTATAATCTGTGATTTATTATGATATGGTTAATTCATGCTTTTACGAATTAAATATTATAATTGGATGCCTCTGCTAATAAATTTGTGGTCCCTGCTATTCCTGACTAATTGATCGAGTTCGGAAAAGAAAAGGACTGTTAGTGTTTAATGGCTATTAATGACAATTGATGATGTTCAATGGGCGTTGAATAGCCTTGGTTTTTGATGACCGTCTAAATACCTTTAATGGTATTTAGTGGTTGTTGATAACTATTGATTATGGTTATTGGATACATTTAACAATGTCGAAATACCCTTAATGGTATTTAATGTCTATTAATGGCTATTAATTATGACCAAAAACATTTCATCTTTCAAACCTTTCCCCTTTGCTGAAAAGTATAAATAGGGGTGGTTGTTTTCAAGGAAAGATCATCCTTTTTCTGAAAATATTCCTGCCCACACAAGACTTGATTGAGAGAGTTAGTCAGGAATTAGTAGAAGGCTGCAATCTTGGAGTCCAGCTGCTGAACGAATTGTGTGAAAGCTTCAAAAGGTTAGAGTTTCACAATTAATTCAGTTTAAATTATTATGCTATTATGTATGTTCGTGATCTTGTATAATGCTTCCGCTGTGCATATTATAACACTCCAGACAATGTAAGAAAATAAAAAAGGGCAAAAATCTTCACTCAGGTCCTTCTAAGACTTCTGCTTAATTTTTTTCTGCTAAAAACATTTAATTAGGGAAAATAGAGGAAACTCGACAATTCTTGACTAAGGTCTAGTAAAGTAAGTTTTTTTGGATTTTTTCTTATGGCGAATAGCTTACTGTTCATTTTCTTGATGGTTAGTTTCAACTATGTAGCTGCTGTAAAAAGATGAACATTGAATAGCCCTTAAATAACTATTTCGAGCCTTGTAATGGAATGTTTTAGTAGACAATTTTTTTTTCTCAACAAAGATTCAAAAGATACCAAAAAAATATGATATGCAATCAGTGAGCATATGTAAATCTTGTTCTACGCATTAGTGTTCCAAACATCAGTATATTACAATGAACAGTAAAAACAAGAAAAGCCCATCCTTCTTCATTTCAACCCGTGCAGTCACCCAAGAGTAAATTTCTTGTTCCAAACATTAGCATTCACTTCCTGAAAGTTCAAAAGTTTATAACGGTTAACAAAACACTATTTACTTTATCAAGAAAAAAAAGTTTCCAACGTGCCACGTGCATGATCCATTACCCTTATCTGATCTCTAGATGGAAAATGCAAATTAAATGCAACTTCAAGTGGTGTACGTAATCAATATAAATACCAAAAGAGAAAGAATAAATCACAAGCCTACACTTACTCTGATCCAAGTGCAACATATTATGCTACCAAAAAATGAGTAATTAGTTTAGAGTAAGAGATTTATGTAGAAACAATGCCCTTATTTAGCTCCAGTAAGTCTAACTTGCAAGGATATTTCTTAAATAGACCTTTAGGCCTCTTCCCCTTCATATTTTTTTTATGATAGAGAAGTTCGTGTCTAGCCGGTCTTTGTCCAACCACAATCTTTGAAACTCGGGGGTTAATAGGACTGCTCTACTACCCTTTCCCACTTACATGCCATATTAGCTCTCTTTGAACGGGCTTAAAACTGTGACCTAAGACAGAAGTCCCTCAACCTTTACGAATTGAGCTAAATGCACAAAAAATTACCTTGGTCTGTGATGCACTTTTCCCTTGCTTCCTTACTTTAGTGGCTCACAAAGGACGCAAATCAAAAAATTGAACCACAAAATAATTCAATGCATATCCATCAAACTCTTGTCGTTGTTTCTTACAAGGATTAACTATAGTTCCTTGTTATAGCTTGGCTACATCGACTTGTGTCAATTTTTCAATATATCATTATAGTTGATGCCATAACAAGTAAGAATTACACTTGAAATGCTTTAAAAATGGTTATCATCTCTTACTTGATGATACATAACCAATGCACCAAATTAGTTTAACTTTAATGTTGTGGATGATAGAACATAATGTACTCTACACATGATTAAAAAATCTATTATTGTAGGAACTATTTCTGATTGATATAAAAATGATGATAATTTTTTTTATCTTATCTAGTTTAAAAAAGATGGGGCCCTCCTAAACAAGCTCATCCGCATTATATTTCTCCTATATTTGTTCCTTTGACCCCATCCCATGCTCATGATTAACGTTACTAAACTTGCTTCTTGAGATGCTCTATCCTTGCACAGAACCATTGGTTATTGACAAAGTGAAAACATTTCAACTTTG
Organism: Solanum appendiculatum; assembly: GCA_018342035.1. Classification (NCBI taxonomy): domain Eukaryota; kingdom Viridiplantae; phylum Streptophyta; class Magnoliopsida; order Solanales; family Solanaceae; genus Solanum; species Solanum appendiculatum. Next base: position 1,244,638 of record JAGDQO010000472.1, read on the forward strand.
ATTGACTAGATAAGTAAAACAAAGAGAAGATAGTCCTAAAAAACCAAAATAATTGTCCTTGCGAAGAAGTTTCATGAAGCAAAAAGTATTAAAAAGATCTTCAAACAGATATAGTGTGTCTTGTTGTTTTATAAATGAGAAAAGAAACATAATTAAATAGCTTTTTTGAAAAATCTTTACAGAACTCTTACTAATTATTTATCACATGATTTTCTTCATATGAGCTTTTGTTGCATTTGATGTTGTTGCATTTCTGGTATGTTTGTTGAGCTTTGGGTCAGCAAGTTGACCACAATTAGTAACCTCTGACCGAGTCATCAATTGGATTGTAAATCATGAAAACTGATCCATTCTTAAACAAAATTTCCCCTTCAATTGACATGCAAAAGTGTAGACCAAATAAACTATACTCGGATACCTGATGTTAAACATCTTTGCCCAAGATCCTTTAACCCCGTACTCCTTCATAACCCACAAATCTGCATGATTCATTAGATGAGAACAAAACATAGAAAGATCATTCCCCAACACACCGAGTAATGGTGTAAAATAAGAAGTTTCTTCTCCGTAGAAAGGGCTTTCCATTTTTCCCCATCTCCCATCAGCCAAATCAATAGTAAGAATGTTCCAATCATTATAAAAACCAAAAAAGCTTATTAGTAATAGCCCAATGAAGCTTCCCATTCACAAGCATACTCGATTTATTGACTTGCATCGCAATAGGTAAATCAACCACATGTTTCCAAAAATCATAATTCAAACTATATATTTTGCCCACATTAAATAGTGAATAGTCATTAGACACATTTTGGGTGATTTCCACTACCTTATAATCATCCTGAAGCTCATCGTATTCAAACCCATACATGTAAAAGGAACCGGTTCTAGAACCAGGCTATTTCTTGAGCTTCCTAATTGACGGATTCCAAAGAAACAAGTCTTTTTCCGCAATGGAAACACAAATAAACCCATTGACGGAACCCACAACCTTAATAGATTGATAGGATATTTTTTGAGGATTATCCAAGTCCATTGCCCTATTAAACTAGTCATGAAGTAAAGAACTAAAGGGATAATCCTTAAGATTATTTTCAGGTGGATTGAACCTCATCATAAGTGCAACACCCCAGAAATTTCTAAGTTAAGACCAGAACCATTCTTGAATTTGCGTATAAGGTCATACCGAGTGATTCTTAATTATTCTTAGGTGTTAAGGTCAATTCTTTAGTGTGGGAATGATTTGGGATATGACTTAAGGTCACAAGAACCTCCTAGCATAAAGTTGAGTTGAAAGCTTCATTATCGATTAAGTTTTGACCTAATATTATACTTAGTTCAACTTCAAACAATCATATCTACTAGAACATAATGAATTAGGTGTCCCACGATCTATGAAATTGAAGGTCTTTGAGTCCTCTTTCACCCGCCACAAAGTTTGCCTTTTTTCGAGCTCGAAGTAAAATGTTATGACCATTTTACTAGAGATTGCCATATCAGAGTTTTCTGAGTCTGTGAACTACGGGTCCAATGTACAGGCCGTAGATGGAACTATGACCTGGATTGGCAAGTCGTCAAAAAAGTTCATAGACTCAATTTTTGGGGTCCCTTTTCTACGGATCCATTCTACGGGCCGTAGGAACTTCTACGGGCCGTAGATTGGACTCATAAATGAACTTTTTAGACTGATATTTAGTATTAAGTCTATGGATTTGATCTATGGTCCGTAGGAACTTCAACGGGTTGTAGATTGGACCTATAGGATTAAGTTTTGAGCTGAAATTTTCAATATCAATTCAACGGATGGGATCTACGGTCCATATATCAAACCACGAACCGTAGATGGTCCCGTGGACAATTTTTATCAGCTTTTAAAGAGGGGTAGTTTAGTCCTTTCCCACCCCTTCTAAGCCTAACCCACGATGTTTTTACACCTAATTAAGGGTCTAAAAAGTGTTAAAACATTCTTTTACGTTCTTTAACACTTAGAAGATTCAGAGCAAAGTTCCTAGAGGAGAACAACTAGGGTTTCCAAACATTCTTCAAGATCCTTCGAGTTTTGCCAAGAAATTTGTTCTTCCCAAGTATGTAAGGCTATTCATAGCGTTGGACTGAGTTCGTCCACACGCCCTACATCTCAATTCCGTCATTAAAGAGTCAAGTTGAGTTATAACCCTAATGCTATTGAGTTTTCGAAGGAGTTATGATTTCCATCATTGAGTTCCTTATTTATTTATCAAGATTGTATTTATCCATATGAGTCTTATTATCGAATCACTGTTTATGCCTAGTTTCACATGAACCCTAGTTGAGTTACTACATTGCTTCCTATAATGCACTATTTTAATTGAGTAAAGAGTATTTTTTTATGGTATGAGTAAGAGAAAAGTTTTGAGGGAACATGAGCGTCCATGAGTGCATTAATTTGAGTTTTGAAAATCTTCAGTCATCCATTATGATGAATTATTTTAAGAATAAGTTTTTCGAAGCTTTTGCATTACTATTCATTATGTATGATTTCCAAAGTTCGAGTAAGATAAAGTATCACCATTATTCACTATGCATGATTTTCAAAGTCTTAATGAGTATAGAATCGAGCATAAATGATGTTTTCGAGAAAAGGGTTTGATGAGATTTGAGTAAGTCTTAAAAGCATTTTTGAATGAGAATGAGTTGAGTCCGAGTTGAGTTTAAAAGGTTCTTAAACTTCTATTATTTTGAACATAAGTACTTTGAGTATAAATGATTGATTTAGATAGAGTCTTGAGGAGATATAAATGAGTTATGAGTACAGAGATACTTTAGAGCAGTTACATTTTTTAAGAGGATCTTTTGAGTAATTACCTCAAATTGAGAAAAGATTGAGCATGAGTATATATATTTATTGGGAGTAGTATTGAGGATCAATATGGGGGAGAGTTCAGACAACTCACAGCCCCCATAAATCATGTATGCCAACATGGGTAAAAGATTCATACTTTTTAGATGATTTTCTTATGCCTTCGGGTACAGTATAGTTGATCCACTTAGTTGAGGTGTTCTATATTTTGGAAAGGTGTAGGACAGTTCTGGCAGCGTGGACGAGACGTTGTATCATCACGTAGCTCATAGTGATGGTTGTCGATTAGAGAAAATCCCAAATAGAGTAAAGAATACTTTAATTGTATTTTCACGTACAATTTTCCTTGAGTTATTATATTATACTTTGTGCAGATTTAAATGTTATTATCTGTATTCATGCTTTACATTGAGTTGAGTTGAGTTGAGTATTTCTTTCAGTCTGGTCAGTTCAGTATATGCTAATATTGCATTATGTTGATAAGAGTTTAAATGATTTTTACATCATGATTTATATTATTTCAGTGGAGTTACTATCAGAGTTTCAGTTCAGTTATTTGTTATTCAGCTATATTACATACTTGTATATTCAATGTACTGATATCATTCGACCTGCATCTTTTATGATGTAGATATAGGTACTTAGGATCCTCAACAGGAGTTTCATTGAGATCACTTCCTTCGCTCGTCAGCTTTCGAGTGAGGTCTCCTTGCTTTCGGAGGACTCTAATTTTATGAGTCTTTAGTATTAGTAGCATTTTGAGTAGTCGTGGGTCTTGTCCTGATACTCATCTTTGTACAGTAGATGCTTCATAGATAGACATATTGGAGAGTGTTTCAGTTTCAGAGGTTTTCTTTAAAACTTATGTTTAATATTTAGTATATTCAGAGAGTTTTGAAATTTAATACATAGTTAATTTAGCATTTCTTTCAGTTTGATGCTTGTGTACATTTGAGTTAGTCTTCCGCTTGTAGTCAGCCAGGATGAGGGTTCGCTTAGGAACGAGCAATGGTTCTCGAGTGCCGACCACATCCAGGGTGTAGGCAGGTCATGACAATAAGCCTATGGTAGGCCTTATTATTAGTAGATACGCTGGGATATACATGATAAATTCAGGGCTAGATATTAAACCAAACCAGGATTTCGAAACACACCTGAATTTCACAATTTGTTTTGCCGGCAGCCTTCAGAGGATTTCGTTGATGAGATCTGCCGGAAGAACAGATTTAAAGTTTGAATCTTGAATTGAAGAAGAAGAAAATGGAGCACTGCTAGTGTGTTTGCTCCGCTTTTGGAGTAGATGGGAGGCTTCAGATTCCGTTTGTTCTGCAACAAATTTAGAAGACATCAAAGTTTTTTGATGGTTTTATTTGTAATTGTGCTCTGAAAATATTTTCTAATTACACCATCTCCAAATGATATGTTAGATAATAATTTTACAAAAATATGGTCCTTTTCTTTTTTGGTAATAGATTTAAAATTTTTCTTTAAGTATCACTTGATCAATTTTTTCCTTTAAAGTCGGCGAAAATGAACCTGCATTTAAGTTGTTGCGGGAACTTCTATATCCAAAAGAATCTATATCCATTGAATATGACTTACCTATGTTCACTAATTGAAGCATTTCCTATTCTGTACTTAGATTAAGGCTTGAATTAAGGTTCATTATGGAAAAACAATCTTATCCTTCCACGTAATATCTGTTGTATGTATTATCAAGCTGATGTTGATATGAAATAGGAGTTAAATTTTCTTCTTTGAACTAGAAATTGTGTTCAATTTGCTACTTATATTTATGATAATCTTAGTCAAACCGTTTGTCTGTCACTCCTACGAATTACCTTTGACGCATCTTTTAGCATTGGGTTCTTAGATATCAGAGAACATTTATTTGTTCAATACAGAATAACAAATAAAACAAATGCTCGTAGTTCATTTGGTTATATTTTCCCCTTTTAAATGATCATGTTCCGAATGTCTTAAGGTTTTGACAATTGCAGCTACAAAATTCTAAGGCTAACATCCTTGATGTGGAGCACGTAACACGAACAAGAACTTAATATGGTTTATTGATGCATTCTAGCAGCTAGTTTCCTCTTTGGCATTGATCTTAAGTTCATTCAACGATTTTGATCTTCTGTATGTTCATTCAAGAAAATAATAAGAGGCTCTTAGAAAATTATGGTTTTTTACTTTGGACGTTTAATATTGATTCAAGTTTCATTGTATACATCTAAATGCATATAGTTTAAATTCAGATTTTGTTCTTGATATAAAATAATTTCTTCATAAAATTGACCATCACACATATTAAATCCAGTCATTGCATATATAACATATCAATAAATCGTTGCATGAACTGAAGATTAATGCTAAAGAGTAAAGATTTGAGTAATAAATAGCTGCTAGAATGCATTAATAAGTGACAATCATTTTTTAAAAATGCACAATATAGAGCAGCCCAATGCAACTGTGAGAAAATAGTACTTTCTAATATTATGAGACAATTAGTTTAGGCAAAGAGAGTACGCTACAAAAACATGATCTCCCTATTCTGATGAAAGTTATTCGAGCGAAAACAATGAATAGTTTATTTTTTATAAAACCCAACAAGAGCAAAAGTTTTCTCATTTCAAGAATCAGATAAGATTGATTTTCTAATAATGTAGTTGCTCTAGGAAGAAGAGCATTTTTCAGAGCCTTTTAATGGAAATTTTCAGTTCACATAAAGTTAATCTCAACCAAATTCAAAAGGTACTAACAAAATGTGATATGCAATAAAGAGCATATATTCTTGTTTTAACACACAAGGATTCGACATTAGTATATTACAACAAATAGTAAACTAGAGAAAGCCCGTGCTTCTTTGTAACACTCGGAAAATTTCAAAGTTAAGACTCAAACCATTCTTCATTTGTGTATAAGGTCGTGCCGAGTGATTCTTAATTGTTATTATGTGTTAAGGTTAAATCTTTAGTGTGGAAATGATTTTGCATATGAATTAAGGTCAGTAGAATCTCTTAGCATAAAGTTGAGTTGAAAGCTTTCTTACCAATTGAGTTTCAATATGAGATTTTACTTGGATCAACTTCAAATGACCATATCTCTCAGCATATAATGAATTAGGTGGCCCATAACTTATCAAATTAAAGGTCTTTGAGTCCTCTTTCCAACGCCACCAAGTTTGTCTCGTTTTGAGTAAAAAGTTATGACTATTTTAGTGAAGAGCTGTCAAGCAGGTGAAGTTTCATGACCAGCTATACGGCCCTTGAAGTGTTTCACGGGCCGTGAAGCCTTAAACGATCCGTGAAACCTCCCTTTTAAGGCACTTCATAAGTTTTTAAGTTGGGGTCGTTTTGGTCTTTCCCTTATGTCATTTTTAACCCTATTCTAAGTTGTTTTTGAGTGTTTTAACTGAGTATATCATTTCAACTAACTAGTTTTCATCAATCAAAACATTCAAGTATTTAGAAATTATATTCTCTTAAGACTCACCTAGGGTTCCACTTCTCCAACAAGAACCCTAAAATCTTCAAGTCAAAAATCCAAAATACTAAAAAAATCCTTCCACCCAAGGTTTTTCCCATGTTCTTCCACTCTATGAACTTCATAAAAGAGTTTCTTTTATCAAGAATATCACCAAGAAGCCAAGATCAAAGGTATCCTTCAAAAAGTTAAAGTTCTTCCTCAAGCTCAAGATAAAATCAAGTCTCCACAAAAGTTTTTAGTCTAATAGCTTCATAACTAGGTATGTAAGGCTTTCATTGTGTTGGAATAGTTCGTCCTTATGCCCTACATCTACTTTCAAATCAGTAAAAGAGTAATCTTGGGTTCTATCCTTAGACTTGAGTATTCTTGAGATGAGTTGATGTTGAGTCTGAGTTCTTGAGTTTGTGATTCTTTTTAAAATTCTATTTCTAATTATTAAATTTCTATATGTTATCCATTGAGATCCTTGAGTTGAGTGGTTCATGTTTATATTTCAACATGAACCTTATTTTGAGTTATAAGTTTTGAGGATCTTTTAAAGCCAATAGTTTTGCTTTAAACTGAGTTTTTGAGAAAGTAAAAAGGAGTTTGAGAAAGAGTATAAGGGAACTAAGTAGTCCCGAACGTATCATTTGTTACATTGAGAAGAGAACTATGATTCATGATTAGTATGACACTCGAGTATGCCATCAATGTGTAAGCAGTATGACATCTAAATATGCCATCAATGTCTATGCAGTATGACTTCCCGAGTCATCAATGATCATATCATAATAAACAATGGTTTTAAACTATTTTTTTAGAAAGTAAAGCGGAGTTTCAGAAAAGTAAAAGAGTTTTTAGAAAGATTAAGTATAGAGCAATTATCTCTTTTAAGAGGTTAGTTTGAGCAATTACCTCAAACCGGAGACAAAATATGTTTTTATACATTTGAGCAAGAGTATATATTATTGGGAGTAGTATTGAGCACCGATATGGGGGAGAGTTAAAACAACTCACAGCCCCATAAACCATGTCTTGCCAACATGGGTACATGATCATACTTTTTAGATGAATCCTTATAGCTTAGTGGATCCACTTAGTTGAGGTGTTCTATATTCCGGCACGATATAGGACAGTTCGGCAGCGTGGACAAGACATTGTATCATTGATGAGTCAGAAATTTTGACTCATTTAGGACTTGTTATTTATTGAACTAGTGTCCTCAATACCTATTTTGTGTTCATAACTAATGTTAATTTGTTTATGTGATGCCATGGAGGCTTAAAAACAAGGCAAGGACAGTACATTGCGGAAAGAAGTAAAAAAGTTGGAAAGCTGAAGAAAAGGGAGGTTGTAGTTCATAAAAGCCACTCAGCGACTCATCGAGTGAGCCTCTAGCTCGCCAAAAGGTCCAGCGAGTTGGCTCATGAACTAAGCCAACTCGGCGAACCAAAGGGCAATTCGGCGACACGCCGAATGGAACAATGAGCACGATCCAGCTTGCCTAAATGAGTAGAATAATTGAATGTAGGAATTAAGTCCAAATGGCGAGAAAGAGTATATTGGGGGATCGCCGAGTCGTTCGGCGATCCCGACTAATCTCGCCGAGTGGTCCCGCGTACTGAAATGTTGGGAAGTTTTTGTGAACATATAAATTGATTTTTTGAAGAGAGAGAGGAATCAGACTAAGTTGGACATACAGACTTTTGACATTGGAAAATATTGACCATTCTTAGAGAGGTTTTTAAGCTTAGATATTGGGGTTTTAAGGTTTCAGTCTTTATTTTTGGCATTAAGCATCGAAATTGTTGACATTTCGATGGAGAATCTTTTTGGTAACTATTTCTTACTTTTTGTTATGTTTGGCTAAAACCCCCTTTCCTTAGGTGTGTGACTTTGCAATCGAATACATAAATTAACTTGTTGGTATTATTAACTACTAAATTTAATGTTGTTTTGAAATGGGTTCAGTTATTTTATTCATGTTTACATTTATGAATTGAATTTGCAAATTCAGTTCTAGCTTTATATCTCTTTGCTTGCTTGTGAAAGATGCTTAGAGTGAAATATGTGATTGATAGTTATATTGAATTTTGTGTTGGCAGCCCAGCTTGATAAAGTGGGTTAAATTAAGGATTTGGGTTGCTTTGCATTGTTAAGCTTGTTGAGGTTCTAAAGAACTCGCTAGAAACATTATAGTTGGTCGAAAATGGTTGTTATAGTTACAATCCATCCTACCCATTGAGATTTAACGACTTAAAGCAATTATTAATTACCCATTAAGCGAAATTAGTGTTCTATTGCTCACACACTCCTAAGGTTCACTCCCTATTTGTTCAAACCCCGTGTTAATCATCTTCGTTAACAATTGGTTACTAAAATATCTTAATATTGATAATTGAAACTTATTGATTTACATTATGTTGCATTTTGTTTATTTCCATTCTACAAGAGATTAGAACACTTACTTACTTCGTATTTGAATTCTTTTTCGTACCACTCCTTGTGGGATCGACCCCAACTCACTGTTGGGTTTATACTTGTTAGCGACCGCCTACACTTTGAAATATAAGAGGTGTAGTTAAGAGTTATAAAAAATGGTGCCACTACCGAGGAGTGGTGTTTAGAATTCTTTTATTGAAGTGTTTTTGTGAACTAATTTAGTTGTAGTAGAACTTTCTTATTAGTATTTTTGTTGTTTGCTCTCTATAGGTGAAGAGATGAGTGTGAATGAAAGAATGTTACTAGTCAACTTGGGCATGATGACGACATCGGAAACTTGAACGTTGTCAATACGGATCAAATGGAATGTGCCGGAGCTATTCGTTTACCCCCACCTGCGGGTAACACTATTTTTCATGTGACCGGAACTATGCTCCAGCTGCTGCAAATGGAAGGTTTCTTTGGGGGACTTGCTCATGAGGACCCTCATGATCACATTCGCAATTTCATGGATGTGTGTGGACCATTCACCTTCAAGAATATTTCTCAAGAGTCAATCCGGCTTCGTTTGTTTCCCTTTTCTCTAGTGGGGAAGCAATGAAGTGGTTGGCCGAACTACCAAGGGACTCTATTACTTCTTGCAAGGAGCTCACAGAGGCGTTCTATGAAAGATTTTTCCCTCCCTCGAAGTTGTTGAAGTTGAGGGATAGCATTCAAAATTTCAAGCAGATTGATGGTGAGCCCATTCATGAAACTTGGTTGAGGTTTCAAAAGCTACTCCTTGATGAGTGGGTGATTTTCACTCATTTGGAGTCCTTTTCTTATGAGTTTGTGGCACTCAAGTAGAGAAAGAGGCTAATTTTCCTTTTCATATGGTTGTTTCAGGTACATGTTGGTTAAAAATGAGTTTTGATGGAAAAGAATGGAAATTGGGGCAAAATGGAGCTGAAAATAGAGAAATTGGAGCTAACAGTGTAGTACTCTTTTCGAACGCGGAGAGCTGGGCGCGGCCACGAAGCTCTAGCCGGCTATGAGCTGCGAACGGGGCACATCCTCCGCGAACACAGAGTGAAATTACGCTGACCTCTGCGAACGCGGAGAAGAATTTTTTATTTAACATTTTTTACCCTAATTCACCATATATACTGAAACACAGCCAATTGAGGGATATCACACAGAATTGAGATAAGAGAATATAGAAAAACTTTGGGGATTGAGGCTTGGGCATAGCTTTGAGAGCAAGATTCCTTAGTTGATTTCTTTCTCATAGATGAAATGGATTTTTGATTATCTGATTGATCTCATTCTTTAATTACTTTCCATTGGAATTGATCATTCCTTGGACTTGTCCATTTACTTTGATTGAGCTTGTTAGAGTCAATTGAGGTTGGGAAAGATTAATTGGTGCATTAATTGATGTTTAACAACTCATTTGTTGGATTTTAGCTAGTAATAGTAAATCCTTGCATTGCCTTTAATCGGATTGCTTGTATTGCCACATGATTGGGTTCGTGAGAACTAGTTTAGGAATATTTGCCTATGTTCGATAGAATTAGGTAGATAATTTAGAGTCCGAGGCATATATAATTTTACCCATGATTAATTGAGATTGTATGCAGCTAGTTTGCAATGGATCGTATAGGTATTGATTGATTTCCATGTCTAACATCCCTTTGGTAATCTTGCTCGATATAGCTTTGTTCCTTGTTTTCCTCTATTCCCTATCCTAATTTTTTTTGCTTGAAATCTTTTTTTTTATAATTGTATCTTTCATTTCGGATTCAAACTAGTACCTTTTAATTCTTTGTTTCTTCAATTGCCTTGCACATTGTTCCTCGTGGGATCAACCCTAACTCTTCGTTGGGTTTATACTTGTTAGCGACCGCCAACATTTCGAATTGTAAGAGGTGTGGTTGAGCGTTATAAAAAATGGCGCCGTTGCGCGGTATCAATTTGGTATATTGAATTGATTTAGAATTTATAGTTTACTAGTTTCTATCCAAATTGTGAATATTTGTTTTTGCTTTGTTTTTTTTTTTATGGCTTCTTGTGAAGGAACAAGGTTTTGTGATTGCAAGCCCTACGTTGATGACCCATGGCCTTGTTGTGGAAGACTTCATGTTGTAAAGGGTTATGTGGAGGCCTTTTTGAATGGAGAGAAGTGTGAAGGGACGAATGTGGTGAGTCAAACTTGGCTCTTACATTTGTCTCAACGACTAGAAAAAGGTGTGAGGCTTAGAGATTTAATGTTCCAAATGAGGGATGAATTCCGCAACTTGCACCTAACTAGGTGCCGTGAGATGATCCAACTTGAGTTTGAAATTTCTACTTTGAAGGCAAATGTGAGATAAACATTTGGAGTACGTAAGGCAATGATATTAGAGTTGCAGGAAAAAGCCAAAAGATCATATATGGCAACTCTAATTCATTGGAAAGTAATGGTGTTATTCACTTGAAGGCCAAGGATTATGAAGTTTGATGCTCAAATGGCCTAGTGACTCTATCACTATTGCCTAATGCTCCTCCATGAAAAAAATATGTGAAATTGGGCAAGAAATTCAAGTCTTCGAAGTGGAGAGATCGAGTGAAATGCTTGATGCTCTCCGGTAGTCCCCATATGCTTCGAAGAGAAAATGATTTGAAGTTGGGGAGAAGGTACATCGCCTCGAAGTGGAAACGTAAAGGGTGATGCAACCGGCATCGTGCCGCGACGTTAAATTGTGCACTTGATGGGAGGCAACCCATCGGTATCTAAAATTTTAATTTTAGTTAACTTTGAGTTTTCTTAAATTTTTAGGATAGGTTAGAATTTTATTTTTGACTAATCCTCATGATTGCAAAGTGATCAACAATGTTTTGAGCAGGTTCAGATGGGAAAATTAACTTGGGATTAAAGTTTGGGGTTGAACTACCTTCAAAATGGGGGTTGGAACACTTTTCGGCAGCTGAAGGTCGCCAAAGTGCATTGGGCGAGTCGCCAATTGGACCCACCCATCGCCAAAATGTCCAGAATACTGCTAGGGGTCCAGACCTAAATTGTTCTCCATGAACGTGGAAGTCAATCTGCCAGACATTCTGTGAACACGCCCTCCTGATCGCGAACGCAGAGGTTACATTCTCTCAGAGGCGCGAATGCGCCATGATTCCCGCGAACGCAGAGGTCAAGGAATCCCATAGGGGTGCGAACACACCATGACCTCCGCGAACGCAGAAGGTCAGGGTATTTTAAAAGGAAGAAACTATAAAGACGTTTCAGTTTCAAAGCAAACCATATATCCCCTCTTGTTCCCCCTTGGTTTTAAGGCGGAAATTTTTCCTAAAATCTCCCTTCATCGCATTTGCTTTGTTGACTATTGCTTTGTGATTGTAATCACTTTCAAGGTAAGATTTTTGCCCTTGTATTTAGTTTCTATTTGGTTAAAGAGGCTTCATTTAGATATGATTGATTGTCTATTGAGTAGCTCTTGCCTTGTTTTTGCTTAATTGTTGGGTCATGGGTAGAAGTCATATTAGTTGCCTTGTGATTATTGATAAATGCTTCCTTAGGCTTGATTTGGGAGTAATTTCTGTGAGAAAATCCTTGAAATTTTATGCTTCATGGTGTTCTACAATTGAACTTGATTTTTGTTTTTAATTGTTAGTTTTGTGGTGGAATTAGACGTTTGTAGTGTTGTGATTGTGTTGCTTGTGTTTGGGGTGGATTTGTGTCCAAATTTGTTGAATTCATGTTTTCCACCATGTGTTCGACTATATGCTTGAACAAACTATTTTTCTGGGGAAGAAGACTTCTCCGCGTTAGCGGAACTCTGTCCGCAAATGAGGAAGTCTATGTCCCCTTGTACTCCGCGAACGTGGAGGTCTATCTGCTTCTGAGCTGCAAACGTGGCTGCTTCTCCACGAATGCAGAGGCAAGGCTATTAACTCTCCACAAATGCAGATGCTTCTCCACGAATGCGGAGAAGAAATTGATTCTGTCCCAAAACAGTAACCTTGCAATGCATCGATCGGGACCTCTTTTAATTATTTTCTTTGGTCTAAATACTTCCTAATACATTGTTTTAAGTGTCTCTAAGAAATTTTAACATGTTGGCTTCCTTTGTAGGTACTTTGAGCTTATTATGTCTACCGACAACATCCCTTAATTGTCAAAAATAACACTTGAGGAAGATTATTTTGATGCCACAAAATTCCTCTTATCTAGATGTGCCCAGAAGTACGATAATACCTGGGCCGGGATGTTGTGAAAGAGAAGTGGATTTGCTTGGAGAAACTTGAAAATGGGATGCCAAACTTCTTTCACAGGCTTCACCCACTCTTGCTTCTGTTGCTGCTGCACAGAAGGCCTTGTCTGACAGGCTTGAGCATATGAGTCAGAGGCAGGGGAAGATCGAGCAACGTCAGAGGACCTTCCAAGAGCTCAAGAAGAGGAAGAAAAAGTTCCTGAACAAGATGATGGGAAAGCTTAGGAGCTTATTCGTTAGCGATGCTTCTGCTGATGAGGACCTCACATTTCCCTCTGATGAGAGCTCAGAGTGATTGCATCTCAGGGAGTCCCTCATATTCTCTTTTGATATTTGTACTGTGAGGACACAGTGTGATTTTCAGTTGGGGGTGCCTCCCTTGTAGTTCCTGTTTTGTATTTCTTTTTTTGGATGTTTGGGATTATGTTGTTGGATAATTGTTTTTGTTTATGGATGTTATGCCCTTGTCGGGCTTTTGGATCTTAATTGTGGATTGTCTTGGATTAGTCATTTTTGTTTTATTAGTTTTTATTGCTTTTGTTAGCTTCTTCATTTTTGTTGCTTTTATTTTGTGATGGTGTTGTTGATTGGCGATGCCATATGATGGATAGAGTGACGACTTTCTTAAGGGTAAAATGTCAGTTGTTTGTGTGGTGAAGTCTGTGTTGCCATTGTTTTTGTGTGGTGAAGTTTGAGTAGCCATTGTTGATGTGCGGTGATGTTTGAGCAGCCGATCCCATATTGATGTATGACTTTGCACAATGATGGATTGGTCGACGACTTTCTTAAGGGTAAATTCGTCATTGTCTTTTTGGGAGGTTGTGGCTTGTTTGGTACTAAGAATATAGTCTTGCATGTGAAAAATATTTTGAACATACCCCTCCGTTTTGAAAATTGAGCATATGTTGAATGATTTTGTGACAACTCTTATGACTCTTTTTGTGACTTTTGATTCGTTGGCGGTTTAATTGTTCGTTGCCACTTGTTTGTTGAAAAGGAAATAAGATTTTGATCCATTTTGAGTGATTTGCATGCCATGTGTGGTGAGTTGTTGAATAATACCTTGTGTTAGCTTATGCTACCTAGAACTTGCCCGGTTGGTCTTGAAACATTGGTCTTGATTGAGTTGGGTTGGAAAAATGATCTTAGGCTTTGTTTGATTGTTCTTGAAGTCCACTTGGCCTAAAAATCCCACCTTTGCACTAAATGTATCCTTAGTTGTCTCCTTTGAGCCTAAAATCCTTTTTATTGGCAACCTCATTGCAAGCCTTATCCATTTTGAAAATATGCATCTCTCTTGAACCCTTTCCCTCCTTGAACTTGAAGTTGTGAGAGTTGAGGCTAAAAGCCTAAGTTGAGGGTATTTTGGGAAATTCATAAAATGGATGCCTATTGCATAAGAGCTTGATTATAAAAAAGAGAATGATGAATGGAGGAAAAAGTCAAAAAGAAAGAAAAGGTTGTGAAAAAGAAAGTGAATAAAAGAATCTTGAATCTTCAAAAAGTTGAAAATGGTTGCATGTGGGGCATCTAGAGTGAAAATAAGAAAAAGAGAGTGTGAAATGTGCATTGGTTTGGAAAGTGAAGAATATGTGGAAAAGCTAGAAAATGTTGAGTTGTTGAGTAGAGTTCAAGGAGGGTGTAGTCACTTGTACCTAAATGATATCCTTACCTTCCCTAAGCCTACATTACAAGCTCAACAAAGTCCTTTATGATTTCTAACCAAATAAAGTTGAGGCAATGTTGATTGAAAATATGGGCAAGCCTATGGTGTGGCATTTGTGTTCATGAGATGTTCTTTTGTGAGTGTGAGTGTTTGTGTCTTTGTCCCTTGTTTGTAAATACTCTGTGAGTGTTTTGGGACATTTCTTTCTTGTGAGGGCATGTAGGTTTCTTGAGTGGTGATTTTGAAAATTGCTAATTCCATCAAGTGAGCATGTAGAAGAGCTAACGAGTTGAGTCATTTCTTGAGTTTGAGTTGTTGTCACTTAGGGTGTGTTTGGTATGAAGGAAAACATTTTAACATTCCAATTTTCTCATGTTTGGTTGGCTTAAATATTTTGGAAAATGTTTTCCAAATCAACTTATTTTCCTCAAATTTAAGGAAAACGACTTCCCTTCAAAAATTAAGGAAAACATTTTCCAAAACATTCCTCCACCCTCAAATTACAATTTTTTTTCTTACCCCATCCCTACCCTCGACCCCCCACCAGCGTCCTACCAGCCACAACCCCAATCCCATATTTTTTTTTAAGTTTATTTTTAAAAAAAATTTCAATTTCAAAATTTTATTTTTTACCTCATCCCACCCCTACCCTCGAGCCCCCCACCCCCCCAAAAATTTTTTCTTTTAAAAAAAATTGTTTTTAAATTTTTTTTTCAATTTCAAAATTTTATTTTTACCTCACCCCACCCCTACCCCGACCCCCTCCACCAGCCCCCTACCCAACCCCCAACCGACTCCCCACCCCCCAATTTTTTTTTAAAGTCTGTTTTAAAAAAATATTTTCAATTTTAAAAATTTAATTTTTTTTACCTCACCCCACCCTATACCCCTGACCCCCTCACCAGCCCCCTACCCAGCTCCCCCTACCCCAATATTTTTTTTAAAGTTTGTTTTTAAATTTTTTTTTCAATTTCAAAATTTTCATTTTTTACCTTACCCTACCCCCTTCCCCTACCCCCTCCCCCAAATCAGCTCCCCCCCCTCCCCCCCCAAAAAAAAATATTTAAATTTTGTTTTAAAAAAATATTTTCAATTTCAAATTTATATTTTTCCACCCCACCCCACACCCTACCCCGACCCCCATCCACCCCCCTCTAAAAAATAAAAATTTAAAATTTGTTTTTAAAAAATATTTTCGGTTTTCAAAATTTTATTTTCTACTCTTTAGTAAAAAAATAAAAGATATTTTCTTTAAAATATTGTTCATTCATAAATCAAACACTAAAAAACATTTCTAGAAAATATTATGTATTCACCAACTAAACATGAGAAAATAAGCCAAAAATTCATTTGTTTTCCAAGAAAATATTTTTCAGGAAAATATTTTCCTTCATACCAAACACATCCTTACTGATTCTTGGTTTTTGAAAAATGTTCCATGAGAATGAGGGGTTGTTTTTGTGAAAAGTTTTCTTGAGGACTATTTATTAGTACCAACCAAAGTTATGATCATGACCCTTAGTTGAAATGAAAGTGTGTTGTGCTTAACTTGATTGCCTCTTGTGCTTTTTATTTTGTTTTGCTTGAGGAAAAGCAAAGTTTCTAAGTTGGGGGTGTTTATGAGTGGTTGATTTTCACTCATTTGGAGTCCTTTTCTTATGATTTTGTGGCACTCAAGTAGAGAAATAGGCTAATTTTCCTTTGGATATGGTTGTTTCAGGTACATGTTGGTTAACAGGGAGTTTTGATGGAAAAGAATGGAAATTGTGGTAAAATGGAGCTGAAAACAGAGAAATTGGAGTTGGCAATGCAGTACTCTTCGCTAACGCGGAGAGTAGGGCGCGACCACGGAGCACTAGCCGGTAAGAACTGCGAACGGAGGACATCCTCCGCGAACGCGGAGTGCTATTTTTCTGAGTACCGCGAAGGGCGAAGAAGAAATGTGACTGGCATCTAGACAGATTTGGAATTTCACATTTTTGACCCTAATTCACCATATACACTGAAACACAGCCAATTGAGAGATATCACATAGAATTGAGATCAGAGAATAGAGAAAAACTATCCAAGAGAGAAAAACTATCCAAGAGAGAAAAACTTTGGGGATTGAGGCTTGGGCATAGCTTTGAGAGCAAGATTTCTCAACAAACACCATTAGAGTGAAGATTGTGAGCTTGGGTTTTACTTCAACTCTTTGCTTTGTATTGTTGAATTTTAGGTGTAATTATTGATTGGTGATTTGGATATTGTGTTAGACATAATCAATATTTGGGTTTTTGATTTTCATCTTAAGCTTTTGCAATTAGTTGATTTCTTTCTCATATATGAAATGAGATTTTAATTATCCAATTGATCTCATGCTTTAATTGCTTTCCATTGGAATTGATCACTCTTTTGACTTGCCCATTTACTTTGATTGAGCGTTAGAGTCAATTGAGGTTGGGAAAGATTAATTGGTGCATTATTGAGGTTTAGCAACTCATTTGTTGGATTTTAGCTACTAATAGTAAATCCTTGCATTGCCTTTAATCGGATTGCTTGTGTTGCCACTTGATTGGGTTCGTGAGAACTAGTTGAAAAATATTTGCCTATATTCTATAGAGTTAGGTAGATAATTTAGAGTCTGAGGAATATATGATTTTACCCATGATTAATTGAGATTGTATGAAGCTAGTTTGCAATGGATCGTAGGGGTATTGATTGATTTCCCATTCCCAAATCCATTTGGTAATCTTGTTTGATATAGATTTGTTCCTTCTTCTCCTCTATCCTCTATTCTAAATTCGTTACTTGAAATCTTATTTTTACAATTGTATTTTTCATTTGGGATTCAAACTAGTAGCTTTTAATTCTTTGTTTCTTTAATTGCCTTGCATATTGTTCCTCGTGGGATCGACCTCAACTCTTCGTTAGGTTTATATTTGTTAGCGACCTCCCACATTTCAAATCGTAAGAGGTGTGGTTGAGCGTTATTGCCTCTCCATTGATGGCTTTAACCCAAAAAAAGGTGAAGTTTGTATGGTTTGAAGCATGTCAGAAGAGCTTCCAAGAGTTGAAAGATAGACTTACCTCTGCTCCGATATTGACTCTACCAGAAGGATCTGATGGGTTTGTGGTTTATTGTGATGCCTCAATGGTTGGGTTGGGATGTGTTCTTATGCAAAACGGGAAGGTGATTGCGTACGCTTCAAGGCAACTCAAGATTCACAAAAAGAACTATTCTACCCATGATTTGGAACTAGCAGCGGTTGTATTTTCCTTGAAGATTTTGAGGCACTATCTATATAGTGTTCATGTGGATGTCTTTACGGATCACAAGAGTTTGCAATATGTGTTCAAATTAAAGGATCTGAATCTTCGCCAAAGGAGGTGGCTTGAGTTGTTAAAGGACTATGATATTAGTGTCCTCTATCACCCCGGCAAGGCAAACGTGGTGGCGGATGCCCTTAGTCGGTTTTCTATGGGAAGTGTTGCTCATGTTGAAAATGATAAGAAGGAAATGGTGAGAGAAGTACATAGACTGGACAGGTTGGGTGTTCAGTTGATTGACTCCACTAATGGAGGGGTGGTTGTCCATAATGGAGCAGAATCATTCTTCGTGTCAGATGTGAAAGCAAAGCAAAGTCTTGATCCAATATTGATGGAGTTGAAACAGGCGGTGCTTAAAAAGTCTGTAGAGGCTTTCTCCCAAGGAGGAAATGGTGTGCTTCGATATCAAGGTCAGTTGTGTGTTCCCAATGTCGATAGTTTGAGGGAGCATATTTTATCACAAGAACATAATTCTCGGTATTCCATTCACCCGGGAGCCACCAAGATGTACCGTGATTTGCAGGAAGTCTATTGGTGGAATGGGATGAAGAAAGACATTGCAAAATTTGTGGCTAAGTGTCCTAATTGTCAACAAGTGAAAGTTGAGCTTAAAAAACTAGGAAGTTTGTCCCAAGATATTAGTATTCCAACTTGGAAGTGGGAAGATTTGAATATGGACTTTATCGTTGGTTTACCACGCACCCAATGACAACATGAGTCAATTTTGGGAGATCGTGGATCGTATGACGAAATCAACCCATTTTATTCTCGTTAAGGTTTCTTATCTAGCTGAGGACTATGCTAAGTTGTACTTAAGGGAAATGGTTAGGCTGCATGGAGTGCCCCTGTCCATTATATCCGATCGTGGTACACATTTCACTTCTCAATTTTGGAAGTCTTTCAAAAAGTGCCTAGGAACTCATGTTAAGCTTAGCACGACCTTTCATCCTCAAACCGATGGGCAAGCGGAGCGTACTATTAAAACTTTGGAAGATATGTTAAGGGCTTGTGTAATTGACTTCAAGGGTAATTGGAATGATCATTTGCCTTTGATCGAGTTTGCTTATAATAATAGCTACCATTCGAGTTTTGGTATGGCTCTATTTGAGGCTCTTTATGGTAGGAGGTGTAGATCTCCTATAGGTTGGTTTGAAGTTGGTGAAGTAGCATTGATAGGTTCCGAATTGGTTCATGAGGCTATGGAGAAAGTTTGGCCTATTAGAAAAGGATTGAAAACGACTCAAAGTCGACAAAAGTCCTATGCCAACATTAGGAGAAGAGACCTAGAACTTGATGTCGATGATTGGGTTTACTTGAAAATTTCACCCATGAAGGGTATGATGAGGTTTGGAAATAAAGGAAAACTTAGTCCCCGTTATGTGGGTCCATATCAGATTTTGAGGTATGTTGGCAAGGTTGCTTATGAACTTGACTTGCCGAATGATTTAGTGTCGATTCATCCAGTTTTCCATGTCTCATTATTGAAGAAGTGTGTTGGTGATCCGGCATTTATATTACCATTAGAGAATCTTGGTATAAAGGACAGCCTTTCTTATGAAGTGGTTCAGGTTGAAATTTCAGACCGATAAGTTCGGAAGTTGAGGAATAAAGAAGTTCTCCAGAGGAATCAGTTAGTTGAGGGTGCTACTTGGGAGGCCGAGGCCGATATGATGTCCCGTTATCCTCATCTTTTCCCCTCCGTCACTATTCTAGCTTGAGGTATTTAGTTCCTCATTGTTCACTCTTTTGGTCTCATGTGTCTTAGATATTCCCATGATTCCTCATTTATGCATGTTCATGGAAAGCTTAAAATTTTGAGAAAATGAGTTAACTTGATTGATTTCTTCATGACTATGTGCATTTGAGTATGAGTTGTATGTGGACTTGATGATATGATGTATTGAACATGCTTTGGCTTGGAGTGATGTTTTCCCCCTCGGATATGTGCATTTATATGATTGCATTCATGTTGGGCTGTTAGATTAAGTTCTTACTCTCCTTATGATGCCTTGTTTCCCATTCGAGGATGAATGTTCCCAAGGGGGAGATATTGTAACACCTCAGATTTGAAAAGGAAAGAATTTCATGTTTTTTGGAATTTCTGGTGCCGGTACCAACGGAGCCATCTACGGCCCGTGGACTGACCTACGGTACGGATCAGGCCCGTGGTTGGCCAGTCCAAGTTTCCCAAAAATGTCTAGTTTCAGTACTTTTGTACGGAGTAGTAGGATGGGTCGTCACCCTATGTACGGACCATAGGTGTGTCTCGTGGATGAGCCCCGGACTTAGAGAAATTTTAGGGTCGAATGTTGGGACCTACGGCCGTGGTGTACAGTTTTTAGAAGGACCCACGAGCTGTAGGTGGGGTCCCTTCATTAGAGGTCCAAAGGTGAATATTCTCTGAATCTACCTACTGTTGACAGGATGATCCGTAGGTTGACATACGGACCATAGGTCCAACTGTAGATGGGGGTCCGACAATTATTTTTAAAGAGATTTTTGGTATTTTCCTAGGCGTTTAATTCCTAATCTAAGTCAGTTTGGCCCTAAACCTAGACCTCATATAAAACTTTTTAATCCTAATTTTTACCCATTCCTAATCATTCCCAAAACTCTCCTCTCCCAAATAATTCTCTCTCTAGAAAAGCTTGAAGAAGAAGAAGGAAGAGCTAGGGTTTTCAAGCCAAGTCCCCCAATCCTCCATTGATTTTAAGCTTTTGGCATCAAGGTATGATAGTTCGTCACCTAAGGAGCCCTTTCCTACATAAGGTTCCTAAATTCCTCAATTTTCAAGCTAGAATCCTTCAATTGAAATTAGGGTTTTCTTCTATCTTACGGGTGCTTTCAAATTATTGTCTAATTGATTTAATTAGGTTTACTTAGTCATGAATTGAGTTAAATTGCATGTTTCAAGTCGAATCCCCATGAACCCATACGAATTTCATGATTTCTAGACTATGATCATGATATGAGGTTTTGAACTATGAAAGATGAATTGGGAAAATTGAATGATTTTGAGATGAACTTATGTGAGCCCATGCATGACTGATGTTTTCTAAGCTATGAATTTCATGATGAAGTTATGGATGATCAAAAGTTGGTTTTTATGAATGTATGCATGTTAAATTATGAAATATATGATAATTTAAAACTTGCTTTGACATTGAAGCATAATTCATGTTGTTGTTGAGTTGTGAAAGGATTTCTCTCACATAAAGGATTCATAACATGTTGAAAGGTTTTCTCAACTAAACTTGAATCAATGATTAAGGAGCTATTCTAATTAAGGGGCAAGCGGCGATTACCCATGTTTCCTAAAGATAGATAAGAGGTGATTACCCATGTCTACTAATGATAAGATGAATTATGATTTATGGTTAATCTGTCGGAACTATGTTTAGCACCGAGTGGATAGGTGGCGATTACCCATGTCCCATAAACCATGTGCCACCATTAGCTAGTGGATCCACTTAAGCTAGAAGTTATGGTTCTTACCTTGGCAAGTAAGGACACCTCTTTTTGGTGTGGGGTAGACACCAGATTCTATGTTATATCTCACAGGTCTATAACGGTTAAGGCTCATTTCCCACAATAATGAACTTAAGTTGCTTATGAAGGTGTTTCAAGGTTTTAAAGACGATTAGCTTGCATTGACTATGGTTTTATGACTTATGTTTTCTAACTCTTACCTCATGTTTTATCTTGGTCATTGCATGTAATGAAAATGTCCACTTTCTAGCATGACGTGATGATTTTTTGCATAACTATCATACTTGGTACATTCCATGTACTAACACATACTTTTTGCCTACATTGTCTCATAATGTAGGACTTGGCGATTCTTCTCATTCCGCTCGTGGCTAGTGAGTACGTAGAGACTTGAAGACTTGGTGAATCCTCATATGTTCGAGGACATTGCCTTGTTATTCTTTTATGTTTCTTTGCATTTGGACTTGTATTGGGTTACATCCCAACGTTCTTTCTATTCTTTGATAGATGGCATTGAGACTATGTTTAGACTTCCGCTATGTTTTGGTAAACTCTTTGGATATAAAATTTGCCTTTTGAACCCTTATCTATTATTATCTTGTATGATGTATGCTAAGTGGCTAGTATGGGGCCTTTTGTGGTCTTGTACGCCATGTCATGTCTAGGGAGTACCTTAGTTCGTGACAGGAAGTTGAGGTAGATGCCGTTCTTGATGCTTGCCATGTGCCACCGGTTAATGGACACCTTAGTGGAGTGCGTACAACTGCTAAGGTACTACAAAGTGGTTATTATTGGCAAACGTTGTATCAAGATGTGAACTCACTTGTCAAGAAGTGTGTGCAATGTAAAAGCGAGGAGGAGTATCACGAAGGCTTGAATTACCTCTCACTCCTATTTTAGAGGTTGAGTTATTTGATGTATGGGTAATCAATTTCATAGGGCCTTTTATTAGTTCTTATGGAAACAAATACATCTTGGTGGTTGTTGACTACGTCTCTAAATGGGTAAAGGCTGTGGCCTTACCTAATAATGAAGGGAGAAGTGTGGTTCAATTTCTCAAGCGGTACATTTTTACAAGGTTTGACACTCCACGTGGAATTATTAGTGAATGGGGCTCTCCCTAGTGTAACCGAATGTTTGCATCATTATTGAGCAAGTATGGAGTCAAGTATAAGGTTGCCACCCCTTATCATCCGCAAACAAGTGGGCAAGCGAGGTGTCAAACCAGGAAATTAGAGGGATTTTGGCCGAGACTATTAATGCAAGTCGAACCGATTGGTCCCGAAAGTTAGATGACACTCATTGGGCGTATAGAACTGCATTCAAGACCTCGATTGGTATGTCACTGTACCAATTGGTGTTTGATAAATCTTGTCATCTATCGGTTGAACTTGAGCATAAAGCGTTCTGGGCCTTGAAGGCCATGAACTTGAATTGGGAAGATGCATCAAAGGATCTAGTTGGCCAACTGCATGCTTTGAAAGAGTTTTGGCTTCGAGCCAATGAGAGTTCAGCCCTTTATAAGGAGAAAATAAAGAAGTGGCATGACGCCAAAATTCTTTATCGAGAATTTAAAGTTGTTGATCTTTTGTTGCTCTACAACTCTCATCTAAGACTCTTTCCGAGAAAAATCAAGTCAAAATGGTCGGGTCCGGTTAAAGTAAATCGTGTGTTTACTAATAGGGCTATCGAAGTTGAAAACAAGGATGGGTCGATGTTCAAGTTGAATGGGCAAAGACTAAAGCTTTACTTTGGAGAGCGCCCCAATGTGACTATGATTGATGTGGTGTATTTTGATGATGCTTGAAGGCATGTCCACGTCGTGCCATGACGTTAACTAAGGCACTTCTTGGGAGGCAACCCAAGCTTTACTTTTTGTTGTTTGAATAACATTTGTTGGATGTGTAGGTTGGAGTTCGTATTTTGGAAGAAATGCATATGTGCGAGGGGCTAGACCACTTGGTGAATCACAAAATTGCACCCATTATCACCCAAATGAATCGCCCCTGAAGGTCAAAAGTGAGGAAAGTTCTCAAAGATTAGTCGGCGAGCCCGATCGAGTTCACCCTTTGCACCTCCTGAAGGGCTGAATTTCTGTCAAGTTTGGCAAGCTGTGGCCCATTCGGCGCATCACCGAGTTGATCGATGACGTTAGTCAGCTCGCCAACTGGGGCGCGAATTGAACGGTCTATGACCTTTTAAATTTAAAATCTTCTATTTTATTTAAAATTTTTGACTTCTCTACTCTTTCACTCAAACTTTAGATTATAATTTCATATTTAGTGTCCTGTGATTCTGTCTGGGGTGTCGTTTGGATTTCTTTCCGCTCCCTCTTTGCTGCTCCTATCTCTTCGTCTAATTGGAGGTTGGTTTCTCATGTTTTGTGTACTTTCATGCTTTATTTGAAATGCTAATTGGTAGTACAATGGGTTTATCGTTGATTAGTTAAACTTTGTGCCTTGATTGTATGCCTATTGATTCGTATAGTGTTAAATTGAATTCGAGCATGACTTAATAAGTTGTTTGGGCGGTTGGGTTTTAATTTCTTATGTTAGATGATGCAATTATGGGTATTTCAAGTTGGATAATGTGTGGGTGAAGTCCGAGTAATCTGAATTCGGCCGAATGACTAAAATTTACCTATGACGGATTGGGTGACGACATTCTTAAGGGCAAAATTATCATTTTTGTTGAATTTGAATTGATTGGTGGAAGTCTGAGTACCGCGGATAGTAAATTGTTAGTGGGTAGTTGCTAACTGTTGAAAATTGTGCTTGAATTGATGTGTCATGGGAGGTTAATTGTGAATCAAAAAAACAATTGGGAAGTGATGCGTTGGGCCATTTCGGCGAGCTTCGTCGAGCTCGCCAAGTTGGTTCGGTGTGTCACCAAATGTCCTCTCCATCGCCTTTCTGACCTATGTATTTGCTAAAATTTTCTGTAAGATTGAGCGAGGGTTCTTTAGGTCATCGAGTGTGCTCGATGACTTGTCGAGTGGTCTTGAGATCTCCCTTTTTGCCTGAAATTTTGCTAAATTTTTCTGGAACTTACGGCGATGCCCCTATTGCTCTTTCAACGGACTCGATGACTCAACGACTTGTTCGGTGAGATTTTCTTCATTTTTTGAGAAGTCTGTTTTCCTAACCCTTTTGTGATCAAATTTTATTCTCGTTTGTGTGCTTTTACAGGTATGGCTAGACCTAAAGTTCTAGCACCTGGTCCACTACCCCGAAAGAAAGCAAAAGGGGTTGTGATTGCAGAGGAAGGTACTGATAACGCTCAATTACACCTATAACGATTCAAGGTGTAGGCAGTCGCTAGTAAGTATAAACTCAACGAGGAGTTGGGGTCGATCCCACGAGGAATGGTTTAAATACAAAATTCAAATATGAAGTACTAAAGTGATCTGACTTTTTGTAGGTTCAAATAAGTAAAACGATGCATAATGTAAATTATCGAAATTTCAATTATTAAATAAGAGGAGATTGAATGATTGATTTTAACAAACACGATTTAAAAATGAACTTAACCAATGGGAGATAGGACCTTAGGGATGTGTGAGTGTTCAATTACTAATTTCACTAAATGGGTCATTACAAATTGCTTAAGTATGCTGAATCATCATGGGTAGGAAACATTGCAACAATGATTGCCATTTTACAGTCAACTATCATTCTTTCAATTGGGTTTTATCAAACCCCATTAGGCATTACAGTTAGAAAACAATCTTATACCTTAATTCAATCCACTTTAACAAGCTGGGTAGTACAAGTAATAACTCATACAATCATCAATTGCTAATTCCACTCAATTGCATCTTCTACAAGCATACAAAGAGATATAAACTAGAACTGAATTTGTAAATTCAATTCATAAGATGAAAACATGAATTAACCGAACCCATTCTAAATCAACGTTCATTTCAGCAATCCATAAGACCCACAAGCTAATTAAGTAATTGAACACATATCCACACCCCTAAGGCATTGGGGTTTTAGCCAATCATAGTAATGGTGAAGAAATAGTTACCAAATATGTCAGCCATTGATTTCCCAAGTCTTTCAACAGAAAATACAATCAATTAAAACTATACCCAATGTTTCAATTCCCAAGAACCCACAAGAATAGTTCACAAAATCACCAAAAGTAATCAAAGTGCAATTACTTTCTAAGTTCAGTTTTTGGTTTCCCTCTCAATATCGTCTCTGTATTAAAAAATTTCTACTTATACTTTCCCAAAAATTTCCCACATTTTCAAATAAGGGCCCAGTCTGCGGCATAAGTCGGGCTCGCCCATCCACTCGGCGATGTGCCGAATTGCTTGATCTCGCCTTTTAATTTTTGACTTCAATACCAATCTCCTTCTGGAACTTTGGGCGATAATCGTCGGTCTTGCCTTTCTGATCGGCGACTAGCCAATTGGTTCCTGAGCTCACCGACTTGACTTGAATCTTCTCCTCGTTTACTGGAACTTTAGGCAATAAAACAGTCCAATCGGTGAATCACCGAGTTGCCTTACGCGAGCTCTAGCCTTTTTTTTCCTTCAATTTTGCAACTTTTCAGCTTCTTTTTGCATTATCTTGTCCTTGCCTCATTCCAAAGCTTTCTTGTTGTACATAAATGATTTAACATTTGTTATGAGTGCAAAATGGGCATTAAGGACACCAATTTAGTACAAATAAAGCTCTAAATGAGTCAAAACTACTGACTCATCGACACCCCCAACTTAAACTTTTGCTTGTCCTCAAGTAAAACAAGAGATCAATGAGTTCAATTGGGATGTCGAAAAATAGTGCACCTTGAGAATCCACATGAAAAAGCACACAAGGATAAATTTAAGATACACGGATCAAATGTACATTAAAAGCTTCAAATTCTGACTAGCCATCATCAATTAAAGTCTATGCTCGCAAGTGCTCACTTTAAGTGCAAAATTATGCCCACAAAAATATTTGAATGCCCATACACCAAGAAAAGGATTCCACTCTCTCATGAAGTTCAATGAAAATCAAAGTTTAGGAATCAACACAACATTCACAAGGTTTATGCAAGATCTAAAAGGGCTTTAGTGGCTTGTAATGGTGATGGGGTTCAAGGTATGATCAATTTTGGGTTATTGGCTCTACCTTCGTGAAGCATGGTTCCCAATTCACTTCTCCTTCCATTTCCTTCAAACTTTTCAACTTCTCAAGTGATCCTTTTTTATTTTGCAGCACACAAAACATTTTTAGGAACACCCCTTCATATTTTTGCATGAATGCACAACTGCACTATCTTATTTGAATCTTTTTCTTTCTTTTCTTTTCATCTCTTCCTCCTTTTTTTTTATATGGAGGGGTTCCATCTTTTTCTCACACAATTTTTTCAACGGATCAAGTTCACGAACCTCTAGCTCAATTTCTTCCTTCATTCTCACCACACCCCCAACTTAGGCTTTTGGCCTAAGTTGGCTATTCAAATTAACCAATACTTGACAAAGGTTATAGGTGGGAAAGACATGGCATTTTCAAACAAATGGCTAAGGTCTTTGTATTTGTGTTTTAATCAAAGAAGAGGATTGGCTCAAATGGTGCCAAGCTGGATTCACACACTCACAAGGTGGCCAACAAAGGTATAGCAATTAGGTTCACCATAAATAATTCATGCCTACGATCATTTCCTACATTCACCAATGCTTAGTCCACTATTAGGGCAAGTTCTAGGATTCATCATACACACCTTTCAAGTAAAGCACACCACACATGGCATTCAAACACAATTGCGGATCACAACTCCATGAGTCAAGTGTGCGTGCAACGGTCATTGCAAGACTCACCAACGACAATTCGCTAGTCACAACAAGAGGCTAATATTTTACTCAAGACTATGAAACTCCAATTTACCTTGTTGGACACACACAAACATATCGTTCAATCAAGAGCACTATTCAAGTCATTGATATTGATCACAATCGACACTCAAAAGTACAAGAGAACTGCATTCACTCATTCAACACACAATCAACAAATATAAGTAGAGAGATATGCCACGAGAGACCAAAACCATTTCTTACAATTAAAATAACTTCATAAATCAAAACGAACACCACAATCAAAAACATAAAATCAAATGGGGTTGGGAAAGTCACCACCCCACCAAAAAGAAAAACCAGTGTCCTCAATGCGGAATAAAAATAAAAGTAAAGACTAAGGACAAATGGAGTGCAAAGGAGAGTCCCTCTGTCCGGCTAGGTCGGTGGTGTGTCCTCAACCTAGGCATCAGTACCTGGTGCATCCTCCAAGGTGGGCTGGACTCCACTAGACCCAATCATTGATGTCTCCCTAAGAGAATCAGCAGTGGCATCTCGGACCATGTCGCCCTCCAAGTCCTCGAGATCATCATACACCTTGCTATCACGCACAACAAGGTCCTCCTCCGTCTCCGGTGTGTCAAAAACAATGTCATCCTCAGCTGTTAGAGCAACTCCAGTGGTGGTTGGTGGGGGAACATCAGCACTGGTACCCTTAGGTACATCCACACTACTCCACAACATGGTAATGTCGGTGGACTTCAGCTCGTCCACATCTCTATACACGCCGGTGATATCAGTACGGATGGCTGTCAAATAAGTAGAAGTGCCCTTCCTCTTCTCACACTCTGTAACTCTAGTGGTGAGGGAATCCAAAGCCAACCCATGAGCCGTAATCAACTGGCGCTGATCCGCCAACTCCGCTCTAATAGGAGCAAGTGTTGCTGCGATGGCACGCTTAATCATCATCGGTACAACTACCTCCACTCGGGAAGCTCTCACATCTGCTGAATGGGTAAGGTGCCCTATCTTAATAATCATGGCCTATCTATAAGGCCGGCAGCCAGGAGCTAGAGTGGGTGCAGGGGAAGAAGAAGGGCCTAGTGCAGATGTAGAAGTAGCAGGAGCATCAGTGACAACTGTACCTATCGGCTTAACTACGGGAGTGGGAGAACCGGTCTCCAAGGCCTCAACATCCACAACTGTAGACATGTCTAGCGGAGGTCTTCTCCTTCTCTTGGCCTCATCATTTAAATACTCGGCCTCGATCCACCGGATGTCACAAGACTAGGTAAAAGTGACCTGAACATCCGTCTTTGCATTAAACGGCACGCCAGCCCACCTGCATAGCTCGCTAATCAAAATGGGGAATTGTAGGGAGGTTTGTTGCTGCTTCACTCATTAAAATTTCCCTTTCGATGATCATTCCCAGATTTAACATTTGTTTGTCCATAATGCAACCTAAAAGAGCGGCCTTCGGGTGTCGGAGAATGGACTCATTCTGAGAAGGCATGAGTGTGATGCTCAAAAATCCAAACCAATATCTAGCAGCGATATTTAGATCCTTCTTCTTAATGATGAGTCCGACTTCGAGCCACTGGGAGAAGTATCGCTGATCAGAGGAGCTAGCCAAACCTTGAGGTCATCTAATGTCTTCAACTTAATGTAATCAGCTAAAGAATGCCGAATCCGAGTTGTGCAACCAAGTGCAGCATTGATCTGGGTTAGGCTGCACTTGACTTTCTTCCCCCAACCCATGACAAAATCCACTAGTGCCATTGATTGGGCCTGCTTCTTCCTCTTCGGGATTAACCCGGCATAGGCCTCATAAAATTCCCAAACCCATTTAGGCACATACGAGCTCCGGGGCTTGGTGAAGATTTGAAAATTGTGGAAACAAATAGTTTCCCACACCTGTGGATACCTATCCACCACCCCATCGGTGGACAGCCTCTTTTCTTCGAGGATTGTGCATAAACCCTCGTCTTTCAAATGATTCATAGACCTAGGAAGATTGATCAGGGCCAGAACTGGAGCTGGAGCTGCAGATGGAGCAACAGGTGGCTTGGGACCAGCACTAGGAGCAGTGACCCTTACCAATGGGTCATGTAGGGCTTTGGTGTGCAACTCAGAGTGTTTTGATTTTATCAACTATGCAATAGGAGTCTCGGACTCCTCAACCCCCTCCCAGAGTCAGTGGAAGTGAACTGGATGGATAGGTCCTTGCTTTCAAAAGAGGAACTCTAGATTACCTTATTTTGCCCTTCCCCTTTGATTGGGGGTCCTTAAGTTCATTGATGCCGAGGTTGATCAACCTTCGAAGCTATTTCTATTCCTTTTACCCACTTTTTGGGTGGAGGTCCCCTAGCTAGAACTTTAGGTCGAGCCATTTTTGTAAAACCAACAAACAAACCAAAGAATCGAATGAAATGGGTTAGAAATGGGAGTAGACAAACAACAGTGCAAAAGGACTCATGAGCAGGTCAACAAGTCGCTAAGTCACATAGGCGGGCAAGATCGGGCTCGCCGAAAGTAACAGACTGAAATCAGGCAAAAATTTAAATCAAAATGGCGAGGAAAGTTCAACTCGGTGAGATGCCGAGTTCACTCGGCGAGCTAAAGGTCGCTCGCCTAATATTCCATAATGCACAGGCCAAGAAGTAGAAGAAAAGGGCGATGGGGATTACAATGGGCGACGTGCCGAACCGATTCGGCTAGCCCGACTTAGCTCACCGACCAAATTCAATGCATCACCCCCCTTTAATTTTTCAAAGATTATCAACTAATAGCCCAAGACACAACAATTAAAGCACAAATAGCAACAAATAGGCCAGACCCACCCCATATTTCTATCCGGGGTACTCAGACTTCACCCAAATCGATTAAAAAACAATAAAATGACGATTTTCCCTTAAGAATGACGTTACCCAATCCATCATTGGGAAAATTTAAGCCATTCGATTGAAATCAAGGGTACTCAGACTTCACCCAACATTTCAACAACAACCCACAATCACAATATACAATTACCCAATTCAATAAAAGCCAAAATCTGCTAAAATCAAGTATGCTCGAATTCAATTCGCACAATCAAAGTAAAACGCAATAATCAAGACATATAATCAAGCACACAATCAAATACCCATATACTCGCAAGTTGAGTTAATTAAAATGGCATAAGAATGTGTAAAGCAAAGAAAACCAACCTCAATGAAGACACAACGATGCGAAAATGGCCACACAGGGGTAGGGGACGAATCCAACGCACTCCAAAAGAACAAAATGCAACTAAGTACGAGAATTAAAGGGCAAAAGCATGCGTGTATGTGAGGAGGAGATGAAAATTTCAAGTAAAATGAAAATTTAAATTTGAAGAGGTTAAAAACTGTTCAGTTCGCGTTCCATTAGGCGACAGAACTAATGTCGCGATCGAGTCGGCGATGCGCACAATGGGTGGAAGCCTCGCTAAAAAATAACAGGAGATCAGTCACCAGGGAGGTCCAAAAGGTGAGCTCGATCGGGCTCGCCAATTCCACTCGGCGATTCCCCGAGAAGGAAATGAGCTCACCCAATCTTCCAGTGTGGCCTTCAACTTCAGCCTTCAATTGTTGATGAAACTAGATGATCCCAGGGGTCTTTGGGCGATGCGCCGAATTGTCCAACCCCTCGCCTAGTAGTCATGACTTGAAATTTCATACTCCAACCTACACAACCAACACACCTTTTTAAAATATATTAAAATAAAGCTTGGGTTGCCTCCTAAGAAGTGCCTTATTTAATGTCGTGGCACGACGTGGACATGCATTCAAGCATCGTCCAAGTACACCACATTAATCAATCTCACAATGGGAGCCTATCCAAAGTAGAGTTTCATCCTTTGTCCATTCACATTAAAGAACGGTCCATTTTCACCTTCGACTTCAATAGCCCCGTTGTCAAACACACGATTTACCTTAAAAGGGCCTGACCACTTAGATTGAGCTTACCCGGAAAGAGTCTCAAACGAGAATTGTAGAGTAACACACGATCACCCACTCTAAACTCTTGATGAAGTATCTTGGCGTCATACCACCTTTTCAGTTTCTCTTTATAAAGAGATGAACTTTCAAATGCGCGAAGACAAAACTCATCCAAAGCATCAAGTTGGTCAACCCGATTCTTGGATGCAGCTTCCCAATTCAAATTCATGGTTTTCAAAGCCCACAAAGCTTTATGCTCTAGCTCTACCGGAAGATGGCACAATTTACCGAACACCAACTTATACGCCGACATACCAATTGGGGTCTTAAAAGTTGTTCTATATGCCCACAAAGCATCATCTAATCTTCGAGACCAATCAGATCGATTTGCATTAACGGTTTTGTCCAAAATCCCTTTAATTTCCTGGTTAGACACTGCAACTTGCCCACTTATTTGAGGATGGTAGGGGGTAGCAACCTTGTACTTGACTCTATATTTGGACAACATCAAAGAAAAAATTCGGTTACAAAAACGAGAACCCCCATCACTAATAATAGCACGCGGAGTACCAAACCTTGTGAAGATATATCTCTTAAGGAAGTTCACTACACTTTGTCCTTCATTGTTAGGTAAATCCACAACTTCCACCCATTTGGACATGTAGTCAACGTCCATCAAGATATATTTGTTCCCAAATGAACTCAAGAAAGGGCCCATAAAGTCGATTCCCCACACATCAAACAATTCAACCTCAACGATCGAAGTAAGAGGAAGCTCATGTCTATGTGACACTCCTCCTTGCTTTTGACATTGAATACACCTGCGAACAAGGGAATTTGCATCTTGATACAACATTGGCCAATAATAACCACTTTGCAACACTTTGGTGGCTGTACGCACCCCACTATAGTGTCCACAAACCGGAGATGCATGGCATGCAGTAAGAATAGCATCTACTTCGACTTCCCGTACGCATCTTCTAATTATATGATCAGCACATTCTCAAAATAGATATGGTGCATCCCAAAAATATTTCTTTGGATTAAAAAGGAACCGTTTGCGTTGATAAAATTTCAGCCCATCGGGAATAATTCCATACACCACATAATTGGCAAAATCAACACACCAAGGAGTAGTACCCATCGATATATCCATCACCGCCTCATCCGTAAAGGCTTCTTCAATATCTCTATAACCCGGAGCAATTAAACTTGTTTCAAGTCTCGACAAATGGTCAGCCACTTGATTCTCACATCCTTTTCGATCCTTGACCTCAAAGTTGAATTCTTGCACTAAAAGTACCCATCGAATTAATCTCGGTTTAGCATCCTTTTTGGCCATCAAGTAACGTATAGCCGAATGGTCAGTCTGCACTATCACGTTGGTTTCCAATATGTTGGCTCAAAATTTTTCAAAAGCATATACCACCGCCAACAACTCTTGTTCAGTAACGGTGTAGCTTTTTTGATTCATGTTCAAGGTCTTGCTTGAATAGTCGGCTGAATGGAATAACTTACCTCTACGTTGACCAAGTACAACTCCCAAAGCCACACCACTAGCATCACACATTAGTTCAAATGGAATGTTCTAATCCGGAGCAACAATGATCGGAGCCGATACAAACTTCTCTTTTAGACACACAAATGCATTAATGCAAGCTTCATCAAACTCAAAAATGCTTTCTTTCTCAAGTAGCTTGCAAAGAGGATGATCTATCTTAGAAAAGTCTATTTTGAACCTCCGGTAGAAACCTGCATGACCCAAGAAACTTTGAACGCCTTTAATCGAGATGGGAGGAGGTAATTTGGCAATCACCTCAACCTTAGCTTGATCCACTTGTATACCATCTCCAAAAATTTTATGCCCCAACACAATACCTTATTTGACCATGAAGTGACACTTCTCCCAATTAAGAACAAGATTTGTTTCCACACATCTTTGCAAGACTCTATCAAGATGTTCAAGGCATGCTACAAAAGTATCTCCCACGACTGAGAAATCATCTGTGAAAACCTCCATTGAGTCTTCCACCATGTCAGCAAAAATAGAGAGCATACACCTCTGAAATGTGGCCGGTGCATTACACAACCCAAAAGTCATTTTTTTAAAAGCAAACGTTCCATAGGGGCATGTAAAAATGGTCTTGTTTTGATCTTCAGGTGCTATGGAGATTTGATTATAACCAGAATATCCATCCAAAAAGCAATACCATCTACGCCCCGCCAATCTATCAAGCATTTGGTCTATGAATGGTATTGGAAAGTTATCTTTCTCTGTACTTGCATTTAACTTCTGATAGTCTATACATACACGCCAACCGATAACCGATCGCATAGGTACAAGTTCACCCTTGTCATTCGGGACTACCGTTATACCTCCCTTCTTTGGAACACATTGTACCGGGCTCACCCACTAGCTATCCGCAATTGGGTAAACTATACCCGCATCCAACCATTTGATTATTTTCTTCTTAACCACTTCTCACATTGGCCGATTCAACCTCCTTTGGTGCTCGACGCTGGGTTTACAATAGACTTCAAATTGAATCTTGTGTGTGCAAATACCGGGTGGAATCCCCACAATATTAGCAATTGTCCATCCAATAGCTTTTATGAACCTTTTTAACACACTCACAAGGGCTTGTACTTGCTCTTCAAGAAAATCAGAAGCAATAAAAATGTATTGTCAGCCCCCAAAAATACATATCGAAGATGTGGAGGAAGAGCTTTCAACTCAAGTTTCAGGGGTGCTTCAATGGATGGCTTCGCGAGTGTACTTTCTCTGTTCTTCAAATCAATATCAAGTTTCGAAGAAGTTTTCGAGTAAGAACATAAACCGGATAAAGAACTACCACTTCATCATAATCTTGGATCTCTTTTCCGTCATAATTCAAAAGCACGACATCCAAAGATTCACCAATACATGAAACTTCACCAATATTAGCAACTGCTTCATCGATCACATCAATAAACGACATCACATGGAGATCGCTTGGTTGCTTCATGGACTTGCATACATTGAAAGTGACTTCCTCCTTGTTTGCGCGAAACTTCAAATTTCCACTTTTCACTTCGAGAAAGGCTCTCCCTGTGGCCAGAAATGGTCTACCAAGAATAATAGGTATTTCAACATCCATTTCACAATCAAGAATCACAAAATCTACTGGAAAAATGAATTTTTCAACCTTCACCAAAATATCATAAAGAATACCGATAGGCCGCTTTATGGAGCGATCAACTATAAGAAGTCTCATTGTGGTGGCCTTAGGTTCACCCAACCCAAGTTGTTTGAAAATAGCATATGGCATCCAATTAATACTAGCTCCCAAATCACACAACGCTATTGCAAACTCGAACATCCCAATAGTACAAGGGATAGTGAATGCTCCTGGGTCATCCTTTTTAGCAATTATATTACACATAATAGCACTCAAATAATAAGAAACTTCTATTGTCTCAAAGTCCATGCTTCTCTTTTTTGTGACCGATTCCCTCATAAATTTAGCATACCCCGACATTTCGAGCAAAGCAACCACCAATGGGAGATTGATAGAAAGATTTGAAAACAGAGGGAAATTTTTAGAATTTTTCGTTGTCATCTCTCTTCTTCAACCTTTGTGGAAATGGTGGACAAACTTTAGGCAACGACCTTGGATACACCGATTTAGGAACATTCTTCGCTTTTGGTTTAGTAACTTCACCGGAAGGGATATCATTCAATGCGTCATCGGCTTTGTTGGGAACATCATTGTTCACATCATCATTAAGGCCATCATCATTACTCAAAAGAGGTGGGATTTTACTCCGATCAGCACCATCAACATTAACTTCATCGCCACCCAAAACCTTGCCGCTCCGGGTCACAATCGCCATACATTGAGCATTCTCGTTCTTTGGGTTAGCTAAAGTGTAACTAGGAAGGCTAGCACTTGGTCTTTGATTCAACTAGGCTGAGATTTGAACCACTTGTGCTTCAAAATATTTGATAGAAGCTGAGTATGAGGTGACCATTTTGTTTAGAGAGGAGAAGTCAGTCTTCATCTCTTTGAGCACTTTGTCTGAACCTTCCACCTTGTGCAAAATACGAGCAAGCATATCTTCAGTCCTAAAGCTCTCATGATTAACCTTAGGTTCTGTATCTTTGAGACGATCATGTGGAGAAACATGTCGATCTCTCTCACTATCTCTCCAATCGGAACCTCGATCACGCCCCTCCCGATTGTTTCTCCAACCATCACCTTGATCTTTGTTCCAACCTTGTTTCCCACCCCGCTTTTAATAGGTCAGACGAGAACCCACCATCTGATTCGACACAAATTGGACTTCTTCGTTGTACATGGCTTCAAATTTAGCATCATCCGGACACATAACAACTGCATTCATGGCTTTAGAACCCGCACCCATAACATGCGTCGTCAATTATTCCATCTGGGTCATCATCTTAGCCATATTCGCATCACGCTCTTGGTCTTTCTCAATTTGCTCCTTAGTCATTCCAACCTCAAGAGGTGTGTCACGACCCAAAGTACCCCCTAGGTGTGACATGGAGCATAGGATCCCGAGAGACCCCACACAAGCCACTTAGCATACATATACATAAGGTAAAGACGAAAAATGAGGAATATAATGGGCAATCTCATAAAATTAAGAGTTTACAAGCGGAAGTCTTGACTATGTCTCAAAAGCCATCTAATACAATAGAATGACCGGGACGTAACCCGTACATCATATACAAGTTTGAAACTGAAAGTAAAAAATCAAGAAAATCTCTTAGTCCCCGAAGCATGAGGACTCACCAAGGCTGATAGCTCGAACTCTAAAAGCAACTAACCACGAGAGTGTGAAGGATGACTGTCTGACCTTACATTATAAGAGAATGTAGGTACAAGGATGCATTAGTACATGGAATGTACTATGTGTGAAACAAATGCATATAATCACATAAATCATGCTCATGGGATACTTTCATATAGGAAATCATGCTAGTGAGATATCATCATGAATATGCAATTACCAAACTAAATCATGTGACAAAAGGGTTAGAAACTTAATGCACAAACATTGTCAATGCAAGCTAGTCATATCATAAGTCTTGTGAGATACTTCTAGTACCCTAGTTCTTTATTATGGGATTTTTACATTCAACCGACATAGACCATGCGAGCTATAACATGGAATCCAGTGTCTGCCCCACACCAAAAAGGGGTGTGATGTCTACCCCACATCACTAGAAGGGGTGTCCTACTTGCCAAGGTAAGGGCCATAAATCTGTAGCTTACGTGGATCCACTAGGTATGTGTCTATCTGAGACCAAACCTACGAGGCACGTAGTTATGGGACTTAAGGATTGCTACTAAATGCCCACAGATGCTAAACGGAAGCCTTCATCCCAAAATCCCGCTCAGTGCTAAGTAAAATCCTAATGAATAGTCAATTAATTAAGCTTATTCGTATTTTAACCAAGGAAGACGTACATCTAGGGTTCCCAAATCCCAGCTAAGATTATATCAAGACGTTTCAACTACCATGGGCATGCCTAAGCTTACGTCATTAGAATAGCTCCTAATCGATTCATTGCTGAGAAAGCCTTTCAACCATATGAACCCTAATTTATGTGATAAAGCCTTTCACATTGATATTCTTTTCTTATTGTGAAGAAAGCCTTTTCACAACTCATGGATGCCATCATCTATATGCACCCTAGCAATTATAAGCATAATTCTCATGAAACATGCATCTCTTATGCAAGTTATTCATATACATGCATCTCTTATGCAAGCTATTCATATACATGCATCTCTTATCCAAGCTATTCATATATTCATAAATCATGATCTAGTATGGGTACATGTCAATTCATCTTAGAATCATGCATATTTTCATCAATTTTATAAGTTCATAAATGCATGGATTATACTTCATCATGAATTCATAACTAGGAATCATGGATCATGCATGGATTCATACAATTTCTACATCAAATCATATAAATCACGCTAAATCGTGTACTAAGTTACTTTATCATGCTAGATCGTGCACTACGAATCATAAAATAAACGATTGGAATCATAATTGAAGAACCCATAAGAATTGATCCAAACCCTAATTCAATTTGGGGAAATTGAACTTTGAAAATTGAAGAAAACAAGGGACCCATTGGAGGAAAGGGCTCCAAATGGTGAATGCTAACATACCTCAACAAAGCCCAAAATAATTATCTAGAAATCGATGACCTTCAATGGAGGATCCTAGCCCTTCTTCTTCCTTCAGAATTGAGAGAAGTTTTCTAGAGAGAAATATTTGGGAAGTTTGGGAATTTGAGAATGAGAATAATGAAGGGAAATTTGGGTTAAAAGACTTATATAGTCGGTCAATTTTGGGGCAAAGTCATAATTTAGAAGACTTAAAAGAATTGGAAAAAGACATAAAAACACCTGGAAAAATAACTGTCGGACCCTATATACGGTTGGACTTACGGTCCGTAAGTCAACCTACGGACAGTCATGTTCCTCCGTAGATTGATTCAGAGTGTTTTCCCACTTGGAACCCCAAGGATGGGTCACCATGTACGGCTCGTGGGTCCATCAACGAACCTTACATGGAACCCGTAGTACGGAACTTAAGGCATAAGAATTTTACCAAGTTTGGAGGGGACTTACGAGACCCATCTACTGCTCGTACACTGGATGAAGGGCCTTCCTGGCAGGCCGTCGTTGAGGTTCTGAAACTTGTCATTTAGAAGACTTGGGCCTGCCACCTATGATTTCCACCTACGGGCCGTAAGTCAACCTACGATCCGTAGGTGGCTTTCGTCATTGCTGGCACTAATCCAAAAAATTTAAAATTTTCCCACCCTTTAGAGTCTGGGGTATTACATTATCTCCCCCTTGGAAACATTCATCCTCGATTGAGAGTCAAGACATTAAATTTAGGGTAAGAAGTAATAACTAAAAACCCAACCTAGAATGCAATCACATAAACACACATAATCATAGAGAAAACAATCAAGTCAACTCATTTTTCTTAAAATTTAAACTCTTCATGAACATGCATAAATGAAGAATCATGGGAACATCAACGACACATGAGACAAAAAGAATGGACCATGAGGAACTAGATACCTCAAGCTAGAGAAGACTCGGAAGGAAAGATATGAGGATAACGTGACATCATATCGGCCTTGGCCTCCCATATAGCACACTCAACTAATTGATTCCTCCACAACACCTTAAAGGAAGCAACTTCTTTGTGTCTCAACTTCCGGACTTGTCGGTCTAGAATCTCAACCGAAACCTCTTCATAAGATAAACTATCTTTGATTCCAAGACTTTCTAAAGGGACTATGGATGTCGGATCTCCAACACACTTCCTCAAAAGAGACACATGGAAAACTAGATGAACCGATGCTAACGCATTGGGCAACTCAAGCTCATAAGCAACCTTGCCAATGCGTCTCAAAATCCTATATGGGCCTACAAACCGGGGACTAAGCTTCCCTTTCTTACCAAACCTCATGACACCCTTCATGGGCGAAATTTTCAAATAGACCCAATCATCAACCTCAGACTCAAGATCCCTTCTCCTAACATCGGCATATGACTTTTGTCGACCTTGAGCTGTTTTGAATCTTTCTCGAATAAGCGGAACTTTCTCCATAGCCTCATGCACTAATTTGGGAACCACCAAAGCAACTTCACCCACCTCAAACCATCCTATAGGAGACCTACATCTCCTACCATAGAGAGCCTTAAATGGAGCCATACCAATACATGGGTGGTAACTATTATTGTAGGCAAACTCAATCAAAGGCAAATGATCATCCCAATCACCCTTGAAATCAATCACACATGCTCTTAGCATATCCTCTAAGGTTTGGATAGTACGCTCCACCTGCCCATCAGTTTAGGGATGAAAAGTCGTGTTAAACTGAAACGACCCCAAAAATGCCCGAAAATGTGCTTCGGAAACACCTATAATTGTAATTTCCATATATCTCAAAATCCGTGCATGATTTCGGAAATTCGACTTCATATTCTTATTTGTGGGGTCAAATTGAGTGGGGAATGGGTCTAACCCGAATTTTAGAGCAACCATATCAAAATTCGAAAATCGCAAAAAATGCGATTTGGAGGGTCAACTTTAAAGGGGCCTATCTCTTAGCACACAAGGAACTGGAAGGGCTGCAACCTATCAAATTAAAGCTCTTTGAGTTAGATTTCCAACACACTTGGTTTCACCTTATTCCGCGTTAGGATGAGGGAGTTATGACCATATTCGTAAAACCTGTCAGTGCAGAATTTCCAATTCCAGTGAGCGAATTTTCTAGGCGGGTTGGAGTCATTTTTTTATAAAAAGGGGATATGTCCCATATTTAGTCATTTTCTAAACTCCAAAAACACTCTCTAAGCCCTCTCCAAAAATTCCACCAAGATCTTCAACCAAATTCAAACATCTCAAGCTCTAATTCCGGATTCAAGACTCAATCTCAAGCTTCGATTCTCCATTCCAATCTTCATCAAGGATTCTCCAAAGTTGAGGTATGTGGGTTTGATTGTGGAAACCTTCCTTTCCACAAGTCCAACCATTTATCCTCTATTTCTACTTCAAGTTTATGGGTCCTCATGATCAATTATGAATTCTTGAATTACGGAATTACTACTACACACCCTATTATGGTCCTTTTTGCATATTATCATGAAATGGAATTTTTATGTGATGTTTATGGTTTACATGCTTCCATGATCAAATTATGAAGGTTGATATATATATGTATGTTGTTGGTGGGCTGATTTATATGGATTTTGGAATTGGTTGGACTTAGTATTCTTGAAATACATGATTTCATTTACATGAACAATTGCCCACCTTGTGTTTGATAAAATGCCCATTTATAGAATTCTTAGGAAAGGGAAGGTCCAAGGTACGTCCTATGAGTCGGATGGTTATGTAATTACTGAAATGATGATGAAATGGACACATGTATATGATTTTCTCTAAATAAGTGTTGTGAGTCGACCAAGCCTAGTACGGGGGGTAGTAGGCCCGTATAACCGTATCGAGGGGTTGGTACCTTGGTTGCCTAGTACGGGGGGTAGTAGGCCCGTATAACCATATCGAGGGGTTGGTACCTTGGTTGCCTAGTACGGGGGGTAGTAGGCCCGTATAACCATATCGAGGGGTTGTACCTTGGTCCCTAGCACGGGGGGTGGTAGGCCCGTGTAACCATATCGAGGGGTTTGTACCTTGGTCCCTAGCACGGGGGGTGGTAGGCCCGTGTAACCATATTGAGGGGTTTGTACCTCTTTCGCCTCTCCAAGGGGGTGGTAGGCCTTGGAAATACTATATTGATGGTCACTCGCCACACATGTACTACGTCCCACTAAATATGATTTTTATGTAAGCATCATTATACATATCATTTCATTAATATGCTATCTATTGGGTATGATTACGCATTTTTCCTATGATGTCCATCTAATGTAGCATTGCATTGCATCCCATATACTTAGTACATTCAAATGTACTAACGCATACTCTATGCCTACATGATGTCACCATGTAGGGACCGGAGCACCGCTTGACCATCCTCCTCCGCGTGGCTAGTACGATTTTCTATAGTGGTTATTGGTGAGTCCTCCATTTCGGGGACGTTGCTCATGATCTTTTGCTATGTATAAAACTTTTCCTTTCTAGTTATGTTTTGACTATGAGGGTGAGCCCGGTAGTTTGTCTTGGCCCCCGCTAAGTACTCATGTTTAGAGGTGGTGTTGGACAAGTTGTGTTTTATGCTTGAGCTTGACTCATCTATGGTATTTATGTATCATTTCTTTTTTTCTTCTTGCTCCCTTAGTCCCGATTTCCCCTTGACTATGCTTATCGCTTATGGTCATTTAATTGCTTCCGCGACCAAGGATGTGTAATGATACGCTATGAGGCTTGTTTGGGGTTCCTTCGGGTTCCCCATTCGCCGGTCACATCTAGGCCCTAGGCTTGGGTCGTGACAAACTTGGTATCAGAGCCCTAGGTTGAATGATCCTCGGAGTCCAACACACCGCGTTGATTAGAGTCCGATTCATGGTTGTGTTGTGCACCACAACTATGAGTAGGAGGCTATGAGACGTTTTAGGAAATGTTTCCCTTCTCTATGTTCTAAGTCGTGCTGTAGAGTTGAATTAAGTTCTTCCCTAACGGTTGTTCTTTGCTATGCAAGATCATGTCTAATACAAGAGGAAGACGAGCCCGACTCGTTGCGTGAGTCATATAAGGTGTCTACTCCTATT
This sequence comes from Solanum appendiculatum, assembly GCA_018342035.1. Taxonomy (NCBI): domain Eukaryota; kingdom Viridiplantae; phylum Streptophyta; class Magnoliopsida; order Solanales; family Solanaceae; genus Solanum; species Solanum appendiculatum. Next base: position 1,286,119 of record JAGDQO010000472.1, read on the forward strand.
TGGTGCATATATTGTTGCTAGGAAGGTCTATAGAAATTGTCCTATTTGCATCTTGCATAAAATATTGCCTTGTGATCTTGTTGAATTGAACATGGTCGATTTTGATGTTGTTCTTGGGATGGATTGGTTGCATGCATACTATGCTTCTATTGATTGTAGAACCCGAAGGGTCAAGTTCCAATTCCCAAGTGAACCCATTCTTGAGTGGGAAAGCCAAAATGTGGTAGTCAAGGGTAGATTCATCTCTTGCATTAAAGCCCGTAAGTTGATCTCTAAGGGGTGTCTCTATCACCTCGTGAGGGTTAGGGATGTGGAGTCCAAAACCCTTCTTATAGAGTCGGTTCCGGTCGTAAATGAATTCCTTGATGTCTTTCCTAATGACCTTCCCGATGTTCCTCCCGAAAGGGAAATAGATTTTGGCATAGACCTCCTCCCCGATACTCAACCCATTTCTATTCCCCCTTACCGTATGGCCCCGGCGGAGTTAAAGGAGTTGAAAGAACAATTGAGGGACTTGTTGGAGAAGGGTTTTATTAGGCCTAGCCAATCACCATGGGGTGCACCGGTGTTGTTTGTGAAGAAGAAAGATGGGTCCTTTAGGATGTGTATTGATTATCGGCAACTCAATAGGGTCACCGTCAAGAATAAATATCCTCTTCCTAGGATTGATGACTTGTTCGACCAATTGCAAGGGGCTAGCCACTTCTCTAAGATTGATCTTCGGTCTGGGTATCATCAAGTGAAGGTGAGGGAGGGTGACATTCCCAAGACAGCCTTCCGGACTAGGTATGGACATTATGAATTTGTGGTCATGTCCTTTGGGTTGACCAATGCACCGGCTACCTTCATGGACCTAATGAATAGGGTCTTTAAACCCTACCTTGATTCCTTTGTTGTGGTTTTCATTGATGATATTTTAATCTATTCGCATAGTGAGGAAGAACATATGGGTCACTTGAGGGTTGTGTTGCAAAGATTAAGAGAGGAGAAGTTGTATGCCAAGTATGAAAAGTGTGAATTTTGGTTGAGGGAGGTTGCCTTCCTAGGTCATGTGGTGTCGGGGGATGGTATTAAGGTAGACCCTAAGAAGACCGATGTGATTAGAAATTGGCCTAGGCCATTGACCCCGTCGGATATTAGGAGCTTCTTGGGCTTAGCGGGTTACTACCGGAGATTTGTGAATGGGTTTTCTTCTATTGCTTCTCCCATGACTAAGTTGACACAAAAGAAGGCTAAGTTTGAGTGGACCGACGAGTGCGAAAGGAGTTTTCAAACCTTGAAAGATAAACTTGTGTCCGCTCCTATATTGTCACTACCGGATGGGCTTGAGGGATTTGTTGTGTATTGTGATGCTTCTAGAGTTGGCTTGGGTTGTGTCCTAATGCAAAATGGTAAGGTGATAGCCTATGCTTCTAGACAACTCAAAGTGCATGAAAAGAACTATCCTACGCATGATCTTGAATTAGCCGCGGTAGTGTTTGCTTTAAAGATTTGGCGTCATTATTTGTATGGGGTACATGTTAATGTGTTCACCGATCATAAGAGTCTCCAATATGTCTTCACCCAAAAAGATCTCAACTTGAGACAAAGAAGGTGGCTAGAATTTCTTAAAGATTATGATATGAGTGTGCATTATCATCCCGGTAAAGCTAATGTGGTGGCGGATGCTTTGAGTAGGGTGTCTATGGGTAGCCTAGCTCATGTTGATATTGGTGATAGGGAAATGGCTAGGGAGGTACATCGGTTGGCTAGGTTGGGGGTTAGGTTGGAAGAGGTTGGTAATGGTGGTGTGGTCGTTGTTGATGGTGCTAGGTCTTCCTTGGTTGATGAGGTGATAGCAAAACAAGATCTTGATTCTTCCTTGTTTGAATTGAAGGCCTTGGTGAAAGAGGGCAAGGTGGAAGTTTTCTCCCAAGGGGGAGATGGTGCCCTTAGGTACCAAGGTAGGTTGTGTGTGCCTTGTGTTGATGGTTTGAGGGAGAAAATTCTTGAGGAGGCTCGTAATTCTTCCTATTCCATCCACCCCGGTTCCACCAAAATGTATAGAGATTTGAGGGATGTGTATTGGTGGAGAGGCATGAAGAAAGACATTGCCAAATTCGTCTCCGGTTGTCATAGTTGTCAACAAGTCAAGGCCGAACATCAAAGGCCGGGTGGTCTAACCCAAGACATAGAGATTCCTACTTGGAAGTGGGAAGAAATTAATATGGATTTTGTAGTTGATTTACCCAAGACTAGAAAAGGTTTTGATTCTATTTGGGTGGTGGTTGATAGGATGACAAAATCGGCTCATTTTCTACCGGTAAAGACAACATATGGGGCGGAAGATTATGCAAGGTTATATATTCATGACTTGGTAAGGTTGCATGGGATTCCTCTATCCATCATATCGGACCGTGGTACTCAATTTACTTCACACTTTTGGAAGTCTTTTCAAAAGGGGTCTAGGTACGAGAGTTAAAGCTTACTACGGCCTTTCACCCGCAAACGGATGGACAAGCCGAAAGGACTATCCAAACACTTGAGGATATGCTTAGGGCTTGTGTATTGGGCTTAAGGGTAGTTGGGATGATCATCTTCCATTGATTGAGTTTGCCTATAACAATAGCTATCATTCTAGCATCGGTATGGCTCCTTTTGAGGCTCTCTATGGGAGGCGTTGTAGATCACCGGTTGGGTGGTTTGAGGTTGGTGAGGTGGCCTTGTTAGGACCAGACCTAGTTATGGAGGCTCTTGAGAAGGTTAGGATGATTAGAGAAAGGTTGAAGATGGCCCAAAGTCGCCAAAAGTCCTATGCCGATGCGAGGAGAAGGGCTCTTGAATTCCGAGTTGGTGATTGGGTTTATTTGAAGGTGACACCCATGAAGGGTGTGGTTCGTTTTGGTAAGAAGGGCAAGTTGAGCCCAAGATACGTGGGTCCTTATAAGGTGATGAGGAGAATTGGTAAGGTAGCTTATGAGTTGGAATTGCCTAGCGAGATGGATTTGGTTCATCCGGTATTTCATGTGTCTATGTTGAGGAAGTGTGTGGGTGATCCGAATGCCATTGTGTCTCTTGATGTTGTGGGTGTTGTTGAAGATAATTTGACCTATGAAGAGGTTCCGGTCCAGATTTTAGATAGACAAGTGAAGAGGTTGAGAAACAAAGATGTGGCTTCCATTAAGTCCTTTGGAGAAATCAACAAGTTGAAAGTGCTACTTGGGAGGCCGAAGCGGACATGCAAAGGCGATATCCTTATCTTTTCCACTCCACTCGAGCCTAAGGTATTGATCTAAGCCCTTTATAAAATCTCAGGTCTTAAGTTCAGCCCCCATGTCATTGCATACATTCATGCTTAAGTTGACAAGTTCATTGTGGTTTTACAACTATGTTGAGGTTTTGAAATAAGGTGTAAGTGCATTGTTGCATCCTTATGTGGGCTGAAATTGCCATGTTTGTGTCTCTCATGTACGTTTCTTTAACATTCGGGGACGAATGTTCCCAAGGGGGAGATATTGAAACGACCCCAAAAATGCCCGAAAATGTGCTTCGGAAACACCTATAATTGTAATTTCCATATATCTCAAAATCCGTGCATGATTTCGGAAATTCGACTTCATATTCTTATTTGTGGGGTCAAATTGAGTGGGTAATGGGTCTAACCCGAATTTTAGAGCAACCGTATCAAAATTCGAAAATCGCAAAAATTGCTATTTGGAGGGTCAACTTTAAAGGGGCATATCTCTTAGCACACAAGGAACTGGAAGGGCTGCAACCTATCAAATTAAAGCTCTTTGAGTTAGCTTTCCAACGCACTTGGTTTCACCTTATTCCGCGTTAGGATGAGGGAGTTATGACCATTTTCGTAAAACCTGTCAGTGCAGAATTTCCAATTCCAGTGAGCGAATTTTCTAGGCGGGTTGGAGTCATTTTTTATAAAAAGGGGATATGTCCCATATTTAGTCATTTTCTAAACTCCAAAAACACTCTCTAAGCCCTCTCCAAAAATTCCACCAAGATCTTCAACCAAATTCAAACATCTCAAGCTCTAATTCCGGATTCAAGACTCAATCTCAAGCTTCGATTCTCCATTCCAATCTTCATCAAGGATTCTCCAAAGTTGAGGTATGTGGGTTTGATTGTGGAAACCTTCCTTTCCACAAGTCCAACCATTTATCCTCTATTTCTACTTCAAGTTTATGGGTCCTTATGATTATTTATGAACTCTTGAATTACGGAATTACTACTACACACCCTATTATGGTCCTTTTTGCATATTATCATGAAATGGAATTTTTATGTGATGTTTATGGTTTACATGCTTCCATTATCAAATTATGAAGGTTGATATATATATGTATGTTGTTGGTGGGCTGATTTATATGGATTTTGGAATTGGTTGGAATTAGTATTCTTGAAATACATGATTTCATTTACATGAACAATTGCCCACCATGTGTTTGATAAAATGCCCATTTATAGAATTCTTAGGAAAGGTAAGGTCCAAGGTACGTCCTATGAGACGGATGGTTATGTAATTACTGAAATGATGATGAAATGGACACATGTATATGATTTTCTCTAAATAAGTGTTGTGAGTCGACCATGCCTAGTACGGGGGGTAGTAGGCCCGTATAACCATATCGAGTGGTTTGTACCTTGGTTGCCTAGTACGGGGGGTAGTAGGCCCGTTTGCTAACCATATCGAGGGCGTTTGTACCTTTGGTCCTTAGCACGGCGGGGGTGTAGGCCACGTGTAACCATATCGATGGGGTTTGTACCTTTGTCCTTAGCACGGGGTGTGGTAGGCCCGTGTAACCATATCGGGGGGTTTGTACCTTGGTCCCTAGCACGGGGGGTGGTAGGCCCGTGTAACCATATTGAGGGGTTTGTACCTCTTTCGCCTCTCCAAGGGGGTGGTAGGCCTTGGAAATACTATATTGATGGTCACTCGCCACACATGTACTACGTCCCACTAAATATGATTTTTATGTAAGCATCATTATACATATCATTTCATTAATATGCTATTTATCGGGTATGATTACGCATTTTTCCTATGATGTCCATCTAATGTAGCATTGCATTGCATCCCATATACTTAGTACATTCAAATGTACTAACGCATACTCTATGCCTACATGATGTCACCATGTAGGGACCGGAGCACCGCTTGACCATCCTCCTCCGCGTGGCTAGTACGATTTTCTATAGTGGTTATTGGTGAGTCCTCCATTTCGGGGACGTTGCTCATGATCTTTTGCTATGTATAAAACTTTTCCTTTCTAGTTATGTTTTGACTATGAGGGTGAGCCCGGTAGTTTGTCTTGGCCCCCGCTAAGTATTCATGTTTAGAGGTGGTGTTGGACAAGTTGTGTTTTATGCTTGAGCTTGACTCATCTATGGTATTTATGTATCATTTTTTTTTTCTTCTTGCTCCCTTAGTCCCGATTTCCCCTTGACTATGCTTATCGCTTATGGTCATTTAATTGCTTCCGCGACCAAGGATGTATAATGATACGCTATGAGGCTTGTTTGGGGTTCCTTCGGGTTCCCCATTCGCCGGTCACATCTAGGCCCTAGGCTTGGGTCGTGACATAAACTGAACCTTGGTACCAAGACCCTTTTGGAAAGACTTCCAAAATTGCAAAGTGAACTGGGTGCCTTTATCGGAGATAATGGATAGGGGCACTCCATACAACCTAACCATCTCCCTAATGTAAAACTTAGCATTATATTCCGCCTAAAAGGACACCTTGATGAGAATGAAGTGAGCCGACTTTGTCATACGGTCTACTATAACCCATATAAATCATGTTGCCGGCGAGTACGGGTTAAACCCACTATGAAGTTCATATTAACATCTTCCCACTTCCAAGTAGGAATGGCTATATCTTGGGATAAGGCTCCCGACCTTTGATGTTCAACTTTAACCTGTTGACAATTTGGGCACTTAGCCACGAATTCCGCGATATCTTTCTTCATTCCATTCCACCAATAGACTTCCCGCAAATCACGGTACATCTTGGTGGCTCCCGGAAGAATAGAGTATCGGGAACTATGAGCTTCTCCTAGAATTTGCTCTCTTAGGCCATCAATATTAGGCACACACAAATGGCCTTGATCTCTACGGACACTATCTCCCGTTTGGGAGAAAACCTCATTGCACTTCTTTAGAACTGCTTCTTTCAACTCATCTAGTATTGGATCAAGTGCTTGCTTGGCCTTAACGTCCACCACAAAGGATGATTCTGACCCATTTTGGACAATCACATCTCCCTTATCGGAGTCAACCAACCGAACACCTAGCCGAGCTAGTCTATGAACATCCCGAACCAATTCCTTCTTATCATCTTTTATATGTGCAACACTATTCATCTACAATCGACTCAAGGCATCGGCTACCATGTTAGCTTTGCCCGGGTGATAGAGGACACTCATGTCGTAGTCCTTTAAGAGCTCTAGACATCTACGTTGTCGAAGATTTACATCCTTCTACTTGAACACATATTGCAAACTTTTGTGGTCAGTAAATACATCAACATGGATACCATACAAATAGTACCTCCAAATCTTTAGAGCAAAGACAACCGTCGCGAGTTCCAAATCATGGGTAGGGTAATTTTTTTCATGAACCTTTAGTTGCCTTGAAGCATAAGCAATCATCTTCCTATTTTCATAAGAACACACCTTAATCCAACCCTTGAAGCATCACAGTAAACCACGAAGCCAACGAAACCATCTTGCAATGTCAATATTGGAGCGGAAGTAAGTCTATCCTTCAATTCTTGAAAGCTCTTTCACAAGCCTCCGACCATACAAACTTAGTCTTCTTTTGAGTTAACTAGGTCAATGAAGAGGCAATACAAGAAAACCCTTCCACAAACCTCCTATAGTATCCAGCCAGTCCCAAGAAACTTCGAATATCCGAAGGAGATAGAGGTATAGGCCAATTTCTGACCACATCCGTCTTCTTAGGATCTACCTCAATACCCTTACCAGACACAATGTGACAAAGGAAAGCCACAGATCTCAACCTAAACTCACATTTATTGAAGTTAGCATATAACTCATGATCCCTAAGAGTTTGCAATACAATCCTCAAATGATCAGCATGCTCTTCCTCACTTCGGGAGTAAATCAAAATATCATCAATGAATACAATCACGAACATATCAAGATATTGTCTAAACACCCTATTCATCAAATCCATAAAGGCTTCCGGAGCATTAGTCAATCCAAATGACATAACTACAAATGCATAATGGCCATACCTAGTCCGAAAAGTCATCTTTAGAATATCACAATCTCTCACCCTCAATTTGTGATAACCCGACTAGAGATCAATCTTAGAGAAGAACTAGCACCTTGAAGTTGGTCAAACCAATCATCCATCCTCGAAATCGGGTACTTATTCTTAATGGTAACCTTATTCAACTGCCGGTAATCAATACACATACGAAGAGAGCCATCTTTCTTACGAATAAACAACACCTAAGCACCCCATGGGGGAATAATTGGTCGGATGATTATCCAACAAATCCTTCATTGACCCTTTAATTATTTAAGTTCCGTCGGAACCATACGGTAAGAAGGAATAGAGATGGGTTGCATATCGGGGAGAAGGTCAATACTGAAGTCTATTTCTCTTTCGGGAGGAACACTGGGTAGATCATCGGGAAACACATCCGGAAACTTATTTACCATGGGAACCGACTCAAGGCTAGGGGTTTCAGAATCTATATCCCTAACCCGAATAAGATGATAAATGCAACCCTTGGAGATCATCTTTCTAACTTTAAGAGAAGAAACAAACTGGCCTTTAGGGATAGAATTTCCCCCTTCCCACTCTAGGATGGGCTCATTAGGAAACCAAAAGTTTACTACTCGGGCTCTACAATCAACCGAGGCATAACACGAATGAAGCCAATCCAACCCAATAATGACATCAAAGTCTTTCATATCTAGCTCTAGGAGATCAACATAGGTGACTCTATGAAACAAGGAAATGGGACACTTCCTATAAACTCTTTTAGCCACAACAGAATCACCAAAAGGAGTAGAGACAGAAAAGGGGTCTATCAACACATCCGGGGCAATAAGAAATCTCATAGCCGCATATGGCATCACAAAAGATAAAGTAGCACCTGGATCAAGTAAGGCATACACATCAAGAAGGAATACTTTCAATATACCCGTAACCACATCAGGCAAACCTTCTTGCTCTTAGTGAGTCTGGAGTGCATAGAATCGGTTTTTCTTGGGAGCACTAGAACTCGAAACACTAGGAGCACATTGTTTACCCTCTTTCACCTTTGCAACAATCATTGAAAAATCCCTCATTTTCTGAGCACTCTTGCGACAAGTGAAGCAACCATCCGATCCGGCTAAGCATCTCCTCTGATGCTTCCTCCCATACTTTTGACATGGGGAACCGAGTCCTATCACCACTACCATTGCCTCCTTGAGGCTTAGCTTTAGACACACTCTATTCTTGTCTAATTTAGGCATAGGAGTATTTGAAGACCCTTGGCTTGAAAACCTTTGCCGAAACTTAGAACGGTCATGTCCTCCGGTCCTTTAGTTTGAGAAGTCACCATCACCGGTCTTAGCCCTCTTTGCCACTTTGGACCTCTCCCTTTGCTTCTCCTCTTCGATTTGTTGTGCATGTACCATCAACCTTGAAATATCCATTTCTTTAATAAGCATGGCAGTCCTACACTCCTTGACCACCAAGTCAGATACCCTCAACACAAACTTTCTCATTTTACCCCTTGAATCGGCCACTAAGGAAGGCACATACTTTGACAATTAAGTGACCTTCAATGCATATTCCTTGAGACTTATACCACATTGCTTCAAGTTAATGAACTTGAGGACCTTAGCCTCTCTCATCTCAAGAGGAAAGAATCGATCAAGAAAAGCTTCCTTAAATTTTTCCCATTCAAGAGGACCCGCATCTCTAGCCCTCTAACTTTTACATTGGTTAAACAACACTTGGGCCATACCCTTCAATTGGTAAGCGGCCAACTCCACTTTCTCTTCCGGTGTGACTCCCATGATCATCAAAATCTTGTAAACCTCTTCAATGAACTCTTGTGGATCCTCCTCCACCTCGGAGCCATGGAATTCCGAAGGGTTCATCCTCGTGAAATCTCTCACCCTTGCCGCTGTCGTACCCACATGTGGGTTCACGAGGACCACAACTTCTCTATTGGCTTTGGCCGTCACGATTTGGGCCAATGTGTGGAAAGCGGCTCGGAACTCCGCATTAGTAATCTCGTCGGCCAAAAGAGCGGCCGGAACTTGGTTAGCCTCTTGCCCCACATTTTCATTTGTGTTCCTCCTTTCAAAAGCTCTTCTAGGTGCCATATCCTAAAAAGTGTAGGACATGGATTAGGAGAGGAAGGTATAGAGTTAAACTTTAAAGCACGATTTTAGAATATGAAAGAAGTGGAGTTTCCTAACATCTTGTAGCCTCTTATTCATAATTGTGGTGCGCTTCACACTTGTGAACAAGGCTCTACTAGACCTGGCATTGAGACATGCTAGGACCTTTCCAAACCTTGTACTCTAAATACAAAGTTTGTCACGACCCAAAGTTCCCCCTAGGTGTGACAAGGCGCATAGGATTCCGAGAGACCCCACACAAAGCACTTAGCATACATATACATAAGGTAAAGACGAAAATGAGGAATATAATAGGCAATCTCATAAAAGTAAGATTTTACAAACAAAAGACTTAACTACGTCTCAAAAGCCATCTAATACAATAGAATGATCGGGACGTAACATGTACATCATATACAAGTCTGAAACTGAAAGTAAAGAAAAGTAAGAAAGTCTCTTAGTCCTTGAAGCATGAGAACTCACCAAGGCTGATAGCTCGAACTCTGAAAGCAACTAACCACGAGAGTGTGAAGGATGATTGTCTGACCCTACATTATAAGAGAATGTAGGGACAAGTATGCATTGGTACACGAAATGTACTATGTATGAAGCAAATGCATATAATCACATAAATCATGCCCATGGGATGCTTTCATATAGGAAATCATGATAGTGAGATATCAGCATGAATATGCAATGACCAAACTAAATCATGTGACAAAATGGTTAGAAACTCAATGCACAAACATGATCAATGCAAGCTAGTCATATCATAAGTCTTGTGAGGTACTTCTAGTACCCTAGTTCTTTATTATGGGATTTTTATATTCAACCGGCATAGACCATGCGAGCTATAACATGGAATCCAGTGTTTGCCCCACACCGAAAAGGGCAGTGATATCTATCCCACATCACTAGAAGGGGTGTCCTACTTGCCATGGTAAGGACCATAAATCTGTAGCTTACGTGGATCCACTAGCTATGTGTCTATCTAAGACAAAACCTATGAGGTACGTAGTTATGGGACTTAGGGATTGCTACTAAAGGCCCACGGATGCTAAACGAAAGCATTCATCCCAAAAGCCCGCTCGGTGTTAAGTAAAATCCCAAGGAATAGTCAATTAAGCTTATTCATATTTTAACAGAGGAAGAGGTACATCTAGGGTTATCAAATCCAAGCTAAGATCATATCAAGACGTTTCAACTACCATGGGATTGCCCAAGCTTACGTCATTAGAATAGCTCCTAATCGATTCATAGGTGAGAAAGCGTTTCAACAGTATGAACCCTAATTTGTGTGAGAAAACCTTTCACATTCATATTTTTTGCTTATTGTGAAGAAAACCTTTTCACAACTCATGGATGCCATCATCTATATGCACCCTAGCAATTATAAGCATAATTCTCATGAAACATGCATCTCTTATGAAAGCTATTCATATACATGCATCTCTTATGCAAGCTATTCATATACATGCATCTCTTACGCAAGCTATTCATATATTCATAAATCATGATCTAGTATGGGTACATGTCAATTCATCTTAGAATCATGCATTAAACTAGAATCATGCATATTTCATCAATTTCATAAGTTAATAAATGCATGGATTATACTTGATCATGAATTCATAACTAGGAATCATGGCTCATGCATGGGTTCATACAATTTCTACATCAAATCATATAAATCACGCTAAATCATGCACTAAGTTACTTTATCACGCTAAATTGTGCACTACGAATAATAAAATCAACACTTGGAATCATAATTGAAGAACCCATAAGAATTGATCAGAACCATAATTCAATTAGGGGAAATTGAACCTAGAAAATTGAAGAAAACTAGGGAACCATTGGAGGAAAGGCTCCAAATGGTGAATGCTAACATACCTCAACAAAACCCACAAGAATTTGCTAGAAATCCATGACCTTTAATGGAGGATCCTATCCCTTCTTCTTCCTTCAGAATTGAGAGAACTTTTCTAGAGTGAGAAATATTTGGGAAGTTGGGGAATTTGAGAATGAGAATAATGAAGGGAAATTTGGAATAAAAGACTTATATTGTGGGTCAATTTAGGGGCAAAGTCGTAATTTAGAAGACTTAAAAGAATTGGGAAAAGACATAAAAAGCTTTGAAAAGTAACTGTTGGACCTTATCTATGGTTGAACTTACGATCCGTAAGTCAACCTACGGACCGTCATGTATCTTCGTAGATAGATTCAGAGAGTTTTCCCACTTGGAGCCCCAACAATGGGTCACCATGTACGGCTCGTGGGTTCATCGAAGGACCGTACATGGCCCCCGTAGATTTGAACTTAAGGCTCAAGAATTTTACCAAGTCTGGAGGGGACCTACGAGACCCATCTACGGCTCGTACACTGGACGACGGGCCGTCTGGCAGGCCATCGTTGAGGTTCTGAAACTTGTCATTTAGAAGACTTGGGCCTGCCACCTACGCTTCCCACCTACGGGACGTAAGTCAACCTACGATCCGTAGGTGGCTTCCGTTGTTGCTGGCACTAACCCAGAAAATCTGAAATTTTCCCACCCTTTCGAGTCCAGGGTATTACAACGTGATACTTGGTATTCTCTTGTGTGCCATGCCCGCTTGATTTTAGTCATATCATCAAGCAACGCTGACGCTATTGGAAATGGATGTCTCATGATTCCACCTTGGATTATCCGATCAGCAATAGACTTGTTCACAGAATCAAGGCTACAGTAGAAGTATTGCAAAAACACATTTTCAAGTAAACCATGAGTAGGACATTGTAGAAGGAGCTTTTGGAACCTAAGCCATGACTTATGAATTGGTTCACCATCAAGTCTCTTGAAGTTCTGAATACCATCTCTCAACTTCACCATCTTCGAAGAGGGAAAGAATCGTTCAAGGAATGCTTCGGTCAGCTCCGGCCACGAAATAATTGAATCTCTTGGTAGCTCAGCCAACCACTTTGCTGTATCCCTGGTTAGAGAGAAGGGAAACAACCAAAGTCGGATCGACTCTTGAGAGATTTTCTTGAATGTGAAAGGGCTACACATGTCCAAAAAGTTCTAAATGTGCTCATGGGGATCCTCATGGGCAAGTCCTCCAAAGAACCCTTTGATTTGCAACAGCTGAAGTATGGTCCCGGTCACATGAAAGATAGCATTACCCACAGTAGTGGGCAAGCGTATAGCTCCAGGGCTTCCGATTTGAGCAACATTGAAGTCATTCAAATTACCAATGTCATCATTCACATGATGCATGTCATCATTTGGACCAATAACACTACCAGCTTCAATCATGTTGTCACCTGCTGAAAATAAACAACGAAAAGAATAATAAGTAAATTCGACTACAACTAAATTAGTTCACTAAAACACTTCAATACAAGAATTCTAGACACCATTCCTCGGCAATGACGCCATTTTTGATAATGCTCAACTACACCTATAACGATTCAAGGTGTAGGTGGTCGCTAGAAAGTATAAACCCAACGAGGAGTTGGGGTCGATCCCGCAAGAAATGGTTTAAATACAGAATTCAAATATGAAGTACTAAAGTGATCTAACTTTTTGTAGGTACAAATAAGTAAAACGATGCATAATGTAAATTATCAAAATTTCAATTATCAAATAAGAGGAGATTGAATGATTGATTTTAACAAACACGATTTAAAAATGAACTTAACCAATGGGAGATGGGACCTTAGGGATGTGTGAGTGTTTAATTACTAATTTCACTAAATGGGTCATTATGAATTGCTTAAGTATGCTGAATCATAATGGGTAGGCAAGATTACGACTATGATAGCCATTTTACAATCAACTATCATGCTTTCAATTGGGTTTTATTAAACCCCAACAGGCATTACACTTAGACAATAATCTTATACCTTAATTCAACCCACTTTAACAGGCTGGGTAGTACAAGTAATAACTCATACAATCATCAATTTCTAATTCACTCAATTGCATCTTCTACAAAATACAAAGAGATATAAACTAGAACTGAATTTGCAGCTTTACTTCATAAGATGAAAACATGAATTAACAGCTAAACCCATTCTAAATCAGCATTTATTTCAGTAATCCATAAGACCCACAGGCTAAATAAGTAATTGAACACATAACCACACCCCTAAGGCATGGGGGTATTAGCCAATCATAGTAATGGTGAAGAAATAGTTACCAATACTATTAGCCATTGATTTCCCAAGTCTTCCAACAACAAATACAATCAATTAAAATTATACCCAATGTCTCAATTCCCAAGAACCCACAAGTATAGTTCACAAAATCACCAAAACTAATCAAAGTGCAATATACTTTCTAAGTTAAGTTTTTTGTTTCTCTCTCAATATCCTCTCTCTATTAAAAAACTTTTATCTAAACTTTACAAAATATTTCCCTCATTTTAACATACGAGCCAAGTCGGCGGCTTAAGTCGGGATCACCCATCCATTCGGCGATGCGCCGAATTGCTTGATCTATCCTTTTAATTTTTGACTTCAATACCAATCTCCTTCTGGAACTTTGGGCGGTGATCGTCGGGCTTGCCTTTCTGATCGGCGACTCGGCAATTGGTTCTTGAGCTCACCGACTTGACTTGAATCTTCTCCTCGTCTACTAGAAATTTAGGCGATAAAACTGTCCAATCGGTGAATCGCCGAGTTACTACCTTATGCGAGCTCCAACTTTCTTTTTCCTTAAATTTTGCAACTTTTCAACTTTCTTTTGCATTATCTTGTCCTTGCCTCATTCCAAAGCCTTCTTCCTACACATAAACAATTTAACATTAGTTATGAGTGCAAAATAGGCATTAAGGACACCAATTTAGTACAAATAAAGCTTTAAATGAGTCAAACCTACCAACTCATCATGTACGAACCCCCAACCCACTCATCGTCAACATTCACAAGTGAGAGGGAAGGGAAAGAAGCAGGTAGTAGCCAGTACAATCTCAGAGAGCAGTGTGGATGTTGATTCAATCCAATTCAACTCATCCGACTTTGGGAATGAAGAAGCAGTGGAGTCCGAAACTCCAATAGCTGAGTTGATTAAGTGTAAGCGTCCAGAGCTGCCCTCTAAAGCAATAGATGACCCGCTACTAAAGGCACCACAGGTACCAATGGCACCATAGGTGCCTCATGTTTTGGTAAATCCTCCGAGGTCTATGAATCGATTAATGGCCGAGGGTTTGAGGACCATACTAGAGGAGAAGAGGTTGTCCACATATCGTGTGGTGGACATATATCCTACTATCTGGGAGACGCTATGGTACCACAGATTCTAGAAGTCCATGAAACCTCAAAGTCCTTACATTCCTACATAGGTTCGATAATTCTATGAAAGGTACGCAAAGTTGATCCCAAAGAGGAAGAAGAAGGCAAGTTCTATGGCACCTGTCAAGTTTGTAGAGATGCGGGGTAAGAAGGTCAAGTGAAGATAGACCGACATAGATGATGAATTGGATTGCACAGTGCGGACTCGGCATTCTATGGCCGAAACAATCAAGATTCAGACTTTGGATGACTTGAAGGGGTGGCTTGCCCCATTGTTGTGTGATGCAACGCCCCTATGGATCGAGGCAGAGGCCATAATTGAGAAGAAGGATATGAACATCACTGCATGGTACTAGTTCGGGTTAATCAGCCGCACATTGATGCCATCCCAAAATGAATCCATTATCCAGTATCCGAAGGCTGCACTATTGGAATGTATAATTGACCGAGAGAGGCTTAATCTAGGGTCTATTATTGCACAGGAGATAGCTATGAGGGCCAAGAAAAATCAAACCTCATTGCCATTTCTGATATTAATCAGCTCCTTGTGTCAACGAGCCGGTGTGCCTTTTGAGGCAAAGATAGATATCGAGGTTACTCCTTCCTCGTCTTGTGATATTTGTTGGATCGAAGTGGAATATTTGAAGGATGAAGCGCAGAGGAAGAAGAAAACTCCGATGGACACTTCTCCAGTTGTTGATATGGATACTATGGAGGCTGGTCCTACACTTCCTCTTACCACCATCGAGACTTTAGGTATACCTAATCCCTCGACCTCTACTGCTCCTACTCCTGCTCCTGCTTCCAGTCAACCTTTGACTCAGGCTATGATTTACAAAATAGGCAATCTTGCCCATTCGGCTGATGTGAGGGCTTCTCGGGTTGAGGCCATTATTCCTTCCATGATGGATCGTGCCATTGCTGCTGCACTTGCTACCATTCAGGAAGAGTTAAAGGAACGACGTAGGTTGATCACTACACATGGGTTAGCATTGAATGCCCTCAATGCTCGGGTTGAGGTGTGTGAGACGACAGACCATAGCCCTACTGATTTGACAGCCGTGAAGGCTGATATTATTGGTCTGCATTAGAATGTGGACAAATTGAAGTCCACTGACATATCGATGCTGTGAGGCAGATATACCGGAGGAGCCTACTTTTGAGTTGCCTCTGGCTACTGCTACCGGAGATGCTAATTCGGCTGATGAGGAGCGGAATGCAGACACCCCGAGATAGATGATGAGGACTTAGCTGATCGTGAGAGAGATGTGTACGAGGATTTGGAGTATTTAGAGGGTGACTTGGCCCGGGTGGCCACAGAGGCGTCACTATGCGACACGTCCATGATTGGTTCTAGTGGGTCTAAGCCCACAGTAAAGGTCACTAAACAGCCTTCCGGAGTTGGAGTAGAGCAGGGCAGTGATCCCCAGGTTGAGGCCACACCACCGAGTCGGAGTTCACCTCAGGCCTAGCTTGACAGGGGGATCTTTACTCTCCCTCTATTTTATTTCCTATTGATACTCTTAGTTTTATTTTTGAATTGAGGATACTGCTTATCTCTTTTTGGTGGGGTGAAGGTATCTAGCTACCTACCCTTTTGGTTGTTTTTAGATTTTGAGATATTATGTGTTTTCATTTGGATATTGTGTTGGTTTATGTCACTGTAATATTGAATGTTGGGGTTTTTGATTCATTAACTTTTTCCTAGATTGTGAATGTTGGTTTGTGAATGATTGGTTACTGTTCTATTGTACATTTGAGATGTCAGTTGTGATTAATATCAATGACTTGAACGATATGTTAGTGTGAGTTCAACGAGGAAATTTGAGTTGCATAAGCCTTGTGTGAACTCTTAGCATCTCATTGTGAGTAGTTGAATGTTCAGGTGAGTCTTGAAATGACCGTTGCATGCAAGCTTAACTCATAGAGTTTTGATCCACAATTGAGTTTAGATGCCATGTGTGGTGAGGTTTACTTGAAAAGTGTGCATGATGATACCTAGAACTTACCCCGTTGGTCCAATTGACTAGCATTGGTGAATGAAGGAAAAGATCTTAGGCATGAATTTTTGAGAGTGAACCCAATTGCTATACATTTGTATGACCATCTTGTGAGTGTGTGAACCTAGCTTGGCACCATTTGAGCCTACCCTTTCTTTGGATGAAACATGAACACAAATGTTTAGACCGGTTGTTGAAGTTGCCATGTCTTTCCCACCTATAACCTTCGTGAAACATTGGTTTGTTTGAATAGATAACTTAAGCCAAGAGCCTAAGTTGGGGGGTGTGGTAAGAGTGAATAAAGAAACCGAGCAAGAATTTCTTGAACTTTGTCCTTGGAAACTTGTGAAAATGATGGCCCCTCCATATTAAAAAGAAGAAAAGAGTTGAAAGAAAAAAAATGAATAAATTGTATCCATTGTGCATTGTTGTGGAAATAAAAAGGGGTATACCAAATTTTTTTGTGTGCTATGAATAGGCCAAGGAAGAGTTGTGAATATGAAAAGATTGAAAGAAAAGGAAAACAAGTGAAATTTGAGTCATGCTTCATGAAGTTTGAGTCACTAAGACCAAAATGATCATACCCTGACCCTCGGTCCTATTACAAGCTTTGAAAGACCTTTCTGATCCTTCATAAGCCTAGTGATGTGTTTGTTATAAAATAGGGCAAACATATGGGTAAAGTCAAGCATATTTTTCTCATTTGGGAGTGTGAGCGTTGATTTCGATTCCTTAATTATAATCTTTGATTGGCTTTTTGAGAGCATGTAATCATTTTTGATGTGAGGGCATTCAAATACTTTTGTTGGGCATGAATTTGCATTTGAAGTGAGCATTTATGAGCATGAACTCTAACTGATGACGGCTAGTCAGAGTTTGAAACTTTGAGTGCACATTTGAACATTGCATGTTTAAATTGAACTTTGTATGCATTCTCATGTTTGTTCTCAAGGAGCACTACTTGTAGACATCCCTGTTGACCTGATTGATCTCACGTTTTACTTGAGGATAAGAAAAAGTTTAAGTTGGGGGTATTGATGAGTTGGGAATTTTGACTCATTTAGGGCTTGTTATTTAATGAATTAGTGTTTTCAATGCTTATTTTGTGTTCATAACTAATTTTAATTTTTTTATGTGCAACCATGGAGGCTTAAGAACAAGGCAAGAATAGTACATTGCGAAAAGAAGGGATAAAGTTGGAAATGCCAAAAAAAGGGAGGTTGTAGCTCGCAAAAGCCACTCGGCGACTCACCGAGTGAGCCTTTTGCTCACCAAAAGGTCCAGCGAGATGGCTCATCAACTAAGCCAACTCGGTGAACCAAAGGGTAATTCGGCGACACGCTGATTGGAATTGCGAGTTCGATCCAGCTCACCTAAATGAATAGAACAATTGAAGGCAGGAATAAAGTCCAAATGGCGAGAAGGAGTACATCGGGGGATCACCGTGTCGTTCGGTGATCCCGATTATTCTCGCCGAGTGGTGCCACGTACAGAAATATTGGGAAGTTTTTGGGAATATATAAATTGATTTTTTGAAGAGAGAGAGAGGAATCAGACTAAGTTAGACATACAAACTTTTGACATTGAAAAATATTAAGCATTCTTAGAGAGGTTTTTGAGCTTAGATATTGGGGGGTTAAGGTTTCAGTCTTTATTTTTGGTGTTGAACATCGAAATTGTTGACATTTGATGGAGAATCTTTTAGTAAGTATTTCTTGCTTTTTGTTATGTTTGGCTAAAACCCCCCTTTCCTTAAGGGAGTGACTATGTAATAGAATACATAAATTAGCTTGTGAGTATTATTAATTGGTAGATTTAATGTTGTTTTGAAATGGATTCAGTTATTTTATTCATGTTTTCATTTATAAATTGAAGTTGAAAAATTCACTTCTACCTTTCGATCTCTTTTCTTGCTTGTTAAAGATGATTAGAGTGGAATATGTGATTGATAGTTGTATTTACTTTTGTCTTTGCAACCCAGCTTGATAAAGTGGGTTAAATTATGGATTTGGATTGCTTTGCATTGTTAAGCTTGTTGACGTTCGAAACAACTCGCTTGAAACATGATAGTTGGTTGAAAAATGGTTGTTATAATTACAATCCATCCTACCCATTGAGATTCAATGACTTAAAGCAATTATTAATTACCCATTAAGCGAAATTAGTATTCGATTGCTCACACACTCCTAAGGTTCACTCTCTATTTGTTCAAACCTCGTGTTAATCATCTTCATTAACAATTGGTTACTAAAATCTCTTAATATTGATAATTGAAACTTATTGATTTAGATTATGTTAAGTTTTGTTTATTTCTATTCTACAAGAGATTAGAACACTTACATACTTCATATTTATATTTTTTCCATACCACTCCTTGTGGGATCGACCCCAACTCACCGTTGGGTTTATACTTGTTAGCGACCACCTACACTTTGAATTATAAGAGGTGTAGTTGAGTGTTATGAATCATTACTTAACTCATAGTGCTGGTTTTCGATTAGAGAATCTCCCAATAGAGTTAATGTGTATTTTTATATATTACTTTTTGTGTTGAGTTTCAGAGATGAGTAAGTGTTTTTGTAAAGTTTAAATGATTTCATTCCTTTATATCTTTACATCCAGCTTGAGTATATTTTATCTATTGCAGTCCTTTCATTCAGTTATTTCGCTTAAACTATATTACATACTCATACATTCAATGTACTGATGTCATTGGACCTGTATCTTTGTATGATGCAGATATAGGTGTTCAGGATTATCAACAGGCGCTTCATTGAGATCACTCTACACTTCAACTAGCTTTTGGTGAGCCTCCTTGCATTCCAGAAGACTTCACATTTACTTTTAATTTAGTTGTTTTGAGGCGTCGTGGGTCTTGTCCCGACACCTATCTTAAAGTTTATAGGCTTCATAGATAGATAGAGTCAAGGAGTCTTTCAGTACTTTCTTTTTTTAAAGATTTTTTGCAAACTATTATAATTATTGCAATGAGTATTTTCATGATATTCGAGTTGAGTTTTATTTTGAGATCAAATTTTGTTTTTAAGCCTATTATTTCTTGAGTGAGTCTTCCGCTAAGTAGTCAGTCAGGTCAAGGGTTCGCTTGGGAACCATCAATGGTTCTCGAGTGTTGGCCACGTCCAGGGTGTAGGATCGAGGCGTGACATTCTTCATTGCAACCTATGCAGTCAGCAAGGAGTAGATTCGTTGTTCCAAACATCAGCATTCACTTCCTAAGAGTTCAGTTGAACATAAAGTTAATAAAACACTATTTACTTTATCAAGAAACAAAATTTAGTAGCTGTTGAGAAAAATGTATGGAGAACTCTTACTATTTATTTAGCACACGATTGTCCTCTTCATTTGAGCTTTTGCTGCCTTTGATGTTGTTGCATTCCTGGTACATTTCGCAAAAGGGCCAAACAAGGATTTCAATGTAGAGTTGTGCCTCTTCAAGGCCATCATAGTTGGATTTTTTTTTGCAAATCTCTTTGAGTCATCATGTGGATTGTAAATAATGAATGATTTGTTCTTACACAAAAATTCACCTTGACATGACATGTAAAAGGGCTGACCAAATTAATATATGATAAACCTTATTGCTAATGTTAAACATCTTTGTCGAAGATTCCTTAACTACATACTCCTTCATAACCCATACATCTACCTGAGTCAAGGTAGATTGACAAATCATAGAAAGATCATTTCCTAACACACCGAGGTACGGAGTAGAATAAAACTTTCCTTCTCCGTAGCAAGGATTCTCCATTTCTTTCCATGTCCCATCATCCAAGTCAACAACAAGGATGACCCAATCATTATAATTACTAGAAAGCTTATTAGTAATAGTCCAATGAAGCTTCCCATTAACAAGCATACCCGATTTATAAATTTGAATTGCATTCCGTATAACATCCAAATGTTTCAAAGAATTAATTAATATTTAGACTATATATTTTTGCCCACATTATAGCGTGAATTGTCACCGCCCACAATTTTGTGATTACCACTACCTTATAATCATCATGAAGCTCATCGTATCAAAAGTTGTACATGTAAAAGGAACCGGTTTCAGAACTAGGCAATTTCTTCAGCTTCCTAATTGATGAATTCCAGAGAAACATCTCTTTTTCCTCAATGGCAACACAAACAAACCCATTGACAGAACCTACAAACTTAATAGATCCATAGGCTATTTTTGGAAGATAATCCACGTCAATTGTCCTAGTAACATGGTCATAAAATAAAGAACTAACAAAACAGTCCTCAAGTTTGTTTTCAGGTGAATAAGTTCCTTGGCCTTCACTAAACTTCTCTCTTGCTTCCTGAATTACTGATCTGTAAGGACGTAATCAAAAAATTAAACCACAATTCAATTCAATGCATGTCTATTGGATACTTGACATTGTTTCTTACAAGGATTAGCTGTTTTTTCCTTGTAATAGCTTAGCTGCATCGACTTAAGTCGTTTTCAAAGTAGATTGTCGGTAGCACAACAAGTATTTTTTTTATGAAGTAAGGAGATATCATTATAAGGCATTAGGAAGATGCAAGGCAAAAAATTACAGCAAAAGAACAAGTATTGCACTTAGAAATGCTCTAAATTAAGGTTTGCATCTCTCAGTTACATCTTTAATACTGTGAAAGATAAAAGAAAATGTACAATGAATTTGTTTTGAAAATGGAAGTCAAACTATAGATGCTCTAAACACGATAAAGAATTCACTTTTTTTGGAAAAGTATTGTTTTCAGGTGAATAAGTTCCTTGGCCTTCACTACACTTCTCTCTTGCTTCCTGAATTACTGATCTATAAGGACGTAATCAAAAAATTAAACCACAATTCAATTCAATGCATGTCTATTGGATACTTGACGTTGTTTCTTACAAGGATTAGCTATTTTTTCCTTGTAATAGCTTAGCTGCATCAACTTAAGTCGTTTTCAAAGTAGATTGTCGGTAGCACAACAAGTATTTTTTTTATGAAGTAAGGAGATATCATTATAAGGCATTAGGAAGATGCAAGGCAAAAATTTACAGCAAAAGAACAAGTATTGCACTTAGAAATGCTCTAAATTAAGGTTTGCATCTCTCAGTTACATCTTTAATACTGTGAAAGATAGAAGAAAATGTACAATGAATTTGTTTTCAAATTGGAAGTCAAACTATAGATGCTCTAAACACGATAAAGAATTCACTTTTGTAGGAAGTTTCGCTCGTTATAGGACTTGACCAAACATCTCACGACATGAGCTGACGACAGCCATGTAGCACCTGTATGAAAGTAAGTACCATCCCTCATATCTTATTCTCCTACATTACCCCGTCTTTCGATACCCCACCGCACTATCTAGACCGCAACAGCTAAATTCACATCCTAAAATGCTTTACCCTTGAAATGAACCACACTTAACTCAACATTACTGCGAAAGTGAAAGATGATTCAAACTTTGATTCACCAATAAGTCGAAGAATGAGAAGATCATCTAAAAGAAAATGTACAATGAATTTGTTTTGAAAATGGAAGTCAAACTATAGATGCTCTAAACACGATAAATAATTCACTTTTGTAGGAAAAGTTTCTGTTAGGAAATAAAGATGAAAAAATGGTATTTTTATTCACTTTACAATAACCAGAGCCCTCTTAAATAAAGTTCATCCTCATATCTTATTCTCCTACATTACCCCGTCTTTCGATACCCCACCGCACTATCTAGACCGCAACAACTAAATTCACATCCTAAAATGCTTTACCCTTGAAATGAACCACACTTAACTCAACATTGCTGCAAAAGTGAAAGATGATTCAAACTTTGATTCACCAATAAGTCGAAGAATGAGAAGATCATCTAAAAGAAAAATTACAGCTAGGTATTATCAGCACAGACAATTCCAAACTAATGCAATACAAGAGATTCTGTCACAACCCAATTTCACAATAGAAACATTCACATATTATAATCACTAAACTTAAAGTTACAACGCGAAAGTGGAACTAACAAAGAAATTGCAGAATAACAATAAACTAGTTAAACAAGGAAACTATTAAAGAAGATAACTAGAAGGAGATGAGAAACTAAGATTCAGAGAAAGGGATGAGAGGATTAGACATTTTTCTCAATAATACGCATAATCCTGAACAAATTCCATTACCTTTTCTGATAGAACCATTCTCATACGTACTACTCAACCTGGATCCCAAATTAACCTGGCCCTATTGCTTGTTCTCAGCCCAATAGCTCTTGTCAGCCCAATAACAACTTGTATGACATTAGTATCTACATTGGGCTGGATTTGGTTCATAACAGATTCTCTATTAGCAACAAGTTAAAATACCTAAAGTGAACACTATGTCAAACCTTAAGGATGTTCTATAATTCTTGTGTTTCCGCCTTTTCCCCTATTAAGTTTTCACCTAAATAAGATTATTGGGAAGACCCCTATATCAAACAATATCCCTAGAAAGTGCTACACCTAGGTGTTATTGTAGCATTTCACCTGCCATGATTTTCATGTCCCTACTGCTCTTTATCCTTGCTCTATTTAGAGGCATAACATCCCCTTAACATACATTCAACTTCTAAGCAATAACACAAACAAATATACCGTTGTTAATTTATCTGATGTCTAAGAACTATGACGTTGTCCCCATGAAGGAAAATAAGAAAAAAACACTGACAAGACCTCCAAGGGGTTATTGTTCAAAGACATGAATACTATATAATATCTTGTTCTTTACTTGAAAAGAAACAAAGTATAACAACACTTGAGAAATATGCAGAGAAGTCTTACTATTAATCACAAAATTGTCTTCATCAGAGCTATTTCAACCACCTCCGTTGTTGCATCCTTAGTTCTATCCTTGAAAAAAAGGCCAAACTAGGCTTTTTATGCAGATGCTTGCCTCATAAGCATAGCCAGTAAACTCTAGATGTGGGATTAGTTGTGCGATTGAGTGATCCTTTAGATTGTAAGTCATGAAAGTTGAGCCTAAATGAAACAAAAGTTCACCTCTATTTGACATGCAAAAAGAATGGACAAAACTTATAAGTCATCACAGAATCACCAGGAATATTGATGGTAAACATTTTTATCCATGATTCTTTAACCCCACACTCCTTCCAAACCCACAAGTCAGCCTAAATTCTTTGTTAATTACAAAACACAGAAAGATCACTTCCCAAAACTCCGAGCGTCGAACCAAAATCTCCATTTCCATAGTAGGGTTGCTCCACTTTTCCCCATGCCCCCTCAGCCAAATCAACAGAAATGATGTCCCAACAAGACCGACGATAAATACTATTAGCCCAATGAAGTTTCCCGTTAACAAACACACCCGTTAATTATCATTTTTATTTTAGTCTATTGAATCTAGTAAACAAAATTTTTAAAAAGGTAGTAAATATAAAAAATATTAGGGTTTTCAATATTGTAAGGAGCTCTCAAAATATATATAAAAAATGACTTTGGTTACTTTTACAATACTATAATTGCAGTAACTCTTATCAAAAATTATTTGCAACCCACAAACCATATTTTTTCAATTTCCATCAATTTCAAATAAGCAGTCGCCTCTCTCATGCAAAAATGATAATCAAAAAAAGAGAATTGCAAACGCAAATTTCCAAACTATTCACAATTTGTATCAACTTCAAGAAAAGAATCAATGTTGACGATTCCTATTTTTCAAGCAGAACTCGTCACTAAAATCCTCTTAAGGCTTCCGGTAAAATTCCTCTTGAAATTTAGGTCTGTTTCAAAATATTGGCTTGATTTAATCTCTGGCTCCGAGTTTATCAAGTTCCATCTCGACTTATCAGCTAATAATAAGGACAACACTCACCATAGGCTCATGTTAAGTTATTTAAAGCACAATTTTAAGCAGGGCTCTCTTAGCTCTTTACTTTATGAGTCTGATGTTATCGAGGCACCTGACTTGAATTATCCCATGAAAGACCACCAAAAACCTTTTCAAATTGTGGGTTTTGCTAATGGATTGATTTGTGTTGTGGAACGGCCAAATGAAATGTTTCTACGGAATCCCGCTGTTAAAAAGCAGAAGAAATTACCTGATTATAGAAGTTATAATTTGAGGGAAGTTGTTAGAAGTTACACTTGTGGTTTTGGATATGATGAGTTGCATGACGATTAAAAGGTAGTGAAATTAACTTCCTGTCCTCTCCATGATGTTGAGGTCAGAATATATAGTCTAAAGAGTGATTCATGGAGAACCATCCATTATTTTCATAATGAGGTGATCAATTTTTGCTGTTCAAGTCGGTTTGTAAATGGGAAGCTTCATTGGGTTGGTAATGCCTATCATAAGGACCTTAGCATAATTTCTATTGATTTGGTCGATGAGAAATGGGAAAAGGTGGAACCGTCATTCTATGCAAAAAAAGATGATGTTTTGAGACTGGGAGTGTTGGGAAGTGATCTTTCCCTCCATATTAATAATGAGGGAAAACATGTATCCATTTGGACTATGAAGGAATATTGATTAAAGAATCTTAGATAAAAATGTTTACCATCAGATATTCTGATTATCCGTATCCATATGCTTTTCCATTTTCCATGACAAATAAAGGTGAAATTGTGATTGGTTTTACATCAACTTTCATGATATACAACACAAGCTCGGACTCAATCAGATCCATTAATAATAACGCTGATAAATGTTCGCGCGTAGATATATATGTTGAAAACCTAGTTTCTCCCTTTTCTACTGGAGGGACTAGTCATTCAACAAAAACACATGCAAAAAAAAGATTGGATCAAGACAATCAAGTAGCAAATAACTAGCAATAATTTTGTATTCTTCTTCAAATTATAGAATAGGCATTCCCGGTTTGGATTCAATTTAAATGGAGAAGACTAGTGAAACGAGACCATTATTCAAAGAATTTTATGTCATTGATCCTTGAAGATTTCTCGGTTATCAAGAAAAATATATGACTTCATAATAAATACTTTTCATGCATAGCATATAGTTTTCGATTTTTCTTGTATTGCTAATATCTATGCGTATATTTTTTTCGAAACTTGTTTAGGTATTTTTGTTGCTGCCATATTGTTATTTTTACCTCTTTATTTCTTAAAGAACATAAGCATACTATTGATATTCGAAATAAAGAAAATGTTCACTCCTAGATCAAAATAATAGTCCCTTAAAGTATATACTGAATTGAAAGTCCTGTCAAATCATAAAATATGCAACACAAGAAATTGTACTAGACTATATAGCAGAAACTACAAAAATTGTACCTATAAATGTGAGTAGGGTTGAACATAGTTTAAATCGAAATCTAATTGAAATTTCGAGGATATTTTCAAATCACAGATTGGATTTTAGATTTAACTTCTAAAAAATTTGGATTTGGGATTCAATATTGTATACCATATATATTTATCCCTATAAATTAGATATTATATTAGCACATATATATAATAATAAAGTCAAATATCCTACCAAATCAATCAATATACTCTATTAGGCTAATGAATAATGTGAACTAAGATGCACATTGACTAAAAAAAATGAAAATTCGAAGTAACCATACCGATTAATCTGAAATCTAACTTAAGAGAATCAATCCAATCCACACTTATATGGATTATATTTGGATTTTAATTTCTTGAATCAAAAATTCAAACGGGAGTTTTCATATCCAATCTAAATTGCCCAAACATCTATCCCTAAGTAAGAATTTCCGCTTCTTCTTTTTTTCATTGTTCCCTCTAATTTAACAGACGAAGTTCAATGATTATTTGATAAAGAACAAAATTGTTAACTTTTGACAAATTCTAACTATCAAAATTATTCTATATATATTTAAGGGACTATTTTGAACCTACCCTTGAACATAAGCGAGCATTTTTATAATTTTCTCTAGAGGTAGCTGTTACACTACTAGAAATAGTGGCATTTCGCGAATAAACATTTTTTTCTCACTATTTCAATCAAAATATTTATGGAATAGCCGCAGAATATTTTTTGGTGAGAAATGGGAAATTAGTGAATTATTAATAGTGTAAACTGTCAATACCCACGTGGACTTTGGAATTTGATGGATCAATGAACTTACTTGGGCCAGACCAAAAAGTTTAGCCCAAGCCTATCAAATCATGAGATGAGCTAAGTACTAGGTTTTCTAATATAACAGAGAGACTTTTTTGTGAATTTATAATACCTTAGTCGTAGTCAGACTAAAATATTTGCAACCAAATTGAATCTAATGGATGGAGCAAACTCACAAACCATTATCAATTTCCATCAAATTCGATCGTCTTATGGATTGTTCTCTTAGATCTTTATTTAATGATTCTGTTACAGAAACATCTTACTTGAATATTCCCATGAAACATCTTATGAATGTTATCATATATTTGGTTCGTTGAATGGCTTGATTTGTCTAACTTGTCGTACCTGTGAGAAAAAAGAGTTGTTTATATGGAATCCATCGATTAGAAAGTACAGGAAATTGCCTAGTTTTGAAATTGAACTAAGACATGTTTCCCATTATCGTTATTGTTTTATAAATGACGAGTTTCATGATGATTAGAAGGTATTAGCCATTCTCTTTAATTTTGAACAAGTCAGTTCAAACCGAGTTGAGGTCAAAATATATAGTCTAAGGAGTAATTCTTGGAGAAGTCTTGATCCTAGTTGTCCTCCAAGTGTGTTTTATTTCAATGTTTGTGGCAAGTTTGTGAAAGGGAAACTTCATTGGGCTACTGCTTTTTTGGTCTTGGATATAGTACCAAGGATATCAATTTGGCTGATGAGAAATGGGGAAAGGTAGAGAAGCCTTCCTACGTGGAAGGGAATATTGTTTCACGGCTAGAAGTGTTAGGTAGTAATCTTTCTGTCTTTTTTTTATAACAAGAGAGAACAATTATCTATTTGGGTTATGAAGGAGTACCGGGGTAAAAGAATCTTGAACAAAGATGTTTACCATCAATCATGTTGATAATCCATATATGCATCATGATCTACCCCACTGCATGTCAAATAAAGGTGAAATTTTGGTTCGGTTTGCACGAAGTTTCAAGATATACAATCCCAAGGATGACTCATTCAGTCCAAAAATTATTAACTTTGATTGTTATCGAGAGACTACATAAATCTACATTGAAAACCTAGTTTCTCCTTTTCCATCAAAGGATTGAACTAGTGATGCAACAAAAATGCAGGAGAAAAAAACTCAAATCAAGACTTCATTGGGCTACTACTCCTCCTGGTCTTGAATATAAGACCATGAATGACGGGTGGAACATCATTTCTATTGATTTGGCTGATGAGAAATGGGGAAAGGCAGAGAAGCCCTCTTTCGGGGTAGGAGATGTTGTTTCACGGCTAGAAGTGTTTGTTAGTAATCATTCTGTGTTTTGTTACAACAAGCAAAGGTATGTATCTGTTTGGGTTATCAAAGAGTATGGGGTTGAAGAATCTTTGAAAAAGATGTTTACCATCAATTATCTTGATAAGCCATATGTGCATGAACAACCTATTTCATGTCAAATAAAGGGAAAGTTTTGGTTGGGTTTGCACAAAGTTTAAAGATATACAATCCAAGGGTTGACTCATTCAGTCAAAAAATTATTAACTTTGATCATTATCGAGAGGCTGCGGAAATCTACGTTGAAAGACTAGTTCATCCTTTTCCATCGGAGGACCAGACTAGTGATGCAACAAAAATAGAGGCGAAAAAAGCTCAAATCAAGACAATCAAGTAACAAATAGTAACTAGCAAGAGTTTCACTATGTCCATTTTCATCAAGGTGATTTAATTATATTTGTTATTTCAACCATAGATATTGCATATGTAAACGATATTTTTATACCATATTTCTTTTGGATTTTGTTAGTCATTTTACCTTATATGTACTGGATTCATAGGCTATTGTTATATGCAAACTGTTTCAGAAAATCCACTACTTTAATCAAGTGGTAAGAATTCGGCTGTGATGTGTTGATGGTTAGGCACATGTCATGTATATGTTTGAACCCGCCTGCTGACAAATCTTTGGTATTATACACTGAGTTTCAAACAATGTGCAATTGGCCTTCAAATTAATCATTTCACACTAACAGAAAAATTAGAAAATCATGAATCTAATCTGATCCTCTCATATGAGAAATAGATTTCTACAACCTTGAAAATGGAGACGGCTTCCCAACAGCAGGGTTTGTTTAAACAGTGGCGCAAATGTAAAATTGCGAAGTACCGGAGTGGTTTTAACTCAATACTTTGATGTCGAGTGTGAATTTATGTTTAAATTGCTAGTTCTTAAAGGTGTGAATAGGAAATGAGGGTTGTGACTCTCCTGAAGGGCTGTGACTTTTCTGAACAGTTGTGACCTTTATGAAATGTTATGTCTTTTTTCAAGAGTTGTGATCGTTTGAAAGGTTGTGCCCTTTCCAAAGAGTTTTGACTATTCCGATAAGGCACAATTAGCACCTTTTCATACTACCATTTGTTAGCTATAAATAGAGAGGCTTTCTCTCATTCTTAAACGAGGAATTCTTCCCTTTATCTACATACATTTCTTACAAAACAAAATTGATCGATCATGTCTGTGTGTCGGATCTCAGTGTTGTCTTTTTAAGTTCTTTTAAATTATCAAAGTTTCAGGTACCGCTAATACTTTAATGTTTAATCCATTTTATCTTGGGACGAATTAATCTACAACCTCAGGTACTTGAGGGGATTAAATTTCTTAAGGACACTGTCACGACCTAAAGTACCCCTAAACGTGATATGGCGTACAAGACCCCGAAAGACCCTATGCAAGCCGCTTACATACATCATACAATATCATAGTATAAAAGAGTTTTTAAATCCATTTCATTTCATGAGTTGATAAAAACATAGCGGAAGTCTAACATAGTCTCAGTGCAATCTAATATAAGAATAAAATGAATGTTGGGATGTAACCCATACAAGTTCAAAAGAAAAAGACAAGAAAGATAAACGTGGCCTTGTCCTTGAAATGTGAGGACTCACCAAGTCTTTAAAGTTCTTATAATACAAGCTCTAGTCACGAATGGATGTGGAGAAGTCGCCACGCCCTACATTTGGAAATAATGTAGGCAAGCGTATGCGTTAGTACAAACATGTACCAAGTATGATAACTATGCATAGAGATATAAAATCATGCCAAAAGGATATAATCACAGGACGAAATGACCAATTCAAATCATAAAGTAACATGACGAAAACATGACTTAA
Organism: Solanum appendiculatum; assembly: GCA_018342035.1. Classification (NCBI taxonomy): domain Eukaryota; kingdom Viridiplantae; phylum Streptophyta; class Magnoliopsida; order Solanales; family Solanaceae; genus Solanum; species Solanum appendiculatum. The sequence continues at coordinate 1,315,989 of JAGDQO010000472.1, forward strand.
AAGGGGTCATTGTCAATGCAATTAATTCATCTTTAAGGAAACATATTTGAAATACCTTCTTCTTTGGAAACAACCTTAGTTCATTACGTGGAAAATTAGCCTAAATCGATATAGACCATGTGAGCTATAACATGGAATCCGGAGTCTACCCCACACCGAAAAGAGGTGTCCTTACTTGCCAAGGTAAGAACCATATCTTCTAGCTTAAGTGGATCCACTAGCTAATGTATATCTAAGACAATATGGTGGTGCATAGTTAAGGGATAAGGAGATTTCTTCTAGAAACTCAGCCTCTACTAACGGGAGAGCTTCCATCTCGATATCCTCTCAGTGCTAAGCATAAATCTCACGAAATAGCCATTTAATCATAATTCATACTTTATCTCATCATTAGTAGACATGGGTAATCACCTCTTGTCTATCATTAGAATATCTCCTTAATTCTTGATTCAAGTTTAGTTGAGAAAACCTTTCAACCCTTATGAATCCTTTAGATGAGAAAAACTCTTTTTTCCATTCATATCATGAGTAATGTGTGAGAAATCCTTTCACAACCCAACAATAACAATCAACAACATTGGTGCTTCAGTCTCAAAGCATCGTCAAACATTTATTTCAATTCATGAAGAACATGCATAATTTCATAAATTCTCTCTTTTCATAATTCAAAACCTCATCATAAATCATAATCTAGAAATCATGGATTTCACATTGGTTCATGGGGATTCATCTTAAAACATGCAATTTAACTCAATTCATCCATAATTATACATAATTCAATCAATTAGATCATAATTTGAACGAACCTATGAGGTTGGAGAAAACCCTAATTTCAATTGGAGAATTATTACTTTGAAAATTGGGGAATTTAGAGACCTTATAGAGGAAAGGACTCCATAGGTGAAAGCTATCATACCTTAATGCTAAAACCTTGAAATCAATAGAGAATTAGGAGACTTGAATATTCAAATCCTAGATTCTTCTTCTTCTTCCTTAGAGAGAATTATTGGAGGGAGAGCTTTGAAGAGTGATTAAAAGATTTAGATTTAGGCTTAGAAAGGTTTATACAGGGTCTAAAATAAAAGGGTAACCGACCTAGATTAAGCATTAAACCATTAGGAAAAAGACCAAAAAACCCTATTAAAAAAAATAACTATCAAGCGAAAATTGAAAATAATATAGCTCGCAAAAGCCACTCGGTGACTCACCGAGTGAGCTTCCAACTCGCTGAAAGTTACAGCGAGTTGGCTTCTGGACTAAGTTAACTCGGCGATAAAATGGGCATTTCGGTGACACGTCGAATGGAACGGCGACCTCGACCCAGCTTGCCTAACTGCACAGAACACTGGATGAACATTTCAAGTCCAAAATAGCGAGAAGGTGCCTTTCAGCGGATCACCGAGTCATTCGGTGATCATGACTAGCCTCGCTGAATGGGACTGTTTTATGAAATTTGAGAATTTTTCCTTCTTTTAAAGTCCAAAGTGTTACGTTATCCCCCCTTGGGGACATTCGTTCTCGAATGGAACTCAATACATCATAAGGAGGGTAGATACAAGATCTAACAACCCTACAAGAATGCAATCACATAATGTACATATACGAGGAGCAAAATATCAACTCCAAGCTAAAGCATGTTCAAAACATCATTTCATGAAGTCTACATGCAGATCATACTCAAATGCACATGATCATGAAAAAATCAATTAACTTGACTCATTTTCTCAAAATTTAAGCTTTTCATGAACATGCATAAATGAGGAAATCACGGAAATATCTAAGACACGTGAAACCAAAAGAGTAAACCATGAGGAACTAAATACCTCAAGCTAGAGTAGGAATGGAGGGAAAGAGATGAGGATAATGGGACATCATATCGGCCTCGGCCTCCCAAGTAGCACCCCCAACTAACTGATTCCTCCAAAGAACCTTCACGAAATGGACTTCTTTATTCCTTAACTTCTGAACTTGCTGGTCTAAATTTCAATCAGAACTTCTTCATAAGAAAGACTATCCTTTATACCAAGACTCTCCAATGGCACTATGGCGGTCGGATCACCAACACATTTCTTCAACAAGGAGACATGGAAGACCGGATGCACTGATGCCAAATCATTATGTAAGTCAAGTTCATAAGCAACCTAACAAATACACCTCAAATCTGATATGGGCCCACAAAATGGGGACTAAGATTCCTTTCTTTCAAAACCTCATTACACCCTTCATGGGTGAAATCTTCAAGTAGACCCAATCATCAACATCAAATTCTAGATCTCTTCTTCTAACATCGGCATAGGACTTTTGTTGACTTTGAGTTGTTTTCAACCTTTCTCTAATAAGTCGAACTTTCTCCATAGCCTCATGTAACAACTCAGAACCTATCAAAGCAATTTCACCAAATTCAAACCAACCTATAGAAGATCTGCACCTCCTACCATAAAGAGCCTCAAATGGAGCCATACCAATACTCGAATGATAGCTATTATTATAAGAAAACTCAATCAAAGGAAAATTATCATCCCAATTGCCCTTGAAATCAATCACACAAGCTCTCAACATGTCTTCATAAGTTTGGATAGTACATTCCACTTGCCCATCGATTTGAGGATGAAAAGCCGTGCTAAGCTTAACACGAGTACCAAGGCCTTTTTGGAAAGATCTCAAAAACTGAGAGGTGAATTAGGTACCACGATCAGACATAATGGATAGAGTCACTCCATGCAGCCTAACCATTTCCCTTATGTAAAACTTGACATAGTCTTCCATTGAATAAGACACCTTGATGGGAAAGAAATGGGCTGATTTCGTCATACGATCCAAAATGACCCAAATAGAGTAGTGTGGTGCATAGTAAACCAACAATGAAGTCCATATTCAAATCTTCCCACTTCCAAGTAGGAATCTTAATATCTTGGGACAAACCTCCCGGCTTTTGATGCTCAACTTTCACTTGTTGACAATTAGGACACTTAGCCATAAATTCCGTAATATCATTCTTCATCCCATTCCACATATAGACCTCCCGCAATTCATGGTACATCATGGTGGCTCCAAGGTGAATGGAATATCAAGAACTATAGGCTTTTGATAGGATTTGTTCCCTCAGATTATCAACATCAGGAAGACACAAGCAACCTTGATATCAAAGCACTCCATCTCCCCCTTGGGAGAAAGCCTCAATGGACTTCTTGAGCACTGCTTCATTTAATTCCACCAAATTCGGATCAAGCCCTTGCTAGGCTTTCACATCTGGCACAAAAGACGATTCTGAACCATTATGAACCACAACACCACCTTTGGTGGAGTCAACCAATCGAATGCCCAATCGGGCCAATCGATGAGCATCTCGAACTAATTCCTATTTATCATCGTCAACATGAGCAACACTACCCATATATAACTGACTAAGAGCATCCGCACTACATTTGCCTTACCAGGCTGATAGAGGACACTTATGTCATAGTCCTTTAGCAACTCAAGCCACCTCCTTTGGTGAATATTTAGATCTTTCTGTTTGAACACGTACTGTAAACTCTTATGGTCAGTAAAGACGTCAACATGCACACCATACAAATAATGCTTCCAAATCTTTAGAGCAAACACGACTGTCGCTAGTTCTAAGTCATAGGTAGGATAGTTCTTCTCATGAATCTTAAGTTTCCTTGAAGCATAAGCAATGACTTTCCCATTTTTCATAAGGACAATCCAATTCTTGAAGCATCACAATAAACCACAAATCCGTTGGATCCTTCCGTTAAGGTCAACACCGGAGCCGAGGTAAGTCTGTCTTTCAATTCTTGAAAACTCTTCTCACACACTTCGGACCATATGACCTTAACTTTCTTTTGAGTTAAAGCTGTTAATGGAGAAGCAATCTAATAAAAACCTTCAACAAACCTTTAATAATAACTAGCCAAACCCAAGAAACTTTGAATATCCGAAGATGATAGGGGTCTAGGACAATTCTTAACCGCATCCGTCTTCTTAGGATCTACCTCAATTTCTTTTTCGGAGACAATGTGACAAAGAAAAGCCACAGACCTTAGCCAAAACTCACATTTATCAAATTTTGTAAAGAGTTGTTGTTCCTTGAGAACTTGCAACACAATCCTCAAATGATCGGTATGCTCACCCTCACTCTTTGAGTAAATCAAAATATCGTAAATAAACATGATCATAAGCATATCAAGGTACTGTCTAAATTCTACCGGAGCCATTTGGTAAGAATGAAAAGAGATAGGCTGTGTATCGGGGAGAAGATCAATACCAAAGTTAATTTCCCTTTCGGGAGGAACATTAGGTAGATCATCGGGAAACACTTCTAGAAACTCATTAACAATGGGGACAGACTCAAGAGTAGGGGATTTGGAATTCGTATCCCTTACCCTAACAAGATGGTATATCTAACCCTTAGAAATCATCTTTATACCTTTAAGAAAAGAAACAAACTGACCCTTAGGCATAGAATTTCCCCCTTTCCACTCTAGGGTAGGCTCACTTGGAAATTGAAACTTGACCACTCAGGTCCTACAATCAATAGAAGCATAAAAAGAATGCAACTAATCCATCCCAAGAATAAAATGAAAATCTAACATATCAAGCTCTACAAGATCAACATGATTGACTTTATGGGATAAGGAGACGGGACAATTTCTATAGACTCTCTTAGCCTCAACGGAGTCACCAATAGGAGTAGAGACACAAAAGGGATCTAGCAACACAACCGGAAGAACATCAAACCTCATATCCACATAGGGTGCCACAAAAGATTAGGTAGCACCGGGATCAAGCAAAACATAAACATAAAAGTGAACACTTTCAACATACCGGGAACCGCATCGGGAGAACCCTCTTGCTCATGATGAGTTTGGAGTGCATAGAATCTGTTTAGCTTTGGGGGACTTGAACCCAAATCACTAGGCGGAGCTTTTCTACCTTTTCTCCCGTGTGCCGCAAGTGATGGACAATCCATTACCTTATGACCGCTCTTTCCACAACCAAAACAACCATCTGTACCGGTAAAGAATTTACCCTCATGCATCTTTCCGCACATAGCACAAGTAGCTGACAACAATCCACCACCATTTCCTCCTTGAGGCTTAGGGTTAGACACCCTATCCTTGTTGAACTTAGGAGTAGCATTGAAGAAACCTTGACCAAAAAACTTTTGTCGAAATCTAGAACGACCAGGTCTATCGGACCTTGAATGTGAAAAGTTACCATCCCCATTCTTAGCACTCTTTGACTCTCTAGACTTCTCCTTAATCTTTTCCTTTTCAATTTGTTGAGAATGCACTATGAGAAGAGAAATGTCCATATCGTTGATAAGCATAGAGGTACGACATTATGTGACCACCATTTTTGACACCCCTGAGACAAACTTACTCATTCTTGCCCAATGATCGGTAACCATAGTTGGAGCATATCTAGACAATTGCATGAACTTCAAGGAATACTCATTCACACTCATGCTCCTTTGAAAAATGTTGATAAATTCAAGCACCTTGGCCTCCCTCATCTAAAGGGGAAAGAACTTATCAAGGAAAGTAACCTTAAACTTTTCTCAATCAAGAGGAACCCGCATCTTCCGCCCTCTTTTCCTTTCATTGGTTAAACAAACTTGAGTGACACCCTTAAGTTGATAAGCAGCCAATTCTGCCTTTTCAACCGGCGTCACACCCATGATCATCAACAGGTTATACACCTCATCAATGAACTCTTGAGGATGTTCCTCAACTTTAGACCCATGAAACTCCGGAGGATTCATTCTAGTAAAGTCTCTCACTCTAGATGTTGCCATACCCACATTTGGGTTCACGGGAGCCACAAATTCCTATTGGCTTAAGCCGTTATGGCTTGAGCCAACACTTGAAACGCATCCCTAAACTCTGCATTAGTCACTTGCTCGGCCAAAGGGTTGGCCGGAACTTGAGGAGCTTCAGGAGGAGCTTCGTGTTCCACATTCTCGTTAGCAACTTGAGGAGCTTCAAGAGGAGCTTCGTGTTCCACATTCTCGTTCGCATTCCTCCTAATGTATGTTCTTCAAGGGGCCATATCCTGAAGAACATAGGATAGGGATTAGCAGAAAGATATATAGAGTTAAACTCTATCGCACGACTTAAGAGTAATGAAAGAAGTGGAATTTCCTAATCATCTTGTTTCCTGTCATTCATAAATGTCGCGCGCTTCACACTCATGAACAAGACTCTACTCGATGTGGCTTATGAGACATCCTAGGACCTTTTTAAATCTTGTGCTCTGAATACCAAGTTTGTCACAACCTAAAGTACCCCCTAGATGTGACGTGGTGTACAAGACCCCAAAAAGCCCTATACAAGCCACTTAGAATACATCATACATGATCATAGTATAAAAGAGTTTAAAAGTCCATTTCATTTCATGAGTCGATAAAAATATAGCGGAAGTCTAACATAGTCTCCAAGCCATCTAATATAAGAATAAAATGAAAGTTGAGATGTAACCCATACAAGTTCAAAAGTAAAAGACAAGAAAGATTAACCTGGCCTTGTCCTCGAAGTGTGAGGACTCACCAAGTCTTCAAAGTTCTTCTAATACAAGTTCTAGTCACGAATGGATGTGGAGGAGTCGTCACTCCCTACATTTGGGAAACAATGTAGGCAAGAGTATGTGCTAGTACAAACATGTACCAAGTATGATAACTATACATAGAGATATAAAATCATGCCAAAAGGATATAATCACGGGATGACATGACCAATTCAAATCATAAATTAACATGACAAAAACATGAGTAAAAAGAAGTCATTGTCAATGCAATTAATTCATCTTTAAGGAAATATACTTGGAATACCTTCTTCTTTGAAAACAACCTTAGTTCATTATGTAGGAAGTTAGCCTTAACCGGCATAGACCATGTGAGTTATAACATGGAATCCGGTGTCTACCCCATACTGAAAAGAGGTGTCCTTACTTGCCAAGGTAAGAACCATATCTTCTAGCTTAAGTGGATCCACTAGGTAATGTCTATCTAACAAAATCTTCCTCTAGTGGCACATAGTTAAGGGATAAGGAGATTGCTACTAGAACCCCAACCTCTACTAACGAGAGAGCTTCAATCTCGATATCCTGTTGGTGCTAAGCTTAAATCCCACGGAATAGCTATTTAATCATAATTCATACTTTATCTCATCATTAGTTGACATGGGTAATTGCCTCTTGTCTATCATTAGAATAGCTCCTTAATTCTTGATTCAAGTTTAGTTGAGAAAATCTTTCAACCCTTATGAATCCTTTATATGAGAAAAACTCCTTTTTCCACTCATATCATGAGTAATGTGTGAGAAATCCTTTCACAACCCAACAATAACAATCAACAACATTGGTGCTTTATTCGCAAAGCATCCTCAAGCATTTATTTTAATTCATGAAGAACATGCATAATTTCATAAATTCACTCTTTTCATAATTCAAAACCTCATCATAAATCATAATCTAGAAATCATGGATTTCACATGGGTTCATGGGAATTCATCTTAAAACATGCAATTTAACTCAATTCATGCATGATTATACATAATTCAATCAATTAGATCATAATTTGAAAGAACCCATGAGGTTGGAGAAAACCCTAATTTCAATTGGAGAATTCTTAATTTGAAAATTGGGGAATTTTGGGATCCTATGGAGGAAAGAACTCCATTGGTAAAAACTGTCGTACCTTAATGCTAAAACCTTGAAATCAATGGAGAATTAGAAGACTTGAATCTTCAAACCCTAGATTCTTCTTCTTCTTTTTCCTTAGAGAGAGAATTATTGTAGGGAGAGATTTGAAGAGTAATTAAAATATTTAGATTTAGGCTTAGAAAGGTGTATATATGGTCTAAAATAAAAGGGTAACTGACCTAGATTAGGCATGTCACGCCCCGAGCGTATACCCTAGGCGTGGCGGCACTCGAAAATCGTTACTGGTCCAAAGCGAACCACTATGGCCTGGTCACTCATTCAATCGGCGGAAAACTCATTAAAATCAAGAAATCATAGTTTAGTGGGCAACTCAAACAATCAATGTGAGATATAGCTTTAAAAATGTAACTCATGATATAACTCAAATCACAAACTCCATATTAGAAAGGATAGTGCAAAAGAATAAACTCTGACAGGAACATCAACTCGACTCAAACTCTATCTATCACTTTCTATGAAACCTCTAGTCCAATCATAAGAAGGTGTCGAGACAAGCCAGCGGCTACCTCAAAAGAAATACTCAACAAAAAGCAAATTAAATAAATATGATCCCTCTGAAAGCAAGGAGGTCTAACCACTATCTGGGAAAGGAAGATCTTCAATGAAGCGCCTATTGAGGATCTCTAGCACCTGTATCTGCATCATGAAATGATGCCGCCTCGAAGAGGTCAGTACATAGAATGTACGGTATGTAAAATAGCTAAAAGGGAACAAGCTCAAGGATACTCAACACCATGCCACTCAACTTAGAATAAAGCATGCAGTTTAGAAATAAAAATGCTTTTCAAAATCGACTCAATCATATGCAATTTCAATCAATCCAAATAATTTATTATTACTAGGGAGTTTCTCTAACCGACAACCATCACCTATGAGCTAGTGATGATACAACGCTTTGCACTGCCGTTGCCACAGCCATCCAATACCTTGCCGGAGTAAGGGACGATCAACCATCATTGGATCCACAATCAACATGTCCTCTTTTGGGACAATAAGGAACCATCTGAATTAACGGAGAAATCCTATCCTACACTGGCAATGTAGTTCATGTGGCTTGAGTTATTTAAACTCTTACCCAAATCGGTGCTCAATACTACTCCCCAAAACAATTCATTATGCTCATATCTCTCAGGTAATACATTTCAAATCATCTCAGGAAACCTCTATGGACCTTTCAAAACTCAATATCATCTCACCTCATCATATTCTTATGTTTACAAATCATATTCTTTCAAACCACTCACATCTCATTAAAATTCTTTTCTCAAAACCATCATTTATGCTCAAAACTCATGCTCATTTAGACTCAATAGAATATGCTTCAAATCAGTTAAAAATCATACTTTGCTCAATGCATGAAAACCATCAATCCCAAATCAAAATAAAGTGTAGTAAAACCATGATCATTAACTCAATTAGGGTTCACGGGAATGTAGCCATGAATGAAAATATCAAGAAGTAGAATTATAGAAACATCAACAATTTGAATGCATAATTCAATAGAACTCAAAGAACCAGAATCAACTCAAATTCGGAATTCAAGGAATTAGGGCTCAATTCAACTTATACTCAAAAATCGATTGAATCTAGCCTTACGAACTCAACCCAACACTATGATTAGCCTTACATACCTGGAAGATTAAGGTTACAGTCGAAATTTGAAGGCCTCAATGAATGCTTTTGAAACCCTAGCTTTTCTCCTCTTCAATCTTGCTCTTAAGAATTCCAAGTGTTAATGAGAGAAAAAGCACGTTGGGTGCAGATAAGGGACTAATTTTAGTCCCAAAACGTGTGGGTTTTAATTATAAAAGAGTGGGAAAAGACAAAAACACCCCTCTTTAAAACTGCCAAATTGACCTACGAGGTCACCTGCGGTTCGTGGGTTGACCTACGGACCATAGGTCACCTTCGTGGATTTGATATCAAAATTTTATGGTTTATAGATCCACCTACGGGTCCTAACAACGGCCCGTAGTAGTACCTATGGCCCGTTGGTTAGATCCGTAGGTCTGGGGTCTCAAAATTTTAACCTCAATACTCTACCGACGACCTGACAGGATGGTTTATCGTTCAAACGACGGACAGTAGGTTGGAGTTGTCGTTCACAGACTCTGAATTCTGATATGAGAGTCTCTGGTAAAATTGTCATAACATTTCACTCCGAACTCGAACAAAGGCAAATTAGGTGGCATTGTAAGGAGGACTCAAAGACCTTTAAATTGAAAGGTAATGGGCCACCTAATTCATTATGTACTGGGAGATATGATCATTTGAAGTTGACCTCAGTAGATTCTTATGTCAAAACTTAATCGATAATGACGCTTTCAACTCAACTTTGTGCTAGGGGGTTCTAGTGACCTTAAGTCACATCCAAATCCAATAGAACATCAAAGAAATGAGCTTTACAAATAAGATTAATTTAAGAATCACTCGATACGACTTTACATGCAAATAAAGAATGGTTCGAGCCTTAGCTTAGGAATTTTTGGAGTGTTACAAGGCATTAAACCATTAGGAAAAAGACCGAAAAGCCCTTTTAAAAAAATATCTGCCAAGCAAAAACTGAAAATGTTGTTGATCGCAAAAGCCACTCGGTGACTCGCCGAGTGAGCTTCCAGCTTGCTAAAAGTTCCAGCGAGTTGGCTCCTGGACTAAGTCAACTCGGCGATATAATAGGCATTTCGGCGACACGCCGAATGGAACAACGAGCTCGACCCAGCTCACCTAAATGCACAGAACACTGGACGAACATCTCAAGTCCAAAATGGTGAGAAGATGCCTTTCAGCAGATCGTGGAGTCATCCGGCGATCATGATAAGCCTCGCCGAAGGGACTATATTCTGAAATTTGGAAATTTTTCCTTCCTTTAAAATCTGAGGTGTTATAGACACGCACTGGGTTTTGTGGACAAGGATAGTTCTTTTGTTTTCATCTTTATTGTTTCTGGTTTACTGATCTGAATACAGGAGATAACAAGCTTAAAAATCTATATTCGTATTAGTATTTTCCATGGTAAGAAAATTACTTTTATTTTCTGTGTTCTTTTTGTTGGAAAAAATGGAAGAGAAAGAGAATTATTTTATCATATGATAAAAGATATTTGGGATGAATTAGTACTACTTTAACATGCATTTGTGTTGTCTCATTTTTTGTTTGAGAAATTCATAATCTTCTACACCGATCACAAAACTTGTGGACATGTTTCTGCAAATGTATCCAGTGGAATTGATCTTTCTATTCTTGCATTTTTCCTCTAAGAAGTCAATTTTGTTTGATGTGCCAAATACATTATTGTTTGAGAAAAGATGGTTATTGAGTCAACTTTGAAAAGCCCAACAATTAAGATATTGTGATAGATACAAGTTAATGAAGAGCATTGTGATGAAGTATGACAAAAATGGGACTAATCATATATTATTATTTGTGTAGAAGAAAGAAAGTTTGAATCCCAAAAGGCATTGATTTGTGTGAAACAGTGCTTTTGGTGAAATTCGTTTTACTCTCTCCATCTGTATTAAACAATAAGTTGCCTGTTTGGTCAAAAATATTTGTGTGCCCTTCGTGCTTGCTTTAATTAAGAGTTCAATTTTTTTTTTGCCATCGATGGATCATGATTAACACTAGTGAATGATTGCAAATTTAGGATGCATTTTTATTAAAGACCCTATTTAAAGTAGTTGTTGCTGATTTGGTTTGGAGAATATAGAAACTTCACCAATTTATTATACATTTTTATTTGAATGAATAATCCGACTTGTAGAATACAAAAACTTCATCAGGAATATTAAGGCTAAGGGTGTGTTTGGTATGAAGGAAAACGTTTTCTGGAAAATGTTTTCCAATTTTCTCATGTTTGGTTGGCTTAAATGTTTTGGAAAATGCTTTCCAAATAAACTTATATTCCTCAAATTTAAGGAAAACGACTTCCTTTCAAAAATTAAGAAAAGCATTTTCCAAAACTTTCCTCCACCCTCAAATTACAATTTTTTTCTTACCCCACCTACCTTCGACCCCCCAGCAGCCCCCTACTAACCTCCACCCCACCCCCCACACCCCAATATATTTTTTTTAAGTTTACTTTAAAAAATAATTTCAATTTCAATAAAATTTGTTTTTAAAAATTATTTTCACTTTAAATTATTATTTTTTTACCTTATCCCACCCCCTACCCCTGACCCCGCACCAGCCCCTTACCCAGCCCCACCGCCCGATACCCCCCCCCCCAACCAATTTTTTTTTTAAAGTTTATTTTTAAAAAATATTTTCAATTTCAAAATTTTACTTTTTTACCTCACCCCACCCCTAAGCCGACCCCACCAGCCCCCTACCAGCCCCCCCCCCCCTAATTTTTTTTTTAAAAGAATTTTGTTTCTAAAAAATATTTTCAAATTCAAATTTTTATTTTTTACCTAACCCTACCCCTACCCCCGAACCCCCCAATATTATTTTTTTTAAAGTTTGTTTTTAAAAGATATTTTCAATTTCAAATCTTTATTTTTTACCTTACCCTACCCCTACCACCGAACCCCCCCCCCCGCACCGGCCCTCCTCCCCCCATTCCCCCCAAAAAAAAATTTAAAGTTTGTTTTTAAAAAATATTTTCGATTACAAAATTTTATTTTTTCACCCCCCCCCACCCCCGACCGCCCTCCACCCTCACCGCCAACCACCCACCCCACTTCCAAAAAATAAAAATTTAAAGTTTCTTTTTAAAAAATATTTTCAATTTTCAAATTTTTATTTTCTACTCTCTAGTGAAAAAATAAAAGATATTTTCTTTAAAATAATTTTCATTCATAAATCAAACGCTAAAACAAATTTCAAAAAATATTTTCTACTCACCAACCAAACATGAGAAAATAAGCCAAAAATCCACTTGTTTTCCAGGAAACATTTTCCTTCGTACCAAACACACCCTAAATGATTTGAAGAATATAAAAACTTCATTATTAGCTAGAAACAGTGTTGTATTTGAGGTTTCTGGAGATTAAAGCCTTTTTGGTTTTCTATTCTTTCTAAACCTGAAACTGATTCGAAGAATATAAAAACTTCATCAGAATTCAAGGTTCATTCGGTTAACGATTAGAAGAATATAAAAACTTAATCGTTAAACTAGAAACAAGTTGTATAAATATTTAATCTTTATTGTTAGTATTCTTAATACTAATTGGTCTGTCTGATTGTGATAGAAGGAAAAACAAAACTAGAGACATAAAATTAGTGATTTTGGTGCCTGCAATGGGTGTTTCTATGGATTAAATCTCCAAAAGAGGCTTGATGTAGCCAATGTGTATTTTGATAGCATGGAAAATATATGTGGAAAATAATTTCAAATACTTGAAAAATATTTAGACTTAGTGTCTAATTTAAATTTGAAAGCACAAGATATGAAATTCGATGACATTCTTGTATTATGTTAGACCTACAAAATTCTTGGAGTATATTTGATATTGTGGTCGTTGAGTCTCTCTTTACTACTATATGATATGACTAGTATAGAACCTTCAGATTATATATATACACTTGTTCAAAAGAATTGTGTTCTTTGATGAAAAAGTGTCACTTCAAATATTGTGATTTTTCATGAAAAGATAAGTCTATTAAAATAAAATTAATTGTATAGACATGAATATTGGTGAAAAGTGACCTGTCATGTTTGTATTGTAAAAGAAATATTTGGGTCATATTGCTCTTATTGGACCCGATGAGACTATGATCATGGGTAATTCTAGAACAACCAAATTAAATGTTATGAAAAGGTCCCTCTGAAACGACATCTGGCACGGTACTGACTCTAAAACAATATGTGTATTTGACAAAGTTATAAAAAGGAAAGAACAAAATATTTGTGGCAAAAAGTTACCTCACGGAAGGTCTTTTTAAACTCAATATTTCTACTTGTTCTTACTTGCTTAAGTCAAACTGTTTGTGACATGAACGCTTGGGACATGTCAATTACAATACCTTGCGAAAACTGACTTCTAAGCGTGCTAAGCATTCTTATAATTTGTTGAAAGGAATTTTAATCCCTTAGAGTTGATTTACACTGACATTTGTGATAACTTTTACTTACAATTGCACTAGATACTGATATGTTTATTTGTTGAATGGTGAGGATATAACAATAAAAACACCTAGGCAATATAAAATTGAAGTTGAAAATCAATTGGATAAAAGGATTGTCATGATTAGAAGTGATAGTGTGGAGAATATGAATCTCCTTTTATATAAATATATTTGGAAAATGGAATCATCCATCAAAGTACTGCCCATACTCACCTCAATCTAATAAAATTGCGTAAAGGAAAAAACAAAACTTTGAAGGAAATGTTGGATGTCTTACTTATAAGTTCGGGTTTACCACAAAACTTGTGGAGGGTGGGGGGGAAGCTATCATTACAGCAAAAAGGAACAACAAAAAGAATTATCTGTTCGGAGAGGGGGCAACAAAAAGTTTTTTCTGTTCAGAAAGGGAGCAACAAAAAGTTTTGTTTGTTCAGGATTTATTGTATCCTGATAGAGAATTGCTTGTCGCCCCTTAAAGTGTATACAAGCAATAAGTCATGAATGATAGTGATCTAACAATTTTCAAGACATTCTATTCCATATGAGAAATTGATAAAAGGGAAATCCAACTTGAAATATTTCATAGTGTGAGGGGGTCTAGTCAAAATCCAAGTCCCTATTTCCAAAAGGGTCAAATTTTGACCTAAAACTGTGGATTGTATGTTTATTGGATATGCTACAAAAAAGTAAAACATATCGATTTATGGTTCATAAGTCTGATTCTTCGGATAGTCTAGTGAAGGTCCAAACGACCTTGGAAAGAACTAGAGGAAAATGTACTTAATAAAGAGATTCAGATGCATAGTAAATGTCAAAGGACATCTACTTCCTTCAGGTTTGATTTTGTAACATTTCTTCTTGAAAATGAGCCCCATATATTCGAAGAAGCTTTCTTCTGTGGACTTATACTTTTGGAAAGAGGCTGTCAATAGTAAGATAGATTTAATCTTGAACAACCATACTTGGGAGTTGGTTGATCTTCCTCCAAGAAATAAACCTTTGGGTTCAAAGTGGATCTACAAATGGAAAAAAAGTTGATGGAACTATTGACAAATACAAAGCAAGACTTGTTGTCATAGGCTTTAGACAATAATAAGACCTTGATTATTTTGACACATAATAGCCACTAACTAGGATTGCGTCAATTTAGATGTTAGTTTCTCTAGTTGTGGTATATGGCCTTCAAATTTATCAAATGGATGTGAAAATAACTTTCTGAAATAGGAAATTGGAGGAAGGAATTTACATGGAAAAACCCGATGGCTTTGTCGTTCCTGGTAAACAAAAGAAAGTGCGTAAATGTGTTAAGTCAATTTATGGACTAAAAACAAGCACCCAAATAATGACATGCGAAGTTTGACCAAACCATGTTGACAAATAGACTCAAAATTAATGAATGTGATAAATGTCATTAAAGACATTCCGACTCACAAGGTCATTGTTTGTTTTTATGTTGATGACATGTTGATCATCAATAGAGACATTTCTGACATAAATGCTACTAAGCATATGCTAGAAAGCAACTTCGATATGAAAGACATTAAAGTTGCCGATGTGATCTTAGGTATAAGAATCCTTAGAAATTCACAAGATTTAGCATTTTCAAAGTCTCATTACAGTGAAAAGGTACTTGACAAGTTTAAGTATTTGGATTTCAATATTGTCAAGACTTCAATAAATGTGAGCTTTGTACTTCAAAAGAATGAAGGAGAAAGTGACTCACAATTGGATTATGCTAAAGTATTGAGAAGTATGATATGTATGATGAAGTGTATGCGATCATATATAGCATGTGCTATTAGTAAACTTAGTCGGTTCACGAGTAATCTCAATCAAACTCATCGGATGACAATGAAAAGAGTTTTAGAGTATTTAAAACGTACTTAAAATCTATTCTTTGCATTGTAACAAATATTCATTATTATTGGAAGAATATAGTGATGCACATTGTATCACTAGGTCAAGTGAAGTAAGATCCACGAGTGGGTATATATTTACTCTAGAAAAGACCGGTGAAGAAGGTGAATGATTCCGGAATTGGTTGAAAGATATTTTTTGGCCCAAACCTTTAGCACCCGCGTGCATACATTGTGAGTGTTAATCTGCAATAGGTAGGGCGTGGAGCATGATGTATAATGGAAAGTCTCGTCATATATGATGTAGACATAATATTATTAGAGAACTACTCTCTAGTAGATTATCACAATTGACTGTGTAAAGTCAAAGAATAATGTGTCGGATCCACTTACAAAAGGCCTAACTAGAGAGGGAGTTGATAGATTATCAAAGGCAATGGGACTATGGCCGAGGACAATTCATTGTGGGTGTAACTCTATCTGGAAGACTGGAGATCCCAAGATCTAGGTTCAAGGAGATCAAACAAAGTCCTTGATGATGATTCAACATTATCAATATTATTTTTATGGTCCATTCTCATGATGAGACAATGCTCAATAAAAAGGATAAAGGCATTAAGACTTTTAAATGATTTCTATGTTTTATAAAGGGTACATCAAATGGTGTATCGATGGGATAACACATTTAGAAATCACCTATGTAAGTGTGAAATGTAAGCTGGTTCAAGGAGAATCAGGTAAGGGCAGTTCTCTACGCACTTATAAACCAACATGTGTTCATGGCTGAAACAAACAAAACAATGAGAACTAAAAATAGTTAAAGGGTTGATTGTGTGGCATATGTTGTCTAGGTATACACCAAAGCTCGACGGTTCAAAGATATCAAATCTACCGATTAACCTAGTATATCCGATATATGTTCACTATGGAAAGTTCAAAGGGAAACCTACTTATATAGATGTAAATCAATCCTTACTTATGAATCACACAGTTTTTCATGCATATGTTTTAACCATAGTCATTTCCTATTCATGTGGGTGATTGTTGGTTCTTAAAGGTGTGAATAGGAAATGAAGGGTTGTGAGTCTTCTCAAGGGTTGTGACTTTGCCGGAGGGTTGTGACCTTTATGAAAGGTTGTGTCTTTTCTAAAGGGTTGTGACCGTTTGAAATGTTGTGCATTTTCCAAAGAGTTGTGACCTTTTACAAAAAATTGTGACCTTTTCGATAAGGCACAATTGACACCTTTTCATACTACCATTTGTTGGCAATAAATAGAGAGACTTTCTCTCATTTTTAAAAGAGCAATTCTTCCATTCTTCTACATATATTTCTTACAAAATAAAATCGATCCATCGTGTCTGTGTGTGTGATCTGGTTGCTGTCTTTTTAAGTTCGTTAAATTATCGAAGTTTGAGGTAGCGCTACTTCTTTAATGTTTAATCCATTTTATCTTGGGAGGAAGTAATCTGCAACCTCAGGTACTTGAGAGGATTAAATTTTTTAAGGACACACAGTGGATTTTGTGGACGCGGATAAATCTTATCTTTTCATGTTTGTTTTTTCTGATTTGCTAATCTGACTATAAGAGATAACATAAAAATCTTTTACCGATGTGAAGTTATGTTTGTTAGGAGGGTTATTTCTCTAACATTCAGCCCTACTTAATTCTTTGTATAATATTAGCATAAATTGCAGCACAACCATGATTGGGTTACTCATTACCCATATTCGACAGCACAATATGTTGGACGTGGATTTGTACAATTACTGCTCATTTATATTATGTTCTATATTTAAATATGAAATGTTAAATTCTTAGGTTCAATGGTTGTGTTTCACCAAGGGAAAGATGAAAACCACCATTGTTTAACGCATTTCAAGTGTCACTCTATAATCGTCATGCTATCTATTGCTCTATTATGAAAATTTGACGTAAGTGATTGTAGCCAAGTGATGGCTTGTGTGAATCCACCACGAGTCAATGGACCCAGTCCTTGACTGAGAACTACTAAGAGCAAAGTATAAAGGACTACAAGAAAATAACTAAAGAACAACACATGATATTTACGTAAAAACCTCCTTGCTTAAGGAACTGAAATTACGAACTACCTTGTAGGATTTCACAACAACTTTAGCAAACAATTGAGCAATGATATGATTACAGACTCCAGTAATCTTAGGATTAAAATCTTAATCCCTTTCTCTTTGTAACAAATAACTCAGTTACAAGACTCATTACAATAACTCTATTGTAATCCTGAACTGTCAACTAGCTCTAGCTGATAAACTCTGTATTGAACAGTGAAACAAAAAAAACAAGGGTAGCTGATACACTTTGTACAAAGAAGAAACTCACTTAGAGGCTCAAAACTCAAAATCCAAAATAATATACCGATTAATTTGAAATCAAATTTCAGAAAATCAATCCAATTCGAACTTATATGGATTATATTTGTATTTTATTTTCTTGAATCCAAAAATCTAAAATTTAAACCGAGAAGTTCAGTAATTATTTGATGAAGAAAAAAATTGTTAACTTTTGAAAAACTTTATTGATCAAAACATAATGGATCATTTTTATCATTTTCTCTAGAGTTTTTTTTTAATATATATTTTTCATTTTTTTACCCCTCCTCACAGGTGCTCCCACCTTTTTGTTAGGTTGGAAGTGAGGAGTGCTTACAATCCGAGCAAATCTATCTTATCAGTCTCTATAGCTTTCAATATCCAAATAGACTTTTAAATTTGAGGGGTCAGCAAGCTTATTCGGGACAGACTAAAAAAAGTTTTACTAAAATGGATATAAATATGTTAGCTCAACCTATTAAGTCACGAGATGGGCTGAACAGGTTCATGTTGACTTATCTAATTTTCTAGAGGAAAACAAAAAAGTTGGGAGATTTAGAGAGCGTGGTTAATGAGAAAAAATAGAATTGTTGCGTTACAATTAATGAATTAGAGAAAAATAAGTACTAGGTTTTCTACTATAAAGGGAGACTTTAATAATACGATAGTCACATTCATTCCCTCTAAGGCAAAAGTGCTACTCTAAAATATTTCCATTGCAATACAAATGGAATCTGAGGGAGATGAACCCTCCATTCCTCACACCAAACTCACAAACCATTCTCAGTTTCCATCAACTTCCATACAAGACTCGAGTTCCATATTCACTAATCTTGCAGCAGAACTCATCACTGAAATATTCTTAAGGCTTTCGTTGAAATCCCTCTTGCTATACATGACAGTTTCAAAATACTGGCTTGATTTAATCTCTACCCCTAAATGTATTAAATCCCATCTTGGTTTATTGACTAGTAACAAGGAAAACACTCACCATAGGCATATGATGAGGTTTACTGGGCCGGTGTACTATCAATGTTCTTTTAGATCTTTACTTTATGATTCTGTTACAGAGACATCTGACTTGAATATTCCCATTATAAAAAAACCTTATGAAATTTTTCATATTTTGGGTTCGGTGAATGGATTGATTTGCCTGACTTGTCTTGCCGGTGAAAAAAAGACCTGTTTATATGGAATCCATCTATTAGAAAGTATAGGAAATTGCCTAGTTTTGATACTGGACTAAGATATGTTTCCCATTATCGTTATAGTTTTATATATGATGAGTTTCATGATGATTACAAGGTAGTAGTCATTCTCTTTAATGTTAGTTCAATTCTAGTTGAGGTCAAAATATATAGTCTAATAAGTAATTCTTGGACAAGTGTTGATAGTAGTTGTCCTACAAGTGGGTTATTTTTTAATGTTTGTGGCAAGTTTGTGAACGGAAAACTTCATTGGGCTACTACTGCTTTGGGTAATGAATATAAGACCATGAATGCCGGTAAGAAAATCATTTCTATTTATTTGGCTGATGAGAAATGGGGAAAGGTAGAGAAGCCCTCCTACAGGGAAGGAGATATTGTTTCATGGTTAGAAGTGTTGGGTAGTAATCTTTCTTTCTTTTGTTATAACAAGGGAAAGTATGTATCTATTTCGGTTATGAAAGAGTATGGGGTTAAAGAATCATGGACAAAGATGTTTATCATCAGTTATTTTGATAATCCATTTGTGTATGCTCTACTCCATTTAAAGGTGAAAATTAGGTTGGGTTTGCACGAAGTTTCAAGATATACAATCCAAAGGATGACTCATTCAGTCCAAAAGTTATTAACATTGATCCTATCCTAAAGGATGTGAAAATCTATGTTGAAAGCCTAGTTTCTCCTTTTCCATTGGAGGGCTGGACTAGTGATGCAACAAAAATACATGTGAAAAAAGCTCAGATCGAGACAATCAAGTAACAAATAACTAGTAAGAGTTTCACTATGTTCAATTTCCTCGAGGTGATTTAATTATATTTGTTATTTCAACTACAGACATTGCATATGTAAACGACATTTTTAGACCATATTCCTTATGGACTTCGTTAGTCCATTTCCCTTATATATGCTGGATTCATAAGCTATTGTTATATGCAAAATGTTTAAGGAACTCCAGTTCTTTAATCTAGTGGTAAGAGTTCGGCTTGTGATGTGTCGAGGGTTAGGCACACGTCATATGTTTGAACCCGTCTACTGACAAATATTTTTTATTATACACCGAGTTTTGAACAATGTGCAATTGGCCATTCAATTAATCGTTTCACACTAAAAGAAAAATTAGAAAATCATGAATCTGACCTGATTAGCTCCTATGAGAATTAGGTTTCTATCACCTTGAAAACAGAGATGGCTGCCCAACAACAGGAGTTTGTTTATACAAGGACAGATGCAACATTGCGGTATCAGGGTCATCTGAATTCAATACTTTTGATGTTGAGTATAAATTTCTGTGTAAGAATTTACTAAAATTACATTGAATACTCAATAGATGTGAACTCATAGTTTTAAAAGTACAGTAAGTTCAATGCTAAGAATCTTAAAAGTTTAACTCATAGAGTTTAAATCCTGAATTCGACTTTGTATTTACAATGACCCAACTATGTTTTGTGGTGGGTCGTTGCCTAGCTAGATTAACAACTATGTTGTTGAGATGCTAGAACAATAGTGGATTCATAGAAAATTAGAGACCAGATAATTTGAAATACTCCTCCACCAATGTTTCATATTTCGTGGATAAGATTTCACTTAAAGTAACAACCCCCTATGTCTAAAAATTTAGATATTTATAAATTGAAGATCCTTCCTTGTGATCGGAGTGAACTTATTTGATCTTTTTAAATCTATTAAACTTTTATAGTGTTATGTAAATACATATTAAAAACAAGGGATAAAAACAATGTTGCTTTGTATTTTAGAACTTTAAACGTTCATAGACGACACAAAAGAATGCACTAAGCACTTTTTAAAATTATCACTAAGCATTAGAGTGCTCCCACACAAGAAAAGAGAAAGGCGAGTCTCGTAGGACTAGAGTCCACATTAAACAATCCCAACGAAGGAGAAGTACATTTGAACCATTTAACTGAGAACATGGGTATCTATGTATGGATAGTAGTATAAAGGAGGATAAAATTGATCCTTTTCTCATAGTGAAAACACAAATTTGACTCTTCTTTGTTAAGGGTGATACTCAAAAAGTCTAAGATAATGCATAATTTTATTAGTTACAAATTGAGACCCTTCATATATTTAATTAGTTGATGTGTTACATTATGTACAACAAAAAATGAGACAATATATTTAAACATTATATTCATTAAAACAATATCAAATGACACAATACAACACGATACGTTATGAAACAATAAGCAACAACCATCCGAACAAAAGTGACAATTGTTAAATTGAGTCATTCAACGTGGGACCCACAAGGCCAGAAAACATAGATGTATCAAATCCACATGGCATTCAGATTCAAGCTGGCCATAAGTGTACAAGTGATAAGGCTCATCACTATTTCAAACAAATTAATTTCTAGCATTATTGGCAAGAAATTGGAGCGCAAATTTCTAATACCCAAAATGGGATCTTAAATCTGTGTTGAATTTCCATCAACAAATTCAATTAAAGATTTAATTTTTACAATACCCATTCTTCCATCAGTGAAATCCCTTTCACAATTCTTGTTTGAAACTTATCAAGACCCATGTTAGTGTATCTACTGATAACAAGGAGTGTACTAATCATAGTGTCATGATGATTTTATTTTTAAATTGGGGGTACGGAAAAGGGAAATTGAGAGGGGATTACAATGTGGGGAATCAAACCCTCACCAACAAGGTGAGAGTCCAGGTGGCCAACCAACTGAGCTACTAAGATTCCCGTCTGATGATGAAGTTGGATTGGCCTAATAACAATATTAAAGACTGTTCTTTTTAGCTCCTTACTTTATAATTAATCTGCTATTGAGGGTCTAGTGTATCTTTCTGGATTGTGGATTCTGTCAATGTATTGATTTGTCTTGTAGCTCGAAGGATAGGAGATGTGTGTTTATCGAATCCAAGAATTAAAAAGCACAAGAAATTGTTTCATTATATATGCATATTGAGAAGTAATTCCAATATCATATATGGGTTTGGGATAGGATGAGTTTCGTGATGATTATACGGTAGTATGTATAGTTGCAATTTACAAAAATGGTAGTTTGTCTAATGTTGAGGTCATAATATATAGTTTAAAGAGTGTTTCTTGGAGAAATGTGGATGAATTTGGAGATAGGATACGTTTTGTGAGTTTGGGGACATTTTTTAATGGGAAGCTTCATTGGACTACTTCTTGTGGTCTTGGTGAGTATGGAGGTCGGGGGAGACCTGGAGCATCGTATCTATTGATATGGCTAATGAGAACTAGGGAAAGGTGGGGCCGCCTTGCATTGGAGAAGAAGATTTTCGTTTCAAGCTAGGAGTGTTGGGAAATAAGGGTGAGATTCTGCTTGTTTTTGGAGGACCTAAGATGATACAGAATCAAGAGGAGATACACCACCGGTTATCAAAAAGATATATGATCTAAAGGATGATTCGATTAGATATGCAGAAGTTACTAACTTTGGTGCCTGTTTCTGGAAGGAAATCTACATTGAGAGCTTTGTCTATCCCCTTTAACAAAACCAGTAAGGATTAATCAACAATGAAGTTTGCAGTGTCACGACCGAATTCCTCGAGTCATGATGACACCTTTTATAACTTGCCAGTAGGTAAGCCAAACCATAAGCCAGAACGACTAGTTATGAGTATAAGGGTAGATTTTAACATAAATAACACTAGCAATAAGAATATGATAGAAATGGAAACAAGCAAAAATCTATATACAATAGAAAACCTTCCCAGAACCTAGAAGTCATGAGTGTAGAGTTGTCTAGTATGAAAAAATACAAGTCCCAAAGTGGACCACAACAAGCCATCTTAGAGGCAAAAGACTAGCTAACGTATGCACCAAAAGAGAGACAGGCTGATCCAGGACGCCAAGTGCTCACCCTCGTCTCCGATATCTCAAAGCTGCAAAGCATGGTACGAATGATCACTGCTAGTAGCTGGTACTAGGATCTACATCATGAAAAAGATGCAGAGTGTAGCGTGAGAACCAAAACAAAGGTACTTAGTTGGCATCAAAGGAGGACTGAGAATGAAAGGTAAAATCACTCTGAAAAGATATAATCTAGACACACACAGAGGTAAAAGTGGATATGAAAGAAAGCACCCGACCATACCAAAAGTAAATCTAAGTACAGCTAAACTAAACCTAACTGGACCCTATAACCCTTGAAGGACTCGTGCGCAAGTTAATATAAAACCCGAACGGATCCCATAAGCCCAACAAGTACACTGATAGCTATGACTACAAGAGTGAAGTGACGCAAATCTCAAGTGATGGCCTCTAACTAGAGATGCAGGCCTCGAACTATAAAGCATCAGGCTTGAATTGGGAATAACGACCTTGAACCATAAACATCAGCCTCAGATTGGAGATAACGACCTCGAACCGTAAACATTGGCCTCAAACAAGAAATAATCATAGTGTCCACTCAACTTCTAGCCCAGCTAGCAAGAGTGACAAGGGGCATGTCGACTCCAAAGAGGATCTCAATATCAGGACTAAGTCAACGTGGAACGACGTCCACTGTCATGACCCAAAGTATACCCTAGACGTGACATGGCATAAAATACAACGAGAGGCCCCTCACAAGACACCTGACATACCATACACAATATAATAGATAAAAGTAGAAAATCTCATATCAAAGTAAAATTTTTGGCATATAAGAGGAATTCTAACATACACTTGAGAAGCCAATCTAATATATCAAGGGTGTTTACGGATTTTTTACGTAACCCATAACCTACGCAAAAAATCCGTAAACTAAAGATATATGAAATCAATAAAGGTGAAATGGTCCTCGGAACATGAGGAATCAACGAGTCTTCAAATCCTTAAGGCGATCAACTAGCCACGAGTAGTAAGAGAAGGAGCGTCGAGCCATATATTAATGAAACAATGTAGGCACACGTATGTACTTGTACATGGAATGTACTAAGCATGAGGGATATGTATAAAAATGCAAAACATGCTCACAAGAGGACATAATGGGAAAACATGGTATGCACAACCAAGCTAAACATAGTAAAATCATATAAGAAGAATCATAAATCATAAACATAGTCAATGCCTCTTAAATCATAAGAAAAGCTTCATAAACTTTTAGAAGTACATTATTTCAAGTTGTGGGATATTTACTATTAACCGACAAAGACCACGTGAGCTATAATGTGGAATCCGGTGTCTTGCTCCCACAGTGAAAAGAGATGTCATTACTTGCTAAGGCAACGACCTTAAACTTCTAGCTTAGGTGGATCCACTAGCTATTTCACTTAAGACAATCCTATGGGTGCACGTAGTTAGGGACAAGGAGATAGCTTCTAGAGACCCGACCTCTACTAATGGGAGAGCCTCCATGTCAATTTTCTCTCAGTACTAAGTAAAATACCAACGGAATAGTCATATTAAAAAATCATTATATATGGAAGAGTACAATTAAGATACTAATCCAAGCTTAAAATATCGTAGAATAGCTCCTTAAATCTTGAATCATGCATGTGTGAGAAAACCTTTTACCAACCCATGATCCCTTTTATGTGAGAAGACCTTTCACAATTACATTGATGCTCATCTTAAAGCAACCAAGAATATAAAACCTTTGTTTTCATAAATCATGCACAACCTTCATGAAAACCTCATTCATAGATTCGTAGCTTCTTCATAAATTTATGTCCTTAAGAATTCATAGTCAAAAATCATAATCAGTGCATGGGTTCATGTGAAATCAATTGTAAAACATGTAATTGAGTCAAAACAATCACAATAAGATCAAAATCAAACAACTGAATCAACACAATTTGAACCCATGAAGAATTGAATGAAAAACGTAATCAATTGATGAAATTGAAACTTGGAGAATTGAGAAATCTTTGAGGCTCAATGGGTGAATGCAACCCATTGATGAGACCCTACATACCTTTCTATTCAATGCCCAAAAGCAATGGTGAAAGAGGAGACTTAGTTTGAAAACCCTAGCTTCTTCTTCTTTGATCTTTAGAGAGAATTTTTGAAAAAATCCTTGGAGGGGATTTGGGGTTTTGAGTGATTGAGACAGTTGGGGAATTTTTTTGGGGTAGAGGGGTAGTTTTATAGGACTTAGAAACAGGGGTAAAATGAGATAGTATAGACATTTAAGGTGTAAGAAAAGTCCCAAATGCCCTTAAGAAATAACTGTCAGATGACTTCTGTGATTTGGACGTACGGTCTGTAGAACTTTCTATGGCCTGTACTGGTCAACCGTAGAACCAACTTCAGAAAACAAAAATTCACCTTACTTCCCACGATACCTTTCTATGGTCCATCTAATGTCCTACGATCCGTTGACCACATCCGTAGAACCTAAGTATAAGTCCAAAATTTCACTATGTCTGGAAAATTCCTACGGAACCCATCTTCGACTCATTCATATTTCTAACGCTCGTCCTATTCATTCGTAGGTCAAACTTTAGAAATTTAAATTTCCCAAACCTCATCCTTATCCCTACGAGTGCCACCTACGACCCGTAGAAACTTCTACGAATCGTAGAATGATCTCATAGGACACAACTAATAGACAAACTGAGACCTTTCCTTTCCAAAAATTTGGCTTTTCAATTTTCGAGGTGTTACAATATCTCCCCTTGGGAACATTCATCTTCGAATAATACTCAAGATAGTATGAATAGAGTAGGAGAGAAACTAACAATCCAACATAAATGCAAATCCCATCAAATGCACATGAACATGGAGATTCATTCCAAGCTAAATCATAATATTAAAATCAAGTTTTTCATGAACATGCATGCATATGGAAATATGAGAATAACTAAAACACATGAATATAAAGAATGAACCATGAGGAACTAATACCTCAAGATAGAATAGGAGCAGAGGAAAAGAGATGAGAATACCGGAACATCATATTGACTCGGCCTCCTAAGTAGCACCCTCAACTAATTGATTCCTCCAAAGAAATTTCACGGAAGAAACTTCTTTTTTCCTCAATTTCTGAACCTGCCGGTCTAAAATTTCCGCCGAAACCTCCTCATAAGAAAGATTTTCTTGAACTCCCAAACTTTCCAAAGAAACAATGGATGTCGAATCCCCAATATACTTATTTAATAAAGAGACATGGAATATCGGATGTACCGAAACTAAATCATTAGACAACTCAAGTTCATAAGCAACTTTGCCAATATGCTTCAAAATCATATCTAGGCCCACATAACAGGGACTAAGCTTCCCTTTCTTTTCAAACCTCATTACACCCTTCATGGGTGAAGTTTTAAAGTAGACCCAATAATTAACTTCAAACTCAAGTTCTTTTCTTTTAACATCGGCATAAGACTTTTGTCGACTTTGAGCATTTTCAACCTTTCGAGGATAAATCGAACCTGTTCCATAGCCTCATGCACCAACTTGGGCACTATCAAACTGACCTCACCAACTTCAAACCAACCAATAGGATACCTACACCTCTTACTATAGAGAGCCTTAAACGGTGCCATCTCAATGCTATAATGATAGCTATTATTATAAGTAAACTCATTCAAAGAAAGATGGTACTCTCGGCATTAAATCACACAAGCTCTTAGCATATCTTCTAAAGTTTGAATGGTACTCTCGGCTTGCCCATCGGTCTGAGGATGGAAAGTCGTGCTAAGTTTCACTTGAGTACCCAATCCTCTTTGAAACGACTTCCAAAACTGTAACGTAAACTGATTACCATGATGAGAGATAATGGACAAGGGCACTCCATGCAACCTTACAATTTTCCGAGTATAAAACTTTGCATACTCCTATGCCAAAAATAAAGTCTTAACGAGAAGAAAGTGAGCCGATTTCGTCATTCGGTCCACAATAACCCAAATTGAATCAACCTGACGACAAGTGCTAGGTAAACCCATAATGAAGTTCATATTAAAATCTTCCCACTTCCATGTAGGGATTCTAATATTTTGAGCCAAACCACCCAATATCTGATGCTCAACATTAATATGTTGACTATTTTGATACTTCGACATGAATTTCGCAATATCCTTTTTCATCCCATTCCACCAATAGACTTCCCACAAATCATGGTATATCTTGGTGGCTCCCGGGTTATTAGAATACCGAGAACTGTGAGCTTCAGTAAATATGTGATTCCTCTCATCAACATCAGAATATATAATTGACCTTGATATCGAAGGACACCATCTCCACCTTGGGAGAAAGCCTCAATTGCTTTTTTTGAAATTGACTTCTTCAAATCAACTAGTACCTGATCAAGATCTTGCTTAGCCTTCACAGTTGATACAAAAGAAGATTCGGAACCATTCTGAACAACCACACCTCTTTCATTAAAATCAACCAAACGAACACCCAATCGAGGCAATCTATGGACATCACAAACTAACTCCTACTTATCGTCCTCGACATGAGCAAGACTTCCCATCAATAGTTGACTAAGAGCATCCAACACCATATTCGCCTTACCAGAATGATATAAGACACTCATGTTGTAATCCTTCAATAACTCAAGCCATCTCCTTTGACGAAGATTCAAATCATTTTTAGTGAACACATATTTCAAACTCTTGTGGTCGGTAAATACATCTACATGAACACCATAGAGGTAATGTCTCCAAATCTTTAAGGCAAATACTATTGCAACTATTTCTAAATCATGAGTCAGATAATTCTTTTCATGCACCTTTAATTGCCTTGCAGCAACGACGATGACTTTTCCATGTTGCATCAAAACACAACCAAGACCAATTCGTGAAGCATCACAATACACCAAAAAACCATCCGATCCTTTCATTAATGTCAAAATAGGGGCTGAAGTACGTCAATCCCTCAACTCTTGAAAATACTTCTCACAAGCTTCCGACCATAGGAATTTCACCTTCTTTTGAGACAATAATGTCAAAAGCGAAGAAATAGAGGAGAATCCTTCCACAAATCTTCTATAATAACCGGCCAAGCCCAAGAAACTTTGTATGTCTGAAGTGGACAAAGGTCTAGGCCAATTCTTAATCACCTCGGTTTTCTTAGGATTGAGTTGAATACCTTCACTGGAGATAATATGGCCAAGGAAAGCAACAAACCTCAACTAAAACTCATATTTGCTAAACTTAGCATACAACTCACGATCCTTGAGAATTTGCAACACAATTCTCAAATGTTCAACATGCTCATCCCCACTCCGTGAGTAAATCAAAATATCATCAATAAATACAATCACAAAGATATCAAGATATTGCTTAAACACAATGTTCATCAAATCCATGAATACGGTCGTGGCATTAGTAAAACCAAAAGACATCACTAAAAACTCATAGTGATCATACAAATTTTGAAATGCCGTGTTTGAAATGTCACTCTCCTTCACCCTCAATTGGTGATAACATGACCGAAGTTCAATCTTAGAGAAGTAACTCGTTCCTTGGAGTTTATCAAACAAATCATCTTTTCTTTGAATAGGATACTTATTCTTTAGAATAACCTTATTCAATTGTTGATAGTCAATGCACATTGAGAGGGAACCATCCATATTTCGAACAAAGAATACAAAGCACACATGGAGATATACTCAATCTAATAAAACCCTTATCCAACAAATCTTTCAACTGATCATTTAATTTCTTAAGTTGTGCCAGGGCCATTCCACAAGGATGAGTGAAGATAGGCTACGTATCTAGGAGAAGGTCAATATCGAAGTCTATTTCCGTATTAGGAGGAATACTAGGAAGATCATTGAGGAATACATCCGAAAACTCATTTATAATCAAAACTGACTCACGAGTAGAGGTTTTAGAATCTGTATCCCTAACCCAAACTAGATGATAAATGCAACCCTTAAAAATCATTTTCCTAGCCTTTAGGCAAGCAAGACCCTTAGGTATACAATTTCTCCCTTCCCATGACATGGTAGGTTTGTTCGAAACCTTGAATGTGATTAGTCGGGTCCTACAATTATGTATCCATAACATGCATGAAGCAAATCTATCCCCAAAATGATATTAAAATCTAACATATCAAACTCTACAAGAACAACATGAGTGACTCTATGAGATATAGAAAGAGGGAAATTTCTATAAACTCTCTTAGCAATAATAGTATTACCAACGGGAGTAGAGATATAAAAGGGATTGGAAAGGATTTTGGGAAAAACATTAAACATCACGGACACATAAGGAGTAAAAAAGGATAACATAGAACCTGTATCAAGTAAAGCATAATCATCAAGGTGAAATACTTTCAACATACCGGTCACCACATCCAAAGAACTCTCGTGATCATGTCGAGTGTGAAGAACATATAATCTCGTTTTCTTCAGAGTACCCGAAAGAACCACTAGGATGAGCATGCCTACCTTCCCGTAGTAGGAGCAATGGACAATCTCTAATCTTATGACCACTCTTCCTACAATTAAAACAACCATCCGTGCCGGCTAAACATTTTCCATGATATTTCTTGCCACACCTTGAGCAAGCGAGAATAGAAGATCTGTTTCCACCACTTCCTTATGGCTTAGGGTTAGACACCCTATCTATATGGAACTAAGGAGTTGGAGAATTAGAAGAACCTTGATCAAAAATATTTTACCAGAATTTAGAATGACCTTTCCGCCGGACCTAGAATGACAAAAGTCACCATCATTGGTCCTTGGCCTCTTTGACTCTCTTGCCCTATCCGTGAGCTTTTCCTCTTCAATTTCTTGGGCATGTATAATAAAATGGGAGATATCCATCTCCTTGGTGAGCATAGCAGTACGACATTCTTTAATAACTAAGTCAGAGACACCGACACAAACTTACTCATCCTTGCCTCAGAGTTGGCAATCATAGTCAGAGCATGCTTAGCCAATTAAGTGAACTTCAAAGCATACTTCGTAACACTCATATTCTCTTGTCGGTGGAGATTAATGAGCACAAAAATTTTGCCTCCCTCATCTTAAGAGGAAATAAGCGATCAAGAAAAGCTCTTTTGAATTTTTCAAGAGGACCCGCATCAACAACCGCCTCACTTTTCCATTGTTTAAACTAAACTTGAGCAGCACCCTTGAATTGTTAAGCGGCCAACTCCGCCTTCTTCATTGTAGAAAATCCCATAATTCCCATTATCTTATACACCTCATCAATGAAGTCATAAGGATCCTCATCAACCTTGGAACCATAGAACTCGGGAGGAATCATTATAGTGAAGTCCCTTATCTTTGTCACTGTCGTACCCATATTTGGGTTCACGGGAGCAAATGCTTCTCTATTTGCTTGGTTCGTCATAGCTTGAGCCAACACTTGGAAAATGACCCAGAATTCAGAACTAGTCACTTACTCAGCCAAAGAGTCAATCAGAACTTGAGGAACCTCGGGCTCCACATTCTCAGATGCATTCCTTCTCATATTAGCTCTTCGAGGGGCCATATCCTGAAAAGCATCGAACCAAATTTATGAGAGGGATGTGTTTACAGAGATAGACTCTAGCACGACTTTAGAGTAATAAAAGAAGTGAAGTTTCCTAAACTCTTTGTAGACACCTAATCATAAATGTGATGTGCTTCACACTCATGAACAAGACTCTACTTAACGCGGCTTGTCAGACATTCTAGGACCTTTACTAAAACCTTGTGCTTTGATAACAAGTTTGTCATGACACAAAGTACACCCTAGACGTGGCATGGCGTATAAGACCCCGAGAGGCCCCAAACAAGCCATTTGAAATACACATACACAATATGATAGATAAAAGTAGAGAATCTCATATCAAAGTAAAGCGTTTAACATATAAGCCGGATTCTAACATAGTCTTGACAAGCCAATCTAATACTTCAATAGTAGCTGGGACGTAACCCATACACCACGTACAAAAATTTATAAACTAAATAAAT
This sequence comes from Solanum appendiculatum, assembly GCA_018342035.1. NCBI lineage: Eukaryota > Viridiplantae > Streptophyta > Magnoliopsida > Solanales > Solanaceae > Solanum > Solanum appendiculatum. Next base: position 1,347,033 of record JAGDQO010000472.1, read on the forward strand.
ATGAAAGAAATAAAGGTGACATGGTCCTTATTACATGAGGACTCACGAAGTTTTCAAATCCTAAAAGCATTAACTAGCCACGAGTGGGAGGAGAAGGTGCGTCAAACCCTCCATTAATGAAATAATGTAGACACTAGTATGCATTAGTACATGGAATGTACTAAGTATGTGGGATATGCATAAAAACGTAAAACATGGTCATTAGAGGACATAAGGAGAAAACATGATATGCACGACCAAGCTAAACATAGCACAATCATTTAAGAAGAACCATAAATCATGAACATGGTCAATGCCTCTTAAATCATAAGAAAAACTTCATAAACTTTTAGAAGTAACTTAGTTCATTTTGTGGGATATTACTATTAACCGACATAGACCACGTGAATTGTCACATGTAATTTGATGTCTTAGTCCCACACCAAAAAGATATGTCATTGCTTTCAAAGTCAATAACCTTAAACTTCTATCTTAGGTGGATCCACTAGCTATGTCACTTAAGACAATCCTATGGGGGAACATAGTTAGGGAACATGAGATTGCTTCTAGAGACCTGACCTCTACAAACGCGAGAGCCTACATCTCTGTATCCTCTCAATGCTAAGTAAAATCTTAATGGAATAGTCATATTCAAAAACAAATCATTATACATGGAGGATTACAATTAAGATACTAATTCAAGCTTAAATCATCATAGAATAGCTCCTTAAATCTTGAATCATGCATGCGTGAGAAAACCTTCCACCAAATCATGATCACTTATCTGTGAGAGGACCTTTTACAATTACATTGATGTTCATCTTAAAGCAACCTAGATCATAAAAATCTTAATGGAATAGTCATATTCAAAAACACATACATTATACATGGAGGATTACAATTAAGATACTAATTCAAGCTTAAATCATCATAGAATAGCTCCTTAAATCTTGAATCATGCATGTGTGAGAAAACCTTTCACCAAAACATGATCACCTATCTTTGAGAAGACCTTTTACAATTACATTGATGCTCATCTTAAAGCAACCTAGATCATAAAACCTTTCACCAATAACCTCTCAATGCTAAGTAAAATCTTAATGGAATAGTCATATTCAAAAACACATCATTATACATGGAGGATTACAATTAAGATACTAACTCAAGCTTAAATCATCATAGAATAGCTCCTTAAATCTTGAATCATGCATGTGTGAGAAAACCTTTCACCAAAACATGATCACCTATCTGTGAGAAGACCTTTTACAATTACATTGATGCTCATCTTAAAGCAACCTAGATCATAAAACCTTTCTTTCATGAATCATGCATAACCTTCATGAAAACAACACTAATAGATATGTAGCTTCTTCATAAATTCGTGTCCTTATAAGAGTTCATAGTCAAGAATCATGATCAATGCATGTGTTTAAGTGAAATCAATTGGAAAGCATGTAGTTGAGGTAAAACAATCATAACAAGATCAAAATCAAACAAATGAATCAACACAATTAGAACCCATGAAGAAGTGAATGAAAAACCTAATCCATTTTGATGAAATTGAAACTTGGAGAATTAGAAATCTTTGAGGCTCAATGGGTGAATGGAATCCACTGATAAAACCCTATATACCTTGCTATTCAATGCCTAAAAGCAATGGTGCAGGAGGAGACTTTGTTTGAAATCCTAGCTTCTTCTTCTTTGATCTTGAGAGAGAATTTTTGAAGAAAACCTTAGAGGGGATTTGGGGTTTTGAGTGAATGAGAGAGTTGGGGAAATTTTTGGGGTAGAAGGGTAGTTGTAGGACTGAAAAATAGGGATATAATGACATAGAAAAGACATTTAAGTGATAGGAAATGACCCAAATAACTTCAAGAAAGAACTGCTGAATGGCTTCTACGGTTTGGACCTACGGTCCGTAGAATTTTCTACGGCCCGTACTGGTCAACTGTAGAACCAACTTCAGAATCCCAAATTCCCCTTACATCCCACGAGACCTTTCTACGGTCCATCTAACTTCCTACGGTCCATAGACCCCATCAGTAGAACCAAAGTTTATGTCTAAGATTTCATTAAGTCTAGAACATTCCTACGTAACCCATCAACGACTCGTTCATATTTCTACGGCTCATCCTGTTCATCTATAGGTCAAACTTTAGAAACTTAAATTTCCAAAACCTCTACTTCATTCCTATGAGTGTTACATCCACGTACAAGCATCCACATGAGGCTCCAAGCATAGAAAAACCCAATCTTATGTCGCCACGATATAACAACCCTTCGGTAACGCATCGGAGCCACAGAGATATGGACAGAAGGTAGAAGGTCAACAAAGCTGCGCAAACGCCTAAACGAAGGTTCAAACTACTAGACTCAAATCTGCTATTCTTGTGTACAAGGATCTAGTCCATCCAAAACCCTCAAAGGATGCATAGAAAGAAGAATAAAAAAAGACTTTTCAAAGGCAGTATCCTGACTCGAGCTCGGACAACTCGGTAAACTGAACCCGCTCTTGGGAGGGGAACAATGACTGTCCGCTGGAAAATACAGAGTAGGATTCCTCCGTGTGGTGAATGAAGTAAAGAGAGAAACAAATAAAAAAAGGGTCCAGCCCTCCTCAGTATCACCTAGGTTAGAGACTATAACAAGGCTACAAGACTCGCAAGTCTAAGGCAACACTAGTCTAACCTAGACTAAGGCCAAACATGCTCCAAATAACAAGTAACAATGCAAGTAATTCACAACAGCATGTGACAACACACATAAAGCCACATCTAGCATGGTTCTACCCATGACATAATGGCGATCAATCCTAAAATATGGTATCTACGAAAAGAAGTAAGAATAACTAGGTACCCGCACCCAATTCACTCTAATCAACATGAATTCAGACATTTAGGCTCAATCTAATTTGAAAGAAAGTCGTAGCCTACCTTTTTACCTATCACGCGGGCTCAAAATCACAACCCTAGATCTTTTCCTTTTCGAATGGCGTTCGAACACTACTACCATATGAAAAGTAGGATCAAAACATCAGTACAGTCATTTAGACACAAAAAACACATATAATAAAAGTTGAGCAATTGAGGAGTCAAACGGGAATTGTGGGATCTGCGTCAAAATTTCCAAAATTTATTCCGTCAAGAAGTACTAAATTATGCCCCAAACTTGTGTTCCAAAATTGAGCACAATCCGAGGCCCGAATCAGCAAATAACAACGCATGCAAGGAGTTCACAAATTAAGCACCAAAAATTAGGAGGGAAAACAACTTTTACGTGAAATTCACCTTGAACGAAGGTTCCTAAACACAGTCCGATCACTCCACCATTAGCCACAACCTCCATGATCACAATGGACTTCGAATCACCTCAATAGGAGTTGAAACGAGGGAGCAATCACCTTTTGAAAATAAAAACAAAAGCTGCAAATTCGATATATAAATAATGGAAATTTGGTCGCTAGAAGGCTGTTTCAGGTCGCTAAAACTCTAATTTCTAGTTGCTAAAAGCCTGCACCAGATATAAGCACTTCAACTGGTCTGCTTAAACTCCAAATTTTCCGACGGGGTGCTCGAGATTCATTCGGAACCCTGTGCATGCAAATGTGATATGCAATCCTACCAAATTCGATATTTTAGACTCAACAAAGAAGTTGAAATTCCCATATGAGGTCATCTTAGTGAAAAGTGGGTCCCACCCCTAAGCTCCATTTCAAGCCAAAATCTACAAGGGGGCTTGAAATTAGCACAAAATTCTTGGGATCCAAACAAAGGGTCATTCTAGACCAACTTAACATTTCAGAGCTAACCAGGCTGAAGGAATTCTCATACGAGCTCATTTACTCAGAATGTTGACTAAAGTAGAACTTTGGGCTTAACTTAAAAGTCAAAATGCCTAATCACACAGAGTCGCACTAGAAGGCTCGTGAGTCGTGTTGACCATACTACTAGTCTAAATGACCCTTCTAGAGCTGATAAAATGGTTCGAATTGGATTCTGAGGTCGTCTTCTTGAATTTTTATTTAAAAATGACCGTTCAAGGTTCAAAAGCTCTGAACAGTAAAACATGCACAAAACCCAAACAAACGAATGGGTGACCAAAGTGTGAGTTACAGAAAGTCATAAATGACTTTGGGTCGCTATAGGAATGCTCGAAACGATGAACTAGAGGCATAAACACATAAATGTCCTCGAGGTCATTACAACATCCACTACTAAAAAGGACATTCATCCTCAAAAGTAAGAGTAAAGAAGAACCTGAAGGCTCAAACAAGCCAGGAAACTGCTCCCGCATGATGCTTGGTCTCCTAAGTAGCCTCCTGAACTGAATGATTCCTCCAATGGACCTTGACAACAGGAATAACTCTCGAGCGCAACTGCCACACATCTCTTGCTAGAACTGCAACTGGCTCTTCCAGGAAGGTCAAGCGGTCATCCAACTCTACTGCATCATATTGAAGAACATGAGACTCATTAGAAACATACCGGTGCAACATTAAAATATGGAAAATCGGGTGGATAACTGAGAAAAATGGAGGTAGAGCCAACTTATATGCAACCTCACCAACTATTCGGAGTTCCGAAAAGGCCCAATATACCTTGGGCAAAGCTTGCCTCACCTCCTAAATCTCATCACACTCTTCATGGGCTACACAAAGAGGAAGACTCTATCACCAATTGAAATCCTCAAAGGCCACCACGTACGATCAGCATAACTTCTGTAATTACTTAGAGCAATTCGAAGCCTATCCTAAATCACCCTCACCAGGTCTAAAGCCTCCTGAATCAAGTTTGTACCACACAGTCTAGGCTTTGTGGACTCAAACCAACCAATCAAAGAGCGACAATGCCTACCATATAAGGCTTCGATTTGGGCAATCCGAATGCTAGAGTGGTAGCTATTGTTGTATGCAAACTTTGTCAAAGTTAAGAACTGGTCCCACTGACCTCCATACTCAAAAAAACAAGGCCGCAATATATCCTCAAGAACATGAATAGCACACTCTTATTGACCATAAGTTTTCGTGTGGAAGGTTGTGCCTAAGATCAATGTGAGTGCCCAACTCCTCCTGAAAGGTGCTCCAAAAGCTAGAAGTAAACTGAGCACCTCGATATGATATAATAGAAACCGACACACCATGAAGATGAACCAACTTTCAAATGTAGATACGGGCCAACTTCTCAGTAATGAATGAAGACTGAACAGGGAGGAAGTGTGGTAACTTAGTCAATTGATCAACGATGACCGAAATGATATCAACACAAAGAGAAGTCTAAGGAAAACCTACCACACAGTCCATAGTGATGCGATCCTACTTTCACTCTAGAATGGGTAATCTCTGAAACTCACCACCAGGTCTCAAATGCTCGTCCCTCACCAGCAGGCAACTGAGGTAACGAGATACATAATCTGCAATATCTCTCTTGATGCCGCCCCATAAGTAATGCTTCCTAAATGATACATCTTCGTGATGCCTGGGTGGATAGAATATATAGAATCATTGGCCTCATGAAGTATCGGCTGGATAAAACCATAATCTCTCGAAACACAAATACAACCAACAAACCTCAAAATCTCATCTGAATCTAAGGTAACCGGACTGGCATCACCTGCTTACACCAAATCTCGAAGTGCCACGAAGGCCTCATCCTCAAACTGTTGGCTATAGATCTGATCAAGCAGAGAGGATTGAACTCCCACATAGGCCAAGACATGCCTCGAATCTGAAACATCCAATACGGATCATCTGATTAGCTATGTACTGATTGCCCAAAGCTAAAGGTTGCTCCACACTAGACAAGAAGGCTAGACTAACCATACTCACTGTCTTCCAGCTCAAAGTGTCAGCTACTATATTCGCCTTGTTCGGATGATAGAATATAGAGGTCATAGTCCTTCTGAAGCTCAATCCAGCTACACTACCTCGAATTAGGTCGTTGTGGCTCATGATGTATTAAAGACTCCTGTGATCAGTGTAGATGTCACACTGAACCCCATACAGGTAGTGCCTCCAAATCTTAAGTGCAAAAACTACTGCTGCCAATTCCAAGTCATGAGTGGTGTAGTTGCACTCATTCAACTTAAGCTTTCTTGGTGCATAAGGAATAACCTGACCATGTTGCATCAATACACAACCCAAACCAATGCCGGATGCGACACAATAGACCGTGAAGCCCTCACCCTCAACTTGAAGAGTGAGTATAGGAGTAGTAGTAAGCAACTCCTTGAGCTCCATAAAGCTTAACTCACACTCCTCATACAACTCAAAGGGAACATCAAGTTGAGTCAATTGGGTCAGAGGTGCAGCAATAGTGGAGAATCCCTCCACCAACCGCCTCTAGTAGCTTGTTAATTCGATGAAGCTCTGAGCCTCAGTAATAGAAGTGGGCCTAGCCCAATAACGAATAGCCTCAATCCTCATCGGATCTACCATGATACCATCCTTGGGCCTACCATGCCCCAAGAATGCTACAGACTCTAACCAAAACTCACACTTTGAGAACTTGGCATAAAGCTACTGATCTCTTAAAGTCTGGGGCACAATCATCACATTCTGCTCATGCTCACTCCTGCTCTGCGAGTATACCAGAATGTCATCTATGAACACAATAATGAAGAAATCAATTAAGTTACGACCTAAACACACACGTCATCAAGTCCATGAAGGTGGCAGGGGCTTTAGTCAACCCAAAATACGCCACCAGGAACTCGTAGTAGCCATATCGAGTCCTGAATGCATTCTTAGGGATGTTCGCTGCCCCAATCCTCAGTTGATTGTAACCGGACAATAGATCAGTCTTAGAAAACACTCCAGCCACCTGAAGCTGGTCAAGCAGATCATTAATCTTAGGCATAGGGTAACGGTTCTTCACCATCACCTTATTCAGCAACCTATAATCAACACACACGTATATCGTACTCTCCTTCTTCTTCACAAAGGGAATGAGAGCGCCCCAAGGTGATACACTAGGCCTGATAAACCTCTTACCTAAGAGATCCTGAAGCTGAACACTGAGTTCCTTGATCTTTGCAGGAGCCATTCGATATGATGGACTAGAAATAGGTCGAGTACCCGACTAAAGCTCTATAGGGAAGTAAATATCACGCTATGGGGGTACGCGAGGTAGGTCAGTAGAAAACACATCTACCAAATCACGAACAACTCGAACAGACTCAATTTGAGGGACCTCCCTACTCACATCCCACACATAAGCAAAATAAGACAAACACCCTCTAGTCAATAACCTCTAAGCCCAAACAAAAGATATAACTCCAATAGGTGTGCTACTAATAGTGCCCTGCCACACCACCGGGGGAATACCAGGCATGGCTAAGGTAAAGTTCTTAGAAAAACAATCTAAAACCACACGATAGGGGGATAACCTATCCATGCCCAGAATCACATCGAAGTCGAGCATTTCAAGCAATATAAGGTCAATCGGGGTGTCACGTCCTGGGATAGTAACTAAGAAAGATTGAAACACCTAATCCATTACCAAAGACTCACCCACGGGGGTGGACAGACGCAACGGCGTTGCCATAGGCTCATAACTCATACCCATACGAGAAGCATAATGTAAAGACACATTAAAATAGGTAGAGCCTAAATAAATTAAAGCCGAGGTAGGCTGATGGCATAGAAAAATTGTACCTGTAATCACATCATCTGATGCCTCAGCCTCAACCCTTACTGGAGCTGCATAGAAATGGCCCTTTTTACCTCTACCCTAACCATTTGTCCTACCATCTGACCTGCCTCCCCGAGGACAACCCCAAATACCCTGATGCCCATCGTGATGATCCAGATCCTAACCTCGACCCCTAACTAGAGGTGCTACTGGTGGAGCATGCAGAGCTGGGGGAGGTGGCTATGTAGAAAGAGCAATCCACCTATGCATGGGTCAATCTATGAACCAGTGATCTAACTCACCAATATCAAAGCAACATGAAGCTGATATACTCCTTGAAGAATAGCTGTCATGGCCTGTAGCAAACAAACTGGGACCATGACTCTGATTAGACCCAACCTCACTCTAACTTTATCGATCACCCTATGAAGCCTGTAATGAGTCTTGAATAGGTCCGCTGGGTTGACCTTGTTGAAACCACTGCCTAGGCCTATCATAAGAGCCCCTATACTTGGAATGGGACCCATTATAGATGCCCTCGTATCTAGACCTGTTGTTGCAACCCCCTTGGGCCTCATGGAGGAGCTGCTAAATAGTCTAGGCATGGTTGACAACATCTAGAAAGGAAAGACACCTGGAGACCAAAGACTGAGTCTCAATTTGCAACTGAAGTCTCAACCATGAATAAAGAATCAAACTCTCTCATCCTCAATAGGTAGGATCATGGTAGCATAGCGGGAGAGCTCGTATAACCTAGCCTCATACTCTGACACGGTCATGGAACCCTGCTCCAACTTGGAGAACTGATCTCGAACATGATCATTAGCACTGCGAGGGATGATTTTGTCCAAGAAGGCCTAAAATCTGCGTCTAGGTGACCGAAGGAGAATGAGTTGGCCTGGTCTCAATAAAGGTATGCCACCATTGCACGGCTGGCCCATCTAGGTGATAGGTAGTGAATTTAGCTCCTTTCAACTCCACCAAACCCAAAGTATACAATCGTTCACGGCATGTAGTTAGAAATTCATGAGTATCCTCACCCACAGCCCCATAAAACCTCAGAGGTGAAAGCCTAAGTAACACTTTGAGCATCTTCTGCTCCTCTAGCGGCATAGCTCCAGCCACAATCATGGGCTAGGCACCCGAGCTTGAGATGCCTCTGCTGTAGGCTAACCCTACTGACCTGGTGTTAGTGTCGGTGCTAGTGCACAGGCCTGTTGCATACCACCAAGCATAGTCAAGAGCTGAGTAATGGCCACCTACGGATCTGGAGCCATAGATGGTCAGGTGGTGGTTGAGATTGTCCCAGCCCCACCAATCAGTCTGGAACACGGGCTATTGGAGGGTTCACTACTTACTCCAAACCCTACTCTCTATCTAAGGGTAGTGTTGTACCCCTATATGGAAGGAGAGGTATACCCCTACCTTGAGCCTCTGTGCGGTGCATACGAGCCATCCAACGAAAAGAGTGAAACAAGTGAGATTTCAAGAAACCAATAACACACATGCTACACGAAAGTGATAGAAAAGAGAAGAATTTCTAAAGACACCGTGTAGCCTCCCAAAGATAGGATACAAACAACTCCACACTGATTTGTAGAACTCTACTAAGTATTAGCTCTATTCAAGTGAGACAATATGGGGCTCTGATAGCAACTTATCATGATCCGATTCCTCTACTCATAATGCACCTGCTATAACCCACCAATAGGTAAACCAAATAATACACCAGAATGAATGGTCATGAGTATAAGTGCAGAACTAAACAGAAATAACATACGCAATAAGAATAAGATAGAAATGGAAACAAGCCAAAATATATATACAATAGAAAACCCTCCCAGAACCTAGAATGCACGAGTGCAGAGCTATCTAATATGAACAAATATAGGTCCCAAAAGTGGACCACAACAAGCTATCTTAGACCAAAAAGACTAGATAACATATGCACAGAAGGAGAAAAGCTAATCCAGAATGCGAAGTGCTCACCCTCGTCTTCGATATCCCAAAGCTGCAAAAGATGGCACGAATGATCACCGCTAGTAGCTGGTCCTAGGACCTGTATCATGAAAAAGATATAGAGTGTAGCATGTGTACCAAAACAAAGGTACTGAGTAGACATCAAAGGCCGACTGAGAAAGAAAGGTAAACATACTCTAAAAAGATAGAATCTAGATACACATAGAGGTCAAAGAGAATATGATAAAGAGCACACGAGCAAACCAAAAATAAATCTAAGTAAAACTAAATTAAACTTAACTAGACTACATAACCCCATAAGGTACACTCATGTGCAAGTTTAAATAAAATCCGAATGGACCCCCATAAGCCCGACAGGTAGATTGCATGGCAACAAATACAAGAGTAAAGTATCGTAAATCCATCTCTAGTAAATGTACTTCGGGCCTCGAACCCCAAGCGGTAGCCTCTAACTAGAGGTGACGACGTCGAACCATAAAGCATCAGCCTTGAACTAGGAATAACAACTTTGAACCATAAACCTCAGCCTTAGACTGGAGATAATGACCTTGATCCCTAAACATAGGCCTTGAACCAAAAATATTCATAATGTCTAATCAACTCCCAGCCCAGCTAGCAAGCGTGACAAGGGGCATGTCGACTCCAAAGAGGATTCCAATATCAAGACTAAGTCATCGTGGAACAACGTCCACCCACAAAGATCTGCAAGAGGCTCTAAGCCTAGAACAACCCAATTTTAAGTCGCCATGAAAACACAGCCCTCCGGTGACATATCAGAGCCACAGAGAGAGGGTTAGAAGGCAGAAGGTCTACAAAGATGGGAGAGGCCTAAACTAAGGTTCATACTATCAGACTCAAGTATACTATTCGAGTCTACAATGATCTAGTACATTCGAAACAACGTCAGAGACGATAACAAGGATAAAAGGCTCGCGAGTGTAAGGCAACACTAGTATATCCTCGACTAAGGCCAAACATGCTCCAAATAACAACTAACAATGGAAGTAATGCACAATAGCATGCAACGCCACACATAAAACCCCAACTAGCATGGTACTACCCCCAAACCAGTGGCGATCAATCCTAAAACATGGAATCTATGAAGAGAAGTAAGAATAACTAGGTATCCGCCCCCAATTCACTCTAATCAACATGAATTCACATATTCAGGCTAAATAAAATTAGAAAGAATGTCGAAGCCTACCTATAGGCCGATCACGCGTACTCCAAATCACAAGGCCAGAGCTTTTCCTTTCCGAACGGCTTCCTAACTCTTCCATGCTATCAAAAATAGGATCACAACATCAGTCTAGTTATTTAGCACCAAAAATATTATAATGGAAATAGACCTATTTTAGACTCAAATGGGAATTATGGGACTCCCATTAGAATTTCCAGAATTAACTCCGCCAAGAGGTCTTCAACTATGTCTCGAACTTGTGTTCAGAAATTGAACACAATACAAGACCCGAATCAGCGAACAACAACACATGCAATGAGTTCATAAATTAAGGTCCTAAAAGAGGAGGGAAAGCATCTTTAATTAAAAATTCACCTCGAATGGAGGTTCCTCAACATAGTCCAATCACTCCAACACGTAGCCACAACCTCTACGATCACACTGGACTTCGATTCACCTCAATCGAAGCTGAAACGAGGGAGAAATTGCATTTTGAAAATAAGAGCTGAAGCTGCAAATTCGCTATATAAATAGTAGAAATTTTGTCACGAAATGGCTATTTCTGGTTTCTAAAAGTCTAATTTTTAATTGCTAAAAGCCTGCACCAGATATCAACACTTCAGCTGGTTTGCTTAAACTCTGAAATCTCCGACGTGGTGCCCGAGATTCATTTGGAATCCCGTGCATGCAAATAAGATATGCAATCCTACAAAATTTGATATTCCAAACTCAACAAAGCAGTTTAAAGTCCCGTACAAGACTCGAGATTCAAACAAAGGGTTGTTCTAGACCAAACGCAAAATTTCGAAGCTAACCATGTTGACGGTATTCGCATCCTAGCATATTTACTTAGAATGTTGACTAAAGTTAAATTTAGGCCTTAACTTGAAAGTATAAATGCCTAATCGCACAGACTCACGCCGGAAGCCTCGGGAGTCATCCTGACTATGCTACTAGCCTAATATGAACCTTCTGGAGCATATGAAATTGTTAGAATTGGATTCTGAGGTCGTCTTCTTAATATTTTTTATCAAAAATGACCATTCAAGGTTCAAAAGCTCTGAAATACTAAAACTAGCACAAAACCCAAATGATCGACACCGAACTGTCATCTTCAGCAAGTCATAAATTACTTGGGGTCGCTATTGGAAAGCTCTAAACAACGAAAAGGAAACATAAACATAAAAATGACCTGGAGGTCATTACATGTAGATGCTTAGATGAATGATAGTTGTGTAACTAATGATTTGTAAGTTTCTAGTTTATACTTTTCATGCAAGTTCAATTCAATTTTCTATTGTCAACTATAGAAAAATACATTGCATGTTTAAGGGACATCATTGCATTACATCTTCTTGAGATCTTCTCTGTCCTTTTCCTTTTTGCATATTCTATGAAGCAATCTTTGGCGAAAAATTTATTTGGTCATAGAGTTTAGTGTCTTCAACACTCAAAAATAAATAATGTTGAAAATTGATTCTCTTTTCGAGCTTTAATTTAAGGGAATATGTCATACCTCTAGTGTGAGGGACATGAAAATCATGCCAGGTTAACGCACCAATAAAGACTATGCCTAGCCCTTAATAAGATTATTGTTTGATATATAGTGTCTTCATTGTTTGAATCAAGGAATTCGAGTCAATGTCAGGTATAGTATCTAACTTTGGTGTTTTTTCTTGTCGTTAATAGCTTTGTATTTCTCTCATCACTTTCTTTTCATCATTTTAGTTATTTGACCTATCAAATGCTGAAAGTTTTTTCAATTTAGAAGTAACATCGACATCTATGAAATTGGTAGAAGGAACAAGAAACTACGGAAATATTTGGATGCTATGAAATACGATCATGTGAATACAGTGTGGTAAACAAGGGATTCTTGGAGAAATAGCTTTGATATGACGCTTAGTTAATAAGGTCCTCTCTACTCTAGAGTACATGAAAGTGAACTTTTTATCAGTTATTTCAAGAGATAAGGCATAAGTATCCCCCTTAGACTATGACCGAAATCCCAGAGATACGCCTTAACTAAACTAATGTCCTATTATCCCCGAACTTTTTTTTTTAATAATGTTTTACCCCTTTCGCTAACATGGAACACTCCATGACTCCACTTAGTTGAGGTGTGTGGGAGATGGTTGGAGTCCACGCAAGCCAAAAAGGTGTATAAAATTACAAAAAATGGGTTCGAGGGTAGGGGGTAATAGGATCTTAGTTTAGTTAAAATGTGTTTCTGAGATTTCGGTCATAGTCTAGGGGGTACTTGTGCCTTATCCCTTATTTCAAACAAAAAAGTTCCTACTAGAATTTTTTGTTATCTTGTTCCTGAGTAGAGTCAAAAAATATCATCTAACTTGAAATTAAAGAATCCTATTACATGCTGGTTGATCTTCAAAATATTGAAACTTCACAAAGAACTAGGTGCAATGGTTATGTATCACCGAGTGAGATAAAAAGCGATGTTTTATGTCATTTCAAGTCAATCTCTATTTGACTCAAGAATAAAGTCAATGTAGCAAGTCAAATACAGATAAAGAAAAACTGCTAATCCATGCAAAAACAATTTTGTGAATCTTACTCTTCTTTAAGAAAACAATGTCATTAGTTTGACAAATAACATGTAGTATTTACTAATGATGTTGTTTTTTTAGTAGTTTATTCTTTATTGATATTTAAACAATCACAACATCACTCATAATTGAGTATCTATAATCTTCAAGAACAATAATTTCTTAGGGTAAATGGGAAAGATTGTTAATCTTTGCATTGAACTTCTAAAAAACGATTCATTTTACTTGTCATGTTTTTTCTGTGCCCCTTAAAAGAACATTAACTAAAAAGGTAACTTGACTAAAATATCTTTATTTTGATCTCAATTTAATATTACTACTCTTTTTCTCACCACATTAATCTCTCTCCACAATACTTTAATTTTGTTTTCTAAAAGAGTTGATGGTAAAAAATACACTTAAAGTATTCTGATTTTTTGAGTGCCATATGAGTAATTAATTCAAGTCGTAAAACACAAAAAAATTATTTTTTCTTGATATGTTAAAAGTAACAAGTAAAAGAGAAAATCTATTTTTTAATTAGTGGACAAGTAAAAGAGAACAGAGAGTATTTTTTAAAAAATATCATGAGAGATAATTTAAGATTGAGTGAGTATTATTCAAGGAATAAATCTGAAACAGTCCACATTAGATTTAGTACAATTTGGGGGAAATTCACTAAATAGGTAAAAACGTGTAGGAAACCTAAGAATCCTCCACAATTACAGAGCAAGATAATCAAACCTTCTTCTCCAAATGCTAAAAAAGAATTGCAACCAAAATGGAATAAGAGGGCAATGAAAACACCCATCAAACCCAAAACAGAGCAAACCCATTAACAACCATTCTAAATTTCCATCAACATCGGTGCGAGATTTCTAATACCTAAATGACATTTAAAGCCTCCCATCCACCCCCGAAAGGGATAAAGCCCACAAAGTTTGCTAAATTTTCATCAACTTCAATGAAAGTTTCAATCTTGACAATCCATGTTCTGCCGACAGAACTTATCACTGAAATCCTCTCAAGGTTTCTAGTGAAATCACTCTTGAAATTTACGTATGTTTTGAAATCATGGCTTTTTATAATCTCTAGCCCTAAATTTATCAAGACTCATCTTACGATATCTGTTGATAACAAGGAGTGTACTCACCATAGGCTCATGATGAAATTGAATCGGGCTAATAAGAATCTTAAGGACGATTCTGTTATCTATCTCTATACTTTATGATGAATCTATTATTTAGACAAATGACTTGAATTGTCCCATGGAAAACTATAACACCTCGAAAGTTTGAAAGTCGAATTGAAAAGGAAAGGTCTCATTTTTGGCTATTGCCTCATGTCTACGAGACCCATCTATGGTTCATAGAAGCATATACAGGTCGTACATGACATCCGTAGGAACTGAGTTGAGATTTGGAAAATTCATGTTTATGAAGTATGGCCTATGAAAAGCTAGGATGAGCCGTATGAAGTTTGATGGGCTGTAGGATGGTTCCGTAGAAGTGATTCAGACTTGTTGAAATTTTGGACTAGAACTTGAGGACTACGGATGGGATCTACAGACAGTAGAAAGGTCGACAACTCATAAAATGGTCATTTGAGAAGTTGAAGGAATTTTGGGTTTTTGAAGTTGGTTCTATAGTTGACCAGTACGGGTCATAGAAAGTTTTATAGACCAAAAGTTCAACACGTATGACTGTTCGATAGTTATTTTGAAGCGTATTTGGCTCTTTTCCTATGCATTTCAAGCCTATACTATGTCGTTTTGACCCAAATTTTAAGTCCTATAACTACCCTTGTATTCCTAAATATACCCAAACCCTTTCGTTCTCTCAAATCCCCAATTCCCATTCACATTCATCCTCTCCGAATTCTCTCATGATCAAAGAACACCTAGAGTCTCAATCTTTAAGGCTCCCTTTTCCTCCACTGCTTTTCAGCTTAGATCATCAAGGTGTATGGGAATTCATCAATAGTTTCTAGTCACCTATTGAGTCCCGAAAGATCTCAATTCTTCAAATTCAATTTCATGATAATTGATTAGGTTTTCCCCCAATTCTTCATGGGTCTTAATTGCTATGATTCAATAGTTTGATTTTAGTCTTCTTACAAATAATTTGATTCAATTACATATTTTTCAATTGAACTCATATGGACCCATGCATTATTCATGATTTGGTCTATGAATTTATGAAGATGTGAGTTTATGAAGGAAAGCTATAAATTTATGAATGACGATTTATGAAAGTTTATGCATGATTTATGAAAATATATTTTATAATCTAAAGGATGCTTTTAAGATGAGCATCAATGAAATTGTGAAAGGTTTTCTAACATAAAAGGAATCATGGTTTGGTGAAAGGTTTTCTCACACATGCATGATTCAAGATATAAGGAGCTACTCTATGATGTTTTAAGCTTGCATTTAAAACTCAATTGTGCTTTTCCATGTATGATGATATATTTATGAATATGACTATTCCACCGGGATTTTTACTTAGCACCAAGAGGATATTGAGATGGAGGCTCTCCCGTTAGTAGTGGTCGGGTCTCTAGTAGCAATCTCATTGTCCCTAACTAGTGCCCCTATAGGATTTGTCTTAGAAAGGCATAGCTAGTGGATCCACCTAAGCTAGAAGTTCATTGTCACGACCCAAAGTATGCCCAAGTTGTAATATGGAGTATAGGACCCCGAGATGCCCTACACAAGTCATTTTTCATACATATGCACAGTATAATAGACAAAAGTAGGAAATCTCATATAAAATAAAAAGTATGACATAAAGCGGAGACATCTCATAGTCATAACAAGCCTTTCTACAACATCAAAGGAAGTGGTCAGGACGTAACCCGTACACCACTACAAATGAAAAGACATAAGGAAGCAATAAAGGCGACATGGTCCTCGGAGTATGAGAACTCACCAAGTCTTAAATCTTTAAATTGTTCAACTAGCCACGAACGGAAGGAGAGAAATCGCCAAGCACTACATTAGTGAAACAATGCAGGCACAAGTATGCATTAATACATGGAATGTACTAAGTATGAGTGACATGCAATAAAACATGAAATATGACCATAAGGGGACATAATCGAAAACATGAAATGCATGACCAAGTTAAACATAGTAACATCTTTAAAGAGGAATCATAATCATTAACATGGTCAATGCATCTAAAAATCATGAAAAAAGCTTCATAAAACCTTTGAAAGTAACTTAGTTAGTTTTGTGGGATATTTACTATTAAACGACACTAACCACGTGATCTATAACGTGGAGTCCGGTGTCTTGCTCTCACACCAAAAAGATATATCCTTTCTTGCCAAGGAAAAAACCTTAAACTTCTAGCTTAGGTGGCTCAACTAGCTATATCAGTAAAGACTACCTACAGGGGCACGTAGCTAGGGACAAAGAGATTGCTTCTAGAGACTCGGCCTCTACCAACGGAAGAGCCTCCATATTAATATCCTCTCGGTGCTAAGTAAAAATCAAATCGGAATAGTCCTATTCATAAAGATCATCCATTGAAAATTATAATTATTAAGTTACTAATCCAATATAAAAACAACATAGACAATCTCCGTAAACCATGTGTTAGAAAACCTTTCACAATTTCATGCATTTGTGAGAAAACCTTTCACAATTTCATGCATATGTGAGAAAACCTTTCACAATTTCATCGATGCAATTCTCAAAGAAACCTAGATCATAAGACATTCCTTTTCATAAATCATGCATGACTGTCATAAAAACATTATTCATAACTTCGTAGCTTCTTTATAAGTTTATGTATATTAGGGTTAATAGTCAAATCATGATCAATGCATGGTTCATATGGAATTGATTGGAAAGCATGTAATTGAATCAAGATAACCATAATATGATAAAAATCAAACAACTAAATACATACAAATAGAACCCATGAGGAATTGAATGAAAACCTAACCAATTTAGTGAAATTGAATTGGATAATTCAATGGATGAATGGAACCCATTGATGAACCCCCTACATACCTTGATATTGAAGCCTTAATTAATTGATGAAGAAAGGAGAGTTGAACTTAAAGAACCCTAGAATCCCTCTTCTTCTTCCTTGAGTTTGAGAGGGAAATTGGGGAGGATGAATTTTGTTAGAATTTGAATATTAGGGGAATGAGTTTAGAGTGGATTGTTTTGGGACTTAAAAACCTTA
The DNA here is from genome assembly GCA_018342035.1 of Solanum appendiculatum. Taxonomy (NCBI): domain Eukaryota; kingdom Viridiplantae; phylum Streptophyta; class Magnoliopsida; order Solanales; family Solanaceae; genus Solanum; species Solanum appendiculatum. The sequence goes on from JAGDQO010000472.1 coordinate 1,364,545, forward strand.
TATAGGGCTTAGGAATAGAGTCAAAATGACATGGATTAGGCTTTAATCACATAGGAAAAGACCTAAATACCTCTTTAAAATAACTGTCAGACCCAGTCTACTGAACTGACCTATGGTCCGTATGAATTTTTACGGATGGTACTGGTCAACTGTAGACCAAAGTACTGGAACCTTAAATCCATCGAACTTTGACGAGACCTTTCTATCGCATATAGGGTTTCCCACGATCTGTATACCCAAACCGTAGACCTCAACTTTAACCGTAAAATTTCACTAAGTCTGGAACACTTCTACGAGACCTTCCTATGGTTCGTAGTCTATTCGACGGACCGTCCTGGTCAAATATAGAATGAGTTACTGGGACTTGATTTCCAAAATATTTTTCTCACTTACAACGAACTGGTCTACATCCCGTAGAAATTTCTACGACCTATCAAGTCCTTCCATTGACTTGAGGTCCTAAAGCAAATCTCTTAATCATACCTACGGATCGGTCCTATGATCCGTCAAACATCCTATAGTTCATCTTGTCAAGTCGTAGGTCAAACTTCAAAAACTTGAAATTCCAAAACACAACTCTAGGTTCTCTGGTTCATTTCCTACGGCCCGTAGGACTTCTTACGATCCATAGGTGGGACTCGTAGACCACTACTTTAGAGAAATTTTTGCATTTTGTTTCCTTTTCGACTTTCTAACTTCTGAGGTTTTACAATATCTCCCCCTTGGGAACATTAATTCTTGAATGGGACTCAAGCTCGCATGAATAGAGTAGAAGAGAAACTAACAACCCAACATCAATGCAATTTTCTTCAAAATGCATATAAACACGAAGATTCACTCCAAGCTAAATAATAACATAAAAATCAAGTTTTCATGAACATGCATTTATATGGAAACATGAGAATGACTAAAACGCATGAATCCGAAAGAATAAACCAAGATGAGCTAATACCTTAAGCTAGAATAGGAGCGGAGGAAAGAAATGGGGATACTGGGAAATCATATCAACTTCAGCTTCCAAAGTAGAACCCTCAACTAATTGATTCCTCCAAAATACCTTCATGGAAGCAACCTCTTTGTTTCTCAACCTCTGGACTTGCCGGTCTAAAATCTCAACTGAAACCTCTTCATAATCAAGATTCTCTTTTACTCCTAAACCTTCCAAAGGTACAATGGACGTCGGATCTCCAACACACGTTTTCAACAAAGAGATATGGAATACCGGATTTATCGATGCTAAATCTTTAAGCAACTCAAGTTCATAAACAACTTTTCTAATATGCCTCAAAATCTGATATGGGTCTACATAATGGGGGACTAAGCTTCCTTTCTTTCCAAACCTCATCACACCCTTCATGGGTGAAATTTTCAAATAGATCCAATCAACAACTTCATACTCAAGCTCTCTTCTTCGAACATCGGCATAAGATTTTTGATGACTTTGATTTTTTCAACCTTTCATGAATAAGTTGAACCTTTTCCATAGCCTCATGCACCAACTCAAGCCCTATCAAAGCAATATCACCAACTTCAAACAAACCAACAGGAGACCTACACCTCCTACCATAGATGGCCTCAAACTGTGACATCCCAATGCTAGAGGGATAGCTATTATAATAAGCAAATTAATCAAAGGAAATGATCATCTCAATTACCCTTGAAATCGATCATACAAGCTCTGAACATATCTTCTAAGTTCTTAATAGTACGCTCGGCTTGCCCATCAGTCTGAGGATGAGAAGTCATGCTAAGTTTCACTTGAGTACCAAGACCCTTTTAAAATGACTTCCAAAACAAAGATGTAAACTGCGTACCACGATCACAGATAGCGGACCATGAAACCTGAGCATTTCCTTATTATAAAGCTTGGTGTAATCTTCCAATGAAAATGAATTCTTAAATGGGAAGGAAATGAGCCGATTTTGTCGTTCGGTCCATAATAACCTAAATCAAATAAAACTATCAAAGAGTACGTGCTAAACCTCTAATGAAGTCCATATTTAAATTATCCCATTACCATGTAGGAATGCTAATGTCTTGAGAAAAACCACCCAGTTTTTTATGCTCATTTTTCACTTGTTGACAATTTGGACTGTTAGCCACAAAATCCGCAATATCCTTCTTCATCCCATTCTACCTATAGATCTCCCACAAATCACGGTATATCTTGATAGCTCCCGGGTGAATAGAATATCGAGAACTATAGGCTTCTATCATAATCTAATTTCTCAACCTATCCACATTTCAAATACATGATCGACCTTGATATCAAAGGACACCATCTCCCCTTACGAGAAAGCCTCGATCACAATTTTTGGAAATCGACTTCTTAAACTCAACCATAATTTGATCAAGATCTTTCTTAGCCTTAACATTTGATACAAAAGACGATTTTGAACCATTATGAACAACTACACCACCTTCATTAGAAACAACCAAGTGAACGCCCAATCGGGCCAACCTATGAACATGATGAACTAACTCTTTATTGTCTTCCTCAACATGAGCAACACTTCTCACTGATATTCGACTAAGAGCATCTGCCACTACATTCACCTTTTTGGGGTTATAGAGGACACTCATGTTGTAATCCTTCAATAACTTGAGCCACCTCCTTTGGCGAAGATTCAAATCCTTTTAAGTGAACACATACTTCAAGCTCTTGTGGTCGGTAAACACATCTACATATACACCATATAAGTAATGTCCCAAAATCTTTAGGGCAAACACTACCAGCGCTAAGTCCAAATCATGAGTCGGATAATTCTTTTCATGCACCTTCAATCACCTTGAAGCATAGGCGATAACTTTCCCATGTTGCATCAAAACACAACTAAGACTGACCCATGAAGCATCACAATACAACACAAAACCGTTTGATCCTTCCGGTAACGACAATATAGGGCTCGAAGTGAGTCTATCTTTCAACTCTTGGAAACTCTTTTCTCATGCTTCCGACCATAGTAATTTCACCTTCTTTGGAGTCAATGTTGTAAAAGGTGAAGCAATAGAGGTGAATCCTTCCACAAACCTTTTATAATACCCGGCCAAACCCAAGAAACTCCATATATCCAAAGCAGACAAAGGTCTAGTGCAATTCTTAACCGCCTCAGTTTTCTTAGGATTGACTTGAATACCTTCACCGAAGACAATATGGCCAAGGGAAGAAATGGACCTCATCCAAAACTCACACTTGCTATACTTAGCATACAAATCATGGTCCTTTGGAATTTGCAACACAATCCTCAAATGCTCAATATGCTCAGCCTCACTTTGTGAGTAAATAAAGATATCATCGATAAATACAATCACAAACATGTCGAGATATTACTTAAAGAACCTATTCATCAAATCCATAAATGCCACCGGAGCATTATTCAAACCAAAAGACATCATTAAAAACTCATAATGACCATACAGAGTTTAAAAAGCTATCATCAAAATTTCATTCTCTTTCACCCTCAATTGATGATAACCCGACCTTAGGTCAATCTTAGAGAAGTAACTTGGATTGACCTTAAGAACATAATTTCCCCCTCCCATGACATAACAAGTTCATTTGGAACCTTGAATGTGATCAATCAGGTCCTACAATCTATAGAAGCATAACATGCATGAAGCCAATCCATCCCAAGAATACCATCAAAATCTAACAAATCAAGCTCTACAAGATCAACATGAGTGACACTATAAGAAACAAAAATAGGACAATTTCTATAGACTTTCTTAGCCACAATAGGATCACCCACGGGAGTAGAGACATGAAAGGGATGAGAAATTATTTTGGAACCAACATCAAATATCATGGCCACATAAGGAGTAACAAATGATAAGATAACACCTAGATCAAGTAAAGCATAAACAACAAGATGATAAACTTTACACATACCCATCACCACATCTAGAGAACCCTCACGATCCTATCGAGTCTGAAGAGAATAAAATCTATTTTGCTTCGGAGCACCTAAACCGGAACCACTAGGTATAACTTGCCTACGATCCCTTCCCTTGTAGCAAGTAATGGGAAATCCATCATTTTGTTACCACTCTTTCCACAGTGAAATCAACCATCCATACAGGCCAAACACTTGCCATCATGTTTCTTACTACACCTAGTGCAAGGAGGGGTAGAAGACCCATTACCATTACCTCCTTGAGGCTTAGGGTTAGACTCCCTATCCTTGTTGAACATAGGATTCGAAGCATTAGAGGAACCTTGATAAGAAATTTTTTTTTCAGAATTGAGGACGCCAATGTCCACCAGACCTAGAATGGGAAAACTCAGCATCATCGATCTTTTCTCTCTTGGAATCTTTTGCCCTTAACTTAAGCTTTTCCTCCTCAATTTGTTGGGAATGTATCATCAAATGGTAGATATCCATCTCCTTAATCAATATGGCGGTATGGCACTTTTTGACAACTAAGTCAGAAACACCCGACATGAACTTACTCATCCTTGCCCTAGAGTCAACAACCATAGTTGGAGCATACTTAGCTAATTGAGTGAACTTCAAAGCATACTCCTTCATACTCATATTGCCTTGATGAAGATTAATGAACTCAACCACTTTCACCTCTCTCATCTCAAGAGGAAAGAACTGATCAAGAAAAGCTCTCTTAAATTTCTCCTAATCAAGAGGACCTGTATCAATATCCCTCTCACTTTTTCATTGTTCAAACCACACTTGAGCAACACCTTTGTGTTGATAAAGGGCCAACTCTGCCTTTTGAACCGTACACAATCCCATAAAACCCACTATCTTAACACCTTATCAATGAACTCTTGAGGATCCTTATCAACCAAAAACCCATAAACATCTGAAGGATTCATCCTAGTGAAGTCCCTTATCCTTACCGCCGCCGTACCCACATTTGGGTTCACGGGAGAATTAGCCTCTCTATTAGCTTTGGCCATCATGGCTTGAGCCAACACCTTAAAAAAGTCTTGGAATTCAACATGCGTCACTTTCTCATCCAAAGGATCAACTGAAACTTGAGGAATCTTAGGCTCCACATTCTAACCGGCATTCCTTCTCATGTAAGATCTTCTAGGGTCCATATCTTGGAAAGGATCGAACATAATTTATGAGAAAGATATTTATAGAGATAGTCTGTATGGCACGACTTTAGTGTAATAAAAGATGTAGAGTTTCCTGAACGCTAGTAGCCTCATATTCATAAATGTGGCATTATTCACAACCATGAACAAGACTCTACTCAACGCGGCTTGTCAGACATACTAGAACCTTATACTTTGATACCAAGTTTTTTACGACCCAAAATATACCCTAGGTGTAAGATGGCATATAAGATGTCGAGAGGCCCTACACAAGCACTTGTCATACATATACATAATATAATAGATAAAAGTAGGAAATCTCATATGAAATAAAGAGTTTGACATAAAGAAGAAATATCTCATAGTCATGAAAAGCCTTTCAACAACATCGAAGGACGTAGTTGGGATGTAACCCCTACACAACATAAAACATCTGATACAAAAGAGAAGACATAAGGAAGCAATAAAGGTGATATGCTCCTCAGAGTATAAGGACTCACCAAGTCTTCAATCTCTAAATTGATCAACTAGGCTCGAACGGAGGGAGAGGAATCGTCAAGCCCTACAACAATGTAGGTATAAGTATGCATTAGTACATGGAATGTACTAAGTATGAGGAACATGCAATACTACATTAAATATGATCATAAGGGGACATAATCAAAAACATGAAATGCATGACCAAGCTATACATAGTAAAATCTTTAAAGAAGAATCATAATCATGAACATAGTCAATGCATCTAAAAATCATGAGAAAAGCTTCCTAAAACCTTTGAATGTAACTTAGTTTATTTTATGGGATATTTACTATTAAACGACATAGATCACGTGAGCTATAACATGGAATCCAGTGTCTTGCTTCCACACCAAAAAAAGATGTCCTTGCTTGCCAAGGCAAAGACCTTAAAATTTTAGCTTAGGTGGATCCACTAGCAATGTCACTTAAGACAACCTACAGGGGCACATAGTTAGGGACAATAGATTGATTCTAGAGACCTGACCTCCACTAATGGGAGAGACTCTATCTCAATATCTTCTCGGTGCTAAGTAAAAATCCCAACGGAAAAGTCATATTCCTAAGCATATTATCCTCCATGAAAAAGTACAAGTAAGTTATTACTAATCCATGTTAAGAACATCATAGAGTAGCTCCTTAAACCATGTGTGAGAAAACCTTACACCATTCATGATTTCATAATGTGAGAAAACCTTACACAATTCATGCATACGTGGTAAAATCTTTCACAATTTCATTGATGCCATCCTCAAAGCAACCTAGATCATAAGGTATTCCTTTTCTTAAATCATGCATGCCTTTCATGAAAACATCATTCATAACTTCATAGCTTCTTTATAACTTAATTTAAATTAGGGTTTATGATCAAATCATGATCAATGTATGAGTTCATATGGAATTGATTTTAAACCATGTAATTTAGTCTAAACAATCATAACATGATCAAAATCAAACCATTAAATTCATACAAATAGAACCCATTAGAATTGAATGAAAACCTATTCAATTTAGGGAAATTGAATTGGAGAATTGGAGAATTTTTTGGGACTAAATAGATAAATGGAACCCGTTGATGAACTTCGTACATACCTTGATCTTTCTGCTTTAAGCAATTGATGAAGAAACGAGACTTAAACTTGAAGAACCCTAGAATCCGTCTTCTTTTTCCTTGAGTTTAAGAGGGAAATTGGGGAGGATGAATTTTGTTAGAATTAGGGAATTAGGGAAATGAATTTAGAGTGGGTAGTTGTAGGACTTAAAAACCCTATATAGGGATTAAGAATAGAATCAAAATGACATAGCTTAGACTTTAATCACATAAGAAAAAGCCCCAAATACCCATTTAAAATAATCATCAGACCTAGTCTACGAAACCGACCTATGGTCCGTAGGACTTTCTATAGACGGTACTGGACAACAGTAACAAAGGTACTAGAAACTTAAGATCCTTACAATTTTGACGAGGCCTTTCTATGGCATGTAGGGCTTCCTACGGTCCGTAGACCAAAACCGTAGACCTCAGCTTTAACCCTTAAATTTCACTAAGTCTGGAACACTTCTACTAGACCTTCTTACGATTTGTAGTCCATTCGATGGACCATCCTAGTCAATCGTAGAACGAGTTACTCAGACTTGATTTCCAAAATATTTTTCACCCACTTCCAAAGAGACTAGAATATGACCCGTCAAATCCTTCTGTAAACTTGAGGTCCTAAATGAAATCTCTAAATCATCCTATGAATTTGTCGTATAACCCGTCAAACATCATACGGTTTGTCTTGTCAAGTCGTAGGTCAAACTTTTGAAACTTGAAATTCAAAAACCTAACTGTGGGTTCTACGATTTACTTCTTACGTCTTGTAGGACTTCTACGGTCAGTAGGTAGGACTTGTAGACCACTGCTTCAGAGAGATTCTCTACATTTTTCTTTCCTTTTTGACTTTCTAACTTCCAATGTATTACATTCATGGGTCCTACCTTGAAAAGTAGGACATCTCTTTTTGGCGTGGGAGCAAGACCCTAGATTCTATGTTATAGCTCACATGGTCTATGTCGGTTAACGGTAAATATCCCTCAAAATCAACTAAGTTACTTCAAAGGTTTTTATGAATGCTTTCATTGTGATTTTAAGATTCATTAACCATGTCCATGGTTCATGATTCTTCTTTCAATAATTTACTATGTTTTAACTTGGTCATGCATTTCATGTTTTTCCGGTATGTCCTCTTATGATCATATTTCATATTTTTATGCATATCCCTCATACTTAGTACATTCCATGTACTAATGCATACTTGTGCCAACATTGTTTCATAATGTAAGGTCTGACGCTTCTCATCCTCCTGCTCATGGCTAGTTGATTTGTTGATCGATGAAGAGTTGGTGAGTCCTCATATTCCCTGGGCTGTGTTATCTTTAAAATGCCATCTTATGTCTTTAGTGTTCAGAATTTTATGTGGTGTATGTGTTACATTCCAGAGACTCTTTTGATGTATTCTATTGACTTGTCAAGACTTCTGATTAGAATTTCGCCTTATATCAATCACTTTTATATATGAAACTTTTTACTTAAATTCTTGCATTTTCTATTCAGTTGTGTTATATGTATGTCAAGTAGCTGGTGTAGGGCGTCTTAGTCTTATATTCCATGTAATGTCAAGGGTGCACTTTGGATCATGACACAAACTCCAGTGCATCTTTCTGCATTGTCGGTTCAGTCAGTGGATTGGTTTGTCTTGTTGGTGGTACATGAAACTTGTTTTTATGGAATCCAATAGTTAAAAAGTACAAAAAAAGTCTCATTATATACGTAGATTGACGATTATTCCCAAATTCATGTATGGTTTTTGATATGATGAGTTTCGTGATGATTATAAGGTAGTATGTAAAGTGGCAACTTACCAACGTGGCAATATGTCTTCTGTTGAGGTAAAAATATATAGTTTAAAGAGTAATTCTTGGGGAAATATGGATGATATTGGAGTTAGTATGTGTTACATGGGTTCGGGTACGTTTTTTAATGGGAAGCTTCACTGGACTACTTCTAGTGGTCTTGGCAAGTATGGATTTCGGGTGGAAAAGAAGATTATGGTTTTAAGCTAGGAGTGTTGGGAAAGAATCTTTATGGACTCATCATTAACTTCTGCCTCACTGATGTAAATATTTGGGTTATGGAGGAGTATGGTGTTAAGAAGTCTTGGACTAGAAATGTATACCATCAAATGTATTCATGATATCGATAGGTATTTTCTTTTCCCATCCTATTACATGTCAAATAAAGGTGAGATTCTAATTGTTTTGGGGGCACCTAGGATGGCACAGAATCAAGAGGATACACCACCGGCTATCAAACAGATATACATTCTATAGGATGATTCTATAAGACATGCAGAGGTTACTAACTTTGTGCCTGTGGCTCGAATGAAATCTATATTGAGAGCCTATTCTGTTCCCTTTCACAAAACCAACAAGTATTAAGTAACAATGAAGGCTGCAAATGGTTAGATGAATGACAATTTTGTAACTAATGATTTGTAAGTTTCCACTTTATACATGTCTTGCAAGTGTAGTTCAAATCTTCTTTCTCTGTCAAATATAGAAAAATATGTTGCATATTTAAGGTTCTTTCAGAAATGCTCAACCTTCTCAAAGGTAGGGATAAGGTCTGCATACACTCTACTCTCTCCACGCCCCACTTATGGGAATACACTATGTTTGTCGTTGTTACGTTGCATGTTTTAGGGAAATCGTCAAACAAGGTCTGCTTGATATTTTCTCTTGTCCATATTCTTTTTGCATAATCTATGAAACAAGTTTTATTTGAGAACATTTATTTGGTCGTAGAGTTTGGCGTCTACAAAACACAAAAACCCTAAGCCTCAAGGAGGAAATGGTTGTGGTGATAGGACTCAAATTCCACCATGTCAAAAGTATGGGAGGAAGCATGAGGGGAGATGCTTAGCCGGATCGGATTATTGCTTCACTTGTGGCAAGAGTGGTCACAAAATGAGGGATTGTAAAATTAATGTTACAAAGGGGAAAGATGGTAAACAAGGTGCTCGTAGTGGTTCGGGTTCTAGTGCTCCCACGCAAAACTTATTATATGCACTCCAAACTCGCCAAGAGAAAGAAGGTTCACCTGATGTAGTTACGGGTATGTTGAAAGTCATCCTTCTTGATGTGTATGCCTTACTTGATCCAGGTGCTACTTTATCTTTTGTGACGCAATATGTGGCTATGAGATTTGTTAATGTCCCGGATGTGTTGATAGACCCCTTTTGTGTCTCTACTCCTATTGGGGATTCTATTGTGGCTAAAAGAGTTTATAGGAAGTGTCCTATTTCCTTGTTTCATAGAGTCACCTATGTTGATCTCGTAGAGCTAGAGATGATAGACTTTGATGTCATTCTTGGGATGGATTGGCTTCATTCGTGTTATGCCTCGGTTGATTGTTGAACCCGAGTGGTGAAGTTTCAATTTCCTAATGAGCCCGTCCTAGAGTGGGAAAGGGGATATTCTATGCCTAAAGGACGGTTTGTTTCTTGTCTTAAATCTAGAAAGATGATCTCCAAGGATTGTATTTCTCATCTTATTCGGGATAGGGATATAGATTCTGAAACCCCTAGCCTTGAGTCGGTTCCTGTGGTAAATGAGTTTTCGGATGTGTTTCTCGATGATCTACCCGGTGTTTCTCCCGAAAGGAAAATAGACTTTGGTATTGACCTTCTCCCCGATACGCAACCCATCTGTATTCCTCCTTACCGGGATAGGGAGCAATTGAGGGATTTGTTGGATAAGGGTTTCATCCGACCAAGTATTTCCCCATGGGGTGCTCCGGTGTTGTTTGTTCATAAGAAAGATGGCTCTCTCCGTATGTGTATTGATTACCGGCAGTTGAATAAGGTTACCATTAAGAATAAGTACCCGATTCCGAGGATAGATGATTTGTTTGACAAACTTCAAGGTGCTAGTTTCTTCTCTAAGATTGATCTCCGGTTGGGTTATCACCAATTGAGGGTGAGCGATTATGATATTCCAAAGATGGACTTTCAGACTATATATGGCCATTATTAGTTTGTAGTTATGTTGTTTGGATTGACTAATGCTCCGGTGACCTTTATGGGTTTGATGAATACGGTGTTTAGAAAATACCTTGATATGTTCGTGATTGTGTTCATTGATGATATTTTGATTTACTCCCGAAGTGAGAAAGACCATGCCGATCATTTGAGGATTGTATTGCAAACTCTTAAGGATCGTGAGTTATATGCTAAGTTCAATAAATGTGAGTTTTGGTTGAGATCTGTGGTTTTCCTTGGTCACATTGCATCTGGTAAGGGTATTGAGGTAGATCCTATGAGGACAAATGTGGTTAGAAATTGGCCTAGACCTTTATCTCCTTCGGATATTCACAGTTTCTTGGGATAGGCCGAATACTATAGGAGGTTTGTGGAAGGGTTTTCTTGTATTGCCTCTCCATTGACCTCACTGAATCAAAAGAAGATTAAGTTTGTATGGTCGGAGGCTTGTGAAAAGAGCTTTCAAGAATTGAAGGATAGACTTACTACGCTCCAATATTGGCATTGCCAGAAGGTTTCGATGGCTTCGTGGTTTACTGTGATGCTTCAAGGGTTGGCCTAGGGTGTGTTCTTATGAAAAATGGGAAGGTGATTTCTTATGCTTCAAGGCAACTAAAGGTTCATGAAAAAAAATACCCTACCCATGATTTGGAACTCGCGGTGGTTGTCTTTGATCTAAAGATTTGGCAGCACTATTTTTATGGTGTCCATGTTGATGTTTTTACCGACCACAAAAGTTTGCAATATGTGTTCAAGCACAAGGATCTAAATCTTCGACAACGTAGATGGCTAGAGCTCTTAAAAGACTATGACGTGAGTGTCCTATATCACCCAGGCAAAGCTAACGTCGTGGCCGATGCCTTGAGTCAATTGTTGATGAATAGTGTTGCACATATAGAAGATGACAAGAAAGAATTGGTTCGGGATGTTCATAGACTAGCTAGGCTCGGTGTTCGGTTGGTTGACTCTGATAATGGAGGTGTGATTGTCCAAAATGGGTTGGAATCGCCCTATGTGGTGGACGTTAAGGCCAAGAAAGCACTTGATCCAATACTAGTTGAGTTGAAAGAAATGGTTCTAAAGAAGGGCAATGAGGCTTTCTTCCAAGGGGGAGATGGTGTCCTTATATATCAAGGCCGTTTGTGTGTGCCTAATATTGATGGCCTAAGATAGAAAATTCTAGGAGAATCTCATAGTTCCCAATAATGTATTCATCCAGGAGCCAGCAAGATGTACCGTGATTTGTAGGAAGTCTATTGGTGGAATGGAATGAAGAAAGCTATCATGGAATTTGTCGCTAAGCACCTAAATTGTCAACAAGTTAAAGTTAAACATCAAAGGCGGGGAGGCTTATCCAAAGATATACCCATTACTACTTGGAAGTGGGATGATGTTAATATGGACTTCATAGTGGGTTTACCTCGTACTTGCTGGTAGCATGATTCAATATGGGTTATAGTAGACCATATGACGAAGTCGGCTCACTTCATTCCCGTCAAGGTGTCCTTTTTGGGAGAAGTTTATGCTTAGTTGTACATTAGGGAGATGGTTAGGTTGCATGAAGTGCCCCTATCCATTATCTCCGATAGAGGTACCCAATTCACTTCGCTATTTTGGAAGTCTTTCTAAAAGGATCTTGGTACCAAGGTAAAGCTTAGCACGACTTTTCATCCCCAAACCGATAGGCAGGCGGAACGTACTATCCAAACCTTAGAGGATATGCTAAGAGCATGTGTGATTGATTTCAAGGGTAATTGGGATGATCATTTACCTTTGATTGAGTTTGCCTACAATAATAGTTACCACGCAAGTATTGGTATGGCTCCATTTGAGGCTCTCTATGGTAGGAGATATAGGTCTCCTATAGAATGGTTTGAAGTGGGTGAAGTTACTTTGATGGGTCCAGAATTAGTGCATGAAGCTATGGAGAAAGTTTTGCTTATTCGAAAAAGATTGAAAACAGTTCAAAATCGACAAAAGTCCTTTGCTGATGTTAGGAGAAGGGATCTCGAGTTTGAGGTTAACGATTGGGTCTATTTGAAAATTTCTCCCATGAAAGGTGTCATGAGGTTTGGTAAGAAAGGGAACTTTATTCCCCGGTTTGTAGGCCCATATAGGATTCTGAGACGCATTGGCAAGGTTGCTTATGAGCTTGAGTTGCCCAATGAGTTAGCATCGGTTCATCCGGTTTTCCATGTGTCTCTTTTGAAGAAGTGTGTTGGAGATCCGACATCCATAGTGCCTTTAGAAAGTCTTGGAATGAAAGATAGTTTATCTTATGGAGAGGTTTCGGCTGAGATTCTAGACCGACAAGTCCGAAAGTTGAGAAACAAATAAGTTGCTTCCGTTAAGGTGTTGTGGAGGAATAAATTAGTTGACGGTGCTACATGGGAGGCCGAGGCCGATATGATGTCCCATTTGTCCTCATCTCTTTCCTTTCGAGTCTTCTCTAGCTTGAGGGATTTAGTTCCTCATGGTCCATTCTTTTAGTCTCATGTGTCTTGGATGTTCCCATTATTCCTTATTTATGCATGTTCAGGAAGAGTCTAAATTTTAAGAAAAATAAGTTGACTTGATTGTTTTCTCTATGATTATGTGCATTTATGTGATTGCATTCTAGGTTGGGTTGTTAGTTCTTACTTCTTACCATCCATATGATGTCTTGACTCTCATTCGAGGACGAATGTTCCCAAGGTGGAGATAATGTAATACCCTAGACTTGAAAGGGTGGGAAATTTTTTGATTTTCTGGGTTAGTGCCAGCAACGACGGAAGACACCTACGGATCGTAGGTTGACTTAAGGCCCGTGGTTGGGAACTGTAGGTGGCAGGCCTAAGTCTTCAAAATGACAAGTATAAGAACCTTAGCAATGGCCTGAAAGAACGGCCCGTCTTCCAGTGTACGAGCCATAGATGGGTCTCGTAGTTCCCCTACAGAGTTCATAAAATTCTTAAGCCTTAAGTTCAAATCTACGGGAGACATGTACTGTCCGTTGTTGGACCCACGAGCTGTACATGATGACCTGTCGTTGGGGGTCCAAGTGGGTAAACTCTCGGAATCTATCTATGGAGGAACTGGATGGTCCGTAGGTTGACTTACGGAATGTAAGTTGAACCGTTGATAGGGTCTAACAATTATTTTTCTAGGGGTTTTTATGTCTTTCTCAAATTTTTTAAAGTTTTTTAAATTACTACTTTGCCCCTAAATTGACCCACTGTATAAGTCTTTTATCCGAAATTTTCCTTCATTATTCTCATTCTCAAATTCCCCAACTTCCCAAATATTTCTCTTTCTAGAAAAGTTCTCTCAATTCTCAAGGAAGAAAAAGGGCTAGGATCCTCCATTGAAGGTCATTGATTTCTAGTAAATTCTTGTGGGCTTTGTTGAGGTATGTTAGCATTCGCCATTTGGAGGCCTTTCCTCTAATGGGTCCCTAGTTTTATTCAATTTTCAAGGTTGAATTTCCCTAAATTGAGTTAGGGTTTTTGATGAATTCTTATGGGCTCTTCAATTATGATTCCAATTCATGATTTTATGATTCGTAGTGCACAATCTAGCGTGATAAAATAATTTAGTGCACGATCTAGAGTGATTTATATGATTTAAGTAGAAATTGTATGAACCCATGCATGAGCCATGATTCCTAGTTATGAATTCATGATGAATTTAATCCATGCATTTATGAACTTATGAAATTGATGACAATATGCATGATTCAAAGATGAATTGACAGGTACCCATACTAGATCATGATTTATGAATATATGAATTGCTTTCATAAGAGATGCATGTATATGAATAGCTTGCATAAGAGATGCATGTTTCATGAGAATTATGCTTATAATTGCTAGGGTGCATATAGATGATGGCATCCATGAGTTGTGAAAATGTTTTCTTTACAATAAGCAAAGAATATGATTGTGAAAGGTTTTTTCACATAAATTAGGGTCCATATGGTTGAAAGGCTTTCTCACCTATGAATCGATTAGGAGCTATTCTAATGACGTAAGGTTGGGCAAGCCCATGGTAGTTGAAACGTCTTGATATGATCTTAGCTTTGATATGGTAACCCTAGATGTACCTCTTCCTTAGTTAAAATATGAATAAGCTTAATTGACTATTCCTTGGGATTTTACTTAGCACCGAGTGGGCTTTGTGGATGAAGGCTTCTATTTAGCTACCGTGGCCCTTTAGTAGCAATCCCTAAGTCCCATAACTACGTGCCTCATAGGTTTTGTCTCAGATAGACACATAGCTAGTGGATCCACGTAAGCTACAAATTTATGGTCCTTACCTTGGCAAGTAGGACTTGGAACACCAGAACTCAATTTCAAGTGGGGACTCTGAAAAAAATAAAATAATACTTAATCAATACCGTCACTTAAAATGGAAAAAACCTTCCTCCACACAAAAAAAGGGTGAGACATCTCTGGCGATTCTGCTGGGGAAATAACAAGAATTCGAGCTTTATAATATTGACTCTTACGTGATTTTACTACTTTTTTTATATATTTTATATGCTGGCCTAATGTGTTACTTCTTACTTATTTATCGATTTGATAGTGTTAAACTTTATTATAAATTGTTTTCTCTCACGCACCCTCTCTGAGTCTCTAAAAACACTTCACACACATTCACATGTATGGTGTTATGCATCCTACCATCTATTAAGATAAAGTCAGAGTGTTTTGGCACCTGATGAAGGAATACTAGTAACACATGTTAGGGGGTTGGACAAGCAATGAAGTCAGAATAACGCTGCTACCGATAAGTTGCCTCTCCTTGGCTCGAGTTGTTCACTCGGATAAGCCAGTCTAGAAACATATCTCCTTCAGGTTTAAACCTAGTAGAATGGAAACACAGACATGCTTATCCCTAGTAGACTCCGCTTATTTGAATCATTTGCATTTGGCATTGTGGGACTCGAAATAAGAGTTGAGTCCATCTAGGACATAAGTCCCTCTTTTGAACAACATGTGCACTCTATGTGCTATTTATAATATTATTTGGAAGGTCTCTGAATATTGACCAATTTTAGAGTGATTAGTGAAATGAAAAAAAAGTTGACCTTCAATTTTATACATAGAAATAGATAGAGAAAATATAAAAAAAATATCTTGTTTAAGAATTTCTTATGCATCTTAAATAGAAATTTAAAAAAAATAAAATTTACTTCTTAATAAAAATCACAAATAAAGTTTTCTTTTGTTTAGTTCGTAAGAAAATAATTCAAAATATTCTGCTTTCAAAATACTTTTAAAGATATTACATTTGTCAAGTAAGATTTCAATATCTCAAAATTTTTTATGTCTAATCTAGACGAACTACGCACACCTGGTTCTCATCTCAATGAGATACGTAGGCAACCCTATTTGGGTTCAGTGATCTTTATTTTTTAAAAAAGTTTTATTTTCTTCTTCAAATATCCAAAAAGAAAAAAAGAAAGAAGAGGCTTTGATCTTTATACAAATAATTTTTTATCTATTTACCAAAAAAGTTTTATCCTTATTAAAGATAATGTTGAAAATTTTTTCCTCATTCAAACGAAAGGTCAAAAATATGTATCTTTGTTTATTTTATATTTCATGTTGATAGGAAGTTCAAGATCATGAATATAATTTTTTTATTATTTTCTTTTACTAATTAAAGAAAATAAGAAATTTTACCTCAATGTTCTAAAAACAAATATAACTTTTTTATTTAGTTTTAGTCGAAAATTTTTTATGTCAAGATCTTATTCATGCTTTCAAACGTATTACCTATGAAATCTCAAAAGAGTGTTATCAATGCACTATAAAATTATTTATTTAAAAAAATAAGCAAATAAACAAATAATAATCAAGAAATGGATACAATGAATAAGTCAAGATTAAATATTAAGCTCATTCTACAAATAAAAAGTTATGTGTATGCATACGGTGCAACATGTGATAACTAAAGAATGTCTAACTTTAACAAGTTTTATTATCCATTTAGAGAGTTAGCTTAAAGGTGGTTGGTTTGTAGTTAAATTGGTATCTCATCCATACTATACAAGGTCAAAAGGGAAAAAAGAAAATGACCAACAAAGATGGAACAAAGTCAGACAATGATAAGGTCCAAAATCAGATGATTTCACAAGAATTAGTGTCAGTAGAAGAAGTAAGGATGTTAAGATAGTAAATAGCGGAAATATACGAAGCTTGGATGAATGGATAAGCTCCACCATCTTCAATCTGCGATTATCTAAATACTAATATGTCGTCCCCTATCCAAGTGTCGACAAGTGATCCGATTTACCCACCTAGATTTGGCCCCTATGCTAACACATCCAACGTCACTGGAACTTCTATGGTGCACCCTTTGAGTACACCTATGATGAGTAATCCACTCTTCATGCAAACAACGTTGACTAATAAAGTCCCGCATCCAACAATGGTGCAAAAATCCAACAATGATCCTCCATCCAAAGTTCATCCTGATCATGGCCACACCCATAAAGAGGATCTTAAAATTCCAAGCTCTTATACCCACGCTCATCAGTATAGTTCCCCTGTCGAAGTTGAGAAAACTATTAAGAACGAGGAACATGAAGAAATGGATAGAAAAATGAAGAGCTTGGAACAGAGTATAAGAAATATGCAGGGACTAGGAGGCCACACAAATATCTCATTCAGTGATTTGTGCATGTTTCCCCACGTCCATTTGCCTGTCAGTTTTAATACCCCAAAGTTTGAGAAATACGATGCACATGGAGACCCTATAGCTCATTTGAAGAGATATTGCAATCAATTGAGGGGTGCTGAGGGCAAAGAAGAGTTGCTCATGGCCTATTTTGGGGAAAGCCTGGTGGTAATTGCATCTGAATGATTCATAGATCAAGATATTTCTAACTGGCATACATGCGATGATTTGGCTCGATGTTTTTTCAATAGTTTCAATATAACATTGACATAATGCAAAATCGCACTTCAATTGCCAACATGAGGAAAAAGACCACCGAAAATTTTCTTTAATATGCTATTAGGTGGAGTGAGCAAGCTTCTAGATCTAAGCCGCTAATGAAGGAGTCTGAAATGAATGATGTTTTTCTCCAGGCGCAAGAATCCAACTAATTTCATTATTTACTTTCCATTGTTGGAAAAACATTCTCCGAAGTTATTAAGATTGGTGAGATGGTGAAAAATGGCATCAAGTCTGGAAAGATCGTAAGTCAAGCTGCTTTGAAATCCATGACACAAGTGATGAAAAATGGATCGGGAAGTCTTGGGGGAAAGAAAATGAAAGAAGATGTAGCGGTTGTTGTGTTAGACACACAAAAAGGTCCAAGAGGTCCATTTTATCAATACACACCATCTCAATTCCATTACTATCATCCCATGCAAGGCGCACAATACCCTATTGTCCCACCTCAATATGCAGCCTATAGTGCACAACCATATGCACATCCACCAAACTATCCTCAACGGCGAGCGCCAACACATCAACATGCTCTTCCTTCTACTCAAAATTTTCAAGCACCCTATAATCCCCGTCCAATACTGGGATTTGAAGGAGGTCAAAGACTTATAAACAATTTCACACCAATTGGAGAGTCTTACACAAGTTTATTTGAGAAGTTGAAATGTTTGAATATGATATAGTTGATTCTCAAAATTATGCGGATCCACGTTCAAAAGGTTTCAATCCTGTAGAACGATGTGCATACCATTCTTATGCCCTAGGGCACAATACTGAAGATTGTCGAACTTTAAAAAGTGAGGTGGAAAAGATGATCCAAGCAAAGATCATTGTGTTCCAAAATGATAACCCGCTAAATGTTACTCAGAATCCTCTACCGACACCTAATGATGTACACTTTATTGAGAGAATATTTGATGACAAAGAATATGACAATTCTCAAGAAAAGACAATTGAAGTTGGTGGAGCTTTTATTAAGGTTAAGGTGAAAAACAGTGGCTAAGAAGTCAAGCTTGGTGTTTGGGAGACACTCTTCTTTTCAATAGAAAATAATGTGTGGATAGTTTATTTTGTCGTCATTTCTGCTATGCAATTAAATTTTTTATTTTATTTTATTTTAGTAAGTCAAACCCTTCTATCATTTCTCTTATGTGTCTGTTTGTTGAGTCTTGTCGTAGTTTGGGTTACTATAGGGTTGTAAGTTAAAAAATAGTTTGTTGTCTTGTCATCAAGTTTTTTTTAATATAATCTTTGTTCTGCGTCACTTAGATTAGTAGCTTTTCATATATACATCTCCTTTCAATTAAGTTTTTGTGACATGATATGCAAGAGTTAAGTGGCCAGATCTTAAAATTATATCTAGTCATGAAATGAATACACCAAAAAAGTCAAAAAAATATATTCGAGGAAATGAATAAAGGACTTGAACACATTGATACGTCCTTTAGTATCGAAAATGGTTAAAAGGATAAATTTCATCTAAATTGACATATGCCATTTGTTGTAAGGAAGGTATTACTGAAATGGAGATTTTTAACTTACGAAGAGATATTTTATGATTTTCACTTCACATCTTAAAGGGCATGCTTAGATTTGACAATTTTAATAATTGATATGACGAAGGCATTTCATTTTACTATCCAAACACCGTGTAATCCTTTGCGATCCCTTTTTATCCTTAATTTTATTTTCTTTCATACCCCTCTTTTGGAATCAAAATGAAATAAAAAAAGAAAAAGAAAAAAGAGAGTCACACATTCAAAAAGAAAAAAGAAGTCTAAAAAAGAGTCAAGAGAAAAGAAAGAGAGTCCAAAAAAAAAAAAAAAAGAAAGAAAAGTTGAAAAAAAATCAATAACAACAAAAGAACAAGCTTACTGAACTACGTTTGACCTGATTCTTACTTTGACAAGATACATAGGCAGCCTTATTTTGAGGTTCGGTCCAACCAAGAAAAGAAATTTAGAAAGTACTCATCACAAAAACAGGGGCAAAATAATAATAATAATAATTATTATTATTATTATAATTATAATTATTTTTTGCAAAAAGAGTCGATTCCAAAGGTTGTATGTCTTAACCCTGTTATCGTATTATCTTTGATCTTTCATGTCGTCCTTATCTTTGTAACCCTATCCAAAAG
This sequence comes from Solanum appendiculatum, assembly GCA_018342035.1. Taxonomy (NCBI): domain Eukaryota; kingdom Viridiplantae; phylum Streptophyta; class Magnoliopsida; order Solanales; family Solanaceae; genus Solanum; species Solanum appendiculatum. Next base: position 1,384,280 of record JAGDQO010000472.1, read on the forward strand.
CCATGTTATAATCCAAATGAAAACCTTTTGATCAATTTTTAACAATGACAAGTCAGGCAAGCTTTCAGTCTTGATTATCAAATAAGGAAAAATTTCATGTCATTCTCATGAGTGAAAAATGAGGGAATCTTATCGACGAAAATCCTCGAAAGCACTTTAAGGCATCATTTGTGTTGAGAGAAAGTGGAAAATAAGAGTCTTATTGGTGAAAATCCTCAGGGCACCGTAAGGCGATAGTGAGTGAGAGATAATAAAAAGAGAGAGACTTGTTAGTGAAAAGCTTTCGAGACACCACAAGTCAAATGTGATTCATGAATCTACTACAAAAGTTGGATTATAGAAGTCTGACATCAAAAGTTGAAAGTTTGACAAAGACAAAGTTTAGATTGATTGGACAGATCAGGCCATTTAACTAAAATGCATGTCACAATCATCAGCATTGATCATCACTCTCAAAGGAGTCCATTTTTAAAAATTTTATTTTTATTTCCTTTCAAAAGTGTCAAATATAAATTCTTCTTATTTTGTGTCGCTCAGTTCGATTTGCATTTTTTTTGAGTTAGTCTTCATTAAAACAAGCAGAAAATGATTTCAAAATTGCTACAATCTCTTCAATTGCACAAAGCAAAGTATGGCCAGCACATCAAATGCGACATGATTAAAGAAATATTGATATGCATAATAACTTGTCAACAATTGACAAATTTTGAGAATTTATATGAGTACAAGATTCAATGATTGTTGGAGGGTGGAAACAATATAACAAATGTGAGGTTTGAAATTGGGAATAACTAGAGATGTCTTCAAGATTATCGAGATGAGATGACTAGCAAAGAAAAGTCTACCCAAACTGAAATCAACTTCAAACATGGCAACAACAGAAGCAATCATCCTCATAGCCAAGGCCACAAACCGACCACCATTTTATAACACAGAATTTTCTTCTTTGTTTTTCAAACAGGAGGCTTTCTTGCTAGAATAAACATTGTTTCACATGCTCAAATTTTCTAACAGAGTTATGATAATGCTCAACCACACCTATTACGATTCAAAGTGTGGGCGGTCGCTATGCAAGTATAAATCCAACGAAGAGTTGAGATCGATCTCACGAAGAACAATGTGCTAGGCGATTGAAGAAACAAAGAATTACTAGCTACTAGTTTGAATCAGAAATATAAAATACAATTATAAAATAATGAGAAGGTTTCTAGTAACGAAATTAGGATAGGGGATAGAGGAGAAAAAGGAACAAAGCTATATCGAACAAAACTACCAAAGGGATTTGAGAATGCGAAATCAATTAATACCTATACGATCCATCGCAAATTAGCATCAACACAATATCAATCAATCATGGATAATCTCATATATGCCTCGGAAGCTAAATTATCTACCTAATTCTATCGAACATAGGGAAATATTTCTCAACTAGCTCTCACGAACCCAATCGAGTGGCAACACAAGCAATCCAATCAAAGGCAATGCAAGGACTCACTATTTCTAGCAAAATCCGGCAATTGAGTTGCTAAACCTCAATCAATGCACCAATCGATCATACCCAACCTCAATTAACCCTCACAAGCTAAATCAAAGTAAATGGGCAAGTCCAAGGAGTGATCAATTCCAATGGAAAGCAATTAAAGCATGAGATCAATTGGATAATCAAAAACCCATTTCATAAATGATAAAGAATTCAACTAATTACAAAAGCACAAGATAGAAATTGAAACCCAAATATCGATTATCTCTAATTCAACATCCAAATCAATAATCAACAATTAACACCTAAGATTAAACAATACAAATCAAAGAGTTGAACAAAGGTGAAAAATAATTACACCCCAAGCTCATAATCTTCACTCTAATGTTGTTTGTTGAGGAATCTTGATCTCAAAGCAATGCCCAAGCCTCAATCCCCAAGGTCTTCTTCTCTATTCTCTTTTTGTTTTCACAATTGAATTCCTGTGTTTTTCCAATCTTTTTAAAAAAATGGCTGTGAATCAATGTGTATGGTGAATTGGGGTCCAAATGTGAATTTCAGAACTGCCCAGACGTCAGTTACCCATTCTTCTCCGCGTTCGCGGAGGTAGCTTTTCTTTTGCGGAGCCCAGTGTAATCCTTCTCCGAGCTCGCGTAGGACGTCCACATTCGTGGTACTCAATCTGCCTGCACTCCGCGTTCGCAGTGCTTAACTTTGATGCACTTTGAATTCACAGAGGCTTCCCGTGTTCGCGCCTCTCTGCTTGCTTGCACTCTGCGTTTGTGCCCAGCTCTCTGTGTTCGCGGAGAGTATTTCACTGCCAGCTCTAAAATCTTTGTTTTTAGCTCCATTTTGCCACCATTTTCATTCTTTTTCATCAAAACTCCTTTTTCACCAACATGTACCTGAAACATAACATTCAAAGGAAAATTAGCCTCTTTCTCCACTTAAGTATCACAAAATTACCAAGAAAAGGACTCCAAATAAGTGTAAATTACCCACTTATCAACACCCCCAAATTAGAAACTTTGCTTGTCCTCGAGCAAAAAAAAATCAAAAGCACAAGATGCAATCACAATAAGCACAACACACTTTTATTTCCAATAGAGGTCATGTTCATGTCTTTGGTTGGTACTAACAAATAGTCCTCAAGAAAACTTTTCGAAAAAACAACCCCTCATTTTCATGGAAAAATTTTCAAAGACCAAGAATCATTAAGTGACAATAACTCATACTCAAGAAATGACTCAACTCTTTAGCTCTTTTTCATGCTCACTTGATGCAAATTGGAATTTTCAAAATTACCATTCAAGTAACCTACATGCCCTCACAAGAAAAGAAACGTCCTAAAAACACTTACAAAGTATTGACAAGACAAGGGACAACAACACAAACAATCACACTGACAAAAGAACATCTTATGCTCACAAGTGTCACACCATAGGCTTGCCCTTATTTTCAATCAACATTGCCTCAATTTCATTTGATTAGAAATCACAAAGGACTTTGTTAAGCTTGTAATGTAGGCTTAGGGAAGGCTAGGATATCATTTGGGTACAAGTGAATACACCCTCCTTGAACTCTACTCAACAACTCAACATTTTCCAACTTTTCCACATTTTCTTCACTTTCCAAGCCATTGCACAATTCACATTCTCTTTTCTTATCTTCATTCTAGATGCCCCACACGCAACCATTTTGACCTTTCAGAGGATTCAAGATTCTTTTATTCACTTTCTTTTTCACAAATTATTTTTTTTGACATCTTCCTCCATTCATCATTTTTTTATCAAGGTCTTATGCAATAGGCATCCCTTCTATGAATTTTCCAAAACACCGCCAACTTAGGCGTTTAGGCTCACTTTCACAACATCAAGTTCAAGGAGGGGAAGGGTTCAAGAGAGGGATGTATTTTCAAAATGGCTAAGGCTTGTAACAAGGTCGCCAATAAAAGGGTATTAGGCTAAAAGGGAAAACTAGGGATACATTTAGTGCAAAGGTGGGATATTTAGGCCAAGTGGACTTCAAGAATAATCAAAAAAAGCCTAAGATCATTTTTCCAAGCCAACTCTATCAAGACCAACGGAGCAAGTCCTACGTGGCACAAGCAAACACAAGACATTATTCAACAACTCACCACACATGGCATGCAAATTACTCAAGATGGATCAAAATCTTATTTCCTTTTCAACAAACAAGTGGCATTGAACAATTAAACCGCCAACAAATCAAGAGCCACAAATGGAGTCACAAGAGTTGTCACAAAATTATTCAACACTTGCTCAATTTTCAGAACGGAGGGATATGCTCAAAACACATTTTTTGCAAGCAAGACTATATTTTTAGTAACAAACTAGCCACAACCTCCAAAAAATAAAATGACAAATTTGCCCTTAAGAAAACCGTCAACCAATCCATCATTGGGCAAGCTCATACATCAATTAGGGACCGGTTACTCAAACTTCACCGCACCTCAACAATAATGGCTACTCAGACTTCACCAACAAAACACATTGACGCTTTACCATTAAGAAAGTCGTCACTCTATCCATCATTGGACATCACCAATCAATAACAACTCCAAACAACAACACCATCTCAAGACAAAAGAAATAAACTAAAGAAACTATCAACAACAATAAAAACTAAAACAAAAATGACTAATTCAGCACAATCAGCACTTAAAGCTCCAAAAGCCCGACAAGGGCACATCAACCATAGACAAAACAAAATATCCAACAATATCATAAAAACAGCCAACAACAATCCCAATCATCATAAATAAAGGACAAGAGTCAACAAGGAAGCACCCCCAACTGAAAATCAAATTGTATCCTCACATTACAAAAATAAAAAAAGAATACGAGGGGCTCCGTGAAATGTGATCACTCTGAGCTAGTATCACAGGGAAGGATAGGTCCTCATCATCGGATGGAGTGCTGCCACATAGTCTCCGAAGCTTTCCCATCATCTTGCTCAGGAATCGACTCTTCCTCTTCTCATGCTCCCGGAAGGTCCGCTGGCATTGCTCAATCTTCCCCTACCTCCGACTCATATGCTCCAGTCGATCGAACATGGCCTTCTGTGCAGCAGCTACTGAGGCAATAGTAGGTGTAGATGCACCCTCAAGTGTGGTTCCAGATGGTCCGGTGGGGTGGCTAGCAACTATATATCGGATCTGAGAATCCACTCACTGTATCTGCCAAGATATATATTGCATCGTGGCAGGCCCAAACTGGAGGGGTCCTGCAGAAGATGAAGCTCAAGTCTCAGAGTGGGCTTAGTGAACTGCCCAAAATGTGGGCCAAGCACATCTATCTTCCTCTTTTTGTGCCTGTTGCCCGGTGCACCCCTCTTTTTCAGAGGGCGAATCTCAGTGGCAGGCTTCTTCTCCTTGCCTGTCGGCAAACTAGGTGCTCCGGCATCACAGGCCAGCTGAGTGATCAATGAGGGGCAAACAATACTCCTTGTCCTCCCCTAAGCAACCTCAATATTATGAGCCAAAATAAGCTGGCCCACATGTACTGCCAACCCATCCATGATAGCTGCAATAACCAAGGCTCTATCTAGTGTAACCTCGGTGTCATGTGTGGAGGGAATGACCCGAGCACAAATAATAGAAAGCCAAGTCTTGTCCTCTGCTGTAAACTCACGGGACTCCACACCTCTCCTAGACTAAAACCACTCTTGAGGCTCACCGTTGGGCAATTTATCCACAAGCCACTGGGCATCCAACTCTTTGTATCAATCCATATAAACCCTGTTGTCAGCATGTGGGAGGCCATAGTGGGCATTAATCACGGATGAGCTGAACTGGACCTGTACTCCTCGGACAGTAGTGACGGCGGCCTCATTAAAATCAGTCTCCGAGGCATTAGCATAGAACTCAGCTACAATGGTATGGTTAGCCTTGATAGGCTCAGTAGCAAATACCATCTATCCACTCGTCTCAAGCCGGTGAAATAATTCAAGCATCCCATCTTGAAGTTTCTCCAAACAAATCCCTTTTACCTTTACAATGGCCCGGCACAGTATTCGTCATATTTTCAGGCGCATCTCGAGGACAAGAACCTGGTTGCATCGAAATAGTCTTCCTCGGGTACAATTTCAGATGAAGTGGGAATGTTGTCGGTTGACATTTTTTGTTCAAAGTACCTACAAAACAAGCCAACATGTTAAAAGTTCTTTTGGACACTTAAAATAATGTATTAGGAAGTATTTAGGCCAAAGAAAATAATTAAAAGAAGTCCTTAGCAATTTATGCGAACTTACTGTTTTGGGACAGAAGTGATTTCTTCTCCACGTTCGCGGAAAGTTAATGGCCTTGCCTCCGCATTCGCAGAGAGGCTGCCGTGTTCACGGCTCAAGAGGAAGTAAACCTCAGCATTTGCGGACCAGATGGTGCGTTCGCGGAGCACATGGAGTCGGACACTTCCACATTCGCGGACAAAACTCCACGTTCACGAAGATGTCTTCGTCCCCAGAAAATAGATTCAACAAGGCATTTCAACAAACACATCATGGGCATAATTTAAGCAACAATTTTCTACCAAAATCCACCCCCAATTCAACCCCGACACATGATCAATACAATTGCAACACTACAAACAAGAATTCAACCCAAAATCAACATCAAAACATATTAGGAATCAAGTTCAAATTTAGAACACAAATAGGCACAATAGTTCAATAATATTCCACCAAAATCCTTCCGAAATCAAGCCTAACAAACATGCATCAATAATCAGAAACCAACAATCATGAATTCTACCCTAGAATAAACAAAAAATCAAATTCAAATCGAGTATAAATCAAGACCAACATTAAACATTACATAACCAATATCACTTACTAAGAAAACTAAAACAAGCGGTAAAGTTCATACCTTTAGTGATGATTGAACTCCGCAAAGCAAAAAAAAATGAGGAAGCAAAGTAAATGAAATGGGGGAGAATTTTAGGGGAAATTAGGTTTTTTAGTGTTTAGGGGAAAGGGGAAGGGTTATTATCGTTTTAAAAAGGAGTTTTAGAATTGATTTCAACCCTTGGCATTTCTGCCTTTTAAAATACCTTGCCTTCTCCGTGTTCATGGATCTCTGTGATCTTTGATCTTTGCGTTCACGGTCAAGAGGGCGCGTGCGCGGAGGGTCTGACATTTTTACCTCTGCGTTCGCGGACTCCCTTCCGCATTCGCGGAGAGTAATTTAGTCCTGAACTCCTTGCAGCATTCTGGAATTTTTGGCGATGGGTGGGTCCATTAGGAGACTCGCCCATTGCACTTTGGTGACCATTCGATGTCCAAAAGTGTTCCAAACCTCATTTTGAAGGTAGTACCACCCCGAACTTCAATCCTAAGTACACTTTTGTATCCAAACCTGTTAAAAACACTTCGAAAAACTTTGAAATCATGAGGATTAGTCAAAAATAAAATTCTAATCTATCCTAACAATTAATGAAAATTCAAAAATAAAAAATTTCGGATACCGATGGGTTGCCTCCCATCAAGCGCAAAATTTAACGCCGCGGCGCGACACCGGTTGAATCACCTTTTATGTTTCCACTTTGAGGCGATGTATCTTCTCCCCAACTTCAAATGATTTTCTCATCGAAGCAATTGAGGCTTACCGGAGAGCACCATGCGTTTCACTCGATCTGTCCACTTTGAGGATTTGAATTTCTTGCCCAACTTCACATCATTCTTTCGTGTAGGAGCATTGGGCAAGAGTAATAGCATCACTAGGCCATTTGTACAACGGACTTCATAACCTTGGGCCCTCAAGTGCATGACACTATCACTTTCCAATGTATTAGAGTTACCATATATGATCTTTTTGGCTTTTTCTTGCAACTCTAATATCATTGCCTTGATGTTGGCATCTTGCAATTTTATTGGTTTGGTTCGGTTGCAAATACCCAAGATCTCATCAATATCGAACACAACCCGTTTTTCTTGATCGTCCAACTCCAATGCCTTACTTTTGACCAATTGACAAGGAACCTTACGTACTCCAAATGTTGATCTCGCCTTGATCTTCAAAGTAGTAACCTCAAACTCTAGTTGGATCATCTCAAGTTACCTAGTTAGGTGCAAGTTGGGGAATTCATCCCGTATTTGGAACATTAGATCCCTTAGCCTCTCACCCTTTTCAAGTCGATAAGACAAGTACAAGAGCGAAACTTGACTTACAACACCTATCTCTTCATCTAACGAGGAATCCAAACAACTATCCCCAACATGAAGTCTTCCACAACAAGGCCATGGGTCATCAACATAGGGCTTGCACTCACTAAACCTTGTTCCTTAACAAGAAGTCATAAAAACAAACAAAAACGAAACACAAACAAATATTCACAATTTGGGTCGAAACTAGTAAACTAAAAATTCTAAATCAATTCAACACGCCAAATTGTTCCCCGCCAGCAGCGCCATTTTTGATAACGCTCAACCACACCTATCACGATTCAAAGTGTGGTCGGTCGCTATGCAAGTATAAACCCAACGAAGAGTTGGGGTCGATCCCACGAGGAACAATGTACGAGGCATTTGAAGAAACAAAGAATTACTAGCTACTAGTTTGAATTAGAAAAATAAAATACAATTATAAAATAAGGAAAAGGTTTCTAGTAACGAAATTAGGACAGGGATAGAGGAGAACAAGGAACAAAGCTATATCGAACATGATTACCAAAGGGATTTGAGAATGGGAAATCAATTAATACCCATACGATCCATTGCAAATTAGCATCAATACAATATCAATCAATCATGGATAATCTCATATATGCCTCGGAAGCTAAATTATCTACCTAATTTTATCGAACATAGGGAAATATTTCTCAACCAGCTCTCACGAACCCAATCCAGTGGCAACATAAGCAATCCAATCAAAGGCAATGCAATGACTCACTATTTCTAGCAAAATCCGGCAATTGAGTTGCTAAACCTCAATCAATGCACCAATCGACCATACCCAACTTCAATTAACTCTCACAAGCTAAATCAAAGTAAATGGGCAAGTCCAAGAAATGTTCAATTTCAATGGAAAGAAATTAAAGCATTAGATCAATTGAATAATCAAAAACCCATTTCATAAATGAGAAAGCATTCAACTAATTACAAAAGCACATGATAGAAATTGAAACCCAAATATAGATTATACCTAATTCAACATCCAAATCACTAATCAACAATTAACACCTAAGGTTAAACAATACAAAGCAAAGAGTTAAAGAAAGGTGAAAAATCATTACAACCCAAGCTCACAATCTTCACTCTAATGGTGTTTGTTGAAGAATCTTGATCTCAATGCAATGCCGAAGCCTCAATCCCCAAGGTCTTCTTCTCTATTCTCTTTTTGTTTTCTCAATTGAATTTCAGTGTTTTTCCAATCCTTTTTCCAAAATGGCTGTGAATCTGTGTATATGGTGAATTGGGGTCAAACTGTGAATTTCCAGAACTGCCCAGACATCAGTCACCCATTCTTCTCCGTGTTCGCGGAGGTAGCTTCGCGTTCGCGGAGCTCAGTGTAATCCTTCTCCGCACTCGCAGAGGACGTTTGCGTTCGTGGTACTCAATCTGCCTGCACTCCGCATTCGCGGAGGCTTCCCGCGTTCGCGGTGCTTAACTTGAATGCACTTCGCGTTCGCGGAGAGTATTTCACTGCCAGCTCCAAAATCTTTGTTTTTATCTCTATTTTGCACCAATTTTCATTCTTTTTCATCAAAGCTCCTTTTTCACCAACATGTACCTGAAACACAACATTCAAAGGAAAATTAGCCTCTTTCTCTACTTAAGAATCACAAAATTACCAAGAAAAGAACCCGAATAAGTGTAAATTACCCACTCACCAAGTTACAATAAAAATATTACACAATTTTTTTTTATGCTTGCACAAATTAATATTTTTAATTTTTCTCCTAGGATAAGCATTTCTTAATCTGAGACATTTATATTTTATTTTCTCCTAGGATAAACACTTCCTAGTAGAAGATCGTTATTTTTTATTTTCTCCTAGGATAAACACTTTCTAGTCTGAGAAACTTAATTTTTATTTATTTATCATTAATTTCTCCTAGGATAAGCATTTCCTAGTCTGAGACATTCTTTTATTTTCTTCTAGGATCAACACTTCCTAGTCTGAGTTCGCTATTTTTTTATTTTTCTTAGGATAAACACTCCTAGTCTGAGACCTTTTATTTATTTTCACCTAGGATAAACACTTCCTAGTCTGAGACCGTTATTTTTATTTTCTCCTAAGATAAACACTTCCTAATTTGAGACCGTTATTTTTATTTTCTCCTAGGATAAACACTTCCTAGTCTGAGACTGCTATTTTTATTTTCTCCTAGGATAAACACTTCCTAGTCTGCGACACTTATTTTTTATTTTCTCCTAGGATAAACACTTCCTAGTCTGAGACGTTATTTTATTTTCTCCTAGGATAAACACATCTTAGGTTGAGATCGTTATTTTTTTTATTTTCTCGTAGGATAAGCACTTCCTAGTCTGAGACCTTTTATTTATTTTCTCCTAGTTTAAACACTTCCTAGTCTGAGACCATTATTTCATTTTCTTCTTGGATAAACACTTCCTAGTCTGAGATCATTATTTTTTATTTTCTCCTAGGATAAACACTTCCTAGTCTGAGACCTTTTATTTATTTTCTCCTAGGATAAACACTTTCTACTCTAAGACATTTATTTTTTAGTTTCTTCTAGGATAAAAACTGCCTAGTCTGAGACGTTATTTTTTATTTTTTCCTAGGATAAATACTTCTAGTCTGAGACGTTATTAGTTATTATCTCCTAGGATAAGCACTTCCTAGTCTGAGTTTATTTTTTTTTTTAAAAAATCACATTTGCATATAACTCACAAAATTTTTTAGTGAAATCTGGGGAAAATATTTTGTTTATTTCTTTTGTTTGTGATGATATGCAGGTTTCTTCGAACGAAACATGGATTTGAAATTCAGGAACAAAGTTTCCACTCTTTTCAGAATGATCAATCCCATGATAGCTAGAATCAACTTCTTCAATGCATGTAGCCTTCCTGACATTTGCTTCTATTCAACTACTGATCAAGAAAACATGCCACCATTCAAGAACATTTTCAAATTGCCATTTTGGAGAGTGTCAAAAACTCACTCTAAGTGGCAAGTTAAGCCTCGAATTCAATTCAAGATCAAGATACTCACCAAAAATCAAGGTGATATCTGAAAGTCAAGACTCAAGAGAATCTGCATAGATAGGAGCTTGTACTTTTATTTTTAGTTTTTCTGTAATAATTAAAGCCGCGTATCGAAGCCTCGATGGAACCTCACTTGACCTCCAGCTCATAATTTCATCTCTCTTCGTGTTTTCAATCAAAGAGGGGCAAACTGTAGACACGTAATTTTTGATCGAATCAAAGATTTTACACCATTTTTATTCCTTAAATATTTCTTCTAAGTCTAAATTAAGTTTTTCATATTTCATCGTATTTTAGTAAGTTTATTTTAAAAGATTTGAAAACTACAAAAAATATATGTTTTCTTTTAATTTAAGTTTTAATAAATAAACTAGTATTTCTTAATTATATTTTTAGATTACCTATTTGATTTTTATATTTTATTAATTCAAAATAATTAGTTAATATTTTATTATTATAATTTTAATTATATTTAATAAAAAATAAAAACCTAAAACTACCCATCTACCCACCTTTCCTACCACTACCACACTACCACACATTACCCCCATTATTCCACAACCCCCTCATATTATTCACTCTCCCTCACCCTATACTACCCCTTATAATACACAACACACACCCACGGACTGCACATAAAAAAAGAAAAACAACACACCCTCACACCCTTATATACTTGGCACACAAACAACCATTTTTTTTCGCATTACTTTTATCCCAAAAACACCGAACAAATACTACTACCATCAGAAAAAACCACATAGGCAGCTACACTATATATCTAGAACACACAATTACACACCCGAGAAAAGAGAGACAACCGCCAAAAGAAAAATCATCCATACACTACCAAATGAACAAAAACACAGCAACCTAAATAAAAAACACATTCACCATTTTTATTACTTTCATTCAAACACAATATATATATATATATATATATATCACTCCATGCAATCTACAAAAGATTTGTGGGTGTTTTAATCGAGCTCCGGTTAAGATTTTGCGGTACTTATTTTCTTCATTTAAGGTATAACTTTGCCTTAAATGTTTAATTTATATAAGAAATTTGATGCAATTATATAAATAGTTTTTTTCTAGTTTTGTTTTATTTATAATTTGATTGAAACGAATTTTGACAGTCCGACTGATATTTATGTTATTTGTTGGTGCAAATCTCTAAAAGATGAATAAAATCCTATTAATATGTAAGAATTTTTTGTTGTTGTTGTTATTGTTTAATTTTTTCGTGCCTAAGCCAATGTTTTTACGGTATTGTTATAACTTAATATTGATGTCAATTGCTTTTTTTAATTTACATATTTTTTGAATAAATGAGTCATTACCAAATAAACAAACAAATGGTTTATGTTGTTAAACTCGAATTTACTTCAGTTTGAATTAGTTGAATCCTTTGATATGAGGATTAATTTTAATAAAAATATCATCAATTAATATAATAATTGAATGAAAAGATTAGTTTTCTAAAATTCACAAAAAATATGAGTAAGTACTTTTAAGACTAGGTGAGTTTTTGGCACATTAAAAATATTTGTTTTAATTAAGAATGTAACCGCACATCTTTTTTGAGACACTTAAAAGAAACTCATGGATGCGGTCGATGAGTCGGTAGCTTTGACTCATTTATAGCTTCAATTGTGCCAAATTAGTGTCCTTAATGCCCATTTTGCACCTATAACTAATGTTAAATCGCTTGTGTGCAGCATGAAGGACTTGGAATGAGGCAAGGAAAATATAATGCAAAAAGAAGCCGAAAAGTTGCAAAAATTGAAGAAACAAGAAGGCTGAGACTCGCCAAAGGTAACTTGGTGAGTCGCCGAGTGAACAAAGCCTCGCCTAAAGTTCCAGCAAACAAAGAGAAAATCTAGGTCAAGTCGCCGATCAAAACGCTGAGCCCGATGCACATCGCCTAAAGTTCCAGAATGAAATCAGTACTTAAGTCAAGAATTAAAGGGCGAGATCAAGCAACTCGGCGCATCGCCGAGTGGAAGGGCGAGCCCGACTTACGCCACCGAATGACCCTGAAATTCAAATCGTGTGGAGTTTTTGAGAAAGTATAAACAAAAATTTTTGAATTGAATAGGAGAGAGAGTGCTAGGGAGAAGAACTAGAACTCAAACTTAGAAAGTACATTGCACTTTGACGGATTTTGTGAACTATTCTTGTGATATCTTTGGAATTGATCTTTGGGTAAAAGTTTAGTTGATTGTATTTGTTGTTTGAAGACTTGGGAAATCAATGGCTAATGTTTTTTGTAACTATCTCTTCACCATTACTATGATTGGGTAAACCCCCATTGCCTTAGGGCTGTGATTATGTGTTCAATTACCTAATTAGCTTATGGGTCTTATGGATTGCTGAATTAAATGTTGAAATAGAATGGGTTCAGTTGATAATTCATGTTTTTATCTAATGAATTGAAGTTGCAAAATCAGTTCTAGTTTATATCTCTTTGTATGCTTATTGAAGATGCAATTGAGTGGAATTATTAAATGATATTTGTATGAGTTCTATCTTGTACTACTCAGTAAAAGTGGGTTTAATTAAGGTATATGATTGTGCTAATTTGTATAGCCTGTTGGGGTTTGATAAAAACCAATTGAAAGCATGGTAGTTGGTTGCAAAATAGTCATGATGATCATAGTCTTGCCTACCCATTATGTTTCAGCATTCCTAAGCAATTCATAATGATCCATTTAGTGAAATTTGTATTTGAACACTCACACATCCCTTAGGTCCCAAAAAAAATTCATTGGTTAAGTCCCTCTTTAATTTGTGATTGCTGAAATCAATCATTTAAAACTCTTTTCTGTTGATAATTGAAACTTTGACGATTTATTTTATTCATCGATTCTTTCACTTACATCTACAAAAATCTAGATCACTTTAGTACATCATATTTGTATTCTAACATAGCTCCATTCCTCGTGGGATCGACCCCAACTCCTCGTTGGATTTTTATTGCTAACGACCGCCTATATCTTGAATTGTGATAGGTGTCGTTGAGCGTTATCAGTGGTGACGCACCTTGTAAAAAATATAATTAGCTTTCATTAATTTAAAGTAGAAACATATAGGCAAAATTATTAGGTGCGACGTAAAGAAGGAAATTATGTCTCTAAATGTAAAGACCAAGAATGCGGTTTTGCATCTAAGTGGAGACAAATAAAATTTCAACAATAAAATAAATATGAGCAAATCACGGCTTGTAATAATAATATATCCAAAATAGTTTAAAATAATTATAAGTCAATAAATGCGATCGTGCTAGAACCACGGGACTCGAAGGATGCCTAATACCTTCCCCTCGGTCAACAGAATTCCTTACCCGAATTTTTGTTTTCACAGACCTAAATAAGAGTTATCTCCTTTTGATTAGGGATTTAAAAAGAAAAGGTTACTTAGAACACCATAACTCAATTCCAAGTCACGACTCTGAAATAAAAAAAGATAATCCTTAATCAATACTGTCACTTAAAATGGAAAAATCCTTCCTCCACGTGAAAAAAGGGGTGTGACATCTACAGCTAATCATCTACGGTTCGTAGCAGGAACTACGGCTTGTCATCCTCAACCGTCGTTGAATACTTAGCTCAAATTTTAAGCACCTGAACCCACGAATTTGGCCTATGGCTCATCAAGGGAATGCCGGCTAGTAAGTCAACTCGTACATCATCAAAACTCTGCTGCTGCAACACTTTTATCATCAACTGCTCCAAAAATCTATTTCCTATAAAATTAAACACAAATACCATCACATCTACTAACAAAATGACTAAGAAGTATGCAAAACTCTAAGTTTAATGCATCAAAAGTACCGTAAGTTCACAGTACATCAACACCCTCAACTTATAATCATTGCTTGTCCTCAAGTAACACAACAAACTCTAAACGACACTTGTGCATAAGCAAGCCACAATTCAAGAGATCACACAACATTTTCTCAATCATCATCCTCCTTATTTATCCTCACCATAGTGCAAGTTTCTTCATAAACTCAACAATCTAACTCATGCGCATCAATAAATGACTTAGATATATCAATAGACACATTCACATACACAGACAACAATCACAAAGATACCGATTCTTCAATAATGCAACTTGTACCCTTACCACAAAGAAATCCCTTTTTTCACACAGAATTTGACATTTAGTTAGGTACTCAGGATTCACTCACACTCAAAACGAATTAAGTACAGTTTGTGCTCAATACCATAGGCTTGCCCTTATGTTCCACGCTTTGACCTACCAAACTTTTCACTTAGGATCACTCTAGAACTTTCTGAGCTTGTAACGTAGGCTCAAGGTCAGGTGTGGTGTATTTGTATATTAAGTGACTTTTCTACCCTCCTTAACATTACATTGGCTAGTTTTACCTCTTTTTACAGCCTGTATCTTAACCTCTACCATCTACTCAGTAGGGGCCTCATATTCCTCCACAGATTTCTGCATCCAAGGCTGAATATGTTGTAAAAGGGTCACCATTTGAGTCTCTAACTTGAGGACTCTGGCTAGTGGAAGCATCGTCAACCATACAGGAGCGGGAACATGTTGTGTGCTCACAGTAGAATATGAAGCTGCGGAAGGGGGAATAGACTCCTGGGGCTCCGTAGTAGGAGCCAAAATAATGTCTTCATCAGCCTGTTGGGGTGCTGCAGGGTTCGCCTCATCTCTAATAAGATTGATGTACACGGTCTTCGACACCTAAATATAAGAGTCCCCAAAATATAAAAGGATGGTTGCCTCACGACATAATCTGAATATAGGGCATGTAAATTGCAAGTGAGCCATCTTGCGGAAAGCCCGCTCATGGATCTCAGAAATAATGATCCGGGTAAAATCAATCTCGTGTTTTGCCATCAAGAACGCTACCATCACCACTCTATCCCACGTAAATTGATTGTCTGCCATTGTAGGGGACAACCTAGTGCGAACTATCGACCACCAAAACTTTGCCGTGAAATTTAACAAGGCCTTCTTAATAGGGAGGGTCAAGTCTTAGACCCACTCAATGTCGACCCCCTGGTCAGCAATGTAACCGGCCACCCATCAGAGTAGGGTCTCTCTCTGTGCCATGTCCCGCATCACGTCTCAATTGCAGACCAGTTGCATCCTATAATCAAACTCTGCCGTATTAATCGGATGAATATGAGAGGGACCATAAATAAAAGAGTGGAGGGTGGTCTTGGAGATATCTACGGGATATCCTGTACAAGTATACAGATGAGTGGTGGCTATTTCAATGCCTTTGCCTTCCGAGATAGGTCCCTTTGTACTTTGGCCGCATAAGATGCATAGAACTCCCACACGATAATCGGGCTATACATGCACAACTTCTCAGCGTTCCATTCACATCTGTGCCTCTTGAATAGCTCATGTACTAGTGGAATAGTGTGGAGGCTGCATGTGAGTACCCGCCGCTCCTCCTCAATTTGTCGGGCATGTTTGTTATAGGCATTTTCATGGATAGCTTCGTTACAAATCCAGAACATGCTCGGAATACACCACAAGTTAGGCTCGCTTATATCCTATATATGTTGTTCCTCTCCGGTTTCTATGTTACCCAAACCAAAAGTAGAAGCAGACTCCGAGTCAAAGCCAGACAAGGACTGCTCTACAGGCTGGGGGCTAGGGGCAACTCTAGGCTGAGACGCTCCCCTACCCTTACTCGAACTCTATGCTTTCTCCTAAGACTAAGAAGCATCATTGTCACTATCGGAGGTTGATCTCTCTGTCACCAGGATAATGGCCAACTGTTTGGCCTACTGTGACTTGGGTGAGCTATCTCTCAAAAGGGGGTCATACTCAGACCCACTGCGCTCATTTTTTGAAGATTCATCATTACGCCTCCACCGGTCCAAAGGTGTTGTAGATTTGCCCATACTCTCGTATTTCCGAGTGATCTTTTATGGCATGGTACCTATGAAGCCATGTTAGTGCCTAAACATGGGAAGAAAAACAAGAAAAGAAAAGGAGAAAGAAAAAAATAAACTAAACAACTAAAAAAGTTGCAGACTATTACTGTTTTGGGTACCTACGGTTAATACTTACGGGTCGTAAAAGAATCTATGGACCGTTAGTGGGAAAGTCAAATTTTTCGTTTCTGAAGTTGAATTAATGATCTGACAGGATGGTCCGTACATCAAACTGTCAAAATAAAATTAGGTTATTGTTGTGCACTTTAGACTGACCGGACCTGACCTACTATCCGTAGGTTGCCCTACGAGCCATAGGTCATGGTCATCGACCACTACTGTGATACACCTCATGTCAATTTTATCTATCATCACAATTACATCATCTATTGTACAAAAATACTTCTAGAACATGCATTTCAACATATTTTCATGTTATTCCTTCGTTCCTAGTTCCTCAATCATGCAATTAGGTATATGATCAATAATTTAAATTGAAACCCTAAGTCAAGAACACAACTAGAAGGTAGTAATCACATGATTAACATCAAAATTTAACAACACCCACATTACCGTCGTCCCAATGGTAAATTTCAAGTAATTAAGATCAAGGTCACATACAATTTCTACTTGAGGTCAAGTAACAACCTTTGATATCAACTACATATTGATAGTGTAAGTTCAAAATTAGCACCTTTAATGGAGTATGAAGTTGAAGTTGAAGTTGTGTGAGTGTGTTACTGTAACTGTAAGCACCCAATTTGCAAATCTCAAATACCCACGATTTATTTTTTTGAATTCAGAAACAGAGAAAAATAAAGAAGGTGAGAAGAATGGAGACAATGATGGATGAATCAGAAAAGGAGGAAGAAGAAGATGGGAAGGGAGATGGTTATATAGTGGTTGGTAAAGTTTGGAGGGGATGGATGTGAAGTGAAAGGGTGGATAGAATTTTTGTGAGGGGATGTAACATTGGAAAAAGGGGGCAATGGGGGGAGGATTTAAAATGAACGGTTTTTATTAAAGAAAAATCGTGGGTTGGGTCATTTAGTTTGAACCATATTGAATCTACGAGACCATATCTACGGTTCGTACATGGTCGTACGGGCTGTAGATTGATCCGTCATATCTCCACAAACTTAGTGAAATTTTGAAAACATACCTAGGGTCTATGGTTGCAGACAACGGACCATCATTTAATGTACGGTTCATAATGTGCAACCATATACTTAAAGCTACAGCTATTTTTTGACATCATGTTCTACGGATGTCATTCCCGGTCCGTCGATCAAATGATGACTCGTAAATGGGAACCATAGAACCTTCTGTACTAATATTTTTTTAGATTATTTTAAATTTCCTGCACATGTAGCAAGCATTAGGACTTCCTTTTATATATTTTATTGACTCTTTTTGGACATAGACCCTATACTACCCTAATCTAGCAAATACTAAGACTCAATAAAACATAAAACTGAATAAAAAGTCTAAAGTTTCATAAAAATCCCAAGTAGCACTTGATTTAACGTCACGGCACAATGCAAATCTCTTGACTACTAACATTTCATCAAGACTCTATTGCTCAATAACCTCGTTGACCTCTTTCGTTTGGCATATATAGAATTTGATTCTCTGTCCATTGACTTTGAATTTTGTTCCTTCCTTGTTCTCAAGTTCAACCGCTCCATTTGAAAATACTTGGACGACTTTGAATGGTCCCGTCCACTTTGACTTGAGCTTGCCATGAGAAAATCATAGCCTTGAGTTGAATAGAAGTACCATATCACCGAGAGTGAAATTTCTCTGTTGAATCTTTTGATCATTGCACTTCTTCATATTCTCTTTATACAAAGCTGAACTTTCATATGCTCTTAAGCGAAATTTATCGAGCTCATTCAATTCATTCAACCTTTCATTTGATGCAGCATCCCAATCCAGATTTAACTTTTTGAGTGCCCATATCGCCTTATACTATAGCTCTACAAGTAAGTTACATGACTTCCCAAAAACAAGTTGATAAGGAGGCATACCTATGGGAGTCTTGAATACAGTACAATAGGCCCATAGAGCATCATCGAGCTTTCTTGACCAATCCGTTCTATTTGCATTCACAGTCTTTGCAAGGATTTGCTTGATTTTTCTATTCAACACTTCAACTTGCCCACTAGACTGTGGATGATAAGGAGTTGCTACGCTGTGACAAACACCATACTTCTCAAGCAATGCCTTGAACAGTTTGTTACAAAAGTGGGAACCTCCATCGCTAATAATCGCCCTTGGTGTACCAAACGTGGAGAAGATATTCTTTTTCACAAAAGCGATGACACTTTTACCTTCATTGTTTGAAAGTGCGACAACTTCCACCCATTTGGACACATAGTAAACCGTGACAAATATGTACTCCATCCCATTTGAACTCACAAATGGACCAATAAAATTAAAGCCTCACACATAAAAGAGTTCAATCACCAGTATAGGGTTCATTGGTAGTTCTTGCTTTCTTGAAATACCTCATTCTCTGTGGCATTGATCACAAGACTTGGTGAAATCATGAGCATCTTGGTGAATGGTGGGCAAATAGTACCCACATTGAAAGATTATATGAGCAATACGGATACCACTATGATGACCACCAACAGGAGATAAATGGCAAACTTCAAATATACTCATCATCTCTACCTCAAGCATACAGTGACAAATAATCCCATCAGCGCAAACACGAAACAAGTACGACTCTTCCAAGAAAAACTTCTTCACATCAGACATGAATTTCCTTCTTTGATAGAACGATAAATCTGAAGGCACCACATCGCTTGCCAAGTATTTGGCGAAATCTATAAACCAAGGGGTAAGATCAAAAGAAGCAGCCAAAACCTATACGTCTGGGACTGTATCATCAATCTCGATTCCATCCTCTAGCTTCAACATAGCATCTTCCTCTAATCTGGAAAAGTGATCAGCCACTTAGTTTTCTTTGCCCTTTCTATCTCTCACCTCAAAGTCAAATTCTTGTAGCAGTAGAACCTATCAAATAAGTCTCAGTTTTGTGTCCTTCTTTGCCATGAGATACCTCAATGCAAAATGATCAGTGTGCACAATTACTTTACTGCCCAGCAAATAGGTTCGGAACTTCTCAAACACGAAGACTACAAAAAGCAATTCTTGTTCGGTTACTAGGTAATTCCTTTGAGCAACATTTAAACCTTTACTCGCATAATACATGGGATGAAGAATCTTCTCTCGTATTTTCCCCAATACTACACCGAGTGCCACACCACTTGCATCACTCATGACTTCAAACGATTGTCCCCAATCCGGTGAAATAATTATAGGTGTAGAAATCAACTTCTTTTTCAACTCTTCAAATGCTTTCAGACAAGCATCATCAAATACAAACTTCATCTCTTTTTCGAGCAGTTTGCACAAAGGGTGTGCAATTTTTTTGAAATACTTAATAGACCTCCTATAGAAACCTACATTGTCACGCCCCGAGTTAACCACCTAGGTACAACATTGTGCTTAGTGTCAAGAGTGACCCCAAGCTAACCCTAAGTTTTGCATATCATAAGAATAT
This sequence comes from Solanum appendiculatum, assembly GCA_018342035.1. Lineage (NCBI taxonomy): Eukaryota > Viridiplantae > Streptophyta > Magnoliopsida > Solanales > Solanaceae > Solanum > Solanum appendiculatum. The sequence continues at coordinate 1,404,459 of JAGDQO010000472.1, forward strand.
TAAAATATGATTAAGTGAGTGGAAACATAAATGTAAAGTAATCAATAGTAAAACAAATGTCGGGAAAGAATTTAACAGAACATCTATGGGACACAACCTAAAACAACTTAATACTGACTCTATGTCTGAAAACCTCTAATACTGTTGAGCTGCTGGGACAAGTCCTCAGCTAACTCTATAAATACTAAAAGACTTATAATAGGCTGACTAAACTAAAAGCATAGAGAAATGTCCTTGAACTATGAGGACTCACCACTGAAGCTGCTGAGTATGGACTAGAAATTGAGCGAAGCGCGGTCTGGATCCTGAGCGCCTGAACCTACATCATGAAATGATGTAGCGCAAAAGTATGCGTCAGTACTTTGAATGTACGAAGCATGCAGGATATGCAAGTTGACTAAATGTATTTAAACATGCTAAAAATACTGGTCAAGTGTGTAACCTGATCTGAACTAAAGTACATAGGCCCAAGATACAATAGTGCATAAAAACTAGAATGCAAGAGTAAACTGAAAATATACTACGGGCCTGAAGTACCTTCCTGAAGCTAATACTGTGGGAGAGTTTATTAACCGACATAAACCACGTGAGCTAAACATGGAGTTCGATGTATACGCCCCATTGAGAGGACCCAATATTCCTTGCCAAGGTATAAAGGCATGACTGTGGTGTGATCACTAAAACTGATGCCCATCAGAGGGGACTTATAAACCAACGAGGGTGCATAGTTCTTGTACTTGAGGGTACGCTGAACCCTAGTCCAACTCGCTGCTAAACACTACTCCCAAAATGAATACTAGAGCTCATTTTAACTGTAGTCCTGAATTCATGAAACAGAACTAAACTTATCTAAAGATGATTTCTGAGATAAACTATGGACAGAAACTGACTAAATTCTATTTTAAAACATAATGCTGGCACCCTAAGCTACATTATGGAGAAAAGCCACTTCATGTGAAATTACTACAATTTCATGCTAAGTTTCCTTTTTCAAATTTTCATAAGAATTCATGTAACTCATTTAAACAAGTATGGAATTTGAGTAGAAATCACAAGAATTGATTGGATAATGAATCTGCATAGTTGGGCAAGAACCCTAGTTTCATAAATCATGATAATCAAGAAAAAGAGACTGAAGTTTTGGGCATAAGGGAAAACAAAACCCTTACTGAATACCCACATACATGGTACTTGAAAATACCTACGAGAAATCTAAAGTTTACTCTTGGAGGAGAGAACCCTATGCATGGAAATTGGAGAAACCCTCGTTTTCTGCTTGGAATTGACTTGAGAGGAAATTGATTTGGTTTAGGTAGTTTTTGACTATATTACTAGGCTTAGAATGAGTAAAAATGACGTAATTTAGGCATCAAACGACATATTTTAAGTGCCCAATGCATAGGAGAAAAGACCAATATGACCCTGACTTAAAGCTACCGAAGTGACTTCAAGAAAGGTTTTAGGGGCCGTCTAGAGCACCACGGCCCGTCAAGTGGGTCGTGAAGATTTCTCAGCCTTACAGTGCTTCACTAAAATGGGCATAACGTTTTACACCAAATTTCAAATGGAGCAAAATTTGTGGAATTGGAAAGAGGACTCACAGACCTTTAATTTGATAGGTCATGGGCCACCTAGTTCAATTTGTGCTATGATCATTTGAAGTTAGCCCAAAACTCAAAACCTGATTAATCTCCTTCACAGACGACTTCACGTTTTAGACGTCTGTGGCCGTTTTCCAGTGACCTTGGGTCACTCCCCACCAACCAGGTGTTGTACGATCGACTTGATAGGCTGTCAAGTCCACCACGAGTTGTCTGGGTCACCGACAAGGCGACCCTTACATAGGGGCAGCTTTTGGAATGAGTTCACGAGGCCCTTCACGAGTCGTGGTCACCTTCACGGAATGTCTAGGGTGTCGTGAAGGATCCATGGTCCAATTTGGGGTTCATGAACCTTTTCTATTTTTCCTTTTTAGCCTTTTTCAAATTCAAGATGTTACAATATCTCCCTTATGGGATCATTCGTCCTCGAATGAATACTAAGCGAGCTACATTTGGAGGGAAAGAGATCCAATCCCTACCAACTGAGTACTAGAAATATATTTCTAATTGAACTGAGTTTCGTGAATATGCAGATATGTTGAAATGCATGAATAACTGAGGGGACAAGATACTTAGACTGAATTACACAAGAGTAAACTGAGAGACTAGAGAGGAACTATTACCTGAAGCTGAAATTGAATCGGAGGGAAAAAGATGAGGATACTTGGCTTTCATGGGTGCTTCTGCTTTCCAAGTAGCCCCCTCTATGGACTTATTCTTCCACAAAACCTCTGAAGCGACTTCCTTATTCCTCAACCTATGAACCTGATGGTCAAGAATCTCAACTGGAACCTCTTCATAAGTTAGGCTATCCTTCACAACCACACTCTCTAAAGGTACTATCTATGCCGGATCACCCAGACACTTCTTCAATAAGGAAATGTGAAAGACTAGATGAACCGCTGCTAGTACTACTGGTAACTCTAACTTATAAGCGACATTACCAACCCTTTTTAGGATTCTGTAAGGACCTACATACCTGGGACTGAGCTTTTATTTCTTGCCAAATATCATCACCCCTTCATGGGCGATACATTCAAGAAAACCCAATCATCGATTTCAAACTCTAAGTCCCTCCTCCTTACATCTGCATAGAACTTCTGACGACTTTGAGCTGTCTTTAGTCTTGTCACAACCCAATGTACCCCCTAGATGTGACATGGCATACAAGACCCTGAAAGGCCTCATACAGGCCACTTAGCATACAAACATACAAGATCATAGAGATTAAGACTTCAAAAGAGAATTTCATATCAAAGCTTTTAAAAGAAATAGCGGAAGTTTAAATCTCATCTCTCAAGCCAATCTAACATGGAGAAATAAAGTTTGGGACGTAACCCAACACAACATCCGAAATAAAATAACATGAAAATAAGAGCAACTAGGCTATGTCCTCGGATGGATGAGGACTCACCAAGTCTTCTATCAAATCTACTATAAAGCTCTAGCCACGAGTGGATGGTGAATCGCCAAATCCTACACCAAAGAAGTTAAAGTAGGCAAGAGTATGCGTTAGTACAACCAAGTAACAAGTATGATAGCAATGCACATAAAACACAGAAAACATGCTAGAATGAGACATAATCATGACATGCAATGGCCAAACTAAAACATGATAAAGCATAAGAAGCATGAAGCATAAACCATGGCCAAAGAAAGCTAAATCATCTTTCTTTACTTTACTTGAGATCATCATAACAACACTTGTGTTCATTAGTTGTGGGGAAATAGCCTTAACCGACATATAAGACCATGTGAGCTGTCAACATGGAATCCGGTTTCTATCGTACACTGAAAGAGGGCCATCCTACTTGCCAAGGTAGGACCCTTTACTTAACTTAAAGCTTACGTGGATCCACTAACTAATGTCTATCTAAGACAATCATCCTATTGGGGCACATAGGTAAGGGATAAGGAGATTGCTACTAGAAACCTGGCCTCTACTACGTGGGAGCTTCCATCTCAATATCCTCTCGGTGCTAAGCATATTTCCCATGGAATAGTTAATTATCATATTCATATCATTATCCATGGAAATGTACAACAAGGGTTACCAATCCAAGCTAAAATCATGTTTATAGGCGTTTCCTCTTCCATGGACTAGTCCAAGCTTACATCATTAGAATAGCTCCTTCTGAACGTGGGTAATCACCTCTTTGTTCATTAACTCATAGTTTGAGCATTACGTGAGAAAATCTTTCACAACTCAACACAACATCATTATGTCATAACTTTGGTACTTCACTCTCAAAGCACCCTTAACTCATCATTAAACTCATATGTGACATGCATAAGTTCATAAGCTTCCTCCTTACATAGTTCATCATACTCATAATTCATGGATCACAGAGTTCATATGGGTTCATAAAAGTTTAACTTAAATCATGCAATTCAATGCAAGCTCATGCTTAGAAAGTCATAAATAAGACAATTTACCGATACTGGAAGGAACTCACATAATAGAGGAAAAGTCATGCTTTTGACTTGAACATACTAAACTTCATAAATTCATCCTCAATTCATTCATAATTCATGCATAGCTTCATAAAGATTTTCATAAAATTACTCAATTCATAGTTAAACCCACCAATCAAAGCATACATTAGGATATTGGGGAGAAATAACATGGTTCATGGGGATTCATTCTATCCGTACATCAAATCATATAATTCATGCTAATTCTTGCACTAAATTACTTTATCACGCTAAATCGTGCACTACAAATCATAAAATCAACAATTGAAATCATAATTGAAGAACCCATAGGAATTGATCAAAAATCCTAATTCAATTGGGGAAATTGAACCTTGAAAACCTTGAAAAAAGTTGAGGACCCATTGGAGGAAAGGGCTCTAAATGGTGAGCACTATCATACCTCAAAAAAGCCCACAAGAAATTGATGGTCTTCAATGGAGGATCTTAGTCTTCTTCTTTCTTGAAGCTTGAGAGAATTTTCTTAGAGAGAGAAATATTTGAGAAGAGGAGAAATATGGGAATGAGTTAGAATGAGTGAAATTAGGCTTAGAAAATATATATAGGGTTTGGGTTAAGGGTATAACCAACTTAGATTAACAGTTAAATATTTTGGGAAAAGACCAAAAAGCCCTTAAATAATAACTATCGGGGGCAAACTACAGCCAGGACCTACGGTCCGTAGATCAATCAACGGACCATCATGTCCTTCCGTCAATTGATTCATAGACTTCGTTTGCGGCTAAATATTTTGCTAAGTCTTGAAGGGATCTACGAAACCCATCTACGGACCGTCAACTGGACGACGACCCGTCCAGTTGCTTCATAGGTCAAGGTTAAGAAACATGGAAATCCTGAAAGTTCACAGTGCCAACGATGGATCACACCTACGGTCCGTAGGTGACCTCTGTAATCACTAGCACCAGGTTGAAAAACTGCATTTTCATTTCTTGGAAAGCTTTGGGGTATTATAATATCTCCCCCTTGGGAACAATCGTCCTCGAATGAGAATAAAGACATCATGAGGAGGGTAGTGGACATGGACTAACAATCCAACCTAGTATGCAATCACATAATGAACATATCCGAGGAGGAAACATCAACTCCAAGCTAAAGCATATTCAACACATTATTTCATATAGACTTTATGCAACTCATACTCAATGCTCATATTCCTATTAGATTCTTCATGAACATTCATAATCATGGAATCATGGAAATAACTAAGACACATGACACAAAAAGAGTGAACCATGAAGAACTAGGTACCTCAAGCTAGAGTAGGATCGGAAGGAAAGAGATGAGGATATCGGGACATCATATCGGCCTCGGCCTCAAAAGTAGCACCCTCAACTAACTGATTCCTCCAAAGAACTTTCACAGAAGCAACTTCTTTATTTCTTAACTTCCGGACTTGCAGGTGTAAAATCCCAACTGGAACTTCTTCATAGGAAAGACTATCTTTTATGCCAAGATTCCCTAATGGAACTATAGATGTCAAATCACCAACACACTTCTTCAACAATGAGAGATTGAAAATCGGATGCACCGATGCCAAATCATTAGGAAAGGCAAGCTCATAAGCAACTTTACCAACACATCTCAAAATCGGATATGGGCCTACATAACAGGGACTAAGTTTCCCTTTCTTCCCAAATTTCATTACACCCTTCATGGGTGAAATTTTCAAGTAAACCCAATCATCAACATCAAATTCTAAATCTCTCGTTCTAACATCGGCATAGGACTTTTGTCGATTTTCAGCGGTTTTCAACCTTTCCCTAATAAGCCAAACTTTCTCCATAGCCTCATGCACTAATTCGGGACCTATCAAAGCAACTTCACCAACTTAAAACCCACCTAAAGGTGATCTACACCTCCTACCATAGAGAGCCTTAAATGGAGCCATACCAATGCTAGAATGGTAGCTATTATTATAAGCAAATTCAATCAAAGGAAAATGATCATCCCAAGTACCCTTGAAATCAATTATACAAGCTCTCAGCATATCTTCCAAAGTCTAGATAGTACGCTTCGTTTGCCAATCAGTTTGGGGATGGAAGGCCGTACTAAGCTTAACACGAATACCAAGACCTTTTTGGAACAACTTCCAAAATTGAGAAGTGAATTATGCACCACGATCGGTGATAATGGACAAAGGCACTCCGTGCAGCCTAACCAATTCTCTCAAATACAACTTAGCATAGTCCTCCGCTAAATACGAAGTTTTGACGGGAATGAAATGGGCTGACTTCGTCATTCGATCTACAACAACCCAAATAGAATCATATTGTCGTCGGGTGCGAGGTAAACCAACAATAAAATCCATATTCACATCCTCCCACTTCCAAGTAGGAATACTAGTATCTTGGGTCAAACCTCTGGCCTTTGATGCTCAACTTTCACTTGTTGGCAATTAGGACACTTAGCCACAAATTCCGCAATATATTTCTTCATTCCATTCCACCAATAGATCTCTCGCAAGTCATGGTACATCTTGGTAGCTCTCGGGTGAATGGAATATCGAGAACTATGGGCTTCCAATAAAATTTGTCCTAAGTCATCTACATTGGGAACACACAAAGGACCTTGATAATGAAGCACACCATCTCCCCCTTGGGAGAAAGCCCTTATGGACTTTTTGAGAGCTGCTCCCTTCAATTCAACCAAATTAGGATCAAGATCTTACTTAACCTTTACATAATGCACGAAAGAGGATTCGAAACCATTGTGAACCGTAACACCACCTTTAGCAGAATCAATCAACCAAACACCCATCCGGGCCAACCTATGAACATCGCGAACCAACTCTTTCTTACCATCCTCAATATGAGCAACACTACCCATAGATAATCGACTAAGAGCATCCGCACCATATTAGCCTTACCGGAGTGATAGAGAACACTCATATCGTAATCTTTTAACAACTCAAGCCACCTTTTTTGGCGAAGATTCAGATCTTTCTATTTAAACACATATTGTAAACTCTTATGGTCGGTAAAAACATCAACATGTACCCCATACAAATAATGCCGCCATATTTTCAAAGCAAACACAACCGCTACTAATTCCAAGTCATGTGTAGGATAGTTCTTTTCATACACCTTGAGTTGACTTGAGGCATAAACAATAAACTTCCCATTTTGCATAAGAACACATTCTAACCCAATTCTAGAGTCATCACAATAAACCACAAACCCATCGGATCCTTCCAGTAGAGTCAATATTGGAGCCGAAGTAAGTCTATCTTTTAATTCTTGGAAACTCTTCTCACATACCTCGGACCATATAAATTTAACCTTCTTTTTAGTCAAAGCCGTCAATGGAGAAGTAATAGAAGAAAATCCTTCAACAAAACTCCTATAATAATCGGCTAAGCCCAAGAAACAACGGATATCTGAAGGTGATAGAGGTCTTGGCCAATTCTTAACCACATCCATCTTTTTAGGATCTACCTCAATGCCTTTACCGGAGACAATGTGACCAAGAAAAGCCACGAATCTTAACCAAAACTCGCATTTTCTAAACTTTGCAAAGAGTTGGTTGTCCTTTAGGACTTGCAATACAATCCTCAAATTATTAGCATGCTCATCCTCATTCCTTGAGTAGATCAAGATATAATGAATAAACACAATCACAAACATGTCAAGGTATTGTTTAAATACCCTATTCATCAAGTCCATAAATGCGGCCGATATCATTTGATAATCCAAACGACAATACCAAGAACTCGTAGTGACCATATCTAGTCCGAAAAGCCATTTTCGGAATATCATCTTCCTTCACCCTTAATTGGTGATAACCCCAACGAAGTTTGATCTTAGATAAATAACTAGCCCCTTGAAGTTGATCAAACAAGTAATCTATCCTTGGAAGAGGATACTTATTCTTAATGGTAACCTTGTTCAATTGGCGGTAGTCAATGCACATACGGAGTGAACCATCTTTCTTTTTTACAAACAAGACCGGAGCACCCCATGGAGAAACACTTGGTCTGATGAAACCCTAATCCAACAAATCTTTTAATTGCTCCTTTAGTTCCTTAAGTTCCACCGGCGCCATTCTATAAGGAGGAATAGAAATAGGTTGCGTATCTGGGAGAAGATCAATACCAAAGACTATTTCCCTCTCGGGAGGAATACCGAGTAAATCATCGGGAAATACTTCCACAAACTCATTAACAACGGGGACCGACCCAAGAGTAGGGGTTTCAGAATCTATATCCCTCACCCTAACAAGATGGTATATGCAACCCTTGGAGATCATCTTTCTAGCTTTTAGGTCAGAAACAAATTGACCTCTAAAAATAGAATTTCCCCCCTTCCACTCTAGGATAGGCTCAGTCAGGAATTGAAACTTGACCATTCGGCTCCTATAATCAATAGAGGCATAACAAGCATGCAACCAATCCATCCCAAGAGTAACATCAAAGTCTAACATATCCATCTCTACAAGATCAACATGAGTGACTCTATGGGATAAGGAGACGGGGCAATTTCTATAGACTCTCTTAGCCATGATAGATTCTCCAATCGGAGTAGAGACACAAAAAGAATCTAGCAACACATCCAGAAAAACTTCAAACCTCATAGCCACATATGGCGTCACAAAAGACAAGGTAGCACCGGGATCAAGCAATGCATAAACATCAAAGCGAAAAACTTTAAACATACCGGTAACCACATCGGGAGAGCTCTCTTGCTCATGGAGAGCTTAAAGTGCATACAATCGGTTTTGGTTAGGGGCATTCGAACCCGCACCAGTAGGTGGAGCTTGCTTACTCTCTCTTCCCTTAGCCGTGAGAGATGGGCAATCCCTCATCTTGTGACCACTCTTTCCAAAATCGTAACTACCATCCGTACTGGCTAAACATTTGCCCTCATGCTTCCTCCCACACCTACTACAAGTAATTGATGAAGAACAACCACCATTTCCTCCTTGAGGCTTAGGGTTAGACATCTTATCTTTGTTGGTCTTAGGAGGAGCATTGGAAGGACCTTGATTAGAGAACATTTGTCAAAATCTAGGACGACCATGTCCATCAGACTTTGAATGTGAAAACTTACAGTCACCGGTCCTAGCCCTCTTAATCTCTCTAGACTTCTCCTTGAGCTTTTCTTCCTCTATTTGTTGAGCATACACCATGAGACGAGAAATATCCATATGATTAACAAGCATGGTGGTCAGCACTCTTTAACCAACATTTTGGACAACCCTGAGACAAATTTACTCATTCTTGCCCTAGGATCGGCAACTCTAGAAGGAGCATATCGAGAAAATTATGTGAACTTCAAATCATACTCTTTCACACTCATGTTTCCTTGTCGAAGGTTGATGAACTCAAGCACCCTTCCCTCCCTCATCTCAAGGGGAAAGAACCTATCAAGGAAAGCAACTTTGAATTTCTCCGAACCAAGAGGACCCTCATTAATCGCCCTCTAACTTTTCCATTAGTTGAACCAAATTTGGGCAATACCCTTGAGTTGATAAGCGACCAACTCCACCTTTCTTCCGGCATCACACCTATAATCATCAACACCTTGCACACTTCATCAATGAATTCTTGAGGATCATCCTCAACCTTAGAGCCATAAAATTCCGAATGGTTCATTCTGGTGAAGTCCCTCAATCTTGATGCCGCCGTACCCACATTTGGGTTCATGGGAGCCACAACCTCTCTATTTGCTTGAGCCATCACGGCTTGAGCGAAAAGTTGAAAAGCAGCCCTGAACTCCACATTAGTTACTTGTACGGCCAAAGGGTCGACTGGAACTTGAGGAGCTTCTAGTTCCACACTCTCTTCCATATTTCTTCTTGCATAAACTATTCGAGTCGCCATATCCTAAAACCCGTAGGATAGGGATTAGGAGAGAGACATATAGAGTTAAACTCTATGGCACGACTTAAGACTAATGAAAGAAGAAAAGTTTCTTAAACGTCTTATAGCCTCCCATTCGTAAATGTGGCGCACTTCACACTCATGAACAAGACTCTACTTGACGAGGCTTATGAGACATCCTAGGATCTTTCTAAAAGCTTGTGCTCTGAATACCAAGTTTTTCATGACCCAAGGTACCCCCTAGGTGTGACATGGCGTACAAGACCCCGAAAGGCCTCATACAAGCCAATTAGCATACATAAATACAAGATCATAGATATTAAGAGTTCAAAAGACAATTTCATATCAAAGCTTTTAGAAGAAATAGCGGAAGTCTACATCTCATGTCTCAAGCCAATCTAACATAGAGAAATAAAGTTTGGGATATAACCCAATACAACATCCAAAATGAAATAACAGGAAAATAAGAACAACTAGGCTATGTCCTCGGAAGGATGAGGACTCACCAAGTCTTCTATCAATTCTTTTATAAAGCTCTAGCCACAAGTGGATGGTGAATCGACAAATCCTACGTCAAAGAAGTTAATGTACACAAGAGTATGCGTTAGTACAATCAAGTACCAAGTATGATAGCAATGCACATAAAACACATAAAACATGCTAGAATGATACATAATCATGACATGCAATGGCCAAGCTAAAACATGATAAAGCATAAGAAGCATGTAGCATAAACCATGGCCAAAGAAAGCTAAATCATCTTTCCTTACTTTACTTGAGATCATCATAACACTACTTGTGTTAATTAGTTGTGGGAAAATAGCCTTAACCAACATATAAGACCAGGTGAGTTATCAACATGGAATCCAGTGTCTACCCTACACCGAAAGTGGGCCATCGTACTTGCCAAGGTAGGACCCTTTACTTGACTTGTAGCTTACGTGGATCCACTAACTAATGTCTATCTAAGACAATCATCCTATAGGATAACATAGGTAAGGGATAAGGAGATTACTACTAGAAACCCGGCCTCTACTATGAGGGAGCTTCCATCTCAATATCCTCTCGGTGCTAAGCATATTTCCCAAGGAATAGTTAATTATCATATTCATATCATTATCCATGGAAAGGTACAACTAGGGTTACCAATCCAAGCTAAAATCATGTTTATAGACATTTCATCTTCCATGGACTAGTCCAAGCGTATGTCATTAGAATAGCTCCTTATAAACATGGGTAATCGCCTGTTTGTTCATTAACTCATAGTGTAAGCATTATGTGAGAAAATCTTTCACAATTCAACACAACATCATCATGTCATAATTTTGGCACTTCACTCTCAAAGCACCCTTAACTCATCATTAAACTCATATGAGACATGCATAAATTCATAAGCGTCATCCTTCCATAGTTCATCATGCTCATAATTTATGTATCATAGAGTTTATATGGTTTCATAAAATTTTAACTTAAATCATGCAATTCAATGAAGGCTCATGCTTAGAAAGTCATAAATAATACAATTTACCCATACTTGAAGGAACTCACATAATATAGGAAAAATCATGCTTTTGACTTGAACATACTAAACTTCATAAAGTCATCCTCAATTCATTTATATTTCATGCATAGCTTCATAGAGATTTTCATAAAATTACTCAATTCATAGCTCAACCCACCAATCAAAGCATTGATTAGGACATTCCCGAAAAAAAGCATGGGTTCATGCGGATTCATTCAATCCTTACATCAAATCATATAATTCATGCTAATTCGTACACTAAATTACTTTATCACGCTAGATCATACACTAGAAATCAGAAAATCAACAATTGAAATCATAATTGAAGAACCCATAAGAATTGATCAAAAACCCTAATTCAATTGGGGAAATTGAACCTTGAAAACTTTGAAGAAAGTTGACCCATTGGAGGAAAGGGCTCCAAATGGTGAACACTATCATACCTCAACAAAGCCCGCAAGAAATTGATGGTCTTTAATGGAGGATCTTATTCTTCTTCTTCTTGAAGCTTGAGAGAATTTTTCTAGAGAGAGAAATATTTGAGAAGAGAAGAAATTTGGGAATTAGTTAGAATGAGTGAAATTAGGCTTAGAAAATATATATAGGGTCTGGGTTAAGGGTATAACTGACTTAGCTTAAGAGTTAAACATTTAGAGAAAAGACCAAAAAGCACTTAAATAATAACTGTCGGGGGCAAACTACGGGCAGGACCTACGGTCCGTAGATCAATCGACAGATCGTCCTATCCTTACATCAATTGATTCAGAGACTTCGTTTGGGGCTAAACATATGGCTAAGTCTAGAAGGGATCTACGGAACCCATCTACGGACTGTCAACTAGACGACGACCCGTCCTGCTGCTTCGTAGGTCAAGGTTCAAAAACATGGAAATCCTGAAAGTCCACAGTGCCAACGATGGTTCCCACCCACAACCCGTCATTCTATCTATGGTCCGTAGGTGACCTCCATAGTCACTGGCACCAGGTTGAAAAATGGCATTTTCATTTCTTGGAAAGATTTGGTTTATTACAAGTCTATCTCAGATGAGCTAAACTTTCTCCATAGCCTCATGAACAGAATCTGGCCCAACCAAGGTTGCTTCACCTACTTCGAACTAACCAATCGGAGACCTGCATCTACGCCCATACAGTGCCTCATATGGAGCAATCTGAATGCTAAAATGGAAACTGTTATTATAGGCGAACTCTATGAGAGGTAAGTGATCATCCCAACTACCCTTGAAATCGATCACGCAAGGCCTCAACATGTCCTCTAAGGTCTAAATGGTATGCTCCGCCTGACCATCCGTCTGCGGATGAAATGTTGTACTGAGATTTACCTGAGTACCAAGACCTTTCTGAAACGATCTCCAGAAATGAGAGGTAAACTGAGGACCTCTATCTGAAATGATAGAAAATGGAACACCATGCAACCTGACTATTTTGTTGATGTAGAGTCTAGCGTAGTCCTTCGCTGAATCTGTAGTCTTGAATACCATTAAGTGAGCTGACTTAGTGACTCTATCCACTATCACCCAAATGTAGTCATGATGTCTGCTAGTACGAGGTAACCCCGTAATGAAATCCATGTTTACTACTTCCCACTTCTAAGTAAGAATGCTAATCTCCTGAGTCATACCTCCTAGTTTCTGGTATTTTACTTTAACTTGCTGATAGTTGGAACACTTAGCCAAAAAATTTACAATGTCTCACTTCATGCCGTTCCACCAATAGACTTCCCTTAGATCACAGTACATCTTAGCGGCACCCGGATGAATAGAATATCTTGAATTATGTGCTTCTATAAGGATCTGCTGTCTGAACTCACCCAAATTAGGAACACATAAGAGACCCTGGTAAAGAAGCACACCATCTCCCCCTTGGGAGAAAATCTCAACTCTCAGCTGATGAATTGCACCTTTCAACTAAAGCAATATAGGATCACTATCTTGTTTCTCCTTAACCTCTGCTACCAATGAAGATTTTTATCCATTCTGCACTATCACACCACCATCTATTGTGTCCATAAGGCAAACTCCTTAGCGAGCAAGCCGTTGAACATCTCTGTCTAATTCTTTCTTTTCTTCCTCAACATATCCCACACTACGCATTGATAGTCTGCTGAGGGCATCAGCCACTACATTGGCCTTACCTGGATGGTAGAGCACATTCATGTCATAGTCTTTGAAGAAATCAAGCCATCTCTGTTGACAAAGATTCAACTCTTTCTGGGTGAACACATATTGGAGGCACTTATGATCTATAAACATATCAACATGGACACCATATAAGTAATGTCTCAAAATCTTTAGTGCAAACACGACGGCTGCAAGCTCGAGGTCATGAGTCGGGTAGTTCTTCTCATGGACCTTAAGTTGTCTTGAAGCATAAGCTATGACCTTTCCCTGCTTCATCAACACACAACCCAGGCCGACCCCTGATGCATCACAATAAACCACATAACCGTCTGAACCCTCTTGTAGGGTCAAGATAGGAGTTGTAGTTAACTTGGTCTTCAATTCTAAGAAGCTTTTCTCACACTCATCTGACCACTTGAACTTGACATTTTTCTGAGTCAACTTGGTCAATGGGGCAACTATGGATGGAAATCCATCAACAAACATCTTGTAGTAACCAGCCAAACACAAGAAACTTCTGATATCAGTAGGAGAGGTGGGTCTGGGCCAATCCTTTACTGCCTTAATATTCTGAGAATCCACTCGGATCCCTTCGCTGGATACCACATGACCAAGGAAAGCGACAGACTGTAACTAGAATTCGCATTTGCTGAACTTAGCGAATAGCTGGCGATATTTGAGGGTTGGCAGAACCACTCTCAGATGATTCGTATGCTCTTCCTCATTCCAAGAATAAATGAGGATATCATCAATAAAGACGATTACGAACAAGTCTAAATACTGCTTGAACACCCTGTTCATTGAGTCCGTGAAATTTGCAGGAGCATTTGTTAGTCCAAAAGACATAACTACAAATTTATAGTTACCATACCGAGTCCTAAAGGCTGTTTTCGGGATGTCACTATCTCTGACTCTGAGCTGATGATAGTCGGATCTGAGGTCTATCTTAGAAAAGCAACTACCACCCTGAAGCTGGTCGAACAAGTCATCAATCCTTGGGATGGGATATTTATTCTTCATTGTGACTCTGTTCAACGGATGATAATCAATGCACATCCTGAGAGAACCATCTTTCTTATGTACTAACAACACTGGAGCACCCCATGGAGAGATGCTGGGTCCCATGAAACCCTTATATAGAAGGTCTTTCAACTGTTCTTTTAATTTTTTAAGCTTAGCTGGAGCCATTTTGTAAGGAGGAATTAAGATAAGCTGGGTATCTAGAAAGAGATCTATTTCAAAGTCAATCTCCCTTTCGGGAGGTACTCTAGGAAGATCTTCTGGAAACTCATTCACCACTGGGACTGACTCATTTTGGAGTTCGAGTCCTTAGCTCGAACAAGATGATAGATATACCCTTTGGAAATCATTTTCCTATCTTTAAGGTAAGAGATTAATCGACTTGCAGGCACTGAGTTACTACCCTTCCACTCTAAGACTGGCTCATTTGGAAACTGAAATCAAACGATCCTAGTTCTACAATCGACTGAGGCATAACAGGAATGTAACCAATCCATGCCTAGAATGATATCAAAGTCTATCATTTCTAGCTCTACAAGGTCTGCTGAGGTGACTTGTTGAGAAACTGTGACAGCGCAATTTTTGTATACCCGTCTAGCTATAACTGGGTAACCAACTGGAGTAGAGATTGAGAAGGGTTCTGGGAGAGTTTCCTTACTTATATCGAATTTTACACCTATATAAGGAGTTACAAAAAAAAGTGTAGCCCCTTGATCAAGCAATGCATCGACATCAAAATGGAAGACTTGTAGCCTACCAGTGACTACATTGGGAGAGTCTTCCTGGTCTTGGCGAGCCTAAAGAGCATACAAACTGGAGTAGAGATTGAGAAGGGTTCTGGGAGGGTTTCCTTACTGATATCAAATTTTACACCTATATAAGGAGTTACAAAAAAAAGTGTAGCCCCTGGATCTAGCAATGCATCAACATCAAAATGGAAGACTTGTAGCGTACCAGTGACTACATTGGGAGAGTCTTCCTGGTCTTGGCGAGCCTAAAGAGCATACAACCTGTTCTGGCGCTGACTACCACATGTACCAGATCATGCACCCTACTGAGTAGCGCGACCTGCTGGAGCTAATGAAGTTGTAGACTGAGCATTGTTACCTCCTTGACCCTGCTTGGAAGATGGGTATTCCTTCAACCTATGCCCAAGCTGACCGCACCCAAAGTTCCCCTCTCTGCCAGCAAGACACTCGCCCAGATGGTTCTTACCATACTTTGGGCAAGATGGAAAAGTCTGATTACCTGAAACACTCTCGTGAGACTTAGAGCCTGATGTCCTCCCTTTTTTATCATGTCGAAACCTGGGGGATGGAGCGCTAGCTGATGAAGGTACTGGGGCTGTAGAACTCTGCTGAAACTACGAGCGATTTCCATTGCCCGACCTCTGCTGAGAATATTCATAGTTGCATGTTCTAACCTTTTTGTTATCTGTAGACATTTCTTTAAGCTTATCTCCCTCAACCTGCTGAGCGTAGGTCATTAATCTTGAGATATCCATATCCCCTAATAGCATAGCATTCCTACACTCGATCTTTCCCAGATCGAATACTCTAAACAAGAACTTGTTCATTCGTGCCCTCGGATCGGCCGCCATGAATGGAGCAACCTAGAGAGCTGAGTGAACTTTAGCCCATATTCTTGGACTAACATAGACCCCTGGCTCAAATTCATAAACGCATGAGCCTTAGCCTCCCTCAACTCTCTCGGGAAGAATTTGTCAGGAAAAGCTCTAGTAAAACAATCCCATGTCATCAGAGCTGCATTCGCACCCCTGTTGTCCTTTCACTGCATTAATAAGACATGAGCCACATCCTTAAGTTTGTAGGATTCTAACTCAACACTATCAGTACCGGTCACTTGCATTACCTCAAGAATCTTCTTGACCCCATAAATGAAGCTCTGTGGGTCCTCACCAATCTTCGACCCTAGAAACTCTGACGGATTCATACGAATAAAGTCTCAAACCCTAGATCCAGTTGGTCCACTAGTGGTGTTTGCAGGAACTATGGCCTGCTGATTGTTCTTGTTGGCTACGGTCTGAGCCAACATCTAGATCGCATTACGGAACTCTGCATTCGAAACCTCATGGTTGGGGAATGGAGGAACTACGCTAGCATTCTGTGCGTTAGCACTTCAAGCATTAGCTCAATAAGGAGGCATGATCTGAAACGCATAACAATGAATAAGAAGGGAGAAGTTGAATCGAAATACAACGCATGATAAAGATTGCAAAGGAAGTGAAGTTTTTCTTAGAACACTTTGTAGCCTCTCCCTTATAGATGTGGCACGCTTCACACCCATAAAAGTGACTCTACCTAGTGCGGCTTTCAGACAGTCTAGGACTCTAAAACCTGATGCTCTGATACAAAGTTTTTCATGCCGCGAGGCTAACCCCTAGGCGCAACACGGTGCTTAGTATCACGAGTGACCCTAAGCTAACCCTGAGTCTGGCATATCATAAGCATACTAAAATATGACTAAGTGAGCGGAAACATAGCTGTAAAGTAATAAATACAAAAAGAAACATCAGGTGAGAATTTAACTGAATGTCTATGGGAAACAACCCAAAACAACTGAATACTGACTCTATATATGAAAACCTCTAATACTGATGAGCTACTGGGACAAGTCCCCAGCTACTCCACAAATACTAAAAGACTGATAATAGGATGACTAAACTAAAAGCATAAAGAAATGTCCTCGAAATATGAGGATTCACCACTGAAGCTGTTGAGTACGGACTAGAAATTGAGCTAAGCGTGGTCAGGATGCTGAACGCCTGAACGTACATCATTAAATGATGTAGCGCAAAAGTATTCGTCAGTACTTTGAATGTACTGAGCATGCAGGATATGCAAGCAGACTAAATGTATTTTGACATGCTATAAAATACTCGTCAAGTGTGTAACCTGATCTGAGCTGAAGTACATAGGCCCAAGAAACAATAGTGCATAAAAACTAGAATGCAAGAGTAAACACAACTACGGGCTTGAAGTACCTTACGAAAGCTAATACTATGGGAGAGATTATTAACCGACATAAAGCACGTGAGCTAAACATGGAGTCTGATGTATACGCCCCATCGAGAGGACCCAAAATACTTTGCCAGGGTATAAAGGCATTACTGTGGCGTGATCACTAAAACTGATGCCCAATAGAAGGGACTTATAAACCTATGGGGGCACGTAGTTCTAGGACATGAGGGTACGCTAAACCCTAGTCCAACTCAGTGCTAAACACTACTCCCAAACTTAATACTAGAGCTCATTTTAACTGTAGTCCTGAATTCATGAAACAAAACTAAATTAATCTGAACATATTTCTGAGATAAACTGTGGACAGAAACTTACTAAATTCTGTTTTAAAACTGAATGCTGGCACACTAAGATACATTTTGGAGAAAAGCCAATTCATGTGAAAATACTAAAATTTCATGCTAAGTTTCCTCCTTCAAATTTTCATAAGAATTCATGCAACTCATTTAAATAAGTATAGAATTTGAGTACAAATCACAAGAATTAATGGGATACTGAATCTGCATAGTTGGGCAAGAACTCCAGTTTCATAAATCATGATAATCAAGAAAAATATACTGAAGTTTTGGGCATAAGGGCAAATAAAATCCTCATTGAATACCCACATACCTGGTACTTGAAAATCCCAGTGAGAAATCTGAAGTTTGCACTTGGAGGAGAGAACCCTAGGCTTGGAAATTGGAGAAACTCTCCTTTTTTGCTTTGAATTAACTTGAGAGGAAACTGATTTGGTTTAGGTAGTTTTTTACTATATTACTAGGCTTAGACTGAGTAAAACGACGTAGTTTAGTTATCAAATGACATTGTTTAAGTACCCAATGCATACGAGAAAAGACCAATATGACCCTGACATAAAGCTACCGAAGTGACTTCAAGACAGGCTTATCACAGCCAGTCAAGTGGGTTTTGAATATTTCTAGTGCTTCACTATAACGGGCATAACTTCTTGCTCCAAACTTCAAATGGGGATAATTGGGGGCGTTGGAAAGAGGATGCAAAGACCATTAATTGGATAGGTTGGGCCACCTAATTCAATTTGTGCTAAAAGAAATGATCGTTTGAAGTTAGCCTAAAACTCAAAAACTAATCAGTTTCCTTTAAGGATGACTTCACAGTCCGTGTGAAGCTTCACGGGCCATTTAGATGTATGTGGCCCTCTTCTAATGACCTTGGCTCACTCCCCACCAACTAGGTGACTTGTCCACCACGAGTCGTCTGGGTCACCGGTAAAGTGACCCTTACATGGGGAATCTTTTAGAATGAGTTCACGAGGCCCTTCACGGATTGTCTAGGCTACCGTGAAGGGTCCATGGTCCAATTTGGGGTTCATAAACCTTTTACGTTTTTCCTTTTTAGCCTTTTTAAAATTTGAGATGTTACATGCATGTCCTAGAAAACTTGTAACACCTTTCATGGAGATGGGTGGTGGTAACACCTTTCGTGAAGGGTCCATGGTCCAATTTCACCCTTTTATATCGCTTCAACACCGATATCAAAGCTTCTACTTGCCCTTCATTCAAATCAACAGCTATAATGACACGCAAAGTATTGTTTTTACCCAAGAACACATACCGCAAGTGAGATGGAAGAGCTTTTAGCTCAAACTTCGAAGGCTCATCAATAGATAATTTTGCAGGTGGAGTGTCTCAATTCTTTAGATCCAAATTCAGCTTCTTTCGTTTGCAACGAGGAAAACCACCCTCATCAAGTGCAGCAACTAACTCATCATATTCATCAATTCCATCACCATTAAAGTTCATGATTACCGCAGCTAGTGCTTCAACACCTGGTCTTTCTTCAATGAACAGCTCTGGCTTCTTTTTATCGGCATGGTTCACTACTAATACTGAATTAAGTTCACTTTTATGCTTCATTGATCTGCAGATGTTAAATGTCACCTCTTCATTGTTCAAACGAAACTTCATCTGCCTTTGTTCCATATATACTAGTGCATGCCCTGTTGTAAGGAATGGTCTCCCTTGTATTATACGCATTTCAAAATCAACCTCGCAGTCTAGTATCACAAAATCCACTAGAAAGATGAATGCCTCCACTTTGACCAAAATATGTTGGAACACCTATATTAGTTTCTTCGTAGTACGGTCAGTCATAAGTAGCCGCATCGCACTCCGTTTGGGGGCTCCAGAGCACAATTTCTTTAACACGGACAGTAACATCTAATTTATACTAGCACCTAAGTTTGATAATGCCCTGGCAAAGTGCATCATGCCAATCAAGCATGGAATATTAAATTCTCCGGGATCTTTCTTCTTTTGCACTAATGACCGAGTAGCAATGGCACTACAATGTTGCAGTTTATCATCATCTTCTAAACTGTCAGCTCTTTTCTTGGTCACTAGATCCTTCATAAACTTCGCGTAACTAGGCATCTGTTCTAATGCTTCAATCAAAGGAACATTTATAGAAAATTGCTTTAACATAGAGATAAGATTCTGATACTTCCCTTCTTCCGTCTTCTTAACAAACCTTTGTGGGAATTGTGGTGGAGGTCTTTGCATAGGGATTACCTTTTGCATGATTTTAGCCTCCTTCTCGTTTTGATCTTTAGGCAGTTCTAATACCTCAACTTCATCTTCATCCAGTTCTTTCGCACCTCCACTCTACTCGACATAGGAGTGTTAATAGTTTGCTTTCCACCCCTAGTAATGACTGCCATGCAATGCCCATCATTCTTTGGACTTTGAACAGTATTGCTGGGAAGTGTTCCTTGTTGGCACAGATTTGAATTAGAAGATAGTTGGCTCAACTGCTGCTCAATCTGTCTAATTGACACTGCATGTGACTTTACTTTTTACCCAATGCCTGATAAGTCGTTACGCATCTCCTTCACATTTTCATCCATAGAGTCAAACATTTTTATCATCTTGCTCATCATATCTTCAACGCAATTCAGACTCGATCCTCCATCTCAGTTTCCTAGTGGGATGTACATGCCACTTGTATCATTCCTGTTGTTATACCCATTTCTGTTGTAGTTATTATGTCAGTTGTAGTTCCCTTCATGATTATAATATCCTTCCGGATTGTAGTTACTATAGTTTCGACCTTGATTCTCTTGACTTTGGCACTAATTAACCTGATTTGATCCTTAGGCGTTAGTCCGAAAACCCCTCAGTTGCTCATTCACAAGATTTACATCCTCCTCATATTCATACAAATCAGTTGGTGGAGCATTATGCTGATAGTGGATTCCATTAACTTTTTTAGCATTACCGCTCACATGTTTGAGCACCAAGCCTACCTTTGTCCTCAACTACGCCATTTCTTCACTAATATCATCATTGGACTGATTTGGTGTAGCTTGTATTGAGAAAGTGCTCTTTGCAGCAGACGATGTTCTAGTGCTCCATGCCTTATTATTCTTCGAGATCTTTTCAAGTTTCTAGACAATTTCCTGAAACGTGTTTGCTCCATAAGATCCTCTAGCAATAGTATCGAGCACAACTTTTCCATTATCATTCTTCCGTCTATAGAAATACTCCTTCAGTGATTCGTCATCAATGCGGTGGTTTGGCACAGCCCTCATAAAACCTGTAAAACTGTCCCTTGAATCACTAACTAACTTTCCATGTAAAGCCATAAAGTTATTAAGTTTATCTTTAAGCTTTAACTTCTTTGACACCGGAAAGCATTTCTTGAGGAACACTCGATAAAGTTCAGTCCATGTGGAAATAATGTTGTATGGGAGCTTGAACAACCATACGGTGGCATCACCTGTCAAAGATAATGGGAACACACGTAGACCGATCGCATCGATATCTTTGTCCAGCCTCCCCACACTGCTCTTGCTCACACTTATGACTTTACTCAGATAAGCATACAGATCCTCCGATGGTAACCCTGCAAACAATCCTTATGATGTCAGCATCTGCATCAGGCTGCTTGTAACAACAAAGGTGTGCCCATGATAACGACACGGATAGCATGGATCACATCAAAGCTTTAGAGGAGCTTGATGGACACAAAGTAAAGACATACAATATATAGAAGGTCCATCAAAGTGAAGAGAAAGAAGAAAGATGTCATTTGTGTAAATGGTCATTTCATAAATTCAAGAATTCACAAAAGAAGGTAACTAAACAAGTCCCTTATCTCATTAAGGGTAAAATTGTAAAGAAAGTGTCTTCTTTATTTCATTAGTATAAATAGTAGTCTTTTTCATTTTGGAAAACTTAGATTATAATGATTTTGAATGTTGGATGAAGAAACTCTTTGAAGAGTGTAGTTTAAGGGTGGAATTCCTTTAGTTTAGTGTAGTTTAGTGTAGCTAAATCTAGATTAGTGATGGTTGGATTCCCATTGTTGATTTAGGACTTCTTAACCTTGATTTCACTTGAGATTGCTCATTTGTGGTTCAATTTGAGTTCTTTTTTTTCGATTTCAAGTTTCTCTTCTTCCTTGGTTGATTGTTTATTCAATTAGCCTTTCTTTCTTCTCTTCTCATCTCTTATTTCTCATCTATCTGACTTTTGTGTTGTTTAATTTCTTATTTCTTTCAATTGTTTCTTTTTTCCTTATCATTTGGTATCAAGAGCCTAGGTTTAGATTTGTTCTTACAATTCTAGTCTTGTTTTGCAAAATTAAAAAAAAAAAAAAGGAAAAACAAATAGAAAATCTACCCAATATTTTGAAAAAAATATTTTGATTTGTGTTATTATTGTTGTTTTTGACACTAGGTTCTTGTTCCCTAGTGTCTTTTGAGTCTATGTTTAAAATTTCAAGTGATTTGGAGTTGGGAAGAAGAATCCACCATTAAAGGAGATTGAAGCTTTAAAAAAATAATTCAAGTTGGTTTTGCTGATTGAGGTTGAATTCGAGCTTAAAAGGTATTGGGTTTTGTTCTCTAGATCGAAGGGAAGATAAACTTGAAATTTGAGGTGATTTGGTAAAGTTTTGAAGTGGGGTTTATTTTTGGTGTTCTTCATGTTCTTGGTGATGTTCATGAGTTCTTGAAAAAGAAGAAGGAAGAAAGTACTTTTGATACAATATTTTCAAGTCAAAAGTGAGTCAAGGTGTTTATTACTCCATTGGTGGAATTTTGAAAAAAAAAATAAAAAAAATTTGAATTTCAAAAAAAAATTAAATCAAATTCCACATGGACATGCCACATCAGCAGTCAACTGTTGACTACCGAGTCAGCAGCCACGCGTGCGCCAACACAACAGCAGCCACGCGTGCGCCAACACAACAACAGTCAGCACCGCCTCTTCCAGAGGCACCACGTGGCGCGTGGAGCCCAACTTCAAAGACTCCAATGTGCAGATTTTTGGCTTAAGAGGCCAAAAATATTCTAAGTATGGAAAGTTTTTTGGACCTAAAACTTTTTCTAAGTGTCCAAACATCGTGATTTCTTTTCTAAACTCTTTTTCCTTCGATTTCTCAACCATTTAACAATTAATTAACATCTTTAATTACTTGTTATCTAGTTTTAATCATCAATGATCCAAATTAAATCCTTTCAAGTGATGAACTTCTCTTAGGCCTCAAATTGTTTCTAAGTGTCCGAACTCACTTTTTTTCTTCTTCCACACTCATTGTTTTCTATTTCTCAACTATTTAACAATTAATTAACATCTTTAATTACTTTTTAACTAGTTTTAAATCATTAAATCATTTCTTTGATCCTTCAAATTAAGTAACAACAAGTAATTCTTCTACTTTTGTTACTTAGTTTATTTGAGTCCGAATCTTTTCGTGCTTCTTTCTTCTACTTTTCTCATCTTAATTCCTTGATAACCTTCTTGATTCAAGTCCGTTATTTTTTTTTGGGTAGTTCTTCTTTCAAGAGTCACAAGAATCCACTCCACCACAAAGAATTAGTGATCTTGTGAATTAATTAGGCAAAGGGAGTTCTCTATCAACTTTGGGAAGACACATTAGGAAGGTGAGTGTGAGATCAAACACGAGAGGTGTGAGGAATTTTTTCACTAACCTTGTTTGCTAAGTTTTTTAGGTACCAAAGGTGATTACAAGGAAGAATGTCATCAGTAACCTTCGAATATTGTGGAGATGACATTAGTGAGTACGCTTGTAGCAATATGAGCTACGAGCATGGTGAAACTGAGTTTCTTAAGGGCTATGATGTTCCTTATGAACATGGTAATGGGTCTCTTGAGTATGATGGTGATTCCTATGAGGGCTATGATGGTCCATGGGATAATGAACAACATAGTGGTGAAAACTACTATACCGGAGATGATTATGAGATGAATGGAGCTTATGACTCATGTGATGATGTTGAAGAGGTAGAAGGATCTTATGGAGTCTACCATTGTAAAGATGATGGTTCTCGTGCTTTGCACCATGGTTATGATGGTAATGTGAGGTACCATTCTTTCTCTCATAGGTCTTATGAATCCTTTGAGCGGAATCTAGATAGAGATGGAAGTTGTGAGGTTAAATAACTTTCCTCGTCTTGTGCTACTTCCTAGTCTATGAAAAAAGGCATAGATGTTTGGGCGAGACCATTTCAAAGTCATCGTGTGGACCATAGAAGAAGTACATTCCCTTCTTCTCGAAACATGATAACGTATTCTTCTCATCCTAGTTCCAATGTTTCTTATTCTCCATATGGTGATGAGGTTGGAGGTAGAGTGGGAGGTACACTAAGCCATGAAGTCGTAGAGTTAAGAGAATCCTTTACAACATTAAGGGAAGATTTTGATGATTTCTTGCGAATGTTTGAAAAGGTCAAGTCTATGGTATAAAAGAGGCAAGTTATTCATCATGAAGATAAACCTAAGGAGTTACCTTAGGAAGAAAAACAAGATACTCCTTATAAGGAAGACACTAAGGAGTTGAACATGCAAGTCAAAACACCCACTCCTTGTGCACCAAAATGGAAGTTAAACTTGAAAGGATCTTCTAACCCGTCATAAGGAATCCTTGGCTCTAGTCCTAACTCCTATAAAATTGAGAGACAAAAGATTGATAGGAGTAAGGGTGTGAAAAGTGACAAATCTAGAGTGGAAAAAGGAGAGTTTGGGCGGAGTTAGGTGAGAGGGTTGTCACATTCTTCTCCTAATTCATGTAACTCTTCTTTCTCTAGTTGTTTGAAAACTTCTGCAGGTATCCTTGGAATCAAGCGTAGTGAGTCACCTCAAAATTTGAAGAATCATGAGGTTCTTGAAAGCTTCCACAAGAAGAAAAGGTGAAGTCACTTCATGTTATGAGCTACGAGATATCCTTGGAAGCAAGCCTAGTGAGGCACCTCAAAATGTGAAGAATCATGAGGTTCTTGAAAGCTTCCACAAGGAACAAATGTTCTCCAATGTTGAAAACCAAGGTAAAGACACTTATGTTATTAGCTACAAGGTAACAATGTTAATTCTTGCTCTTCTTTAAGCTCTAGAATTCATTGTTTGGCTAGTAGCCAATTGAGTATAAGTGATAGCTTTATTTCATGTGAGCTTAATGATTCTTTGTCACATAGTGATAATGCATTTGTTGAGAGTGTTCATACACTAGTTGATCCTATTGATGACCGAATAGATTCTTCTTGTAAGATCAGTTAGTGTTGACACTTGTACCTTGAGTGATATTACATTGTCATGTAGCTCTTTGCCATGTTTTGATAATGTACATGTTGAGAATCTGGATAACCTAGTTGATCATATTGATGACCAAATTGATTTTTCTAGTAAAGTCAGTTTGTGTCCATCTAGTGTTGATACATGTACTTCAAATGATAGTTCATTATCAAGTGATATTGGTGTTGTTCAACTTGTATGTTATAATCCCTTGTTTGATGTTGACATGACTAATGATGGTGAAATGCATAGTGGTGTGTCTTGGCATGAAAACCGTGTTCCCCGGCAATGGCTCCAAAATTTGATACGCCCAAATTACACCTCCCTTAAGAAGTATAAGTGGTCGTTGTAAAATAAAGAACCTAACAAAGGTTAGTTCGATCTCACGAGGAATATGGTTCAGACTTAGTCTAACTTATTGTTATTTGTACGTTTAGCCAAGTTATCTCTGTAAAGAGGGGGGTTTAAAAACTAAAATTATAATTTCTTGATGTGTGGAAACAAGTAAACAAGTAACGAGATTTACAGTTTGTAATATCAATATGAGAATGAAACTAGGGCTTATGAGTTCTCCATAAGTTCTTGACTTAGTAAACCTAATAATAGTAACTTTTTTCTAGTGTTTAACATGCATAGTCGGTAAGTTACGTATCGCTTAAGTGATTGGTCCTCCAAATAGAGAATTTCACCATGCAACTTGGTCCATCTATAGGTGTATGCTTTACTAACCCTTACCTTTGACCAGGATTAGACCTCAGCGTATCTGGTTCAGACTATTAGATAGAGGATTATCACGCTAAATCTATGTTGTTTAATCTCTTTCTCATTTATTACTTCCTTGGTCCAGCAAGTAGGAATGAGGCCTGTTCTAGCGTTGTACACCATTAAAAATCATTCAAAACGAAGAGATTAACAAATACATGCATAAACACTTCTCAAGAATTACTTAATTATTAGTCTTACGTTGTTAATTACTCATGGTTCCCACAATCCTAGTTTTGGATTTAGCTATTCATGCTTGAGTATTCACAATTCATATTAGGGTTTGAATAATAAATAATGAACTTACAATTAGAATAGATGGAATCCCAAAAACTCGAATTGAAGAACAGAAGCAAATTGCATAAACCAAACTTCAAGAATAAATACCAAAACTGTTTGAATAAATAATTTTAAAGCCAAAATAATGTATCACAAAACGTCTATCTTAAAAAACTGATAAAATATTAAAATTACAACTTCTATTTATAGAAAATAAAACCTAAACTAAGTAGGAAAAGGAAAGCTCAGGAAATTCGGCTTCGGCAATGTCGTCTATGGTTGGTGACCTACGGCTTGTAGTCAGACCTACGGCTCGTAGGTACCTTCCGTCATTCAGCTGTTAGTCAAAACATCTGAGGGTCACTTTCTACGGGCATGATCTATGACTCATAGATCTTTGTACGGCCCGCCCAGCTCTTTCATCAATCAAGTACTGAAGTTCACCCTCTTTGAAGTTTTCTATGTTTCATCAGCTACGGTTCGAAGTAGGAACTACGGCTCGTCATCCTCAACCGTTGTTCCATACTTAGCTCAAATTTCAAGCACCTGAACCCACATCAACCTACAGCTCGTCAAGGTAATAACGACTCGTAAGTCAACTCATACATCATAAAAGCTCTGCTACTGCAACAATTTGATCATCAACTGCTCCAAAAACCTATTTCCTGTAAAATTAAACGCAAATACTATCACATCAACTAACAAAATGCCTAAGTAGTATGCAAAACACTAAGTTTAATGCATCAAAAGTACCGTAAGTTCATGGTACATCAGCAAGTTACTGACAATCCCTCATCTTGTGACCACTCTTAGCAAAACTAAATCACCCATCCGAACCGGCTAAGCATTTACCATTATGATTTCTTCCACATCTAGCACAAGTAGACAAAGAATTTCCACCACCATTTCCTCCTTGAGGCTTAGGGTTAGACACCCTATATTTGTTAAACTTCTGAGCCGGAGCATTATAAGAACACTGATCGATAATCCTTTGTCAAAATCTAGGACAACCATGTCCATCGGACCTCGAATGTGAAAAGTCACCATCACTAGTATTTGCCCTCTTTGACTCCTAAACCTTTCCTTAAGCTCCTCCTCTTCAATTTGTTGGGAATGTGTCATCAAATGAGAAATATCCATCTCCTTAATCAATATGGCGGTATGACATTCTTTGACAACCAAGTTGGACACACCCGAGACATACTTGCTCATTCTTGCCCTAGAGTCGAAAACCATGGAAGGGGCATATTTTGACAATTGAATGAATTTCAAGGCATACTCATTCACAAGTGTGAGTAGTTCTGAATAGAAAACATAGAAAATTTGTAGTTTAAAAATATGAGGAAACACTTCCATTTATAGTTAAGAAAGAGTAGTTCTGAACAAGTGTTTGTTGCGCCTTATCAGAAAAGTCACAACCCATTAGAAAAGTCATAACTCTTCGGAAAGGTCACAATTCATAAGAAAAGTAATAACTTTTTGAAAAAGTTATATTGAAAATGTCACAACCCTTCAAATAAAAAGGTGTATGCTTTTAATGTAATATAATATAAATAAATAATATAAATATAATATGAAATATAGATTATTTAATTATTTACTAAATTTTGTGTTTTAAGAAGAAGAATATAAAGTAGAAAACTTTGAAAATTTGTTATTTAAAAATGTGAACATGTGCTTATGCCTTATCCTAAAAGTCAAAATTCTTTGGAATTGTTACAACCCTTCAGAAAGGTCATAACTTATCGAAAAAGTCACAACTCTTTGGAAAACTCACAACCCTTCAAAATGAAAGGGTGTCTGCTTTTATAATATATATATATATATATATATGCTTGTGTGTGTGTGTGTGTGTGTGTATAAGATGCACTTTTAAAAAGAAGAAGAATATAAAACTTAGAGAACTAGTAGCTTGAAAATGTGAGGGAACCCTTCAATTTATAGCCAATAAAGGTTTGTATTAACATGTGTTTATCATGCCTTAACAAAAAATTTACAACCCTTCCGAAAAGTCACAAACCTTTGGAAAGGTCACAACTCTTCTAAAAAGTCATAACTCTTTAAAATAGTCACAATCCTTCAGAAAAGTCGCAATTCTTTGGAAAAGTAATAACCTTTTGAAAAAGTCACAACTCTTTGGAAATTTCACAACCCTTCAAAAATGTCACAACTCGTTGAAAAGCAACAACCTTTCGGAAAAGTCACAACTTTTTGAAAAAGTCACAACCCTTCGGAAAAGCCACAATCATTCAATGAGAGAATTTGTCTGCTTTTAATATATTTTAATGTATAAATAAATATGGTATGAAATATAGAAAATGTAATAAATTGGGTGTTTTAAGAAGAAGAAAGAGGATAGCAAACTTAAAAATCATAGATTCAAAATGTGACAAAACCTCTCTATTTATAGCCAGCAAAGGGTGGAATAAACAGATGCTTAGAGAAGTTACCACCATTCAAAAAAGTCAAAACTCTTAGAAAGGTCATAACTCCTCGGAAAAGTCACAACTCTTTAGAAAAATCTTAACCCTTCAAAAAAGTTACAACTCTTTTGAAATGTCATAACTTTTTTGAAAAAGTCACAACTATTTATAATAGTCACAACCCTACAATGTGAAAATGTGTCTACTTTGGAAATAGTTTTCTTTTTGGTATGTTTCAAAAATATATATTTTTTTCTTTTTTGGCATTACATGTTTAAGACCACAAAATTAAATGATATTCTGGTACATTTTATATATCTTTAGTCTAAGAATACATGATTCAAAAGTCTTTCTTTACTTTCTTAAACTATATATCAAATCAAAACTAGACAAACAAATTGAAACAAAAGAAATATCTATTTTTCTATTTTTTTCGATTATGTAAATGAACTAACCTTTTTTCCTTTAGCTACACAGGAATGTTTATCAAGAATATTGCAATTACATGAGCACACTTTCTCTTAGGATCATGGAACTCTTAGGGACAAGCCTAGGCATACAAAAGAGCCCTTTAAAGAATTTTTTGAAGACAATGAATCCATAATGAGATTCAACTACTATGTTACACCCCAATTTTTTTTAAGTTAACAATTCTTCATTTACGTATAAGGTCGTGTCTGGTGATTCTTAAAATTTTCACATGTATAAATGCTAATTCTTTAGTGTGAGACTATATTTGGATATGACTTAAGGTCCCAAGAACCCCTAGCACAAAGTTGAGTTGAAAGTGTACTTACCGATTGAGTTTCAATATGAGATTTTACTTGGGTCAACTTCAAACGATCATATCTCTCAGAAAATAACTAATTAGGTGGCCCATGATCTATCCAATTAACGTTCTGCTAGTCCTCTTTCCAATGCCACAAAATTTACCATATTTCGAGTTCCGAGTAAAATATTATGCCCATTTTAGTGAAGCCCTGTCAAACAGTCTAAGTTTCACGGACAGCTATACGACCAGTGATGTTTTTCACGGACCGTGGAGCCCTAAACGGTGTGTGAAGCCTCCCTTTTAAGCCACCTCGTTAATTTTTAAGTTGGGGTCATTTTGGTCTTTCCCCTATGCATTTGGTACTTAAACTACATCGTTTTAATCCCTATTCTAAGCCTAAACCACGACGTTTTAAACCTATTTAAGGGTTTAGAAAGTGTTAATCTGTTCTTTTACGTTCATAAACACTTCAAGACATTAGAGCAAGGTTCCAAGAGGAGAAAAGCTAGGGTTCAAGCGCTCATCGAGTTTCGTCAATTTTGCCTAGAACTTCGTTCTTCCAAGTATGTAAGGCTATTATAGTGTTAGACTAGTTCGTCATCACTCCCTACATCTACTTTCAAATCACTAAAAGAGTAAATCTATGGTTCTATCTTTAGATTTGAGTATTCTTGAGATTATTTGATGTTCAGCTCTTAGATTGAGTTTTTTTATATTGTTATTGAGATCCTTGAGTTGATTTGTTCATGTCTATATTTCAGCATTAACTCTATTTTGAGGATCTTTTAAAGCCAACATATTTTTAAAATTAATTTCCTCATAAAGCAAAGATGAGTTTTGGGAAAGAGTTTTAACCAGGACTTGAGGAAGAGTATTTTAAAGTATCTTTTGAAAAGAGTTTAAGGTAACACAAATTGTTCCAAAAGTAATATTTTTATATTGAGAAGAGAACTATGATTCATGATTAGTATCACAGTCGAGTATGCCATCAATGTGTACGCAGTATGACATCAAGATATGCCATCAATGTTTATGGAGTATGACTTCTCGAGTCATAAACTATCCGATCAAAATAAACATTTGTTTTAAACTTTTTTTTAAAAAAAGTAAAGCAGAGTATGAGTAAAGTTTAAAGAGAATTTTTTAGTAAAGTTTAAAGGAACTGAGTAATTCCAATTGTGTCATTTTGTTAGATTGAGAAAAGAGAAGCTTTGATTACTAAATGATTTTATGAGTTTTGAGATGTTTTAGAGCAGTTACCTCGTTTAAGAGAATAGTTTGAGCATGTCATGACCCAAAAATTGGTTGTGATGGCACTTGTCCTATCCCACCGACACAAGTTATCCTAAACCCAAACAAGCAGAAAATAAGCAACATAAAGAAACCAATATGAGCGGAAGTCTAACCAAACCTAAGCAATCCCCCAAGACTGGTTGTCACATGTACAAGCCACTAATATAGAATTGAAATGAAATTACACATCTCTACGTCTTTTTATCTCAAATAGAAACAAAGCATAAAATAAAAGGGTCAAGAGAGATCGCAAACATCGAACAACTACCTCTCCAGTTTCCTCAAAAGCCTCGGAGTAAGAAAAAGAGAGAACTAGATCATGGTCCGGGCTCGGAATCTACACAAGTGTAGAAGCAAGGGTGAGTACCAAACAGTACCAGCAAATCAACTAATAAAATAAGAAAAATCTAATAAAATCCACGAAATCCCTCACTTCCAACCAAACATCCGTAACTACAACCTGCATAGAAATCAGTCCAACCTAAATTACACAGTTCATAAAACACATAGGTCAACAACAGCTCAACAGCATCACCAAAATAACTCACATCAGTATCAAGTATATCAATCCCAGAGTCACAAGGCATAAACACAACTCCACAATGACAAGAATGAGATAATGTAATGCAATGCAATGTCAAGTAGAGTGATGCATGTCTGTCCTACGATACACATCCGCTGAATCTCAGACCGGAACCCATGAGGGCCACACATAGACCATGCATCCGCCGGAACCATTTCCCATTGACATAATCATCAATCGCCGAAACTATTTCCCATAGGCATAATCATCAATCGCCGGAACCATTTACCAACAGCATAATCATCACTTGCTGGAACAATTTCCCTTCGGCATAATCGTCACTCGTTGGAACCAATTCCCATCGGCATAATCATCACTTGCCGAAACCATTTCCCATCGGCATAATCATCAAAGTGTCTCATCATAGTATTCCAGAACCAATGCACATAAGCATGTTCACACAAATAATGAAAAAACGATAGTGTTCACAATAACAACGCAATTCATATCAATGCAAATCACATCACACTATCAACAATATATCAACATCAACAATTACATCATTAACAACAAGATCAATTGCCTAGTCTCTGATTCACTACTCCTTTCATCAAAAGTAGGATTAATCACTAAGCAAGAGTTTCAAGTCTAGTCCCATAATCTACAATGAGAAAAAGACATATTCATCAATTTCACAATCACATCGAGGCTATCATACCATATCATCAAATACACATCAATATCAAGATCACGGCCTATCACACTTTGGCCTAACACTTTAGCACACATTACCATTTTATTAACACTGCCGATCAATTTAGATTGATTCATACAAGAATTCAGCCCATACCTCAATCCCATTACTCCCCAACGCAATCGAGTAAGAGAAATTCAGAATTCTGCAAGATTTGCAAAGTTTTAGAAGTTCACTTGGCTTAACTGAAATCGAAATCAATCAACAACCGGAGTTTTTCCATTTCGAAAGCAATCCAAAGGGACACAATCTAATCAAATTATGAATCACAGTCAAATTTCGAAACCAACAACACCGAAAACATGAAATTCGGGCAAAGGGGTCCAAATGGCTCAAAAACCCAATTTCAAAAACAAGGTTTGAATCCGAAATTTTTTACATGGAAGTGATCCTCAAAGCATAAGAAATCCTTTACAGATAACCATTTTGAAAAAGGAGTTCAAATCAAATCACCAACCCTTCTTGATCACAAATTCGGAGTTCAGGCAAAACCCCAAAATCTCACTTTAAAAACCCAAATTCCAAATTGAAATCATGATAAAATCAATGGGTAATAAAGGTTTAGAATTAAAATCAAATACCCAATAAGTTTCCACGAAAATCTCTCTTTCAAATCGCCTTTCCAAGCTTCCAAAGTTTGAAAATGGTTAAAATGGGACATTTCCCGAATTTATACTGTTCAGGCCTCATTTGTTCTCCGTGAACGCGGCTCACTTAGCCAGTGAACGTGGAGACAAGACTCACTACCCTCCGCGAACGCCCTCACAGCTCCGCGAATGAGGAGGTTCAACACTCAACCTTCTGCGAATGCGAGACCCCCTCCACGAACGCGGAGGTTCAACACACGGCATTCCGCGAATGCGGGTAACTACCCTCCGCGAACGCGGAGGCCAAGGCAAGTGGTACCAGATACAACAAAATCAATAATTTCAACAAGTCTCTGAAAGGACCCTTGGGATTCGTGTGAAACACCGTGCACACAAACCAGATATGCCACCCTATTAAATTCAACATTCCGGACTCAATGGAACCGTTGGAATTCGAATTCGAGGTCTCCTTGACCCGAAACCTGATAAAGCACAATTAAACTAACTCTAAGTCTCAAAAACTCAAAACACACTCGGGACCTCTAAAAATTCTACCAACGCCACCCCTAGGCCTAAAATCATTCCTCGAATCCAACGGAGTTGTCGAAATCAAATTCCGAGCATCTGATCTTTGAGAGTTGACCAAAGTCAACTCTATGATCAAAATTTTACAATTTTCCAACTCAAGCCCCAAATCCACGATACAGCCCCAAATCTGATTCCATCAACTCTCCTAGACCAAATTCAACATTCCGGAGCTGATGGAATCGACGGAATCCCATCCGAGATCTAAAACTCTGAATGACCCCAAAAACCACATTTTGACACCTTAAGCTTTTAGAATTCAAATCTTTCAAAAAACCATAACTTAACAAAAATTTCACAAAACTAACTTCAGATATTAACCACCATGACTCGGGGCAACCCTCAGGAGGGGTAAAATGGTCATTTTATAAAAATGACCTTCAGGGTCATTATAGAGCAATGATCTCAAACCATAGAAAGAGAATGTTTTATACATTTGAGCATAAGTATATATATTATTGGAAGTAATATTGAGCAATGATATAGGGATGAGTTCAGACAACTCAAAAACCTCATAAACCATGTCTTGCCAACATGGGTGCATGATCATACTTTTTAGATGACTCCTTATGTCTTAGTGGATCCACTTAGTTGAGATGTTCTATATCCCAGCACAATATTGGACAGTTCTAGCTGCATGGACAAGATGATGTATCATCACGTAGCTCATAGTGATGGTTGTCGATTGGAGAATCTCCAAATAGAGTTAAAGTGTACTTTTATATATCACTTATTATGTTGAGTTTTAGAGATGAGTAAGTATTTTTGTAAAGTTTAATTTTTTTCATTTCTTTAATTCTTTACATTCAGTTGAGTTTATGTTATATCTACTGCAGTCCTTTCATTTAGTTATTTCACTTTGGCTATATTACATACTCGTACATTCAAATTTACTAATGTCATTCGATCTGCATCCTTTTATGATGCAGATACAGATGTTCAGGATTATCAATAGGCACTTAACATTTACTTTCTAGTTAGTACTTTTGAGATTTCGTGGGTCTTGTACCGACATCCTTCCTTAATAGTAGAGGCTTTATAGATAGAAAGAGTCGTAGTGTCTCTCAGAATTTACTTTCTTTCTTGTTGTTTCATAAACTATAAGTATGGCTATTGACTATTTTCAAGAATTTATGAGTTGGGTATTTGAGTTTATCGGATTTCATTCTGTTTTAGGCCTATTATTCTTTGAGTTAATTTTCCTCTTAATCAATGTTTCTTGAGTGTCGGACATGTCTAGGGTGTTGGCTCGGGGCGTGACATACTATCCACCGTGCAAGAAACTAGAGATCACCTTAGGAATAGGGCCTCACTATGATCCAACATCATTAACCGTTCTCCATCAAGATTGTGTTAGCGAACTTCAAGCTTTTGCGGACAACGAATGGTACTCCATCAGTCCAAATTTCAATGCCATTGTGGTAAACATAGGTGACACATATATGGTAAGCCAATTTACACACTAAAACTACATAATAAGCTAATGCACTATATAAAAATCATATAAACAGAGACAATTAGACAAACAATACATATTTATGTAAATAAAATAATACATGATCGTTTCACATGACGGTGTGCAATGATATACATCATGATCATGCTTAGGACGTACAACATGAATTTGATGTCCTTTGCATAACTAACCAAGTGGGGTTATAACATATTTGGTTTTTTTCCTTTTGCATGCGCTATCAAATGGTTGATACAAAAGTTGCTTGCATAGAGTAGTGGTAAACAACAAGACTCCTAGGAAATCACTTGATTTCTTTCTTTGTCAAGACAAAGATAAGGTGGTGAGTCCACCAACTGAATTGGTGGACGACAACAACCCGCGAATATATCTCAACTTCACATGGCCTACTCACCTTGAGTTTACTCAGAAGCGTCATAGAGCTGATATGAACACTCTTCAAGCTTTCTCAAATTGGCTTCAACACAATACTACACAATTTGAAGAGATACACATATGAGGTTCAAGATTGAAGACCTTGGAATTTTCTATATATATGTTGAATCTTTGCTTTTAATTTTATTAAGTTAGACTCTACGTTTCTCGGACTCTCCAAAATTTTTTCTGCGCCCATGACATATTTTCCAAAATGCATGACTTTTGGAATATCCGGCACACACCTGTCAGCATTTTTGAAGAATCCAAGCAACATATATAGAGTTAGTCATAGTATTTAGGAGTTGATTTCTATTGTTTAGTATGCGGTTGAATAAATAAATATATAAATTCAACGGCAAAATCAGAAATTTCGTTATGGTTGTCCAAGATTTAATATATAGGTATGAAAAATATTTTTTTTCGATATACTTCGTACAATTTTCTATATATATAGTATAACTTTTCGACGATTAGTGTCTCACTCGCTACCCTGAGCTATATGTGACTACGCCACTAGTTGATGGAATTTTAAATATAGGACATAGTAATCTATTTCTCAGTTAGGTTTAAGTCTTTATATACATGTCTTTTGTAATATTAGTCAATAATATAATGTTCTCTAGTGCAATAAAATTTTATTCTTCAACTTTTCTTCTATTGTTATTTTCCTGCATTTTTTTTCTTTCAAAAAACCAACGGATCTAGAGAATTTTTCTTCATGGGATCACAAAGCTTTTTGTTTGAAGATATCCTACACACTACACCAAAAATGTGTAAAACCCCAAAAATATCTAAGCTGAGACCCGAACCATTCTTCATTTGCATTTTTAAATTGTGCTTACGTGTTAAGGTCAATTTCTTAGTGTGGGAATAGATTTGAACATGATTTAAGGTCACCAGAATCTCTAAGCACAAAGTTGAGTTGGAAGCTTTCTTACTGATTAAGTGTTCATATAAGATTATACTTAGGTCAACTTCAAACAATTTATTTCTCAGCATATAATTATTTATGTGGCTCATGAGCTATCAAATTAAAGGTCTATGAGTCTTGTTTCCATCGCCACCAAGGTTTCCTTATTTCTAGTTCAAAGAAAATATTTATGCCCATTTTAGTGAAGCCATGTCAGGCAGTCAATGGTCTACGACTGGCACTACGGATGGTGGAATGTTCCACGGACCGTAGATTGTTTTCTTTAGATATTTCCTACACATGTTTCGTGATTATTTTTGTCCTTTCCCATGTTATTTAGCCCTTTTCTAAGTCATTTTTTGATGTTTTAACTAAATATATCATTCAACTACCAAGTTTTCCTCTCAAAATCATTAATCTAAATATTGAACTATCTAAAATTTCTCTCAAACCTCACCTAGGATTTCTCTTATTCATCAAGAACCCTAAAACTTTCAAGTCAAAAATTCAAGATACAAAGAGAAGCCTTCCACCCAAGGTTTTCCCAAATTCTTCCAATCTAGAAACTCCATAAAAGAGTTTCTTTTCTCAAGATCAAGCACCAAGATTCCTAGATCAAAGATTTCTTCCAAAAAAACTAATGTTCTTCCTCAAGCTCAAGAAAAATCTAGTATCCACCAAAATTTCAATCTAATAGCTTCATAATTAGGTGTGTAAGGCTACTCATAGTGATAGACTAGTATTTCCTCACTCCATATATCTCAATCCAGTGAGTGAAACGTAATGTTTAGAGTTCTCTCCGCATTTTTCGTGAAATCTTAATTCAGTTGTGTTTCTTATTATGAGTTCCAAATTCCTTAACCATTTTGATTTGGATTCCTATTATGAATATTGAATTCTAAATTGTTGTTCACGCTTTGTATGAAATGAAACCTAATTGTTTGTAAAAGTTATGCTTATAAAGGCTATTATACTAGATTTCTAATACAATGATTTCGGATTTAAAATGTAAGTGCATGAGTATACATTTTAAACGCACGTTCCAAAAAGAGTTTTTCAAGAAAG
The DNA here is from genome assembly GCA_018342035.1 of Solanum appendiculatum. Lineage (NCBI taxonomy): Eukaryota > Viridiplantae > Streptophyta > Magnoliopsida > Solanales > Solanaceae > Solanum > Solanum appendiculatum. Next base: position 1,441,485 of record JAGDQO010000472.1, read on the forward strand.
AATCAAATGGTTTCATATGTAATATTGTGCATTGGAGAAAGAGAAAGAGCATAATTAAGTTTTTATTGCTCTATAGTAGTAGGGTTTTGAAGTGTCGTGGGTCTTGTCCCGACACAAATCTTTATATAGTTGAGGCTTTAGGGACAGGTAGAGTTAGACCGTTTCCAATATTTTCTAGATGTTTTATTAAACACTTACTATTTATATTAAGTATTTTCATATGTTGTTTTAAAAAAAATATTAAATGTCTTAAATGCTTATCTATTAAAGCTTCTGCGTATTTTACTAAGTCATATGTGTGATAGTCAGCCAGGCCAAGGGTTCACATGGACCAGCCATGGTTCTCGAGTGCCGGCGGCAAATAATTAATGACGATTGGTGAATTACGGCTAAATATGTGTTTTAGCGGCAATTAACACTCTTTGTAAGTGCTTCTAAAGCCTATAGTAACATTGGATCCAATGACAATTAACTAATGTCGGAAAATTTTTAAAAGCATTAATCTACATGTTTAAAAAATGCACTTCGTTTCAATCTATGTGAATTTTTTTTATTAGACATAGAGATTAAGGAAGAATATATATATATCTAAAATAAACCTTAGATATTTGTATAGTTATACATTATTTTATTGAGGATAAAAGCGAATTTTAAAATTAAGTTACTTCTAACATTTAAAAATAGTTGATGATAATTTGAAATTAAATGAATTTTTTCACTCTAATTTCTTCCACAGCCCCCTTCACAAACGTCCCATAAATCCTTTTTCTCCATTGTCCCCATATTTATTCTCTATGAGGTATAGTTTTTTTTACTCATGAAACAATAATGATATATATATATATATATATATATATATGTATGTATGTATTATAAGTGGGAAGCTCCAACCTTGAAAGTAAGATTATCATTTTACCCCTACTTTTAATTAAAATGCCACAAATCAACTAATTTAATAATTAATAAAATATTAATTAAATAATAAATCTAAAGTAACTCAAGGCTGAATTCCATATTCATGTGTGGGAATAAGAAGGATTACCATTTTACCCCAACTCTTAATTAAAATTCCTCAAACCAACCAATTAATTATTAATGAAATATTAATTTAATACTCCGAATTCCAGATTCATTTGTGGGAATTATAGATAGATTCAAGGGCCAATCACGTTGCCTGCTTGGTAATTACAACTGTTATATTAGAAGTTTAACAACCCCTTTTTTGTGTAGTTTTTAACCTCTCATTAATATTAATTAGTACTCCTTGATCCCTATTATTAAGTTGTTGTACACATTCAGATAAGAATGACCTATTTTAATGGTTACTACACAATCAACAACTGATTAATCAGAATTTGAACAGTCCCTTTTTCATGACCCAATCCCTCGAGTCATGATGGACCCTACCATAACCCACCAGTAGGGAAGCCAACCCGTACCTAGAATTTGAGTAATAGGTATAACGGCAGAACTAAATAGGAAATAATACTAACAATAAGAAAAGATAAAAACGAAAGCAAACCAAAAGCTATATATATACTCGAAACCCTCCCAGAATCTGGAAGTCACAAGTACAGAGCTATCTAGAAAGAAAAAAATACAGGTCCCAAAAGGGAATCACAACAAGCAGTCTCAAAGGCAAAGGAAAAGCTAACATATGTATAAAAGGAGACAGGCTGGTCCAGAAAGCCAAGTGCTCACCCTCGTCTCCAATCTCCACAAGATGCAAATGATGGCACGAACGATCACTGCTGGTAGCTAGTACTAGGTCCTACATCATAAAAAAGATGTAAAGTGCAACATAAGTACCAAAACAAGGTACTTAATAGGCATTAATGGACGACTGAGCAAGAAAGGTAAAGACAATCAGAAAAGATAGAATCTAGACACAAACAAAGGTCAAAGTGGATAAGAAAAGAAGGCACACGAGCATACATGAAGTAAATCTAAGAGTAGCTAAGCAAAACAAAACTGGACCCCCATAAGCCCAGAAGGTACACTCGTGACGAGTTAAAGTAAAAACCTGAATAGACCCCCATAAGCCCAACATGTACACATAATAGCTAAGTCTACAAGTTAAAGAGTAACCCAGATCCAGATCTAAGAACCAGTCGACTCCCAGCCCAGCTAGCAAGAGTGACAATCAATACAACCGGTCAACTCCTAGCCCAGCTAGCAAGAATGACCCAAGTCCAATAAAATTTAATAAGGCCTCGAACCCAAAGCGATAGAATCTTGGCTTCGAACCCGAAGAGATAATTTAACACCTCAAAAATCTGAACTAGGAATTTAACAATAGAGAAGGGTAAACCACGGAGGGGTCCACGGGCTGTGAAGAGGACCACGACCCGTCACCCTGCTCGTGTTGTTGCACCCAGCCACTGTAGATGACCACGGGCTCCTAGAAGGTTCTTAAAGAGTCACAAAGACCATGACGTCATCTATGAAAAGAGGCACAAAACCAACCAAGATACTATGAAGGACCACAGACTCCTAAAGGGTCCATGAAGCTTCACACAGATCGCGAAGACATCTGTGAAAGTGACTTCTCAGACTTTGAGTTTTTCCTCAACTTTAATAAATCATATCGCACAAAATGAATTAGGTGGCTCATGACATATCAAATTAAAGGTTTTGAATCCTCTTTCCAACGCCACCAAGTGAGCTCCATTTAAAGTTTGGAGTAAAAAGTTATGTCCATTTTCGTGAAGCATTGTAAGGCTGATCAAGCATCATGACCCCCTTGATGGGACATCTTGCCTTAGACAACCCGTGAAGCCTCTCTTGACAGTCAACTCATCCGTTTTAAGTGAGGTCTTATTGGTCTTTTTCCCTGTATGTTGGATACTTAAACTACGTAATTTGGTACTTAAACTACATCTATTTACTTTGTCTAAGCCTTATTAACTCGTTAAAAACTATCTAAAACCTTCATTCTCCTAAAATCATCTAACTTAGAAAGAAAAAAAGAGAAAGAGGTGACAGTTTTCTCTCAAGAACAAGCAAAGCTCTCCTTCAAGTTCAGCCTCGAAATCAAAAGGATTTCTACGTAGTTTTCTTCACCAAGTATGTGGGATTTCACTAGTGGGTTCCTTTCACCCATTAGCTCCCTAGAATTCAGCCAATTCCTTAGTTTCTCCATTAATTGTTCAGACTTAGGGTTCCTAAATCTTAGGGATCCATTGCAATTTAGTTTTTATAGTCTCTATAATGTTAATTACAAGTTTCTTGGAAAATTAGTGTAGTTCCATGTATAGAACTCTGAAACCCTAGCATGTGTTAATTATCAGTATTTCATGAATTACACTTGCTAGGCAGATTAGTCAGACAATGATGCTTCAGAATTTGAATGCCATATCTTTTAGTATATGTATGTTGCATTCTCATATACTTATTAGTATTTTGAGAAACTCAATTTTACAATTGCATTTTAGCTTTATATTCAGTTAGGAGTAGAATTAGCACCGAGTTGGACTAGGTTTCAGCATACCCTCAAGTCTAAGAACTACGTGCCATCATAGGTTTATAAGTCCCCTCTATTGGGCATCAGTTCTAGTGATCACGCCACATTCATGACTTTATACCCTTGCAAAGTATATTGGATTCTCTCGATGGGGCGTAAACATCGGACTCCAAGTGTAGCTCACGTGGTTTATGTCGGTTAATAGTATCTCCCATAGTCAGATTCTTGTTGCATTGACCATGTATTCAATATTTATTTCAGTATTCAATTCAGCATGATTATATCTTCATGATTAGTACATAGTCATTGCATGTAGCTCAGTTTTCAGTTATGCTTCAACATATCTATTTCCATGTTCAGTTTTTATATTGTTCAGCTTAGCATATATCCCGCATGCTTAGTACATTCAAAGTACTGACGCATACCTTTGTGCTAGATCGTTGTATAATGTAGGATCAGGCGCTAAGCTTCCAGACCGCGCTTGGCTCGACTTCCAGTCTGTACTCAACAGCTTCAGTAATGAGTCCTCATAGTCCCAGGACGATAGACATGCTTTTCTTTTCAATCTTTACTTTTCAGTTTCAGTCTTGTTAGAGTTAGCTGGGGGCATGTCCAAGCAACTCAGATTAGTTAAAGGCTTTCAGACATAGATTAGATTCGTCTTGAGTCATTGGTGTTGGTTTCAGTCATCACTAAACTCTTCGTATATTTTATATAATCAGATATGTTAGGCTTTTCCCCATTTAAGATATTAAACTATTTTTAGCTTCCGCATACTACATGTTTTAAATGAACATGTATTGATATGTCATACTATGGGTTAGCTTGGGGCACTTGTGACACTAAGCACCGTCTTGCACCTAAGTGTAGCCTCGGGGCGTGACAAACTTCGTATAAGAGCATCAGGTTCAAGAGTTCTAGGGTGTTTAAAAGTTGCACTAAGTAGAGTATTTCTCATGGGTGTGAAGCGCGCCACACCTATGAGGGGGAGGCTAAGAGGTGTTCTAAGAAAAACATCACTTCTTTTGCTATCTTTATCATGCGTTGGAGTGTGATTGAATTTCTTTCTTCTAATCTGTCGTCATATGTTTCAGATCATGCCTTCTCGCAGAGCTAACGCACGCAATACTAATGCAGTTCCTACTGTCCAAAACCATGAAGTTACAAATGCAGAGTTCTGTAATACGATCCAGATATTGGTTCAGACAGTAGCCAACCAAGCCAACCAGCAGGTCCCAGTTCCTACAAAATTCCACTGGTGGATCAGCTGTAGCCAAGGTTTGAGATTCTGTTCATATGAATCAGCAAGAATTTCTAGGGTCAAAGGTTGGTGAGGATCCACATAATTTCATTTATGAGACCAAGAAGAATCTTGAGATAATGCAGGTGACTGGTACTGATAGTGTTGAACTAGCATCCTATACACTCAAGGATGTGGCTCATATTTGGTTCACGCACTGGAAAGACAACGGGGGTGAGAATGCAGCTCCTGTGATGTGGGACTTATTTATTGGAGCTTTTCTAGACAGGTTCTTCCCAAGAGAGTTGAGAGAGGCTAGGGCCCAGGAATTTATGAACTTGAGGCAGGGGTCGATGTCAGTCCATGAATATGGGCTAAAGTTCACTCAGCTCTACACGTATGCTCCACATATAGTGGCCGATTCGAGAGCACAAATGGTAAGTTCTTGTTTGGATTATTTGATCTGGTAAAGACCGAGTGCAAGAACGCTATGCTATTAAGGGAAATGGATCTCTCCAAACTAATGACCCATGCTCAACATGTTGAGGGAGATTAACTTAAGGAAATGAATAAGGATAAAAAAAATGCTAGAATAGGAAACTATGAATATTCTTAGTAGAGGTTGGACGGCAGAAATCGTTAATAGTTTCATCAGAGGTCTACAACCCCAGCACCTTCATCAGCTAGCGCTCCCGGCTTCAACAGGATCAAAAGGGAAGGGCATCAGGCTATAAGTCTCAGGGCAGTGCTTCAGGTAACCGTACTCTTCCATCATGTCCAAAGTGTGGTAAGAACCATCCGGGTGAGTGTCTTGCTGGCAAGAGGGGTGTTTTGGGTGCGGTCAGTGTGCTCATAGGTTAAAGGATTGCCCTTCTACCAGGCAAGGATAGGGAGGTAACAAAGGTTAGTCTACAACTTCAGCAGCTCCAGCGGGTCACTCCACTAAGTAGGGTGCCTCATCTTGTACAGGTGGTGGTCAGTACAAGAACAAGTTGTATGTTTTTCAGGCTTAACAGGACCAGGATGATTCTCCTAATGTGGTCACGGGTATGCTACAAGTCTTCCATTTATATGTTTATGCATTGCAAGACCCAAGGGTTACACTTTCTTTTATAACTTCTTATATAGTGGTAGACGTTGGTGTCAGTCAAGAAACACTCCCAGAACCCTTCTTATTCTGTACTCCAGTTGGTGACCAAGTTATAGCTAGATGGGTATACAGGAATTGCCCTGTTATAGTATCCCAGAGAGTCACTTCAATAGACCTTGTAGAGTTAGAAATGATAGATTTTGATATCATTCTAGGCATGGTTTGGTTACATTCTTGTTATGCCTCAGTCAACTATAGAACCACGATCCTTTGGTTTCAGTTTCCAAACGAGCCAATCTTAGAGTTGAAAGGTAGTAACTCATTGCCTGTAGGTCAACTAATCTAATACCCTAAGGCCAGGAAAATGATTTCCAAAGGGTATATATATCATTTTGTTCGGGTTAAGGATTAAAACACCGAAACCCCAACCCTTGAGTCAGTCCCAGTGGTGAATGAGTTTCTAGAAGTGTTACCAGAAGATCTTCCCAGTGTTCCTCCTGAAAGGGAAATCGACTTCGGATTAGATCTCCTTCCAGATACCAAGCCTATTTTGATTCCTCCTTACATAATGGCTCTAGCTAAGCTTAAGGAATTGAAAGAACAGTTGAAAGACCTTCCAGATAAGGGCTTCATTAGACCCAGCATCTCTCCATGGGGTGCTCAAGTGTTATTCGTGAAGAAGAAAGGCGATGTGCATTGACTATCAACAGTTGAACAAAGCCACAATCAAGAAAAGATATCCCATCCCCAGGATTGATTACTTGTTCGACCAGCTTAAGAGTGCTAGTTGCTTTTCTATGATTGTACTCAGATCTGGCTATCATCATCTTAGAGTTAGAGATAATGAGATCTCGATGACAGCCTTCAAGACTCGGTATGGTCACTATGAATTAGTAGTTATGTCTTTTGGACTAACAAATGATCCTGCAGCTTTCATGGACTTAATGACCAGGGTGTTCAAATAGTATTTGGACTTGTTCGTCATCGTTTGTATTGATGATATCCTCATTTATTCTCAAAATGAGGAAGAGCATGCGACTCATCTAAGAATTGTTCTGCAAACCCTCAAAGAAAGCCAGCTATTCACTAAGTTCAGCAAATGTCAATTCTTGTTACAGTCAGTCGCTTTTCATGGTCATATGGTATCCAGTGAAGGGATCCGAGTGGATTGTCAAAAAATTGAGGCAGTACAGCAGTGGCCCAGACCCACCTATCTGACTAATATCAGAAGTTTTTTGGGTTTGGTTAGTTACTGCAGGAGGTTTGTTGAAAGATTTTATCCATAGCTGCCCCATTGACCAAGTTGACTCAGAAAAAGGTCAAGTTTCAGTGGTGATATGAGTGTGAGAAAAACTTCTTAGAACTGAAGACCACGTTGACTGCAACTCCTATCTTGACTCTACCAGATGGCTCAGACGGTTACATGGTTTATTGTGATGCATCCACGGTCAGCCTAGATTGTGTGTTGATACAGCTGGGAAAGGTCATACCTTATGCTCCCAGACAGCTTAAGGTCCATGAGAAGAAGAACTACCCGACTCATGACCTTAAACTTGCAGCCGTCGTGTTTGCCCTAAAGATTTGGAGACACTACTTGAATGGTGTTCATGTTTATGTGTGCACAGATCATAAGAGCCTCCAGTATGTGTTCACCCAGAAAGAGTTTAATCTTCATCAGAGGAGATGGCTTGAATTCTTCAAACACTATGACATGAATGTGCTCTACCATCCGGGTAAGGCCAATGTAGTGGCCGATTCCTTCAGCAAACTATCCATGGGTAGTGTGGCACATGTTGAGGAAGAGAAGAAAGAATTAACCAGAGATGTTCACCGGCTTGCTTGCTTAGGAGTTTGCCTTATGGACACGTTAGATAGTGGTGTGATAGTCCAGAATGGATCATAATCTTCATTGGTAGTGGAGGTTAAGGAGAAATAAGATAGTGATCACATATTGCTTCAGTTGAAAGGTGCAATTCATCACCAGAGAGTTGAGGTTTTGTCCCAAGGGGGAGATAATATGTTTCGATACCAGGGTCGCTTATGTGTCCCTAATGTGGGTTAGTTGAGTCAGCAGATCCTTACATAAGCCAATAATTCCATATATTCTATTCATCCGGGTGACACTAAGATGTACCGTGATCTGCGAGAAGTCTATTGGTGGAACAACATGAAGAGAAACATCACAAATTTTATGGCTAAGTGTCCTAACTGTCAACAAGTTAGGGTAGAACATCAAAAACTAGGATGTGTGACGTAGGAGATTAGCATTCCTACATAGAAGTCAGACGTATAAACATGGATTTCATTACAGGGTTAGCTCTACTCGCAGACATCATGACTCCATTTGGGTGATAGTGGAAAGAGTCACTAAGTCAGCTCACTTCTTGGCTTTCAACACTACAGATTCAATGGATGATTATGCTAGACTCTACATCAATGAGATAGTCATGTTGCATGGGATTCCTTTGTCTATCATTTTGGATAGAGGTCCCAGTTTACCTCTTATTTCTGGAGGTCATTTCAGAAAGGTCTTGATACCCAGGTAAATCTCAGTACAACATTTCATCCCCAAATTGATGGTTAGGCAGAGCATACCATTCAGACCTTAGAGGACATGTTGAGAGCTTGTGTGATCAATTTCAAGGGTAGTTGGGATGATCACCTACCTCTCATAGAGTTCTCCTATAATAACAGTATCCATTCCAGTATTCAGATGGTTCCTTATGAGGCATTGTATAGGCGTAGATACAGGTTTCTAGTTGGTTGGTTTGAAGTAGGTGAAACAGCCTTGGTTGGGCTAGATTCAATTCATGAGACTATGGAGAAAGTTTAGCTCATCAGAGATAGACTAAAGACAGCTCAGACTCATCAGAAATCCTATGCAGATGTGAGGAGAAGAGACTTAGAGTTTGAAATTCATGATTTGGTTTTCCTGAAATTGTCACCCATTAAAGGGGTGATGAGATTTGGCAAGAAAGGGAAGCTTAGTTTCAGGTATTTAGGTCATTATAGGATCTTGAAAAGGGTTGGTAATGTGGCTTATTAGTTAGAGTTTCCAGCTAAACTAGCAACGGTTCACCCAGTCTTTCACATTTCTTTGTTGAAGAAGTGTGTGGGTGATCCGGCATCAATAGGTCCTTTAGAGAGTGTGGCTGTGAAGGATAGCCTCACCTTTGAGAAGGTTCTAGTTGAGATTCTTGACCGTCAAGTTAGTAGGTTGAGAAATAAAGAAGTCGCTTCAGTAAAGGTTTGTGGAGGAATCAGTCCGTAGAGGAAGCTACTTGGGAAGCCGAAGCAGCCATGATGGAAAAGTACCCTCACCTCTTCTCCTCCGATTCAGTTCCAGCTTGAGGTAATAGTTCCTCTCCAGTCTCTCAGTTTACTCTTATGTAATTCAGTCTCAGTATCTTGTCCCGTCAGTTATTCTTGCATTTCAGCATATTCGCATGTTCATGAAACTCAGTGCAGTTAGATATCAATTTCTAGTACTCAGTTGGTAGGGATTGTAGCTCTTTCCCTCCAAATTTAGCTGGCTTAGTCTTCATTCGAGGATGAATGATCCCAAGGGGGAGATATTTTAACACCTCAAGAAATTGAACTAGGAATTGAAAAGGAGAGAAGGGCAAACCACATAGGGGTCTACGGGCCGTGAAGAGGATCACGACCCGTCACCCTGCTTATGGTGTTGCACCCAGCCACTGTGGATACACATGGGTGCCTAGACGGTACGTAAAGTATCACACGGACCGTGAGGTCATCCACAAAAAGAGGCACAGAACCCCCAAAGCACTGTGAAGGACCACAGATTCCTAAACGGTCCGTGAAGCTTCACATGGACCATAAAGTCGATCATGAAAGACACTTATCAGACTTTGAGTTTTGCCTCAACTTCAAACTATCATATCTCTCAGTACAAAATGAATTAGGTGGCCCATGACCTATCAAATTAAAGATCTTTGAATTCTCTTTACATTGCCACCAAGTTTGCTCCATTTGAAGTTCGGAGTAAAAGGTTATTCCTGTTTTAGTGAAGTAATGTCAGGATGATGAAACATCACAACTCCCTTGACGGGCCATCATGCCTTAGACAACCCGTGAAGCCTCTCTTGACAGTCAACTCATCGGTTTTATATGAGGGTCATATTCATATTTTCCCTATGCGTTGGGAACTTAAACTACGTCATTTGGTACTTAAACTACGTCGTTTTACTTCGTCTAAGCCAAATTAACTAGTCGGAAACTACCTAATACCTTCATTCTCCTAAAATTATCTAACTTAGAAAGAAAACAAGAGAAGGAGGCGACTGTTTTCTCTCAAGAACAAGCAGATCTCTCCTTCAAGTACAACCTCGAAATCCAAAGGAGTTTTTCGTACTTTTCGTCACCAGGTATGTGGGATTTCTCTGGTGGGTTCCTTCCACCCATTAGGTCCTTAGAACTTAGTCAATTCTTCACTTTCTCCATATACTTTTCAGACATAGAGTTCCTAAATCTTAGGGATCCATTGCAATTCAGTTGTTAGTTTCTATAATGTTAATTACATGTTTCTTGGAGATTAGCGTACTTCCATGTATAGAACTCAGAAACCCTAGCTCGTGTTAATTATCAGTATATCATGAATTATACTTGCTATAAATATTAGTCAGACAATCATGCTTCAGAATTCGAATGCCATATCTTTCAGTATTTGTATGTTGCATTCTCATATAATTATCACTATGTTGAGCTACTCAGTATTACAATTGCATTTTAGATTTATATTCAGTTTGTAGTAGCATTAGCAACGAGTTGGACTAGGGTTCAGCATACCCTAAATTCCTAGAACTACGTGCCATCATAGGTTTATAAGTCCTTTCTATTACGCATTAGTTTTAGTGATCACATTATAGTAATGCCTTTATACCCTGGCAAGGTATATTGGGTCCTCTCGATGGGGCATATACATCGAACTCCAGATTAAGCTCACGTAGTTTATGTTGGTTAATAGTATCTCTTACAGTCAAATTCATGTTGCATTGACCATGTATTCAGTATTTATTTCATTATTAAGTTCAGCATGATTATATCTTCATGATTAGTACATTGTCATTGCATCAAGCTATGTTTTCAGTTATGCTTCAGCATATGTATTTTCATATTCAGTTTTTATATTGTTTAGCATAGCATATATCCCGCATGCTCACTACATTCAAAGTACTAATGCATACTTTTGCGCTACATCATTATATGATGTAGGTTCAAGTGCTCAGCATCCAGACCACGCTTAGCTCGACTTCCAGTATGTACTAAGTAGCTTGAGTGGTGAGTCCTCATAGTTCGAGGATGATAGACATGCTTTACTTTTCAGTCTTTACTTTTCAGTTTCAAATTTGTTAGAGTTAGCTGGGGGCATGTCCCAGCAACTCATATCAGTTAGTGTCTTTCAGACATAGATTAAATTAAGCTTGAGACGTTGGTGTTATTTTCAGTCATCATTAAACTCTTCGTATATTTTATATATTTAGACATGTTCGGCTTTTCCCCATTTCAGATATTAAACTATTTTTAGCTTCCGCATAGTGCATGTTTTAAATAAACATGTATAGATATGTAATGCCATGGGTTAGCTTGGGGTCACTTGTGACACCAAGCACCGTGTTGCGCCTACGGGGTAGCCTCAGGGAGTGATAGATAGAAGTTGTGCCTTGAACCCAAGGCATCAGCCTCAATCTAGAAAAAATTGCCTCAAACCGTAGAACGTCATCCTCAGACTGGAAATAATGGCCTCGAATCGTAATACATCGCCCTCGAACCGGAAATAATCGCCTAAAATAACCAACTTATAACCCAACAAAAAAGAGTGCCAAGGGTTTGTCGATTCAAAGGAAAAGCCCAATGTCAAGACAAGTCACCGCGGAACCCCGTCCACCCCGAGGTATCAATTGAAGACTACCAGTCTAGTAGAGCTCAATCTCCAAGCGATGCGGTAGTACAATCCTTTGGTAACACCTCGAAGTAGTAGAAATAGGGAGAGTGAGGATAGAAGACCTAATTAGCCACGAGTTCGCCTAAACCAAGGCTCACACTATCAGATCCAAGCCTGTTATTCAGTCTACAAGGACCTAGTCCATCCGAATGACGTCAAAAAACATACTATAGTCACAAGGTGCATGGGTCTAAGGAAACACTAGTCTATCCTAGACAAAGGCCAAAACATGCTCCAAAAACAGTAATCAAACAAGTATATCAAATAGCATGCAAGTCACACAACCAACCCGACTAGCATGGTGCTATCCTCGATACACTAGTAATCATGTCATGCCCCGAGCCTACACCCTAGACGTGGCCGACACTCTAGAACCATTTGTTGGTCCCTAAGCAAACCCTTGGCTTGGCTAACTACTTAGCGGAACACTCACTCAAGCAATAAGAGGCTTAAAAACAAAACTCGATCTTAAAATAAAACTCAACTCGAATATCATTAAAATGCTTATTGCAATATTTATAATAGTTTGCAAAACGTCTTTAAAGGAAAGAAAGTATTGAAAGACTCATTGACCCTATCCATTTATGAAGCCTCTAATGTTAAAGATAGGTGTTAGGACAAGACCCATGATGCCACAAACAACTAAACTGAAAGTAAATGTGAAGTCCTCCGCAATGCAAGGAGGCTCAAGAAAAGCTAGCTGGAGTGTTGAGTGATCTCAACGAAGCGCCTGTTAATGATCCTAAACACCTGTATCTGCATCATAAAACAGATGTAGGATGAATGACATCATTACATTGAATGTACGAATATGTAATCTAGCCAAAGCGAAATACATGAATGAAATGACTGCAATAGATTAACATAAACTCAAGTGAATGTAAAGAATTAAAGGAATGAAATTATTTAAACTTTACAAAATACATACTCATATCTTAAACTCAACATAATAAGTGATATATAAAAAATACACTTTAACTCTATTGGGCGATTCTCTAATCGACAACCATCACTGTGAGGTAAGTGATGATACAATATCTTGTCCATACTGCCAGAATTGTCCTATATCGTATCGGGATATAGAACCTCTCAACTAAGTGGATCCACAAAGAAATAAGGACTCATCTAAAAAGTATGATCTAGTACCCATGTTGGCAAGACATGGTTTTTGAGGATTTTGAGTTTTCTAAACTCGTCTCCATATCGGTGCTCAATACTACTCCCAATAATACATATACTCATGCTCAAATGTATAAAACATTCTCTTTCTCAGGTCTGAGATAATTTTTCAGACTATCCTCTTAAAAGAGATAACTGCTTTGAAATATCTCTAAAGTCATAAAATCATTTAGAAATCAAAGTTTCTCTTTTCTTAATATAAAAAATGATACATTTGGGACTACGTAGTTCACTTAAACTTTACTCAAAAAATCTCATTATAGTATACTCAGACTCTGCTTTACTTTAAAAAAAAATAGTTTAAAACAAATGTTTATTGTGATCTGATCATTGATGACTCGGGAAGTCATACTGCATATACATTGATGGCATATCTAGATATCCTACTGCTTACACATTGATGGCATACTCGACTATCATACTAATCATGAATCATGGTTCTCTTCTCAAAGTAAAAATATTACTTTTGGAACCATTTATGATTCCTAAAACTCTTCTTCAAATCTTGGTTAAAACTCTTTCTCAAACTTCTCTTACTTTCTCAAAAACTAAGTTTAAAACAAAAATGTTGTATTTAAAAGATTCTCAAAACTTATAACTCAAAATATGGTTCATGCTGAAATATAGACATGAACAACTCAACATAAGGATCTCAATAGTAATATTGAACAACTCAATACTAAGAACTCAATGAGACTACTCCTCTCAAGAATACTCAATTAATAGGGTTCATTTAGAAATATAGACATGAACGAATCAACTCAAGAATCTCAATGCATAACTTATAGCAATACAACCTTTAGGAATAGAACTCAAAACTCAATAACAAGCTCATCTCAAGAATTCTCAAAACTAAGGGTATAACCCTAGATTAAACTTTTACTAACTAAATTGAAATGTAGAGCGTGAGGACGAACTCAGTCCATTACAATAAATAGCCTTACATACATGGAAGAACGAAGTTATTAGAGAAATCGATGAAACTTGAAGAATGCTCGAAACCCTAGCTTGTCTTCTCTTGGAACCTTGCTCTAATGACTTGAAGTGTTAATGAACGTAAAAGAACTGATTAACACCTTCTATGCCCTTAACTAGGTGTAAAACGTCACGGTTTAGGCATAGAATAGGGTTTAAACTAACGTAGTTTAAGTACCAAAGGCATAGGGCAACGAAAAAAATGACCCTAGCTTAAAACAATGATAGTGTGCCCTTCAAGGAAGGCTTCACAGACCGTTTAAGACTCCACAGTCTGTGAAACACTTCACTAGCCGTATAGCCATCTGCGAACCTTAGCTTGTCTGACAGGGCCATACTAATATGGACATAACATTTCACTCCGAACTCTATATGAGGCAAACTTGGTGGCGTTAGAAAGAGGACTCGTAGAAACTTAACTTGATGGTTAATGGGCCACCTACTTCATTATATGCTGAGAGATATGGTCATTTGAAGTTGCCCCAAGTAAAATCATATGTCAAAACTTAATCGGTATGAAAGCTTTCAACTCAACTTTATCCTAGAAGATTCTAGTGACCTTAATTCATATCCAAATCCATTCCCAAACTACAAAATTTACCTTACACATATTCTAAATTTAAGAATCACCTGATACGACCATACATGTAAATGAAGAATAGTTTGGGTCTTAACTAGACATTTTTGAGGTGTTACAAATCAATCCTAAATCATGGTATGTAACGAGAAAAGAAGAAATATCTAGGTTCCCGCCCCCAATACACACTCTTCACCATCAATTTACACATTCATGTTCAATCTAAAGAAAAAGGATGTCGTAGCCTACCTGTAGGCCGACCGCGCATGCTCAAAATCACACGATTGGAGCTTTTCCTTTATGAGTGGCCTCTGAATGTTGTCACGCTATCAAAAATAGAATCACTTCGTAATTAGTATGGTTATTAGGACACAAAAACACAAAAAATGGAAACAGACCAATTTTGGAGTCAAACGGGAATTGTGGGATCCATGCCAGAATTTCTAAAATTGACTCCGTCAAGAGGTCCTAAACCACGCCCCAAACTTGTGTCTCAAAATGGAACACAATTCGAGGCTTGAAAAGAATCAACACAACAGCATGCAAAAGAATCACTAAGATAAGAAAATAAAAGAGGTGGGACAGCAGCTTCGAGTTCAATATTACCTCAAACGGAAGTTCACCCACACCGTCTAATCACACCACAGCGAAGCCTCGATAATTTCAGATACGTGGAACTTCAAATAACTGAATTCCAACAAGAAATTAGGGAGATATCGCATCTTTAATATTGGAATTGCTGCTGCCTTCGCGTCTGTCTTTATTTATAACGACAAGTCTCAACTCTTCCTGCGATCACAGAGATCTTGCCTCGAGATCATGATGACCAAGGAAAGGCAACCCCTCATCGTGATTGCGGCAAAGGGCCACGCGGTCGTGAAGCACTAAGGCCCAGACCTTCGCGAACGCAACCAAGAGCCACGCGATCGCGAAGAGCAAATTGGCCTTGTCAAGTTTGCTGAATGAGTCTCTCAAGTGGAGAGTTCTTCCATTAAATAAAAAGAATTTTGATTTACATGCCTAAAAATCTTCTATTCACACCCCCGAAATATATGTTATTCCTAATTTTAATATCACTAAAAATATGTTACATTAATCCCTTATATCTCCTATATATGGAAAGCAATTGATACCATCATTACACAAATATTAAGAGCTATTAGATAGATATGTATAACTATTTAGAATCTGTCCAACATGCTAACATATCGCCTCAAATTGATGCCGGTGATTCAAAAAGCATCAATTTGCATACCAAAAACTGATGACGTTGTTGTGCCACAGATTTTGTAAACACATCAGCTATTTGAAGATCACTGGATACATGTGGAAGAGTAATGACTCTCTTATCTACAGCTTCTCTGATAGAATGATAATCCACTTCTATGTGTTTGGTCCTTTCATGATAAACCGGATTGGTAGCAATCTGAATGGCACTTGTGGTGTCAGCATGGAGAGGAGTGGGACTAGATTTAGGAAATTAAATTTCTTTAAGTAAACCACGAAGCCAAATAATCTCTGAGACAACAGTAGACATTGCGTGATATTCAGATTGTGTTGAAAATTTTGAAACACGGTCTTGCTTCTTGCTCTTCTAAGATATCAAGGAATCTCAAAGAAACATACACCAACCCATGACAGAACAACGCGTATCAAGACATTCAACCCAATCAAAATCACTGAATGCATTAAGCTGAATTGGAGAACCACTAAGAAAGAATAACCCATGAGTAGATGTTCCCAAGAAATATTGAATAATGCGACGAACAACCACCAAATGTAAATGGCGAGGAGCCTGCATAAATTGACTTACTTGTTGAACTGCAAAAAGAGATATCAGGCCCAGTAATAGTAAGATAATTTAGGCTCCCAACTAATTGCCGATACAAAGTTGGGTTAGGAAGAAGATCTCCTTCTGCACGGCGATACATTACATTCAATTCCAATGGATTATCTACAGAGGAAGATTCTTGAAGACCAACCAAAACAATCAAATCATTAGTATATTTTTGCTGGTTCAAGAACACACCTAAAGAATCATAATGAACTTCCAACCCCAAAAAGTATGTAAGAGTACCAAGATCTTTCATATGAAAAGAATCCTTAAGAAGTTGTTAGAGTCTAGAAATTAGTGAAGAATCAGTTCCTGTGATAATAATATCATCTACATACACCAAAAGAAGAACACAACCTATAGATGTTGTTTGAAGAAACAAAGATGAATCATATATGCTCTGCTCAAAAGAGAATTGAAGCAAAGTAGACCGGAACTTCTCAAACCAAGCCCTGGGAGCTTGTTTTGATCCATACAAAGACCGCTTCAACTTAAATACATCAGATGTAGGTGATGAGAAAAAACCAGGAGGGGGTTTCATATAGATATCATCTTATAGATCACCCTGAAGAAAAGCATTTTTGACATCCATTTGTTGAACATGCCACTTTTATGATGCAACAATGTCAATTATAGTTCACACAGTAGTCATTTTTCCTACTGGTACAAAAGGCTTCTCATAGTCCACACCATACTCTTGTTTGTTACCAAGGACCACAAATCGAGCTTTGTACTGATCAAGAATTCCATCAGAATAAAGTTTAAATAAATAAAACCATTTGCATCCAATAGGACGGACATTCGAAGGACAAGTAAAAATATCCCATGTGTTATTTTCTTTAAGAGCCAAAAGTTCTTCCTCCGTTGCTTTCTGTCAACATTCAAGCTTGGAGGCTTGTAAGTAACCTATTGGAATAGAGATTGTGGATAAAGTAGAAGAAAAACCATACAAGTTAGGAGTATGAGATACTCTGGTTGATCGGCGAGGAGGCTCAAGAGGATCAGGCCTTGTAGAAATCTAAGATTCTGGTGGTGGAGCAGTCTTAGGTGGTGGATCTATCTCAGGAAGGGGTAAAGTTGGCCGACGTCTTTCATATACGAATCCCGGTTTGAACCTCTTAGAAGATGATGCGAAAACCTCAAAAATAGGAAGAAGAGTAGAGATAGAAAATGACTCAACATGAGTAAGAATGAAATACTGATTCTCAAAGAAAACAACATTTCTAGAAATACGAAACTTATTAGAACTTGAATCATAGCAAATAAAACCTTTTTCCGAAGTACTATAACCCATAAAAGCACATTTAGTAGACTGAACAGAAAGTTTATTGCATTAAGAAGGAGACAAATGCACAAAACAAACACAACCAAATGTATGAAAATAATGATAACTAGGCTTTTTGTGATAAAGTCGATAATATGGAGACTCAAGATTTAATACTTTAGATGGCAGTCTATTAGTCAAATGAAGAGCAGTAGACAAAGCTTCCACTCAGTAATTAGATGGGATAGATGACTCAATTAATAAAGTAAGAGTGACATCTAAAAGGTGACGGTTTTTACACTGAGCAACCCCATGTTGTTGCGGTGTATATGTTCAAAAGCGTTGTGAGACAATTCCTTTCTCAAGTAAGAAATTATTGAATTCATGAGACATATGTTCTCCACAAGAATTAGATCTTAATATTTTGATAGAGGTGGAAAATTGTGTTTCAATGTAAGCCAAAAATTTCAGGAACATGAAAAATACCTCAGATTTGGAACGGAGAAATAACACCCATGTAAACCTACTATAATCATCTATGAATGTCACAAAGTACTTGAAATGAGCATGAGAAACAATTGGTGAAATGTCCCAAACATAACTATGAATGACATCAAAACACTGTGCAGCACGACTACAGAAATTAGGAAAAGGAAGAGTTTTACTTTTGCCTAATTTACAAGTAGAACAATCAAAAGAAGAAGCTGAAAGTTGATTTTTACTACCCAATAAACTAGAATTTGATAAATGAAACAACACAATAGAATTGGGATGTCCTAGATGTTTATGCCAAACCTCAGTCTTACTAGTTGTAGAAGTACAAGCAAAAGAGAGAAAACGAGGAATGGAAAAGTGTATAGGAAATAATCTTCCAACTTTAGGCCCCTTCACGATTATCGTCCCCGACACTTGATCCTACACAAGGAAACCATTACGAGAAAAATTCACATCACAATTGTTATCTACAAATTGACCAACTAAAATAAGACTAGTTGAGAGCTTTGGTGATACAAAAACGTTCTTGAAAGTTTGAGTAATATCCCCAACTTTGGTAATGGGTAAATTACTACCATTGGCAATTTGAATTTGTGATGGAACATGATACTCACGAATATTTTTTAGCACACTAGTTGAGTTGGTCATATGATTGGACGCACAAGAATCAACAAGCCAAAAATTAGATGTAATATCGTTACATTGTATCCCCAAAGCTGAAAAAGCTGACACAATCATTTGTTGTACGATTTCAGGAGTAAGAACTTGTCCAACTGCTGGAGTAGCAAATTGATTGTTACTTCCCAATGAAGATGAGTTATCAGAAGTCTGACCATTTATCCCCGGTTGAAAGGCATTGATCCCGTGATTTTGAGGACGTGTGCGACACTCCTTGATGATATGCCCATGTTACTTACAAGAATTACAGAACTTCTTACCACAATTGCTAGCAATATGACCATATTCTTTGCAACTATAGCATTGAGTTCGGCTCATATCCCTGCCCTTTCCTTTTCCTTGAGCAGCAAATGCAACAGTGTGAACATTTTCTTGCTTGAAAGCATTTTGTGTGAAAAGACGCTGCTCTTCATGAAGTAATTCCCAAAAACAGATATCCAAGGAGGGAGATGGATCACGATTCATCAAGTTAGATCAAACATTCTCAAATTTAAATCACAATTTCATCAAAAATTTGTCTCTCTTGCTTTGCTGATGAACTGCTTGAATTACAGATTGAGATTTAGCAGGTATTTTAGCATAAACAATATCAGTAAATTCAGCCCACAAGGTCTGAAATCAAGAAAACTAATCCTGAAGAGAGAGACCTCCTTGAGAGTAATTAGCAATTTCATGCTCTAGCTGAAAGTGGCTTGCTCTACCGTCTTGATTGTAAACCTTTTGTAAATAATCCCACATGGCTTTTGCAGTGTTGTATCGCCTGAGATTAAGGACAATAAGAGGGTCAATTGACCCTAAAATCCATGTCATCACCCTAGCATCTTTAACCTTCCACTGATTTAACTTTGTACTATCAATATGAGCAAGATCACTTCCATCTATATGAACCCATAATTCTTTTCCGATGACAAATTGTTAAAACTGAAATTCCCAGGAAAAATAATTCTTCCCGGTGAAGCGAACATTGAAGGACTCAAATTGATGTGTAGTCATCTTTCAAATACACAAAAAAGCACAAGAGAATAGCCAAGACCAAGAGCCCTAAATGTGTAGGACTAACTGTTGACGAATAGTCAATAAAATTGAAAGGGATCAAAGATAAAGAACACAAGAAGACCAAAACTTTCAAAACAAAATATTTTTTTTCTTGAAAGGAATCACAGAAGAATGACTTGAATAATCAAAGAAGTAGGCTTTAATACCATGTCTAGTTTGTTGAATGAGTCTCTCAAATGGAGAATTCTTCCATTAAATTGAAAGAATTCTGATTTACATGCCTAAAAATTTGCTATTCACATCCCTAAATATCTGCTATTCCTAAATATAATATCACTAAAAATATGCTAATTAATCCCTTATATCTCCTATATATGGAAAGCAATTGACACTATCATTACACAAATATTTAGAGCTATTACATAGATATGTACAACTATTTAGAATATGTCCAACATGCTAATAAGCCTGAACCAGCTGATTCATATCAGTTGGTTTGAAAAAGTTCCAAATCTCTGACGAGGTGCTCTGAATTCGCTCAGAACCCCGTGCACGCATATGAGATATGTAATCCTACCAAATTTGATATTCCGGACTCAACGAAGATGTAAAAATTCTCATACCAGGTCATCTAAAAAAAGAGAGTCCCACACCTATACTACATTTTAAGCAAAAATCCAAAGGGGCTCGAAATTAGTTAGAGACTTCGGGCTCTAAACAAAGGGTCGCTCTCGACCAAACTCAAAAATTTTGGAGCAAATCGTGCACACAGAATCCTCATCCGAGCTCGCTTACCCAAAGTGTTGACCAAAGTCAATTTTAGGCTTCAACTTGAAAGTTAAAATGCCTAATCACACAAACTTGTACTGAAAATCTTGTGAGTCGCGCCGACTATTCTACTGGCCTAAAATGACCCTTCCAGAGGTGATGGAATCGTCAGAATTGGATTCTGAAGTCATCTTCTTGAACTTTTGGTCAAAAAGGACCGTTCAAGATTCAAAAGCACTAAAACACAAAAACTCACACAAAAACTAAACGAACGATCAGGTGACCGAACTGTCAATCCCAGCAAGTCATAAATGACTTGGGGTCACTACAGGAATGCTCTAAATGATGAACAAGAGGCATAAACATAGAAATGACTTGGAGATCATTACACCCTTCTTGTGCAGTTTCTTACCCCTCATTATTTGGTAAACGTAACAGTCATAATTTTAAATTCCTTTTTAATAGCAATTAAGTTCCCTTTCCCTTAACGTAATAGCCCTGTTTTTATGTAGAGTACTATTTTTCCAATCATTGTAACACCACTCTATATAAATTCCCACAATAGCATGGATTTGTCTCACAAACCTATTTGTCTTCTTTCTGCTTCAATCAAGTGCATTGCTTCCAGGTTTTCCTATTTATGTTTGAGTTTCTCAATTTTCCAGTATACTAAAGTTTCCAAATGTAGTAGCATAGTTCATCTATAATGGACGTACGGTTAGAATGGGCCTGAAGGTCAATAGATTTAGAGAAACAAAGAATCCCTACTTACATCTTTTCTTACTTTCTTTTAGTTTTCTGTGTTTGAGCTTTATAGCATATTGAGATCATCAAATTTGTCTTTCTGTTAACTTTCTAGAGCACGATTCTCTCTATTTTCCCATGTACTAAAGTTTTGAATAGTAATAGTATAGTTCATCTAGAACAGAAGTAATGTTAGAATGGTCCCGAAAATCGATCGTTTTTTCTACTTTCTTTTAGTTTTTTGTGTTTGAGCTTTTTAGCATAGTGACATCGTTAAATTCATCTTTCTGTTAACTTTCCAGATCACTCAGAATAGGGATTGTGGTAGACGGTCCATTCGTTACATTGAGATTGTATGTTGACTTTTTATATGACTATTTTTCTTATGTTGGTGTCTGCCTACATTTTGAGTTTAATTACTCGAGTCGCTTATGAGGTTACTGACTGCTTGTGTGTTTCCATTAAACTGTTCCTGATTCTAGATAATTCCTCTAGCATCTCAACAAATGGTTTACTGTTTTTTCCTATATTTGTGTTTGTGTACATTTTTCTTAAAAATTAATCGAGTCTCTAATTAGGGTATTGACTGCTTCTGCATTTTCATTAGACTATTTTCCTATGTTGTTGTTTGGCTATGTTTTCTGTTAAATTACTCGGGTCTCTAATGAGGTTACTAACTGCTTCTATACTTCCATTAAACTGTTCTTGACTCTAAGTAATTTCTATAGCCATTCACCAGGTGCTTAACTATTTTTTCTTTTTTGATTTGTGTATTCTAATGATAAGCGATTGTTTGCAGCTACCTATTTTAATAATTATTGCACGATCAGGTGAATAATTAAAAGTTTAACAGCCCCTATTTGTGTAGTTTTTTACCCCTCATTATCCCCTTAATGTAACAGTCATTATTTTAAATTCCTTCTTAATAGTAATTAAGTTCCGTTTCCCTCAATGTAACAGCCCTGTTTTTATGAGTAGTATTATTTTCCCCATCATTGTAACACGACTCTGTATAAATGTCCACAACAGAATGGCTCTGTCTCACTAACCTATTCATCTTCTTACAGCCTCAATCGGGTACATTGTTTCCAGGTTTTCTTCTTTATGTTTGAGTCTCTCTGTGTCTTTTCCTACTTTCTTTTAGTTCTCTGTGTTTGAGGTTTATAGCTTATTCAAAACGTCAAATTCGTCTTCTTGTCAACTTTCCAAAGAATGAATCTCTCTATTTTCCCGCGTACTCAAGTTTGTAATAGTAGTAGTGTAATTAATCTAGAATTGCAGTACTGTTAGAATGGTTGCGTTGGTCGATCGAAAGTTTTAGATGAACAAATAATCCCTACTTAAAACTTTTTCTATTCTCTTTTAGTTTTTGGTGTTTTCATTTTATAGCATAGTGAGATTGTTAAATTAGTCTTTCTGTTAACTTTCCAGAGCACTCATAATAGGGATTGTGGCATACTGTCCTTTCGTTACATTGAGATTGTATGTTGACTCTATATATGACTGTTTTCCTTATGTTGGTGTCTGCCTACATTTTCTGTTTAATTACTCACCTCGCTTAAGAGCTTACTGATGGTTAACTATTTTTCCAGTTTTCTAACTTGTGTAATGTAACGTTAAGCAATTGTTTGTAGCTTTCTTATCCTGTCTTTGGTTGTTCACGTATTTTGTTGCTATATTTTCTCATCGATTATCTTTCCACCTATATACTTTAACTAATTCATTATGTAACTATGACATTTTGCTCGGAAATTGTCTCTATTGCATTAATTTCATGAAAGTAATTCCTACCATTTTTGTCCATCAGACTCAAGCTTCATGAATTGAGCTGAGGTGTCTGTGTCAGGGAAACCAGTAAGTGTTTGACCATCAAAACTGAAATAATTACTATTATCCAGATTACTTGAAAAATAGTAAAACTGAGGCGGATCATAATATATGTTCGCGAGCGGCTTAAAATAACATTTCCTCTTTGTTTGTTCAATTTTGATTTTGTTTTAATATTTTGCATAGTAAAACTGAGGCGGATCATAATCTAAGTTTGCTCGACTTGAAATAGCATTTTATCTTTGTTAGTTCAATTTTGATTTAGTTTTAATTCGTGTTTTAATATTTTTAATAGGTTTCTTGCGTACTGCACCCTAAACATTTGTAACACTTCTCAACTTTGTGTTTACATCATTCTTCATTATTTGATATTTTATTCTATTGTAAGTTGTAGTTGCTTACTTTTTATAGCGAATCTCAACTACTAGTATATATTTAGACCATATAATATTTTTGAACATCATTATCAAATGACACCTAAACGGTACTAATTTGACTTGAAATTACCTTTTCTATTTGTTAGTTCAATTTTGTTTTTGTTTTAATTCATGTTTTAACACGTTTAAAAGGTTTCTCGCGTATGCCACCCCAAAGATTGGCAACCCTTCCCAGCTTTGTTCTTACAACATTTTTCAAATTAATGTGATATATAATTCAATTTTTAGTTGAAGTTGCTTACTTTATAAATCGAACCTCAAGAATTAGTATATATTTGAAACATATAATATTTTTGAACATCATTATCAAATGATACCTAAACGGTACTAATTATACGGAGATTAACCATTTCTACTTCATAAATATATATTGTGTTAGTGCGCCATAGCTACTGTAGGAATACAATGAAAATTTTAGAAGATCTAGGAAACAAATGTATACCTATTAGCAAGTTGAAGAGATGTTCAACTACATGGGTGATCAAAGTGTTAGTCATTCGTCGTTGGTTAACAAAAGTACAAAAACTTTAATGGTGAATGTATTCGTTGGCAACTAATATCGTTGATGAAGAGGAAACTTTATTTTAACAGTATGTTACATTCATTAGTTAGTATGTAGCATACTTTAGTTATTTGAATGCTTATTCATCTGCCCATAGGGAACAAAAATAGAAGCAACTCTTTGCAACAGAAATGTTCACAAATGGAGCAAATCTTTTGAACTAAATCAAATCTACTACATTATAAATTGATAGTTAAATGATGCCAATTTAAATTTCTTATTTGTGCATAAGAACCTTGAGTTAGTATTCAACAACATCATAGAGTTTGTAGATTGCAAAAGTCAATTTACAACTCAACAATTCTCCAATTATTTTATCTCCTTTAATGAAGCCGAAATGATCACTACTAGTACTTTCTTCGGTAAATTCCTATCAATGTTATATTTTGTATTGTCCACATAAAATATAACAGTATCTAATAAAACATAGTATCTTTAGATGTAGTATGTATTTTGATAAAAGTAAAAGAACTAATTGGAGATGGGCAAAAGTAAAAGGTGAGAAGTACTGGTTACAATTAAAAGCTAAGTTTATACTTACTTCGCATATATGATATAACAAGTTTCATATGAATAAGATTTTCCATATATAGGTACGATCGCAAAATCATGACTTCGTGGGGAGACTTAGTTGAAATGTACGGTGAATTGTTAGAGAGCCTTCAAATTGTCAAATCGTTGCTCGCCTTCTGTGATGTAAAATGCTCTATAACTAAGGTATAAATCTCCCAAAATGATATAGTACAATACTATTTTAGCCTATCTAAAGGTATCACTGAAATTATTACTTCTTATAAAATAGGGGATTTTGTTCTATCCACGACTCCTGTTAGTAGTTTGCTAATCAACCCACCATTTGAAAAGGCCACCGCACTCCAACTATGGTAAATAATACATCTGATCTTGCTTTCCACTAAATGATAGCCTCCTAACATGCAAGGTTTCTGTAGCTTATTTTAAAATAATTTAATCCTTTTGAATTACAGGCATGGCGAAATGAAGGCACAAAATATTGACATAAGTTTAATGCCAAGTAGAATAAGGCGAACAACCCGCTAGGTGAAAATTACAGCTATTTTAAACGAATCACTTGCCATTGTTAAGATACCTTCCACTGCAAATATATAGCAGATTGAATATGCAACTTATATGTTTATAATGTGATAAATTGATTTCACTAATTTACATATAGGACATGTACTATAAGTTCAATGCTAAGGTTTCAACCGTTGACAATAACCATTACCCGTGGTATCCTGCTTGCAAGAAATGCTATAGGCGAGTAACTGTTGTAAAGAGTAGTGCAAGTTGTTTCTATTGTAGGAGTGAGGATATTGATTATGAGGAGAGGTAAACTACATAAACAAATCCCGAAAAATTAGCTTACTACAGACTAAACAAATTAAAGGTTAATTACTAAATTATGGCATATGTTTTAGATATAGGTTAAAGATTGTTGTCACTGCTCAGGAATAATATGTGAGTATTACATTGTTTGATGCGGCACAATACGTTTTTTGTTGTGACGTAAAAGAGTATGTTCACTCGACATCTAAAAAGGTAACTCACATATTACATAAATAAAAACCATTATAAAGAACTTTACCCCATGTTTACTGAATATTAACAGTAAAATATATTGCTTTTTTTAACCACAGAAAGAAGAATCTGCCTACTAACACAAGATGGTATTGAGTAATGGAAAGGAATTAAGTATCCTTGTGAAGATTGATCGTAATTTTCCAAAGGCAAATTCAAACAAGAATTTGATAGTCGCGGAGATATATGCAGTTGAAAATAAATTAGAAGCTGATGAACGCGAGGTTGCAACCCCAATTAAAAAACAAAAGAGACAAATGGCAGAGAATGGTAAAGATAAAAGTGTCGAGCAACATGACATTCAGAAGATTAAAGTGATAGCTCCGAATATACCTCATGCTGAATGAATATCCACCGTTGAAAGTAACATTCGAACCCCGATAAAAACACAGGGAACCAAGAGGGACAGGAGAGTTAAGGACGTTACTCAAAACCAACCTCCGATTGTTGATAACATGAAAAATATAGTTGCAAAGCCACATGAGGTTGAAAAACTAAATGGCGTAGATGAAACCTCGTTAATTAAGCTACAAAGCAAAAGGACTAGGAAAGCTAAACCCAAAAGTGCATATCAACAACGGATAATACCAAATAAGATCAAAGTGGAAAAAAATTAATATATGGTCGAATAAAAAATTCACTTTAGTTAACTATCTATGTTTATTATCCATGTAGTACTAATATTAACAAATAAACTTCCTTTTCTCAATGAGCAACTTCAGCTAACAACACTTTTTTTAATAACTTACTTCTTCATACGTTAATTCATTTGATTTAGTAATATAATAAACATTCAACATGTTCACATTATTTCTACCAGGAAGACCAACTACACACTCTTGTTGAAATATAAACTTCATTATACAATTGAATAAGATATCAATGCATCCTTCACTATACATATTTATTAATTTTATATGGAAACATTAACACTAGAAAACAGTAGGTAATTGTTACCTGAATATGGAAAATTGGATATTGCATAAACGAACAATTTTTATTAATGATCTACTATGTTCTAGGTCATGGGAAAATTGCATATGCACTTTGGGGCAAGAGAAGATACTTTAACTACCTTAAATTTGACACCTACAATTCAAGAAATGACACAGAACCAATGCCCGGGTATATCTAATATGTTTACCAATAATCATTGATCATATTCTTAATGAAATCTTAAACTTGTGTTCAAATAATATTACAGGTAATAAAGGAAAAGGCATTGTTTTTACCAGCAAAAGCATGACCAGCTTCATAAACATCCAATAAACAAGATAAGCCACATAGGTATGAACTCAGATATTCATACAAAAATAATATACATACATGGTTGCTGGAGGGTCAAATTATTTCCATACATACATAAGTATTACTTGGTTTGTCTACCCATATAAATGTTTGTTACCATTATAGAGAAAATGAAATTGTTTAGCGCATTGCGAAGGGTCAATAAATATATAGCACCAACCCAATCACTACCAGATGAACAATCACGTTTGAGTAAGCAACCTAAAGTAAATTGGCTATAGAGCTTTGTCTGGAGTGTCGGTAGTTGGAAGTAGAACAAAACTATTTATATGGTACATTACTTTTACATTCAATACCTTTTTAAAATTAGAGATTTATCATATATATATATGTTACTGTGTGTATGTCTGTAGGAACTATTGCTTACAACTTATCATTATCACATCTGCATGAGTTGAAAATGGTACCGAACTGCATTTATTATACTGCTAAAAGGTTTGAACATGAACCTCCTAAATTTTTTTGTGCAAGCAGATATATCAAACTAGCAACCAGTGAAGCTCCAGAAGAACTACATGAAATGTTTGTGGCTGGTACAGAGGAAGCCATAGATTTCCAAAAAAATGTTCATGCATATAATAGCATCTTCGCTTTCACATCTTTCAGTGTCAACCATGATAAGAAAGTAGGAGTGTACACATTCAGGGAACAAGGTCAAATATATCACGATCTACCATAATTGATACCGCATGATAACAATCCATGATACATCCAACTATACTTCTTTGATACAAACAACGAATTGACCAACAGGATATCATAAGTTAATGATGGAATTTCGTCAGACAGAATCGTAAGAAAAATCAAACAGATAATGGAGGGAAATCTATATGCGCAAATCTTTCACCAACTAAAAGTTCATTTCACTTTCCACAATTACAAACTTTGAATTGTAGCTAATGCTTCTTTGGATCAATGAGTGTACAATACACCCTCAGTAGATCAAGTTGCAGCAATTTTGTTAGATAGAAACAATCAAAATATACCTTTTGAGCGTGATATTATTGTTCTTGAACATTCAGGGTACAAGCATAGAGTAAAACACTACTATGGTGTTATGACCCCCTACAATATCCACTGATCTTTCTAAGAGGCGAAGCCGGATGGCATCAAGGAATAAGAAAACAAAACAGAAGAGACCAGCGCACAAGAATCGGCCACAACACAACTCTAACAAATATCATTCAAACATTTACAACAGCGGAAGAAAAATTTGCCAACAAGGATCACGGTAGCGCAACTCACCTACTGCAAAATACAAATTATTTCCTCAGATATCCCGAAAGTTACAAATGTCAGAAATAGACATACAACAAATACCGAAATGTTAACAAATCTCAAAGCCTTTTAACCATTCATGTTATTCCCAACAACGTAAATGGCTTAAGAGTAGGACTACAACAATTAGGACACACAAAATTATAGTTGAGCATTACCTAATTTAAAATTACTTTCCAACTTCAATTTCCACTTAGTGGATGTCAGAACCTTATGTGTATACTATTGACTTATGTTTCTGTAGTTTAATGGTATATTCTCTTTTAAAGTTACTTAACATGTTAAGCTTTAACTGATAAAATGTGCACATAAAACATTTGTTCGATAAATGTTTATGTTGTACTAATGTCGTGGTTGATAATTACAAAACTAGGACATTGATATTTTGTTGTTATATTTTGTTATAGACTTAATTAACATATTACTTGAACTCCTACAATGACAAGATGATACTTTTGTTGGGTAAATGTTTACATGGTACTACAACCTTGGTTGATAATAAGAGAAAAATGACATTCATCTCTTTCTATATACAAATTTGTTGCTGGACATTTACGATCTATAATGTATAAAAATGACCACCCGAAGAAGGATAACTCATAACTAGGCAACCTCTAAAATACAACCAGATCATTTTATAAGGTGCTCTAAAAATAACACTTGCAGATGTCCATCGCGAGTCAAAAGGAGCTGTTTCGTGCAGAGAGTACTATTGTTATAAGCTGCAAGTACGAGAAGCAGAGAGGTTGGTATTGCTGCTATGAGGAAGTCTGTTTCACCTATTCGTGGTTGACATGTACATAAAAGTGGAAACCGAAAGGCTAGAATATTTCAGAAAAGAAGAATCAAATTTTAGAAGAGAGGTTTATCAAGGCACCGTTGATAGTGTCATGGTCGGAGAATACAGAGCAGATTGAATTGGTCAAAGAATACGACTTCCATCATCTTTTATTGGGGGCCCACGAGATATGTGAAGACAGTATATGGACGCAATGGCTTTGGTTCATCATTTCAGAAGACCTGATCTTTTCATAACAATGGCGTGCAACCCTGATTGGATTGAGATCCAACGAGAAGTGTACACAGGCCAGACTGCTCAAGATAGACCTGACTTGGTGACAAGAGTATTCCGAGCAAAGTTGCAGGATCTTAAAGACCAAATATTCATAAAAGAAATATTTCAAATTGTAGCAGCTCATGTATTTGTGGAAGATTTCCAAAAATGAGGAATACCACACATACACCTTTTGCTTATACATAAAGAAGGCCACAAGATTAAATTAGCAGATCAGTATGATAAGTTTAGTTCTGTAGAGATTCCAAATAAATCTTAATATCCCCCATACATGAATTAGTAATCAAACATATGATGCATGGTCCGTGTGGAAAAACCGGCCGGTAAACCCGTGCATGCAACATGGGCAATGTAAATATCATTATCCCTGCCCTTACAGCAATAAATCAATTCAAGCAAAGAACTGGTATCCTATTTACAAAGGAAGAAGAGATGGAAGAACGTAGAGTATTCGGGGAATGAATATGAATAACCAATGGGTGGTACCTTATAGCCCTTATTTGGTTACGAAATACAATAGGTGTGTTGTTTATGTTGAGTCTGACAATGGAGGAAAAGTTATTGATGTGATACAATCTTTCCAAGATGCGCGGTGGGTTTCACTGCCCGAAGCAGTATGGAGAATTTATGAATTCACCATGAGTGAAATGTAACCTCCAGTTAGCAACCTCAAACCACATCTTCTTGGAAAACATTTAGGTATACAAATATTTATGGTAAAACTACTCAATTGCTTCATAAACAAAATGCAAAATACAAATACTAACACTATAACAATCCATAGTTTTTTATTGGAAAACGCAAAATTTGCAAGATATCATCACGTGGGATGGTATCAGGCAAACAATGTTGATCGTGTATTTCAGAATGTGCTCCATCTACACAAAAGCACGAGAATATCTTTATACAGAATTCCCCTAAGCATTATGTTTGGAATGCCCATGGGAAGACTTGGACAAAAAGGAAAACAAGATCTATAATTGGTCGAATTGCAATTGGTAAGACATGTGTACTAATTTGTACATTCATACAGAACATCTACATGTAAACTAAATAATTACCATTTATTAAATATAACAGCTAATCCTAGAGAAGGGAAAAGTGTCACAACCCGATCTCTTGAGTCATGATGGCGCCTACCACCCCACCAATAGGCGAGCCAAACCCTATCCTAGAACTTAACAGTAATGGGACTGAGGGTGGAAACTAACCTCAACTAAGCGGAAGCATAAAATGAGAACACACAAGAGGAGGCGAAAACGGAACAAAAACTATATATATACAAGACACCTCCCAAAACTTGGAAGTCACAAGTACAGAACTACTAAAAAGAGAACAAGTCCCAAAAGTGGACCGCAGAAACAAATTGTATTGACAGTAAAAGACAAGTAAAAATATAAATATAGAAGGAGACAGGTAATCCCAGAACGCCATGTGCTCACCCCGTCTCCTGAATAGACAGTTGTAGGCTCAAACTCAACGGTGATGACTGGTGCTCAGACATGCATCACGAAAGCAGATGCAGAGTGTAGCATAAGTACCAAAACAACAGGTACCCAGTAGCATCATAGGTCGACTGAGCAAGAAAGGTAAAAACAGGAAGACAAGATAGAATCAAACACAAACAGAGGTCAATAGAACAAGAATAGAATAAACGAAAAATAATCTAAGAATATCACAACTAAACCCAACTGCCCCCCCCCCCCACCATAAGACCCGCTAGGCACACTCAAGCACAGACAAACAAGAACTCGAACGGACCCCCATAAGCCTGACAGGTACACAGAGAATCTACACTATGGAAACAAGGGAACCCAACTCCAAAAGCCTTAAAACCAATGGGCCTCAAACCCAATAAAGATAGCACTTATGCCTCGAACCCAACCATCAGTCTCAAGCTGGAAATGATGGACTCTAAACATGTAACATCAGTCTCGGACTGGAAATAACGAACTAGAACCGTAAATAATATAACCTAGGCCTCGAACCCAAACCATCAGTGTCAAGCTGGAAATAACGGGCTCTAACCGTGTAACGTCAACCTTGGACTGGGAATAACACCCTCACCCATAACTGTGTAACGTTAGCCTTGGACTGGAGCTAGCAGCTTAACAGTCTCAAGCTGGAAATAACGGACTCTAACCGTGTAACGTCAGCCGCGGACTGGATCTAGCCGCCTCGAACCGAATCAAGCCACCACCAATCAACTCAACACAAGGATATCAACCGAAGGCTTCCAACCTAGCATAACCCAACCGTCAATATGTGTAATAGCAAAATCATTCGGCAGCACCCCAAAACCATAGAGATAGGAAGAGAAAGGATAGAAGGTCTGAAAAGCCACGCACTCGCCTAAACTAAGACCCATACTATCAGACCCCAGTCTGCTATACCAGTCTACAAGGATCTAGTCCATCCGAATCGACGTCGGATACATACTCAAGTCAACCAGGTGCAAGTAACTAAGGTAACACTACCCTAACATATTCTAAGGTCGAAAATTACCGCAACCAACAAAACAAAAGAAAATAACCCGAACCCACGCATGCAACAACATATAACCAACAACAAATCATCTGCATCCCAAAGTCAATGACCCATAGTAAAGCATGATACTAGCCCTGAACAGTCCAAAAATCAACCCTAAATGAAAAAATCAGAGAAGAAGAACAGAAATACTAGCTACCCAACCCAAATCACACAAGTCAACAAGTAATTACGCATTCAGGCTCAATCTAGGAAGAAGGGAAGCCGTAACCTACCAAAAGGTTGATCACGCGCGCTCCAAGTAACTCTGCTGGGGCTTTCCCCTTTCGAACGGCCTCAGACTACTACCACGCTGTCAAAAATAGAGTCACAGTGTCAATACGGTCCTTTAGACACTAAAATCATCAAAATTTGAGACAGACCAATTTTAGAGTCAAAATTGGGAAATTTTGGACCCGCTCTGGATTTTTTGGAATTGACTCTGTGAAGAGGTCCCAAATCCTCATCTGAACTTGTATTCCAAATTGGAATGCCAATCGAGGTTCGGATCAGCTCCAAACAGCCAGCAACAAGAAATGCAAAACTTTACAAATATAAGCCTAGGATAGAAACTTACGCCTCAAATTCAAGAAAATCGAGGAACACACAGCGCGAATTGACCACAAACCCATGAAGCCAACGAGAATCTGAACGCCTGGGACTTCGAATCACTGAAAACCGATAAAAGATGAGGGAGATATAAATTTTGGAACTTCTTTCCAAATGAGCCTCGACCTTAACTTATAAAGCCACTGTACCCCGCTGACCTCCGCGAATGTGGCCAAGGCCCCGCGAACAGGGAGGGAAAACAAACACTACTCCGCAAACGTGGAGAGAAGGGATTCAAACCTCCGCGAACGTGGAACACTATCCGCGAACTCGGAGAAAAGACTACCCAAGGCCTCCCAGACCTCCTCGAACGCGAAGAAGGATACCTTAGACCTCCGCGAATGTGACCTATGGCCCATGAACACGGAGAAGATAGGCCCACGCCTCTGCGAGCGCAGAGCAAATTTCATTAATGCGGAGAAAGAGTGGGTCTGCAACATAAGTTGTGCACCTGCTGAGTTTTGGGCATTCCCAAAACTCCTACTAGGTGCTCGTAATTCGTTCGAAACCCCGTGCGCGCAAATGAGATATGCTACCCCATCAAATTCGACGTTCCAAACTCATTGCCGCAGTATAAATATCTATAGGAGGTCGTTTCGATGAAAAGTGGGTCCCACACCCAATGGGTCATTTTAGAAAAATCCTACCGAAGGCCTTGGAATTCGATCGGAGGCTCCCGAATGTTCTCGAAGTATCATTCTAGACCAAACTCGGCGTTCTGAAACTAATCGCGCTAACGGAATTCTCATCTGATCACGTTTACCAAGAGTGTTGACCAAAGTCAACTTTAAGTCAAATTTCGAAGGCTAAAGAGCTAACTTGCCCCAAAATCACACTGGAAGCCCCGAGACTCGGGCCAACCATGCTTCGAGCTTAATTTTGCCACTCCGGAGCTGATGGACCCATCAGAATTCCCATATGAGGTTGTTCACTTGAAGTTATGACCGAAATCAACTTTTCAAGGTTCAAAAGCTCCAAAACATGAAAACAGGCATAAAAACAAAACGAATGACCAAACAACCGAACCTATAGTGCCAGCAAGTCAAAAGTTACTTGGGGTCGCTACAGGAATGCTCTAACAATAGAAAAGAGGCACAAACACGCAAATGACCTGAAGGGTCATTACAAAAAGGTATTATGAGTGGCTATTACTAAACCATGTAAGAGGACCAACGTCATTCAAGGACTTACTCACTATCAACGGAAGGCAATGTGAAACCTTTAAGGAAGATGCCAAAGAAAAAGGCTTACTAGAGTCGGACAATAACATATCAGAATGTTTGCGTGAGGCAGTTCTTTTCAAAATGCCACTAGCTTTCCGAATGTTGAGATTAATTAGTTTTAGTTTGTGAGTTTAGATGGCTTAATTGGTAATGTAGCTGATGGCGGTTAATTAAACTAATTAGTTTGTTAGAATGGCTTTCCTGTTATTTTCCTTTTTTTAGTTTAGTTGGTTAGTTGGAAGTGTCACGTATATATATTAGCCTAAACCATGTATTTTTAATTCTTCAAGTTGTTGAATACAGAGAGAAAGATATTTTCCCACTTCTCTTCTTCCAAAGCTTCAGTTGAAGCTTGATCTTGCTCAATAATGGAGACATATCACCAATTCTGACATGGTATCAAAACCAGGTTACTCATATGTACTCTATCTTCATTTTGTTTCACTATGCGTTTCAATTCCTTCTTCCTCTTTTTGCAAAGTTGAATTCGAGTTTCCCCAATATCTACTCACTCGAATTTTCCATCTTTGTCTCATTATTCCTCAATTCGATTACTTTAAGAGCCTTCCTTTGTTGAGCTATTCACTTCATCGTACTTTGCTTTTTTATTACGATTTTATCATCTCATCTCGTTTGACCACAATTCGGTTCACTACAAATACTCTCAATGGCAAAGGAAATATATCCAACTGATCCTATGTACATGCATCCCTTTGAAAGTGTCAGATTTGGAATAATAACTACTGCGTTTGATGGAGTTGGCTACAGGTCATGGATATGATGAATGCTGCATGCTTTGTCCGTAAAGAATAAAATGGGATTCGTCAATGGGAAGTGTAAAAAGCCGGCTCAAAACGATCCTCGTTTCAATCAGTGGGAGAGATGCGATGATTGGTCACTTCGTGGATATTAAATTCACTCTCGAAAGATATTGCTGATAGTTTATAGTATGTAAACAATGCTGCTGAACTTTGGCAAGAGCTGGAGGATAGATATGATCAAACTAATGGTGCAAAACTTTTTCACTTCAAAAGGAAATCAGTGATTTAGCTCAAGGATATATGGACGTTACTACCTACTATGGTGCTAAAGTATCAATACACAAGGCTGAGCAAGATAGGAGGTTGATACATTTTCTAATGGGGCTAAATGAGGTGTACACTCTTGTGAGAGGGAGCATCTTGATGATGAATCCCCTTCCAACCATTGCTCAAGGATTTTCTATCCTAATTCAAGAGGAAAAACAACGAGAAGTAAAGCCACTCACTCACTTAACCGTGGAAGGTACATCATTGAATGCCCATGGGGGAAACCAGTTTAAAACAAACTACATCACTCAATAAAACAGCAACACAAGAAATAGGTATGGTCAACAATCTGGTAACTTCCAGCATAGAGGCCGTTCTTCAGGTCTTCGATTGTTTTTTGATAACTATAAAAAGTCGGGACACATCAAAGACAAGTGCTATAGACTACATGTATTCCCACAAAACTTCAAGTTCAAAAGGGGAAGAATGCAGCCTCTGCTGCTACTGCACATGGAGGAACTGGTGAACTGTTTACTGGACATCATGAAGACACTAGTAGTCAAAGAGGAGGCAACAACGCTCTTCAGCACTTGACCAAGGATCAACAAACTAAACTGATGTATTTGTTTGAAAGTTACCACGGAGGATCAGCATGTGAGACTTCAAACAACATCACTAGTGGAGCTGCAAACTTTGCAGGTATTCTGGCCTGTTCTACTTATAGTGAAATCATAGAACACCTTACATATAAATGTTGTCATTCACCTACTGACCTCTGGATCCTAGACTCGGGGGCATCTAACCACATGTCTTATGATAATAACCTTCTCATCAACACTAGAACCCTATCTTAACCTTTTCTAGTCACTTTGCCAAATGGATATAGGGTGAAAGTAACTGAAGTAGTTGATGCAATCCTTAGTTCAAATTTAAATTTACATAGAGTGTTGTTTGTCCCTTGCTGTAAGTTCAATCTTATTTCTATTCACTCTCTAACTATGCAGCTTCTCAGGTCCAATGTTAACTTCTCTGCCCTCTGTGTGTCTTGCAGGCCCTTTCAATGAAGAGGCCTCTGGCGATAGGTAGAGCAAGGAATGGACTATACTTCCTTTGCACAAAATGCCTTCTTAATGAATATTGTCATTCCTTATCTTTTGTTTCTTTCCCAAATTTTATAAGCAAATCTGCTACTGTGTGTGATACTTGTGGTCCTACGGCTTTGTGTGATATTTCCACTGTCCAAACTAGTGATCCTACTGTGTTGTGTAAAATTCACACCACACCCTGTTTTCCCTCATCTATAAATGTTCACACCTCAGATAATAAAACAGTTTGTTCTCTTTCTAATTCAATTCTTTTTCTGTTAATTGTTCTTCTCATGGAGATTATGTAGACTCTTTATGGCATAACAGGTTAGGACATGTTCCTTTTGTGAAAATGAGGGGGATATCCTCTATACCAGCCCATTTTTCATTCAAATAGCCTTTCCTATGTGAAATATGCCCCATAGCAAGACAAACTAAGTTCCCATTTCCACAAAAGTTCATCCCTTCTTCCACCGGACCCTTTGATCTACTACACATAGACATTTGGAGACCATACCATGTACCCACATACAACAACTATAGGTATTTTGTTACAATGGTAGATGATCACACTAGTTCCACTTGGAAACATTTGATAAGTTGTAAAAGCAACACACTCCAAATATTGCAAGCTTTTGTTTAGATGGTGCAGAACCAGTACCAAACTTGTATTAAAACCATAAGGTCAGACAATGGCTTGGAGTTCACCAGTCATGAGGCCTTAGCTTTCTATCAATCCAAAGGAATCCTACATCAAAAATCATGCCCCTACACACAGCAAAAAAATTGTATTGTGGAGGGGAAACACAAATACCTGTTGGAAACAGCAAAGGCACTTCTGTATCAAGCAAAACTACCTATAAAATATTGGGGGGAGTGTCTCTTGACTACCACCTATCTAATCAATAGACTCCCTTCTACTACCCTCAATAACAAATGTCCATATGAACTGCTACACCAAAAATAACCTGACCACTCTCATCTCAGAAGTTTTTGATGTTTATGTTATCCCATTGCCCTCAAAACACACAGAGATAAGTTTGAACCTAGAACACAACCTCATATTTTCATAGGATACCCCTTTGGTACAAAAGGATGCAAGGTTCTTGACTTGGCTACCAAAAAGATACTTGTTTCAAGGGATGTTCAGTTTCATAGAAATATTTTCCCTTTTGCTTGTTTACATAATCATTCTTCTTTCCTTCTATCCTAAAATATGTGAGTACGAAATGTCCCACAGATAACACTATTAGTAATTGGGATTTTCAAACTAAGGAAACTGCATCCCCTATTAATAGTGCAGAACAAAATTACACTTCACCAAGCACCTCACATTCCCATGTTGATGATACCACAACTTTATCTACCCATAACAGTTCACAATCCCCAAATGATGTCCCTGCACATACAGACCCTGACTACTTAGTCATAACTACACTTAGGAGATCATCTAGAACCAACAATGCACCATCTCATTTAAAAGAATTTGTTTACTCACTTCCTTCTCTAAAAGACCAAATACCAGAACCCTCTCAATCACCTACTGCTCTGTTAACAATTAGTGGACAAGCCCCCTTGAACCTTGACAATCAACAGGTTGTAAAGACCATTTTTCATGAAAAAGAGCCTGATTCCTTTGAGGAAGCAGCCTTGAATCCTGCATGGCAAGTAGCCATGACATATGAATTTGAAGCTTTGCATGCTAACCAAACTTGGGATTTAGTTTAGTTACCTACAAGTAAGAAAGCAATGAGTTGTAGATGGGCCTACAAAATCAAGTATAGAGCTGATGGAACTGTGGAAAGATTAAAGGCAAGGTTGGTGGTTAAGGGATACACTCAACAAGCAGGAATTGACTATACTGAGACCTTCTCACCAGTGGTAAAGATGACCACAATCAGAACCTTGATCAGTGTAGCTATTAAACAAGGATGGAAGCTCTACCAATTGGATGTCAACAATGCATTTTTGCATGGGGATTTGCATGAGAAAGTTTATATGGATGCATCACAAGGCCTAGCAGTAGCTTCTCCAGGACTGGTTTGCAAGTTGAGAAAATCTCTGTATGGCCTGAAGCAGGCTAGTCGAAAATGGTACGACAAACTCACAGAAGCACTGTATTCAAGGGGTTTTGAACACTCAGCTGAAGATTATTCATTGTTTTACAAGAAGTCTGCCACTTCATCTGTCTAGGTAGCAGTATATGTAGACGACATAGTTCTCACATGGACAAGTCTGGTAGAAATCAACAACTTAAAGTCTTTCTTGCACACCACTTTCAAGATTAAGGATCTAGGCCAATTGCATTACTTTCTTTGTTTTGAGATGCTCTATAGAGAGGATGGTGTGATAATCTCTCAAAGGAAATTCACCCCAAAATTGTTAGAAGATTTTTACTACATGTCATATACTGCAGTAGCTACTACTTTAGGATGCAATATCAAACTCCACGCAGCTGAAGGCCCTCTTCTCACTGATCCTACTTATTATAGAAAATTAGTAGGAAAGCTTAACTTACTTACTAATACTAGAATGGATATAGCATACAGTGTTCAACATTTGAGCCATTTCATGCAGGCCCCTAGAGAACCCCCATCTCAAAGCTGTAATACATGTTCTTAGATAGCTCAAGGATGATCCCACTTTGGGGATATTCATGTCTAAAGTTCCTGATTTCACTCTTAAAGCCTACTGTGATTTAGATTGGGCAGCTTGTCCAGACACTAGAAAATCAGTTAGTGGCTACATTGTTATGCTTGGTAGCAGTCTAATCAGTTGGAAATCCAAGAAGCAAGCTACAATTTCTCTTTCATCTGTTGAAGCAGAATACAGGTCCATTAGAATGGTAGTTGGGGAATTAGTTTGACTGAGAAGAATTCTGGCAGAGTTTAATATTCCCTGCAGCGC
Source organism: Solanum appendiculatum (assembly GCA_018342035.1). Lineage (NCBI taxonomy): Eukaryota > Viridiplantae > Streptophyta > Magnoliopsida > Solanales > Solanaceae > Solanum > Solanum appendiculatum. Next base: position 1,480,217 of record JAGDQO010000472.1, read on the forward strand.
TCCTACTTTTGTATGTTGTGATAGCCAGGCAGCAGTTCATATAGCAAGGAATTTTGTTTTTCATGAACGCACAAAGAACATAGAAGTCGATTGCCATTTCGTGAGGAATAAGTTATAGGATGGAATTATAACTCCACATCATGTCTCAACTACTGAACAGTTAGCTGATTTGTTTACTAAGTCTTTGACAGGAATCAAACATGTTGCAATTTTAAGCAAGTTGGCAGTGGATTCCTCCCCTCAAACTTGAGGGGGGTGTTGAGATTAATTAGTGTTAGTTGGTTACTTTAGATGGCATAATTGGTAATGTAGCTGATGGAGGTTAATTAAACTAATTAGTTTGTTAGAATGGCATTCTTGTAATTTTCCTTTTTTTAGTTTAGTCGGTTAGTTGGAAGTGTCACGTGTATATATTAGCCTAAACCATGTATTTTCCATTCTTCAAGTTGTTGAATATAGAGAGAAAGATATTTTCCCACTTCTCTTCTTCCAAAGCTTCAGTTGAAGCTTGATCTGGCTCAACAATGGAAACTTATCACCAATTTTGACAGTTTGTTTGCAACAATTTTGGTTCACTATAATCTAACTGATGTTAGAAGACTCTGGGATACTTATTTTGACTATATGTCTTAGGACTTCAGCCGGATACATGGAAACTCACCCAACGTTATACTACAATGTATGCTAAAGAGCATTAATTACTGCTTGGAAAGTATGGGCAAAAGCATAAACATACATGACATGCCCCATCTTGAGAACTACTGTCCTGAAGTTGGCCCATCAGAATGTAGAGAAATAAATGAAGAAATGTTTGTGCAAATACCTACGGAAGATCTATATGCAAGATTACAACCCCAACAAGAGTAGTCCTTTTAAAAAATATTGCAAATAATTGATTATGGAAGCAATGTGATATTTTTTATCGATGGAGCAGGCAAACTGGAAAAACATACTTATACCGTGCATTGCTGGCCAATGTTAGATCAAGAGGTATGATAGCCTTGGCAACAGCCACCAGTGGAGTAGCAGAATACATCAATTTTACCAGGATGACGTACAACTCACTCGAGGTTTGAGATACCCTTGCAAACAAATGACTCAACTATGACAAATATGTCAAAACAATGTGGTGCGGCAAAATTGATCAGAAAAGCAAAACTCCGCATATGGGATGAAGCCCCAAAGGCATAGAGAAAAACAATAGAAATAGTCAATAGGCGCTTTAGAGACATAATGGACTGCGATAAACCATTTGGTGAGAAAGTCATAGTTTTTGGAGGAGATTTTCTACAAATATTAGCAGCAGTTCAAAAATCAATGAGATCAGAAACATTTAATGTGAGTTTGGTTAAATCATAGCTCTTACCTTTGATGGAAAAGATCCAATTTACATGAATCATGAGTGCAATAACGGATCCAACATTAAGTGAGTTCCAACTCTGTGTGGGTTGTAACATCTCAGATTTGAAAAAGGCTAAAAAGGGGAAATGGGAAAGGTCCAGGAATCCAAAATAGACTATGGACCCTTCACGAGACCTTAGACGGCTTGTGGAGGGGACCACGGCCCGTAGGGAATCGTGAAGGACAGCCCAAGGCAGCCAAGGTGAAGTCACTGACCACAAGCCACTAAACGGCACGTGGTGCATTGTACGGTTCGTACAATGGCCCGTACAATGTCATCCATCAGATTTTGAATTTAGGGTTAACTTCAATTGATCATATATTTTAGTAAAAAATGAATTAGGTGGCCCATGACCTATCAAATTGAAAGTCTTTAAGTCCTCTTTCCAACACCACTGAATTTGCTCCATTTGAAGTTAGTAAAATGTTATGCCCATTTTAGTAAAGCATTGCCAGGCTGCTAGAGCTTCACGACCCACTGTACGAGCCGTGAAGCATTGTACGACTCGTGAAGCCTGTCTTTAAGCCAATGCGACAAATTTTAAGTCAGGGTCGTATTGGTCTTTTCCCCTATGCGTTGGGCACTCAAACTACGTCGTTTGATACCTAAACTACGTCGTTTTACTCAGTTTAAGCCAAATAAACTAGTAAGAAACTACCTAGAACCCTCATTCTCCAAAATCATCCAACTTAGAAAGAAAAGAGAAGAAAGAAGCGACAGTTTTCTCCCAAGAACTAGCAGAAGTGTTCTTCAAGTTCAGCCCCAAATCAAATCTCCGGAGTTTTCGTCACCAGGTATGTGGGATTTCACTAGTGGGTTCCTTTCACCCATTAGGTCTCTAGAATTCAGCCAGTCCTTCAATTTCTCATAAATTATTCAGACCTAGGATTTTCATAATCTTGGATATTCATTGAATTTTAGCTGCTATAGTTTCCATGATCTAAATACCATGCTTTCTTGGAAAATTTGCATAGTCCCATGTATAGAATTCAGAACCCTAGCTTGTATAAATTATCAGCATTTCATGAATTATACTTGCTAGACAGATCAGTCAAAAAATCATGCTCAAGTATTTGAATGCCATATCTTTCAGTATGTTTACGTGCATTCCTAAATAGCATGTCAGTATTTTGAGCAACTCAGTATATCAGTTGCATTTTAGCTTTGCATATTCAATTGGGAGTAGATTTAGCACCGAGTTTGACTAAGGTTCAAAGTACCCTCAAAGTCCAAGAATTACGTGCCAATGTAGGTTCAGAAGTCCCCTCTTTTGGGCATCAGTTTTAGTGATCACGCCACAGTCATGCCTTTATATCCTGGAAAGGTATATTGGGTCCTTTCGATGGGGCGTATACATCAGACTCAACGTTTAGCTCACGTGGTTTATGTCGATTAACGGTAGCTCCCATAGTCAAACTCTTAATGCATTGACCATATTATCAGTATTTACTTCAGTATACGGTTCATCATGTTATCTTCATGATTAGTATTTGGTCATTGCATCTAGCTCAGTTTTCAGTTATACTTCAGTACAACCCGTTTTCCATGTTCAGTTATATTATCAAGTTTACATTATTCAGTTTAGTATCTATATCCTGCATGCTCAGTACATTCAAAGTACTGACGCATACTTTTGCGCTACATCATTTCATGATGTAGGTTCAGGCGCTCAGCATCCAGACCGCGTTTAGCTCAACTTCTAGTTCATACTCAGCAGATGCAGTGGTGAGTCCTCATAGTTCGAAGATAGTAGACATGCTTTGCTTTTCAGTTTCAGTCTTCTTAGAGTTAGCTGGGGGCATGTCCCAGCAACTCAAGTCAGTTAGAGGTGTTGCTTCCAATTGCACACGCAAGTTTACGTGGTCACAGAAGTAATAAATGACTCTTTTAGAACCGGAATATCGAACCCACAGAGACTTGTCAATTAACTATTTACTAAATTATACTAGTCTAATTATTTATTTAAGAGTGTCAAAAGAAATAAAAGAATGCAAGAATTAAATACTAAGATTAACTTACAGTGTTTGGGACAATTCCAGGGCTGCAACATGCATAGGGCTTCATGTATCGCATCTCATGTAATGAATTCACTAAGGTTATCAAATTACTGATTTACAGGGTTGATTTTATGATCATGATCTCTCGACCTCTAATCGCCTACTCCAACTAGCAGTCATAGCTACATCGTTGAGCAGGGATAGGCAATCCTAATTTGCGAGCATTTATATTTCATCCTGTTTCGTAACCAAGCGAGGTGTTCGTCCGAGCGTCACTCCTGAACACAAATCTAAACAAAGTTAGAACAAGCTCTTTGCATTCTTTGGTCTATCTACCTCTTTATCTCTCGAGTCCAAGAATAGACAATAGATTTATTTCTATGGTGATCAAGCATGAAATACTAAAACAAGAATACAAAAGTAATTTAAAGGATAACCAACAGTAATTCAAAACAATCGATGTTCAACAATTACCCATGGCCGCAGCCCCAGAACAAGGGTCTTTAGCTACAATACCTACGAAAAAGAAGAAGAAAAGAACCCTAAAAAGTATTGACAATTTTTCCTTACAAAGTGTCTTCCTTCAAAAGTCTCTTTCTCTCCCCAGTATATTCTAATAATTATTTCTATGGACTATTTATAGATATAGAAAACCTAAATAAAATAACTGAGTCAAAAACAAATTAGGAACCCAAAACCAAAACGGAATTGGAATTCTGTACCGCCGCCCAACCTTTCCATATATATAAATATTAATATAATATTCAATTTAATCCATTAAGCTGCCTGCTTGATTTTCCTTCTTCAATCTTTCATAATTAATTCATTTTAGCTCCAAACTTCTTCAACTTTGTACCAATTTAATCCTACAAATAAAATACACTATTTAGCATAATCCATAAAATTCATGCTCAAAAGGGACAAATATAAATAATAAATATGAGAAAAATAATGATAAGAAAATATATTTTTGGCCTCACATCAACACCCCACACTTAAACTTTTGTTCGTCCTCGAGCAAGCATTAAAACTCATCTTAAATGATCATACTAGGAATGTCATCACTTTTAGTTGATACAAACAATTAGGCCATATTGAAATTTGAAAACATCAAGTACAATTCCCGCTCATTATGCAAGATAAACAAATAATCAACAAACCTCTAACCTCCTAACCTCAAGGACAGACTTTGAACTCATCAAATTTAAGCTTGCTCACCTACTCTCATCAAAAAAGTTAATAACATCACCTATCTATCATGAAACAAGTGCCCTCACAAAAAGAAATAGTCCACACACTCAATTCAAAAGATTGAATATAAATTAAGGACTTCACATTAAAGATCAAATCTCACACTCACAAATAAAATTCACATGTATGATCAAAGAACCATATGCTTGCCCATTATGTACATCTCCACTAATTAAGCATGCTCGAATAGAATCAAATAGGACTTTTAAGGGTTGTAATGTAGGTTAGGGGACGGGTAGGAAAACTATATAATAGTGACTTACACTTCCCTAAGCACTTTGTATTTTTAGACTTCATCACCCATTATTTTCTTCTCTTTATTTTCAGCCCTCTCTTCAATAATTATTTCACAAGTAATTCTCATCATCTCAAGAATGCTTCAATCATTTTTTTTTTCACAATAATTTTTTTTTTTCATAATCAATTTTTTTTCAAAGGATTTTTTTTTTCTCCCTTTTTTTTCTTTTTCATGTCACATGCTTTCAAAGAGGGCTTTTTTCATCACTTTGTAGCTATCATTGATTACCTTTTTTCACTCAACCATCCCTTTTTTTCTTCAGATTTACCAATCATAATAAGTCTATGCTACAGTGCTCAAGGAAGCAAGGTGCAAAAACTAGGGATTCAACAAAGTAGTTAAGGGAAAAATATGGCTACCAACAAAAGGCTACAGGCTCAAAAGGGCTAACTAGTGATATAATATCTGAAAAGGTTAAAATTTACAAGACAAATAAAAAAAAGCCTATTATCATCTCCTAAACTTAGCAATACTTTTTATTTCGCTTCAATAACATGCAGGGCAAGTTCTAGACTAAGATGCAAAACATGGAACAAACAAATTCACACCACACATGGCACAAGTGTCAATCAAGATGAATCAGTTCTACTTCTAAGAGAGACAGGATCATAACAAACTACAAAATAAAATAAGCTATAAACAAAGTCACAACCATGAACCTTGGTGTCAAAGAGTCTGCAATTTCAATAGCAATCAAGCATTCACAAGAAAGTACTACTCAAAATTAGGCCTAAATAGCAAGTATCACACAACTCAAAAGGGTCTTTTCTTTTCTCTAAAAAAATAAAATAAAAAATAAAAAATTTACTCCCTATCGGTTCAAAGGGACTATCCTCAGGAAAAGTACCAAAAACAAAAGCCGAGGAACCCACCTAAAAATACAAAAAGACTCGATAAAGCAGCAAAAACTAGGAATTCATTCCTCCACCCCACACTTAAAAAGATGCTATGTCCCCAAAGCATCAAATAAAATTTAAAACAAGGGTTAGGAAAACTCCTTGAGGCCTCTAGGCCTAGCTAGTAGCATGTTTTCTTTTTCCATCAAGGGTCGTACGCACCACACACTTAAGCTCAAATGTGCTCCTTAACTCCAAATTTTTGGGTACTCAGACTTCTCCAAAACCTGTAAAAACTAGACCAAAAGAAAAAGATGACACTAAAAAAAATAATAAGAAGCTACACTACCAATTGGGTAGCCACCCAACAAGCGCCTAATTTAATGTCGCGGCACGACACAAGTAAATTCACCACTTTTCTTTCCACTTTGAACTTATGAATTGTACCCCTAACTTTGCATCAATTTTTCTGCTCCTCTCTAGGGGCGGTGGTATAAAGATAAAAGAACCAAGTAATAAATGTCGCATCTTGCACTTCTTGGCCCTTATGTGAGGAATGTCATTTTGTCTACGTGGATTAGAAAACTTTAGGATGTCGGGGCCTTGTTCCTCATCTATAGTCAATTGTTTTGAATGAGATCCAAGATGCCTCAACTCCAAAGCAACATTATTTACAATATTCTCACTTTTGTACTCTTTCTCAACATTGACATTAAGGAATAAGGTATAGTTGAATGGTGGGAATTCCTCTTTTTGCTCCACTATCTCCTTCACATACTTGGCGTACTTAGGAATTCCCTGCAAAATATCAACCAAAGGGAGATTAATGTGAACTTGTTTAAGGAGAGACAAAAACTTACTGAAGCATTCGTCCTCGTTCTGCTTTTTGAACTTTTGAGGAAACGGAGGGGGTGGTTTTATTTGAGGAACAATCCTCTCAACATTCGCATCTTGAACCACTTCTTCGGGTTTCTTTTCTTCTCTCACCGCCTCAAAACTTCTCTTCTTTGGAGCTAGTTCTTCCAGTTGTAATTCACTCCTTGTGCTCACCGCATTCAGTTGCCTTGAGTTAGGATCCGTGTCACCCGGAAGACCTCCAGGAGGACGCACATTGACTGCATTAGCCAATTGTACGAACTGCCTTTCCAGATTTTTCTACGCTAATTGGGTGCTTCTCAACTCTTCTCCCCACTTGTTGCTGATTTCTGTACTTAGCTTTCGGAACAACTCCTCCTTAGTCATGCCCCCTTGCTTCGCACCTTGATTATTTGGCTGTTGAAATTGTTGTCCATTACCTTGTGGTCTGTATTGGTTCTCCCCTTGAGCCTGATTTTGGTGTTGATTCTGATTTCCACCCCATAAGAAGTTGGGGTGGTTCCACCAACTTGAGTTATAAGTGTTCCCATAATTCTGTGTACCTCCACCTTTTTGGGCATTCCCCACTTCATCACCCCTGTCAACATCACAGATAACAGAAGAATCATAATAGGGGGGAGAGGGAGGGGAATAAGAGTTAGGACAACCATTCCAATGACCAAATTGACTACCACATATATGACATATAGGACAATCGATATCCAAGTGGGGTCCATTAGAATAATTACAAGGATACTTATAAGAATACTCCTCACCCAACCATGGTTTATCCCAATAAGCCATATCAATAGGAGTACCAAATTATTCAAAGGAAAAATAATTAGTTGTTCGGAAAAGAAAAAAAACTAAAAAAATAGAACAAAAAAATAATAAATAAATAAAAAGAAAAAGTATAACCTAGAAGAATAGTTAATTTCTAAGTCCCCGGCAGCGGCGCCAAAAACTTGTTGCTTCCAATTGCACACGCAAGTGTACGTGATCGCAGAAGTAATAAATGGCTCTTTTAGAACCGGAATATCGAACCCACAGAGACTTGTAAATTAACTATTTACTAAATTATACTAGTCTAATTATTTATTTAAGAGTGTCAAAAGAAATAAAAGAATGCAAGAATTAAATACTAAGATTAACTTACAGTGATTGGGACAATTCCAGGGCTGCAACATGCATAGGGTTTCATGTATCGCATCTCATGTAATGAATTAACTAAGGTTATCAAATTACTGATTTACAGGGTTGATTTTATGATCATGATCTCTCGACCTATAATCGCCTACTCCAACTAGCTGCCTAACTACATCGTTGAGCGGGGATAGGCAGTCCTAATTGGCGAGCATTTATATTTCATCCTGTTTCGTAACCAAGCGAGGTGTTCGTCTGGGCGTCTCTCCTGAACACGAATCTAAACAAAGTTATCTTGAAAGCTTCATGACCCACTGTACGAGCCTTGAAGCATTGTACGGCTCATGAAGCCTGTTTTAAAGTCAATGCGACAGCTTTTAAGTCAAGGTAATATTTGTCTTTTCCCCTATGCATTGGGCACTCAAACTACGTCATTTGATGCCTAAACTACGTCGTTTTACTCAGTTTAGGCCTAATAAACTAGTCAGAAACTTCCTAGAACCCTCATTCTCCAAAATCATCCAACTTAGAAAGAAAAGAGAAGAAAGAAGCGACAGTTTTCTCCCAAGAACTAGCAGAAGCGTTCTTCAAGTTCAGCCCCAAATCAAAAGGGTTTCACCGGAGTTTTCATCACCAGGTATGTGGGATTTTACTAGTGGGTTCCTTTCACCCATTAGGTCCCTAGAATTCACTCAGTCCTTCAATTTCTCATAAATTGTTTAGACCTAGGGTTTCCATAATCTTGGATATTCATTGAATTTTAGCTGCTATAGTTTCCATGATCTAAATACCATGCTTTCTTGGAAAATTTGCATAGTCCCATGTATAGAATTCAGAACCCTAGCTTGTATAAATTATCAGCATTTCATGAATTATACTTGCTAGACAGATCAGTCAGAAAATCATGCTCCAATATTTGAATGCCATATCTTTCAGCATGTTTATGTGCATTCCTAGATTGCATGTCTGTATTTTGAGCTACTTAGTATATCAGTTGCATTTTAGCTTTGCATATTCAGTTGGGAGTAGAGTTAGCACCGAGTTAGACTAGGGTTCAGCGTACCCTCAAAGTCCCAGAATTACGTGCCAACATAGGTTCAGAAGTCCCCTCTGTTGGGCATCAGTTTTAGTGATCACGCCACAATCATGCCTTTATACCCTAGCAAGGTATATTGGGTCCTCTCGATGGGGCGTATACATTGGACTCCACGTTTAGCTCACGTGGTTTATGTCGGTTAACAGTAGCTCCAACAGTCATACTCTTAGTGCATTGACCATATTATCAATATTTACTTCAGTACACAGTTCAACATGTTATCTTCATGATTAGTATTTGGTCACTGCATCTAGCTCAGTTTTCTGTTATAATTCAGTACAATTCGTTTTCCATGTTCAGTTATATTATCCAGTTATATTGTTCAGTTTAGTATCTATATTCTGCATGCTCAGTACATTCAAAGTACTGACGCATACTTTTGTGCTACATCATTTCATGATGTAGGTTCAGGCGCTCAGCATCAAGACCGCGTTTAGCTCAACTTCTAGTTCATACTCAGCAGCTTCAGTGGTGAGTCCTCATAGTTCGAGGACAGTAGACATGCTTTGCTTTTCATTCTTTACTTTCAGTATCAGTCTTCTTAGAGTTAGCTGGGGGCATGTCCCAGCAACTCAAGTCAGTTAGAGGCTTTCAGACATAGATTAGATTCAGCTTGAGTAGTTGGTGTTGATTTCAGTCATCGCTAAACTCTTCGTATATTTATATACCTTCAGCCATGTTTGATTATTTTCCCCATTTCAGACATTAAATTATTTTTAGATTTCGCACAGTATTGATTTAATTGAACTTGTTTACGTATGCCATGGATTAGCTTGGGGTCACTCGTGACACTAAGCACTCGGGACGTGACATGGGTAATGGTGAAGAACCAATAATAAGATACAATTTAATCCTTCTTCTAGAATAGTTTATTGTCAAGCAGTGTGGGGATGGAATAGCTGAAAAAGCCTTAGTAAAAGATATATTTCCAAATCTACAACAAAATGCTACGACTGCAAAATATCTAACGAAACGGGCTATCCTAGTAAGCAGAAATGAGCATGTGCATGAGTTGAATGACAAGTTAATATCCATGTTCCCAGGTGAAAGCAAGGCATTTATTAGTTTTTACTCTGTAGAAGATGATACCAACAACTACTACCAGGAAGAACATTTGAACACTTTAGGGCCAAATGGTTTCCCCCCGCATAGGTATTCACTAAATTACAATACGGAATCCTATTGTAAAGATGCAGTTACAAATGACAATATGAATGTTGACACCCAATTTTGACCCTCATTTCTTTAAATTACATTTTTTGAGCTTCTAAGTTAATAATTATTTTTTATATTATTTTTTATTATATTTACGACTTGCTACTATTATTAATTATTATTATTATTATTAGTCTTTTTGTAATCACATTTCCTTTTATAATTAGTAATGAAGCTACCTTTTAAATTTTCTATTGTCATTATCTTATTTAAAATTTCTTACTTATTAAATTAGTTATAAATCAACTTTTTGCCAAATCATTAATGAAACTTTATAATGTTAGTATTTTATTTTTAGTATTAATGATACATTGCAATATTAAATTAGAAGCTTGAAAATATTAAAGAAAAGAGAATTAGCCTGCTCTTCTTTTTTGACAAGTCCAAAATCCCACCAAATAGGCCATTCGTCCAGACCATAAAATGGCCCATCTGAAAATTTTCCTTTCACAAAGCTTCAAGCCCACTTTATGCTTCAAGACCTAGTGATTATTCTTCTCTCCCTAGCATACTTTTTTTTTCTTTTCTCCTTACAATTTTAAGAAAAGTTCCAAGCTCCTTCGTCCATAGATCAGAGCATTGCCCCTCTATTTTCAAGTAAGAACTGTTGAGAATATAATTAACTAATAAAAGTGTGTGCTCTCTCTAACAACTTAAGCGTTTAGTTGAGATGATCACACATTTCAACTTTGTATCACAATAAGCAGAGGTCTTGGGATCGAATCTCACCGCCACCCAAAACTAAAAATAATTTCCACGTGCTTGGCCCATCAAAAAGAATAAGGCCCACAGTGAGGGGCCAATTTGAGAAATAATTAAGGGGAAACTAAGCAAATACCCCATAAAAGCAAAATAATTACAAACATATACCTCTTTACATTCATAACTCACTAAATAATTACACTATATACTCCCTAACTAATTTAGCTCAACTGATTCTAAATAAGTATCATATATTGTATTGGTATCATTAAGGCTGATAATTACACTTGATTGATAGTAAATCAGTATATATATATATATATATATTGTATTGGTATCATTAAGGTTTCTTGTTAAGAAATTACTCATTAGTCAATGATACTATAAGAGTATAAACCTTAATGATACAACAATAATATACATATACTCTTATAGTATCATTGATTAATGAGTAATTTCTTAACAAGAAACCTTAATGATACCATAAAAATATACATATACTCTTATAGTATCATTGACTAATGATTAATTTCTTAACAAGAAACCTTAATGATACCAATACATTATATATATATATACTGATTTAGTATCAATTAAGCAAAATTATCAGTCTTAATGATACCAAAACATATCAGCCTTAATGATACTAATACAATATATGATATAAATTTAATATCAGTTAAGCGATAATTATAAGTCTTAATGAAGGGGGGTATGGGCTGTATTTATTTATGAGAGAATGGGTATTTCTTGAATTACTTTGGGTTTGGGTATGAACATGTAATTATTTTGGGTTTTATGACCCATTTATGTAGTTTTTCCTATAATTAACTAATAAAAGGTGTGTTCTCTCTATTAGCTTAAGCTTTTAGATGAGATGGTCACACATTTCAACAAGAATATCTCTCTCACTTAATTTCTCCAAAGCTCTCTCCTTTCTCTGATTCAACCTACAAATTCATCCAGAGATTCCTAATGTTCGAGTTTGACCAAGTTCAGTTTTGAAATTCAAAATCCTGCCCATCTTTGAACCCCAAGCAAACCCTAATTCTTGTCCTATAAATACTTGTAACCAAAGCCCATTTCAGAAACACATTTTATGGCCGCCATCGTTCTTTTGAAACAACGATTTATCCATTGTCTTTAAACTTGGAAAAACACTTTTAGCATTTTGATTTCTGTTTGGTCTCAAACCACGACAAATATATTTTTGCTTGCTCTATTGTTTTCCTCGCTGTTTGAGTTCGAGTTCGAATTCGAGTTTGGAGTCCATCAGATTTAAGATCCGAGACCTATGTCTCACATTCAATGCTCCAAAGAAGGTGAAACCCGACTTTATTCTTCTACTTTGTAATATTTTTCTTTCTCTTTTGTTAACAAGATCTGGTTTATAGAAAGCATGTGATGTGATAGTGTTTCCTGGTATAAAACATTGGTGAAAATATGTCTTAGTGAGATTTGCTTCTGTTGAGTTTCGCAAAAAAAAAGGAGTCATTTTATTAAGTTGAATGTATGTACTCTATTTTTAAGAATATTAAACTCATTCTCGTTAGAAGTTGTATTTATGAACATGTATTAGAGCTTAAGTTTGGATTTTGCCTGTTTTCAATAGTATTAAAATATGCCTTTTGCTAGGATATAAAACTTCTTGGTTACTATATATTAACAAATAAGTACAATTAATTTATTTTGAGCATTTATTTAAGATTTTGTACTAATTAATAGTATATAGAATTGTATGGGTTGAACTTCCATATATTCTTTAACAAATGTTAGCTTTAGAGTACTTGAAATAGACATGGCATGTATATTCACTAACAATTGATTTCTTATGTTTAATATTTTATATTTTTGAGTGTATGTATTACCGGATACAAAATCTTTAGTGATAAGTTATATGCGTGATATATATCCTTCATTTTAGGTTGTTTGAACTTCCTTTTGTGATTTTCGTATAGATTCATTTCTTTAAAATAACCCGATGAGCTGGTGCTAATCCCAATTCTCACTCTCTTTCTTTGCATGAATACCTTGAGAGCAAATTGGAGTCTTTGTAAAAGACTCTCGCTATTGTGAGAAGTTTCCCCTTGAGACTTGATGCTACCTCTCATCCGAGCTATAAGAAATCAACATTCTATATTCTTAAGTCATAACTGAAAAGCAAGCGACATGCTTGGGATCCCTATGGCGTCCTCTTTCCTATTTCCATATGTCTAACCTTTTCGTGATCTTGATTTATTGGTGTGTTTCAATTTATTTTCATGTTTTGAATTATATATTGAGATTTCTGATGAACAACATAGGAATATTAGTTTTAAAAAAATGCTAGTTAACTACCTTATATCTTGTCTACATAAATATTTAAGTTAGAATCGAAGTCTAATTTCTCAAATATTTCCTTCACCTTAAGAAAGGATTTTTAATGACTTATTATTTACTTCTATATTTAAACAAACATGTTTTTAAATAGGTCAAATTTATTTTCATAGAAGCACTTGATTAGAAGTGTTATACTTTCTCGTACAACTACTACAGTGTCAAATACTTTCATTATGATAAGCAAATAAATCACATTTTTTAATTCATTTTTTGCGCCTTGAGTTAATCTACATTCAATGCTAAAGAGGACAGGTCAACTTACAACTTCTTCTTTTTTATATACCCAAATCAAAAAAATAGTTTCTTACAATTAAATGTTCAAATTGCTGCTTTCACTTATTTAAATTATAGGTAATTTTATATATACAACTAATCCACTTATATACTCCCTTTCAATTTTATTGATGGTTACGTCATATTTTAAATCAATTTTTATGTTTTTTTTTATTAACCTAATTTTGGCCGGTAATCATTTATAACGAATCTTAAAGGATGCTTGAAAGCAATTTTGACTCGACAGAAGATGATACAAACAACTACTACCAGGAAAAATATCTGAACACTTTAACGCCAAATGGTCTCCCCTTGCATAGGTATTCATAAATTACAATACCGAATCCAATTGGAAAGATGCAGTTACAGATGAAAATATGACAATATGACTATACTTAAAATATCATTTTTAATGCAGGTTGGTCTTAAAGGAGAATGCACCGATTATGCTGCTAAGTAATTTAGACCCTTCAAATGGCTTATGTAATGGCACAAGAATGATATGTAAAAACTTTGACAAGAATGTCATGCATGCTGAAATTACAAGTGGCCATTGTGAAACCAAACGTGTCTTTCTTCTACGAATCCAACTTTCACCGCCTAATAATGAGGATATCCTTTCAAGTTTATTTGGAAACAGTTTCCCGTGCGCCTTTGCTTTGCGATGACCATAAATAAAGCCCAAGGACAAACAATTCCCAATGTTGGTTTGTATTTGCCCCAACATATTTTCTCGCATTGTCAATTGTATGTTGCACTATCAAGAGGGATATCAATGTCCACAACAAAATTTCTGGTCCTAACAGAGATACAAAAACGTCATAGTGGAACATACACAAAGAACATCATCTACAAAGATGTTTTAGGTATGCTAACCACATTTAGCATATTTTCCCAAAAAAGTACAAATACAAAACTCCTGACAGAGTATTCAACCCTAACAAAATAACATTGTTTCTATTTACAGGTTAAGATGACATTGCCTCACCTACGCGTACATAATCAACTAACAAGCCACCTGAAGACTACTCTTCACATGGAGCTCCTAATTTTTGCAGTTACATTTCCTATTACACATTTCACTCATGTTCACATTTAATCGTCATTGTTCTAATATACCAATACTAACTCATGACAAGAGTTTTATAGAAAATGTATATATAACATTTCAATAACTCCACAATACTTAGCAAGGGAAATACGTATAACACTCATGCCCAAAACTAGTATATATATATATATATATATATATAAGGAATGAGAGAATGATTTGTTGAAGTTGTGATATAAATTGTATTCCTTGTTATTAGGAGATAAACTAAGATGAGTATTGATAAAATTAGAGCTAGAGATTATATCGAGCCAAGAATTTGAAACACACCTGAACTGCAAGAGGGATTTCACTGGAACCCTTTTGAGGATTTCAGTGATGAGTTCTTTGGGCAAACTAGGGATTGTAAAGGTTGAATCTTGCATTGAAATTGATGGAAATTTAGAATGGTTAATGGGTTTTGATGGATGCTTTCATCTTTCTTAGATTGCACCCAAAACGGAGTAAACCCATTAACCATTCTCAATTTCCATCAACTTCAATGCAAGATTCTACCTTTGAAATCCCTAATTTTGCCGTAGATCTCATCATTGAAATCCTCAAAAGGGTTCTAGTGAAATACCTCTTGCAGTTCAGGTGTGTTTCAAAGTCTTGGCTTGGTATAATCTCTAGCTCTGATTTTTTTCATTACACGTCTTAGTTTATCTGCTAATAACAAGGAATACAATTTATATTTCAACTTCAAGAAATCATTCTCTCTTCCCATTATATATATATTGTTTCATGAGTAAAAAAACTATATTTCATGGAGAATAAATATGGGGACAATGGAGAAAAAAGATTTATGGGACGTTTGTGAAGAGGATCGTGGAAGAAATTTGGGTGAAAAATTATTTTAATTTCAAATTATCATCAAATATTTTTTAATGTTAGAAGGTTGATGCTCAACTTCCCTCACTGTAACAACCCTTTTCCAACGCTCAAGTTCCATTGTTCTAATTATCAACTATTCCAAAACTTTTTCAGATTCTTCACTAATCCATATTAATTTCTCCAACAACATGTCATTGTCCCACTCACCTATTTCTCTTTTCTCTGCCTCAATCAAATAAATCGTTGCCAGGTAAATATTTTTTCTCCTCTTTATTTATCAAGAACTGCTCTGTTTTTCTTGCTTACTGTATATTTCTTTATCTAGCTTGTTTGGTTTCCTTCTCTTTATGATGAGTCGCTCTATTCATCATGTTATTATTTGTGTTATCTCACGTAAATTTGTTTTCTTCTTCATCAAGAGCCGCGTTGTTTTCCCTATTTTCTATTTAATTCTTTATCCAAGTTATTATGTTTTGTTTTGTTTCTCATGAGTCACACTATTATCCATGTTGATATTTGTGTTGTCTTTTGGTTGCCTTATTTATTATTTATAATTGGGCCAGTAGAGGTTTCATGTCGATGAATATATCACAAAATGTTTCTTGACATTACTCCTTCCCAAAACAACAAAGTTCTCCAGAAAATCTTCAGTAGTACTTATGTTTTCAATAGTAGCAGTATAGTTCTATTCATATTCTCTGCTGAGTTTGTTTATGTCTGCCTTTTAAGAAGTTAGATTCATCAAAATTATCCGTCCCTCGAACGACTTCATAGTACTAGATCCTCTTATGGGATTGACCAGTCTAATCTGATACACGAAATTGTCTGCCTCTTTTTTAGTATTTCAGAAACCAAACAATGAAATAGTTCAAAATTTTGATATTTCATCATATTGAAGTTGAAATTGTGGTGCATTAGGTTGACATAGTGTCTTCTCCCTTTGTTGAAAGGTTCCAAATCTTCTTGAAAGAGGAGTTTAATTAGATATCACATCTGGACAACCATTTTATTAAGAAAAATGGCTGCATTTTCATCTGCCCATTGATCTGCATCTTCATTGGAGACTGAATCTTGATAGTTTAGTCCACAACAAGATCATGATTATAAAGAAAAACAAACTAACGTGCATTAGCATTTACTATCAAACAACTCCAGCTTCTAGAAAAAAGAATATTATATAGCAATTGTAGTAAAGGAAAGACAACTCTAACAGTTTACTTGCTTCAAGAAATTAGAAGATAAACTAAGCAGTAAGTAATAACATGTCTGCATTTTCATTAATATTATCTATCAGTAAGATCCACATATTCTTTCAGTTCATTGGCGTTCTCCGGTCTTCATCATCATTCTGTTCTTTAGCATCTCCACCATCTTGATTATTAGGACCATGTTCGTTAGCGCCTCCATTTTGAGCATGATCCTGTTCATTAGCATTTCCATCTTCATCAGCATTTTGTGCATTAGTGCCAACATCCTGATCTGTATTTTGCGCATAAGCACTTACATCTTGATCAACATTTTCTTCATTTGCACCTCCATTTTGATCATGATGTTGTTCATTAAAATCTTCATCTTGATCAGCACTTTACTCATTAACACCTACATGTTGATCAACATTTTCCTCATTAGCGCCTCAATTTTGATCATGATCCTGTTCATTAGCATCTCCATCTTGATCAGCATTTTGCTCATTAGTACCTCCATTTTGATCATGATCATGTTCATTAGCGCCTACATCTTGATCATGATCCTGTTCTTCTGCACCTCCATCTTGATCATTAGTAGCCTGTTCATTGTCACCCCAGAGAGAAAATCAAGCAACGTTACTTCGTTTCGGTAAGTAAGCTTGTCCCTTCCAGAAAATACTCATTTGAATTACTACCTTACAAGTCATATCACTTATCTGTACAGTCTCACTTTGCAAATTCATAAATAGAAACTTACAATCTCATACAGAATCCTCCTTCTCTACAATACCTAGACGGTTCAGAGACCGTAATCTGGAGAAACACCAAATTTTGTAATTTCAGAGGGGGAAAAAGAGCAACAAAATCGTCTTGTTATCATGAAAATCAAATGATCATTAATGTTAGTATCTTACAGCCTCATCGAATTTCATATCACTGAACACTAACACCATCTTTAGCATTTGATCGTCATTGAGATTTCCTTGTATTGCCACTTCAAATATATTATCAAACACTTTCTGGAAGTTTGTGCTCGCACCCCAGTCCATATTCCTGCCAATCTCGGTTTTCTCAGTCAGAGTATCACCTTCAACTTTCTACAGGTCAGGCGACTCATTGAATGTGATCAATTTTTCCTTCCATGGTTCCTTAGTCAAATCTGAAAACAAAATAGTAGTGACTACTAATGCTACTGCAACATCACGACATCTTGACTATATTAAGTATCCTTGAGTTTTCCATCAAAGTTTCATATAATAATGGACAGAGATGAGCTTAAATGTAGATAAATTCTGTAATTTCAGAGGGCAAAAAAATAGCAACAAAATCGTCTTGTTATCATGAAAACCAAATGATCATTAATGTTAGTATCTTACAGCATCATCCAATTCCATATCACTGAACACTAACACCATTTTTAGCATTTGGTCGTCATTGAGATTTCCTTGTACCGCCACTTCCAAAATATTATCAAACACTTTCTGGAAGTTTGTGCTCACACCCCAGTCCATATTCCTACCAAACTCGGTATTCTCAGTCAGAGTATCACTTCAATTTTCATCAGGTCAAGCGATTCATTGAATGTGATCAATTTTCCCTTCCATGGTTCCTCAATCAATTCTAAAACCAAAATAGTTGTGACTACTAATGCTGCTGCAACATTTCGACATCTCAACTATACTTAGCATCCTTCAGTTTTCCATCAAAGTTTCTTATAATATTGGATAGAGATCTGCTTAAATGGAGCAAAACATTTTGGCTTCATCAAAATTGTATGTTTCCCCGTTTCACTCTGCTCAATTTTATGGTCAACTTCCTTGAAGGTGAACTCTCAGCTCTTGATTTCTCCAACATCTGTCGACTTGGCACAGTACTAAAAATTCCACCACCCTCCAAGAACATGGTCATCAGATTCTTAGAAAACCCATTCACAAGTCATACATCATTCTCCTTTTCCAAAACATGAGACGACCTTGAATCTCGAAGGCTCCAAAACACAATCTCAATTACATTTGTGTATCCCTTCTCTACAAATTTTCAACTAATTGCCTGATAGTCTTCACTAAACATAAATAACCTCTTTACCATTTGATTGTCACTGAGATTTCTTGGTACTGCCACTTCCAAAATATTATCAAACACTTTCTGGGTGTTTGTGCTCGCCCCCAGTCCATATTTATTTCAAAATCAATTTTCACAATCAAAGTACCAGCTTCAACTCCAGGTTAGACGACTCACAGAATGTGATTAATTTTGCCTTCCATGGTTCTTCACTCAATTCTGACACCAAGACACTAAGTGCCACAAAGACCTCCATCGGTCTCCCATTCATACTCCCAGAAACATCACATACCGCCATATAATCACATAATTTTATACTTTCTTACAAAGTTCATCAACAATTCATCACCACTGAAGATCAACATCTTCTCCACAATCTCCATCATTCAATGCCCCAATAATCTCATGATGCATTAAAGCTCCAGCGCCCTCTCCTCTTTCTCCTTTTACTCACTAATGGTCCATCTAGAATTCTATACGAAATTTCACTACATTGGAATCTAAATAAAGTTGTCTTAAAGATGAAAGATTCTCCAAACAACTTGGTATTTCACCTGTAACCTGATCTTTACTCAAGTCAATCCAATTTGTAACTAAGACTTTTCCGTTTGGAAGTCGTTTCGTTTGTAATACTTCCATGAATGTAATTCTTTTCTTTTTTTATTAATTTAATTAAATTTGAAATTACATTTACTATATGTTGGTGTTGTAATACTTTTATCAAGTTTCTTGCTTTCGGCACCACAAAAATTGGTAACACTTCTCCACCTTGTATTTACTTTCTTCAATTAACATGATATTATTCTATTGTTAGTTGAGTTGCTCGATTTTAAAATTATAACAGAAGAATTAGTATATGTTTGGTGAATATTGTATTCTTGAGCATCTTTATTGTATGATCTAAAAATACTAATTAGATAGAAATAAATCGCTTTTATGTCACAAACATATATTGTGTTAGTACATCCTACCTACTAAAAGCATACAATGACTAGTGTAGAAGAGCTAGAGAACCAATGTGTAACACCCCGAAAGTTCCTAAGCTAAGGCCCGAACCATTCTTTATTTGCATGTAAAATCATATCGGGTGATTCTTAAATTGATCATATGTGTAAATCTCATTGCTTTGGTGTTCAAATGGATTTGGATATGACCTAAGGTCACAAGAACTCCCTAGCACAAAGTTGAGTTGAAAGCTTCATTATCGATTAAGTTTTGACATAAGATTCTACTTAGGTCAACTTCAAATGATCATATCTCCCAGCACAAAATGAATTAGGTGGCCAATGACCTACCAAACTTAAGGTTTGTGCGTCCTCTTTTCAACTCAAAGAAGTTTGCCTTATTTTGAGTTTGGGATAAAATGTTATGACCATTTTACCAGAGACTGTCATATCAGAGTTTTCTGTGTCTGTGAATGACGGTTCCTATCTACGGGCCGTAAATGATTCGACGACCCGTACTGTCAAGTCGTCAAAAAAGTTTAGAGACTCAATTTTTGGGGTCCCTTTCCTACGGTTCCATTCTGCGGGCCGTAGAAACTTCTATGGGCTGTAGATTGGACCCGTAAATGGACTTTTGAGTCTGAAATTTAGTATTTAGTCTACGGATTGGATCTACGGTCCGTAGAAACTTCAACAAGTCATAGATTGGATCCGTAAATGATGTTTTGAGCTGAAAAATTCAATATGAATTCCATGGATGTGATCTACGGTCCTAGAACAAACCACGAACTATAGATGGACCCATAGAAGGTTTTTTGTCAGTTTTTAAGAGGGGTATTTTAGTCTTTTTTCACCCATTCTAAGCATAACCCATGACAATTTTACACATAATTAAGGTCCTTAATGGTATTAATCAACCCTAATACTCTCATTAATGCTTCCAAGTCTTAGAGCAAAGATCCAAGAAGAGAAAGCTAGGTTTTCAATCGTTCTTCCGTTTTGCCAAGAACTTCATTCTTCCCAAGTATGTAAGGCTATCATAGTGATGGACGGTGTTCGTCCTCACACCCTACATCTACTTTCTATCAGTAAAAAATAATCTAGGGTTACATCCTTAGTTTTGATAATTCTTGAGATGAGTTTCGTTGATGAGATTCTTTAGTTGATTGTTCATGTATAATTTCAACATGAACCCTATTGTTTAGTTATTAGTGAGAATCCTTTTTAACCAAACAATGGCCTTAAACTAATTTTTTGAGAAATCAAAGATGAGTTTTGAGAAGAGTTTTAGACATGATTTAGAAAAAGTATAAGGTAACTAAGTATTCCCAAATGTGTCATTTTTACATTGACAAAAGACAAACTTTGATTTCTAAAAAGCGTTTATGAGTTCAGAGATATTTCAGAGAAATTACCTCTTTTGAGAGGTTCTTTTGAGTAGTTACCTCAAAACAGAGAAAGAGTATGTTTTATACATTTGAGCATGAGTATATTATTAGGAGTAATATTGAGCATCGATATGGGGATGAGTTCAGACAACTCAAAATCCTCATAAACCATGTTTGCAAACATGAGTAAAGGATCAGACTTTTTAGATGAATCCTTATTGCTTAGAGGATCCACTTAGTTGAGAGGTTATATACCCCAATACTTTATAGGACAGTTCTGGCAGCGTGGGTGAGACGTTGTATTATTACGTTGCTCATAGTGATGGTTGTCGGTTACAGAAGCTCTCAAATAGAGTTAAAGTGTATTTTTACTATATCACTTATTATGTTGAGTTTCAGAGAATGAGTAAGTAATTGTAAAGTTTTAAATGATTTAGTTCCTCTATTTCTTTACATTTAGCTTGAGTAAATATTTATTTATTACAGTCCTTTTTTTCAGTTATTTTGCTTCAGCTATATTACATACTCGTACATTCAATGTGTTAATGTCATTCGACTAGCATATTTTTATGATGCAGATACAGGTGTTCAGGATCATCAATACGTGCTTCGTTGAGATCACTTTGCACTTCCCCTTTGAGAAATTTAGTGAGTCTTCCTAGCATTTCGGAGGGCCACATTTTCATTTCATTTCAGTATTTACTTTGGGGCATCGAGGTTCTTGTCCCGACATCCATGTTGAACTTAGAGGCTTCATACGTAGTTAGATTTGAGATGTCCTCAGAGTTCTTGTTAAATTGTTTTACAACTATTTCATTTATTATATTGAGTAATTTTAGACGTTTTAGTTAAGTATTTGCTTTGAGTTTGAATGTTCTAAATTCTGTCTTCTAAGCTTGTTATCACTTGAGTAAGTCTTCCACTAAGTAGTCATCCAGGCCAAGGGTCACATGGGATCAAAAATGGTTCTCGAGTGCCGGCCACGTCCAAGGTGTAGGATTGGAGCATTACAAACTTGTTATCAGAGAACAGAGTTCAAGAGTATTAGGGTGTCTATGAAGTCGTGTCTAGTAGAGTCCTTCTTATCGGTGTGAAGCGTTCCACATCTATAATGAGGAAGCTATGACTTTTAGGAACTTTCACCTTTTTCTTACTCATGTTTGTGCGATAGAGTTCAACTCTATAAAAGTTTCTTCTAACTCGTGCTTACGTGTGTCTTTTCAGATCATGCGTCCATGAAGAGCTGTTCAATGTCTTGCTAGGAGGAATACTAATCCTCAAGGTCAAGAAGCTCCCAATAGACCAGAAGTGCAACCCCCTCAGGGAGATGTCAACAATGTTGAGTTCAAGAATGCCATTTAGATGCTGACTCAGGTTGTGGCAAATCAGTCGGATCAACAAAAAGTGGGTCGTCAAGATGTGGGGGATATATCCAGAATCTATGAGTTTTTGAGGATGAATCCCCCAGAATTCATAGGGTCAAAGATCACTGAGAATCCGGAGAACTTTGTGGAAGAGCTTTAGAATGTGTTTGAGGTCATGCGTATTGCTGATGTAGAGCGTGTGGAGTTAGCCTCATATCAGCTCAAAGGTGTTGCTAGGATATGACTTTACCAATGGAAGAAGAACAGCGCAGATGGGGCACCACTTTTGAGTTGGGCTGTGTTTGAGAATGCTTCTTGGGGCGTTTCTTTACCCGAGAGCTAAGGGAAGCTAAGGTGAGACAGTTGTTGAATCTGAAAGAGGAAGCTATGAGTGTGTAGGAGTAAAACCTCAAGTTCACTCAGCTATCCCACTATGCTCCGGAGATGGTGGTAGATATGAGGAGCACAATCCCACCATGCTCCGGGCTATCCCACTTATCGAGTAAAGAAGGTAAGGCGGCTATATTAATAGGGGACATGGACATAACCACGCTCATGATTCATGTACAACGGGTTGAGGAAGAGAAGTTAAAGGACAGAGAAGATTTTTTCTACAAGAGGGCTAAAATAGCAAGTCATGAGACTGACCAGCAAAATACCGGGAATGAGAATCGGTCATCTTTTCAGTAGAGGTCATCTGGACCTGCTCCATCTTCAGCTAGTGCACCTGCACCAAGGAACAAGAATGATCACGGTAATCAAAATTCTTAGAAATTTAGAGCTCAAGGTACTCAGTCTCAAGATAGTGTGGCACAAGGGGATACTTGGACCCCCACATGTGCTAATTGTAGTAGGAACCAATCTGGAGCGTGTCGTGATGGCTCCAATCGCTGCTTCAAGTGTGGTCAAATGGGTCATTTTATGAGAGAGTGCCCTAAGAACAGGCAGGGTAATGGGGGCAACTATGACACCCCATAACTTGGAGTTGAAGAAAATGCAGAAACTGGTGCAGTACTGGTTCTACGGGACCGACCTACGGACCGTAGGTGGTTCTATGGACCGTAGGAAGGCAGTCGTAGAAACCAGATTGAGGTTGGAGAATGTCAAGTTTTAGGAGTTGATTCTACGGACCAAAGGTACGGGTCGTAGTATGATATACAGATCGTAGATAGGGCCCGTAGGTTGCCCTCCAAACTTAGTCGAATTCCAGTTCTCATGGCCTGATCTACGGTGGCCATGTACGGATCGTAGATCGGATGATGGGCCGTACATGGGCATTGTCAGTTGGAAGGCAAAAGTTGCAAACTCTCAGAATCAAACGACGGAGAAACAAGACGGACCGTAGGTTGACTTACGGACCATAGGTCACGCCGATAGTTTTCATTAAGGGTATTTTAGACCTTTCCCCTCCCTTCTAAACCCAAATCTTGACTTTTTCCTATTATTTTCGGGCTAAAAAGAGCAGAAACTGTTTGGAAACATTATTACACTTACAAAAATTTGAGAGGACGTTCAAGAGGAGAAAAGGCTAGGGTTCCAAGAACTTCAACCAAGAGCTTGCGATTTCGCCAAGATCTTTATCTTCCAGGTATGTAAGGCTTCCCTCAGTGTTGGGCTAGTACGTTCACAAGCCAATTTACATTCAAAATTTGGAATTTATGAAATCGAGGTATTCAACCCATGTTCTTGAGAAATATTCGAATTTTCTGCCTATTGTTACCGAATTCCAATTAATTCTTGAGTATTGTATCAATGTTTTTGAGTAGTTATCTTGCTATGGTTCATGCTTAAATTCTGGTATGAACCCTAATTATTGAGTTGGCTGTCCATATTTATTTTTTGCAACGAACCCTATGAATTGAGCATTTGTTGAATTATTTTGAGAGTTTTTAAAACTGAACCCTTAATTTAAATTGGTTTCTTTTGAGCAAAATAGAGGGGAGTTGTGAGTAGAGTTAAAGAGGTAGATTGAGTAGCTTGTAAATGAAACTTTGATTTCCCAACTATCATTTTTGAGTGAGAAAGAGGACTTTGATTCTGAGAAAATAACTAAGAGAGTTTTGAGAAGAGGAGTTTAGGCACTGTTTCTTAAAGAGTATCTTTTGAGTAATTACCTCAAAAACAGAGAAAGAATTATGTTTTTCTTACTTGAGCATGAGTATATTTATTGGGAGTAGTATTGAGCACCGATATGGGGATGAGTTCAGATAACTCAAACTCCCCATAAACCATGCATGCCAACATGGGTAAAGGATTCATACTTTTTAGATGATTTCCTTATGCCTTCGGGTAGAGCTTAGTGGATCCACTTCGTTGAGGATGTCTTATACTCCGGCAAGGTATAGGACAGTTTTGGCAGCGTGGGCGAGACGCAGTATCATCATTTAGCTCAGAGTGATGGTTGTCGGTTAGAGAATCTCCCAAAACACTTACTTCGTGATATTTTACACCTATTCTTGAGGTTGCTTTTGTTTATTTTTTTGAATTACTTTTGAGTATCACTTTTACTTGAGTTAATTATGAGTTGTTTTAGTTTGAGTTGAGTTGAGGTGAGTACTTCCTTGAGCCTTCTCTTTTCTACTATTGTTATATTCAGCCGTTTTACATACCAGTGCATTCAATGTACAGATGTCATTCGACCTGCATCGTTTCATGATGCAGACACAGGTGTTCAGGGTCATCAGTAGGTGCTCCGTTGATCCCATTCATATTCCAGATAGTAGTTGTGGTGAGCGTCCTAGTACTTCCGGAGGATCCGCATTCTTTTCATTTCTGTTATTTCAGTTGTTTAGTTTTGTCGAGGTGTCGTGGGGTCTGTCCCGACTCCCGTTTGAGTATTTAGAGACTTCATAGACAGGTCTAGAGTTGATGAGTTTTCCATGATTATTCTTATTTCCCTATGTTCAGTTTGACTAATGTTCCCCATATTATGAGAATTGAGTATTTTCTGGACTTCAACAATTTTAATTGTTCATTTAAGTTTGTGAGTTTAATTGTGCTGTGTTAAGAGCCTAATAGGCTCGAGTTAAGTCTTCCGCTGAGTAGTGAGCTAGGGCAAGGGTTCGCTTAGGAATCAACAATGGCTCTCAAGTGCCGGCCACATCCAGGGTGTAGACTCGGGGTGTGACAGCAACAGAGCCCAATCTTCTTCAGCAGCTCCAACAGACAGAGCTGCTCCGAGAGGAGCCACTTTAGGAATAGGCGGAGGAGCAAACCATCTATATGCTATGGCTAGTCACTAGGATTAGGAGAACTCACCAGATGTTTTCAGTGGTATGCTTAAAGTCTTTTCAATAGATATTTATGCCTAACTTGATCCAGGTGTGTGTTTGTCTTTTGTTACTCCTTATGTAGCCATAAGTTTCAGCATTTTCCCCAAACAACTTCTTGAACCCTTCAATGTTTCCACACCTGTTGGTGAGTCTATTCTAGTAGAAAAAGTCTATTGTGATTGTACCATATTTGTTTATTCAATCAATTATAGTTGTGAGTGAGTTTCCAGAGGTCTTTCCAAACGATCTTCCATGAGTCCCTCCTGGGAGAGAAATAGGCTTCGATATAGATATTTTTCCTAATACTCAACCCATCTCTATTCCGCCATATAGAATTGCACCAGCTGAGTTAAAAGAGTTAAAAGAGCAATTGAGAGATATTCTTGATAAGAGTTTCATCTGACCAACTGTCTCACTTTGGGGCGCTCCGGTCTTGTTTGTGAGGAAGAAAGATAGTTCCATTAGGATGTGTATCGATTACCACCAATTGAAAAAGGTCACAATAAAGAATAATTATTTCCTTCCAAGAATTGATGACCTTTCGACCAACTTCAGGGTGCCACTTGCTTCTCTAAGATAAACCTTAGATCTGGCTATCATCAGTTGAAAGTGAGAGAATGTCACATTCCGAAGACAACTTTTAGGACCCGCTATGGTAATTATGAATTCCTTGTTATGTCCTTTGGTTTGACTAATGCTCTTGTAGCATTCATAGATCTTATGAATAGAGTATTTAAGCAGTATCTCGACATGTTTGTTATCGTATTTATTGATGACACATTGATATATTCGAAGAATGAGGAGGAATTTTCTAGTCATCTCATAATAGTCCTCCAAACTTTCAATTATCAAGAGTTATATCCCAAGTTTTCTAAGTGTGAGTTCTGGCTTGAGTCCGTGAGATTCTTATGCCATATAGTATCTGGTGATGGAATTTGAGTTGACACTCAGAAGATTGAAGTAGTGCAAAATTGGCCCAGACCCATATCTCCAACTGATATAAGAAGTTTCTTGGGGTTGGCATGTTACTACAAAAGATTTGTTGAGGGATTTTCATCTATTTCATCCCCATTGACTAAGCTGACTCAGAAAATAACTAATTTTCAATGGTCTGAAGCTTGTGAGAAAAGCTTTTAGGAATTTAAAACTCGATTAACTACTGCTCCAGTGTTGATCCTACCAAAAGGTACAAAGGGTTTTGTCATCTATTGTGATGCGTCCAAAGTGGGGCTTGGTTGTGTGTTGATGCAGAATGGTAAGGTTATAGCCTATACCTCCAGGCAGCTTTAGATTCACGAGATGAACTACCCTACTCATGATCTCGAGTTGGAAGCAGTGGATTTTGCTCTCAAAATATGGTATCACTATCTCTATGGTGTTCATATGGATGTGTTCATAGACCACAAGAGTCTCCAGTATGCTTTCAGTCAGAAAGAGCTTAATCTCAGACAAAGGAGATGGTTAGGGTTGCTAAAGGATTACGACATGAATATCCTCTATCAACTAGGTAAGGCAAATAGTGTTGCTGATGCTTTGAGCAAGTTTTCCATAGGGAATACAGCCGATGTTGAGGAAGTCATGAAAAAATTTGCTAAGGAAGTTCACATACTTGCACGTTTGGGAGTCCTTTTGTTAGATTCTAGTGAAGGTGGAGTTGTTGTCATGAATGGGGCTGAATCATCATTAGTTTCAAAAGTGAAGGAGAAACAACACCCAGACCCCCTCTTACTTGAATTAAAGGAGAATGTTCATAAGCAAAAGGTGATGGTTTTTTAACAAGGGGGAGATGGTGTGTTGAGATATCAAGGTAGATTGTGTGTTCCAAAGGTGGATGCACTCCAAGAGAGGATCATGCCAGAATCTCATAGTTCCAGATATTTGATCCATCCTGGTTCCATAAAAATGTACCACGACTTGAGAGAAGTCTATTTGCGGAATAATATGAAGAGGTGCATTGCAGATTTTGTTGCTAAGTGCCCAAACTACCAGCAAGTAAAGGTGGAACACCAAAGACCATGTGGTTTGGCTCAGAACATACCTCTTCTTGAATGGAAGTGGGAGATGATTAATATGGACTTCATTACTCGCTTGTCGCCACCTCTCAAAAAGCATGATTCGATTTGGGTGATTGTAGATCCGCTGACTAAATCAGCCCATTTCTTACAGGTAAAGACTACCAATTCAGCAAAAGATTATGTGAGTTTATATATCTGTGAGATAGTCCGATTTCATGGAGTCTCGTTGTCCATCATTTCAGATAGGGGTGCATAATTCACCGCTTAATTTTGGAAGTCATTTAAAAAAGGCTTGGGTTCAAAGGTAAACCTTAGCACTACTTTTCATCCTCAGACAAATGGCAAAGCAGAGCGCACAGTTCAGACCCTAGAGGATATGTTGAGAGCATGTGTCATGGATTTCAAAGGTAATTGGGATGACTACTTGCCTCTCATTGAGTTTGCTTACAATAATAGTTATCGCTCCAGTATCCAGATGGCTCCTTATGAGGCTCTTTATAGGCAAAGATGTAGATCTCCCATTGGTTGGTTTGAGGTTGGTGAAGTTGAGTTGATATGGCTAGACTTGGTTCATCAAGCCATGTAGAAGGTGAACACTATTCAAGAAAGGTTGAAAACAATGCAAAGTTATCAGAAATCCTATACAGATGTTAGAAGGAGAGACTTAGAGTTTGAGGCTAATGATTGGGTCTATTTGAAGGTTCCACCCATGAAGGGTGTTATGAGGTTTGGTAAGAAAGGGAAGCTCAGTCCCCGAGACATTGGTCCTTACAGGATATCTAAAAGAGTTGGTAATGTAGCTTATGAGCTGGAACTACCGCCTGAGTTAGCAGCAGTCCATCCAATATTTCACATCTCTATGCAAAAGAAGTGTTCGGGTAATCCTTCACTTATTGTGCCTACCGAGAATATTGGTATCAAGGACAGCCTATCTTATGAGGAGATTCCCGTTCATATTCTTGATTGTCAGGTTCGCAAGTTGAGAACCAAAGAGGTTGCATAAGCCAAAGTCTTGTGGAGAAATCAGTTTGTTGAGGAGGCTACATGGGAGGCCGAGTAAGATATGAAGAAGAGATACCCTCATCTCTTTTCCTCCGATTTACTTCCAGTCCAAGGTATTAAATCTTCCTAAAGTACTCATATAATTCCGTCCCTCCTTTTGTGTTTCGAGTTCATGAGTTTTATGTGTATTTTGAACTAAATTGGGCTTTTAAACATTTCCCTACCCTCTTCATGCTAAGTTCATCCATCATTGGAGGACGAATGATTCCAATGGGGAGATATTGATCATATTTATTTGCATGTAAAATTGTATCGGGTGATCCTTAAATTGATCATATGTGTAAATCTCATTTCTTTGATGTTCGAATGGATTTGGATATGATTTAAGGTCACAAGAACCCCCTAGCACAAAGTTGAGTTGAAAGATTCATTATCGATTAAGTTTTGATATAAGATTCTACTTAGGTCAACTTGAAATAATCATATCTCCCAAAACACAATGAATTAGGTGGCGCATAACCTATCAAACAAAAGGACTTTGAGTTCTCTTTGCAACGCCACCAAGTTTGCCTTCGTTCGAGTTTGGAGGAAACAGTTATGGCCATTTTACCACAGACTGTAATATCAGAGTTTTCTGAGTCTGTGAACGACGGCTCCTATATACAGGCCGTCAATGATTCGACGACCCGTACTGTTAAGTCATCAAAATAGTTCAGAGACTAAATTTTTGAGGTCCCTTTCCTACGGATTCATTCTACGGGCCGTAGGAACTACTACGTGTCGTTGATTGGACCAGTAAATGAACTTTTGAGCCTAAAATTTAGTATTTAGTCGACAGATTGGATCTACGGTCCGTAGAAACTTCAATGGGTCGTAGATTGGACCCGTAAAATGATGTTTTGAGATGAAAAGTTCAATATAAATTCCACGGATGTGATCTACAATCCATAGAACAAATCACAAATCATAGATGAACCTATAGAATGTTTTTCGTCAGTTTTTAGGAGGGGTATTTTAGTCTTTTCCCACCCCTTCTAAGCCTAACCCACGACATTTTTACACTTAATTAAGGTCCTTAACTGTATTAATCAACCCTAATATTCTCATTAACGCTTCCAAGTTTTAGAGAAAAGATCCCAGAGGAGAAAGCTACGTTTTCAATCGTTCTTCCCAAATATATAAGGCTATCATAGTGATGGACTGAGTTCGTCCTCACTCCTTATATCTACTTTCTATCAATAAAGAATAATCTAGGGTTACATCCTTAGTTTTGATAATTCTTGAGATAAGTTTCGTTGATGAGTTCTTAATTCTATTTCTTGATTATTGAAATGCTATATCCTGTATTGAGATTCTTGAGTTGATTGTTCATGTCTAATTTCAGCATGAACCCTATTGTTGAGTTATTAGTGAGAATCCTTTTTAACCAAACAATGGTCTTAAACTAATTTTCTGCGAAATCAAAGATGAGTTTTGAGAAGAGTTTTAGACATGATTGACAAAAAAGTATAAGGGAACTAAGTATTCCCAAATGTATCATTTTTACATTGAGAAAAGAGAAACTTTTATTTCTAAAAAGAGTTTATGAGTTCAGAGATATTTTAGAGCAATTACCTCTTTTGAGAGGTTCTTTTGAGTAATAACCTCAAAACAGAGAAAGAGTATGTTTTATACATTTGAGTATGAGTATATTATTTGGAGTAGTATTGAGCACCGATATGGGGATTAGTTCAGACAGCTTAAAATCCTCATAAACTATGTTTGCCAACATGGGTAAAAGATCATACATTTTATATGAATCCTTATTGCTTAGTGGATCCACTTAGTTGAGAGGTTCTATACCGCGGCATGGTATAAGACAGTTCTGGCAGCAAGGGCAAGATGTTGTATCATCACGTAGTTCATAGTGATGGTTGTCGGTTAGATAAGCTTCAAAATAGAGTTAAAGTCTATTTTTACTATATTACTTATTATGTTGAACTTTAGAGAATGAGTAAGTAATTGTAAAGTTTTAAATGATTGAATTCCTTTATTTCTTTACATTCAGCTTGAGTATATATTTTATTTAATACAGTCCGTTCTTTCAGTTATTTTGCTTTGGCTATATTACATACTCGCACATTCAATGTATTGATGTCATTCGACCTGCATCTTTTTATGACGCAGATACAGGTATTCAGGATCATCAAAAGGCGCTTCATTAAGATCACTTTGCACTTCCCCTTTGAGAGTTTTGGTGAGTCCACCTTGCATTTTGGAGGGCCACATTTTCTTTTCATTTCAATATTTACTTTGGGGCATCGAGGTCTTGGCCTGACGTCCATGTTGAACTTAGAGGCTTCATAGATAGTTAGATTTGAGATGTCCTCAGACTTCTTGTTAAATTGTGTTACAACTATTATGTTTATTACATTGAGTATTTTCAGACGTTTGAGTAAAGTATTTGCTTTGAGTTTGAATGTTCTAAATTTTGTTTTCTAAGCTTTTTATCGCTTGAGTAAGTCTTCCGCTAAGTAGTCAGATAGGCCAAGGTTTTGCTTAGGGATCAGAAATAATTCTCGAGTGCCGACCACGTTCAGTGTGTAGGCTCAAGGCATGACACAATGCCTACCTATTTGCAAGTTGAAGAAATATGCGACAGAATGGGTGATTCAAGTCGTAGTCATTCGACGGAGCTAAACAAAAGAGCACAAAAATGCAAATGGTGATGGTATTCGTTGGCAACTAATATTCGTCGATGAAGAGGTAAGTCTATTTTAATATTGTATTATATTCATTAGTTAATATGTTTAATTCTTTTGGAATTCTATTGATTATAAGTCTTACCATAGGGAACAAAAATCTAAACAACTCTTATCAATAAAGATGTTCATGCATGGAACAACTCTTTTGAACTTAATTGAAGTTACTATATTATAAATGGAAAGTTAAATGGAGCTGAACAAAACTTCTTATCTATGCATAAGGACCTCAAAGTATCATTCATGAACAACACAGGGGTCATAGAGGACAAAAGTCAATTTAAGACTCAACAATTTTCCAATAGATTTATTTCCTTCGAAGAAGCTGAAAAGATCACTAATAGGAGTTTCTTCGGTAAATTTCAATAAATGTTTGTTGGGTATTGTACCCATAAATATAATATGTATTTTACAATACATTTTTTTTCGTTTAGATGTGGTGTGTATTTTAATTAAAGTAAAATCACTAAATGTAGAAGGACGAAGCATAAGGCGAGAAGTAATCATTACAAATGAAAGGTAACTTTATACGTACTATGCATCCTTGATATAAACAGTTTCATGTTATTAAACTTTCATTGTAAAGATACCCATTTTTACATATATAGGTATGATCGAAAACTCATTACTTTATGGGGAGACTTGGCGGAAATCGAAGGACAAATGTTACAGAGTCTTGAAAGTGAAATACCCGTGCTTGCCTTTTGTGATGTGCAATGCTCCATTTACCAATGTATAAATCTCCTCAAATTATATATTTGAATCAAGTTTTAGAAAACATTAAGGTATCACTGAATTTATTACTCCTGAAAAAATAGATGATTTTGTACTTTCCATGACTCCTATTAGTGGTTTGCTAATAAATCCACAATTTGAAAAGGCCAACAATCTCCAACATGATAAATAATACATCTTTCTTCGCACTTATTCATACCCTCCCCACATGCTACGTCAATGATGTTTTTTATTGAATAAATTTAAATTACAGGAATGACAACATGAAGGCACAAAAGATTGACATAAGTTTAATGCCAAGCAGACTAATGCAAACAGCCTGCCAAGTGAAAATTACAAATATTTTAAACAGTTCACATGCCATTGTGAAGGTACTTTCCTCTACAAATATAAAATTCAATGCGTACTCAAATTATATGTTAAAAATATAATGAACTGATTTTGCTAATTTACGTGTAGGACATGTACCAAAAGTTCAATGCTAAGGTTTCCGGCATTGACAATAACACTGAACCATGGTATCGTGCTTGCAAGAAATTCTACAGGCGAGTTACTGTTATAAACAATAGTACAACTTATACCTAATGTAGAAGTGAAGATATTGATTATGAGGAGAGGTAAACTACACAAACGAGTGTCAAAAATTTTTACTTACTACATCAATTAAATGAACAGTTAATGATTAAACATTTAAATGAGTTTATGATATAGGTATCAAACAAATGAAGACTTACTCATTAAATCTTGAAATGTGTTTTAGAGATCGGTTAAAGATTGATGTCACTGCTGAGGATAAATTTCTAAGGATTACATTGTTTGATGCGGCAAAATACTATTTTGGGTGTGGCGTAAAAGACTATGTTCACTCTACATCTGAAAAGGTAATCCACTTAGTTTATAAAATATCAGCCCATACAACTAACGTTATCTTATTTTTAGTGAAACACTAATATATAAGGGTTTTCTATTCCACAGAAAGAAGAATATGAATACTATCACAAGTTGGTATTGAGTAAGGGAAAATAATTCAGTATCCTTGTGAAGGTGGATTGTAAAAAGGTGGAGACAAACATGAATATGATAGCTATGGAGATACATGAGGTTGAATAGAAATTTGTAGTACATGAAAGCAAGGTTGAAACCCTCATTAATTAACAAAGAAGCCATAGGATCAAGAAAATTACTGATAATGAAATTATGAAAGGGATAGTTGTGAAGATACTTCATGTTGGAAAATAAAATAGCAACAGTGGAAAGTGAGATTGAAATCCCGATAATACACGTAGATGCAAGAGAACCAAGAATGTTAAAGAAGCCACTGCAGAGGAACATCCAGTGAAAGTGAGGATACATGAGGTTGGAAAACACAATGTACCAGATGAAAGTGAGGATGAAACCCCGATAATTCAGCTACAAAGAAAAAGGACTAGGAAGATTAAAGGAAAAAACCTCGTGGCATATCTGATGAAAAATAAGATCAAAGTGAAAAAAAAAAACTAATATATAGTTGATTTAAAAGTTCCTTATGTTGAACTATCAATGCTTATTATCTTCCTAATACTAATATTTAAAAGTTACTTTACTTTACTTTTCTCGACGAGCAACTTCACCTAACATCGTTTTTATTATTAACTTACTTTCTCTTACGTCAATGAATTTAGTTAACTTATTTACTAAACATTCAATGAATGCACATTATTATTTCCAAAGAGATCAACTACACTGTCCTATAGAAATCTAAACATCATACAACTGAAAATCTATCAATGCATCCTACAGTATAGGTATATCTTAACTTTATATGGAAAAAAGAACACTACAGAATAATAGGTGTCTATTGCCTATATATGAAAAATTAAAAACTTGAAAGACTAACAATTGTTATTAATGATTCTGCTATGTTTTAGATCACTACAAAATTACATATGCTCTTTAGGGACAAGAGAAGAGAAGTGTGCCACCAACGATCCAAAATTTGTTGCCACCAATTCAAGAAATGACATACAACAAACATTGAGGTATATCTAATATGTTAAATACTTATCATAGTTCAAAATTAAATCTAACCCTTCTGCTCAATTCACTTCATAGGTGATAAAGGTAAATCCATTGCTTCTGGAAATAAAGTTGATCAACATGCCAAAATAACAATAGATCAGACCCACTATACATGTAAGATCTCAGACAATCCCCCCACCAAAATCAACCATTCAACAATGCGTGTGTTGTCTGTCTCTCTTTAAGAACTGTTAATTAAGCAACTTACATTTTGATTTGATTTACAAAAATTGTTGTTTTAAAATACACTTTTCATGTATGTACTAAATATAATACTAACTCTATCTTACTCTAATAACCATTGTAAACTATTGTCTTGCCATATCAAATCTAACAGGTAATAAAGGAAAAACCATTCCTTCTACCAATAAAGGTGATCATCACGACAACCACACAATAAATGATATAAGCAACACAGGTAAGAACTTAGATAATAATGTAAAATTCTAGATACATTAGTAGTCCCTATAGGGTGAACACATTTGCATACACACTTATATAAGTACTACACGCTTTATCTAAATGTATAAAACGTGCTTCCTCTAATAGAGAAAAGGCAATTGCGAAGCACATTGCAAATGGTGGAAAAGTATATATTAGCAAGCCAAACAATAGAAAATCTAGAAGGTAAACATCCATGTTTGAAGAAGCAACCTAAAATAAATTTGCTATTTAGAGCATTATCGGAAGAGACTGAAGCTGGAGGTACAGAGGAAAAAACCTATTCATATCCTACATAACTTTAACATTCAATATCTTTATGAAAATTAGAGTTTTAACATATATCTCCCACCATATTTATATATGTAGGAGCTGTGCTTACAACTTATCTTTATCATATTTGCACGTGTTAAAAACGGTCC
Source organism: Solanum appendiculatum (assembly GCA_018342035.1). Classification (NCBI taxonomy): domain Eukaryota; kingdom Viridiplantae; phylum Streptophyta; class Magnoliopsida; order Solanales; family Solanaceae; genus Solanum; species Solanum appendiculatum. The sequence goes on from JAGDQO010000472.1 coordinate 1,515,218, forward strand.
TAGAATGCATTTAATGTGCTGCAAAAAGATTTGAACATGAACCTCCAACATTCTGGTGTGCAAGCGGATATATCATATTGGAAACCACTGAAGCTCCAATAGAACGATATGAAATGTTTGTGGCTTCTACTGTAGATGCTATAGAGTTTTGCAAAAAAATTCGTGCATATAATAGCATCTTTCCTTTTACATATTTTGGTGCTAACCTGGATAAGGAAATAGCATTTTCAAGAAAAGGAGTGTACACATTCAGGGTATAAGGTCAAATTTATCACGCTCTACCATCATTAGTACCGCGTGATAACAGTCCCTGTTACTTCCAACCATACTTCTTTGATACATACAATGAGTTGACCAATAGGATATCAAAAGTCAAAGAAGGAATTCTATCAGCCAGAATTGCAAAAAAGATCAAACAGGTAATGCAGGAAAACTCATATGTGCAAATCTTTTGCCAACTAAAAGATCAATCAAGTTTCCACAATTTCCAACTTTGAAATGCGAAAAAAGCCTCTTTGGAACAACGAGTGTACAATACACCCTCAGTAAATCAAGTTGTAGCTACTTAGATAGATGGAAACAATCCAAATATACCTTTTTTGTGAGAAATTATTATTCATGAGCATTCAGGGTACAAGCATAGAGTCAAACACTATTTTCGCTGTTATGACCCTCTTATATATCATTTGCTCTTTCCAAGAGGTGAGGCAAGGATGAAATCAAGGAATAAGAAAACAAAACAAAAGACAACATCACACAAGAAGCAGCCACTCCCCAACTCTGACCAATGATATTCCAACATTCATATCAGCTGATGCAATATTAGCGAACGAGGATCAAAATAACGTGTATGACCTTCTGCCCTCTTATAGTAAAACTTTACTCACATTCTTCACAAGTTAGATACTGATAAAAAAAACACATACAAAGGATACCATAATGATGACAAATCATAAAATCCTTTTACCAATAAAGGTTAGTACCAATAACGTATTAGATTTAAGAGTTGTGGCATGACGAGTAGGACTAACTAAAATTTGCTTAAATACCCACAAATATTAATTACCTACCCTCTTGATCTTTCCACTTTTAGTAAGCCCAATCTTATGTGTATACTATTGGCCTATGTTAGTGTTGTTTCTAGGTATATGGTGTGTTACACGTCCTTACAATATCAAAACAAAAATGAAAAAATGTCACTTTTTTAGGTGCATTAAAAAAAGGGTATTACAATAGTTTCCCTCACGTTAAATATTATGTATACTATTTTCGTGTATCCAAATACTACTACCAACAATGTAAAAAATACAAATATTTTTGGACAAGTTCTTCTATTAAAAACTATTGTACATAAAAGCCATTCCAAAGATGTAGTACCCATAACACACTAAAAAGGGACATCAGAGAATAGGACATACCTTTAAAATTATCATACAATACTCTTTTCATTTGTACCAATATTGTAACTAACATACAATTTAAATAATATTAAAATGATTTCTAACACTTGTAGATGTCCGCCGCGAGTCAAAGGGAGATGTTTCTTGCAGAGATACTATTGTTATAAACTACAAGTATGAGAAGCAGAGAGGTCAGTATTATATCTATGTGTATGATTACTACAACAATTTGTGGAAACAACAAGGCTAGAATATTTCTAAAAGGAACAATCTAATTTTAGAAAAGAGGTTTATCAAGGTATCGTTGATAGTGTCAGGGCGGGAGAATACAGGGGAGACAGAATTGGTCAAAGAATCTACTTCCATCATATTTTACTGTGGGGCTATGAGATATGTGAAGACAATATATGGATACAATGGCTTTGGTTCAACATTTTGGAAGGCCAGATTTGTTCATAATAATGACATGTAATCTTGACTGGGTTAAGATCCAATGAGAACTGCTCCCCGGACAGACTCCTCAAGATAGTCCTGACTTGGTGACAAGAGCATTCCGAGCTAAGTTGCAGGATCAAAAAAACAAAATTTTTAAAAAAGAAATATTTGGAATTGTAGTTGCTCATGTATTCGTGGTAGAATTCTAAAAACGAGGACTACCACACATACACCTCCTTCTTATATTAAAAGAAGGGCATAAGGTAAAATTATGAGATCAGTACAATAAGTTTATCACAGTAGAGATTCTAGATAAATGTGAGTATCTCATCTTCCATGAATTAGTACTCATGCAAATAATGCATGGTCCATGTGGTAACAAGCGGCAAGCAAATACGTGCATGCAAAATGGACAATGCAAACATCATTATCCTAGGCCAAACAACAACAAATCATTTCATGCAAAGGATGGATATCCAATTTATAAAAGAAGAAGGGATGGAAGGATAGAGAATGTTCATGGAATGAATATGACAAATCAATGGGTGGTACCTTATAGCCCTTATCTGCTTATAGGATACAATTGTCACATTAATGTTGAGGTCTGCTCAAAAGTCAAAGAAATAAAGTACCTATACAAGTATATATATATAAGGGTCATGATCGATGTGGCGTTTATGTTCAGTCTGATGATGGCAAAAAAGTTATTGATGAGATTTAAACTTTCCAAGATGTGTGGTGGGTTTCACCCTCCGAAGCCCTATGGAGAATATATGAATTTAACTTGAGTGAAATGCAACCTCCAGTCATCAACCTTCAACTACATCTACCTGGACAATATTCAGGTACACATATTTATGCATAAAAAAAATAATTCCTTTAAAATAATAAATATAATGCTAACAATACAAATACTAACTCTAAAAGAGCTCACACTATTTTATTAGAACAACTAAAGTTTTTAGAATATCATTGCCTAGGATGGTGTCATGCAAACAATATTGACTGAGTATTTCAAGATGTGCTCAATTGACACTGAAGTATAGGTATACCTTTTTAGAGAATTCCCTAAGTATTATGCTTGGAATCCAAGGTAAAGACTAAGACAAAAAGGAAAACAAGATCTATAATTGGTCGCATTGGAATTTGTAAGGCAGATGTAGTAAACTATAACTTCATACATACTGATTATTGCTAAACTTATTACTAAACATTCATTAAATAGTACAGCTAATCCTAGAAAAGGGGAAAGGTATTATGAGCGGTTATTACTAAACGATGTAAGAGGACAATTGTCTTTTAACGGCTTACTCACTGTCAACGGAAAGCAATGTGAGACCTTCAAAGAAGAGGTCAAAGAAAGAGGGTTACTGGAGTCCAACAACAGCATATCAGTTAGACAATTTTGGTTCTTTGTAACCCAACGGATGTTAGAAAACTCTGGGATACTTATTATGAGGATATGTCTGAGGACTTCAGCAAGCTATATGGCAACTCACACAATTCTATACTACAGTGTACCCTAAATAGTATTAATCACCATTTGGAAAGTTTGGGCAAGAGCACAGACATAAATGACCTTCTTCAACTAGATCACCATTTGCTCGATGTTGGTCCATCAGAATGTAGAGAAATAAATCAAGAAATGGTTGTGCAAATAGCTACGAAAGATTTTGATGCATAGTAAAAATTAAATCTAGAACAAGAGAAGGCTTTTTAAAAAATAGTGCAAACAATCGATACTGAAAGAGCGGGAATATTCTTTGTCGATGGACCTGGGGAAACTGGGAAAACATACCTATACGGTGCATTGCTTCCCAATGGTAGATCAAGAGGTATGATAGCTTTGGCAACACCAACCAGTGGTGTTGCAGCTTCAATTTTACTAGGAGGACGTATAGATCACTCGAGGTTTGAGATCCCCCTACAAACAAATGAGTCAATTATAAAAAATATGCCAAAGCAAAGTGGTGCTGCCAAATTGATTAGAAAAGCAAAAGTGATTATATGGGATGAAGCGCCAATGGCCAAGGGGCAAACTATAGAAATAGTCAAGAGGAGTTTTAGAGACATATTCGACATCAATAAACCATTTGGTGGGAAAGTCATGGTTTTTGGAGGAGATTTCTGGCAGGTGTTACCAGTAGTTCCAGAATCAACTAGATCAAAAATTGTTAATGCAAGCTTGGTGAAACCATATTTCTGGCCTTTGATCGAGAAAATTCAATCTACTAGAAATATGAGAGCAAGAACAGATCCAACATTCACCGAGTTCTTACTTCGTGTTGGTAACAAAGATGAACCAACAATTAAAGACAATTTAATCCTTCTTCCAGAACAGTTGACTGGCAAGCATTGTATAGATGGAATTCCAGAAGAATCCATAATAAAGGAGATATTCCAAGCCTACAACAAAATATGTCATCTAACGAGCTATCTTAGCTAGTAGAAATGAGCATGTGGATAATATTAATGACAAGTTAATATCCATGTTCCCAGGTGAAAGCAAGGCATTTAATAGCTTTGACGCAATAGAAGATGACACCAACAACTATTATCAAGAAGAATATCTAAATACTTTAACACCAAACGGTCTCTCGCCACATAGGTATTCAGAAAAAAACATTACAAATTACAATCATGAAGAGGCGGTAACAAAAATTAATATGGATATACTTTTAGATATCTTATTAAATGCAGGTAAGAATTTAAGGAAAATGCACCCATCATGCTGCTAAGAAATTTAGTCCCTTCGAATGGCTTATGCACTGGCACCAGAATGATATGTAGAGGCTTTTCCAAGAATGTTGTGCATGCTAAAATATCAAGTGGTCATAGTGCAACGAAGCATGTGTTTCTTCCCAGAATTCAACTTTCACCACCAGAAAATTAAGGCTATCCATTCAAATTCATTCAAAAGCAATTTCCAGTACGCCTTTGCTTTGAAATGATAATAAATAAAGAACAAAGTCAAATAATTCCCAGCATTGGTTTGTATTTGCCCTAACATAGTCAATTGTATGTTGCACTCTCAAGAGGGATATTTATGTCCATAACAAAAGTTCTGGTCCTAACAGAGCAAAAAAATCAATGAAATGGGACATACACCTGTATCTGCATCATAAAAAAGGATGTAGGTTAAATGACATCAGTACATTGAATGTACGAGTATGTAATATAGCCAAAGCGAAATACCTGAATGAAAGGACTGCAATAGATATAACATAAACTCAACTGAATGTAAAGAATTAAAGGAATGAAATTATTTAAACTTTACAAAATACATACTCATCTCTGAAACTCAACATAATAAGTGATATATAAAGAATACACTTCAACTCTATTGGGCGATTCTCTAACCAACAACCATCATTGTGAGCTAAGTGATGATACAACGACTTGTCCATGCTGCCAGAACTATCCTATTTCGTGCCGATATATTACCTCTCAACTAAGTGGATCCACTAAAAAATAAGGATTCATCTAAAAAGTATGATCTAGTACCCATGTTGGCAAGACATGGTTTATGAAGATTTTGAGTTGTCTGAACTCATCTCCATATCGGTGCTCAATACTACTCCCAATAACACATATACTCATGCTCAAATTTATAAAACATACTCTTTCTCAGGTCTGAGATAATTTCTCAAACTATCCTCTTAAAAGAGGTAACTGCTCTGAAATATCTTTTAACGCATAAACTCATTTATAAATCAAAGTTTCTCTTTTCCCAATATAAAGAATGATACATTTGGGACTACTTAGTTCACTTAAAATTTACTCAAAAATTCTCTTTATACTATACTCAAACTCTGCTTTACTTTCTCAAAAAAAAAATAGTTTAAAACAAATGTTTAATGTGATCTGATCATTGATGACTCGAGAAGTCATACTGCATAAACATTGATGGCATATCAAGATGTCATACTGCTTACACATTGATGTCATACTCGATTGTCATACTAATCATGAATCATAGTTCTCTTCTCAAAGTAAAAATATTACTTTTTGAACCATTTATGTTCCCTTAAACTCTTGCTCAAATCTTGGTTAAAACTCTTTCTCAAACTTCTCTCTACTTTCTCAAAAACTCCATTTAAAACTAAAATGTTGTCTTTAAAAGATTCTCAAAATTTATAACTCAAAATAGGGTTCATGCTGAAATATAGACATGAACAACTCAACTTAAGGATCTCAATAGCATTATTAAAAAACTCAATACTAAGAACTCAAGAACTTAGAACTCAACGATACTACTCATCTCAAGAATACTCAATTAATAGGGTTCGTTTAGAAATATAGACATGAAGGAATCAACTCAAGAATCTCAATGCATAACTTATAGCAATACAACCATTAGGAATAGAACTCAAAACTTAATAACAAGCTCATCTCAAGAATTCTCAAAACTAAGGGTATAACTCTAGATTAAATTTTTATTGACTGAATTGAAATGTAAAGCGTGAGGACGAACTCAGTCCATCACTATGAATAGCCTTACATACCTGGAAGAATGAAGTTCATGGCGAAATCGATGAAACTCGGAGAACGCTTGAAACCCTAGCTATTCTCCTCTTGGAACCTTGCTCTAATGACTTGAAGTGTAAATAAACGTAAAAGAACTGATTAACACCTTCTATTCCCTTAACTAGCTATAAAACGTCATGGTTTAGGCTTAGAATAAGGATTAAAATGACGTAGTTTAAGTACCAAACGCGTAGGAGAATGACCAAAACGTCCCAGCTTAAAAAACTAATAGAGTGCCCTTCAAGGAAGGCTTCACATACCGTTTAAGGCTCCACAGTCCATGAAACACTTCACTAGCCGTATAGCCATCTGTGAACCTTAGCCTATCTGACAGGGCCTTACTAAAATGGATATAACATTTCACTCCGAACTCTAAATGAGGAAAACTTGGTAGCATTAGAAAAAGGACTCGTAGACCTTTAATTTGATAGTTCATGGCCCACCTACTTTGTTATATCCTGATAGATATGGTCATTTAAAGTTTCCCCAAGTAAAATCATATGTCAAAACATAATCGGTACGAAAGCTTTCAACTCAACTTTATGCTAGCTGATTCTAGTGACCTTAATTCATATCCAAATCCATTTCCAAACTAAAGAATTTACCCTTACACATATTCTCAATTTAAGAATCACCCGATACAACCTTACATGTAAATGAAGAATAGTTTGGGTCTTAACTATACATTTTTGGGGGTGTTACAAATCAATCCTAAATCATGGTGTCTAACAAGAAAAGAAGAAATATCTTGGTTCCCACCCCCAATTCACACTCTTCATCATGAATTTACACATTCATGCTCAATCTAAATAGAAAGGAGGTCGTAGCCTACCTGTAGTCCGATCGCGCATGCTCCAGATCACAAGGCTGGAGCTTTTCCTATAAGAGTGGCCTCCGAACGCTGACACGCTCTCAAAAATAGAATCACTTCGTTATTAGTACGGTCGTTAGGACACAAAAATACACAGAAAATGGAAATAGACCAATTTTGGAGTTAAACGGGAATTGTGGAATCCATGCCAGAATTTCTAAAATTGACTCCATCAAGAGGTCCTCAACCTCGCCCAAAACTTGTGTCCTAAAATGGAACACAATTCGAGGCCTGAAAACAACCAACACAATAGCATGCAAAAGAACCACTAAGATAAGCAAATGAAAGAGGTGGGACAGCAACTTCGAGCTCAATATTTCCTCAAATGGAAGTTCACCCACAACGTCTAATCACATCAAAACAAAGACTTGATAATTTTGGATGCATGGAACTTCAAATAACCGAATTTCGACAAGAAATTAAGGAGATATCGCGTCTGTATTAATGGAATAGCTACTCCCTTCGCGTCTGTCTTTATTTATAATGACAAGCCCCAACTCTTCTTACGATCGCGGAGATCCTGCCTCGAGATTGCGATGACCAAGGAAATGCAACCCATCATCGTGATTGTGGCAATGGGCCATGCGGTCGTAAAGAACTAAGGGCCAGACCTTCGCGAACACAACCAAGAGCCACACGATCACAAATAGCAAATTCGCCATGTGAAGTTTGAGGGATGAATCTCTCAAATTGAGAGTTCTTCCATTAAATAGAAAGAATTCTGATTTACATGCATAAAAATCTGCTATTCACATCCCTAAATATCTGTTATTCCTAATTATAATATCACTAAAAGTATGCTACATTAATCCCTTATATCTCCTACATATGGAAAGCAATTGACACCATCATTACACAAATATTTAGAGCTATTACATGGATATGTACAACCATTTAGAATCAGTCCAACATGCTAACATCCCCCCTCAAATTGATGCCGGTGATTCAAAAAGCATCAATTTGCCTTCCAAAAACTGATGATGTTGTCGTGCCATAGATTTTGTAAACACATCAGCTATTTGAAGATCACTGGATACATGTGGAAGAGTAATGACTCTCTTATCTATAGCTTCTCTGATAGAATGACAATCCACTTCTATGTATTTGGTCCTTTCATGATAAACCAGATTGGTAGTAATCTGAATGGCACTTATATTATCAGCATGGAGAGGAGTGGGACTAGATTGAGGAAATCCAATTTCTGTAAGTAAACCACAAAGCGAAAAAATCTCTGACCAAGCAGTACACATTGCGTGATATTCAGATTCTGTTGAATATTTTGTAACATGGTCTTGCTTCTTGCTCTTCCAATATATCAAGGAATCTGCAAGAAACATACAACTACTCGTGATAGAATGACGAGTATCAGGACATCCATCCCAATCAGAATCACTGAATGCATTAAGCTTAATTGGAGAACCACTAAGAAAGAATAATCCACGAGTAGATGCTCCAGAGAGATATCGAATAATGCAACAAACAGCCACCAAATGTAGATGGTGAAGAGCTTGCATAAATTGACTTACTTGTGGAACTGCTAAATAGATATTAGGCAGCGTAATAGTAAGATAATTTAGGCTCCCAACTAATTACCGTTACAAAGTTGGATCAGGAAGAAGATCTACATGTGTATGGTGATACTTTACATTCAATTCCAATGGAGTATCTACACAGGAAGATTCTTGAAGATCAGCCAAAACAATCAAATCTTGAGTATGTTTGTACTGGTTCAAGAACACACCTAAAGAATCATAATGAACTTCCAACCCAAAAAAGTATGTAAGAGTACCAAGATCTTTCATATCCTTAAGCTGTTGTTGGAGGCTAGCAATTAGTGAAGAATCAGTTCCTGTGAAAATAATATCATCTACATTCACCAAAAGAAGAACACAACATGTAGATGTTGTTCGAAGAAGCAAAGATGAATCATATTTTCTCTGCTCAAAAGAGAATTGAAGCAAAGTAGACCAGAACTTTTCAAACCAAGCTCTAGGAGCTTGTTTTAATCTATACAAAGACTGCTTCAACATACCTACATCAAATGTAGGTGATGAGAACAAACCAAGAGGGGGTTTCATATCGATATCATCTTTGAGATCACCATGAAGAAAGGCATTTTTGACATCCATTTGATGAACATGCCATTTTGTGACGCAACAATGGCAATAATAGTTCACACTGTAGTCATTTTTTCTACTGGTGCAAAAGTCTCCTCATAGTCCACACCATACTCTTGTTTGTTACCAAGGACCACTAATTGAGCTTTGTACCAATCAAGAGTTCCCTCAAGCTTGTAGGCTTGTGAGTAACCTGTAGGAATAGTGATGGTGGATAAAGTAGAAGAAAAACTATACAAGTTAGGAGTACGAGATACTCTGGTTGATCGGCGAGAAAGCTCAAGAGTAGCAGGCCATGAAGAAATCTCATATTCTGGTTGTGGAGCAGTCTCAGGTAGTGGATCTACTTCGGGAAGGGGTAAAGTTGGCCAAAGTCTTTCATATACCAGTCCAGGTTTGAACCGCTTAGAAGATGATGACAAATCCTCAAAAATAGGAAGAAGAGGAGAGATAGAAGATGACGCAACATGAGTAGGAAAGAAATACTGATTCTAAAAGAAAACAACATTTCTAGAAATACGAAACTTATTAGAACTTGAATCATAGCAAATAAAACCTTTCTGTGAAGTACTATAACCCATAAAAGCACATTTAGTAGACTGAACAGAAAGTTTATTGCATTAAGAAGGAGGCAAATGCACAAAACAAACTCAACCAAATGTATGAAAATAATGATAACTAGGATTTTTATGATAAAGTCGATAATATGGAGGCTCAAGATTTAATACTTTAGATGGCAGTCTATTAATCAAATAAACATCAGTAGAAAAAGCTTCAACCCAGTATTTAGACGGGATAGATGACTCAATCAATAAAGTATGAGTGACATCTAAAAGGTGACAATTTTTACGCTAAACAACCCCATTTTGTTGTGGTGTATATGCGCAAGAGCGTTGTGAGACAATTCCTTTCTCAAACAAGAAATTATTGAATTCATGAGACATATATTCTCCACCAGAATGAAATCTTAATATTTTGATAGAGGTGGAAAATAGTGTTTCAATATAAGCTAAAAATTTCTTGAACATGAAAAATACCTCAGATTTGGAATGGATAAAATACACCCATGCAAACCTACTATAATCATCTATGAATGTCACATAGTACTTAAAATGAGCAAGAGAAACAGTTGGTGATATGCCTCAAACATCACTATGAATGACATCAAAACACTTTGCAGCACAACTACCAAAATTAGGAAAAGGAAGAGTTTTACTTTTGCCTAATTCACAAGTAGAACAATCAAAACAAGAAGCTGCAAATTGATTTTTATTACCCAATAAATCAGAATTTGATAAATGAGACAACACAATAGAATTTGGATGTCCTAGACGTTTATGCCAAACCTTAGTCTTACTAGTTGTAGAAGTACAAGCAAAAGAGAGAACACGAGGAATGGAAAAGTGTATAGGAAATAATCTTCCAACTTTAGGCCCCTTCACGATTATCGTCCCCGACACCTGATCCTGCACAAGGCAACCATTAGGAGAAAAATTCACATCACAATTGTTATCTACCAATTGACCAACTGAAATAAGACTAGTTGAGAGCTTTGGTGATACAAAAACATTCTTGACAGTTTGAGTAATATCCCCAACTTTGGTAATGGGTAAATTACTACCATTTGCAATTTGAATTTGTGATGGACCATGATACTCACGAATATTTTTTGGTGCACTAGTTGAGTTGGTCATATGATTGGACGCACCAGAATCAACAAGCCAAAAATTAGATGTAATATCGTTACCTTGTATCCCCAAAGCTGAAAAGGCTGACACAATCATTTGTTGTACCATTTCAGGATTAAGAACTTGTCCAGCTGTTGGAGTAGCAAATTGGTTGTTACTTCCCAATGAAGATGAGTTATCAGAAGTTGGACCATTTATTCTCGGTTGAAAGGCATTGATCCTGCGATTTTGAGGACGTGTGGGACACACCTAGATGATATGCCCATGTTGCTTACAACAATTACAGAACTTCTTACCACAATTCTTAGCAATATGACCATATTCTTTGCAACTATAGCATTGAGTTCGGCTCATATCCCTGCCCTTTCCTTTTCCTTGAGCAGCAAATGAAACAATGTGAACGTTTTATTGCTTGAAAGCGTTTTGTGTGAAAAGGCGCTACTCTTCACGAAGTAATTCCCTAAAACAAATATCCAAGGAGGGAGATGGACAAGATTCATCGAGTTAGAGCAAACACTCTCAAATTCAAATCGCAATTTCATCAAAATTTTGTCTCTCTTGCTTTGCTCATGAACTGCTTGAATTACAGATAGAGATTCAGCAGGTATTTTAGCATAAACAATATTAGTAAATTCAGCCCACAAGGTCTGAAATCCAGAAAAATAATTTTCAAAAGAGAAACCTCCTTGAGAGTACTTAGCAATTTCATGCTCTAGCTAAAAGCATCTTGCACTATTTTCTTGATTGTAAACCTTTTTGTAAATAATCCCACATGGCTTTTGCAGAGATTAAGGAAAATAAGAGGGTCAATTTACCCTAAAATCCATGTCATCACCCTAGCATCTTTAACCTTCTACTGATTAACTTTGTACTATCAGTAGGAGCAGGATCACTTCCGTCTATATGACCCTATAATTCTTTTCCGGTGACAAATAGTTGAAACTGAAATTCCCAGGAAAAATAATTCTTCCCGATGAAACAAACATTGAAGGACTCAAATTGATGCGAAGTCATGTCTCAAATACACAAAAAACACAAGAGAATAGCCAAGACCAAGAGCCCTAAATGTGTAGGACTAACTGTTGACGAATAGTCAAGAAAACCAAAACTTTCGATAAACATTGATAGGGATCAAAGATAAAGAACACAAGAAGACCAAAACTTTAAAAAAAAATTATTTATTTTTTTCTTGAAAGGAATCAAAGAAGAATCAAAGCAATAGGCTGTAATACCATATCAAGTTTGTTGAATGTGTCTCTCAAATGAAGAGTTCTTCCATTAAATAGAAAGAATTTTTATTTACATGCCTAAAAATTTGCTATTCACACCCCTAAATATCTGTTATTCCTAATTATAATATCACTAAAAATATGCTATATTAATCCCTTATATATCGTATATATGAAAAGCAATTGACACCATCATTACACAAATATTTAGAGCTATTACATAGATATGTATAACTATTTAGAATCTGTCCAACATGCTAACAGGTCTGCACCAGCTGATTCATATCACCTGGTTTGAAAAAGTTCCAAATCTCTAATGAGGTGCTCTTAATTCGCTAAGAACCCCGTGCACACAAAGGAGATATGCAATCCTATCAAATTCGATATTCCGGACTCAATGAAGCAGTAAAAATTCTCATACGAGGTCATCTAAAAAAATGGGTCCCACACCCATACTACACTTTAAACCAAAATCCACAAGGGGGCTCGAAATTAGCCAGAGCCTTTGGGCTCTAAACAAAGGGTCGTTCTAGACCAAACTTAACATTTCAGAGCAAATCATGCTGATAGAATCCTCATTCGAGCTCATTTACCCAAAATGTTGACTAAAGTCGATTTTAGGCTTCAACTTGAAAGTTTAAATGCCTAATCACACAAACTCATATTGAAAATCTCGTGAGTTGCACCGACTATGCTACAGCCTAAAATGACCTTTCCGGAGGTGATGGAATCGTCAGAATTAGATTCTGAAGTCATCTTCTTGAACTTTTGGTCAAAAAGTAACGTTTAAGGTTCAAAAGCTCTAAAACACAAAAACTAAACGAACGACCAGGGGACCGAACTGTCAGTCCTTGCAAGTCATAAATGACTTCGGGTCACTACAGGAATGCTCTAAATGATGAAGAAGAGGCATAAACATAGAAATGACCTGGAGATCATTACACCCTTCTTGTGCAGTTTTTTACCCCTCACTATCCCGTAAACGTAATAGTCATAATTTTAAATTCCATTTTAATATTAATTAAGTTCCCCTTCCCTTAACGTAACACACCTGTTTTTATATAGAGCACTATTTATCCCATCATTGTAACACCACTCTATATAAATTCCCACAACTAGATGGTTTTGTCTCACAAACCTATTTGTCTTCTTTCTGCTTTAATCAAGCGCATTACTTCCAATTTTTCCTATTTATTTTTGATTTTTTCTAATTTTCTGTATACTAAAGTTTATAAATGTAGTAGCGTAGTTCATCTATAATGAAAGTACGGTTAGAATGGACTGAAGGTCGAGAGATTTAGAGGAACAAAGAATCCCTACTTACAACTTTTCTTACTTTCTTTTAGTTTTCTATGTTTGAGTTTTATAGCATATTGAGATCGTCAAATTTGTCTTTCGGTTAACTTTCTAGGGCACGAGTCTCTCTATTTTCCCACGTACTAAAGTTTCAATAGTAATAGCATAGTTCATCTTGAACTGAAATAATGTTATAATGGTCCCGATAGTCGATCGCTTTTTCTACTTTCTTTTAGTTTTTTTTGTTTGAGCTTTTTAGCATAGTGACATCGTTAAATTCATCTTTCTGTTAACTTTCCAGACCACTCAGAATAGGGATTGTAGTAGACGGTCCATTCATTACATTGAGATTGTATGTTGACTATTTATATGACTATTTTTCTTATGTTGGTGTCTGCCTACATTTTGTGTTTAATTACTCGAGTCTCTTATGAGGTTACTGACTGCTTGTGTGTTTCCATTAAACTATTCCTGATTCTAGCTAATTCCTCTAGCTGTTCAACAAATGGTTTACTGTTTTTCCTATGTTAGTGTCTGTGTACAGTTTTCTTAAAAATTAATCGGGTCTCTAATTAGGGTATTGACTGCTTCAACATTTTCATTAGACTGTTTTCCTTTGTTGTTGTCTGGCTACATTTTCTGTTAAATTACTAGGATCTCTAATGAGGTTAGTGACTGCTTCTATTTTTCCAATAGATTGTTCTTGACTCTATGTAATTTCTATAGCCGTTCACCAGGTGCTTAACTATTTTTGTCTTTTCTGATTTGTGTATTCTAAAGATAAGAGATTGTTTGCAGCTACCTATATTAATAATTACTACACGATTGGGTGAATAATTAAAAGTTTAACAGCCCCTGTTTTTGTAGTTTTTTACCCCTTATTATCCCCTTAATGTAACAATCATTATTTTAAATTCCATCTTAATAGCAATTAAGTTCCCTTTCCCTCAATGTAACAGCCCTGTTTTTATGATTAGTATTATTTTCCCCATCATTGTAATACGACTCTATATAAATGTCCACTAGTGAATGGCTCTGTCTCACTAACCTATTCGTCTTCTTACAGCCTCAATCAGGTACATTTTTCCAGGTTTTCTTCTTTTTGTTTGAGTCTCTATTTCTTTTCCTACTTTCTTTTAGTTCTCTGTGTTTGAGGTTTATAGCTTATTCAGAACGTCAAATTCGTCTTCCTATCAACTTTCCAGAGAATGAATCTCTCTGCTTTCTCGTGTACTCAAGTTTGCAGTAGTAGTAGTGTAGTTCATCTAGAATTGCAGTACTGTTAGAATGGTTCCGATGTTCGGTCGAGATTTGTAGACGAACAAATAATCCCTACTTACAACTTTTTCTACTTTCTTTTAGTTTTTGGTGTTTGTGCTTTATAGCATAGTGAGATTGTTAAATTAGTCTTTCTGTTAACTTTCCAGAGCACTCATAATAGGGATTGTGGCATACAGTCCTTTCATTACATTGAGATTGTATGTTGACTCTATATATGACTATTTTCCTTATGTTGTTGTCTGCCTACATTTTCTGTTTAATTACTCACCTCGCTTAGGAGGTTACTAATGGTTAACTATTTTTCCTCTTTTCTGACTTGTGTATTGTAACGATAAGCAACTATTTGCAACTTTCTTATCCTGTCCTTGGTTGTTCATATATAGTTTTGCCATATTTTCTTATCGATTATCTTTCCACCTATATACTTTAACCTATTCATTGTGTAAGTATGACATTTTACTCGGAAATTGTCTCTGTTGCATTAGTTTCATGAATGTAATTCCTACCATTTTTGTTCATCAGACTCAAGCTTCATGAATTGAGCTGAGGTATCAGTGTCAGGGAAATCATTAAGTGTTTGACCATCAAAACTGAAATAAGTACTATTATCCAGATTACTTGAAGAATAGTAAAACTGAGGCGGATCATAATCTATGTTTGCTCAGCTTAAAATAACATTTCCTCTTTGTTTGTTCAATTTTGATTTTGTTTTAATATTTTGTATAGTAAAACTGAGGCGGATCATAATCTATGTTTGCTCGACTTGAAATAACATTTTATCTTTGTTAGTTCAATTTTGATTTACTTTCAATTCGTGTTTTAATATTTTTAATAGGTTTCTTGTGTACTGCACCCCAAACATTTGTAACACTTCTCAACTTTGTGTTTACATCATTCTTCATTATTTGATATTTTATTCTATTGTAAGTTGTAGTTGCTTACTTTTTATATCGAATCTCAACTACTAGTATATATTTAGACCATATAATATTTTTTAACATCATTATTAAATGACACCTAAACGGTACTAATTTGACTTGAAATTACCTTTTCTATTTGTTAGTTCAATTTTGTTTTTGTTTTAATTCATGTTGTAACACTTTTAACAAGTTTCTTGCGTACGCCACCCCAAAGATTGGCAACCCTTCCCAGCTTTGTTCTTACAACATTTTTCAAATGAATGTGATATATAATTCAATTATTAGTTGAAGTTGCTTAATTTTTAAATCGAACCTCAAGAATTAGTATATATTTGAAACATATAATATTTTTGAGCATCATTATCAAATGATACCTAAACAGTACTAATTATACAGAGATTAACCATTTCTATTTCATAAATATATATTGTGTTAGTGCGTCGTAGCTACAATAGGAATACAATGAAAAATTTAGAAGATCTAGGAAACAAATGTATACCTATTAGCAAGTTGAAGAGATCTTCAACTACATGGGTGATCAAAGCATTAGTCATTAGTCGTGGGTTAACAAAAGAGTACAAAAATGTTAATGGTGAAGGTATTCGTTGGCAACTAATAACGTTGATGAAGAGGAAACTTTATTTTAACAGTGTGTTACATTCATTAGTTAGTATGTAGCATACTTTTGTTACTTCAATGCTTATTAATCTGCCCATAGGGAACAAAAATACAAGCAACTCTTTTCAACAGAAATTTTCACAAATGGAGCAAATCTTTTGAACTAAATCAAAGCTACTACATTATAAATTGAAAGTTAAATGGTGCTAATTTAAATTTCTTATCTATGCATTTGAATTAGTATTCAACAACATCACAGAGGTTGTAGATTGCAAAAGTCAATTTACAACTCAACAATTCTCCAACGGTTTTATCACCTTTAATGAAGCTGAAATGATCACAAATGGTACTTTCTTCTGTAAATTCCTATCAATGTTATACTTTGTATTGTCCACATAAAATATAACAGTATCTAATAAAATATAATATCTTTAGATGTAGTGTTATTTTGATAAAAGTAAAAGAACTAATTGGAGATGGGTGAAGTAAAAGGTGAAAAGTAATGGTTACAAAACAAAAGCTAAGTTTATACTTACTTCGCATCTATGATATAATCAGTTTCATATGAATAAAATTTTCCATATTTAGGTACGATCGCAAAATCAGGACTTCGTGGGGAGACCTAACTGAAATAGACGGTGAATTGTTAAAGAGCCTTCAAATTGTCAAACCGATGCTCGCCTTCTGTGATGTAAAATGCTCTATTTACCAAGGTATAAATCTCCCAAAATGATATAGTACAATACTATTTTAGCCTATCTAAAGGTATCACTGAAATTATTACTTCTTTTAAAATAGGGGATTTTGTTGTTTCCACAACTCCTATTAGTAGTTTGCTAATCAACCTACCATTTGAAAAGGCCACCGAACTCCAACTATGGTAAATAGTACATCTGATCTTGCTTTCCACTAAATGATAGCCTCCCAATATGCAAGGTATCTGTAGCTTATTTTAAAATAATTTAATCCTTTTGAATTACAGGCATGGCGAAATGAAGGCACAAAGATTGACATAAGTTTAATGCCAAGTAGAATAATGCGAACAACCCGCTAGGTAAAAATTACAGATGTTTTAAATGAATCACTTACCATTATGAAGGTTCCTTCCCCTGCAAATATATATATATATAGCAAATTGAATATACAACTTATATGTTTATAATGTGATAAATTGATTTCACTAATTTACATATAGGACATGTACTATAAGTTCAATGCTGAGGTTTCAACCATTGACAATAGCCATGACCCGTGGTATCCTGCTTGCAAGAAATGCTATAGGCGAGTACCTGTTGTAAAGAGTAGTGCAAGTTGTGTCTATTGTAGGAGTGAGAATATTGATTATGAGGAGAGGTAAACTACATAGACAAATCCCGAAAAATTAGCTTACTACAGACTAAACAAATTAAAGGTTAATTACTAAATTATGGCAAGTGTTTTAGATATAGATAAACGATTGTTGTCACTGCTGAGGAACAATATGTGAGTATTACATTGTTTGATGCGGCACAATACATTTTTTGTTGTGGCGTAAAAGAGTATGTTCACTCGACATCTAGAAAGGTAACTCACATATTACATAAATAAAAACCATTATAAAGAACTTTGCCCCATTTTTACTGAATATTAACAGTAATATATATTGCTTTTTTTTAACCACAGAAAGAAGAATCTGCCTACTAACGCAAGATGGTATTGTGTAACGGAAAAAGATTAAGTATCCTTGTGAAAATTGATTGTAATTTTCCAAATGCAGATTCAAAAAAAATTTCAATAGTCGCGGAGATACATGCAGTTGAAAATAAATTAAAAGCTGATGAATGCAAGGTTGTAACCCCAATTAAAACACAAAAGAGACAAATGGCAAAGAATGGTAAAGCTAAAAGTGTCGAGTAACATGACATTCAGAAGATTAAAGTGATAGCTCCGAAGATACCTCATGCTGAATGAGTATCCACCGTTATTAAAAGTAACATTCAAACCCCAATAAAAACACAGGGAACCAAGAGGGCCATGAGAGTTAAGGATATTACAGCAGACCAACCTCCGATTGTTGATAACATGAAAAATATAGTTGCAAAGCCACATGAGGTTGAAAAACTAAATGGCGTAGATGAAACCCCGTTAATTAAGCTACGAAACAGAAGGACTAGAAAAGTTAAACCCAAAATTGCATATCAACAACGGATAATACCAAATAAGATCAAAGTGGAAAAAAATTTGATATAAAGTCGAATAAAAAATTCACTTTAGTTAACTATCTATGCTTATTATCTTTGTAGTGCTAATATTAACAAGTAAACTTCCTTTTCTCAATGAGCCACTTCAACTAACATCACTTTTATTAATAACTTACTTCTTTATACGTTAATTCATTTGATTTAGTAATATAATAAACATTCAACATGTTCACATTATTTCTACCAGGAAGACCAACTACACACTCTTGTGGAAATATAAACTTCATCACACAATTGAATAAAACATCAATGCATCCTATACTACACATATTTATTAATTGTATATGGAAACATTAATTCTAGGAAACAACAAGTAATTGTTACCTGAATATGGAAAATTGAATATTGCATAAACTAACAATTTTTATTAATGATTGCATATGCACTTTGGGGCAAGAGAAGAGAATTTAACTACCTTAAATTTGACACCTACAATTCAAGAAATGACACATAACCAATATCGGGGTATATCTAATATGTTTACTAATTATCATTGATCATATTCTTAATGAAATCTTACACTTGTGTTCAAATAATATTACAAGTAATAAAGGAAAAGGCATTGTTTTTACCAGTAAATATGACCAGCTTCATAAACATATGATAAATAAGACTAGCCACACAGGTAAGAACTCAGATACTTATACAAAAATAATATACATACATGGTTACTGGAGGGTCAAATTATTTCCATACATACATAAGTATTACTTGGTTTGTCTACCCATATAAATGTTTGTTACAATTATAGAGAAAATGCAATTGCGTAGCGCATTGCGAAGGGTCAATAAATATATAGCAGCAACCCAATAACTACCAGATGAACAACAGCGTTTGAGGAAGCAACCTAAAGTAAATTGACTATAGAGCTTTGTCCGGAGAGTCGGTAGTTGGAGGTAGAACAAAACAATTTATATGGTACATTACTTTTACATTCAATACCTTTTTGAAATTAGAGATTTATCATATATATATATATATATATATATATATATATGTTACTATGTATATGTTTGTAGGAACTATTTCTTACAACTTATCATTATCACATTTGTATGAGTTGAAAATGGTACCGAACTGCATTTATTGAACTGCTAAAAGGTTTGAACATAAACGTCAAACATTTTGTTGTGCAAGCGGATATATCAAACTGGCAACCAGTGAAGCTCCGAAAGAACTACATGAAATGTTTATGGCTGGTACAGAGGAAGCCATAGAGTTCTGAAAAAATGTTCGTGCATATAATAGCATCTTCGCTTTCACATCTTTCGGTTTCAACCATGATAAGAAAATAGGAGTGTACACATTCAGAGAAAAAGGTCAAATATATCACGATCTACCATCATTGATACCGCATGATAACAATCCATGTTACTTCAAACTATACTTCTTTGATACAGAAAACGAATTGACCAACAGGATATCATAAGTTAAAGATGGAATTTCATCAGACAGAATCGCAAGAAAGATCAAACAGATAATGGTGGGAAATCTATATGTGCAAATCTTTCGCAAACTAAAAGTTCATTTAACTTTCCACAATTACAAACTTCGAATTGTACCTAATGCTTCTTTGGATCAATGAGTGTACAATACACCCTCAGTAGATCAAGTTGCAGCAATTTGGTTAGATTGAAACAATACAAATATGCCTTTTGAGCGAGATATTATTGTTCATGAATATTCAGGGTACAAGCATAGAGTAAAAAAACTACTATGGTGTTATGACCCCCTACAATATCCATTGATCTTTCTAAGAGGCGAATCCGAATGGCATCAAGGAATAAGAAAACAATACAAAAGACACCAGCACACAAGAACCGGCCACACCACAACTCTAACAAATAGCATTCAAACATTTACATCAGCGGAAGCAATACTTGCCAACGAGGTTCGCGGTAACGTGACTCACCTACTGCAAAATACAAATTATTTCCTCAAATATCCCGAAAGTTACAAATGTCAGAAATAGACATACAACAAATACTGAAATGTTAATAAATCTCAAAGACTTTTAACCATTCAGATTATTGCCAACAACGTAAATGGTTTAAGAGTAGGACTACAACAATTAGGACACACAAAATTATAGTTGAATATCGCTCAATTTAAAGTTACTTTCCGACTTCCATTTCCAGTTAGTAGATGTCACAACCTTATGTGTCTACAATTGACTTATGTTTATGTAGTTTAATGGTATATTCTCTTTTAAAGTTACTTAACATGTTAAGCTTTAACTGATAAAATGTGTACATAATACGTTTGTTGGATAAATATTTATGTTGTACTAAAGTCGTGGTTGATAATTACAAAACTGGGACATTGATAGTTTGTTGTTATATTTTGTTATAGACTTAATTAACATATTACTTGAACTCCTAAAATGACAAGATGATACTTTTGTTGGGTAAATGTTTACATGGTACTACAACCTTGATTGATAATAAGAGAAAAAGGACATTCATTTCTTTCCATAAGAAATTTGTTGCTGGACATTTACGACCTATAACGTATAAAAATGACCACACGAGGAAGGATAACTCATAACTAGGAAACCTCTAAAATACAACCAGCCCATTTTATAAGGTGCTCTAAAAATAACACTTGCAGATGTCCACCGTGAATCAAAAGGAGCTGTTTCGTGTAGAGAGTAATATTGTTATAAGCTGCAAGTACGAGAAGTAGAGAGGTTGGTATTGCTTCTATGTGGAAGATTGTTTCAACTATTCGTGGTTGACGTGTACAAAAAATTGGACACCAGAAGGCTAGAATATTTCAGAAAAGAACAATCAAATTTTAGAAAAGAGGTTTATCAAGGCACCATTGCTAGTGTCATGGTCGGAGAATACAGAGGAGATTGAATTGGTCAAAGAATGCGACTTCCATCATCTTTTATTCGGGGCCCACGAGATATGCGAAGACGGTATAAGGACACAATGGCTTTGGTTCAGCATTTCAGAAGACCCGTTCTTTCATAACAATGACATGCAACCCTGATTGGATTGAGATCCAACGAGAACTGTGCACAGGCCAAACTGCTCAAGACAGACCTGACTCGGTGACAAGAGTATTCCAAGCAAAGTTGCAGGATCTTAAAGACCAAATATTCAAAAAAGAAATATTTCAAATTGTAGCAGCTCATGTATTTGTGGTAGATTTCCAAAACATGCAACATGGGCAATGTAAATATCATTATCCCTGCCCTTACAGTAATAAATCAATTCAAGCAAAGAACAGGTATCCTATTTAAAAAAGAAGAAAAGATGGAAGGACGTAGAGTTTTCGGGGAATGAATATGAATAACCAATGGGTGGTACTTATAGCCCTTATTTGGTTATGAGTTACCATTGTCACATTAATGTCGAGGTTTGTTCAGGAGTAAAAGCAGTAAAGTATATTTACATATATATATATATATATATATATATATAAGAGCCATGATAGGTGTGTTGTTTATGTTGAGTCTGACAATGGAGGAAAAGTTATTTATGTGATACAATCTTTCCAAGATGCACGGTGGGTTTCACTGCCCGAAGCATTATAGAGAATTTATGAATTCACCATGAGTGAAATGTAACCTCCAGTTATCAACCTCCAACCACATCTCCCTGGAAAACATTTAGGTACACAAATATCTACCCAATTTCTTCATAATTTAAAACAAAATGTAAAATACCAATACTAACACTATAACAATCCATAGTTTTTATTGGAAGAAGCAGAATTTGCAAAATATCATCACGTGGGATGGTATCAGGCAAACAATGTTGATCGTGTATTTTAGAATGTGCTCCATCGACACGGAAGCACGAGCATATCTTTATACAGAATTCCCTAAGCATTATGTTTGGAATGCCCAGGGGAAGACTTGGACAAAAAGGAAAACAAGATCTGTAATTGGTTGCGTTACAATTGGTAAGACAGGTGTACTAATCTCTACATTCATAGAGAACATCTATATGTAAACGAAATAATTATCATTTGTTAAATATAACAGCTAATCCTAGAGAAGGGAGAAGGTATTATGAGTGGCTATTACTAAACCATGTAAGAGGACCAACGTCATTCAAGGACTTACTCACTATCAACGGAAGGCAATGTGAAACCTTTAAAGAACATGCCAAAGAAAGAGGATTACTAGAGTTGGACAACAACATATCAGAATGTTTCGGTGAGACTGTTCTTTTCAAAACGCCACTAGCTCTCCGATGTTTATTTGCAACAATTTTTTGTTCACTGTAATCCAACTGATGTTAGAAAACTCTGGGATACTTATTTTGAGTATATGTCTGAGGACTTCAGCAGGATACATGGAAACTCACCCAATGTTATACTACAATATACACTAAAGAGAATTAATTATTGCTTGGAAAGTATGGGCAAAAGCATAAACATATATGACTTGCCCCGTCTTGAGAACTTCTGTCCGGAAGTTGGCCCATCATAATGTAGAGAAATAAATGAAGAAATGTTTGTGCAAATACCTATGGAAGATCTATATGCACATTCAAGATTACATCCCGAACAAGAGTAGGCCTTTTAAAAACTATTGCAAACAATCGATTATGGAAGCAATGGGATATTTTTTGTCGATGGACCGGGGGAACTGGAAAAACATACTTATACCGTGCGTTGCTGGCCAATGTTAGATCAAGAGGTATGATAGCCTTGGCAACAACCCCCAGTGGAGTAGCATAGCAGCATATATCAATTTTACCAAGATGATGTACTACTCACTCAAGGTTTGAGATTCCCCTGCAAACAAATGACTCAACTATGACAAATATTTAAAAACAATGTGGTGCGGCCAAATTGATTAGAAAAGCAAAACTCCTTATATGGGATGAAGCCCCAAAGGCAAAGTGACAAATAATAGAAACAGTCGACAGCAGCTTCAGAGACATAATGGACTGCGATAAACCATTTGGTGGGAAAGTCATAGTTTTTGTAGGAGATTTTCAACAAATATTACCACCAGTTCAAAAATCAATGAGATCAGAAACATTTAATGTGAGTTTGGTGAAATCGTAGCTCTTGCCTTTGATGGAAAAGATCCAATTTACACGAAACATGAGAGCAATAACTGATCCAACATTTAGTGAGTTCCTATTACGTGTGGGTAATGGTGAAGAACCAATAATAAGATACAATATAATCCTTCATCCAGAACAGTTGATTGTCAAGCAGTGTGGGGATGGAATAGCTGAAAAAGCATTAATAAAAGAGATATTTCCAAATCTACAACAAAATGCTACGACTGCAAAATATCTAACGAAACGGGCTATCCTAGTAAGCAGAAGTGAGCATGTGCATGAGTTGAATGACAAGTTAATATCCATGTTCCCAGGTGAAAGCAAGGCATTTATTAGTTTTTACTCTGTAGAAGATGATACCAACAACTACTACCAGGAAGAACATTTGAACACTTTAGGGCCAAATGGTCTCCCCCCGCATAGGTATTCACTAAATTACAATATGGAATCCTATTGTAAAGATGCTGTTACAAATGACAATATGAATGTTGACACCCAATTTTGACCCTCATTTCTTTTAAAAAAATATTTTGTTTGAACTTCTAAGTTAATAATTATTTTTTATATTTTTTTTTATTATATGTACGACTTGCTACTATTATTAATTATTATTTTTATTAGACTTTTGGTCATCACATTTCCTTTTATAATTAGTAATGAAGCTACCTTTTAAATTTTCTATTCTCATCATCTTATTTCAAATTTCTTACTTACTATATTATTATAAATCAGATTTTTGCTAAATCATTAATGAAACTTTATAATGTTAGTATTTTATTTTAAGTATTAATGATATATTGTAATATTAAATTAGAAGCTTGAACATATTAAAGAAAAGAGAATTAGCCTGTTCTTTTTTTGGAAGTCCAAAATCCCACGAAATAGGCCATTCGTCCGTACCACAAAATGGCCCATCTGAACATTTTCATTTCACAAAGCTTCAAGCCCAATTTATGCTTCAAGACCTAGTGATTCCTCTTCTCTCCCTAGCACACGTTTTTTTTCTTTTCTCTTTACAATTTTAAGAAAAGCTCCAAGCTCCTTCGTCCATAGATCAGAGCATTGCCTCTCTATTTTCAAGGAAGAACTGTTGAGAATATAATTAACTAATAAAACTGTGTGCTCTCTCCAACAACTTAAGCTTTTAGATGAGATGGTCACACATTTCAACTTTGTATCACAGTAGGCAGAGGTACTGGGATCGAATCCGCCGCCACCCAAAATTAAAAATAATTTTCACGTGCTTGGCCCATCAAAAAGAATAAGGCCCACAGTGAGGGGGCAATCTGAGAAATACTTAAGGGGAAACTAAGCAAATACCCCATAAAAGTAAAATAATTACAAACATATACCCCTTTACATTCATAACCTACTAAATAATTACACTATATACCCCCTAACTAATTTCGCTTAACTGATACTAAATAAGTATCATTAATTGTATTGGTATCATTTAGGCTTATAATAATACTTAATTGATACTATAAAAGTATAAACCTTAATGATACCACAATAATATACATATACTCTTATAGTATCATTGACTAATGAGTAATTTCTTAACAAGAAACTTTAATGATACCACAACAATATACATATACTCTTTTAGTATCATTGACTAATGAGAAATTTCTAAACAAGAAACCGTAATGATACCAATACAGTATATATATATATATATATATATATATATATATATATACTGATTTAGTATCAGTTAAGAAAAATTATCAGCCTTAATGATACGAATACATATCTGCTTGAATGATACTAATATAATATATGATACAAACTCAATACCAGTTAAGCGATAATTATTAGCCTTAATGTAGGAGGGTATGGGCTGTAATTATTTATGAAAGAATAGGTATTTCTTGAATTACTTTGGGTTTAGGTATGAACATGTAATTATTTTAGGTTTTATGGCCCATTTATGTAGTTTTTCCTATAATTAACTAATAAAAGGTGTGCTCTCTCTAATAACTTAACATTTTAGATGAGATGGTCACTCATTTCAAGAAGAACATCTCTGTCACTTAATTTCTCCAAAGCTCTCTCCTTTCTCTGATTCAACCTGCAAATTCATCCAGAGATTCCTAATGTTCGAGTTTGACCAAGTTCAGTTTTGAAATTCAAAATCCTGTCCATGTTTGAACCCAAGCAAACCCTAATTCTTGTTCTATAAATACTTGTAACCAAAGCCCATTTCAGAAACACATTTTGCGGCCACCATCGTTCTTTTGAAACAACCATTTAGCCATTGTCTTTAACCTTGGAAAAACACTTATAGTATTTTTATTTATGTTTGGTCTCAAACCACGACAAATATGTTTTTGCTTGCTCTATTGTTTTCCTCGCTGTCCGAGTTCGAGTTCGAATTCGAGTTTGGAGTCCATCGGATTTAAGATCCGAGACCTGTGTCTCACGTTCACTGCTCCAAAGAAGGTGAAACCCGACTTTATTCTTCTACTTTATACTATATTTCCTTCTCTTTTGTTAACATGATCTTGTGTATAGAAAGCATGTGATGTGATAGTGTTTCCTGGTATTAAACATTGGTGAAAATATGTCTTAGTGAGATTTGCTTCTGTTGAGTTTTTCAAAAAACAAAAAAAAGGAGTCATTTTATTAAATTGAATGTATGTACTCTATTTTAAAGTATATTAAATTCATTCTCGTTAGAAGTTGTATTTATGAACTATATTAGAGCATAAGTTTGGATTTTACCTTTTTTCAATAGTATTAAAATATGCCTTTTGCTAGGATATAAAACTTCTTGGTTACTATATATTACCAAATAAGTAGAATTAATTTATTTTGAGCATTTATTTAAGATTCTGTACTAGCTAATAGTATATAAAATTGTATGGTTGAACTGCCATATATTCTTTCACAAATTTTAGCTTTAGAGTACTTGAAATAGACATGGCATGTATATCTACTAACAACTGATTTCTTATGTTTAACATTTTATATTTTTGAGTGTATGTAGTACCGGATACAAAATCTTTAGTGATAAGTTATATGCGTGATAAATATCCTTCATTTTAGGTTGTTTAAACTTCCTTTTATGATTTTCGTATAGATTCATTTCTTTAAAATAACCCGATGAGCTGCTGCTAATCCCAATCTTCTTACTCTCTTTCTTTGCATGAATACCTTGAGAGCAAATTGGAGTCTTTGTAAAAGACACTCGCTATTGTGAGAAGTCTCCCTTTGAGACTCGATGCTACCTCTCATCTGAGCAAGAAGAAATCAACATTCTATATTCTTAAGTCATAACTGAAAAGCAAGCGACATGCTTGGGATCCCTATGGCGTCCTCTTTCCTATTTCCGTATGTCTAACCATTTTGTGGTCTTGATTTATTGGTGTGTTTCAATTTATTTTCATGTTTTGAATTATATATTGAGACTTATGATGAACATCATAGGAATATTAGTAAAAAACAAATTCTAGTTGACTACCTTATATCTTGTCTACCTAAATATTTAAGTTGGTCATTAAAGTCTAATTTCTCAAATACTTCCTTAACCTTAAGAAAGGATTTTTAATGACTTATTATTTACTTCTATATTTAAACAAACATGTTTTTAAATAAGTCAAATTTATTTTCATAGAAGCACTTGATTAGAAAGTGCTATTCTCTCTCGTTCAACTACTAGAATGTCAAATACTTTGATTATGATAAGCAAATAAATCACATTTTTAATTCATTTTTTGTGCCTTGAGTTAATCTTGATTCAATGCTAAAGAGGGCATGTCAACTTATAACTTCTTTTTTTATATACCCAAATCAAAAAAATAGTTTCTTACAATTAAATGTTCAAATTGCTGCTTTCACTAATTTCAATTATAGGTAATTTTATATATACAACTAATCTACTTATATACTCCCTTTTAATTTTATTGCTGGTTATGTCATATTTTAAATCAAGTTTGATGTTTTGTTTTATTAACCTAATTTTAGCCAGTAATCATGTTTAACGAATCTTAAAGGATACTTGAAAGCAATTTTGACTCGGCAGAAGATGATACAAGCAACTACTACCAGGAAGAATATATGAACACTTTAACGCCATATGGTCTCCCCTTGCATAGGTATTCACTAAATTACAATACTGAATCCAATTGGAAAGATGCAGCTACAAATGACATTATGACAATATGACTATACTTTAAATATCATTTTTAATGCAGGTTGGTATTAAAGGAGAATGCACCGATCATGCTGCTAAATAATTTAGACCCTTCAAATGGCTTATGTAATGGCACAAGAATGATATGTAAAGACTTTGACAAGAATGTCGTGCATGCTAAAATTGCAAGTGGCCATTGTGCAACCAAGCGTGTCTTTCTTATACCAATCCAACTTTCACTGCCTAAAAATGAAGGATATCCTTTCAAGTTTATTCGGAAATAGTTTCCAGTGCGCCTTTGCTTTGCATTGACAATAAATAAAGCCCAAGGACAAACAATTCCCAATGTTGGTTTGTATTTGCCCCAACATGTTTTCTCGCATGGTTAATTGTATGTTGCACTATCAAGACGGACATCAATGTCCACAACAAAAGTTCTAGTCCTAACAGAGCAACCAAAATGTCATAGTGGGAGAAACACAAAGAACATCGTCTACAAAGAAGTTTTAGGTACACTAACCACATTTAACATATTTTCCCCAAAAAACCCATATACAAAACTCTTGACAGAGTATTCAACCCTAACAAAATAACATTGTTTCAATTTACAGGTTAAGATGACATTGCCTCGCCTACGTGTACATAATCAACTAACAAGCCACCTGAAGACTACTCTTCACATAGAGCTCCTAATTTATGCAGTTACGTTTCCTATTACACATTTCACTCATGTTCACATTTAATCTTCATTGTTCAAATATACCAATACTAACTCATGACAAAGGTTTTATAGACAATGTATATATATCATTTCAACAACTCCACAATACATAGCAAGGGAAACACGTATAACACACATGCCCAAAACAAGTATATATATATATATATATATAAAAGGAATGAGAGAATGATTTGTTGAAGTTGTGATATAAATTGTATTCCTTGTTATTAGGAGATAAACTAATATGGGTAGTGATAAAATCAGAGCTAGAGATTATATCGAGCCAAGAATTTGAAACACACCTAAATTGTAAGAGGGATTTCACTGGAACCCTTTTGAGGATTTTAGTGATGAGTTCTTCGGGCAAATTAGGGATTGTAAAGGTTGAATCTTGCATTGAAATTGATGGAAATTGAGAATGGTAAATGGGTTTTCTCCGTTTAGGGTTTTGATGGGTGCTTTCATCCTTTTTAGATTGGACCCAAAACGGAGCAAATCCATTAACCATTCTCAATTTCCATCAACTTCAATGCAAGATTCTACCTTTATAATCCCTAATTTTCCCGTAGAACTCATCACTGAAATCCTCAAAAGGGTTCCAGTGAAATACCTCTTGCAGTTCATGTGTGTTTCAAAGTCTTGGCTTGGTATAATCTCTAGCTCTGATTTTATCATTACACTTCTGAGTTTATCTGCTAATAACAAGGAATACAATTTATTTTACAACTTCAAGAAATCATTCTCTCTTTCCATAATATATATATATATATATATTGTTTCATGTGTAAAAAAACTATATTTCACGGAGAATAAATATGGGGACAATTAAGGAAAAGGATTTATGTGACGTTTGTGAAGGGGATCGTGGAAGAAATTAGGGTGAAAAATTATTTTAATTTCAAATTATCATCAACTATTTTTTAATGTTAATTAGAAGGTTGCTGCTCAACTTCCCACACTGTAACAACCCTTTTCCAACGCTCAACTTCCATTGCTCTAATTATCAGCTGTTCCAAAACCTTTTCAGATTCTTCACTGATCCATATAAATGTCTCCAACAACATGTCATTGTCCCACTCACCTATTTCTCTTTCCTCTGCCTCAATTAAATACATCATTACTAGGTAAATTTATTTTCGCCTTTTTATTTATCAAGAGCTGCTTTGTTTTTCTTGCGTACTATATATTTCTTTATCTACCTTTTTGGTTTCCTTCTCTTTATGATGAGTTGCTCTAATCATCATGTTGTTATTTGTGTTATCTCACGTAAATTTATTTTCTTCTTCATCAAGAGCCGCGTTGTTTTCCCTGCTTTCTGTTTAATTATTATGTTTTGTTCTCTTTCTCATGAGTCACTCTGTTATCCATGTTGATATTTGTGTTCTCTTTTGGTTGCCTTATTTCTTACTAATAATTGGGCCAGTGGAGGTTTCATTTCGATGAATATCTCAAAATGTTTCTTGACATTACTCCTTCCCAAAACAACAAAGTTCTCCAAAAATTCTTCAGTAGTACTTATGTTTTCAATAGTAGCAGTATAGTGCTATTCATATTCTAAGTTGAGTTTGTTTATGTCTGCCTTTAAAGAAGTCAGATTCATTAGAATTATTCGTCCCTCGAACAACTTCATAGTACTAGATCCTTTTATGGGATTGACCAATCTAATATGATATAGGAAGTTGTCTGCCTCTTTTTCAGTATTTCAGAAACCAAACGATGAAATAGTTCCAAATTTTTATATTTCGTCATATTAAAGTTGAAATTGTGGTGCATTAGGCCGACATAGTGTATGCTCCCTTTGTTGAAAGGCTCCAAATCTTCTTGAAAGAGAAGTTTAATTATATATCACATCTGGACAGCCATTTTATTAAGAAAAATGGCTGCATTTTCATCAGCCAATTGATCTGCATCTTCATTGGAGCCTCAATCTTGATAGTTTAGTCCACAACAAGATCATGATTGTAAAGAAAAACAAACTAATGTGCATTAGCATTTACTGTCTAACAACTCTAGCTTCTAGAAAAAAGAATATTATATAGCAATTGTAGTTAAGGAAATACAACTCTGACAGTTCACTTGCTTCAAGAAATTTGAAGATAAACTAAGCAGTAAGTAATAACATGTCTGCATTTTCATCAATATTATCTATCAGTAAGCACCACATATTCTTTCAGTTCATTGGCGTTCCCCCTTCTTCATCATCATTCTGTTCTTTAGCATCTCCACCATTTTGATTATTAGGACCATGCTCGTTAGCACCTCCATTTTGAGCATGATCCTGTTCATTACCATCTCCATCTTCATCAGCATTTTGTGCAGTAGTGCCTACATCTTGATCTGCGTTTTGCGCATTAGCGCCTACATCTTGATCAGCATTTTCTTCATTTGCACATCTATTATGATCATGATCCTGTTCATTAACATCTTCATCTTGATCAACATTTTACTCATTAGCACCTACTTCTTGATCAACATTTTCCTCATTAGCGCCTCAATTTTGATCTTGATCCTGTTCATTAGCATCTTCATCTTGATCAGAAATTTGCTCATTAGTGCCTCCCTTTTGATCATGATCCTGTTCATTAGCGCCTACGTCTTCATCATGATCCTTTTCTAATGCACCTCCATCTTGATCATTAGTAGCCTGTTCATTGTCGCCCCCAGAGAGAAAATCTAGCAACGTTACTTCATTTCGGTAAGTAAGCTTGTCCCTTCCAGAAAATACTCATTTGTATTACCACCTTACAAGACATATCACATATCTGTAATGTCTCACTTTGCAAATTCGTAAATATAAATTTATAATTTCATACAGAATACTCCTTCTCTACAATACCTAGACGGTTCAGAGATCGTAATCTGGAGAAACACTAAAATTTGTAATTTCAAAGGGGGAAAAGAGCAACAAAATTGTCTTGTTATCATGAAAATCAAATGATCATTAATGTTAGTATCTTACAGCCTCATCGAATTTCATATCACGGAACACTAACACAATCTTTAGCATTTGATCGTCACTGAGATTTCCTTGTACCGCCACATCCAAAATATTATCAAACACTTTCTGGAAGTTTGTGCTCGCACCCCAGTCCATATTCCTTCCAATCTTGGTTTTCTTAGTCAGAGTATGACCTTCAACTTTCTACAGGTCAGGTGACTCATTGAATGTGATCAATATTCCCTTCCATGGTTCCTCAGTCAAATGTGAAACCAAAATAGTAGTGACTACTAATGCTTCTGCAACATCTCGACATCTCGACTATATTATGTATCCTTCAGTTTTCCATCATGTTTCATATAATAATGGACAGAGATGAGCTTAAATGGAGACAAATTCTGTAATTTCATAGGGCGGAAAAACAGCAATAAAATTGTCTTGTTATCATGAAAATCAAATGGTCATTAATGCTAGTATCTTATTGCATCATCAAATTCCATATCACTGAACAGTAAAAACATGAGGCGACCTTGAATCTCGAAGGCTCCAAAATACAATCTCGGTTATATTTGTGTATCCCTTCTCTATAAATTTTCAACTAATTGACTGATAGTCTTCACTGAACACAAACAACCTCTTTACCATTTGATTGTCACTGAGATTTCCTTATACCGCCACTTCCAAAATATTATCAAACACTTTCTAGGTGTTTGTGCTCGCCCCCAGTCCATATTTATGCAAAACAAAATTTTCTCAATCAAAGTACCACCTTCAACTCAAGTTAGACGACTCACTGAATGTGATTAATTTTGCCTTCCATGGTTCTTCACTCAATTCTGACACCAAGACACTAAGTGCCACAAAGACCTCCATCGGTCTCCCACTCATACTCCTAGAAACATCACATACCGCCATATAATCACTTAATTTTATCCTTTCTTACAAAGTTCATAAAAAAATCATTACCACTGAAGATCAGCAGCTTCTCCACAGTCTCCATCATTCAATGCCCCAATAATCTCATGAGGCATTAAAGCTCTAGTGCCCTCTCCTCTTTCTCCTTTTACTCACAAATGGTCCATCTAAAATTCTGTACTAAATTTCACTCCATTGGAATCTAAATAAAGTTGTCTTAAAGATGAAAGATTCCCCAAACAATTTGGTATTTCACTTGTAACCTGATCTTCACTCAAGTCAATCCAATTTGTAACTAAGACTTTTCCGTTTAGAAGTCGTTTCGTTTGTAATACTTCCATGAAAGTAATTCTTTGCTTTTTTATTAATTTAATTAAATTTGAAATTATATTTACTATATATTAGTGTTGTAATACTTTTAGCAGGTTTCTTGCTTTCGGCACCACCAAAATTGGCAACACTTCTCCACCTTGTATTTACTTTCTTCAATTAACATGATATTATTCTATTGTTAGTTGAGGTTGCTTGATTTTGAAATTAAAACATAAGAATTAATATATGTTTGGTGAATAATATATTCTTGAGCATCTTTATTGTATGATATAAAAGTACTAATTAGATAGAAATAAATCGCTTTTATTTCACAAATATATATTGTGTTAGTACATACTAGCTACTACATGCATACAATGACTAGTGTAGAAGAGCTAGAGAACCAATGTGTAACACCCCAAAAATTCCTAAGCTAAGGCCCGAGCCATTCTTTATTTCCATGTAAAATCGTATCGGGTGATTCTTAAATTGATCATATGTGTAAATCTCATTGCTTTGGTGTTCAAATGAATTTGGATATGACTTAAGGTCACAAGAACCTCCTAGCACAAAGTTGAGTTGAAAGCTTCATCATCGATTAAGTTTTGACATAAGATTTTACTTAGGTCAACTTAAAATGATCATATCTCCTAACACATAATATGTTAGGTGGCCAATACCTATCAAACTGAAGGTCTTTGCATCCTTTTTCCAACGCCAAATAGTTTGCCTTATTTCGACTTCGGAGTAAAACGTTATGGCCATTTTACCAGAGACTGTCATATCAGAGTTTTCTGAGTCTGTGAACAACGGCTCCTATCTACGGGCGTCAATTATTCGAAGACCCGTACTGTCAAGCTGTCAAAAAAGTTCAGAGACTCAATTTTTGGGGTCCCTTTCCTACGGATCCATTCTAATGGCCGTAGATTGGACTCGTAAATGGACTTTTGAGCCTAAAATTTAGTATTTACTCTACGGATTGGATCTAAGGTTCGTAGAAATTTCAATGGGTCATAGATTGGATCTGTAGAATGATGTTTTGAGCTAAAAAATTCAATATGAATTCCACGGATGTGATCTACGGTACATAGAACAAACCACAAACCGTAGATGGACCCATAGAAGGTTTTTTGTCAGTTTTTAAGAGGGGTATTTTAGTCTTTTTCCACCCATTCTAAGCTTAAACCATGACATTTTAAAACCTAATAAGGTCCTTAACGGTATTAATCAACCCTAATACTCTCATTAATGCTTCCAAGTCTTAGAGCAAAGATCCAAGAGGAGAAAGCTAGGTTTTTCAATCGTTCTTCCGATATCGCCATGAACTTCATTCTTCCCAGGTATGTAAGGCTATCATAGTGATGGACTGTGTTCGTCCTCACGCCCTACATCTACTTTCTATCAGAAAAGAATAATTTAGGGTTACATCCTTAGTTTTGATAATTCTTGAGATGAGTTTCGTTGATGAGTTCTTAATTCTATTTCTTGATTATTGAATTGCTATATCCTTCATTGAGATTCTTGAGTTGATTGTTCATGTCTAATTTTAACATGAACCCTATTGTTGAGTTATTAGTGAGAATCCTTTTTAACCAAACAATGGTCTTAAACTAATTTTCTGAGAAATCAAAGATGAGTTTTGAGAACAGTTTTAGAGTAATTACCTCAAAATAGAGAAAGAGTATGTTTTATTCATTTGAGCATGAGTATATTATTATGAATAGTATTGAGTATCGATATGGGGATGAGTTCAGTCAACTCAAAATTCTCATAAACCATGTTTGCCAACATGGGTAAAGGATCATACTTTTTAGATGAATCCTGATTGCTTAGTGGATCCACTTAGTTGAGAGGTTCTATACCCCGATACTATATAGGACAGTTCTGACAACGTGGGCAAGACGTTGTACATTACGTAGCTCATAATGATGATTGTCGGTTAGAGAAGCTTATAAATAGAGTTAAAGTGTATTTTTACTATATCACTTACTATGTTGAGTTTCAGAGAATGAGTAAGTAATTGTAAAGTTTTAAATGATTTAGTTCCTTTATTTTTTTACATTTAGCTTGAGTATATCTTTATTTATTACAGTCGTTTCTTTCAGTTATTTTGCTTTAGCTATATTACATACTCGTACATTCCATGTATTGATGTCATTCGACCAACATCTTTTTATGATGCAAATATAGGTGTTCAGGATTCATCAACAGGCGCTTCGTTGAGATCACTTTGCACTTCCCCTTCGAGTGTTTTGGTGAGTTTTCCTTGCATTTCGGAGGGCCACATTTTCTTTTCATTTCAGTATTTACTTTGGCGCATCGAGGGACTTGTCCCGACGTTCATGTTGAACTTAGAGGCTTCATAGTTAGTTAGATTTGAGATGTCCTCAGAGTTCTTGTTAAACTATTTTACAACTATTATGTTTATTACATTGAGTATTTTCAGACATTTGAGTTAAGTATTTGCTTTGAGTTTGAATGTTCTAAATTCTATTTTCTAAGCTCTTTATCGCTTGAGTAAGTCTTCCACTAAGTAGTCAGCCAGGCCAAGGGTTCACTTGGGGACCAAAAATGGTTCTCGAGTGCCGGCCTCGTCCAGGGTGTAGGATCGTAGCATGACAAACTTGGTATCAGAGCATAGAGCTCAACAGTACTATGGTGTATATGAAGTCGTATCTAGTAGAGTCTTTCTTATTGGTGTGAAACATGCCACATATATAATAAGGAAGCTATGATATTTAGGAACTTTCACCTTCTTCTTACTCATGTTCGTGCAATAGAGTTCAACTCTATAAATGTTTCTTCTTACTCATGTGCTTATGCGTGTCTTTTCAGATCATGCCTCCACGAAGAGTTGTTCGATGTCTTGCCGGGAGGAATCTAATCCTTAAGATCAAGAAGCTTCCAATGCACCAAAAATGCAACCCTCTCAGGGAGAGCTTACCAATGCTGAGTTCAAGAATGCCATTTAGATGCTGACTCAGGTTGTGGCAAATCAGGCGGGTCAACAAAGAGTAGGTCGTCAGGATGTGGGTGATATATCCAGAATCTATGAGTTTTTGAGGATGAATCCCCCAAAATTCACAGGGTCAAAGATCATTGAGGATTCAGAGAACTTTGTGGAAGAGCTTTAGAATGTGTTTGAGGTCATCTGTATTACTGATGCAGAGCGTGTGGAGTTAGCCTCATATCAGCTCAAAGGTGTTGCTAGGATATGGCTTGATCAATGGAAGAAGAACAGGGCAGAGGGGGCACCACTTTTGAGCTGGGCTGTGTTTGAGAATGCTTTCTTTGGGCGTTTCTTTCCCCGAGAGCTAAGGGAAGCTAAGGTGAGAGAGTTCTTGAATTTGAAACAGGAAGCTATGAGTGTGCAGGAATACAACCTCTTGTTCACTCAGCTATCCATCTATGCTCCTGAGATGGTCGTAGATATGAGGAGCACGATCACTCTATTCGTGTCTGGGCTATCTCGCTTATCGACTAAAAAAGGTAAGGCGACTATATTGATAGGGGACATGGACAAACCACGCTCATGATTCATGTATAACAGGTTGAGGAAGATAAGTTAAAGGACGGAGAGGAGTTTTGCAACAAGAGGGCCAAAACCACAAGTCATGAGACTGGCCAGCAAAAGACCGGGAATGGGAATTGGTCATATTTTCAGCATAGGTCATTTGGACCTGCTCCTTCTTCAGCTAGTGCATCTACACCAAGGAAAAGGAAAGATCGCGGGAATTAGAATTCTCAGAAATTCAGAGCTCAGGGTACTCAGTCTCAGGGTTGTGTGGCACAAAGGGCTACTTGGATCCCTATATGTGCTAAGTGTGGTAGGAATCACCCTGGAGCGTGTCGTGATGGCTCCAATGGCTGCTTCAAGTGTGGTCAGATGGGTCATTTTATGAGAGAGTGCCCTAAGAACAGGCAGGGTAATGGTGGCAACAGAGTCCAATCTTCTTCAACGGCTCCAACAGACAGACCTGCTCCGAGAGGAGCTACTTTACGGACAAGCAGAGGAGCAAACCATATGTATGCTATGGCTAGTTGCTAGGATCACGAGAACTCACCGGATGTTTTCACTAGTATGCTAAAAGTCTTTTCTATTGATGTTTATGCCTAAATTGATCCAGGTGTGTGTTTGTCTTTTGTTACTCCTTATGTAGCCATGAGGTTCGACATTTCCCCCAAACAACTTCTTGAACCCTTCAGTGTTTCCACACCTGTTGGTGAGTCTATTCTAGTAGAAAGAGTCTATCGTGATTGTCCCATCTTTGTCTATCACAAGGACACCATGACTAACTTAGTTGAGCTAGATATGGTGGACTTTGATGTTATTCTAGGTATGGACTGGCTTCATGCTTGTTATGACTAAGTTGAATAGAGAAATTGAGTAGTCAAGTTTCAGTTTCCTAATGAGCCAGTTTTAGAGTTGAGGAGTAGTTCAGCAGGGTCGAAAGGTCCTTTTATTTCATACCTTAAGGCCAGAAAGTTAGTTTCTAAGGGTTGCATCTATCACTTAGTCCGAGTTAATGACTCTAGTGTTGAGAGACCTCCTATTCAGTCAGTTCTAGTTGTGAGTGAGTTCCAGAGGTCTTTCCAGATGATCTTCCTGGAGTCCCTCCTAAGAGAGAAATAGACTTCATAATAGATATTCTTTCAGATACTCAACCCATCTCTATTCCGCCATATAGAATGGCTCCAACTGAGTAAAAGAGTTAAAAGAGTAGTTGAGAGATCTTCTTGATAAGAGTTTCATCTGACAACTATCTCACCTTGGG
Organism: Solanum appendiculatum; assembly: GCA_018342035.1. Lineage (NCBI taxonomy): Eukaryota > Viridiplantae > Streptophyta > Magnoliopsida > Solanales > Solanaceae > Solanum > Solanum appendiculatum. The sequence goes on from JAGDQO010000472.1 coordinate 1,552,672, forward strand.
GTGTTCTGGTCTTGTTCGTGAGGAAGAAAGATAGTTCCATTAGGATGTGTATAGATTACCACCAGTTGAACAAGGTCACAATAAAGAATAAATATCCCCTTCCGAGAATTGATGACCTTTTCGACCAACTTCAGGGTGCCACTTGCTTCTCTAAGATAAACCTCAGATCTGGCTATCATCAGTTGAAAGTGAGAGAAAGTGACATTCCGAAGACAGCTTTTAGGACGTGTTATTGTCATTATGAATTCCTTATTTTGTCCTTTGGTTTGACTAACACTCCTGCAACATTGATGGATCTTATGAATAGAGTATTTAAGCAGTATCTCGACATGTTTTTTACCGTATTTACTGATGACATATTTATATATTCGAAGCATAAGGAGGACCATGCTAGTTATCTCAGAATAGTTCTCCAAACTCTCAAAGATCAAGAGTTATATGACAATTTTCTAAGTGTGAGTTCTCGCTTGAATCCATGAGATTCTTAGGCCATATAGTATCTGGAGATGGAATTCGAGTTGACACTCAGAAGATTAAAATAGTGCAGAATTGGCCCAGACCCATATCTCCAACTGATATAAAGAGTTTCTTAGGGTTGGTAAGTTATTACAAAAGGTTTATAGAGGGGTTTTCATCTATTTCATCCCCATTGACTAAGTTGACTCAGAAAATAACTAATTTTCAATGATCTGAAATTTGTGAGAAAAGCTTTCAGGAATTGAAAACTCGATTAACTACTACTCCAGTGTTAACCCTAACAGAAGGTACAAAGGATTTTTTCATCTATTGTGATGTGTCGAGAGGGGGGCTTGGTTGTGTGTTGATGTAGAATGGTAAGGTTATAGCCTATACCTCCATGTAGCTTTAGATTCATGAGATGAACTACGCTACTCATGATCTCGAGTTGGCAGCAGTGGTTTTTACTCTCAAAATATGGCGTCACTATCTCTATGGTGTTCATGCGGATGTGTTTACAGACCACATGAGTCTCGAGTACGTTTTCAGTAAGAAAGAGCTTAATCTCAGACAATGGAGATTGTTAGGGTTGCTAAACGATTACGACATGAGTATCCTCTATCAACCAGGTAAGGCTAATATTGTTGCTGATGCTTTGAGAAAGTTTTCCATGGGGATTAATGCTGATGTTGAGGAAGGCAAGAAAGAATTGGCTAAGGAAGTTCACATACTTGCACGTTTGGGAGTCCGTTTGTTCGATTCCAGTGAAGGAGGAGTTGTTGTGATGAATGGGGCTGAATCATCATTAGTGTCAGAAGTGAAGGAGAAACAAGACCAACACCCCCTCTTACTTGAACTAAAGGCGAATGTACATAACCAGAAGGTGATGGCTTTTGAACAAGGGGGAGATGGTGTGTTGAGATATCAAGGTAGATTGTGTGTTCTAAAGATGGATGAGCCCCAAGAGAGGACCATGGCAGAAGCTCATAGTTCCAGATATTCGATCCATCCCGGTTCCATAAAAATGTACCATGACTTAAGAGAAGTCTATCGGTGGAATACTATGAAGAGGTGCATTATAGATTTTGTTGCTAAGTGCCCAAACTGCCAGTAAATCAAGGTGGAACACCAGAGACCATGTGGTGTGGCTCATAACATACCTCTTCCTGAATGGAAGTGGGAGATGATTAATATGGACTTCATTACTCACTTTCCACAATCTCAAAGAAAGCATGATTCGATTTGGGTGATTGTAGATCGGATGACTAAATCAGCCCATTTGTTATAGGCAAAGATTACCTATTCAGCAGAAGATTATGTAAGTTTATATATCCGTGAGATTGTCCGACTTCATGGAATCCTGTTGTCCATCATTTCAGATAGGGGTGCACAATTCATCACCTCTGTTTTGGAAGTCATTTCAAAAAGGTTTGGGTTCAAAGGTAAACCTTAGTACTGCTTTTTATCCTCAGACCGATAGCCAAGCAGAGCGCACAATTTAGACCCTAGAGGATATGGTGAGAGCATGTGTAATGGATTTCAAAGGTAATTGGGATGACCACTTGCCTCTCATAGAGTTTGCTTACAATAATAGTTATTACTCCAGTATCCAGATGGCTCCTTATGAGGCTCTTTATGGGCGAAGATGTACATCTCCCATTTGTTGGTTTGAGATTGGTGAAGCTGAGTTGATAGGGCTAGAATTGGTTCATCAAGCCATGGAGAAGGTGAAGACTATTCAAGAGAGGTTGAAAACAACACAAAAGTATCAGAATCCTATATAGATGTTAGAAGGAACGACTTAGAGTTTGAGGTTAATGATTGGGTCTATTTGAAGGTTCCACCCATGAATGTTGTTATGAGGTTTGGTAAAAAAGGGAAGCTCAGTCCCTGATACATTGGTCCTTACAGGATATCTAAAAGAGTTGGAAATGTAGCTTATGAGCTGGAGCTACCGCCAGATTTAGCAGCAGTCCATCCAATATTTCACATCTCTATGCGAAAGAAGTGTTTGGGTGATCCTTCACTTTTTATTCCTACCGAGAACATTGGTATCAAGGACAACCTATCTTATGAGGAGATTCTCGTTCAGATTCTTGATCGTCAGGTTTGCAAGTTGAGAACCAATGAGGTTGCATCAGTCAAAGTCTTGTGGAGAAATCATATTTGAACATGAACCTCCAACATTCTGTTGTGCAAGCGGATATATCATATTGGCAACTACTGAAGCTCCAATAGAACTATATGAAATGTTTGTGGCTTCTACTGCAGATGCTATAGAGTTTTACAAAAACATTCGTCCATATAATAGCATCTTTGCTTTTACATCTTTCTGTGATGACCCACCACATCATCACGCCACATAGATGCCACGTGTCATAAAGTTGCATATGTGGAAGCTTACTTAGGAAAGACAACTAGCCATAGTGGAATATTCTAGAGAAATATAGATATTTTCATTGGAAAATTATAGAATTACAAGGAAGGCCCTTGGAATTTTCTAGTATTATAGAAAATTCTAGAGAGAGGACTATTTTGTAAATATTGAGGGACTTATGTAACAATTATTATTTACACTTTATCCCCTAAGTTAGTAGTATAAAAAGAGGGGCATCCATTTGTAAAATCATCAAGCAAAAATCAACAAAGTTCTCTACACAATCCTTCCAAAACAATTCTCTTGTGTTCTTTCTTCCATTCTCTTAGCGATTCTTAGAATCTTAGGCTGAGTTGGCATAGCAAGATCGCGAGCAAGTGGAGCAAGAACGTGAGTAAATTGCACGTGCCGCACGTGCGCTTAGTAAAAGACTAAGGATGTGACAACGTGGTATCAGAGCAAGGTTACAACTAAATAAATGGCAAACGATGTAGAAATCAACTTTGCTAACACTCAAGCCTACGTCACCCAGGATGCTACCGGTAAGAAGGGCTATGGCAAAAAGAGGAATACCGCCAACAAAAACCAGGAGGTGCCGCTCGAGATTGAGCCAAATAAAGGGCTTACATCCCGAGAACCTTCTACCATTGAGACGAGCAAGCATGATGTAGAGGTCCTGCCTGAGGACGTCCCACTCAGTAGAGAGTGGGTCACGAAGGTTAATACGAGGATGGATGCCGTCGAGATATTTGGCCAACGCTTGGGGAAAGTAGAAGGCACTCTAGACGTTTTTTAGGGGCATACTCTTGAAGAGATTGAAAACATCCGAAAGTGACTTGGATGGGTGTATGCAAATTGAGTTAGAGGCGAGGCAGACCATCGCTACCTTAGAGTGTAGGCTAATGGAGGCGTTGAGTACTATCGATGTCATGAAGACAAAGATAGAGTCACTCGAAGAGCAGGTCAATGTTGGCGTGCTTGAGGCCACCAGAAATGTTGTCGTGACGAGGGAGGCAAAGATCGAGTCTCCCAAGCCACCAGTGTTCAAAGGAGTTCGTGATGCACAAGAAGTAGAGAACTTTCTTTGGCATTTGGAGAACTATTTTCGGCATGAAAATGTAAAAGACGACGATGCCAAGGTCAATACCACAGTATTGTACTTGTCAGATACTGCCATGCTATGGTGGAGACGTAAATCAGCTGATGCTGAGAGAGGTTTGTGCACTATCATTACATGGGATCAATTCAAGGTTGAGTTCAAGCAACAGTTCTTCCCAAATAATGTCGTGTATGAGGCAAGAAGAAAACTTAGGGAGTTGAAGCACACAAGGAGTATTCGGGACTACATCAAGGAGTTCACGACCCTTACACTCCAAATTCCCAACCTCACCAATGATGACTTGTTGTTCCACTTATTGACGGGTTGCGGAATTGGACTAAGCAATAATTGCAACACCGACGAGTCATTGATATATATCAAGTCATAGTGGAAGCCGAGTCTTTGATGGATTTCAGGAATGAGAAGTATGACAAAGATAGAGGCACTAAGTCAGAACATGACATTCCTAAGGGTGGGGGAGATTGTGGTAAAAGCAAGAAAGTACGTCAACAACACCATAAGACTCTAGATACCCATAAGTTTGATAATGAGCAGTCAATTGGTCGTTAGAGCTATACGAAAAATAAAGCACAATCCGAGAGAAAAGGTTGCTACATATGCAGTGGGCCACATAGCTTCAAGGATTGTCCTGACTTGAGGAGTCTTAGTGCTATAGTGTGTGAACAGAAGGAGCAAGCGCAAGGAGAGAGTTCGGTCACAGCTCAACTAGGAGTGATTGGACTATGTGGAGCCATCACGAAGTCAGCTAGCCAAGTTAACGAGATTAGAAATCAGTACGTACACCTTATCATCAACAATAAGCCCGCTCGTGCATTGGTGGACACTGGAGCAACTCATAATTTTATGACTGAGGCTGCAGCTAAGAGACTAGAGTTGAAGCATGCTCTAACTAACTCTCATGGCAAAACCATGAAGGTACGACAAACTTTACCATTACAAAGATGGATATCTTTGATATTATTCTAGGGCAAGAGTTCTTCACAAAGTGTCATACCTTGATCGACCCCTACCTTCATTGTCTATGGGTCATGGAACGAGAAGGAGCTTGCATGGTGCCTACAATAATTATACTACAAAAATAGAATCAAGCATAACTTTCAGTTATACAACTTGTGAACTGGCTCAAGAAGGAAGGGTTGACATTCGTGGAAGCTAATAAAAGTTTTGATGGAGATAGAGACAAAAAGTCATTGTTGTGTTCCACATTCATTGGAAGGAGAAAACGCCGGAAGAAGTTACAGGAGAACGATATGAAGACTTGTGGCTATTCAAAGATAAGATTCAAGATTTTATGCAGAAGCAATGCGCCGTGGTCGTCGCAACATCAGGTGGGGGAGAGTGTGACGACCCACCACATCATCACGCCACATAGGTGCCACGTGGCATAAAGTTTCCTATGTAGAAGCTTACATAGGAAAGACAACTAGACTTAGTGGAATATTCTAGAGAAATATAGATATTTTCATTGGAAAATTATAGAATTACATGGAAGACCCTCGAAATTTTTTAGCATTGTAGAAAATTCTAGAGCGAGGACTATTTTGTAAATATCTAGGGACTTATGTAACAATTATTATTTACACATTAGCTCCTAAGTTAGTAGTATAAATAGAGGGGCATCCATTTGTAAAATCATCAAGCAAAAATCAACAAAGTTCTCTACACAATCCTTCCAAAACAATTCTCTTGTGTTCTTTCTTTCATTCACTTAGCGATTCTTAAAATGTTAGGTTGACTTGGCATAGCAAGATCGTGAGCAAGTGGTGCAAGAACATGAGAAAATTTTCAAGTGCCGCACGTGCGCTTAGCAAAAGACTAAGGACGTGACATTTTGGTGTTAATCTGGATAAGGAAATAACATTTTCAAGAAAATGAGTGTACACATTCAGGGTATAAGGTAAAATTTATCACGATCTACCATCATTGGTACCACATGTTAACAGTCCCTGTTACTTCCAACCATACTTCTTTGATACATACAATGAGTTGACCAATAGGATATCAAAAGTCAAAGAAGGAATTCTATCAGGCAGAATCGCAAAAAGATCAAACAGGTAATGTAGGGAAACTCATATGTGCAAATCTTTTGCTAACTAAAAGACCAATCAAGTTTCCACAATTTCCAACTTTGAATTGCGAAAAAAGCCTCTTTGGAACAACGAGTGTACAATACACCCTCAGTAAATCAAGTTGTAGCTATTTAGATAGATGGAAACAATCCAAATATACCTTTTGAGGGAGAAATTATTGTTCATGAGCATTCAGGGTACAAGCATAAATTCAAACACTATTTTCGCTGTTATGACCCTCTTATATATCATTTCCTCTTTCCAAGAGGTAAGGGAAGGATGACATCAAGGAATATGAAAACAAAACAAAAGACAACATCACACAAGAAGCAGCCACTCCCCAAATCTGACCAATGATATTCCAACATTCATATCAGCTGATGCAATATTAGCGAACGAGGATCAAAATAATGTGTATGACCTTCTGCCCTCTTATAGTAAAACTTTACTCACATTCTTCACAAGTTAGATACTGATAAAAAAAAAACACATACAAAGGATACCATAATGATGACAAATCATAAAATCCTTTTACCAATAAAGGTTAGTACCAATAACGTATTAGATTTAAGAGTTGTGGCATGACGAGTAGGACTAACTAAAATTTGCTTAAATACCCACAAATATTAATTACCTACCCTCTTGATCTTTCCACTTTTAGTAAGCCCAATCTTATGTGTATACTATTGGCCTATGTTAGTGTTGTTTCTAGGTATATGGTGTGTTACACGTCCTTACAATATCAAAACAAAAATGCAAAAATGTCACTTTTTTAGGTGCATTAAAAAAAGGGTATTACAATAGTTTCCCTCACATTAAATATTATGTACACTATTTTCGTGTATCCAAATACTACTACCACCAATGTAAAAAATACAAATATTTTTGGACAAGCCATTCCAAAGATGTAGTACCCATAACACATTAAAAAGGGACATCAGAGAATAGGACATACCTTTAAAATTATCATACAACACTCTTTTCATTTGTACCAATATTGTAACTAACATACAATTTAAATAATATTAAAATGATTTTTAACACTTGTAGATGTCCGCCGCGAGTCAAAGGGAGATGTTTCTTGCAGAGATACTATTGTTATAAACTACAAGTAGGAGAGGCAGAGAGGTCAGTATTACTGCTATGTGTAAGATTACTACAACAATTTGTGCTTGACATGTACATAAAACTGGAAACAACAAGGCTAGAATATTTATGAAAGGAACAATCTAATTTTAGAAAAGAGGTTTATCAAGGTATCATTGATAGTGACAGGGCAGGAGAATACAGGGGAGATCGATTTTGTCAAAGAATACTACTTCCATCATATTTTATTGGGGGCTATGAGATATGCGAAGACAATATATGGATACAATGGCTTTGGTTCAACATTTCAGAAGGCCGGATTTGTTCATAATAATGACATGTAATCTTGACTGGGTTGAGATCCAATGAGAATTGCGCCCGAGATGGACTCCTCAAGATAGTCCTGACTTGGTGATAAGAGTATTCCGCGCTAAGTTGCAGGATCTAAAAGACCAAATTTTTAAGAAAGAAATATTTGAAATTGTAGTTGCTCATGTATTCGTGGTAGAATTCCAAAAACGGGGACTACCACACATACACATCCTTCTTATATTAAAAGAAGGGCACAAGATAAAATCATGAGATCAGTACAATAAGTTTATCTTAGTAGAGATTCCAGATAAATGTGAGTATCCCATCTTGCATAAATTAGTACTCATGCAAATGATGCATGGTCCATGTGGGAACAAGCAGCAAGCAAATACGTGCATGCAAAATGGACAATGCAAATATCATTATCCTAGGCCAAACAACAACAAATCAACACATGCAAAGGATGGATATCCAATTTATAAAAGAAAAAGGGATGGAAGGATAGAGAATGTTCGTGAAATGAATATGGCAAATCAATGGGTGGCACCTTATAGCCCTTATCTGCTTATATGATTCAATTGTCACATTAATGTTGAGGTCTGTTCAGAAGTCAAAGAAATAAAGTATCTATACAGGTATATATATATATATATATATATAAGGGACATGATCGATGTGCCGTTTATGTTCAGTCTTATGATGGCAAAAAAGTTATTGATGAGATTCAAACTTTCCAATATGTGCGGTGGGTTTCACCCCCCCCCCCCCCCCCCCCCGAAGCCCTATAGAGAATATATGAATTTAACTTGAATGAAATGCAACCTCCAGTCATCAACCTTCAACTACATCTACCTGGACAATATTCAGGTACACATATTTATGCATAAAAAACACAATTCCTTTAAAATAATAAATATAATGCTAACAATACAAATACTAACTCTAAAAGAGCTCACACTATTTTACTTGAACAACCAAAACTTTCAAAATATCATTGCATGGGATGGTGTCAGGCAAACAATGTTGACTAAGTATTTCAGGATGTGCTCAATTGGCACTGAAGCATATGCATACCTTTATGGAGAATTCCCTAAGTATTATGTTTGGAATCTAAGGTAAAGAATAAGACAAAAAGGAAAACAAGATTTGTAATTGGTCGCATTGCAATTGGTAAGGCAGATGTAGTAAACTATAACATCATACATATCGATTATTGTTAAACTTATTACTAAACATTCATTAAATACTACAGCTAATCCTAGAGAAGGGGAAAGGTATTATGAGTGGTTATTACTAAACCATGTAAGAGGACTGATGAGTCAATAGTTTCGACTCATTTATAGCTTCGTTTGTGCCAATTTAGTGTCCTTAATGCCATTTTTTGTCACCTATACCTAATGTTAAATCGTTTGTGTGCAGCATGAGGGACAAGGAATGGGATGAAGCCAATATATTTCAAAAGGAAGTCAAAAAGTGCCAAAAATGAAGGAACTAAAAGGCTGAGGCTCGCCAAAGTCAACTCGGCGATGCACCGAATGGACAGGATGTCGCCTAAAGTTCCAGGAAGCAAAGGAAAAATCTAACTCAAAACGGTGAGCTGAGAGACCAGACAGCGCGTCACCGATCCAAAAAGCAATCCCCGATGCATATCGCCTAAAGTTCCAGAATGAAATCAGCACCGAAGTGATAAACCGAAAGGGTGAGATGGAGAAATTCGGCGTGTCGCCGAGTAGAAGGGCGAGACACGACTTATGCCACCGATTTATCCGCAAATTAAAAATCATGGGAAACTTTTGGGAAGTATAAATAGAAGATTTCAAATGAGAAAGGGTGTCGAAGAGAATTGTATTGAGACAAAGAAGTGCATAGCACTTTAGAATACTTAGTTTTGTTCTTGGAGATTTACATTTTGGAGTTTTTCTTTGGGAGATTCTAACATTGGGTATACTTTTAATTGATTATTTCTATTGTGTGAAGATTTGGAAATTCACTGGAGAATGCATTTGGTAACCGTTTCTTCACTTTCATTATGATTGGCTAAAACCCCGATGCCTTAGGGGTGTGATTATGTGTTAAAAAACCTAATTAGTTTATGGATCTTTTCAATTGCTGAATTACTTGTTGATTTAGCATGGGTTCAATTGTTAATCCATATTTTTATCTTATGAATTGAAGTAGTAAATTCAATTCTAGCTTATATCTCTTTGTATGCTTGTTGAAGATGCATTTGAGTGGGATTGATTTATAATAATTGTATGAGTTCTTACTTGTACTACTCAGCTTGTTAAAGTGGGTTTAATTAAGGCATAAGATTGTGCTCTGATTGGCTAGCCTATTGGGGTTTGGTAAAATCCAATTGAAAGCATGGTAGTTGGTTGCAAAATAGCTATCGTAGTGATAATCTTGCCTACCCATTATAGATCAACATTATTAGGCAATTGGTAATGACCCATTAGTGAAATTGGTGGTTGAACATTCACACATCCTGAAGGTCCCTTCTCTCATTGATTAAATCCCTTTTTAACTTGTGTTTTATTGAAATTATTCATTTGAAACTCATCTAGCTTGTTATTAAAACTTCGTAAATTTACATTACACACCGTTTTGCGTGTTGTCCACCTACAAAAAGCTAGATCACCTTAATATTTCATATTTGAATTCTGAACTTAGTCCCATTCCTCGAGAGATCGACCCTAACTCCTTGTTGAGTTTATATTGCTAACGATCGCTTACATCTTGAATCGTGATAGGTGTATTTGAGCGTTATCAAAAATGGCGCCGCTGCTGGGGAATGGCGTTTAGAATTCTTGTACCAACGTATTCTATTGAATTAGTTTGATTGTAGTCGAATTTACTTATTAGCTTTTTCGTTGTTTATTTTCAGCAGGTGAACATTAATGACGTTGATAGTGTTGTTTGTCAGAATGATGAGATACATCATGTAAATGATGACATTGGTAATCTGAACGACTTCAATGTAGCTCAAGTGGGAAGTGCTGGAGCTATACGCTTGCCCCCTACTATGGGTAATGCCATCTTTCATGAGACCGAAACTATGCTTCAGCTTTTGCAAATCAAAGGATCATTTGGAGGACTTGCTCATGAGGATCCACATGAATATCTTCTGAATATTTTGTATGTGTGCAGCCCGTTCACCTTTAAGAACATCTCTCAAGAGTCAATTCGACTTCAGTTGTTTCCTTTCTCTCTAAATGGGGAAGCAACGAAGTGGTTGGCTGAATTACCAAAAGATTCAATTACTTCTTGGGTGGAGCTAACGGAAGCATTCCTTGAACGATTCTTTCCTTCTTCGAATATGGTGAAGTTGAGAGATGGTATTCAGAACTTCAAGAGACTTGATGGTGAACCAATCCATGAGACATGGCTCAAATTCCAAAAGCTTCTTCTACAATGTCCTACTCATGGGTTACCTGAAAATGTGATGTTGCAATATTTCTACCATATCCTTGTTTCGGTAAACAAGTCTATTGCCAATCGTTTGATTCAAGGTGGAATCATGAGGCAACTATTTCCTATTGCATCAGCCTTGCTTGATGATATGACAAAGATCAACCGGGCTTGGCATATAAGAGAAGATCAAGTATCACCTCTTGTAGTCGGAATGACCAAGGAGAAAATTGAGAAAGACAATGAACGTGATGCGAATATGGTCAAGTGATGACTCAGATGGACTTGTTAACAAAGCATGTCATGGGTGTGGGATCAAAAGCCGCAAACGCAGTTGCTATGAGCCCAGATGATGCTGCATTTGAGACCATGTACAATGAAGAAGTCCAATTTGTGTCGAATCAAATGGTGGGTTCTCCTCCGAGCTATCAAAAGCCGGGTGGGAATTAAGGTTGGAACAAAGATCAAGGTAGTGGTTGAATAGATAGTCATGAGTGGCGTTATCGAGGTGCCAATTAGAGGGATGGTGAGTGAGATCGATATGGGCCTCCACATGATTGTCGTAAAGTTATTGAACCAAAGACTGATCCTGAGAATTATAGAACTGAAGATATGCTTGCTCGTATTTTGCACAAGGTGGAAGGGTCAGACAAAGTACTCAAGGAGATGAAGGCTGATTTTTCTTCTTTAAATCAAACGGTCACTTCTCACTCCGCTTCAATTAAACATCTTAAGTCTCAAATGGTTCAAATCTCCACTCAGCTGAATAAGAGACCAATTGGTGGCCTTCCTAGTGACACCTTAGCCAATCCAAAGAACGAGAATGCTCAGTATATGGCGATTGTTACTCGAAGTGGAAAAGTTTTGTGTAGCGATGTAGCTGAGAACAACGGCGCTGAACGAAGTAAAAGCTCACCTCTTGTGAATGATGAGGGCGGTATGGAAGATGAGGTGAACAATAACATGCCCAACGAAAAATATCAGTCTTTCAAATGATGTTAATTCGGGTAAAACCACTGCATCTAAGGTGGAGAATATGTCTAAATTGGTTTCCCCCAAACCGTTGCCCAAGGTTAACCCTCCATTTCCACAAAGGCTAAAGAGAAGAGATGACAACGCGAAATTCCATAAGTTCCTTTATATTTTCAAGTCTCTCTCAATTAATCTCCCTTTGGTGGATGCACAACTAGAAATGCCGGGGTATACCAAGTTTATGAAGGAATTGGTCACGAAGAAGAGAAGTATGGACTTTGAAATGGTGAATGTATCCCATAGTTGCAGTGCTATTATGTCAAATGTGGTTGCTAAAATGGATAATCCGGGAGCATTCACAATACGTTGCACTATTGGGGAGTTCAAATTTGCAAAAGCGTTGTGTGATTTGGGAGCTAGTATTAATTTGATGTCATATGCTATTTTCAAACAACTTGGGCTAGGTGAGCCCAAATCTACCACAATGCGACTTCTCATGGTGGATCGTTCTATCAAGCGACCCATCGGTATTCTTTATGATATTCTATTGCGGGTTGACAAGTTTATTTTTTTGGCGGATTTTTTTGTTCTTGATTGTGAGATAGATGCCGAGATCCCTATTATTCTTGGTAAACCATTCTTGGCTACCGGGAGAGCACTTGTCAATGTGGAAAGTGGAGACTTGAAATTTAGAGTTAATGAGGAGGAAGTCACCTTTAATGTGTGTAAGTCCGTGAAACAACCAAATGACATCCATGTGGTGTCGGTTATTGATGTTATCGATGAAGCGGTAGATAGTATTAGCGAGATTGCTTGTATTGGTGATTCATTAGCTGTTGTGATGTTGAACTGTGATGGGGTAGACATCCAAGATTATGACGAAGTAGTGGCTGCTCTATCGGTTGTAGGTTCTTACTCAAAAGCTCCTTTGAAACTTGAAATTGATTTGAAGAATAGAGAAACTCCTCCTGTGAAGCAATCCATTGAAGCACCCCCGAAGCTTGAATTAAAAGCTCTTCCTTCCTTTCTTAGATATTTATTCTTAGGGGCTGCGATACCTTGCTGGTGATCATTGCAGCTGACTTACTTGAAGAGCAGGTACATGCACTTGTGAGTGTGCTGAAAAGGTACATCAAAGCTATTGGGTGGACAATAGCTGACATAGTGGGAATTCCTCCCGGAATTTGTACGCACAAAATTCAGTTGGAAGTTGATTGTAAGCCCAACGTCGAGCATCAAAGGAGGTTGAACCCTCCAATGCAAGAAGTGGTTAAAAAAGAGATTATCAAGTGGTTAGATGCAGGTATGGTTTATCCCATTGCAAACGGCAAGTGGGTAAGCCCTGTTCAATGTGTCCCAAAGAAAGGGGGTATGACTGTGGTTCCAAACAAAAAGGGTGAACTTGTACCTATGCGACCAGTCACAGGTTGGCGGGTATGCATGGACTATAGGAAGCTGAATTCGGCAACCGAGAAAGATCATTTTCCCGTGGCCTTCATGGACTAGAGGCTTGATAGGTTGGCGGGGCATGGATGGTATTGTTTCCGTGATGGGTATTATGGGTACAATCAAATCTATATAGCCCCGGAGGACCAAGACAAGACGACTTTCACTTGTCCATATGGAACTTTTGCATTTAAATGCATGCCTTTTGGGCTATGTAATGCACCGGCAACGTTCTAAAGGTGTATGCTATCAATTTTTCCTGATATGGTTGAGGACTCTATAGAGGTTTTAATGGATGATTTTTCCGTAGTGGGAGACTCATTTGAAGAATGCCTTGAACACTTGGGACTAGTTTTACAAAGATGTGTCGAAACTAACCTTGTACTTAATTGGGAGAAATGTCATTTTATGGTGAAAGAAGGGATTTTTTTGGGACACCAAATTTCAGGGAAAGGTATACAAGTAGATCAAGCAAAGGTTGAGGTAATTGTCAAGTTACCACCTCTTGTCTCTATTAAATGTGTCCGAAGTTTCCTAGGACACGCAGGCTTTTACAGGCGATTTATCAAGGATTTCTCAAAGATTGCTCATCCACTATGCAAACTTCTAGAGAATGCCAGCGTGTTTTTGTTTGATGAAGCCTGTATGATTGTTTTTGAGTGTCTCAAGGAGAAACTTGTGTCGGCTCCGGTCATTGTGGCCTCGGATTGGGGTAGTCCATTCGAATTAATGTGTGATGCTAGTGGTATTGCCTTGGGTGCTGTCCTAGGACAACGTAGAGGCAAGTTGTTTCACCGGATATACTACGCTAGCAAGACCTTAAATGTGGCTCAACGGAATTACATTGTTACCGAACAAGAATTGTTAGCTGTAGTGTAAGGTTTCAAGAAATTTTGAGCTTACTTATTGGGAACTAAAGTAGTGGTGCACACGGACCATGTAGCTATACGCTATTTAATGGCTAAGAAGGATGCGAAACCAAGGTTAATTCGGTGGGTATTGTTTCTACAAGAATTTGACTTTGAGGTCAAGGATCGTAAATGGTGTGAAAACCAAGTAGCGGATCATTTATCAAGACTCGAAACAAATGTTGCGGTGTCCGGTGACAAGGATATTGAGAATGCTTTCCCTCATAAGATGGTCATGATGATCTCTTATGGTTCCATTCCTTGGTATGCCGACTTCGCAAATTATGTCTTGTGTGGTATTGTACCTGAGGGGCTTTCATTGCTTTCATTCTATCAACGTAAGAGAATCCTCTTTGATGCGAAGAAGTATTTTTGGGATGAGCCCTATTTATTTCGGGAATGTGTTGATCATATAATTAGGAGGTGTGTGCCGAAAGTTGAAGTTGATGCTATACTTCGTTCATGCCACGCTTCTCCAGTTGGTGGTCACTATAGTGGGGTACGAACAGCCGCCAAGGTATTGCAAAGTAGCTATTATTGGCCAACACTGTACCAAGATGCTAACTCCCTTGTCCGCAAGTGTGTTCCATGTCAAAAGCAAGGAGGAGTGTCACGGCGACATGAGCTTCCCCTTACCCCAATCCTTGAAGTTGAATTATTTGATGTGTGGAGAATTGATTTTATGGGTCCTTTGTGAGTTCTTATAGGAACAAATACATTTTGGTGGCTGTTGATTATGTGTCAAAGTGGGTAGAAGCTATAGCCTTACCCAACAATGAAGGGAGAAGTGTGATTGCATTCCTTAAGCGGTATATCTTTACAAGGTTTGGCACACCACAGACGATTATTAGTGATAGGGGTTCACACTTTTGCAATCGATTGTTTACATCGTTGTTGACTAAGTATGGAGTAAAGCACTAGGTTGCCACCCCTTACCATCCGAAGACAAGTGGGTAGGCTAAAGTATCTAACCGGGAAATTAAAGAAATTTTAGCCAAAACCGTGAATGCAACTCGTTCAGATTGGTCGCGAAGGTTAGAAGATGTTTTGTGGGCTTACCGCATTGCTTTTAAAATACCAATTGGTATGTCACCATATCAATTAGTGTTTGGTAAATCATGCCACCTGCCAGTGGAACTCGAGCATAAGGCCCTGTGGCATTTGAAGACCATTAATTTGAATTGGGATGTTGCCTCCAAGAGTAGGGTAGACCAACTTCATGCGTTGGAAGAATTTCAGCTTCGAGCTTTTGAAAGTTCTGCTCTCTATAAAGAGAAAATGAAGAAATGGCATGATTCCAAAATACTTCATAGGGAGTTTAGGGTTGGCGATTTAGGGTTGGCGATTATGTATTGCTATACAATTCACTGTTGCGGCTATTCCCAGGTAAGCTCAAGTCCAAATGGTCAGGTCCCATTTCAAGGTTAATCGTGTGTTTGAAAATGGAGCTATTGAGGTTCAGGTTGAGAATGGTACGTTCTTTAAAGTTAATAGGCAAAGGCTTAAGCTCTACTTCAGTGAGGATCCCGTTGTGCGAATGATTGATGTGGTGTACTTGGATGATGCTTGAATGCATGTCCACGTCGTGCCACGACGTTAAGTAAAGCACTTCTTGGGAGGCAACCCAAGCTCTATATTATTGTTTTTGAATAACGTGTATTGGATGTGTAGGTTGGAGTTTGAATTTTCAAATTTTGGCAATTAGACGAGGGGCTGCACCATTCGGTGCATCGCCCATCTGCCTTGGGATCGCCTAAATTCATCAGAACTTGAAGGCTAAAGTTGCAAGATACACTGGAATATTAGGCGAGCATCTCCTTCATTCGGCGTATCGCCGAGTTTATTGGCGATCCCGATCTATATCACCTTCTGGACTTCAATGTTGGCTTAATTTCCTGTAACTTAAATCAGTAAACGAACTCATACTACGCATTAAATCAGTAAACGAACTCATACTAGAAGAACCCATAACAATTGATCAAACCCTAGCTTACTTGAAGAGAATTGAACCTTGAAATTCATGAAGAAAAAGAAGGGCCCAATGGAGGAAGAAACTCCATTGGTCAATACCATCATACCTTAGCACAGCCCACTAGAAATTGGAGAAAATTGGGTGATCTTCAATGGAGGACTTAGCTTCTTCTTCTTCCTTGAGCTAAAGAGGATTTCTTTTAGAGAGAGAAATATTTGAGAGGTGAATTTAGGGAATGAGTTAGAATGAAGTGATTTAGGTATAGAAAACTATATATAGGACCTTCATTAAGGGTAAAATTGACTTAGTTAATTAGGAAATTAACAAGGGAAAAGACCAAAAAGCCCTTAATTAAAAATTGTCGAGGCCCATCTACGGGCACATCCATTAACGGACCGTCCTGTTGAACCGTCAAAAGATTCAGAGAGTTGGTATCTTGGGACCTTGCATTGACGGCTTCAATCTACGGTTGGTCGGTCCATATACGGACCGTACACCTCAACCGTAGATCACAGCCTGAGATTTAAGAATTTAACCAAGTCTGGGGGACATCTACGGTTACTTTCTACGGACAGTCAACTAACTCACGATCCATCCTGCTACTCCGTAAATCACACTTCAGAGACTGAGAATTACTGAAATTGACAGAGCCATTGACGGCTCCTCACCTAAGGCCCATCAACCTGACTACGGCCCGAAAGTGGCCTCCGTAGGTCACTGCCTACAAGTAACTTTTGCATTTTCATTCCTTGGAAAGCTGGGGTATTACATTATCTCCCCCTTGGGGACATTCATCCTCGCATGAGACTCGCACTAACAACCCAACCTAACATGCAATCATATAAATGCACATATCCGAGGAGGAAACATCAACTCCAAGCTAAAGCATGCTCAAAACTAAATTCATGAAGGCTTTATGCAACTCATACTCAATGCACATATATCATATTAGACTCTTCATGAACATGCATAAAATAAAGGAATCATGGAAATCAACTATGACATATGAGACCAAAAAAATGAACCATAAGGAACTAGTTGCCTCAAGCTAGAGGAGGATCGGAAGGAAAGAGATGAGGATAGCGGGACATCATATCGGCCTCGGCCTCCCAAGTAGCACCCTCAACTAATTGATTCCTCCATAGAACTTTCATGGAAGCAATTTCTTTATTTCTCAACTTCCGGACTTGTCGGTCTAAAATCTCAACCGGAACCTCTTCATAGGAAAGACTATCCTTTATGCCAAGAGTCTCTATTGGCACTATAGAGGTCGGATCACCAACACACTTTTTCAATAATGAGACGTGGAAAACCGGATGCACCGATGCCAACTCATTTGGCAAATCAAGCTCATAGGCAACCTTACTAACACATCTCAAAATCTGATATAGGCATACATAACGGGGAATAAGCTTCCCTTTCTTCCCAAATCTCATTACACCCTTCATACGTGAAATTTTCAAGTAAACCCAATCATCAACATCAAATTCTAATTCTCTTCTTCTAACATCGGCATAAGACTTTTGTCGACTTTGAGCCGTTTTCAGCCTTTCTGTAATAAGTCGAACTTTCTCCATAGCCTCATGCACTAACTCGGGGCCTATCAAAGCAACTTCCCCAATTTCAAACCAACCTATGGGAGATCTACACCTCCTACCATAGAGAGCCTCAAGTGGAGCCATACCAATACTAGAATTGTAGCTATTATTATAAGCAAACTCGATCAAAGGCAAATGGTCATCCCAAGTACCCTTGAACTCAATAACACAAGCTCTCAACATATCCTCTAAAGTCTGAATAGTACGCTCTGCTTGCCCATCGGTTTGGGGATGAAAGGCCGTGCTAAGCTTAACAGGAGTACCAAGACCTTTTTGGAATGACTTCCAAAATTAAGAAGTAAACTGGGCACCTCGATCGGAGATAATGGATAAAGGCACTCCATGCAGCCTAACCATCTCCCTTATGTATACTTTAGCATAATCCTCCACCGAATAAGAAGTTTTGACGAGAAAGAAATGGGCTGACTTGGTCATTCTATCAACCACAACCCAAATCAAATCATAGTGTCACCTTGTGCGACGAAAACCTACTACGAAATCCATATTCACATCTTCCCACTTCCAAGTAGGAATCTCTAAGTCTTGGGTCAAACCTCTCGATCTCTGATGCTCAACCTTCACTTGTTGGCAATTAGGACACTTAGCCAAAAATTCCGCAATGTCTTTCTTCATGCCATTCCACCAATAGATTTCACGTAAATCACGGTACATCTTGGTAGCTCCCGGGTGGATAGAATATCTAGAACTATGAGCTTCCGACAAAATTTTCCGTATCAAATCATCAACGTCGGGAACACATAAGCGACCTTGGTAACGAAGTACACTATCTCCCCCTTGGGAGAAAACCTCTATGGATTTCTTGAGAACCGCTTCTTTCAATTACACCAAGTTAGGATCAAGGTCTTTCTTAGCTTTTACATCATTCACAAAGGAGGATTCAGAACCATTGTAAACGGTAACTCCACCCTTAGCGGAATCAATCAACTGAACACCCAATCGGGCTAAACTATGAACATCACGAACCAACTCTTTCTTGCCATCCTAAATATGCGCAACACTGCCAATAGACAATCTACTAAGAGCATCTGCCACCATATTAGCCTTGCCGGGGTGATAGAGAACACTCATATCATAATCTTTTACAATTCAAGCCATCTTCTTTGGCGGAGATTCAAGTCTTTCTTCTTAAACACATACTTTAGACTCTAATGATCGGTGAAGACATCTACATGTACTCCATACAAGTAATGTCGCCATATTTTCAAAGCAAACACCACGGCTGCCAACTATAAGTCATGAGTGGGATAGTTCTTCTCATGCACCTTTAGTAGCCTCGAAGCTTAGGCAATCACCTTTCCGTTTTGCATAAGAACACACCCTAGCCCAATCCTTGAGGCATCACAATACACTACAAAACCGCCGGTTCCTTCCGGTAAAGTCAATATCGGGGCCGAAGTAAGTCTGTCTTTTCATTCTTGAAAACTCCTTTCTCAAGCCTCGCACCACATAAACTTAGCTTTCTTTGATTCAAAGCCGTCAATGGAGAAGCAATTGAGGAAAACCCCTCAACAAAGATCCTATAATAATCGGCTAAACCTAAGAAACTACGAATGTCCGAAGGTGATAAAGGTCTAGGCCAATTCTTGACCGCTTCGGTCTTCTTAGGATCTATCTCAATACCCTCACTGGAAACAATGTGACCAAGAAAAGCCACAGATCTCAACCAAAATTTACACTTGCTAAACTTTGCAAAGAGTTGTTGATCCTTGAGGACTTGCAACACAACCCTCAAATGACTAGCATGCTCATCCTCATTCCTTGAGTAGATCAAGATATCATCAATAAACACAATCATGAACATGTCGTATTGCTTAAACACCCTATTCATCAAGTCCATGAATACGGCCGGAGCGTTTGTCAATCCAAACGAGATAACCAAGAACTCATAGTGACCATACCTTGTTCGGAAAGCCATTTTTGAAATATCATCTTCTTTCACCCTCAATTGGTGATAACCTGAACGAAGGTCAATCTTGGAAAAGTAACTAGTCCCTTGAAGTTGGTCAAACAAATCATCTATCCTTGGCAAAAGATACTTATTTTTAATTGTAACCTTATTCAATTGGTGATAGTCAATGCATATACAGAGTGAACCATCTTTCTTTCTTACGAACAATACCGGAGCACCCCATGGGGAAATGCTTGGTCGGATGAAACCCTTATCCAACAAGTGTTTTAGTTTCTCTTTCAACTCTTTAAGTTCCGCCGGAGCCATTCTATAAGGAGGAATAGAGATAGATTGCGTATCTGGGAGAAGGTCAATACCGAAGTCTATTTCCCTTTCAGGAGGAATACTGGGCAAGTCATCGGAAAACACTTCCGAAAACTCACTAGCAACGGGGACCGACTCAAGAGTAGGGGTTTTTGAATCTACATCCCTCACCCTAACTAGATGATAAATGCAACCCTTAGAGATCATCTTTCTAGCCTTTAGATAAGAAACGAATTGACCTTGAAACACAGAATTTCCACCCTTCCACTCTAGGATAGGCTCATTAGGGAACTGAAACTTGACCACTCTGGTCCTACAATCAATAGAGGCATAACAAGCATGCTACCAATCCATCCCAAGAATGACATCGAAATCTAGCATATCTAGCTCTATGAGATCGACAAGAGTAACTTTATAGGATAAGGAAATGGAGCAACCTTTATAAACCCTCTTAGTCAAGTTAGACTCCCCTATCGGAGTAGAAACAAGGATAGGATCTAGCAACATGTCTGCTATAATATCAAACCTCATGGCCACATAGGGCGTCACAAAGGAAAAAGTAGCACCGGGATCAAGCAACACATAGACATCTAAATGGAAAACTTTCAACGTACCAGTGACCACATCGGGTGAGCTCTTTTGCTCCTGACGAGCCTGAAGTGCATAAAATATGTTTTGCTTAGGAGCACCTGAACCCGAACTACTTAGGGCAGCTTGCTTACCCTCTCTCCTTTAGCCAATAGAGATGGGCAATCTCTCATCTTGTGACCAGCCTTACCACAAGTATAGCAACTATTCGAACCAGCTAGGCATTTACCTTCATGCCTCCTCCCATATCTAGTAAACCTAAGGAAAGAAGATCCACCACCGTTCCCTCCTTGAGGCTTAGGGTTCGTCACCCTATCATTGTTGGATCTGGGAGGAGCCTTGGAAGAATCGTGATTAGAGAACCTTTGGCGAAATCTTGAATGACCACGTCCATCGGATTTTGCATGAGAAAAGTTGCCATCTCCGATTCTAGCCCGCTTAGTCTCTCTAGATCTCCCTGTAAGCTTTTCTTCTTCAATTTGTTCGGCATAAACCACGATGTGAGAAATATCCATGTCATGCACAAGCATGGCGGTGCGGCACTCTTTCACCAACATATCAGACACTCCCGACACAAATTTGCTCATTCTTGCCCTTAGGTCGGCAACTATGGACGGAGCATATCTAGGCAATTGTGTGAACTTCAATGCATATTCTTTCACACTCATACTCCCTTGATGAAGATTAATAAACTCAAGTACCTTAGCCTCTCTCTTCTCAAGAGGGAAGAATCGATCGAGGAAAGCACTCTTAAACCTCTCCCATCCTATGGGACCTTCATCATGAGCCCTTTCACTCTTCAATTGATTTTACCAAGTTTAGGCAACACCTTTAAGTTGATAAGCGGCCAAATCCACCTTCTTTTCCGGTGTCACACCCATTATCATCGACACTTTGTAAACTTCATCAATAAACTCTTGAGGATCCTCTTCCACCTTATAGCCATGAAATTTTGGAGGATTCATCCTTGTAAAGTCTCTCACTCTCGACGCCACCGTACCCACATTTGGGTTCACAGGAATCACCACTTCTCTATTAGCTTGGGCCGTCACGGCTTGGGCCAAAGCTTGGAAAGCAACCATAAATTATGCAGGGGTCACTTGCTTAGCCAAAGGGTCGGCCGGAGCTAGTGGAGCTTGAGGAGGAGCTCCTTGTCCTTCATTCTCTCTTGCATTCCTAGTAGCGTAGATCATTCGAGACGCCATATCCTGAAACGCATAGGATAGGTTATTAGGAGAGAGATATAGAGTTAAACTCTATGGCACGACTTAAGAGTAACAAAAGAAGTGAAGTTTCCTAAACATCTTGTAGCCTCTCATTCATACGTGTGGCGCGCTTCACACCCATGAACAAGACTCTACTCAATACAGCTTAGAGACATCCTAGAATCTTTCAAAAACCTAGCTCTGATACCAAGTTTGTCACGACCCAGGATAGCCCCTAGATGTAACACGGCGTACAAGACCCCGAGAGGCCTCATATAAGCCCTTAGCATACTTAACATACAAGATAATAGAAAAATAAGAGTTCAAAAGAGCATTTTTTATCAAAGCTTTATTCAAAACAGCGAAAGTCTAAAACTCATGTCTCAAAGCCTTCTAATATCATAGAATACGAATAAAAGTGATAGGAACGTAGCCCACTACAATATCCAACATAAGGAAAGACATCAAAGTAAAATCCAACAAGGCTATGTCCTCGGATGGATGAGGACTCACCAAGTCTTCTTCTCAACTCTAAGTCAATGCTCTAGCCAAGAGTAGGAGAACTGCCACGTCCTACACCAAAGAAGTTGATTCAGGCAATAGTATGCGTTAGCACAATAAAGTAAGTATGATAGCCACGCATATAAACTCATAAAACATGCTAGAAACTGAGATATAAAGGTGACATGCAATTGGCGAAGCTAAACATGATAAGGCGTATAAGCAAATAGTGTGGGAACCCATGCACCATTGTGCAAGCTGAAGTGTGGGAAAAGCCTTAAACCAATTTGTAGACCATGGAATAACTCAACATGGAATCTGGTGTCTGCCTTACACTGAAAAAGAGCCATTCTATTTGCCAAGGTAGAATCCTGGACCATAGCCTACGTGGATCCACTATCTAAGCGTATATAATATGGGCCTATTAAAGACCACCTATGGGGGCACATAGGCATAGGACATATGAGGACTTGTCACCCTTCCACTCGGTTCTATGCATAATTCCCACTATACAATCAAAAGTACTGATATCCGTGGAAAGGCACAACTGGGGTTGCAAATCCAAGCCAAACTTGACTTTACATACCATGGACTAGTCCATGCTTACTTCATTGAGTGTTTCTTCTTTCATGGACTTGTCCAAGCTTACACCCCTAGAATAGCTTCTTTAAGCTCTTGATTCAATTTTAGTTAAGCAAACCTCTTAACAAGTTACGAATCATTTACATGTGAGAAAACCTTTCACAAGCTTAGGTTGAGCATTATATGAGAAAACCCTTTCAAGACTCAACATCAACATATCATAGATTTCATATAAAACATGCTTGATTCTATAAACATCTTTCTTCATGATTCTATCATGCTTTTTCTTCAAAGCTAATGGGTTCATATTGCCTTTATTTTAAACCATGCATTTCAATGCAAGCTAGCTCTTAAAAGTCATAATCAAGGCAATTTAGCCATACTTGAAGTAACCCACATAAAATAGGAAAATCATGCTTTTTACTTGAACATGCTAAATTCATGCACTTAACCCTAATTCATGCTCAATTTCATCAATTCTTATCTCAACCCAACAATCAAGGCATAGATTATCAAATTGGGCAGAACTTACTTGGGATCATGGGGGTTCATGCAATAATCTCAATTAGACATGTAATTCACATTAGATCGTGCACTAAATTACTTTACCCATGGTAGATCGTGCACTACAAATCATTAAATCAGTAAACGAACTCATACTAGAAGAACCCATAACAATTGATCAAACTCTAGCTTACTTGAAGGGAATTGAACCTTGAAATTCATGAAGAAAAGGAAGGGCCCAATGGAGGAAGAAACTCCATTGGTCAATACGACCATACTTTAGCACAACCCACTAGAAATTGGAGGAAATTGGGTGATCTTCAATGGAGGACTCAGCTTCTTCTTCTTCCTTGAGCTAGACAGGATTTCTTTTAGAGAGAGAAATATTTGAGAGGTGAATTTAGGGAATGAGTTAGAATGAAGTGATTTAGGTATAGAAAACTATATATAGGACCTTCATTAAGGGTAAAATCGACTTAGTTAATTAGGGAATTAACAAGGGAAAAGACCAAAAAGCCCTTAATTAAAAACTGTCGGGGCCCATCTACGGTCAGGACTTACGGTCCGTACATCCATTGACGGACCGTCCTGTTTAACCGTCAAAAGATTAAGAGATTTGGTATCTGGGGACCCTCAACGACGGCTTCAATCTACGGTTGGTAGATACATTACGGACCGTACACCTCAACCGTAGATCACAGCCTGAGGTTCAAGAATTTAACCAAGTCTGGGGGACATCTACGGTTACTTTCTACGGACTGTCAACTGACTCACGATCCATCCTGCTACTCCGTAGATCACACTTCAGAGACTGAGAATTACTAAAATTGACAGAGCCATTGACGGCTCCTCACCTACGGCCCCTCAACCTGACTACAGCCCATAAGTGGCCTCCGTAGGTCACTGCCTAAAGGTAAATTCTGCATTTTCATTCCTTAGAAAGCTGGGGTATTACATCTTTTGCTCACCTAATAGCCTTAGGTGACTCGCCGATCGGTTCTGTGAGTATTTCTGCCTATTTTTCTTTAACTTTGTTTTCTACCTCATTTTGATCGATCTTCATTTTTGTTTGTTTGTGTTTACCAGATATGCCTCGCTGCAAAGTTATCACTACGAAGCCTCCTATGAAGAGAACCAAAGGCATAGAGATTGCCTCCGAGGTTGAGCGACCACGCAAACCAAAACACCCCGCAACCCAGGATAAAAGGAAAGGCAAGAAGCAGGTTGTGGTAGAGTCCTCCTCAAAGAGTGAGGAGAAGTTGATACAGTTCACCTCCACAAAGTCAGGAAGCTCTGAAGGTGAGAAGTTCGGGACTCCTATTGGGGAACTTCTTAAATGGACCCGAGCTGAATTGAGGTCAAAGATCCTGCCTGACCCCTTGGCTAGGATCAACATTTCCCCTTCTATACCTGAGCCTCTGACTACCTTAGCTCCTGCTCCTACTACTCCAGCTTTGATTTCGGCCTTGGCCCAACTTTCGAGGTTGAGGAATAGATTGAAGGCCGCGGGTGCACGAATGATACTTGAGGAGAAGAGGCTATCTACTGATGGAGTGTTGGAGAGGTATCCCTTAGTCTGGGAGATGATTCGGGTGCATAAATTTCAGATCTTCACACAACCCCGGAGTCCATATGTCCCCACATGGGTTCGCAAATTCAATGATGCCTACTCTGGCCTAGTCCCGAGGGTCAAGACGTTTGATAAATCCATGAAGTCTGTGGACTTCGTATTGTGAGGGGTAATTAGGTGTAGCCAGATAGAAATAAATGACGTCCTGGGCTGCACCTATAGGTACAGGCACTCCTTGAAAGACAAGTTGAAAGGGAGTTTGGAGACGCCGAAGGGGTGGTTGGCACCGTTAATAAGTGATGCCTCCCCCGTTGGTTGGATACCAGATCTATCATCGAGAAGCGAGATTTAAACATCATGGCTCGGTATTGGTTTGGGTTATTGAGTGGCAACCTCATGCCTTCTCAGAATGAGTCCATCCTCCGGCACCCGAGGGCAGCACTTTTAGGTTGCATTATTGATAGGCAGCTGCTCAATTTAGGGATGATCATCAAGAGTGAGATGTTGATGAGGGCCAAGCAGCAGCATACTTCCCTACCATTCCCGATACTCATTAGCGAGCTGTGTAGATAAGCGGGTGTTCCTTTTGATAAGAAGATGGATGTTGAGGTCACTTCGACCTCGTCTTGTGACATCCGGAGGATCGAGGCTGAGTATGAGAAGGACGAGGTTGAGAGGAGGAGGAGACTCCCAGTTGATACGTCTCCGACTGTGGTTGTCAATGCCATGAAGAGGGGTTCTCCCACTCTCGTAGTTGAGCCGTCAGGTACGCCTATTATGGATGCTCCTGATACCTCCACTCCTACACCGTGTCCCTCTTCTTCATCTGCCCCTAGTTCAGCTCCTGGCCCCTGGCCTTTGACTCAGGCCATGATCATCAAGATGGGGCACTTGGCCCATCCAGCAGATGTACGAGCTCTCGGGTTGAGGTAGCTTTCCGAGGGATGATTGAGAGGGCTCTAGTTATTGCCCTTTGCCCTATCCACGCTGAGTTGGCCGATCAGCGCCGACTTATCACATCGCATGGGGAGCTTTTAGCAACCCTCACAGCTAGAGTTGAGGTTTGTGAGCAGCGTGAGGGCAGTTCTACAGAGTTGACGGTCATCCGCACAGAGATTACCGATTTGAGGAACGATGTGGATGAGCTGAAATTCACCGACATCACCATGCTTTGGGGGAGTGTAGATTTGCCTGAGGATACGAGAGCTGATGATCCTCCACCTGCCACCACTAGTGTTGCTCCAGCTGCTGACGATGACGGTGTGTCTGATGCACCTGAGACTGATGAAGAGGATTTTTTTCATGCAAGATAGAGTGGTGTATGCCAACCTCGAGGACCTGGAGGGAGATTTGGTCCGGGCCGATACTGCTGAGTCTCTCCGAGACACATCCGTGATCGGGTCGAGTGGGACTCACCCACTTGTGGAGAGCACACCGGGCACTGATGCCCAGGCTTAGGGTACACCCCCAACTTAGCTGGACAAGGGGACTCTTTTGCACTTCTTTTATCTTTAGTTTGTTTGTATGTTTTTCGCATTGAGGACACTTCTTTACCTTTTTGGTGGGGTGGTGCTATTTTGGTTGTTTGTTACTTAAATTGTTTTGTTGTTTTGGATATTTCGTTTACCATTTGATATGGGTTTGAGTTCTAGTGGCACCTCTCTTTATCTTGGCTTATCTTTTGCAATTTTGTGCCGATTTAGTGGTTGTTGTTCTCTTGTGCTTTTGAGTGTCGATTGTGTTCAATATCGATGAGTTGAATAGTGCTCTTAATCGAACGACATGTTGGTCCAACAAGGTAAATTGGAGTTGCATAGTCTTGTGTAAACCATTAGCCTCTTGTTGTGACTAGCGAATTGTCGATTATAAGGCTTGCAATGACCGTTACACGCAAGCTTGACTCATAGAGTTGTGGGCCAAATTTTTGTTTGAATGCCATGGGTGGCGAGCTTTACTTGAAAAGTGGGTATGATGAGGCCTAGAACTTGACTTAGTAGTCTATTTGGCTAAGCATTGGTGATTGTGGGAAAATGATCTTAGGCATAAACTCTTTTGAGGGTGAACCCATTTGCTAAACTTCCGTTGGCCACCTTGTGAGAGTGCGAACCCAGCTTGGCACCATTTGAACCTAACCTTCTTCTTGATTGAAACATTAACACAAAAACTTTAGCTTGCTACTAAAATGTCATGTCTCCCCCACTTGAATCTTCATGAAGTATTGGCCAGTTTGAATTACCAACTTAGGCCAAATGCCTAAGTTGGGGGTGTCGTGAGAATAAGGAGAGAAAGTGAGCTAGAGTTTAGTGAATCCGATCATTTGAAATGTGCTTATAAAAAAGTTGGAACCCCTCTATATATATTTTTTAAAAAAGGGGAATTGGTGTTCTCTTTGTGCATAGATTTGATAGTAAAATGGGATACTTATCAAAATGTTGTGAGCGATGCAAAGTGACAAAGGATTTGCTATGAATTGAAATGTGTGAAAGAAAAAGGAAGGTGGAGTGAAATGAAAGCCATGCTTCATGAAGGTAAAGCCACTAATCCAAAAATTGACCATACCTTGAACCCCAGCCCCATTACAAGCCCCTAAAGTCCTTTGTGATCCGGCATGAATAGTGTGACGGTTAGATGGAAAACTCGGGCAAGCCTATGGGCAAAGTTGTGCAAATTCTTTCTCTTTTCAGAGTGTGAGTGTAGTATTGATTCTGGTTCATTGATCTTAAATAGAGTTTGGATGAGAGAATGGAATCCTTTTTGTTGTAAGGGCATTCAAGCACCTTTGTGGGCATAATTTTGCATCTTAGGTGAGCATTTGTGAGCTTGAACTTTAATTGATGATGGCTAGTCAAAATTTGATGCTTTTGGTGTACATTTGATCCTTGTATCTTAAACTTGGCCTTGTGTGCTCTTTCATGTGAGTTCTTAAGTAGCACTGTTTGTAGACACCCTTGTTGAATGCAATGATATCTTGTTTTACATGAGACAAGCAAAAGTTTAAGTTGGGGGTGTCGATGAGTCAGAAGTTTTGACTCATTTATAGCTTCATTTGTACCAATTTAGTGTCCTTAATGTCATTTTTTGGCACCTATAACAAATGTTAAATCGTATGTGTGCAGTATGAGGGACAAGGAATGGGATGAAGCCAATATATTGCAAAAGTAAGTCAAAAAGCGCAAAAATTGAAGGAACTAAAAGGCTGAGGCTCGCTAAAGTCAACTCGGCATGCGCCGAATGGACAGGACCTCGCCTAAAGTTCCAGGAAGCAAAGGAAAAATCTAAGTCAAAACGGTGAGCTGAGAGACCTGACGACGCGTCGCCGATCCAAACGGCAATCCCCAATGCATATCGCCTAAAGTTCCAGAATGAAATCAACACCGAAGTGATAAACCAAAAGGGAGAGATGGAGAAATTCAGCGTGTCACCGAGTAGAAGGGCGAGACACGACTTATGCCACCTATTTATCTGCAAATTAAAAATCATGGGAAACTTTTGGGAAGTATAAATAGAAGATTTCAAATGAGAGAGGGTGTCGAAGAGAATTGTATTGAGTCAAAGAAGTACATTGCACTTTAGAATATTTAGTTTTGTTCTTGGATATTTACTTTTTGGAGATTTTCTTTGGGAGATTCTAACATTGGGTATACTTTTAGTTGATTATTTATGCTGTGTGTAGATTTGGAAATTCAATGGAGAATGCATTTGGTAATCGTTTCTTCACTTTCATTATGATTGGCTAAAACCCCGATGCCTTAGGGGTGTGATTATGTATTCAAACACCTAATTAGCTTATGGGTCTTATCAATTGCTGAATTACTTGTTGATTTAGCATGGGTTCAGTTGTTAATCCATGATTTTATCTTATGAATTGAAGTTGCAAATTCAATTCTAGCTTATATCTCTTTGTATGCTTATTGAAGATGCATTGGAGTGGGATTGATTTTTGATAATTGTATGAGTTCTTACTTGTACTACTCAGCTTGTTAAAGTGGGTTTAATTAAGGAATAAGATTGTGCTCTGATTGTCTAGCCTATTGAGGTTTGGTAAAATCCAATTGAAAGCATGGTAGTTGGTTGCAAAATAGCTATCGTAGTGATAATCTTGCCTACCCATTTTAGATTAACATTATTAGGCAATTGGTAATGACCCATTTAGTGAAATTGGTGATTGAACATTCACACATCCCTAAGGTCCCTTCTCTCATTCATTAAATCCCCTTCTAACCTGTGTTTTATTGAAATTATCCATTTGAAACTCATCTAGCTATTTAATTAAAACTTCATAAATTTACATTACGCATCGTTTCACATTTTTTCCACCTACAAAAAGCTACATTGCCTTAATACTCTGTATTTGAATTCTAAACTTAGTCCCATTCCTCGTGGGATCAACCCTAACTCCTTGTTAGGTTTATATTCCTAACAACCGCTTACATCTTGAATCGTGATAGGTGTATTTAAGCATTATCAAGGACCATTGTAATTCAATGATTTACTCACTGTCAATGGAAAGGAATGTGAGACCTTCAAAGAAGAGGCCAAAGAAAAAGGGTTACTGGATTCCAACAAAAACATATCAGTTCGACAATTTTGGTTCATTGTAACCCAACGGATGTTAGAAAACTCTGGGATACTTATAATGAGGATATGTCTAAGGACTATAGCAAGCTATATGCAACTCACACACTCATATACTACAGTGTACCCTAAAAAGTATTAATCGCCATTTGGAAAGTATGGGCAAGAGCATAGACATATATGACCTTCTTCAACTAGATCACCATTTGCTCGAAGTTGGTACATCAGAATGTAGAGAAATAAATGAAGAAATGTTTGTGCAAATTGCTACAAATATTTTGATGCATAATCAAAATTAAATCTAGAACAAGAGCAGGCTTTTTTTAAAATATTGCAAACAATCGATACTAAAAGAGCTGGAATATTCTTTGTTGATGAACCTGGGGAAACTGTGAAAGCATACCTATATGGTACATTGCTTGCCAATGAAAAATATGTCAAAGCAAAGTGGTGCTGCAAAATTAATTAGAAAAGAAAAAGTGATTATATGGGATAAATGGCCAATGTCCAAGCGGCAAACAATAGAAACAGTCGATAGGAGTTTTAGAGACATAATAGACATCAATAAGCCGTTTGGTAGGAAAGTCATGGTTTTTGGAGGAGATTTCTGGCAGGTGTTACCAGTAGTTCCAAAATGAACTAAATCAAAAATTGTTAATGCAATCTTGGTGAAATCACATTTTTGGCCTTTGATCGAGAAGATTCAATCTACTAGAAATATGTGAGCAAGAACAGATCCAACATTTAGTGAGTTCCTACTTCGTGTGGGTAACGAAGATGAACCAACAATTAGAGACAATTTAATCCTTCTGTCACACCCCGAGCCTACACCTTGGACATGGCGTCACTCGAGAACCATTTCTGGTCCCCGAGCGAACCCCTTGGCCTGGCTGATTACTTAGCGGAAGATTTACTCAAACAGTAACAAGCTTAGAAATAATATTTAAGTCATTCAAACTCCAACAATTACTAAACTCAAACTGTCTGAAAATACTTAAGTTCAACAACGAAAATTCTTTGCAAAACAGTCTCAAAACATCATATCAAAAGGAAATATACTGAGAGACTCCTCAACTCTAACTATCTATAAGCCTCTAAATACTAAGATAGATGTCGGGACAGGACCCTTGACAACTCAACAAAATAGGAAATATAGTGTGAAGTGCTCTAGAAAGCAAGGAGGCTCACCAAAAGTAGCTGGAGTGCAAATGGTATCAAGGAAGCATCTGTTGATGACCATGAACACCTGTATCTGCATCATAAAAAGATGCAGGTCGAATGACATCAGTACATTGAATGCATGAGTATGTAAAATGGCTGAGTAAAGCAATAACTGAACTGATAAGACTAGGAGAATACTCAACTCAACTCAATGCAAAGCAATAATAAGAGATGACATATTTAAAGTTTTGTAAATAAAGGATATTAACTCTAGGAGGTATGTAAAAATACCAAAAAAAGATTTTTTTTTACTCTTTACTCTTATTTGGGAGATTCTCTAACCGACAACCATCACTGAGCTAAGTGATGCGTCTCACCCATACTGCCAGAACTGTCTTATAACTTGCCGGGGTATAGAGCAACCTCATCAAAGTGGATCCACTATGCTCTGCCCGAAGGCACTAAGGATTAATCTAAAAAGAATGATCTTGTACACATGTTGGCTACATGGTTTATGGGGGCTGTGAGTTGTCTGAACTCTCCCCCATATCGGTGCTCAATACTACTCCCAATAAATATATATACCCATACTCGATTTTTAAAAACATTCTCTTATCTCAATTTGAGGTAATTACTCAAATGATCCTCTTAAAAGAGGTAACTGCTCTAAAGTTTCTCTATACTCATAACTCATTTAGAAAGCAAAGTTTCTCTTTTCTCAATTTAAAACTATTATCCTTGGGAATTACTTAATTCCCTATACCTTCCTCGAAACTCATCTTTTACTCTTTCTCATAATATATTTTAAAGACAAAACATTTTTTCTAAAAAGATTCTCAAACTCCTCTTTACTTTCTCAAAAAACTTAGTTCATAATAAAAATGTTGGTTTTAAAAGATTCTCAAAATTTATAACTCAAAATAGGGCTCATGCTGAAATATTGACATGAACAACTCAGCTCAAGGATCTCAATAACAATATAGAAAAACTCAATACTTAGAACACAAGAACTCAATGATACTACTCATTTCAAGAATAGTCAATCAATAGGGTTCATGCTAAAATATAGACATGAACTAATCAACTCAAGAATCTCAATGCATAACATATAGCAATTCAATAATTAGGAATAGAATTTCAAAAAGAATCAGGAACTCAAGAGCTCAGAATCAACTCATCTCAATAATACACGAATCTAAGGATAGAACCCTAGATTACTCTTTTACTAATTTGAAAGTAGATGTAAGGCGTGAGGATGAACTAGTCCAACACTATGATAGCCTTACATACTTGGGAAGAACAAAGTTTTTGATGAAATCGGAAGAACGATTGAAAACCCTAGCTTTCCTCCTCTTGAATCCTTTCCCTAAGTTGTTGAAGTGTTAAAGAAAGTAAAATAATGTTTTAACACTACTTAAACCCGTAATTAGGTGAAAAATGATCGTGGGTTAGGCTTAGAAGGGGTGGGAAAAGACTGAACTACCTCTCTTTAAAAGCTGATAAAAACTATCAATGGGACCATCTACGGTTCGTGGTTTGATCTACAGAC
The DNA here is from genome assembly GCA_018342035.1 of Solanum appendiculatum. NCBI lineage: Eukaryota > Viridiplantae > Streptophyta > Magnoliopsida > Solanales > Solanaceae > Solanum > Solanum appendiculatum. The sequence continues at coordinate 1,584,864 of JAGDQO010000472.1, forward strand.
CGTAGATCCATTCCGTGGTATTGATATTTAATATTTAAGCCTCAAAAGTCCACTTACGGGTCCAAACGATGGCCCATAGTAGTACTTTCGGTCTGTTGGTTAGATCCGTAGGTTTTGGGTCCCAAACGTTGACTCTCAATACACTACTGACGACTAAATAGGACGAGTTGTCTTTCAACCTACAGCCCGTCGGTTGGAGTCGTCGTTCACAGACTCAAAAAAACTCTGATATGACTGTCTCTAGCAAAATGGTCATAACCTTTTACTCCGAGCTCGAAAAAAGGCAAACTTGGAGCATTGGAAAGAGAACTCAAAGACTTTCAATTTGATAGGTCATGGGCCATCTAAATCTTTATGCGCTGAGAGATATGATTATTTGAAGTTGACTTAAGTAGAATCTTATGTCAAAACTTAATCGATAATGAAGTTTTCAACTCAACTTTATTCTAGGGGGTTCTTGTGACCTTAAGTCATATCCAAAATCATTCTCACACTAAAGAATTGACCTTAAAACCTAAGAACAATTAAGAATTACTTGATATGACCTTATACGCAAATTCAAGAATGGTTTGGACCGTAACTTAGAAATTTCCGGGGTGTTACAATATCTCCCTATTGGGATCATTCGTCCTTGAATGATAGTTAAACTGAGAATGGAAGGGAAAGAGTTACTATCACTACCTCTCTTGGCTTCTGAGCTTGCCTACTAACATAGGCGGAACTGATTAATACTAATAGTGTTGAAATTGGGCTCGAGCACACTTGGCACGAAGCTCACATAAGATTTAAAGATTACAAGCCAAGACATGAAACAAAAGTAACCGGGCACAAAGTAAGAATATGACTACTATGCCTCGAGTGATATAACTGGTAGCTTTAAAGCTTAGCAACACTTCTCAACTATACTCTCCTTTATGATTACTACACTTTATAAGCTGCAACTTATTGCTCCCACTAGAGTATATGACTACTCTTACAAACACCTAAGTCAAATCGCTTGCTCTTATTGTGTTCAAGCCTAATCTCTAAGTCACAAGGTGCTAAAGATGAGATGATTATACTTATCTAAACCACAAGATTCAGGTTCTATACCTCTATAGGGAATCTCATCCCAAGAATACTTCTTCTTATAACCGCATTTAACCAACCTTGAGTCCATATCAATAAACACCTAATGCATAATGCATATGTCCACATGTTAACAACACCATATTCAAGACTAGTACTATAACCAATCCATGGACTCCTACTAACCAATCCTTCTAAGAATTTCACATTCTCTCATCATCTCTACCAACTGAAATTTCACGCATTACTACCCGAAACTAACTAATTGCTCTCATTTAACTATTACTCATGGTAAAACTTCCTTCATCCTTCCTCCATTTTTATAACCTTAGACGGAATAAGCACACTACTACAACCAAAATAAGAAGTATCAACCTTCTCCTTCTATCATCACTCAACTACTATCATCAACATCACTCTCTTAACTAAAAAGGATCACTGAAAGAGCTCTAGGGCGAAAGATCATAAGCACGATTAATTCAAGAAATCTGATATAAGAATATTCATGGTATAATATTATGTTGCTATCCATTGAGAGTAAATCATGAATTTGCGAGACTGAGAATACTATGACACATGAGTGCTTATATGAATAGGTTCATATCAGGAGGCTGATATCCATAAATTTATGGAGTAAGATTGAGATCAATGGTCTAAAGTCTTTGCCCCTCATTTTGGGAACTGAGTATAGATGTGAATCTATCTGAAGTATATGAGCATAGGTCATGAACACAATTCGGATATTGAAGAAATCAACAAGATGTTGTAACGATTGAACTTTGAGGAATACGCTTGAGTATGAATTGATCGATATATCACTTTAACTCTTTCTGAACACATTACTATCTGAATCTCAACACTTGACTTGGTTTCTAATCTTATTATCTCCCCCTTAGGTCTGAAGCTAACACTTTGAAGCTATGGATCTATTACATCATCTCTAAACTGGTCTACGTTCGCTTTATTCTAATACTCGGGAAAGGCTTATCTCATGGCTTTTGAACCCTCCATGTGAAGGTACTAGGGTTCCTTCTAAGACCTCTTTCTAAGATGCTCCTCTTAACCTCTTTACATTGGCTTATAAGGCCGCTTTATCCAACTCTTAAGAGAAAATAAATAATGGGTACACATTGACAGCTCAAATTACCATATAGGCACACATGAAAACTCTTTAACTTAATTAGAACCTGGCTACATACGATCTCAAGTACACCTCTTAATGCTCTTGTTAATCTAACGACGTAGCCACACTCCCTTGCTCTCATCTAAGGGTCATAATACCACACTTGTACCACTCACACTTATCAAAAGTAACACCTTAATTTCTCTCCTAATTTATGTCAAACCTACTAGATTAGATCTCGAACTAACATTATCACCCTTATGTTGCCATCCTTTTGATCACGACACAAAGCTCGAATTCAAGCTTAGTGTTTATTACTAAACACATATATCAATATAATTTCTCGCTTATTATACTAACTTACAACTAGTAGATAAACTTAAGAAATACTCACCCACTAAGATCTCATGACAAGTAGTCAACCTTTATCTCTCAGTCTACCTATTTACAGATTACTACCACACTTCCATTTCACAACTTAAGTACCACTTACTCATTCACTATATATCATTGCCTAATCAGTGCTATAACCCTCTGAAAATCATGGGGTTCTCCTTTAAAAAAAATCATAGGCCTAGCTTATATCTATCGCATCACGAATACTCGGCTCTTCTATTCAACACTTATACTTGGTTAATACTAATGGGTTAACACCTCATCATAACTTCTCTCTAGTTAAAGTATACTCTAACTCATCCATACAAGTAACTCTTACTCTACCTTCTATCATGAAATCTACACCAGCTCATCACTTCTTAGTCTATCCATAAGGAAAAATTCTCCATTAGTAACTTACTGAGTGCATGACTGCAACAATGTAATTTATCTCATCACTATCTCCCTGTCTTAGATTACTATACATGTGCATGCATTCTTCTAACTCTGGGCACTTCTACTACAACTGACTCATAACATTGTAACTCATACTATCTTTTCGAGAGAAAATACTATCCAAGCTCTAAAACACACTTCCTCGTAAGAGTATCAACTGAAACAAGGTTTAGAGAAGAGAGTCTGGGGGCACATCTCACTTTTAGCTTGAACACAAAATTCATATGAATAAGAGTGCATTTCTTCGAATCTAAATACTTAAGCTTACTCACGGGCATCTCTCAAGCCCCTCTGTAGCCTCATAACTTTCTCAAGACTTTTACTGAGAGTAACTCATCGATAAGAATCTGGACTTTACTATTTCAACCTCCTTGAGTATGAGGGCAGTTGAATGGATTTGAGGAACGTACGAGTCTAAATAAATTTCTGAGGTGACAACTCTATCGCATGATCTAGAGTATGAAAGAAGGGAAACTTTTCTTAAATATTTGTAGTCCCTCATTTATAGAAGTCGGGCCCTCACAACAATAAATAAGATCCTACTGACACGGCTTCATAGACACCCTAGGAAACTTGAAACCTGGCTCTGATACTAATGTTGTCACGCCCTGAGCCTACGCCCTAGACGTCGCCGGCACTCGAGAACCATTTCTGGTCCCCAAGTGAACCCCTTGGCCTGGCTGACTACTTAGCGGAAGATTTACTCAAGCAGTAACAAGCCTAGAAATAATATTTAAGGCATTCAAACTCTAACAATTACTAAACTCAAACTATCTGAAACTACTTAGGTTCAACAAGGAAAATACTTTACAAAACAGTCTCAAAACATCTTATCAAAAGGAAATATACTAAGACACTCCTCAACTCTAACTATCTATGAAGCCTCTTAATACTAAGATAGATGTCGGGACAGGATCCTCGACAACTCAACAAAATAGGAAATATAGTGTGAAGTCCTTCGAAAAGCAAGGAGGCTCACCAAAGATAGCTAGAGTGCAAATGGTATCACCGAAGCGCCTGTTGATATTCCTAAACACCTGTATCTGCATCATAAAAAGATGTAAGTTGAATGACATTAGTACATTGAATGCACGAGTACGTAAAATGGCTGAGTAAAGCAATAACTGAACTGATAAGACTAGGAGAATACTCACCTCAACTCAACTCAATGCAAAGCAATAATAAGAGATGGCACATTTAAAGTTTTGTAAATAAAGAATATTAACTCTAGGAAGTATGTAAAAATACAAATAAAAAGATTTTTTTACTCTTTACTCTTATTTGGGAGATTCTCTAAACGACAACCATCACTATGAGCTAAGTGATGTACAGCGTCTCACCCACGCTGTCAGAACTCTCCCATACCTTGCCGGGGTATAGAACAACCTCAACTAAGTGGATCCACTAAGCTCTGCCCGAAGGAACTAAGGATTAATCTAAAAAGTATAATCTTGTACCCATGTTGGCTACATGGTTTATGGGGGCTGTGAGTTGTCTGAACTCTCCCCCATATCGGTGCTCGATACTACTCCCAATAAATATATATACTCATGCTCGATGTTTAAAAATATTCTCTTTTCTCAATTTGAGGTAATTACTCAAAAGATCCTGTTAAAAGAGATAACTGCTCTGAAGTATCTCTATACTCACAACTCATTTAGAAAGCAAAGTTTCTCTTTTCTCAATTTAAAACTATTATCTTTGGGAATTACTTTGTTCCCTATACCTTCCTCGAAACTCATCTTTTTCTCCTTCTCATAATAAATTTTAAAGACAAAGCATTTGTTCTAAAAAAAATTCAAACTCCTCTTTACTTTCTCAAAAACTCAGTTTAAAATAAAAATGTTGGCTTTAAAAGATTCTCATTATTTAAAACACAAAATAGGGTTCATGCTGAAATATTGACATGAACAACTCAACTCAAGGATCTCAATAACAATATAGAAAAACTCAATACTGAGAACACAAGAACTCAATGATACTACTCATTTCAAGAATAGTCAATCAATAGGGTTCATGCTAAAATATAGACATGAACTAATCAACTCAAGAATCTCAATGCATAACATATAGCAATTCAATAATTAGGAATAGAATTTCAAAAAGAATCAGGAACTCAAGAGCTCAGAATCAACTCATCTCAATAATACACGAATCTAAGGATAGAACCCTAGATTACTCTTTTACTAATTTGAAAGTAGATGTAAGGCGTGAGGATGAACTAGTCCAACACTATGATAGCCTTACATACTTGGGAAGAACAAAGTTTTTGATGAAATCGGAAGAACGATTGAAAACCCTAGCTTTCCTCCTCTTGAATCCTTTCCCTAAGTTGTTGAAGTGTTAAAGAAAGTAAAATAATGTTTTAACACTGCTTAAACCCGTAATTAGGTGAAAAATGATCGTGGGTTAGGCTTAGAAGCGGTGGGAAAAGACTGAACTACTCCTCTTTAAAAGCTGATAAAAACTGTCCACCGGACAATCTACGATTTGTGGTTTTATCTACGGACCGTAGATCTCATCCGTGGTATTGATATCAAATTTTTAAGGCTCAAAAGTCCACTTATGGGTCCAAACGACGGCCCATAGTAGTACTTACAGTCCGTTGGTTTGATCCGTAGATTTTGGGTCCCAAAAGTTGACTCTCAGTACGCTACCGAAGACTTGATAGGACGGGTCGTCGTTCAACCTACGGCCCGTCGGTTGGAGTCGTCGTTCACAGACTTAGTGATGTTGGAAAGAGGACTCAAAGATCTTCAATTTGATAGTTCATGGGCCACCTAATTCTTTATGAGCTGTGAGATATGATCGTTTGAATTTGAACTAAGTAGAATCTTATGTCAAAACTTAATCGATAATGAAGTTTTCAACTCAACTTTGTGCTAGGGGGTTCTTGTGACGTTAAGTCATATCCAAATCATTCTCATACTAAAGAGTTGACCTTAACACCTAAGAACAATTAAGATTCACTCCGTATGACCTTATACGCAAATTCAAGAATGGTTTTTGTCTTAACTTAGTAATTTCCGGGGTGTTACACCTTCTTCTAGAATAGTTGACTGGCAAGCATTGTACAAAAGGAATTCCAAAAGAATCCATAATAAAGGAGATATTTCCAAGCCTACAATAAAATGTTGCTACAACAAAATATGCCATCAAATGAGCTATCTTAGCTAGCAAAAATGAGCATGTGGGCAATATTAATGACAGGTTAATATCCTTGTTCCCAGGTGAAAACAAGACATTTAATAGCTTTGACTCCACAGAAGATGACACCAACAACTATTATCAAAAAGAATAGCTAAATACTTTAACACCAAATAGTCTCTCGCCACACATGTATTAAAAAAAAATTAGAAATTTCAATCATGAAGAGGCGGTAACAAAAATTAATATGGATATACTTTGACATATCTTATTAGATGCAGGTAGGAATTAAAGAAAAATGCACCCATCATGCTGCTAAGAAATTTAGTCCCTTCGAATGGCCTATGCAATGGCATCAGAATGATATGTAGAGGCTTTGCCAAGAATGTCGTGCATGCTGAAATATCAAATGGTCAAAGTGCAACGAAGCATGTGTTTCTTCCCAGAATTCAACTTTCACCACTAAAAATGAAGGTTGTCCATTCAAATTCATTCGAAAGCAATTTCCAGTACGTCTTTGCTTTGAAATGACAATAAATAAAGCACAAGGTCAAATAATTCCCAGCGTTAGATTGTATTTGCCCCACCATGTTTTTCACACAGTCAATTGTATGTTGCACTCTCAAGAGGGATATTTATGTCCACAACAAAAGTCCTGGTCCTAACAGAGCAAAAAAAACAATGAAATGGGACATACACAAAGAACATCGTCCATAAGGAAGTTTTAGGTACGATAACCTCATATACATATATGTCCAAAGTAACACAGATATTTAACTATTTATAGATGGTGCAGTCCTAACAACATTAGATCGTTTTTAATTTCAGATTTAGAAGACACAGACACAGACACATCCATGAAGAGATAATCGATTCATCATCACCTCACACTACTCAATGGGTTAATGTCATATTAATGACAATTCTTTGAGTCCCTTAATGCTCTCCCATAAATAGTGATTTTTGACCAAACAATGTACACGCTAAAAACATGAAGAAAAGGTGAAGACAAATACTCTATGCTCTCTTCTCTTGTCTCTTTTATTAATTTTTATGCTTTAATGTTAAAATTTCTTGTTTGTTGACATTGTATTGCATTTTAATGTTTTGTTATTATTATTATTCATAATTTACAGTACTTTGATGCTTCATATTCAACTGATACTATCATTCTGATTTGTCCAGATAAATATCCTACAAATTATTCAATGCATCAATTAAATCTTTATCATTTTATGAGATCAATAATAACTCATGCACTTATGAGAAGAGTGTAACACAATGTACTCTTCTACTAGATCAATAATAATGCAAGCACTCATGACAAGAGTGCTTTAAAATATGTCTCTCTCTATATATATATATATATGAGAGAGAGAGAGAATGAGAAAACTTAGCATGGGACACACGTGCAATGCACATGCCCATAACTAGTATTATAAAAAGTTTGAAGCATGCAAGTTTCACAACCAACCCTACCAGCATGGTTCTATCCTCGATACAGTAGTAATCATGTCACGCCCCAAGCCTACACCTTGGACGTGGCCGACACTTGAGAACCATTGCTGGTCCCTAAGCAAACCCTTGGCTTGGCTTACTACTTAGCGGAAGACTCACTCAAGCAATAGTAGGCTTAAAAAAAACTTGATCTTAAAATAAAACTCAATTCGAATACATGAAAATGCTTATTGCAATAATTATAATACTTTGCAAAAAATATTTAAGGGAAAGAAAGTATTGAAAGAATCCTCGACTCTATCCATCTATGAAGCCTCTAATGTTAAAGAAAGGTGTTAGGACAAGACCCACGACGCCTCAAACAACTAAACTAAAAGTAAATGTGAAGTCCTTCAGAATGCAAGGAGGCTCAACAAAAGCTAGCTGGAGTATTGAGTGATCTCAATGAAGCGCATGTTAATGATCCTGAACACCTGTATCTACATCATAAAAAAGATGTAGGTTGAATGACATCAGTACATTGAATGTATGAGTATTTAATATAGCCAAAGCGAAATACCTGAATGAAAGAACTGCAATAGATACAATATAAAGTCAACTGATTATAATGAATTAAAGGAATGAAATTATTTAAACTTTAAAAATGCATACTTGTCTCTGAAACTCAACATAATAAGTGATATATAATAAATACACTTTAACTCTATTGGGCGATTCTCTAACCGACAACCATTACTGTGAGCTAAGTGATTATACAACGTCTTGTCCATGCTGCTAGAATTGTCCTATATCGTACCGAGATATAGAACCTCTCAACTAAGTGGATCCACTAAGAAATAAGGATTCATCCAAAACGTATGATCGAGTACCCATGTTGGCAAGACATGGTTTATGAGGATTTTGAGTTGTCTGAACTCATCTCCATATCGGTGCTCAATACTATTCCCAATAATACATATACTCATGCTCAAACGTATAAAACATACTCTTTCTCAGTTCTGAGATAATTTCTCAAACTATCATCTTAAAAGAGGTAACTGCTCTGAAATATCTCAAAACTCATAAACTCGTTTAGAAATCAAAGTTTCTCTTTTCTCAATATAAAAATGATACATTTGGGAATACTTTGTTCACTTAAACTTTACTCAAAAATTCTCTTTATAATATACTCAAACTCTACTTTACTTTCTAAAAAAATAGCTTAAAACAAATGCTTATTGTGATCTAATCATTGATGAATCGGGAAGTCATACTGCATAAACATTGATGGCATATCTTGATGTCATACTGCTTACACATTGATGGCAAACTCAACTGTCATACTAATCATGAATCATAGTTCTCTTCTCATGGTAAAAATATTACTTTTGGAACGATTTATGTTCCCTTAAACTCTTGCTCAAATCTTGGTTAAAACTCTTTCTCAAACTTCTCTTTACTTTCTCAAAAACTCAGTTTAAAATAAAAATGTTGTCTTTAAAAGATTCTCAAAATAGGGTTCATGGTGAAATATAGACATGAACAACTCAACTTAAGGATCTTAATACCAATATTGAAAAACTCAATACTAAGAACTCAAGAACTCAGAACTCAACGATACTACTCATCTCAAAAATACTCAATTAATAGGGTTTATTTAGAAATATATACATGAACGAATCAACTCAAGAATCTCAATGCATAACTTATAGCAATACAACCATTAAGAATAGAACTCAAAACTCAATAACAAGCTCATCTCAAGAATTCTCAAAACTAAGGGTATAACCCTAGATTAAACTTTTATTGACTGAATTGAAATGCAGAGCGTGAGGAAGAAATCAGTTCATCACTATGAATAGCCTTACATACCTGGGAAAACAAAGTTCTTGGCGAAATCGATGAAACTTGAAAAATGCTTGAAACCCTAGCTTTTCTCCTCTTGGAACCTTGCTCTAATGACTTGAAATGTAATGAGCGTAAAAGAACTGATTAACACCTTCTATGCCCTTAACTAGGTGTAAAACGTCATGGTTTAGGCTTAGAATAGGGTTTAGAATTGCGTAGTTTTAGTACCAAACGCATATGGGAAAGACCAAAACGACCCCAGCTTAAAATACTGACGGAGTGCCATTCAAGGAAGGCTTCACAGACCGTTTAAGTCTCCACAGTCCATGAAATACTTCACTGGCCGTATAGCCATCCGTGAACCTTAGCCTGTCTGAAATGGCCATACTAAAATGGACATAACATTTCACTCCGAACTCTAAATGAGGCAAACTTGGTGGCATTAGAAAGAGGACTCGTAGACCTTTAATTTGATAATTAATGGGCCACCTACTTCATTATATGCTGAGATATATGGTCATTTGAAGCTTCCCCAAGTAAAATCATAAGTCAAAACTTAATCGGTATGAAATCTTTCAACTCAACTTTATGCTAGCAGATTATAGTGACCTTAATTCATATCCAAATCCATTCCCAAACTAACGAATTGACTCATACACATATTCTCAATTAAAGAATCACTCGATACAACTTTACATGTAAATGAAAAATAGTTTAGGTCTTAACTAGACATTTTTGAGGTGTTCCAAATCAATCCTAAATCAAGGTAACTAACAAGAAAAGAAGAAATATCTAGGTTCCCGCCCCCAATTCACACTCTTCATCATGAATTTACACATTCATGCTCAATCTAAATAGAAAGGAAGTCGTAGCCTACCTGTAGGACGACCGTGCATGCTCCAAATCAGAAGAATGGAGCTTTTCCTTTATGAGTGGCCTCCGAACGCTGCCACGCTATCAAAAATAGAATCACTTCGTAATTAGTACGGTCGTTAGGACATAAAAAACACAGAAAATGGAAAAAGACCAATTTTGGCGTCAAACGGGAATTATGGGATCCATGCTAGAATTTCTAAAATTGACTCCATCTAGAGGTCCTAAACCACGCCCCAAACTTGTGTCCCAAAATGGAACACAATTCGAGGCTTGAAAATAGCCAGCACAACAGCATGCAAAAGAACCACTAAGATAAGAAAATAAAATAGGTGGGACAGCAGCTGCGAGCTCAATATTACCTTAAATGGAAGTTCACCCACACCGTCTAATCACACCACAGCGAAGCCTTGATAATTCCGGATGCGTAGAACATCAAATAATCAAATTCTGACAAGAAATTAGGGAGATATCACATCTATAATATTGGAAGAGCTACTGCCTTTGCGTCTTTCTTTATTTATAATGACGAGCATCAACTCTTCCTGCGATCGCAGAGATCCTGCCTCGAGATTGCAATAACCAAGGAAAGGCAACCCCTCATTGCGATTGAGGCAATGGGCCACGCGGTTGTGAAGCACTAAGGCCTAGACCTTCGTGAACGCAACAAAGAGCCACGCGATCGCGAAGAGCAAATTGGCCTTGTCAAGTTTTCTGAATGAGTCTCTCAAATGGAGAGTTCTTCCATTAAATAAAAAGAATTCTGATTTACATGCCTAAAAATCTGCTATTCACACCCCTAAATATATGTTATTTCTAATTATAATATCACTAAAAATATTCTACATTAATCCCCTATATTTCCTATATATGGAAAGCAATTGACACCATCATTACACAAAGATTTAGAGCTTTACATAGATATGTAAAACTATTTAGAATCTATCCAACATGCTAACATCCCCCCTCAAATTGATGCCGATGACTCAAAAAGCATCAATTTGCCTACCAAAAACTGATGACGTTGTCGTGGCATAGATTTTGTAAACAAATCAGCTATTTGAATATCATTGGATACACGTGGAAGATTAATGACTCTCTTATCTACAGCTTCTCTGATAGAATGACAATCCACTTCTATGTGTTTGGTCTTTTCATGATAAACCGGATTGGTAGCAATCTGAATGGCACTTGTGTTGTCAGCATGGAGAGGAGTGGGACTAGATTGAGGAAATCCAATTTCTATAAGTAAACCATGAAGCCAAACAATCTCTGAGCAAGCAGTAGACATTGCCTGATATTCAGATTCTGTTGAAGATTTTGAAACCCGGTCTTGCTTCTTGCTCTTCCAAGATATCAAGGAATCTCCAAGAAACATACACCAGCCCGTGACAGAACGATGAGTGTCAGGACATCTAGCCCTATCAGAATCACTGAATGCATTAAGTTGAATTGGAGAACCACTAGGAAAGAATAATCCACTGGTAGATGTTCCCAAGAGATAGCGAATCATGCGACAAACAGCCACAAAATGTAGATGGAGAGGAGCCTGCATAAATTGACTTACTTGTTGAACTGCAAAAGAGATATCAAGCCGAGTAATAGTAAGATAATTTAGGCTCCCAACTAATTATCGATACAAAGTTAGATCAAGAAGAAGATCTCATTTTGCACGGCAATACTTTGCATTCAATTCCAATGGAATATCTACAGAGGAAGATTCTTGAAGACCAGCCAAAACAATCAAATCTTGAGTATATTTCTGCTGGTTCAAGAACATACCTAAAGAATAATAATGAACTTCCAACCCTAAAAAGTATGTAAGAGTACCAAGATATTTCATATGAAAAGAATCCTTAAGTTGTTGTTGGAGGCTAGCAATTAGTGACGAATCAGTTCCTGTGATAATAATATGATCTACATACACCAAAAGAAGAACACAACCTATATATGTTGTTCGAAGAAACAAAGATGAATCATATTTGCTCTGCTGAAAGAGAATTGAAGCAAAGTAGACGGCACATATCAAACCAAGCTCTAGGAGCTTGTTTTAATCCATACAAAGACCGCTCCAACTTACATACATCAGATGTAGATGATGAGAACAAACTAGGAGGGGGTTTCATATAGATATCATCTTTGAGATCACCATGAAGAAAAGCATTTTCCATATCCATTTGATGAACATGCCACCTTTGCGACGCAACAATGGCAATAATAGTTCACACTGTAGTCATTTTTGCTACTGGTGCAAAAGTCTCCTCATAGTCCACACCATACTCTTGTGTGTTACCAAGGACCACCAATCGATCTTTGTACCGATCAAGATTTCCATCAGAATGAAGTTTAATTGAATAAACCCATTTGCATCCAATTGGACGGACACTCGAAGGACAAGTAACAATATCTCATGTGTTATTTTCTTTAAGAACCAAAAGTTCTTCCTCCATTGCTTTTTGCCAATATTCAAGCTTGGAGGCTTGTGACTAACCTGTTGGAATAGAAATGGTGAATAAATTAGAAGAAAAACCATACAAGTTAGGAGTACGAGATACTCTAGTTGATCAGCGAGGAGGCTCAAGAGGAGCAGGCCTTGAAGAAATCTCATATTCTTGTTGTGGAGCAGTCTCAGGTGGCGGATCTATTTCGGTAAGGGGTAAAGTTGGTCGACGTCTTTCATATACCAATCCAGGTATGAAACGCTTAGAAGATGATGACAAATCCTCAAAAATTGGAAGAAGAGGAGAGATAAAAGATGACTCAACATGAGTAGGAAAGAAATACTGATTCTTAAAGAAAACAACATTTCTAGAAATACGAAACTTATTAGAACTTGAATCATAGCAAATATAACCTTTCTGCGAAGTACTATAACCCATAAAAGCACATTTAGTAGACTGAACAGAAAGTTTATTGCATTAAGAAGGAGGCAAATGCACAAAACAAACACTACCAAATGTATGAAAATAATAATTACTAGGATTTTTGTAATAAAGTCGATAATATGGAGACTCAAGATTTAATACTTTAGATGACAGTCTATTAATCAAATAAACAGAAGTAGACAAACCTTCCACCCAGTATTAAGATGGGACAGATGACTAAATCAATAAAGTATGAGTGACATCTAAAAGGTAACGATTTTTACGCTCAGCAACCCCATTTTGTTGTGGTTTATATGCGCAAGAGCGTTGTGAGACAATTCCTTTCTCAAGCAAGAAATTATTGAATTTATGAGACATATATTCTCCACCAGATCTTAATATTTTGATAGAGGTGGAAAATTATGTTTCAATATAAGCCAAAAATTTCTGGAACATGGAAAATACCTCAGATTTGGAACTGAGAAAATACACCCATGTAAACCTACTATAATCATCTATAAATGTCACGAAGTACTTGAAATGAGCATGAGAAATAATTGGTGAAATGTCCCAAACATCACTATGAATGACATCAAAACACTTTGCAGCACGACTACAAAAATTAGGAAAAGGAAGAGTTTTACTTTTGCCTAATTTACAAGTAGAACAATCAAAAGAAGAAGCTGAAAGTCGGTTTTTATTACCCAATAAACCAGAATTTGATAAATGAGACAACACAGTAGAATTTGGATGTCCTAGATGTTTATGCCAAACCTCAGTCTTACTAGTTGTAAAAGTACAATCAAAAGAGAGAACACGAGGAATGGAAAAGTGTATAGGAAATAATCTTCCAACTTTAGGCCCCTTCGCGATTATCATCCCCGACACCTGATCCTGCACAAGGCAATCATTACGAGAAAAATTTGCATCACTATTGTTATCTACCAACTGACCAACTAAAATAAGACTAGCTGATAGCTTTGGTGATAAGAAACATTCTTGAAAGTTTGAGCAATATCCCCAACATTGGTAATGCATAAATTACTACCATTGGCAATTTGAATTTGTGATGAACCATGATACTCACGAATATTTTTTGGCACACTAGTTGAGTTGGTCATATGATTGGATGTACCAGAATCAACAAGCCAAAAATTAGATGTAATATTGTTACCTTATATCCCCAAAGCTGAAAAGGCTGACACAATCATTTGTTGTACCATTTCAGGAGTAAGAACTTGTCCAGCTGCTGGAGTAGCAAATTGATTGTTACTTCCCAATGAAGATGAGTTATCAGAAGTTGGACCATTTATCCCAGGTTGAAAGGCATTGATCCTACGATTTTGAGGACGTATGGGACACTCCTTGATGATATGCCTATGTTGATTACAATAATTACGGAACTTCTTGCCATAATTGCTAGCAATATGACCATATTCTTTGCAACTATAGCATTGAGTTCGGCTCATATCCCTACCCTTTCCTTTTTCTGGAGCAGCAAATGCAATAATGTGAACGTTTCCTTGCTTGAAAGCATTTTTTGTGAAAAGGCGATGTTCTTCATGAAGTAATTCCCTAAAAAAGATATCCAAGGAGGGAGATGGATCACGATTCATCAAGTTAGAGCGAACACTCTCAAATTCAAATCGCAATTTCATCAAAAATTGGTTTATTTGCTTTGCTCATGAATTGCTTGAATTACATATTGAGATTCAGTAGGTATTTTAGCATAAATAATATCAGTAAATTCAGCCCACAAGGTCTAAAATCTAGAAAAATAATCCTTAACAGAGAAACCTCCTTGAGAGTAATTAGCAATTCCATGCTCTAGCTGAAAAAGTCTTGCACTATTGTCTTGATTGTAAACCTTTTGTAAATAATCCCACATGGCTTTTGCAGTCTTGTATGGCTTGAGATTAAGGAAAATTAGAGGTTCAATTGACCCTAAACTCCATGTCATCACTCGAGCATCTTTAACCTTCCACTGATTTAACTGTGTACTATCAATAGGAGCAAGATCACTTCCATCTATATGACCCCATAATTCTTTTCCGGTGACAAATAGTTGAAACTGAAATTCCCAAGAAAAATAATTCTTCCCGGTGAAATGAACATTGAAGGACTCAAATTGATGCGAAGTCATGTGTTCAAATACACAAAAAAAAACAAGAGAATAGCCAAGACCAAGAGCCCTAAATGTGTAAGACTAACTGTTGACGAATAGTCAAGAAAACCAAAACATTCAATAAAAATTGAAAGGGATCAAATAAAGAACACAAGAAGGCCAAAACTTTCAAAAAAAAACATTTTCTTTTCTTGAAAGTAATCACAGAAGAATGACTTGAAGAATCAAAGTACTAGGCTCTAATACCATGTCAAGTTTGTTGAATGAGTCTCTCAAATGGAGAGTTGTTCCATTAAATAGAAAGATTTCTCATTTACATCCCTAAAAATTTGCTATTCACACCCCCCTAAATATCTGCTATTCCTAATTATCATATCACTAAAAATATGCTACATTAATCCCGTATATCTCCTATATATGGAAAGCAATTGAAACTATCATTACAAAAATACTTAGAGTTATTACATAGATATGTACAACTATTTAGAATATTTCCAACATGCTTACAGGCCTGCACCAGTTGATTCATATCAGCTGGTTTGAAAATGTTCAAAATCTCAAACAATGTGCTCTGAATTCACTCAGAATCCTGTGCACGCAAACGAGATATGCAATCCTAACAAATTTGATATTTCGGACTCAACGAAGCAGTAAAAATTCTCATATGAGGTCATTCAAAAAAAGTGAGTCCCACACCCATGCTACATTTTAAGCCAAAATCTACAAGGGGGCTCGAAATTAGCCAGAGGCTTCGAGCTCTAAACAAAGGGTCGTTCTAGACCAAACTCAACATTTCGAAGCAAATCATGCTGATAGAATCCTCATCCTAGCTCGTTTACCCAGAATGTTGACTAAAGTCAATTTTAGGCTTCAACTTGAAAGTTAAAATGCCTAATCACACAAACTCATACTAAAAATCTCGTAAGTCGTGCCGACTATGCTACTAGCCTAAAATGACCCTTTCGAAGGTGATGAAATTGTCAGAATTGGATTTTTGAGGACATTTTCTTGAACTTTTGGTCAAAAAGGACCGTTCAAGGTTCAAAAGCTCTAAAACACTAAAACTTACACAAAAACTAAACGAACGACCAGGTGACCGAACTATCAGTCCCAGCAAGTCATAAATGACTTGGGGTCACTACAAGAATGCTCTAAATGATGAACAAGAGGCATAAACATAGAAATGACATGGAGATCATTACACCCTTCTTGTGCAGCTTTTTACCCCTCATTATCCCGTAAACGTAACAGTCATAATTTTAAATTCCTTTTTAATAGAAATTAAGTTCCCTCTCCCTTAACGTAACAACCCTATTTTTATGTAGAGTACTATTTTGTCATCATTGTAACACCATTCTATGTAAATTCACACAACAGGATGGCTTTGTATCACAAACCTATTTGTCTTCTTTCTGCTTCAATCAAGTGCATTGTTTCCAGGTTTTCCTATTTATTTTTGAGTTTCTCTATTTTTTCAGTATACTAAAGTTTACAAATGTAGTAGCATAGTTCATCTATAATGGAAGTACGGTTAGAATGGGCATGAAGGTCGAGAGATTTAGAGGAACAAAGAATCCCTACTTACAACTTTTCTTACTTTCTTTTAGTTTTCTATGTTTGAGTTTTATAGCATATTGAGATCGTCAAATTTATCTTTCCGTTAACTTTCTAGAGAACGAGTCTCTCTATTTTCCCATGTACTAAAGTTTTTAATAGTAATAGCATAGTTCATCTAGAACTAAACTAATGTTAGAATGGTCTCAAAAGTCAATCGCTTTTTCTGCTTTCTTTTAGTTTTTGTGTTTGAGCTTTTTAGCATAGTGACATCGTTAAATTCATCTTTCTGTTAACATTCCAGACCACACGGAATAGGAATTGTGGTAGACGGTCCATTCGTTACATTGAGATTGTATGTTGACATTTTATATGACAATTTTTCTTATGTTGATGTCTGCCTACATTTTGTGTTTAATTACTCGAGTCGCTTATGAGGTTACTGACTGCTTGTGTGTTTCCATTAAACTGGTCCTAATTTTAGCTAATTCCTCTAGTTGTTCAATTGTAACACCCCAGAAAATTTCTAAGTTAAGACCGAACCACTCTTGAATTGTGGATAAGGTCGTACCGAGTGATTCTTAATTGTTCATAGATTCTAAGGTCAATCCATTAGTGTGGCAATGATTTTGAATATCAACTAAGGCCACTAGAATCCCCAAGTAGTGTGGCTTTCCTATCGATTGAGTTTCAATAGGAGATCTTACTTGAGTCAACTTCAAATGACCTTATCTCTCAGTATATAAGGTATTAGGTGGCTCATGAGTTATTAAATCGAAGGTCTTTGAGTCCTCTTCCCAACACCGCCGGGTTTGCTCCATTTGAAGCTCGAAGTAACAAACTATGCCTGTTTGCATGAAGTCTCTCTATTTAAGGCACTTTATTCATTTTAGGAAAGGGTATTTTGGTCTTTTTCTTTTTCCCACAAGGCTTAGCATGTTTTTCCTGACTCAATTTAGGGTCTAATAAAATTCTGAATCACCTATTCACGTTCCTAAACACTTAGGGTTTTAGAGCGAGGTTTTAAGAAGAGAAAAAGGACAAAGTTCAAGCGTTATTCAAGAATTGTGGTTTTCACCAAAAACATTGTTCTTTCCAGGTATGTAAGGCTTCCCATAGTGATGGATTTGTTCATCCTCACACCGAACATGTAATTCTTTCGTTAATTCACTCATATAATCGTTTATGTACGTAATCTTGAAGAATTCTTCAGTTTTAAGATTCAATCTTTAGCAATGGAGGTTTTGAGTTCTTGAGGTGAGATTTTTGCGAATGAGTGGTGTTTCTTGATAGAATTTGAGTGGGATTTTGATAATTTCATGTTGAGTTTTTTAATCAAAAAGAGTTTGGAAGAAACCAATCGATTCTAGATGAGTTAGGACCCGAAATTGAGAAAGAGAATTCGTCGGATTTCTGGGTAGGGGACTGGCGCAGCACGCCACCATAGCGCCAGAACTACTGCTCAGTAGTTTGGGGCCTGGCGTGACACGCCAACAGTACGCCCCAAACTCTAGTCAGTAGTTTGGGGCCTAGCGCCCCACGTCAACAGTACGTTCTCTTCTTAATATTAGCTCCTAAAGGCTCCATTAATCCTTGAGAGAGCCTACATGTCCCACTCACATGTCTTCATTTACATTCCAAATTAATGTAAGAAAAGAGGAAAGTTTAGAGCTATTTCATAAAAATTTAAGAGCTTCAAATGTTATTTACATACACATATATATATTCCTATGTTGATTATTGGGCTTGAAAGATAAGTTCATAAGTTCTTGTTTCAAGGATGAAAGTATGTCTAAAGTTTTGAAAAGTATTTCAGTAAAGTAAAAAGTTCCTTCATTGTAAAGGGTGTATTGAGCATAAAGTTATGTTGATTATTTTAGGAGTAGTATCGAGCATCGAATTGGGTTAGAGTCTTTTATGACTCAAAATTCCCATAAAACTACGTAGCCAGCGTAGGATAGGATAGCATTGATTCATCATGCGACTCCTCACTGCCTCTGAGAAGGCCTATTAGATGGATCCATAGTCACGATATCATCATATTCCCCCGGCAAGGCATAGGATGATCCTTGCAACGTGGGCGAAACGTTGTATCATTGCTAGGCTCATAGTAATGGTTGTCGGTTAGAGAAACTCCCCATGAAGTAAAGTATATTATTTTCATGTTGCATTCATTGCAGACCTTATTGTTAAGCTTAAATGGTTTTCACTTCATATTCATGTATTGATCCAGTTATGTTGCTTTCAGTCATTTTGGTAAGTTAATGGCTTACTCTAGCCTTATTACATACTCGTACATTCCATGTAGTGATGTCATTCGACCTGCATCTTTTATGATGCAGATACAGGTACTTAGGATCCTCGACATAAGTTTCGTTGAGATCATTTCATCTGCTTGTCAACTTTTGAGTAAGGCCTCCTTGGTTTCAGAGGACTCCAGTTTTATAATTTTTTAATAGTAGTTCTCTTGAGGAGTCGTGGGTCTTGTCCCGACACTCATCTTTGTATAATAGAGGCTTCATAGATAGATAGAGTTGATGAGTCTCTAGTCCTTTCTTTTCCATAGAGTTTTTTTGCAAACTATTGACATTACTCGGAGTATTTTCCAGACCTTATAATATGAGTACTTTGATTTTTGACGATTTATTTTGTTTTAAAGTTTTATTTTGCATGAGTAATTCTTCCGCGAAGTAGTCACCCAAGCCAAGGGTTTGCTTGGGGACCAACAATGGTTCTCAAGTGTCGGCCACGTCCAGGGTGTAGGCTCAAGGTTTGACAAACTTTGTATCATAGCACAGAGTTGAAGTGTCCTAGGATGTCTATGAAGCCGTGTCAATAGGATCTTATTTATGGTTATGAGGGCTCCACTTCTATAAATGAGGGACTACAGACATTTAAGAAAAGTGATCCTTCTTTCATACTCTAAATCATGCAATAGAATGGTGCCATTAGGAACTTACTCACACTCATGCGTTTCTCAAATCTATTCGACTATCCCTCATACTCAAGGTAGTAGAAAAGCAAAGCCCAGATCCTTATCGATGAGCTACTCTCAGCAAAAGTCTTCACAAAGTCATGAGACTGCAGAGGGGCTTGAGAGAAGCCCATGAGTGAGCTTAAGTGTTGAGATTCGAAAGAATGCACTCTTATTCATATGAATCGTGCATTCGAACTAAAAGTGAAATATACTCCCAGACTCCCTTCTCTAAACCTTGTTTATGTTGAAACCCTTATGAGGAAGTATGTTTTAGAGCTTGCGTAGTATCTTCACTTGGAAAGATAGTATGAGTTACGATGTTATGAGTAGTAGTAGTAGAAGTGTCCAAAGTTAGAAGTATATATTTTGAAGTGTAGTAACCTAAGGGATGATGATAGTTATTGAGTAGAGTATGTAAGTTGTAGCCATTCACCCAGTAAGTTATTAATGAGGAGTTTTTTCTTATGGGTAGACTAAGAAGTGATGAGTTGGTGTAGACTTCATGATAGAAGGTAGAGTACGAGTTACTAGACCAGAGAGAAGTTTATATGAGGTATTAATGCATTAGTATCGACCAAGTATAAGTGTTGAATAGAAGAGCTGAGTATTCGTGATGCGATAGATTTAAGCTAGGCCTATGATTTTTAAAAGGAGAGCCCCATGATATTCAGAGGGTTATAGAACTAATTAGGCAATGATGTATAGTGAATGAGTAAGTGGTACTTAAATGGTGAAATGGAAGTGTGGTAGTAATCTGTAAATAGGTAGACTGAGAGATAAAGGTTGACTACTTGTCATGAGATCTTAGTGGGTGAGTGTTTCTTAAGTTTATCTAGTAGTTGTAAGTTAGTATAGTAAGCGAGCAATTATATTGATACCTATATTTAGTAATAAACACTAAGCTTGAATTTGAGATTAGTGTCGTGATAAAAAGGATGACAACATAAGGGTGATGATGTTAGTTGGAGATCTAATCTAGTAGGTTTGACATAAATTAGGTGAGAAATTAAGGTGTTACTTTTGATAATTGTGAGTGTTTATGACTCTCAGATGAGAGCAAGGGATTGTGGCTAAGCCATTAGATTAACAAGAGCATCAAAAGTTAAACCTGAGATCGTAGGTAGTTAGACGAGTTTCCAATTAAGTTAATAATTTTTCATGTGTGCCTAGATAGTATATTTGAGCTGTCAATGTGGAATAGGCTGATGTGAGCATTATTTATTAACCTTAAGAGTTTGGTCGGAGAGATCATGTAAAATCAATGATGAGCCTTTCAAATATAGTTCAAGTTTCCTCCAGTTAGCTAGATATGAACTTAGAAGGACGGTATTAGTGGGCTAAGAAAGAGAAGTCAGACAATTAAGAGTTATACTAAGCGTCTTTATAAACCATGGAGAAGAGTTTAATAGAAGCATCTGAGAAAGAGATCTTAGAATGAACTCTAGTACTTGCACATAGAGAGTTCAGTAGCCATGAGATAAGCCCTTTGTGAGTATTAGAGTAAATTGAATGTAGACCTGTTTTAGAGATGATAAAATATATACATAGCTTTAAAGTGTCAGCTTTAGACCTAAGGGGGAGATGATAAGATGAGGAACCAAGTCAAGTGTTGAGGATCAGATAAAATGTGTTCAAAAAGAGTTAAAGTGATATATCAATCCATTCATACTCTAGTGTATTCCTCAAAGTTCAGTCGTTACAACATCCTTTTGATGTTTCTAATATCATAATTGTGTTCATGACCTATGCTCTTACACTTCGGAAAGATTCACATCTATGATCAGTTCACAGAATGAGGGGCAAAGACTTTAGCCCTTTGATCTCAATCTTACTCCATAAAGTTATGGATAGCAGCCTCATGATATAAACCAATTCATATAAACACTCATGTCTCGTAATATGCTCAGTCTCGTGAATTCATGATTTACTCTCAATGACTAGCAACATAATGTTATCTCATGCATATTCTCATATCAGAATTCTTGAATGAATCGTGCTTATTATCTTTAACCCTAAAGCTATTTCAATGATCCTTTTAGTTAGAGAGTGATGTTGATGATAATAGTTTAGTGATGATAGAAGGAGAAGGTTGATGTTTCTTACATTGGTAGCAGTAGTGTGCTTATTCCATCTAAGGTTATAAAAGTGGAGGAAGGATGAATGAAGTTTTACTATAAGTAATAGTCAAATGAGAGTAATTAATCAGTTCCTAGTAGTAATGCATGAAATTTCAATTGGTAGTGATGATGAGAGAATGAGAAATTCTTAGAAGGATTGGTTAGGAGGAGTCCATGGAGTGGTTATGTGGTGTTGTTAACATGTGGACAAATGCATGATGCATTAGGTGTTTCTTGATATGGGCTCAAGGTTGGTTAAATGTGGTTATAAGAAGAAGTATTCTTGGGATTAGGTTCCCTATAGAGGTATAGAACCTGAATCTTGTGGTTTAGATAAGTATAATCATCTCATGTTTAGCACCTTGTGACTTAGAGATTAGGCTTGAACACAATAAGAGCAAGCGATTTGACTTAGATGTTTGTAAGAGTTGTCATATACTTTAGTGGGAGCTATGAGTTGCAGCTAATAAAGTGTAGTAATAAGAAAGGAGAGCATAGTTGAGAAGTGTTGCTAAGCTTAAAAGCTGCCAGTTATATCACTCGAGGCATAATATTCATATTCTTACTTCGTACTCAGATATCCTTGTTTCATGTCAAATAATTTCAGATAGAGTGTGACTATGTTCAAACTCATATCGTTCATGACTTATGTGCTCTAGTCTAGTATCAAAACTATGAGTATCAATCAGTTCCACCTTCGTTGGGAGGCAAGCTCAGAAGTCAAGAGAGGTAGTGTTAGTAACTATTTTCCACTCCATTCTCAGTTTAACCATCATTCAAGGACGAATGATCCCAAGGGGGAGATATTGTAACGCCCCAAAACATTTCTAAGTTAAGACCAAACCATTCTTGAATTGTGGATAAGGTCGTACCGAGTGATTCTTAATTGTTATTAGATTCTAAGGTCAAATCCATTAGTGTGGGAATGATTTTGAATATCAACTAAGGACCCTAGAATCCCCTAGCACAAAGTTGAGTTGAAAGCTTTCCTACCGATTAAGTTTCAATAGGAGATCTTACTTGGGTCAACTTCAAAAGAGCATATCTCTCAGTATATAAAGAAATTAGGTGATTCATAGCTATCAAATCGAAGTTCTTTGAGTCCTATTTCCAACGCCGCTGAGTTTACTCCATTTGAAGCTCGGAGTAAAAAGTTATGCCCGTTTGAGTGAAGCCTCTCTATTTAAGGCACTTTATTCATTTTAGGAAAGGGTATTTTGGTCTTTTCCTTTTTCCCACTAGGCTTAGCACGTTTTTCCTGACCCAATTAAGGGTCTAATCAAATTATAAATCACCTATTCACGTTCCTAAACTCTTAGGGGTTTAGAGCGAGGTTTTAAGAAGAGAAAAAAGGCTAAGTTCAAGCGTTCTTCAAGAATTGTGGTTTTCGCCAGGAAAACTGTTCTTTCCAGGTATATAAGGCTTCCAACAATGATGGATTTTTTCATCCTCATTCCAAACATGTTAGTCTTTCATTAATTCACTCATATAATTGTTTATGTAGGTATTCTTGAAGAGTTCTTGAGTTTAAAGCTTCATTCTTTAGCAATAGAGGTTTGAAGTTCTTGAGGTGAGGTTTTTGCAAATAAATGGTGTTTATTGAGAGAATTTAAGTGGTATTTTGATAATTTCATGTTGGGTTTTTGAATCAAAGAGATTTTGGAAGAAACCAACCAATTCTAGATGAGGTAGGACCCAAAATTGAGCAAGAAAATTCGTTGGATTTCTGGGTAGGGGGCTGGCGCGGCGCGGCGCGGCACTGTAATGACCCTGCAGGTTATTTGTGTGTTTGTACATCTTTCCTATCATTTAGAGCATTCTTGTAGCAACCCCAAGTCATTTTTCACTTGACGGCACTGTAGGTTCGGTTGCCTGGTCATTCGTTTGGTTGTTGTGCCTGTTTTTCTGTTTTGGAGCTCTTGGACCTTAAAAAGTTGATTTTGATCATAGCTTCAGGTAAACGACCTCATATGGAATTCTGACGGTTCCATCAGCTCCGGAGCGACCAAAGTAGGCCATAAGCATGGTTGAACCGAGTCCCGAGGCTTTCGATGTGATTTTGGGGCCAATTAGCTCTTTAGCCTTTGAAATTTTGCTTAAAGTTGACTTCCGTAAAAATCCTTTGTAAACGTGCTCGGATGAGAATTTTTTCAGCGCGGCTAGTTTTAAAATGCCGAGTTTGGTCTAGAATGACCCTTCGAGAACTTCCGGGAGCTTTCGATCAAATTTTGAGGCCTTCGGTAAAATTTGGCTAAAATGGTCCATTGGGTGTGAGACCCACTTTTCATCAAAACGACCTCATATGGAAATTTTGACTACCTCATAGAGTTCGGAACGTCGAATTTTAGAGGGTAGCATATCTCGATTACGTGGACGGGATTCTGAACAAATTCTGAACACCTCGTCGGAGTTTTTGAATTGTCCAGAACTCAACTGGTGTAGCTGATATTTGCAGACACATTTCCTCTCCACTGTTCATGGGATAGGCTCCGCGTTCGCGGAGGTTTATGTGTGTCTACTCTGCATTTACAGGCCAGAGGCCACGTTCGCGGAGGTTTAAGGTCTTGTTGTCCGTGTTCGCATGAGTTGCTCCGCGTTCGCAGAGGTTTGTGAGGCTGGGTGACCTTCATCTCCGCGTTCATGGAGCTCTGCTCATCATCCCTCCTCATTCGTGGGGCTGGGACCACGTTCACAGAGCAGTGGTTATGATCCCTCCACATTCGCGAGCCTTGGGCCGCGTTCACAGAGGTCAGCAAGGTGCAGTGGCTTTATAAGTGAGGTCGAGGCTCATTTGGAAAGAAAGTTCCAAAATTTATATCTCCCTCATATTTTATCAATTTTTAGTGATTCGAAGTCCCAGGCGTTCAGATTCTCGTTGGCTTTGTGGGTTAGTAGTCCGTTTGTGTTGGGTGTACCTCGATATCCATGAATTCGAGGCGTAAGTTGCTATCCTAGGCCAATAGTTGTAAAGTTTTGCATTTCTTGTCGTTGGTTGTTTGGAGCTGATCCGAGCCTCGATGGGTATTCTATTTTGAATAAAAGTTTGGGTGAGGATTTGGGAACTCTTCACAGAGTCAATTCTGGAAAATCCAAAGCGGGTCTGACGTTTCCAGATTTTTACTCCGAAATTGATCTGTCTTTGATTTTGATGATTTTAGTGTCTAAACGACCGTATTGACGCTGTGACTATATTTTTGACAGCGTGGCAGCAATCTGTGGCCATTCGGAAGGGAAAGGCTCCGGGCAAAGTGACTCAGAGCGCGCGTGGTTGGCCTTCTGGTAGGTTACGGCTTCCCTTCTTCCTAGATTGAGCCTGAATGCTTAAATGCTTGTTGATTAATGTGAATCTGGGGTGGGTAGCTAGTATCTTTGTTCTTATTCTCCAATTTCTTTGTTTAGAGTTGATTTCTGGATTGTTCGGTGCTAGTATCTTGCTTTAGTATCGGTTAGTGACCTTGGGGTGTTGATGTTTTGTTCTGGGTTATCTGTTGGGTGGTTATCTGTTGTTGCATGCGTGGGCCCAGGTTATTTTCTTTCGTTATGCTGGTTGCTTGTGTTTTTCGGCCTTAGAATAGGTTAGGATAGTATTGCCTTAGCCCCATGCAGCCGCTGACTTCGGTATGTATCCAACGTCGATTTGGATGGACTAGGTCCTTGTAGACTAGAATAGCAGACTTGGGTCTGATAGTTGAGCCTTGTGGTAGTTTCGTGTTGTTGTGATCCTTTTGTCTTCTTGCCCCTTTCTGTGATGCCGATGCGCCATCGGAGGCATAGCTTTTTCGTGGCTAGGATGCTAGAGACTGGCTCTATGCTAAGGAGTGTTAGGAGTGGATGTCGATCCACAGTGGCTTGGAATT
Source organism: Solanum appendiculatum (assembly GCA_018342035.1). Taxonomy (NCBI): domain Eukaryota; kingdom Viridiplantae; phylum Streptophyta; class Magnoliopsida; order Solanales; family Solanaceae; genus Solanum; species Solanum appendiculatum. The sequence goes on from JAGDQO010000472.1 coordinate 1,610,685, forward strand.
GATTTGCGCATTGTGATGTGATTGGGAGTGGACGGCAATCCATGAGATCTTAGAGTTTGAGATCCTCTACGGAGTTGATATGACCCGCACACTCTATCTGGCTTCAGACAGGGCCCCCTGGAGTGATAGATGACTCACTTGGCTGGCATGGGCTGGGCCCTGGGTAGGACCCCCGGAGTGATTAGCTGGCAGGGCAATTGGATATAGGTTATTTGAGGTCCTCTTCGGAGTAGACGTAGCCCACGCACTCGTCTGGCTAGGACAGGACCCCCGGAGTGTTAGATGGCTCACCCGTATGGCTTGGGATAGGGCCCCGGGGGTAATAGCCTATTGGGCAGCGGGATATCAGGTCAATTGGAGGAGTCATCGCACCCCCTGTAGTACTTGTCTGGGTTGGGACAGGGCCTCTGGAGTGTTAGTAGGCTAGGTGGATTGTTTTGAGAAGTCGAACTTGTGAGTGGTTCAGTGTTGGGTGTTTTATCGGTTCAGAGTTTTGTTTCCCTTTATTTTCGTAGTTCTAACTTTTTGGTGTACCTGTCGGGCTTATGGGGGTCTGTTCGGGTTCTTGTTTGTCTGTGCTTGAGTATAACTAGCGGGTCTTATGGGGGACCCTGCTGGGTTTAGTTATGATGTCCTTAGATTTACTTTCGACTATTCTTTTCCTATTCTGTTGACCTTTGTTCGTGTTTAATTCTATCTTGTTTGCCTGTTTTTACCTTTCTTGCTCATTCGGCCTATGATGCCTACTGGGTACCTGTTATTTTGGTACTGATGCTACACTTTGCATTTGTTTTCGTGATGCAGGTATGAGTACCAGTTATTAGCGTTAAGTTCGAGCCTACAGCTGTTTTTTCAGGAGACGAGGGTGAGCACATGGCGTTATGGGATTACCTATCTCTTTCTGTATTTATATTTTGGCTTGTCTTTTGTTTTTGAGATAGTCTTGTTTCTGTGGTCCACTTTTGGGGATTGTATTAGTTTAGTAGCTCTGTACTGGTGACTTTTAGGTTCTATGAGGTATTGTTATTGTATATAGACGTTTCGCTTCCGCTCTTTCTTTATATGTGTTCCTTTATTATGATTCCGCTTAGTTGAGGTTAGTTTTCAGACTTGGTCATGTTACTGTTAAGTTCCGGGAGAGGGTATTGGTTGGCTTACAGGTGGGTTTGTAGGTGCCATCATGCCTCGAGAAACAGGGTCGTGACAAGTTGTTACCAGAGCCCCAGGTTCGTTGGTCTCACTTGTACAGAGCTAGCATCTAGTAGAATCATGCGGATCAGCGTGGAGACGTCTGTGACTTATCTTCGAGAGGCTACAGGGTTTCCATAAGAGGTTTTCTTATTTTGATTCTTGTCCGTGCGTCGTTGTCTGATTGGTTTCATTGAATCTCACTTGTTTCACTCTGTTGCAGGATGGCTCGCATGCGCAGTAAAGGTCGACCCCGAGATCAAGGTGGTGTTGCGGCAGCAGGCCGCGATAAAGCAGGTACTCCGGAGCCGAAGGCGGAGCCTCGTAGGGAGCAAATTCCTCCTAAGCTGGTGGGGTAGGGACCAGCCCAGCCACCGCCCGCACCAGCTGCCGCCCCTGACCTTCAGGGCATGCTTTCCCAGATTTTAGCTACTATCGGGGGTATGCAGCATCAGCAGCAGTCGACCCCAGCACCAGTTCCAGAGCTGGTTTCTGCACCACAGGGCCAGCCTGCCCCTGTGGTTCCATAGATGCGTCAGCAGGACCAGCCTGCGGTAGTGGCTCTAGGGGTTCATCGACCGCTAGCACCGGCCACGGTTCAGCCAAACCCTTTGGACGGGGTTATGCCACTTCGAGAGCAGAAGATGCTCGGGGTGTTTCTTGGGCTATCACTGTCGAGGTTTTCTGAGGTTGTAGGGGAGGATGCCCACGAGTTTATTACGACCTGTCAGGAGAGATTGCAGACTTTGGGGAAGGTGGAGTCTAGAGGAGCCGACTTCACCACTTACCAGCTAGACGAACCGGCCAGACAGTGGTGGCATTCCTTCATCGAGACCAGGCTAGCTAGGTCGCCACCAGTATCGTGGGTAGAGTTTTCAGAGGCATTTCTAGCTAGATTCATCCCACGGAGCATCAGGAATCACCTGCGTGGTGAGTTCTCGAGGTTGGAGCAGGGCTCTATGACGGTGTCAGAGTATGAGGCTAGATTTCATGAGTTGTCCCATCATGCCACCATGATCTTACCGACAGAGAAGGAGAGAGTTAGTTGCTTTGTCCGACGTTTGAGGTTACCACTGCGTATTGAGTCGCAGTCCATGTTATCAGTGGGCTGTTCTTTTCTGGATGTTATGGACCATGCCTGCACTATTGATCAGTTACGTTAGGAGGCCCACGGGGGCAGCGGCAAGAGGGATAGGCTGGATAATAGATCCAGTCGGCCCCGTTCAAGGCCTAGAGTTACTCGAGACCGGGTTTACCAGAGGTTCCAATCATGTCAGCCGAGTCGCCCATTTCAAGCAGCGTTGCAGACATCCGAGGGTGACCAGTACCATCAGAGTGGGCGTAGTACCGGTCCAAGTCAGTCCCGAGGTGGGTTCCAGACAAATTCCTCAGGTCGGGGTGGCCGGCCTCCAGTTCCGAGTAGGTCTTCTCAGGGTTGATTCTCTTGTGGAGAGCATGGACACTGGGCTAGGGTGTGCCCTATCTCCATATTAGCTTTACCAGCTCCTCAGGCGGTGAAACCCGTTTTAGAAGTAGCACCTCCAGCTAGAGGAAGAGGTCAGCATCAGGGTGAGCGGGGAGGCAAGACAGATAGTAGGGTGGATGCTCATGGTAGAGGCACCCAGGGTAATTTCTATGTAGCTATAGCCATAGCAGAGGCCAAGGCGTCTGATGATGTGATCACAGGTACAGTTCTTCTATACCATCAGTCTGCTTCAGCCTTATTTCATCCTGGTTCTAAAAATTCATATGTGTCTACTTATTGTGTGCCTCGATTAGGAGTGAGTCCTGAGACCTTATCTGTACCGTTGCGTGTTTTGACCCTAGTAGGAGATTCTTTAGTAGTGGATCGGGTTTGTAAATCATGTGTGGTGACTATTCTGGGGCAGGACACTGTGGCTGATCTTATTGTGCTTTGTATGGTGGATTTTGATGTGATTCTGGGCATGGATTAGGTATCCCCTCACCGAGATATCTTGGATTGTTATGCCAAGACCGTTACTTTAGCCAGGCCTGGTATTCCACCGGTGGTGTGGCAGGGCTCTCGTAGTCGCACAGTAATTGGGTTGATTTCTTGTATTCAGGCCTGAAAGCTTATGGATACCGGATGTTTGGCTTATTTGGCATATGTTAGAGATGTTAGTAGGGAGAGCCCTACGGTGGAGTCAGTGCCTATAGTCCATGATTTTGCTGATGTGTTTCCTGCCGACCTTCCTGGCCTACCCCTAGAGCGAGATATTGACTTCGCCATTGATTTATAGCCGGGTACTCATCCTATTTCCATCCCACCGTATCGTATTGCCCCTGCAGAGCTCAAGGAGCTCAGTGTTCAGCTTCAGCACCTCTTAGTTAAGGGGTTCATTCGGCCTAGTGTATCACCTTGGGGTGCCCCAGTTCTGTTTGTGAAGAAGAAGGATGGTACCATGCAAATGAATAAGGTGACGGTAAGGAACCATTACCCCATGCCTCGTATTGATGATCTGTTCGACCAACTTTAGGGTGCCATAGTGTTTTCTAAGATTGACTTGAGATCTAGCTACCATCAATTGAGGGTTAGAGCAGCAGACATCCCTAAGACAGCATTTAGGACTTGTTACGGCCATATGAGTTCGTTGTGATGTCTTTTGGGTTGACTAATGCCCCTGCCACGTTCATGGACTTGATGACTCATGTATTCAGGCCATATCTTGACTCCTTCATCATAGTTTTTATTGATGATATATTGGTATACTCGCGGATCCATGGTGAGCATGAGCAGCATCTGAGGATACTGCTCCATACTTTGATAGATCATTGGCTTTATGCCAAGTTCTCAAAGTGCGAGTTCTGACTTGAGTCTGTAGCACTCTTGGGGCATGTGGTGTCCAAGGAGGGCACAATGGTGGATCCGACGAAGATTGAGGTTATCCGTGATTGGGCTAGGCCCACTTCTGTGACTGAGGTTCGGAGCTTCATCGAATTAGCAGGGTACTACAGACATTTTGTCGAGGGTTTCTCTACTATAGCAGTGCCTCTGACTCAGTTGACTAGCCAGGATGTTCCTTTTGTGTAGTCGGAGAAGTGTGAGAGGAGCTTTCTGAGGCTTAAGGAGTTGCTTACCGTCGCTCCCATATTGACTCTTCCAGTTGAAGACGAGGGCTTTACAGTTTATTGTGACGCATCCGGCATTGGTTTGGGTTGTGTTCTGATGCAATAGGGCCGGGTTATTGTTTATGTGTCGAGGTAGCTTAAGTTGTATGAGTGCAACAATCCCACTCATGATCTGGAGTTGGCAGCGGTAGTTTTCGCGCTTAAGATCTGGAGGCATTACCTTTTTTGGAGTTCATTGTGAGATCTACACCGATCACATGAGCCTTCAGTATATTATGATCCAGAGGGATCTTAATTTGAGGCAGCACCGCTAGATTGAGCTCTTGAACGACTATGATCTCTCTATTTTGTACCATTCGGGCAAGGCGAACGTAGTAGCTGACGCCTTGAGCCGAAAGGCAGTGAGTATGGGTAGTCTAGCCTTCCTTTCTTTTTTGGAGCAACCTTTGGCTTTGGACATCCAGTCCTTAGCCAATCAGATGATCAGGCTAGATATTTTGGATTCCAGTCGGATGTTAGCCTATGTGGGTGTTCAGTCATCGCTGCTACATCAGATCCGCAGTCGCCAGTTCGAGGATGAGTCATTGGTGGCACTCAGAGATAGAGTTCTAGCGGGTGATGCCGGGCAGGCTACCTTAGATTCAGATGGGGTTTTGAGATTTGCTGGCCGAGTTTGTGTTTCGAGAGTCGGTGATTTGATTCAACTGATCCTTAGCGAGGCCCATGACTCCAGATATTCTATCCATTCGGGCACCGCTAAGATGTATCGTTATCTGTGGCAGCACTACTGGTGGAGCACTATGAGGAGGGACATCTCTAATTATGTGTCTCGTTGCTTGTGTTGTCAGCAGGTGAAGGCCGAGCATTTGAGGTCTGGTGGTGAGTTTCAGATATTACCCATTCCTAAGTGGAAGTGCTCCTAGAGGTGTTGACAGCATCTGGGTCATCGTGGATCGATTGACAAAGTCAGCACACTTCTTTCCAATTCATACATCCTTTCATGCTGAGAGTTTAGTCCGTATCTACATTCGATAGGTGGTCATCTTCATGGGATGCCTGTTTCCATCATTTTAGATCGGGTCCACAGTTCACTTCCAGCTTTTGGTGGGTATTTCAGGTTGAGTTGGGCACCCGTGTCGATCTTAGCATAGTCTTCCACTCACAGACTGATGGCAAATCAAAGAGCACTATCAAGGTTCTTGAGGATATGTTTCGAGCCTGTGTTATAGACATTGGAGGCCAGTGGGACAATTTCTTTCCCTTGGTGAAGTTTGCGTACAACAGCAATTACCACTCTAGCATTCAGATGGCCCCATTTGAGGCCTTATATGGTAGGCGTTGTCGCATTCCAGTCGGATGGTTTGAGTCTACGGAGCCTAGGTCGCGTGGTACAGATGTGTTTTGGGATACCTTAGCACATGTGAGGATGATTCAGGATCCACTCAGGATGACTCAGAGTAGACAGTAGAGTTATGCGGACCGCAGGCGACGGCCGCTGAGATTTGCCATGGGAGATAGAGTATTCCTCCGAGTGTCACCCATGAAGGGCGTGATGAGATTTGGGAGGCGGGGCAAGCTTATCCCTAGGTATATTGGGCCTTTTGAGATCTTGAGGGTAGTGGGTGAGGTGGCCTATGAGTTAGCTTTACCTCCAGCATTCTCAGCTATTTATCCAGTTTTCCATGTTTCGATGTTGCGCCGATATGTTCCAAATGAGTCTCATGTGCTCCAGTATGAGGACGTTGAGTTGGATGATCGCCTGACCTATATTGAGGAGCCAGTTGCTATTTTAGCCAGAGATGTGAGGTAGCTGAGGTTGAGAGTCATTCATGTAGTTAAGGTCCGTTAGAGGCACCGTCCACTTGAAGAGGCTACTTGGGAGACCGAGCGGGAGATGCGGGAATAGTTCCCCATCTTATTTGAGCCCTCAGGTACTTGTTGACTCTTACTTTCGCAGATGAAAGTTCTTTTAGTAGTGGATGTTTTAATGACCCTTCAAGTCATTTGTGTGTTTCTGCCTCTTTTCTATCATTTAGAGTGTTCCTATAGCGATCCCAAGTCACTTTTGACTAGCTTGGCACTGTAGGTTTAGTTGCCTGGTCATTCGTTTAGTTATTATGCCTATTTTTCTGTTTTGGATCTCTTGAACCTTGAAAAGTTGATTTTGGTCATAACTTCATATAAATGACCTCATATGGAAATTATAATGGTTTCATCAGCTTTGGAGCGGCCAAATTAGGCTAGAAGCATGGTTGGCACGAGTCTCGGGGCTTTAGGTGTGATTTTGGGGCTAGTAAGCTCTTTAGCCTTCGAAATTTGGTTTAAAGTTGAATTTGGTAACCATTCTTTGTAAATGCGCTCGGATGAGAATTTTGTCAGCGCAGTTAGTTCTAAAATGCCAAGTTTGGTCTATAATGACCCTTCGAGAACTTCTGGGAGCTTCCGATCAAATTTTGAGGCCTCCGGTAGAATTTGGCTAAAATGGCGCATTGGGTGTGCGACCCACTTTTCATCAAAATGACCTTGTATGGAAATTTCGACTGTGCCATTGAGTCTGGAATGTCGAATTTGAGGGGGTAGCATATCTCGTTTGCATGCACGGGGTTTTGAAAGAATTTCGAGCACCCCGTCGGAGTTTTGGAATTGTCCAAAATTCAGCTGGTGCAGCTGATATCTGCAGACACATTTCCACTCCACTTTTGTGGGATAGGCTCTGCGTTCGCGGAGGTGTAAATGTATCTACTCTGCGTTCGGCTGCCAGAGGCTACATTCGCAGAGGTTTGAGGTCTTGATCTCCGCGTTCGCGGAGGTTTGTGATGCTGGGTGATCTTCTTCTCCGCGTTCACGGGCCTGGGACCTCGTTCGCAGAGCTCTGCTTGTCATCCCTTCACGTTTGCAGAGCAGTGGTTGTGATCCCTCCACATTCGCGGAGTTCAGCACGGTGCAGTGGCTTTATAAGTGAGGTCGAGGCTCATTTGGAAAGAAAGTTCAAAAATTCATATCTCCCTCATCTTTTATCGGTTTTTGGTGATTCGAAATTCCAAGCATTCATACTCTCGTTGACTTCATGGGATAGTGGTCCATTTGTGTTGGGTGTACCTCGATATCCGTGAATTTGAGGCGTAAGTTGCAATTCTAGGCCTATAGTTGTAAAGTTTTACGTTTCTTGTTGTTGGTTGTTTTGAGCTGATCCGATCCCCGATAGGTCTTCTATTTAGAATACAAGTTCAGGGGAGGATTTCAGACCTCTTCACGGAGTCAATTCTAGAAAATCCAGAGCGCGTCCCACGTTTCTCGATTTTGACTCTTAAATTGGTCTGTCTCAGATTTTGATGATTTTAGTGTCTAAATGAACGTATTGACGCTGTGACTCTGTTTTTAACAGCATACCAGCAGACTGAGGCCGTTCGGAAGGGAAAGTCTCTGGCAGAGTGACTTGGAGCACACGTGGTCGGCCTTCTGATAGGTTACGGCTTCCCTTCTTCCTAGATTGAGCATGAATGCATAAATGCTTGTTGATTCGTGTGAATCTTGGGTGGGTATCTAGTATCTCTGTTCTTCTTCTCCAATTTCTTTATTTAAAGTTGATTCTGGACTGTTTGGAGCTAGTATCATGCTTTAGTATGGGTTGTTGACCCTGGGGTATTGATGTTTTGTTGTGGGTTATCTGTTGGGTGGTAATTTGTTGTTGCATGCGTGGGCTCGGATTATTTTTTTTGTTATGCTGGTTGCTTGTGTTTTTCAGCCCTAGAATAGGTTAGGATAGTATTGCCTTAGCCCCATGCACCCGTTGACTTTGGTATGTATCCGACGTCGATTCGGATGGACTAGATCCTTGTAGACTGGAATAGTAGACTTGGGTTTGATAGTTGAGCCTGGTGGTAGTTTCATGTTGTTGTGATCCTTCTGTCTTCTTGCCCTTTTCTGTGATGCCGATGTGCTATCGGAGGCATAGCTTCTTCCTGGCTAGGATGCTCGAGACTGGCTCTACGTTGAGGAGTGTTGGGACTGGACGTCGATCAACAATGGCTTGGAATTGATTCGCGCGTTGTGATGTGATTGGGAGTGGATGGTGATCCATGAAATCTTAGAGTTTGAGATCCTCTACGGAGTTGATATGACCCGCACACTCTATCTGGCTTGGGATAGGGCCTCCAGGAGTGATAGATGACTCACTTGGCTGGCATGGGCTGAGCCCTGGGCAGGGCCCCCGGAGTGATTAGCTGAAAGGGCAATTGGATATAGGTTATTTGAGGTCCTCTTTGGAGTAGACACAGCCCACGCACTCGTCTGGTTGGGACAGGTCCCCCGGAGTGTTAGATGGCTCACCCGTCTTGCTTGGGACAGGGCCCTTGGGGTGATAGCCTATTGGGCAGCTGGATATCAGGTCAATTTGAGGGGTCATCGCACCCCTACAGCACTTTTCGAGCATAGGACAGGGCCCCCGGAGTGTTAGCAGTCTAGGTGGGTTATTTTGAGAATTCAAACTTGTGAGTGGTTCAGTGTTGGGGGTCCATTCGGGTTCTTGTTTGTCTGTACTTGAGTATACCTAGCGGCTCTTATGGGGGCCTGGCTGGGTTTAGTTCTGATGTCCTTAGATTTACTTCCGCTTATTCTTTTCCTGTTCTGTTGACCTTTGTTTGTGTCTGCCCATTTTTACCTTTCTTGCTCAATCGGCCTATGATGCCTACTGGGTACCTGTTGTTTTATTAGTCATGCTACACTCTGCATTTGTTTTCGTGATGCAGGTCCGAGCACCAGTTATCAGCGTCCAGTTTGAGCCTGTAGCTGTCTGTTCAGGAGATTACCTGTCTCCTTCTGTATTTATATTTTGGCTTGTCTTTTGTTTTTGAGACAGTCTTGTTTTTGTGGTCCACTTTTGGGGGTTGTATTTGTTTAGTAGCTCTGTACTGGTGACTTCCAGGTTCTGAGAGGTATTGTTATTGTATATAGATGTTTTACTTGCACCCTTTCTTTTTATGTGTTCCTTTATTATGATTCCGCTTAGTTGAGGCTAGTTTCCACCCTCGGTCCCGTTAATGTTAAGTTCCGGGATAGGGTCTTGGCTGGCCTACAGGTGGGTTGGTAGGTGCCATCATGACTCAAGAAATCGGGTCGTGATAGCCACCATAGTGCCAGAACTATTGCTCAGTAGTTTGGGGCCTGCCGTGACACACCAACAGTACGCCCCAAACTCTGGCCAGTTCTTTAGGGCCTGGCGCCCCACGTCAGCAGTACACTAGGGGTCGTCTAGCCTTTTTTCTTCCGTGTTTGATTCTGAACTTGTTCCTTTGAATCGTGACTACTTTCTCTTCTTTGTATTAGTTCCTAAAGGCTCCATTAATCCTTGAGAGAGCCTACATGTCCCACTCACATGTCTTCATTTACATTCCAAATTAATGTAAGAAAAGAGGAAAGTTTAAAGCTATTTCATAAAAACTTAAGAGCTTCAAATGTTATTTATATATACATATATATGTTCCTATGTTGATTATTCGGCTTGAAAGATAAGTTCATAAGTTCATGTTTCAAGGATGCAAGTATGTCTAATGTTTTGAAAAGTACTTCAGTAAAGTAAAAAGTCCCTTCTTTGTAAAGGGTGTATTGAGCGTAAAGTTATATTGATTATTTTGGAAGTAGTATCAAGCACCGAATTGGGTTAGAGTCTTTTATGACTCGGAAGTCCCATAAAACTACGTAGCCAGTGTAGGATAGGATAGCATTGATTCTTCATGAGACTCCTCACTGTCTCTGAGAAGGCCTATTAGATGGATCCATAGTCACAATATCATCCTATGCCCCCGGCAAGGCATAGGATGGCCCTTGCAACGTGGGCGAAATGTTGTATCATTGCTAGGCTCATGGTAATGGTTGTAGGTTAGAGAAACTTCCCACGAAGTAAAGTATATTATTTTCATGTTGCTTTCATTGCATACCTTATTGTTAAGCTTAAATGGTTTTCACTTCATATTCATGTATTGATCCAGTTATGTTGCTTTCAGTCATTCTGGTCAGTTAATTGCTTACTCTAGCCATATTACATACTCGTACATTTCATGTACTGATGTCATTCGACCTGCATCTTTTATGATGCAGATACAGGTACTTAGGATCCTCGACAGGAGTTCCGTTGAGATCATTTCATCCGCTTGTCAGCTTTTGAGTAAGGCCTCCTTGGTTCTGGTGGACTCCAGTTTTATAATTTTTTAATAGTAGTTCTCTTGAAGAGTCGTGGGTCTTGTCCTGACACTCATCTTTGTATAATAGAGGCTTCATAGATAGATAGAGTTGATAAGTCTCTCAGTCATTTCTTTTTCATTGAGTTGTTTTGCAAACTATTGACATTACTCTGAGTATTTTCCAGACCTTATGATATGAGTACTTTGAGTTTTGAGGATTTATTTTGTTTTAAAGTTTTATCTGCATGAGTAAGTCTTCCTCTAAGTATTCAGCTTGGCAATGGGATCGCTTAGGGACCAGCAATGGTTCTCGAGAGCCGACCACGTCCAGGGTGTAGGCTCGGGGCGTAGCATCAGCAAATGGTTTACTGTTTTTCCTATGTTAGTGTCTGTGTAGAGTTTTCTGAAAATTTAATCGAGTCTCTAATTAGGGTATTGTCTGCTTTTGCATTTTCATTAGACTATTTTCCTATGTTGTTGTTTGGCTACGTTTTCTATTAAATTACTTGGGTCTTTAATGAGGTTACTAACTGCTTCTATGTTTCCATTAGACTGTTCTTGACTCTATGTAATTTCTATAGCCGTTCACCAGGTGCTTAACTATTTTTGTCTTTTCTGATTTGTGTATTCTACTGATAAGTGATTGTTTGCAGCTACCTATTTTAATAATTACTGCACAATCAGGTGAATAATTAAAAGTTTAACAGCCCCTATTTGTGTAGTTTTTTACCACTCATTATCCCCTTAATGTAACAGTCATTATTTTAAATTCCTTCTTAATAGCAATTAAGTTCCCTTTCCCTCAATGTAACAGCCCTATTTTTATGAGTAGTATTATTTTCCCCATCATTGTAACACGACTCTATATAAATGTCCACAACAGAATGGCTCTGTCTCACTAACCTATTCATTTTATTACAGCCTCAAACAGGTAAATTGTTTCCAGGTTTTCTTCTTTATGTTTGCGTCTCTCTGTTTCTTTTCCTACTTTCTCTTAGTTCTCTGTGTATGAGGTTTATAGCTTATTCAGAACGTCAAATTTGTCTTCCTATCAACTTTCCAGAGAATGAATCTCTCTGTTTTTTCGTGTACTCAAGTTTGCAATAGTAGTAGTGTAGTTTATCTAGAATTGCAGTATTGTTAGAATGGTTCCGATGGTCGGTCGAGAGTTTTAGACGAACAAATAATCCCTACTTACAACTTTTTCTACTATCTTATAGGTTTTGGTGTTTGCGCTTTATAGCATAGTGAGATCATTAAATTAGTCTTTATGTTAACTTTACAAAATAGGGATTGTGGCATACGGTCCTTTCGTTACATTGAGATTGTATGTTGACTCTATATATGACTGTTTTCCTTATGTTGGTGTATGCCTACATTTTCTGTTTAATTACTCACCTTGCTTAGGAGGTTACTTATGGTTAACTATTTTTCCTCTTTTCAGACTTGTGTATTGTAACGATAAGCAACTGTTTGCAACTTTCTTATCCTGTCCTTGGTTGTTCACGTATTTTGTTGCCATATTTTCTTATCGTCCACCTATATACTTTAAATATTTCATTATGTAACTATGACATTTTGCTCGGAAATTGTCTCTGTTGCATTAATTTCATGAAAGTAATTCCTACCATTTTTGTCCATTAGACTCAAGCTTCATGAATTGAGCTGAGATATCAATGTCAGGGAAACCATTAAGTGTTTGACCATCAAAACTGAAATAAGTACTATTATCCAGATTACTTGAAGAATAATAAATTTGAGGCGGATCATAATCTATGTTTGCTCGGTTTAAAATAACATTTCCTCTTTATTTGTTCAATTTTGATTTTGTTTTAATATTTTGCATAGTAAAACTGAGGCGGATCATAATCTATGTTTGCTGGACTTGAAATAACATTTTATCTTTGTTAGTTCAATTTTGATTTAATTTTAATTCGTGTTTTAATATTTTTAATAGGTTTCTTGCGTATTTCACCCCAAACATTTGTAACACTTCTCGACTTTGTGTTTACATAATTCTTCATTATTTGATATTTTATTCAATTGTAAGTTGTAGTTGCTTACTTTTTATATCGAATCTCAACTACTAGTATATATTTACACCATATAATATTTTTGAACATCATTATCAAATGACACCTAAACGGTACTAATTTCACTTGAAATTACCTTTTCTATTTGTTAGTTCAATTTTGTTTTTGTTTTAATTCATGTTTTAACACTTTTAAAAGGCTTCTCGCGTACTCCACCCCAAAGATTGGCAACCCTTCCCATCTTTGTTCTTACAACATTTTTCAAATTAATGTGATATATAATTCAATTATTAGTTGAAGTTGCTTACTTTTTAAATCGAACCTCAAGAATTAGTATATATTTGGAACATATCATATTTTTTAACATCATTATCAAATGATACCTAAACGGTACTAATTATACCGAGATTAACCATTTCTACTTCATAAATATATATTGTGTTAGTGAGTCGTAGATACTATAAGAATACAATGAAAATTTTAGACGATCTAGGAAACAAATGTATACCTATTAGCAAGTTGAAGAGATCTTCAACTATATGGGAGATCAAAGTGTTAGTCATTCGTCGTGGGTTAACAAAAGAGTACAAAAATGGTAATGGTGAAGGTATTCGTTGGCAACTAATATCGTTGATGAAGAGGAAACTTTATTTTAACAGTGTGTAACATTCATTAGTTAGTATGTAGCATACTTTAGTGACTTCAATGCTTATTCATCTACCCATAGGGAACAAAAATACAAGCAACTCTTTTCAACAGAAATGTTCACAAATGGAGCAAATCTTTTGAACTAAATCAAAGCTACTACATTATAAATTGAAAGTTAAATGGTGCTAATCTAAATTTCTTATCTGTGCATAAGAACTTTGAATTAGTATTCAACCACATCACAGAGGTTGTAGATTGCAAAAGTCAATTTACAACTCAACAATTCTCCAATGGTTTTAACTCCTTCAATGAAGCCGAAATGATCACTAATGGTACTTTCTTTGGTAAATTCCTATCAATGTTATATTTTGTATTGTCCACATAAAATATAACAGTATCTAATAAAATATAGTATCTTTAGATGTAGTGTGTATTTTGATAAAAGTAAAATAACTAATTGGAGATGGGCGAAGTAAAAGGTGAGAAGTAATGGTTACAAATAAAAGCTAAGTTTATACTTATACTTCACATCTATGATATAACCAGTATCATATGAATAAGATTTTCCATATATAGGTATGATCGCAAAATCATGACTTCGTGGGGAGACTTAGTTGAAATAGACAGTGAATTGTTAGAGAACCTTCAAATTGTCAAACTGCTGCTCACCTTCTGTGATGTAAAATGCTCTATTTACCAAGGTATAAATCTCGCAGAATGATATAGTACAATAATATTTTAGCCTATCTAAAGGTATCACTAAAATTATTACTTCTTTTAAAATAGGGGATTTTGGTCTTTCCACGACTCATGTTAGTTGTTTGCTAATCAACCCACCATTTGATAGCCTCCCATCATGCAAGGTATCTGTAGCTTATTTTAAAATAATTTAATCCTTTTGAATTACAGGCATGGCGAAATGAAGGCACAAAAGATTGACATAAGTTTAACGCCAAGTAGAATAATGCGAACAACCCGCTAGGTGAAATTACAGATATTTTAAACAAATCACTTGCCATTGTGAAGGTACCTTCCCCTGCAAATATACATAGAAAATTGAATATGCAACTTATATGTTTATAATGTGATAAATTGATTTTACTAATTTACATATAGTACATGTACTATAAGTTCAATGCTGAGGTTTCAACCATTGACAATAACCATGACCCGTGGTATCCTGCTTGCAAGAAATGCAATAAGCGAGTAACTGTTGTAAAGAGTAGTGCAAGTTATGTCTATTGTAGGAGTGAGGATATTGATTATGAGGAGAGGTAAACTGCCTAAACAAATCCAGAAAAATTAGCTTACTAGAAACTAAACAAATTAAAGGTTAATTACTTAATTATGGCATGTGTTTTAGATTTAGGTTAAAGATTGTTGTCATTGCTGAGAAACATTATGTGAGTATTACATTGTTTGATGCGGCACAATACGTTTTTTGTTGTGACGTAAAAGAGTATGTTCACTCGACATCTAAAAAGGTAACTCACATATCACATAAATAAAAACCATTATAAAGAACTTTACCCCATGTTTACTAAATATTAACAGTAATATATATTGCTTTTTTTTAACCACAGAAAGAAGAATCTGCCTACTAACGCAAGATGGTATTGAGTAATGGAAAAGAATTAAGTATCCTTGTGAAGATTGATCATAATTTTCCAAAGGCAGATTCAAACAAGAATTCGATAGTCGCGGAGACACATGCAGTTGAAAATAAATTAGAAGCTGATGAATGCGAGGTTGTAACCCCAATTTAAAAACAAAAGAGACAAATGGCAGAGAATGGTAAAGCTAAAAGTGTCGAGCAACATGGCATTCAGAAGATTAAAGTGATAGCTACGAAGATAGCTCATGCTAAATGAATATCCACCGTTATTGAAAGTAACATTCAAACCCCAATAAAAACACAGGGAACCAAGAGGGTCAGGAGAGCTAAGGATACTGCTGCAGACCAACCTCCGATTGTTGATAACATGAAAAATATAGTTGCAAAACCACATGAGGTTGAAAAACTAAATGGCTAGATGAAAGTGACGATGAAACCCCGTTAATTAAGCTACGAAACAGAAGGACTAGGAAAGTTAAACCCAAAAGTGCATATCAACAACGGATAATACCAAATAATATCAAAGTGGAAAAAAAATTAATATAAAGTCGAATAAAAAATTCACTTTAGTTAACTATCTATGTTTATTATCCCTGTAGTACTAATATTAACAAGTAAACTTCCTTTTCTCAATGAGCAACTTCAACTAACATCACTTTTATTAATAACTTACTTCTTCATACGTTAATTCATTTGATTTAGTAATATAATAAACATTCAACATGTTCACATTATTTCTACCAGGAAGACCAACTACACACTCTTGTGGAAATATAAACTTCATCATACAGTTGAATAAGGCATCAATGCATCCTACACTATACATATTTATTAATTGTATATGGAAACATTAACACTAGAAAACAATAGGTAACTGTTACCTGAATATGAAAAATTGGATATTGCATAAACTAACAAATTCTATTAATGATTCTACTATGTTCTAGATCATGGGAAAATTGCATATGCACTTTGTGGCAAGAGAAGAGACTTTAACTACCATAAATTTGACACCTACAATTCAAGAAATGATACATAACCAATATCCGGGTATATCTAATATGTTTACTAATTATCATTGATCATATTCTTAATGAAATCTTACACTTGTGTTCAAATAATATTACAGGTAATAAAGGAAAAAGCATTGTTTTTACCAGTAAATATGACCAGCTTCATAAACATCCAATAAACAAGATAAGCCACACAAGTAAGAACTCGGATATTTATACAAAAATAATATATATACATGGTAGCTGGAGGGTCGAATTATTTCCATACATACATAAGTATTACTTGGTTTGTCTACCCATATAAATGTTTATTACAGTTATAGAGAAAATGCAACTGCATAGCGCATTGCGAAGCATCAATAAATATATAGCAGCAACCCAATCACTACCAGAAGAACAACCGCGTTTGAGGAAGCAACCTAAAGTAAATTGGCTACAGAGCTTTGTCCGGAAAGTCGGTAGTTGGAGGTAGAACAAAACTATTTATATGGTACATTACTTTTACATTCAATACCTTTTTGAAATTAGAGATTTATCATATATATATATTGTGTGTGTGTGTGTGTGTGTGTTACTGTGCGTATGTCTGTAGGAACTATTGCTTACAACTTATCATTATCACATCTACATGAGTTGAAAATGGTACCGAACTGCATTTATTGCATTGCTAAAAGGTTTGAACATGAACCTCCAACATTTTGTTGTGCAAGCGGATATATCAAACTGGCAACCAGTGAAGCTCCAAAAGAATTACATGAAATGTTTGTGGCATGTACAGAGGAATCCATAGAGTTCCGAAAAAATGTTTATGCTTATAATAGCATCTTCGCTTTCACATCTTTCGGTGTCAACCATGACAAGAAAATAGGAGTGTAGACATTCAGGGAACAAGGTCAAATATATCACGATCTACCATCATTGATACCGCATGATATCCATGTTACTTCCAACTATACTTCTTTGATACAGACAACGAATTGGCCAACAGGATATCATAAGTTAAAGATGGAATTTCGTCAGACATAATCGCAAGAAAGATCAAAAGATAATGGAAGGAAATCTATATGCGCAAATCTTTCGCCAACTAAAATTTCATTTCACGTTCCACAATTACAAACTTCGAATTGCAGCTAATGCTTTTTTGGATCAATGAGTGTACAATACAACCTCGGTAGATCAAGTTGCAACAATTTGGTTAGATAGAAACAATCCAAATATAGCTTTTGAATGAGATATTATTGTTCATGAACATTCAGGGTACAAGCATCGAGTAAAACACCACTATGGTGTCATGACCCCCTACAATATCCACTGATCTTTCTAAGAGGCGAAGCCGGATGGCATCAAGGAATAAGAAAACAAAACAGAAGACACAAGCACACAAGAACCGGCCACACCACAACTCTAACAAATAGTATTCAAACATTTACATCAGCGGAAGCAATATTTGCCAATGAGGATCGCGGTAACGCGACCACCACCTACTGATATCCCGAAAGTTACAAATGTCAGAAATAGACATACAACAGATACTGAAATGTTAATAAATCTCAAAGCCTTTTAACCATTCAGGTTATTCCCAACAACGTAAATGGCTTAAGAGTAGGACTACAACAATTAGGACACACAAAATTATAGTTGAATATCACTCAATTTAAAATTGCTTTCCAACTTCAATTTGCACTTAGTGGATGTCACACCCTTATGTGTATACTATTGACTTATGTTTCTGTAGTTTAATGGTATATTTTCTTTTAAAGTTACTTAACATGTTAAGCTTTAACTGATAAAATGTGTACATAATACGTTTGTTGGATAAATATTTATGTTGTACTAAAGTCGTGGTTGATAATTACAAAACTAGGACATTGATAGTTTGTTGTTATATTTTGTTATTGACTTAATTAACATATTACTTGAACTCCTAAAATGACAAGATGATACTTTTGTTGGGTAAATGTTTACATGGTACTACAACCTTGGTTGATAATAAGAGAAAAATGACATTCATTTCTTTCCATAAGAAATTTGTTGCTGGACATTTACGACCTATAACATATAAAAATGACCATACGAGGAAAGATAACTCATAACTAGGCAACCTCTAAAATACAACCAGCCCATTTTATAAGGTGCTCTAAAAAGAACACTTGCAGATGTCCACCGCGAGTCAAAAGGAGTTGTTTCGTGCAGAGAGTACTATTGTTATCAGTGGCAAGTACGAGAAGCAGAGAGGTTGGTATATGCTATGTGGAAGATTGTTTCAACTGTTCGTGGTTGACGTGTACATAAAACTGGAAACCGGAAGGCTAGAATATTTCAGAAAAGAACAATCAAATTTTAGAAGAGATGTTTATCAAGGCACCGTTGATAGTGTCATGGTCGGAGAATATAGAGGAGATTGAATTGGTCAAAGAATACGACTTCCATCATCTTTTATTAGGGGTCCACGAGATATGCGAAGACGGTATATAGACGCAAAGGCTTTGGTTCAGTATTTCAGAAGCCCCGATCTTTTCATAACAATGACGTGCAACCCTGATTGGATTGAAATCCAGCGAGAACTGTGCACAGGCCAACTGATCAAGACAGACCTAACTTGGTGACAAGAGTATTCCAAGCAAAGTTGCAGGATCTTAAAGACCAAGTATTCAAAAAAGAAATATTTCAAATTGTAGCAGCTCATGTATTTGTGGTAGATTTCCAAAAACGAGGATACCGCATATACACCTTTTGCTCATAACTAAAGAAGGCCACATGATTAAATTAGCAGATCGGTATGATAAGTTTAGTTCTATAGAGATTCCAGATAAATTTGAATATCCCCCCTTACATGAATTAGTAGTCAAACATATGATGCATGGTCCGTGTGGAAAAAACGGCCGGTAAACCCGTGCATGAAACATGGGCAATGTAAATATCATTATCCCTGCCCTTACAATAATAAATCAATTCAAGCAAAGAACTGGTATCCTATTTACAAAAGAAGAAGAAATGGAAGGACATAGAGTATTTGGGGAATGAATATGAATAACCAATGGGTGGTACCTTATAGCCCTTATTTGGTTACAAGATACAATTGTCACATTAATGTCGAGGTTTGTTCAGGAGTAAAATCAATAAAGTATCTTTACATATATATATATATATATATATAAGGGCCATGATAGGAGTGTTGTTTATGTTGAGTTTGACGATGGAGGAAAAGTTATTGATGTGATACAATCTTTCAAAGATGCGTGATGGGTTTCACTGCCCGAAGCAGTATGGAGAATTTATGAATTCACCATGAGTGAAATGTAACCTCCAGTTATCAGCCTCCCACCACATCTCTCTGGAAAACATTTAGGTACACAAATATTTATGGTAAAACTACACAATTGCTTCATAATTTAAAACAAAATGCGAAATACAAATACTAACACTATAACAATCCATAGTTTTTTATTGGAAGAAGCAAAATTTGCAAAATATCATCACGTGGGATGGTATCAGGCAAACAATGTTGATCGTGTATCTCAGAATGTGCTCCATCGACACAGAAGCACGAGCATATCTTTATACAGAATTCCCTAAGCATTATGTTTGGAATGCCCAGGGGAAGACTTGGACAAAAAAGAAAACAAGATCTGGAATTGGTCGCATTGCAATTGGTAAGACAGGTGTACTAATATCTACATTCATATAGAACATCTATATGTGAACTAAATAATTACCATTTATTAGATATAACAGTTAATCCTAGAGAAGGGAAAAGGTACTATGAGTGGCTATTACTAAAACATGTAAGAGGACCAACGTCTTTCAAGGACTTACTCACTATCAACGGAAGGCAATGTGGAACCTTTAAAGAAGATGCCAAAGAAAGAGGCTTCCTAGAGTTGGACAACAGCATATCAGAATGTTTGGGTGAGGCTGTTCTTTTCAAAATGCCACCAGCTCTCCGAAGTTTGTTTGCAACAATCTTGGTTCATTACAATCCAACTGATGTTAGAAAACTCTGGGATACTTATTTTGAGTATATGTCTAAGGACTTCAGCAGGATACATGGAAACTCACCCAATGTTATACTACAATCTACGCTAAAGAGCACTAATTACTGCTTGGAAAGTATGGGAAAAAGCATAAACATATATGACCTGCCCCGTCTTGAGAACTACTGTCCCGAAGTTGGCCCATCAGAATGTAGAGATAAATGAAGAAATGTTTATGCAAATACCTACGGAAGATTTATATGCACATTCAAGATTACATCCCGAACAAGAGTAGGCCTTTTAAAAATATTGCAAACAATCGATTATGGAAGCAATGGGATATTTTTTGTCGATGGACCGGGGGAACTAGAAAAACATACTTATACCGTGCGTTAATGGCCAATGTTAGATCAATAGGTATGATAGCATTGGCAACAGCCACCAGTGGCGTAGCAGCATATATCAATTTTATTAGGATGACGTACAACTCACTCGAGGTTTGAGATTCCCCTGCAAACAAATGACTCAACTATGACAAATATGTCAAAACAATATGGTGCTGCCAAATTGATTAGAAAAGCAAAATGCTTATATGGGATGAAGCCCCAAAGGCAAAGCGACAAACAATAGAAACTCTCTGCAGGAGCTTCAGAGACATAATGGACAGCAATAAACCATTTGGTAGGAAAGTCATAGTTTTTGGAGGAGATTTTCGACAAATATTACCAGCAGTTCCAAAATCAATGAGATGAGAAACATTTAATGTGAGCTTGGTGAAATCATAGCTCTTGCCTTTGATGGAAAAGATCCAATTTACACGAAACATGAGAGCAATAACTGATCCAACATTTGGTGAGTTCCTACTCCGTGTGGGTAATGGTGAAGAACCAATAATAAGATACAATTTAATCCTTCTTCCAAAACAATTGATTGTCAAGCAGTGTGGGGATGGAATAGCTGAAAAAGCCTTAATAAAAGAGATATTTCTAAATCTACAACAAAATGCTGCGACTGCAAAATATCTAACAAAACGGGCTATCCTAGTAAGCAGAAATGAGCATGTGCATGAGTTGAATGACAAGTTAATATCCATGTTCCCAGGTGAAAGAAAGCCATTTATTAGTTTTTACTCTGTAGAAGATGATACCAACATCTACTACCAGGAAGAATATCTGAACACGTTAACGCCAAATGGTCTCCCCCCGCATAGGTATTCACTAAATTACAATACGGAATCCAATTGGAAAGTTGCAGTTACAAATGACAATATGAATGTTGACACCCAATTTTGACCCTCATTTCTTTAAATTACATTTTGTTTGAGTTTCTAAGTTAATAATTATTTTTTATTATATTTACGACTTGCTACTATTACTAATTATTATTATTAGTCTTTTGGTCATCACATTTCCTTTTATAATTAGTAATTTAGCTAGCTTTTAAATTTTCTATTGTCATCATCTTATTTAAAATTTCTTACTTATTAAATTAGTTATAAATCAATTTTTTGCTAAATCATTAATGAAACTTTATAATGTTAGTATTTTATTTTAAGTATTAATTATATATTGCCATATTAAATTAGAAGCTTGAACATATTAAAGAAAAGAGAATTAGCCTATTCTTCTTTTTTGAGAAGTCAAAAATCCCACCAAATAGGCCATTCGTCCGGACCATAAAATGGCCCATCTGAACATTTTCCTTTCACAAAGCTTCAAGACCTAGTGATTCCTCTTCTCTCCCTAGCACACATTTTTTTCTTTTCTCTTTACAATTTTAAGACAAGTTCCAAGCTCCTTCGTCCATAGATCAGAGCATAGCCCCTCTATTTTCAAGTAAAAACTGTTGAGAATATAATTAACTAATAAAAGTGTGTGCTCTCTCTAATAATTTAAGCTTTTAGATGAGATGGTCACATATTTCAACAAGAACATCTCTCTCACTTAATTTCTCCAAAGCTCTCTCCTTTCTCTGATTCAACCTGCAAATTCATCCAGAGATTCCTAATGTTCGAGTTTGACCAAGTTCAGTTTTGAAATTCAAAATCCTGCCCATGTTTGAACCCAAGCAAACCCTAATTCTTGTTCTATAAATACTTCTAACCAAAGCCCATTTCAGAAACACATTTTGCGGCCGCCATCGTTCTTTTGAAACAACCATTTAGCCATTGTTTTTAACCTTGGAAAAACACTTTTAGCATTTTGATTTCTGTTTGGTCTCAAACCACGACAAATATAATTTTGCTTGCTCTATTGTTTTCCTCGTTGTCCGAGTTCAAGTTCGAATTCGAGTTTGGAGTCCTTCGGATTTAAGATCCGAGACCTGTGTCTCACATTCACTGCTCCAAAGAAGGTGAAACCCGACTTTATTCTTCTACTTTGTACTATTTTTCTTTCTCTTTTGTTAACAAGATCTTGTGTATAGAAAGCATGTGATGTGACAGTGTTTCCTGGTATTAAACATTGGTGAAATATGCCTTTTGCTAGGATATAAAACTTTTTGGTTACTATATATTACCAAATAAGTAGAATTAATTTAGTTTGAACATTTATTTAAGATTTTGTACTAACTAATAGTATATAAAATTGTATGGGTTGAACTGCCATATATTCTTTAACAGATGTTAGCTTTAGAGTACTTGAAATAGACATGGCATTTTATATTTAACAACTGATTTCTTATGTTTAACATTTTATATTTTTGAGTGTATGTAGTACCAGATACAAAATCTTTAGTGATAAGTTATATGCGTGATATATATCCTTCATTTTAGGTTGGTTGAACTTCCTTTTATGATTTTCATATAGATTCGTTTCTTTAAAATGACCCGATGAGCTGCTGCTAATTCCAATCTTCTTACTCTCTTTCTTTGCATGAATACCTTGAGAGCAAATTGGAGTCTTCGTAAAAGACTCTCGCTATTGTGAGAAGTCTCCCTTTGAGACTCGAAGCTACCTCTCATCTGAGAAAGAAGAAATCAACATTCTATATTCTTTAGTCATAACTGAAAAGCAAGCGACATGCTTGGGATCCCTATAGCGTCCTCTTTCCTATTTCCATGTCTAACCTTTTTGTGATCTTGATTTATCGGTGTGTTTCTATTTATTTTCATGTTTTGAATTATATATTGAAACTTCCGATGAACAACATAGGAATATTAGTAAAAAAAAAAAAATGCTAGTTAACTACCTTATATATTGTCTACCTAAATATTTAAGTTGGTCATTAAAGTCTAATTTCTCAAATATTTCCTTAACCTTAAGAAATGATTTTTAATGACTTGTTATTTACTTCTATATTTAAACAAACATGTTTTTAAATACGTCAAATTTATTTTCATAGAAGCATTTGATTAGAAAGTGTTACTCTATCTCGTTCAACTACTAGAATGTCAAATACTTTGATTATGATAAGCAAATAAATCACAATTTAAATTCATATTTTGCGCCTTGAGTTAATCTTGATTCAATGCTAAAGAGGACATGTCAACTTATAACTTCTTTTTTTTATATACCCAAATAAAAAAAATGTTTCTTACAATTAAATGTTCAAATTGCTGCTTTCACTAATTTCAATTATAGGTAATTTTATATATAGAGCTAATCTACTTATATACGCCCTTTCAATTTTATTGATGATTACATCATATTTTAAATCAAGTTTTATGTTTTGTTTTATTAACCTACGTTTGTCCAGTAATCATGTTTAATGAATCTTAAAGGATGCTTGAAAGCAATTTTGACTCGGAAGAAGATGATACCAACAACTACTACCAGGAAGAATATCTGAACACTTTAACGCCAAATGGTCTCCCCTTGCATAGGTATTCACTTAATTACAATACCGAATCCAATTGGAAAGATGCAGTTACAAATGACAATATGACAATATGACTATACTTAAAATATCATTTTTTTAATGCAGGTTGGTATTAAATGAGAATGCACCGATCATGTTGCTAAGTAATTTAGACCCTTCAAATGGCTTATGTAATGGCACAAGAATGATATGTAAAGACTTTGACAAGAATATAGTGCATGCTAAAATTACAAGTGGCCATTGTGCAACCAAGTGTGTCTTTCTTCCACGAATCCAACTTTCACCACCTAAAAATGAAGGATATCCTTTCAAGTTTATTCGGAAACTGTTTCCAGTGCGCCTTTGCTTTGCGATGACCATAAATAAAGCCCAAGGACAAACAATTCCCAATGTTGGTTTGTATTTGCCCCAACATGTTTTATCACATGCTCAATTGTATGTTGCACTATCAAGAGGGATAACAATGTCAACAACAAAAGTTTTGGTCCTAACAGAGTAGCCAAAACGTCATAGTGGGACATACACAAAGAACATCGTCTTCAAAGAAGTTTTAGGTATGCTAACCATATTTAACATATTTTCCTAAAAAAGCATAAATACAAAACTCCTGACAAAGTATGCAACCCTAACAAAATAACAATGTTTCAATTTACAAGTTAAGATGACATTGTCTCGCCTACGTGTACATAATCACCTAACAAGCCACCTGAAGACTACTCTTCACATAGAGCTCCTAATTTATGCAGTTACATTTCCTATTACACATTTCACTCATGTTCACATTTAATCTTCATTGTTCTAATATACCAATACTAACTCATGACAAGAGTTTTATAGACAATGTATATATAACATTTCAACAACTCCACAATACTTAGCAAGGGAAACACGTATAACACACATGCCCAAAACTAGTATATATATATATAAGGAATGAGAGAATGATTTGTTCAAGTTGTGATATAAATTGTATTCCTTGTTATTAGGAGATAAACTAAGTTGGGTATTGATAAAATCAGAGCTAGAGATTATATCGAGCCAAGAATTTGAAAAACACCTGAACTGCAAGAGGGATTTCACTGGAACCCTTTTGAGGATTTCAGTGATGAGTTTTTTGGGCAAATTAGGGATTCTAAAGGTTGAATCTTGCATTGAAATTGATAGAAGAATGGTTAATGGATTTTCTCCGTTTTGGGTTTTGATGGATGCATTCATCTTTCTTAGATTGGACCCAAAACGGAGCAAACCCATTAACCATTCTCAATTTCCATCAACTTCAATGCAAGATTCTACCTTTGAAATCCCTAATGTTTCCGTAGAACTCATCATTGAAATCCTCAAAAGGGTTCCAGTGAAATACCTCTTGCAGTTCAGGTGTGTTTCAAAGTCTTGGCTCGGTATAATCTCTAGCTCTGATTTTTTTCATTACACATCTTAGTTTATCTGCCAATAACAAGGAATACAATTTATATTACAACTTCAAGAAATCATTCTCTCTTCCCATAATATATATATATATATATATATATATATATATATATATATATTGTTTCATGTGTAAAAAAACTATATTTCATGGAGAATAAATATGGGGACAATGGAGAAAAAGGATTTATGGGACGTTTGTGAAGGGGATCGTGGAAGAAATTAGGGTGAAAAATTATTTTAATTTCAAATTATCATCAAATATTTTTTAATGTTAGAAGGTTGATGCGCAACTTCCCTCACTGTAACTGTTCCAAAACCTTTTCAGATTCTTCACTGATCCATATTAATTTCTCCAACAACATGTCAGTTCACTTGCTTCAAGAAATTAGAGGATAAACTAATATAGGTATTGTAGAGAAGGAGGAAGTATGAGATTGTAAGTTTCTATTTATGAATTTGCAAAGTGAGACTGTACAGATATGTGATATGACTTGTAAGGTGGTAATTCAAATGAGTATTTTGTGGCAGGGACAAGCTTACTTACTGGAATGAAGTAACGTTGCTTGATTTTCTCTCTGGGGGCGACAATGAACATGCTACTAATGATCAAGATTGAGGTGCAGAAGAACAGGATCATGATCAAGATGTAGGCGCTAATGAACAGGATCATGATCAAAATGGAGGCACTAATGAGCAAAATGATGATCAAGATGGAGATGCTTATAAACAGGATCATGATCAAAATGGAGGTGCTAATGAGGAAAATGCTGATCAAGATGTAGGTGCAAATGAGTAAAATGTTGATCAAGATGAAGATGTTAATGAACAGGATCATGATCATAATGGAGGTGCAAATGAAGAAAATGATGATCAAGATGTAGGCGCTAATGCGCAAAACACAGATCAAGATGTAGGCACTAATGCGCAAAATGCTGATGAAGATGGAGATGCTAATGAACAGGATCATGCTCAAAATGGAGGCGCTAACGAACATGGTCCTAATAATCAAGATGGTGCAGATGCTAAAGAATAGAATGATGATGAAGCCGGAGGAATGCCAATAAACTGAAAGAACATGTGGATCTTACTGATAGATAATATTGATGTTAATGCAGACACGTTATTACTTACTAGAGGGTTCAGAGACCGTAATCTAGAGAAATAATAAATTCTGTAATTTCAGAGGGGAAAACAGAGCACCAAAATCGTCTTGTTATCATGAAAATCAAATGATCATGAATGTTAGTATCTTACATCCTCATCGAATTTCATATCATTGAACACTAACACCATCTTTAGCATTTGATCATCACTGAGATTTCCTTGTACCGCCACTTCCAAAATATTATCAAACACTTTCTGGAAGTTTGTGCTCGCACCCCAATCCATATTCCTGCCAATCTCGATTTTCTCAGTCAGAGTATCACCTTCAACTTTCTACAGGTCAGGCGACTCATTGAATGTGATCAATTTTCCCTTCCATGGTTCCTCAGTCAAATCTGAAACAAAAATAGTAGTGACTACTAATGCTACTGCAACATCTCGGCATCTCGACTATATTTAGTATCCTTCAGTTTTCCATCATTGTTTCTTATAATAATGGACAGAGATGAGCTTAAATGGAGATAAGTTTTGTAATTTGAGAGGGGAAAAAATAGCAACAAAATCGTCTTGTTATCATGAAAACCAAATGATCAATAATGTTAGTATCTTACAGCATCATCGAATTCCATATCACTGAACACTAACACCATCTTTAGCATTTGATCGTCAGTGAGATTTCGTTGTACCGTCACTTCCAAAATATTATCAAACACTTTCTCGAAGTTTGTGCTGGCACCCCAGTCCATATTCCTGCCAAACTCGGTTTTCTCAGTCAGAGTATCACCTCAACTTTCTACAGGTCGGTGACTCATTGAATGTGATCAATTTTCCCTTCCATGGTTCCTCACTCAATTCTAAAACCAAAATAGTTGTAACTACTAATGCTACTGCAACATCTCGACATCTCAACTATACTTAGTATCCTTTAGTTTTCCATCAAAGTTTCTTAACAGAGATGAGCTTAAATGGAGCCAAACAATTTTTTCTTCATCAAAATTGTTCGTGTCCCCGTCTCACTCTGCTCAATTTGATGGTCAACTTCTTGGAAGGTGAACTCTCAGCTCTTGATTTCTCCAACCTCTGTCGACTTAGCACAGCACTAACAATTCCACCACCTTCCAATAACATGGTCATCAGATTCTTAGAAAACTCATTCACAAGTCATACATCATGTTGCTTTTCCAAAACATGAGACGAACTTGAATCTCGAAGGCTCCAAAACACAATCTCGGGCACATTTGTGTATCCCTTCTCAACAAATTTTCAACTAATTGCCTGATAGTCTTCACTGAACATAAACAACCTCTTTACCATTTGATAGTCACGAAGATTTCCTTGTACCGCCACTTCCTAAATATTATCAAACACTTTGTGGGTGTTTGTGCTCGCCCCCGGTCCATATTTATGCCAAACTCAATTTTCTCGGTCAAAGTACCACCTTCAACTTTTGTCAGGTTAGACGACTCACTGAATGTGTTTAATTTTGTCTTACATGGTTCTTCACTCAATTCTAACGCCAAGACACTAAGTGCGACAGAGACCTCCATCGGTCTCCCACTCATAGTCCCAGAAACATCACATACCGCCATATAATCACTTAATTTTATCCTTTCTTACAAAGATTATCAACCATTCATTACCACTAAAGATCAGGTGCTTCTCCACAATCTCCATCATTCAATGCCCCAATAATCTCATGAGGCATTAAAGCTCCAGCGTCTTCTCCTCTTTCTCCTTTTACTCACAAATGGTCCATCTAGAATTCTATACGAAATTTCACTGCATTGGAATCTAAATAGAGTTGTCTTAAAGATGAAAGATTTCCCAAACAACTTGGTATTTACCCTGTAACCTGATCTTCACTCAAGTCAATTCAATCTGTAACTAAGACTTTTCCATTTGGAAGTCGTTTCGTTTGTAATACTTCCATGAAAGTAATTCTTTTTTTAAAAATTAATTTAGTTAAATTTGAAATTACATTTACTATATGTTAGTGTTGTAATACTTTTGGCAAGTTTCTTGCTTTCGGCACCACCAAAATTGGTAACACTTCTCCACCTTGGATTTACATTCTTCAATTAACGTGATATTATTCTATTGTTAGTTGAAGTTGCTCTATTTTAAAACTAAAACAGAAGAATTAGTATATGTTTGGTGAATATTATATTCTTGAGCATCTTTATTGTATGACCTAAAAGGTACTAATCAGATAGAAAGAAATCACTTTTACCTCACAAATATATATTGTGTTAGTACATCCTAGCTACTACAGGCACACAATGACAAGTATAGAAGAGCTAGAGAACCAATGCCTACATATTAGCAAGTTGAAGAAATATGCGACAGCATGGCTGATTCAAGTCGTAGTCATTCGACGGAGTTTAACAAAAGAGTACAAAAATGCAAATGGTGAGGATATTCGTTGGCAACTAATATTCATCGATGAAGAGGTAACTCTATTTTAATATTGTATTATATTCATTAGTTAATATGTTGAATTCTCTTGGGAGTCTAATGATTATAAGTCTTACCACAGGGAACAAAAATCTAAATAACTCTTATCAACAAAGATGTTCATGCATGGAACAACTCTTCTGAACTTAATCGAAGTTACTATATTATAAATTGAAAGTTAAACGGAGCTAAACCAAACTTCTTATCTGTGCATAAGGACCTCGAAGTAGCATTCACGAACAACACAGAGGTCGTAGAGGACAAAATTCAATTTAAGACTCAACAATTTTCTAATGGATTTATTTCCTTCGAAGAAGCTGAAAAGATCACTAATAGGAGTTTCTTCAATAAATTTCAGTAAATGTTTGTTAGGTATTGCACCCATAAATATAATCTGTATTTTATAATACATTTTTTTGTTTAGATGTGGTGTGTATTTTAATTAAAGTAAAATCACTAAATAAAGAAGGACGAAGCATAAGGCGAGAAGTAATTGTTACAAACGAACGGTAACTTTATACTTACTATGCATCCTTGATATAAACACTTTCACGTTATTAAACTTTCATCATAAAGATACCCACTTTTACATATATAGGTATGATAAAAAAAAATCATGACTTTATGGGGAGACTTAGCTAAAATTGAAGGACAAATGTTACAGAGCCTTGAAAGTGACATACCAGTGGTTGCCCTTTGTGATGTGAAATGCTCCATTTATCAATGTACAACTCTCCTCAAATTATATATTTGAATCAAGTTTCAGACTACATTAAGGTTTCACTGAATTTATTACTCCTGCCAAAATAGGTGATTTTGTACTTTCCATTACTCCTATTAGTAGTTTGCTAATAAATCCACAATTTGAAAAGGCCAACAATCTACAACATGATAAACAATACATCTTTCTTCGCACTTATTCATAACCTCCCCACATGCTATGTCATTGATGATTTTTTATTGAATAACTTTAAATTAAAGGAATGACAACATGAAGGCGCAAAAGATTGACATAAGTTTAATGCCAAGCAGACTAATGCAAACAGCCCGCCAAGTGAAAATTACAAATATTTTAAACGGTTCACATGCCATTGTGAAGGTACTTTCCTCTATAAATATAAAATCCAATGCAAAGATTTTGATTGTTAAGTCTCAGTTTTTCTCATCAACTAACCACTTTTGTTGCTCATATGCATTTTTTTTCATTCTCCTTGATTTCATCTAGTAGTCTCTGTAAGAATAATTCTTACTTATGGCCCAAGTTTACTTGTGACCCAAGTAATACCATAAATAATATTTAATGAAGAATAGATCTTGTCCTTACATTGGTTACTTGATGGACATACCGGATTTAGTCTTAACCTCTATAAATTGGTCATCCCTACACCCATTAAGGTTACCACATATTTTCTACATTAATTTCATCGCTGACGGTTGTGGTAACATAAGGCTAGGGCAAGGAGGTAGAAACCAATTTACGACTAACTCTTCCACTTCTCTCTATGATGATGTCTTCCCCATCAAGTATGTGCCCCTAACGATATCTATATAAGATTATCGTGTTCAAGATCCTGATGTGTATTAAAGTATTTAAACTAACATGTGGCATCCGAGCCTGAATTGTTTGAACTGATAATCTTTGTATATGAAATATTCTTCATCGTGCATAATTGACTGGTTGTTTAATGATTCTATCACTTTCAAGATTTCTGCCTTAGGTTTAGACTTTGCAGCTATTCTCATTCTGGCATTCTTTATGATCGAAAACTTCTGCTTTTCCATTACTACCTTTAGTCAGCAGTGTCTACTGACATATAACAAATTAAAATTGTGAAGAAACGTAGTAATGCCTCATATTTAATTCATATCATTATTTTACATGCCCATGATAAGCTCCAGTGGAAGATCCCCTTTCCCAAATAAATTTATTTATGATGATAGAAGGAAGATACATCCTCCAAATTACGTGGAAAATACAATTTTTATACTTCATGTTTAACGGTTGAAATTAGTGAATTAATGATCCAATCAAATTATGTTTAAACTTATTGTTGAATCCTTTTGTAGTAGCGTAATTTTGTGCTGGACTATTTAAGGTGTTTGGACTCTTAAGTTAATGAAGTGTTGTTAGCAAAGTTTAATTTGCACAAATTCTGAAAATCTTAATCTTCCCATAGTGTAATAATTATATTTTATTTTAGATTTTACAATAAATTAAAGTGGTTGTTATACTAAGCAATAAATAATATGCGTGTAATTAGTACAATATGGTTTGTTAGTCACCAAAGTGGCCAAACTAGAGAAATTAACGTCTACACATATAATATTTATGATCACTTGATGCATGTATTATGTTTCCATAGTTTGTTAGTCACCAAAGTGAAGAAACTAAAATGTATAAAATTATTCACATTCACAAAATTTTAGGATATTATGTGTGCATTTGTATTTGTATAGTTAGTCACCAAAGTGGCCAAACTAGTATGGTTAAGAAAAATATGCATTCATAAAATTGTCATTTATCTACAAAAGTTAATGAAATGCTTATATTGAAAACAAATAGATAAATTGACTTTAACTATTGCTAGAACTTAAGAATTTACCCAAAGGTGTATCAATCATTCTATGAATAGTGAACATTATGAGGTAAATTAATATTTTCAATCAAACATATATTGTATATCCAAAGATGTCGTATATGTTTAGTTAAAAATATTTAATTGTCTATTAAAGTTAAAAATGACATTTAAATTATGATAGTATATCATAGTATCTACCCAAAGGAGAATTATGATATACTTTTATCATTTTACTGAATTCACATTATTATCTGATTTGTGAGCATGTATATCTATTTGTAGTTATTCCGCTTCATTCGCATGCTTCGTCTGTTACTATGTTCAATGGATTGAACTTCTCTAAATAGCATGAACAAGTCCAGTTCCACTTAGGTGTGATGGATCTTGACTTGGCTCTGCTGAATGACAAACCTGTTGCCATTACTCATAAGAGCAGTGAGGATGAGAAGTCTTTTAATAAATCATGGAAGCGCTCTAACAGCCTTATGTTCATGCGAATGACTGTTGCTAACAACATTAAGAGTACTATTCCACAAACAGAAAGTTTCAGGGAATACCTGAAGTTTGTGGAAGAACGTTTTTGTTCTGCTGATAAGTCTCTCACTGGTACACTAATAGCTGAACTCATGACCATGAAGTTTGATGGGCTGCGTAGTATGCAAAACCATATCATCGAGCTGACTAACATAGCAGCAAGATTTCGGACCTTGGTGATGAAAATGGATGACACCTTCTTGGTTCAGTTTATTCTGAACTCATTGCCTCATGAGTATGGACTATTCCAAATTAACTATAACACTATTAAGGATAAGTGGAATGTAAGTGAATTGTCCAGTACGCTTACTCAAGAAGAGTCAAGACTTAAGAAACAAGGAGGCCATTCCATTAACCTCATGGGTCAAGGAGCTGGTAAAGGACTTAAAGTGAAGGCCAACAAGTTTAAGAAGAAGAAAACACTTGCTAAAGTTCCACAGGATGCTCATAAGGAACTCAAGGTTGTTCTGTGTCATTTCTTAGAAAGGAAGGACACTATCAGAAAGATTGCCAGAAACGTAAAGCTTAGTTTGAAAAGAAAGGTACATTTAGTGCTTTTGTATGTTTTGAATCAAATTTAGTAGAAGTTCCTAATAATACATGGTGGCTTGATTCTGGTCCAACTACTCCTGTATCCACTACGTTGTAGGGATTCACTACAATCCAAACTACAAATCTAAATAAGGATTTCGCGTTCATGGAAAATCGTACGAAGGCTCAAATTGAAGGCATAGGGACTTATCGGTTGATCTTGGAGACTGGACATCACCTTGATCTATTACAGACTCTTTATGTTCCTTCAGTTTCTAGGAATTTGATTTCTCTTTCAAGACTTGATGTTTCTGGATTTGATTTTAAGTTTGGACATGGATGTTTCAATTTATATAAGAACACTGTTTTTTATGGTTCTGGTATTCTTATTGATGGTTTATATAGATTGAAACTCGATAATCTTTTTTCTGAATCCCTTCTTGATATTCATCAAAATGTTGGAATTAAACGTAGTTCACTGAATGAAAGTTCTACTTACTTGTGGCACAGACGTTTGGGTCATATATCCAAAGAAAGATTAAAAAGATTAGTAAAGAATGAGATTCTTTCGAATTTGAATTTTGTTGATCTTGACATATATTTGAATTACATTAAAGAAAAGCAAACCAAGCATACTAAGAAAGGTGCAGCAAGGAGCACTCAGCTTCTTGAAATTATACACACTGATATTTCGGACCCTTTGATGTTCCATCGTTTGGTAGAGAAAAATATTGTATCACCTTTATCGATGATTTTTTACATTATGGATTTATCTATTTGTTGAGAGAAAAATCTCAAGCGACGGACGCTATCAAAGTGTACGTTAATGAGGTTGAAAGATAATTACAAAGGAAAGTGAAAATCATTAGATCAGATAGAGGTGGTGAATATTATGGAAAGTATAACGAATCAGGACAATGTCTAGGTCCATTTGCAAAATTCCTCGAAGAACATGGTATATATGCACAGTACACTATGCCAGGAACACCTCAATAAAATGGTGTTGCAGAAAGGCATAATCGAACACTTAAGGATATGGTTAGGAGTATGATGAGTAATTCCTCATTACCCCAATTATTGTGGATGTATGCTCTTAAAACCGTTGTATATTTATTAAACATGATTCCTAATAAGGCAATTTCAAAGACCCCTTTTGAACTGTGGACTGGAAGGAAGCCTAGTTTAAGACACCTGCATCTTTGGGGTTGTCCAATGGAAGCTAGAGTTTATAATCCACATGAAAAGAAATTAGATTCTCGAATAGTAAGTGGATACTTTATTGGTTATCTAGAGAAATCTAAAGGATATAGGTTTTACTGTCTAAATCATAGTTTGAGAATTGTTGAAATCGGTAATGGAAGATTCATTGAGAATGGTGAAGTTAGTGGGAGTGTTGAAAGACAAAGTGTGGAAATTAATGAGGTAAGGGTAAATAATCCATTGCCCATGAATGTACCTACTTCCACACCAATAACAAATGTTGTGTCTCTTGTTGAAGAACACTTTAATAATATTGAACAACATTTGGGTGAAACACTTCAAGAAGGAACTAACTCACAAGTATCTTACGCAAATGAACCACAAATAGTGCCATTAAGAAAATCTCAAAGAGAAAGAAAATTGGTCATTTAAGATGATTATGTGATTTATTTGCAAGAGTCAGATTTTGACATTCGGCTAAGTAAAGATCTGGTTTCATTTTCACATGCCATAGAAAGCACTGAGTCTGA
Organism: Solanum appendiculatum; assembly: GCA_018342035.1. Taxonomy (NCBI): domain Eukaryota; kingdom Viridiplantae; phylum Streptophyta; class Magnoliopsida; order Solanales; family Solanaceae; genus Solanum; species Solanum appendiculatum. The sequence goes on from JAGDQO010000472.1 coordinate 1,644,604, forward strand.
TAAGTGGATTGATTCCATGAAGGAAGAGTTAAAATCCATGGAATACAACAAAGTATGGGATCTCGTTCAATTGTCAGAAAGTTCTAAAAGAATCGGGTGTAGATGGGTCTTCAAGACCAAATGTGATTCAAATGGTAATATTAAACGATATAAAGCCAGACTTGTTGCCAAGGGTTATACTCAAAAAGGAGGCATTGATTATAAAGAGATTTTTTCAACGGTTTCAAAGAAAGACTCATTAAGAATTATTTTGGCTTTGGTAGCTCATTATGATTTAGAGTTACACCAAATGGATGTGAAAACTGTCTTTCTTAATAGAGACCTCGAGGAGGAAGTTTATATGGACCAACCAGAGGGTTTTGAAAATAAAGGAAAAGATCAAATGGTGTGTAAGATAAAGAAGTCAATATATGGACTCAAACAAGCCTCACGATAATGGTATATAAAGTTTAATGATACCATAACATCTTTTGGATTTAAGAAGATTACCGTTGATCGGTGTATATACCAAAAGATCAGTGGGAGTAAGTTTATATTTTTATTCTTGTATGTTGATGACATTTTACTTGCTGCTAATGATTTAGGCATATTGCATGAGACAAAAGACCTCCTCTCTATGAACTTTGAAATGAAAGATATGGGTGAGGCATTATATATGATAGGAATAGAAATATTCCGTGATAGATCACAAGGATTATTGGGATTGTCTCAAAAGGCTATATCAAAAGAGTTCTAGAGAGATTTAACATGAACAATTGTTCAGCAGGAATTGTTCCTATTCAAAAGGGGGACAAATTAAATCTCATGCAATGCCCAAAGAATGATGTAGAACGAAAGAAAATGGAATCAATTCCTTACTGTTCTATTGTTGGAAGTTTGATGTATGTTCAAACTCGCACAAAACTAGATAATAGTTTTGAGGTTGAAATGCTAGGAAGATATCAAAGTGACCCTGGAATTGATCACTAGAAAGCTACAAAGAAAGTCTTGAGGTACCTGAAAGGAACGAAGGATTACATGCTCATGTATAGGAGATCCAATCACTAAGAAGTTACTGGATACTCGGATACAGATTTTGCTGGATGTGTTGACACTAGAAAGTCCATGTTTGGTTACTTGTTCCTATTAGCTGAAGGACCAATATCGTGGAAGAGTGCTAAACAATCTTTCATTGCTACATCCAGAATGGAAGCAGAATTTGTGGCATGTTATGAAGCTACAATTCATGCATTAGACTGCGGAACTTCATTTTAGGACTTGGGGTTGTCGACACCATTACCAAGCTGCTGAAAGTTGATTGTGATAATATTGTAGCACTATTCTTCTCCAAGAATGATAAGTACTCTAAAGGTGCCAAACATATGGAATTAAAATACTTTACTGTTAAGGAAGAAGTTCAGAAACAAAGAGTGTTGAGAATATTAGAACTGATCTTATGATTGTAGATCCGTTAACAAAGGGCTTATAACCAAAGACATTTAAAGAACATGTTCAAAGAATGGGTCTTGGTTGTACTTATGATTGATATATTTATGATGTTTTGACACTCTGAGCTCAATTATGTGTTTCTGATATACATTAATGAATCTCTTGTTTCATAATGGTGTACACATTATTGTTTTGAGATATTACAAGATAAGTCTCTATGAGACATTATTGTGGACCGTAATGTTATATGTTTTATAGCTTATGAACCTAGTATGATAAGTTGCTAATGTAGTAGTATATGGAAGGAAGTATCTAGCTTAAAATTTATGTACAACCGTCATAACTTGCATTAGTAATTTATTATATTGTGGTGTGTATGATGGACATTATAGAAGAGATTTATTGTATGCGCAACTAATGTTTATGAAACATTAATGTTATATGGTCATTGGGCCAAGTGGGAGAATGTATGAATAATTCTTACTTATGGCCCAATGACCATATAACATTAATGTTTCATAAACATTAGTTGTGCATACAATAAATCTCTTCTATAATGTCCATCTTACTTATGGCCCAAGTTTACTTGTGACCCAAGTAATATCATAAATAATATTTAATGAAGAATAGATCTCGTCCGTACATCGGTTACTTGATGGATGTACAAGATTAAGTCTTAATATCTATAAATTGGTCCTCCCTCCACCCAGGGTTACCACATATTCTCTACATTAATTCCATTGCTGATGGTTGTGGTAACGTAAGGCTAGGGCAAGGAGGTAGAAACCAATTTACGATTAACGCTTCCGCTTCATTCTGTGATGATGTCTTCCCCATCAGGTATGTTCCCCTAACGATCTCTATGTAAGATTATCATGTTCAAGATCTTGATGTGTATTAAAGTATTTAAACTAACAGTCTCTACACTAAATTACCCATACTGATAGCCCTACTACTGGCCTTGTGGTCTATACTAATTTTGATTTTGATTTCCACCCAAAGAGAATTTGGTTGGTTAGTCCAATTCGGTCAATAAGTATTCCGGAAATTTATAGTTTGTGTTCCCTTGTTCAAATTGCCCACAAATTATATGGAATTCAATCGTATTCGCACTGCACACATTTGATGTATGATCACCTTCATAGACCTTTAAGAATAACTAAAAGTGTATCACCTACTGAACTTGATTTTGCATCTGTGCTTGACCCATCAAGAATTTATTCAACTGCTGAAATTGTTGTTTATTCCTGCTATTTGTGCCTATGTGCTAGTTATCCGATCAACCTCCATCATCCCAGATACCTTTTTGACTGCACCTCTATTGGACTCACTATTCCACTCTAGATTACTGTAATGACACCTTCCGGTCGTTTTAGGTAGACTAAAGGTGGAAATAATTGGGTAAGAAAACTTTTTAAGTAGTGACTAGAATATTTTAGGCTAGATTAGTTTTAGATGAAATTTGAGAAAGGTGAGTCTAGGGTTATTCGGGAAAGGATTGGGTAAAATGTCTAAGCTTGAGTTGGTTATTTTATTAGCTAAGACATTAAGGAGTCTATAGGGCTTTTTGGAAGTGAATTTAGGTGAGTAGAACTTTCGATATTGAATTCGGCGTGAAAGGGTTAGTTTGGAACGTCAAGGTTTGAAGGTGTGTTGCCAAATGGGGGCTTGGGGAAGATTTTTAAGTTTCTGTCTTCGTGCAGGCCGCTATAGCGAGTGGGATTTCGCTATAGCAGAGCCGCTATAGCGACTGGTGGCTGCTAAAGTGAGCCAGTTGCGAATTAATACAGAAAATGTCTTAAAACCCCTTGTTATTCTGCAACTTCAATTCGTTTTTGGGAAAAGAAAGGGCGACTTAGGGCTTTTTTCCTCAGCTTTCCACAAATTTCTTGGGTAAAGGTAAGTTAATTTTTCTCCTAACTTGTAATTCGATTCTTAAGCCCTAGAATCTATGGTGGTTCTCTTAAAGGAGGGTTTTTTCTTTGATTGTTATGTTTTGTTATTATTTTAGACCAAGAAAAAATCAAGGCATTACAAAAGGGGAAAGCTCAAGTTCTTTAGAGTTTCCAAGGCTTGATTCAAGGTAGGTGATGATTGTTTGTTTCCAAGTTATGTGATGTGTGCATGTTAACTGTTTTACAATATTACTTGTGCAATGCATGTGGGGAAAACATAAGGGTTGAATGTGAAATGACATCATGTTGATAATCTCATGCAATGAACTAGTTTAATTTACTTGTGGCTTCAAGTGTGTTTGTTTATTGTGACTGTGATTAAACATGTTGTTTGTGATTGTTGATAGCTCGAGTATTACACCAGTACAGAATACTAATGGTTAGCTTAGGTTCCTCGCCTGGTATGGGATAATATTTTATTGGCTCAGATACTACGCTAGTACACTAATAGTTTGTGTGTGTGGGTTTCATGAGAGAACCGGGTATGTTTTTTTAATAATGTGGGACATTTTCATGAAAAGGGATAAGTCAGGATATTGGTGACCGGGAGTCCGTTGTATTGCTGATGTGGTTTATGACTTGTTTATGCATGTGTTGTCTAGTATTACTGCCCTTTAGTTACTTGTTTACATTCATGTCTTTGAAGCTGACCGATGATCCTACTAGTACAATGTGGGTTGTGTACTGATAATGCACGTACTCTTTCTATGTTGAGTACCGGACATATTCAGGCGGCTATTTCGTGACCTCAATTGTGAGACCGGCGTTATTTGAATTCAAAGGTGAGCTAATTCTTTCGGGTTATCATGTATTACTCTCTATCTCTTAGTCCATTTGTTCAGACTTAAACATTTTTAGATTATTGATTTCTGGTTTGGTGGTTGCTGTAACACCTCAGATATTTATGGTTTTCCTTTGTCTCATACTGAAGGCTTATGTGCCTAAATTTGTGAGTTTTATCATAGCATTGTGCGTGATTTGATAACATCGTATTTTAATTGAAATCTGAAAAAAAAAATTATTGCCTTCCTAAAATGTCATAAATAATTATGAAAATATTCTTTAACTACGATATAGTTTTGTAAGTATTTTTTTTATAAAAATTTTATAAATTATTATTTTTCTAACAGAGATACTAAGTCTAGTTATGTCAAGATATTATTATTATATAAAATAGACTTTATTTTAAATAATTTTTTATTAGTTACAATATATTGCAAAATTTATATGTATTTTATCATGAATCTATGTAATACTCGAATATGTATAAATAATAGTGAAAATGAATTAATGTTGTGTGACCACATCCTGCACACGTGGATCTATGGTAAGAGTCACCTAGTGACAACTGATTTAGGGACCCATCAGTGGCACCCTGAAGTTAGCACCAATTTTCACTTAGACACTTTAACTAAGCTTTGTTCATTTTAGACACCTCATGTCATGCCCCATTGTGTCATTTTGACACTTTTTTTACAATCAGCTAAAATCACAAAATGTGTGTTACACACTCGCGGGTGACGTGGCATGATGATTAATTAAGAAAAGACATGTGTCAATTTGGTTTTAAAATATAAAAATTTAATTATAAGAAGAAGAAAGAAAAATTATTTAAACTTATTTTTTTAAAAGTATTTCAATAAAAAAAACAGAAGCCATTTTCTAGAAAATAATTTCAATGACTCAAATCTGATTTTTTTCGCCGGAAAATGGAGTTTCGTCGGAAAAATTTAAGAGACTCGAATCTTATTGTTTTCAATGACTTCTCATATTTCCTTTTAGAATTGATAATTTTAATTTTAGATAATATATGTTTTGGTGGAAAAGGGGAAGGGATAGAGAAAGAGAGTGACGACAATGGTGCCTTCTTGATTTCTCTTTACATTGAAGCATTCTACCGCCAATAGGTGTTGCAGAACTCAAAAGCCACGTCAACTCTACATGAGCACGAACATGAGATTGCACAAAGACTAAAGGATGAAATCAAAGTAGCATTAAATCTCCATCTTTTCCGGAAGGTGGTGATGATATTTTTGAGATCCTGAAAAAAAAAATTAAAATAGTTTTTGTAAATTATTTCAATCAGTATATGATTCTTTTTGTTTTATTCAAAATAAGTGCTTTATTATATATATTTTTGTAAGATTTTCTTGAAGTGGTGGTGGTTTGGTGAATGGTGGTGGAAGGTGAAGGAGATAGAGAGAAGAAGAAGAGAAAAAAAATTATTTTTCGCGAAAAAATGCTTTCCACGCGCTCAAAATTAGTGCAACACACGCACCCTGCCAACTCAGCAAAAAGTGTCAAAATGACATAGCGGAGCATGACATGAGGTGTCTAAAATGAACAAAGCTTAGTTAAAGTGTCTAAGTGAAAATTGGTGCCTACTTCAGGGGGCCATCGATGGGTTCAGCCAATATACAATTATCCTTAAGTTCATATATAATTCCTTATACCCAGTGGCGGATCCAGGATTTCAATTAAAGGGGTTCAAAAAATCTCTAATCTTATATTTAGGAGGTTCAAAATCAATATATAGACATAAAAATTCTTTAAAATACCTTAAATATACAATGTAAAGTTTTTACCGAGGGGGTTCACCTCTAGGTCCGCCCCTGCTTATACCAACTTGATCTTCATCACATGTATCGGCCGTGAAAGTGACATACGACTACCCTTCTCATTGTCGGTTGACCAACCTGCAAGATACCTTTTTTGAACCTTCTTTGATTCTTTCCATGAGTAGATCCACAGCTAGTAAGTCAATCCCTTTCATGGATACCCCACTTTGTGGTTTTTTTTTAAATCTTTTTCTCATTTTGGCCATTTCAACTTCTAAAACCTACAAAATAATATTCTGACATTAAAATATGAAGAAAAAAACATATAAAACTTCAAGTAAAAGATATCGGATGTGGACTAATTTCAAGGAATATCATATATCCCCGAGACACTCAATCTGCCTCTCATTGCCTCGGTCATTTATTTGACGACCTCCTGCCCAAGGTCTAGTTCATAGCTTGACCTGGATGCATTTGTATTTGTGTTTGTCTTAGAGATTGGGGAAATTCCTCGATTAATTTAAGTGAGTCCAAGATTTACCATACGACCTCATATAAGGGAGAATACTTTGCCGTAAGGGTTAGCTATTGTAACACCCCATGTGTTTGAGGTTATCTCTTTCACCCGTGTCAAAGGCTTACACGTCTAATTTAAGAGTTTAACATTTTCCATTAAAGTGATGTCAATGAATTAGTATGAATTATGAGAATAACATTTAAAATGGACAGTTATACAAAGGAATACTTCTACTAAGTCAGTTGAAGTGTTATACTTAAGTTAGAGGTCAAGGGGAGCCTCGAAACAAAAATTCTAGTTGAAGGTTTTATCACGGAAAAGTATTTCAAATAATTTTGTGTTTGGCTTGACTAAGAATGAGCATATTTCTCAATATATAAAGAGTTAGAGGACATACTACCTATCAACTTAAAGGGTTTTGAGTCTAGTTTCTAAAAATTAACCTCTCATCAATAAGAGTTCGAAAAGAGTGTTATATGCATATTACGATGGACTTACACTATATCTGAATGCGTACATGTTATAGACCACATCTAAGTAATAGATTAACTAGGTGATGTGTGGCTAATTTCACCTCCACATGGAAGTGGGAGAGGGTGGTAGAAACATGTGAACATTAAAGGGGAAAACAACATAAATTTCATTAGTTTAGGGCCTAATTATGTGCTTTCCCGTGAGTTTTCAAAATTACCATTCGTCTCAGATTTTGGTCCCTAGAGACATGTCTTTGGCACGTCTAGATGCATGTATCTCGAATACATGAGGTCAAAATTAGGTGCAATTTATTCTAAATGCATTGTATCCAAGTGGATTCACATGTATCTAGATACATTGACTTTCTCGCTTGTCTCTCTCCTCTCTTGCTCACCTCTCTCTCTTTCTCTCTCGCCTCCCCTTATGTATCTGTATTTCATAATGAATCTAGTGTTCCATATATATATATATCAAGTATGATTCACTTGTATCTAGATACACTAACTCTCTTTCTAGCCTCCCTCCTATATCGCTCGCCTCTCTTCCTATGTATCTGTATTTTAGAGTTTATCTGATAGCAAAAATACATATATCTAGGTGTATATGTGTCATTATCTGAGTCTACACTCTGGAAGTGGCTGGCACTCATAACCATTATTGAACCAAGCAAACCCTTGACCCGGCATACTATAAGACTAAATACTGACTAATGCGGAACCTTTTAAAAGACGAGCATGCAATAACTTGAAAAAAACAAACTCAATAATTTATATTTAAAAATATGAAATTTGTATAATATACATATGTTTGTAAAACAACTGAGACTATAACTTCAACTGACTCATCTATGAAAACTCTAACATATTGAAGATAGGTTACCGAGACAAGACCACGAGCTACATAAATACTCTACTAACAACATATACTAACTACTAATACTCAAGATAAACTGGAGCCCTCCGAAAGCAAGGAGGTTTCACCAAAGCTGGATGAATATGATCCTAATGATGCGTCTGTTGTCGATCTTGAATACTTAAATTTGCATCATTATAAGATGCAACGTCGAATGATGTTAGTACATGAAATGTACGGTATGTAAAATAGTTGAATGAAACAACTAGCTAAAATTGAACATACTGAGCTAAATGAATAACTCTTAAGTTAGACTAAATAAAGTCAATTGAGTAGTAATGCATGCATGTGTACTTTAACACAAAACTTTATGATTGAAAATATGAATCAATAGAAAATACTTAAAATAATATAACTTTACTTTTCTTGGGAGTTTCTCTAACTGACAACTATCATGTGAGTTTCATGTTGATACAACGTCTTGCCCATATTGTCAGAGCTATCTAATAGCTTGTCAGGGTAAAGGATGAACTTAACTAATGGATTCAATCTCTGAGCCCTTACCAGGGACTTTCTAAGGAGTCGCCTGAACCAATGAAACGAACCTAATCCTATGTTGGTGGCATAGTTTTGGGGTTTGGATTATATAAATCCTTACCCAACTCGGTGGTAAATACTACCCCAAAAAATGCATTGTGCTCAATGACTGTTAAGATATTCCACTTTAGGGAAAAATTGAAAATTTGATACTTTGAGTCTATACTCAATGATACTGCTTTAGAACTTAACTAAATTGAACTTTAATTTACTTTAAAAATTGATTGTTCTATTATGAAAATGTGACTATGCTTTCTCATAACTGAGATATACTTTCTTTAAACCTAAACATGTTTTTCTTTAAGAAACTATTTATACTTTCTTTTGGAAAATATACATCTTGATGCAAAATATACTTTCTTGAAACTCTTTTAAAGTAACAAACTTGAAGAAATCCTACTTCCTTCAAATCTTTCTTGAAAGACTTCTTTTAAACTTGTAATATACTTTACTCATGAAAATAATGCATAAGAAATGAATATGACAAGATATTCAAATAACTTTAGCCAAGAAGGGAGGGTCATGTGGTAGAATAGCATGAACCCTAAGGCCTCATTTGTTTTCATTAAGATTAAGACGTCTGAATCTGAATGCACATTTAAATATTAAGATGTGCATTAAGATTAAGATGTCAGAATCTGAATGCACATTTGAATATTAAGATGTAGTTTCTAGGTCTGAAACTAAATCATTAAGATTGTTTGCTTTCAATATCTGAATGTGCATAATTTATCTTTTTTTTTAAAATAGGAATTAAACAATATATCAATAAAAGTTATAATCCAAAACCAAGATAACTTCTTCCAAAAAATTGTTTCAAGAATAAGATTATAACCCACCCCTCCCCACCCCAAAAAAAATAATTTGTTTGTCCTCTCAAATAATTTTTTCACAAGAAACAATGATAAGTTCTTCCAAAGAAGTTCGACAACAAACGAATTGTGACAAGAAGAGTTCTTCATAAATATTAATTCACCCAAGAATATTGTATATATTAAAAATATTAGATAAATACTTGTAAAAGATTATGAAAACTTATTTATTCAAAAGAAAAAAATGATATTTGATTGGAAAAGGAGAGGAAGAAACTTGAAATTTTGCCCAGAAGAGAAGCGAGAAAGAAGATAATTATGAAATAGCGCTTATAATTTTAATAGAGTCTGAATGGTATTAAGACTCTGTTATAGATCTGATTCATTCAGACTCATTAAGACCCATTAAGAGGCTTTTTAAAAAAATAAACAAATAGACTTAATGGGCAGAATCTAAATGATTAAGATTCAGACCTAAAAATCAAATGCACTTAATGGGCTGAATCTGAATGATTAAGATTCAGACCTCCATTAAGTGCAAACAAATGAGGCCTAAATCAATTAAGGATCATCAACAAGATATAATATAATGGAATCAATAATGAATACATTTGAAATAGAGGAATTCAAAAATCATGGCCTTTGAATAAAAACAAAACCCTACTTTGCGACAAATTATGATATGAAGTTTCTAAGAATCACTATAAGAAGAAAGCTACTACCTCAAATGTTCTGATCAAAATTTCTCATAGCATTATGGGATAAGAATCGCAGGCATGATTTACGTGAGACATCTAAATATGAAGCACTATCTGGGTCTAAGTACCTTAGTCGATTTCCATGGGTTCATAAAGCATGAATGATATAGATTTGAATATAAGTCACACTCTATCCGAAGTTATTTGACATAAAACATGGTCCTTGGGCACAAAGTAATAATTGGACTACTATTTCTTAAACAACACAATTGGTAATTTTTAAGCTTAGCAACACTTCCAACTACGCTTCTTCTTCTAAATACTACACTTCATTAGTTGCAACTTATATCTCCCACAAGGATGCATATGACTAATCATACCAAGGTCTAAGTCTAACTGCATTCTGTTATCGTGTTCAATCCTAACTCAGAGTTACAAGTTGCTACACACGATGATCATACTAGTCTAAACCATAAGATTCATGTTCTAAACCTTTGTAGTGACTTTCATCCCAAGAATACAACTTTTTATTACCAATCCAATCCACCTACCTTTAGCTCTTAACAAGAAGTCACTAATCATATATTAATGTAATTACCCACATGTATATCAACACAATATGCAAGTCTATCATAATAACCACTTCATGGATTTCTATGTAACCTATTCTTCTAAGAATTTAACGCCTTCCTATCATCTCTGCCAACTAAAATTTCATGAATTACAACAAAAAAAAAAAAACCACACTAAATATTTTCATTCATATAACCAAGCCTCATTTTAATCTTCCTCCACACCTAAAACCTTAGGTAGGAATAAGCATACAAAACTTTTCGCCATAAAGATCGTTTATCCTCTCATCTAAACCAACACTCAGCTACTATCAACACCGGTATCAAAACTGGAGGAGGATCACTAGAAGGAATAAAACCAAAAGGATCATAAGTACAAATCATTCAAGAAATTTGATCTAAAAACATGCATGAGTATGTGAGTTCACCAGCCATTAAGGGTATATTATGAGTTTATGGGACTGAGCATACTGTGAAACATGAGTGCATATATGAAGAGTTACATATCATAATGTTGATATCATAACTTCATGGAGTGAGATTGAGGTCACTATGATGAAATTATTGCTTCTCTTTCTAGGAACTGAGAATGAGCGTGAATCTGTATGAATTTCATAAGCATGGGTCATATGCATAATGCTGATATGAGAGACATAAGTAGGATGTCATAACGATTGAAATCTGAGGAATACACTATAGTAGAAATGAGTTGTTATCTCATCATAATCTTTTTGAGCACATCACCCTATCATCTCCTTCTTAGGTTTAAAGCCGATAATCTAAGTTTGTGGACCTATTATATATTCTCTAAATTGAGATATATTCACTTTACTATAACGATTGGGGCAACACTAATCACATGATTACTAAACCCTCTCCGATGGACCATATCTGCAGATACTAAAATTTCTTCTAGGACTTTTTTTGAGATACCTCTCTTAACTTTCTTGTGCCTCTATAGTTATCTTCCTACAACTGCTACTCTTATTAGTGTGTATAGCCGCTTTCTTTAACTCCTAATAATTTGACTTCTTCTTAGACTGCTAATACCGCTCTTTTGAGTTCATATCTGCCTAATTGAAGGAAACTTGAACTATATTGAAAGGCTCATCATTGTCTATCTATAACCCCTTCGGCCGACTATATAATGCTTACATCAACCTACTCTACATTGGAAGCTCAAGAATACTAAATAGGCATAGCAAACCATAAACTTAGAGCCTCATACAACTATATACTATCTTGGGTACACATTAATCTTCCTAAGGCTTAAGGATTTCTTCTTCATAAAGATGTCCCCATAACTTACTACATCATTACTAACATACTGGGTGCATTACTACAACTACATACTTACTTTACTCAATTACTATCTCCGCTCTTTAATGTTACTATACTTCTAAATTCATATTTCTAACGCTGGGCAATGCTACTTATGGCTCATAACACCATAATCACACTATCTTTCGGGTGACAACACTACTCAAGCATTCTAAAACATACTCCCTCCCTAAAGGTATCATTTATAGCAAGGTTGGGAAAATGACATAAAACACACTTTAATTTGCGGGTATCTTATGAACCCCCCCCCCCCCCGATACGACTTTAAAATGGAATATACACCCTCTTAGAAAGTCTTATTCATATTTGTGTTTAATGGTGAATGACACGGGCTGATGCGTAGCCATTATTTTAAAAATTTTTATTTATTTTAATTTTAAAAAAAATTTCCTTTTCCTTATCTTATTATATTTCATTTTTTATTATTTTTCTTCTATTTTGCTACTTCCGATGAAAACCCACGACTCTTCTCCGATGAGAAGCCATGGCTTTTCCTCTCATTCATTTAGCAGAAATATTCTTGACCAAATCTACTATAAAAAAAAAAGGTTGTTAAGTGAGTTAAAAGAAATCTATTTTGTCCTTTCGAAGTTCTTATGCTGCAGAATTTTTTGCTAATTCTTGGATCCAAATTAATCTAGCAGGTCCCAATGTTCCATTTTTATAAAGTAATTCAATTTGAACTGAAGCTAATTAAGTCATATACAAAATATTTTAGAGACCCACAAATCTTCTTATTAATATTAGGAAGTAGGATTGATGAAATTTGAACTGAAGTTATATGGTAATAAGATAATTTTCAGATAGAAAAAGATGTTTTATCGATGGCCAAATAAATTTATCGGCAAAGATTTTAATTGTCGATTATAATCTCTTAATTCAATAAGCATTGTGGTTGGAGATTTATTTTCTCTAACTGAGTTATTTCTTTTGCTAATTGAAGCATTTTAGGTAATTCAATTTTATTACTATTTAAATTTAAATTATTTTACGATGATGAATTTTTGGTGGTCAGTAACGATAGTGGTAGTGAAGTGTTGATAAAAGTGACTCTAATTAAGGTGATGAGAGAGATAAAAATAAAAATAAAAATAAAAAGAATATATCTTCTCACTCTCTCAAGGAAAGTGTATTCACTTTCAATAGGCATAAATTCCACTTTATAATAGGGTTCGTAGGTCCCTCCAAAATTAGAGTGTATAATAGCAATTTCAGTTAAAATTTAAGGAAGTTTTGAACCATTTTTTCTAAATAATTCTATAACTATTAACGATAATGAGATAAAACTATTGCTTTGGTTTAGTGTCTAATTTGATTGTTGGTATCTTTATTAATTTTGATTCATTGTTTTAAATTAAGTAAAAAAAATTCTGAAACACGTAAATCATAAGATTCTTACAAATTAAATAGTATCTAAGAACGATAAATATTAACAATTGTATGGATAGGTAAAAAAAATTAACTGAGAAATTAAAATTTAAGCCAAGTTATAATTGCATGATCTGGACTAAATGAAAATTAGAATAATTAAGCGGGACGAATTAATATGGGACTGAGCGAAACAGATTGAAAATGCTAAAAAAATGTTATGTGGGATTAAGCTCAATCTGGCTGACCCATTGTCACCCCTAATTGTTATAACATACAGAATTTTATGGACAAAATTATCCTTTTAATTCTAGTAAACCAAAAGAAATAAAAAAAAAATTAACCAAACCATCCTAAAATGTATGAAATTTCCAAATTGTTGACTTTCTGCGGGAAAAAAATTTCTGGGATTTATAGTTGATGGCACAAGTCAAAACGACGAAAAGGCCCTCGGAGTTCTTCAAATTTTCATTTCTTCTCCCTCCTCGTACAAACCCTAGATAGAATCTTATCACGCGATCGATTTCGCTACCAGTTCGATCCTAATCCACTGCATGATCCTTTAGCTTTTTGTTGGAACTTGCAATTTCTTCAACTTTTCAACAGTTGTTTGCTGAAAAAATGAAATTTTTATAAGATTTGATCTGACGGAAGTTCAGATATATAGCTTTGGAATGGGCAGAAGTAGAGTTTTAGCGATCATTTTCACATTTTTAATCGTTTCAGCAACTTCAAACGCAAAACTATTGAATTCCAGGAAGTTAGTTGATTTGGCTCCAATAAAAAGCACCAATTCATCTTCTGAACAGGTAAAATTCCTCTCTTTGCATTTTCTCATGTATGTTTTTGTGATTTAAATGTGCTATAATTTGCTTTTTAGATGGAATTATTAGCTAACAGTGAATTGTTTAGGTATATGATATAGTGAATTGGTGATGTAGATACATCTACTGATCTACATGTGCTGTAATTCATTTGTTTCGATGGAGTTAATAGTTAGAAATAAACTTTTTTGACATATATGTTAGTGAATAGGTGATATAGATACTAAGACTGATTTTTATGTAGATTTCTGCATCAAATACTCCAGTTGAGGGTGAAAAGGAAGTCAATGGCAGCACATTCAATGATAAGAAGTCTGTAATCGCAAAAGAGAAGCCTGAAAATCCTAAGAGAAACAGTGATCCACCAAAAACCAGGCCGGAGGAACTAAATTCAACTATAGTCGACGATGGGAGATCACAAACTGAAAAACAAAAGTCTAAAGATCCTCAAGTAAGCAATGATGCACCTAAAGATTTGAAGGACCAGAATTCAACTGTAGTCAATGATGGAAGTTCAAAAGCTGAAAGTGAACAGCCTAAAGATCCTCAGGGAAGAAAGGGTCCAACAAAGATTGATTCGAAGGAACCAAATTCCACTGTACTGAATGGTGGGAGTTCTAAAGGTGACAATGAGAAGCCTAAAGATCCTCAGCCTCAGGGAGGCAATCACTTACCAAAATTGGATCCAGATGGGTCTAAAAATGATAAAAATGTTACTGTTGAAGCCCCTCCACCTGTTGAGAAGGAGAATGAAGAAAAGAAGAACATAGATGACACAATAAACTCGGAAGTGAACACCAATGAGAGCTGTCAGAAGGCTACAAAAATGTGCAGGATTGGACAAACACTGCTTGCATGCATTCAGACGCTCCAGAATGGTAAACCTTTTCGCTCATGAGACACATATTTCATTGAATAAGAAATTTGACCGAACTGTTATGGTACTGGTAAACCAACTAATATGTACTGGATTGACAACTGATTACTAATTTCATCTTTTTTTAACGTGAAGAGTTTAAAGCCTGATATTTTGCTACATAGAGGTATAGGAAAAGCTAAACTGACGTCGTACTGATCACTACTATATAATGTTTCAGTAGGGCATTGGCGGCGCTTGCTGTAGTTTATTCCCGGAAAAAGGTTTCCTCCTGATATGTTTAAGATTTTTTTTATTTCCTTGTGAGAGATTTTATTTCTGAAAAAAATAAAATACATGAAATATTAGTATTAGGCAATTGAATGTAGCATTTTGTCTAGGATTATTTATTGAAAGAACCTAAAATCTAACCATTATGGCTTATGAGATCTTAAGATATAGCTCTAATACATTAAAGTTTGAATTAGAGCATCTTTCTTGCTGTCTTATAGGACCCTGCTCCCACATCCCAACTAGCCACCTCCAAAAAGAATGGTAAGAGAGTGAGAACAAGGAGCAACAAAAGTGTGGGAGGCACTTGATTTTTGTATCTCTGTTAGATGCCTTCCTGAAGAATAGTTCAAATTATCGTGTATATGTAACTGATTAAGAGCTAATTGTCTAAGGATAGTTGTTTGAATCAACCAAAGAATTCTCAATAACATTTCTTAAATATGCAAACACATATGCTTTTATACTGACCTAATTATTTTATTAATTGACAACTTTTACACTGCAACTTTTATACTGACCTAACTGTGGAGTAGGATTTTGATCTGTAGTTTTTGCAGAGAAGCACTTTTCATTGGAGTGCTGCGTGAGATATAAATACACGAAACTGATATACATATTGTAGTTGATAGGACTAGGGCAGGACAAAAGGATTATTTGCTAAAACTTCTCATATAACATGACTTTTTTCTGCATTGGTGCATAGGGGAAAGATTTGCTATCCTTACTAGAATTTCGCATGAGCACTTCATTGTGTATTGATCCCCCAGGGCTTTGGTCTAGTGGTAAGAGCTCAGCGGGTGATGTGTGGATTAGCGCATTTCATTGTTCGAACCCTACCACAAACAAAAGTTTGATATTTAAGTGGAGAATGTAGAGGGACGGGTTTATATCCACTAAGGCCTCATTTTTTTCATTAAGATTCAAACATCTAAGTTTGAATGCACATCTGAATATTAAGATTTGCATTAAGCTTTTGATGTTTGAATCTAAATATGAAGATGTTGTATGAGATCTAAATACTAAATAATTAAGAATGTTTATTTTTTGAATATCTGAATGTATAAGATTTGCCTTTATTTAAAAGATAGTAAATATAAAATTTAATCAAATACTAAATTAATCTACTACTCTATCAATAACAACAAATTATATATTATTTTGGTGGTTGGTGGTGGTGATGGGTAGCGGTGGTGGTTGTGGGTGTCGATTAGGGATGTTGTTAGTTAATGGTGGTGTTGTGGGTGGGTTGTAGATAGTGTTGATGGTGGCTGGCAATTGATAGTTGTGGTGGATGATAGTGATAGCTAATGGTGGTGGTGACTGATGACAGTGGTTGGCAATATATAGTAGTGACTAATAGAGATTGATGGTTGTTGTGATAATGGTGATTGGCCGTGATGATTGTAAATGGTGGCTGGTGGTTGTGGCCAAGTACAGTGGCTAGTGGTTGTGGCTAAGTATGGTGGTTGTGGGGTGGCAACAACGGTAGTTTATAATGGCTGGTGATGACGGTAGTGGTGAATGAACAAAATTGATGAACTGTGATCTTTGTTCAGACGTACTCAAACCCATTAAGTGGTTAAAACATTAAACAAAACTTAATGGTTAATATCTTAATGATTAAGATTCAGACCTACAAATCAACTGACTTAATAACTGAAATTTGAAGGAGTATGATTAAGACTTTCATTAAGTGTAAACAAATTAGGTCCAAGTCTCGAACCGTGCATCAGTAGCCCTTTGGAGTTTCTCGGTTTCCGGAAAAACTTCATTGTGTACTGATATAATATTGCTATTGATGATAGGGGCTATTGTCAACAGTCTCAGGTTTTCATCTTACTCGTTTATGATGGAACTTAGATTATCTGTACCAAGTTGCATATAAAGGCGTGAAACCTCTATATGATGAATTTGAAGACTCGAGCTATCCTCTCCTCTCAAAATTTCCATTAACACTGGCCTAATGCCCATTTATTTTCATTTAAATAGTGTTTTGAATCCATTAAGTGTTTTTTCCTTCTTCAACCACTTATTTGCTATGAATAGATCTGGTTCATTCAGATTCTGTACGTAACTTTAGAATCATTAACACTTCTGCCTAAAGATTTCATCAAAGGTGACCTTTTACTACCACTACACAACCACCACCACTAGTGTCCACCGCACAACCACTATGGGCTGTCCTCATTGCCAACCACCACCCCCAGTCACCTCAACAACCACTACTAGGCACCACCACAAATTACTACCACCAACCATCACCTCAAGACCATCATGGCCACCAGCTAGCTTTTATAGTGTACGGCATCAAACAAACAATATTTACAATGAAGGTGGATTAACATTTTCTCTAATATTTTGTGGATACTACATTAATTAGTATCTTTTTTTAAAAACTGTTTAATTAGTATCTTATTTTGAATTTTATATTAATTCATTTTTGAAAAGAGATAAATTATACTTATTAAGATGATGAGAAGACAAAGTGTCTTATTCATCTAGTTGCATAATTTATAAACATATCTTGATAAGCAGATCTATATTCGGATTCTAACATCTTAATCTAAGATAAAACAAACGGGGACTACAAGTGTTTGATTCATGAATTGTATTCCTTTTTTTGACCTTCTATCCCCAATTCCTTAATAAATTGCATGCATTGAATATATTATTGGTTTTATCAAGTAGGATTGTGATTAAAATATCATCCTTTGAAGGAAGTAATCAAGTGATAACATCACAATCTCTTCAAATAGGAAGGTATATGGGCTCTTTTTGCGGTTGGTCTTCTTCTATTGTGGGTATAACTTAATTCTATCCGTATTTTACAGGAATTATTCCATGCAGTTTTGCTAGTTGGGTTTCTTCTGAATTGATTGATTCCTTACGGTTGATCTTTTTGTCTTCTTCTTTTGTGCTAGTTTATGATCATGCCCAAGTGCACAAGCAAATTAGGAAGTCTTTAATATTTTTAAAGAAAGGAAAGAAATGGATGCATAACTGGAAAACTAAAAAGTAAAGAGAGTTAGAGGAACAGAAGAAAGACCAACTTAATTACAAAACCAAGAAAACACAATTTATGGAGAACCGGGAAACCAAAATTAGAAGAGAGACAAAGCAGAACCAAAGAAGTCAAAAACTTTTACATTTCAGAAAACACAATTAAAATTAGAAATAAAAGGAGGAGAAAAATCAAGGATGGAAATGAATGTCCTTACGTAAATGTACCCTTCAATTCATCGCGAGATCGGGGAACTCTCACACGTAAAGACAGAACTACCATAAAACTTCCCAATTAAAACCTACATAAATGTATTTGTGAGGACAACTTACACTATGATCCTATTGATCAGGGTGTTGATAAGCATAGAGAATAATGGATATAGATGTTCTTAAATAAAAAAGAAGGCTTTTGCTTTTATCAGAATTTGCATCAGTTCAATCACAAAAAATTATTTCCTCTAATTGCTATTATACTGGAAAAAATGAGCCTGAAGACATAGAAGTATGGTGAGCAGAGAGAGAGAGCAACAAGTATCTCATCTGGAACTTGTAGTTTTTCATCCCTTGTTCCATTAAACTGTGATCAGTGTCTTTTTCTTTGCTACCATGCCAATATAACAGAGGCACAGACTCTCTCTCTCTTTTGGTGTGTAATTCACCTTTCTGCTCCCTCTTATTGACCTTGCAAATAAGCTTTATATTAGTCTTGTCATGGTAAGTGAAAAATGTCATTGATATCTCTGATAGGTTTGCTTTTTATGATTTACAGGACCTACTGAATTGTTACTTGTGGTGCAAAATGAAGGGGAAAAAGGAGTCAAAGTAAATATCAATATCCAACCTCCTCTAGATGGTTCTCCACAGCCTCCTATTAAAATACCCAAACATCAAGTCGAAAAGGTATATGCAGTCTCTTGATATACTTGATATTGACTTGCCCCCTCCCTTCCCCGGCTGGTAGGGATGGCAAACGGGGCGGTTGATGGGCAAGCCCGCTTAAACCCGTAAAGACTTTAACCCGCCCCGCCCCACATAGCATATTTTATTCTTCTTAATCTGCCCCACATGAACCCGCCCCGCATAATTTACTATCATTTGTAAAATAAATTGCCTAACTATTTTTAAAAAAAGTTTTATTATCATTTTTCAATGTTAAAATTTATTCATTTATTAAGCCCCTTTAAGTTAAAAGAATAAAATAAGTGAAACGTGCATAATATTTTTTTTTGCAGTTGATACAGATGAAATTTTTCATAAATTACTCTAATAGCGTAGCTAATAGACAGTAACTGAGCATTAACTATTTAGGAGAAAATTTGATAAATAAAATATGCTAACTTAAAGAATTTAAAGCAATGAAATAAGAAAACTTGCTTTTAGTTCAAAAAAATAGTGTATTTAAATTTAGGAATTCTATAACCCGCAACTGCCCTGCCCCGCATAAATTTTCTAAAATATTATTCTAACCCCCCCCCTCGCCCCGCCCCACCCCGCCCCGCCCCGCCCTGCACCCACATAGGTCCACCCCCACCCTGCCCCGCACATGGTTCAAACCCTCTCCGCCCCGCCCCATTGCCATCCCTACTAGCTGAGGGTCTATCAGAAACATCCTCTCTACCTCCAAGGTAGGGGTAAGGTTTGCGTACACACTACTCTCACCAGACCCCACTTTGTGGGATTACACTAGGTATGTTGTTGTATCTTGAGGTGATACTATAAAGAGAAGAATTAACTTGGGCATATCACATGCATTTGAACTTCTACTGCTACATTGACCAACTGATTACTGTTTCTTAACCACTTGGGAAGTGATAGCAAAAACAACCTTCAGAAATACCATGTACCAGATGCTTGTTACCTCATAATATATTATCTAGAGTGAAATTGAGGCCACATATCTGGTTATCCCGTGAATGAGTGTAATATGTTTTTTTGTTTGTTTGAGAAAGAATGCATTGTTTGGCAAAATGTAGAATTGGAAGGAAGGGGAAATATCTTGCCACCTATATTTTTCAGGCTGCAGATCATGATTTAGAGCCTGTTTGGATGGACTTATAGCTTTTGGCTCAGTTTGGTCTTTTTGGCTTAAAAACAAGTGCTTAAAGCACTTTTATACTTTACCCAAATACTACAAAAGTGCTTAAAAGCTATTTTGGCTTAAAAGCATATAAAATAAGGCCAATCCAAACAGGCTCTAATCATCTTAGTTCCAATTGTTTCTTATCTATGTTTTATAAGCAGCTCAAATGTATTATATAGGAATTCCTTTCAGGTGTTTTTACTTACAGTTAGTTTATTTCTTTATCCAGCCTTATTGGTGGGGATATATTCCACAAGGATGTTGGGTAGAATTCTCAATTGTTCTTCCCAGGGCTCTCTGAGTGAGGTCCCTTACCACAACTGAACAGCACTAGAAGGATCAGTCTTTTCTTAGGCTTTGCATCACACGCCCACATATACATATTCCTTTCGTTTCCAATCATGGAGATATTATGAAACTTCTATTTATTTATTTGTTTTGGGGGAGGGGGGTGAGGTGGGGGTTGAGGAACAGTTGTAGTTCAAATGTAGGAATGAGATTTTAAGAGTTACTTTTATCATTTATAGTAGCTCTGTGCATAGTTGCTAAAATCAAATGTATTCTAGATATTAGATGGTTTAGAAGTGAACATATATGTTGCTGGAGTTACAAGGCTGTAAAGTTGGGCTGAAAGGCCTGCATGAATGGGATTGAGGCCCACCAAAAAATTGGTTTACAAAAGGATGGCGACTAGCAAAGGATAGTTTGGATTAGGGTTTCTTGTCTTCTAGGTATTAATGGGATTTGACATCTGACAAAACTGACTGGGATACTCAAATTTCTTGTGTATGTGCTGTAACTAGCAAATTGGAGGTTTGAATTGCACAAATCATGGATAAGAGAGGAATTAAGGTAGTAAAGTTTAGGAACAACTCCATTTTGATAAGGAGTTTACCAATTACTCTTAGTGTCTCATAGACATCACAATTCAGGTGGAGTACATCACATATTCCCCACCGAAGCTTCACCAATGAAAATCTCAGACTTTCTTATTATAAATACTTTTATCACTATCATGAAGGCATCCCTGACTATTTGATAGTATAATGAGATTGAGCAGTTTCTTGATTCAATGACGTTATTCTTATTAGATCTGTATAAAAATTCAAGAATGGACCATTAAGAAATATTTGGAGATTTAAGATTAAAGTGCATCATTCATTTGGCTTCTGTTTTTTCCAATTCTTTTGGCTGCTGGTGCTACTTTTTTATAATAGCACTTTCATAAAAGCACCATTTCATAAGACGTCTGAGGTGTTCCCAATCTAGCCATAGAAAAGAGCCTGTACGACGCACTTGCTTAAGAGTTTATTTTAAATACTGTATAAGCATATCTGGTGCTAACAGAAATAAAATTAAGGAAATCTAAAATCTGAATTTACAGACACTAGGTTTAACTTGGTGTATTCCAGTGCTTAAAATAATGGGTCTTATATCTGGTTATCAGAAAATAAAAAAGAATGGGTCTTACATCTCAGTGCTTACAAGATTGGGTGGAAATTAAATTCTAAAATCTCGTTAGTTTCCACTTTGGCAAGATTCTCACTCAAATTCGCTATGCACCTTTGGCACTT
The DNA here is from genome assembly GCA_018342035.1 of Solanum appendiculatum. Classification (NCBI taxonomy): domain Eukaryota; kingdom Viridiplantae; phylum Streptophyta; class Magnoliopsida; order Solanales; family Solanaceae; genus Solanum; species Solanum appendiculatum. The sequence continues at coordinate 1,666,407 of JAGDQO010000472.1, forward strand.
GGAATTGTTTACCCAGTGCTTTCAGATAGTTCCCTTTTATCCAACCACAACTGCAAACCTCCCAATGTGTACTTCGCTCGTAATTTCGCAATTTTGTAAAAGGCTGGTTAATTTCCCAAGTTATGCTATATGCTGGACATTTGTTCTAATATTACAAATCTGCTATGGTAGATCGATATTTCATCAATTTTGGGCAAAGGTGCTGAAATAGTGCTGAATGCTGGAGATGATAGTTGCAGGCTTCAATTGGACCAGCGTGTTTCTGTGGACAACATTCTGCAGCAGGTGTCTCTTTATTCTAAGCGTGTGACCCCCACCTATGGTGCATATTTCCTTTTCCTTGTAGCCCTACTTTTTGGCGGGACATGGGCTTGCTGCAAGCTAAGGAAGAAGAGATATCAAGATGGAGTTGCGTATCAGGAATTAGAGATGGGAATGCCGGAATCTGCCTCAGCTGCACATGCTGTTGCAGCAGATGGTTGGGATCAGGATTGGGATGACGATTGGGATGAGGAGAATGCAGTGAAGTCACCAGGTGGACATACCTATGGGAACATCTCTGCTAATGGCCTCACGTCTAGGTCTTCTAAAAAGGACGGATGGGAAAATGACTGGGATGATTAGTAATAGAATATCCAAGAGAAAAAAGAAGTGTTCTGTATTACAAGAGGTACATACACCACGGAAGAGCTGTACGTGTGAAGATTTTTTTGTAATTTAAATCTACAGGTTTTGTCTTTACAAACTTGAATATTCTTTCTCTTAGCACATTCTTTCGACAGTAGTTTTTGGCTTAGCTACTACAATATGTTGTTACAAATGTATTTTCATTGTTGGAACGATCTTTTAATTGAAATGAAATATTACAAATTACACCTATTAGGGATATCGCTTGATTGATATCAGGATACATCTTGATTGATCTTTCATATCTTAGTATCTCATTAGTGATTTAGTTTCTATTATAATTAAGAGAAGATCACAATACTTTATTAGTTGATTATTTCCTTATTTGTTGTTTACTCTCTTGTATAAATACACATACATATTAATAAAATATACACTTCTCTCCAGCAGTAAAGTTTATATGGTATCAGAGCCTAAAAGCTTCGGCACATATTTTTTTTCCTTAGAATTTGTGTTTTCCCGTTGCCATTAACAATGGTCTCAACCAATTCCTCCACTGAGAACACCTCAACCACACCTTCTCCTGTACCAAATTCTCCAACAATTCTCACCATGAATAACAATGAGCAGTTGATCAATATCAATGTTGTCGCTCAGGCACCTCTAAAGCTCAACAATACAAACTATCAGTCATGGAAATACCAATGGGAAACCATCCTCACTGCATATGATTTCCTCCACTTTATTGAACAGCCACCAAGTTCAACAGCCACACCTTTTCATCAACGACAAGACCATCTCATCCAGAGTGCCATTGTTGCCTCTCTATCTTTTGATATTGTTCCTTTTGTCATTGATGCCAAATCTTCATGTGCTCTCTGGCAAAATCTGACCGCAACCTATGCGAAGCCATCACGTGCTTGTATAATGAGTCTTAGAGTGTCTCTAAGCAACATGAAAAAGGGTAGCCTCTGTTACTTCATAGCTGCAGAAGATAAAACAAATCTGCAGCACTTTAGCCTCTGCTGGGGTTCAAATTTCAATGGATGATCTCTTCCTTCATGCTCTTCATGGACTTCCAGCCGAATATGACACTATCACTGCAGCTCTACGTGCCCGAGAAACTCCAGTGACATTTGAAGAGCTTCATGAGAAGCTCCTTGATTTTGAGCAGAATCTCATTCGCTCATCTTCCTCCACCACAGTTCCAATTACAGCAAATTTTGCTGCCAAACCATCATATCACAACAACCGATCTCGACCCAATCATGCTTCACGTCCAGGAAACAGCTCAAATCATATGGATAGACCGGCTGCTACCAATTTCGGTGCTCAACTGGCTGGTCAAAACAGCCATAGGAATCGTCCTCGTGTTACTTGTCAGCTTTGTGATAAACCTGGTCATCACGTGAAGCAATGCCGAAAATTATTGGCAATTCTTTTTCTAATCAATGGTACTGGATCAGATGGGCATACAAGAAACAATGCTCAGTCTCAAACACAACAGCCACGTGCTAACTATGCAACTCACAACACTAGCAATGATGGAAATTGGCTTGTTGATTCTGGTGCATCACATCACGTCACACAGGATCTCCAAAATCTGTCCCTTCACTCCGATTATGATGGCAGTGAAGACATTATGCTTGGTCACGGTAACGAACACAAAATCACCCATATAGGATCCGCTTCTTTACCATCATCTTCTCAGCCTTTAACTTTGTCCAATGTTTTATGTGTGCCTAAGATGAAAAAGAACCTTATTACTGTTTATCAACTTTGTAATGATAATGATGTCTCTGTCACATTCTCACCTAATTCGTTTGTTGTGAAGGACTTTTGCACGGAGGCGCCTCTACTAGCAGGGAAACCTGAAAACGGTGTTTATCCATGGCCTTCATCTCTTCCATCATTGACTTATCCTCAAGCCCTCGCCATTACCACCACTACAAGTGCTTCCAATTGGCATCGGCGTCTCGGTCACCCGTCCTCTCCCACTCTTCGTCAAGTTTTCAAGCTTTTAGCTATTGCATCCTCTTTAGAAAAATCCTTCTTTTGTAGTTCCTGTAAATGCAGTAAAATGCATAAGTTTCCTTTCTACAACTCTACAATAAAGAGCAATGCTCCTTTGGAATACATTTATTCGGATGTTTGGGGTCCTTCACCAGAAATTTCAGTAGATGGTTTTCAATATTATTTAATATTTGTTGATCATTATACAAAATACATCTGGTTCTTTTCCATAAAACGAAAACCTGATGTATCCATTATATTTCCCAAATTTAAGAAAGTTGCAGAAAAGCTCTTTCAAAATCCCATCATCTCCTTTTATTCTGACAATGGTGGTGAGTTCATCCATCTCAGGTCCTTCTTCGAAGACAATGGAATATCTCACCTCCTCACTCCTCCACATACTCCTGAACATAATGCAACCGCTGAACGTCGTCATCGCCATATTGTTGAGACAGGTATCACCCTATTACACAATGTGAGTCTCCCTCTTAAATTTTGGTCCTATGCCTTTGATACCACAGCCTACTTAATTAATCGCTTACCTACCAGAATTTTAGAGAATCAGTGTCCCTATTTTAGACTATATGGAAAACTACCTAACTATGCCAAGCTTCGGGTCTTTGGTTGTTTGTGTTACCCTTGGTTAAGGCCTTATAACCAAAACAAATTGCAACCTCGCTCCAGCCCATGTCTTTTTCTTGGATACTCACAGAATCAAAGTGCTTACCTTTGTTTTGATCCTATGAAGTCTAGATTATATGTCTCCAGGCACGTGGACTTTGTGGAGCATCATTTTCCATACTCATCTATGGAAATTAAGGCCAATCGCCCTGAGTCTAACACTGTTGATATATGGGTTCCCTCTCATCACATGATTCCATTTACATCAAGCATTTCTGGTAACTCCTCTCATTCTATATCTACAACATCGAATTCAGGAAGTACCTCTCCTAAGGCTGCCACCAGCAATCGCTCTTCATCAGACGAGCCTGAGAACTCCATCACATCTTTCCCAGGTATGTCTTCTGCCACCTCTTCTTCTACTTCTGCTGCCTCACCCTCATCATCAGTACCAACCCCTTCCACTTCCTCCATTCCTTCTTCTGCCCCTATACCAAATCATCCCATGGTTACCCGTTCTAAAAACAATATAAGTAAGCCAACTCAAAGACTTCGTCTCAGTGCTACTTTATCTCCTCAAGCCGAATCATCCCCAGTTGCACAACCTTCTACATTACAAGTCACTTCCTCAAATACCCATAGCAAACCCAAGCCTACCAGATCCTTGATTTCTTTCAATTCAATACCCAAACCTATTGAGCCTAAGAGTATTAGCCAAGCATTAAAAGATCCTAAATGGCGTGCTGTCATGAATGAGGAATTATCAGCTCTTAAGGGTCAAGGCACGTGGTCTCTTGTACTAGCAAATCCTCAAGCTAAACCCGTCGGGTCTAAGTGGGTTTTTCGTGTTAAGTACAATTTTGATGGAAGTATTAGCCGCTATAAAGCCCGACTTGTTGCTAAAGGTTTCTTGCAGCGTCCAGATGTTGATTATGGTGAAACAAATTCTCCAGTAGCAAAATATACCACGGTGCGTGTCATTCTCTCATTGGCTGCCTCATTTGATTGGCCACTTCGTCAATTAGATGTTAACAACACCTTCTTGCACGGTACTCTAACTGAAGAAGTTTATATGTCTCAACCTCTTGGGTTTGTGAATGAGACATATCCTACTCATGTTTGTCAGCTTCACAAAGTAATTTATGGGCTTAAACAAGCTCCGCGAGCATGGTATGAGGAACTCAAACCCTATCTTATTTCATATGGATTTTGCCACTCTCAGTCATATCATTGTTTATTTATTTATGCTAAATCTGGAGTTATGCTCAATCTAATTGTCTACGTTGATGATCTAATTGTCATGGGTAATCATCAAAGTTCGGTGGAAGATTTTATTAGGTGTCTTGCTAATCGTTTCTCTATTAAAGATCTTGGTGATTTGCATTTTTTCTTGGGTGTTCAAGTTATTCGATCACCTTCTGGAATTTTCTTAAGTCAGCAGAAGTATGTCTATGAGATCTTAGACCGAGCAAACATGGTTGAAGCTAATCCCATGCGCACACCAGTGGCAAGCGGATCTTGTCCCATAAGTAGTGATGGCTCTTTGCTTGAGGATCCTAAAGAATATCAGAGTATAGTTGAAAGCTTACAATATCTTCACCTTACCAGACCGGATGTTGCCTTTGCTATAAGCAAATTGTCTCAGTTTACAAGTGCTCCAACGACTACACATTGGCCTATGGTCAACGAGTTCTTCGCTACCTTGTTGGCACATCTGCTAATGGTCTGTTTCTTCGCAAAGGCAAGTCACTAAATCTGCATGCCTTTTCTGACTGGGCAGGTAATCTTGAAGATCGCTCCTCTACTACAGCATACACTGTGTTCTTAGGATCCAATCCAATCTCATGGAGTTCTAAGAAGCAAAGAGTTGTTGCTCGCTCGTCCACAGAAGCTGAATATCGAGCTATTGCTTCAGCATCAGCTGAAATTTGTTGGGTCCGTGATTTGCTTCCGGAGTTATCCGTTGTTCTAAAGGAACCGCCAGTTATCTACTGTGACAATCTTGGTGCTACCTATGTGTGTGCTAAACCAGTTTTTCATTTCAGAATGAAGCACATCGAGATTGACCATCATTTTGTTCAAAATCTCTGCCAACAAGGCTTGCTGCGTGTTGCGCATGTTTCATCCCGAGACCAGCTGGCTGATCTTCTTACCAAGCCGCTTCCAAAAGCTTCATTCGAAGAACTAAGGTCCAAGATTGGTATATCGGACCGATCTACCATCTTGCGGGGGCATATTAGTGATATCAATCAGGATATATCTTGATTGATCTTTCATATCTTAGTATCTCATTAGTGATTTAATTTATATTATAATTAGGAGAAGATCACAATACTTTATTAGTTGATTCTTTCCTTACTACTTGTTTACTCTCTTGTATAAATACACATACATATTAATAAAATATACACTTATCTCCAGCAGTAAAGTTTATAACATCTACTTGCTATCATAGTGAAAGTCTTCTCTTTCTTGAGAATCTCTAGTCATACTACTAGTAGCAACATGGGGAAAGTAATTTTTTCTCTATGTGAATAGTGTGATTCTAAGGATAGAAACCCTTGTGAAAAATGTGGTTCAAATTTGCTGCTTTAGTTCTTAAGGAAGTTTACACTGCTAGCTTTTCTTTGATTGATCCTGGAAAACCTGAGATTTAGTGGTAAAGAATCTTTTATTTACTAAAAATGGTGGAAGAATAAATTTAAAATGAAAATGCAAGGCCTTTAGGTAATTTTAAGAATGAATAGTGAAAAGAAAATAGGAGGTTGTCAATCCATCTACCAAAAAGAGCCCTTGCCTTGGGCCGGTTAGGCTAAAATGTCCCGCATTATCTTTCAATTATGTTTGAATAGACTTGTTTTAGGTATTTTTAAATCAAAATATCTTTTAAATACTTTCAAAGAGTTTGAATAAAATTAAAAAGTGTTTATAAGCCAAAATAACAAAAATAAGCGAAAAGTCATAAGTGAGAAATCCTAACTTATGAGTTTTGAGCCAAAAGTAATAAGTCAATCCAAACAGGTTTATCCGCTTTTAAGTGAGTCCTTCCATTGTGAGTTGCTTATTCTGTTTTTTCAAGTAAAAAGATAAATGAATATGCTTTTGCATTTTCAGGTTGACTTGAACCATAGTTAACTATTGATTCATACACCAAACTTGTAAAAGTTTGTACAACACATGAGGGAACACATAACTACTTTATACACATGTACTACATACTGGTCTTCTTTGTACCATTCAATTTTATCATTATGTTGGGAAAGCTAAAATTGAAGTCTTATAGTACAATCTTCTTCTCCCTAGAAAGTGGAGTAAGAAATATTGCACTCTTCTAAGCTTTTTTTACTTTTGTATTGTTTACATATGCCCAAGTCTTCACTTTATTCCCATGAAATGAATAAACAGATTGAAGGTTATATAAGCCTTGTCCCCACTCATGAAAAATCTTTAATAAAGCAAAGATATATAGCACTAGCAGATTAGTGAAAGTTTAACATGGAGTCTCCATCATTGTGTCCTAATAAAGTGAAAGAGAAAAGAATTGAAAGAAAGAAAAAAAAATGATGTTGCTCTATACACTGTCCAAGATACCTTTTCTTTTCGATCATGTAATAGTGTTTCACTCTTTAAAGACATTCAAATTTTATTTTTTGGAACACTAGGAAATTACACATTTTGTTTTTCATAATTGAGTCCCTAAATCATGGTAGGTCTAATGATAGTATATTATTTAAATATTTACCAAGCATGCAAGAAGTGTATTTCTTGCATCACAATCTATCCCAGGTGTAATTATGAGTAGAACAATCATGGTAGGCTCTTGCTATAATGGTTAATGATGGCCATTAGAACTATTTCTTGTTTAGGCATAATGGTTTATTAACTAAGAACAAATATGGCTCATGGCAGGACAAGTGTTTCAATAATCATTTGAACTTGCACAAATAATGTTGTTTGTTGGACTTGTACAACAAGCAACATCAATTTTGCTTAAACCACTAAATACTACTCCCTCTCTGTCCAATAATAATTGTCCACTATTAACTTGACACGGGGATTTAAAAGCAGTAAATAATAGGGGTAATTTTAACAAATCACCCTTATTAAATAGGGTAAGTTACATAAATCACATAGTGTAAAGATGAAATTACTATCTATCCCTACTTTTTTTCTAATTACAATAATCCCTCAAAATTAACCCAATCTGGATACATTAATACAAGCACGGATACATTAATACAGATACATTATTAAAACAAAAATTAACTCAATCCGGATACATTAATGAAAGCACGGATACATTAATACAAGCACGGATACATTAATACAGATACATTATTAAAATAAAAATTAACCCAATCCGGATACATTAATGAAAGCGCGGATACATTAATACAAGCATGGATACATTAATACATTAATACGGATACATTATTAAAATAAGGGATTTTAGTTATTTTTAAAAGATATAGGGACAAATGGAAAATAATATAGTAAAAGTGTGTACTTTAGTAATTTTTCCTATTAAATATAAGTCATCTAAACATTGAAAAATGAATAGTATTTAATAGCAAGTGTAAAATAGATATAAAATGGTAAATTATTCATTGATTTTATAAACTGGACAAGTATTATTGAAAATCCCAAAATAGTGTAGTGGACAAGTAAAGATGGATGGAGGGAGTAAATGGAATGAATGACCCTCAATGGTCAATGGTGATTTTGAATTTTAAACTTGAAGGTTATTCATCTTTATTGTTGGCATTTAAAATTAACTTTTACATTAAAAATACAAAGCTCTTTATTGTTTAAACAAACTTGGCATGATAGCAACCCATTTTCATGCACATGGGACAACTGCAGTTAAGGCCCCCCTCTATCTAGTCTTCAATGCATTCTAGTAAGAATTGACATGGAAGCATTCATTATTTCACCAACCTCTCTTACTTTAACATAAGTGTGATAGTGAATGGATTCTTTCTCACTATTCAAGAAAGGGATTTTTGTTTGCAAATATAAAAACAATTGTTACATTCTAATAGTTTAAATATAAATGTGTCCTTTCACTTGGCTTCAAACTGATATTTATGTCTTTTAATTTTGAGTATGCACAAGTAGACACTTAAACTTGCATAAAGTCAAACAAATAGACACACGTGTCTTATGTGGCATAATATACGTAGAATGTGAATTGTCATATAGGACACATGTGTCTACTTGTTCAACTTTATACAAGTTTAAGTGTCTACATGTGCACACCTGTACGTTTATGTAGTATGAGCCTTTCTTTTTTTTTTTTGTGTTAGGTTATTGCAGATTAGCATTATCTAAAATGCTGGATGTGTTAACAGAATGATAACCAATGTGTTAAAAGGAAATGAAATTCCTTAAGATCAAGAAATGCCACTGAATGGTGGCGGCCTACATTGATGTTTTCATTTCATTAGGAATCCATGTGGGTCTTCTTCTATAAAAATACAAAGGATGTATTTTTCAGCTTTGTATGGACAACAACATCAAACAAGCACAAGACAACAAGTTGGTTGTCTCAATACTACTTTAAGACAATGCCAGTCTATCAAAATCTAACAAGGGTCCCAAACTGGAGCTGGTGAAGAGGAATCCAGTTATTTAAATAACATATAAAGATTTAACAAATGGGATACATATTTGGATATGACAAAATAACAAGTGGATAGTGACCTTCTCCAAATGTAACAAACAAACTGAATTCCTGTTCACCACATGACTCATTCTCTATAATCTGGTTTTTAAACAAGCACCTTATAACATTACTCTATTTCCTCTAGACTTTCTGACGGACATCGAATTAGCTCCAAAATTTTGATCACCTCTTCCATGTCTGGTCGATTGGATGGAACTTGAGATGCACATATTAAACCAAGTTTCACAACTGGAATTGCCTCTTCGACAGGGAAGTTACCTTGGAGCCGTCCGTCAATGCATTCTTCTATCCTGCCTTCTTCTAGTGCTCCCCGCACCATGTCACATAATACGATCACGTCATCTTCCATGTACTCCACAGGTCTTTTCCCTGTCACCACCTCAAGAATCAAGATGCCAAATCCATAGACATCACATTTCTCAGTTATCTTCACCGTCTGGCATGAGAATTCAGGAGCCATGTATCCAAGTGCACTCTGAATCTTGCTACTCAAGATGTAACGATCCAAGACGGGTAATAAACGAGCCAAACCAAAATCTCCAACTTTCGTGTTGGCAGAACCATCATCTATGAGGACATTGGTTGACTTCATATTGTAGTGAATTATGTTCAGCTGGTGCAGATAGGCTAAGCCTTTCGCAGTATCAAGAATAATGTTGAATCTTTGCTGCCAAGGGAGACTCCTTTTGGAACTATCCTCATGGAGTAATTTGTACAAGCTGCCTCCAGATACATATTCATTAATCAGGAGCTGAAGAGAAGGTGTCCAATAATAACCTTCAAGTGCCACCAGGTTGTCGTGCCTGATGCTTCCGAGACTTTTCATTTCCCTCTCAAAATCTTCTTGAGACTTGATCAAACTTGTAATGTTGAGCTTCTTAATGGCAACAGAACGTCCATCTCCGAGTTCTGTCTTGTATACGGCTCCAAAACCACCACGTCCAAGTTCATTATCCTTGTTGAGCAACGCTTGAGTTCCAGCAACAAAATCTGCATCACCAGAAAACATAACAAGCTTGCCTAGATTGGCTTCTGTACCATGTGAATGGCTAAAGTCATCACCACCAGATAAGGTGAAAGTTGCAGCAGAGAGTGCCATAGAAGAGCGCACATGCAAATTTAGAATAGAGACGACCACTACTCCAAGTGCTATCAAAATTGCTGCTCCAATGGCAATGAGAGATGATATACTGAGCATGATTCTCTTATGACCAAGCGAAGTAACAGAAGCATGATTCGGGTCAGATGAATTGGGGTTTAGTACAAGAGGCTTGGGATGAACAGCAGGGCAGGAGTGGTTGAGAACAGAACCACATAGGGATGGATTACCAATAACAGATGATGGAGAAATGGTGTTGAAAAAGCCACCTACGGGAAGTTCACCTTCGAGATGGTTGTGGGAGACATTAAATGTGGCAAGGTGGGAAAGATTGGTTAGTTCTTTAGGCAAGCTTCCCGAAAATTGGTTAAAGGAGAAATCTACCACTTCAAGAATGGTCAACTTAGCAATCTCTGGAGGGATAGAGCCAGTGAGGTTGTTGTGTGACAAGTCCCTACAAAATCAAAGATGCAAAACAGATGACTCTTAGAATCACACAACCATAACAAATGCAAACATCACGATGTATATACCTGCAATTTAAAACAAGATAACACGATGGAAAAGCTAAATACAGCCTTACTTAGAGTAACTGTGTTTAAGAGAACAAAAGTTTTTAACACATTGAATAAAAATGAGATGGAAGTGGCAGGAAACTTACAATGAACTTAGAGCGGAGCAATTTGCTATATCTGCAGGAATTGTACCACTCAGATGATTTTCTCTCAGCTTCAGTTCCAGCAATGAAACAGCACTCCCAATTTCACTGGGAATGCTTCCATTTAGTTGATTATGACTTATATCAAGAATTCGAGTTGCGTTTAGTTTACCTACAGCTTCTGGAATAGTACCAGACAAAAAGTTCCTGGAAATATTCAAAACTTGCAAGCTACTGATATTCCAAATGGCAGCTGGTATTTCACCAGATAATGCATTGGAAGACAAATCCAAAACTTGAAGGTTTCGATAGGAAGCAGCCATGGATATCAACGGATAATCTATATGCCCAGTAAACCTATTCCCGGAAAGAGAAATGCTCTCTACACCCAATTTGAATGTCCAAGAAGGAAGGTTACCAGTCAAGAAATTGTTGCCTATGTCCAAGATTACAAGGTCATCGCATTTCATCAAAGACCGAGGCAAGCTTCCAATGAAAAAATTGTTTGACAAATTGAGTTCCTTTAGCAATGAAAGATCTCCCATAGAACTTGGAATCCTACCAGAAAGATTATTTGCAGAAAGATCCAAAACCTTGAGACTTTTCATCTCTGCTATCCAATCTGGGATCTCCCCATTAAACAAATTTGATCTTAACTCCATATTAGTACAAAAACCCAATCTTCTCATAGACTCAGGAAAGCCCCCACTCAACAAATTCTCACTGAAATCAATTGACTTGAGCTGCAAACAGTTTCCAATATTTTCAGGCAACCAACCAGTAAACTTGTTTTTATGTAAATTAATTGACCTCAAAGAATACAACCCCTCAATTGCTTTAGGAATCTCACCCTCCAAAAAATTATCAGAAACATCAATAGATTGAAGAGAGGTTAAAGACCATAAAGCTGAAGGCAATTGACCCGAAAGGCGGTTAGATGAGAAGTTAACCCTTTGGAGTGTTGAACAAGATGTTAAAGATTGAGGGATTTGTCCAGTTAGATTGTTGTTTGCAAAAGAAACAGATTGTAAAGAGCTACATTGTTGAAAAAATTCATCAGGGATTGAACCAGACAAAGTGTTGTGACTCAAATCAATAACCCTCAAGCTAGGTATTTGAGATAAAATGGGATTGATATGACCTGTAAAGTTATTGTTAGATAAAGACAAAACCTTCAAGAATGGTAACCTCAAGAGACTTCTTCCAATATGTCCAGAAAGAGAGAAATTATCAAGTAAAATCTCAGAAACTCTATTGGATTGAGGATAACAGTTTATACCCACCCAATTACAAGGAGTAGGATCATCTTCTGTCCAAGATGCAAGTTTTAATTTAGGGTCAGTAAATCCAGCTTTGAAAACAATTAAACCCATAACATCATCATTGAATGCTGGGTCTAAACAGTCTACCACAAATGGAGCTAAGGATAAAACAGTTAATATGTACCACAACATTTTGTATCCAACAAAAACAGAATCAACAGAAATGCAAATTGCATATATATAAAAAAGAAAACAAAACATAAAGCTTAAAGAAAAACGGTGTTCAGCAAGAATGTGTGTGAAGTAGAATCTTTTAACCAGAAAGCAAGCAAAGAGAGAAACTTTTGATAAAAACTTAAAAGGGGAGGACAGTTTTAGAAGAAGAGACTGATGAAAGAGTTTGTGAGTGAGTAGTGAGTGGTGTGAGAGAGAAGTAAAGTAAAGAAAAGTTGATGAAGGCAGGTTCTTTGTTGTTGAGAATTGAGATGGTGGATTCAAATGATTTTGTTTAGTCAAAATTAGACAAGTTCTGTTTGATGAAGTAAAGTATAAAGAGATTTTGGAGTGCAGAGAGAGTAGCCGAAGAACCATCAATTGTCTCTTCCCACTGCCTCTTTAATATGGTGGACTAGGGAGTGTAAACCCTTTAACCCCAACCCCCAACCCCCAACCCCCCACTACTTCCCCACTTTCATTTCCTATTTAGTATTACATTCGTATCTTTACTTTGCACTGTACTGTTTTGAAAAATGTAAAAATACTTGTCTATTTTATAAAAATTAATGAACAATTTATTATTTTGTGTTTATTTTGCTTTTGCTATTAAATACCATTCATTTCTCAATATTTAGATGACTTATATTTAATAAAGATGATTTGGTAAAATTACTCTATCATTTATTATTTTTTAATCCATATGTTAAGTCAATAGTGGACAATTATTATTAGACAGAGGAAGTACTACTCTACTTGTTGCGCAGTTGAAAAAATATATAAAATATAAATACATAATTTATTATTATTTCACTTTTATTTATGCATTATTTCATAGATGGAATTTTATATATAATTGTTTACCTGTTAACATGGTTTTAAGCTATACAAGAACAAAAAAAATTAGAATATTGGAAATGTTGATGGCATAAATTAACATATTAGTGAATTATTTTTTTTGATTTTCATCCTATGTGCGGTATTCGCATTGAAGTTCGACCAATTAAATTTACGCAGCGTAGGGCTCCACCCGGGAAATGCGCTCCCAATTAAAAAAAAATTGCATATTCAAACCTCAAACTCGAGACCTCTAATTAAAAAAAAAAACAATTGCATCTGCTGCACCACATCTTTGATTGTCATATTAGTGAAATTATGAAAGGGTTGTTAGTTCTCAATAATGAGTTTAGATATTAATTTTTTTTAAAACTTCTGTATAAGAATATTTCTAGGGGTGCTAAAAATAAGGTAAAGTTAAAAATAAAATCTCTTAATTTTCATCTTATGGCTAATAATAACGATCATACATAAAACAACATTCAATTCAATTTTTAGTTGCACATTGAAAATAAAATATAATTTAGTGATATTGTCTTTTAAACTAAAATCCAACCTTCTACAATGCAAAAGTAATGATAGTGAAAGATAGTTTCAACTAATTCTAGTCAGACATTTTTTTTCTGACATTCTTACTCTTTAATATAGTTAATCACATCTCCAAAAACACATATTCAAACAAAAAAGAAAGAGAGAGAAAAAGAGAATTATTTAGCGGGCTAAAACAATGTGATATTTTTTTTCAAAAAGTCAAATTTAATTTTAAGCTATTTATAGATTAAGCAAAGAAAAAACATTACAAAAATTACATTCATATCAAATGGTCAAAGATGATGGTGCCTTTATTCTTGTCCTCAAATATCCTCGTTTGGTAAAGTGTATTAGCAAAAACAGTGCATGCATTAACTCTGTGTATTAGTGTGTATTGAGGAGTGTATTATTAATATCAGGATTTCTAAGTATTAGAATGCAAAAAGATTTAATACATGCATTAGCATGGTTAAAGACTCAATTACCCCTCAAAAGCACTTTTACATCTTTTTCACCATAATTTTGGAGAATATTTTTGTAAATAAATATTTTTACTATATATAATGCATACTATTTTAATACACCAAACCAAGCAATGCATAAGAAATAATTTATGCATAACTAATGCAAACATTACTAATACAAGTATTATTAATACAAGCATTACTAATACACACTATTTAATATTTTTTTATACTCTACCAAACGACTCCTAATCTTCTTTTATCTAATTCACCAGTTTATCCTATTCTTGTCCTTGCAAGAAACAATACATCACAAAAATTAAATGAAAATTGTAAGTGACCGAAGTAAAATTCTACATGCAAAGTTCTTGCCTAATCAACATAGGATGTCAAAAACTAATTTATTCAGTGAAAAGCTTAGAAAAGAGGATCATACAAGAGTATTTGGTATGAAAGAAAACCTTTTAACTTTCTCATACTTGGTTGGCTTAACTATTTTGAAAAATGTTTTTCAAATCATTATTTTCTTCAAATTTAAGGAAAATAACTTACCTCCAAAAAATTACGAAAACATTTTTCAAAACTCTTTTTCAACTTCACGCCTCAACTTTTCACCCTGACTCAAGTCTCAAATACCGATTTCCTGATATTAATCCAAGATTTGACTCCTGATTCTTAATTTGGGATCTGACTCCCGACCTCGATTTGAGACCCAACTCCTGGGTCCGATATCGGATCCAATTTTGAATATCGAATCTTGAGTCAGAAATCGAGGGCAGATTTCGAGTGGAGTGTCAAGGTTGGATCCCGAGTTAGGTGTCAAGATAGGTAGGGTTTCGTGTCGGATGTCGAAGTCAAATTTTAAATCAAGAGTCGAGTTTGAGTCCTAGGTCAAGTGTCAGGTTCGGGATCGGGTTCAGGTCCAAAATGAATTATCGAGGTTGAGTGTCGGGATCGAATCCCGGTTCAAAAGTCGAATCTCATGGTTGGGTCCGGATTCGAAAGTCAGATCCAAAATTGAGAGTTAGAGTCGGGTACCGATTTAGAAGTCGAGACCTAGATTGGGTGTCGGGATCAAATCCCGATTCAAAAGTTGGGTCTAGGGTTGGATGTCAAGGTTGAGTCTTGGGTCAAAAATTGAATTTCGATTAGGAGTTGGGTCGGGTCTTGAGTCGAGAGTCAAGGTTGGGTGTCAGGTTCGGGTGTTGATTCAAAAGTTGGATCTCGATCCGAGTGTCGGGTCACGGATCGAGATCGAATGTCGAGGTCAAGTCTTGAATCGAGTGTCGGGATGGGGTACTTGATTAGTCATTGAGGTTGAATGTTATTGTCAAGATCAGGGTCGGAAGTCGGGGGTCAAGTCTCGGGTCATAAATTGGGTCGGGTCTCATGTCGAATGTCGAGGTTAGGTGTGGTGGTCGAATCTCGATTTGTAAGTTGGGTGAAGGGTCGAATGTCTGGGTCAAATCTCAGATCAAAAGACGGGTCCCGGGTCGGGAGTCCGGCAGATCCTGAGTCAAGTGTCAGGTTTTGGGTGAGGAGTCAGGATCGGTTCTAGGGGTCAAATGTCGGGTTCTTTGTTATAGTTTATCACATCTTCAAAAACACATATTCAAACAAAAAAGAGAGAGAAAAAGAGAATTATTTAGCTAGCCAAAATAATCTGATAAAAAAGAAATCACCAAATATTTTTTTTCACAAAGTCAAATTTTAAAAATAGTAGTTTTAAGTTATCTTAACTTATATATATACGTGGCGCTACACAAAATCAGAACTCCCATTTTGCTCTTATTTTTGCCATTTATTCCCTTTATTCGTTTTTAAAAAAAAAACAGTCACGTCCTATGTAGCAATGCGTCATCTCCTCTGCTTAATTCTCCTAGGAAACCATTTCAGTCATTGGCATTCTTTGGCCTCTGTATTGTTGATTTCTTTCCTAGCTGCTTTCTATTGTTTCTTCCTGATCTATTCTTTGCTTGCTTCATGTTTGTATACTTTCTTGATTGTCTATGCTAATATATACTTTCTTTCCTCATTGCAATCTTCATCTTTCTGCTACACTCACTTGTGTTTTTTGTACTTTCATTACAATTTATCTTGAGTCAATACATTATTGTTACCAATACATCATAAGTGATTACCGAAAAAATGAATGTGTAGGACATGTTTATTTTGACACCCATGAAATGTTTGAAAAAATGCCCTCTAGAGACACATTTCCAACAACTTCTGAAAATGGGTTCAAAATCCACTCAACAGATATTATCTCAAGGCTTCTTTTCACTTGCTTTCTCTTTTAAATTAAATTTTGGCTTGCGATAATGTACTCGAGATTTAGGTGAGCAATTTTTTAGACCCTTTATGTTCAATTATTGAATATCTTTGTTCAATAAATATTTTCATAACAATTCGACACCCTAATTCAAATACATAGCTATTGATAAAAATGAAACAGACTACTTTGAATAATTGTGATCGTTCATTTGTATTACACAGTTAGACATTAATAATGTCTATCAAATATTGATTATAGGTTAGTCATTTTGAGTTTAGACTATATTACTTTGTAACTTTTCAATAGTTTGTTCTTGATCATATGGTCATACTTGCTATCTCGTGATGATATTCTAATACTTTTCTCTAGGCATAATTGAGAGCTCTGTCCAACTATTTCTCTTTTGGTTACTGTCTTAGCATTTCATTCGATTTTTATAGCATAAGTTAGAGTGTATGTTTGATTATGGGTCATGTTATTCCTCTTGAATGTATTCCTCCTTCTATTTTAAATTGAATCCCCACACATTTGAAATGGAAAACAGAGCTCATCATAGCCACAAATCAATGTATTGGTGTTGGGGGTGAACAATAAAAGATTTTCTTATAAAGATTACACCATTCTTGTGTTGAGGGTCCATAAAAACAATCTCTTTACCTCTGAGGTATGTTATTGTTATTACAAAATTACAATAATAACTTTCACTGTATTTAAATTTTGGACACTCCTTACATGCAGTTTTTAAGGGTACATCATGACTCTTCATACAAATGGAAATTACAAAGTAGAGGTGCCAAGTTAGAACCATCAGATACTACGATAATTATAAGAACTTTAGGGCTGCTCTCTTTGGTCCGCAAATCATGCGAATTGGTGAAAGGTTAGTTAAATTCAAAGACATCCCATTCACCTCTATGATGTTCTTGATCTCAGCTATATTGTCCTCCAGAAGTTCGTTTTCTTCACTTAGCGGTTTGATATTTTTTTGTAAGTGTTGACTTTGGTCAATATTTTGATGAAACGATCTCCGTTAGTTGCTTCGTCGATTTTGTTGAGTCTGAAATATTGTTTTTGATTAGGTAGCATAGTTTGTTTGCACCGACGAGATTCTGAATGAATTTTGAGCCCCCGTCGGGGGATTTTTCACTCTTAGTGAACTGTTGATACAGTGCTGCTGGTGCAGCATTGTTCCCTTCTTTGCTTTCGCGGGCCCTTGGTCGCGATCGTGGAGAGTAAACTTTGTGTCTTCCACGTTCGCAGGCCTCTTTCTTCGTTCGAAGGGTTAGCTCCCCAGGCCTTCATGTTCGCGTGCCTCTCGCCGCATTTGCGAAGGGTCAGCTTGGGTTACCTCCACATTTGCGGGATGGCCTCTACGTTCGCAAAGGGTTAATTCCCTGGCGATTATAAGAATTTATACCCATTTTTAGCATGCATTTGTTCATTTCAAGACTTAGTATTTTGGCGATTTGGAGAGCAATTCTCAACGGATTTGGGTGATTCTTATTGGGTTGCGTCGGGGAATCACATGGGCACGTTCCGGGGTCATTGAATCTTCCTCTAACCTTGGTAATACCCGTAAATTTATCTTTAATTGACCTTTTTTTTATCTTTGTTGAGCTAATTCTTGGAGGGACTGTTTTGGCTCAATGGTGGCTTGGATTGTGCCCATTTTTGGGGTACAACTTTCTTGAGCAGTTTGGGACCTCATGTCGGAGTTAATTTTATGACTTCGTGTGCGGGTTTCATAATTTCATTTTTGGATTTGTGTTTTCAATTTCGAATTGTTATATTAATATGGATATTGTTTTGCTTGTTTTGTGTTCACGTCGTGTTGTTGATAGCTTGGCAGCATTCTGAGGCTCTTCGGAAGGGAAACGCACCTGAGTAGTTGTTCATGTGCAATTTCGACCTTGAGGTAGGTTATGATTTCTCTCTTTTAGACTTAGCTTAGCTTGATTATGTATGTTTTTGAATAGTTGATAGTTAGAAATGCTTTAGGATTAGTTCGTAGGTGTACTTGACACTTAGTGAGATTTATTTGCCATTTTGGGTTATTTAGTTTAGTATTTTAGTCGATAAGTCTTAGTTTAGGTTGTGTCTTGTCTTGATTGTTGTTTTAGATCCTTAGAATGCTCTTAGGTGGTGTGAAACTTAGTTGGTATGCAGGTTGGTTGCTTGGGTGTTTTGTGTGTCTCTTTTGAGTTATGTTTCGAGTTTATCACTTTATTAATTGAACTGTTGGGCCTAAGGTCGTGGGCTTGGACTAGCTAGAGTTCCAAATTAGTACGACTATCTTGTGATAGGTGTTTACCCGATTATGCGTGGTATGAATTGATTTGTGAGATCAATTGCGTTGTGGTGGTGTGAAATCATGTTCATGGCATACTGATGGCATAATTGCATTTGATTTTAGAAAGAAAAGAGGTTTTTGAAATACTTACCAGTTGTACTATATTTCGCCTGAATTTAGCTATGAGGGAGCATGATTACTGATTTTCACTGATTTTACTGATGGAAACTTGGTTTTAAGAGAAAATGTACCATTTTTGCCTTATAACATTTATGTTGATTAGCTCCGGTAGCCTACAGACTAAATTTTGAATTTTTACTTTTATTGCATCTGTAGTTCAGTTGAGGCAGGTTCCGTAGTTGTCTCATGGGTCCACGAAATAGCCGGTGAGATAATTCTGTTACTTTTTACTTTAAACATGCATTGGTCACATGTGCATCGCATCTCATTGTTTGATTGATTGTATGTGTTTATTTGGTTTGTGTGGTAAAATTGTTGTTGCCTTCCCTGTCGATAGTTTTGGTTACTTTTAGCCTTATATCAGAACTTTCATGCTGCTTATTATATGTATGATCTTTCTAAGCTCGGTCGGCCTATGATGCCTATAGAGTATCTCGTGTTTTGGTACTCATACTGTACTTCTGCATCTTTTTCTGATGCAGGTCCCAGTACGAGCCACCCCAAGTGAGCATTGGTTCTCCCTTGGCTGTCACAGATTTGGATCGTTGTGAGCTCATGACATTCAGAGACTTGTTGTTTTCTCTCTTTTGTACTGACTTGTATTTTGTATCTTGATTAGTAAGTTCTCTTGTATATATAGCTTTCCTGTACTTAGTAGCTCTTGTATCAGTGACACTAGATCCGGGGATTAGGTCTTGTGTTAGTTTGTCTTCTTGGTCACTTTCGGGCTTCTTTTGTATATTTTGTATCGTACTTACAGATCTATACTATGACCCCTTTCTATATATCATCCTTGTTTTCGCTTATTCATAGTTATTATTATTTAAGTTGTTATCTTTCGCAGCTTTTGATTTGGGTTTTGGCTTGCTTACTCGGAGGTTATAGTAGGCGCCATTATGGCCCGATTTCAGGTTGTGACAACATCTGAATATTTTTGCTTGTTTGTTCGCCAATCAACTTTTGTTTGGCCATAAATTTTGAAGTTGAAATTTAAAAATTTAAGTTTTTGAAGCCGCGTTTGGATTTGTATTTTACTTGATTTTTTTAAAGTTTTGTGAGTGAAAGTACAATCAGATCAGATTTGAGAACTTGAAAATATTTGAAGAATCTGATCAAATTTCATGACCAAACAAATTTTTGACAATAAATTTTTAAAATTGATCCGAAATCAATGATCAAACGTTAGCTAAGGTTACTTTCATAAAGTTATAAATAAATGAATTTTGAATTTAAGTCGACTATAAAAGCTAATTCATCAAGAAAGAATTGCCCAAAGAGGCCAAGATCAAGTGTTAATTAACACACTGAGATGTGGGCTTCATTTCATTGCGATGGTTAATGATCTTCCATTTTAAATATTATTAGTCAAAATAGTTTTCTGAAATATAATTAATGAAAAAAGGTTATATTTGTCATTGTACTCTCTCAAATAAGTCATATTTGCCTTTAGTTATATTTTTTCAACATATTTACCCTTTTTCATACAAATTTAGGGTCATATTTGCCCTTATACTCTCAAAAAGGGTTATACTTATTCGTACGACGTTAAACCTCAGGTCATTAATATATTTGTCCTTGTACTCTAAAAAATGATTCTATTTATCATTGTACTCTAAAAAAAAGAGAGTCATATTTACCCCTACAACATTAAATCCGCATGTCCTCAACGGATGGAATGGAATGGAATGGAATAGAGTAGTTGAAGAATCCTACATATCTCATTGGAAAATGGATTGAATAGCAATGAGAATCGACAACTCAATTAAAACCATTGCCCTCCATTTAAGCTACGCCAAACCTAGGTTTCTTGGACCAACAATATATATATATATATATATATATCATTGAAAAGTGTAACATATTGACAAAATAACAAAATAGGGTTTGTTTTGGATTCTGCAGCCTTGCTTTTGTTCCCATTTACTCCTTTCTTGTCACCTTGTTTAAAAATTAAAGAAATGCCAAAGATCTAAAATTAATACTAAACAATGAGGAAAATAACAATAATATCCTACTTCACATAGTTAATAACGATTGTAAGTACAAAAATAAAATATTAGAATAGTCTAGTCACGTTAACATCCTTTGACCACAAGAGAAAGGGATGGATTTAAAAGTTAAAATTCCTCTTTACAAGGCATTTTTTTACTATTAAACTTGGGATTAAGAAATAGATATGGAAACAAAAACAAAAATTGGGCAGTGAAAATGGTTGATAGATGAGCCAATTTTCTCCTTTTCATATAAGAAAAAGAGTCAAGAAAACATAAAAAGATGGAGTCCTAAAATAAAAATGCCAACTCTCAACTGAACACTTTTGTCTTAAACGGACTATTCTTCACATTAGTTGGAGGAGTGACGTTGTCTCAATCTACTAACTCCCTCACTTTTATATTCCGTATTTGCATTAGAGTTCGACTAATTTAAATTTACGTTGATAGGACCTCATTCGGGGATAGCGTTTCTTATCAAGAATTTTTTTATGCTGAAAGCTCAAATCTGAAATCTCTAATTAAAGAAGAAGCAGTTTCATCTACTGCACCACATCCTATGATGATCTTTCATATATTAATTTCCAATATTATTAAAATCATTCAGTCATAAAATACTTTCCTATTTATAAAATGAATCAACTTTTTTTTTCATTTTGCCTTAAAATTAATAATTTTAAAGTAAATAATATAGATTATATTAAAAAATTAAGAATAAAATAGTAAAAGAGTTTTTTATTAATGATTTTTATGAGTGTGTGAAAGAGAGGTGAGAAATAATATGAGAGGAAGGGAGTACCGAGTAGTATATTACTACTATGATTAATGTCATTAATTGAATTTACCCTAAAGATTGATATTTTAATGATGGGGCCTCATTGGGTAGAGGGTCTTATCAAGATTTTTTTCATATTCAAGATTTGAACTAGAGATTTCAGATTAAGGGAGAAATAGTCTCATCTACTTCATCTGATCTTACATATATTTGTTTCCAATATTATTAAAATCATTCCATCTCAAAATACTTATCTATTTATAAAAAGTAACTAATTTTTTTTATTTTGCCTTAAAATTAATGATTTTAAAGTAAATAATATTGATTATATTGAAAAGAATTAAGAATAAAATAGCATGATAACTTTTTATTTATGATTTTTAAAGGGTGTGTGAAAGAGAAAAGTGAGAATTAATATGAGATGAAGGGAATAATATATTAGTACTCTGATTAATGTCATTAATTGACTTTACCCTAAAAATTAATAGTTTAATGATTTGAATATTATAATGAAAGTTTTAAAATAATAATACAATAAGGGAAAGATGACTTTGTGTCTTAAACAGAGAGATTTGAGTTATCAGGGATTGGTTTATATGGAGTGTGGCGTGAATGGCGCGCTGTCCCAACTCTTTCATTAATAGTAGTAGTGAAAAACCCACCCTCTTCCATTAACCAATGTATTTACGCTTCGTTTGGTCGTTGATTGTGTATTAAATAAAATTAGCATAATTTTATATTCTCTTTGTTTCTATTTACTTGTCAAATATTTTTTAATTTTGATTTTTTTTACTTGTCATTTTTGACAAATCAAGGAAGGACAATTTTATTTTTCTTTTATATCCTCAATATATTAACATTGAGTTAATACTTTAAAAAATTATAGTGAGTAAATATGTTTGAGACTCCATCAATTAATGTGGGTAAAATGATAAACTCATTGTACCAATCATTATTTTCTTAATAAGTGTATCAAGTCAAAATTTGAAAAATAAATAGGAACGAAGGGAATACATGATTTAATTATCATTATTAGTTAAATATAAGTATTTTATAGGTGTGTATCACATTAATTAATCATAAATGTATGTTACAAAAATAAATTATTATGTGAACATTATACTTATTACTTAAAAAAATAAAAAATAACATAAAATATTTTAAGACAAAAAATGTACTTAAAGAGAAACGTGATAACGCACTATCACACTAACTATTAAGGAGCAAAACTAATGATAGTGAACAAAATTCCGTCATTATTAAAATCAAAATTATATTGGCATTGATATACGAAAATACACTTTATACAATAGGTAAAAGAAAAACGATCTACATTGTATATGAATAATAATATAATACAATTGTTTGTAACAAATTAATAATAATAAAAAATATGGCAAAACAGAAAAATGACAATCTGAAAGTTGCGATGAAAGAACACTGAAAGTCATCTACTAAGAAGCTAACAATACGATTATTCTGCCACTAAATCAGCATCACAATGTCAATATTTATTTCAAAATCTATTTCCATATAAAAAATTATTATACAGGCAAAATATGTCTAATAGTGTTTGCACATAAATTGATATCACTATGTTAATATTTATTAGGACTTTATTCTAGGTAAATATTTATGATATTCAATTAATCAAAGAGATAATTACACTTTAGTACAGCCCATAAAGTTACTTTAAATAATTTAACCAAGTTTTTGAATACTTACTTGAATTGGCCCAAATAAGAACTTAAGTGAACCCAATGCAATAGGAATCGATTCAAAATTTTATTCGTAATTTTAAAAATCGCAAATTACAGATGTAATTAATGTAGCAAAATTCCAAGAACAGTTTACCAGCACTTTGGGGAATATTTTCCAATCAAATTTTGTCTTGATTCTTGAATTTCACCAACTTAGGATGATAGGTCATTAATATATCTACCTCTTCATAACTTTTCAGAAGATTCCATCTTGTCGTTTGAGAGAAGTTAGCCGACAAAGTTTGATGAAATTCTAGTTTGTATAATAGTGTATAAAATTGTATAGATTATATATGGTGTATAAATACCTCTAATAATATTGTATAATATTGTATATTAGATGTATTGTAGTGTATATCATGTTTTAAAACACTTGTAAAAATAAATATGAAAGTTTTATATATTGTTGTATATTGGATGTATATTATTGTATACTGAATTATGTTTTAGACTAAAAGTTTATAGTGAGAGATTGACATGTAAGTACATGTCCTAAATAGAATTTACAAGTTTTAACCCAAAAATATTAGTAAAGTTTAGCCCTAAGGAGTTGTTTGGTGTGAGGTACAAGATATAATAATCACAGGAATAAAATATAGGACTGTTTTATCTAGCATTTAGTTGGAGGTATTAGGAATTTCTGAGATTACTTATTCCACTATTTATACCTTGGTGATGGGATAAGTTATCCCTCATACATGATGGAATAACTGTATGAGGGATAACTTATTCAGAGATAACTTGTTCCCAGCCAAACAACCCCTAAAAGTATCGACAAAAATTAGCCTAAGAGTAAAAAAAAAATCGATTGTTTTTATGGTAATAAAAAATTCCAACCATATTTCAATAAACGCAGTTCTAGGGATTTAATATTCCAATTATTTTTGGTTTCCCACCCGGTGTCCGGAGCCCACATTGGAGCTCCAACTAAATCCGGATCGTGCATTGCAGGGCCCACTCGGGGGTGATGCTCCCAATATAATTTTCTCCATACCTAGGGCTCGAACTCGAGACCTCTAGTTAAGGGTGAAGCACTCCCACCAGTGCATCACAACCCATGTCAGTATATTCCAATTCTTGCGGTAACCTCTATAAGAATATTAACTGTCTTTGTACTCCTTTTAATTAGGAAGAAATTTTTAGTGGAAACTAAGCAAATAGCCTTTAGAAGAAAAATAATTACAAGCTTATACCCCATTACTTTCATATCCCAAAAATAATTACATTCTATACCCCTCCCCTAAACAATGCGCATAATTGATTGCTTTCCCAAATTTCAGACGTGGAAGACGAAAGTGGAAACCACCAAAACTATTATTATCGCGGAGACCTCATCTTTCAACTTCCATTCATTATTCTATTTTCCGTTTCAATCCATTTTCATACCCCCAATCCCATTTTTGTAGCATCACTGCTCTATTTCTTCATCATGGAATTGAATCATATCAAACGAAAGTGCAAACCGCCAAAACTATCATTATCGCGGAGACCTCATCTTTCAACTTCCATTCATTATTCTATTTTTCCGTTTCAATCCATTTTCATACCCCCAATCCCATTTTTGTAGCAACACTGTTTTGTTTCTTCGTCATGGAATTGAATCATACCAAGCAGACTCTGCAAACGGCTATGGAGAATGAACAACACCATCTCTCCCTCTCTGTAGGCTTCACCTACAACTTTTGAGCTCATCCCTTAAGTTTAACCTCATGTTAAGTTTGGTTAGATGCCTCACAACTTCATTCCGCTCGGGCCTCTCTTTGGAGAGTCCCTTCTTTCCAATCTATAAATATAGTACTGGCTCGCTATGTTAATTCGGGTGATAGGTGTTGGACTTTTGCCATTTTTTGTGCTTAACTGCAGACAAAAAGATTATACCCAGAATTTTCATGAATGTTTACTAAGAGAGAGTATTTTCCACACAATAGAAAGGGCAGGACACATTTAGAATTTCAAATCATCTAAAAATTGATACTTCTGGAACTATCGACATGAGCTATTCAATTGCGCAAGGATTTCATAATTAACTTAGTAAGGTGATACTAAAAGAGTATATAGCTACTATTTTGGTATCATTCAGGTTTTGTTGTTCATAATTAACTTACTAAGTGATACTAAAAGAGTATATAGCTACTATTTTGGTATCATTTAGGTTTTCTTGTTCATAATTAACTCACTAAGTGATACTAAAAGAGTATATAGCTACTATATTGGTATCATTAAGTTTCGTTGTTCATAACTAACTTACTAAGTGATACTAAAAGAGTATATATCTACTATTTTGGTATTATTGAGGTTCTTTGTTCATAACTACCTTACTAAGTGATACTAAAAAAGTATATACCTACTGTTTTGGTATCATTAAGTTTTTTTGTTTCATAATTAACTTAGTAAAGTGATACTAAAATGGTATATATCTACTATATTGGTATCATTAAGGTTTTCTGTTTCATAATTAACATAGTTAAGTGATACTAAGAGAGTATATAGCTACTATTTTGGTATCATTCAAGTTTTCTTGTTTTCATAATTAACTTACTAATTAAGTGATACTAAAAGCGTATATATCTACTATTTTGGTATCATTCAAGTTTTTTTTTTAATTAATTTACTAAGTGATACTAAAAGAGTATATATCTACTATATTGGTATCATTGAGGTTTTCTTGTTCATAATTAACTTAGTAAAGTGATACTAAAAGAATATATATCTACTATTTTGGTATCATTCATGTTCTTTTTTTTTAATTAACTTACTAAGTGATACTAAAAGAGTATATATCTACTATATAGGTATCACTGAGGTTTTCTTGTTCATAATTAACTTAGTAAAGTGATACTAAAAGCGTATATAGCTACTATTTTGGTATCATTTAGGTTTTCTTGTTCATTATTAACTTACTAAGTGATACTAAAAGAGTATATATCTACTATATTGGTATAATTAACTTACTAAGTGATACTAAAAGAGTATATATCTACTATTTTGGTATCATTCAGGTTTATTGTTTCATAATTAACTTACTAAGTGATACTAAAATAGTATATATCTACTATTTCGATATCACTAATGTTTTTTGTTTCATAATTAACTTAGTAAAGTGATACTAAAATAGTATATATATATACTATATTGGTATCATTGAGGTTTTCTTATTCATAATTAACTTAGTAAAGTGATACTAAAAGAGTATATAACTACTATTTTGGTATCATTTAGGTTTTCATAATTAACATACTAAGTGATACTAAAAATGTATATATCTATTATATTGGTATAATTAACTTACTAAGTGATACTAAAAGAGTATATATCTACTATTTTGGTATCATTCAGGTTTATTGCTTCATAATTAACTTACTAAGTGACACTAAAAGAGTATATATCTACTATATTGGTAACATTCAGGTTCTCTTGTTTCATAATTAACGTACTAAAGTGATACTAAAAGAGTATATAGCTACTATATTGATATCATTGAGGTTCCTTGTTTCATAATTAACTTACTAAGTGATACTAAAAGAGTGTATAGCTAATATTTTGGTATTATTCAGGTTTTCTTGTTTCATAATTAACTTACTAAGTGATACTAAAAGAGTGGATAGATAATATTTTGGTATCATTCAGGTTTTGTTGTTTCATAATTAACTTACTAAGTGATACTAAAAGAGTATATAACTACTATTTTGGTATCATTCAAGTTTTGTTGTTCATAATTAACTTACTAAGTGATAGTAAAAGAGTATATAACTACTATTTTGGTATCATTCAAGTTTTGTTGTTCATAATTAACTTACTAAGTGATAGTAAAAGAGTATATAACTACTATTTTGATATCATTCAGGTTTAATAGAAGAAGGCTATAAACCGGGTCAGTAGAAAATGGGCCGAGCTTCAATAAGAAATTGGCCGAAAATGAAGGGGAGGGGGTATGAGCTGTAAATATTTATGGGAGAATGAATATATCAAGAATTAGTTTGGATTTGGGTATGGACTTATAAATATTTTAGGTTTGATGGCCCTTTTAGTTAGTTTTTCCAAAATTTTATGATTACATGTAGCATATTAAATTTGCTATGTATACATAACTACATTGCACTTTATTGTTGTATAAATTTATTCAGGTAAATTTCATAAATATGCAATAAAATAGTTTCATTTGCACCAAATGTTGCCATTTTTTCATTTACATAAAAAAACAAAATTAGTGATATATGTATAGACCGTAAAAATTATTTTCAACAAAATGAGCATATGTATATGTAATGTATCAATATGTATATATAATATATCGATTGTATAAATAGTGTATACTCGTGTATAGATGATGCATAACTATACATCTATATATATTGTTGATATAATAAAACATATATTATATATACAATCCCAACTAACTCAAATCTCCTCTAAACAATTTCAAAATTTAGATATGAGCTCCTCTCAGTGTTTTAAGTCTTTTGATATATTATTCACTTAAAATGATTCATGTTTGCGGTACGTCAATTTTTATAATTGAGTTTTGAACATTAAAGAAGAAGAAGAAGGAGCAGGAGGAGGTGGAGGAGGAGGAAGAGAAATAAGGAAGAAGAACAAGAAGGAAGGAAGAAAGGGAGAAGAAGAAGAAAGAGAAAAGGAAGTCATTAATGACCAGAAGAAGAAGACCAAAGAAGCCTAAGAAGAAAGTGGAAATTGTACTTCGTTTGCAATCAAAAATTGTTTGATGACCATTTTTTATTTTAAAAAATGATAATTTGAATTATTTTGTGTAAGAATTTATGATCGAAGTATTATTTTGCTTAATTATTCCTTTATTTAATGTATTAATTTAGTTGAAGTATACTTTTTTATTTGGTTCAAAATTTATTGTATACATTGATTGTGACATGGTAAATACATTATGTATACATTTTTTATATTTTATTTGTATTCCTTATTAATATACATATCTGGAGTTTTTTAAATGAATGAAATTTTATGTATACATGTAGCATATTAATTATATATTATTGTTGTATACATTTATTGAATGTGTTGATTTAGTTGACGTATATTTTTTTAATTTAAAATTTATTATATACATTTATTGTGACATGGTAAATGCAGTAAGTATACTTATTTATAATTAGTTTGTATACATTATTAGTATACATAAGTATATTGTGTAGCTATTGATGTGTACGTCTGATAGATATATTACCTTCCGTCAAATGTATAAATGTTGTCTACCGTGTATACATAATACTTACATATACATTCAATTTGAATACATGTACACTAGACTGGGGCTATTTAGTATCAATTTTATCTATAAATTTATGTACCGTGTCATTCTTTTTATTTGTAATGTAAATTTGAGATTTTTTTTTTGTACTGTAGGTTAGGTAATGGTGCTTTTGTGAATATTTTCCTTAATTAAAAGATCTATTAGTTAAGAAATTTGTTATCACATATAAAATTTTGATTTCATAATCTTACTTGAAATAATATACATGGCAAACACATTCAAACCCAAACAAAAAGAAAAAAATGTATTGTCGCAAAAAATAAATAAGATAACTCTTAATTAATTTTTAAGACAGAAATTAGAATTTCTTTCCTTGTTCAAATAAGAAAACATTTAATGCAGAAAATCTGGTTGATATAAAGCTCCTATATGTTAAGGAAAAACAAATAAGTAAAAATTTAATAGCTATAAATTTAATTAATTTAAAGTCCTAAATATTATGATAAACAACTAAATGACAATTATTTGAGGAAAATAGTAAATGACCATTTTATCTATTATAGATTCTTTTGATGAAGGGCAAAAAATTCAATCAACATTTCTAAGGATCTTCATGCTTTTAATACTCACTCTATTGCATATTAGCTAAATTTGTAAGACAATGCACACATATTAAGAAAAATATTCAAAGACAAAATTTGATCCATATTTTTTACTATTACCCTTTTATTTATTCCTAAATCATTACTAAAAAAGGTTTGAATTTTGACTATAATAATTACTACTAACAGAAGTTAAGGAGTCCATTTGAATCCCAATGTAAGTTTTTCACGAGTAAGCATCAAGCTTTTGGTTTAACCCAAAATTAAAATTTGACTCTATTTTCCTGGTGAATTTTTTTACTTGGAACTAAATTTTAAAATAAATTTTTTAGAATAATACTTCTCAAAATTCAATAAAAATTTCTACTTAAAATTTTTAACAAAAATTTATATGGAGCCAAAATTTTAAACATTTAATTTTCCTCCAAGATTTTTTAAAAATCCAACTTGGACCAAGGTCCATTTATTTATCAAAATAAACATATAATTCAGACTTGGGCTAAAGACAAGCCCAAGAGGTTAAAGAATAAAATGGTAAGAACAAAGAAACAGACAATACAATTTGATCTAAATATTCCATTTGAATGTGATACTAATGAATTTATGACCTTAATGTTGATACAAATGACAACGATGATGAATATACAATTCCTAACTTGAATATGGATACACAACTTGAAGTCGGACTGCAAGAATCACAGGAAGAGTCAAATCTAAATTGTGGTAAATAGTTATTTTAGCACTGCTATCTAATTTCAATATGCTAAAGTAGTTTACTTTAGTAAATGGACCTTTGCTTGAAAAGTGAACTTGAATGTTTTCTCTCTATTTTTCTTTTTTCCTTTTGATTAATAGCTTAACTTTTTTTCTTTGGTTAAAGTAGATGCAATGCCACGAACGCGGGCCACTCTCCGCATTCACGAGGTCCGCGTTCGCGGGGACCCTCCGTGTTCTTAAAGAAGAGAGCTAACTGGTCTTATTTAAAGACTAGTCGCGTTTTCAGCTTGAGCTCCAACTTTCAAATTGTGATATTTCACCCATTTTAGCTTGGTTTTGGGTGATTCGAAGTCCCACGTGTCTGAAACTATCGAGGCTACGTTGGAGAATGATCGAAAAGTGTTGGGCAACCTCCTTTTGAGGTGAATTATCGATCAAAGCTGCTGTCCTAGTCCTTGTTTGAGATTAATTAATTGATTTCTTTGCATGTTGTTCGTTTGGTTGTTCCAAGCCCCAAATTGTGTTCTCTTTTGGAACACAATTTTGGGTCATTGATTAGAACCTCTTGATGGAGCCAATTTTGAAAATTTTGAATTGGGTCCCACAATTTCTGTTTGACTTCGAAATTGGTTCGTTCCTGTTTTATGTGTTTTTGGTATCTAAATGACCGTATTGACATTGTGATCATATAGCTTGGCAGCGTTTGAAATGGAAAAGCTTCGCGCGCGTCCGCCTACACGTAGGCTATGACTTCCTTTCTATTTAGATTGAGCTTGAATGCGTGAAGCATGTTCATTAAAGTGAATTGGGGGCGGATACCTAGTTATTCTTATTTTTCTTCTTAGATACCATATTTTTAGATTGATCGATATTGTTTCGGACTTAGTACCATACTAGTTGGGGTTTATATGTGTTGTTGCATGTTGTTACGTTTTAATTGCGTTATTATTTTGGTTATGAGAATGTTCGTCATTAGTTTAGGGTCGGACAAGTGTTGCCTTAGACCTGCGATCCTTGTAGCCTTGTTTTGTCTCCGACGTCATTTTGGATGAACTAGATCCTTGTAGACTGGAATAGCAGACTTGAGTCTGATAGACCCTTAGTTTAGGTGATTTCACAGCTTGTTAGATCTTCTACTCTCTCCCCCTATTTCTGCGGCTCCGATACGTTACCGGAGGATTTGTGCTTTCGTGGCAGCTTGGGATTGGATTGTTCTAGGCTTGGAGCCTTCTGTTGATTCTTTGTTGGTGGAGGTAGTGGTGGTTGTATTTGCCTTAAAGATATGGAGGCATTATTTTTATGGTGTCCATGTAGATGTCTTTACCGACCACAAGAGTTTGCAATACGTGTTCAAGCAAAAGGATCTAAATCTTCACCAAAGGAGGTGGCTTGAGTTGTTGAAGGACTACGACATGAGTGTCCTCTATCATCCCGGTAAGGCGAATATGGTGGCAGATGCTCTTAGTCGGTTATCAATGGGTAGTGTTGCTCATGTGGAGGATGATAAGAAGGAGTTGGTCCGAGATGTCCATAGATTGGCTCGATTGGGTGTTCGGTTGGTGGATTCCGCCAAAGTGGTGTTATGGTTCACAATGGTTCAGAATCGTCATTTGTGTCAGATGTGAAAGCCAAGCAAAGACTTGATCCGAATTTGGTTGAATTGAAGGAAGCGGTGCTTAAAAAGTCCGTTGAGACTTTCTCCCAAGGGGGAGATGGAGTGCTTCGATATCAAGGTCGTTTGTGTGTTCCCAATGTAGATGACTTGAGAGGGCAAATTTTATCAGAAGCCCATAGTTCTCGATATTCCATTC
The DNA here is from genome assembly GCA_018342035.1 of Solanum appendiculatum. NCBI lineage: Eukaryota > Viridiplantae > Streptophyta > Magnoliopsida > Solanales > Solanaceae > Solanum > Solanum appendiculatum. The sequence continues at coordinate 1,698,046 of JAGDQO010000472.1, forward strand.
ACCCGGGAGCCACCAAGATGTACCGTGATTTGCGGAAAGTCTATTGGTGGAATGGGATGAAGAAGGATATTGCGGAATTTGTGGCTAGGTGTCATAATTGTCAACAAGTGAAAGTTGAGCATCAAAAGCCGGGAGGTTTGTCCCAAGATATTAGTATTCTTACGTGGAAGTGGGAAGATTTGAATAGGGACTTCATTGTTGGTTTACCACGCACCTGGCGACTACATGATCCGATTTGGGTTATTGTGGATCGTATGACGAATCAGCCCATTTTATTCCCATCAAGGTTTCTTATTCGGCGGAGGATTATGCTAAGTTGTACTTGAGAGAAATGGTTAGGTTGCATGGAGTGCCTTTATTCATTATCTCCGATCGTGGTACCCAATTCAGTTTTGGAAATCTTTCCAAAAAGGCCTTGGTACTCGTGTTAAGCTTAGTACGACTTTTCATCCTCAAACTGATGGGCAAGCTGAGTGTACTATCCAAACTTTGGAGGATATGTTGAGAGCTTGTGCGATTGATTTCAAGGGTAATTGGGATGATCACTTGCCTTTGATTGAGTTTGCCTATAATAATAGCTATCATTCGAGTAATGGTATGGCTCCATTTGAGGCTCTTTATGGTAGGAGGTGTAGATCTCCTATAGGTTGGTTTGAAGTGGGTGAAGTCGCCTTGATAGGTCTCGAGTTGATACATGAGGCTATGGAGAAGGTTCAGATTATTAGAGAAAGGTTGAAAATGGCTCAAAGCCGACAAAAGTCCTATGTCGATGTTAGAAGGAGGGATCTAGAATTTAATGTTGATGATTGAGTCTACTTGAAGATTTCACCCACGAAGGGTGTAATGAGATTTGGAAAGAAAGGAAAGCTTAGTCCCTGTTATGTGGGCCCATATCGGATTTTGAGGCGTATTGACAAAGTTACTTATGAACTTGAATTGCCTAATGACTTGGCATCGGTGCATCCGTTCAAAAAAATCTGAGATATTTATTTATTATCGGATGAAGAAGATCCAATGCGCACTACTAAGAGCAAACAATTTATAGAGAAAGTTATGTTTTTAGTTGTTGTAGCTCGCCCTAGATTTTATGGACATGGAGTAGAAACATTCTCTGAAAAAATTGGGATGTTCCCGTTTGTGACTCAAGAACAAGATAGAAGAGCTAGTGTAGTTAGAGTTGCGGGCACTGTGGATACAAAATCAATTACTTCAATAACCAAAGAAGTTTCACAATCATACTTGCTCGACAAGTCCTTCCTGCTATCAAGGAAAAATGGCCAAGAGAAGATTCAAATTCTTCGCGGACAAAAGTCCTTTTAGTAGTGGATGTTGGAGGTCATTATCTCAATTTTCCGATCTTTTAAGTGTTTAGGGCTTTTCTGTAGCGACCCCAAGTCATTTATGACTTGTTGGCTCTAACTGTTTGGTCGCTTGTTCGTTCATTTGGCTTTTATGCCCGTTTTCTTGTTTTGGAGCTTTTGAAACTTGAAAAGTTGATTTCGGTCATAACCTCAGGTAAACGGCCTCAGACGCGGCGTTCGCGGAGGTCTGTGGTGTCTGGTCCTTTTAAATAAAAGGACAGACGTGACTTGTGAGATATACGTTCTCACTTTGTGATTTCTCCCTCGTTTCTCATCGAATTTCGGTGATTCAAAGTCCGATGTGTTCAGGTTTGTATTGGCTTGATGGGTGACTGTCCAGAGATCGTCAGAAAGGTCTCCGATTGTGGTGAATTTGTGTTGTAAGTGGCTGCCTTATTCTCTGTAGATTGTAGAGTTTTGCATATTGTGGTTGTTGGCTATTTCGAGCCCCGAATTGTGTTCTGTTTTGGAACATAAGTTCGGGGGAGGGTTTGGGACCTTTTCATGGAGTCAATTTTGGGATTCCCTGTGTGGGTCCCACAATCCCATTTTAGACCCAATTTTAGGTCCGTCTCCGATTATTGTGATTTTGGTGTCAAAACATCCATAATGACGTTGTGATCAATATTTTGATAGTGTGGTGGCGATTGGAGGTGATTCTTAAAGGCAGAGCTTCAACTTGGTGGATTCAGAGCACGCATGATCGGCTTCGAGGTAGGCTACGGTCTCCTACTTTGACTGAGCTTTATTAGATATAGTTTAGCATATATTACATATGATTTAGGATGGTATTTGTCGAGTATAGGTTTTGCTTCCTTATATATCTCATTTTCTTGACTCCGATTGAGCCTTAGACTAGAGTAGTCTTGTGAAATCTTTAGATTAGGCTATGGGCCTTGGTAGTGGTATTGGCTTAGCATTGTTATCCTTATTTAAGATCGGTATTAATGGCCTTAGGCTAGGTTTGAGCCTTAGATGGTTTATCTTGTGATGTAACGCCCTTATAGCTAGGCGTAGCTTCCGGTAGGGCTTGTTATGGATGGTGTACCTTGTGCTAGTGCTTGAGACCTTTGAAGCTCATCGTAAACATAGGTTTGGTTTAGTTGTGCTCATTGGGAGCTGAGATGGCATATTTTGGGGTAAGGCGTCGATCCTAGAGATATTTCTCCCCCTATTTTGACTCTGAGCTATCTCCTGATTACTGTGTTTTCTGATTAGAGGTAAGCTTGTGATGCCTTATTGTCTGTTGTTGTGCCCGAGGCCGTATTCGAGGAGCGATCGGATCCAGGTTAGTTTCACTTGCCTTGGTAGTGTGGCATAATTTGGTATTACATTTCTGATTGTATGTACCTTGTTTGGATACTGGTGATGTCATGCTTGCATTGATTGGACATTTTCACTTGTTTGTGGTACGATCCTGTTACTTTCATTGGATTTTTACTACTGTTTTGAGAGGACATCCTCACACTTTTACTATTTTCTAAAACTGGTTTTTAACGGGAGTCGTACCACCTGGACCACTTTGATAAATTGATTTTGAAACTCATGAGGCGTCGAGGACGTACTCTTTTTATACTGGCAGTAAAGAGGCATCGAGGATGCGCTCAGTTTTAATTGATATCCGGTGCGGCATCACCCTTTTCTACATCCGTTTGGCCACTCACTCTCCGGTACCACTACGGGGATACTATATGTTATATATAAGACCTGGTTCGGGCCCAGGCAGTGTATACGGACTTCCTGCGTCCCCTATGGGCCCTTCTGGCCGGTGCACCACTGAACTGGATGAGGGAGCTGCATGGGTCCCACCTAGCAGGTCGAGGGCCGGAGTGGGTCTATACACTTGGTTGTTGATGATCTCTGAGAGCAACCGATGATGTTACTGGTTTTTACTACAAACTTGCATTCATTAGCATTGCCTATCACCAGTATACTTGTTTGCCATTTGGTCCCCCGATTTATGGGGGTCGGGGGTATGCTTTGTACCATCCGGCGGTATGGGTGTCCGGTCGGTTATTATTTGATTATACTTGTATTTATCTTGCGTTGTATTTGTAGTTTGTCTTCAGGGTGTCTTAATTTGGATTTGTTATTGGTACTTCCTGCTAGGTTTAGTTGGATTAATTCTTAGGTGATTAGCGGTGGCAGTCGGTATTTTGTTCTTGATTAGTTAACTCTTGTAGTGCTCTCTTATTGTAAAAAGGTTGTGGCTTGCGGTTGCAGGTGCGTTCTTTGATTCTGTTTCCTTTCTTCTTGTATCCTAGCTCTTTACTCTTATTTCCTGCTTTGCCTTGTGTTAGATCCTATTTTAGTTACTTGTGCTAATCTACCTTGTTTTTGTGTTATTTATACTTGCTTTATCTGTGGAGCTCAGTCGGCCTATGCCTACTGAGTACCATTCATTTGGTACTCATACTACACTTCTGCACCCTGCAGATCATACTACGGGTCATCGCCGGTGATTTGGTCCTGGTGCGGAGCAGCTTGCATTCGGAGATCGGGTGAGCTCCTGGCATCCGGAGCTGCCGATTTACATCTATTTTTGGCTAGGACTAGTCTTTACTTGCTTTTGAAGACTGTCTATATCTATTTTGTATTTGTAAAAACTTTGTACTCTTATTTTGTTTAGATGCTCGATTATTGACTAATGCCAGGTCTTGGGGACGGTTCCTTGGATTTATGTATGTTGATTCCTCTTTCTTCTCTTTATGTTCGTTTCTTACTTCATTGGTTCCTCTTTCGCTTGATAGCCCGTTGCTTCTAGTTTCGGACTATGGGTTAGGCTTACCTACTACTGTGTTGTAGTAGGTGCCATCATGACCTGAGGAATCGAATCGTGGCAGGCTAGTTGTCAAATTGTAATTACCATCAGTAATTGTAGTGAATTTTTTATGGTTGTATGAACAGAGAAAATAGTGTTATGGAACATGTCAATTTAAAGTATTTCAGAAATGCTAATTCAATGACGCTAATAGAGAAAATAGAGCCCAAGCTTGCAAGTTACAAACTTCTATTTGTTTTTGTAGGACAAATAAAATAATCTCATCAACGTCATAGTAAAATACTTTATGTGAAGAAAAATGAAGTCACAAGTTACTAAAAACATCCTATATCATTTAGTTTTAATTCTATAGTAACAAAAACATGGGTAAAGTAACTATTCTAATAGAATTCAGGAAGATAAATTTTTAACATTATTCTAATTTCTTCTTCAATGCCGGTGTCTTGAGCTATTTCAATTGAGTCTTCATCAGGGTCACGAACTATCTCAACTGAGTCTTCAGCGATACTGTTTTGAACTTTTTCAATCGAGTCTTTCACGATCGTATCTTGAACTATTTCAATTGAGTCTTCATCAATGATAGTGTAGTTAACTATTTCAACGGAGTCTTCAACATCAAAATCCATGAAATATTTACTCTCTTACTTCACTTTTCAATTTTTTTAAAAGAGTAGATATGGAGATGGATGAGATAAAAAATAAATTTTATGAAGTGATACAAGTAGTCCTTTATTGGTAGTTTCAGCCTCATAAAGATGATTATATGTGAAATCATAAATACAAGCAGTCCTTTATTGGAGTATATCTTTGTAAGTAGTGTAGTTTAACTCCTACAAAATACAAAACTTCATTAAAGGAAAGGGTAAACATGGAAAAAATTTCAAACATTTCTCTTAAACTTTGAACAATTCAACTATTTTGAACAACGAAAATAGCTCCAGAAATTCAGTTAATATGAAATAGAGGGAGTATAGTATAGATAATGGGGGAAAACAATATCCATATAAAATTTAGCATAAGTTATACAATGTTTGGTTAATTTTTTTTACACATAAAATATAGCATTGATAATACAATGTTTGATTTATATTTTTCTTCCGCATAACTAATACATGTATGAACTATAAGGGGTTGTTTGGTAGGGTATATAAGAATAATGCAAAATAGGGTGCATTAGTAGTGCTTGCATTAGTAATGCTTGCATTAGTTATGCCTGCATTATTTCTTATACACTGTTTGGTTTGATGTATTAGAAATAAATGTGTCAAAAATGAACCCAACTATATGTAACCCACCCATAATTTTAAGGGTTGGGCTCAAGATAATTTGAATTGGGTTGAATCTCAACTCATTCAAGCCTTAACCCATTTCAAAAGAATCCTCAATTGAGCTCAATTTAATCTCCAATTTCAACCCGTTTTAAGCCTCTTTATTTGCATTGATGTAATGTATGTTCCTATATTAAAGGTATAAATTACTATCTCTTTTACATCTTTTAGAATTTATCTATCCATTTTTAACTTCTTTTTAAAACTTTCTCGAGTTGAAATTCAAATTCTAGTTATAATATTTTAAAAATAATATGTTAAAATTATTGAGATTAAGCGGGTCAAGACCCAACCCATTTTAACCCAAAGTAAACTTGGACGGGTCAAGACCCAACTCAATTTCTACTTCAACCCATTTTAATATCTTCAATTTCAATCCAACCCGCCCATTTGACACCCTAATTAGAAATAACAAATCTTGCATAATTTCTATTAAAAAATATATGTTTATAAAAATTCCCTTCACACTTTATTTCTTTATACACTTCCTTTGCAACAAGGTTCTTGGCTAAAACATCAAAAAAGATTTCTTTGGTAAAATATCATTAGCTCTTCTTTTTTTTTTCCCTCAAAAATAAAATTAAACAGTTGTTACTATTGTGTCAAAATATTTTTGTGGAAAGTTCCCAAAGAATTTTTTTTCAAACTTATCGACACAATATTAAATATTTTAATTAAGCTATATGGATATTAGATAAAAAAAAAGATATCAAACTTCTTTACAATAGTAAATATTTTTGCCACCAGATTTCCACAACTAAAGTTTACCAGCAACATCTTTCGAAACTTTGAAGCAATATTTCATATTAACTTCTCTGTTAACCTTCATCATTTTTTAACTAAAATCAGGCTACATGTGTCTTTTGTTAAAATAAAGATATACTTAAGAGGTCATAAAGCCTATTAAGACACAACAAATTAAAAGACACTGAAAAGTAAATCAAAATACAAATAAAAACATACGACAACAAAGGAAATGAAAAGATTCTAAAGCTGTCTTCAACCTCTTCTCTTCAACGTTGTACATCTCATCTTTGTATCAATGGCATCATAGAGCCGGAGACGAAACACCACCCTCGTCAAGCTGCAACTCAGCTAGGCATTAAATTTGATTATACGTTGATTGAACTTTTTGGATAGCTAAAAGATTATACGCGGTCAAACAAAGGAGAAAATGAAGGCTCAAAGATGATATGCTGTCAATGCAGGAAGTTAATGAACAAGAAGGGTGTTTGCAAAACACCTGGATGCAGTTCAATCGAGGTGTAAAATATTGTTTACAAATTTGTGGCTGGAGATACTTCACATACTCAAATAACATGTTCCTATATAAGATTGCAAAGGAACTACACCCTCACAGATACGAACCAGATACTACTTCAGTGCTACACGACGTTAAGGATGAAGAGAAGGAGAGTGTGGTTTGATATCACAGTGAGAAAATAGTTGTTACTTTTGGACTCATGACAATGCTACCCAGAAAGACAATTCGGGTGGTGAAGAATCTCACGACATGTGATGATTGTCATATATTTACGAAATAGAACTATTTCTCACAAATTTGATACAACTAGAGATAAAAACTTCCCATAAGTCCAAGAATTAGTCATGTGATGTGCAGAAAGAGGCCCTCATCTATCAAAAATCTCTGGTAATGAGGAACCACAAATCGTACACAACATTAAAGTTCATAACTCAAAATATCCTACCTTGTTTAATGAACTATACTAAAAGTCATTTAATCTTATGACAATAGCTACACTAGCATAGTATATCATTTACAAGCCAGAAAACAAAACAAAAAATAAAGGCCTCACATACAAGCCCACATCTATCTTCTCCTTTTACTTTTTTATGGTACCATGCTTTTACAAAGTGCAGAAAATGCCAAATTGAGTGACAGTAAAGGTAGAAGTCCATTGAACCCAAGGGTGTCGCATCATGAGATCTACTGATGAACTGCTCTTAGAAAATTGTGATTCCAACTCGTGATTCGAATTGGTGAACTGCTCTTTGAAAACCGTCACATCTCTCTAGTTAGCAACAATCATCACATGTCCTGAGATAAGTCGAAAGGTATGGCTTCTATATTTACGAAATACAACTATAAGAAATAGAATTGCTTGCTCAACTGCATCATCGTCATCTCGTTGCTCTAAGGGGATTTTGCACTTAAAGGCATGAGAGGTTTCTCTTGTATGGGTAAATGCCAAATGAAAGCTTAAAGGATCAAATTTTGGCCTTGCACATACTTCAAAGGATGGTTCTATTTGTTTTTAACCGGTAAACATAGATATCAAGGAACTCCAGGTTATATGGATCTCAAGTATGTCATGACCCAAAAGCTTATAGAGAAAAGTGATGTATAGAGTTATGAAGTGGTATTACTGGAATTAATCACAGTGAGACAGGCAATTCAAGATAACAAAAATTTGATAGAGTGGGCTGAAATATTCATGACATTAGAATCTACGATAACTGAGCTCGTCGATCCTAACATTGGAGACTCTTATGAGTTTGATCACCTTGAGACCGTTTTAGAAAATGTTAGTTGGTGTACTTAGAGATAAGGATGAGCTCGTCCTTCAGTCAAGCAGGTCCTTAGACTTTTGTATGAGTGTGCAGATCCAATGCACAATGACTTTTGTATGAGTGAGTAGACCCAACCCACTACTTCGAGTGTTACGTAACTTTTTATTTATAACCGAGCAATCCCCGAGGGCCTACTGGTGCATGGTTCAAACTTGGTAGGTAATGGGACTCGAGAAGGCTCAAAATTCAATCACATATCTTGCTGAGCTCAGCCTCAATTTTGGCTCAACTAGCTTGGCCATGTACACATTTTCTTCCCTGGAAACATAACAAGCCAAAAAGTATAATCTTCTTCTTCCATTAAATTGTGAACCAATAGAAGCAAAATTTGTCACCTCTTCCATCACACACAACTCATCAACTTGTAGAAAAATTAACAATGAAGAACAAAGACCAAATGGAGAGAAATACAAGAGAGATTAAAGAACTGCCATAGCAGCTATATAATTGCATCTTAGAATCTCAAAATTAAATGGCCACAAGGGAATTTGAAGAGCTGTCATGATAGCTATATAAATATGCACTTAACATTGACACAAGAGTTAAGATATTTTGATAAATCTTAGTTATACAAAAAGATTTAACATCCTCATGCGCACATTAATAATCAGAGGTGTCAAAAAATGCCACTGTTGTCACACTTTGAAGTGGTTTCAAACAAAAACTGTTAAACTAGTGTAGCCACTTATATCCACAAGCTTACCATACTTCAAAGTTTATCATGGACAGTCATCCACTTCATTGTTTGACGCTCATGATCACCCGTAAGTAAAAATAATTTCATCTTTTTGTCGTCTTTACTGAGAATCATTGCAGGTTTTTTACGTTGCTTTGTGGTGTACAACTCAAGTATAGGGGATTCAAAGATAGAATAAACTTGACTACGAACATTAGATCGATCATGATCCCCCATCTTTTCAATCAAGGAACCAATTCTTTTGTCTTGACTTTCAGTAAAGTGTTTCATAACTTCCATCATACCCTTAAGAAATGTCTCACTATCATCCTCCACTATTTTTTTTCCTTTTCTTGCTTTTTCTCTTTCTCATTAACATTTGAAGATGACAGTTTAGAATACTCACCTTGCTTATGAATTTTTCGGGATCCATCATATTCATTTTCAGAACCAGTAACATTTTCTCCTTCATTAAATACACTAGGTTCAGTGACATTTTCAACTCCAAGTCTAGTGGCATTTTCTGCTTCTTCAGTACCAACTTTAGGGCTATGGTAAGCATCTTCTTCTTCATCATTGTCACAACCCAAAGTGTACCCTATGTGTAGCATGATGTGTAGGACCCCGAGAGGCCCTACACAAGCCACTTAGCATGCATCATACAAGATAATAGAAAATAGATTCAAAGTAAAGTTTCATATAACACAGAGAGTTTGACATAAAGCGGAAGTCTACATGGTCTTGACAAGCCATCTAATACAATATAGAAGTAGTTGGGATGTAACTCATACACCACATACAATCTCTGAAAACTAAACATAACAAAATAAGAAATAAGGGTGACATGGTCCTCGGAACATGAGGACTCACCAAATCTTCAAAGTTTAGTCAACGACACTAGCCACTAGCGGTAGGAGAGGGAGCGTCGGACCCTACATTAGTGAAACAATATAGGCACAAGTATGCATTAGTACACGAAATGTACTAAGTATGAGGCATATGCATAAAAACATGAAAAATATGATAAAGGACTTTAACATGACATGCAAGACCAAGCTGAACCATAAATAAGCATTTGAAAGTCAAAAGTCACAAACATGGTCAATGCAAGCTTAAAGCACATTGAAAACGTTCATAGAATTCTTGAACGTAACTTAGTTCGTTTTGTGGGATTATTACCGTTAATCGACATCGACCATGTGAGCTATAACATGGAATCTGGTGTCTTTCTCCCACACCGAAAAGAGATGTTCTACTTGCCAAGGTAAGACCCATGAACTTCTATCTTATGTGGATCCACTAGCTAATACATCCTACGGGGGCACGTTGTTAGGGACAAGGAGATTGCTACTAGAAACTCGGCCTCTACTAAAGGGAGAGCCTCCATCTCAATATCCTCTCGGTGCTAAGTAAAATCCCAACGAAATAGTCATTTTCATAACATAACATCATACATGGAAAAGCACAATTTAGTTATCAATTCAAGCTTAAATCATATAGAATAGCTGTCACGACCCAAAAATGGACGTGATGGAACTTGTCCTTTTCCATCAAGACAAGTTAGCCTCAGTCCAATGAAAATGAAAGAAAAGCAGAAATAAATAAAGCAAGAACAAGACAAAGGCGAAAAACTTATTCATTCTAAATAACACTCCAAAATCCGGTTGTCACGTGTATAAGCTACTAAAGTAAATACAAAATTTGAAAGGTAATTACAAGTCTCAAATGTCTTTGTTTCTCAAATAGAACAAAACATAGTAAAAGGAAAAGAGGGCCCATCGAGATGACAAGTAGCTACCTCTCAAGTCCTCTAACGAGCCTCGAAAATCAGGAGAAGAAAAAGATCACATGGGTCCGGGCTTAGAACCTACACAAGTGTAGAAGTAAGGAGTGAGTACCACTAACACGGTACCCAGAAAGCAACCTAATAAACTAGGCAACCTAGCTAAATCGAATACTCCTTTCCATCTCAATCGAACCTCCACAAACTACAACCTGAACAAAAATCAACCCAACCTAATAGTTCTACAATAAACAAGTCTCAAGGCTCAAAGATCATAGACCAAAAGTCACAATTCAACAATCGGTATGTATCAAAACATTACTCTCAAATACAAGGCATTTCAATTCACAAATAGCAACATGTTCAACTCATATATCAAATAAACCAATCAAATACGTCAAATGGCCCAATCATATGCATCAAATGAGTCAAATGTATGCATCAAGTAGATTGATCATAAAGTCAACATTAGCCGGAACCATTTCCCTTCGGCACAATGTTACTAGCCGGAACCATTTCCCTTCGGCTTTCACATTATTTCACTTGCCGAAATCATTTTCCGTCGGTATTTAGATCACTAGCTGGAACCATTTCCCTTTGGCTTTTATCACAAAAGAGCACTTGCCGAAACCAATTTCCTTCGACATTTATATCACTAGCCGAAACCATTTCCCTTCGGCTTTTATCACAAAATAGCACTTGCCGGAACCATTTCTCTTCGACATTTATATCACTAGCCGGAACCATTTTCTTTTGACTTTTATCACAAAATAGCACTTGTCGGAACCATTTTCCTTCGGTATTTATATCACTAGCCGGAACCATTTCCCTTCGGCTTTTATTAAGTGTCTCATCACGGTGTTCAAAACATAATGCACACAAGCAATATAACACCACACAGAGAGACAACAATTCAAATCACACAAGTCCACTTTCATGCATCTAAGCAATTCACCAACTAATCAAATAGGGTCACAACAAGGTAATTCACAATTTAGCATGATCATCAAGAAGTCTTTTCATTTCCCCCCCTTTTTGTTAGTTTATATCAAGTGGAACAAATAACCATTCACCTCATTCCCTATTACTCCCCAACACTTAGGCAACGAAGAGAAGTAAACAATTCAACCAAATTACAAAGTTTAAGATATCACTTGCCTCAAATCAATCAATTAATCACTCCAAGAGTTGAGTCTTCCCCTTTCGAGTCACTTCCAAAGCCACACAATCTATAATAATCAAGTATTCACAATCATCTACCAGAAATCACAATACCCACATCAATTCTCTTGAAAAGTTGGTCAAACACCTCAAAAACCAATATCAAAAATAAGGTTTGAATCCGAAAATTAATACTTGAAAATATTACTCAAGGCTTTAGGAACTCATTTAAGAAAACCATTTCAAAAAAGAGATTAGAACCATTTCAAAATCACCATTTTAAATCAAAACTCAAGTTCTTGAAAAACCTTGCAATTTTCCAAATCAAATTCCAAATTTGGATGTTAGAATCCATAAATAATCAAAGAGAAAATGAGTTTTAGGGTCATAAAAGCTTACCCAAATGATTAAGCACAAGAAAATCCTTCACAAATCTTCACCAAGGGTTTTCCAAGCTCAAAAATAGAAAATGGGGCTAAAACTCCAAAATTTACAGGTCAAAGCTCCTCTCTGATGTCGCTTTTACGAGCCAAGTTCCGCTTAAGCGAACCCCGCAAAATCTGGGCGTTTCAATTTTGCGAACTAGGTTCCGCTTAAGCGACCATCGCTAAAGCGAACCCCACCCAAAAGGCCAGTCTCACTTTTGCGAACTAGGTTCTGCTTAAGCGACCATCACTAAAGCGAACCATGGTTCACCTAGGTGAAGACTGTAGCACCAGGTACATCAGTCAACACTCAAAATATCAAATCAACCCTCGAGATTCGTTCGGAACCCCGTACACACAAACCAGATATGCAAATCAATTATACTCAATGTTTCGGACTCAATGGAACCATCAAAATACGAATTCGAGGTCTCCTTAACTCGACATCCATGAAAAACCATAAAAAACTAACAAACGCCCAGAAAGGCGAAAACAAGCTCGGGACCTCTAAAATCATCCCCTGAATCCAATGGAACTCTCGAAATTCTGATCCGAGCATCCGAACTCCGAATGTTGACCAAAGTCAACTCAAAGGCTAAAATTCCACAATTTCACAACTTAGGACCTCAAATCCACAAGAAGACACGGAATTAGAAATCGACGACTCTCACGAATCAGATTCCACATTCTAAAACTAATGAAATTGATGGAATTTCATTCCAACACTCGAAACTCCAAGAGACTCCAAAAACTACTTTTAAGTAACTTAAGCCTTTCAAACATAAAATTACCAAAATCTCAACTTTTAACTCAAAGTTTGGAGCCAACTTCTAAAACTCAATCAAGAAACAACTCGAAGTCAATATCGGGAGGGGAAAAATGGTAATTTTTATGAAAACATCAAAAATGACCAACCAGGTCATTACAATAGCTCCTTAAAATCATGAATCATACACATGTAAGAAAATCTTTCACAATCACGATCATCATAGTATGTGAGAAAACCTTTTACAATTTCATTGATACTTTCATCTAAAAGCATCCTTAAGTTATACACATCAATTTCATAAGACATGCATAACTTTTCATAATTCATAAATTCATAGTTCATAAGCTTCTTCATAAATCCATAGTCAAAATCATGGATCATGCATGGGTTTATATAAATTCAAGTTAAAATCATGTAATTGCTTCAAATCATGCAATATAAGATTGAAAACTCTAACTTTAATATAAGATAGACCGTCCTGGTCACTCGTAGAATGAGTTACTGGGACTTAAAAATCCCAAAATTTCTCACCTTTCCTACGGATGCACTTTACGGCCCGCAGAAGCTTCTACGACCCGTAGAGTGGATCCGTAGAACCCAATCGGTAGCCAAAAATGCTATCTTTTCTTTTTCTATAATCCGAGGTGTTACAATCATCAACATCAATAGGAAATCCCAAAATCATGTCGTTAGAAAGTTGTGGAGTTTGACTTTTTTGAATTTCCTCAGTAGCATCTAGCGGTCCTTTTGTGAGTTCTCCGGTTGCTCTATTCTTACCAAAGATTTCCTCCCAATCCTCAAACATTGGCCATTTCTTAGTATTAATATTCTTGGCTCGAGGTTCAACCTAGAAAATTAAAAAAATAAAATAGAGCAATATGATATTAATTAATTATAAAAGGATCTAAAGAGAGGCTAGAGGCTATTGTATATGTGATGATAAACATTTATCTGATCACTAGTTTAAAGCACCTCAACTATGGATTATGAAAACAACTAATTAAAGAAAGTACCATATGAAATAACCAAAATATAATAGGTTTAAGCAATATATTAATTACCTTTATAAAGTCAACCCAATATTTTGGATCGTCAACTAATATAGTTCCATCAATATATTGAAATCCCAAACCACTTCGAGTCTTCAACAAAACTATACTTCCATAGTACTTTTTCCAATATCTCATTCTATTTTTGATGTGGGGTTCACCTTTCAATATGCTTTTAGGATGATGTTTGTGCATATAACACTCTAACTCCATCAACTGCCCTAGACTAAAGGTTCCATTATCACCTCTCCAACCATTTACACACAACTCTTTAAGACCATCTAAAAGAGTTTGTTCTTCATCTGGAATCCATGTCCTTTGTGTCGAAGGTATTGAGTTGTTTGATTTTTTTGACATCTTATTTGATGGTGTTTGACTATTCCTTTCTCGTGTAAAAACTTGTGGGATAGATTATCAAAAAAATGAGGAAGAACCAAACATCATAATTGCTTCTCTATAAACTAAAGCATACAACAAAAAGATATGTAAAGAGTACATAAGGATGTGCAATGTTTGACTATTCCTTTCTCCTGTAAAAACTTGTGGGATAGATTATAAAAAAATCAGGAAGAACCAAACATCATAATATCTTCTCTATAAACTAAAGCATACAACAAAAAGAGATGTAAAGAGTACATAAGGATGTGCAATTAAGGTCACAAAAAGTCAGAAGTTTTTGGCAGTTATACAATTTATATACTAGGCCAATTCTAAAGAGCAAATGAAGTCCAAAAAAGTTTCTATAGCTAACAGGTAGCAATATAGTTCAAAATGTGGCAATATATCAATTATTAAATGTTGCATTCCACATTGATTGAGCCAACTCATCCCTCCAAGTGCTCCACTCCTCCAACGATTCAACAATATCAATATTCTCGTGTTGATACTCCATTTGTTCTTCTATATCAATGTCTAAGGGATCCACTTCCATCTCTCTAAGAATAAAATTATGAATCAAGCAAAAAGCACTAATGATCCTGTTATGAACCTTAATCGAGTACCATGAATAACTTCTAAGAATTCCCCAACGTTCTTTCAACAAACCAAATACCCTTTCAATAACATTGCGAGCTCTAGCATGCCTCATGTTGAAAAGCTTTTCTTTACATTGAGGTGATGGATTGTCGCCTCACCAATCCTTTAACCAATATCTATAACCTCGATAAGGGAAAGAAAATCTTTTCCTTTCGTATATCCTTCATCGCACAAATAATAGTTACCTATAATATAAACATATAATTTAGATACTTTTATAGTACTATTCTTTCTGTGATGTAACTTGAAAGCATATAAATGGCCTATCCTCATGAATTTTCAAACCATTCCTTTGTACTATAGCATCTCGTAATACACGGTCATTGGCAGCTGAACCTTCCCATCCCAGTAACATATACGTAAAATTGAGATTTCTATCACAAACTTCAAAAATATAGTTGCTATTTCTCCCTTTCTTGTTCTATACTTGGTTTGTGTTGGATTGGAACTCTAATGGGAATGTAAGTACCGTCTAGTGCACCTAAACAACCCTTTAAGATAAATTATACTGTTTTCTCAAAATATATAATATTTTTCTAAAACTGTTAAATCTGCATGTTTTGTATATAAGTTAAAAGATGCTAAACAATAATTTTACCTACCTCAAACCATTTCCATCGATCTTCAATCTCATCCTCAAGCACCGGCTTAGGATTAACAAGTAGCAATGAAGTTAGTTTGAGAATAGCCCTCAAGCATTCATTGAAATCCTGACTTGCGCTCCATCCAGATCTAATATAATTATCCTTGATAAATTTATTCTTCTTATAATGAGTCAAGATATTTAAAAACATTGCTAATTTTTTGTTGCTTGACGTACTTTTACTATCAGCCAGACCTCCAATATCCTTAGCTAAGAGAACTAAAGTGTGGAAGACATTTCTATCCATTCTTAACTTCTCGATACATACACTATCATTATCATTTATGATATAGTGTAAGTGAAAAATCATTTTAGAAACTAAAAGACTCATACGATACCTAACCTCACGTCTGTTTCAGCATCATCTTCTTAGAAAATGACCATGACTATCCATGAAAAGACAAATAAGAAGAACAAGAAATTGCTGAAACATTATCTCCACAAGAATAATATATTCAATACCTGATAATGGTTGAAGATCCATAATAACACCTATATTTGGCATAAAAATAAGAATGAATACATATAAAACTTTAAAATAAGTATGTATGTGCACAAGTTTATAATTTTCAACAATATAAAGAGTGAAATAGATGAACTCAAAGCATATCCAAAAACAGGCTAAACCTAAATTTCATCATCAAATCTATTGACTTTGGATGACGGGTTTTTTCACAACTATTTGCTAAATTAAACTTAACAAAACACTTTGATAGCATTCCAAAATGACTGGAAAATCCTAAATCGTTGATTTTGATAGAGAGAGAATTATACCCAAATTGTGGAATAGAGGTAGAAAAAATAATTAATAATGAAAGATATATATTTTATAAAGTAGTAACCTTGTGAAGATAAGCAAAACAATGTTTAATTAAGCATAAGGAAGAAGAAACCATAGAAAAACCCACTCTTGACTTTCTATTGACAAAGTACAAACTACAAAGAAGTCAGAAGGTTTCTAAAACACAGTACCGTGGAAAAATGCTTGGAAATGTTTTAAAAAGGCTTTGAGGGTAGTTTTTCCATTATTTAATCTAATGCAAGTATTAAAATGCTATGTATTACTAATACCTAGAATTACATGGTATTAGTAATACACAACTTAATACATAATAAAGTGTATAACTAATGCTTGTATTAGTTATACATGACATGAAAAAGTGTACCAAACAAGGTACTACTATTACATACACCTAATGCATGCATTATTTTTCCTTATACACTCTACCAAATGATCCTTAAGAAAATTATATATTATCTTATGTAGTGTAGAATATAGAATAACTAATAAATATATTAGTAATACTTGGATTAAAACACAAAATGACAAGAATACCCTCTACTGAAAATTGTCTTTTTTTAATTTAAAAAGCTAACAATTCTAATAGAATAAACTAGACAAATAATAAAAAGTATACACATTGCATTTTTATACTACTAATTCCCTATATAACTTGTTGGGAAATAGGAGAACATGCATATAATTTTGGTGAACTTGATTCACTATTTATTGTCTCATGTATACTTTATTAGGTGAATAATCGCCCAGACAGGGAAAATGGATAGGGACATCTTGTAAGAATACAAAATAGTGGATCAAAGAGCGAAATAAATAAACAACAAAATAGAGGGGCAAATAAGGAAATAAATAAATAATAGAAATAAAGGAGAAAAGAAGAAAATAAATAAATAGCAAAAATAAAGGAGCAAAGAAGGAGAGAAATAAAGAGTGGAAATCCAAAGAGAAGTCAGCAAGCAGACGTGTACAAGAAAGAAAATCACAAATTTTCTTATAAGATGCAATGTTCTATTCGAAGTAAAAGTCTTAATCCGTGATATTATAGGACATGTCAAATCACCAGCATATATATGACATGAAGATTTATTATGAATCACACTTATTATATACTCCAAGAATTCATCTTGAGAGCTATATCCATTACAGCAAACTGAAGGATTTCATCAAAACAACATTGAACCTGATATACTAAGTTGTGAGGTGTAATTGAGTCTGTACTATTGAGTGTTGATGTTTTGTTTGATTGAGTAAGAGTTGTTTTGTGGGTTGATGTTTGTTTAGTTGAATACTAGATTTCTTAGTCTTTGTTGAATTTATTAGTCTTTGTTGAATTCATCAGTTGCAGCAAATTGATGTGTTTGAGGGCTACAATTATTAGTCTTTATTGAGTTCATCAGTTGGAGTAAACTTATGTGATTGGGGGCTAGATGTCACGACCTTGACTGTCGTGAATGACACCCATACTAACCCACCTGGTGGGAGAATCAATGACTAACCCGAAATCAACCCAACACCATTTATAAAGCCAAGTTTATCATAATAAGGAAATAAAACAGTTTAGACAACCAAGGATTGAGTCCCCATAAACTCAACCCAATAGTCAAAAAACATTTATTTCAGAATAACCCCTAAGAACTGAAAGTCACCATACTAAAACTCTAAACAGTCAAACTGGATGCAACCCCGAACTAAACATAAACTAAAGTCTACAAGTCTGTGTCTGAACACAAGGACAAGAAGATGTAGAAGAATCCACAACAGCCTAAAAGATGTAGCTCACCCTTAGATTCAAAGTCAAGTATCTCTCAACTGAGTTCTCGAATCAGCCGCTGGAAGATGCCATGTACTCAACAAGGAAAAGAACTGGTGCAACATCAGTACACAAACCATGGTGTACTGGTAGAATCACACGGTTAGTCTAAGATATGAATGTAAGCAATTCACTACAATACAGTAGCATAGAACAATGCATATAACAACAAGTATCAAACCACATAGACTCTCAGTCACATGTCATAACTCAATAATACCTAGATGCAAGTCCCATATGATCACAAATGCAAATGTACAATTCTCTCATGGAACCATAATCACATACCTGGTCCTCTCACGGAATCCAAACCAAAATTGTTAGTGTATCGGCGTGGTACCTAAGCCATCCATAGTTAATATACCAGTGTGGTACCTGAGCCATCCATAGTTAGTGTACCGGCATGGTACTTGATCCAATCAATAATCATAAATAATCATGCCCAATCACATAGCACAATGAATAAGACGACTTGAAAACCACAAGTTACAATCACAAGTTCATTGCATGAGATTACCTACATGATGTCATACCATATGTTTCCCTACCATGCATTGCACAAATGATACTACAAAGTAGTAGACATGCATACATACATTAATCGGAAACATACAACCATCACCTACCTCGAAGCAAACCTCTTGGAAACTCTAACTAAATAATATAAACAACAATCAATCACTAATGGCCTATTATTTTACCTGGATTATCAACAAATCCTAACCCCATGCCAATATATGATGACCTTCCCCCAACTTAGGGCTCTTTTCTGCCATGGAATCATGTTAAAACCTTCCACCAATAGCAATAACCTAGATTCATGATGAAATTGATGAATGGTGAAAATGGGTTTTTATGAAGTATGCATGTTCAATTATGGGAAGAAAGATGATTTATGAATTGCTTTAAGATTGAAGCTTAATTGAAGATGTTGTTGAGTTGTGAAAGGTTTTCTCACATATTTCTTAATCTATGAATGTGAAAGGATTTCTCACATAAAGTATTCATAACTTGTTGAAAGGCTTTCTCAACTAAAGTTGCATCAAAGGTTTAAGGAGCTATTCTATGAACTTTAGCTTGGATTAGTAACTCTAGTTGTACCCTTCCATGGATAATAAGATGAATAAGAATTATGACTATTCCGTGGGATTTATGCTTAGCACCGAGAGGATATGGAGATGGAAGCTCTCCCGCTAGTAGAGGCTGGGTTTCTAGTAGCAATTTCCCTATACCTTACCTATGTGCCCCCATAGGATGATGGTCTATGATAGACACTAGCAAGTGGATCCACGTAAGCTATATGTTAAGTAAAGGGTCCTTCCTTGGCAAGTAGGATGGCCCCATCAGTATGGGGTTAGACACCGAATTCCATGTTGATAGCTCACATGGTCTTACATGTCGGTTAAGGCTACTTCCCACAAATAAAGAATTAAGGTGCTATTAAGATATTTCTCAAGTGATGTAAAGATATTTAGCTTGCTTTGACCATGGTTTATGATTAGTGTTGCTAACCTTTTCTTTATGTTTTAGCTTGGTCATTGCATGTTTATGAAAATGTCCCGTTTTAGCATGTTTATATGATTTGGTGCATTGCTATCATACTTAGTACATTCCCCGTACTAACGCATACTTTTTGCCTACATTGTCACATAATGTAAGGCTTGGTGATTCTCCATCTATTCATGGCTAGAGCTGAGTAGAAGGATTAATGAAGACTTGGTGAGTCCTCATCCATTCGAGGACATAGCCTTGTTGATCTTACTTTTATGTTCTTTCATTTTGGCATTGTATTGGGTTATGTCCCAAAGTATATTTCTCATTCTTATGTTAGATTGGCTTTGAGACATGAGATGTAGACTTCCACTATTTTCTTAAAAGCTTTGATATGACATTGTCTTTTGAACTCTTAAATCTCTATGATCTTGTATGTATGTATGCTAAGTGGCTTGTATGAGGCCTTTCGAGATCTTGTATGCCATGTCACGTCTAGGGGGTACCTTGGGTCGTGAAAAAAAGTAGCGGAAGTCTAAACATAGTCTCAAAGCCATCTAAACATCATAGAATGAAAGGTTGGGACGTAACCCATACACAGTTCAAAGAAAGTAAATGACATGAAAAGAGTAACATGGCTATGTCCTCGAACATATGAGGACTCACCAAGTCTTCAAATCTCTTTATAGTCACTAGCCACAAGCGGAATGAGAATAATCGCCAAGCCCTACATTATGAGACAATGTAGGCAAAAAGTATGCATTAGTACATGGAATGTACCAAGTATGATAATTATGCACAAAATCATAATCTCATGCTAGAAAGAGGACATTTTCATTACATGCAATGACCAAGCAAAAACATGAGAAAAAGGTTAAAAACACAAGTCACAAAACATTGTCAAATGCAAGCAAACCATCTTTGAAACCTTTGAAACACCTTCATAAGCAACTAAAGTTCATTATTGTGGGAAATTACCTTTAACCGACATTGAAGTCCATGCAAGCTATAATAATGAATCCGGTGTCTAACCCACACCGAAAAGAGGTGTCCTACTTGCCAAGGTAAGACCATGAACTTCTAGCTTACATGGATCCACTAGCTAATGTCTATCTAGACAATCATCCTATGGTGGCACATAGTTTATGGGACATGGGTAATCGCCACTTGTCCACTCGGTGCTAATTATAATTCCCACGGATTAGTCATAGTTCATAGCTTATCTTATCATTAGTAGACATGGGTAATCGCCTCTTGTCTATTCTTAGGGAACATGGATAATCGCTTCTTGTCCCTTCATTGGAATAGCTCATTATTCAATGATTCAAGTTTAGTTGAGAAAACCTTTCAATCCCTATGAATCCATTATGTGAGAAAAATCCATGCACATTCATGGTCTGAGTAATATGTGAGAAGCCCTTTCACAACTCAACAACAACATTATTTATGCTTCAATCTCAAATCATCATAATTTCATAATTGAACATGCATATTTTCATAAAACCCATCTTTTGATCATTCATAACTTCATCATGAAATTCATCGCTTAGAAGGCATAAATCATGCATGGGCTCATGTATCTTTATCTCAAAATCATTCAATTTCCCCAATTCATCCTTCATAGTTCAAAACCTTATATTATGATCATAGTCTAGAAATCATGAAATTCATATGGGTTCACGGTGATTCAACTTAAAACATGCAATTCAACTCAATTCGTGCATAATTAAACATAATTCAATCAATTAGATTATAATTTGAAAGAACCCATAAGATATATGAAAACCCTAATTTCAATGGAGAAGTTATAGGTTTGAAAATCAAGGAAATTTGGAACCCTATGGAGGAAAGGACTCCATAGGTTAAGAACTATCATACCTTGATGCCAAAACCTTGAAATCAATGGGGAATTAGGAGACTTGGCTTGAAGACCCTAGCTCTTTCTTCCTCTTCTTCGAGCTTCCTAGAGAGATAATTATTTGGGAGAGGAGATTTTTGGGAGAGTTTGGGAGTGATTAAAATTGGGTAGAATTAGTCTTAGAAGGTTAATATAGTGGCTAGGTTAAGGGCCAAACTGACTTAATTTAGGAATTAATCACCTACGGAAAAAGACCATAGAGCCCTTTAAAAATAACTGTTGGACCCCATCTACGGTTGGACCTACGGTCCGTAAGTCAACCTACAGACCATCTTGTTCAACCATAGATAGATTAAGAGAGTTTTCAACTTTTGACCCCAAACGATGGGTCACCATGTACGGTCCGTGGTTCAACCTACGGTCCGTACATAGTCACCGTAGGTTCAACTTTTGACCCTAAAAATTTCACTATGTATGGGTCTCACCCACGAGACCTACCTACGGCTAGTACATGGAGTGTCGGGCCGTCCTGGCGAACCGTATAAAAAGTACTGTAGCTTAACTTTTTAGGGAATTTGGACATGCCAACCACGGGACTCACCTACGGTCCGTATGTCAGACCATGAGCCATAGGTGGCTCCGTAGTTACTGGTACCAGAATTCCAGGAAACTACAACTTTCTCTCCTTTTCGAATCTGAAGTGTTACAATATCTCCCCCTTGGGAACATTCGTCCTCGAATGAGAATCAAGACATCATAAGAAGGGTAAGAACTTAGTCTTACAACCCAACATGAATGCAATCACATAAATGCACATATCCGAGGAGGAAACATCAACTCAAAGCTAACACATGTTCAAAACATCATTTCATCAAGTCCACATGCAACTCATACTCAAATGCACATAATCACAAAAAAATCAATCAAGTTAACTCATTTTCTCAAGATTTAAGCTTTTCATGAACATGCATAATAAAGAATCATGGAATGACTAAGACACAAATGAGACCCAAAGAATGAACCATGAGGAACTAAATACCTCAAGCTAAAGTAGGATCGGAGGGAAAGAGATGAGGATAACGGGACATCATATCGGCCTTGGCCTCCCAAGTAGCACCCTCAACTAATTGATTCCTCTACAGAACCTTTACGGATGTGACTTCCTTATTTCTCCACTTCCGAACTTGCCGGTCTAAAATCTCAACCGGGACCTCTACATAAGAAGGACTCTCCTTTACACTAAGACTCTCCAATGGCACTATAGATGCCGGATCACCAACACATTTCTTCAACAAGGAGACATGGAAAACCGGTGAATCGATGCCAACTCATTAGGCAAGTCAAGTTCATAAGAAACCTTACCAATTCGCCTCAAAATCTGATATGGGCCCACATAACGGGGACTAAGCTTCCCTTTCTTCCCAAACCTCATTGCACCGTTCATGGGTGAAATTTTCAAGTAGACCCAATCGTTGACAACAAATTCTAGATTTCTCCTTCTATTATCGACATAGGACTTTTGTCGACTTTGAGCCGTTTTCAACCTTCCTCTAATAAGCCGAACTTTCTCCATAGCCTCATGTACCAATTCGGGACCTATCAAAGAAACTTCGCCCACTTAAAACCAACCTATAAGTGATCTACACCTCCTACCATAAAGAGCCTCAAATGGAGCCATACCAATACTGGAATGAATGCTATTATTGTAAGCAAACTCAATCAAAGGCAAATGATCATCCCAATTACCCTTGAAATCAATCACAAAAGCTCTCAACATATCTTCCAAAGTTTGGATAGTACATTCGGCTTGTGCATCGATTTGAGGATGAAAGACTGTACTAAGCTTAACACGGGTACCAAGACCCCTTTGGAAAGATTTCCAAAACGGAGAGGTGAATTGTGTACCACGATCGGATATTATGGATAGTGGCAATCCATGCAACCTAACCATTTCCTTTAGGTACAACTTAGCATACTCTTCCACCGTATAAGATACCTTGACAGGAATAAAATGAGCCGATTTCGTCATACGATCCACAATAACCCAAATTGAGTCATGTTGTCACCCGGTGCGTGTTAAACCAATAATAAAGTCCATATTCAAATCTTCCCACTTCCAAGTTGGAATACTAATATTTTGGGACAAACCTCCCGGCCTTTGGTGCTCAACTTTCACTTGTTGACAATTTGGGCATTTCGCCACAAATTCCGCAATGTCCTTCTTCATTCCATTTCACTAATAGACCTCTCACAAATCACAGTACATTTTGGTGACTCCTGGATGAATGGAATATTGTGAACTATGGGCTTATGATAAAATCTACTCCCTCAAGTTATCAACATTCGAAATGCACAAACAACCTTGATATCATAGTACACAATCTCCCTCTTGGGAGAAAGGCTCAACAGACTTCTTGAGCACCGGTTCTCTTAATTTCATCAAAACTGGATCAAGACCTTGCTTTGCTTTCACATCCGACCCAAAGGATGATTCAACACCATTATGAACAACAATCCCACCTGCAGTAGAATCAATCAACCGAACACCCAATCGGGCCAACCTATGAACTTTTCGAACCAATTCCTTCTTACTACCCTCAACATGAGTAACACTACCCATGGAAAATCGAATAAGGGCATCCACCACCACATTCGCTTTACCGGGGTGATAGATGACACTCATATCGTAGTCCTTTAGCAACTCAAGCCACCTCCTTTGGCAAAGATTTAGATCTTTCTGCTTAAACACATATTCCAAACTTTTGTGGTCTGTAAAGACATCCACATGCACACCATACAAGTAATGTCTCCAAATCTTTAGAGCAAACACAACCACCGCTAGTTCCAAGTCGTGGGTTGGTTAGTTCTTCTCCTGAATTTTAAGTTGCCTTGAAGCATAAGCAATGAATTTCCCATTTTGCATCAGGACACATCCCAATCCAATTCTTGAGGCATCACAATAAACCACAAACCCATCGGACCCTTCTGGTAGAGTTAACACCGGAGCGGAGGTGAGTCTATGTTTCAACACTTGAAAGCTTTTCTCACACGCCTCAGACCATACAAACTTAACTTTCTTTTGGGTCAATGCTATCAACAGAGAGGCAATCAAAGAGAACCCCTCAACAAACCTTTTATAGTAAATAACCAAACCCAAGAAACTTTGAATATCTGAAGGGGATAGAGGTCTGGGCCAACTCTTAACCACAACTGTCTTTTTAGGATCTATCTCAATACCCTTCCCGGAAACAATGTGACCAAGAAAAGCCACAGACCTTAACCAAAACTCGCATTTACTAAACTTTGCAAAGAGTTGTTGGTCCTTGAAGACTTGCAACACAATCCTCAAATGATCGGTGGGCTCACCCACACTCTTTGAGTAACTCAAAATGTCGCCAATGAACACAATCACAAACATATCTAGGTATTGTCTAAACACCCTATTCATCAAATCCATTAATGCAGCCGGAGCACTAGTCAACCCAAACGACATCACCAAGAATTCATAATGGCCATATCTAGTCCAAAAAGCTGTCTTCGGAATGTCATCTTCCTTCACCCTTAATTGGAGATAGCCCGATCGAAGGTCAATCTTAGAGAAGTAACTCTCTCCCTGAAATTGATCAAACAAATCATCTATACTTGGAAGAGGATACTTATTCTTAATAGTAACCTTGTTCAATTGCTGATAATCAATGCACATACGAAGTGAACCATCCTTCTTTCGAACAAACAACACTGGGGCACCCCATGGAGAGATACTCGGTCTGATGAAGCCCTTATCCAACAAATCTTTCAATTGCTCCTTCAATTCCTTAAGTTCTGCCGGAGCCATTCGGTAGGGAGGAATAGAAATAGGTTACGTATGTGGGAGAAAGTCAATACCAAAGTCTATTTCCCTTTCGAGAGGGACACCAGGTAGATCATCGGGAAACACTTTCAGAAACTCATTAAAAATGGGAACCGACTTAAGGATAGGAGTTTCGGAATCCATATCCCTAACCCGAACAAGATGGTATATGCAACCTCTAGAAATCATCTTCCAAGATTTAAGACAAGAAACAAACCGACTCTAAAGCATAGAATTTCCCCGTTTCCACTCTAGGATAGGTTCATTTGGAAACTGAAACTTGACCACTCGGGTTCTACAATCGATAAAAGCATAGAATGAATGCAACAAATCCATCCCAAGAATAACATCAAAATCTAACATATCAAGCTCTACAAGATCAACATGAGTGACTCTATGGGATAAGGAGACGGGACAATTTCTATAGACTCTCTTTGCCTCAATAGATTCACCAATTGGAGTAGAGTCAGAAAAAGGATCTAACAGCACATTCGGAAGAATATCAAACCTCATAGCCACATATGGCGTCACAAAAGACAAGGTAGCACCGGGGTCAAGTAAAACATAAACATCAAGATGGAAAACTTTCAACATACTCGTAACCACATCGGGAGAACCCTCTTGCTCATGACGAGTTTGGAGTGCATAGAATCTGTTTTGCTTCGAATTTCCACTTGAACACGTAGGAGGATAAGGTTGAGCCCTTATCCTCCTTTGTTAGCAATGGTTGGACAATCCCTAATCTTATGATCCGTCTTGCCACAACCAAAGCAATCATTAGAACCGGCTAGGCACTTACCCTCATGTTTCTTTCCACATTTGGCACAAGTAGACAATAGAAATCCACCACCATTCCCTGCTTGAGGCTTAGGGTTAGACACCATTTCCTTGTTGAAATTAGGAGCCGGAGCATTTGAGGGAATTTGATCGGAGAACCTTTATCGAAACTTAGATCGACCATAGAGCGTGAAAAGTCACCATCGCCGGTCTTAGCCCTCTTTGCTTCCCTAGACTTTTTGTTGGGTTTCTCCTCTTCTACTTGTTAAGCATGAACCATTAGGCGAGAAATGTCCATATCATTGATAAGCATGGGGTATGACATTCCTTGACCACCATTTCGGACACACCCAAAACAAACTTGCTCATCTTTGCCCTAGGATCGACAACCATAGTAGGAGCAAACCGAGACAATTGCATGAATTTCAAAGCATACTCTTTCACACTCATGTTTCCTTGACGAATATTAATAAACTCAAGTACCCTTGCCTCTCTCATCTCAAGGGGAAAGAACCTATCAAGGAAAGAACTCTTAAGCCTCTCCCAATCAAGAGGACTTGCATCAACCGCCCTCTCACTCTTCCATTGCTCGAACCATACTTGAGCCACACCTTTAAGTTGATAAGCGTCCAACTCTGCCTTTTCCACCGGGGTCACACCCATGAGCATCAACACCTTATACACCTCATCAATAAACTCTTGAGGATCTTCCTCGACCCTAGACCGATGAAACTTCAGAGGGTTCATCCTAGTGAAGTCCCTCACCCTAGATGCCGCTATACCCACATTTGGGTTCACAGGGACCATAACCTCCCTATTGGCTTGGGCCGTCATGGATTGGGCCAACACTTGAAAAGCAGCCCTAAACTTCGCATTAGTCACTTGCTAAGCCAAAGGATCGACCGGAGCTTGGGGAGCTTCTTGAGGAGATTCTTTTTCCACATTCTCTCTCGCATCCTCCTAGCATATGCCCTTCGGGTGACCATATCCTGAAAAGCATTGGATAGGGATTAAGAGAGAGACATATAGAGTTAAACTCTATCGCACGACTTTAGAATGATGAAAAAAGTGAATTTTCCTAAACACCTTATAGCCTCTCATTCATAAGTGTGGCGCGTTTCACATTCATGAACAAGACTCTACTCAACGTGGCTTATGAGACATCCTAGGGCCTTTCTAAAACCTTGTGCTTTGAATACCAAGTTTGTCACGACCTAAAGTACCCCCTAGATGTGACATGGCGTACAAGTCCCCGAAAGGCCTCATACAAGCCACTTAGCATGCATAATACAATATCATAGAAATTAAAGAGTTCAAAAGGCAATTTCATATCCAAAGAGTTTAATCGAAAGTAGCGGAAGTCTAAACATAGTCTCAAAGCCATCTAAACATCATAGAATGAAAGGTTGGGACGTAACCCATAAAAAGTTCAAACAAAGTAAATTACATGAAAAGAATAACGTCGCTATGTCCTCGAACATATGAGGACTCACCAAGTCTTCAAATCTCTTTATAGTAACCAGCCACAATCGGAATAAGAATAATTGCCAAGCCCTACATTATGAGACAATGTAGGCAAAAAATATGTGTTAGTAAATGGAATGTACGAAGTATGATAGCTATGCACAAAATCATCATGTCATGCTAGAAAGAAGAAAGTTTCATTACATGCAATGACCAAGCTAAAATATGAGAAAAAGGTTAAAAACACAAGTCATAAAACATGGTCAAATGCAAGCTAACCATCTTTGAAACCTTTGAAACACCTTCATAAGAAACTTAAGTTCATTATTGTGGGAAATTACCTTTAACCAAAATTTAAGATCATGCGAGTTATAACATGGAATTCGGTGTCTACTCCACATCGAAAAGAGGTGTCCTACTTGCCAAGGTAAGACCATGAACTTCTAGCTTACATGGATCCACTAGCTAATGTCTATCTAGACAATCATCCTATGGTGGCACATAGTTTATGAGATATGGGTAATCGCCACTTGTCCACTCGGTGCTAAGCATAATTCCCACGGATTAGTCATAGTTCATAGCTTATCTTATCATTAGTAGACATGGGTAATCGCCTCTTGTCTATTCTTAGGGAACATGGGTAATCACTTTTTGTCCCTTCATTAGAATAGCTCATTATTCAATGATTCAAGTTTAGTTGAGAAAACCTTTCAATTCCTATGAATCCATTATGTGAGAAAACTCCATGCACATTCATGGTCTGAGTAATATGTGAGAAGCCCTTTCACAACTCAACAACAACATCATTTATGCTTCAATCTCAAATCATCATAATTTCATAATTGAACATGCATATTTTCATAAAACCCATCTTTTGATCATTCATAACTTCATCATGAAATTCATCGCTTAGAAGGCATAAATCATGCATGGGCTCATGTATCTTTATCTCAAATCATTCAATTTCCCCAATTCATCCTTCATAGTTCAAAACCTTATATTATGATCATAGTCTAGATATCATGAAATTCATATGGGTTCACGGTGATTCAACTTAAAACATGCAATTCAACTCAATTCGTGCATAATTAAACATAATTCAATCAATTAGATTATAATTTGAAAGAACCCATAAGATATATGAAAACCCTAATTTCAATGGAGAAGTTATAGGTTTGAAAATCAAGGAAATTTGGAACCCTATGGAGGAAAGGACTCCATAGGTTAAGAACTATCATACCTTGATGCCAAAACCTTGAAATCAATGGGGAATTAGGAGACTTGGCTTGAAGACCCTAGCTCTTTCTTCCTCTTCTTCGAGCTTCCTAGAGAGATAATTATTTGGGAGAGGAGATTTTTGGGAGAGTTTGGGAGTGATTAAAATTGGGTAGAATTAGTCTTAGAAGGTTAATATAGTGGCTAGGTTAAGGGCCAAACTGACTTAATTTAGGAATTAATCACCTACGGAAAAAGACCATAGAGCCCTTTAAAAATAACTGTTGGACCCCATCTATGGTTGGACCTACGGTCTGTAAGTCAACCTACGGATTGTCGTGTTCAACCATAGAAAGATTTAGAGAGTTTTCAACTTTGGACCCCAACGACGGGTCACCATGTACGGTCCGTGGTTCAACCTATGGTCTGTACATGGCCACCGTAGGTTCGACTTTTGGCCCTGAAAATTTCACTAAGTATGGGTCTCACCTACGAGACCTACTTATGGCTAGTAGATGGAGTGGCGGGCCATCCTGGCGAACCGTATAAAAAGTACTGAAGCTTAACCTTTTAGGGAATTTGGACTTGCCAACCACGGGCCTCACCTACGGTCCGTATGTCTGACCACGAGCCGTAGGTGGCTCCGTAGGTACTGGCACTAGAATTCCAGGAAACTGCAACTTTCTCTCCTTTTCGAATTCGAAGTGTTACAGGTCACAAAGAAGCGAAGCATGGATTTCGAGACGGTTGAAGTATCCCTTAGTTGTAGTGCCATTATGTCAAACGTGGTTGTAAGAAGGATGATCCGGGGGCATTCATGATCCCTTGCACTATAGGGATATTTCAGTTTGCTAAGGCTTTGTGTGATTTGGGGGGCTAGTATCAATTTGATGCCCTATGACATTTACAAGCAACTTGGGTTGGGCAAGCCTACGTCAACAACTATGCGTCTTCTTATGGCTGATTGATCTATCAAGCGTCCTATTGGCATTCTCTATGATATTTTGGTGAAGGTGGACAAGTTTATATTTCTGGCTGATTTTTTAATTCTTGATTGCGAGATTGATGTCGAGGTTCCTATCATTCTTTCTAGGCCATTTTTGGCTACCGGGAGGGCTCTTGTTGATGTATAAAGTGGTGATATGACATTCCGAGTAAATGATGAGGAAGTCACTTTCAATGTATGCAAATCTATGAAGCACCCGAGTGATCTCCACGTTTTATCGGCTATTGATGTGATTTATGAAGCGGTTGCTAGTGTGGGGGATATTTCATGTGTTGGTGAATCTTTGGCTGCCATCCTACTAAATAACGACGGGGGAGATATTCAAGATTTTGATAAGGCGGTGGCTGCTCTATCGGGTTTAGGATCTTATTCTAAAAATCCTTTGAAGCTTGATATCAATTTGAAGAATAGGGAAAGTCCTCACGCAAAACCATCCATTGAAGAGCCACCAATGCTTGAGTTGAAGGTACTCCCTCCGCATCTTCGTTATGTGTTCTTGGGAGCTAACAACACGTTGCCCGTGATTATTACTGCGGACTTGCTTGAATGGCAAACTCAGGTCCTTGTCAGTGTGTTAAAAAGGTTTATCAAAGGTATAGGGTGGACAATTACCGACATTGTGGGAATTCCTCTGGGTATTTACACCCACAAGATTCAATTGGATAGTGATTGTAAACCAAGCGTTACATCAAAGGAGGTTGAACCCTCCAATGCAAGAGGTTTTCAAGAAAGAGATCATCAATAGGCTTGATGCGGGAAATGTCTACCGTATTGTGGATAGCAAGTGGGTGAGCCCCGTTCAATGCGTTCTATATAAAGGTGGTATGACGGTGGTCCCAATTGAAAAGGTGAACTTGTGCCAATGCAACCAGTTACTAGGTGGAGTGTATGTATGGACTATCGGAAGTTAAATGCAAGTACTGAGAAAGATCACTTTCCAATGCCCTTTGTGGACTAGATGCTTGATAGATTGGTGGGTCGTGGATGGTATTGCTTTTTGGATGGGTATTTCGATTATAATCAAATCTCCATAGCACCTGAAGATCAAGACAATACTACTTTCACATGCCCCTATGTAATGTTTTCTTTTAAGAGAATGCCTTTTGGGTTGTGTAATGCACCGGCAACGTTTCAGAGGTGTATGCTCTTTATTTTTGCTGACATGGTGGAAGACTCAATGGAAGTCTTCATGGATGATTTCTCAGTTGTAGGGGATACATTTGAAGCATGCCTTGAGTATCTTGGTAGAGTCTTGCAAAGATGTGTTGAAACAAATCTTGTTCTTAATTGGGAAAAATGTCACTTCATGGTCAAAGATGGTATTGTGTTGGGGCACAAAATTTTGGGAGACAATATACAAGTGGATCAAGCTAAAGTTGAAGTTATTGCCAAGGTACCTCCTCTTATCTCGATTAAAGGTAATCGAAGTTTCTTAGGCCATGCGGGTTTCTACCGGAGGTTCATAAAAGATTTCTCTAAGATAGCTCATCATCTTTGCAAGCTACTTGAGAAAGAAAGTGTTTTCGAGTTTGATGAGGCTTATATGCATGCATTTTTGTGTCTAAAAGAGAAGTTAGTATCGGTTCCGATCATTGTTGCTTCTGATTGGAACAACCCATTTGAGCTAATGTGTGATGCTAGTGGTATTGTTTTGGGAGCTGTACTTGGCCAACGGAAAGGCAAGTTGTTTCATCCGGTCTATTATGCTAGCAAAACCTTGAATGTAGCTCAACAAAACTACACCATCACTGAACAAGAGTTGTTGGCTGTGGTGTATGCTTTTGAAAAGTTTCGAGCCTACTTATTGGGAACCAAGGTGGTGGTACACACCGATCATGCAGCTATACGTTACTTGATGGCCAAAAATGATGCAAAACCAAGATTGATTCGTTAGGTGCTACTGTTGCAAGAGTTTGACTTTGATGTCAAAGATCGAAAAGGGTGTGAGAATCAAGTGGCCGACCATTTATCGAGGCTTGAAATGAGTATGGTTGTCTCTAGTGAAAAAGATATTGAAGAAGCTTTGCCTGATGAATCGGTGATGGTTGTGTCAACAGGTACCATACCTTGGTATGCTGATTTTGTCAATTACGTGGTGTGTGGGATTCTTCCCGATGGGCTGAAATTTCACCAATGAAAGAGATTCCTTTTTTATGTGAAGAAGTATTTTTGGGATGAACCTTATCTATTCTGGGAATGTGCTGATCATATAATTAAACGATGTGTTCCAAAGGTTGAGGCGATGCCATTCTTAATGCTTGCCATGTGTCACCGGTTGGTGGACATCATGGTGGGGTGTGTACAACTGCTAAAGTGTTGCAAACTGGTTATTATTAGCCAATGTTGTATCGAGATACAAACTAATTTGTAAGAAAGTGCGTTCAATGTCAAAAGCAAGGAGGAGTATCACGCAGGCATGAGCTCTCCCTTACTCCTATCTTAGAGGTTGAGTTGTTCTACGTATGGGGAATCGACTTCATGGGCCCTTTTGTGAGTTCTTATGGGAACAAATATATCTTAGTAGCTGTTGACTATATCCCTAAATGGGTAGAAGCTGTGGCTTTACCTAACAACGAAGGAAGAAGTGTGGTAACTTTCCTCAAGAGGTCATTTTCACAAGGTTCGGTACTCCGTGGTCGATTATTAGTAATGGGGGCTCTCACTTTTGCAACCAAATGTTTGCATCATTGTTGAGAAAACATGGTGTCAAGAATAAGGTCACCACCCCTTACCATTCGCAAACAAGTGGGCAAGTCGAAGTGTCAAACTAGGAAATCAAAGGGATTTTGTCCAAAATCGTGAATGCAAATTGGTCAGATTGGTCCCAAAAATTAGATAATGCTCTTTGGGCATATAGAACCGCCTTCAAGATTTCGATCGGCATGTCCCCATATACATTGGTGTTCGGTAAAGCTTTCCATCTGCCGGTTGAACTTGAGCATAAAGCTTTGTGGGCCTTTAAGGCCATGAACTTGAATTGGGACGATGCATCCAAGGATCGTGTTGATCAACTTCATATGTTAGAAGAGTTTTGGCATCAAGCGTATGAGAGTTCAACTCTTTTTAAAGAGAAAAAGAAGAGGTGGCATGATGCCAAGATACTTCATCGAGAGTTTAGGGTCGGCGATCTTGTGTTACTCTATAACTCTCGTTTGAGACTCTTTCCAGGAAATCTCAAGTCTAAATGGTCGGGTTCGTTTAAGGTGACTCGTGTGTTTGAAAATGGGGCAATTGAAGTTGAAAATAAGAATGGGTCGATGTTCAAGGTGAATGGACAAAGACTTAAGCTTTACTTTAGCAAGTGCCCCAGTGTGACGTTGATTGATGTGGTGTATTTGGAAGATGCTTGATGGCATGTCCACGTCATGCCACGACGTTAAATAAGACGCTTCTTGGGAGACAACCCAAGCTTTATTTTTAATTGTTTAAATAACATTTGTTGATTGTGTACGTTGGACTTCAATTTTTTGATGAAATTCAAAAGGGTGAGGGGCTGGACTAACTGGCGCATCGCCAAAGTACCCCTATCTCACCCAATCACATCACGGATTGAAGGCCACAATTGAGGGCTCTGCGAGAATATTGGGCGAGCTAAAATTCCACTCGGCGTGACGCCGAGTTCATTTGGTGAGCCCGATCGAGCTCACCTACTGGACTTAATGAAAGCCTGGACTTCTGATGATTTCGGCGATCTTGCAACCCATTGGGCACGTCATCGAGTCACTCGGCGACGTTAGTTTCCTCACCGATTGGAGCGCAAACTAAATGGTTTTTCAGCTTTTCAAATTCAAATCTTCATTTTGTTTGAAATTATCGACTCTCCTCCATATACCATCATATATAAGCTTTTCATTTTGCATTTTTGCATCGTATTTGTTGATCTCAGAGTGTGCTTGGACTCATTTCCCCTCCCCATTGTCGTGCTTGCCTATTATTGTCTTCTTTGAGGTTGGTCTCCCTTGGTTTCAATAATTTCATGTTGTTTTCATTGTTTTAACTTGATATTTTGTGGGTGATTGGTTAATTAAATATGTGTTTGCCTGATGTGAGTGCCTTTTGCTTCGTTTGTGGTATTTGAATTCGAGCATGTTGATATTTGTGCGTTTGTCCCTATTTTTGGTGGGTTGATGTCAAATTTGGTTGTGAGGAGTTGACTCATTAATGGGTGAAGTCTGAGTAGCCCCAATTTTAATCAAACAACTTGAGTTTTCCTGATGATAGATTGGGTGACATCTTTCTTAAGGGAAAAACGTCATTTTGTTGTCTTCGAATCGACTTGGGAGAAGTCTTAGTACCCCGAGTAGAAATTGGGAGTGGGTCTAGATCATTTGGTGTTACATGAGTTTTAATTGTTGGGTCGTGGGCTGATAGTTGATAATCATAGAAATATTTGGGGGGGTGATACATTAGTCGACTAGGCAAGGTAAGTCGGGCTCGCCGAGTTGATTCGGCGTGTCGCCCATTGCACACCTCATCGCCTTTTTGGTCTGTATTTGTGCCATTCGACGAGCTCTTCTTTGCTCGCCGAGTCGATTCAGTGTCTCGCCAATTGGCATTGTCATCGCCCATTCAATCTTAAATTTTGCTGATTTTGATCTGGAACTTTCGGCGACGCTCTTTTAGCTCGCCTAGTTGGTTCGGTGAGTCTTTCTGCATTTTTTTCTGTGTTGACTGTTTTCTAACATGTTCGATCGAATCTTGTGTTTGCTTGTGTCTTCGCAGGTATGGCTCGACCAAAAGTTCTCGCCAAAGGACCACCACCCAGAAAGAGGGTGAAAGGGGTTGAAATAGCTTCAGAGGTTCAATAACCCTAACCCCCTCGCCATCAAACTTCTAAGGCAAAGGGAAAGAGGAAGGAAAAGATGGTGGAGAGTTCCTCTTCGGAGAGTGACGAACCCTCCATTCAGTTTACATCCTCTAGCTCCGAGAGTGAGGAGGTTGAGGAGTTCGAAGCCTCGATTGCAGAATTAATCAAATGGAAGTGCTCCAAGCTACGCTCTAAGGCAACTCACAGTCCATTG
The DNA here is from genome assembly GCA_018342035.1 of Solanum appendiculatum. Lineage (NCBI taxonomy): Eukaryota > Viridiplantae > Streptophyta > Magnoliopsida > Solanales > Solanaceae > Solanum > Solanum appendiculatum. Next base: position 1,732,941 of record JAGDQO010000472.1, read on the forward strand.
GCGATGGCTTCTACTCCTGTTGCCCCTTCTGAGCCACCAGTGGATCGAATTCCCACTTCAGTACCGCCTTCGACCTCGGTTAATCCTCCGAGGTTGATGAATCGACTTAAAACCGAGGGTTTGAGAACAATCCTCGAGGAAAAAAGGTTTTCCACTGACGGAGTGGTGGACAGGTATCCAGAGGTGTGGGAAACTTTACGTTTCCATAAATTTCAGATTTACACAAAGCCTCGGAGCCCATACGTACCAACTTGGGTCCGAGAGTTTTATGCCTCCTATGTAGCCTTGATCCTGAAAGGAAAGAAGCAGGCTCAATCTAAGGCACCAGTTGACTTTGTGATGGTGCGAGGGAAGAAAGTGAAGTGCAGCCAAATAGAGATTAATGACGCCCTCAGCTGCACAGTCAGGGTTCGACATTCATTGGCAAATAAGATTAAGACCATGACCTTGGAGGATCTCAAGGGGTGGTTAGCCCCTTTGCTTAGTGATGTAACACCTCTGTGGCTTGAGGAAAGTGCTCTTATCGAAAAGAAGGATCTGAACATTGCAGCGAGATACTGGTTCGGATTCATCAGCAACACACTCATGCCATCCAAGAATGACTCTATCCTCTAACACCCGAAAGCTGCACTTTTGGGATGTATTATGGATCACCAAATGCTAAATCTGGGTATGATCATTGAGCAAGAAATACTGATGAGGGAAAAGAAGAACAAGACTTCCCTACAGTTCCCCATTTTGATTAGTGAGCTTTGTCGGCAGGCTAGTGTGCCTTTCGAGGCGAAGATGGATGTTGAGGTCACCCTGACCTCGTCTTGTGACATCCGGTGGATTGAGGCTGAATTTTTTAAGGATGACGCAGAGAGGAGGAGGAGACCTCCGGTGGACACGTATCCGTCTATTGATGTTGATGCCATGGGGACCGGTTCTCCCCCTCACACAGTTGAGCCAACATGTATACCAGCTCTCGATGTTCCTGCTACTTCTGCACCTACACCAGCCACCTCCTCTATCCCTGCACCTGCCCCAGTTCCTGGTTCCCGACCTTTGACACAGGCCATGATCATAAAGATGGGCCATCTTGCCCATTCGACTGACGTGAGGGCCTTGAGGGTTGAGGCAGCTGTGCCTACGTTGATTGAGCGTGCTATAGCTGCGGCACTTGATCCTATTAGGGCAGAATTAGAGGATCAGCGCTGAGTGAACACGGCTCACGGGTTGGCTTTGGACTCCCTCACCGCTCAAGTGGTAAAGCGTGAGAAGAAAGAGAGTAGTACTATGGAGTTGATAGCCGTGAGGGTTGACATTGATAGGCTTGGCGGGATATGGATGATTTGAAGTCCACGAATATCACGATGTTGTGGGGTAGCGTTGATGTCCCAGAGGTCCAGCTTTCTAAGATCCCTTCACCCATTTAGGGCTTGTTTTCCATTGATTTAGTGTCCTCGATGCCTATTTAATGCCTAAAACTTATGTTAATTTGTTTATGCGTAGTCAGGAAGCTTGGGAACAAGACAAGGGTATTATGTTGCAAAAAGAAGCGAAAAAGCTGGAAAACTTGAAGAAAAAGAAGTTGAAGCTCGCAAAATGCCACTCGGCGACTCGTCGAGTGAGCCTGCAGCTCGCCTAAATTCCCAGCGAGCTACCTAAGGAAACATGCCAACTCAGCGAGCCTAGGAGCATATCGGTGACTCGCCAATCAGAAAGGCAAGTTCGACTCAGATCGCCCAAAGTAATAGTATAAAATAGTGCTGAACTCAAGTTCAAGAGGGCGAGAAGGATCAATTGGGTGATACGCCGAATGGTTCGGCGAGCCCGACTTATCTCGCCAATTTGACCCACGTGCTGAAAAGTGTGATATTTCTGTGGAAGTATAAATTGATTTTTTGAAATGAGAGAAGGTATCAGAAGAACTTTTACTTTTTGAACGTTTTCCAAGCATTCTTGAGTGGTTTTTGGATTGGAGACTTTGGGTTTAAGTTTAATTTATAGTTTTTGATCTTTAAAGACTTTGTTCATCAATGGAGAATCTCTTTGGTAATGAATTCTTTTCTTTTACTATGAATAGCTAAAACCCCAATTCCTTGGGGGGTGTGAATGTGTGATCAATCATCTAATTAGCTTATGGGTATTGATTAATTGCTGAATTCAATGTTGAATTGAACTGGGTTCAGTTTTAAATTCATGTTTTCAAATAGAATCTAAAGTTCCAAATTCAGATTTAGTTTAGATCTCTATGTTTGCTTGCAAAAGGTACATAGAGTGGAATTTGTGATTGATAATTGTTTCAGACCTCTATCTTTGCTTCCTAGCTTGTAAAAGTGGGTTGAATTAAGGAATTAGATTGTTTTGTAATGTTATGCTCATCGAGGTTCGTAAGAGCTCACTTTATGCATGATGGCTGATTGAAAAATAGCTATTATAACCTTAATCTATCCTACCCATTAAGATTCAACAACTTATAGCAATTGGTAATTACCCATTAGCAAAATTGGTGATTGATCACTCACACACTCCTAAGGTCCCGTCTCTAATTGTTAAAATCACGTGTTGCTCGTTTCGTGACAATTGGTTACTAAATTCTCTCATTATTGATAATTAAAATTTGAAAATTTACATTATGCTTCGTTTTACTTGTTTTTACCTACAAAATATTAGATCACTATAGTACTTCATAGTTGAATTCTCTACTAGAACACTCCTCGTGGGATCGACCCCAACTCATTGTTGGGTTTATACTTGCTAGCGACCGCCTATACCTTGAATCGTTATAAGTATAGTTGAGCATTATCATTACCCTGCTGAAGAGCCACAAACTCATCCTTCTTAATATCTCTCAACGTACGAGGCACATACTTCTCCAAGAAAAAGGCATGGAACTATTCCCAAGTCAATGGAGGCAAGACCGATGAACGACATTCCACATAAGCTCTCCACCACTGCTTTGCATCACCTTGAAGCTGGAAAGTCACAAATTCAACCCGATGCTACTGCGCAATGCCCAACTTATGAAGCCTCTCGTAGCAATCTAACATGAACTTGAACGCATCCTCACCCTTAAAACCATGAAACACTAGAGGCTTATGCTTCAAGAACTTAGTCAGCATCTCATGATCTGTACCAGTCATCATAGAGCCAAGCAATGGATGGAGCAAATTGTTAGCAACAAAGTCCCCATCTACCTTAGGAATAGTAGCAACAACAGTTTGAGTGACCTGAACCTGAGTAGTCTACACCGTAGGAAAGGCTCCAGTACCTTCCAACCCACTCAGAAAAGCTAGTATCTGCTGAACAGTCCCCGTGTCCATAGGGGGAAGACCTACAATCCCAGCCTCCGCCCTCACTTCAGGTTCAACATCATCTTCAATCTCAATCTCAATCTCAACCTCTTCTTCCACAGGATCCTAGGGTGGGGGTGTGGTCGCTTTCCTTGGTGCATCTACATTCTGAGCTCTACCTCTAGCGGGTGTTGCCCTTCCCCTGCCCCTTACCCTGCCTCTACCTCTCTCTCTGCTTCTGCCATGACCTCTCGCTGCGGGGTCAATTACTTGCTCTGCCGCTGAAGATACTACCCTTGTGCCATTACATCGAGTGTCATCCATTTGTGGAGAGAAGAGTGAAAGATTTAGCTACCAATTTGGATTTCCAGATACCAATTGGAATCAAGTTATAACACGAAGGAAGAAAGAAAAAGAATTTCCTAAAGTCCTGTAGCCTCTTGCAGAAAAGTATAAACATCTCTGTACCGTTCCGCATGACTCTACTAGACTTATTTGGTATGATGAGATCAATGAATCTAGGGCTCTGATACCAAGTTTGTCTTGACCTCGATCATCGTGAGTGGCACCCACACTAACCCACTTGGTGGGAGAACCAATGACTCACCCAAAACCAAACCAACATCATTTATAAAGCCAAGTTTATCATAATAAGGAAATAAAATAGTTTAGACAACCAAGGATTGAGTCCCCATAAACTCAATCTAATAGTCCAAAACATTTAATGTGGAATAACCCCTAAGAACTGAAAGTCACCATACAAAAACTCTAAGCAGTCAAACTGTGGATGCAACCCCGAACTAAACATAAATAAAGTCTATAAGTCTGTGTTTTAAGAAATGGACAAGAAGATGAAGAAGAATCTACGGTAGCCTGAACGATGTAGCTTACCCTTAGATTCGAAGTCAAGTATTTCTCAACTGAGGTCTCAGATCAACTGCTGGAAGATACCCTGTACTCAATAAGAAAAAGAACAGGTGCAATATTAGTACACAAACCACGGTGTAATAGTAGGATCACATGGACAATCCAAGATAGGAATGTAAGTCGTTCACTACAATACAATAACATAGAACAATGCATATAACAACAATTATCAAACCACATAGACTCTCAATCATATGCCATGACTCAATAATAACTGGATGCGTGTTCCACATGATCACAAATGCAAATGCTTGGTTCTCTCATAGAATCATAATCACATACATGGTCTTCTAATGTAACCAAACCCACACTGTTAGTGTACCGGCGTGGTACCTGAGCCATCCGTAGTTAGTGTACCAACGTGGTACTCGAGTCAACCAATAATCACAAATAATCACGCACAATCACATAGCACAATGAGCAAGACCACTTGAAAACCACAAGTCACAATCACAAGTCCATTGCATGAGATTTTCTACATGATGTCATACTGTATGTCTCCCTACCATGCATTGAACAAATAATACTACAAAGCATTATACATGCATACATACATAAACTAAAAACATACAACCATCACCTACCTCGAATTAAGATTCTTGAAAACTCTAACTAACCTAAGCTTTCCCTTTATGAAGTGTTGCCACAACCATTTCTCAGAACAAATGCAAATGACATGTTCATACAATTAATGAGGAGATGACCATTTTCATAACAATGCACAATTCACAACAACACAATCGTGATACAACATCAACAATAAATCAATAAGCCTTTCAAAACCATTCTCAACACATCACACACCAATAGTTAATCACATTGCCTTTTATTACCATTTTTTCATCATTAGAATTATTCAATATGGACAAGTCAACCCATCACCAAGTCCCATTACTCCCCAACACATACCACAAGGAAATACACGATTATATACACTTCACAAGGGTTGAAAAATTCACTTTCCTCAAAAAATCGAACAATCACTCCGGGACTTGAGCCTTTCCCTTTCGTTGGGCTTCCAAATCAATGCAATCTATTCAAATAAATAATCACAATAAGATTTTGAAACTAACAACACTCATTTTACTATATGTCTAGCCCAGACCCAAAAATCATAGAGCATGAATCTATAATCAAGTTCCTAATCTTGATGACAATCAATATGCCAACTCTCATATTTCCCAAATTCAAGCCTAGGGTTAGGTTTCAATTCCTCCAAATATTATAAATCTAATGGTATTCATAAAATACAATACACCTAGTATTTAATTAGATATATCAATACATCAAAGCTTTAATAATAATATAATAGCTATCAGGAAGAGATCCAAAATCGGAGCCAAATTACGTAATTCCTAACCCGCGAAAAATAATATTAAAGCCACTAAAATCTGCAGAATATCACTTAAAAGTTGTCTAAAGCTATCCCTCCCAATGATTTGCTAATCATTACCAGTCGTTGGCTATCATTAGCCCCATGATGATTAACATATCATTATCCCTCCATTGGTTTCATGCTCTTAGGTTTTATTTTTTTTAGGGTAAAAGGGCTTGATATACCCCACAATTTTGTCATTTAGAGCTAATATATCCCTCGTTACAAAAGTGGCACACATATATCCCTACCGTTACAAAATAGCTCATATATACCCCTGCCGTTACAAAAATGGCTCATATACACCCCCACTGTTACAAAAGTAACAAAATTAATTTTTTTTAAAAAATCATGTATTTAATCTTTTTCACACATAAATTATTTTTTTGACTTCTTTGATTATTTTTATTTGGGTTTTTTTATTTTTATTTTATTTTTTCCCATTCTTTAGTATAAAAATAAGAGAAATAAAAAGAAAGAAGTCTGAGTGAAAAAAACTAAAAAGTTAAAAAAAAATTTAAAATAATTTTTTTACGGCTATATTGTAATTTAGTTTTTGTATCCGTAAAAAAAATATTTGGGGCATCTATAATAAATTTTAAAAGAGAATAAGTGAAAAAAATAAATATGACCATAAAAAGTAATAAATTTAAATTAGTCAATGAAAAAAAATAGTCAAAAGAACTAAGCGTATGAGAAGGATCAAATATACTCCCGCATGTATTAGAGGAAAATGGCATATATGAGCCATTTGTATAACAATAGAGGTATATATGAACCACTTTCATAACGAGGGGTGTATCAGATCTAAATGACAAAGTTGAAGGGTATATCAGGCCCTTTTCCCTTTTTTTAAAAAAATTATTTTTACAAACCAACCTTAAATTGCCGATACATATTTGAACATATAAATTTGCTAGCAATTCAATTTTTTTCTACCCCACTAAATAATATAATATAATTGATTTCTTACACAATTATCAATGATGTGAACAAATCATTTGAGCTTTACCTGAAAGGGTTTTCCTCGTAGCCGTGAACGGCAAATACTTCAGGCTTCTTTCATCTCTTTTTTAAAAAAAATAGTTATAGACTAAAAGAGTTAAATCTCACTTGACCTATTTTAAAAGATATCGGCCAATTGGCCTACGCTATTAAATAAATTTCAAATTATGTCTATTGATTATAAATTAAATTAATTATTTAATAGAATATCCGTCGATTAAATAACCGTAGTTAAATAAATAGTTCAAAATTCTCAAACCAACTTCACCGACTAATCAGAAATAACTCAGGGCAACTATCAGAAGGGGTAAAATGATAATTTTATGAAAGTTTTCAAAAATGACCTTTCGAGTCATTACATATATTTTTGACATAAAATTGGTATGATTTTTGTATCAATATGTATATGCATTGGCCTGAAGTTGGTATAAATTTGATATGTCTTTTCTCACAGTTATATCAATTAGTTGTCTGACTGAAGTTGATGAAATGGTACTCTTTTTAGTAGGAAATTTATATGAATTTTTTTATTATGTATATGAATTTCACATGAAGTCTGTTTAATATTGGTATGAAGTTGGATTAAAATTGGTATGAAATTTGTGACCTACTATTTTTATAGTTAATATCAATAAATTATTATTTTCAGGCAAGGAAGAAATATACCTATTGGTCTTCATGCACCAATATGAATGTTTTTAAAGACCTGACTACATTCCTCAGTGAAGAGTAGTTTCAACAGTTTTTGCAAACTTCTTTTGGTGTATTTAATGACTTACCAAACATAAAGGTACAGTGTCAGTTATTACGTCATCTTTTACTGATTGAGACTGATAACGGCAGAGATGACATGTTCATTATCACAATAAATAGTATTGAACTCCATTTTGGCATTAAGAATTTTGCAGCTGTGACTGATCTTAAATGTGGTCTCGTTAGTGATTTTGTTTTAGATCCATCTGTTTCAAACATGCTAGTTGAAATGTACTTTACTGGAATGAAAAAAATTCCTAAGTTATATTTTTTGACTAAGTTTAAGGATGTCAATTACTTTATGCGTGAAGACCTGTTCAACATTGGCGTTGTGTACTTCATCAGTACATTTCTGACAGGTTTAGAGGCATCTAAAACAACGATCCCTAAATGGTATTTTGATTTGGTTGAGACTGGTGAGTACATCAACTATCCAAGGGACAATAAATGTTTCAAATTGACACTCAAAATGTGCGGCCATAAATTAAAAAAAGATCCATCTTCATTCAAATTTGGTGGATTCCACTTAGCCCTGCAGATACGAGTGTTGTCAAAATGTTGACAATACAGTTGCAATCCATGTTGCAACTACCACACCTCGCATTTTTAACTGGAAGACATCGGAGGAATCTATATTCTTCGAATAGTTAAAGATTACCATGTTCAGAACATATGGTAATCAGCTTATTTTGTTAATTCAAAAACTCATTTAACAATTTTTCATATTGTCTTTTTATTTAAAATTTTTTAATTCATCATGTTTATTTTGTAATTATAGCATAAATTTAAAATCATAGTCCTGACGGATGAAGAGATGAATGCCATTGATCAGAATCTATTAACTGAATCATCCAGTCACCATTAGGCGGAAAACTACACAACATTAGAAAGGAATGATGCTGACGTAGGAGACAGATATGTTGAATTGAGTAAAGAAATTACGACGGTTAGTATACAAAAATAATTTAATCATATATTTTTTATATTTATAGTGCATTGATTCATTTATTGTTGTTTCAATAGGTGTCGAACTAAAAGAATTCAAGGACAATGTTTATATTCTTAAACCTAAACCTTTAAATTTATTATATCTTATTGTTTTATTGTATAATTATTAATGTATATGTTTATATACGTTGATAAGGTTGAAAAACACATGATGGGTTTGAAAGCATATGTTGATAATTCGATCAAGTTGATCATCGACGAAATCAGGTCTTCAAAAAGTCAGACATCTCAAACATCAGAAAAAGAGGTAAATTGCATAAACATCAACTTGTTTAGTTTTGTGGTATACTGCTGAAATATAAATTTTGTTATACTTTTTATATAAGAATTGTCTAATTTTGGCATGAATTTGATATAGACATTTTGCATATATCAGTGTATGAGCAAGTGTTGAAGAATGATATGAAATTGGTATAGACAAAGACAAAAAAGTAGTATGCAATTGGTATACTATTTATATATCAAAATCAAATTAATAGTTTAATTGATTTGAAATTGATATTCTTTTGGTATGAATCTGGTATGAACCAGTTTTTCTTTTGCATGAATTTGGTATAAAATTATATATACTAATGGTATTAAAATGATATACGTTTTTTATATGAATGTGTATGCAAAAGTGTTTTCTCTTATCATGCATTTTTCAATTCAATTATTATTTGTATGTCTACATTGGGTTGAGTGTTAATAATTATTTGACCAAAAGCTAAAGCCCCATTTATTTACTACTATATACATAAGTGTTGTTGGTGTTATTTTTATGCATCACGCATATTTTTTTTTTGATTTAATATCACTAAACAAGATGAAGAAATTGACAAAATTGAAATGGTTCAGCCATCATGCTCAAGGAAGGAAAATGTAGATTTCTCCAACACCGATGGCCAATTTGATGGTATGAGAACCACTGCTAATATCACGTAGATAAAATATACAGTTATTTACAAAATTATTAACATTCTTGATTTTTTTGAATATGCAGTTGGTGTTCAGAATCCAATTGAGCAAACAGTTGGTGGTGTTCATAATGTTGACGTGCCTGAATCATTAGCTACAAAACCCCCAAACCTAGATGATTTTCCTGATTTGACCATGACACAAATTGTAGAACTTGATCTAATACTCAATGAGACAACTACTCCTTATATGCAATCAAGAAACAGAAACCCTGACAAGTACGATACATCTCCATGCATTCGCCTTTCTGAAGGCGAAAGCGTGTAAAAAGATGTCATGTTTTCTTTCGTAATCAAGCACCCATTTGAAAGTCATAATGGATTTGACGTTGGTGTGGAGTTGATTAACGAGTTTATCGAATGGGTGTACAAAAATATTTTAACTAGACGTGGCAGGTATATTTATAAAAAAAAGTGAATATTAGTTGCAATACGTGGCACAATGTGTATACATTTCTTTTTATTTTCTACACTTCATATACACAGGAAATCCTCTTATACTCAAGGCAAAGATAAGTTTGAACATTTAATGGACTTTGATGCTATAAAAGTTTTACAAAAGGATTGGTTCAACATAATCGTTCACACTGCTAGGCCATGGGAAGCCGGGGTATATCATATCTATTACCTTATTTTATAAATAATTTTTTGATATAAAAATTATCATTTTTCAATCAAATTTTATAAATATATAGTTGGCATAAAGTATATTTATGTTTCTAATTGGAATGAATTTGGTATAAATCTATTATAAATGTTCATAGAAATTATGTATTTTGAACGTTTATAGTTGATATGAAGAGTACTTTCTTTCTGTAGTTGGCATGAAACAGGTATGCATTTTGCAAAGGTATAGTTGCAAGCTCATATATGTCTGTATTTAAAATTATTTTGGTGTAAATTTGGTATGAAATGTACATTGATATGAAGAGTACTTTATATTTTTAGCTGGCATGAAATTGGCAGGCATTCGGTATGCATTCTGTATTTTGCAAATGTATAGTTGCAAGCTCATATATGTCTGTATTTGAAATTATTTTGATGTAAATTTGATATGAAATGTTCATTGATATGAAGAATACTTTATATTTTTAGTTGACATGAAATTGGTACGTATTCGGTATGCATTCTGTATTTGCAAAGGTATAGTTACAAGTATATATATATATATATATATATATCTGTATTTGAAATTATTTTGGTGTAAAGTTGGTATGAAATGTTCATTGATATGAAGAGTACTTTATATTTTTTAGCTGAAATGAAATTGGTATGCATTTGGTATATTTTTGCAATATATATTGACTTATTTTTGTGTAGCAACATGTTAATGTTATTATGTATTATTTGCAAAAGAAGGCAAAGTATTCTCCACACCTACAAGTGTCATATACTATAACTGGTTGATGGTTAATGGCGTGGGTTGATAATATTGAGAAACTGTAGAGATAATCTAACTATGACATGAGATGTGTATCTCCTGACCACAATATTGGTCAATGCAATAGAGGTTTCAAGCTGCTTGCTAACATTTCTTGGGACACAGTTGACGATGTCATTATTCCTGTCAACGTTAGTAAGTCATTTTTATCTGACATAAAACTTATGTCTTCTCTTTTTCCATATGCGCCCCTAAATATTTCAAAGAACCAGGTCCACGATGCATCATTTTCAGAATCTACTATAGCGTACACAAGTGGTAGTATGTAACCTGATTCATTACCAAAAAATATAAATAATTCATACAGATTAGAAACAAAATTTACACCAGAATTATATTTGCATATAAATATCAAAATTCAAATAATACCTCCTGAATCCAGTGTTCTTGCAGTCAACGTTGTCCCATCATATGCAACTTTTAAGGTTGCCCCATCAACCACAACTACTGGCCTACAATACTCCTACCCCCTAATAGATGCTTCTAACGCACTAAATGCATATAAAAAGCTATCATCTTCTTTTCTCTTCAAGCTTACAACTAAACCAGGGTAGTTCTGCTCCAAAACGTACAAATAACCCGAAAGTTTTGCAATGGTTATAATTAATTTTCCAGTTGGATAACTGCATAAAAGAATACAATTTTATACCAATTGGATACCAGTCGGATACCAATAGCAGAAATTGGTAAACTTAATATTCCTAATCGGAAACCAACTGGATGTCAATTGCATTCAGTGTCAGTCTTAATTTCAAGTTGGATAGCAATTTCATACAAAGTAAAATACAAATTGGATATCAGCAAAAACCTGGAAGTTTTGCATATGATTCAGCTGAATCTCCACGCAACAATTTTATTACTTTTTCTTTAGCTCGCCATGCCTGCATGTATGTCAATGAAACACCATGTGATTTTAACATGTCTTCGGAAATATCTTTATGGGCGTATACAGTGGCTGAATCGTTAAACTTATCCAATATAATAATAGCTACAACGTCTGTTATTCCTTGATGTCTTGCATAAACTTTGTCCCTCACCAAAAAAGTGTGATTCCCATAAAATTTACGGATTTTGAATTGTCTTCAAACTTGATGAATTCATTATCCATAAACAGTTTTCAGAAGGACACTTTAGGTAATAGCTTTTTTTAAAATAAACAAAGATTAGTCAAATATTTATATACCAAGTTCATACTCATAAGATACTAACTATACATATAAGCAATTATATTTTTACCAAGCAGAACTGGAACGTGTTACAAGAAATCAAATTTTTTGAATAACTGCATAGTGTCGTATCACCACCATAAGTGTAATCTTATTTTTGTAAATTTGATTTACATTAATCAATATATTTGCAGTGTCACTGATTACTTCAGGTCCTTCATCATAAATTTCATCAGCAACTTCACCAGCATTCATTCCGATCAAACAAATTGATTTATTCGAGTATAAATTAATACTTGTTAGTGGTCTATCGACAACACAATCTCTTTGCTCCACCACAACACTAGATTCTGGATTATCCATAGCCAGGTTCTTCAAGATTATGCATAGTCGATATCTAGTAAAGAAATCAACATTAACTTTCTTCTGATCCAAGAAAACTTGTACACCCACATCATTATTGTCATTACCCAAAAATGGATGTGATGACACTCATCTTATCCTACCAAGACAAATCAGCCTAAAATCCAAATAATATGATAAATACGGAAGTAAAGTGAGAATAAAAGTCTAATACTATAAAATAATGTGAAAATTCATAATTAACTTATGTATATCCCCAAAACCTGGTTATCACGTGTACAAGCCTCTAATGTATTATAATAGATATGAAAGAAATAAACAAGTTTCAAATGAGGTTGTCTCTAAAGTAGAGCAAGATCATAAGTAGGAGTGAAAAGGTCTGTTGAGATGACAATCAGCTATCTCACAAATCTTGATAAGATGACTCAGACAAGAAGATAAGATAGTTTATCATGAAGATCCGGGCTCATAACCTACACAAATGTAGAGCAATGGGTGAGTACCAAACCACACAGTACTCATCAAGCAAACTCCTAAACACAAGTTACGAATATAGAATATGGGTACTTCTACCACCCCAACTGAACCTCCACAGCTGCAACCTGCATAAAACCATCCCAACCTAACAGTTTGTAATTTCATAACACACAACTCAATTACAACATTCCAACAATTACAGATCAGAAACACACAGGATTAAGTTCATCAATCACAACTTCCACTGAAAGTCACTCACAAGTTCACAAATGATAAAGATATGCAATGCAATGAAATTCAATGTCAAGTATGGTGATGCATGTCTAATCTAGTGATACACACATGTTGTTTTTCAGTCTGGGACCCATGGGGGACTTATCAGTACATGCATCTATTGCGGTATGCGACATGATTCTGGATAATAAAATTCATCGCGGCATATGACACGTCCCTCGATAATAGAATCCATCGTGGCGTACGACACATCTCTCGAATCATAATATCTGTCGTGGCGCGTGACACGTCCCTCGAAATGATACTTCCTCTTTAATTTCTTATTTTTCTTCAATTCACATAACACTTGTCACAATCATGTCTCAAAATCAATGCAAACGGCATGTTCACACAATTAATGAGGAGATGACCATTTCCATAACAATGCACAATTCACAACAATACAATCATGATACACCATCAACAATGAATCAATAAGTCTTTCAAACCATTCTCAACACATCACACACTAATAATTAATCACATTGCCTTTTATTTCCCCTTTTTCATCATTAGAATTGTTCAACATGGACAAATCAGCCCATCACCAAGTCCTATTAATCCCCAACACATACCACAAGGAAATACACGATTCTATACACTTAATAAGGGTTGAGAAATCCACTTACCTCAAACAATCGAGTGATTACTCCGGGACTTGAGCCTTCCTCTTTCGTTAGACTTCTAAATCAATACAATCTATTTAAATAAATAATCACAATAAGATTTCAAAACTAACAACACCCATATTACTATGTGATAATGACACAGATAGCATGGATCACATGAAAGCTTTAGAAGAGTTTGATGGATACAAAGTAAAGATATACAATGTGTGGAAGGTCCATCAAAGTGAAGAGAAAGAAGAAAGAGGCCATTTGTGTTAATGATCATCTCATAAATTCAAGAATTCACAAAAGAAGGTAATCAAACAAGGCCCTTATCTCATTAAGGGTAAAATTGTAAAGCAAGTGTCTTCTTTATTTTATTAGTATAAATAGTAGTCTTTTTCATTTTGGAAGACTTAGATTATAAAGATTTTGAATTTTGAATGAAGAAACTCTTTCAAAAGTGTAGTTTAAGAGTGAAATCCCTTTAGTTTAGTGTAGTTTAGTGTAGCTAAATCTAGTTTAGTGATTGGTGGATTCCCATTGTTGATTTAGGACTTCTTAACCTTGATTTCACTTGAGATTGCATTTTTGTGGTTTTCAATTTGAGTTATTTCTTTTTGAATTCAAGTTTATCTTCTTCCTTGGTTGATTGTTTATTCAATTAGCCTTTCTTTCTTCCCTTCTCATCTATCTTACTTTTGTGTTGTTAATTTCACATTTGATTTCAATTGGTTTTATCCCCAATTGGAATACTTATCATTTGATATCAGAGCCAGGTTTAGATTTGTTATTACAAATCTAGTCTTGGTTTGCAAAATCAAAAAAATCAAAATCTGTCCAAATTTTTGAAAAAATTATTTTGATTCATGTTTTTGTTGTTTTTTTTTACACTTGATTCTTATTCCCTAGTGTCTTTTGAGTATATGTTCAAAATTTCAAGTGATTTAGAGTTGGAAAGAAGAATCTGCCATTAAAGGAGTTTGAAGCTTTGAAACTTTAAAAAAATTCCAAGTGGGTCTTATTGATTGAGGTTGAATTCAAGCTCAAAAGGTATTGGGTATTGTTCTCTAGCTTGAAAGGAAGCTACTCTTGAAAATTGAGGTGATTTGGTGAAAATTTGAAGTGGAGTTTGTTTTTAGTGTTCTTCATGTTCATGGTGTTTTTCATAACTTGAAGATGGAGGAAATTGGTTTATTTTTGTGTTAAAATTAAGGGTTAAAAATTATTGGAATTTGTTCGTTGTGTTGAAAGGAGCTCGTGTTTGAAATTTCATGAAAATCGGAGCTAAATTGAGTGAGTTATGAATTTTTGAAATTCATCAATGTTCTTGGTGTTCTTCATGAGTTCTTGAAAAAGAAGAAGGAAGAAATTACTTTTGATCCAATATTTTCAAGTCAAAAGTGGGTATAAGGTGATTTTGGGTCCATCCGTGGAAAGTGAAATTTTTTTTGAAATTTCCACGTGGACATGCCACGTCAGCAGTCAACCGTTGACTGTCGAGTCAGTAGCCAAGCGTGCGCCAACACAGCAGCAGTCAGCGCCAGCTCTTCCAGACGCGCCACGTGGTGCGTGGAGCCCAACTTCAGAGACTCCAATGTGCAAATTTTGGTCTTAAGAGGTCAATAATATTCTAAGTATAAGAAGTTTTTTGGACCTAAAATTTTTTCTAAGTGTCCATACTTCGTGATCTTTTTTCTAAATTCTTTTTCCTTCTATTTCTCAACTATTTAACAATTAATTAACATAATTAATTACTTGTTAACTAGTTTTAATCATCCAAATTAAATCCTTTCAAGTGATGAACTTTCTTAAGGACTCAAGTTTTTCTTAAGTGTCCGAACTCACTTCTTCTTCCTCCACGATCTTTTTTCTTCTATTTCTCAATTATTTAATAGTTAATTAACATTTTTAATTAATTATTAACTATTTTTTAATCATCAAATCATTTCTTGGATCCTTCAAATTAAGTAACAATTCATAATTCTTCTACTTTTGTTACTTGGTTTGTTTTGAGTCCAAATCTTTTGGGGCTTCTTTCTTCTACTTTTCTCATGTTAACTCATTGATAACCTTATTGATTCAAGTCTTTTAGATTTTTGGGTCATCCTTATTTCAATAGTCACAAGAATCCACTCCACCACAAAAAATTAATGATCTTGTGAATTGATTGGGCAAAGGTAGTTCTTTATCAACTTTAGGAAGACACTTTCGAAAGGTGAGTTTGAGATCAAACACGAGAGGTGTGAGGAATTTTGTCACTAACCTTGTTTGCTAAGTTTTGTAGGTACCAAAGGTGATTACAAGGAAGAATGTCATCCGTAACTTCCGAATATTATGGAGATGACATCAGTGAATACGCTTGTAGACATATGAGCTACGAGCATGGTGAAAATGAGTTTTGTAAGGGAAATGATGGTCCTTGTGAGCATGGTAATAGGACTCTTGAGTATGATGGTGATTCCTATGAGGGCTATGATGGTCCATGGGATAATGAACAACATAGTGGTGAAAACTACTACTCGAGAGACGATTATGAGATGAATGGAGCTTATGACTCTTGTGATGATGTTGAAGGGGTAGAAGGACCTTATGAAGTCTGTAATTGTGAAGATGATGGTTCTCATGCTTTGCACCATGGTTATGATGGTGATGTGAGGTACAGTTTTTTCTCTCATAGGTCTTATGAATCCTTTGAGCGGAATCTAGATAGAAATGGAAGTTGTGAGGTTGAATTTCCTTCATCTTCTTGTGCTACTTCCTATTCTAAGAAAGAAGGCATAAATGTTTGGGCGAGACCATTTCAAAGTCGTCATATGGACCATAGGAGAAGTACATTCCCTACTTCTCGAAACATGATAACTTATTCTTCTCATCCTAGTTCTAATGTTTCTTGTTCTCCATATGTTGATGAGGTTGGAGGTAGAGTGAGAGGAGCACTAAGCCATGAAGTTGTAGAGTTAAGAGAATCCTTTACCACATTGAGGGAAGATTTTGATGATTTCTTGCGGATGTTTGAAAAGGTCAAGTCTATGGTACAAAAGAGGCAAGTTATATAGTCAATGACGAGCCTCTTAAATATAGTTCCAAGTTTCTTCCAGTTAGGTTGATATTAACATAGAAGGATGTTTTGGTAGGCAAAGAAGGAGAAGTCAGATTATTAACAGTTAGACTAAACGGCCTTATAAGCCAATGAGAAGAGGGGAAGAGAAGCATCTTAGAAAGAGGTCTTAGAAGTAGTCTTAGTACCCGCTTATGGAGAGTTTAGTAGTCATAAGATTTGCATCTTCAGAGTAAGAAAAGCGAATGTAGACCAATTTAGAGATGATGGAATAGACCCATAGCCTTAGAGTATCAGTTTCAGACCTAAGGGGGAGATGATAAGATGAGAGATCAATTCAAGTGTTGAGAGTCAGATAGTAACATGTTTAGAAAGAGTTAAAGTGATATATCCATCCATTCATACTCTAGCGTATTCCTCAAAGTTCAGTTGTTACAACCTCTTATTGATGTTTCTAATATCAGAATTGTGTTCTTGACTTATGCTCATATATTTCAGACAGATTCACCTCTATGCTTAGTTCCCAAAATGAGGGGCAAAGACTTTAGCCCATTGATCTCAATCTTACTCCATAAAGTTATGGATATCAGCCTCATGATATGAACATATTCATATAAGCATTCATGTCTCATAGTATGCTCAGTCTCGCAAATTCATAATTTACTCTCAATGGCTAGCAACATAATGTTATGTCATGCATATTCTTATGTCAGATATCTTGAATGAATCGTGCTTATGATCTTTCGCCCTAAAGCTCTTTTAGTGATCCTTTTAGTTAGAGAGTGACGCTGGTGATAGTAGTTGAGTGATGATATAAGGAGAAGATTGATGTTTCTTACTGTGGTAGTGGTGGTGTTCTTATTCCATATAAGGTTATAAAAGTGGAGGAAGGATGAATGAAGTTTTACTATGAATAATAGTTAGGTGAGAGTAGTTAGATAGTTCCTGATAGTATGCGTGAAATTTCAGTTAGTAGAGATGATGAGAGAATGAGAAATTCTTAAAAGTAATGGTTAGTAGGAGTTCATGGAGTGGTCATAGTACTAGGCTTGAATGCGGTGTTGTTAACATGAGGATAAATGTATGATGCATTACGTGTTTCTTGATATGGGCTCAAGGTTGGTTGAATGCAGTTATAAGGAGATGTATTCTTGGGATGAGATTCCCTATAGAAGTATATAACCTAAATCTTGTGGTTTAGATAAGTATAATTATCTCATGTTTAACACCTTGTGAATTAGAGATTAGGCTTGAACACAATAAGAGCAAGCGATTTGACTTAGATGTTTGTAAGAGTAATCATACACTGTAGTGGGAGCTATGAGTTTCAGCTAATAAAGTATAGTAATCAGAAAGGAGAGTATAGTTGAGAAGTGTTGCTAAGTTTAAAAGCTACCAATTATATCACTCGAGGCATAGTAGCCAAATTCTTACTTCGTGCCCGGATACCCTTGTTTCATGTCATGGCCTGGAATCTTGAAATCTTATGTGAGCTTCGTGCTAAGTGTGCTTGAGTCTAGTTTCAAAACTCTCAGTATGAATCACTTCCACCTATGTTAGTAGGCAAGTTCATAAGTCAGAAAGATAGTAAGAGTAATACCTTTCATGCCATTCTCAGTTTAACCATCATTCAAGGATGAATGATCCCAAGGGGGAGATATTGTTATGCCCCAAAAATTTCTAAGTTAAGACCCGAACTATTCTTCATTTACGTATAAAGTCGTGTCGGGTGATTCTTAAATTATGATTAGGTGTTAAGGTTAATTCTTTAGTGTGAGAATAGATTTGGACATGAATTAAGGTCACAAAAATCCCCAAGCACAAAGTTGAGTTGAAAGTTTCCATACCGATTAAGTTTTGAGGTAAGATTCTACTTGAGTCAACTTCAAACGACCATATCTCTCAGAATATAGAGATTTACGTGGCCCATAACCTACCAAATTAAAGGCATTTGAATCCTCTTTCCAACGCCACCCATTTTGTGGCAATCCGAGTTTCGAATAAAATGTTATGACCATTTTAGTAACTTGATATAGTGTAGTGACGAATTAGCCGACGGAAAAACATTAAAAAGGGTCTTTTTGTCTTTTTACCTCTAAGAAAACTCGAAACGAAATTCTGGACTAATAAAAGTCCCAAACCAATTAGATTTTCATCTCTTAATTCCCTATTTTCTTCTCTCTCAAACCCTAAATCAAAACCCTAAAGAAAAATCAAAGCATAGGACTTCCATTCGAGATTCATTCAATCTTTTTCAAGATTCCTCTTCAAGGTAAGTCTTTCTTCAAAAATTCCATTCTTTCCAACTCAAATTCTTTCATACAATTATGAATCATTAATGAAAATCATAATTCTTGGCCATAGTTTTCAAGAAACTAATTCAAGAATCTCAAGAAAGGTTTTCTTGAGTGTTTTTCTTCAAGCTAGGGTTTCAAGTTTTCCAATCAAGTTCTTCTTCAAGATTTCTCAAGATTCTTCAAGTAAGGCTATCATAGTGTTGGACTAGTTCGTCCTCACGCCCTACATCTACTTTCAAATAAGTAAAAGAGTAATCTAGGTTCTATCCTTAGATTCGAGTATTCTTGAGATGAGTTGATTCTGAGTTCTTGAGTTCCTAATTCTTTTTGAAATTCTATTCCTAATTATTGAATTACTATATGTTATGTTATGCATTGAGATTCTTGAGTTGATTCGTTCATGTCTATATTTCAGCATGAACCCTATTAATTGAGTATTTTTGGGATGTGTAGTATCGTTGAGTTCTAAGTATTAAGTTTTTCTATATTGTTATTGAGATCCTTGAGTTGAGTTGTTCATGTCAATATTTCAGCATGAATCCTATTTTGAGTTATAAATTTTGAGAATCTTTTAAAGTCAATATTTTTATTTTAAACTGAGTTTTTGAGAAAGTAATGAAGAGTTTGAGAATCTTTTTAGAACAAATGCTTTGTCTTTAGTTTTAATTTGAGAAAAGAGAAACTTTGCTTTCTAATTGAGTTTATGAGTACATAGATACTCAAAGCAGTTACCTCTTTTACGAGGATCTTTTGAGTAATTACCTCAAATTGAGAAAACAGAATGTTTTTAAACATTGAGCATGAGCAATAGTTTTGGGAGTAGTATTGAGCACCGATATGGGGGAGAGTTCCGACAACTCACAGCCCCCCAGAAACCATTCTTACCAACATGGGTTCAAGATCATACTTTTTAGATGAATCCTTATAGCTTAGTGGATCCACTTAGTTGAGAGGTTCTATACCTCGGCACGGTATAGGACAGTTCTGGCAGCGTGGGCGAGATGCTGTATCAACATGTAGCTCATAGTGATGGTTGTCGGTTAGAGAATCTCCCAAATAAGAGTAAAAAGTATTTTATTATATTTTTATATATATCCTTGAGTTAACATCTTTTATTTATAAAGCTTTAAATCTTTTCATCTCTTGTTATTGCTTTGTATTGAGTTGAGTTGAGGTAAGTATTCTTTCAGCCTTATCAGTTCAATTATTTATCCATTCAACTATATTACATTCTCGTACATTCAATATACTGATGTCATTTGACCTGCATCTTTTAATGATGCAGATACAGGTACTTAGGATCCTCAACAAAAGTCCGTTGAGATCACTTCATCCGCTTGTCAGCTTTCGAGTGAGGTCTCCTTGCTTCCAGAGGACTCTAGTTTTATGAATGTTTGGTATTAGTAGCATTTTGAGTAGTCGTGGGTCTTGTCCCGACACTCGTCTATACATAGTAAAGGCTTCATAGATAGACATTTTGAAACGACCCCAAAAATGCCCGAAAATGTGCTTCGGAAACACCTATAATTGTAATTTCCATATATCTCAAAATCCGTGCATGATTTCGGAAATTCGACTTCATATTCTTATTTGTGGGGTCAAATTGAGTGGGAAATGGGTCTAACCCGAATTTTAGAGCAACCGTATCAAAATTCGAAAATCGCAAAAATTGCGATTTGGAGGGTCAACTTTAAAGGGGCATATCTCTTAGCACACAAGGAACTGGAAGGGCTGCAAACTATTAAATTAAAGCTCTTTGAGTTAGCTTTCCAACGCACTTGGTTTCACCTTAGTCTGAGTTAGGATGAGGGAGTTATGACCATTTTCGTAAAACCTGTCTGTGCAGATTTGCAATTTCCAGTGAGCTATTTTTTTAGGCGGGTTGGAGACTTTTTTTTTATAAAAAGGGGATATGTCCCTTACTTAGTCATTTTTCTTAACTCCAAAAACACTCTCTAAACCCTCTCCAAAAATTCCCAAGATCTTCAACCAAATTCAAACATGTCAAGCTCTAATTCCGGATTCAAGACTCAATCTCAAGCTTCGATTCTCCATTCCAATCTTCATCAAGGATTCTCCAAAGTTGAGGTATGTGGGTTTGATTGTGGAAACCTTCCTTTCCACAAGTCCAACCATTTATCCTCTATTCCTACTTCAAGTTTATGGGTCCTTATGATTATTTATGAACTCTTGAATTATAGAATTACTACTATACACCCTATTATGGTCCATTTTGCATATTATCATGAAATGGAATTATTATGTGATGTTTATGGTTTACATGCTTCCATGATCAAATTATGAAGGTTGATATATATATGTATGTTGTTGGTGGGCTGATTTATATGGATTTTGGAATTGGTTGGACTTAGTATTCTTGAAATACATGATTTCATTTACATGAACAATTGCCCACCTTGTGTTTGATAAAATGCCCATTTATAGAATTCTTAGGAAAGGGAAGGTCCAAGGTACGTCCTATGAGTCGGATGGTTATGTAATTACTGAAATGATGATGAAATGGACACATGTATATGATTTTCTCTATATAAGTGTTGTGAGTCGACCAAGCCTAGTACGGGGGGTAGTAGGCCCGTATAACCGTATCGAGGGGTTGGTACCTTGGTTGCCTAGTACGGGGGGTAGTAGGCCCGTATAACCGTATCGAGGGGTTGGTACCTTGGTTGCCTAGTACGGGGGGTAGTAGGCCCGTATAACCATATCGAGGGGTTTGTACCTTGGTCCCTAGCTCGGGGGGTGGTAGGCCCGTGTAACCATATTGAGGGGTTTGTACCTCTTTCGCCTCTCCAAGGGGGTGGTAGGCCTTGGAAATACTATATTGATGGTCACTCGCCACACATGTACTACGTCCCACTAAATATGATTTTTATGTAAGCATCATTATACATATCATTTCATTAATATGCTATCTATTGGGTATGATTACGCATTTTTTTCCTATGATGTCCATCTAATGTAGCATTGCATTGCATCCCATATACTTAGTACATTCAAATGTACTAACGCATACTCTATGCCTACATGATGTCACCATGTAGGGACCGGAGCACCGCTTGACCATCCTCCTCCGCGTGGCTAGTACGATTTTCTATAGTGGTTATTGGTGAGTCCTCCATTTCGGGGACGTTGCTCATGATCTTTTGCTATGTATAAAACTTTTCCTTTCTAGTTATGTTTTGACTATGAGGGTGAGCCCGGTAGTTTGTCTTGGCCCCCGCTAAGTACTCATGTTTAGAGGTGGTGTTGGACAAGTTGTGTATTATGCTTGAGCTTGACTCATCTATGGTATTTATGTATCATTTCTTTTTTTTTACTTGCTCCCTTAGTCCCGATTTCCCCCTTGATTATGCTTATCGCTTATGGTCATTTAATTGCTTCCGCGACCAAGGATGTGTAATGATACGATATGAGGCATGTTTGGGATTCCTTCGGGTTCCCCATTCGCCGGTCACATCTAGGCCCTAGGCTTGGGTCGTGACAACTGTGCACGCTAGAAATTATTTGAGTTTATTTTGTTTGATTTTCAACTTATCTAACGCAAGTTTTTCAATTTATTTTAGAATTTATTTGTTGTTTAGTCTGGATTTCATTTTTTATTTGTGTTTTTGTTTGATTTTTGGGTTTTAGTCGATTACATTGATTTTGTTGAAAATTTTTCGGGATTTTGCTTTGTTTCGTGCCTAATGTAAGTATAAGATGTTTTTGAAGTAGTGTTATGCCTACAATGGCGTGTTTCATGATTTCGATTAGATTATAGGAATCCAACAAAAATAAATTTTCATGGTGATGAAGAAGAATACAACAAGATCAACCAAAATATTGAAGCAAAAAAATAATTGAAAATGCATAATAAAGAGAGCAGTATAATGACGA
This sequence comes from Solanum appendiculatum, assembly GCA_018342035.1. Lineage (NCBI taxonomy): Eukaryota > Viridiplantae > Streptophyta > Magnoliopsida > Solanales > Solanaceae > Solanum > Solanum appendiculatum. Next base: position 1,755,823 of record JAGDQO010000472.1, read on the forward strand.
GAAAAAATAGAGAAGAAATTTGGGGGGAGAAAATCGAAAAAGAGGCCAGAAAAACCTCAAATTTTGTCCAACAATGGTGTTAGATGCAAATGGGAAGATGATGACTTTATAAAACCCTAATGTGACTTTTAGACCCTTTTCCAAGGATCTCACGCTCCTAATAGATGTGTATTACACGCTCTTTGGTATTAGCTGCCAGATAGGATGCCAAGTCAAAAAATAGTGTTTAAAATGTTGTGTTTGGATGGGTTCAGGGTCCAGATGACAAAGGAATAAGTAGAAGGGTTCACAATACAAACCGATACAAGTACAAGGGTCCACCAAACCATTTCGCGTATATATAATTTGGTAATTTCATACTAGTCATACCATATACTAGTAAAAGAGAAAATCAACGACCACAATTCAAATATACTCTAAGAATTTTGTGGGTCAAACATAATACACGAATGCAATTGAATCTCATATCTTGTGCTCCAAATTTAAATTAAAGACTAAGTCTAATTTTATTTTTATCATAAGCAAAGAACCCCCACATTTTAAATATTATCTCAAAAATATTTTTCAAGCATTTGAAAATAATTGTTTCACATATTTTTTCCCATACTATCAAAATGTCATTGGCAGCATGAAACCTCTTTTGGAAATATTATTCTATAAAAGAATTATAGTGCTTCAATTCCCTTTAATAATCTTTACACAATATCAAAGCTCATTCCATAGAGGCACCTATTGCAGGCACAAAATCACAAACTTTAAGTCACTGGTCTTTTTTGCTATCACAATTAGACATACCACTTAGTATTTAGAATGCTAACAATAAAGACAAAATTTTTGTACAGTTTGTTTCTATTAACAATGAAGTTTTATATTCTTCAAATTGTCAACCGAAGTAACTTTGAATGTGGATCAAGTTTTTATGACTTCAAATCAATTTCAAAATTAAATGGAGTAGAAAATCAAAAGTACAACACTGACTTATTAGGTATAGTTTTCATATTCTTCAAACCAATTGCACAGTCTAATTTATCCAGAGTAGAAAACTACAGAAGTTTTTAGTTTCCAAAAATCAGACACAATGAAAATTCACACGGAGTACAAAACTACAAATATATTGTTTTAGTCTCCAAAAAGAATAAAACATATTCTTAGATTATCACATAGATATGCTTTTCTTTTCAAATAGCCTTCCAACTAAAATATTTTGACATAATATCTTATCAAACTATCTCATTCTGCAAACTAAAGAATTTTAAAGGCAACACTTTCTGTCGAGATCTTAATAGTAGTGCATTAATCTTCTACTTCCATGATCTGTTTTCCTCAATCAGTAGAATACAAGAAATACCAACAGTATAATAATAATTTCCTTAAGATTGTTGTTCATCCTGTATTCCTAAGATACTTAGAACAAAAACTTTAAAGAACTTGGTAAGAAACAACAAAGGTTAAAGAGTATTTTCAAAACTAGAAAATTAAAACTTGTAGAGAAAATTGAATCTGAAACATATTAGAAATAATATACAAAATATGTTTCTCAAAGAAGAAAATCGAGCCCATTGAATGCACAGTGTCCTCTTAAGGAAATTATTTCCCTCAAGTATCCGAGGTTAATGGAATATATCCTCTCAGGATAGAACGGTCTTACTCACTGGTGTATTGGTACCTATAATCACGATGTCAGCGAACCACTTAACGGTAGTAAAGTACATTTAGAATACTAGATTTAGTAGTAGAAGAAGAAGTCCAGAAAATCGGTTCTTTCATTGTTGAAAAATAAGAGGAAACTCTCTATTTTTAGACAACAAAGAGTAGTGTGAATAGATGTTTATTGTGCCTTATCAGAAAGGTCACAACCCTTTGAAAAGCTACAACCCTTTGAAATGGTCACAACCTTTCATAAAAGTCACAACTCTTCATTAAAGTCACAACTCTTTATAAAAGTCGCAACTCTTCATTTACTATTCACTCCTTTTAAAACCCAACATACAAAAGTAAACTTTTTTTCATATTCAAGGGCTTGAATCCAGAGCCTCTGATTACGGGTGAAATGAATAAAATTGAGTGTAAAACAACTTTCTACGTATCCTTTTCTTTTTTGTAAAATTGACCGCCAAAACACTTTGAAAAAGGTTTATTTTAATCAAAAATTGTATTAATAATATTGGTGAAGATATATTTCAAGTAAATTGATCAAGTAAAATTAATATTTTCTCAAAATACTAAGTTCTACTGTATTTTAGAAACAAATTATTTTAAATGAATAGGTTCTTTTCTTTTTATCCTAATTTATGTAACGCATTTTGCATTTTAAAATTCTAAGTATGTGATTTTGACGAGAATTTTAATATATTTAAAATAGAATTATAATTTATAATATTTTTCATGTATCGTTTAAAATATTTGATTTTGTTTTTAAAAACTATGCAGATCTAATGTTACTTAATTTTAAAAATTAATCAAATTAATTATGACAAAGTTTAATGAAAAGTGTATACAAAATACTCCAATCCAAGCACTCTGAATGGTTCGTGAACAACGTACAATAGCTTACACGCAAAGAAAGTTTGTACCTTTCTCTCTCTAATTTTCATTTTCATGACCCTTAGCCTTAGACAAGAATCATTTCTACCGATAAAGGATATGATGTAGTGGATGATTTAAATGAGGTTCTATACTATGTAAATTTGGGTTAGTCAGACTCTAACACTTTAGTTGGATGATTATTACGTATTATTTTATGATGTATTGTATTATATTGTGTTGTATTGTATCATACTATATTGTTTTAATGAATAAAATGCTTGGATAAATTGATCGTTCTCCATCGTTACATAATGTCACACATCTATAGTTTGAATAATAAACCTACAAAAAAAAAGAGTATGGTACACAGTAGAGCTACTACGAAAAAGGTAGAATAAAAGATGAAAGGTAACGATGCAATCACACTAAATCGATCGTTACCTAAAATGAGTATTTTCGTCATTAGCTAATGATGAATTTAAAAGATACGACAGTAACAACCATTCAAACAAGATGTAATGTGGATATCGAACATGCATATAAAAAAAAAATTTCTGCTTATTATATTTTCAAGATATATACGTATTTTCATTTATTTTTTGTTGTCAACGCCTCTGTATATATACAGCAGTTGGGTATCATCAACAACTGTTCCTTTTTATCTTCAATCTTCTTTCACTGGACGCCTTTCATAATTATCATACAATTTTTTTGAATTTTTTTCCTATTAATTATAGATTTGAAGCAAAATCAACAATCAATCTCGTAAGGATAAACGCTAAGCCAACTCCAATTTCATCTTGGATTGTAATTTCATGCCCCCTTTAATTATTTGTATTTAGGGGAACTTTTTTTTGTTTTTTAACCTAATTTGATCATATATAATATGCCCTTTTGATTATATGCAGATCTATACGTATCTAACTTCTTTGTAATGATCGTGCATCTATAAAGTCACAATCTTTTTGATCTAATGATATTCTTTAATTGTATTATTATTTGAAATTTATTAAATTATTCATAGTAATTAACAGTAATATTATCTGCTGGGGTTTGGATTTTGTTTCTATTGGGTCATCTTTTGTTTGCAAAATTAATGGATCAATGTAAATATGCTTTACTTGATTTGCTACAAAATTTGATCTTTGAGGGAATTATTAACATGGTATATTTTATTTGTCATTTTGGGGGTTTTAGATGGTGGTTTATGGTTGAAAACGCATTCATATTTCGGTGTACTTGCTGTTTGTGAGTAATCTGGTGAAATCAAATTAAATGTTATCTTGCATCTGTGCATAATGTTTGTTTTTTGTTGAAGAGTGTTGTCCGGCCTATAGTTTTCATAAATCCCGGTGAAAATGATCCCTCCTATAACTATCTAATTCACTAGGTTACGGCCGTTTTTCATAAATCATTGTTAATGTGAGTCCTGGTAAACATATTCTTTCTTGCTTTGTGTTGTACAAGAACACCATACACATTACCATCATTTTTTCATACTTAAATGCAGGTTTTAGGACTCATGGCTGATTGTGGCTAAGATATAGACTAGTACTGCATTGTATTCAACACTTATTGCTCCAGATTTCTAGGACTGTTCACCAATGAAAATTAATACTGCTCGTGAAGGTTTATCATTAATTGCACTCTAGAGTGGCACAAGGATCCTGTAGTATTTCATTCAGTAGTACTTACAAAGTTGCAAGAATCAGAGGAACCACTAGAAGAGACTTGGTATATTTCTTGGTGAGTATGCTTACCGGAAATCGTAGATATGGTTTTTTTTGGTTTATTTTGTCTCCATAAGCGTCATGATAAATTCTTTAATCTTACTTGTGTTGCTTATGGATGTCGATTTGGAGATATCAATCTCTGGTATCCCTTCATTTGAGAGCACACATTGATGCATTCCTATATTTGTTGGGATCTGGTCCAAATGCAAAATTGTAAATTTCCTGAGTGTTATTGTTTGAGGTTACTGGTTACGTATGAAGACAAAATGCAATCTATTTCCTGAACAAGAAAAGAAAATAATGAGATGGGAAAAAACTATGTTGCTCGGACAATCCGAATATGCTGCCATACCCGTGTCGGACCCTCCAAAAATGCACTACTGTTGGAGGATCCGACACACACATGTTGGCATTTTCAAAGAGTCCATGCAACACAGAAAAAATAAGTTCGGTTGGAAGAGAAATAGACTGACTACTTCTGATAAGATGGATAATTTTGCACTACATTTATCTTTTGGCATGTATGAGATAGTTTTTCATGTTGGCTAGTGTCCTGCAGACACCGTAGAATGAAGTAGACTTGTTGGCTAGTGTCCTGCAGACACCGTAGAATGAAGTAGCTTTTCTTTTAAACCTTAAAATACACTTGATTTTTATAGATTGGTGGATGATCCTATACTCTAACTCCGTTGAAATACTGTGGATGTGCTATCTTTGTTTCTGTTGCAGGTTCAAAGAGTTTTAAGGAATTGGTTATGTTTATCATATCGTGACTTCCTTTTCTTACCTTCAGTTTAGACAATAGTACTGCCAAAGATGCTAAATTCTCATACGAAAGAACAGTTTGCTGACTCTGGGAAAAGAGACTTTGAAATATCGGTGCATGTAGAACTTGTTGGAGACTGCAAATCTATTAGACACATGGTACTAGCACTACAGATCATGTATATTCCAGAACTTGGTTTTGTTATCTAGATGTAATTGTTAGAAGCAATAGCCTAGTTAATGAGTGCTTACAGGTTTCGAACTCTAAACGTATCAGAGGAGAGGAGACATAACGGGTGTGTTTGGTGAGATGGAAAATGTTTTTCTAGACAATATTTTCTTGGAAAACAAGTGGATTTCTTACTTATTTTCTAGTAAGCAAAAAAATATTATCTCAAGAGCATTTATATGTACTCTAGCAAACCGATATGAGGGTGGGGCGGTGTGGGGAGTGGGTGTTTGAGGGTGGCGGAGGGTGGGATGGTCAAGGGGTGGGGATCGGAGGTGTTGAGTGGGTGGGCTGGGTGGGGGAGAAGACAATTAACTTGGAATGCCACTTATGCAACTTGTTTTCCCTTTTTCCTCATTTTTAAGGAATTTATTTTCCTAGAGAAAATATTTTCAAACATTTTGACCGACCAACCATGAGAAAATTGAAAAATGTTTTCCTCCATACCAAACACACTCAAAAGAGCCTCCTTGTTGTTGGGTAGTTAGTTTAGGATCATGAATCTTCCCTGAGTTCTTAACATGTATCAGGATTCATGTGCCCTGCTATTTCTTTTCTCTTTTAATGTGTGTTGTGATGGCGAGTGTGTAATATTTTATATATTGCCCGGTTTATTGGTATGAAAGAGAATTTCTGTGAATTGATGGGTTGTGGTATATTTGACATTACATGGCTTGATCAACTGAGCTTCTTCTCATAGTTCAGGATGCTTTTCTCTCAGCCTCAAACTTATAAAGATTTCTTTCTTTAGGGCCTCCTTTCACCTTTCCTTAGCTATGGTTAAACAGATTACATCAGTGTTTTTTGTTTCTTCTGGCTATGCTATCCACCTCAGCAAAGGCTCCTAGTCGAAGTATAATAGCATGGAGGGTGCAAGGGTGGAGGTCAACTCAGAACAGGAGAATGTAAAAGAAGCTACACCTAGAAGCCCCTTTACTAGTAAGGGAAGTGCGTAAGAACCTTAGATAGTGCAAGTCGATCCTCCCAGCACCCCGGAAAAATTATATTGTAAATGTAGGGCTGGAAAACTGCAGCTCTATAATACTGGATGTTTGCTCGTATCGAAGAACATTGCTTGTGATCAATAGGTTCATTAGTTTGCACAATCTCGTCAATGATATAATTTTATAACTTGAGGAGTCGTGGTATTTAAACAGTTTGCTTGCTGTTTGTCATACTACAAAATGTGTTGTTTCCATATTGCTAGCTGTTGCATTAATCTGATGGTTCCATTGTTTTTTAGTAACTCTTTATAGTGTACGTAGATGGCTAGTAGGAAACGAAGCATGCCAAATGATGTAGATATGCATGTCCTGTACAAGGAATTGGATGGAGCTTCATGCCCTATATGCATGGATCATCCACACAATGCTGTTCTTCTCCTTTGTAGCTCTCATGATAAGGGATGCCGGTCATACATTTGTGATACAAGTTATAGGCATTCAAATTGTCTGGATCGTTTCAAAAAACTCAAAGCCGAAAATAGGGACAATCCTCCCATTATGACACAGGGGAACCTGGATATTGCTGTTGAGACACCCGCTGAACACTTGGAGCTGAGAAATTTAAGTGATCGTACTGTTGTTCATGGATATCACGATATACCTGCCAATGAAGTTGTAGCAACTGGTGCATTTGCTGGAGGATCAGTAGAAAATGGAAATAGTAACAGAGATAATCGCATGGAGATGCAGGAAGGTACTCTACAAACTTCAGATGCTGTTACTGTATGGGGAAGTAGTCATGAAACAGCGAATGCAGACAACTCATCTGACTCAAAATCAAAATTGAAGTGTCCTATGTGCCGTGGAGACGTATTAGGCTGGAAGGTAGTGGAAGAATCCAGAAAGTATCTAAATTTGAAGCACAGAAGCTGCTCTCGTGAATCATGTTCATTCCTTGGTAACTACAGAGAATTGCGCCGGCATGCTAGGAGAGATCACCCAACAGCACGCCCTGCTGATATTGACCCTTCAAGACAGCGAGCTTGGAGACGGCTTGAGAACCAAAGAGAGTACGATGACATTGTCAGTGCTGTTCGCTCTGCCATGCCTGGTGCAGTTGTGTTTGGTGATTATGTGATTGAGAATGGAGACAGGCCATCTGGTGAAAGGGAACGAGGCTCAGGCGCAAACGGAAGATGGTTGAGTACCTTCTTCTTGTTTCAGATGATTGGCTCAATGGATCCAATATCTGAAGCAAGAGGTGGCAGGTCAAGAGCTTTGTCAAGGCACCGTCGGTCCACTGGACCTCTATCTAGGCGCCGATATCCTTGGGGTGAAAACCTGCTTGGTCTACAAGATGACGACGATAATGAAGATGAGGGTGAACCTAATCTTAACATATTGAGTGACATGAGTGGTGATATGTCTAATAATCCAAGAAGGCGCAGGCGGTTGATGCGGTCTAGGTCAGATGAAGATCAGCAGTAAGACTATAGTAGACCTCTAATTCATGGGATTGTATTAATGGTCTGTACAGTGAGGAGACTGTTATGGATCAATTGGATGTTACTTGTGTTCCACTTTGCTACAGAAAGATACTGTGCAATTCTTAACAAAATTTAGAGACTTGTGTGTTGGGTATAATAATTTAAGGGTGAAAACAGGTTGTCCCTGTGATTGTGGGTGGTAGCTACAGAATGTAAAATTTCCATTTGGTCTTTGATTTTCTCAACTCTGAAACATTGTTCAGCTTTTATTCCATCTTATATTGTATTTTCAACAGTTTCCTATCCGTATTATACGGACTGTATAGTCAGTCGATTTCTTTATGCTTTGAATATCTTTGCCATGAAAGAGAAGATAAAGGAAAGTAGTTAGTGAAATTGCAAGTGTGGTTTACTAATTTCATCTAGTCAAGCATCCAATATACTTGGCAATTCTTTTCGTTAACAATTGGATATTCAATAATTATGTTCATATAGGTGCAAGTAAAACACCATTTAAGGTGATGCATGACAATATGTTATGTATAATTTGTTTCAAAATATTACGTATTTTAGAAAAAATAAATTACTTATTACGTTTTTTACCTACCTTTATTGTTTCAATTAATATATTGTTAATTAAGTGAACCAACTAAAAGGATATACTATAAGATGGAATATTAAATATTTATGATACTTGGGGGTTTAATAACTAAACTTAGCGATACTTTTCATATCTACTAAACCGTGCCACACTTCTTCACCTCTCTCTCTTGCTCGCCTTTCTCCTCTCTCGCTCTCCTCTTTGCTTCTCTCGTTCCTCTCCCTTTGTATATATGTTTATCTCTCATTCTCTCATCTTTCTCCCTTTGTGTTTTTGTGTATAACTCCTTCTCTTGTTCCTCTCCCTTTGTGTATCTCCCCTTCTCTCATCATTCTCCTCTATGTATCATGCCTTCTCTCGTCCCTTTCTCTTCGTATATCTATGTATCATGCACATGTAGAGTCCACCAACATAGATACATGATGCCTTACATATGTATCTGTAGTATAAATGTTTGAATTCCTCAAGAAAAATTGAAGAAAAGAGAAGATTTAAAAGTGAAAAGAGTTTGATACAATTTGTATTTATGGTACAAGTTGCTTTACATTTGTATCTATGATATAATGTTTGTTTGAATTACTCAAAAACAATCAAAGAAAGAAAAGGAATTTCAGAAGCGAAAAAGAGTACATTTTGAGATTTTTTTCTAATGTAGTATGTATCTATGATACATGTTGCTTTACATTTGTATCTATGATACAATTTGAATTTCTCAAGAACAATAAAGAGGAGGAATTTCAAAAGCAAAGAAGAGTCTGATACATTCTAAGATTTTTTATACTAACTATATCTATGATACATGTTTTACATATGTATCTAAAGCGTAAATAGTATGATACATCTGATACACTTTCATATATATATATATATATATATGGTACATGTTGTTTTACATATGTATCTATCATATAATATTTGAATTTCTCAAGACCAATTGAAGAAGAAAAAAGGAATTTCATAAGAGAAGAAGAGTATGATATATTTTGAGATTTTTTATGATACATTTTGTATTTATGATATAGGTTGCTTTACATATGATACAATGTTTGAATTTCTGAAGAACAATAAAGAAGATACATTTTAAGATTTTCTTGATATAATATGTATCTATGATACAAAGATTGAATCGCTCAAAATAATCAAGAAAAATGTTAACAAAAGTGTTTATTTTCGAGTCCAGAGCTTGTTTTGGAAGGATCCTATAACACTAACGAGGGTGTTTGGTGGCTCAAAGCAATTTTTGAGAAGCCCTTTGAAGGACATGAGATCTAGTCTTGTGTAGTCTAACTTGTAAAGGACGCGAGGAAAGTGTATAACAGTTGTTGAATTATCCAAGAGTCAATGGCCAAACAAATGTCTAGTCTCTTGAGTCTATTTTTATAACACTTATAATTATTTGAAGTGTATATATTTTCCTTAAAGCGTAGGTCCATTATTTTACACTAATTAAGATATTTTCAAAATAGCTCAGCCTATTATTTATTGTCAACACTATTTTCTCATTACTTGTCTTTTTTCTTAGAGAAATTCATTGAAATCGAGCCAGTCACCCTTATAGTTGTGAAAAATGTTAAGGTGAGTTACGTTCCTTGTGGTGGATTTCGAGCAACACTAGCGTTGATGGCTTGTGCATCTTTAGCATACATAGCCTTACACTGTCAGCGAAAATTGGTCCTAGTCGCCTCGCACACACTTCTCATGTTAAACTTCGTGTGAGGATGTGGCTTCTCCTTCAAATCTTTCCCTCCACAAGTACGAGTAAACGTCTAGTGGCTCATCAATGTCATTTCCATTTGAGAAATCATTATTTGTTAATTGAAAATAGTTTTGATTTTGTAAAATCATTTTTTACATGTGGTCATATTTAGTTAACTAACAATGACATGAATAAGTCTTTTCTCAAACATAAATGAGTCAAACTTTTAACAGATGACATAGATGAATCTTTTCTCAAAATTTGATGGCATATTTGAGCCTCCCCATCTTTTTAAACTAACTAAGAAAAAATAGCCAAACAAATTGAAACAAAAAACATACTCTCCCGATCCCAATTTATGGGATGAAGGGAGTATTTAATTTCTTCCTCTACTTGTCAGGACTCGAGCATTTATTACTAATTCAATACCTGAACCGTATTCAAATATTATTTATTACTGCTTAATTCTTATAGTTATTGTTGTATAGGTATAGTTAGTTATTTAGTTATTCTGTTTCCATTAGTCCAGGATAGGGGTGTGCATCGGTTGGTTCGGTTCGGTTCGGTTTTACGTATTATCGGTTCGATTTATCGATTTTCGATTTTTAAATATGCTAAACCAATAACCAAACCAATAAGATATTTTTTATCGATTTTGGTCCTTAGCGGTTCGGTTTTCGGTTTAACCAATAAGAAAATGCTTATAAAACAAATATATGACTTTTCTAATAAATTTGACGTGACAAGACAATAGTGTAACTTTTTAAATGCTCATAAAATAGAAACAATAATAATAAACATGAAAAGAGCTATACAAGTGTAACACAAAGAGAAATTGAGAGGAATAAGGTTCTTTCTTTAGGTTGACATTTTGTATAATGTGAAGTTATGAATTCAAAGTCAAAATGAACTGTAATTGAAGGCTAAGGACAAAGACAGTAACTTGTAAGGTATTGAGATTAATATTTAATATTTATGTATAAGTAAAAGTAGTAAGTTCCTAGTCTTAATGGGTTATCGGTTTACCCAATAACCCAATATAAAACCAATAACGAACCGATAACCCGATAGTTATTTTTTATAAAACCATTAAAAAATTATTAACCCAATAACAATAAACCAATAACATTTTTTTCGGTTCGATTAATCGATCGGTTTGATTTTTGCACGTCCAGAGTCTAATATTTTATTTCCCCTGATCTCTGGATATTTTCCACTACAGGAGGGACTCTATTATTTTGTTTAGGTATATAGTTCAGTTTATAATTGATTAATATAAGTAATCATTTGCTTCATCTTGCTCAAGTCATTATAAACGGGTAATGCAATGCGAAACTGTTGTAGTAACCGAGTTTAAGAGTTGTTGTGTTGTTGAGTACTGGGCTGAAATTTGAATAGCAAGATGAACAAATCATTTAAACACTCTCTCTGTTGCAGTAACCGAATTTATCGAGCATTTCTCACTACTCAATCAAAACCAATATTAACCAGTCCTGTCCCAACTCAAGAAAACATCACCCGTTTAATTTTGGAACAAAAATCTGCAACTGAAGCTCTTCAAACCTTTAGATGGGCCTCCAACATTCGCAATTTCATTCACAATCAGTCCACTTACAGAGCTTTAATCCACAAGCTCTGCAATTTTCGGCATTTCGATTGTGTCCACCACCTGCTCGACAAAATGCCTAGCTCAATTGGGTCAACCCCAGATGAGGATATCTTTGTTACCATTGTACGTGGACTTGGTCGTGCTGGAATGATCAATCAAGTCATCAAAATTCCTGAATTGGTGTCCAAGTTTGAAATGAAACCGACCCTGAAGCTCTGTAATTCGATTCTTGATGTTCTTGTTAAGGTAGATATAGACATTGCTAGAGAATTTTATAGGATTAAAATGAGGGGAAATGGTATTCAGGCTGATGATTATACTTATGGGATTTTGATGAAAGGACTTTGCTTGACTAATAGGGTTGGTGATGGGTTTAAGCTTCTTCAAGTGATGAAAACACTTGGCATTAAGCCGAATACTGTGATTTACAATACACTTATACATGCACTCTGCAAGAATGGGAAGGTAGGGAGAGCAAGGAGTTTGATGAGAGAATTGGTTGAACCAAGTGATGTGACTTTTAACATTTTGATATCTGCATATTGTGGAGAGGGGAGTTTAGTACAGGCTTTGGTGATGCTGGAAAAGAGCTTTAATAAAGGGTATATTCCTGATGTTATTACAGTGACTAAAGTAGTGGGACTTCTTTGTAACAACGGACGTGTTTCAGAGGCAGTGGAATTACTAGAAAGAGTTGAGGAAAGAGGAGGTATTGTTGATGTTGTGGCTTATAACACGTTGATTAATGGGTTTTGTAGATTAGGGAAAGTGAAAGTTGGTTGTCGTCTTTTGAAGGAGATGGAGTTGAAAGGGTGCATGCCAAATGCAGATACATATAATGGCTTGATATCTGGTCTTTGTGACTCCAAGATGTTGGATTTGACACTTGAAATGTTCAATGAAATGAAGAGGGTTGGGATAAATTGGAATTTTGTCACGTACGATACTCTTATCCATGGATTGTGTTCGGGTGGGAGAGTGGAAAATGGATTGAAGATCTTGAAAGTAATGGAGGATGATAAAGGGGTTTCGGCGTTTCATATTAGTCCGTATAATGGTGTTATATATGGGTTTTACAAGGAAAACCGTTTGGAAGAAGCACTTGCATTTCTAAGAAAGATGGAAAATTTGTTTCCACGAGCTGTGAATAGGAGCGTGAGAATACTTGGTTTCTGTGAAAATGGCAACATTGGTGAAGCAAGGAGGGTCTATGATCAGATGGTCGGGGAGGGTGTTATGCCAAGTGCTCTTGTTTATGCAAACTTAGTTAGTGGATATTGCAGCAAAGGATGTATAAAAGAAGCATCTGAGCTGATGAATGAGATGATTGGACGTGGTTATCTTCCAGTTGCATCAACATTAAATGCTGTGATAATTCTTCTTTGCAAGCAGGGTAAAGTTGGAAAGGCGTCTAAGTTGATGGAGGACATCAAAGGTAGTGGCTGCTTGCTGGACTCTGGAAGTTACGGTCCATTCATTGATGTCTTCTGTAGCAGAGGAGATTTCCACAAAGCATATATGTTCTTTCTGCAAATGGTAGAAAAGGGTATAGTTCCTGATTACCATTCATGGAATACTTTACTTGTGTGCCTTTGTCAACAAACAAGTTGGATAGAAGGCAATAACAAGATTTGCCGTTTAACTAGCCAACTGCAGGCCATAATACAGACATGATCAGTCACTAGGTATGGGCTGCCTGGCATTCTCTGTGACCTTTACAAAGCTTTGGTATTTTCTGAGGCAAAATTGGTTGAACCAGATGCAGTTAAATCTTCAAGATTGCAGTGTAAGATTTTCCATTAATTGTTTTTTGAGAAGGAAGATTTTCCATGAATTTTAGATGAGGCTCTCTTAGGAGAGTACAACTTAAATAGTATCGACCACATCGGGTGGCCCAATTTTTTTTTTTACATGTATATAGATTCATAACAATCAGGTAGTTGCAGCCACATCTGGGTGAATGTTTTGAGAAATGTTTCAATCACATTTATTTAATAAGTTCATCTTTAGTTCTTTGAAAGAAATCTTCTTCCCGCTGCGTGGGAGTTCTATGGAGCTCTTAAAGGGCCTCAGAAGTCTAAAAGCTATTAACTTCCATTTAGCTATGTAAGCTGTCTTGATAGTTGACACTCTGAATTGGAGCTATGCTTTTCATCAACATAGATGAACTTTATACAAGATTCTTTGTTGATGGCATTAGAGGATTTGCTGAATTTACTCTCTTTTTTATCGATGATAATTGATGGGATGACCAACATGGTTGGGGTTATTAGCTTCATTGTTGGAGAAGGTATCAAACATATAGGTAGCGGTTAGTGTCCGAGATAATCCTTTGTTCCATAGATCCTGCTCTATTTACAACTCAGGATCCGTTTGGTAGGCGGTATTAATTAGAATAGTCCATGGATTAAAATTTAGTCCATCTAATACATTGTCTGGTTACTTTATTTAACTTAATCCATGGATTAGTTATACACCATATGTGGTCTTATTTTATCCCTATAAATTGGAGTGATAACTAATCAAAGGTTAAACAATCCTTGGATAAAACCCCTAAATGACTAAACTATCCCCTATTCCTTTTCCTGAATTTCTTTTGTAATTTGATTTCCTTTTTATTTATATTGGAATGGTTATATAAATGTTCTTATTAATTCTCCAATTCCGTTTTGTGTTATTTGATGATTTCACTAATATTTTTTTTTCTCCATTCTTTTTTTGAATTTTTTTTATTCAATGTAGTTTGTTGATTAGCCACTTGAACAATTTATTTTTTTAATTAGTTTTAGGTATTGAACAATTTAAGTAGCCTTAAATCTATGTTAAGTTTAAGATATATTTGACCGACAAAAAAAATTAAAAGTACACCGTGCCATCAAGGAGCTCCGTACTGGTACATCACACCTCAAAATTAATATATATATATATAACTTGTTAAATAAAATAGAAAATCCTAAAAAAAATATATATTGTCCGGCGACTATCTATCTTGGCCAACTACATGAAATAAACAATATCATAATAACACAAGGCTATAATAGAAAGAAATGTTTTATAGAGTTTTAAATCAAACACAAAATTAAGTGGGAAGTAATGAACCAAACACTTGATAAAAAATAATCCCTGCATTGCTAATCCCTGCATTACTAATTCGTGTGTTACTAATCCATGTCTAAATAGAAGATGCTTCTTTAATAATCTTTTGTTTAAATATTGTTGAAAGACAATTTATATATATGTAACAAGGCAAGGTATTTAAGAAACTAAGACATGACTTTCTAACATTACTAAAATGAGAAGCTACAAACTACTATTGCAAAAAATACTAAAACGATAAACTGCAAATAACTATTACAAAGAAATAAGGCATAATACATAAATGTGCCCTTTAACTTGGCCTCAATTCACATTTATGCCCTTCAACTTTGGGTGTACACAAGTAGACACTTAAACTTTTATAAAGTTAAACAAGTAGACACATGAGTCCTATGAGGCATAATACACATAGGACACAAATTGTGATACCATGTAGAACGTGTGTGTCTATTTGTTCATTGAGTCTTTAAACTCTTGGGAGACTAAGGAGCGATAACACATTAAGTCTTTAAACTCTTAACTTTGTATGATGATAACATTGTGATGGTACATAAATACCTTTTGTTTATGACATAGGATATTATTCATTTGTTCACAAATATTGAGTCATTTGTTCACAAATATTGAGTCCGTGCTGTCATGAACAACACTACCTAGTTTACAATGAAACACTGATACTATTGTATTCTTAATTTGCTAACTTAAAATCTTAAGTTTATCCCAACATCTACAGTGGAGCAGGGATGGCAAACAGAGGTTGAGCTTTTGCCAGTGTAAGACCAAACTTTTCCTCCATGTCCAAATCTTTAGGTGCAATTCCACCATGTAGCTTCCAATTAAAGGTATTTAAAATTGAACCTAGTGTTACTGGAACCATCTTGATAGCCAAAGGCAATCCAGGGCATATTCTTCGACCAGTGCCAAATGGAATTAGCTCAAAATCCCGACCTCTAACATCTATATCTGACTCCCAAAACCTCTCTGGCTTAAAGTACATAGGGTCTTCCCATACACTAGAGTCGTGCCCTATTGCCCATACGTTCACAAGAACTTGTGAGTCTTTTGGAATAATATAGCCACAAAACTCAACATTTTCCACTGCTTTGCGTGGAATTAAGAAAGGAACTGGTGGGTGTATTCGAAAGGTTTCTTTCACAACACACCTCAAGTAAGGTAATTTTGCAACATCAGCTTCATCTAATAGTTTGCCTCTGCCAATCACTTGTGCAAGTTCTTCTTGTGCTTTCCCCAAAGTATGTGGATTCTTGAGTAGTTCAGCCATTGCCCACTCCAATGTATTTGATGTCGTAGCACTCCCTGCTACAAACAAGTCCTGTGGAACTTACTAGAGTAAGAATCTATGATGTCGATGCTATATAATATTAAGTAAAAGATTCCAGACTTCAAATGAGAGAGGGATAGAAAATAAACCAGACAGAGACGCTCGATATGATTCCTGTCGATTTCTTGAGGGCTAATGTTGAGAAGGGAATCTAAAACATCACCATTTGTATGGTTTCCCAGCTTCCTTTCGTGTAGTCGGTCATCAATTAAACCACTCATAAGTTGAAGAACCTTAGTAAAATGATTTGTCAGGCGTCGCCTTTGTGGATCAATTTTCCTGAGAAAGGGGAAATAGTCTACCAAATTGGGTTTACCAGCCTCAACCATGATGTTCCACACCAAATCCTTAAATTCCTTGGCAGAATCAGAGAATGGATCAGTCAAATCTTTTGAGAAAATGGTGTTGGACAATAAATTTACAGAAGTAAGCTGCCCTGCCAATATTTACTGCTTCACAATTTTTCCCACTCTTGTCACAGTAGTCAATCAGCTCCTGGACCTTTTCAGATCTTAGACTTACTAACATCAACATTGTGACCTGACATAAAATTAATATACTTTTTAGTATATGCTCATAGAGAATTACGTATATATTTGGGATAATCTATAGAGGCGAATTCAGAATATGAGTTTGTAGGTTTCCACCCATCTCAAATTAAAAATGTCAAAATAAAGGCCTACATTAGGGCTGCGTATCGGTCGGTTTGGTTCGGTTTTGAAGTTTATCGGTTTGACTTATTGGTTATCGGTTTGTAGAAATGCTAAACCGTTAAAGAACCATTAAGATATTGACTTATCGGTTATTGGTTTATCGGTTATTGATCGTTATCGGTTCGGTTATCGGTTTAACCGTTAAGATTTGACACAAAAAAAGTCATTAAAAATCACGTAGAAACAAGGTGACAAACCAAATGAACCATGCACATGAGTTCACAAATAACATCTTGCTAAAAAGCAAACACTTTTACATTGTAGAATACCCAAAAGTTTGAGACAGTTTAAACTCTCTAAGTCAAGGACTTTATATACAAAATGATAAAAATATAATTATTTAATTTACTATCGGGTTATCGGTTAATCCGTTAAGAAAAAACCTCAAACCGTTAAGAACCGATAACCCGATAACAAAAAAAATTAAAACCATTATCAAAACCGCTAAACCAATAACCCATTACTGATAAACCAATAACTTTTTTTCGGTTCGGGTTATCGGTTTCGGTTCGATTTTGAACAGCCCTAGCCTACATAGTGACCAACTCGTGATCAAGAGGGTAGCAAATTAAAGGTTAAAAGGTTCCTTTTTTATCACTGGACCAAACAACACATTTTGTTAATGGATTACCAAGTCATTTTTCTTATATATTTACTACATTTTTCAATACAATTACAGAATCCATGCAAAAGTTACTGGATTTTCGAGAATTCCCGTGCAATGACCTAAATCTGGCCTTGATAACCTAAACTACTCATTCTATTCCTTTTTAATTTGTTCAAAAAAGAATAACAACTTTTTAAATTTGAAGATAATTTAACTTTAACTTTTCATTTTTATCAAGCTTATATAATCACACAAATATTTAACATACTCCCTCCATTCACTTTTACTTATCACTTATTTCCAAAATAAATTTTCATTTTTATTTGTCACTTTTGACATATCAAGAAAAGACAATCATTTTTTCCATGTTTTACCCTCAGCATTAAATACTTATTTTTCAAAACCTAATACTCCCTCCGTTCCTTTTTATAAGTCATCCCTTTTTATAAATAGTTGGTCCATGGAGTACTTTTCATTTTATAAAATCAATGCATAAATTACCATATTCTTCCTATTATACCCTTGATAGAATAGTTAATTAGTCTTGAAAATATATACTTTGACCAACCTAGGAAAACATTAAATAGGGTAAAAGGATAAAGTTACTTAATTTCTTAATGCAAGTGCAATCTAAAAATGTAACATATAAAAAGGAACGAAGGGAGTACTAAATATCATTTAATAGAGATAGTTTGGCAAAATTCATATATCAATGATTATTTTCTTAATGAGTGTGTTAAGTCAAACTGTGACAAGTAAAAATGAACAGAGGGAGTATTTAAGAACACAAATTTCAAAAAAATTTGCACTCCTTCCGTCCCATTTTATGTGACACTCTTTCCTTTTTAGTCTGTCACATAAAGAATGTCACCTTACCATAATTAGAAACAATATCACTTTAAAATATCTCTTTTACCCTTAATGAAATGATTTTCAACCATATAAATATCTAAGAATTATTTTAGATCACAAATTTCAAAAGTCTTCTTTTTTTCATAAATACCGTGCTAAGTCAAATGATGTCAACATAAAATGAGACAGAGGGAGTAGTAAGTTTTTACAATATTTCTTACTTTTTTAAAGTTCATACTTAGTAAAATTACACAATATAAATTGAAACAAAGAGACTAATAATTAAGAGAATGAAATAAAAATTCATTTTCATAAGCAAAACAAGATAGAGGTTGACTGTAAATCATATAACAGATGTTGAATCCTTTTCATCAGCTCTTAGCGACAATAATGACAAAATCAATCTACTTATTAGTACTTCCCTTTTTGAAAACAGCGTAAAAAGTAGCATAAATCACAATTCAAAATATTTACCTGAAAAGATGTGAGAGTTCATAAGCTTTCGAAGTGTTCTCCATTGAGAGTTGACAGGTAACCATACAACAGAGAAATCAGACTGATTGCCAGCATGGAGTGTGTCAGGAACAGATCTGCTGGAAAAGCTCAAATCTTGCTTTTGCAAGGCTTGTTTAGCCAAGACTGATGAGGAAATGACCACTGTGCTTATTTGCCCCAATTTTAGATTTATAATTGGACCATATTTTTTTGCTAGTTGGGTAAGTGATATGTGAGGTTTGCCACCAAGCAAATGAAGATTTCCAATGATAGGCAAAGGAAAGGGACCTGGTGCAAGTTTTTTGCTTCTTCTAAGTGAAATGACAACTTCACTCACCAAAAAACAAGCAAATAATAGTCCTAGCAAAATGTTCATGTACTGGTCCATTTTTCTCTATATTTTCTTGACTTATGAACTAGAGAATATATATTGGGTTTTTTTAGGAGTCTCTGTTAGGTCTTGGAGGCAATATCCCGCTTCCCGGTCTCTATAGTATTAGGGGAAGGTCCTTCTCAATGCTCTAACCTCCATAACAAATATGGAAAGTTGGGTGAAAGGTCCAAGTAACGGTGTAAATTTTTTATGATGTATCATCTTATTTGGATGTCACTATCTAATTTGTACCCAATTACATTTTAGACATGCAACTAACTTCATATAAAGATCTTAGAAGTTATATATAGCTAAAGTTCACGCAAAAATATCTGATTTTTTATGAGGTTTCTTATTCAAATATCATTATAATTAATTTGTACCTAAATTTTTTTAAAAAAATTCTTGAACATTTTAGACATGCAGCTAATTTCAGACAAAGATGTCAGAAAGTTATATATGGCTGAAGTTCAAGCAAGAATACTTTTTTTTTATATGAGATATCTTATTTCAATATCACTATTTAATTTGTACCTAAATTTCTATTAATTCTTTTTGAATATATTAGACATGCAGCTAATTTCAGACAAATATGTCAAAAATTATATATGGCTAAAGTTCACGCAAGAATACCTGATTTTTTTATGAGGTATCTTATTTGGATATCACTATTTAATTTGTACCTATTCTTTGTATAAACATTTTTTTGAACATTTTAGACATGTAGCTAACTTTAGATAAAGACGTCAAAAGTTATATTTGGGTGAAGTTCATGTAAGAATTTCTGAAGAAGTGTTTGAACTTTAGACAAAATGACTGAAATCAACCACATATTCTGATGAAAATAGTTGAATTTTAGTCACATGTGCCTGAAGTTCAAACAAAAATGTGTGAACTTTCGCCATATCTGCATAAACTTCATCCATTAAAATATCGACAGCTCAACAAAATTGATGACCTAAAATCAAACTATAATTAAAAACGTTAAATATTTTTATTTGATGTCTATTCTCTTAAATTTTTATCTAATTGAGTATATTTTATCAAAAAAAAATAATACATTTTTTAAATTCTAATCTGGCATCAACCCATTTATTATAATAAGCAAAACGAACAATTCCTACACGAGCCCAAAAATGACCCGAATCCAAACTAAAAAAGGAAACAAAAACAAAGAAGTAAAGAGAAACAACCAAAAGCTAAGGTCTAGAAGGAACTAGCCGGTGATCGCCATCATATCAGCTTGCCAAAAGCTTCGCTGCCCTTCAATGGCCACCAATGGCCTCATTCTCGTCTAAGAGTCATTCATCTCCCTGAGCTTGAGTGACTTCCATGTAGACATTTAAACTCAAAATATTACATTCTATCTGTACTATCTTCCTAATCATTTTTAATTAAGAAAATTAGTCTAAATTATTAATATATCTGAGTAACATTATGTTTTACAAAAGATTCACAGTGAAGGCAATGTTTTTTATATGCTCATCACCTGATGATATTTTTTTGCCATTAAACAGATAATCAACATATATTTGACATTTTGATTGACTACATTTACAAGCAACACTTTTTTATTAATTATTTTACGCAAGATTTTTGTAACTGACATGTCCCAAATATGAATCCAATAAACTATTTGACTCATCAATAAATTATTAATTGCAATGACTATTACATTAAGTTTAAAAATGGCCTTTATGAGGTAACTTTTTCTACAAATATTTTTTCATTAAACCTTATCACCTGAGTTATGCACTTGAAGGTGACGGAGTTTGACTTTGACCTCTACCTTGTGGGTTCAATGAAAAAATACATAAATGGAAGTGGATGTCAGCCTTACCTCCACAACCCACAAAGTACACATATTCCCTATAACAAACTATTAGACTCTCAACTCCCAAGTTTCGGACTGAGTTGAAATCGAATCTCAACTTAGGATTAGAGGTTGAATTTTAGATCGTGTGTCGGGTTCGGGTCATGAATCAACTGTTGGGATGGAATTTCAAGTCGGATATCGGAGTCGGGTTTGGGTTGAGAGTCGAGGTCGAGTCTTATGTCAGTTATCGAGGTCAGGTCTTGGGGTTGGCGTCAGGTGTCGTATCGTGTCTCGGAGCTGGGTCGGGTCAGGGTCTCGAGTCTAGGTAGGAGTCGGGTTGTAACGATCTAGCCCTCTAATGATATTGTTCGCTCTGGGCCTAGGCCCGCACGATTTTAAAACGTGTCACTAGTTGGTAAGTCCTGCTTACTTATATACCCAACATCTCTCTTGTGTTCTTATCGATGTGGGACTTCTAATCTTAAGCTGGGGTGTCATATACACCCCCTCTATGGATTCAGAATCCTCGCTAAGGTTTGCCCCCACCGAATGGGATTTGCCTAGACTCAACATTGAGGTTTGCCCCGCCTTACCGGGATTCGCCTAAACTCAGTTGAACTCTGGCCCACATCGACAAGGTTGACAGAGGAGTAGCTCTGATACAATTTATAACAGCCTAGACCGTTGGTGATATTTTCCGCTCTGGGTGTAGGGCCGCAAGACTTTAAAACGCATCACTAGTTGGTAAGGTCTGCTTACTTATATACCCAACATCTCTCCTGTGTTTTTGTCGATGTGAGACTTCTAACCTTAAGCTGGGATGCCACACGGGTCTAGAGTCTTGAGTTGGGGTCGGTGTGTGGGTCAGGGTGTCGAGACGGGTGCCAGGTCGGGGTCTCGAGTCTGGGTCTCATGTTAGGGTCGGGGTTGGATGTCAGGGTTAAGTCTTGGGTCTGGATCGAGGTTGGGTCTCGAATTAGGTGTCAGGGTCGAGTCTTGAATCTAGGTTAGGGACGAATCTTAAGGTCAGGGTTGGGGACAGGTCTTGAGTCAGGATCAGGTGTCAGGGTCGAGGTCTCGAGTCGAGGTCACTGTGGGGGTCAAGTCTCGTTTCGGGGTCTTGGGTCTTGTGTCAGGGTTAGAGTCGGGTCTCGGGTCGGATCCTAGTTCAAAAGTTAGATCCTGAATTAGATGTTGGGGTCGGAGTCAGGGTCAGGATCAGGTCTTGGGTTGGGGTTGGGTTGGGTCTCGGGTTGAGGTCTGGTCTCTGGTCGGGGTTAGGTTCGGGAGTCGGGATCATATTTCAGTTCGAATGTTGGGTCTTATATTGAGAGTCAGGGTTAGGTCCTGGATTGGGTCTTGGGATCGTCACTCAATTTGGGTCATTGTCAGGGTCGAGACCAGTTCGAATGTCGGGTCTCGTGTTGGGAGTAGGGGTCAGGTCCCAGATAGAGTGTCAGGGTCGGGTGCTAGATAAATTATTGGGGTTGGTTTCCAGGCCAGAAACTATTTTCATAAAAAGTATTTTCTACTCTCTAGCCAAAAATAAAGGATTTTTTTAAGTAAAAAAAATCATTCACCAATCATACACTAAAAAATACTTTCCAGAAAATAATTTTCACTCACCAACCAAACATGAGAAAATAAGTTAGAAACAAACTTATTTTTCAAGAAAACATTTTCCTTCATGCCAAAACCACCCTTAAAATGCAAAAATCTTGTTTCTAAGGGGTCGTTTGGTGTGATGGATAAGAGGAGTTAATCCCGGGATAATTTTTGAATGCCCTTTATCCCAGGATTAACAATGAGTACTGGGATAAGTTATCCCTCCCCGGGGGTTGAATAGTAACTTATCATGGGATAAAATATGTAAAATAACAAAAATACCCTCCTTAAACTCTCTTTTATACACCACTTTTACATTCATGTATATTAACATAATTTTTAACAATATTTATAATAACATTCACAGCCTTAATTAATCGTTCTTTTTATGATAATATTTTTTTTTATTAAAAAATTACATTTTATAAATACAATTAAATAGTTTATTACTCACTTAAAAATTATATTTATATATCAATTAAAATGTAGATAACTTTAATAATAAAATTTATTTTACTTTAAAAAACTTAAAATGAAAGTTTTATTTTTAAGATAAATAAGATGGAAGTTTTATTTTTAAACTAAATAAGATGAAAGTTTTATTTTAAAACTAAATAAGATGAAAGTTTTGTTTTTAAGTTAAATAAGATGAAAGTTTAGTTTTAAATACATACGGCACAATCATGGAAATGCACACACAAAAATATTTAAGCTTAATAAGATGAAAATTTTATTTTAAGATTGAATAACTAAAGCTTACCAAGAAAATGTAAATAAAGAAAACTAAATAAGGTAGAAGGTATTTTTGTAAACAAACAACATATTCTTAGAAATTACGCAATAAATATAAGTATGAATATGACAAATCAAACAAGCAATAAAAACTGTTGCCAGCATAACTAATCACAACATAACTTATCCCAACACAACTAATCCTAACATAACTTGTATTCAAACCAAACGAGCCCTAAGAGATAATACAGAGGCAGTAGATGAGACCAAGGCCTTATATAGGTTTTCTATACAAAAGGCGGGAAATTTTTAGAGTAAAAAGCTCGCCTACAATATCCACAACAAATACAGTATCTCCCATGAAAAAAAGAAGAACTATGTTTAGTTAACCAAGAAATTTGCTTTGTCATAGTGGATCTTGAAACTTTCCATTTGCCATTTGTAAAGATGAAAAGGGCCTTTAGAATCTTGGGAAAAATCGTGGTACTAATGAAACGACCGGACTCCTCGAGTAATGATGGCACCTACTATAACCCACCAGTAGGTAAGCAGACCCGTACCTAGAATGAGAAGTAATGAGTATGAGGGTAGAACTAAACAGAAATAATACTAACAATAAAATAAGATAGAAACAAAAGGTAACCAAAATCTATATACAATAGAATCTCTCTCAGAACCTGGAAGTCACGAGTACAGAGCTGTCTAATATGAAAATACAAGTCCCAAAAGTGGACCATAACAAGCCGTCTCAAGGCAAAAGACTATCTAACATATATACAGAAGGAGACAGGCTGATCCAGGACGCTAGGTACTCACCCTCGTCTCCGATCCCCAAAAGCTACAAAAGATGGCACGAACGATCACCGCTGGTAGCTGGTACTAGGACCTGCATCACGAAAAAGATGCAGAGTGTGGCATGAGTACCAAAACAAAGGTACTCAGTAGACATCAATGGCCGACTGAGCAAGAAAGGTAAAAGCAATATGAAAAGATAGAATCTAGACACAAACAGAGGTCAAGCAGATATGAATGAAAGCACACGAGCATGCCGAAAGTAAATCTACGTACAATTAAACTAAAGCTAACAGGACCCCATAAGCCCAGAAAGTACACTCGTGCATAAGTTTAAATAAAATCCGAATGAACTCCCATAAGCCCGACAGTTACACATAATAACTAAGTCAACTAAGAGAAGAGTACCATGAACCGAAAACTGGGCTCCCAGCCCAAGTAACCTTCATATCTAGTCAACTCCCAGCCAAACTAGCTAGAGTAACAATCAATCTAAGCCGCCCAGTCAGCCATTCCACTCCCAACCCAGCTAGCAAGAGTGACCCGGGGGTGTGTCGACTCCGAAAAGGATCTCAGATGTCAAGGCTGCCCAGCCAGCCAGTCCTCTCCAGGGGCGTAAGCTGTCCAGCTAGCAAGAGTAACCTGGGGGCATTTTGACTCCAAAGAGGATCTCAAGTAGGCTCCAAGCCACCGTGGATCGACATCCACTCACAAAGAATCACAAATGTCTCAAGCTTGAAGTACTCTCATCCCGAGAAAGCGTAAAACCTCTGGTAATGCATCAAAGCTGCATAAGTAGGGAGAGAAGACAAAAAGTCTACAAAGCTGCAAAAATGCCTAAGCTAAGGCTCATACTATCAGACTCAAGTTTGTTATTCTAGTCTACAAGGATCTAGTCTGTCCGAACAACGTCGGAGACGAAAACAAAACTACAAGGCTCGCGAGTCTAAGGCAACACTATTCTATCATAGACTAAGGCCAAACATGCTTCAAATAACAAGTAATTAATGCAAGTAGTTCACATATCATGCAACAACATACATAAACTCCAACAAGCATGGTACTACACCTGAACAATGTCGATTAATCCTAAAACATGGTATCTAAGAAGGGAAATAAGAATAGCTAGGTACCCGCCCCCAATTCATTCTAATCAACATACATTTACACAATCCAGCTCAATCTACAAGGAAGGAAAGTCGTAGCCTACTTGTAGGCCGATCACGCGCTCTCTAAATCACAAGGTCGGAGCTTTTCCTTTCCGAATGGTCTTTGAATGCTTCCAAACTATCAAAAATAGGATCACAACATCAGTACAGTCGTTTAGACACCAAAACCACATAAAATGGAAATGAACTAATTTCGCAGTCAAATGGGAGTTGTGGTACTCGCACCAGAATTTTTAGAATTGACTCTGTCAAGAGGTCCTAAGCCATGCCCCTAACTTGTGTTCCAAAATTGAACATAATTCGGGGCTTAGAACAACCAATTCAAACAATCATGCAAATATTCAATAATTAAGCTCAAGGTAGTCCGAAAAATCACAAATTCACTTCAAACGGAGGTTCTCCAACAACTTCGAATCACAAACCCAAGTAGCCACCACCTCTACGATCACCCAGGATGTGGAATCACTAAAATCGGAGCTCAAACGGAGGAGAAATCACCAATTCAATATCTCACTAAGGCTGAAATCGCATCCAAGACTTCAATAAAAATACTGCCTGACCTTTGCTTAAGTGGCCACTAATATCGCTTAAGCGACAGGCCTCGAATTGGCGGGCATCACTTCTGCGAGCTCCTAGCCACAAAAGCGGGCCTCGCTTCAGCGAACCTTGGCTGCAAAAACGAGGGTCGTAAAAGCGAATGCAGGGTCTCTTATAAGACCACTGCCTGATCAGTTGGCCTCGCTTAAGCGGGGCCCTGGTTTCAAGAGCGACATTCGCTTAAGCAAACCCAAGGGCACAAAAGTGGCTGCACTAGCTGAATGCTTATCAGCTGGTTTTGCAAGTTCACAAATCTTCGATAGGGCATTCCGAATTTGTTTGAAACCCCGTGCACACAAACGAGATATGCAACCCTACAAAATTTGACATTTTGAACTCAACGGAGCAGCTAGAACTTCCATACGAGGTTGTCTTGATAGAATATGGGTCCTACACCCAACTCTATTTTAAGACAAAATCCACAAGGGGGCTCGAAATTAGCCCTGAAGTCTCGGAATCCAAACAAAGTGTTGTTCTATACCAAACTCAACATTCAGGAGCTAACTGCGCTGATGAAATTCTCATTTGAGCTCGTTTACTCAAAATGTTGACTAAAGTCAAACTTAGGCCTTACCTTGGAAGTTAAAGTGCCTAATCGCACAAACACGCACGGAAAGTCCCGGGAGTCATGCCGACCATGCTACTAGCCTAAAATGACCCTTCCTGAGCTGATGGAATCGTCATAATTGAATTCTGAGGTCCTCTTCTTGAACTTTTGATCAACATTGACCGTTCAAGGTTCAAAAGCTCTAAAACACTAAAACTCATAAAAGAAACCAAATGAACGACCAGGTGACCGAACTGTGAGTCTCAGTAAGTCATAAATGACTTGGGGTCGCTGTAGGAATGCTCTAAACGAAGAACATGAGGCATAAATACAGAAATGACCTAGAGGTCATTACAACATCCACTACTAAACAAGACTTTTGTGCCTGAAAGTAAGAGTCAAGAAGAACCCGAAGGCTTAAACAAGCCAGGAAACGGCTCCCACATATCATGCTTGGTCTCCCAGGTAGCCTCCTCAACTGGACGATGCCTCCAACGGACCTTAACTACGTGAATGGCTCTCGAACGCAACCACCACACATCTTTGGCTAGAATGGCAACTAGTTCCTCTACGAAGGTAAAACGGTCATCTAACTTTACTGCATCATATTGGAGCACATGAGACTCATCAGGAACATACCGATGCGCATGGAAACATGGAAAATTGGGTGGATAGCTGAGTACACTGGAGGTAAAGCTAACACATATGCAACCTCTCTAACCGTCTGGAGGATCTCAAAATGCCCAATATACCTGGGGCTAAGCTTGCCCCGCCTCCCAAATATCATCATACCCTTCATGGGTGACACTCGGAAGAAGACTCTATCACTAATTGAAAAACTCAAAGGCCGCCACCTACGATCAACATAGCTCATGTGCCTACTCTGAGCTACCCGAAGTCTATCCTGAATTATCCTCACCTGGTCCAAAGCCTCCTGAATCAAGTCTGTACCATGCGGTCTAGGCTCTGTGGACTCAAACCAACCAACTAGAGAGCGACAACGCCTACCATATAGGGCCTCGAACAGGGCCATCTGAATGCTAGAGTGGTAGCTGTTATTGTACGCAAACTCCACCAAAGTAAAGAACTGGTCCCACTGACTTCCAAACTCTAAAACACAAGATCACAACATATCCTCAAAGACTTGAATAGTACACTCTGATTGACGATCAGTCTGTGGGTGGAAGGTTGTGCTAAGGTCAATGCAAGTGCCCAACTCCTTCTGAAAGGTCCTCCAAAAGCTAGAAGTGAACTGAGCACCTCGATCTCAAATAATAGAGATTGGAACACCGTGAAGACGGACCAACTCTCGAATGTTGATATAGGCTGACCTCTCGGTGCAGAATGAAGACTGAATAGGGAGGAAATGTACTAACTTGGTCAATCAATCAACAATGACCCAAATGCTGTCAACACCTCTAGAAATCCAAGGCAAACCCACCACGATGTCCATGGTGATGCGATCCCACTTCCATTCTAGAATGGGTATTTTCTGGAATTCACCACCAGGTCTCAAATGCTCGGCCTTCACCTACTGGTAACTCAGGCAGCGGATCACATAGTCTACAATATCTCTCCTCATGCTGCTCCACCAATAATGCTGCCTCAAATCATGATACACATCCTAGTGCTCGGATGGATAGATTATCTAGAATCATAGGCCTCACGAATTATCATTTGGATCAAATCCCGAACTCTCGAAACTAAAATACGGCCTGCAAACCTCAAAACCCCATCTGAATCTAAGGTAGCCTAACCCGCATCACTCATTAACACCCGATCTTGAAGTTCCACCAAGGCCTCATCCTTAAACTAATTGCTACGGACTTGATCAAGAAAATAGGACTGAACTCCCATATAGGCTAAGACACGCCTAGAATCTGAAACATCTAATTGAACCATCTAATTTGCTAAGGACTGCATTTCCAAAGCTAAAGGTCTCTCCATGGTAGACAGGAAGGCTAGACTACCCATACTAATTGCCTTTTGGCTCAAGGCGTTCGCTACCATATTCGCCTTACCCGAATGATAGAGAATAAAAAGTTCATAGTCCTTTAGAAGCTCAATCCAACGATGCTACCTTGAATTAAGGTCCCTTTGGCTCATGCTATACTAAGAATTCCTGTGATCAATGTAGATCTCATAACGAACTCCATACAAGTAGTGCCTCCAGATCTTAAGCTCAAAAACTACCACTGTCAACTCCAAGTCATGAGTGGGGTAGTTGCGCTCTGCAGCTTAAGCTGCCTCAATGCATAAGAAATAATTCGGCCTCGCTGCTTCAATACACAACTCAAACCAACGCCGGATGTGTCACAATAGATCATGAAGCCCTCACCTTTCACTAGAAGAGTCAATATATGAGCAGTATTCAACAACTTCTTGAGCTTTCAAACGCTCAACTTACACTCCTCAGTCTACTCAAAAGGAACATCAAGGCGAGTCAACCAGGTCAGAGGTGCTGCAATAGTGGAGAAGCCCTCCACAAACCGTCTGTAGTAGCCTTCTAATTCGACGAAGCTCCGAACCTTAATAACCGAAGTGGGCCTAGACCAATAATGAATAGCCTCAATCTTCGCCGAATCTACGATGAGGTAATCCTTGGACACAATGTGCCCTACAAATGCTAAAGACTCAAGCCAAAACTCATACTTTGAGAACTTTGCCTAAAGTCGCTACTCTCTCAATGTCTGGAGCATAATCCAATGATGAACAAATCAAGATACAGCCTGAACACCCGTGTCATCAAGTCTATGAAGGCGGCAGGGGTATTAGTCAATTCAAAAGACATCACTAGGAACTCATAGTGGCAATATCGAGTACTAAGTGCGGTCTTAGGGATATTTTCTTCCCTAATCCTCAGTTGATGGTAACCGAACCTCAGATCAATCTTTAAAAACACTACGACACCTTGAAGCTGGTCAAACAGATCATCAATCCTAGGCATGGGGTAACGATTCTTCACCATCACCTTATTCAGCTGCCTATAATCAATACGCATGCACATCGTATCATCCTTCTTCTTCACAAAGAGAATGGGAGTGTCCCAAGGCGATACACTAGGCCTGATGAACCCCTTACCTAAGAGATCCTAAAGTTAAACACTGAGCTCTTTAAGCTTTACAGGAGCCATCCGATATGGCGGAATGGAAATAGGCCGCGTACCCGACTCAAGCTCAATAGGGAAGTCAATATCACACTCTAAGGTAGGCTAGGTAGGTCGGTAGGAAACACATCTACAAAATCACGGACAGCTGGAACTGACTCAACTGGATGGACCTCTCTACACACATCACACACATAGGCCAAATAAGACACACTCGTTAGCTACTAGCCTCCCAGCCTGAACAAAGGAGATAACTCTAACCAGTGTGCTACTAAAGAAGCCCTGCCACACCACCAAGGGAATACAAGGCATGACTAAGATAACGGTCTTAGAGAAGCAATCTAAGACTGCACAGTAGGGGGATAACCAATCCATGCCCAAAATCACATCGAAGTAAAGCATATTAAGAAAAATAAGGTTAGTCCGGGTGTCATGCCCATGGATAGTAACTAAGCTAGATCGAAACACCTGATCCACTACTAAAGACTCACCCACGAGGGTCGACACATGTAACGATGCTTCTATAGGCTCAGAACTCATACCCATACGAGAAGCATAATACATAGACACATAAGAATAGGTAGAGCTCAAATCAAATAAACCGAGGCGGGCTGATGGCATTAAAGAATCATACATGTGATCACATCATCTGATGCCTCAGCCTCCGCCCTCACTAGATCTGCATAGAAATGGCCTTTTCTGCCTCTGCCCTGCCATCTGTCCTACTACCTGACCTGCCTCCTCGGGGACCACCCTGAATGCCCTGGTATCCACTGTGACAGTCCTTACCCTGACCTCGATCCCTAACTAGAGGTGTTGCTGATGGAGCTGGTAGAGCTGCTTGTGGAATGGAAGTAATCCACCTATGTGAAGGGCAACCTTTGGCCAGTGATCCAACTCTCCATAATCAAAGCAACCCAGAGATGATATACTCCTAGAAGAATGGCCACCGTGGGCTGAAGCACAAGATTGGGACCAATGACTCTAACTAGAGCCAACCTCACTCTAGCTATACTGGTTACCCTCTGAAGTATGCAATGAGGCCTGAACAAGTTGACTGGCTAACCCTGTTGAAAATACTGTCGAGTCCTATCATAAAAGTCTCTGGACCTAGAGTGGAACTACTGTAGCTACCCTCATATCTAGCTCTGTTGTTGGTTCCCCCATTGGGCCTCACGATGGAGATGCTCAATAGTGCGGGTGTGGTCAAAAACATCTAGAAAGGAACGAATCGCGGAGACCATAGACTGAGTCTCAATCCGCAGCTGAAGTCTCAACCCACAAATAAAACATCAGACTCTCTTCTCCTATATGGGTAGAATCATAGTGGCATGGTGGATGAACTCGTGTAATCTCGCCTCATACTCTGACACAATCATGGAGCCGTGCTCTAATCTGGAGAACTGATCCCGGAGGTGATCTATGACACTACGGGGGATGAACCTAGCCAAGAAGGCCTCAGAAAACTCGATCCAAGTGACCGGAGGAGACCCAGCTGGCCTTGTCTCAATAAAAGTATGCAACCACTGCCTGGCTGGCCATCCAACTGATACGCAGTGAAGTTTGGTCCTCTCGACTTCACTAAGCCCAAATTATAAAGCCGTTCCCTATAAGTAGTCAGAAACTTGTGGGCATCCTTACCCACAGCCCTATAAAACCTCAGAGGTGAAAGCCTCAGGAACACTCTGAGCATCTTCTGCTCCTCTAGCGGCATAGCTCCGTCCGCAATCACGGGCTGAGTACCCCCAGGTGGTACCTGGGCCCAAGGTGCCTCTGTTGTAGGCTGATCCTGCTTACCTAGTGCTGGTGCTGGTGTAGGGGCTAGAGCTGCAGAATTTGACAATTTCGTAGTTTTTTGTGTGTGTGTTAGCCCATGAACATTGTGGTGATATGGCTTGATGATTTTTTGGTGAAATCTTTACGAAATCCTCTATAGAGAGTTGGGGAGTGGTACGTATAGTTTCACTATTTTTGGGACATTTAAGGGCAAATTTATAGGAATTAAGTAATTTTCTCAATTTTTTCGTATGTATTAGCTCAAGATTATGGTGGTGATATGACTTTCGAATGATTTTTTGCTAAAACTGTACGAAACCTTCCGTAGGGAGTTTGGGGAGCGATACGAACAATCTCACCATTTTACGACATTTTTAGGCATTTAGGGGCCAATTTACAAGAATTAAGTGATTTTCTCAGTTTTTCATGGTTGTTAGCCCATGAATATTATGGTGATATGGTTTCTGGATGAATTTTTTGCAAAATCTTTATAGAACTCTCCGTAAGAATTTGGGAAGTGGTACGTATCTGTAACACCTCACAACTTTTCCTTTTAGAGTCCAAATCTTTCATCGTAAGTATCTAAGCTTGAACCGAGTGGTGTCCTACTTGTGCTTATGTGTTAAGGTTCATTACTATGAGTGGGAAGTGTATTGGAAGTTGTTTAGGGTCATAAGAGACCTTTAGCACTAAGTTGAGTTCAAAACCTTTCTACCGGTTAAGTTTTCGCATTAGTTCATACAAGCGTCAACTTCAAATAATCATATCTCTTAGAATATAAGGATTTGGGTGGCCCATTACCTATCAAATTAAAGGTCTTTAAGTCCTCTTTCCAACGCCACCTAGTTTTTCTTTTTTCAAGTTTGGAGTAAAATGTTATGGCCATTTTACCAGAGACTATCATATTATAGTTTCTGAGTCTGTGAACGACGATTCCAACCTACGGTCCGTCGGTTGAACGACGAACCGTACTGTCAAGTCGTCAAAAAGTTCAGAGACTCAATTTTTGGGGACCCAAGACCTACAGATCCAACCAACGGGCCGTAAGTACTACTATGGGCCGTCATTTGGACCCATAAGTGGACTTTTTAACCTTAAAAAATCAATATTAATTCCACGGATGGTATCTACGGTCCGTAGATCAAACCACGAACTCTAGATTGTCCCGTGAACAATTTTTATCAGCTTTGAATGAGGGGTATTCCAGTATTTTCTCACCTTTCCCAAACTAAACCCAAGACGTTTTGGGACTAAAATTAGTCCCTTATCAGTACCCAACGTGCTTTTTCTCTCATTAACATTTAGAATCTATTGAGAGCGAGAATTGGAGAGAAGGAGAAAAGCTAGGGTTCAAGAGTTTCATGCAAGACTTTCGAGTTCCACATAGATAATCATCGTCCGAGGTATGTAGGGCTAATCATAGCGTTGGATTGAGTTCATCCATGCGCCCTACATCTAAATTCTATCGATTTTTGAGTATAAGTTGAATTGAGCCCTAATTCCTTGAATCCCGAATTTGAGTTGATTCCTTGTTTCTTTGAGTTCTATTGAATTATGCATTGAAATTGTTGTTTTTTCTAAACCTTTACTTCTTGAGATTTTCATTCATGGCTACATTCCCATGAACCCTAATTGAGTTAATGATCATGGTTTTACTATGCTTTATTTTGAATTAGGATTGATGGTTTTCATGCATTGAGCAAAGTATGATTTTTAACTAATTTGAAGTATATTCTATTGAGTCTAAATGAGCATGAGTTTTTGAGCATAAATGATGGTTTTGAGAAAAGAGGTTTAATGAGATGTGAGTGGTTTGAAGGCATATGAATTGTAAACAAAAGAACACGATGAGTTGAGATGAGCTTTAGTTTTGAAAGGTCCATTGAGATTTGATGAGATGATTTGAAATCTATTACCTGATAGATATGAGCATAATGAATTGATTTGGGGAGTAGTATTGAGCACCGATTTGGATAGGAGTTTAAATAACTCAAGCCCCATAACTACGTAGCCAGCGTAGGATAGGATCGCACCGTTAATTCGAATATTTCCTTATTGTCCCAAAAGAGGACTTGTTGATTGTGCATCCAATGATGGTTGATCGTCCCTTACTCCGGCAAGGTATCAAACGGCTGCAGCAACGGCAGTACAAAACG
Source organism: Solanum appendiculatum (assembly GCA_018342035.1). Taxonomy (NCBI): domain Eukaryota; kingdom Viridiplantae; phylum Streptophyta; class Magnoliopsida; order Solanales; family Solanaceae; genus Solanum; species Solanum appendiculatum. The sequence goes on from JAGDQO010000472.1 coordinate 1,789,187, forward strand.
TTGTATCATCACTTTCTCATAGGTGATGGTTGTCGGTTAGAGAAACTCCCTAATAATAATAAATGATTTGAATTGATTGAAATTGCATATGATTGAGTCGATTTGAAAAGCATTGTTATCTCTAAACTTGCAAGCTTTATTCTGAGTCGAGTGGCATGATGTTGAGTATCCTTGAGCTTGTTCCCTTTCAACTATTTTACATACCGTACATTTCATGTATTGATGTCTTCGATGCTGCATCATTTCATGATGCAAATACAGGTGCTAGAGATCCTCAACAGTCACTTCGTTGAAGATCTTTCTTTCCCAGATAGTGGTGAGGCCTCCTTGATTTAAAAGGGATCATATTTATTTTATTTGCTTTTAGTTGAGTATTTCTTTTGAGGTAGTTGCGGGCTTGTCTCGGCACCTTCTTATGATTTGATAGAGGTTTCATAGACAGTGATAGATAGAGTTGGAGTCGAGTTGATATTCCTGTTATAGTTTATTCTTTTGCAACTATCCTTTATGATATGGAGTTTGTGATTTGGATTTTATCATGAGTTACACTTTTTAAAGCTATATCTCACAATGATTGATTGAGTATCCCGCTTAAGTATGCTTTCTTGATTATACTGAGTTTTTCGCTGATTGAACGAGTGATCAGGCCATAGTGGTTTGCTTGGGACCAGCAATGGTTTTTGAGTACTGGCCACGCCTAGGGTATACGGTCGGGGCGTGACAAACTTGGTATCAAAGCATAGAGTTCAGGAGTCCTAAGGTGTTTATGAAACCGTGTCTAGTAGAGCCTTGCTTATGGGTGTGTCGTGCACCACACTTATAATCAGGAGGCTACAGGACATTAGAAATTGTTTCACTTCTTCATATTCAGTGTTCATACAATAGAGTTTAACTCTATAAAAGATCCTTCCTAATTCGTATGTTTATGCGGTTGCAGATAATGCCTCCGAAACGTACCACCAGTCAGAGGAACACCTCTAGCACCGAGGTTTCACAGTCTGAGATGCCCTCACAGTCAAGGGAGAGAACTAGGGGCCGGCCTGCATGGTCTACTGGGGTGCCCCAAATTCCTACTACTCAGCCTGCTCCTACTTCTTAGGCCAATTTTAGGTGAGCAATTGCTATGCTTACTCAGTTAGTGGCTGCCCAGTCCGGTCACCAGAGCTCTCCAGCCCCTAACTCTAGCCCTTAAGAACCATCAGCTGCTGTGAGGATTAGAGATTTCTTGAGTATGAACCCTCCAGTCTTCACGGAATCTAAGGTTGAGGAGGACCCCCAGAACTTCATTGATGAGATGTGGAAGATCCTGAAGGCCATTCATGCTATTGAGGTAGAGGGAGTTGAGCTTGTCTCTTATCAACTTAAGGATGTGGTGAGTGTTTGGTACAACCAGTGGGAGGAGAATCGTGGGGAGGATGTTGAGCCGGCTATTTGGGATGAGTTTGAGAGTGCATTCCTTGATAACTTCTTTCCCAGAGAGTTGAGGGAAGCTAAAGTTGAAGACTTTGTGAACCTAAAGCAAGAGGGGATGACAGTGAAGGAGTATGGTCTTAAGTTCATTCATCTATCCAGATGTGCTCCAGAGATGATCCTAGATGTGAGAGCTAAGATGAGAAAGTTTGTTTCTGGTTTGGGTAGGCTGGTGAAGAAGGAGTGCAAGGCGTCACTTTTGATTTCTGACATGGACCTCTCCAGACTTATGGTATATGCCCAGCAGGTAGAAGAAGATAAGAAGAAAGATAGAGAGGAGCATTTTAGCAAAAAGACCAAGTCAACAAGACATGAGCCTAATCAGTAGAAGCAAGGTAAGGGTAACAGGTCCTACTTTCAGAAGAGATCTTCGGGCTATGAACCATCATCAGCAAGTGCACCCAACTACAGGTATGATTAGAAATCACAGAGTCACCAGAATTCTAGAGCTCACGGCTCCCAATCCCAAGGAAGTGTAGCTCAAGGTTATGGAAGATGTGGTAAGATTCACTTGGGAGAGTGTCGAGAGGGGACTAATGGTTGCTACAACTGTGGTCAGATGGGCCATATACAAAGAGAGTGCCCGATGTGGAGACAGAGTGATGGGGGCAACAAGGCCCAATGTTCTTATGCAGCACCACCAACTAGACCAGCCCAGAGAGGTACTACTTTAGGGACAGGCAGAGGTTCAAACCGTCTGTATACTATGGCTAGTCGCCAAGATCAGGAGAACTCGCCAGATATTGTCACTGGTATGCTTCGAGTCTTTTCTCATGATGTGTACGCTTTACTTGATCTGAGTGCCAACTTGTCTTTTGTAACCCTTTATGTGGCTATTAAGTTTGGGATCCTTCCCGAGAGTCTTCTTAATCCCTTCAGTGTTTCTACTCCTGTTGGTGAGTCTATTCTTGCTGAGAGAGTCTATAGAGACTGCACATTTTCCATCTATCATAGGGATACTAAGGCTGATCTAGTCGAGTGAGATATGGTTGATTTTGATGTCATTCTAAACATAGGCTGACTTTATGCTTGTTATGCCACTGTCGACTGTAGAACTCGAGTTGTCAAGTTTTAGTTTCCGAATGAGCCTGTCTTAGAGTTGAATGGTAATCCACCAGTGCCTAAGGGCCGTTTCATTTCCTACCTTTGTCACGACCCAAAACCGGGTGTGATGAAACTTGTCCTATTCCACCAGGACAAGTTAGCATAAACCCAACAAGCGGAGTAAATAACATAAATAACAAAAGAAATAACTGAAAGGTGGAAGACTTCATCTATTAAACCAAACCTAAGACTGGTTGTCATATGCACAAGCCTCTATTATAGAATTCGAAACAAAACTTCAAGTCTCAATGTCTGAGTCTCAAATAGAACAAACATAAGTTAAAGGCTGAGAGAGGGATGGCCGGCATCAACAGCTTCCTCTCTAGTATCCTCAACGAGCCTCGGAGAAGGGAAGAGAAGCTAGATCACGGTCCTGGCTCAGGTCCTACACAAGTGTAGAAGCAAGGGTGAGTACCAAACAACACAGTACTCAGCAAATCAACAAATAAAATGAAGCAAAGCTAAATGAATCACGAAACCCCGACTTCCAATCGAACCTCCAATAACTACAACCTGCACAGAAATTCAGCCCAACCTAACAGATTCTCAAGTCATAGATCAATTGATACAAATCAACAACATATCCTCAACGAATCAATGATATACCAAAAAACGGTCCACAACAGTTCAATAATAGTCCACTAACAAATCAACAAGGAAGTTCAACTCAAATATCAACAAGTCATCTCAAAATCAAAAGGCACTACATAGCACCACAATAGCAAGGATCAGACAATACAATGCCATTTCATGAATGCATGTCTGCCCTATGATACACATCCGCTAAATCTCATATCGGAACCCATGGGGGCCACACGTGGACCATGTATCCACCGGAAAAGACCTCGGCACCTTATATCGCCAGCAGAAACCTTGGCATCACATATCGCCGGCAGAAACCTCGGCATTTCATATCGCCGGTAGAAACCTCGGCATCTCATATCGCCGGCAGAAACCTCGGCATCTCATATCGCCAGCAGAAACCTCGGCATAACACACCGCCGGCTGAAACCTCGGCATAATCATCACTAGCCTCACATGGACCATGTATCATCAAGAGTCTAATCATAGTGTCTCAGAACCAATGCATACAAGCATGTTCACACAAATAATGAGAGAATGATAGTGTTCACAATCACAACGCAATTCATATCAAGATAAATCACGACACACTATCATCAACATATCAACAACAACAGTCAATATCCTCAATATATATATATCAATGATGTCAATTGCCTAGTCTCCATTTCTCTACCCTTTTCATCGCAAGTAGGGTCAATCGTTTAGCCAAAGTCCCAAGTCTAGTCCCATAATCAACAATGAGCAAAAGACAGGTTTAACACAATCATAATCACATCGAGACTATTATGGCAACACATCAATCTTTCAACAATATCAAGTCTATGGCCCAATCACGCATTGGCCTTTCACATAGCATACAAGCCATTTTATTAACCCCGCCGGTTAATATTAGATTGATTCATGCAAGAACTCACCCAACACCTCAATCCCATTACTCCCCAACATAATCAAGTAAGGAAATCAAGATTCTAAGAGATTTGCAAGGTTTTAAGAGTTCACTTGCCTTAAACGAATCGGAATCAACCAACAATCGGAGCTTTTCCCTTTCGTGAGCAATCCAAATCAACACAATCTATTCACAAATAAAAATCCAATCACAATCCGGGCCTATCAAGACCAAGAACACGAAATTCGGAAGAAAAGGATGGAACAACCCCAAACTTCGATTTCCAAAATGGAACTAGAATCCAGAATTTCTTTCATAAAACTCATCCTCAATATCATAGGAATTCAATGGTGAAAACCATTTAGAAAATGGAGCTCAAATCTGCTCACAATCATCAATTTTCTCAAATTTTTGGAGTTCCATCAAAACCCCCAAAAACACACTTAATATCCCAAATTCCAATTCAAAATCATGATATAAACATTGGGTAATCAAAGCCAAGGGTTAAAAACACTTACCTACACTGATTCCCAAGAATTTTCTCTTAAAAAATCGCCCAAGAGAGCTCCAAAATGATGAAAATGGAACATTTCCCGATTTTCACACTGCCAGGCATTAAATGACCTCCGTGAACGTGACCAGCTAGGCCCGAGAACGCGGAGACCAAAGTCCCCACACTCCGCGAATGCGGGAGCCCCTCCGCGAACGCGGAGAACAACACACTCACCCTCTGCAAATGCGGTCCCACTCCGCGAATGCGGAGGCCCCAGTCTTACCCTCCGCGAATGCCTGGCCAAATAACTGGCACCAGATAACAGCAAAAACAGTAATTTCACAAGTCTTCGAATGGGCCTTCGGGATTCGTTCGAAACCCTATGCACTCAAACCAGGTATGCAACCCCACTAAACTCCATGTTCCGGACTCAATGGAACCATTGGATTTTGGATTCGAGGTCTCCTTGACCTGAAACCCGATGAATCACCTCAAAACTAACTCATGCCTCAACAACTCAAAACAAGCTCGGGACCCTCTAAAAATCAACCAAGACCACCTCTAGGCCTAAAATTATCCTCCAAATCCAACGAAGTTGTCGAAATCGACATCCGAGCATCGGATCTCTGAATGTTGACTAAAGTCAACTATATGATCAAATTTCCATAATTTTTAACTTAGGACCTCAAATCCTCAAAACTGACCCCGTCAACTTTCTTAGGCCAAAATCTACATTCTGAAACTGATGGAATCGACAGAATTCACATCCGAGTCCCGAAACTCCGAATGACCTCTAAAACTACAAATTGGCAACTTAAGCATTCTAAATTCAAAACTTTTCAAAAACTTCATTTTAACTCAAACTTTCACACAACCAACTTCGGAAAAAGTTCAAACATGACCCCGGGCATCTCTCGAGAGGGGAAAAATGGTCATTTTACAAAAATTATCAAAATTGATATTTAGGGTCAATACAACCTTAAGGCCAGAAAGTTGATTTCGAAAGGGTGTGTCTATCACTTAGCCTGAGTCAAAGATGTTAATGATGAGAATCCATCCCTTCAGTCTGTTGTGGTAGTTAAGGAGTTTCCTGAGGTCTTTCCTGACTATTTTCCTAGAGTCCCTCCCGGAAGAGAGATAGACTTTGGGATTAATGTTCTTTCTGATACGTAACCTATTTTTATTCTACCCTATAGAATGGCTCCCGCCGAGTTTAAAGAGTTGAAAGAACAGTTGAAAGGCTTGTTAGATAAGAGATTCATTAGGCCGAGTGTCTCACCTTGGGGCGCTCCTGTCCTATTTGTGCGAAAGAAAGATGGTTCCCTTAGAATGTGCGTTGGCTATCGTCAGTTGAATAAGGTCACCATAAAGAATAGGTATCCTCTTCCCAGAATTGATGATTTGTTTGACCAACTTCAGGGTGCCACTTGTTTCTCTAAGATAGACTTTAGATCAGGCTATCATCAGTTGAAAGTGAGAGAAAGTGACATCTCGAAGACGGCCTTCAGAACCCGTTATGGCCACTTTGAGTTCCTTGTTATGTCCTTTGGTTTGACTAACGCTCCTGCAGCTTTTATGGACCTCATGAACTGGGTATTTAAGCCATATTTGGACATGTTTGTGATTGTGTTTATCGACGATATATTGATCTACTCTAGAAATGAGGAAGAGCATGCCAACTATCTCAAAATTGTCCTTCAAACTCTCAAGGATAGGGAGTTGTATGCCAAGTTTTCAAAGTGTGAATTTTCGCTTGATCTATGTAATTCTTAGGCCACATTTTATCTGGCGAAAGTATTCGAGTTGATACTCAAAAAATTGAAGCGGTAAAGAACTGGCCCAGACCCACATCCCCGACTGACATAAGGAGTTTCTTGGGTTTAGCTGGTTACTACTGAAGGTTTGTTGAGGGGTTTTCATCTATATCATCTCCATTGACTAGACTGACTCAGAAAAAGGCCAAGTTCCAATGGTCCGATGCTTGTGAGAAAAGTTTCCAAGAATTGAAAACCATATTAACTACCGCTCCAGTGTTGTCCCTACCCGAGGGAACCGATGACTTTGTGATCTATTGTGATGCATCCAGAGTTGGATTGAGTTGTGTGTTGATGCAGAAAGGTAAGGTCATATCTTATGCTTCCAGACAACTTAAGATACATGAGAGAAATTTCTGACTCACGACCTCGAGTTGGCAGCAGTGTTGTTTGCATTAAAACTATGGCACTATTATTTGTATGGAGTGCATGTGGATGTGTTTACTGATCACAAGAGCCTACAATACGTCTTCAGTCAGAAAGAGCTAAACATGAGATAGAGGAGATGACTTGAGTTGCTTAAGGACTATGACATGAGAATTCTCTACCACCCAGGTAAGGCTCATGTTGTTGCTGATGCCCTTAGCAGGTTATCTATGGGAAGCACCACTCATATTAAGGAAGGAAAGAAAGAGTTGGCTAAAGAAGTGCATAGGCTTGCACATTTGGGAGTTCACCTCGTGGACTCTAGTGAGGGAGGTGTCATGGTTCAGAATGGGGTTGACTCCTCATTAGTTGTTGAAGTGAAGGAAAAGCAAGACCAAGGCCTTGTTCCACTTCAGTTGAAGGAGGATGTTCATAAACAAAAAGTTGTGGATTTTGCCAAAAGGGGAGATAGAGTGTTGAGGTATCAAGGCAGATTGTGTGTGACAAATGTTGATGGACTCCGAGACAGAATCATGGCAGAGGCTCATAGCTCCAGATATTCAATTCATCCAAGTTCTACAAAAATGTATCATGACTTGAGAGAAGTCTATTGGTGGAATGGTATGAAGAGGGAGATCGCCGACTTTGTTTCAAAGTGCCCAAATTGCCAACAAGTCAAGGTTGAGCATCAATGGCCTTGTGGAGTAGCTCAAAATATAGAGTTTCCAGAGTGAAAGTGGGAGATGATCAATATGGACTTTATTACAGGTTTTCCGCGGTCTCATAGACAGCATGACTCTATTTGGGTGATTGTGGATAGGATGACCAAATCAGTCCACTTTTTGCCCGTTAAGACTACGGATTTGGCCGAGGATTATGTGAGGTTGTACATCAAGGAGTAGTCAGATTGCATGGGGTTCCTTTGTCCATCATCTCAGACAGAGGTACCCAATTCACCGCACAATTTTGGAAGTCATTTCAGAAAGGTTTGGGTTCAAAGATGAACCTTAGTACCGTTTTCCATCCGCAGACAGATGGTTAGGCAAAGCGTACAATTCAGACTCTTGAGGATATGCTGAGGGCTTGTGTCATTGATTTCAAAGGTAATGGGGATGATCACTTGCTGCTTATTGAGTTTTCGTATAATAACAATTTTCATTCGAGTATTCAGATGGATCATTTTGAGGCCCTCTATGCGAGGAGATGTAGATCGCCAATCGGGTGGTTCGAAGTTGGTGAAGCTGAGTTGATTGGACCTGACTTAGTTCATCAAGCTATGGAAAAGGTGAAGACCATCCAAGAGAGATTGAAAACTGCACAGAGTCGCAAAAAGTCCTACACTGATGTGAGGAGAAGAGATTTGGAGTTTGAGGTAAATAATTGGGTGTATTTGAAAGTTTCAACCGTGAAAGGTGTTATGAGATTTGGGAAGAAGGGGAAGCTTAGTCCCTGTTACATTGGTCCTTATCAGATTGTGAAGAGAGTTGGTAATGTCGCCTATGAGTTAGAGATCCCGCCAGAGTTAGATGTCGTTCATCCTGTGTTTCATATTTCTATGCTTAAGAAGTGCTTGGGAGACCCTTCACTCATTGTTCTAATAGAAAACGTTGGGGTGAAAGATAGTTTGTCTTATGAGGAGATTCCTGTCCAAATTCTTGATCGCCAAGTTCGCAAGTTGAGGACCAAAAAGGTCGTTTCAGTCAAAGTTTTGTGGAGAAATCAATTTTTTGAGGAGGCTATATGGGAAGCCGAGGAGGATATGAAATCCAAGTATCCGCACCTATTCGTTCCTCCTAGTGTCGATGTTGAAGATACCATTCCTATCCCTATTCCTATCTCTGAGTTAGTACCTTCTTGAGTTTGAGTAATTGAGTTAGTACCTTCTTGAGTTTGAGTAATTGAGTTAGTACCTTCTTGAGTTTAAGTAATTGAGTGAGTTATTCTTGAGCTTGATCTTTGAGTTCTTGCATTGCATTCGTGCCTAGTGTATTTTCCTAGCTTGGCCATCATTCGAGAACGAATGTCCCAAGGGGGAGATATTGAAACACCCCACAACTTTCCCTTTTAGAGTCCAAATCTTTCATCATAAGTATCTAAGCTTGAACCGAGTGGTGTCCTACTTGTGCTTATGTGTTAAGGTTCATTACAATGAGTGGGAAGTGTATTGGAAGTTGTTTAGGGTCATAAGAAACCTCTAGCACTAAGTTGAGTTCAAAACCTTTCTACCGGTTAAGTTTTCACATTAGTTCATGCAAGGATCAACTTCAAACTATCATATCTCCTAGAATATAAAGAGTTGGGTGGCCCATTGCCTATCAAATTAAAGGTCTTTGAGTCCTATTTCCAACGCCACTAAGTTTGCCTTTTTTGAGTTCAGAGTAAAACATTATGGTCATTTTACCAAAGACTATCATATCAGAGTTTTTGAGTCTGTGAACAACGGATCCAACCTACGATCCGTCGGTTGAACGACGAACCATACTGTCAAGTCATCAAAAAGTTCAGAGACTCAATTTTTGGGGACCCAAGACCTATGGATCCAACCAACGGGCTGTAAGTACTACTACGGGCCATCGTTTGGACCTGTAAGTGGACTTTTTAACTTTAAAAATTCAATATCAATTCCACGGATGGTATCTACGGTTCGTAGATCAAACCACGAATCGTAGATGGTCCCGTGGACAATCTTTATCAGATTTTAATGAGGGGTATTCCAGTCTTTTCTCACCTTTCCCAAACTAAACACAAGAAGTTTTGGGACTAAAATTAGTCCCTTATCAGTACCCAACGCGATTTTTCTCTCATTAACACTTAGAATCTTTTGAGAGCAAGAATTGGAGAGAAGGAGAAAAGCTAGGGTTCAAGAGTTTCATGCAAGACCTTCGAGTTCCGCTTAGATAATCATCGTCCCATGTATGTAAGGCTAATCATAGTGTTGGATTGAGTTTGTCTACGTGCCCTACATCTAAATTATATCGATTTTTGAGTATAAGTTGAATTGAGCCCTAATTCCTTGAATCCCAAATTTGAGTTGATTCCTTGTTTCTTTGAGTTCTATTGAATTATGCATTGAAATTGTTGTTGTTTCTACACCTTTACTTTTTGAGATTTTCATTCATGGCTACATATCCATGAACCCTAATTGAGTTAATGATCATGGTTTTACTATGCTTTATTTTGAATTAGGATTGATGGTTTTCATGCATTAAGCAAAGTATGATTTTTAACTGATTTGAAGCATATTCTATTGAGTCTAAATGAGCATGAGTTTTTGAGCATAAATGATGGTTTTGAGAAAAGAGTTTTAATGAGATGTGAGTGGTTTGAAAGCATATGATTTGTAAACGAAAGAACACGATGAGTTGAGATGAGCTTGAGTTTTGAAAGGTTCATTAAGACTTGATGAGATGATTTGAAATGTGTTACCTGATAGATATGAGCATAATGAATTGATTTGAGGAGTAGAATTAAGCATCGATTTGGGTAAGACGTTAAATAACTCAAGCCCCATGAACTAGTAGCCAACGTAGGATAGGATCGTACCATTAATTCGGATGTTTCCTTATTGTCCCAGCAGAGGACTTGTTGATTGTGGATCCAATGATGGTTGATCGTCCCTTACTCTGGCAAGGTATCGAACGGCTGCGGCAACGGCAGTGCAAAGCGTTGTATCATCACTAGCTCCTAGGTGATGGTTGTCGGTTAGAGAAACTCCCTAATAATAATAAATGATTTGAATTGATTGAAATTGTATATGATTGAGTCGATTTGAAAAGCAAATTGTATATGATTGAGTCGATTTGAAAAGCGTTGTTATCTCTAAACTTGCATGCTTTATTCTGAGTCGAGTGGCATGATGTTGAGTATCCTTGAGTTTGTTCCCTTTCAGCTATTTTGCATACCGTATATTTCATGTACTGACGTCTTTGACGCTGCATCATTTCATGATGCAGATACAGGTGCTAGAGATCCTCAACAGGCGCTTCGTTGAAGATCTTCCTTTCCCAAATAGTGGTGAGATCTCCTTGCTTTTAGAGGGATCATATTTATTTGATTTGCTTTTAGTTGAGTATTTCTTTTGAGGTGGCCGTGGGCTTGTCTCGGCACCTTCTTATGATTGGATAGAGGTTTCATAGACAGTGATAGATAGAGTTGGAGTCGAGTTGATGTTCCTGTCAGAGTATATTCTTTCGAAACTATCCTTTATGATATGGAGTTTGTGATTTGGATTATATCACGAGTTACACTTTTTAAAGCTATATCTCATACTGATTGATTGAGTTGCCCGCTTAAGTATGCTTTCTTGATTATAATGAGTTTTCCGCTGATTGAACAAGTGACCAGGCCATAGTGGTTCGCTTGGGACCAGCAATGGTTTCTGAGTGCGACCACGCCTAGGGTATACGCTCGGGGCGTGACAGTATCATCTCACCATATTTACGATATATTTGGGGTTTTAGGGGCCAATTTACAAGAATTAGGCAATTTTCTGAGTTTTTCATGTGTGTTATCCTATAAATATTGTGATGATATGACTTCTGAATGATTTTTTATGAAATATTTATGGAACCCTTCGTAGAAAGTTAGGGGAGCGGTACGTATAGTCTCACCATTTTACGGTATTTTTGGGAATTTAGGAGCCAATTATAAGAATTAGGTGATTTTATCAGTTTTTCGTGTCTGTTAGCCCATGAATATTGTGGTGATATGGCTTCTGGACAATTTTTTTGGGAACTTTACGGAACCCTCTGTGGGGAGTTGGGGGAGCGGTATGTACAGTCTCACCATTTTTACTGCATTTTTGGGCTTTTGGGGACAATTTATAGGAATTAAGTGATTTTCTCAATTTTGTGTGTGTTAGCCTATGAATATTGTGGTAATATGACTTCTGGACTAACTTTTTACAAAATCTTTACCAAACCCTCCGAATGGAGTTGGGGGGCGGTACGTACAGTCTACCATTTTTACAGTATTTTTGGGTATTTAGGAGCCAATTTATATGAATTAAGTGATTTTCTCAATTTTTCATGTGTGTTAGCCCATGAATATTGTGGTGATATGACTTTCGAACGATGTTTTTGTGAAACCTTTACGAAACTCTCCAGTCTTGCCATATTTACGGCATTTTTGGGCATTTAAGGGCCAATTTATAGGAATTAGGCAGTTTTATCAGTTTTTGGTGTGTGTTAGCCCATGAATATTGTGGTGGTATGGATTTCAGATGATTTTCTTGCAAAACCTTTACGGAACTCTCCGTAGGGAGTTAGGGGAGCGGTACGTACAGTCTCACTATTTTTTACGGCATTTTCTTGGCATTTAGGGGCTAATTTACAAAAATTAGGCGATTTTTCTCAATTTAATTTTGTTTGTGTTAGCTCATGAATATTGTGGTGATATGTTTTAAGAAAAATTGCATCTCAAAGCTGCCACTCCAACTAAAGATAAAAGAGCACAGGGGAAACATTGCTAAATATTTATTAGAATGATTTAGGACAAGGTATAGGCTTATCAAAATTCTTTTTTAATAGCTTTAATTGGTCTCTCTTGTTAATGTACTAATCGATTTACTTTGCACATGGTGAATTGCAGGTTACCTCAGCTTGGATCAAAGGAGAAGGTTGCTGCTGAACTAGATTCAAACAATTTTTTTATCTGCAAATGTAAACTAACCAGCTAGCTAGATTTCTTTTTGTCATTGTAGCCTGTAGGTATAACTATCTGATGTCCCAGGAGCCTATGTGCTGTGGTATCGTGCAATGAGGTACTATTTTGTGTTCCCTCATTGTGGTAAATAATTTTCACATTACCTTTACTGTATTTATTTGATAATGCTCTTCTATCTCGCAAAATGTTTATGTCATTATGTCCATTTCGTTTGCAGGACGGATAGTGCACTGAAGTTCAGATTGTTCTTCTTATGTTATCTCGTAAATGCTACATCACCCTTTTCAGTTTTTCCTCTTCTATTACAGTTGATTATTGAGAACAGTACTGATTGTTTATATTCATGTTGTAGTTTCACATTTGATTCTGCATCATTGCTACCGTGGCACCTCCTATCTTCTTCAAGGGAAAATCTTTAGCGTAAGTTGCTTTGCCATATTGGAAGAAGTAATTTGTGCTGGTACAATGAGATTCTAGAATATGGAATCCTTTTGCATTACCATCATAAAACCATGCTTGGCTGAATCTCATGCTTTGACTTATATGTATACGTTTTTAATCAAATGGTGGTTGTCTTCAAGTTCTTGACTTAACGAGTATTTTTAGACGTTTCATTGACTTAATAGTAGACGTTGATGAGTAAGTCTTTTTCCCATGGTAAAGTGGAAATCTTGTTTATACTTGCTTTTGATATCGACTTTTAAATGTGCTTTTACTTGCAGGTATTCTACTTCATCGGGTTTGCATTCTTCTGTCTTGAATTACCGACCAGAATATGGGTATATCTGTCCTTCCTATCTCATTGCTTTTTCTGTCTTCTCTTACCTGAACATCTTTCCATGCGTTGTGCGATGTATTTCCGAGGAAGTGGAAAAGCTGCTGAGATGAAGAAAGAGGCTGCAACATCGACAATGATTGCAGCACTATGACAATACAGGAGCAAAGGCAGGCAGCTTTCGATCGAGCTGTTGATATATATATCACACTTGAGCGCTGGAAATGTGTTTTCTGAAGTACATAGCGATGTCATAGCCGATTATACACATGATGTATTGGTACTAGTACGTATTGTCGCAAGCATTATCTGAAAATTGATGTTAGTTGATAGTAACATTTCCTATCTGTCTCTGGGTATCTTCTGCATGCTCTTAGAAGAATATTACCATACAAATATATTCAAAAATCATTGGAACTGTTCTACTGTTATTTTTTTTTGGTGAGATGAATATATTCTATCCGCACTCTGTTGCAGATGAATATATTCTCAAGTGAAAGTTGTATCGGTCTTTACATAGGAAGCTCTTGTATCTGTCTAGACTAATTAGTCCTTGAGGGAAATTGTTTATTTTGTTAAGGTGTAGAAAAGAGTTTGCTTATTGGTTTATTTTATCAACTGAAAATGTCATTCAAATATATTCTATTAATGGGGATGAGTGGTAAGAGTAGAAGGTGAAGAGTCTTCAATGAAGACAACAAAAAAAAGTTACCTTTCACTTATTGGGTTTTTTTTTAGGCTAAAATTATGGTGGAAATGGTGGTAAAGGGTGGCAGTTGCTAATTAATTAGGTAGGTCGGGGTGGGTTAAAAGAGGGGAATGAGTTATTTTTAAAAAAGTAGACATTTTAGATAAATGTGGGAAATTCCATTCAATTAAGGGGTATTTTTGAGTACTTTGGTAATGACAGAGGTATATTTTGCCCTATAGTATGATGAAAGACAAAGTTAACTAATAAAGGAACGTTGAGGGGTATTTTTGACCCTTTTCCCGATTTTAAATGAAATTTCTAAAGGGAAAAGGACTTGATATACCCATGTTTAAAAAGTGGCTCACATATAAGATGTTACACAAATGACCTAAATATACCCTTTTCGATTGACAAATCAGAAGCAAAATAATTGATTTTAATTTTTTATTAAAATAAAATTAATATAAGGTTATATTTTATCCTTCTCCCGAAGTTCAGGGGTATATTTGATCGTTCTCATACGTGAATGTTTTTCAGATTCTTTGATTCAACGACTAATTTTGGTTTTAAATATCTCTCTTATGGATCTATTTGCTTATCATTATCTGGATTTCTTGTTCTTATTATATTTTTGTGTTCATTTCTTAGTGTGAAATATGAGAAACAAAAAGAAAGAAGTGTGAATGGAATAAAAGAGACAAAAGTAAGAGAAAAAAATTTGAAACTAACTTTTTTGCAGCATACTGCAATTTATGTTGGAAATCTTATGGAAAATACTTCATCACTAACACTTGTATGAAATTCTCTATAGCTTGAGGCGTGTTAAAGGACACTATCCTTAAAGATATTTCACTTGGTATAGATGTATCTCCCAGAATGCAACAAGCTCTTCTAGTATAAAACTAGGAGCACAAAAACTAACAAAAATTTTAATAGAGAAGAAAAACCAGCAATAGAATATAGGAGGAAGGATTATACTTCATCTTCTGCCATGAAAGTAAATCCAAATAATCTTATATAGGCAACAAAAGAGACAAAAAAAGGCTCTAACGTTTTGAAAAGAAAACAACGTCCAAATATTAAAGAAGAATAAAAGTGATTTAAGACTACCGAAGAATTGCTTTATTAAATTGGTAATAAGACAACAAAGGGCTGTTAAGAATATTTATCAGGCGAAGAATAATCAAACAACTTTGAATACTAGATTTCAAATGGTCTATTAGTTCTATTTCACAAATTTGACCTATAGAATATATTTAACTTATTTTTGAGATAAGAATTATTTTCTCCAACAATTTATTTGTTGTATCTGGGAAAACAAATAGGGCATTATGGTAGTTTTTACAAGAAGATGAATGAACAAATAAATTTGATTATAAAAAATAATAAACGCAAATAAGTCACTAAATTGAAGAAGGCAGACAAAATTCATGTGTGAGAAGGATCAAATATACCCGCGGACTTAGCTAAAAGGATCAAATATACTTTGAATGAATTTTAGTTTAACAAAAAAAATCAGAAATAAAATCAAAACCAATTTTCGCACTTCTATCCATCGAAAAGGGTATATTAGGGTCATCCGTGTAATGAAAGGATATATGTTAGCCACTTTGTTAACGAGAGATATCATCTCTAAATCGCAAAATTGAAGGGTGTATTAGACTTCTTTCCCATTTCTAAATATGTAAATCATATATTACTAAAAGTGGGAACAAAAAAAATTGAAAGTTGAAATACCAAAATAACCCTAAAAAGTTCAGTTATTACAATAAAACCATTAATTTAATATATATTACAATGTACCATTAATTTATGCTAAATATCATATTGAAGAAAATACATTGAATCAACCATGATTATGCCTCTCCATGTATCAGTTACTAATTAAAAGAAGTTATTACAAGTCAGGTATGTAGTGTCTTTATAGTTTCAAAATTGATTCATATTCCCATATATGTATTACTCCCTCCGTCAAATAATAATTGTCCACTTTACTATTTTGGGATGTCCAACAATACTTGTCCACTTTATGAAATCAATGGATAATTTTACACTTAGTCTCTAATTTATCCTTATCATTAATTATAGTCATTTCTCTATTATATTTTTCAAAAAATTGTATTTATTATATTCAAATGGTGATATAGTAAAATTACCCTTCTATTTATAGTTTCTGAAGAAGTGTGCAAAGTCAATAGTTGACAACTATTGTTGGACAGAGGGAGTAGTAGTTTATATATATATATACATAAATATACACACACACCTTCATAACTCATATCTAATTACTTATTGTTAATCTTAATATCCATAACTTTCATATTTTTCATATTCATAACCTCCAAATATTTAATTTATAAATTTAAGATATCTTTTGATCTTCCTCCATTTTTATCTATATAAATTCATTTTTTTTGTTTCAGGAACCCCCATTCAAAAGTTACTCTTTTTCATTCTATCGCTAAAGTAGTGAAGCACTTATATCATTATTGTACTATTTTCACGCTTTAGTTTGATTCGGCAAAGAGGGCTTTTGAATCTTGATTAGTTAAGGGAGAAGATGTCGACAAGAACTCAAAAAATTATGTACTGATTAAGTATTTCTTTTTCATCTATATTGTTATGAATCAAGTCTTAAGAAGTATGTGTATGTTGTATTTTTTTCTTTGTTTTTGTTTTTTTTTGTTTTATCTCTATTAGACTTCTTTAATTTAATTTTCTTTGAATATCTAATTGTAGTAAGTCTGTATTTTTATTTGGACTCAAATTAGCAACTTATAACTTTTTTGGAACTTTGCTAACTACTAACCAAAGTTTATAATTTACAGTTGGTTCCTTAAAAGAAATTATTTAAACATTAAAATATGCTACTCATTTGTCGTTTCTTATCAAACTTTTAAAAATAAATTTGTAATTGCATTTTATTACTCATTATACATGTATTTATATAGAATTTTAATTTAATCGTTCTAATGATTTTATAAAAAAATTCATAGGACACACGTGCAGCGCACTTGTCCAGAAACTAGTTTATTTAAAAACACTGAAAATACTAATTCAAATTGATATAAAAATTAATTAATTAAATTCTTGTACAACAATGAATCCATTCATGTACTAAATTGAAACGAAAAAAAATTCCCCCTTTCCTACACCTTCTGTGTAATAACACCCCCCCCCCACCCAACCCCACTCAACCCCACCCCTCAAAGATCGCCCTTCTTAATTCTTTCTACACCAGATCTCTTAAATCTGCTTGCTCCCTAAGACGATTTTTCTCTTTAAAATACCTCATTTGCCCATCTTCCTCTCAGTCTTCTCTCCCCCCCCCCCCCCCCCCCCCCTTCTCTTCTCTCTTATAATGCATTCCTCTGTATAATCAATTTTGTATATCGATATCACACAATTAATACTCATCTTTTTCGATCGCTTCTTCTTTTTTCTGTTCTCTTATAAGATTTAAAAAAAAAAGATTTGATCATTATATAAAACGCTTTCTCGTTTTTTGACTGAGTGAAGAGTAACAGAGGTGGTGAGGTGATATGTTTAGTGAAGAAGAGTTGTGTGCAATTTCATTTTATTACTCATTATACATGTATTTATATAGAATTTTAATTTAATCGTTCTAACGGATTTATAAAAAAATTCATGAGACACACGTGCAGCGCACGTGTCCAGAAATTAGTTTATTTTAAAAAAGCTGAAAATACTAATTCAAATTGATATAAAAAATTAATTAATTTGATTCTTGTACAACAATGAATCCATTCATGTACTAAATTGAAACAAAAAAATTCCCCCTTTCCTACACGCTCTGTGTAATACCCCACCCCCACCCCTCAAAGATCGCCCTTCTTAATTCTTTCTACACCAGATCTCTTAAATCTGCTTGCTTCCTAAGGCGATTTTTCTCTTTAAAATATCTCATTTGCCCATCTTCCTCTCTGTTTTCTCCCCCCCCCCCTCTTCTCTTCTCTCTTTTAATGCATTCCTCTGTATAATCAATTTTGTATATCGATATCACATAATTAATACTCATCTTTTTCGAGCGCTTCTCCTTTTTTCTGTTCTCTTATAAGATTTTTTAAAAAAAGATTTGATCTTTATATAAAACATTTTCTTGTTTTTGACTGAGTGAAGAGTAACGGCGGTTGTGAGGCGATATGTTTAGCGAAGAAGAGTTGTGTGCAATTGCATTTTATTACTCATTATACATGTATTTATATAGAATTTTAATTTAATCGTTCTAATGGATTTATAAAAAAAATTACGGGACAAACGTGCGGCACACGTATCCAGAAACTAGTTTATTTTAAAAAACTGAAAAATACTAATTCAAATTGATATAAAAAATTAATTAATTTGATTCTTGTACAACAATGAATCCATTCATGTACTAAATTGAAACGAAAAAATTCCCCCTTTCCTACACGCTCTGTGTAACACCCCACCCCCACCCCTCAAAGATCGCCCTTCTTAATTCTTTCTACACCAGATCTCTTAAATCTGCTTGCTTCCTAAGGCGATTTTTCTCTTTAAAATATCTCATTTGCCCATCTTCCTCTCTGTTTTCTCCCCCCGCCCCCCCCCCCCCTCTTCTCTTCTTTCTTTTAATGCATTCCTCTGTATAATCAATTTTGTATATCGATATCCCACAATTAATACTCATCTTTTTCGATCGCTTCTCCTTTTTTCTGTTCTCTTATAAGATTTTTTTAAAAAATATTTGATCTTTATATAAAACGTTTTCTTGTTTTTGACTGAGTGAAGAGTAACGGCGGTTGTGAGGCGATATGTTTAGCGAAGAAGAGTTGTGTGCAATTGCATTTTATTACTCATTATACATGTATTTATATAGAATTTTAATTAATCGTTCTAATGGATTTATAAAAAAATTTATGGGACAGACGTGCGGCGCACGTATCCAGAAACTAGTTTATTTTAAAAAACTGAAAAATACTAATTCAAATTGATATAAAAAATTAATTAATTTGATTCTTGTACAACAATGAATCCATTCATGTACTAAATTGAAACGAAAAAATTCTCCCTTTCCTACACGCTCTGTGTAATACCCCACCCCCACCCCTCAAAGATCGCCCTTCTTAATTCTTTCTACACCAGATCTCTTAAATCTGCTTGCTTCCTAAGGCGATTTTTCTTTTTAAAATATCTCATTTTCCCATCTTCCTCTCTGTTTTCTCCCCCCCCCCCCCCCCCCCCCCCCCCCCCCCCCCCCTCTTCTCTTCTCTCTTTTAATGCATTCCTCTGTATAATCAATTTTGCATATCGATATCCCACAATTAATACTCATCTTTTTCGATCTCTTCTCCTTTTTTCTGTTCTCTTATAAGATTTAAAAAAAAAAGATTTCATCTTTATATAAAACGTTTTCTTGTTTTTGACTGAGTGAAGAGTAACGGCGGTTGTGAGGCGATATGTTTAGCGAAGAAGAGTTGTGTGCAATTGCATTTTATTACTCATTATACATGTGTTTATATAGAATTTTAATTAATCGTTCTAATGGATTTATAAAAAAATTTATGGGACAGACGTGCAGCGCACGTATCCAGAAACTAGTTTATTTTAAAAAACTGAAAATACTAATTCAAATTGATATAAAAAATTAATTAATTTGATTCTTGTACAACAATGAATCCATTCATGTACTAAATTGAAACGAAAAAATTCCCCCTTTCCTACACGCTCTGTGTAATACCCCACCCCCACCCCTCAAAGATCGCCCTTCTTAATTCTTTCTACACCAGATCTCTTAAATCTGCTTGCTTCCTAAGGCGATTTTTCTCTTTAAAATACCTCATTTGCCCATCTTCCTCTCTGTTTTCTCCCCTTCCCCCCCCCCCCTCTTCTCTTCTCTCTTTTAATGCATTCCTCTGTATAATCAATTTTTTATATCAATATCCCACAATTAATACTCATCTTTTTCAATCGCTTCTCCTTTTTTCTGTTCTCTTATAAAAAATTTTAAAAAAAGATTTGATCTTTATATAAAACGCTTTCTCGTTTTTGACTGAGTGAAGAGTAACGGTGGTGGTGAGGCGATATGTTTTGCGAATAAGAGTTGTGTGCTATAAGTGTATTGCGGAGAGGAGATGATTACGTATAGGTTGTGTGAGGATGCACCAGTCGTAGACATGACGATGCTGGTGCCAAACTTAGGGTTTTTAATTCTGGTGAACTCAAAATTGCCTGCAAATGTTACCGTGGCTGCCGAGAAGATTTTTACCATATATATATATATATATATATATATATATATATTAGTTCTGGAACACGTGTGTTGCATGTGTATACCGTGTTTATTGGTACAAATACTTTTTAAAATATAAGTGTGTGATGTGTAAAATACAAGCTCGAATCGATGAGTGGTGAGCATATTCAACTGATATTATTTTCATTGCAAGACACATCATACTAAAATATTGTTATCAAGTGAATTTCAAAAGTAATACGCTAACGACTTCAAATATGCAATTCTTATAATATATGAAGTATTCAACTTGATAACTGTTCTTTTTTTTTGATATGTCACAATACATAATTTAAATGTCAACACTATGTGGCAAAATATTTAATGCCTTAAAGTTTCCGCCTTCTTTTTAATGAACAGTCACCTCTGCCTTTTAACAGATGCATACATATCAAGAAGTTGTTGTTGAAGGAGAGTAGTGTTTTGTAATAGTTGTAGAGAAATTCGATCAACATATGTCTTCCTAAGGATGGTTAGTAAATCATTATCAATTTCACTGTGTACACCTAAAAAAATAGTATTTATTGTTATAAAAATAATCATTGTGTAAATGATATATATATATATATATATATATACACCTTTTGTCTTCTTAGGGTCGTTCAAAATTTTTAATTTTTTCATCTGTAAATTTTGTTAAAAAAATATATGTTAAGTTGCATAGATATAATTGAATTATGAAATACAACACAATCTTTTGTGAGATATTAACAGTATGGTATTGTCATACTTCATAAAAAATACAACACTCTATTACATCAGGAAAAATAATAAAAATGCGAATTTGCTGGAAGGAAAAGAAAACAATATAATTATTACTAATTAACTATTGAACCAAAAATTATATACTACAAAAAATAAGTGCATGTAAAAAAAAAAAGATAACCTTGAATTTGTATATATACATACTTATTGGCCAACCTAAAAAACAAATGAATTGTGTTTATGAAAATTTGAAATCATCAAAAAAAAATTCAATAAAACAGAAGTATTCTCAATCGATAAATAAATAGGAAACAAAAGTATTACTGTCTCTACATAAGTTCACCACCATTCATACAATTAAACATCAAATCAACAAATCAAGATTTTATAAAACAAAAGCATTTTCATCAAAATAAAAAGAGAGAACCAGGAAAAGTATTACCCCACCATAGTTAAGTTCAACTTAATAAAAAAAGAGAACCAGGAAAAGTATTACTCCACCATAGCTAAGTTCAACTTCTACTGCTCATAAAATTAGATACATACTGAATATAGGATTGAAATATAAATAGGATATATTAGGAGAGGTGAAAAGACTTATAGTAACTGATTTGAAATATAATATTTAATGTAAAATCATGTCCTTTTGGATTCTTAAATATAGCACATAAATAAGAAAAAAAATCAAAAAGTAAAAGTTTGTAACTTATTTGAAATTATATTGTTTAATGAGGAATCATGCCTTTTTTAATTTATTCAGGTTAAACCTGAAAGAAAATAAAGAATCAATAAATTTTGATCTATTAGTATTAATGTGTGTAGAGTGTACATAATAGTATTATAATTTCTCTCGTTTGTAACTGATATATCATTATTTGGTTGCATGGTCATAATTGTATTAATAATTTATTCCATTTCCTTTAGTGAAAAGGTTTCAAACTGATGATATACTATTGTTTAATGAGGAATTATGTCTTCTTGATTTATTAACGTGAAGAGAATATGAGCAGATTTGGATGAATATTGCAACTATTTAATATGCTACTTATTTAATATTTAATTAATTAAATATATAATATTTTAATTTAGCATAGGGACAAACTGGTAATCCAACTTTGAAGATAGGAGCTTCCCACTTATAATAATATATGATATATGATGATGATTTAATCGCCGCTTTAATATATTCCTTCTTTGTGCATTTGTATATAATGTATTTGTGTTAAATGCTTGTTGATGATTTTATCGTCAGCTTACTATGAAATGTTGTTATGTGCTTTTTAAATTTGCGAATGATATTTGCTAACCAAGTACTCTTCATGGATTATATATATTCTCATGTAGCATCCAAGGGCGTGGCTTAGTGATCAATGAAGTGATATGAGAATTGATTCATATTTCCATATATGTATTAGTAGTTTAGTACACTATCATTGACAATTCAATTAGTATATATTCAGTATAACATCATATGCTTCAACTTTGACCAATAATACCATTAATATATATATATATATACCTTCATAACTCATATCTAATTACTTATTGTTAATCTTAATATCCATAACTTTCATATTTTTTATATTCATAACCTCCAAATATTTAATTTATAACTTTAAGATATCTTTTGGTTGTAACACCCCAAAAATTTCTAAGCTAAGACCCGAATCATTCCATAACACCTCGCAACTCTACTCTTAAAATTTGAATCGTTCGTGTAACACATCGAACTTTGAGGAAGGCTAAAGAGGGCTAACGGGCAAGTCCACGAACCCAAAATGAACCATGGACCCTTCATGGCTCCCTATACGGACCGTTTAGTGGTCCACAGCCCGTTTAGGGCAAGGTGGCCAACCTTCCAGAGCTGCCAAGGTGGGGGTCACCTAGACGGGACCCTATAGGCCCCGTGGTGGCTTGTATGGTCCGTTCAGGGGTCCGTACAAGTCACCGATCAACTTTTAAGTTTTGGGTCAACTTCAAACGATCATATCTCTCACCACATAATGAATTAGGTGGCCCATGACCTATCATATTGAAGGTCTTTGAGTTCTCTTTTCAACGCCACCAAGTTTGCCTCATTTCAAGTTCGGAGTAAACCGTTATGCCCATTTTAGTAAGGCCCTATTTTAGACAGGCGAAGGTTCACGGACGGCTATACGGTCAGTGAAGTGTTTCACGGACCATGGAGCCTTAAACGGTCCGTGAAGCCTTTCTTGAAGGGCACTCTGTTGGTTTTTTAAGTTGGGGTTATTTTGGTCTTTCCCCTATCATTTGGTACATAAACTACGTCATTTTAATCCCTATTCTAAGCCTAATCCACGACGTTTTACACCTAGTTAAGGGCTTAGAAAGTCTTAATCAGTTCTTTTACGTTCATTAAAACTTCAAGTCATTAAAGCAAGGTTCCAAGAGGAGAAAATCTAGGGTTTCAAGCGTTCTTCGAGTTTCGTCGATTTCGCCAAGAACTTCATTCTTCCAGGTATGTAAGGCTATCATAGTGTTGGACTAGCTCATCCTCACGCCCTACATCTACTTTCAAAACAGTAAAAGAGTAAATCTAGGGTTCTATCCTTAGAGTTGAGAATTCTTGAGTATGAGTTTGTTGTTAAGTTCTGAGTTTTATTCCTAATGGTTGAGTTGCTATATGTTATGCATTGAGATTATTGAGTTGATTCGTTCATGTCTATATTTCAACATGAACCCTATTAATTGAGTATTCTTGAGATGAGTAGTATCGTTGAGTTCTGAGTATTGGGTTTTTCTATATTGTTATTGAGATCCTTGATCCTTGAGTTGAGTTATTCATGTCTATATTTCAACATGAACCCTATTTTGAGTTATAAATTTTGAGAATCTTTTAAAGCCAATATTTTTATTTTAAACTGAGTTTTTGAGAAAGTAAAGAGAAGTTTGAGAAAGAGTATTAACCAAGATTTGAGCAAGAGTTTAAGGGAACACAAATGGTTCCAAAAGTAATATTTTTACATTGAGAAGAGAGCTATGATTCATGATTAGTATGACAGTCGAGTATGTCATCAATGAGTAAGCAGTATGCCATCTAGATATACCATAAATGTTTATGCAGTATGACTTCCCTAGTCATCAATGATCAGATCACAATAAACATTTGTTTTAAACTATTTTTTTCTTAGAAAGTAAAGCAGAGTTTGAGTAGAGTTTAAAGAGAATTTTTGAGTAAAGTTTAAGGGAACTAAGTAGTCCCAGATGTATCATTTTGTTACATTGAGAAAAGAGAAACTTTGATTTCTAAACGAGTTTATGAGTTCAGAGATATTTCAAAGAAGCTACCTCTTTTAAGAGGATAGTTTGAGCAATTATTTCAAACCAGAGAAAGAGTACGGTTTATACATTTGAGTATGAGTATATGCATTATTGGGAGTAGAACTGAGCACCGATATGGAGATGAGCTCAGACAACTTAAAATCCTCATAAACCATGTCTTGCCAACATGGGTAAAGAATCATACTTTTTAGATGAATCCTTATTGCTTAGTGGATCCACTTAGTTGAGAGGTTCTATATCCCGGCAAGGTATAGGACAGTTCTGGCAGCGTGGGCGAGACGCTGTATCATCACGTAGCTCATAGTGATGGTTGTCGATTAGAGAATCTCCCAATAGATTTAAAGTGTATTTTTATATATCACTTATTATGTTGAGTTTCAGAGATGAGTAAGTATTTTGTAAAGTTTAAATGATTTCATTCCTTTAATTCTTTACATTCAGATGAGTTTATGTTATATCTATTGCAGTGCTTTCATTTAGTTATTTCGCTTCGGCTATATTACATACTCGTACATTCAATGTACTGATGTCATTCGATCTGCATCCTTTTTATGATGCAAATACAGGTGTTCAGGATCATCAATAGGCATTTCATTGAGATCACTCTACACTCCAGCTATCTTTTGGTGAGCCTCCTTGCATTCAGGAGGACTTCACATTTACTTTCAGTTTAGTTGTTTGAGGCATCGTGGGTCTTGTCCCGATACCTATCTTAAACATTAGAGGCTTCATAGATAGATAGAGTCGAAGAGTCTCTCAGTACTTTCTTTCCTTTAAAGATGTTTTGCAAACTATTATAATTATTGCAATGAGTACTTTCAGATATTCAAGTTGAGTTTTATTTTGAGATCAAATTCTGTTTTAAGCCTACTATTGCTTGAGTGAGTCTTCCGCTAAGTAGTCACCAAGGCCAAGGGTTCGCTTGGGAATCAGAAATGGTTCTCGAGTGCCGGCCACGTCTAGGGTATAGGCTCGGGGTGTGACATTGGTCTTCCTCCATTTTTATCAATATAAATTCATCTTTTTTGGTTTCAAGAACCCCCATTCAAAGTTACTCTTTTTCATTCTATTGCTAAAGTAGTGAAGCACTTATATCATTATTATACTATTTTCGCGCTTTAGTTTGATTCGATGAAGAGGGCTTTTGAATCTTGATTAGTTAAGGGAGAAGATGTAGACAAGAACTCGAAAAACTATGTATTGACTATGTATTTCTTTTTTCCATCTATATTGTTATGAATCAAGTCTTAAGAAGGATGTCTATGTTGTATTTTTTTCTTTGTTTCTTTTGTGTTTTATCTCTATTGGTCTTTTTTGATTTAATTTTCTATGAATATCTAATTTTAGTAAGTCTGTATTTTTGTTTGGGCTCAAATTACCAATTTATGACTTTATTGGAACTTTGCTAACTACTAACCAAAGTTTATAATTTACAGTTGGTTCCTTAAAAGAAATTGTTTAAACATTAAAATATGCTACTCAATTGGCGTTTTTAATCAAACTTTTAAAAATGAATTTGTAATTGTTGCATTTTATTACTCATTATACATGTATTTATATAGAATTTTTATTTAATCATTTTAACGAATTTATAAAAAAATTCATGAGACACCCGTGCAACGCACGTGGTTGCGTGCGTGTCTAGAAACTAGTTTATATTAAAAAATTGAAAATACTAATTCAAATTAATTAATTTGATTCATGTACAACCATGAATCCATTCATGTACTAAATTGAAACCAAAAAAAATTCCCCCTTTCGTGCGCGCTCTGTGTAATACCCCCACCCCTCAAAGATCGCCCTTTTTAATTCTTTCTACACCAAATCTCTTAAATCTGCTTGCTCCCTAAGGCAATTTTTCTCTTTAAAATACCTCATTTGCCCATCTTCTTCTCTGTTTTCTCCCCTTTTCTCTTCTCTCTCTTAATGCATTCCTCTGTATAATCAATTTTGTATATCGACATCACACAATTAATACTCATCTTTTTCTATCATTTCTCCTTTTTCTATTCTCTTATAAGATTTTAAAAAAAAGATTTAATCTTTATATAAAACGCTTTCTTGTTTTTGACTGAGTGAAGAGTAACGACAGTGGTGAAGCGATATGTTTAGCAAAGAAGAGTTGTGTACTATAAGTTTGTTGCGGAAAGGAGATGATTACGTGAAGGTTGTGTGTGGATGCACCAGTCGTAGACATGGCGATGCTAGTGCTAAACTTAGGGTTTTTAATTCTGGTGAACTCAAAATTGTCTGTGAATGTTACTGTGGCTGCCCAGAAGGATTTTACCATAATATATATATATATATATATATATAATGTCAAAAGAGTGTTTCAAATTTATATCTACAATGTCATACATTTATCATACAATAATGGTAATGACTAAAGGATGTATTCATTCTACAATATATTTGAAACACTCTTTCACAAAGAACCTACAACATGTCCATTTGAAAAATGTTAGGTTCAATTGAATTAGTAAATGAAGCTATATTCACCTCTTGTTATATAGTTTCTTGAAACTTGTATTGTGGTGTAATCACTTGATCATTAGTATGTTCTTACCTATGGAAGTAATTTAATATCCTACTATTTTTTTCTCATCACTTAATCATATAGCATGATATTATGCTAGTTGTATTTTATGAAACAAAAAATTATCCTTATTACCTTATTTGATACATGTTTTCATGTTTTGATACTAATAAAAATTGATCTTTTGTTATTAGATAACCTTACTCCAGTTGCATTTGAAAAACATGCTGGAAAAGAGAATTGCAGATGGAAAAATAATATTTGGATCTTTGTTGATGGTTACAAAGTTCCACTGATAAAGACTGCACTACTTAAATACTATAACCAGTCTTCAAAGAATGCCAAGAGGTCACATAAATTTGTTCCCTGTGATGAGTTTATCAAATGTACTGAGTGCCAAAAAGTTTGTCGCCGCTCTAAGAAGGAATGGAGAAACTACCATGATGCTTTGGTTAATGCTCATTTTAAGTGCTCAGATATTCCTTTTAACAAGTATGTTTCCTTTTCATACTTAAATTCTTAAATAATGAGTATGTTTTACATATGCAAGGTGCTATTTTTTATTTATACTCAAAAGGAGATATCTTCTAATTGATCAATCTGACTTTCATAATAAAAATCTGTAATAAAGATCAGTTACTAGTGGAACAAGAGGGATATATCTATATCTAGTTAAGCAATTTTGGATGTCTTAAGCTAGTACACAAATTATTTACCTATTTAAATCAGCAGATTACAATATGTGTTCAGATTCATGGAGACCATTCAATAGTTAAAAATAGTACATAAAAAGATATCAATGATTCAAGATTGCCAGATATGTGTGTATTAATATTCTGTCATTTTTTCATGTTTGATATGTTGATTAGAAGTAGAACTAGCATTTTGATTGAGTGGGTAGAGTTCTTCTTTTGATTCTAAATATGCTATTTTTATAATGTGTTCTTTGTGTAGTTATTGCATCATTCAATTTACCAATAGAGTAATTCGAAGAATAATTCTATTTGAGAAAAAATATCATAATATGTGTCATTGTCTAAGTAACTGTCAAGTTGCTGTAATGTGACCATGCATTATATTACTCATTTATTTAGCAAACTATTTTTATGATCATCTTATTTTTCTTGTATTCTTGGTGAAATGTTCTTTTGTGATTTTTCTTGTGTTTTAGATTTTCATGTGATGATGCTGAAGAGCGAGCAAGCTGAAGGGTGTATAAGGGATGTTTGCGTTTCCCAACATGTGGAGGTTGCACTTCATGTGTGTGTTTTGAATGTGAAGTATGTTGCTTCTCAGACTGCAATTGTCACACTTGTATTGACTTCAGAAAAAATACAAAAACTTGAATCACCCTTTTACTTGAGTATTTGTGTCATTTGAATGGGAATGTTCTTTTAACATTTAATTCATTTGAACCCATGTATTTATTTACCACATGTTCTTGCTGACATTTTTTCTATCTATATGATTTACATTGGTTATTTAAATATATATATATATATATATATATACACAATATTTTCAGTGGAGATGAATACCCTAAGGGTGTGTTTGGTATGAAGATGTTCTCAATTTTCTCACTCGTCAAAATGTTTTGAAAAATTATTTTTTCGACGAAAATAAGTTTCTTATTGTAATGACCCTCGAGATCATTTTTTACTTCTTTTTCCCTGTATGACCATCCTCATAGCTGTGGTTAGCTGTTTATTACTTAAGGGGATGGGTGACAGGATTCATGATGTGATCGGTTGTGTTATGGGAAAGTATTTCAATTTTAGAAATTGATAACGTAGGAGGTTTGACCAAAGTAAAAAGTTGGGGTTGGCGAGGTCTAATATGAGTTTTGATGATTTCACTAGCTCTATAGCGTGATTGTAGCGTAGTTTAAGGTTAAGCAGAGTTTCCGAGGCATTAAGGGGTGTTTTGGACCTTTGGTTTGATTCCTTGTGTTTCTAAAGTTTTAAGTTGACCACGGTCGATACTTGGTCAGGCCAACCCCATATTAGTTTTTTGACTATTCCAACCAGCTCAATGTATTTTATGATCGATTTTCTATGTTGATTCGTGTTTGAGAGGTTCCGAATGAATTTCTTTTTTACTGTTCGGATTATCGATTTCGATTCGATTTTGAACAGTCGTATGTGCTGTAATTTTCTAAGTTACATTTTAATTAAATAAAGGAAAAAATTTAAATGTCATCGAACTTTGGGAAAAGACTCATCTATGCCATCCGTTAAAAGTTTGGCTCATCTATGCCATTTCTGTTTGAGAAAAGACTCATTCAAGTCATTATTTGTTAACTGAAAACAGTTCCAATTTTGCAAAACCTTTTTTTACACGTGGTCAAAGTATTACCATAAATGCTTTAACTTTTTCTGAAAGGAAAACATTATTTTCTTCCATATTTGGTTATACTTTCCTTAGAGGAAAAGTTTGGAGATCTATAAATTGAAGATCCCTATTCTCATAGCATAACACAATAGCATTCACAATGTAGACGTTTAAGAGTTTAGTTTATGGGGAGATTTTCTCTCTACAGTTTATATGTTTTTTTATTATGTAGGTCAATTGTTCATATCATATAATAATATTATGTCTTTTAATGTGTCGTCTAATTTATCATCATATGATTTGCAATTGTAAGCTTCGGCATGACGCCCTAATCACTTTCGAACGAGGAAAAAATAAACTTCAAATAAGATAAAAAAAAATCAAGGCAAAACCCTAACATCAGTCACATCTTTAATTAAATTAGTTTTTAAAGAAAAAAAGTCCAAATATGCCATCGAACTTTGAGAAAAGACTCTTCTATGTCATCTGTTAAAAAGTTGGCTCATGTATGCCATTTGAGTAAACAAATAATGACATGAATGAGCCTTTTCTCAAACAAAAAATACAGTGCAAGGCCTTGTGTAATTATAGATGAGTTACAAATTAGGGTGAGGTTAATATGTGATAATTATTAAGAAAAAAAAAAACGAGTCAAATGTAATTAGGGTGACATCATTCAATATCTGTCAATGGAAAGTTCTTTCTATCTAAAAAGGAACATGTAATTCAATTGAAAATATTGAAATTATCTAATTTATGAAAGACAATTGATAGTGCACACATGCTTAGATCTCATTTCTAAATTTAAGGAACTAATAAGCCATGTAGAATTTTTATATGAGGGCAAGGAACTATATATTTGACCACAAACCTTTTCACTCTATGTATTAATACATTATTTATAATAAATTCAATTTTGTTTTTCATGCTTTTAGGCAAAATATTTCTGATAGACAATATAAGTTCTGAATCATGAGAGAATGTTTGAATGGTGGAAAGTGAGTGTGCTGTTGAATTCATTCCGGAAAAACTTGCTTTAGATATATTATTACTATTTGCATTATAGGAATTTGAAAATATACCTTAATGAAAAGTGATGTTTAGAATTTATCAAAATATACCTTAATGCTTTAGATATATCATTGTGATATTTTCTTTCTAAAAAATAAATAGGGTAAATAAGGAAGGAGCATCTCAAAATATTGAAAAGGAGTTTAAGGAGCTTCTTATTTTATCACAAGTTTTAAGTCAATGGACATGATATATAATATACCCTGGCAACGGTGTGATGCCATATATTTTTATTTGTTTGTATTTGTGAACACCTCCCCGCTCTGTTGAATAAGAGATATAGAGCAGCTCACTGACATTTTTAATCTTTCAATTGGCAGAATAATCATTTCAAGATATGTGTGTATTAATATTCTATCATTTTTTCAAGTTGATTTGTTGATTAGAAGCAGAACTATTATTTTGATTGAGTGGGTAGAGTTCTTCTTTTGGTTCTAAATATGCTATTTTTATAATGTTTTCTTTGTGTAGTTATTGCATCATTCAATTTACCAATATAGTAATTCGAAGAATAATTCTATTTGAGAAAAAATATTATAATAAGTGTCATTGTCTAAGTAATTGTCAAGTTACTGTAATGTGACCATGCTTAGTGCATTATATTACTCATTTATTTAGCAAACTATTTTTATGATCGGCTTTTTTTTCTTGTATTTTTGGTGAATGGTTCTTTTGTTGTTTATCTTGTGTTTTAGATTTTCATGTAATGATGCTGAAGAGCGAGCAAGCCGAAGGGTGTATAAGGGATGTTTGCGTTCCCCGACATGTGGAGGTTGCACTTCATGTGTGTGTTTTGGATGTGAAGTATGTTATTTCTTAGATTGTAATTGCCAGACTTGTATTGACTTCGTAAAGAATACAAAATCTTGAATCACCCTTTTACTTGAGTATTTGTGTCATTTGAATGGATATGTTCTTTCAACATTTAATTCATTTGAACTCATGTGTTTGTTTACAACATGCTTTTGCTGACATTCTTTTCGAGGCATCTAATTCAAATTTGCAATTCACATTTCATAGTTAAAGGCCTTATTTTGACTTCATTGGTAGTTTATATATATATATATATTATTTCAAGTGGTGATGAATATCCTAAGGGTGTGTTTGGTATGAAGATGTTCTCAATTTTCTCACTCATCAAAATGTTTTGAAAAATTATTTTTTCGACGAAAATAAGTTTCTTAATGTAATGACCCTCAAGGTCATTTGTGCTTTTTACTTCTTTTTTCCCTGTATGACTATCCTCATAGTTGTGGTTAGCTATTTATTACTTGAGGGGATGGGTGACAGGATTCATGATGTGGTCAGTTGCGTTATAGGAAAGTATTTCAATTTTAGAAATAGAAAACATAGGAGGTTTGACCAAAGTAAAAAGTTGGGGTTGGCGAGGTCTAATATGAGCTTTGGTGATTTCACTAGCTTTCTAGGGTGATTTGTAGCGTAGTTTAAGGTTAAGCACAATTTCCGAGGCATTAAGGGGTGTTTTGGACCTTGGGTTTGATTCCTTGTGTTTCTAAAGTTTTAAGCTGACCACGGTTGACACTTGGTCATGCCAACCCCATAATAGTTTTTTGACGATTCCAACTGGCTCAAAATGTATTTTAAGATCGATTTGCACTGTTGATTTGTGTTTGAGAGTTTCGAATGAATTTCTTTTTTCTGTTCGGATTATCGATTTCGGTTCGATTTTGAACAGTAGTATGTAAAGGACAATTTTTTAAATTACATTTTAATTAAATAAAGGAAAAAACTTATATATGTCATCGAACTTTGAGAAAAGACTCATCTATGTCATCCGTTAAAAGTTTGGCTCATTTATGTCATTTCCGTTTGAGAAAAGGCTCATTCATGTCATTATTTGTTAACTGAAAACCATTTCGATTTTTCAAAACCTTTTCTTACACGTGGTCAATTATGATTCTGTCACGTCGTTAATTAAATTATTTTTTTAAAAGAAAAAGGCTCAAATATGCCATCGAACTTTGAGAAAAGACTCATCTATAACATCCGTTAAAAAAATGGCTCATGTATGTTATTTCAGTGAACAAATAATGACATGAATGTGCTTTTTCTCAAACAAAAAATATAGTGTAAGGCCTTGTGTAATTATTGATGAGCTACAAATTAGGGTGAAGTTAATTTGTGATTATTATATATAAAAAAAACGAGTCAAATTAATTATAAGTCGTGTAATAATTTTTAGGGAAAATGCACAAGTACCCCCCTGGATTATGACCGAAATCACAGAGACACGCCTAGACTTAACTAGGGTCCTATTACCCCCCTGAACTCATTTTTTCGTACTTTTGTGCTGATGTGGCACCTTCAACCACCCAAGTTGGTTGTGTTTGTACACACTCGCGTTGCCACGTGTGTAAATACTATTTTTTATTTTTTAAAAACAAATTAAATTTTTTAAAAAAGAAATATTCTTATTTTCTTTATCTTGTATTTAAATTAAGTTAATACACATTTTTTACCTTGTATCGAAACTTTCTTCTTTTTTAACCTTCATTCATTATTTTTTCTCTTTTTTTTTTCTATTGATTTTATTTTCTTTGTCTTTCATTTTGATTTAATTCCAAATATCTTGTATTTAAAATAAGTTAATTTTGAACGGATATCAAAATAAGTGAGGAAAATCAAATAAACATAAAAAAAATTAAAACGTTAAAATTAAATGACACTTTTAAATTATTACTTTTTTAAAAATACACATAATTCTTTAAAAATAATTAAAAGTGAAAAGATAATAAATTAATTTTAAAAAAAATTAAAGTGAGAAAGAAATTAAAACAAATATTTTACAAAGAAAGAAATAAAAATAATTAAATATATATAAGTTTTAATATCAATAAATATGTGTTCTAACTAATTATGAAGTCATCAATCAAAAAATGACATGTGTCCAATTTGTGCACTTATCACTTGTCTTCAAGGGAGTGTGCACACTCTCTTGCCATGTCAGCATTTGTGGTGTATTTATTTGTCACGACCCAAAGTACCCCCCAGGAGTGACATGGCGCGTAGGATCCCGAGAGACCCCACACAAGCCACTTAGCATACGTATACATAAGGTAAAGACGAAAATGAGGAATATAATAGGCAATCTCATAAAAGTAAGAGTTTACAAGCGGAAGTCTTGACTATGTCTCAAAAGCCATCTAATACAATAGATTGATCGGGACGTAACCCGTACATCATATGCAAGTCTGAAACTGAAAGTAAAGAAAAACAATAAAGTCTCTTAGTCCCCGAAGCATGAGGACTCACCAAGGCTGATAGCTCGAACTCTAAAAGCAACTAACCACGAGAGTGTGAAGGATGACTGTCTGACCCTACATTATAAGAGAATGTAGGCACAAGTATGCATTAGTACATGGAATGTACTGTGTATGAAGCAAATGCATATAATCACATAAATCATGTCAATGAGATGCTTTCATATAGGAAATCATGCTAGTGAGATATCATCATGAACATGCAATGACCAAAAATCATGTTACAAAAGGGTTAGAAACTCAGTGCATAAACATGGTCAATGCAAGCTAGTCATATCATAAGTCTTGTGAGATACTTCTAGTACCCTAGTTCTTTGTTATGGGATTTTTACGTTTAACCGATATAGATCATGTGAGCTATAACATGGAATCCAGTGTCTGCCGCACACCGAAAAGGGGAGTGTTGTCTACCCCACACCACTAGAAGGGGTGTCCTACTCAAGGTAAGGACCATAAATCTGTAGCTTACGTGGATCCACTAGATATGTGTCTATCTAAGATAAAACCTACGAGGCACGTAGTTATGGGACTTAGGGATTGCTACTAAAGGTCCACGGACGCTAAACGGAAACCTTCATCCCAAAAGCTCGCTCGGTGCTAAGTAAAATCCCAAGGAATAGTCAATTAAGCTTATTCATATTTTAACCAAGGAAGAGGTACATCTAGGGTTACCAAATCCAAGTTAAGATCATATCAAGACGTTTCAACTACCATGGGCTTGCCCAAGCTTACGTCATTAGAATAGCTCCTAATTGATTCATAGGTGAGAAAGCCTTTCAACCATATGAACCCTAATTTATGTGAGAAAACCTTTCACATTCATATTCTTTGCTTATTGTGAAGAAAACCTTTTCACAATTATGCTCATGCTATTATGTGAAGAAAACCTTTTCACAACTCATGGATGCCATCATCTATATGCACCCTAGCAATTATAAGCATAATTCTCATGAAACATGCATCTCTTATGCAAGCTATTCATATACATGCATCTCTTATGCAGGCTATTCATATACATGCATCTCTTATGCAAGCTATTCATATATTCATAAATCATGATCTAGTATGGGTACATGTCAATTCATCTTAGAATCATGCAATAAACTAGAATCATGCATATTTTCATCAATTACATAAGTTCATAAATACATGGATCATACTTCATCATGAATTCATAACTAGGAATCATGGCTCATGCATGGGTTCATACAGTTTCTACATCTAATCATATAAATCACGCTAAATCGTGCACTAAGTTACTTTATCACGCTAGATCATGCACTATGAATCATTAAATCAACAATCGGAATCATAATTGAAGAACCCATAGGAATTAGTCAAAACCCTAACTCAATTTTGGGAAATTGAACCTTGAAAATTGAAGAAAACTAGGGACCCATTGGAGGAAAGGGCTCCAAATGGTGAATGCTAACATACCTCAACAAAGCCCACAAGAATTTGCCAGAAATCAATGACCTTCAATGGAGGATCCTAGTCCTTCTTCTTCCTTGAGAATTGAGAGAACTTTTCTAGAGAGAGAAATATTTGGGAAGTTGGGGAATTTGAGAATGGGAATAATGAAGGGAAATTTGGGATAAAAGACTTATATAGTGGGTCAATTTAGGGGCAAAGTCGTAATTTAAAAGACTTAAAAGAATTGGGAAAAGACACAAAAATCCCTGGAAAAATAACTGTCGGACCCTATCTACAGTTCGACTTACGGTCCGTAAGTCAACCTACAGACCATCTTGTTCCTCCGTAGATAGATTCAGAGAGTTTTCCCACTTGGACCCCCAACGACGGGTCACCATGTAGGGCTCGTGGGTCCATCGACGAACCGTACATGGCAACCATAGATCTGAACTTAAGGCTTAAGAATTTTACCAAGTCTGGAGGGGACCTACGAGACCCATCTACAGCTCGTATACTGGACAACGGGCCGTCCTGGCAGGCCGTCGTTGAGGTTTTGAAACTTGTCATTTTGAAGACTTGGGCCTGCCACCTACGGTTCCCATCTATGGG
The DNA here is from genome assembly GCA_018342035.1 of Solanum appendiculatum. NCBI lineage: Eukaryota > Viridiplantae > Streptophyta > Magnoliopsida > Solanales > Solanaceae > Solanum > Solanum appendiculatum. Next base: position 1,824,555 of record JAGDQO010000472.1, read on the forward strand.
CCGTAAGTCAACCTACGATCCATAGGTGGCTTCCGTCGTTGCTGGCACTAACCCAGAAAATCTGAAATTTTCCCACCCTTTCGAGTCCGGGGTATTGCATTATTCCATTTTAAATTAGTTCAGAAGTAATAGGACCCTAATTAAGTTTAAATGTGTCTCTAGAATTTCGGTCATAGTCTAGGGGTACTTGTGCATTATCCCTAATTTTTATAGAAACTTGGGGGGAAGCAAGAAAATGAAAAAAAAAAGCATAATAGAAACGATTTCCCAATTCCTTTTTGGAATCAAATTCCTATAAATATACTAGGAAAAGCCAGAAAAGAAAAAAAACATTATAGGAAACTATTTCCCAATTCCCTTATGTAATCAAATTCCTATAAATATTTTTTCCTATAAATGCATTAACATTAACGACAGTTGCATTAATTTTCCATTCTAAATTTTCTTTCTCCTTTTCTCGTAATCTAACAAAAATTACTTTGAAAAAAAACAGAGCAAGAAATTTGTCTCAACATGATCAAGTTCCCTGTTTTTGTACTCGTACGTTGCCACCTGATGTTTCTCTCTTGAATCGACAACAACAACTACCTCCTGTTGATTATAGTTTCATGTCTCGTTTTAAGTTTGAGGATTCAAATCTTGGTGATATTGTTGATGAAATCGAAGAAGAAGAAGCATAGGAGTTGTCGGATAACATATCTGAATCGATTTTTGATGAAGAACTTATGGAAGAAGACGAGGAAGAGGTAGAGGAAACCGTGAATGAGTCGATTCTTGATGAAGAAATTATAGAAGAAGAGGAGGATTTTGAAGTTGAAAATATGGAAACAACAATGGAGTCTGGGAATTCTGAGTTTGTAGAAACATCCGCTTAGTCAAGGCAATCAGCAGCAGCAAGGATTGAACCAAACAAGTGGAAGACGGAGGACAGCTCGAATGAGAGTGAATACTAACTACGTTCATTTTACAATTCAAGATCCACACCGATTCTTGATGACACCTATATATAGCGATGAAATTGAAAACGAAAATGAAGAAGAAGAGGTGGAAAAAGATGATATTATTGAGATTGTGGATCAAGACATGTCTGAGTATTTCAAAGACGACGAATAAGAGGTGGTGGAAGATCAGGAAATGTCTGAGTATTTCGAAACAAGTACATATTATGTTCCTCCTGTTATAGACATAGACGTCAACGAAGTGTTGGGAAAATGCGGACTGACACAAAAATATATATGGTCAAAATAATGAAAATGAAAGGAAAAATAATGACACCAAGAATTTTACGTGGAAACTCTTCTAAGGGAAAAAACCACGGGCCAAGAGGAGCAATTGATATTACTATAGCAAGGAATTTTTACACTGTGTTGTCACGAGTATAACACTCAAAGTGACTACTACACACTCAAAAGGAATAACACTCTTTTGATTTATCACCTTACTAAAAAATCGCTCATACTCTATTTTTCTTCACAGGCTATTTTCTTATATAGTCTATGGAAACCTCACAGCACTCTCTATATCTCTTTCTCTGTGAAAATGAGTGTGTTTATGAAATGAGCAAGGGCTCTCTATTTATAGGAGAAATCTGCTCCTAATGAAGTCACCAATGACAACATAAAAAATACGAAAGTTTCAACCTTTGCAACTAAGCAGATTTCTTGGTAAGATTTTAGTTGAAAGGAAATGGTGAGCTTTGGTTTGTTGCAGCAAATGCTGACTTTAAGTAACAACTTTTTCAATAGTTCCTGCAATTCAGCTCTTATGTATATCCATAATAGGTATGGACCCTACAAATCTCCCCCTCCAGACCCATTCACCGAAATGAGGTATCTCCATCTTCTTTAGAGAGAGCTCATACCGACAAGTTCTTTGCATAACTTGAACTTGTCTTTCGGTATCGTCTTGGTCAGCATATCTATAGGATTTTCACTTGTGTGGATCTTTTTGATGTGAAATGATCCACTCTCCACTTGCTCACTAATCCAATGATATCTGTACGTATGGAGGACATTTTCATGACAGGAGAAAATATTTTGTCAAAGTCAATACCCTTTCTTTGACCAAATCTCTTAACAACCAATCAAGCTTTGTATCTGGGCTTCAAGTTGTGTTCGTCAACTTTAACTTTGAACACCCACTTGTTCTTCAAAGTTCTCATGCCTTTAGGCAATTTCACCAACTCATAAGTGTGGTTCTCATGTAGAGGCTTCATCTCATCTTGCATGGCTTCAATCCATTGATCCTTGTGCTCATCTTCTATAGCCTCCTCATAACATTCAAGTTATCCTCTGTCATTGAGTAACACATACTCATTGGGTGAATAACGAGATGAAGGAACCCGCTGTCTTGTGGACCTCCTAAGCGGAATATTTGATTCGTCCACAATTTCATGAGTAGAAGGATCATCAATAACAACATCATTGTTATTATCAACATCAACGTGTTGATCCGAGACATGATTCTGGGAGTCACCCTGGTCATCAAGCCCAACAACATCATGCACACTTGTGTGAGGAACTTCATCAAGATGAACTATGCCATCTAAACTTGAAGATTCTAGCTTCTCCGCTTTGTCAATATCTTCAATGGTTTGATTCTCCATGAAAACAATATCACGGCTTCTCACAAGTTTCTTCTCAATTGGATCATATAGCCTGTAACCAAATTCATCAAGGCCATATCCAATGAAAATGCACTACCTTGTCTTGGCATCTAACTTTGACCTCTCATCTTTCGGCACATGTACAAAAGCTTTGCAACCAAATACTCTCAAATGGTCATAGGAAACATCCTTTCCGTACCAAACTCTATTTGGAACATCACTTTGCAAAGCAACAGTAGGAGACAAATTAATAACATGTGCATCGGTCAATAAAGCCTCACCCCAAAATGAGTTCAGCAACTTTGCTTCAGAAAGCAAACATCTAACTCTTTCCATCAAGGTCCTGTTCATTCTCTCAGCCAAACCATTAAGCTGAGGAGTCTTAGGAGGAGTCTTCTGGTGTCTAATACCTTGATGCTTGCAGTATTCGTCAAACGGTCCACAATATTCACCACCTTGTCAGTACGAATACATTTCAGTTTCTTTCCAGTTTCTCTTTCAACTGAAGCCTGAAATTGCTTGAAGACACTTAACACTTGGTCTGTAGTCTTCAAGACATAGACCCAAAGTTTTCTCGAGCAATCATCAATAAAGGTGACAAAGTAGAGTGCACCGCCCAATGTCCTTGTCCTCATTGGGTCGCATAAGTCAGAGTGCACCAAATCAAGCAACTCTGTCTTCCTTGAAGGAGGGTTAGACTTAAAGGAAACTCTATTTTGTTTTCCAGCCAAGCAGTGCTCACACTTTTCTAATTTAACACTTTGGAAATCTGACAATAATTTCTTCTTGGCTTAAGTCCTTTTTCACTGATGTGGCTAAGCCTCTTGTGCCATAACGTTGAAGAGTTATCTCTCTCAACTACGTTCACCATATCAACACAAGTAGAAGTCATAGTCCAGTATAGACCATGACGTTTGTTACCACGAGCCACAACTAAGGAACCTTTAATGAGTTTCCATTTCCATCACCGTTGGTACTAACATATCCTTCATCATCCAAAAAACCAACATAAATCAAGTGTAGATGAACATCAGGTGCATGTTTCACATTGTTCAAAACTAGTTTAGTTCAAACACTAGTTTCCAAAAAAATTGTACCAATACCAACCACCCTTGATACGGCCTCATTACCCATACTCAAGGTTCCAAGATCACCAGGAGTATAGGAAGATAAAAAATCATTTCTTGATGTCACGTGGGATGCGGCACCAGTGTCCACAACCCAGCTTGACTCATCACAAGCAATATTTATCAGATCCGCATCAAGGACGGTAACAAGATCTTCGGTGGTGACGATGGCTAGGCAATTTTCATTGCCATCTTCTTTAATTTCCTCTTTGCCTTTGTTCTCCCTCTTCAATTTTTGGCAAAACTTCTTTGTGTGCCCTTTCATGCCACAATGATAGCACTCAATATCCTTAAGTCTGCCTCTGGACTTGCTCTTGTTATGTTCTCTATTTTGAGAACCACGAGTTTTGTTTCTCCCCTTGGAGCCAGTTATTAGGACATCTGACGAAGAAAAACCTTGAGATTTTCTTCTCATCTCTTCGTTCAAGACACTACTCTTGGCGGAATCCATAGAGATCACATCATCCGGAGCAGAATTTGACAATGAAGTTCTAAATGTTTCCCAAGAGTCTGGTAGGGAACCAAGTAGAAGTAAGCCTTGAATTTCTTCATCAAATTTGATGCCCATAGCAGATAACTGGTTCATGATCCCCTGAAAATTATTCAGATGATCTGTCATCAGAGAACCATTATGATACTTTAAACTCAGCATCTGCTTTATTAAGAACATTTTGTTGTTTCCAGTCTTCCGAGCATACAAACTTTTAAGATGCTCCCATAGGGTTCGAGCATGTGTCTCCCCAGAAATATGGTTCAACACATTATCGTCAACCCATTGCCTAATGAATCCACAAACTTGTCTGTGCAACAAATTCCACTCTTCATCTGTTTTATTTTCAGGCTTTATAGTGGTAAAGACTGGTTAATAAAAATTCTTAACATATAGTAGATCTTCCATTTTTCCCTTTTAAATGGCATAATTAACGCCATTCAAAGTAACCATTCTACTTGTGTTGTCTTCCATCGTTTTCCTCAAAAATATAGTTATTGCAAATCAAAGTAAATCCTTTCTGATTGGAAGTTCAGACTGTGCTGCAACCACAGAGCATACTCAGATAAAACCTTGGTTCTGATACCAGTTTGTTGGGAAAACGCGGACTGACACACAAATATATATGGTCAAAATAATGAAAATAAAAGGGAAAATAATGACACCAAGAATTTTACGTGAAAACCCTTCTAAATAAGGGAAAAACCACGAGCCAAGAGGAGCAACTGATATTACTATAGCAAGGAATTTTTACGCTGTGTAGTCACGAGTACAACACTCAAAGTGACTACTACACACTCAAAAGGAATAACACTCTTTTGATTTATCACCTTACTAAAATATCACTCACACTCTATTTTTCTTCACATACTATTTTCTTATATTGTCTATGGAAACCTCACAGCACTCTCTATATCTCTTTCTATGTGAAAATTGGTGTGTTTATGAAATGAGCAAGGACTCTCTATTCATAGGACAAATCTGCTCCTAATGAAGTCACCAATGACAACATAAAAAATACCTAAGTTTCAACCTTTGCAACTAAGCAGATTTCTTGGTAAGATTTTAGTTGAAAGGAAATGGTGAGCTTTGGTTTGTTGCAGCAATTGCTGACTTTAAGCAGCAACTTTTTCAATAGTTCCTTCAATTCAGCTCTTATGTATATCCATAATGGGTATGGACCCTACACGAAGTTGCTGATGATGAGGAACAAGAAGCATGTGCTGTCTGCTCACTTGAATATAAAGATGAAGATACCATCGCGACACTTCAATCTGGCCATGAGTTTCATGTTGAATGCATCAACAAGTGGTTGCAGAGGAAAAATACATGTCCTTTTTGTAGAGCTTCAGTTTATCCCACACCACATGAATGCCTACATTATTCTTAATCTGAACAGTCCAATACCCTTGTATGTGAAAAATTAACACAAACAGAGAGAGTGTAAACACTATTATCTTCTGTAACATTAGAAATTGAAAATATTCATCAGTTCACAATTAATCGAACAATCAATTACAAGGCAGGATAAAATGTGTTCATAGTTTCATACATGTAGCGATTCAGAATCTTTTCGAAACAAATATACCCTATTTTGGAGGTCCATAAGCAGCTAATACTATAAATCATTGACTAATCTTGTAGTACAGAAACAAGGATAAGAAGTCATGATTTGGATATTCAATCTTGGGGGTTTTTTGAAGCTTCCCCTCCTTCATGCACTATTTTGTTTTGTAGTATAGCAGTATAACTCAATAGTAGTTGTGATTTGTTCTCATCATATCTGCTGAAATTGAGTCGCTATGACTCTTTGACTATGCTCAAGGATCAAGATATAGAGAGAGCTTCAGAATTTCATTGTGGCTACACTCTGTCAACCGGCTAAAACTCTATGCATCTAGAAGCAATTTAATGATATAAACTCCCTGAATTCTAAAAATTTTCAAGTACTCCTAAAATAACTTATGCTAATGTATAAGAGCATCAGAGATATGAGAATTATGTTGTCGTTGTTGATGTGATATGCTTATTAATATTTGTTTCACATATTTTTAGTTGTCCTTTTTGAGCATGAATTTTATGGATTGTGCAAAGTAGTGTATTTTATTTCTAGGAGTAAATTGGTGTAAAGTTAAAGAAGTTTGGAGCTAAAACGAATTAAAAATGGAAGATTCTAGAAGGAAAATTAAGCAAGCAGCTTAATGGATTAAATTGAATATAATAATAATATTTTATATATGCATCAAAGTGCAGACGGCAAATTCTCAAGGAAATAAGCATATTGCCACGTGGCAAGAAATTGAAGACGCACAAATTGAGGTGGTGCACTGTTCACGTAGGAATCAAATTCCGTTTTGGTTTTGGGTTCCTAATTTTTTTTGGGCTCAATTATTTTATTCAGGGTTTCCTACATCTATAAATAGTCAATAAGAATAATTATTTAGGGAGATACTTTGTAAAGAAAATATTGGGAATGAAAAGTTGTCAATACTTTTTAGGGTTGTTTTCTTTCTCTTTTCTTAGGCATTAGTAGCTAAATACCCTTGTTCTAGGGCTGCGGCTACGGGTAATTGTATAACATCGATTGTTTTAAATTAATGTTGGTTATCGCTTAAATTAATTTTGTGTTCTAGTTTTAGTATTTCATGCCTTATCACCATAGAGATAAATCTATTGTCTATTCTTGGACTCGAGAGATGAAGAGATAGATAGACCAAAGAATACAAAGAGCATGATCTAACTTGCATATCACTTGTCTAGATTCGTGTTTAAGAGTGATGCCCGGACGAACACCAAGCTTGGTTACGAAACAGGATGAAATATAAATGCTCGCCAATTAGGACTGCCTATCAGCACTCAACGATGTAGTTAGACAGCTAGTTGGAGTAAGGTGATTAGAGGTCAAGAGATCATGATCATAAAATTAACCCTGTAAATCAGTAATTTGATAACCTTAGTTAATTCATTACATGAGATGCGATACATGAAACCTTATGCATGTTGTAGCCCTGTAATTGTCCCTATTGCTGTAAGTTAATCTTTTTATTCAATCCTTGCATTCTTTTATTTCTTTTGACACTCTTAAATAAATAAGTAGACTAATATAATTTAATAAATAGTTAACTGACAAGTCCTTGTGGGGTCGATAATCCCGGCTCTTTTAGAGCCACTATATTACTTGCGCTACCACGTACACTTGCGTGTGAAATTGGGAGCAACAAGTTTTTGGCGTCGTTGCCAGAACTTAGAAATTAACTATTCTTCTAGGTTATACTTTTTCTTTTTCTAGGTTATACTTTTTCTTTTTATTTATTTATTTTTTTGTTTTGTTTTTTTTGGTTAATTTTTTTTTCCGAACAACTAATTTTTTAAAATTTTTTTCCTTTAAATAATTTAGTACTCTTATTTATATGGCTGATTGGGGTAAATCGTGGTTGGGTGAGGAGTATCCATATAAGTATCCTTGTAATTATTGTAATGGACCCCACTTGGATATCGAGTGTCCTATATGTCATATATGTGGTGATCAATTTGGTCATTGAAATGGTTGTCCTAACTCTTACTCCCCTCCCCCGAACCCCTATTATGATTCTTCTGTTATCTATGATGTTGGCAGGGGTGATGTAGTGGAGAATACAAAACAAGAAGCTCGCAATGTGAACTCATTCATAGAATGTACGGACATGCTGGACAAAGTTAATTTAAAAATCACGGAACAAATAGTTGAATGTGTGGAAGAGCAATCAAAAATCATGGAAATGCAGGATAAGCTTGACGCTATTCAATTGCTAATTACAGTCCTAGCTAAATTAGAGGAAGAGATTGAATCCCAACAAGAAGAAAGTTGTGAAGAAGCAGAGATAGTGAGTCAATTTTGGCTACAAGAACAAACTCAACTTCTAAAGTTTCAAGAGTCTATCCGTGATGGTCTGACATACATGACAACCCATCTAATAGAAGGAAGAGTTGAGCTCACACAAGAAGTAGATCAATTTGGCTCAGATATTCATGACTTGGAGGATCACTTGAACAAAAAGATTGAGGCGTCTGATGTCCAATCATCAATTGTCGTGGATGATGACCAACTAGTGGAGAAAAAAGAGGAAGTCCAACCATTCAACTATATCTTATTCCTTAATGTCGATGTTGAGAAAGAGTAAAAAAGTGAGAATGTTGTAAATAATGCTGCTTTGAAGTTGAGGCATCCTGGACCTCATTCTAAACATTTTTCTACATTACGCTTGGATGACGACATGAAATTCGAGTCATCTGAACTAATGGAGGAGTGTCTAGATGAGGAACAAGCCCCCTATATTCTAAAGTTTTCTAATCCACGTAGACAAAACGACATTCCTCACTTAAGGGCTAAGAAGTGCAAGATGCGACATTTATTACTTGGTTCCTTTTTCTTTATACCACCTCCCCTAGAGAGGAGCATAAAAATTGATGCAAAGTTAGTGGTGCAATTCATAAGTTCAAAGTGGAAAGAAAAGTGGTGAACTTACTTGTGCCGTGCCGCGACATTAAATCAGGAACGTATTGGGAGGCAACCCAATTTATAGTGTAGCTTTTTATTTTTATTTTTTTTTAGTGTCACTTTTTTTTCTTTTGGTCTTGTTTTTGCAGATTAGGAAAAGTCTGAGTACCCAAGAATTTGAAGCAAAGGAGCACGTTTGAGCTTAAGTGTGGGTGCGTACGACCCTTGATGAAAATTAAGAGAACATGCTACTAGCTAGGCCTAGAGGCCCCAGGGAGTTTCCTAACCCTTGTTTTAAATTTTAATTGATGCTTTGGGGACATAACAATTTTTTAAGTGTGGGGTGGAGGAATGAATTCCTAGTTTTTACTGTTTTATTGAGTCTTTTCTTTTTTTTAGGATGGGTTCCTTGGCTTTTGTTTTCGGTTCTTTTCCTAAGGATATAGTCCCTTTGAACCGATAGGGAGTAAAAAATTTTCTTTTTTTTTTATTTTTTATTTTTAGAGAAAAGAAAAGACCCATTTGAGTTGTGTGATACTTGCTATTTAGGCCTAATTTTGAGTAGTACTTTCTTGTGAATGCTTGATAGCTAATGAAATTGCAGACTCTTTGACACCGAGGTTCATGGTTGTGACTTTGTTTATAGCTTATTTTATTTTGTAGTTTGTTATGATCTTGTCTCTATTAGAAGTGGAATTGATCCATCTTGATTGATACTTGTGTCATGTGTGGTGAGAATTTGTTTATTCCATGTTTTACATCTTAGTCTAGAACTTGCCCTGCATGTTATTGAAGCGAAATAAAAAGTGTTGCTTTGTTTGGGAGATGATAATAGGCTTTCTTTGATTTGTCTTCTAAATTTTAGTCTTTTAAGATATTATATCACTAGTTACCCCTTTTGAGCCTGTAGCCTTTTGTTGGTAGCCATAATTTGCCCTTAACTATTTTGTTGAATCCCTAGTTTTTGCACCTTGCTTCCTTGAGCACTGTAGCATAGACTGATTATAATTGTTATATCTGAAGAAAAAAAAAGGGAATGGTTGAGTGAAAAAAGGTAATCAATTATAGCTATAAAGTGATGAAAAAAGCCCTTTTCAAAAGAATATGACATGAAAAAGAAAAAAAAGGGGAGAAGAAAAAAAAATTCTTTGAAAAAATAAATAAAAAAAAAATAATTTATTATTGTAAAAGAAAAAAATGATAGAAGTATTCTTGAGATGATAAGAATTACTTATGAAATAATTGTTTAAGAGAGGGTTGAAAATAAAGAGAAGAAAATAATGGGTGATAAAGTCTAAAATAGCAAAGTGCTTAGGGAAGTGTGAGTCACTATTATATAATTTTCCTACCCGTTTCCTAGCCAACTTAACAACCCGTTAAAGTCATATTAGATTCTATTCAAGCATACTTAATTAGTGGAGATGTACATAATGGGCAAGCCTATGGTTCTTTGTGCGTACATGTGAATTTTATTTCTGAGTGTGAGAGTTGTTCTTTGATGTAAAGTCCTTAATTTATATCCAATCTTCTGAATTGAGTGTGTGGACTATTTCTTCTTGTGAGGGCACTTGTTTCATGATAGATAGGTGATTTTATTAGCTTTCTTTGACGAGAGTAGGTGAGCAAGCTTAAATTTGATGAGTTCAAAGTTTGTCCTTGAGGTTAGGAGGTTAGAGGTTTGTTGATTATTTGTTTATCTTGCATAATGAGCGGGAATTGTACTGGATGTTTTGAAATTTGAATATGGACTAAATTCTTTGTATCAACAAAAATGGTGGCATTCCTAGTATGATTTTTTGAGATGAGCTTTAATGCTTGCTCGAGAACAAGCAAAAGTTTATGTTTGGGGTGTTGATGTGAGGCCAAAAATATATATGCTTATTAATATTTGTCTCACATTTAGTATTTTTATTTGTCCGTTTTAGCATGAATTTTATGGATTGTGGTAAATAGTGTATTTTATTTGTAGGAGTAAATTGGTGTAAAGTTGGAGAAGTTTAAAGCCAAAACGAATTAAAAATGGAAGATTCTAGAAGGAAAATCAAGCAAGCAGCTTAATGGATTAAATTGAATATAATAATAATATTTTATATATGCATCAAAGTGCAGACGGCAAATTCTCAAGGAAATAAGCATATTGCCACGTGGCAAGAAATTGAAGACGCACAAATTGAGGCGGTGCACTGTTCACGTAGGAATCAAATTCCGTTTTGGTTTTGGGTTCCTAATTTGTTTTGGGCTCAATTATTTTATTCAGGGTTTCCTACATCTATAAATAGTCAATAAGAATAATTATTTAGGGAGATACTTTGTAAAGAAAATATTGGGGAAGGAAAAGTTGTCAATACTTTTTAGAGCTCTTTTCTTCTTCTTTTCTTAGGCATTAGTAGCTAAATACCCTTGTTCTTGGGTTGCGGCTACGGGTAATTGTTGAACATCGATTGTTTTGAATTAATGTTGGCTATCGCTTAAATTACTTTCGTGTTCTTGTTTTAGTATTTCATGCTTGATCACCATAGTGATAAATCTATTGTCTATTCTTGGACTCGAGAGATAAAGAGATAGATAGACCAAAGAATACAAAGAGTTTGATCTAACTTTCATGTCACTTGTCTAGATTCGTGTTCCAGAGTGACGCCCGGACGAACACCAAACTTGGTTACGAAATAGGATGAAATATAAATGCTCGCCAATTAGGACTGCCTATCCCCGCTCAACGATGTAGTTAGACCGGTAGTTGGAGTAGGCGATTAGAGGTCGAGAGATCATGAACATAAAATCGACCCTGTAAATCAGTAATTTGATAACCTTAGTTAATTCATTACATGAGATACGATACATGAAACCTTATGCATGATGCAGCCCTGTAATTGTCCCAATTACTGTAAGTTAATCTTTTATTATAATCCTTGCATTCTTTTATTTCTTTAGACACTCTTAAATAAATAATTCGACTAGTATAATTTAGTAAATAGTTAATTGACAAGTCCATGTGGGTTCGATAATCCAGCTCTTTTAGAGCCACTATATTACTTGCGCGACAATGTACACTTGCGTGTGAAATTGGGAGCAACAAGATTTTGAGGCATTTGGAACCATATCGTAGAATATCAAAATGTTTCAATCAGAAGGAACTTTGCGTTTGTTCGGTATGAGTTGGAGGATGAGGCTAGCAGGCCATTAGAAGCAAGAGTTAGCAGTTTAGAAGGACCTTTGATTAATTAGTAATTTACTTTGTTTGATTGTAGCTAAAGTCAATGATATATTGTTATTTGAAAACAAAGTTTTATTCCCTCCGTTTCCATTGGAAAAGTTTTTTTCTCAATTTGTGATCCCATTGCAGATGAAGTGCTTTCTTCAAATTCTTTAAAATTGATCTTATAAGACTATAGTACTTTCAACAAAATTTTATGACTATACATCAATCCATAGCGACCCCTATCTCTTACAGTGCTTGCTTGTGAAGTGTGTTGTGGCTTTAATAAAAAATAGGGAGTTAAATCAAGTGTTTATATAGGTGTAATTACCTAACAACAAACAAAAGGCGAGCAATTTAGCTATAGGTAACCTATATGAATAGTCTCTAAGCCATGTCTAACATAGGGCCGCTATTAACAGAATAAGAATCCCGACAAGGGAGGAACGTAACAACTCAAGCAGCCAACAACCAACAATCATGGCTACGAGTACATCTACAACAATAGTCTTGTTGTATTGCTCCTAAGTTTTAAGAAAACATGCCTAGAGATGGGAATAGCCTCAACATACCTTTACGACGATAAAAAAAGCCTATTAACCTCTTCCCCCACCAACATACTATAACATGGCAGGGGCTCAATCAATACACAAGAATATAAGCAGGGGCGGAGCCACCTTAGGCGAAGGGTGTTCCGGTGAACACCCTTCGCCAGAAGATTATATAGTGTATAAAGGTTAACTATTAGTTATTATGAGTGCATATTTGATTTTGCACATCCTTAACATAGGTGAGAAGAAAATTTGCACACCCATCTCGAAATTCCTAGCTCCGCCACCGAATATAAGGCATAAGGATAATCTAACAAAAGATACAAATTTTCATCATAAATTACAATTTGCGGATTATCGAAGCTAGAATCAATAAAAGGAGGATATTACCTCGATCTTAACCTCAGAATATAACTTGAAACCTCAAAACACAATAGAATCACTGCTTCCCCAACCCCAATGGAGATATATTATGAAATCGACGGGATAATTTATACCATGATGATGAGCTCAACGCATAAAACAACTTCCGTCAAGAACTTATGCTGAAAAAATTAATAACCATAGGTGATTTTTGGTTTGTATAAGCTGGGTTTCTGGTTCCCTCGCGTATTTTTGAGAAAAATGAAGAAGATGATCCTTTATAAAATGTCCATTGACTTGAGCCCACTTCAATTCCTTATAGCGTCATATCGCAAAAATGTGAATATCACTCTATTATGAAGTCGTATGGAAGGTTTAATGCGTTGGAACTCGTAGATATTTGATTTAAGGAAAAAGACTCAAATAAGTTATCGAACTTTGTGAAAAAGGTTCAATTATGCCATCCGTTAAAAGTTTGGCTCATCTATGCCATTTCCGTTTGAGATGGATGAGATGAGTCTTTTCTCAAATGGAAATAGCATAAATAAGCCAAACTTTTAACGGATGACATAATTGAACCTTTTCTCAAAGTTCGATGACATATTTGAGTCTTTTTCCTTTTTAAAAAATGATTTTATAAATAATGTGGCCGAATCATAATTGATCACGTGTAAAAAATGGTTTTGCAAAATTGAAACTTTTTTCAGTTAACAAATAGTGGCATGAATGAGTCTTTTCTCAAATATAAATGGCATAGATGAGCCAAACTTTAAACAGACGAAATAAATTAAATCGACTTACATGTCAATTTTCTTATTGGGCATTTCAATGAACACCTTGCATGCATAGTTGATTGGGTCATCCTTCAAGTCATTTTTGGAGTCCAACATGGGACCCAAAGTCTCAATGCAACCAAACGAAAACACGCAGGAAGTACCTTCGAATTGGCCACGTGAGGTTCAAACATGGTATGAGCGACCTCGAAATTCTCTGTAATGTTTAAGTTGTCCTAGTTCAAAGCAGAAATAATTTCCTGTTCGGCGACCTCCTCTATGTCTTACTTATCGGCCAAAGATGCAGTCAAATCTGGACGTGCTTGAGCATCATAGAACTTTTGGGATCAAACCGATAGAGTATTCTGAATGTTATCCCGGTGATGATGCATACGAGATAAATTAGCACCCATTGTTGGGAAAGGCAAGCACAAAATAAATATGCACGACAAGACAATTGCGGAAGAAACTCAAGTCAAAACTTTCCCTTTCTATTTGAACAAAGAGAAGACAAAATAATGTAAGAACAAACAATTTGGGGCAGCAAACAAATCAACCAAGCAAGAAAAATAAATCAACACGAGACACCAAGTTTAACGTGGAAAACCTCTTCGGTGTGAAGAGTAAAAATCACAAGGCCAAAGCTCCATTATAATCAACAAGAGTTACAAAAGTGTTCTCCAAAATGGTCACCAACAAAGTGTCAAACAATGAGCAACACAACTACAAGATAGCACCAAAAACTAGAGAAATAAAAAGGAGCAAAATCACCAAATCGCAGCTGCTGTTCACGAGCAAAAATATGGAGCTACAGGATTCCAAATCACCCTCTCTTAGTTCTCAATCAAAGATTAAGTTGAAAAGAACACGCTGTTCAAAAATCAGCTCAATCGGACAAGAAACGAAGCGGGAATCGCGATTTGAAATTGGCTGCTAAGGTTTGTGCGAAAATCTGCACTCTCTCACTTTTCTCTCTATATGGCTGCTCTCAAAACTCTTGTTCAACTTCAAAATAAGACCTAAAACAAAGTCTTATAAATGCACCATAATATTGGCTTATGGGCAAAGTGGGCTATTCTAATTGGGCTCAAATTTATCCACAAAGGAAAGGAAGGAGACCACTAAAACCTTGGACTTTTATTTATCCACATAGGAAGGGAAAAAGGCCTAAAACCCAACAATTCTCCCCCTACCGACTATGTGGAGGAGACCGCCATCCCGGCGATCATGTAACATTCTTCAAACTTCCCTCTTGGCAAAGCTTTAGTGATCATGTCGGAACCATTTTCATTGGTATGGATCTTTTTTAGTTCAAGCAAGTTAGAATCCAACACATCTCGAATCCAATGATACCTCACATCGATGTGTTTAGACCGACCATGAAATGTAGAATTCTTGCCAAGATGAATAGCACTTTGACTGTTGCAATAAAGCACATACCTCTCTTGAGCATAACCAAGTTCCCCCAAAAATCTCTTCATCCAAAGCAACTCTTTGCAAGCTTCAACAACAACAATAAGCTCAGCCTCTGTACTAGATAAAGCAACACATTTTTGCAATCTAGATTGCCAAGACACAGCTCCCCCTACAAAAGTAATCAAGTAGCCTGAAGTAGACTTACGAGTATCAACATCACCAGCCATATCTGAATTAGTGTAATCACAAAGGATAGGCTTCCCTGTCCCAAAACACAAACTTAGACTAGAAGTGCCACAAAGATATCTCATAATCCACTTTACAACATTTCAATGCTCTCTTCCTGGATTAGAAAGAAAACGGCTAACAATACCAACAACATGAGCAATATCTGGTCTTGTACACACCATTGCGTACATCAACTACCAACAGCTGAAGCATAAGGAACTTTCTTCATATCTTCCTTCTCATCATCAATAAAAGGACAATGATTAGTACTCAATTTGAAGTGCATAGCTAAAGGTGTACTGTCAACCTTAGCTTTGTCCATGTTGAATCTACAAAGTACTTTTTGAATGTACTTCTCCTGTGACAACCACAACTTCTTGGCACCTCTATCAAGGATAATCTGCATGCCAAGAATCTGCCTTGCTGGTCACAAATCTTTCATAGCAAAAGACTTATTTAACTCTTGCTTCAACCTTTTAATCCTGCAAGCATCATGACCAACAACAAGCATGTCATCAACATAAAGCAAAACGATGATGAAGTCATTACCAGAGAATTTTTGCACAAAAACATAATGGTCTGAAGAAGTCTTTTTGAAGCCCTGCTGACTCATAAAAGAACCAAACTTCCTGTACCATTGCCTGGGAGCTTGTTTTAGACCATACAAGCTCTTCTTCAATTTGCAAACATAATTCTCTTTTCCCTTGACTTCAAAACCTTCCGGCTGCTCCATGTAAATTTCTTCATCCAAGTCACCATGGAGAAAAGCAGTTTTAACATCCATTTGTTCAACCTCCAAATCCAAGCTTGCAGCCAAGCCTAGAACCACACGAATGGATGACATCTTCACAACTGGAGAGAATATCTCATCAAAATCAATTCCCCTTTTCTGGCTAAAACCCTTCACAACTAATCTAGCTTTGTACCGTGGAACTGGGTTACCATCTTCATGTTTCACCCTAAAAACCCACTTGTTTTTCAAAGCTTTTCTGTCTTTAGGCAACATAACCAAATCAAAGGTATGATTATCATGTAGAGACTTCATTTCATCCTCCATAGCATCAAACCACCTCTCTTTTTCTTCACTTTCCATGGCCTCATCAAGACTCTCGGGTTCTCCCCCATCAGTTAACAGTACATACTCATTGGGAGAACAACGAGATGAAGGTATTTTCTCTCTAGTAGATCTTCTGAGAGAACTCTCTGGAGCATCAACAATAGTTGGTTCCTCACCAACCACATCGTCTTGCACTGGAGCATCAACGACATACTGGTCATTCTGAATATGATCACCATCTTCAATATCAACTTGATTTTCATCATTTTAGATTTTGATCAGATGCAATAGTCAAAGGAACTGGATCAACATCAACTAGGCTCTCACTGCTCTGAGAATCAACTTTCTCAGTTTTGTCAAGATCTTTAACTTTTTGGTCTTCAAAGAACACAACATCACGGCTTCTAACAAGTTTCTTCTCAACTGGATCAAAGAAACGGTAGCCAAATTCATCTTGACCATAACCAACAAAGATACATTGCCTAGTTTTAACATCCAACTTTGACCTCGCATCCTTAGGAACATGCACAAAGGTTTTACACCCAAAAACTTTAAGATGATCATAAGAAACATCTTACCAAACCGAACTCTGTCAGGAACATCACCATTCAAAGCAACAGTAGGAGATAAATTGATAACATAGACAGCAGTATTAAGTGCTTCTGCCCAAAAGGAATCTGGCAGCTTAGCATCTGAAAGCATACATCTAACCCTCTCAACTAGAGTTCTGTTCATCCTCTCTGCTAAACCATTTAGCTGAGGAGTCTTTGGAGGAGTTTTCTGATGCCGAATACCCTGCTCTCTGCAATATCTATCAAAATGACCAATATACTCACCACCATTATCAGAATGAATGCATTTCAATTTCTTCCCTGTCTGTCTCTCAATCAAAGCCTGAAAATTCTTGAACACATCAAGTACCTGATCCTTGGACTTCAAAGAGAATACCCAGAGTTTGCGAGAATGATCATCAATAAAAGTCACAAAGTCACCACCATGAAACTTTACCTTAAAAGGACCACACAAATCAGAATGTACCAACTCCAGCAAATCAAGCTTCCTCGAAGGTGGATGACTCTAAAAAGAAACTCTTTTCTATTTACCGGCTAAGCAATGAACACATTTGTTCAACTTTGCTTGTTTCACTCCAGAAAGCAAATTCTTCTTAGCCAAATTGTCCATCCCCTTCTCACTCATATGACTCAGTCTTCTATGCCATAACTCTGATGAAATATCATTCTCCACAAAATTTACTGAGCCTCTACAAATAGGGCCTTGAAAAATGTACAAGTTAGACAACTTGTTACCACGGGCTACAACCATCGAACCTCTTGTAAGCTTCCACTAGCCAGCACCAAGGGTATTAACATAACCCTCATCATCAAGGTATCCAACAAAAATTAAATTCAAGCGAACATCTACACCATGTTTAACATTATTGAGAACTAGTTTGGAACCATTGTTACTTTCCAAACAAACTGTCCCAATGTCAAAAACTACAACCTCATGATTATTGCCCATTTTCAACATCCCAAAATTACCTGGAGTATAAGAAGAAAATAATTCCTTCCTGGGCGTAACATGAAAAGTAGCACCAGAATCCACAAACCAGCTAGATTCATCACAAACAAGATTAACAGCATTTTCATCACAAGAAACAAGAAGATCATCATTAGCAACAACCGCAACACTATTTTCATTGTCACCATCTTTCTTTTGTTGTTTCATATCTCGCTTGTACCTGAAATAATATTTCTTGATATGCCCATTCTTGTGGCAATAGTCACATGTAATATTCTTGAATTTAGACTTTGACTTTCCACTACTTTTATCTCTGTCATTCTGACCTCTAAACTTGCTTCTCCCCCTATCTTCAATAACCAAAACATCGGAGTGTGAAGCTGAAGAAGATGAGCCTTAAGATCTTCTTCTCATCTCTTCATTTAAAACACCACTCTTAGCACATTCCATAGTTACAACACCACTGGGAGCAAAATTAGTCAAAGAAACTCGAAGAGTTTCAAAAGAGTCTGGCAGAGTGTTAAGAAGCCATAGTCCCTGAATTTCTTCATCGAATTTTATACCCATTCCGGACAGCTGGTCAAGAACACCCTGAAAATCATTAATATGATCAGAAATAGGAGTTCCCTCTTTATACCTGATGTTCATCAATTGTTTCAACAAAAATAATTTATCGTTGCCAGTCTTCGAAGCATATAGTGTCTCGAGCTTGTCCCACAAACTTCTATCATGTGTCTCATTCACAATGTAATTTCTGATATTATCTTCAACCCATTGTCTAATATAGCCACAAACCTGTAAGTGCTCAAATTCTCAATCCTCATCATTCATAGATTCGGGTTTGTTAGAAGCAAACACAGGTAGATGCATTTTTCTTGGCAAATAGAAAATCTTTCATCTTGCATTTCCAAGTATGACAATTACTACCATTCAAACACACCATCTTGCTCATATTTGACTCCATCATTCAAATAGATAATCACAACAGCCTAATGCTCTGATACCACTTTGTTGGGAAAGGCAAGCACAAAATAAATGTGCACGACATGGCAATTGCGGAAGAAACCCAAGTCAAAAATTTTCCTTTCTATTTGAACCAAGAGAAGACAAAATAATGCAAGAACAAACAATTTGGGGTAGCAAACAAATCAACCAAGCAAGAAAAATAAATCAACACGAGACACCAAGTTTAACGTGGAAAACCTCTTCAGTGTGAAGAGTAAAAACCACAAGTCCAAAGCTCCACTATAATCAACAAGAGTTACAAAAGTGTTCTCCAAAATTGTCACCAACAAAGTGTCAAACAATAAGCAACACAACTACAAGATAGCACAAAAAACTAGAGAAATAAAAAGGAGCAAAATCACCAAATCGCAGCTACTGTTCACGAGCAAAAATCTGGAGTTACAGGACTTCAAATCACCCTCACTTAGTTCTCAATCAAAGATTAAGTTGAAAGGAACACGTTGTCCAAAAATCAGCTCAATCGGACAAGAAACGAAGCGGGAATCGCTATTTGAAATTGGCTGCTAGGGTTTGTGCGAAAATCTGCACTCTCTCACTTTTCTCTCTATATGGCTGCTCTCAAAACTCTTGTTCAACTTCAAAATAAGACCTAAAACAAAGTCTTATAAATGCACCATAATATTGGGCTTTTGGGCAAAGTGGGCTATTCTAATTGGGCTCAAATTTATCCACAAAGGAAAGGAAGGAGACCACTAAAACTTTGGACTTTTATTTATCCACATAGGAAGGGAAAAAGGCCTAAAACCCAACACCCATTTGTAGCAATAGATCAGTTATGGGAGGCAGTCCAAGTTCCTTAACAGTGAAATGCTTCCAGTCATAGAATTGCTTATTGCGATACAACCAATTAAACCAAGCGAGGGCTTCTATGTCAAAGTAAAGGTAAGGAAGAGATAGCTACATTTCCTTAGAAAAGCCATAAAAATTGAAATAACACTCTGCCTGATAAAACCATACAGTTGGGTCGGAAACGCTGCTGAAGCGATCCAGCACGATTGCAGCTGGGGTTTGGTAAGAAAAGTTGAGGTACCCATCATCCATGCAATACGAGCAATTAAAGCATCAATGTAATGAACCCAATAACTAGACCAACGCAATTCAAACTCAAACAACCTATAGCTATATTTCACTAACTCGTAATTGGAATTACAAAGGAATTTAAAACTAAAAGGAAAATTGAAAAACACAAGTAGAAGAAAGGTATGAGAAGCAGAATTTAGAGAAAGGGGATGAAAAGACTAGACATTTTTCTCAACATTTTGCATAAGTCTAATTTCCTCTCACAAGTCGTATTTATGGACCCGGATCCCAAACATAGTCTCTTAATTCGCTGTTGGGACTTGGGCTACTTTGCCCATACTGGTCCTGGCCCGTTCATAACACTCTCAGTGACAATTGGGAGGGCTAGCTTATTCAGGACGAGAAATAAGGAAAAAAATAGTATTTGTATTTTTCAACGGAACTTACTTAAAAAGTGTGTATAGAGGAGAACTGGCTGAGCAATGGGAGAAGTGCAATGCGATTGTGGTTTCATGGATCGTGTGCATGGTTACAAGTGAATTGAAGGAGACTTGGGATGAGATTGATGTCATGATGCATTTGCCAGGATGTAGTTGTCTAACATTGTGGATTTAAGGGACACAACATGGATGATTACTACAGGCTAGTGGGGTATCCACCTGATTTTAAGAGAAAAAGGGAGCAACAAGCTTTTAAATCTGGAAGAGGTAACTTTAATACAAAAGGGGGACACAAATCAGCAGATAACTATGTTGCAGCAGATGAAAGGGGTGGATATTATCTAACAGAGTAGTAGTATCAACAGCTAATGGGGACACAGAACATGACTTCAACTAGCCAGGGCAATTCTAACATAGCAGTAAGGGTGACAAAACAAGACGGTCGAGTCGAATATTGTTGCGTTTTGTTGGTGTAATATACCACAAATACAATAAATTACAGTTGAAAATAAAATGACAAAAATGAATAAATTATCATTCAGGCTGAAGCGCGGATATCTCGCTCTCTTTAAGGAGATTCAAGCCCACTGCGGCATAATCTACACCGATCCAGCAGTATATCTCCTTGACCTGTCCCCTCCAGGATACAACAGCCCAACAACGTCGTACAACTCAAGCAACTCCGGATTAGTTGAAGAGTCCAAAGCTCCATAAAAAGAACACCTTCCTTCAACATATAATTATTCTCTTTTGTATATGGTGAATATAGTTGAAGACTTAGAATATTATTCTTTGTCTAAACTCTCTCTTTCACTACACTTACCTCACTACACACTGCAATATTTTCCCACACTTCTCATCTTTTTAGACATACACTGCACAAAAGAAGAAACACTACATAAGTTACAAGGTATAATGAGGTAGAATAATGGGTGGAATTAGTGGTAGATCATGGCAATAGTGGTTACAAGAGTTACACCACAATAATGACCACATTCTTGTCAACTTATACCCATTAACATATGCACTTAATATTTTAATTTTAATATTAAAATGCATAAATACCAACATTCCCCCACTCATTTCAATATTAAAATAAGAGAGTGTTTCACAATTTAGTTGAAGGTAGACTATCATGCATAATGAAGGTGTGCTCTGCATTGAACCTTCACTTAGTAAAACAATAACCTTTACTCTAGAGTCAATAGTGGTCTCAGACTTGAACTATGACTGCTTAAGGGAAATAAAGTATCATTGCTTACACAAAATAATCAAGGTATTGACATAAGCTTTCATAACCAGCACATTACGGCCTTGTGCTATCCCGGTTTCATGAGTGTTTTTGAGAACAAGCTCATTCTCATAGAAAGCGACCTACTTTCACACTCACATAGGTGAAATCTGTCAAGGGTGCTCCTATAATTTGACACCCGACTCATACGAGATAAAGACTTTAATTAAGAGTTCAAAGACTCAACCTCCACAAATCATTATAGGATAAATGCACTGACATCATAGGATTGAATAAAATAAATATATAGTGCATTTCACAACAAGTCATCATATGATTCGTTCTTCCCATTGAACCTGGTTATAGGATCTCTAGTCCCCAGATTGGGTTTCCTCATATATGACGTAGAATTTTGTTTTTAGCTTCAATTTCATCCCCCTCGATGTGCTTCAGACTCAATATTTTGCTAAGGCCTTAGTTTTTGAATCTGCAAGATTATCACAAGTTTTAACACATGTAATATTGATGGTATACCAGTGATCAATATGATCTCGCAATATTGTGTTTTTTCTCATGAGTCTGAATTTACCGATTTGATAACGATTTTGTACTCTACCATTATATTGGTGCTATCACAATTAATCAAAATTAGAAAAAATAATTTCTCAAAATAAAGTGTTTGATATACTAAAATCAATTCACTTTTTCCACTAGTTGAAGTTTATATTTTTACTTCAACCTCCAAAGTGGAGTTAGCAAGCAACATGATTTGCTTTTCTCACTTCCATCAAATGGCACCAAGTTTTCTCATTCGCACCAACAAAACTTTTGAGTATAACATAATATTTTTTCTCATAAAACAAGCCACCAAATTTGTACCAAGTAAATTTACCTGATTTGCTTGTACATGCTATACTTTATACACGATATCATATAAAGTGCATTTAGTCACAAATCTCATATTTTTTTATTAGGTTAGCAAACCCCTTCTTTCTTTGTCACACAATTGAATCAAAACGAGTTGCAAAACTCACACAACCAACAAAGTTGTATTTCATAATTTTTTCAACATTATGTGACTTGACAAGGAAAATTCCATCACATGTTTTATGGTATTTTTCATTTCAAGAATGGTTTTTTATTTCATCCAAAACATTTCATGTTAAATGGCTACTCAACATGTTTTTCATAATAATTTATAACTCTCATGTTAGATCCAAAAATCATCCCATATAGCCAAACAACAACATGTGATTTATTCCATGATAAATATATGCACTTGCAATACTCTTTTTTAGAGCATTTCTCAAAGATGCAAAAGATCACAATTTTTACAATGATTTTTTTCCTCATTTCATGAACCCTCACTATTTTAAAATTTTAAATATTATTTCATGAAAAGTAGTCTCACTTTGTTCATGAAAATATTAGGAAAAAAGTTTTTTTTTCCTTTACCTTTTCTCCACTTGAATTGAGTAGGTAGAAAAATACTTTACTGTACACTTTTTCTCTTCTATTACTTGAGAGATCGACGTTGAGCGGGATTACGTTGAGATCCCTTTCTTGATATCCGCAATTTTTCAAAATGTAACAAAAACATGAATCTCCTTAAAATTGTTGGTGTAATATACCACAAATACAATAAATTACAGTTGAAAATAAAATGACAAAAATGAATAAATTATCATTCAGGCTGAGGCGTGGATATCTCGCTCTCTTTAAGGAGACTCAAGCCCACTGCGGCATAATCTACACCGATCCAGAAGTATGTCTCCTTGACTTGTCCCCTCCAGGATACAACAGCCCAACAACATCGTACAACTCAAGCAACTCCGGATTAGTTGAAGAGTTCAAAGCTCCATAAAAAGAGCACATTCCTTCAACATATAATTATTCTCTTTTGTATATGGTGAATATAGTTGAAGACTTAGAATATTATTCTTTGTCTCAACTCTCTCTTTCACTACACTTACCTCACTACACACTACAATATTTTTCCACACTTCTCATCTTTTTAGACATACACTTCACAAAAGAAGAAACATCACTATTTATAGGTGAGGAATTCTTCTTTGTATTGAATAAGAATAATGTGGATAATAATGTAGGTAAATGAATGGCCCAAAGGTTACATAAGTTATAAGGTATAATGAGGTAGAATAATGGGTGGAATTAGTGGTAGATCATGGTAATAGTGGTTACAAGAGTTACACCATAATAATGACCACATTCTTGTCAACTTATACCCACTAACATATGCACTTAATGTTTTAATTTTAAAATTAAAATGCATAAATACCAACAGGTTTTAAAAGGTGTTAATGGAAAATTCAAGCAACTCAGGATAAGTTGAAGAGTCCAAGGCTCCACATAAGAACAGCCTTCCTTCAACATATAAATAATCTTTTTTGTATAGTGAATATAGTTGAAGGCTTATAATATTTTCTTTGTCTCAACTCTTTCTTTCACTACTACATACTATAATATTTTTTCACACTTAACATATTTCATCTCCAACACAAAGGAAGATGCATCAGTATTTATAGGTGAAGAAGTCTTCCGTGTAATCAATGGGTAGAATGAGGGGTAGTAATGGGGGTAGATAAAACCTCTATCATAAAGGCATAATACATAAACATGACCCTTAACTTGGCTTCAGCGGACAACTATGCATGTCCTTCAACTTTGAGTGTGCACAAGTAGGCACTTAAACTTGTATAAAATTGAACAAGTAGACAGACGTGTCCTAATGGCATAATACACGTAGGACGCCACGTAGGACACAAAATTGCCATGTAGGGTGTCATGTAGGACGAATGTGTCTATTTGTTCAATTTTATACAAGTTTAAGTGCCTACTTGTACACACCCAAAGTTAAAGGTCATAGTTTTCAGCTAACGCCAAGTTAAGGATCATGTTTATGTATTATGCCGTAGATATATGTGATAGATGTTACATAATTAGTTATAAGAAACTAATGGTCATATGAATTAGAAGAAACTAATGACCATGAGAGTTACAAGAACTAATAATCATCTTCTACCTCAATTAATACCCACTAATATGTGCGTTTAATATTTTATTTTAATAATAATGCATATACACCAATAATAACTACTACTGTGTAAATCGTTGGGAGACTAAGGAGTGATAACACATTGAGTCTTTAAACTCATAGCTTTGTATAACTAGATAGCACGGGCCCAATATGTATTATTTTTGTTTCAATTTATGTGACACAAATAGAATTAAAAAGTTAATTAAGCATTAATATTAATTTTAGATATTTTAAATTATTAATTATTGTAATTTTTCACGTCTTTGAAAATTTTAAATTGCTAAATATTATTGTATGATTTGTAATACCTTTACACAATTTTCAAATAATAAATGTTATTTCTTCTTTCTCAATTTATGTGGCACTAATAAAATTTCGAGATTCACTCGAATTTTTCTATGTCTTTAAAATATTTTTAGTGGTTAATTATTGTAATTTATAGTACTTTTTACGTAATTTTCAAATAACATATATTATTCTATTTGTCCAATTTATGTACCACCGATAGAATTTGAAGAGTCAATTAGACTTTTTATATATTTTTATATCTTTTGAATATTTTAAATTATTAATTATCGTAATTTATAATATTTTGTACGATTTATTTAATATTAAAAAATAAAACAAACAAAACAAATTCATCACTGATGTCATCAAATAGTCACAGGACAATAAAAGTTAATGGTTCCCACTTTTTCTAAAGGAAAAAAGAAAAAGAAAAAGGGCATATTGAGAGAATATTTTTGTCCAAAATGTACAATATAAAATAGAATTAAAAAGTTAATTAAGCTTCAATATTAATTTTAGATATTTTAAATTATTAATTATTCTAATTTTTCACGTCTTTGAAAATTTTAAATTGCTAATTATTATTGTATGATTTGTATACCTTTACACAATTTTCAAATAATAGATGCTATTTCTTCTTTCTCAATTTATGTGGCACTACTAAAATTTCGAGATTCAATCAAATTTTTCTATGTCTTTAAAATATTTTTAGTGGTTAATTATTGTAATTTATATTACTTTTTAAGCATTTTTCAAATATTTATAATATTTTGTACGATTTATCTAATATTAAAAAATAAAACAAACAAAACAAATTCATCACTGATGTCATCACATAGTCACATGACAATAAAAGTTAATGGGTCCCACTTTTTGTAAAGGCCAAAAAAAGAAGAAAAAGGGCATATTGAGAGGATATATTTGTCCAAAATGTACCATTCATACTACTTTAGGTACAATTTATAAATGTTGTGTTCATCCAACTACTATGGCTTATAAATAATAGAAAAGAAATGATAATATTGTAATGGTGCATAAATACCGTTTGTACATGACACAGATGATATTATTTATTTGTTCACAAATAGTGAGTTTTTACAAAGAAACACTGATATTATTGTATTCTTAATAATTTGGTAGCTTAAAATCTTAAGTTTATCCCAACATCTAAAGTGGAACAGGGATAGCAAACAGAGGTTGAGCTTTTGCCAGTGTAAGACCAAACTTTTCCTCCATGTCCAGATCTTTAGGTGCAAGTCCACCATGTAGCTTCCAATTAAAGGTATTTAGAATTGAACCTAGTGTTACTGGAGCCATCCTGATAGCCAAAGGCAATCCAGGGCATCTTCTCCGACCAGCGCCAAATGGAATTAGCTCAAAATCCCGACCTCTAACATCTATATCTGACTCCCAAAACCTCTCCGGCTTAAAGTCCAAAAGGTCTTCCCATAGACTAGAGTTGTGCCCTATTGCCCATACGTTCACAAGAACTTGTGATTTTTTTGGAATAATATAGTCACATAACTCAACATCTTCCTCTACTCTGCGTGGAATTAAGAAAGGAGCTTGTGGGTGTATTCGAAGGGTTTCTCTCACGATGCACCTCAAGTATGGTAATTTTGCAACATCAGCTTCATCTATTAGTTTGCCTCTGCCAATCACTTGTGCAAGTTCTTCTTGTGCTTTCTCCAAAATGTGTGGATTCTTGAGTAGTTCAGCCATTGCCCACTCGAATGTATTTGATGTCGCATCAGTCCCTGCTACAAACAAGTCCTGTGGAACTTACTAGTATAAGATCCTATGATGTCGATGCCATATAAATAACTAAATAAAAATGGAAGGTAATTGAGGATTGGAGAAAGAGGGATGGAAAATAAACCAGAATCAGATGCTCGATATGATTCCTGTCGATTTCTTGAGGGCAAATGTTGAGAAGAGAATCTAAAACATCAACACTTTCATGGTTTCCCAGTTTCCTTTCGTTTAGCCGCTCATCAATTAATCCACTCATAAGTTGAAGAACCTTAGTAAAATGATTTGTGAGGGGTCGCCTTCTACCTTGTGGATCAATTTTCTCGAGAAAGGGAAAATAGTCGACCAAATTGGGTTTACCAGCCTCAACCATGATGTTCCCCACCAAATCCTTAAATTCCTTAGCAGAATCAGAGATTGGATCAGTTAAATCTTTTGAGAAAATGGTGTTGGACAACAGATTTAAGGTAGTTCAAAATGCCGCTCTCCCAATATCCACGGCTTCGCAATTTTGCGCATTCATGTGACAATAGTCAATCAGCTCCTGGACCTTTTCACATCTTAGATGCTTACTAACATCAAGATTGTAACCTGACATAAAACTAATAAGAAAGAGGTTTGACTACAAAAAAAGTACTATAAATGAACAATCTAAAATTCATAATATTTACTTGAGAAGATGTGAGAATTCATAATCTTGCGAAGTGTTCTCCAACGAGAGTTGACAGGTAACCATACAACAGAGACATCAGAGTGATCGCAGGCACAGAGTGCGTCAGGAATAAACCTGTTGGAAAAGCACAAATCTTGCTTTTGCAAGACTTGTTTAGCCAAGACTGATGAGGAAATGACCAGAGTGTTTATTTGCCCCAATTTTAGATTCATAATTGGACCATGTTTTTTTGCTAGTTGGATAAGTGATATGTGAGGTTTTTCACCAAGCAAATGAAGATTTCCAATGATAGGCAATGGAAAGGGACCTGGTGCAACTCTTTTGCTCCTTCTAAGTGAAATGTCAACTTCACTCACAAAAAAACAAGCAAATAATAGTCCTAGTAAAATGTTTAGGTACTCCATTTTTCTCTATATTTTCTTGACTTATGAACTAGCTAGGGAATTAATATATATTGGTTTTTGTAGGAGTCTCTGTTAGGTCTTGGAGGCAATAGCCTACTTCCCGATCGCTCTCGTATTAGGGGAAGGTCCTTCTCAATGCTCTATTCTTTAAGGGTGGGCATGATATGATAGATACCGAATATCATATCAAAATTGAAACTTTAAACACTGGGGTTTGGATTGTCCAAACATCTCACTTTTTAATATATTTTTTTTAAAAAAAAAAGAAGCACTTTTGGTCTTTAAAAAATTTGATAATGATACAACCTCTCTTTAGGAGGAAGACAGAGAATGAAAAACTCGAGCTAACCATATTTGTGATGGCCAAATGCTTCCATGTTTGAGGGCGCACGCATGAATGAGTAAACATGCTTGGCTTATCAAGCTCGGCCTTGACACTACTCCTCTTTACGCTACAAATCTCATTGCTCACTATATTTCCTCTTCAATCCCCAACTCTCTTACCATTGCCCACAAGGTGTTCGACCAAGTGCCTCACAAAGACACAACCTTATGGACCTCTCTCATCTCATCCTACGCTCGTTCCAATCAACCCCACAAAGCCCTTCACCTCTTCTCCCTCATGCTCCATCAATCTCAATCCAACCCAGATACTGCTGCTCGGCCAAATCACTTCGTCTTCACAGCTGTTGCTCGCGCCATTGCTTCTTCTCCACAGCACCTTGTTTTGGGGCAAAACTTGCATGCCCATGTTATGAAGTCTGGATTTTTGCATGGGAATATTGTCGTTGAGACTGCTTTTTTGGATTTGTATTCGAAATGTGGGGTAGTGGAATGTGCACGGATGGTGTTTGATGAAATGTGTAGGAGAAATTTGGTGACGTGGAATGCTGTGATTTCTGGGTATGTTCAGAATAGAAAGGAGTGTGAAGGGTTGAAGTTGTTTTATCGAATGAAGTGTAGGGAATTTTATGTGCCTGATGAGTTTACCGTTGCTACTGTTTTATCTGGGTGTGGCTATGTACAAAATCTACTTCTGGGAATGCAAGTTCATGGTTATGCGTTTGTTAGTGGGTTTGAGTCATGTTGTAGAAATTCAATTGCTAATATGTATTTTTATTGTAGTAGAGTTGAATCCGCGGAGAAGGTTTTTGACGGAACAGAGAGGGATCTTGTTTCCAAGCTTGTAAGGGTAAGGGGTTATGTATTTAATCATATGTATGCTGAGGCTGTGAGGTACAATTTATCGATGGAGAATGCTGTTGAAATTTTAGTGATGGATCAGACTATTTTCGTGCCTTTGATATCTGCTTGTGCCAAGATGCATTTGCTCAATGCTGGGAAGCAAGTCCATGGTCTCTTTATCACTTTGGTGGATTCATATAAAACTGCTCGTTTATTAGAAGAGAGTAGAGTGATTATTGGCAGTGCACTCATAGATATGTACAGCAAGTGCAGTGATATTGGTACAGCGCGAAAAGTTTTTGAAAGTTGGCTACCTGAACAAGATGTTCCACTGTGGAATTCTTTGTTGTCTGGTTATATTAATAATGGACTAATCGAAGATGCCAAGGCACTCTTTGAGCATATGCCTGAGAAAACTATTGTTTCTTGGACAAGCATGATGACAGGATATGTGCAAAAGGGCTTGCCCCGAGAAGGCTTAAATTTATTGGCTAAGATGTATTCTGGAGAAGAAAGAGATAGGCTAGGAGGAAACTGCTTGACCTTTGTGGTAGCTCTTGAAGCATGTTCCCATCTAACAGATTTGGACAAAGGAAAGCAAATACATGCAAAAATTATTCGAGCATTGCCGGATGCATATGACAATGTGGCTGTTGGTACAGCTTTAGTTGACATGTATTCAAAATCAGGTAACTTGTGTTACACACTACAACTTTTTGATGCGATGGAAGAGAAAAATGTTGTTTCATGGACTTCTGCAATCATGGGATTTGGTGTTCATGGATTTGCCATACAAGCCCTTGAACTTTTTCAGCGTATGGTAAACATGGGAATTAATCCCAATGAAGTGACATTTACTGCAGTACTAACTGCTTGCCGTCATTGTGGTTTGGTAGATGAGGGAATGCAATATTTTACGCAAATGAGGAAGCAGTATGGTTTGACCCCCGACGAAGAACATTATACATGTCTAATTGATTTATTGGGACGTAATGGAAGGCTTGAGGAAGCATGGCATTTGGTGGAGGGAATGGAAGAGAACCATCTAAGTGATGGGTGCTCTACTGGTACCATTTGGGCTGCACTTCTAGGGGCCTGTCAGTTGTATGAAAACGTTGAAATTGGAAAGAAAGTAGCTGAAAAGATGATGGAAAAGGAGATAGAGATTTCTACTGCTTCTATTGCGCTATCTAATGTTTATGCAGCAGCTGGAATGTGGAATGAAGTGTACGGAGTGAGAGAGAGTTGGAGAAAAAAAGGACATGCTGATGGAGAGCCTGGTCTTAGCCGCATATATGCACAACCCCATTAAATTCTTAGACACAGTAATGTTGCCCTTTTATGTAATTGGTGAGTCATTAGTGTTTTAACTATGAGAAAAGTTATTTCAAGGTGCAACATTTCCTTTGGTTATGCAAAATGAGAGACCCTTTGGCTGCTTCCATTTTTTTTGGACTTGTTCAAGGTCTGCTCATGCGTCTCAAGGTGTATCAGTTGTACATGTTGACTTGCAATTATTTGACGTATTACTTCGTCGTTCCATTGTTTATTGATAGAAGAATACATTTTGAGTAATTTCTGTGGAAATCCTGCACAAGATTCTCAGATTTTTTACGAACTGACGGACAATCTTGATGCAGTTCTTGTACAATCAACATTTCAATAATACTACTGGAATATCAGGATAACTTCACAAAATAATGATATGAGTTGATTTTATTTCTTTATTACTAATACTTATACTACATTATATCTGGCATACCATAGTATGTATATTATTTAATATCCCCTACGGAACGATTAATGAATCAAACTTAGGTGGGCGCCAAATTGTTTATCTTTGAGTTTACACCAAATATCCCTACAACTTCTCTCTACCAAAAGAATGTGTCCACCATATTCTGCGGGAACTTCAATGGAAAAAAACTTCCAACATTTCTCCCTCCTAAAAATAGCCTAAACATATTTCTACGTTTTCCCTTTTTAGACTCCTTAATCAGCTATCTATCTATCTGTTCCCTTTTTATGTACATCATTATAGATCAACAAAATTTGTAAAGGCAAATACTATTGCCTAAACCAGAATTTATAGAATATAGAATTGTGTTTTAGAAATTTGAAGCTATTCCAGCAAATTAGAGTTGGAACTTTAGAAATTAAAAAAAAGAACGTTAACATGGGTTGTTTTTCATGTTTTTCATCACAAGAAAAGAAGGCATTTAAAAGAATACATAGCAAAAGCAAAGAAACATCTGCTGCTGCTGTTGTTCGTCAAAGAGAAACTCTCTTGCAACAACAACGTCCACATTCATTATCGAGGCCAAAGCCACAGCAGAACCAGCGTTCTCATTCACAACCTCTATCTGGTAAATTTTTCTTCGTAAATTTAAATGTAACATAAAAATGTTGTACTTTATAATCATCCCCTTGTGACTGAACCCACAATCTTAAAGTTAAAGATGGAGGTGTAATTACCACCTGAGCAACCCCGTTTTGTCGGAGGCTGGAGCTATTATGCACCATATATGGGGAATTCTACTGTGACAAATAAAACAAAATGAATTTTTTGAAGACAAGTTAGAATAGAACAGTAAAGCAGAGGGAGACTGTTGTAGACATAAAATACAGACATAATATATTTATGTCCTTAAACTTTGGATGTGCACAAATAGATATTTAAACTTGTATAAAATTGAACAAATAGACACATTTATCTACTTGTGCACACCCAAAGTTGGAGGGTATAAATGTAAAATGAGGTCAAGTTAAAGAACATATTTATGTAATATGCCTAAAATAAATTAGTGATTCTCTATGGTACTATAAAGTTTCAGATTAGTTTTTGCTTTCTTAATACATAAATCTTCTGCAGAAAATACTAGAAAGGTGCCAGCAGAAACCACACACCAAAAGTCTTCTAACAAAGGCGAAGGCCAGAACATTGCAGCTCAAACATTCACCTTCAGGGAACTGGCAACAGCTACGAAGAACTTCCGATCAGAATGTCTGATAGGAGAAGGTGGATTTGGACGTGTTTACAAGGGTCACCTTAACAAAACTGGCCAGGTGCTTCAACACATCAAAAATTCTTGATATTTGTTTCTATACATAGCTAGCATTTTGCCGTGAAACTGTACTAATCATCACTTCATTTTTGTCCAGACTGTAGCAGTGAAACAGCTTGACCGCAATGGATTGCAAGGAAACCGAGAGTTTCTTGTGGAGGTGTTGATGTTGAGCCTTCTGCACCATTCAAATCTTGTAAATCTAATTGGCTATTGTGCTGATGGAGATCAAAGACTTCTTGTTTATGAGTACATGTCATTGGGATCATTGGAGGATCATCTGCTTGGTATTTCTTTTTTCCTTAAGTCTTATTACTCTACGTGCCCCACTTGTGGGACTATACTGAGTATGTCGTTGTTGTTGTTGTTCTTATTATTCTACCTGCATTTGAAATTTGTTATTGTGATATATAGTAAAACAATATATGTATCTTCTTTTAATTTTTCTAGTGCTCTTGCTGCGATGTAAGGCTGAATACCATATTAGAAGAACTTGAAAACATATTAGTGCAGAAGACGAAACAATACTCTATAAAATGTATAACAAAATCAAGAAACTATTCTTTATCCTCCACAACTGTAAAGGGAAGTTTTGAGTAATGAACTGTTGTCATAGCATCCCATTTCCTGTATACTAGTTATGTGTTAACTTTATTTACTGAAGCAACATATTGTATATTACTATCAAACTAATGAAGAATCGTATGTATATATGTGTGTGTATTTCTTCAGATCTTGAACGAGATAAACTTCCACTAGATTGGTTCACAAGGATGAAAATAGCATTACATGCTGCTAAAGGACTCGAATATTTACATCACAAAGCCAATCCACCAGTCATTTACCGTGACTTGAAGTCCTCCAACATCTTGCTGGATAAGGAACATAATGCAAAACTGTCAGACTTCGGGTTAGCCAAGGTTGGACCTACAGGGGAAAACACCCATGTATCTTCAAGAGTCATGGGAACGTACGGTTATTGTGCTCCTGAGTACCAACAAACTGGCAAGCTGACTATCAAGTCTGATGTCTATAGCTTTGGTGTAGTTTTATTGGAGCTAATTACGGGTAGGAGAGCAGTTGATATCACAAGATTTGGGCATCAGCAGAACTTAGTTACCTGGGTAAGCGAATCGCTTCTCCTTCCTTTCTGCTTTGACCTTAATGAGTATTTTTATGATGAAACATACGCCATTGCATATTACATGTTGATGTTTGATTTACTTCTAAATTCAACGGGTTGTTGATATATTAAAAAACCATGTTGTGTTGTCCTACTCCGCGTTTAAGCAAAAAGATGTGTTTCTTATGCTTCTTCCAGGCTGAACCCATATTCAAAGACACAAAGAGACACATTGAACTGGCTGATCCACTTCTTGGAGCAAATTTCCCAAAGAAAAATTTCAGTCAGGCTGTTGCTATTGCTTCTATGTGTCTGCAAGATGATCCAGTAGTACGTCCTCTGATTAGTGATGTGGTCACTGCACTCAGTACCCTTTCAACACCTGAAACAGAATTGGTTTCACCATTCGCTTCTCCAACTCGAGCACCACCCCTAATGCATATGTCAACTGAAGACAACATAATATCTACAAGAGAATGCCAAGAAGAAGTCGCAGAAGCCATAGAATGGGGTTCAAATTCAAGAACACAGAATGCAAGATCACTAGCATCTTGCGGTTCTTCAGTGTGACATCCACATTTCGTCTTGTCACTCCATAACAGGATTAGGTTACAAAGATGATCATGTTGCTTCAGCCCTCCAGAGATGCTGTAAAGTGATGGAGGAGTGATCATCTAGTGCTACCACTGTTTGAATTCTTTAGGAAAATGAAGCCACATATATGAATACTACTTCAAATATTTTGTATGTTACAAAAATGGACAATTTGTTACAGCCACTGTAGCAGAGAATCCAAAGAAATGATGTATACAAGCTCGCAAAATGAAGAATCGACATATCTTTACTTAATAAGATTTAAGTTATATACATTGACTGTGTAGATTCTTTTACGGTTATCAGTGTAATTTAAATTTATGTAGTGCTTTAACTCGATAATATTATCACGACTCACACAAGCAGTAGTTTCCATTTTCTTTCTGGAATCATTTGTCTGTTGGGATTACTATTTCAAGAGTTCTGTAGTTCTCATCTTTATCATATGATCTGACAATCACTTCTTCCAAAATAAAAGAATTTCTAAACTACATGTTTTATGTTAAGTTCCTACTTAGCAAGGTGATCACTTTTATAAAATCTGATTAGTACAACTTGTATCTTGACTATTAATTGTATATCCGTTAGATAAACAAAAGATGTAGAAATATGTCAAGATCATGTAACATCGTAGAGTTTGAACTAAGGGTGTACACGGACGGATTGGTTCAGATTTTTCAAATATCAAACTAAATTATTTGTGTCGAATTTTTAAATCTATAAACCAAATCAAATTAATAAAAAGGAAAGTGGAATTACCCAGTATATCAAAATTCTTCTACTAAGTAAATTCCATTTAGTCAAGGCATCGTCATCCGATTTAAGGGTAGGTTGTTTCGTTTTTTAAAAATTAAGATTTCTGAATCTAAATACACATTTGAGCAATATAATATTATATTTAGATTTGAATAATGAATTATTTAAGGCGTTTGTTTTCTCAACATATTAATACTTATAATTTATGTTTATTAAACTTAATAAATATAAAATTCAAAAAATAATTTAAACGCAAGTATGCGCAATCAATCAAGTAATAAAGAGTTGTAAAAAAATCAAGGAATAAAGAGTTCGTAAAGTATCATTCTTACGAGGACTTATGACTAACTATCACTAAATTAAGCCAATTCTAATTTATCTAGCCAAAAATTTTAGGTTCGGGATGATTTTCCACATTAATTCTAACAAGTAAAATTTGTTATAAAATATAAGTAATATTGAACAAGCAATACAAACAAGAGATAGAGAGAGTAGAATGTAGAGATCATCTTATTCAAATGTCTTCAAGTATCTCTCATAATGGTGAATGAATAGGTTGAGAAATTACTCTAAAAGTCATCATGTTAAATGTCATAATTAATCGATACATTCTTATCCAAATGATTCATAGAATCTAGGGAATATGTATACATGAATGTAAGTAGTTCATGTATTAAGTAAATAGACAATCCACTAATTCAATGGATTTATAACACCCCCTTGAATGTCCACAGATAATATACCTCGTTAAAAACTTACTAGAAAAAAACCCAGTGGAAACAAGTCTAGTGAAGGAAAACACATGTCTCATAATACGCCTTGAGTGCTGCCTCATTAAAAACTTTACCAGAAAAATCCAATAATGACAAAACCATAGTTAAGCAAAAGACTACAACGTGAAACTTTATTTGATATCTTTGAGACGACGCATTCCAATCTTTTATCTCAACTTCTCAAATATTGATGTTGGCAATGCCTTTAAGAGTATCACTTGAACGGATCTGTTGAACTTCTATCTCACTATTTTGTTGAAGTTCATGTGTGAAAAAGCACTTGGGTCATGAAATATGTCTTGTCTGGTAATCTTTGGTGTATTCTCCTTCAATTGAGCTACATGTGTAGTATTACCTTCGTACATAGTGATTGAAATATTTCTTTTAAAAAAAACACACATTTCATAAATTGATGGGCTATTGATCTCAATCAAACACACTCGCCATTTGCTTCATGAATGACTATTCTGTATCATTTGAAGATGTGATTACTAGTATTTACTTTATTGAACGCCAAAATATAGATGTGCCTCCACATGAAACGAATAGCTTGTTTGAGAACGAGTTTTATGCAGATCAGATGAATACCCTACATCAGCTTAACCAATCATTTCTAACTTAGATTCATTGAAATAAAATAAACTCATGACCATGATTCTCCGAAAATATCTAAATATATGTTTAACGTCATTCCAATATCTTTTTGTTAGGGATAAGCTAAATATTGTCAATAAATTCATTATAAAATAAATATTTGATCGAGTATTATTAGCAAGGTACATCAGTGTGCTGATTGCATTCATCCTTCTAGAGTGTCGATGATGTTCAAGTCATCAACATACACAATTATTATAACAAATTCAAATTCTGACCTTCATATAAAAATGCAAGACAAATTTAGTAAGGTCATTTTTTGTACCCTTCCTTTTGATTGTTTCAATTCATATAAAGATTTTTGAAGCTTTATTGAATAAGTTTTTTATAAAAACTTTTATATGCTTCAGGCACCTTAAATGTTTCAGAGATTTTCGGATAACATTCATCGCCTACTAGACATGACAATTATTCATTATACATATTCAAATATTTCATCTATTGTCAGAGTGAAAGAAACATCATTGCATCTACCACATGAGAATATATCCTCCATACAACAATGTTAAATTTTTGAAAAAAATCTTTATGCCCCAAGGCACAAGTCATATTTGATATCCTACGGTTATACTTTCATACAATAATTTATTTGAACTCATTGATATTATACCTTGATTTATGTATATGTATATGTATAAATAAATTTATTTGTATATATATAATTGACAGTCTTATATATGTATTATTATTCAATAATGAAATTTAAATAATATGTTTATATACAATGAATAGTAAATATATGTATATGTATAAATATGTTGTTTTGTATATGTCTATGTATAAATATACAAATCAACATATGTATAAATTGATAGACTTGTATATGTGTTATTAGAATAATGAAGTTCAAATATATTCATGTGTGTGTATGTGTGCGTGCGTGTGTGCGTGCGCGCGCGCGCGTTTAAATTGATAGACTTGCATATTTATTATTAGAATAAATAATGTTGTTTTGTATATGTATATATATAAATATACAAATCAGCATATGTATAAATTGATAGGCTTGTATATGTATTATTAGAATAATGAAGTTCAAATATATCGGTGTGTGCATGCGTGTGCGCGCGCGCAATGAACAATAAATACAAATCTTACATTATGAATTAAGTAAAGATGATTAACAAAACATATCGATTTATTATCATCGTGAAATATGCCTTTCATCAAATAGTTGAAACGAGACTTATTTTTCTTGGTCTTCCAGTTGAGGATTCTAGGGACGTGTTCAGAAACTCTAATAATAATTTTGGATCAATCTCCAAAAAACATTCATAAAATCAAACTTTCATAGTAAGTGAAAAACCATGAATCCTCTAATACTTTCCTTCAGATTTTATCTTTTTGTGGACATATTTGACTAGTTAGTCAAGAACTTTATTACCTCAGGAATAATCCATATATTTACCCGACTCAATCAAATTAAGTCTATCTGATCTATTGTTACATTGTTAGATTTCGTAGATAGGATGAATGTATGTATATAATACAATATTGCAAACTTCAACACATTATCATCATTGTCATTCCGTACCTTTTTTTAATAAAATTATCAACTAGATTTGATTTAGTGATAGAATTTCTACATACATGTAAAATACATTAAAATATAATTATTAATTAGTCCATATATAGTGCGAGCAGTGTGTGTATATATATATAGTAATTGTATATAATTATTGAAATTATACAATTGATTCAAATAAAGTATTTTGGGTGATAATATGCAGAGAATAAACTATACAAACAAAAACAAAAAAATATATACTAATACAAATATATACACCAATACGTATAAATATGTACAATATAATAAGAAAAATTATTAACATATGTACAAAAATAGAAAAATATATATTTTGATACATACAAATAGGATTTATACAAATACCTGAGATTCTTCAGATTTGTTTTGTTCCCTTGACCCAGAAACAACATCATTAGTTGTTATTGATTGATCGCTATTAGAAGTAATGTCTTTTACTTTCCTATTCTTTTCAGAACCATATTCAATATCATCTTTGTTTCCTCCTCAACTATTTTGATGTATTTTGCCTTTGGTTGATTGATAATTTGCTTTATTCTGATTGACTCGTTTATGTGCTTAGATCTATACTGTTCATGAGATTTGATATGTTCAATTGCTCTAGATTTGACAATTGAACCTGAAATGTCTTTCAAATTTTGTGTTAGACCCAAAGAAAAAGATGGAAGATTATCAAAAAAAATTATCATGCAATTATATACCTCGAGTAATTCTCTTTGGTTAAGTTTGATTATCCATTATTTTACTGAATTAACTGTAAAATTAAAATTTTAAAATGAAATTTTATGAATGATTGGATAAACTGTAAACATATATAAACGAAAAATTAAGGAAAAAAAAGTTGGTTGAAACATGTTTGGGCGGTTACCTGGAATTGAGATGCCACGATTAGGAGGGAGAAGAATAGAATTCAATATTCAAATTTGATATGTATGAGAGATTTTAGGAGAAAAATCAGTGAGTGAAGAGAGAAGAGATAAATTGTAATTTGTATAAAAAGGTATACGAATTCTACGTTTATGAATTTTTTCTGATACAAAATAGTTAGTGAGTCCAAAAATTAATAGAAAATTTCATTAAATTGTGGCCGCAAATCATATTTATGTGAAACTATAGCTTAATCGAATAATACACTATTAATGCTTGTCAATTCGCATAATTTTTCTTTTTGAAATTACTTTGGGATAGAATAATTTCGGATAATTACTTTCAATTTTGGTCTATTTTGTGTACTTCTCCCTAAAATATATTTGAGTCAATTACTTAAATAAAATATTATATAACATTAATTATGAGTTTTAGTACAAGTTTTACTTTTACCAAAAATAATTATATTTTTCTTATCCGAAATAGCAAAAAAAGAATAAATACATTTCTCTCTCTCTCTCTCTCTCTCTCTCTCTCTCTCTCTCTCTCTCTCTGTAATGACCCAGAAGGTCATTTTTGAAAATTTTCATAAAATTACTGTTTTACTTCTTTCGATAGCTACCCGAGTCATGTTTGATCAATCGATGAAGTTGATTTGTAAATTTTGAACTATTCGATAACTAAAGTTATTTACTTGATGGATATTTATTAGAGAATTAATTTATTTAATTGGTGATTAATGGGCCAAGTCTATAATTTATTTAATACCCTATATGACTTGGCTCATATATGAAAAAAAGTTAGTGGGGTTTAATATTTTTAGATCACAATTTAAAAGAAAAAACGGAATTAATGAAAGGAGCCGTGGATAATACTATTATTATATTATTGAAGTTATGGGGAAAAAGAAAAAGAAAAGGAAAATAGAACAGAACCATTTAGATTTGAAAGTTCTTAATGCAATTTGGTGGTATTTTTAATTTGGTGATTGAGGGACAAACTATTTAATATCATGTTGGATAATAATTTTAAGGACATTTGAATAGATTCAGGAAGTTACGATCCTGGATGTTTATTTGGCATGAAACTTTGGTTAAGGAAAATTCTTGCTGCTTATCACATTATACTCCAATGTTTTGACATATTGACATAGATAATTAAATATTCTATGTATTGTATTATATAAATATAATTAAAGTTATGTTATTTTGAGGAATTAAAGGCTTAATCCTAGGCTTGAAATTTGAAAAATATGAGAGTTGACATGTTAATTGGTATCAAGATTCGAAACTTGATTATAAATTCGAGGTGAGTTTTTGGGTCTAGACTAGACACATAGTAATATGGGTGTTGTTAGTTTTGATATCTTATTGTGATTATCTATTTGAATAGATTGTATTGATTTGGAAGCCCAACGAAAGGGGAAGGCTCAAGTCCTGCAGTGAATTGTTGATTAATTGAGGCAAGTGGATTTATCGACTCTTGTTAAGTATATAGAATCGTGTATTTTCTTGTTGTATGTGTTGGGAAGTAATGAGACTTGGTGATAGGTTGACTTGTCCATATTGAATAATTCTAATGATGAAAAAACAGTAAGAAACGGCAATGTGATTAATTATTGATGTGTGAGTGTTGAGAATGGTTTGAAAGGCTTATTGATTCATTGTTGATGTTGTATCACGATTTTGTTGTTGTGAATTATGCATTGTTATGGAAATGGTCATCTCCTCATTAATTGTGTGAACATGTCATTTGCATTGGTTCTGATTGTGACAAGTGTTATGTGAATTGAGGAAGAATAAGAAATTAAAGAGGATGTATCATTTCGAGGGAAGTGTCGCGCGTCGCGACGGATATTATGATTCGAGGGACGTGTCACACGCCGCAACAGATTCTATTTTCGAGGGACGTGTCGCGCGTCGCGACAAATATTATGATTCGAGGGACGTGTCGCACGCCGCAACAAATTCTATTATTGAGGGTCGTGTCGCACACTGCGATGGATGCATGGACATATATGTCCCCCATGGGTCGCAAACTGAGAGACATGGAGTGTGTATCGTTAGGTTAGACATGCATCACTACGCGCTGCATTACATTTCATTGCATTGCATATCTATATCATTTATGAACTTGTGATTGATGACTTGATCTGATGTACTATTGATCTCTAATTGTTGGAGAGTTGTTATTGAGCTATGAGCTATTTAAATTGTGCACTGTTAGGTTGGGCTGGTTTTATGCAGGTTGTAGTTGTGAAGGTTCGGTTGGAGTGGTAGGAGTACCCGTATTCTATACTCTTAGCTCTGTTTTTAGGAGTTTGCTTGCTGAGTACCGTGTGGTTTGATACTTGATAACGCTCAACTACACCTATAATGATTCAAGGTGTAGGCGGTCGTTAGCAAGTATAAACCCAACAAAGAGTTGGGGTTGATCCCACGAGGAGTGATCTAATACAGAATTCGACTACGAAGTAAGTTAGTGATCTAATCTTTTGTAGAATTTAATAAGTTGATACGAAACATGAAGTAAATTATAAGATGTTGATTATCAAAATGAGTAAAAAGTTAACAACCAAATATAACAACACACTTAAAAACGAATTTAACAAATGAGAGAAAGGACCTTAGGGATGTGTGAGTGTTCAACTACTAATTTCGCTAAATGGGTAATTACGAATTGCTTAAGTATGCTGAATTTTAATGGGTAGGCAAGATCATGGGTACAATAGCTATTCTACAATCAGCTATCATGCATTCAATTGGGTTCCATCAAACCCCAACAAGCGTTACACTAGAAAACAATCTTATACCTTGATTCAACCCACTTTAACTAGCTGGGTAGTAAAAGAAACAACCCATACAATCATCAACTGTTAATTCCACTCAAATGCACCTTTGACAAACATACAAAGAGATATAGACTAGAATTGAATTTGCAACTTCAATTCATAAATGAAAACATGAATTAACAACTGAACCCATTTCAATCTAGCATTAAATTCAACAATTCATAATACCCATAAGCTAATTAAGCAATTGAACACATAATCACACCCCTAAGGCATTGGGGCTTTAGCCAATCATAGCAAAAGTGAAGAAATTGTTACCAAAGATGTCAACCATTGATTCACAAGATCTCCAAAAAGCAAAATGCTACCAATTAGAATTACACCCAGAGTTTTAAATTCAAAAACTCACAAGAATAGTTCAAAAGCAATAAAAAAATACTTCTTAGTCTCAGTTAATTTTTTTCCTCCCCTCTTGATATCCCAACTCTCTTTTCAAAAACTCTATTTATGCTTTTACAAAAATTTCCCACATTATGAGACGCGGGACCACTCGGCGGCTTAAGTCGGGCTCGCCCATCCACTCGGCGATACGCCGAGTTGCTCGTTTTCACTGTTTAATTCTTGACTTCAGCATGACTCTGTACTGCAACTTTAGGCGATGTAAGTCGGGCTCGCCTAATTGGTCGGCGACTCACTGATTAGCTCCCAAGCTCGCCGACTTGACTTGAATCTTTTCCTCAGCAACTGGAACTTTAGGCAAACTTAGATTCACTCGGTGTACCCCGAGTTGTCTTTTGCGAGCTCCAACCTTCTTTTTCTTTAAATTTTAGCACTTTTTAGCTTTTTTTGCATTATCTTGCCCTTGCCTCGTTCTCAAGTCTCTTTGCTGCACATAAACAATTTAACATTAGTTATGAGTGCAAACTAGGCATTAAGGACACTAATTTAGCACAAAAGAAGCTCTAAATGAGTTAAAACCACCGACTCATCAACACCCCCAACGTAAACTTTTACTTTTCCTCAAGTAAAACAAGAGATCAATCAGCTCAATAGGGATGTCTACAAACAGTGATCCTTGAGAATCCACATGAGAATGCACACAAGGATTAATCTAAACATGCAAGGACCGAATGTGCACTCAAAGTTTCAAATTTTGACTAGCCATCATCAATTGGAGTTCATGCTCACAAATGCTTACTGTGAACGCAAATTCATGTCCAACAACAGTATTCAAATGCCCTCACAGCAAAGATGATTCCAAGCTCTCACACAGCTTATCAACATATATGATTAAAGAATCGAAATCAACACTCACACTCTCAAATGAGAAAAACATGCGTGACTATACCCATAGGCTTGCCCGTATTTTCCAACCAACACATCACTAGTCTCATGTAGGATCAAAAAGGTTTTTCAAGGCTTGTAATGGGGCTGAGGGTAACGATATGATCATTTTTGGTTTAGTGACTCTACCTTCAAGGAGCATTGCTTCTTTTTCTCATCTTTCCCTTTTTCTTTCTTTCATCTCATTTTCACAACTCATCTTTGGTCTATTCAAAGCTCACAACCAATTTGGGATAACCCTTTTCTTTATTTCCACAACACAATACAATGATCAAACTTTGTTCAACTCATTTCTTTTCTTTTCTCAACACCTGTTTTTCTTCTTTTTTTTATATAGGGGTTCCATCTTTTTCACAACTTCCAAAGATAAGCTCACAAGTTTTTGGCTCGATTTCTTTCTTCACTCTTACCACGACTTAGGCTTTTGGCCTGAGTTGGTAATTCAAATACACCAATGCTCCATGAAGGTTAAAGGTGGGAGAGAGTATGACAATTTCAATCAACCGGTTGTTTTCCTATGTGCTTATTCAAAGAAAAGGGTAGGCTCAAATGGTGCCAATCTAGGTTCACACACTCTCAAGGTGGTCACACGAAGGTATAGCAATTAGGTTCACTTTAAAAAATTTATGCCTAAGATCATTTCCTTCATTTACCAATGTTTAGTCAATTGGACCAACGGGGCAAGTTCTAGGCATCATCATACACATCTTTCAAGTAAAGCTCGCCACACATGGCATTCAAACACTATTATGGATCACAACTCTACGAGTCAAGCTTGCGTGCAACGGTCATTGCAAGACTCACCATCGACAATCGACTAGTCACAATGAGATGCAAAGAGTTCACACAAGACTATGCAACTCAAATTACCTTGTTTGACTCACACCCACATGTCGTTCATCAAGAGCATTATTCAAATCATCGATATTGGTCACAACCGACACTCGAATGTACAAGAGAACTTACAACTACTCAATCACCACACAAACAATGAAGAGAAGTAGAGAGAGATATAATGAGAAGCCAAAACCATTTCTATTAATTAGAATAACTTCATAAAGTAAAACAAAACATCAATCAAAAACATACAATCAAACAGGGGTTGGAAAAATCACCACCCCACCAAAAAGAAAATGAAGTATCCTCAATGCGGAATAGAAAATAATAACAAGAGCTAAAGGAAATGCAAAGGAAAGTCCCCCCGGTCAGCTAGGTCGATGGTGTGTCCTCAACTTGGGCATCAATACCCGGTGTATCCTCCACGGTAGGCGTGGTCCCACTCAACCCAATCATCGATATCTCCCGGAGGGACGCAACAGCGGTAGCTTGTACCATGTCTCCTTCCAAGTCCTTGAGATCTGCATATACCTCGCTATCATGCACACCAAGGTCCTCCTCATCAATCTCCGGTGCGTTTGAAACACCCTCATCCTCAGCTATCGGAGCAACATCGATGGTGGTGGGTGGGGGAACATCAGCACTAGTACCCTCAGGCACATCCACACTACCCCACAACATAGTAACGTTGGTGGACTTCAGCTCGTCCACATCTCTCCGCAAGCCGGCTATATCAGCCCAGACGGTTGTCAACACCTCAGAACCAACCTTATTTCGCTCACACGCTGACACTCTAGAGGTAAGGGCATCTAAAACCACACCGTGAGCTGTGATCACTCGGTGCTGATCCGCCAACTCTGCTCTAACGGTGGCAAGTGCTACAGCGATGGCTCACTTAATCATGGAAGGAAGTGCTGCCTCGACTCGTGAAGCTCTCACATCAGCAGAATGGGTGAGGTCTCCCATCTTGATAAGCATGGCCTGAGTCAAGGGGCAGGAACTAAGAGCTGGAGCTGGTGCAGAAGTAGAAGAGGGGCCCAGTGCAGGTGCAGATGTGGCAGGAGCATCAGGGATTGATGTACCTGTCGGCTCTACGGCGGGAGTGGGAGAACCGGTCTCCATGGCATCAACATCTACAGCCGGAGACATGTTTACCGGAGGTCTCCGTCTCCTCTCGGCCTCATCCTTCATATATTCGGCCTCAATCCGCCGAATGTCTCAAGACGAGGTCGAAGTGACCTCAACATCCGTCTTCGCGTCGAAAGGTACACTAGCCCGCCTACACAACTTACTAATCAAAATGGAGAATGGTAGTGAAGTTTACTGCTATTTTTCTCTCATTAAAATTTCACTCTCGATGATCATCCCTAGATTATGTAGTTAAATGTCGATAATGCAACCCAAAAGAGCGGTTTTCGAGTGTCGGAGAATAGACTCATTCTGAGAAGGCATAAGTGTGCTTCTTAAAAATCCAAACCAATATCTAGCAGCTATCTTTAAGTCCTTTTTCTCAATGATGACACCGGCATCGAGCCATTGGGGGGAGGCCTCACTAATCAACAGAGCCAACCACCCATTGAGAGTCTCCA
Organism: Solanum appendiculatum; assembly: GCA_018342035.1. NCBI lineage: Eukaryota > Viridiplantae > Streptophyta > Magnoliopsida > Solanales > Solanaceae > Solanum > Solanum appendiculatum. The sequence goes on from JAGDQO010000472.1 coordinate 1,869,375, forward strand.
AACTACCCTTGAGCTTGTCAGCTAATGAATATCGATACTTGAATGTGCACTCGAGGGCGTCATTAATCTCAGTCTGGCTATACTTAACATTTTTCCCACGCACTATGACAAACTCTATAGGTGCCATCGACTGTGCCTGCTTCTTTACCCTCGAGATCAAATCAAAGTAGGCAACATAGAACTCCCGGGCACATGTATGCACGTAAGGGCTCTGGGGTTTAGTAAAAATTTGAAATTTGTGGTACCAAATAGTTTCCCAAACCTTCGGATACCTGTCCACAACACCGTCCATGGACAACCGCTTCTCTTCAAGGATAGTTCGTAATCCCTCGGCCTTTAAGCGATTCATCGACCTCGGAAGATTGATCGGGGCCGGAACTGGAGCTGGAGCGGTAGGAGCAGAAGTAGGCACCTCCGGAGGTCAGGTCTAGTAACAGGGGCAGTGATCATTGCCAACGGGTCATGTACTGCCTTGTACCGCAACTCGGCACGCGTCCGCTTCAATAGTTCAACAATAGGAGTCTAGGACTCCTCAACCTCTTCGCCCCCGGAATCCATTGAGGTAAACTGGATAGAACTACTCTCATTGTCCGACGATGAGCTCTCTTCAACGATTTGTTGTTTCCCCTTGCCCTTGGGTTGGCCTTTATGTTGTTTGGGTCGGGGTTGTGCAACCTCCGAATCAATCTCAATCCCTTTGGATTTCTTCCGAGGGGGTTTATGAGCAGTAACCTTTCGGCGAGGCATACTTGTCAAACAAAATAAGCAAAAACAAGAATCGATCAAAATGGGTTAGAAAAGGGATCAATCAAAAAAAATGTAGAAAGACTCACCGATCAGGTCGGCAAGTCGCCAAAGCAATTAGGCGAGCAAGAGATGCATCGCCAAAATTAACAGAAAAAACTGGCAATAATTCAGATCAAATGGGCGATGAAAAAACTATTCGGTGAGGTGCCGAGTTCACTCAGCAAGCTAAAGGGGGCTAGCCGAATGTTCCAGAAAGCACGATAAAGAAACAAAACAAAAAGGCGATGAGGAATGCAATGGGCGACTTAGCTTGCCTAATGGATCCAATTTCTCACCCCCCCCCAAATTTTTCAACGATTATTGACTACCAGCCCAAGAAACAACAATTAAAGCTCAAATAGCAATAAATAGGCAAGACCCATCCCCAATTTCTCCCGAGGTACTCAGACTTCCCCCAAATCAATTCGAAAATAATAAAATAATAATTTGCCCTTAAGAATGACATCACCCAATCCATCATTGGGCAAATTCAAGCCATTCGATTAAATTCGGGGATCCTCAGACTTCATGCAACATTAAAACAACAACCCACAATCAACAAAAGCAATTACCCAATACGACTAAGGCCAAAACCGGTAAAATTAGGCATGTTCGAATTCAATTTACACAATCGAAGGAAAAGGCAATAATCAAGGCATATAATCAAGCAAACCAACCAGTACCCATAAACTTAGCAAGTGGAATAAGTGAAAAAGGCATACAAATTCCGAAACTAAAGAGAACCAACCTTAATGAAGACAAGGCAAAATGAGTACGACAAAAAGGGGACGGGGAACAACTCCAACGCACTCCAAAAGCAGTAAAATGCGACTAAGTACGAAAATTAAATGGTAAAAGTATGCGGATATGTGAAGAGGAGTTGAAAATTTCAAATAGAATGAAGATTTGAATTTGAAAATCTTAAAAACCATTCAGGTCGCGCTCCTTTCGGCGATGGAATAACGTCACTGAGTGGTTCGGCGATGCGCATAATGGGTAAAATACTCGACGAAATCAACAGGAGATTAGCTACCAGAAATGTCTAGAAGGCAAGTTAGATCGGGCTCACCGATTGCACTCAACGATGCGTCGAATGGAATGGTAGCTCGCCTAATCTTCCAGTGCACCCGTTAACTGCAGCCTTCAGTTGGCGATGGAATTGGGCGATCCCAAGGGTCATAGGGCAACGTGCCAAGTGGTTCAACCCCTAGCTTTGTAGCCATGAGTTGAAATTTCAAACTCCAACCAACACACGTTATTCAAACTACTAAAATAAAACTTGGGTTGCCTCCCAGAAGTGCCTTATTTAATGTTGTGGCACGACGTAGACATGCTTTCAAGCATCATCCAAGTACACCACATCTATCAATCTCACTTTTGGAGCCTCTTCAAAGTAACGTTTCAACCTTTGTCCATTCACTTTGAAGAATGACCCATTCTCACCCTCAACTTCAATTGTTCCATTTTCCAACACACGATTCACCTTAAAAGGTCCCGACCACTAATGTCATACCCCGAGCCTACACCCTGGACGTGGCCGGCACTCGAGAACCTTTTTTGGTCTCCAAGCGAACCCCTTGGCCTGGCTAACTACTTAGCAGAAGATTTACTCAAGCAATAACAAGCTTAGAAATAATATTTAAGTCATTCAAACTTCAACAATTACTAAACTCAAACTCTCTGAAAATACTTAAGTTCAACAACGAAAATACTTTGCAAAACAGTCTCAAAACATCTTATCAAAAGGAAATATACTGAGAGACTCCTCAACTATACTATCTATAAAGCCTCTAAATACTAAGATAGATGTCGGGACAGGACCCTCGGCAACTCAACAAAACAGTAAATATAGCGTGAAGTCCTCCGGAAAGCAAAGAGGCTCACCAAAGCTAGCTGGAGTGCAAATGGCATCAACGAATGCATGTTGATGACCCTGAACACCTGTCTCTGCATCATAAAAAGATGCAGGTCGATTGACATCAATACATGGAATGTACGAGCATGCAAGGAGAACTTAAAGCATAGATAACTAAACTGACAAGACTGGAAGAAATACTCAACTCAACTCAATGTAAAACATGATTAGAGATAAAATCATTTAAAGTTATACAAAACTCAACTCAACTCAATGTAAAGCTTGATTAGAGAAAAAGTCATTTAAAGCTATACTCAACTCAACTCAACTCAATGTAAAGCATGATTAGAGATAAAATCATTTAAATCTATACTAAACTCAACTCAATGTAAAGCATAATTAGAGATAAAATCATTTAAAGCTATACTCAACTCAACTCAATGTAAAGCATGATTAGAGATAAAATCATTTAAAGCTTCATAAATAAAAGATATAACTCAAGGATGTATCTAAAAATACAATAAATTACTCTTTACTCTTATTTGGGAGATTCTCTAACCGATAATCATCACTGTGAGCTACGTGATGATACAACGTCTCGCCCACGCTGCCAGAACTGTCCTATACCTTGCCGGGGTATAGAACAACCTCAACTAAGTGGATCAACTAAGCAGTAAGGATTCATCTAAAAAGTCTGATCATGTACCCATGTTGGCAGACATGGTTTACTGGGGCTGTGAGTTGCCTAAACTCTCCCCCATATCGGTGCTCAATACTACTCCCAATAATATACTCATGCTCTCAATGCTTAAAAACATTCTCTTTTCTCAATTTGAGGTAATTACTCAAAAGATTCTCTTAAAAGAGGTAACTGCTCTGAATTATCTCTGTTTTCATAACTCATTTAGATAAAAAAAATTACTTCTCAATGTAAAAGTAATACATTTGGGAATCAATTAGTTCCCTTAAACTTTACTCAAAAATTTTCTTCTTCAAAATAATAGAAGTTTAAGAACCTTTCAGACTCAACTCGGACTCAACTCATTCTCAAGACTTACTCACATCTCATCAAACTCTTTTCTTGCAAACATCATTTATGCTCGATTCTATACTCATTAAGACTCTGAAAATTATGCATAGTGAATAATAATGCAAAAGCTTTGCAAAACTCATTCTTAAAGTAATGCATCATAATGGATGACTCAAGACTTTCCAAACTCCAATGAATGAACTCATGGACGCTCATGTTCCCTCGAAACCTTTCTCTTACTCAGCAAAAAAGAATACTCTTTACTCAATTAAAACAATGCATTATAGGAAGCAATGTAGTAACTCAACTAGGGTTCATGTGAAACAAGGCATGAACAATGATTAGAGAATAATACTCATATGAATAAACACAATCTTGATAATTAAACATGGAACTCAATTATGGAAATCATAACTCATTCGAAAACTCAATAACATTAGGGTTAGAACTCAACTTGACTCTTTAATGATGGAATTGAGATGTAGGGCGCGTGGACGAACTCAGTCCAACGCTATGAATAGCCTTACATACCTGGGATGATGATTATCTAAGCGGAACTCGAAGGTCTTCCACGAAACTCTTGAACCCTAGCTTTTGTCCTTCTCTCCAATTCTTACTCTCAAAAGATTCGAAATGTTAATGAGAGAAAAAGCACGTTGGGTACTGATAAGGGACTAATTTTAGTCCCAAAATGTCTGGGTTTTATTTATAAAAGGGTGGGAAAAGATGAAAACACCCCTCTTTAAAACTGCCGAAATGACCTACGAGGTCACCTACGGCTCGTGGTTTGACATACGGACCGTAGGTACCATCCGTAGGTCTTGGGTCCCCAAAAATTAAGTTTTTGAACCTTTTTAACGACTTAACAGAATCAGCTACGAGACCTACCTACGGTTCGTCGTTCAAACGACGGACCGTAGGTCAGATCTGTCGTTCACAGACTCAGAATTCTTATATGACAGTCTCTGGTAAAAGGGCCATAACGTTTTACTCCGAGCTCAAAAAAAGGCAAACTTGGTGGGGTTGGAAAGAAGACTCAAAGACCTTTAATTTGATAGGTCATGGGCCACCTAATTGAATATTTTCTTGGAGATATGATTGTTTGAAGTTGACCCTTATATGATCTTATACGTAAACTTAATCGGTAAAGGATCTTTGAACTCAACTTTGTACTAGAGGTTCCTTATGACCCTAATTCACTTCTAATAAATTTCAAATACTTATGAATAAATATATACCATTAGAAGTCATTGAGTTTGGGCCTACGCATATGAACAATGGCTCGGGTCTTAGCTAATAAAAATTGGGGTGTTACAATATCTCCCCTTTGGGATCATTCGTCCTCGAATGATGACCAAGATAGGAAGTTGCACAAGGCACGGGTACAATGCAAAAACTAAAATACTCAAGCACACAAATAAACGCTGAATCTGAAATGAGAGGATGAGTATAGCCTCTAATGCTTTCATTGAAATTTCTCATAACTTCGGGAAAGAGAATTATGAGCCTGATATAAGAATCAGACCACTCTGTATTAAGCGACATGACTGATAGCTTTCGAGATTAGCAACTTTTCTCAACTATGCTCTTCTTCTTGAATATTACACTTCATTAACTGAAACTTATAGCTCCCACCAAAGTCTAATTCTAACTGCATACTTTTACCATGTTAAAGCCTAACTCGTAGTCACAAGGTACTACCCATAAGATGATCATACTTGTACAACTCTGACCTATGGGATTTGCATTCCATATCTTTGTAGGGACTCTCATTTAGAGGATGCCCCTTCTTCTTAGCTCTCTACCACCCTTACCTGAAGCTCTTAACAAGAGTTGCTAACAACATAATGCAATTAATCACATACCTACAAACACAACATTCAAGCCTATCATTCTCATCACTTTATGGTCTCTTGTAGTCAACATCACCTAAGGATTCTCACGTCTACCTTAGCATCTCTACATCCGCATTTGCATTAACCCTACCAAAGGGCACACCATTATACTCTTACCTATCTATTGCACACAACAAGATCCCATCTCATTCTTCCTCCGTGTCTATAACCTTAAATAGAATAAGTATACCACAACTATCATAATAAGGAACAACCACTCTCTCCCATCTGCCATAACCCATCTACTACCATCAATATCACTATCAAGTTTGAAAAGAAAGGATCACTGGAAGGGCTTAAAGCGGAAGATCATAAGCACAATTCATTCAAGAAATCTGATTTGAGAACATTCATAGCGTTATATGATCTCACTAGCCTTTTAAGGTCTATCATGAGTTTATGGAACTGAGCATACTGTGAAACGTGAGTGTATATATCATGTCTCATATAGCACAAGGATGGAAGTTCTTAGATTCATGGAATAAGATCGGGATCGCTGAAGGAAGTTACCACATCTCACTCTAGGAACTGAGCATGATCATGAATCAACATGAAGTGCATGGGTTTGGGCCATGGGTTTGGCGCTCATACGCAAGACAAGAGTAGGGTATCACCTCGACTGAAGTATAAGGAATGTAAGAGATGGAAAAGCATTGATGTCTCATCCTGGTCAACTCATCAGTTCTTAAAACTCGAGACCCACTATGGTTCATTACCTCATCTTCTCCCCCCTTAGCTCGAGGTCACTACCCTGAGCCTGCGGACTGATTCTCTACACTAAGCTATAAGCACACTGCTCCACACGGCCAGGGTATCACTAAACACAAGAACACTTAAACTCACCAGTTATACTATACTCGAAGATACAAAACCGCTACTAGGGCTTCCTTCTGAGATACTTCTCTTAACTTCCTTCTATCTTTATAGGCATCTTTCTATACTTGCTGCTCTGATTGGCATACACAACCGCTTTCTCTAACTCTTATGATCTAACCTCTTCTCTTTAGTCTGCTACACTCATATTCTAAGTTCACATATTCCTAACTTAGTTGAAGGAAACTTGAACTATAACGGGAGACTCATCATCATCTATATATAACCCCTTCGACCCAATTCTTATCGATACCATAAAAAAGCTTACATCCAGCCTTCTCCATATTGGCAGCTAAAGGATACTAACTAGTCACCCATAGCAAATCATAAAACTAAAGCCTCATACAACTTCATACTATCTCGGATACACATCTTAAGCCTCTTCTTACCTAATGACTTAGCCTCAATTCACTATTTTCATCTATGAGTCACATACCCCACATTTGTAACATCACACTTCTTGCAAGTTAATATCTTAATCTCTCGCATACGCTATGCCAAGCCTACTATAGCAAATTCCAAAATAATACCACACTTGTGCCACTCACATTTATCAAAAGTGGCACCTTAATTTCTCACCTAATTTATGTCAAACCTACTAGATTAGATCTCGAACTAACATCATCACCCTTATGTTGCCATCCTTTTTATCACGACACAAATCTCAAATTCAAGCTTATTGTTTATTACTAAACACAAATATCAATATAATTGATCGCTTACTATACTAACTTACAACTACTAGATAAACTCAAGAAATACTCACCCACTAAGATCTCATGACAGGTAGTCAACATTTATCACTCTGTCTACCTATTTACAGATTACTACCACACTTCCATTTCACAACTTAACTATCACTTACTCATTCACTATACATCATTGCCTAATCAGTTCTATAACCCTTTGAATATCATGGGGTTCTCCTTTTAAAATAAAATCATAGGCCTGGCTTAAATCTATCGTATCACGAATACTCGGCTCTTCTATTCAACACTTATACTTGGTCAATACTAATGGGTTAACACCTCATCATAACTTCTCTCTAGTTAAAGTATACTCTAACTCATCCATACTAGTAACTCTTCTCTACCTTCTATCATGAAATCTACACCAGCTCATCACTTCTTAGTCTACCCATAAGGAAAAATTCTCCATTAGTAACTTATTGGGTGCATGACTGCAACAACGTAATTTATCTCATCACTATCTCCCTTTCTTAGATTACTATACCTCTGCATGCATTCTTCTAACTCTGGGCACTTCTACCACTACTGGCTCATAACATCGTAACTCATACTATCTTTTCAGGTGAAAATACTACCTAAGCTCTAAAACACACTTCCTTGTAAGAGTCTCAACTGAAACAAGGTTTAGAGAAGAGAGTCTGGGAGTACATCTCACTTTTAGCTCGAACACATGATTTATATGAATTAAAAGTGCATGCTTTTGAATCTCAACACTTAAGCTCACTCACGGGCTTCTCTCAAGCCCCTCTGAAGTCTCGTGACTTTTTGAAGACTTTTGCTGGGAGTAACTCATTGATAAGGATCTGGGCTTTGCTTTTCAACTACCTCGAGTATGAGAGGTAGTCAAATAGATTTGAGAAATGCACGAGTTTGAATAAGTTTTTTTTGACACAGTTCTATTGCACGATTTAGAGTATGAAAAAAGGAAAACTTTTCTTAAATGTCTGTAGTCCCTCCATTATAGAAGTGAGGCCCTCACAACCATAAATAAGATCCTACTGACACAGCTTCATAGACACCCTAGGACACTTGAACTCTGTGCTCTGATACCAAATTTGTCACGCCCCGAGCCTACACTCTGGACGTGGCCGGTACTCAAGAATCATTTCTAGTCCCCAAGCAAACCCCTTGGCCTGGCTGACTACTTAGCGGAAGATTTACTCAAGCAGTAACAAGCTTAGAAATAATATTTAAGTCATTCAAACTTCAACAATTACTAAACTCAAACTTTCTGAAAATACTTAAGATTAACAATGAAAATACTTTGCAAAACAGTCTCAAAACATCATATCAAAAGGAAATATACTGAGAGACTCCTCAACTCTACTATCTATGAAGCCTCTAAATACTAAGATAGATGTCGCGACAGGACCCTCGACAACACAACAAAATAGGAAATATAGTGTGAAGTCCTCCGGAAAGCAAGGAGGCTCACCAAAGCTAGATGGAGTACAAATGGCATCAACGAAGCGCCTGTTGATGACCCTGAACACCTGTCTCTGCATCATAAAAAGATGCAGGTCGAATGACATCAGTACATGGAATGTACGAGCATGCAAGGAGAACTGAAAGCATAGATAACTGAACTGACAAGACTGGAAGAAATACTCAACTCAATGTAAAGCCTGATTAGAGATAAAATCATTTAAAGATGTACTAAACTCAACTCTATGTAAAGCATAATTAGAGATAAAATCATTTAAAGCTATACTCAACTCAACTCAATGTAAAGCATGATTAGAGATAAAATCATTTAAAGCTTCATTAATAAAAGATATAACTCAAGGATGTATCTAAAAATACAATAAATTATTCTTTATTCTTATTTGGGAGATTCTCTAACCGACAACCATCAATTTGAGTTACGTGATGATACAACGTTTCAACCACACTACCAGAACTGTCTTATACCTTGTCGGGGTATAGAACAACCTCAACTAAATGGATCCACTAAGCAATAAGGATTCATCTAAAAAGTATGATCATGTACCCATGTTGGCAGACATGGTTTATTGTCACGACCCAAGCCTAGGGCCTAGATGTGACCGGCGAATGGGGAACCCGAAGGAATCCCAAACAAGCCTCATAGCGTATCATTACACATCCTTGGTCGCGGAAGCAATTAAATGACCATAAGCGATAAGCATAATCAAGGGGGAAATCGGGACTAAGGAAGCAAGAAAAAAAAAGAAATGGTACATAAATACCATAGATGAGTAAAGCTCAAGCATAATACACAACTTGTCCAACACCACCTCTAAACATGAGTACTTAGCGGGGGCCAAGACAAACTACCGGGCTCACCCTCATAGTCAAAGCATAACTAGAAAGGATAAGTTTTATACATAGCAAAAGATCATGAGCAACGTCCCCGAAATGGAGGACTCACCAATAACCACTATAGAAAATCGTACTAGCCACGCGGAGGAGGATGGTCAAGCGGTGCTCCGGTCCCTACATGGTGACATCATGTAGGCATAGAGTATGCGTTAGTACATTTGAATGTACTAAGTATATGGGATGCAATGCAATGCTACATTAGATGGACATCATAGGAAAAATGCGTAATCATACCCAATAGATAGCATATTAATGAAATGATATGTATAATGATGCTTACATAAAAATCATATTTAGTGGGACGTAGTACATGTGTGGCGAGTGACCATCAATATAGTATTTCCAAGGCCTACCACCCCCTTGGAGAGGCGAAAGAGGTACAAACCCCTCAATATGGTTACACGGGCCTACCACCCCCCGAGCTAGGGACCAAGGTACAAACCCCTCGATATGGTTATACGGGCCTACTACCCCCGTACTAGGCAACCAAGGTACCAACCCCTCGATACGGTTATACGGGCCTACTACCCCCCGTACTAGGCAACCAAGGTACCAACCCCTCGATACGGTTATACGGGCCTACTACCCCCCGTACTAGGCTTGGTCGACTCACAACACTTATATAGAGAAAATCATATACATGTGTCCATTTCATCATCATTTCAGTAATTACATAACCATCCGACTCATAGGACGTACCTTGGACCTTCCCTTTCCTAAGAATTCTATAAATGGGCATTTTATCAAACACAAGGTGGGCAATTGTTCATGTAAATGAAATCATGTATTTCAAGAATACTAAGTCCAACCAATTCCAAAATCCATGTAAATCAGCCCACCAACAACATACATATATATACCAACCTTCATAATTTGATCATGGAAGCATGTAAACCATAAACATCACATAATAATTCCATTTCATGATAATATGCAAAATGGACCATAATAGGGTGTGTAGTAGTAATTCCATAATTCAAGAGTTCATAAATAATCATAAGGACCCATAAACTTGAAGTAGAAATAGAGGATAAATGGTTGGACTTGTGGAAAGGAAGGTTTCCACAATCAAACCCACATACCTCAACTTTGGAGAATCCTTGATGAAGATTGGAATGGAGAATCGAAGCTTGAGATTGAGTCTTGAATCCGGAATTAGAGCTTGAGATGTTTGAATTTGGTTGAAGATCTTGGTGGAATTTTTGGAGAGGGCTTAGAGAGTGTTTTTGGAGTTAAGAAAAATGACTAAGTATGGGACATATCCCCTTTTTATAAAAAAAAATGTCTCCAACCCACCTAAAAAAATAGCTCACTGGAAATTGCAAATCTGCACAGACAGGTTTTACGAAAATGGTCATAACTCCCTCATCCTAACTCGGAATGAGGTGAAACCAAGTGCGTTGGAAATCTAACTCAAAGAGCTTTAATTTGATAGTTTGCAGCCCTTCCAGTTCCTTGTGTGCTAAGAGATATGCCCCTTTAAAGTTGACCCTCCAAATCGCAATTTTTGCGATTTTTGAATTTTGATACGGTTGCTCTAAAATTCGGGTTAGACCCATTTCCCACTCAATTTGACCCCACAAATAAGAATATGAAGTCGAATTTCCGAAATCATGCACGGATTTTGAGATATATGGAAATTACAATTATAGGTGTTTCCGAAGCACATTTTCGGGCATTTTTGGGGTCGTTTCATTTATGGGGGTTGTGAGTTGTCTGAACTCTCCCCCGTATCGGTGCTCAATACTACTCCCAATAATATACTCATGCTCAATGTTTTAAAATATTCTCTTTTCTCAATTTGAGGTAATTACTCAAAAGATCCTCTTAAAAGAGGTAACTGCTCTGAAGTATCTCTGTACTCATAACTCATTTAGAAAACAAAGTTTCTTTCCCAATGTAAAAGTAATACATTTGGGAATCAATTAGTTCCCTTAAACTTTACTCAAAAATTCTCTTGTTCAAAATAACAGAAGTTTAAGAACCTTTTAGACTCAACTCGGACTCAACTCATTCTCAAGACTTACTCACATCTCATCAAACTCTTTTCTTGAAAACATTATTTATGCTCGATTCTATACTCATTAAGACTCTGAAAATCATGCATAGTGAATAATAATGCAAAAGCTTTGAAAAACTCATTCTTAAAATAATGCATCATTATGGATGACTCAAGACTTTCAAAACTCCAATGTATGAACTCATGGACGCTCAAGTTTCCTCAAAACCTTTCTCTTACTCATAGCAAAAAAGAATACTCTTTACTCAATTAAAACAGTACATTATAGGAAGCAATGTAGTAACTCAACTAGGGTTCATGTGAAACAAGACATGAATAACGATTCGAGAATAAGACTCATAAGGATAAATACAATCTTGATAATTAAACATGGAACTCAATGATGGAAATCATAACTCATTTGAAAACTCAATAGCATTAGGGTTAGAACTCAACTTGACTCTTTAATGATGGAATTGAGATGTAGTGCGCGTGGACGAACTCAGTCCAATGCTATGAATAGCCTTACATACCTGGGATGATGATTATCTAAGCGGAACTCGAAGGTCTTGCATGAAACTCTTGAACCCTAGTTTTTCTCCTTCTTTCTAATTCTTGCTCTCAAAAGATTCTAAGTGTTAATGAGAGAAAAAACACGTCGGGTACTGATAAGGGACTAATTTTAGTCCCAAAATGTCTGGGTTTTAATTATAAAAGGGTGGAAAAAGATGAAAACACCCCTCTTTAAAATAGCCGAAATGACCTACAAGGTCACCTACGGCTCGTGGTTCGACCTACGGACCGTATGTACCATCCGTAGGTCTTGGGTCCCCAAAAATTAAGTTTTTTGAACCTTTTTAACTACTTGACAGAATCACCTACGAGACCTACCTACGAATCGTCGTTCAAACGACTGACCATAGGTCAGATCCGTCGTTCACAGACTCAGAATTCTAATATGACAGTCTCAGGTAAAATGGACATGACTTTTTACTTCGAGCTCGAAAAAAGGCAAACTTGGTGGCGTTGAAAAGAGAACTTAAAGAATTTTAATTTAATAGGTCCTGGGCCACCTATCTCAATATGTGCTGGGAGATATGATTGTTTGAAGTAGACCCTTATATGATCTTATATGAAAACTTAATCGGTAGAGGATCTTTGAACTCGACTTAGTACTAGAGGTTCCTTATGACCCTAATTCACCTCTAATACATTTCAAATACTTAGGAATAAATATATACCATTAGAAGTCATTGAGTTTGGGCCTACACATATGAACAATGGCTCGGGTCTTAGCTAAAAATCTTTAGGGTGTTACAACTTTAGACTTAAGCTTACCCGAAAAGATTCTCAAGCGAGAATTGTAGAGTAACACACGATCACCCACTTTAAACTCTCGATGAAGTATCTTGGCATCATGCCATTTTTTCATTTTCTCCTTGTAAAGAGATGAACTCTCAAAAGCTCGAAGTTGAAATTCCTCCAAAGCATGGAGTTGGTCAACCAGATTCTTGGATGCGTCATCCCAATTCAAATTCATGGTTTTCAAAGCCAACAAGGCCTTATGTTCATGTTCAACCGGTAGATGAAACGATTTACCGAACACCAATTGATACAGTGACATACCACTCGGGGTCTTAAAAGTAGTTCTATATGCCCAAAGAGCATCATCTAACTGTCAAGATCAATCAGATCAATTTGCATTAACGGTCTTGGCCAAGATTCCTTTAATTTTCCAATTCGACACTTCAACTTGCCCTCTTGTTTGTGGATGGTAAGGGGTAGCAACCTTATGCTTGACTCCATACTTGTTCAACAGCGAAGCAAAACTTTGGTTATAAAAATGAGAACCCCATCACTAATAATAGCACGCGGAGTACCAAACCTTGTAAATATGTATCTCTTAAGGAATGCCACTACACTTCTCCCTTCATTGTTAGGTAAGGCCACAGCCTCCACCCATTTGGAAACGTAATCAACGGCCATCAAAATATATTTGTTCCCATAAGAACTCATGAAAGGGCTCATGAAGTCGATTCCCCAAACATCAAACAATTCAACCTCAAAGATCGGATTAAGGGGAAGCTCATGTCTACGTGATACTCCACCCTGCTTTTGACATTGAATACACTTTCGGACAAGGGAGTTCGCATCGTGATATAATGTTGGCCAATGGTAACCACTCTGTAATACCTTAGCAGCTATACGCACTCCGCTATGATGTCCACCAACTGGTGATGCATGACATGCAAGAAGAATATCATCTATTTCAACCTCCGGTACACATCTCCTAATTATATGAACAGCACATTCCCAAAACAGATACGGTTCATCCCAAAAATATTTCTTCACATCAAAGAGAAATCTTTTGCGTTGATAAAACTTCAACCCATCATGAATAATTCCACATACCACATAATTTGCAAAATCAGCATACCAAGGAGTGGAACCCGTTGATACAACCATCACCGTCTCATAGGGAAAAACTTCTTCAATATCCCTGTCACCGGAAACAACCACATTTGCTTCAAGGCTCAATAAATGATCAGCCACTTGATTCTCATACCCTTTTCAATCTTTGACCTCAAAGTCAAACTCTTGCAATAATAGCACCCACCGAATCAATCTCGGTTTTGCATCTTTTTTGGCCATCAAGTAGCGTATAGCAGCATGGTCGGTGTGCACCACTGCCTTAGTTCCCAATAAGCGCGAAATTTTTCAAAAGCATACACCACCGCCAACAACTCTTGTTCAGTAATGGTGTAGTTCTTTTAAGCCACGTTCAAGGTCTTGCTTGCATAGTAGACCGGATGGAATAACTTATCTCTACGTTGACCAAGTACAGCTCCCAAAGCCACACCACTAGCATCACACATTAGTTCAAATGGAATGTTCTAATCCGGAGCAATAATGATCGGAGCCGATAGCAACTTCTCTTTTAGATACACAAATGCATTAATGCAAGCCTCATCAAACTCGAAAACGCTATCTTTCTCTAGTAGCTTGCAAAGAGGATGAGCTACCTTAGAAAAGTCTTTTATGAACTTCCGGTAGAAACCCGCATGACCCAAAAAACTTCAAACGCCTTTAATCGAGATGGGAGGAGGTAATTTGGCAATCACCTCAACCTTAGCTTGATCCACTTGTATACCATCTCCCAAATTTTTGTGCCCCAACACAATACCTTCTTTGACCATGAAGTGACACTTCTCCTAATTAAGAACAAGATTTGTTTTTACACATCTTTGCAAGACTCTACCAAGGTGTTCAAGGCATGCTTCAAAAGTATCTCCCACGATTGAGGAATCATCCATGAAAACCTCCATCGAGTCTTCCACCATGTCAGTAAAAATAGAGAGCATACACCTCTGAAACATGGTCAGTGCGTTGCACAACCCAAAAGGCATCCTTTTAAAAGCAAACGTTCCATAGGGGCATGTAAAAGTGGTCTTGTCTTGATCTTCAGGTGCTATGGAAATTTGATTATAACCGGAATATCCATCCAAAAAGTAATACCATCCACACCCCGCCAATCTATCAAGCATTTGGTCCATAAAGGGCATTGGAAAGTGATCTTTCTCCGTACTTGCATTTAACTTCCGATAGTCCATACATACACGCCAACCGGTAATCGGTCGCATAGGTACAAGTTCACCCTTGTCATTCAGGACTACCGTTATACCTCCCTTCTTTGGAACACATTGTGCCGGGCTCACCCACTTGATATCCGCAATTGGGTAAACCACACCCACATCTAACCACTTGATGATTTCCTTCTAAACCACTTCTGGCATTGGAGGATTCAACCTCCTTTGGTGCTCGATGCTGGGTTTACAATCGACTTCCAATTGAATCTTGTGAGTGCAAATACCGGGTGGAATCCCCACAATATCAACAATTGTCCATCCAATAGCTTTTATGAACCTTTTTAACACACTCACAAGGGCTTGTACTTACTCTTCAAGTAAACCAGCTGCAATAATAACCGGCAACGTATTGTCAGCCCCCAAAAATACATATCGAAGATGTGGGGGAAGAGCTTTCAGCTCAAGTTTCGGGGGTGTTTCAATGGGTGGTTTCGCGGGTGGACTTTCTCTATTCTTCAAATCAATATCAAGCTTCAAAGGAGTTTTTGAGTAAGAACCTAAACCTGATAAAGCAGCCACCACTTCATCATAATCTTGGATCTCTTCTCCGTCATAGTTCAAGAGCACGGTAGCCAAAGATTCACCAATACATGAAACTTCACCAATACTAGCAACCGCTTCATCGGTCACATCAATAACCGACACCACATGGAGATCGCTTGGTTGCTTCATGGACTTGCATACATTGAAAGTGACTTCCTCCTCGTTAACGCAAAACTTCAAATTGCCACTTTCCACGTCGACAAGGGCTCTCCCTGTGGGCAAAAATGGTCTACCAAAAATAATAGGTATTTCGGCATCCATTTCACAATCAAGAATCACGAAATCTGCCGGGAAGATGAATTTGTCAACCTTCACCAAAATATCATTAAGAACATCGATAGGCCGCTTTATGGAGTGATCATCCATAAGAAGTTGCATTGTGGTTGCCTTAGGTTCACCCAACCCAAGTTGTTTGAAAATAGCATATGGCATCAAATTAATACTAGCTCCCAAGTCACATAACGCTTTGGCAAATTCGAACATTCCAATAGTACAAGGGATAGTGAACGCTCTTGGGTCATCATTTTTAGCAACTACATTAGACATAATAGCGCTGCAATTATGGGAAACTTCAACTGTCTCAAAGTCCATGCTTCTTTTTTTTATGACCAATTCCTTCATAAATTTAGCATACCCCGGCATTTCGAGCAAAGCATCCACCAATGGGAGATTGATAGAAATAGACTTGAAAACAAAGAGAAATTTTTGGAATTTTTCATTGTCATCTCTCTTCTTCAACCTTTATGGAAATGGTGGACAAACTTTAGGCAACGGCCTTGGATACACCGATTTAGGAACATTTTCCGCTTTTGGCTTAGCAACTTCACTGGAAGTGATATCATTCAATGCGTCATCGGCTTTGTTAGGAGCATCATCATTCAAGTCATCAGCGAGGCTAACACCTTCAATCACTACATGTTGATCTTTAGTAGAGTCAGCCCCATCACCTTTGATCACATCACTACCCAAGATCTTGCCACTTCGGGTCGCAATAGCCATACATTGGGTATTTTCATTCTTTGGAATTGCTAAAGTGTCTCTAGGAAGGCCATCACTTGATCTCTGATTCAATTGAGTGAAGATTTGGACCATTTGTGATTCAAGATGCTTGATAGAAGCTGAGTGAGAAGTCACCGTTTGATTTAGAGAAGAGAAATCAGCATGCATCCCCTTGAGTACCTTATCCGAACCTTCCACCTTATTCAAAATACGAGCAAGCATATCTTCAGTACGAAAACTCTCGGGATCGGCCTTTTGTTCTTTAGTTTTGAAACGATCATGTAGAGGAACATATCGATCTCTCTCACCATCCATCTAATTGACACCTCTATCACGCCAATCTCGACTCTCTCTCCAACCACCTCCTTGATCTTTGTTCCAACCTTGATTTCCGCCTGGCTTTTGATAGCTCGGACGAGAACCCCCAATTTGATTCGACATGAATTGGACCTCTTCATTTTACATGGCCTCGAACTGAGCATCTTTTGAACTCATAGAAACTACATTCACGGCTTTAGAACCATCACCCATAACATGCTTTGTTAACAAGTCCATTTGGATCATCATTTTAGCCATATTCTCATCACGCTTTTGGTCCTTCTCCATTTGCTCCTTAGTCATTCCAACAGTGAGAGGTGAAACTTGGTCTTATCTTATGTGCCATGCCCAGTTAATTTTAGTCATATCATCAAGCAAAGCTGACGCCACAGGAAAAGGTTGTCTCATTATCCCACCACGAATCAAATGATCAGTTATAGCCTTGTTGACGGAGTCAAGGCTTCGATAGAAGTATTGTAGAGGCACATCTTCAGGTAATCCATGAGTAGGACATTGTAAAAGTAGCTTTTGAAACCTAAGCCACGTCTCATGAATTGGCTCTCCCTTAATATGCTTGAAATTTTGAATACCATCTCTCAACTTCACCATCTTTGAAGGGGGAAAGAAGTGTTCAAGGAATGCCTCTATGAGCTCCGCCCAAGAAGTAATTGAATCTCGTGGTAGTTCAGCCAACCACTTTGTTGCATCCCCTGATAGAGAGAAGGGAAACAAATGAAGTCTAATTGACTCTTGAGAGATGTTCTTAAATGAGAAAAGGCCACACACATCCAGAAAATTCTGAAGGTGGTCATGGGGATCCTCATGAGCAAGTCCCCCATAGAACCCTTTGATCTACACCAGCTGAAGCATGGTCCCGGTCACATGAAAGATAGCATTACCCACCATAGGGGGCTAGAGTATGGCTCCAACACTTCCTACTTGATCTACATTGAAGTCATTCAGGTTACCAATGTCGTTATTACATCAAAGATTGCTAGCAGCCACACTTCCGTGGTCACTCATGTCGTCACCTGTTGACAGTAAACAACAAAAAGACTAATAAGTAAATCCAACTATAACAAAATTAGTTCACTAAAATACTTCAATACAAGAATTCTAGACACCACTCCCTAGCAACGGCGCCATTTTTTGATAACACTCAACTACATCTATAACGATTCAAGGTGTAGGCGGTCGTTAGCAAGTATAAACCCAACAAAGAGTTGGGGTCGATCCCACGAGAAGTTATCTAATACAAAATTTGACTACGAAGTAAGTTAGTGATCTAATCTTTTGTAGAATTTAATAAGTTGATACGAAACATGAAGTAAACTATAAGATGTTGATTATCAAAATGAGTGAAAAGTTAACAACCGAATATAACAACACACTTAAAAATGAATTTAACAAATGAGAGAAAGGACCTTAGGGATGTATGAGTGTCCAACTACTAATTTTGCTAAATGGGTAATTACGAATTACTTAAGTATGCTAAATTTCAATGGGTAGGAAAGATCACGGGTACAACAACTATTCTACAATCAGCTATCATGCATTCAATTGGGTACCATCAAACCCCAACAGGCGTTACACTATAAAACAATCTTATACCTTGATTCAACCCACTTTAACAAGCTGGGTAGTAAAAGCAACAGCCCATACAATCATCAACTGTTAATTTCACTCAAAGGCACCTTTGACAAGCATACAAAGAGATATAGACTAGAATTGAATTTGCAAGTTCAATTCATAAATGCAAACATGAATTAACATCTGAACCCATTTCAATCTAGCATTAAATTCAACAATTCATAATGCCCATAAGCTAATTAAGCAATTGAACACATAATCACATCCCTAAGGCATTGGGGTTTTAGCCAATCATAGCAAAAGTGAAGAAATTGTTACCAAAGATGTCAGCAATTGATTCACAAGATCTCCAAAAAGAAAAATACTACCAATTAGAATTACACCCAAAGTTTTAAACTCAAAAACTCTATAGAATTTATTATCGTCTTTGTCACGACCCAAGCCTAGGGCCTAGATGTGACCGGCGAATGGGGAACCCGAAGGAACCCCAAACAAGCCTCAGAGCGTATCATTACACATCCTTGGTCGCGGAAGCAATTAAATGACCATAAGCGATAAGCATAATCAAGGGGGAAATCGGGACTAAGGGAGCAAGAAAAAAAAAGAAATGGTACATAAATACCATAGATGAGTCAAGCTCAAGCATAATACACAACTTGTCCAACACCACCTCTAAACATGAGTACTTAGCGGGGGCCAAGACAAACTACCGGGCTCACCCTCATAGTCAAAACATAACTAGAAAGGAAAAGTTTTATACATAGCAAAAGATCATGAGCAACGTCCCCGAAATGGAGGACTCACCAATAACCACTATAGAAAATCGTACTAGCCACGCGGAGGAGGATGGTCAAGCGGTGCTCCGGTCCCTACATGTTGACATCATGTAGGCATAGAGTATGCGTTAGTACATTTGAATGTACTAAGTATATGGGATGCAATGCAATGCTACATTAGATGGACATCATAGGAAAAATGCGTAATCATACCCAATAGATAGCATATTAATGAAATGATATGTATAATGATGCTTACATAAAAATCATATTTAGTGGGACGTAGTACATGTGTGGCGAGTGACCATCAATATAGTATTTCCAAGGCCTACCACCCCCTTGGAGAGGCGAAAGAGGTACAAACCCCTCAATATGGTTACACGGGCCTACCACCCCCGAGCTAGGGACCAAGGTACAAACCCCTCGATATGGTTATACGGGCCTACTACCCCCCGTACTAGGCAACCAAGGTACCAACCCCTCGATACGGTTATACGGGCCTACTACCCCCCGTACTAGGCAACCAAGGTACCAACCCCTCGATACGGTTATACGGGCCTACTACCCCCTGTACTAGGCTTGGTCGACTCACAACACTTATATAGAGAAAATCATATACATGTGTCCATTTCATCATCATTTCAGTAATTACATAACCATCCGACTCATAGGACGTACCTTGGACCTTCCCTTTCCTAAGAATTCTATAAATGGGCATTTTATCAAACACAAGGTGGGCAATTGTTCATGTAAATGAAATCATGTATTTCAAGAATACTAAGTCCAACCAATTCCAAAATCCATATAAATCAGCCCACCAACAACATACATATATATATCAACCTTCATAATTTGATCATGGAAGCATGTAAACCATAAACATCACATAATAATTCCATTTCATGATAATATGCAAAATGGACCATAATAGGGTGTGTAGTAGTAATTCAATAATTCAAGAGTTCATAAATAATCATAAGGACCCATAAACTTGAAGTAGAAATAGAGGATAAATGGTTGGAACTTGTGGAAAGGAAGGTTTCCACAATCAAACCCACATACCTCAACTTTGGAGAATCCTTGATGAAGATTGGAATGGAGAATCGAAGCTTGAGTTTGAGTCTTGAATCCGGAATTAGAGCTTGAGATGTTTGAATTTGGTTGAAGATCTTGGTGGAATTTTTGGAGAGGGCTTAGAGAGTGTTTTTGGAGTTAAGAAAAATGACTAAGTATGGGACATATCCCCTTTTTATAAAAAAATGTCTCCAACCCGCCTAAAAAAATAGCTCACTGGAAATTGCAAATCTGCACAGACAGGTTTTACGAAAATGGTCATAACTCCCTCATCCTAACTCGGACTAAGGTGAAACCAAGTGCGTTGGAAAGCTAACTCAAAGAGCTTTAATTTGATAGGTTGCAGCCCTTCCAGTTCCTTGTGTGCTAAGAGATATGCCCCTTTAAAGTTGACCCTCCAAATCGCAATTTTTGCGATTTTCGAATTTTGATACGGTTGCTCTAAAATTCGGGTTAGACCCATTTCCCACTCAATTTGACCCCACAAATAAGAATATGAAGTCGAATTTCCGAAATCATGCACGGATTTTGAGATATATGGAAATTACAATTATAGGTGTTTCCGAAGCACATTTTCGGGCATTTTTGGGGTCGTTTCAATCTTCTTTCAACTTTGAATCTGAAGTGCAAATTATACGACACTTCGCAGCAAACGGTGTTGATGGAAACCAATTTTGCGAATTCTAAAATAACCACAAGAAGGACTATTTTATGGGATGAGATTGATTTTCCTTCTAGTTGGACTTTGAATTCGGTTATTGCCACGGAACAATTAATGAATGAAATCAGTAATACTGAATGTTCTCATATATCTCAGAATCCTGATGTAAGGATTACTATACAATTTGATAACAGTTCAATTGGGAGATTTGATGATCAATCGTCTGTCTTTTCTAGATATTCGTTCTCATATCGGAGAATGCGTCCTGTTATAAACCATATTTCTCCGATCGAACCAGTTCATAACTGGGCTCGAAATCGTGCAGCTTCACTCCATACTCTTTCTACGGAAAAACCGGTAGTAAAGGCAAAAGCTACTGAGGTAATTAAGGTTGACCCACGAACTAACATTGTGCAGGTAGTTAATACGCAGGGTGAAATTCTTACTGCTTCACAAATAGGTGATATACCTACGAATTCTGAGATGGGATTCGATCCAGATAATATTTAAATGTTTTCACACCAAATTGATTTTAGTCCTGGTTCTCAGGCAAGAAATTATATTCAAAAAGAATTTTTTAGTAAAAAATGGAACCAATTTAAAATTTGGTTATTCAATACTTATAGTCAAGAGGATCTTCATAGTATTTCTCAAGAATTTTATGAAACTTGTGCATTGCATAATCAAATTATGTATTTTGTAACATGGTTTATAACCACTTATCTTCCTTTATATATAAATATTTTGGAAAGATCTTATAAAGATGGGAGTGGAAATATTTGTAAGGCTATTTTCCCTCCTCAATCATCTTTTGTTTTACCTAATAACACAGGTATTACTTTTGAAGATTTTCAAAGATATATTGATAATGATGTGGCGGTGATAAGTATAGTAGAAATAAATAAAATTATTTCTCAAAATAATTATTTGAGTCTTTATGTTAAAGTGTTGGGAGAACATATAAGCTCTCTTGACAAAAAACTTGATGAATTAACTTCTTTAATAAAGGAAATTAGTAATAGCAAAAAGACGTCTGATGTGGCTTCAACTTCAAAGAGTAGTTCAGACGCTCCAATTGCCCTTGCTAATATTCAACGACCTCCTGAGATTCAGGGTTTTAAATTTAAATCTTTAAATGATTTGGAAGAACTTCTTGATGCGAAGTTTTCAAAATTAAATCAAAAGTTTTCAGGATTAAGTTTAAAATCAATTAATCTTTCAAAAGATTTTGTAGAAAAAATTGAAAATACTTTTAATCATAAAGATGAGATATCTTCTGAGTTTAATAAACTCAAAGGCTTTTTCAAAAATAATAATGGGTATGCTGATAAACCTCGCATGCAAACTTATTATTATCCGCGACCGACTCCTCAAGATGTTCTAATTGAAGAACGGGATTGGAATTAGACTAATACTTCATACAGTGGATCTGAAATATATGAATGGAATCTAGATGGTTTAACAGATAGACAGCTAACTATCCTGGTTCATCGCATGCTTATGTATGCTACTATATGCAAGAGTGTTCAAAACACAGATAGAAATATCTGCAAAATGATTATTGCAGGTTTCACAGGTCAATTAAGAGGATGGTGGGATAATTATTTATCCATAGAAGAAAAGGCAATGGTTATAAACGCTAGAGCAACCACTGAAGGAGTTGATAACCTTGGAATGGCTTTAGTTGCAAACAGGGAACATGCAGTTTATACCCTGGTTCTTACTATTTTAGAACATTTCAATGGAAGATTCACTAATCAGTACGAAATTGTGCGTACTCTTCTCAATGGTCTTAAATGCATGACCTTAGGTGAATTTAGGTGGTATAAAGATACCTTTATGAGTCGGGTTATGGAATTATCCGAAAATAAGTTGCAATATTGGAAAGCAAAATTTATAGATGGTCTTCCTTCTTTATTTGCTGAAAGAGTGCGAAAAGCTTTAAGAGGAAATATGATAGAAATTCCTTATGGCGACTTCACTTATGGTAAATTGATAGGAGTATGTACACAAGAAGGTTTAAACTTGTGTAACGAGTTGGGATTATCTAGACAGCTAAAGATGGATAAGCTGAAAGAGAAATATCAGTTGGGAGACTTTTGTGCCCAATTTGGATTACCAGAAACTTCTAAAAAGAAGAAAGACAAGTATCACAGATACCCTTCGGATGATAGTCCCTATAAGAAAAAAAGGTCTAGAAAAAGATCTAAAGAAGAACGGAAAGCTAAAAAGAGCTACCGAAGATCTAAAAGGTTTGCTAAAAATCGGTCAAAAAAAGATTTGGCGAACATTAAGTGCTACCGATGCGGAAAGTTTGGTCATATAGCACCAAATTGTAAGTTTGAAAAGCTTAAAGCTCTTGAACTAGAAGGAGATCTTCACGAAAAGATCTATGGTTTGTTATATACTTCTGGTTCTGAATTCGATTATGATTCAGCGTCCGAATCAGAAGTTGAAGTCGATTTACTCGATTTCTCTGATGAAGAAAAGGTTTGTGATAATTCTTGTCAAACTTGTAAAGATGATAATTGTGTTCGTGAAAATGATGAATTTTACAAATTACAAGCTCAATTTCAAGATTTGAATTTTAATACTATTACATCTGATAATGTGATAGAACTTTTAAAAGAGGTAATTGATAACAAATTTCGGGAAAAGATCATTGATATGGCGGACAACTCTGGATCAAGTTCTTCAAAATCTTTTCAAAAATCCAGAAATTTTGAATATCAGGCACCTTATTCCATTAAGGAGGTTAATAATCGCCTGAATAAAATAAATATTCCAGCAAGAGATTCCTCTTTCGACGATTTAAAATATGAAATTGAGAATCTTAAAAGGGAGATTAAATCTCTAAAACAAAATCAAATGATTTGTGATCACAGGATATCTCAGGTAGAGAAACACAATTCTTTGACTGAGGCTTCCGGTGACAAAGGTAAAGGTGTGGTTTTGGATGAAGAACCACAAAAATTTACTGATAATCTTGATTCTGAAAATAATTCATTCCTTGGTATGATGCAAGTCATAACTGCTCATAAGTGGTATGTTAAATGTACCATTTTAATTAACAATAGTTTTTCAATAACTGATGTAGCTATGATTGATAGTGGAGCTGATGTTAGCTGCATTCAAAAGGATTAGTTCCTTCAAAATATTTTCAAAAAACTACTCATGTAGTTAAATCTGCATCAGGTCATGCTTTAGATATAAAGTATAAACTGGCTAATGTTAGTATTTGCCAAAATAAAGTTTGCATTCCGCATTTCTTTTTCTTGGTAAAAAATCAGTTATATCCTCCAATTATTCTTGGAACCCCTTTTATAAATGTTATTTATCATTTCACTCATATAGATGCAAAAGGATTTTCTGCAGGTATTGATAACCGAAAAATTAGTTATACTTTTATTACTGATCCTATATCAAAAGAAATCAGTGCTTTAATTTATATGAAGCAAAAGCATGTTGATACACTTCAATTGGAGTGTTTTAGTATGAATATATTCGATACTCTAAAATCTGTGAAGGTTCAGGAAAAAATCAAATTGATTACTGAACAACTTTCGATTGATATTTGCGCTGATCATCCAAGTACTTTTTGGGATAGAAAAAAGCATATTGTCACTCTTCCTTATGAAGAAAATTTTGTGGAGGATGATATTCCGATTAAGTCTCGACCTTGCCAGATGAATTCAGAACTGGTCGAATTTTACAAAAAGGAAATTGATAATTTACTTCAAAAAGGGCTAATAAAGCCTTCTAAATCCCCTTGGTCTTGTACAGCTTTCTATATTAATAACGCTGCTGAAAAAGAAAGAGGTGTTCCCAGGTTGGTGATAAATTATAAGCCTCTAAATAAATATTTGAAATGGATAAGATATCCTATTCCCAATAAAAGGGATTTGTTATTCAGATTATATTATGCTAACATATTTTCAAAATTTGATTTAAAGTCAGGATATTGGAAAATTCAAATTTTTAAGGAACATTCTTACAGGACTGCTTTTAATGTTCCATTTGGGCAATATGAATGGAATGTAATGCCATTCGGTTTGAAGAATGCCCCGTCAGAATTTCAAAAAATTATGAATGATATTTTCAATCCCCATATGGATTTCATCATTGTTTATATTGATGATATTTTAGTTTATTCTAAAACTTTTGAAATGCATATTAAGCATTTAGACATCTTTAAGAAGCTAGTGATTCAGAATGGTTTAGTTATATCCAAACCAAAAATGAGTTTATTTCAAACTGAGGTAAGATTTTTGGGTCATCTCATCAGTCAAAGCAAGATAACACCTATTCAAAGATCTATTGAATTTGCTTCGAAATTTCCTGACATTATTACTAATAGAACGCAATTACAGCGGTTCTTAGGGAGTTTAAATTATATCTCCCCTTTTTATAAAAATTTGTCGCGAGATTTAGCTCCTCTTTATGATAGATTAAAAAAAGGTTACAAAGAACCGTGGTCTGACAGTCATACTGCTTTAGTAAAAAGTGTTAAACAGAGAGTAAATTATTTGCCTTGTCTTACTCTTGCTAACCCATCTTGGGAAAAGGTCATTGAGACAGATGCGTCTAATATAGGTTATGGGGGGATTCTAAAGCAAATCAATCCTCATGATAATAATGAATATTTGATTAGATTTCATTCGGGAAAATGGACCGAAGCTCAGAAAAAATATGCCATTGTGTCGCATGAAATGCTTACAATAGTCAAGTGTGTCTTAAAATTTCAAGATGATTTATACAATCAAAAAATTTTGATAAAAACTGATGCTCAATCAGTAAAATTTATGTTTAATAAAGATTTTAAGTATGATGCTTCTAAATTAATTTTTGCCAGGTGGCAAGCACAGCTAGCACCTTTTGATTTTGAAATACTTTATAAAAAAGGAAGTGAAAACTCCTTACTTGATTTCTTATCCAGAGAATACATTCAAACATGACTTTATTTACTAGATGGTTAGGAGAAGAAGTTTTGGTGACAATTCTAAAAATTCTTCCTTTTAATCAAGATATTGCTACTGAAATACTTGATGAAATCATTTATCAATATATGATAGAAGGACAACCTTCTTACGAATCAGAGATATCTGATGATGAAAGAGATTTAACAATTTATGAAGACTTATCAGAATAAAAATTGTGATATGTGCAGGATGGAATCCTCAAATTACAGAGGAAAAGGTAGAGGAAGAGGGGGAAGATCATCCCCACATCAGAGATCATATTCTCAAGCATCCTCATATGGATCTTCGTCATACAGCTCCCCAGTTATACAAATGGGAAAGAAAAGTCTGGTTAATGAAAAAATTACTCAGACAACCTCATCTATACATCTGGAAGATATTTCATAAGATAACCCATTATATGCCCAGTTACAGGCATATTTGGGAAAACAGAAGAAAAGTGATACATTGGCATCAGTGGCCAGAGAGGAAAATGATGATATCAAATCCTATGAAAAGGTAACAAAACGAGAAATGATATTTCTTGTTGAAAACTCTGAAATTCAGAGAAAAGAAGAACCTTGGAAGATATTCCAAAGGTATTAGAGTAATGGATTATATTATCCGGGTGAGTCATATAAAACCCGTTTATATTATGAAACAATTTTAAAGGAAACAGGAAGTGCAAATTGCCAGCACTTTTCGGGATATAGCTCGGACGAAAATGTTTAAACTTTTCGAAAATAATTATCAAGCAGGTTATAACCATTGAAGAATGGGGAATATCCACTATGAAAGAAAGGCAGATAAGCCTTAATAAAACAAGGATGAATTTCACCTATTGGGATTATATCCAAGCATTTGATAAAGCGTTATATTACAATAATGATAAACAAAAGCATACTTGGTTTATCAAGATTTGTTAAAAGATATTTGAGCGAGCAATCCCAAATTGGTTTTTGGTATGGTGGTCAAAGCATGGGCCAACGGTAAAATTTTTGCCAGAACCCTTCTTAAAATTATATAAAGAATGGGCGAAGATTTCTCCCAAATTAAATGAGTTATACTGTGCAGATCATATCTGTTACTTAGAGAAAATTGATCAAACCTATTTCTTTATTGAGTTCTCTATTCCTTGGATCCATAAATGGGCTTCAGAATTGGGTTATACAGAAGAACAAATTCCTTGTTTATACATGATATTTTACAATAATTTCTGGGATAAACTAATGAAAATTGATCCCAAGACTAAAATTTTATTTTTTCAAGAACTGTTGGACAGCATTGCTGTTAAAATTCAAGAATAAACAAACCTCCCTAGCAAGGAGTTAATGGACGACATGTCTGTCAGGCATATTGCCAGAAAAATCTCGTTCCAAGAAGGAGATAAAGACAAGATGATAAATAGATATTTAGAGGAAGTAAAGAGAAATCTACTTTCCTCCATAAATCAGTATGAGAAATCAGATGCTTCGATGAATAGCGAAGCAAGTAATGATGATATTCCACTAGATGCTCAGCAAGTGGAATCAGATCAAATGACAGAAGATGCTTTGATTAAAGCAGAAGCATTGATCAGAAGTCTGAGAGAAAAAGACAAATAAGGAGACAGTCAAGGGCCTACCCACAAGTTGAAAATTGTGTTCACAATAAGAATACTGTAGAGGGACCCAGATAAGGGACCCAAAACTCTGTACAAAAGATTCCTTTTCCTTTTATAAATAGGATAGCTTATTTTGAGTAGAAGCAGGCTTTTGGAAGTTAAGTTTTATTTTCTCTCTCTCTTGTAATCCCTCTCTTGTATAAACACTTTAAAACTTTATAAAATCTTCAACTTTGAAGGCAGCCGGTGGATCTCGTCCTATTAGGTATTATTTCTTAAATTTTTTTTTTATCTCCGTTTTCTTATTGCCTGGATGATGTCCAGCTAAATAATTTCATATCTATGTCGAATATCTAACCTCTTACATATGTTAACTATGAAGATATTCTAGACTCAATCTAGGTATGAAAGAGTTTTCAGTTCCAGTTGTCTTGACTTGGTTTCGAGATGGTGGTACAATCAGATCCTAATACTATTCTTGTTGGCTTAGTCTAGCAAAGCTGGGGAAGTAAGTCCCGATAAAAGGTGAAAAGGGCCAATTTATTCCTAGTCAGAAATTGCTAGATGTATGGGCTCAACTTGAATATGTATTCTGATCTTGACAGACCCCTTGCTCGGGTAAAAGAGGGATTTAACCCCAGTTCCATATAGTCATTAAAACCAGATGAAAATTCTCTCATATTTCGGTTATATGTTCCTTGTACGGGTACTCTTGAGCTAGATCTATGTTATCATGGCGGATTACTGCCCGATGAATGCACATATGAATATATAACTAAAACATTTTTAATACAAATGTATTATAAGTATTATGTCTGAATTTCAAATATTTCAGTACAATTTAAATTAATTTTGCGTTATTAGAAATGTATTATATTTGTTGAAATAACAATAATCAAATTAATAACAATGTATAATATTAAATTCGAATTGTATTACAAATATCATTTTTATTTAATAAATTTTTAAGAGAAAATGGTTTAAAGCCCCCCCAACCTATACCCAAAATCCAAACTACACACTCTAACTTCACGGGTGTCCTATTACCCTCCTGAACATTTTATTTCTCTATTTACTACACACCCCAGTGCTGACCTATACGCATAAACCAAACATTTCATTTCTCTTTTTGTGACGTGATTTTCACGCGCCCCATTTCTCAACCTTTTCTTTTCCCTCCCAAACATAGAACGATCCTCAACCTTGTCACCCCCAATTCTTTCTTTTTTCTTTTCTCTTTTCTCCTTTTCATCTGATTAACACATCTGAATACGAATTTCTGGTGATGATCCAAGCGTTCTTGTGTGTATTTTCAACTTGATTACGTAGTTTATCAACTGATTCAGTAAAGGTTAGTTCTTTGTCCCTTATTTCGAGTTTGTGCTTTATTAGGATTTTCTGTTAATTTGTAAAATTAATAGTAACATTATGTGAAATATTATGTGTGGCTTACTATTATAGTGTGTAGGTATTCAATTTACACCATATTATACCACAGTTTTCATGAAATTAAGTTTTACTCTTTCTCGTCTAAGTCGCGTAATGTTGTATTTATGTTTGTTTTAGTATTGTGTTCATGGAGATAGAAAGATTATGTTCATAATGCTACTGTGGTACTATTTCTATAATTACTATTATGTTTTTTGATTGCCTTCAGGTAAGAGATGAATGGGTTTACTTTGATTACTCTAAGGTGGTACCATGGTGGGGTGTTAGATTTAAGTAGTGGGGAACCAATATATAATGATGGAAACATTTCAGAATTTTTGGATGTTGATGTAGATAAGATGTCATATTTTGAGTTGAGAGACTATATTAGAAGCTTGGGATATAGCACAAGCTGCACCTTTAGTATTAAACCACCTAACAATGGCATTTTGGTAGATGTTGATAATGATATGGATATTTTAGACATGATGTGTTCCTTGGAAGATGGAGATGTAGTGGAGGTATATGTTAAGCATTTGATTGATGAGCCAATTGTGGGGCCCATGCTAATAGAAAATGGTAGTCATGTGGATATGGGAGAATCTGGTTCAACTTTTAATACAAGGCCTAGTTAGAGTGAAAACTTTAACTCTGGGGTAGGTGAAGACCATTTAAACAGTGAGGACCCTTTTGCTACTTTTTCAACCTCACCTCATTTCACTACCACACCTCATGCTCCTGCAGATGGTGCTCCTGCTCCTGCAGATAATGCTATTGCACTGGATGATGATATAGATATTGGTCCTGCTGGATCTGATTTCTCAGAAGAAGTAGAGGATTCTGATTATTCAACTGAGGATAGTGTTGAGTCTGAAGGTGAATTAGTTGGAGATGATGAGGAGGAAGAGTATGGTAGTGATGTACATGAGGAGGTTAGGGAGTTGAGGGCTGAACAGAGAACTTTTCAAAGGAGAAAAAGAAGGGAAAGAGTACCTGCTGACAATGAAGAGGTACCAGTAGGTGAAGCTGGACCAGATCTAGGTTTTGATGAAACTGAAACAGGTAAAATAAGTCATGAAGGAAGGCTAGGAGGTGATGAGCCTTACATTGCAAGTTCTGATGAGGATAGTTTTGAGTTAGATGAAGATGAGTGTTGTGATGATGATGAACATGAAGTGGCTGAATCTGGTAGAGCAAGAAGGGTAAAGTTGTCAAGAAAAAAGAGGAAAACAACAACTACAATCATTCATGACCCCACTGCAAAAAAAGTTGTGTGGCAGTTGGGTATGGTGTTTAAAGATGTGAAAGAATTTAGACAAGCAGTAACTAAATATGCAGTAAGAAGGAGGGTTCAGGTGGAGAAGTGGGTGAATGAGCCAAAGAAAGTTAGAGTTAGATGCAAGGATGGTTGTCCATGGCTTTTGTATGGATGTCTTGACAAGACAACAAATAATTTCATGATAAAAACTTACAACCCAAAGCATACTTGCAACAAGACAACTAGAAATTACTTGTGTAATGCAAAGTTTTTATCTGAAGCCTTCAGAGAAAGAATAACTGAACAACCAAACATAAGAGTCTTCAAGCTGCAGGAGATGATTAGGAAAAAGTTTAAACTTTATGTTGGCAAGACTACTGTGAGAAGAGAAAGATCTAAAGTGTTGAAAGATATAATGGGTGATCATGTTGTGGAATTTGGAAGAATTCTTGACTACAGGGATGAATTGTTGATGACCAATCCAGGGACTAGTTGTGTTGTAAAACTTGGTGAACCTGATGCATTTGGCAATTCAATATTTCAGAGTTTTTACATCTATTTTGATGCTTTAAGGAAGGCATGGGCACATTGTAGAAAGTGCATAGGCTTGGATGGTTGCTTCCTTAAAGGTGTTTGTAAAGGCCAGTTGTTAGTTGTTGTGGCCAAGGATGGTAACAATCAGATGCTGCCACTTGCTTGGGAAGTAGTTGAAAAGGAGAACAGAAACTCATGGACCATGTTTGTGAAGTGCATAAGGGATGACCTAGGACCTGGAGATGGTGAAGATCTCACCTTCATTACAGATATGCAGAAGGTATGTGAACTACATATGTATTTGTATGTATTTATTTTCACTTTCTATATCTAATTGTGACCTAATTATCATCTATTGCAGGGATTATATGCAGCAATTGAAGAGGTATTACCTCATTGTGAACATAGAAAATGTGCTAGGCACATATTGGCTAACTGGGCTAAGGATTGGAGGGGTCTTCAAAGAAGACAACAATTTTGGAAGATAGCTAAGAGTACATTTGAGTCTCAATTAAGAAAAAATATAGAGAAGATGAAGTTGTTAGGTTCAGAACAAATGATGGATGACTTAATGTACTATAACATTAATTATTGGTGCAAAGTTTACTTTAACACTGAAGTGAAGTGTGATTCTGTAGACAACAACATGTCTGAGTGTTTTAATGCATGGGTCTTGGCTGCTAGACACAAGAACATCATTACTATGCTTGAAGAAATAAGAGTGAAGATGATGACAAGAATAGCCAATTTAAGGGAGTTCCCAAGTACTTGGAAGTGTAATTTCTCTCCAATGGCAATGACGATTTTAGAGGAGAACATTACTAGGTCTATGGACTGTGCCATTGAGTTTGATGGAGTTTTTGGGTTTGAAGTGAAAGAAGGGCTTTGTCAACACAAAGTGGATATTGCCAGGAGGACTTGTAGTTGTAGGGTGTGGCAGTTAAGGGGCATACCATGTCCACATATTGTGGCTGCATTATACTTTAAGAAGTTTTCTCTTTATGACTATATAGACAACTGCTACAATAAGGAAACTTACTTGAGGACTTATGCCAATGTTCTTGAACCACTCACAAACATGGAGATGTGGCCAGTTTCTACCAACCCCACTATTTCACCACCATAAATCACAAATATGCCTTGTAGGCCATCTAAGGCTAGAAGGAAAGAAGCTGGAGAAACTAAGAAATCTGGAAAGCTGCCTAGGACTGGACTTGCAATGACATGCAGTATATGCCATGTTAGAGGCCATAACAAGAGAGGGTGTCCTCATAGAAAAGGTGTTGAGTCATCAACAAGACATAGTGCACCATCATCAACACCTAGTGCACCAGCACCTAGTGCATCAGTAAGGGCAGAACCAACAGGTTCAGGCAGGGGAAGAGGCAAACCCAAGGTAATGTTTGAACTCATTAAATATTTTCTAACAAGTTTTACTTTTTCTTAGTTTATAACTTACTCTTTCTTTATATGTATAGAACACTCCACCAGCACATAGTGCACCATCAGCAACACATAGTGCACCATCATCAACACCTAGTGCACCAGCACTTAGTGCATCAGTAAGGGCAGAAACAACAGGTTCAGGCAGGGGAAGAGGCAAACCCAAGGTAATATTTGAACTCATTAAATATTTTCTAACAATTTTATAACTTACTCTTTCTTTATCTGTATAGAACACTCCATCAGCACAATCAGAAGGTGAGCCTCCACTAAAAAGAGAAAGAGGAAGACCAAAAAAAAACATCAGCGGTAGCACCTAGTGCACCTCATCTACCTACTGCACCTCCTCTACCTATTGCACCTACTGATTTTCCTGCATCCTCTTCTGTTGGTACTACTAAAAGAGGAATAGGTAGGGGCAGGGGAAACACATCTCCAAACAAAAGGCCAAGAGTCATGGGAATGGGTGTGTTCCAAGCTAGAAATTGCTTCAAAGTCATGAATGTGAGTCTTTACTATATCATAAACTAAACTATTTTGTTAATTTAGACAGTTTAAAATTTGAATTATATTCATAATTTTACTGTAGCCTGGCATGTCAAGTCGTAAGATCTACTCTACTGGTCAAGCAAAAGTGACAAGATCAGCTGATGTAACTGGTGACATTGGTTATACATCAAGTACTACAAGTAAGCTAAAATGGAATGGCAAAGCAGCAATCTCAACAAGAAAACTTCAAGAGCTTAGAGAGAATCAAAGAAAGAAGACAGTGGGAAGTAGTTCAAATTATCCAAGTCAAAATAGCACTTCTTCACAGTCAAAGATGCCATGGAAATTGTAGTGGTGTTGATGTATTTAAGCACTTTTTAAGTTAGTCCGGTAGACATGCAAACTATTTCATTAAGGGCCTACTATTTTTGATTTTGTTTGTCTTTGTTTGTTGGTAAATTCTGCCTTATATGAGGCCTTATGAATGTGACTTTATTTTGGTATTGAATAGTGATGTTGAAGTATGAATGAATGGTCATGTTGTGTTCAGCTGTGTTTATAAATGGTATTGTGTTGTCTATTCAATTGTGTTGGATATTCAGTTGTGTTTACATATTGTGTTGTGTTGGTTATTGAATTAACTATTCTATTTTGTTGGCTAGGCTGTTGTGTTTACATATGGTGTTGTGTTTAATTATGTTACCTATTTACAGTTTACAGATGAAGTGTAAGCAATTTACACAAGCTTCAATTAAAAACATAGATAGATTGATATATATATTGAGAGAGATATACAAAATTTGTCACATACGTTGACAACTCCTCTAAACATAGCAATAATACAAATCAAATACTACTTTGGAATAGATTGGTTGCTGATGAACATAGCAACAACACAAATCAAAATACACAAAAACATCCTCCATTGGAACCTACTACACCATTTCCACCTTCCATTGAGCCTCCTCTCCAATATCAAATTAGAGTTACTCAAGTTGTCAATATGAACTTGCCTAATCCATAACTCTTGCTCCAACTCATTGATTTTATTCACCAATCTTGAAAGGATAAAATTTGATCTTGGATCCACTTCTTCTTTGTCCCTCCATCGAAAAAATTTACAGTTTTTAGACTGAAATATAGAGAAAAATAGTACATTAGCATCAATTGAATATAAAGTGAAGCAATAATGCAAGGGAAAACACATACACCATAGCATGGGCAAGACCAAAATCTTCTTCCCGGATTTAATTTCGACCAAGAAGTTTACAAATTCAGCAAAATCCCATGTTTGCATCTCACTACTGCGTTGAGCATTGGGTCTGATTCATCCATACAAAGCTTATTCAAGTTTTCATTTGCCATTTTTGACGAATTTAGAGAAAATTCAAAGAACCTAAATAAGAAATTAGAGCAGATTACAAACCCTAACTTCAAGATTTAAAGTTGAAATGAACATAAACAACTAAACCCTAGCGAAGCCCAAAAGAAAATCATCAAAATATTGATGAAGAAATAAGGATTAATGGTGGGGAAGAAGGAACAATGGTTTATTTAATTTGGGGAAGATGACCATTCCAATTTTATTACTTTTTCTAACGTTTTTTCCTCTTCTAACGCGCCTAGAGGAGGTGTTCTCACCTCCTATGACAGGTCAGCACTCAAGTGTGTAGTAAATAGAGAAATAAAATGTTCAGGGGGGTAATCGGACACCCGTGGAGTTGGAGTGTGTAGTTGGGATTTCGGGTATAGGTTGGGGGGGCTTTAGACCATTTTCTCCATTTTTAATATAATTGTAATATACCTTTTCAAAAATACATTTTGAAAATAGGAGTGCAGTGGTGGAGGCAGAAATTCTATTAAGGGGGGTTCAAAAAAATTAAGCACGCTAATAGTATCCATAAATAAGCGAGTCGGATCATATATGAATGAATTGGATAAAAAATGGGTTTGATAAAAAAAATACTTAGTTCAAATAATTTCTTACATTTACAACTTCTCTTAAGAAACAAATTTAAAGTACATGTTTATAACATGATAATAAAGAGATATTAAAGTAGCACAACTCATTTAAATATATTAATTTTGTAAGAAGCATGAGTCTTTTTACAAGTTCTTCGGTTCCTTTTGAATCCTCTTTGGTTCCTGAAAGTGCAAATGGAGAGCAAACACAAACTTTTACATTAGAAGTACTAACAATAAATACAAATCAAAGCAAAAACACTCTTTCTCCACAAAAATATTTTTTGACATAAAATGACTTCATTACAATACAAAACTCCCTAAACAGAAGAAAGTATCATATCTTGATAATTGATATGTACTACAAAACATAGTGATGATTACACAACCTTGAAGGGGGATTAAGAAATCAAACGCGAGGATAAGCCTATCAAAATATAATTTTACAATTGAAAATGCAACTACATACATTATTACAATTGTATTCTACGAGGTTTCATATCTTGAAATGTCTTAATAATAGTATCATTAGAAATACTATTAAATACATCTTTTTCTAAAAAGGCACCAAAAAATCACTAAAAAAATCATCACTCATTTGACTCCGCAAATCATTCTTGATAAATTTCATTGCCGAAAAAGCTCTTTCAACTAAGGCAGTGACAACTGGTAGAAGTAGAGCAAGTTTCACTAAGCGGAATAGCAGATGATAATTTGAATGTTTCTTTGTCTAAACTAATCTTCTGGAAAGGTCACAAAGCTCATTTAGATTGGAGAACCTTTCATCAACATCACGAACATCAACAATGTATCTTGTAAGTTGATTCTCAAGAATACTCATATTGGATTCATCAAAGTCATCTAATAATTCAGTCATTCTCATTACTTTTTTTATGTCAAAATTTGAAAATGAGTTAATTGAATTCAAGCAAGCAATTTCATGGAGCAAATCGATAGTCACCTCATCAAAACGAGCATTAAGTTCTTGAAGTTGCCAATCAATAATAGGCAAAATAGTCTGATGAACCCTTGTACTTATATGAGTTTGTATCATGAACCTTTCTACTTACCTATTTGTCAATTGAACCCTTAAACTCAATGAAAGTTAACATTTTAAATCCCTCTGACCGTTGACCAGACTTATGTTGTAACTTAATTGTTGAATTGGCACAAGTGCGTGATTTCACGCAAAAAAAAAGCGCGGAAATACAAATTTCGACTAAAAATAATTTTTTTAAAAAGAAAAATATAATAAACAGAACAAAAAAAAAATTAAAATTTTCACTTCTTTCTTCTTCCCCCCACACCTCCCCATTTCTTTTTCTCTTTTCACCATTACCTTCCCTGTTCTTCCTCCACCCAATCCCCCATTTCTTTCATTCTCCCATCCCTACTCCTTGTCAATTTCTTTTTCTCTTTCTTGTTTGTCATTTTCGCCTCCCTAAATCAGAAACGTAATAGTGCAAAAAAATGAGAACATAATGAACAAAGAAAAGTTGAGAAAATTGGTACAATACTCATAACCGCGGAAGAAATATGTTTAATGAGTATTCTGAACTTTTTTTGCTGTTGCAATTTTAATGCTCCATCTTAAAATCTGCTACAGTTCTTGATTTATGTTTCTTTTCTATTTTTGAGGGTAACGTGACAAATCTGATAGTTTTGAAGGTTGAAAAGTAATTGTTGCATTTTTTTTGTGAAATTAGATGAAGTATGTTGTATAAAATTGTGTACAAATATGATAATATATTGAAATATTTTAATGATGATTTTTTGACATTAATGGAGGAAAGGGTTTTACAAGGATTGGTCAAGTAATAATGAAAGGACTAATGGGGTGAAAAAGAAGAGAAAAATAATTTATTTTTAAAATTTAAATAATAAGAGATGTGTCATATAAAATATGATGTGGATGATGACATGTTATTTTCATTGTGTGTTTGGAGTTCACACAAAGCCAAAGGGGTTTAAGATGCTGAGTTTCATTGAGCTTAAGGGCTCAATTGGCAAAGGGTTAAGTAGAAGGGTTCAAAATACAAACGCATACAAGTACAAGGGTCCATCAGACCATTTCGCCTTAATAATATTGCAAAACACTTCAACATGATAATGATGTAAGATTGTATAGTTAGCAAGTTTTCGTCGTGATCTTAAAGAGATAACATATGACACCTCAAAATTAGGTATCAAAACATCATGTTTGATATAAAATGTAGATACCTTAGCAATAAGAGAATTCCATTCATCATCCCTTAAAACGTGCACCCTTCTCTTTGCTACTTCAACAAGTAGCATGGCATTTGCAATATCTTGCTATTTTTTTGTAAGCATTTGTTAAGCTCATTTGTGATTTCTAAGACATCTCTCATCAAATGCAATAAGAACGCAATCTCAAATGTTCAACAAGCTTCAAGATGTTCCATTGCCTTGGCTCTTTCATCCATACTCCTTGCATCAAGAGCAAGTGACTCAAGAACATCAAAAATAGAGCCAAACATAATAATAAAATTGTCAAAATAATTTATAATGAGATCCCCAACGAGTATCACAAGCTATCGAAAGATCAAGTTGTTGATTCAAGCCCCTACCGATTGTAATTTCACCCATATTCAATGTTTCTTAAATTTTTGATTGTTGAGAATCTCCTAAATTATCCATACGCTTAAAAGAAGATTCCAATACATTAAAAATATTCGAGATCAATACTATTAGTTTTTCCACTTCAACACACTTTTTAGAGATCCCAACAAGAGTTAGTTAAAGTTGATGAGCAAAACAATGAATGGAATGAGCCGATTTACTTTTTACCTAATCAACATTTTATGGCCATTGATCTCACCTTGCATATTACTTGTCCCATTTGTCCACGCACACTTGATGGACTCAAAGAATGTTGAGCAAGTAAATTAATAATTGCCTCCTTTAGAGATGAAACACTAATATCTTGAACATGAACAATGTCAATAAGTCGCTCCATTACAAATCTCATTCTATCAATATATCGGAATACAATAGTCATTTGCTCCTTGCTTGACACATCAAATGATTCATCAACTAGTAAGGCAAAGTAGTCACCATTTAATTCCTCAAGAATAGCTTTAACGATCTCTATCTTACATGCACTCACAATATATTTTTGAATCAATGGAGAAGTCATTTGATCATTTAGAGGAGCACGTACCAAAACATAATCACGAATTTTATCACATTTTTTTGCATACCATGAGAGAATTTCAAGAAAGTTATCCCCACTAAGTGATGATTTAAATTTATCATGACATCGAACTGTGAATTCCTGAGTTATGAAAAGTCTTACTACATCAATCAACACACTTAAGCGAATCAAATATTCATACTTGAGTTGATTAGATTGCCTCTCAAATGTAAATTGAATAGACTGTCGTTGTCGTAGTAAATCTTGACATTTCTTTTTTGACTAATTATGCATGTTATTCGGTAGACCAATATGTTTGTCAAGACCACTCTTTTCATTCCAACTCTTAAATCCTATACTTAAAAATGTTTCATCTCCTCCTTGATTAATGTTATGGTCTTTAAATAGATAACAATACAAACAGTAGGCTGCATCTTTACTACCATTATACTCCAACCAATCACGATATACATCATCAAACCATTCATGATTAAAACAACGCATAGATCCAAGAATATCTGTTTGTGGATACTCATGCACTGCTAGACGAGGTTGACAAGGACCATTCAAAAGATATGCTCTTCTAATAACATCACGGACCATTCAAAAGGTATGCTCTTCTAATAACATCACGATGATTTGGATGATAGTTCAATATTGATGTTCTTTCACCAGGATCAAACTTTAAAGAACTCAAATCAAATTTTTGAAAAGAATCTAATGATACTTCTGAATGATTGAT
Source organism: Solanum appendiculatum (assembly GCA_018342035.1). Taxonomy (NCBI): domain Eukaryota; kingdom Viridiplantae; phylum Streptophyta; class Magnoliopsida; order Solanales; family Solanaceae; genus Solanum; species Solanum appendiculatum. The sequence continues at coordinate 1,908,081 of JAGDQO010000472.1, forward strand.
ATTTTCTTTTTGATAAGATTGAATATGACTATGAAAGGTTAAACTTGATTTCGGTACTTGTGTAAAATACTTCATTGAATATTGAGATTGAATCGTAAAATAAGAATTTAGTTAGAACTTACAAAATTAAACACGCAATAAGGACCAAAAACAAAATTACAGGCAGTGAACAAAAGTTTGAATCTCTAGTAAATAAAAACTGAATGTCCAGTGAACAAATATTGAATGTCCATACCCCAATGAATAAATATATAGAATCAACCAACAAGCCAAATAAAATTTTTTATAACTTTCATAATCATGGTATTAGTGAACAAAATAGAAATTTTCAAATGGAAAATAAAAAATTATGAAGAGGAGTGAATATCCAAGTTAAATCAGCTAAATAAAAGAACACATCAACAAATATCAAAGCCAAAGCATATAGAATTCTGAAAATAAAATTTAAAAAAAACAAGAACTTACAAAGGTTGCCATCAATGGTCGAATGGAGGAGAGAAAGAAATGAATCCACAGAGGACCACCAATGGCAGTGAGCAGGAGCAGCAACAACGAGTAGCCACAGCAAGCAACAGGAGGTCGAGTTGAAAGAGAAGACTTGGAGGGAAAAATTAGAATATTAAAATCCATAGAAAAGAGGGATTTTTTTATTTGTTGACTTTTCAATTAGAGATTTAAAATATAAAAATTCTAATCAGTTATGACTTATGAAAACGTCATTGTCCATTCTATTTATTTTTAATAATAAAAATGCCTAAAAGTACTAAAGCCTGCAAAAATACTTAAAATTAGAAAAAAATTGTTGTTCGCTGGATTCAAACCTACGACTAAGCTCACATAATGCGAAATCCTGAACCCCTCTACCACTGAGCGACTCCTTTGACATATGCTCAAGGGGTTCAATATTAAATATATACGTTGGAGTTCATAGAGCTCACTGGAGCTCGTAACTTTTTGTTGGAGTTAAAAAAATTTATTTGATTGCTGCATTGTTTGTTGCTGTTGGGTTTATTTGATGACATTGTGAAGGTGAGAAAGAAAAATCGAAATTGGGATGATGATTGTTTGTTGTTTTGTTCGTCGGAGAAGCCATCTCCGGTGAAGTTGGACGGAGAAGGAGAGGTTGAAAAGAAAAGGAGAAGTAGAGAGATGAGGAGTTCGCCAGATGGAGAAGGAGAGGTCGGAAAGAAAAGGAGAAGTAGAGAGATGAGCAGAATAAGGGGTAATTTTAGACACTAATTAGGCTATGGACAGTAATTAAAAAAAACATCCTAAATAAGGGTAATAATTAACCTAAAATAACTCTTTTATATAAAAAGGTAGATTTTACACAAATCCCACAGTGTTGAAGAGTTAATTACATCTTGTCCCTACTCTTTTCCAAATTACAAAAATTCCTTAAATTTGGTGGAATTCTGATACATCCCAAAACGTTCCGATACATCTTGTCCTGATTTCAAATGCATCCCTCAACGTCCTGATACATTGCGCCTCGTTTTGGATACATCACCCAATGTCTTGATACATCGCGTAAAGTGATGTATCCGACCGATACATCACAAAAAATGATGTATCCGATTGATACATCGCATAAAATAGAAATTTGTGTAATTTTTTCAAATGATAGAAAAAATTTAAAGAATATAGTAAAATAAGTTATGTATTTAAATAATTTTTCCTATAATATTTTGGATCCAATAGTCCAAATTTAGACCATTAAAATTGATGATAATGTGGAAGTTGGGTCAAAATGAGTTAGATTAGATAGGCCGGACTGTTGAGGTCTGTAATTATCCCAAATTTCTACTCCTTAAGCATGGGAGGAGATCAGGGCCCAACCTATATGGGCTTATAACAATGGAACAAGCCCAACAAATGAAGTCAATGACCACGTGCTCCAAATTTCCCGGTAAGGAGACTTGCAATATCTGCACTTTGCAGATTCCACGGCCTTACCAAGTATTGGATCGCACGTTTGTTGGATTTTCTTTGACCAATCAAAACAAATAATCTGCAAATCATTTGGATAATATTCGATCATAGATTTATTGATCAATGAGCAAGTAGACATCAATTTTTTGTTTAAAAGGAATGAAAGATCAATCTTGGAGATGGGTTTTGGGTTTGGTTTATATAATTACTGTTGCATCTATATGGATTGCTGCTAGCTTTGTTGTTCAATCCGTTGTCGATGCCGGTGTTTCACCTTTTCTTGTTACATACCTCTGTAATTCTTTATTCGTAGTATATATTCCCCTTATTGAAATTGTTCGTTTTCTGGAAGATAAATATGGCCCCTTGTTGTTTTGGCGAAATAAGAATGATACCAGTTCTGGTGAATCAGATGAAGCTATTCTTCTCGATGACCATGCTGAAACAAGCAAATTGGTTGTTGCTGATGGATGTGAACAAATTATTGATATGGGTCTGGATGCAAAAGGGCGTTGGACACGCTCTAGAGTAGCAAAAGTTAGCTTGTTAATATGCCCTTTTTGGTTTCTAGCTCAGCTTACATTTAATCTATCACTCAAATATACAACTGTTACGGTAAGCATAACTATTGAATTTTTGTTTCTTATAAGCGTATATTATCAGTTATCACATTTAGAGGATGGAATGTATGTGTAATGTGGTTATGGTTTTGGTTTTCTTTACAGTCGAATACCATCTTAAGCAGTTCCTCCAGCTTGTTTACTTTTATGGTGTCTCTTGTATTCTTGGGAGAAGTTTTTACTTGGGTGAAGCTGTTCAGTGTTCTACTTTGTATGGGAGGTACAATTATTGTGAGCTTGGGTGACTCAAAATCAGGATCTAGCAAAGTTGCTGCGAACCCGGTTCTTGGAGACATTCTTTCTCTTGTTTCAGCTGCTATGTATGCTGTTTATATAACCCTCATTCGTAAAAAGTTACCTGATGATGATGGGAAAAGTGGTCATGCCAGTATGGCACAATTTCTTGGATATTTGGGTTTATTCAACATGCTCATATTCTTGCCCATACCTCTTGTACTCAACTTTGCTAACCTTGAGCCATTTAACACGCTCACTTGGAAGCAACTTGGCCTAATAGTTGGTAAAGGTATGTACCTATCTATATACTGTTTCTTCCCTTGCAAATTTAAGTATTTATCGATTTGTTGCGTCTTTGTGTGCATAAATGAGTGAAAATGGGAACCATGGCATATGATGGTTCACTCCTTTTTTTCTTCTATGTTCTCTTCTAATTGCTGTTTCATCAATGCTTTCTTGAACCAAATTGCTTGCTATGTGGTATATATTCTTTTTAATTTGAAGCTCATGGATATGCCCTTTGAAGCAAATGCTTGCATTTGGTTCCTGTCCTATGAAACACAATATGATTGCTAGCTCTTGGCAGAGGATGTATTTTAATTGTGTCTACAACATATAATTTCAAGGAAACAATTAGAGAATGGTGGAAAACTCAACGGTCATCAGATAACTTGATTTTAACCTATCTAATTTTTCTAAAGATGTTGAAGAACAACTTGAAGAAACGGAACCAGGAGGTGCTTGGAAACAAATGTTACAAACCTATTTAACAAACTTAAAAGTATTAGGAGAGGGGGAGGAAGAAGATGGCGTAAATGATGATGAGGAAATCCAAAAGGAAACAATCAAAGGAGATTGGGGCAAGCATTAGTGGAGCCCGAATTTATTTGGAGATAAAAGTCACTTAAATTGGTTTGAAGAAAGGTTATAATAACTCTAAATGCTTCTATTGTGTTACTAGTTCATACCAAAGAAATAATTTCATTGAGCATTTAATTAAATGTTGTACATGAAAAGGGGGAATGGGAGCTGCTTATGTACTGAATCACATTCTAGAAAATTGGCTGAGGAGGAGAAAGAGGAATGGAATAACCATCAGAAGAAGAGATCATTAGGCTTTATGAATTTGTTTTGGGAGACAATGGTACACCTGCATGATTTTCCTTTTGCATGATTTCACCATTTGGGAGGTGCTAAAGGAGGAGGTTATGGAACGTATGAATCACTTCTACCAAAGTTGTCGTTTGAGAAGCTGCTGATTTCTCTTTTATAGTCCTGATTCCTAAGAAAAGTGATGATTTGTACATTTAGGATTTTTGGCTGATCAACTTGGTGGCAGTGTATAAGAACATTGTGAACACATTATCCTTGAGATTGAGACTGGTCTTAGACAAGCTCATCTCTATCTCATGGAATGCTTTTGAGGGGAGCAGACAAATCCAAGGTGCTGAGATGTGTCTTAAGACAAGCTCATCTATGTCCCATGGAATGCTTTTGATGGGAGTAGACAAATACTAGGTGCAACTCTTTTTGCTAATGGAATAATAGATTGGAGATTGAAGGAGTGGGGAATGTTGTTTCAATTGGATACCAAAGAAGGGGTTAATTATGTGAATTGGAACTTCTGGCTATATCTTGAGATCGTTGGAGGGAACGAATCCAGCATTCATATCAACGGTTAAATTCTCTGTCATGATTAGCAGACTTTCCTTTGTTAATTTGGCAATTGTACGGATTAACATGGTAGAACCCTCTCACCCTTGCTAATTTTTATTGTTATGGAAGCATTAAGTAAACTTCATCTTAGTAAATCAAGTAAACTTCTAGAACATGCAAAGATTGAAGATTCTTTAATGGCTTTAAGGTTAATGGCTACAAGGTAGATTGTCTATCTGTCTCACTTTCTTGTTTGCGAATGACACTGTTTTTCTGGTCCACATAATAGAGGTTTGATATCTATTTAGAATTTTAAGTGTGGTTTGGAGTAGCATTGGAAAATCTAAGTTGGTTCCACTAGGTAGACTCAAAATATGTCAAGACTTGGGCAAGGATACATGGATGCAAGCTGACTTTGTTATCTACTAAATATTTGACTTTTGGGAGGCAAATTGAGAAACCTCTTTATGATGACTAGCAAATGTTGTATGATCACCGGTGTGGATGTCTACACAGGTACAGATCTAGAGGTAGAATTCGCCATTTCATAAACTTTAGGATTCAACGAATGACGGTGATACATCTAGGAGTACAAGTACTTGTATTCAGATAATAAATGTGTAAGTTAAAATATTTAATGACTGGTTATATAGAAAGGCATAAAAGTTATTGAAGTCCAATTCTTTGTAGTTAATTTATACTGAATAAATGAACTCCATTTTTACTGTTGTGTTAAATGGTCTAAAACTTGCCCAACTTATTTTGTTCTTCTAAATCTTGTTCATAAAAGTGAACTTTATTTGTCATCCGAACTTGTTTGGCCCCATCAAAGTACAACACCTATCTCTTAATATGTTTGTTCACACACATTTTAAAAGCCCAGCCTACCAGAAACTAGCGAAGAAACCTTAGCTTAGTTACTCCAGCCCGCAACTAGCGAAGAAACCTTAGCTTAGTTACTCCTACCACATCTTGCTAAGAAACCCTAGCACAATTGCTCCTCTCTATTCAAATTATGGTGGCTTCAAACTTCTCTATCAATCTTTAGACCCTTCATCTTAGTTTGAAAAAAGTGGTTTCAGATGTCTATTTCTATTTGTAGAAGTAGAAGGGAACATTTAGACATCTATTTTGAATGACAAACGAAGAAGTATTTGCTCTCCGTTTTAGGTGATACTCTTTTCTTCTAGTTTGTTCAAAAAAGAATTGACACATTTATATATGTGGAAATAATTTAACTTTAAACTTCTCATTTTACTCTAAATGACATGCTTTCAAAGCCACATAAATATCATGACATGTTTAGGATATAAATGTCATGGCACGTCTAAAATCACAAGTTACAAAAGTCTTTTTTTTAAAAAAAAATACCTCATGCCCAATCAAACTCGTTCACATAAATTGAGACGAAGAGAGTAGTAGTTTTTGTTTCTGGAAACTGTCAGAAGGTTGATAATACCTTGTGTTTAGTGAACGAGCATATGAGAAAGTTTACTTTTTCAGGACACTGGTGTGATGTGGTGGAATCCGAGTTTCAAGAAGGGATAACAAAGTTAGCTCATGAAAATATGAATCCCGAAACTGACACAAGGTTGGGTGGGTTGGACTTGCATGTTTTTATGGTGGGTCAATTTAGGGGCAATCCAAGTGAGCCCATCTAAAGATTGGGCTAATCTGGGATAAACAAATAGCACAAATTGACCCATAAAGCAGCTTGTTAATATATTTAATAGATTTTCTCTCTGTTTCATACGTAAATATAACCTGCCCAAATTCAGCAGAATCTGCCCATTTGAAACCCTTTATTTCATGTAAATCTGCGGAAACCCAAGATAATCCTAGTTGGAGAGGTACATAATACTCATGAGTTAGCTATATCTATGTTTGTAAAATGGAAATGCTACACCCAAGTACTTGGTCTGTGACTTGAGGGAAGTTCTTGAGGAACTACAAAGATGGTGAACTGAAGAAAAGGAGACACATCGTAGTATCTTGTTATTGGTTTGTGCAGAAGGCATCAAAAAGATATGGACCATCGCTTGCAACATTGCATCTTTACTTTAGCTATACGGGTCTAAGTTTAGTATAGCTTAGACATTACTTATAATGGTGATGGATGCTGTGGCAAGCTAGGAGGTAGGAAGTGTAAAGAGAAATAGAAAAGATGCTTAAGAGGTAAGGATTGTTCATGACCATATAAAGAGACTACACATATCCTTAACTAATGTAGGACTTAAACACCCTATGTACGCCCATATTCGGATATCTGGAATGCTGATAACATACAATAGGGGCTCAGCATTGGGTAGTAAATCATTAGGGATATGTCTGATTTGAGACGACGTAGAGAAAAATAGACTTTGGACCTAACTTAACCCCAAGGGCTAACTTAAGAGGGGAAGATTGTTTAAGATCATACAAAAAGACTACAACCCATACCCTCAACTGATGTTGACATTAAGATAAAGCATGAAAGCAAAGAAGAGAGAAAGATGGCGTCTGTCAATTTGTTATGACTGTTTTGGACGATTTGGTGAGAGAACTGTATTAGATATTTCGAGACACTAGAGAAGCCAATCTGTGAAGTCAAAACCAATATCTTTTTACAATTTTTTTGTGTAAAGAAAATATTCCTTCTTGTATAGATAGGTGGATAGAGTTTTTTTTAGAGTCCAATGTAAAATCTGCATGATTAGATGAAACTGTCTTGGTGTGAGATTGAAAGAAAATGATTTTAACCTATGAAAGAAGATTTTGTTTCTATTTAAAAAAAAGGAGAAAAGTTATAGGCCAGATACACATCTACCACCCCTTGAACTTGACTCTATTTATTCATTTGTACACCTTGTTTTTCATCGACATCTTAAACTTGGCCATTCCTGTGAGCTCTTCATCTTCTTTCTTGCAAAACCTATAATGCTGTGTCTGATTCTTCTTTCTTATTCAAACACCATAAATAGTCATTTTCAAAACTATCCCAGATTCAAAAGCCATTTTTTTCAACTGTTACCAGATTTTTCTTCTTCTTTCTTATTACTCGGACCCATACCATATTTTCTTCTTTGTCTTTGTTATTTGTTCAAACGCCATCTTCTTAAAACTTATTCCAGATTCAAACACCGTGGGGCATGGATAGCCATTTTTGTAAAGAAGTGTTGAGTCTTTTGCAGTTGGAAAGAATCTTGATGGTATATGTCCCTAGGACCCTAACTAAGCTGCTGGATGGTAAAACAGAAACAAAAGAAAAAATTGATCCCTCTTTTTACTCTACATTGCCGAGTTGAGAAAATGTTTGAGGTTCTAGGTTGAAGTAGGTTATTCCGTACAAGTCAGTTAGAAAGAACCTCTGATGCTATACATCCCAGTCTAAGCTGCTGGAAGGAAAAAACAGTGGCAAAAATATAAATGGATGCCTTTTTTTTGAACCTGTACTACAACAACTTTTAAGTATACTCTGCTTTATGATCTAATGTGATTTCTTTTTTGTATTTTATTTGCATCTGATAATTGAGATTAGGAGAAGCGACAACTTGGAAGCATAGATTTTTAGCTTCAGTGATGTAATGATGAGTCCTTACTGTAGGAGCAAATTAAGTGACATGCCCTTAGATCACTGCATGTCAACTGTAAAAGAGATTCTTTATCAGCTACTATTATGAGATTTCATTTTTAGATGTTCATCTATCATCAAATGTGCAGGAATCCTGTACCTTAAATACTTTAATTTTGAAAGGTAGACTAGTGAGGCATGTCGTCCACGGTGGCAAATCATTCTTGTTGCATTTCATCCCACCCTCGTGAATTCTTCTTCTTTTTTTGGAGGGTGGGGAGGGTGGTGTGGGGGCATTGGCATTATCATTTGGTTTTTATACTAGAAACATAGTATGCACACCTAAACTTCAATAATCATGTTGCTGGGTCAAGGAGGATTCCTGCTTCTGAATTACTTGAAGTTGTGAAAAGTAGAATTAGACTTGATGGCATCGATCTTTACATTTCTTCATTCCTCTCTTTATGAATTTCTCCTTTTCCTTGGATGGGGTTTAGCATGGCCAACTTTTGGTTTTTTGCTTACTTGATCTGGTATGGGACCGCATACTACATGTAGCTAACTTTAAATTACCATATTTAGGTATGTTTGATAATGTGCTGAGCGATTTACTGTGGGCCAAGGCTATTCTCTTGACCTCCACAACAGTAGCAACAGCAGGATTAACCATTCAGGTTCCGCTAGCTGCAATCGTGGATTCACTGACAGGAAATGCACCCCCCATCATGGATTACATTGGAGCTGCAGCTGTCATGGTTGGTTTTGCAGGCATTAACATCCCTTCAGATTCATGTTCAGTACCAGAAGAAGCAAGCATTGAACTAGAAAATGGGAAAATTCAGTCCACAGAACAGGATCACCTATCACCCAGGTAGATTAGAGAGCTCTTTTGATCCCTGGTGCCTCTAGTTCAGGTGTATCTTATGTTAATCTTACTCGATGTATTCTTCCCCGAGCATGTTGTGGCACCCACAATGTTAGGTCGGTATAGGTTTGTGCAGATAACAATTAAAATTGTATACTTAAATGTGTAAAAGACTTGATTTTGATAGACTCTTATTACATCTTATATATATTTTTTGGCAGCTGAAAGCTTCAAAATACTCTTGTTTATTCAAACTGGAATATATATCTCCCATCTCCAGAAACGAATCCTTTTGCTTTCTAACTTTTGAGTGACTAAAAACCTGCCTCTCCACCCAAATCACAAACTACAGTGCAAGGGCGTTCAGAATCTGGTAAAAATCGAATTATCAAACCGAATTGAAACAAAATTTGGTCAAAATTTTGGGTTTTGATTTTTAAAAATTTATAAAACCTTTTGAGGGAATTCCTCATTGACAAACTGCATACACTTCCCAAGTAGGAGTTTAGCCATAAAAACCAAAAACTATTTTAAATTTTTAAAGTTGGAGTAATTTGGGTTTGGCCATAATATTTGGAAATATTTTTAGAATTTGAATGTATTTATTTATAAATATGATTTATACCCATAATTTTTAAAAACTATCACTATACAACTTAACTATAATACAAAAATTAAACAACACTAATATTGAACATTGAAAGCAACCAGATGGAGCCATGTTTCCGTCTCACATAACATCAACAATAAATCACAATTTTCACCATTGGAACAAACTTTGTATCAAATCAGTCTATTACAAAGATTCGTTAATGCATAAATTAAATAGTACTAGTAACTAGTAAGTAGTTCTTTAATAAAATTCTCTCACATTATGTGAACAATCTATTAAATTTGGTTGGTGGATAAAATAAGGAGGTTTTTGCAAAAAGTAAAAAGTTGGAGGTAATATTTCAAAATAAAGTGATGGTAAAGTGAAATGAAAAAGAGTAAAAACACCATCATAATCCAAATACAAAGTTGTATTTTGTATTTTTATGGCGAAACAAGGATTCCAGAATAAAGTGGATAAATATTCCAAAATAAAGTGAATAATATCTCATTTCATTTCCTCTCATTTCATTTCCTCAATATATTATCTGGTCAATCATCTTGGTTTCCATGAACTGTTTTATTTGTTTTCGATTTCCTGTCATGTCATCACCATATACCTTGGCAATGTTACAACTCAGTTCTGATAATAATTTTTTTAAAACATTACAACAATATCATTAAAAACTGGAAAGGCAAGTTAAACACTCAACAAAAGACACAAAAAGAAGTTTTCATTGAGGTAGAAACGCCAACTTACGTATCTTACCAGGGAGTGCATCATTTATACGCATATTCGTAAACTCATGACATAGCTGCAAAAAGTAGTTCTTATTCAATGTGTGAAGTCCAGAAAGAGTACAATATGCGTATCTCTTTCAAGGAAGAATGTTTGGTCATCTCCTACTTAGGATCCAATAAGTCTACCTTACATCAATTCAATTGGATATTAATTTTCCAACATACATGAATTTATAAAGGCAACTTTGTTGTCATTAGTTCATAGCAGCAAATGTGTCTCCATATCTTTGCATAACTTTTTTGGTTGCTAAAGCAGCAGCCTCACTCGCACGCAATGTCCCAGTAGCCATGATTGCAGCAAATTCACGGGTGATTTCCTCTTGTACCATGCTCCGAGCATCCCCAAGAGGATCTTTCACAACAGCATTAGCAGGCGTCTTCTCCTGCTCTCCCACAGATTTGACCACAGGGGGCACATTAGCATTCTTCTTCTCTCGATCTTGGCTCTCAGGCTTTTTAGATTGATCAACACCACTACTAGAGGAAGTCTTCCCACCAGAAAGTGTTGGCTGGGAAGCAGGAGCAACAGTAGCTGGTCTGAACTGGGGTGCTTGTGGAACCGCGTTAGCCCTCAACGTTGATTCCAGTTGTTGTATCATAGGCACTGCATCAAGATAATAACATAAGGAGTAAGTTCAAGTACTGGACATCTTTAACTAAATTTTTTCCTGAGATCACTCACAATCCAAATGAGGAGCACTGTCATTGCTTTTTTAATAAGTAATGAGTAACTTTACATATATAAAATATAAACCAGCATAAAGCTAATGCTAGGAAAAGTTACAACCGGAAAAGTGAGGCCAAAGCACCATAGATATAGCTCAAATGTGCTTTCAAGCATATAGCTATTTAATGCAGAAGAGGATAAGGTTGCACTGTTTTGAATATCAAAGAGCTCAGTCTCAAATTATGTAAGCTGCCAAAACATATTAACTTGTTCGAGAGAGCATCAAGTGATTAGTCCACATGTCCTACACTTCATCACAGTACTAATAAAGCAAAACGAATTTACACAGAAGAGGAAGCATCATAATCCTGAAAACTCTAGATGTGACTAAGATAAAAAGGACAAGAAGGAACAAACACAGAACACCAAAAATCATAAGATGTTAAAAAGACAACAGAATCACACAGAAACATTATGCTTCACTAACATCAGGTATTTATGTCAATCACACATGTTGTATGGAGGGGTTCAAAGCAGGAAGTGCAAAGAAAGACTTACTTATAAGGGCACCCATTGGGCTGTTCGTAACCTCATTAGGAAGATTTAAAATATAATCTGGAATGGTTGCACTGACCAAAAATTGAGCAATCTCATTGCTGAAATTGTTGCAGTTGTGGGTAAGCAAACTGTATGTCTCTGCAGTATACCGAGGGCTTATCTCTTGTAAATACATTTCAAAGACATCCTTGGGTATGTGGGTGACACCAAGGTCTACAACTTGAACAGGAGTTCCATATGGTGTCGTCCCAGCTGGAGCGTGTTGTATACCACCTCCAAAATAATATTCATGACCATAAACCACTACTCCCGTGTGCCTACAGAAATGACACACAAAAATCTGACTTGAATAGAGAGATCAGGAAAGCAATTCATAATACTGTTATGATGGACAAGAACGAGCTACACCAGTAAGAGCTCCATGAAATATAAGAGAAAAACATTTTTTTTTTAAAAATATGCTCCTGCACCAATATGTTCGGACCCCATTTACTTGATAATCTGGAAGATGATTAGAACATCAGCCTAATCAATACTCCTACTACATTCAATATGCAATCTAGGCAAGAGAGTTCTGCTTGCTTTGATGCACCAATGCAGGAAGCTTCGACTCATTCAGAAATGTCACTTTTCAAGATTAGTAAAGATATGTCATCAAAAGATTAGTAAAGACAGAAATTCATAAGAAAACATGGAAATGTAACCAAGCATATATGTTTCAGATATGCTATTAAAGAGTCTAACAGGGCCTAAGTTATGTGGCAGACAGAAACCCAATTGACCCAATCGTACTTAATATTACTAATCCGACCACCACTCAAAAGAAAAGAATGCCCCTTGAATAGTAATGCAACTTACCATATTCCTTCAATAGCTTTTCCCAAAAAAGTAGTAGACAACTGTCGAGCTAAACCTTGGCTCAAGTCATAGACGTTCAAGGTAACCTTGTGACCGTCCTGCCACACTCAAAGATTAAAATCAAAAATACATAAGCCTCCACCAGGCACCAACACAAGTAAGGTATATCCAAAGGGAAATTGATAAAGATTAACATAACCAATGAGAGAAGGTTACAATACCTCAGCCATCTCCAATAAAAAAGCTTTCTTGGATAAAAATGCACTACACAACCAAGTGGAGCTGGAAAGATGACCTAAAACATTAAAACCAAGGAGAACATTAGACACAATACAACAACAACAACATACCCAGTGGAATCCCGCAAGTGGGGACTGGAGAGTTAGACACCATGGAGATGTAAAAAGGAAAAGAGAAACTAATTAAGTTTTAACTTGAAAAGCAAGAAAGACCTAAACAGGCATGTGAAACCAACAAATCAAAGACACACATCAGTACCGCATTACTATCCTCATCAACCAAACAGTAGCTTAACTTGCCAACCAAGAAATCATTGAAACACCGCAGTAATGGTAAATACTGAGATGCATATTTCTTCCCCAATCATCAATCCCATTCGAAACACAAAAGTCAACCTCACAACCTTGCATTCCCAGAAACATCAGAAAACTGAAACAACTAAATCCCCTGCCGCTGTTCATATGTACACCATTATTTTCACAGGGGAATCAAATAGTTTACTTTAATCAACAATGCTACTAATTTTTTCATAACCTAAATTGACAAATCAGTGTTGCAAGAAACATTTGTGACAGAGTACCAGCTTACAATTGGAAAAAGAGAGCCCTAATCTGGTACCAAACTACCAATCGGGCAATTCCTTCAAATTTCGTTAAGTGGAAATTCTTTTACCGATAAAAATCAAATACATTCATCCATATATATATGACAACATAGATCAAACCAAATTCTTTACCGATAAAAATCAAATACATTCACCCATATATATATGACAACATAGATCAAACCAAAAGAATTTGATAAATTACCTGAGGATTAGGGAAATCGAAAGAAGCGTGCAGAGATTAAGGAAAGTTGTGTTCTTGTTTGGCGTGGATAACGAGAATACAAATTCCAAAGAAATTGAGACTTCTTATATTGCTAGTCAAATACCTTAGATGTTCTACAATAACCCGAACACACCATATTCCATGCCCTTCTAGAAACTACTAACCATTGTGATTTTGGCACGTGTTCCTGCGTGTCGGCTCATGTGGCCAACCATTCAACCATAAACGCCTCGTATTAACAATAAGTACTCCCTTCGTTTCAAAAAGAACGACCTCCTTTTCAGTTTAGTTTGTTTAAAAAAGAATGATTCCTTTCTTTTTTTGGCAACATTTTGATTTCAACTTTCCACATGGCATGTTTAAGGCCACAAGATTAAAGGATATTTTGGTACATTTGATATAACTTTAATTTAGGACCACAAAATAAAAAAGTCTTCTTTATTTTCTTAAATTTCGTGCCAAGTCAAACCAGGTAATTTTTTATGAAACGGAGGGAGTATTAACAACTAGATAATGAAATGCCCGGACCCAATATTACAATCTTATATATTCATAATAGAAATTTAATTAATTTTTGAAATGAAAAATTATTATGATATTTTCAAATAAACATAATAGGAAATAATAATAAAATATCACAATTTCCGGTGATTATTTTAACATCATGTCAAACATATACATTCGAATTAAATAATTAATTTAATGATATTCTTTTTCTATTTTATTTGAAAAATATTCAAGAGAATAGATTAAAATCATGAGTAACAATATATTAACAATTTTCATAAACTATATGAACCAATAAAGTCTACTGATACATCTATAAATTAATTTTGAATACACTTAAAATTTAATTTATAGGTGTTTAACAAACAAAATAATGACCTACTTAATGAAAATTATAATGAATCATCTCATTCTTGACAAAGTGATAAAAGAATGAAAAAAAAATTATGACTTTATGTCTTATCTTTATATTCATTAAAATTAGGAGAACAATTTAGTATAGTAAACAAAGATTTTTTTCTAAAGTAATTTATATAACTGATGAGTGAATGTTTTACCTCAAATAAAGAGAATTTAAAAATATTAACAAAAGTTAATATATATAAATATATATATTGCAGTAATTTAACACGAGGTAGTCAATATAATAATTTTTATAACTTGCTTAAAATGATTTTAACTAATAATCAAATAATAGTAATAAATAAATATATGCTTCTCAATAAATTATACGGAAAAGGGCCTAAAATGCCTTTGAACTATTAGAAATGGTACAAAATTACCCTCCATCCACCTTTTAGCTCCCAAATACCCCTGACATCCACCTTTGGGTCCAATACTGACCATTTTTTTAACGGCCACTCATTTAAATGAATTTAATTCATTCCTTAAATACGTGGCGACATTCTATTGGTCATATTTTAAATAACCTAAATTAATTTAAAAACTCATTCCTAATTAGACCCGCCCAAATCATATCCACCCGACCCACGTTAACTTAACCCCACCAAACCCATCTTCGTTCTTTTTTACTCTTTTCTTTTTTGCTCTGTAACTCATCTTCCTAAGCATCAAGTATTTCATGAATAGTATGTCAATTAGGTGAAGAATCTCTTTTTATCCAATAATTTATATATCAGCTTAAACAATAGCAATTAAAAGAAATTAAATGGTCAACAGCGCTGCCAACTTTGCTGCTCATGATGTCAATATCTATACCTTTCGAACCACCACCATTGGAATTTTCAGAACCTAAGTTGGGTTTGTTGACTTGTGGAGGGTATTCCTCTAATTACCGGAAAAGTCGCCGAAAAGTTCATCGATGACGGGTGTTGAAGTTGCAAAAGCTGGGTTGGTGCCGGGTGGTGTTAGACTTATGGGTTGTTCTCTGATTACCGTAAAACTCCCTGGAAGATCAAGAAATGAAATTAGCTAAGACGAGTGAAAGTGACAACTAATAAAAATGAAAAATGATGAGAAATTAGAGGAGGAGATGGATGAATTATGCCTTTTATATAAAGTTTCTTCATAATTTTTTATAATGGTAAAAATGGTGAATTTGGATAAGTTGGGTTAAGTTAATGTGGGTTGGGTGAATATGATTTGGGCGGGTCTAATTAGAAATGGGTGGGTTTGTAAATTAATTTAGATTATTTAAAATGTGAGCAATAGAATATTGTCACGTATTTAAGGAATTAATTAAAATTATTTAAATGAGTGACTATTAAAAAAATGGTCAATATTGGACCCAAAGGTGGATGTCAAGGGTAATTGGGAGCTAATAGGTGAATGAAGGGTAGTTTTGTACCATTTTCAATAGTTTGAGGGTCTTTTAGGCCCTTTTTCCATAAATTATATAATGACATATATGTTACGTGAAGTTTTGAAATTATACATAAAAAGAGAATTCAGGTAAATTAGATACTTCAAAAATTATCTTTACAATCCAAAAAGAAAAGCAACAACATAAAATTGAAAAGTCTAAAGAGAACCAAAGGAAATGACATAACATGCTCCGAAATTGTTGGAAATTTTATTCTTAAAGAGCTTGCTTAGTGATTGCATTTCTTATGAATTAGGCCTTTTGAAAAAAGCAATTGTGATTGATATTAGATTTAACATATTAACTGGTCCATTATCATGTTCATTAGGGTATTTGAAAAGTGTGGAGTAGTTGAATTTTGCTGAAAATTTGTTATATGGATAAGTCCCATAAGTGATGTGTTCACTAAGAAATAGTGAATTTTATTTTTGTCTTATAATTATTTTACAAAAGTAGGATCATTAGGTAGGAAATTGATCAAAAATGAAGTTCTTAATGCTGAAAAAAATTGCATTATTGGTCTTCCTAATAAAATATCTATACCAATGTGTGTAGTATTTAGGATGCAAATTAGAAATAAAGGGCGAGGAATTTATTGATACAAGACAAGAGAGGGGAGAGAATTGAGAATCGAATGAAATGAAGAATGAGTTAGTGTCTATTTATTTGTGTCATAGACTTATTTCTAGAAAAATCTTATAATTTATAATTTCTAGAAAAATCATGTAACTTGTGGAGGAAATTTAGCCACTTGAAAAAATATTTTGACAAATTTAAAAGTAGAATTTGTAGAATTTTAAAATGAAATATATATGAAATGACCATATTACTCTTGGTCATCCTCAACTTCACATTCTATATAATAGAATAGAAAAATATCAAAATTTGGTCCGACAACTTCAAATTAAATCAAACTTACATTACTTCACATATTTAGATTAATATGTTTGAAATCAAATAAAGTACAAATTTGATTATATATTTTAATGAAGAACTACTCTATTATAATCTAGTAAACATTTATAGTTTACTTTAAATGTAAATATACTATCCAATTCATTTTATTTGTAAAGTTATTTTTTAACCTCTTTTAAAATATATTTTTTTCAAAAAATATTGAAATTAATAATAAAATAAAGTAACTAATAGATATCACAATAACTCATAAAAGAAAAGAAAGTGAGGTAATGACAAAATGAGTTAATAATAATAAGTAATAACAATAAGTGGAGATGTTTCTAGAACTATTTAGTTTTCTTGTCATCGTTATTAGTTGATTTTTGTTAGCGTGAAATTATATCTTTATCCTTTATCATCATTCACTTCATATATGAAAGATGTTTCTAGAATTATTTATTTTTCTTGCTATCTTTCTTAATAAATTTTTGTTAGAATGAAATTACATTTTTATCCTTGGTTGTCCTACCACTTCACTCTTCTATATAATAGAAAAACATATTAACCATTATTGGCCTTTTACTAGTATTATGGATCGCATTTATTAAATAAAAAGTGTATTAGTTATATACAAATTAAAAAATTGTAAAAATAAGGTATTATAATACATAAAATTAACAGACACATTTTTTTTAAAAAAAAATTAGTCAAAATTTCTTATCCAAAATAATTCAATTATTATTTATTATCCAAAATGGTCGTTCAATCCACTTTCTTACTGACGAAGTTCACCCCTAGGCATTTAGATGCAAGAAATCACAAAAAGCAAAAAATGGAAGAAGAGAGGAGCACAACATGGAGAGAAAAACAAGGAAGAGGAGTAGAAAAGCAGCCATAGAAGAAGAAGAAAGAAAGAGCATGAGAAAGAAAAATGAAATAATTTGTCATTCAAGAATTTCGAAGCTTAAATTTTAAAATTTGATCTACCGTAAACGTGAATTGTTTTGAGTGAATATTATACTAAAAGACTTGAAACATCGAGATGGACTTATATCTAAATTTTGGTATTCTTTAGAAGAGATTTAAATTATTCGAGATTTATAAAAATCAACTCGTTGAGAAAGATGAACCGTTACAATATATAAATAGCGTATATAAATGTATATACATCTCTGATACATAGTTATATAATTATACACTATTTATACAATATCGATACATTACATTTACATACAGTCATTTTAGTTGAATTTAAAGGGCAAACTACACAAATCCCACTAGTTTAGATCCTAATTACTAAGATTTCCGATAGTTTCAAATATTACTTCCTCTACCATATTTGGTTTTTAGGATACATGAGTCTGAATCCACGAGATACATCATGTATCTGTCGATTTTTAAAACTGAGATACATATTTTATTTGTTTAAATTAATTGGTTGTAACTCATTTCCTTAATTAGAGGAGTAATTGAGGATTTTCAGAATATATGGACAATTAATTTTAAAAAATTTAATTAATCAAATTCCTTAATATAAGGCGGAAATCAAGGAGTGTATCTATGTTTAATTAATTTCATTTTATTATTCTTTGAAATAATAAATTCATTAATATTATTAATAATAGACAAAAACATATATATCTTGATAATGTACTTTGATTAATTTCATTTTATTAATCTTAAAATAATAAATTCATTAATTTGATGTATCTATTATCAATATATGATGTATCCAACAAACTAAACGTACATTTAGATACAGAAGTGTCATACAAGTACATTCACATGTATCATATAAGTATCTAGTATTAGTTTCATGTATTTGTTATATGTATCTAGTATTAATTTCATGTATTTGTTATATGTATCTAGTATTAATTTCATGTATCTATTAATTATATGATCTAATATTAATTTCATGTATCTATTTATATGATCTAATATTAATTTCATGTATCTTTTATTTGTATTTAGTATTAATTTGATGTATCAAGTATCAGTTTCATACGTTATATCCAAAAACATGTATCTCGAATACATAGTAAGCATATGCATCTAATTATGTGTATCTAAAATTCATACGTTATATCAAAAAACATGTATCTCGAATACATAGTGAGCATATACATCTAATTATGTGCATCTAAATATAAAATGTAACTGAAACATATGAATTTAGGAACAAATCACGACTATAGAGTATCTGTCGTATCATATGTTGCTCGTTGTGCTTAGATCCGACGGATCTCCGTCAGATTCACCGAAAATTTCACTTTTTCGTCCTTCAAACTAATGAAGATTTGAAGGAGGCCCTCAAGTGTCGGAAATGAAATTTGAGTCAACTGGAGAATAAAACTTTTAGGGAGAAATCATGACTATAATTTGGCAAGAAAAAAATTCAAACAAACAACTAGAACATAACATAAATTGTCATTAAAGTCATCCTATTTGCAATAAAATATATGAACTATACTTGATTGTTAGGAGTAAAATAGTTGACTACTCGTTCATTAGTGGAGGGAGAGATACTGATAAGGTTGAAGATTGGGGGAAGTTGATGAGGGAGAAAAATATTTGATTGTTATTAAAATGTTAATTGTGTAATTTAAATGGAAAGATAATTAATCAATCTTAATTTTAAAGGATGTGGATATCTAATTGTATCTTTAATAATATATGGTATAAAATATTCAAAGTGGTAATAAATATAATTGTTTGAAAGTAGAGGTAAGATAAGTATATATGGTAGTGATGTATGTCTAATAAGGTAATTTGTCCTAATTTTTTATCATCTGTACTAAAAGGCCCTTATTTTTTAATGCATCCTAACGAATGACCATACAATGTATAAATCAAATTGAAAAATTGCACAAAACTAAAAAATCAAATCAAATCAAATTGACCAAAAAAAATCGATTTGCTTTAATTTGATTTGATATTGAGTAAGAAAAAAATTAATCAAACTGACATATAAATATATTATTTATATATTTTTTAAAACTTTATTTAAGAATTTGTTTAAAAATATATGTTAAGAAATATTTGTGATTCTCTGATTGAGTGTTTAACAGAACAATATTGTGTATCTATTGTTATATATTTTGAATAATGCTTCATTTACTATCGAGTGTTATTGAAATGCTCAACTTACTTGTTCTTTTAAATTCATATTTAAAGATATATCAAATTCTCATGTATATTTTTTAAAATTTGATATGGTGTATTATCAGTAATTTTTAAAATTAGACAAGATGTTGTATCATTTTTTACTTTTTAGATTCTATATTGATTTTTGTTTTTAATTATTATAGTTTAATTAAATTTAAACACACATGTCATTCAAAATATTATCACTAAACTTACAAAATAAAAATCATACGTTTAACTATATATATATAAAACTCCAAATAAACATATGTGAAAAAATAACTGATGTAGTTGGTTTGAAAAAAAAAAAAGACTTAAGAGACCTTTATATTTGTTTTGAATTGTCATCCTGATTCATGTACTTTCACAAGTTTCAACTGATCAACACTTGAATTCAATCAAAATATATATTTTAAATACCTTTAACAATTGACCGAAGTGTTGTGGTAATGAAATGGCTGCGTTGTAAGCAAATGTGTGACATTCAAGCATATTAGGAACGTGAGTTAGTAATTTTAATTTTAAAAAAGGAATGAAATAAGAAAATTAAATAAATATGAAAAGAAAATGCAATTTGAAGAAAAAATCCTAACCTATAATGCACAAGTGAAGAGTTCTGCCATCATCCTCACTATCTCCATTTAAAGCAAAAAATTTCATTTTACATAAACAAATTCAATGTTTTTAACCATGTGATATATTTCAAAGTCACCATTTTCATCATTAAAATATCAATTTTCACCAATCACTCTGCCAACAAACAAGAACACACACAATTGTTTATGAAGAAAATTTATTCAGATTACTCTACATTTTTGTACCTCTATTCTTAAAAATTTATGGCAATGCTATACATTGTAACTTTAACAAAAATTGAGTTATCTGGGATGGAGAAATATGGTGATATGAATTTCATCTTAAAATAGTCAAACAAAATTTATAACCTAACGACGTTGAGAAAAAAGAGATGAAGCAAGATAGAAATTCTGAAATTAAATAATCTGATAGAGAAGAGTCGAAATTTTGACATTATTTTTACAAAATAGGAAAGAGAAAAAAACGTATGAGGGGTCGTTGAGATTTTTTGATTGTTTTTTAATTGAAGCAAATGTGCAAAGAGAAAGTAAAATTTATGTTTTTGTTTGGCGTGAATAAAGAGACAGAAAATTTCAGAGAAATTGGGACTTATTGCTAGTCAAAGGCCCTGAAATCTTTTACAATAACCCGGACACACGATATTTCATGCTTTTCTAGAAACTACTAACCAATATGATTTTTACACGCTCTCCTCCATGTCTGCTCATGTGCTTGGCCAGCAACGACCAACTATTCAACCATTACAGAGAAATTGGGACTTGTTATATTGCTAGTCAAAAGCCCTGAGATCTTTTACAATGATCCGGACACACGATATTACATGCCCTTCTAGAAACTAGAAACCACTAGAATTTTGACACGTGTTCCTCCATGTCAGCTCATGTGCAAGCGCCCTCGTGCTCATTTAGGGGTCGTTTGGTAGAGTGTATTAATAAAAATAATGTATGCATCATCCTTGTGTATTAGTAGTACCTTGTTTGGTACACTTTTTCATGTTATGTATAATTAATGTTTGCATTAGTTATACAATGTATTGTGTATTAAGGTGTGTATTACTAATACCATGAATTTCTAGATATTAGTAGTGTAATGGTTCAGAGGCGGAACCAGAATTTGATATTTGTGGGTTCTACATTTTAAAAGTGAACAAAAATATCAAGCTTATATAATGATTGTCAACATTACCTTAGATGTTGTTGTGGTAAAAACTTAATTTATTAACATGAATGTTTGAGTAATTCAATTCAAAGTTTTAAAATATTTTTGGTAATATATATTGATTTCATAGCTTCACCATTGAGCCATCCATCTCAAAATTTAAAATTTCGAGAAACAAACAACAATTTAATTAATATAATCAGTTATCAATAACCCTAGAATGAATGATTAAAAACTAATTTTTAAATAAATTGTTACACAATATAAAGGCAAATATTATTTTTTCAAAAAGGAAGGAAGAACCAAAGAGGAACGAGAAAGAGTATACATACCTGAGGCAAAGGTTCGAACTCCGAACTCCAACAACAAGCGGCAACAATGACATCAACAATAAAAGTTGGAATCCTAACTTTTTTAAGACAACAATGGCATTAATAATAAAAGTTGGAACCCTAACTTTTTTTTAAATCAAATTTTGGGACATCATCCTTTCTTTCTCACGAATAAGACCGGAGCGCCCCAAGGTGAGACACTTGGTCAGATGAAACCCTTATCAAGAAGATCTCTCAACTACTCTTTTAACTCAGTTGGTACCATTCTATATGGCGGAATAGAGATGAGTTGAGTATCTGGAAGGATATTTATTCCAAAGTCTATCTCCCTTTCGGGAGGGACTATAGGAAAATCATCGGGAAAGACTTCTGGAAACTCATTCAAAACTGAAACTGACTTAATAAGCGGTGTCTCAACACTAGAGTCATTAACTCGGACTAAGTGATAGATGCAACCCTTAGAAACTAACTTTCTGGCCTTAAGGTATGAAATAAAACGACCCTTAAGCACTGATGAACTACTCCTCCACTCTAAAACTGACTCATTATGAAACTGAGACTTGACTACTCGAGTTCTACAATCTCATTGGGTAACTACTTTTGATCCTAAATCTTCTTTTCCAAATTATCATTCATGAATTTAAACCTCTAAATCTTGCTTTTGAATTACAAATTGAAGGATTTTTCAAGAAACCGTCTATTTATGAAAAATGGTGATTTTGGGTTGAGTTCAACTCCATTTTTTGAAATGGTTTTCACTAGTGAGTTCCAAATGCTTTGGGTAACGTAATCATGTAACAATTTCTAGATTTAACCTTCATTTTTAGAATTGAGTTTTTGGATCGATTTGACCATATTTCTCAAAATGTTTGATATGGGTGTTAGTAGTTTCGAAATCTTATTGTGATTGCCTATTTGATCAGATTACATTAATTTGGAGACCCAACGAAAATGAAAGACTCAAGTTCCGTAGTGATTGTTTGATTGATTGAGGCAAGTAAATCTCTTAAACTTTTTCAAGTATATGAAATCTTGTATTTTCTTATTGTGTGTGCTGGAGAGTAATGGTAATTGGAGATGGGATTTGACTTACTCATATTTGATGCCTTATATTATGATAAAGGGGTAATAAAAAGGTATCTTGATGACATATTGACCTGTGATATGTGTGGATGACTTGAATAGTTATATTAATTGGTTATTGGTGTTGCATCGTGACTGTGTTGATATGGATTAGGTGTTGATATGAAGTATATCATATTCTCATGAACTATGTGAACATGCCTATTTGCATTGATTCTGAATACTGAGATGAGATTTATTATAATAATTATGCCGAAGGAAAATGGTTTCGACGATACCGAAGGAAAATGATTCCAGCAGATACATGAACCTTGTGAATCTCCCATGAATTGGTCTGAGTCTTAGATAATGTGTATCGTAGGACATATATGAATCACTTTACATGACATTTCATTGCATTGCATATCATTTCCATCTATGAACTTGTGACTGCTGTTATGAAACTTATGATTGATGGATTTAGTATTTTTTGTTAATGACCTATATTCATTGAAGTATTGTTATTGTGCTATGTGCTATATGAATTGTGAACTGTTAGGTTGGACTAATTTATGTGTAGGTTGTAGTTTGTGGAGGTTCGATTGGGGTGTTAGGAGTAATAGAATTCTGTACTACTTTACATCGTGTTTAGTGATTTGTTTGTTGAGTACTGTGTTGTTTTGTACTCACTCCTTGCTTCTTCACTTAAGTAGGCTACGGTTTGGATCTTCGTAATTATTCTTCTCCTATACTTTGTCCGAGGCTTTACTCTGGAGACTTGAGAGGTAGATGTTTGTTATCTCAGCGGGCCATTTTTGTTCCTTTATTATGTTCTTGTTCTACTCTAGAAACAATGACATTGAGACTTGTATTTTCTTTCAAATAAGTTGTAATACATTAGAAGATTGTGCACGTGACAACCGAGTTTTTGGGGGTATTAAATGAGTTTGACTAAGTTATCCGCATTTATGTTATTATTATTTTAAAAAAAACCATTGGCAGTCCACAACTAGACCTATTTTATTAATTCAAAACAAGAGGAAACTAGTTCAGTACAAATCAGGCCCAAACGAGCTCAATCCCAAAAACAAACTGAAGAAGCTCAAAAGTTTCCTAATCTAGGAATTGTACAAATGAGTGTTCTAAACTCTTCTCTAGCTCGTCGCCACTTGAGCTGGAAACGCCATTGCTCTTGTTCCTCCTTTGTTGGATTTTCAAGCTCCATCCATGGTTGTAGAAACCATATATCCATCTTCTTCAGGTGAGTTTCTACACTTTCTTTCCTTCATGCTATATCTTCTCGGATCTAATCTTTCATTGACTTCAGATGGTCAGGTTTATTCCCAATGGGCTGAACTGATTTCATGCTCCATCTTCGTAAGTTCTCCCTCCCTCTCTTTTTCATCTCTTCCCTTCTATTTACCATTGTAACCAAATGTTTACCATGCCTTTGTAGATCTTCGTGTTCTTCAATGTTGATGCTTAGTTCAGGCTGCTGTGATGGGAGTCTCCATCTACTCTTTGGTGAAGCTTTCTGGTAGCTAGGGAAGCAAGCTAGGTTACACATTTCTTTTGTCATCTCCTTGGCAATGATGCTTGTGCTGTTAATTTTCCTTAAGCTTGTGTAATTTAGGACTCGCTTTATGTTTATCAATGTTGCGTGCCTGCTCTTCCCTCTTCCTCTATTATTTCTGTTCTGTATCATTGTATGTTTATTTTCCTAGTCCTAATCCTAAGGTTAGGAATTTGTGCCTTGTCTATGTTTATATACTTCCTTATATTTGATGGTACCTCGTTAAAGCTGTGGTACTCCTTCTTCTCTTGTGTGTCTATTACTTCATTTGCCAAAGCATTTGCTGCTGTGTTTCCTTCCCTAAATATGTGAGCTACTTGTCCTTGCATTGTATAGAGTTTGACCCTTATATCTTCTATTAACTCTACTAGTTCCCATGGGACCCTCCATTGCCTTTCAATCATTTTCTTGAGTGTTAAAGAATTTGTTTCAATCGTCATTTCCTTTAGACTGTAAGATTGACAAAATTCCTAAGCTTCCTTTATTGCCAATGTTTCTACTTCTATGTTGGAGGCCACTCCGATACCTCTAGCAGCAGTATAAATTAGATACCCCCTCTCATCCCTTGCACAGAAAGCCAATAAACTCTTCCCTGGATTTCCCCTGCACACACCATTAGTGTTGCACTTTACCTTGCCTCTGTCGGGAAACTTCCAAGTAACACTATAATAATGTAATCTTGGTTTTTACTCATTAAATATTGTAACAATGTGAGGCCAACTTTCATTGCCTATTTTAATCCAAGGGTACAATGTATTGACTAGTTTCCTAATCATTTCCTGCGCTTGGTATATCATGTCACTGAATGTCACCTTTCGTCCATGCTTAATCCCATTCCTCCTCTTCCATAGAGTCTACATTATGATTGTTGGTATGGCTCTGTATACTGCTTCAAGCTTTGATGTTGTTTGCATGTTCCACCATGTATTGATGATGTGTTTCAGAGTCATGTCTTCTATGTCAATTCCTGCACAAATAGCAAACTGCCTCCATAGATTTGTAGCTATGGGTGTTGTTAGAAATAAGTGTGTCATTGTTTCCTCTTCCTTTCTCTCACAACACCAGCATCTGGACACAATATTGATCTTTATTTTCTTCAGATTGTCATCAGTAGCTATCTTTCTCTTCCAGACCTTCCATAACACTACACCAAAAATGATTTTTAGCGGCAATTAATTAATGGCAATAACTTAATTGTCATTAAAAATATATTTTTAGCGGCAATTAGCACTCTTTGTAAATGTCCCTAAAGCCTTTAGCGATATTGGATCCAATGGAAATTAACTATTGCCGGTAAAGGCTTTAGCCCTCTTTGTTATTATGCATATTTATTGCCACTAAAAGGTGTTTTTGTTATAGTGTAAGAAGAAGTTCATTTTGAAAGGTATCCCTTTTGCCAGATGCTTCTATTCTCCTTTCTCTTTTCCTGCCTCTGCCTCACCAGATCCCAAGATGATTTTATAGTGAAATTGCCTTGGGTGTTGCCCATCCACCAAGGTACATCATAACCTTGTAGATCAGATGGAGGAGTAATACCCTCCATAATATGCAATGTCATTTCTTCAGAAAGTTTATTTCTCAATCTCTGTATATCCCATTCTCCACCCCTTATGAAATCTCTGACTTCCAGCTCCTCTTCAATTGCATTTTCACCTACTACATAGTACAAAGCTCCTTATCTAGTCCAATTATTAAACTAGAAGCTAGAATTTCCTGTCTTTACTTGCCACTATATGTTATGCTCTATCTCCTCTCTTACTATCAATAATTTCCTCCACACATGTGAAGCACCATGTCCCCTTACTATGATAGGGTGAAACTTTTTACAATATTTGTTCCACATAAATTCACTCCATATAGATGATGTAGATGTTCTGAAGTTCCACCATAGCTTAGCAAATAAAGCTGTAGACACTGCATGCAATGACCTAAGGCCAATTCCTCCTTCCCTAGGATAACACATATTCTCCCATGACACCCAATGTTTGTTTCTTGATCCAGTAGCATTAGCCCAAAATAATTTTGTAAAAATTCTTTGCAATTGATTAATCACACTGACAGGAGGGTTCATGGCCGAGAGCAGATATATAGGCATAGATTGTAACACTTGTGTAATCAAGATATACCTTCCCCCAAATGACAATAATTTATGTTGCCATAAGCTGAACCTTTTCATCACCTTCTTGATTAATTCTTCAAAGTGATTTTTGTTCTTCCTACCATAAAACACAAGGCAACCCAAATATATAAAAGGAAATAAGGCTTGTCGGATACCTCTAATCTTCTTAATGCGAATGCATACCCTTATCGGTGTCTTCTCATGAAGATAAAATAAGTTTTTATCTAGGTTAATCATCTGTCCAGACATCAGTTCATATTCTTTTAGTATCCTCATCATTTTCTTCATTGATCCTCCATGCCCTGAGCAAAACAATATAGTATCGTCAGCATATGAGAGATGATTTATCCTTGGGCTCCAGTTAGGCATTCCATATCCTATAAAGTCCTGTTCATCAAACAAGTTGTTCAAGTTTCTTGCCAAAACTTTCGCAGCAATGATGAAAAGTGTGGGTGATAGTGGATCCCCTTGCTTTAGTCCTCTGGATGATTGAAAGAATCCATATGACTGTCCATTCATTAGGACTGAATACCAATTATTGCTTATTAGTCTCACTATCATATCTATCATTCTCTCTAAAAACCCAAAACTTCTTAACACCCTTACAAGAAATTTCCACGACACTTTATCATATGCCTTCACCATATCTAACTTGACCACTACATTGTGCATCTTATTTCTCCTGTTAATATCTCTGATTATCTCCTGTGCAAGTAATTCATTCTCCGTAATACTCCTCTCTTTAATGAAACCTGACTGATTGGGAGAAATAATTCTCGGTAGCACCATTAAGATTCTTTCATGCATCAGTCTCAAAATGATCTTCTTAGTAAAATCACTTAGACTGATAGGTCTTAAGTCTCCGAAGGTCTTGACCTCTTCTTTCTTAGGAATGAGTACCAGGTTAGTATGGGTCACATACCTAGGTAATTCATGCCCACAAAAGAATGCCTTCACCATATTTGTGATATCATTGCCAATTATTTCCCATCATGTTTGGAAGAAATGTCCCGAGAAACCATCTTGTCCACTAGCATTGTCTTTGTTTAGTGAGAAAACCACATGCTTCACTTCCTCTTTGGTTGACATTTTCCCCATCTCCTTATTCTCTCCTTCAGTGATCAATTTAGGTATGCATTCTAGCATTTCCAGATTATACTCCTCTGAAGACTCCATGAACTGCTCTTTAAACACATTAACAGCTTTCTCACCTATTTTCTGAGGATAGTTTATTATATCTCCCTATCGTGTCTTAATTTCTTTAACTTGTAACTTCCTTCTCTTGCCTTTGACATATGCAAGAAAATTTTTTGTGTTCCTATCCCCATCCTTGAATCATTTCATCCCTGCTTTTTGCCTCCAATATTCCTCTTCTATGTGATGATATCTCTTCAACTCTGCCTCTGCCTTGCTCAGGAGACTCCTGTTTTCTTCGGTGGGTGAGATTTCCAGCTGTACTTCCTTTGTTTTCACCACGTCTTCTAGCCTGGCAATTTTCTGAAAAAAATTATCAAAGGTCTTCTTACTCCACAGTGATAGGACTTTTAAAATCTTTTTCAATTTGGAGTGAACAATAAAGAAAGGAGATCCTGTAATCTCTTCCACCCAACCTTCCTCCACCACCTTCAGAAAATCTTTGTGTTTAGTCCAGAAGTTTAGGAATCTAAATGGCTCAACCACATGTTCCTGTGAATCATTACAAATTACATGCAATGGAGCGTGGTCAGAACCTTGCCTAATTAAATGTTGCACTTCACTATTAGGCAATAGTTGCATGAATTTATTATTTCCAAAACTCTATCAAGTCTCGTGAATATGCAATCATTTTTAATTATTCCATTCCACCAAGTGTAACAACTTCCAATGAATTTTAATTCATTCAATGAACAAGCGCTGATACAATGAGCAAAATCTATTGTCTCTTGTTGAGACACTGAAAGCCCACCTAATTTTTTTGACTTATCCAATATTGTATTGAAATCCCCACCCACCAACCAAGGGTTGTTAGATTGATCAACAATGTTCTCCAAATCTTTCCATAATTCAAGTCTTTCTAGAGCGCTACACTTTGCATACACAACCGTTACCCTAAAACACTCATCCCGTCCTCGTAATTGGAAATGCATTGTTAATTGTTGTACAAAATCTGATGAACCTGTCTCCACCCAACCATCTTCCTAGAAAACCCAAATTTTTGCTGAGTTGTTCACCCTTGCATTTGCAAGACCCAATTTCTTCCTATACACTTATATCTCCGAGGGGCTTTGAAAAGGTTCTAATAAAGCTATGTAATAATAATGATGCCTTTTATGCAAGTCTACTAATCACTCAAAAGATTTTTGAGTTCTCATAGACCTGATATTCCAAAAAATGGCCTTATTAATCATTAATCTGATGTAAAAGAGAACCCCATATTACTCCTTGTGTTTATTTGAGATTGAGGCTGAACTTGTTTTGCATCGCTCAATCTTGTTCAGTTCCATCCAAGCTCGATTTTGTCTGAATCTTCGTGGCAGAAGAAGAAGGGGTTCACCAGCCACTACATCTGTAGATCCCACCAAATCATTAAACCTGGCGACTGCTCGCTCTTTGATCAGTGATTCACCGGCCACTAGATCGATGAAGAATCTCTCCAAAATCCATCCTCCACTGAAATTTGTTTATCGCTGCTTTCTTTATCTGACATAGTGTTTATCGTATCCACTTCCTTCTCTCCTGTTTCACCTGTCAATTCCTTTGCTTCCGTTGATTGTATCACCTGCTTTAATTCAAGCATTGCTTCATTACTACCCCTTTCATCATTATTCGCCAGATCGTGTCCTGGACCTTTTTCAGGGGTTTTTTCCAATTGCCTTAAATTAATTGGAGCTTCCTTATCTCCTGTTTCACCTGTCAATGCCTTCTTGTTCCTCCTCCATCGTATCTTCAAGTGCACCAAATTTGTTGCATGTTATTGTCCCTTGTTCATTCTGTCGTGGCTTAGGATTCCATCGTTGTTCCATCCTTCCCTTATATGGTTGTCTTCCTCCTCTTTTGCTCTATCTTCCTTTGATGTTCCTTCTTCCCTTCGTTTTATTTCTTTTGTTGTGTCACCATCTTCACCTTCCCCCTCCTTTCCATCTAATTTTTGTTCGACTTTTGCCTCTTCCTTCGGGTACAACTCCGGATGAATGATAAAACATTCCTTCTCATTATGACCGTGAAGTTTACATGACTTGAAATACTTAGGCATATAGTCATATTTGATGTGTATCCATCGTTGTTTTACTTCTCATGACTTCATCCTCACACCAATGTTGATTCTCTTTGAAAATTCCCCAAGTAGATCGACTTCCACTTTGACCCTTGCACAACTTGATCTGGTTTTATTATGAGTAGCTAAGTCCACTTGCAAGGGTTTTCCAACTGCTGCCGCCAAAGAGAACACTGCTTTCTTCCCAAAGAAATTTGATGGCAATGCTGGAAAAGAAATCCAAGCTATTGCCGTTGATGTCTCCTCTGCTGGATCGAAGCATGGATCCCATTTGAGTGTTCCCATTGGATACGACCACTAATTATGTGTGATGTAGAATTGAGGCTTAGATAATAAATTCACATAATCATCCAGTCTTGTTGCCCTAATCAGTATATGCCTATTACTAAGAAGCCCAATGTTCACCTTCCCTTTCAGTTCACATTGTTTCGGAATAAGTCGTCGCAGATCCTGAATATCGGGCCATCCATAGGAGAATTTTCCTATCACCGCATACTACAGATCTTCATTGATAATCATCTGATTTACCTCCTCTTCTTCCCACACTATTCTCGGCTCCCTATGCAGATAAGCTATTTGTTTCAAAGGTAAAGATTTGTATTGAGATTGAGGAGGGGGTTTGATAACATTAGCATATGTCATCTTCAAGGGTTCCTTCATTAACAGTTGTGATGTTGGCCCGTGGAGGCTGGCCAATGGCCAGTATGGCCATATCTCCGGTGAGTAGTAGAAATTAGGGTTTGACGGCAGGGCTAGATGACTTTGAAACTATTTTCGATTATAAGAATCCTTATGTTATTATTATTTTATTTTTTTGTATTTTATCATTATGTTTTAGGTTTTAGGTTGACTTATCTTGATGGAATAAGACAAGTGCCATCACGCTCATTTTTGAGTCGTGATACAAGGTACCAGCAACGGACCGTCACACTTGTGACGATCGCTCACGCGAGGTGTCATACAAACTCCGGAGAGTCAAATTTCTTATATTAAATTTCAAATTTTCTAGGACTATAAATATTATTTTTAGGGTTTATTTTACTATCTTATTTTGAGCAAAGAACAGTATACGCTTGAACGAGTTTTCATAGATAGTTTTTATTGATTTTTAAAATCTAAGTATATGATTGCTTTAATCTTTGAAAGTGAATTCTTATTTAATGAATGAAAGTATATTCTTTACTTCAATTATCATGAGTGGATAAATCCCACAACCAAGGCTTATAAAATCCATGATGACATGACCTAAAAGGTTTTTGTAGAATGAACTTTGTATTGTGATTGTATAGCTTATTAACTCTTTCGTCTTAATCAGTTTTTAATAGTTTCAAACATTAGAACCGGCCCTAGGTTTGACTTGTTTGAGTAAAACATGTAAAACCTGAAAAAATGAGTTAATAACAAGATTCTGAAACTCGTCTAATGGTTGGTGTTGTAGTAAGATTAACCAGCTATGAGTAAATGTCATTGAATTGAATTAAACAAATTTAGTTCGAGAGAATAAAAGTGTTAGACATTTAATTTGGTTAAGAAATGGTTATAATGTAACATGAGTTTGATAAACTAGTATACTAGCATTACAAAGTGAAATTATGTATCAACCCGAATTAAGACAAAGAATCTTGGTGAACAAAGTCCTGATTTTTCTCTTTATAAATTCTCAATATAAGTAATACTGTTGGAAGTTACAAGTTACAGATTAAAACTCAAAAACATCCAAAGTCTCCCAAATTTCCCCCCATTTCTTTGGAAATAAGAAACTAATAGTAAATAATCGCATACAGCTTGGTTCTAGTCATATTCCTTGTGGAATTCGACCCCAACCTAGTTGGGTTCTATATTTGACAACGACCGCATTATACTTCTTTAAGAAAGTGTAATTTGGCATATTAGTGTTTGATCCCAACCTAGTTGGGTTCTATATTTGACAACGACTGCATTATACTTTTTTAAGGAGGTATAATTTGAGTGAATCAAATTTTAGCATTGTTGCCGGGGAATACGATTGTCAACTAAGGCAAGTGTGTATTATTTCACTTTTAGTCTTATTTCCTAATTTTAGTTTTTATTTGTTGTTTCTATTTATGAAGAGTACAAGTTAGTGCATGTGAACAACTAATTCCTTATGACCCCGAGCTAGAGAAATCCTTCCGAAAGAAAATGAATAGGCAAGAACGTGAAGTGCAAAGGTTGAGACAAATTGTTGAGGCTCAAGCTAGGAGAAATGGTAATAATGATAATAACAATAATGTAGGGAATGCGCATGATGATGAGGAAGATTATGTGGCTCCAGTGAATCGTCATCCAGTTTCGAGAGGTAAAGGGCAACAAAGACAAGTTGACCCCATTGATTTTGATATATATGAGGATGAAGCTGATATGAATAAATTTGGAGCCACTGAAGCTATTGCCCTCCCACATTTAGCACCAAGAGTAAATTTACTGTTACAGGTACTATGATCCAACTGTTGAATATGAAAAGTCTGTTAAGAGAAATAACTAAGTATGATCCAAATCTTCGCATGATGGACTTTATTAGTACCTATAAGTCGTTTGAGATTCCTGGATTTAGTTAAATGGCTATTCGTTTGAGGTTGTTCCTGTTGTTTCTGTCTTGAGAGACAATAATGTGGTTGAATGAGTTGTCATATGACTCAATCTCATCTCTAGAAATGGTATACTCAAATGTACAAGTACTATTTTTCTTTCTTCTCAATACAATGTTCTTCTGTAGGACTTACTCAAAAGAATTGAAGATGGTATCCTTATGTAGTACTTCCTTTCTATTGCACATATAACAAAAAATGAGTGAGATATTTGGAAGGAAAAAAAGATTAATAGTTGATTGTGATTTATGGAGGAGAAACAGATACCAAAACATCAGTTGATCAACGTAAGCATTGGCATGTATCTAAAACAACTACTTTTATTTTGATGAATGTATCAATGTATATTTAATACAAGATACATGTATTTGAATTGTATCCTCTTCCAAGTATGTTTTTATGAAGAGATACATTGAATATATCAGTGCATACTTGATACTGAATACATGTATATATGCATCTTCTATCTTCTTCAATTTAAAATTGTGAAAGACAAATACTACATTGTTTGATACTAAAATTGAGTCATGTGAAAACTCATTCGGCAAAGTTAATTGTGAACTCAAATCTGCAGGAATGGTATACTTAAATGGACTACAAGTCAGAAAACTCATTAATTTTTTTCTAAAAGCTTAGAAAATCAAGATTATCATCCTCATGTTCCTCTACATTATTTCCAGTGTTGACACCCTGATGGGATACTATGTTATGAAGTGCTTTTAGTGGTGACTTCTTATGATATGTGACTATTGGCTGAACCTTATTACTAATCATCCAGGCTTGGTCTTCAATATTCCCATGTTGCTCTATCTCCAATTGATTTGAAATTGTGTTAATGCTTTTCCTAGTCTCGAAAATTAGAACCTAAAGTGGTTGATGTTCTTGTAAGTCTCATATATTCTCACTAAGTGCAATGTCCTTAATATCACTAAGCTCTGTAGTTGTCACGACCCAAGGTACCCCCTAGGTGTGACATGGTGTATAGGACCCCGAGAGGCCCCATACAAGCCACTTAGCATATATATACAAAGGTAAAGACAAAATAATGCAGAAAAGATAGACAATCTCATATTAGTAAAGAGTTTACAAGCGGAAGTCTTGACTATGTCTCAAAGGCAACTAATACAATAGAATGATCGGGACGTAACCCGTACATCATATACAAGTCTGAAACTGAAAGCAAAGGAAAGCAATAAAGTCTTTTTGTCCCCGAAGCATGAGGACTCACCAAGGCTAATAGCTCAAACTTTGAAAACAACTAACCACGAGAGTACGAATGATGACTGTCTGACCCTACATTATAAGTGAATGTAGGCACAAGTATGCATTAGTACATTGAATGTACTATGTATGAAGCAAATGTATATAATCACATAAATCATGCCAATGAGATGCTTTCATATAGGAAATCATGCTAGTGAGATATCATCATGAACATGCAATGACCAACTAAATCATGTGACAAAAAGGTTAGAAACTCAATGCATAAACATGGTCAATGCAAGCTATTCATGTCATAAGTCTTGTCTCGTGAGATACTTCTAGTACCCTAGTTCATTATTATGGGATTTTTAAATTTAACCGACATAGACCATGTGAGCTATAACATGGAATCCAGTTCTGCCCCACACCAAAAAAGGGAGTGATGTCTACCCCACACCACTAGAAGGGGTGTCCTACTTGCCAAGGTAAGGACCATAAATATGTAGCTTACGTGGATCCACTAGCTATGTGTCTATCTAAGACAAAACCTACGAGGCACGTAGTTATGGGACTCAGGGATTTCTATTAAAGGTCCACAGACGCTAAACGGAAACCTTCATCCCAAAAGCCCGCTCGGTACTAAGTAAAATCCCAAGGAATAGTCAATTAAGCTTATTCATATTTTAACCAAGGAAGAGGTACATCTAGGGTTATCAAATCCAAGCTAAGATCATATCAAGACGTTTCAACTACCATGGGCTTGCCCAAGCTTACGTCATTAGAATAGCTCCTAATCGATTCATAGGTGAAAAAGCATTTCAACCATATGAACCCTAATTTATGTGAGTAAACATTTCACATTCATATGCTTAGCTTATTGTGAAGAAAACCTTTTCACAACTCATGGATGCCATCATCTATATGCACCCTAACAATTATAAGCATAATTCTCATGAAACATGCATCTCTTATGCAAGATATTCATATACATGCATCTCTTATGCAAGCTATTCATATACATGTTCATAAGTCATGATCTAGTATGGGTACATGTCAATTCATCTTAGAATCATGCATACTTTCATAAATTTCATAAGTTCATAAATGCATGGATCATACTTCATCATGAATTCATAACTAGGAATCATGGATCATGCATGGGTTCATACAATTTCTACTCAAATCATATAAATCATGCTAGGTCGTGCACTAGGAATCATAAAATCAGCAATTAGAATCATAATTGAAGAACCCATAAGAATTGATCAAAACCCTTAACTCAATTTGGGGAATTTAACCTTGAAAATTGAAGAAAACTAAGGACCCATTGGAGGAAAGGTCTCCTATGGTGAATGCTAACATACCTCAACAAACCCACAAGAAATTGCTAGAAAATTGATGACCTTCACTGGAGGATCCTAGCCCTTATTCTTCCTTGAGAATTGAGAGAACTTTCTAGAGAGAGAATTATTTGGGAAGTTGGGGATTTGAGAATGTAATTAGTGAAGGAATAATTTGGGAAGAAAGACTTATATAGTGGGTAAATTTAGGGGTAAAGACGTAATTAAAAAGACTTAAAAGAATTGAGGAAATACATAAAAACCCCTGGAAAAATAACTGTCGGAAGAAACCTACGGTTCGTAGGTCTTCCTACGGACCGTCCTATTGGACCGTAGAAAACTTCAGAAAACCCAGAATTCAGGACACTTTCTACGACTTCGATCTACGGCCCGTAGACCATTCTACGGTCCGTAGGTCCAACCCGTATAACCCAACTTGACCCTCAGAAACTTGACCAAGTCTGGAATATTTTGATGGAACCTTTTTACGATTCGTGGAAAGACCTATGGTCCGTTCTGTCAGCCCGTAGACTCAACTTCAGAAACTTAATTTTCAAAACATTTTACCCTCTTTGTACGGATGCATTCTATGGTCCGTCAACTGATCTACGACCCGTAGATAGCGTCCGTAGAAAGTGACTCTGGGCCAAAAACTGAAAAATTTTCTCTTTCGAAAACTGAGGTGTTACAGTAGTATTTTCGTTTCATCCTCTTATTTGTTGTGATTAAAAGTAAATAGAGTTCTCCATTATTGTCCCCACTTTTGTTGTTGGTGTCATATCTGATTTTGGATAGTATAGTATCACCTTTTGGCTAATTATCTTCATTATTCTGGTTATGGTTACTTTTCTCAATTATTGTCTCATTTGTGAAACTATTTACCTCTCTATTCTCATTCTCCCAGATCTTTCATTCTTCCTTAGACCCTTTTGCTACTTTCACCTTTTTTTGCCATTGTTTATCAAGTGGATCACTAAGTAGTTCAACCTCATGATACCTAGAGGTTTCATCCACTTTCTCTCTTTTGTCCTTTTATGCTAGATTCATGAAGTTTATCTTTATAGTGTGTCTTCGGTCTTTTATACTGATTTTCAGTGATCTTCTTTGGACTAATTCCTTTTGTTTTATTCTTAAATATTGGACCTGCTCTATTGTGTACCTTCCTTATTATCACTTGTGTCATGTGTTTCCTGTTACTTTGTTATCCTCTCGTTGTTGCATGTCTCTACCTCTTACTTCTGACCATTATTTTGTGTTTTATACTGATTTTGTGAATTGATGTTCATGTCCTTTATATTACACTATTTGTGGTTACTAAAAGTGTTGGCATTCCCCCTTACCCTTCTTGCTAGCCACTGAATACAATCTTGAAGATTTTCAACAATTTTTTCACTTGTCAACTTTTTAGGAAGAGTTCCTATTGATTTTTACCCTATTCTCATCTTGACCATTCTTATCGTTGCTTAACATTATTTTTCTCCTTTTTGTCCTGATTTCCATCACCATTGCATTTTAGTTGATCACATCCTTTTTTAATGTTAATTTTGGATGCATAACTTTGTATTCAAGCATGTTATGCCCTTGAAGTTTAAATTTTCTACGATATTTTGGGAGATAATTACATTGGATGTTAAATTTGATTATCCTTATGGCCCATGTGGCTTCATCTTCAATTATGTCCATCCACACATGATGAGGTAAGTTTACCAAGAGATCTACTAGGATCTTTACTTTGACATAACTTGACTTAGTTTTATTGATTGTGGCCATGTCTAGGTGGTGCATGACATCCACAATCGATGCCAATGATAATAAAAAAATTCTTTGTATAGTATGTAGGCAATAGATTAGGAAAGAAAATTCATGCCATAGCTTTTGTGGTCATCTCCTCAAATTTGAATTTGAAATCATAAATTAAAGGCCTTATTTGGTATGATTCCCCATCCTTGAACTTGATGTAGTATGTTGCCTTTGATGTCAGATTTATAAAGTCCTCTTTCAATGAGAGTCTGATCAATATGATTCTTCGAAATAAATCTATTCGACCATTTCCTTTAATATTACATTGTATTGAAATTATTGTTCTTTAACTCCTTCTATTTAGGTCAATCGCATGTGAATTTTCTAATAATAACATGTTGGAGATTCTCAATTACATCCATCACTGCAATTTCAGATTCAGACAATTTGATGTCTCGCCATGTAACAATGTAGCATGCTTAAACTAAATCAAAGGAAAACTAGGGCACATTGACATATTGTTAAGAGTTTGAGGTTTGAGTGTTTTGACAAAGTTTAGGTCTAATTTAGAAGATTGTTATGTGAAAGATTGATTAGATGTAGTTGCTATCGTATTAGGGAAAGCGAGGAACTGAACAATCATAATCTCTGCCGCCAGACCAATGGCCGGAAAGACCATGAAAAATGATGAGAAGGTTAAAATCAGAATTTCGGCGAATTCAAAGAACATAACAAATTACAGTTACTTACTTTTGTTTAGAAATAATGCAGAAGAAGAGGGAAGATATGAATTATTTTGAGTGTGTAAAATATGAGGCAAGACCTCTGTATGTTAGAATTTTAAGGGTAACTTTAACAAATGACAATTGCCTATGCGAAAAAAGGTGCAAAGAAGGAAAAATATTGTTGTTGAGCAACTACGATGTATGCTTGCCATCTTCCTAACTCCTTAAGATAGAGTAGAAATGCTTTTCTATTTACACTCAGTAACTGTTTCCTTCTTCCTATGTGAGATTTGGGACAACGTCAATTCATTTATGATTAATTAGCTAACTCAAACTCAAAAATCACAGGATCAAACTCCATTCACACACAATAGTACTCACATATGAGTAAATTTTTGATACTTCTATTACATTTATAACACATACACTTTTTCATCGTTAGATCTTGAATAGATCACACACAATTTATTTAAGCTCCAAGTATATACTTTAAAATTAAAATGTGGAATGACATGGGAGACTCTTATACTTGATTTCGTTTGTTAGTTAGATCCTTCGACTTATCACTTTGCCAATTGAACATTTAAACCTGTCATGACACAATATTTTAAACATATCTGACCATCGATCAAACTTATATGACATTGATGTTGTTAAGTTGGAAAAATATGTAATTACACGCATTTAAAAGCGAGTAAATACGATATTTTACATTAAAAATATTCCTAACCCTTCTAAATTTTTAATTTTTTAGTCCAAAAAATTGAGATCATTATTTGTGTTAGTTGGCACAAAGAAGAGATGTATGTATGGGTTAACATGAAGGGTGATTGGTGGATATTAAAAGTTTAGAACTCCATTGATAAGTTAGAGAAAGTTTGAAGAACAACAAATAAGTCTTGTAAATTTGTGAAATTACTTTAAAATTTTGATTTAAATTCGTTGGGTTTGTGTTGGTGAACTTGTAGTTGAATTTTTAAGTTAAATGAGAAAGAATTCATCTATTTGACATGAATTTGATGCTCAATTTGTGAGCAAATATGAAGAACGTGTCTTGAAAATTTCCACAAATTGTAAAAGTGGTCTAATTATTATTTTTTAATTTTTTTAACATGTAATTTTATACGTGTTATTAAAAAATGATGTGGAATTCCACGTGTAATCAATTTATTACACGAACACTAATCCGATGAAAAAAAAGTTTAAAATATTGCATTCTAAATTTCTAATAGATTTAAGGGTTTAATTGACAAACTGATAAGTAAAAGATTCAACCGACAAATAATGTCAAATACATGAGTCTCTCCGATCATTCCAGCAAAATAAATAAAATAATTTTCCAGTTAGGAAACAACAAATGTGTGAAGTAATAGTGTTTTAGGGAATCAGCGAATCACATGTTAAAGGATCAACAGTTGTTACCGAACCTAACACTAGACCTATAATTAAAGTAGGAGTTAAAGCTTCTCCGAAGCTAAGGCTCGGATAGTTACTGGACAACCTGTCCTGATATTTTGTCTTGTTTTCTCTCTCCTCTTCAAAAGTTGAGAATATTTTTGTGAAATTCTTGCGTGGAATGTTTAAGCTCATCTTAATTGTTCATCTACTTCAATAATTAAACTTAATTCAAACTATGTACGAGAAAGTTTGAATGAATGATCTTTGTTTATATGGTCGATCCAATTTATTTGTGTTTCGATTTCAGTGTTTGACTGATTCAGTGAACCCAAAACAAGGATTTTACTGACCGGAGATCTTGATTTATTGTTATTTCTTTTGTTTTTGGGAGCTGATTCTTCGATAGGAAATCTGCTTTTTGATCAGAAATGCTGGAATAATTGTAATTGGTATCATACATGTGAATCACTTTCATTTTTTTTTTAATTGTGGTAACTTGTCTGAAACTGTGTTTTTGCTTGCAGCTCAGTGAAATCACGAGTCGATTGTGCTGTTGTTTGACTAATGGCGCAGAGTAATTGGGAAGCAGATAAGATGTATGTAGTAAATTGATTGTTCTTCTTTTTGTTTTATAATTGTTGATGTTTTTACTTTCTACAAATGATTATGAGAAGATTGTAAGTTTAAGGGTCTGTTCCAATGCTTGATAAAACGGCAGAGAAGGAACAATAATTTCTACTCCTTCAATCTAATTTTTACTTGTCCACTGTAATA
This sequence comes from Solanum appendiculatum, assembly GCA_018342035.1. Lineage (NCBI taxonomy): Eukaryota > Viridiplantae > Streptophyta > Magnoliopsida > Solanales > Solanaceae > Solanum > Solanum appendiculatum. Next base: position 1,947,739 of record JAGDQO010000472.1, read on the forward strand.
AAAATAATTGTCTAACAATACTTGTCCAATTTGAAAAATCAAGAGATAATTTATCTTTTTGTGTCTATTTTACCTTTAGTATTAAATACAATACAATATCTAATACAATTCTCAAAGTATTAAATTTAATATATTTAAAGAGTGATAGATATATGTCAAGTCAATAGCGGATAAATATTGTTGGAGAGAGTAGTTACAAGTGCATAGTCGGGCGGGGATGGGAAAGGAAGATTATTCCTTACGAGCAGTGGTGGATGAGGATCAAATTATCTAATCCTCACTACATTAAGGAACTTCAAAAGATTAGAATTTTTTTATGAGAAGTTAAAATGATAAATTTTTTTGACTAATCAAATACTTTAATAGTGCTTGACAAATTTACAGGGTGGGGATATTATTTGTTTTAGTTTGTAATATTGTTGATTTTCGCCGTTATTTTATGGCTTATTGTTAATTTTTCTAGGCTGGATGTTTACATTCATGACTATCTACTGAAACGAAAGTTGCATAATTCTGCAAAAGCTTTCATGACAGAAGGAAAGGTTGCTACTGATCCTGTAGGTAATGATGTTAGATGATGCTCTACATTTGAATTTCTTTTCGTTTAAAGGATAACATTTGCATAACTTTCGACATGTTTTATTCTTCTTTCTTGATGTGAATCTATGTTTTGACCTTCTGATTCCTACTTTTATAGCTATTGATGCACCTGGAGGATTTCTTTTTGAATGGTGGTCTGTGTTTTGGGACATTTTCATTGCAAGGACAAATGAAAAACATTCCGAGGCAGCAGCAGCGTACATAGAGGTTTGTTGAACTTAAGCAATGACCTATGACATAAATTTTACTTAAAAGAAGCGTTACGCATTTCATACCAATTTTGAAGCACTTCCTTCTATTTTAGACTCAACAAATGAAAGCAAGAGAGCATCAGCATCAACAGCAGTTACAAATGCAGCAGTTGCAATTCATGCAACAACGAAATGCACAGTTACAGCGAAGAGATCCAAATCATTCCCCCCTTGGTGGTCCTATAAATGCTATCAACTCCGAAGGTATGATGGGGCAGCCATCTGCCAGTGTATTGGCAATGAAAATGTATGAGGAACGTATGAAGCACCCTCAGTCCATGGACTCGGAGACATCTTCAGCACTTATTGATCCCAATAGGATGGCACTTCTCAAGTCAGCAACTAATCATCAAGGGTATGGTTGGTGCAACTGTTCCATATGTTTTGCATTATTTTACACAACACCTATCTATTTGTTGCATTCTTTGAATCATTTGTATCTCTATTTCTTCTCTGTTGATTCAGCCAGTTGGTACAAGGAAATTCAGGGAACATGTTGCAGCAAATACAAGGACGACCTCAGCTGGCAACTGTAACTACATGAGCTCTTAGTTCTAGATACTAGACATGATATCTTTCTTTGTTCAATACTCGGTGTTTCGTCTTCTTTTACCAAGCTAAGGGCCATACCTATTTCAACTCTGTAGGATATTAAAACAGAAGTGAACTTGGGTGGCACTCAGAAGTCCTTGCCCATTGATCCTTCATCAATTTATGGGCAAGCAATTCTTCAGTCAAAGGCTGGACTTGGTGCAGGTATTACTACAAAAGAACTATTTTCAGCATAAAAACATAGATACATGTCTGATTGACATCTCTTTATCCACCTTTTACTAATAATTTCAAATGGAAAATATATCCATTTTTATGAAATGCACTTTTAGGTGTGATTTCACCAAATTATATTTGTTTATCTTTGATATGATGCTTGGGTTTTTCTCAAATCCTGCTCATCTTCCTGTAAGACACTTAATCAGGTGGAGTTTTGTGGAATTCTTGCCATTGTCCTCCAAATTCTCATGGATAATTTCATTTTTTGCTGTTTGAAGTGCACGGCAGATTATTAAGCATTGCTAGACTATATATTAATAGCTTCTTCATAAGTCTGATTAAGGTTTCTACTTCCCCCAAAGACACTGTCAATGCACTTGGAATACAATTCTTTTTATTTTATAGTTATGACATTTCACTTTTGGTAATTGTTTGTATCACATCTCAAGCTTCATTCATCTGTCTTTAGCAGCAATATATTACGGTTTATGGGTGGAAAATAGGAATTGGTCTTCTTTATGTGAGCATAAATGAATCGTCTTTCTGCCCTTTTCAGTTTATTGGCTTGTTTTAGGATTTCTATTTTTCCAGCTCAACTTTCTTGAAACTCCGCTTTTTCTATTGTCCCATTTTTTCTTTATGACGAGTCTGTTTAGTTTTTTTCCTGTCTTTTCTGAGTACTTGTATGTCAATTATATTCTAGATGATCTTACTCAGGCAATTCAGTCCTTATATTTACTCCTTGTTCTTCAGGGTTGAACCAAGGTGTCACTGGTCTACCATTGAAGGGTTGGCCTTTAACAGTAAGTTACCTATTGCTTTTGGTCATCACTGCTTTTGTTATACTGAAATTTTGACGTGCATAGTCGGTTGCTTTGCTCATGATATGTATAGGGAATTGACCAGGTAAGGCCCAGCTTGGGTTTGCAAGTACAAAAACCCAACTTACAGACCCAAAATCAATTTATTTTGGCATCACAACAACAACAGGTCCTAGCTCAAGCTCAAGCCCAAGGTAACCTTGGAAACTCACCTAATTATGGGTTCGGTGGATTACCTAGAGGGAACTTTAATGCCAAAGATGGTCAGCCCCCAAGAAATGATGGATCCATTTGCTCTCCAGTACAGTCGAATTCCCCAAAGGTTAACTCGAATCTCCTAGAGTCAAGAATAGATTTTGCTTTTGGGCGTTAACTATACCTTTTTTTTTGTCTGTTACACTGCACAACTATTCTGAGGCTTAGACATTTTGTCTGTAAATGATAATGTCTAATTCTGTTATTTTCTTTAAATCCGTAGAATGGTTAAATATTGAAGTGCTTATACTATATACCTGTCTTAAACAGATGAAAATGTCCCAAATGCAGCACTCTTCGTCTCAACAACAGGACCAGTTGCAGCAGCAACAACAACAACAGCAACAACTGCAACAGGTTAGCTTAAGGAAACCGTAAAAAGCTGTTTTTTTAATCTGGATTTTGATATCATCAAACTCATGTGACATCAACTAATCTTAACAAGTGATATCTCTTTCTACCTTACCTTCCTTCATTTGCTGCAGTGGAAACTTCCGTCTTTTCTTGTTCCTCTTTTATGTCCTGGTTTCCTGAAAAATAAATTATCTAATCAGTCCAACGAGTAGCTCATCCATCTTCTTACATTTTTCCCAGACCAACAGAAAAAGGAAGCAACATTCGTCTTCTGGACATGCTAATAGTACTGGCACTGGTAACACAGTTGGCCCCTCACCAAGTTCACCTCAATCAACTCATACCCCAGGTGATGGGATGACTAGCATGTCAAAAGGCTTGATAATGTATGGAGAGGGAACTGGCGGTATTGCATCCTCTACAAATCAGCTGGTAATTCTTTCAGTTTTTTCATGCAACTGTTTGTTTGCATTATTTCTTTCCAAATATCCACTTTCATATTTGTTAATGAAGTATTTGGTTTCCATATAGATTCACAGATCTTTTATGATTGAGAAGTTTAGTATGCTAATTATGTTATGACCTTGAAAGTGCTTTTTACTATCTTAAATCGTATAATGCTCAACATGACTTCTGTCATACAGGATGACTTAGAGCCTTTTGGAGACATTGATAATGTGGAATCATTTCTGTCACAAGACGGGGGAGATGGAAACATCTATGGAACATTGAAGCAAACTCTTACTGAGCACAAGCCTGAATCTTCAAAAGGTAATAATCTCACAATTGGACGTATAAAAACTCTATTGTCTTTCTTTTTGGTTGCAAGTTTATCAACTTAAACAATTCATCTCAGGTTTCTCATTTGGTGAAGTTGGTTGTATACGCACGAGAAATAAAGTGACTTGCTGTCATTTCTCATCAGATGGGAAGTTACTTGCTAGTGCTGGACATGACAAGAAGGTAGGCTACTCTAGAATATCTAATGTCTTTAGCATAAATAATCGGATTACTGTTTTATTTCTTTCTATGATAGGTGATTGTAGGTTCTATTCTCTATTTTACTTCATTATTCATCTAAGAAATTGTTAATTATGAAACATTTCCTATGTACGCATCAGGCTGTTCTTTGGAACATGGACACTCTGCAAACAGAGACCACCCCTGAGGAACATCAATACTTGATTACAGATATCCGCTTCCGACCTAATTCTTCTCAACTTGCAACTGCTTCGTTTGACAAGTCTGTGAGATTATGGGACGCAACCAATGTAATTATTTTATATTCTCTGTTGGAACTTCAGATCTTTTCATTTTTTGCCTTTTTCTTTTTTAAAAACTCCGAGCTGTAGTTGTAAGGCCTTAGCTATAGTTGCATTGGATTTGATACCGTCGTACTATTTGCATGTTTTCAATTAATCATTTGTTAAACAAATTCATACTAAACAATCCTTTGCTGAACTTTTATTTGCAGCCTAGCTATTGTTTGCATGCTTACACGGGGCATAGTTCTCATGTTATGTCGTTGGATTTTCATCCAAAAAAGAACGACCTTTTCTGTTTCTGCGATAGCAACAATGAAATTCGCTACTGGAGTATTAGTCCATTTTCATGTACTCGGGTGTCTAAGGTTTGCTTTTTAATGTTGATTACTGTTATTTCTAAACCTACTTTGCAGTAGTAAATTCGTATTGAGCTAGCTAACTTCGACTTCATTTCTCTATGTTTGTAGCAAGGAGGCCGCGCGCAAGTGAGGTTTCAACCAATGACTGGGCGTCTGTTGGCTGCCGCTTCAGATAAGGTGGTTTCCGTCTTTGATGTCGAGAATGACAGGCAAATTCATTCTTTCCAGGTTTGTTTTCGTGCTAGATGACTTTGAGTTTATTTAATATATTTTGGATGTGCTAGGCTTCTTTCTACTTTTCAGATAAATATCGGTGTTTTTGTTTATAGGGGCATCCTGGAGTGGTGAACTACCTGTGTTGGGATCTCAATGGTGAGTTACTAGCATCAGTTAGTGAGGAGTCTGTCAAAGTTTGGTCATTGGCCACCGGTGACTGCATTCATGAGCTAAGTTCTACCGGGAATCAGTTCCACTCTTGCGTTTTTCATCCTAGTTATCCTGCTCTATTGGTGATTGGAGGAATGAGGGTAATTGCGTTTGATGGACTACTTCATGTTCATACATTTTTTACTGTTTAGTGACAATGCTCAACACTTCACTGCTGTTTTGTGAATTTATGTTGCAGTCTCTGGAGCTGTGGGACATGGTTGAGAACAAAAGCATGACGGTTCCAGCACATGAGAACATTATTGCTGCCCTAGCACAGTCACCGGCAACTGGAATGGTTGGCTCTGCAAGTCATGACAGTTCGGTCAAGTTATGGAAATAGAGGACGATTCAATGTCAAGATTTCACCATAAGACCAGTTGGCATTTGCTTTTTTCATGTATAACAAAAAAGCATATCTATAGCTTTTACTGTTTTTGATGAAGAATATCCATGTCTGTGCTTGTTATATAGTAAACATTAGAGCTTGGTTTGCAGTTGAGAAGGTAGTTGCACGGCAACAGATTTGCAAATTTTCATGGTAAACTGTACCGTGTTTCTCCTAGTATTGGATAAAACCAATGATGACACATTTTTAATACTTCAAATTGTCACTGCTATATAAGAGTATAGAATTTTCCAGCTTGGTGCAAATGAACTTTGGATTACATATCTAGAGTTGTGTTCAACATCTATATATATAACTAATCCATGGATGCATCATTGTAATCAAAATATGCACACATGATGTCTGGCAAAATCCTTGGTATAGGGAGTGCTACCCTTCAATGTGCCCTACTCAATGTGAATCCAGATTAGTCAAACTCGTGGACACAGGATGAAGTTGACCTCTTGGTCTAAGGTTCAAATCCCTTGGTCACAATTTGAACTTTAAATACTGGATCCACCTCTGAGCAAACGTCCTGCCTTTGGAGACCTCTAACAACCCTATATATACTTAAACTCATAAAAATTTATCTATGTTACTAAACTCCCTCAATCAACTTCATTTCCCAAGGTTATCCTCATTGTTTTGCACCCTTTTAGCTTAGTGCTAAAAGTAGCAGGTATGTCAAATATTTGTTTGGCCAGATTTTTACTCATCTTTACTAGGACTGTAAGATAATCTTACATCCTTGAATGAAAATATTTGTTTGTATTTCCACTCTTTCAATGCACAGATTATAATATTGTTACCGCTGGTTGGTTAGTGGTTACAATGGAACAGATTAAATTCAACCTTGAAATCTTCCTATCTATTTTTGAAAATCAGCATTCAACTATGATAACCGTTGGCTGTTTAAAGAGGTACTTAAGAAATGAACGGTCATACCAACATGCTCCTATGTTACATTGATCCTTCATTTGCTTTGGGTACTCGTGTGGAACGGGTACATATAATAAGAGAGGCATTTTGTGCAGATCTTTCAACGATTGAGGAAGTGGATGGGGCTATGCGTAAGATGAACAAGGTAAAAACAATCGAGCCAGATGAAATCTCGATGGAATTGTAGAAGAACATGAGCAAGGCAGGCTTGGATGACTCAGTAGATTGTGTAATGTCATTCTTAGGACAACAAAGATTTCCAAAGAATGGAGGTGGAGTATGATTATCCAGTTGTATATCAATAAGGGTGTTATTCAGAATTGCAATAATTATAGAGGTATCAAGTTGTTAAACCACACTATGAAAGTTTGGGAGAGAGTAGTGAAAGCGAGGGTGAGGAGTGTGTCTATTTCAGAGAACCAATTCGGTTTCATGTCGGGTGATTGACTACGTAAGTCATTCACTTTGTAAGGAGATAGGGACTTGAATATGATGTTCATAAACCTAGAAAAAGTTTACAACAAAGTGGCAATGGAGGTTCTTTGGAAATATTTGGAGGTTAGAGGTGTTCCTCTAGCTTACACTATGGTGATTAAAGATATGTATGATAGTGTTAAGACCTAAGTCAAGACCGTGGGAGGTTACTCAGAACACTTTTCAGTCGTGATGGGGTTGCATTAGGGATCCACTTTTTGCCTCTTTTTTTGCATTGGTGAAGGTTGTACTAACATGACACATTCGGGGGGGGGGGGGGGGTGTCCTGGTGCATGTTACTTGCAGATGACATAGTACTGATTGTTGAGACGCGAGACATATTTAACACAAGGTTGGAAGTTTGGAGACACACCCTGGAGTCAAAAAATTTCAAATAGAGTAGGACCAAAAATTGAATATATTTATACTGCAAGTTCAGTGACGTGTCTCATGTAGCGGACATGCATGGACATAGGTATTGATGCACAAGTCTTCTCCAAGAAAGAAGTTTCAAGTACTTAGATTCAGTAAATCAAGGTAATGAGGAGATTGGCAAATATGTCACTCATCATATTGGGGTGGGGTGGATGAAATGGAGACTCGCAAATGATGTCCTGTGAGATAAGAATGTGCAATATAGAAAAGGAAGTTATACAGAGTGATGATTAGACCGATTATACATTATGAGGCAGAATGTTGTCTGGTTAAGAATTTTCATGTCTATAAGATAAGAGTGGAAGAGATGAAAATGTTGAGATGGATGTGTAGGCATACAAGAGAGATGATATTCAGAATGGAGTTGTTTAGGACAAGGTGGGAGCACCATGGAAGACAAGAGATAGTTTGGACATATGAAGCGGGGATGTGCAAATGTACCGGTTAGGAAGTGTGAAAGGTTGGCCGTAGTGGGCTTGAGAATGGGTAGTGATAGGCTTGAAATTCTTGAGATGAGATGATTAGGTAGGATATGGTTCGTCTTCAACTTAACGAGGACATGACCCTTGATAGGAGGGTGTGAAGGTGAAGGATTAAGGTGGAAGGTTAGTAGGAAGTCAAGCGTATTTCTTTCCCATTCTCAAATTATTAGTATTATTTTTTCCTTATCTTTATATTTCTATTACTACTCATTATTTCTTTAGCCCCGATATTTTTTTCTTGTTGTTGTTTTTGTTGCCTTTTTTCATCGTTCGTTCAGTGAAGGTCTATAGATAACAAACTGTAACACCCCAGAAATTTCTAAGTTAAGACTCGAACCATTTTTGAATTGCGTATAATGTCGTACCGAGTGATTCTTAATTGTTCTTAGATTCTAAAGACAATTCATTAGTGTGGGAATGATTTTGGATATCAATTAAGGTCACTAGAATCCCGTAGTACAAAGTTGAGTTGAAATCTTCCCTACCAAGTAAGTTTTGACCTAAGATTCTACTTAGGTTAACTTCAAACGATCATATTTTCAGTACATAAAGAATTAGGTGACCCATGAGCTACCAAATTAAAGGTCTTTTAATCCTCTTTCCAATGCCACCGAGTTTGCTTTATTTCGAGTTTGGAGTGGAGAGATATGCCTGTTTTAGCGAACCTTACTTTTAAGGCATCTCGTCAGATTTTCTAAAGGGGTAGTTTGGTCTTTTTCCACTCCATCTAAGCCTTGACCACTTTTTTTTCCACCTAATTAATGGTCTAATTAGTGTTAAAACTCCTTTTCACGTTCTTTAACACGTAGAGGAATTAGAGTAAGGTTCCAAGAGGAGAAAAAGCTAGGGTTCAAGCGTTGGTTAAGTTTTCATCGATTTCGCCAAGAACCTTTGTTCTTTCCAGGTATGTAAGGCTTCTCACAGTATTGAACTTGTTCGTCCTCACGTCCTACATCTCAATTTAGTCAAGAAATCGTTGTATCTAAAATATCCATTTGTAGTTCTTGATATTGAGTTCAATTCTTTAACAATGGAGGTTTCGATTCTTGTGCTTTGTGAATCTTTGGTAAAGTTATGTTTCCAAGGGGATTATGAAAGTTCTCGTGTAATTGTGTTGGGTTTGAGAATTAAGAAGAGTTTAGGAGGAATTTCCTAATTCTAAACTAATTTGGGGTTCTAATTTAAGCTTGAAAATTCGTCGGGGTGCTGGGGAGGGGCTTGGGGCGGCGCGCCATGATAGCGCCAAGGCTGCACTTCAGTAGTTCAAGGCCTGGGGCAGCGCACCAACAGTGCGCCCCAACTTTACTTCAGTAGTTTGGGCTCTGGCGCCCCGTACCAGCAGTGCACCAGGGGTCGCCAGGGCCAATTTCTCCTTTGTTCATCCTGGCGTGTTCCTTTAAGTTGTGGCTATGTTTTCCTTCTCTGTATTAGCTCCTATAGGCTCCATATACCTTTGAAAATTCATGCATTATCCTACTCATATGTCTTAATGCATTTTCAAAATTAAAGTGAATTTAAGAGAAAAGTTCAAGAGCTTTTATTGAGAATCCTTTTTGATCAACAACGATTTTAAATTGAGTTTTTGAGAAAGTAAAGAGGAGTTTGAGAATCTTTTTAGAACAAATGCTTTGTCTTTGAAATTGATTATGAGAAAGAGTGAAAGATGAGTTTGAGAAAAGTATAGGGAACTAAGTAATTCCCAAAGATAACAGTTTTAAATTGAGAAAAGTATAGGGAACTAAGTAATTCCCAAAGATAACAGTTTTAAATTGAGAAAAGAGAAACTTTGCCTTCTAAATGAGTTTATGAGTACAAAGATACTTCAGAGCAGTTACCTCTTTTAAGAGGATCTTTTGAGTAATTACCTCAAAACAGAAAAAGAGTATGTTTTATACATTTGAGCATGAGTATATGTATTTATTGGGAGTAGTATTGAGCACCGATATGGGGATGAGTTCAGACAACTCAAATTCCTCATAAATCATGTATGCCAACATGGGTAAAGGATCATACTTTTTAGATGAATCCTTAGTGCCTTCGGGCAGAGCTTAGTGGATCCACTTAATTGAGGTGTCCTATACCCCGACAAGGTATAGGACAATTCTGGCAGCGTGGGCGAGACGTTGTATCATCACGTAGCCATAGTGATGGTTGTCGGTTAGAGAAACTCCCTAATAGAGTATATAGTACTTTCATTGTATTTTCACATACAATTTTCTTTGAGTTATTATATTGTACTTCGTGAAGCTTTAAATGATCTTATCTCTAATCATGTTTTACATTGAGTTGAGTTGAGTTGAGTATTTCTTCCAGTCTGGTCAGTTCAGTATATGCTATTATTACATTCTTTCGGTAAGAGTTTAAATGAGTTTTCCATCATGATTTATATTATATTTAAGTTGAGTTACTGCCAGAGTTTAGTTCAGTTATTTTGTTATTCAGCTATATTACATTCTCGTACAGTCCTTGTACTGATGTCATTCGACCTGCATCTTTCATGATGCAGATACATGTACTTAGGATCCTCAACCAAAGTCTTTTAAGATCACTTCATCCGCTCGTCAGCTCTCGAGTGAGGTCTCCTTACTTTTGAGGACTCTAGTTTTATGAGTTGTTGGTATTAGTAGTATTTTGAGTAATCGTGGGTCTTGTCCCAACACTCGTCTATATATAGTAGAGGCTTCATAGATATATAGTTTTGGAGTCTTTCAGTCTCAGATATTTTCTTTAAAACTTATGTTTAATACTCGGTATATTCAGAGAGTTTTAAAATTTAATACACTGTTGATTTAGCATTTCTTTCAGTTTGATGGTTGTGTATGCTTGAGTTTGTTTTCCGCTTGTAGTCGGCCAGGATGAGGATTCGCTAGGGGACCAGCAATGATTCTCGAGTGCCGGCCACATCCAGGGTGTAGGCTCGGGTTGTGACACAAACTCTCTACCTTTTATAGGTAATTTTAAGGGTAAGGCATGCATACCCTCTTGTCATGCCCTGCCACGTTAACAACTCACTTAAGTAGAAGATTGAAGACTAAGTGAGCTAGCATAGGGGAGGAGGAGCTAGAGTCTTCAAGAGGTTTATGGAAGACTCTAGAACTCCCTAGATATTTGTAGAAGGCTTTGGAATTCTCTAGTGATTGTAGAGAATTCTAGAAAAGGGACTAGATTGTAAATACTTAGGGACTTATATGTAAATTTTATTTACACTTTGGCCCCCTAGGATGTAGTATAAATAGAGGGCCTCTCATTTGCCAAAGGCATCCAAGCAAGTTGTAGTAATCTTCCACAATCAATACGAAGCCTTCTTCATAAAATCTCTCTAAGTCTTTCTTTCTCATTCTCTTAGCGATCCAAATCTTAAAGGGTTACTTGAGCTTACAAGATCGTGAAAGAATTATGAATAAGTTATCAAGTGCCGCACGGAGTGCTAGAACGAGTCTAAGTCCGTGACAACGTGGTAGCAGAGCAAAGGTTGGAACTAAGGGAATGGCCAAAGAAGGAGACGTGAACGCCGCTAGCACCACCAACGTCCGAGTGGATGGTGGAAAGAAGAACCGCAAGGGAAGGAAGCACCACAAGAGTAGCGAGGAAATGTTGCTCGACCCAACACCAAGCGAGGCGCTAACATCTCACCCTCCATCGACAACTGAAGTGAGTGATGACGAATAAGACGCACACCCGGAGAAGAGTGGGTTGCTAGAGTAGAGGTGGCAAGGCAGGCCGTGGAGATCTTAGGCCGGCGCTTGAACGAGTTTGACGACAAATTCAAGACTCTGGAGGACTTTACCCTTGAGGAAAACAATAACATCCACAAGGAGTTGGAGGGCCGCCAGCGTGCCGAGTACGAGGTAAATGAGGCCATCACTTCATTGGAGTGCCGGCTCATAGATGCAGTAAGCAGGATCGAGACCCTGACGGCCGAGGTAAAGACACTCAAGAAGGGTGTGGAAGTTGGAGGATTAACGTCGCTCGAGCGAGATAGGGAGGCCAAGGTCGAGGCTTCTAAGCCACCGATGTTCAAAGGCATCCGTAACACGCAATAGGTGGAGAACTTCTTATGGCACTTAGAGAATTACGTCAAGTGTAACCGAGTGAGGAGCGACGAGAACAAGATCAACACTACCGTGTTGTATCTTTCAAAAATGGCAATGCTACGGTGGATGCGCAAGGAGGCCGAGATAGGGAAGGGGTCGTGCACCATCAACACTTGGGAGCAATTTCGAGACGAGTTCAAGAAGGCCTTCTTCCCTAACAACGTCATATATGAGGCCAAGCGCAAGTTTCAGGAGCTGAAGCAAATAGGTAGCATTCAGGCGTACGTAAAGGAGTTTACCACTCTCACGCTTCAGATTCCCAACCTGACCGACGAAGATATGTTGTTCCACTTCCTGGACGGATTGCAAAATTGGGCCAAGATGGAGCTGAAACGATGGCAGGTCGGGACCATAGATGAGGCCATCACACAGGCCGAATCCTTGACCGACTTCAAGCAAGATAGGCATGACAAGGGGAAAGGCAAGGTTCCCAGGGCTAGTCTTGCTAAAGGTGGGGGAGATCGTGGCTGAGGCAAGAAGCAGAAGGCATATCCTAAACAGTACGACTCCAACAAGTCGGACGGAGAGCGATTCAGATGATAGAACTATGCTGAGCGAAAGGCACAACCAAAAAAGAGAGATGGGTGCTATATATGTGGAGGATCGCACGGCTATGCTAGGTGCCCTCAGATGAAGAACCTTGGTGCCATCCTGCTAGAGCGGAAGGAGAAAGACGCTCAGGAACAAGCACAGGACGCGAGCATGACGCAGTTGGGCATGGTCAGGCTATGCGGGGCCATTGCCAGGCAGGCAGGCAAGGCAGAGGAGTATAGCACACAGTACGTGGACATCTTCATCAGCGGAAGACCAGCTCGGGCCATGGTGGATTCAGGTGCAGAGGCCAATATCATGACCAAGTCAGTAGCGACAAGATTGGGGCTGAGCTACGGTCCAAGCAACACACGCCTCAAGACGGTCAATGCACCACCGACTCCCGTGTGCGGAGTCGCTCAAGGAGTGAGCATCACGTTGGACACATGGCAAGGTAAGACCAACTTCACAGTTGCTCCCTTAGATATTTTTGATATCATACTAGGGCAAGAGTTCTTCCAGAACTGCCACACGATGATCGATCCTTACCTCCAATGACTCTTGGTCGTGGAGCGGAAAGGGTCATGGATGGTACCTCTACTCAAGGTACCCAAGAAGGAAGGACAAGCCCACTTGTCGGCAATGAAGATCGTAAAGGGCCTTAAGAAGGGGGAGCCGACGTTTATTGCCACCATTGCAAGTTCGAGTGAAGACAATAGTGCCAATGAGTCCTTGCCACTGGTCATAGAGAAGGTCCTTGAGGAGAACAAGGACGTGATACCGGACGAGCTGCAGAGATATCTACCTCCGAGGCGCGAGGTAGATCACAAGATCGAGTTGGAGCCTGGAGCTAAGCCACCCACACATGCTCCCTACCGCATGGCTCCACCCGAGTTAGAGGAGCTAAGGAAGTAGTTGAAAGAGCTCTTCGAGGCCGGTCACATCCTTCTATCCAAGGCACCTTACGGCGCCCCGGTTCTATTCCAGAAGAAGAAAGATGGGTCCTTGCGCCTATGCATCGACTACCGGGCGTTGAACAAGGTAACGATCAAGAACAAGTATCCCATCCCTCTCATTGTCGACCTGTTCGATAGACTTGGACAGGCCAAGTACTTCACCAAGGTGGATATCCGAAAAGGCTACTACCAGGTACGCATAGCAGACAGGGATGTGCCAAAGACAACGTGCATGACGAGATATAGAGCCTACGAGTGGTTGGTGATGCTTTTCGGCTTAACCAACACATCGGCCACCCTTTGCACGTTGATGAATAAAATCTTTCATCCCTACTTGGATCAGTTCGTAGTAGTATACTTGGACGACATAGTCATCTATAGCAACACCTAGGAGGAACACGTGGGGCATCTAAGGAAGGCTTTCCAAGTCCTACGGGAAAACCAACTCTACATCAAGCGGGAGAAATGTGAGTTCGCCCAGCACGAGGTACATTTCTTGGGGCATTTCATTAGCCAAGGCGAACTGCAGATGGACGAGGCAAAGATACGCTCGATCAAAGAGTGGGAGGCGCCCACTAAAGTGACTGAGCTAAGATCCTTCCTTGGACTTGCAAACTATTATCGCAGGTTCATAAGTGGTTACTCCGCCAAGGCCGCTCTACTGACCGAGTTATTGAAGAAGAATAAGCCGTGGGTTTGGAGCGAGGAGTGCCAAAGAGCGTTCGAAGGTCTCAAGGCCGCAGTGACGGAAGAGCCGATCTTGACGCTGCCCGACTTCTCAAAGACCTTCGAGGTACATACGGATGCATCGGATTTCACCATTGGGGGAGTTCTAATGCAAGATAAACACCCCATAGCGTTCGAAAGCCGCAAGCTGAACGAGACTGAACAGCGGTATACGGTGCAGGAAAAAGAGATGACAACCATTGTACATTGCATACACACATGGAGACACTACTTACTAGGCTCCACATTCGTGGTCAAGACCGACAATGTGGCCACTAGCTACTTCCAGTCACAAAAGAAGATCACGCCGAAGCAAGCTAGATGGCAAGACTTCCTGGCCAAGTTCGACTATGTGTTGGAGTAGAAGCCAGGAAGAGGCAACGTAGTGGATGATGCATTAAGTAGAAAGGCCGAGCTTGCTACCATCACTACAGCTCAGTGCGATATTCAGGATGCTATCAAAGATGGCTTGCAGCACTATCCAGAGGCAAAGAAGATTATGGAGTTGGCCGCTCAAGGCAAGACGCGACGCTTCTGGATTGAAGACGGTCTACTTCTCACCGCCGGTCGAAGGGTCTATGTACCCAAGTATGGGTCTATTAGGCGGTAGATTATCAAGGAAAGCCACGATACACCGTGGGACGGGCATCCAGGGCAGCGGAGAATAAGGGCATTGATCGAGGTGATATATTACTGGCCGCGCATGCGGGATGACATAGAATGTTATGTGTAGACATGTCTTGTATGCCAACAAGACAAGACGGAGCAGCGACAACTAGGTGGACTACTGGAGCCCCTACCCGTGGCCAAACGTCCGTGGGAAAGCGTAACCATGAACTTCATCACAATCTTGGCAAAGTCAGATGGGTATGGGACAATTATGGTCGTTGTGGATAGGTTCTCAAAGTATGCTACATTCATGCCCGCCACGGTAGGTTGCACCGCGAAGGAGGCTGCTCAGTTGTTTTTCAAGAACGTAGTGAAGCACTGGGGTTTACCAAGGTATATCATCAGCGACCGGGACCCCGTTTCAGAAGAAACTTTTGGAGAGAGTTGTTCGATATCCTTGGCACAGAGTTACATTTCTTCACGAGTTTCCACCCGCAAACCGACGGTCAGACCGAACGTGTCAATGCCTTACTAGAGTGCTATCTTAGGCACTATGTTAGTGCGCACCAAAAAGATTGGGCAAAGCTCCTTGATATGGCGCAATTCTCTTACAACTTGCAAAGGAGCGAGGCTGCCGAGCGCACGCCGTTCGAGTTGGCAACTGCTAACAACCCTAAACTCCACACTCGCTACCCACCGCCTTTCAAGGGAAGAGTTTGGGAGCATACCATCTAGCCAAAGGATGGGGGGAGCAACTTGACACTGCTAAGTCTTACTTGGACAAGGCGGCCAAGAAGATGAAAAAGTTTGCCGACCACAAGCGTCGTCCCACGAGCTATCAAGTTGGAGACATGGTCTTGGTAAAGTTCAACCCAGGACAGTTCAAGGGACTAAGGGGCGTTCATCAAAACTTAGTGTGAAAATACGAGGGTCCATTCAAGATCATTGCCAAGGTGGTCAAGATCTCCTACAAAGTGGAGTTACCTCCACACTTCAAGGTTCATCCGATCTTTCACGCCAACGTCCTCAAGCCATACCATGAGGACAAAGAGGATCCCAGCCGAAACCAATCAAATCTAACCCCGATAACTGTCACGGCCTCGCACGATCAGGAGATTGAGTCTATTATTGACTATCAAGCAAAGAGGAAGCGAGGACAGCAAGCCAGTGCCATGTTCCTGGTACATTGGAAGGGACAATCACCGGAGGAGGCCACATGGGAGCGTTATGAAGACTTATGGCAATTTAAGGACCAAGTCCAGGAATTTTTGCAGCAACAATGCGCCGCCGTCGGTGCCTCATCAGGTGGGGGAGAGTGTCATGCCCCCCCCCCCCACGTTAACGACTCACTTAAGCAGAAGATTGAAGACTAAGTGAGCTAGCATAGGGGAGAAGGAGTTAGAGTCTTCAAGAGGTTTATGGAAGACTCTAGAACTCCCTAGATATTTGTAGAAGGCTTTGGAATCCTCTAGTGATTGTAGAGAATTCTAGAAGAGGGACTAAATTATAAATACTTAGGTACTTATATGTAAATTTTATTTACACTTTGGCCCCCTAGGATGTAGTATAAATAGAGGGCCTCTCATTTGCCAAAGGCATCCAAGAAAGTTGTAGCAATCTTCCACAATCAATACAAAGCCTTCTTCATAAAATCTCTCTAAGTCTTTCTTTATCATTCTATTAGTGATCCAAATCTTAAAGGGTTACTTGAGCTTACAAGATCGTGAAAGAATCGTGAGTAAGTTGTCAAGTGTCGCACGGAGTGCTAGAACGAGTCTAAGTTCGTGACACTCTACTCTCCTTGGACCTCACCTGTGAGAATTATACTAAATTTATTATTATTGTATCCTTCAATATATAAATGCGTGTGTGTGTATGTGTGTGTGTGGTGGGGGGTTGTCGGGGTTTTATTACACTTTCAATGTTTAAAACATAAAACTTTTGTACGTTCTTAAATATGATTATGATGTATTTTTGTGTGCGTATAGGGAAACAAGTTTCGAAAGCAAAAGAGTGGAGTTCGTCAGAAATTAGCCAAGTAACTCTTGGGCAGCCTGGAGTACGGACCGTGATCTCACTGTACGAGTTGTCCTCAGGATCGTGTCAAAGTTTAGGGAGTCACAAATTTTTAGCTCAGACAATACAAGTCGTACCATCAAGGTACGACTCGTACTTTCCAGTCGTGGTAAACTTTAGAGGCTTGGTGATTTTGGTCACAGAAGGCACGAGTGAAGGTATGAGCCGTACTCTAGAAGTATGAGGCATATTAATGGTTCGTAGGAAGAGCTTCAAAGAAGGCAAAGTCACACCACGACTCGTACCATGAGTCATACCCACTGACTATGAGTCGTAGAAGGAGGCATACCCATTGAAGAAGAAGTGTTGACTAAATAGACTAAGAGTTGACTGACCATTGAACACGACTCATACTAAGTCACTCATTATAAGTCATAAATGGCTGACGAGTCTAATTTCCTAGTTCGTTTAGGATAGGAACAATTATGTTGTAGATAAATATTTTTTCTAGGGTTTTCTTACACGTTACATACTATATTTTGAGAATTCAATTTTGGCTATTACTTGTAAGAATACTTTGGTTGATTTTAGAGCAATACCATACAATGATTCTTGGTTATTAACTATGTTTTGATAATTCAAGGTTCCAAATTTCAATTTTTATTCTCATAAGTTCATAATTATGTTTTCAACCATAAATTCTAATTGTGTTCTTGCAAACATGATTAGCAAAATTTCATAACTAGAGTTGTGGAACCATAATGAATTAACGAAGTAAGTTAACATAAAAAGTGATTCTTGAACGGTGTTCATACATGTATTGTTATTCTCTTTGTAATGATTAATTACTTTGTAATGGTTGCAAACGTTATAACTCGTCTTAATTCTTAACTTGCTTAATAAAAAGGTATAAAATAGAAAAAAAGATTAACAATAGAGATTTGAGGTTACCAACTCTCGTGTAATAACTTAAGCCGTAAAAGGTAAAGTTAATCCAAAATAGAGTTTAGAATTCAAAAACTCAAAGACCAGAAGGTATTTAGAGTGGCATTCATCTAAATAGGGTTAAACGACGTTTGGATGTACCGACATATCATTTTGCATGCGAAGCACCAGAATAGATCACTAATGTTGTACACTTGCTGAGTTATAAAATCATGGAGAACACAATCCTAATTCATTCTCATAAAATATTTGATAAAATGTTATTTGGTATTACACCCCCCCCCCCCAAATAATTGATTCAAAGTTAAATAATTGTGTTGACATGATTTCTAGGCATATTTGATCATCGATCGCTTTATACTTTATTACAAGGTGTAATTTGAGCATACCATACCCACACACATGTATACAACTAGTTAAATCTCCTTGACGTGAAAGAAAAATTGATATATGGTAAACATAATTTAAGAATTGTTGTAGGTTACACGTCCTAATGGGGCGTATGATATATTACATTCTTTTGAATCCCCTGCTACGAGAAAACATACCATAAATAAATTTGTATAAATTAGAAACACCCCATATGAAATTTCATATTTATTAAGGGTCTGTTTGGAAAGCCACCAGGTAATTGGAATTGGTGTAACTACTAGAGTAGTAACTATCAGCCTAGTAATTACACAACCTAGTAATTACGCTGACCTATTTGTTTGACACAGTGTAATTACAAGTGTACTGTTTGGTTGTACAAGTGTAATCATAAGGTTATATTGAATTTTAAAAATAAAAATTAATTATCCAAAATTAAAAATTTATATTAGACAAATAAGGGCCTTTATAAGTGATATTAAATTGAATATTTAAGATATATATTGTCTTTCGAAAATATATTAATTAATAAACATATGTTCTTAACTAATATTATAAAAAATAATTGATTTATAGTTTTCAATTTAGTATATTTTAATTAAATTAATCATAAAAACTAAAAGTACAAAATTTATATGAAGTATGAACATCATGAAATGCTTGTTTGATAGAAAGATTTATATTATAAATATCATATGTACTAAACCCTTGTAGTTGTATGCGTTTGTATTCTAAACCCTCCTACTTAATCTTTTGCCAACTAAACCCTTAAACTCAATTAAAATGAAATTTTTAAAACCCTCTGACCATTGACCGAGCTTATGTGGCATTTTTTTTGCTGACTCAGTACAACACATGGTATCAACACTTTAAAAGGAGAGTGAAAGCAATGAATTTGCTTTAGAAAATTAATTAAATAATAAAAATAAAAAGGAAAAACAAATTAAAGCTCTCAACCACTCCTTTCACGGTCATCCCCAAAGCCCTAGCCGTTGTCCGTTCCATAAGTGCTTAGCAGCCCATCCATGGCGGAAGTTGAAGCTGATGTTGCGAACGACAACCAAGGAAGAGAACATTTAAGAAGTTCAGTTACAGAGTAGATCTGGATCCTCTTCTTTATATGTCTACTGATGAACTTTTTTCTAATAATATTAGTACTTTGTTTTTCTGCAATTTTGATGAGAAAGTGGATACTGAATTGTTATTGATTTGAGACTAGTAATTTGCAACATTGCAAGAAAAAAGAGGTTCACAACTTCTCCCTTTTCTTCCGGAGTTCTGAGAAAAAACGATACGAATTTTCGGTGTCCCCGTCGTTTTCGTCTACATCTTTGCCCAATCTGTCGATTGAACTTCCATTAATAATTGGGTGTTTTAGTGAGATTTAGCGGTGTTAATGAAAGTTTCAGATCTTGAACAAGGAGGCCGTCAATGGCGATTTTTCTCCGATTGCTATGGATCTTCCAGAGTGGTTAGAGCATGGATGATGAAGAGAAATTGAGAGGAGAGAAAATAGATTTTATTTTTCTGTGTTAAGCTATGGGTTTGACTGTACGTGGTCTTCTTCTTCGAGCCTCAAAAACCTGCGACAAGATCCAACATTAAGAAGCTTTATTGTCATTTTTCGAAGAAGAAAGAAATTAGGGGAATGAAGATGGTGGTGAGATCACTAATGGTGGTTGTGGGCTGATGAAGGTGAAGGAAAGTTGAGAAATATAACTATTTTATTTAATTTTTAAATAGAAAATTTATTATATTTGTCTTTTATGGAGTAACATTTTTGGTTAATAATATTTGATGTGGCATTATGACATGGCATTAATATATCTGATGTGGATATGACATGTCATTTATGTAAGGGAGAGTGAGCTACACACATGATTGGAGGGATTTGAAAGTCTTATTTTAATTGAATTTAAAAGTTCAGTTGGCAAAGGATTAAGTAGAAGGGTCCAGAATACAAACTCACACAAGTATAAGGGTCCATCAGACCATTTCGCCAATTATAAAACATTTGACAAAAAAGATAATCTATCACATCTAACTTTAAAAAGATAGCTTGCAATGTAAAATATTGAGTCAATACTCCTAAAACAAATTAAATTGAAAATATAACATAAGTTCTAAATTCAAAACAAAAAATTTAACATTATACTCTTTTGTCAAATTTCAACACAACATACATAAATATAATTTTAAAAGAAAAGGAAAACGTAAGTCCATAACTTTATTCAACAATGAATTCTACTTTAATTTAAAAATTAGAATACTAACAAAATTATACTAATGAATTTTTTTTAAGATAATATGAAATATTGCATGGAATCACATGAAGTAAAGGTTGAGAATGAGAAGAAAATGAAACATAAATAAAAAAATATTTTTAGAAAACATTAAAATAATAAAAATTAAAAATATGTTACAACGAAAAAAATAAAAATAGAAATAAAAGGAAGAAACTAAAAAGTAATCAGCTTGTAATTACACTATGTAATTACCAGCAATTTACAACCTCCCCTTGTGAATTGGAGAGTGTAATTACTCCCTACCAATTACACCAAATTACCTGCTGACCAGGTAATTACATGCTCAACCAAAACAGGACACACAGTGTAATTACACCCAATTACACCAAATCCAATTACCAGGGTGGCTTTCCAAACATCCCTAAGTTAATATACTTTCATATATATCGTGCAAACATGACAACTAGGGGTGCACAAGAAAAACTAAGAAACCGCACAAAATCAACAATCTGAGTCAAACTGGAAAAATAATAATTAGTGACTTGGTGTGACTTGATTTGGTATTATAAAGCAAAAAGTTGGTTTAAGCTAAGACATACATCATTTCATGACGTTAATTAAAACACTTCTTGTGAGGCAACCCAAAAAATACAGTAGTTAGACTTTGCCTTTTCAATAATGTCATGTTTTATTTTATTTGTTTTTCAGATAAGAAGAAGTTTTAGTATTCGAAAATGAGGAGTGTGAGGTCATGCGGCCCTTAATAGTAATTGAGGAAACAAGTTTCCAACCAGCTTATCGACTTAGTAAAGCATGCATTAAACAAGGCCGTCTTAACCACTAGGCCATTAAAGTCATCGCTTAGGGCTTCATATTTTTTGGGGCTCCCATTTTTTTTAAAAAACAATTACTTAAATATATATATATATATATATATATATATATATATATATATATTATAAAATATACTTAGATAAAATATAATTTTCTTTTAAATTAAAATTTAAATAATAGTTCTTAGGCTTGGTTCGGGTTAAAAATACGTTGGTTTAAATTAATTTGTAAAATCCTACTCGGTACTCTCTCTATACTTGGTCCTTTGTCATGTAAATAGCTTATATTTTAAGGTTTTAAGTAATTTCTCCCAAAATTTAATTTTTTTTTTTTTAACCTCTGTTCATATCTTCTTTGCAGCCTAGCTTTTAATTGTTTTCTTCTCTAACCACACCCCGGGTACATACGTCATTTGGCACATCATGGCCTTGGCGGATATTTCAAATCTTACTCTTACTCTATCTTTCTCTCTTCTTATCTTCACTTCTACTTGTCCTCTCTTAAGGCTGGGGTATTTATAGTAGTATTCGGATTTCAAATTGGTTTAAGAATCTTTCAAAACTTGTCGGGTGCTCTGTGGGCCCCATCGTCACATGGTTATGTCTGACCTTTTTCCAATTCTTATCTTCTTTTTCTTTTGAGTAGTGCCTTGTATCATCACTGCTTATGTCTTTGGTCGTCACTGCTTACGTCTTATTCTTGAGTTGGTCGTCATTGCTTACGTCTTATTTTTGAGTCGTCATTATTCTATTGTGTCTAAGTTATGCAGGGCTATTGAGTCAAAACTCATGCCTGAATCATCATCCTCATTTGGGTCTTGTGCGAATTGCTCCATAGTAGGATCATATCCTGTACTTCCTGAGCTTTCTGATTCCTCTGTCTTTTGTTCTGGTCTTGGATGTTCTGGATTTTCTATAATCACATGTTTGGTCTGTTCACTAAGCAATCTTCTTACTGCTTTGTCTACCATGTCTTCTATTTTCTTTTTTTGTGTATTTTTCTTTAAACAAAATCCCTTTTCCTGTATTTTGGGTGTCTGAGTTGAAGTTCCTTCTGCTTCTGTATTAAAACTTGCTGGTAGTATCCTTACACTTTTTAGCAAAGTGTCAGTTTTAAACGGATTTGATAAGTCTTTACCAGTTACCGTTTGAACTGGACTAGCCACATCTTTATCCGATGTAGTGGATTCTTTTGCATTTATTGGGAAATGCACACCCTTTTTATCCATTATTAGAGATGGAGAACTCTGGTTTTGAAAACTTTTGTTGATTTGGTATATTTCAAAACAGAGTGTTTTTTCTTTGTCTTGCAATAGTCTTATCTGCTGTAATAATTTTTCTTTTTCTAACTTAAGTCTTTCATTCTCTTGATTCAACCGTTTGAAAGCGTCTGTCAATGTAGAACAATGATCACAAAAAATTATTTTGTCTGTGTCTTTTTGAATATTGTATTGAGGGATATTTGTATTTGATTGTCTGAGGGCTGGGGTAATGTAATAATTTGGTCCTAAATTTCCTCTAGCATAATCTAGAGCTTCATTTAAATCATTAAATCCTTTGAAAAGGGGGGTAGAATAATTCTTTATTGCGTCTACTACTTCTATCCAAGTCTGAAATATTCCGGGTTTTTGCCCCTTTATTACCACATAAAATTTAAAATTTTTGTCTTGATTTTTATCTGTAAAATAATAACTTAAAGCATTTAAAGTTGAAATGAAATAACTATTGTCTCTGGGATGCTTATTGTAAGCAATCCATAAATTGTCTATTAAGCACTTCTGTTGTTTATTATCCACTTTTACCTATGTTTTGAGTCTGAAGCTCATGTTGCATTGTGGATAACATATCAGATTTTGTGGCCCAAAATATAGTCTTTCAAAATTCTGACTCTCATGCATTGATTGTGGTCTATACTGAGTGTTACTCAGTAACGTCTTTAAATACTAGTCTTTATATTTGTCTGGGGAGGAAGTGTCTTCCATTTTGTCTTTTCCTTTTCCTGCATTCATACTAAAACAAAATGGTTAGTTTATAATAATTCTACTTAATTGGTCTGCCAAATTATTATCCTTTCCTTTGATATGCTCTATTTTTATATTATATACCGAAGTTGCGTCTATGAAATTTAACCATCTTCTTTTACTACTCTTTTTCTCATTTATCTTTTGGTAGAATTTCACTATTGCTTCACAATCTGTTCTTATTAATACTTCAGGTTTATTTAGGATGTGAAGCTTAAAACTGTCTAACCCATATATTACTGCTAAAATTTCCGCATCTATACTACTTAGATTTCCTTTTTCTTTATATCTACCGCTTTGGCAAGCGCAAATTCTTTCTTCCTTTTTGTCACTATACTTGTCTTTCTTTGCCTTTAAAACAGCTCCCCATCCTGCTAAACTACC
Source organism: Solanum appendiculatum (assembly GCA_018342035.1). Taxonomy (NCBI): domain Eukaryota; kingdom Viridiplantae; phylum Streptophyta; class Magnoliopsida; order Solanales; family Solanaceae; genus Solanum; species Solanum appendiculatum. The sequence goes on from JAGDQO010000472.1 coordinate 1,971,289, forward strand.
ATCTGTTTCTATTATTAAATAATCTGTTTCTAACGGTAGTGTCAGGTCTGGAATATTTTTTACCATTTCTTTTAATCTTTTTACTAATTTTATGTCTTCTATATTAAAAGTTTTTTGACCTTTTGATCCCGTCTTAGAATATAAAGGTCCTGCTACTTTTCCTAAATCCTTTATAAAATGTCTTGCATAGTTTAGAATTCCTAAAAAAATTGTAATTCTTTGGTCTTATCTAGTTTGTTTGGCATTTCTAGAATATTTTTTGCTATATGGGGTTATAAACTTATTTTTCCTTCCCCTATTATTACTCCTAAGAAATTAATATGAGTCTTACATAATTCCATTTTCTTTTTACTAATAATTATCCCATGTTCTACGAATAATTTAAAAATCTTCTGTAAGTGTTCTAGATGTTCTTTCATACTATTACTAAATACTAAAATATCGTCTACATATACTATAATAAAATTTTTGTAGTCTCTAAATATATTATCCATTTTTCTTTGAAAAATTGGAGGGGCTGTCCTTAAACCAAACGGCATTACTAGCCATTCAAAATGTCCTTCTGGACAAGTAAAGGATGTCCACTCTATGCTCTCTTCTGCCATTTTTATTTGCCAGTACCCTGATTTACAATCGAACTTACTAAATATTTTTCTTGCTTGTATTCTATTTATTAATTCAGTCTTGTCTGGTAGTTTATAACCATCCATTCTTGTGTTATCGTTTAGTCTTTTGTAGTTTATTACCATTCTTGCTTTTCCTCTTACTATTTCGCTATGGTTTCTTACCATAAACGCTGCAGATCTATGTTTTGATTTAGACCTTCTTATTACTCCTAATTCCATTAGTTCTCTTATTTGAGTCTCGAAGTCTATTAAATCTTGATTTGTTGATTCTATAGAGGCAGTTCGTACCATATATTCTGGATTAATTATGTCTAATCTGCAATTTATTTGATTAGATTTCCAATGTTTTAGTGGCTTTTCTCTTATGATTTCTAATTCATCTAATATGTGTATTATTCTTTCTAAGTCTTTCTGATCTTTTATTATTCCTATTTTTTGTATACCTTTTTTAAAATCATATAGTTCTGTGTTTATTTCTATTAGAGTATATTCTTTTCCATTTTCTTCATCTTTTATTTCTTCCATTTCTTCATTTATTTGTTCGCATGTATTGCAAATGCAATTTTCTCCTTTATTACATTTGGTCGTCTTTTCTTCTTGTTCTTTTGGTTTGATGTATCTAAATTTATTTTCTACAAGTATTATTGCTACTTGTGTCTGAGTGATATTTATGGATAGGATTACCCCGTCTCTTGTTAACAAACAACTTCCATTATTATGTAATAAAAAATCTACTCTAATGTTTAGATCTCTTACCCATATTTTTTCTAATTTGTATGTTGGTTTATAAAAATTTGTACAAGTATTTATAAAACTTATTGTTGCTTTACTTACATAATGTTTATAAGTATTGAATGATCCATTCATTTGCATTGATATTTGTGGACTTGGTAATTCTTTTATTAAATTTGGGGGTATAATCTTTTTATTTATTATACTTTTTGTACATCCTGAGTCTACTAACGCCAGTGTTTCTATTTCATAATCTTGGATTCTTACTCTTGCTAATATTTTTATCGTACTTATCTTTTTATCTTCATTACAAATCAATCCATTAGAAAAGGTGTTCAAAAACTCTTCTTCCGGTTCTGATTCTTCTTCTACTTTTTCTTTTCCTTTTTCTACCTTTTCTAGCCTTTTCTCTAGGTTTTCTATTCTTTTTCTTAGTTCAATTATTTTATCTTCTATTCCTTCGTTTTTATTAATCTGAGAAATATTTATTTGTTTTTTGTCTCTATCATTATTGTATATAGGTAAATTTAATTCCTTTTCTATACATGGTATACATCCCTCTATATAACATTTTTTACATTTTGCTCTCCTAATATTTCCTGGATACCAATGACATATGTAACATTGGTTACTGTCTAATCTCTTCCCCCGTTCAAACTCATGTTCACAGGTTAAGGATATGTTTACCATATTATAATTATCTGTTTCTTCTAGTTTTAACTTGTCTAGTCCTAATTCATTTATTAATTTTTCTCCTTCAAATTCTGAGAATTCTTTCCTTTGTTCTTCATTTATTTCCGTGCTTATGAAGGAGTATATACTTTCATTGTCTGACATATATTCATCTACATTTATTAAAGTTTCTTGGAAGTCTTCTATTAATTGTGCATTTCTGGTTCTACTATTATTTCTTTTAGGGCATGTATTAGCTAGATGTTCTATACTTCCACATGTCTTAGCATTCTAATTTATTTTTGTAATTTCTGTTATTATCATACTTTCTCACATGTCTATATTTATCTAAATATGGTTTTCTTGCCATTGATTTTCTTAAGTAATACTTCCTTTTAGGATAACTATTTTTATAGTTCTTTTTATTCTTTTTATATTTCTTTTGTGGATGGTCTTTATCGTAATTTTGTGTAGTATATATACTTTTACAAAAATTAGTTTCATTTTGTTTTAATTATTTCTATATTTGTATGTTTGTACATTTTTCCTGTAGTATTGTCATGATATGTTGTATTCTCTGTCCTATTGACCATCTTCCCTCTGGGTTTTGTATTACTCCCTCTCTTTTATTCCATTCTTCTTCTATTTCTCCTCCTAAGGCTCCAGGTAATTTATTAAATAGCTTCTTTCCTAGATTTCCATCAAAGACATTTTCACTTATACTACAATAATAAAAATATTCATTTAAAAATTCTTTTATATTAAACCAATTGCTTATACTTAATTGTTCTAGTTTTATTAAAGCATTTCTTTGTAAAGTTATTAATCCGCTATTTGGGTCTTCTCCTGTTATTAAACTATGTATTTTATTTGTGAAATTATAGGGGTTTGGTCCCATATTTACCATTCCTTGGAATTCTTCTGGGAATTCCATTTTGTAGGCTTCCCGCAAACCTTTTGTGGATTCTCCTAAAAAAGTTTTCATGTATCTGTACATTGTTTCTGCATCATTTTCTTGATTAGTTTGTATATAGTCTGCCACTACTATTCCTTTCCATAGGTCTATTACAGAATTTCATAACTGAGGATCATGGGCTGCTATGTTTAGAATTTTTCCCTTATTTCCTCCCTCTTGGAGTCTAATAGGTTCTTCTATAGGTAGTCTTTTTCCTTTTGGTTTTAAATTTTCGATTTGGACTTCTTGATTTATTATATATACCCTATATCTTGGTAAATTTCCAGTATTTGTCTGTACTTGTTGCATTGAAGTAGTTTTTTGGAATGGGCTTGAACTACTTGAAGCGCTTTCCATTAGTTCTTTTATACTTATAGTTGTTTCACTAACAACTGATTCTTCATCTTCACTTTCTAAGACTTCTTTTTCTTGCCTTCTATATCCATAATTATCTTGTCTCAGTCTAAATTTTTGAAAATGTTCTCCTACCAGATTAAAATTTAATTTTCCTTTTTTGCATCCTTTACATCTGAATTTTATATTTTTGTCTTGATTATACACTTGTTCTGCATTTTTTATTGCTTCATCTACTTTGAAATCATCTTCTTCTATAATCTCAATATTCATAGTTTCTTGATTATCAGATTCTTCTTCATCAACTTCTTTTTGGTCTGTGTATGTATAATCTGTAAATCTTATAGAAGTTTGTCCTTTGCTATTAGTATACATTAAATGGTCTTTGGGTTTTAATATCTCCTTTTTACTTAACCCCTCTAAATTTCATTCTAATCCAGCATATTCTTCTGAGTCTATTTTTAAGGGTTTCATTACTTTTATACCTTTGTCTCCCATTAATCCAACTACGTCTTCCACTTTTAATTTAAACTTTGTATTACTATTTGTTGCAATTTTTCCTATGAACCCTACGCATATTAATAAGTTATTACCTCCTATTATTTCTTCATATCCTTTTGTCTGAATTCCAATTTTTATGTGATTTGCAAAATCAGTAGAACTTAACATAAAGTCTGGACTACAATAAAAAAGTCCTCCATTATTAGTCATGTCTACTTCTGTTAATCCTATTATAGGTTTCTTTAATTCTATCCACCTGTTATCATATATTGTAATTAATACTTTAGTTCCTAAATTCTTTCTTGTTAGTCCTTTCAAACCTATTACTATTAAACCCATGTGCATTAAAGTCATATTTGATTTTTTAATTTGTTTTAAAGATTCTGGGCTTATTAAACTTATGCTATTACTGTCTTTTCCTATTACACACATTTGTTCTTCTCTGTAATGTTTATATAGTTGAGCTTGTCCTGAGAAAAACCCTGTATTGTATAATACCTTTGGATTTAACAAATTTAGCCTATTCTGTTGGAAGATTTGGATGTCTCTGTCTACATCTATGACTTCTTCTAACTGTTGGCTCGTGTTTGTAGTAGTTTTAGAAGAGTCTAAAATTCTTGCTAGTATTCCACTTTTCAAGCTATTTTGTGAGAAGCTTGCTCTTGGTTTATCGGTTCTTCTTTTAATTGGAAAAGGTTTCATGGTTTTCTTCTTATCTTGATTACCCTATCTTCTTTGGGAGTTAATTCTATTCTTTTTAGTTGTTCTATTAATTCGTCTATTTTCTTTTCTTGAGTAGGTTGTTTCTGTTCTGTTACTTTTTCACTAATAACCCTTTCTAGTCTATTGTTTATTTCTAGTAATAGTAATATTATGGTTTTGTTTTGTTTTATTAGCGTACTATATGATTTTCCTTGAGGCTGATGATTTGACAATCCTTTGGGGTTTGGCTGGATTTGCTCTGTTCTTAATTCTTTTAGTTCTTTCCTAATGCTGTTATTTATACTGGATTCTGCTATTGGTTATTATTTCTTTCTTGATTATTGTGGCTTTGTATTTTTCTTTCTAAATCTGCTTGTTGTGTCTTTAAATATTCTAATTTTTTTTCTAGTTTTTCTAATAGCTTATTATGCTTTTCTTGCAGGTCGTTCAAACCTTCTAGGGTCTTAACTATTTTTTCTTGATCTACCTGAACCGTTTCTCCTAGATTTATAATTAAGTCTGTAATAGTATTTAGATGTTGGTCTGAACTATGTAGTAAATGTTCTCCGTTATTAAAATTACACCTTATGAGCCAATCGTCCTTAAGTCTTCTATATTTCTTTTCTGGTAGTATTTTTAAGTCTAAATATTCTAATTCTTTTAATTTAGCTATTGTATTTTATCCTTAATTCTCTTATATATTTTGCTTCTAATTTAGATATACATTTTATAAGTTTATTTAATTTCTTATTATCCTTTTTACTTTGGTTTAGACTTATATATTGTGGATATAATAACTCAATTCTTTTTCTTATCTTTTGTATTTTATCTTTACTCATTTACCCTAAAGGGATCCACACCGGTCTTTGTTTCTGAAAACTTATTCTAGACTAATTATTCTCAATATCTCTTTCTAGTGCTAGTATTTCCCACTTTATTCTTGATTTAATTCTTTCGGCCACTTCATCTGTGGTCGTAATTCGTTCTATAAATTTTTTTCTTAGGTCTTCAATTAATAATTCGTCTATAATTTGTAATAATTGTATTAAATTTTTTATCTTTTGTTTATTTTCTTTAATTTCTTGTAGCTCTCTATGTAAGAGCCAATAATTAAAAGCTATAGATCTAGTAGTTGGATGTCTTTTCATGCAAATTTTTCTTAATTTATCCTAACGGGTAGTGTTTTATCCTGTCTATATAATGTTTTTTAATCCTTAGTCTAGTTCCTATGTCGTACCCTATATTATGTATTTCCCAATCTACAAAATCTTTTACTTGAATAGTTTCTAGATCTGTCTGGTCTAATTTATCTTCTATATTTATTAAAATATTTATAAATTCTTTTTTAAATATATATATATATATATATATATAAATGTATATGTACTATGAGTGCTATGATTTCTACTAAGGAAATTGTATATAAGATGAATATAGAACCTGAATTTCGTAAAAATAATTTGATTAAAATATTAATAACGAAATCACAAAGTCCCTAGAAGAATCTTTTAGAATTGATTACTTTATATATATATATATATAGTAGACCAAGCTATTTTTTCATTTCAAAATAGATTTGAACCAATTGAAGCATATGAAAATATTTTTGATTTCTTATTTAGTGGTAAAATATTGGGATCATTAGATGATGAGAATTTTAAAAAACATTGTGTTAACCTTGAACTTGCTTTAACACATAATAGTTATGCTAATATTGATGATTTAGATTTATTTTTTGAATTAAAAGTGTTAAGAGAAATAACACAAGTAGAAAATAATGATCTAATGAAAATACTCAACCAAATAAAAAGACTTGATTCTTTTTCAAATACACATATTGCTTATAGAATAATGTTAGCAGTTTCTATAACTGTTGCCTTAGCCGAAAGAAGTTTTTCGAAACTAAAATTGATCAAATCTTATTTAACATTGTTGGGTATTATTTTCCCTGAGTTTCTTACCATATTTGGGTTTTCCTTTTCCTAAAAGGAAAGCATAAAGTCTCCATATTTGGCTAGTCCTTTTCTTGTAGGAAAAGGTTTAGGACTCTATAAATAGAGGTTCATTCCTTCTAACTTAATCAATATTCACAATGTAGTCCTAGGGGCTTTGAGAGTTTTGGTTAGGGGGAGAATTTGTGGGACACAAGTGATACGTTATCACTTGTGTGAACCTCTTTGTATTCCGAATGAATTGGGTGAGGTTACTTCTCTCTATATTTTGTACTCTCATATTTATATAGTAGATTGCTCATCTCCTTTGTGGATGTAGGTCGGTTGACCGAACCCCATTAAATCTTTGTGTCTTTTGGTATATTTCTCGTTTGTCTTCTTACTCATGGTCTTTCGAGGTTTGCTTTGTTAGCTTCTGCATGACACCTAATTATTTTGATCCTAACAAAGATCAATAATGTCTCAAGAGAGATTAAATGGATTAGCTATATTATCAATTGAAAAGGAATTATTAAACCAAATCAATTATAAAACAATAATTAATTACTTCACATCTAAAAAAGCTAGAAAAGTAGATTTTAAATAAAAGTATATATATTGAAAAAAAAAAAATATTAAGGCCCCTCTCTTAAGTTTCGCTTTAGGCCCCCAATCTTGTTGAATCGGCCCTGGCATTAAATTCTTCTTGTTGTTTCCTAAATCGAGAGTCAATATGGATTTATCTTGAGTCAAACATATGCAATGTGCATGTGAGAAAATTTGTTGAAAGTTTATTCTTTCATATTGATATATAGAACTTGTCGTGTGTGTAAAACAAAACAAAGAATGTTGAGTCTAGGGTGGCAAACAGGATTGAATCTGATATGGGCGGGCCAAAATGGATAAAATATCGAACCTCTCCATTTTTAACACAAATAAAAATGGGTTAATCGATGGATAATATTCATATTATCCACGTCTTCATAAATAGTAAGGTGAGAATATTTGCTAAAAGTTAAAATAAGCTTAGACTTTCAAAAAGTGAGAACTTATGAAAAATAGGTCCCCAAAAAATAACAAGCAAATAAATGAGTATTTATTATATAAATATCTATAGCACCCGTATGATTATTCATTTTTGGTGAATAATATGGATAATATTCATATTTGATCCGTTTTTCAAAAATCAATTATCTAACCAATATTTAATTAATGAATTGAATTGGGTAATTACTTATTTTTCTCAACCATTTTGTCACCCTTACTTCCACCGTTTCATGCATATTATAAAGGCATGCATTCTTTGAGTTCCACGGCTTGATTTTAGAATTTTTAAAATTTATTTTACCAACGATATTTCATGCTTTTGGCGGGAGTATATTGGGAGAGTAGACATTCTTTTCAATGTTCATCTCTTTAATGTTACTCATCTTATCTTACACTTATTTAAGGGAAAATTAGTAAACTAGTCAAAATATCTGACATAATTATTAAAAATATCTATACTTTAAAATAATTATTAAAATGTTAATATGTCAATATTTTAGCAAATATAATCTATATATATATATAATAGGAGAGGTGATAGCGCCTATGTGTCAGCACCACAAAAAACATGATTTAAAAATAATTTAAAATTGCTTACATGTAATATTTTAAATAGTAAATTTAAAATAGCTAATTTGTGTCTTGCAAAAATAGACACATATCATTGTCAAAGAGAGATATATGGCAGTTTAGGATAAAATTAATTAAGTTAGATAATAATTAATTACTGAATTAAATTTTAATTTAGCTTTAAATTTTATCACATAATTCTTGAATTGATAAAAAAAATAACTGACAAATAAAGTTTTAATTTTAAAAAAAAATAAAACTGATTAAATAGAATAAATATATGAACTCTAAATATTATATAATTGCTGTTTGATTTTTAGAAAAGAACATGAAAATATTAAATATTAAATATTTGAAATGCCTACGCCTGAAATTCAAATTATTAAAAAAAAACTAACTAACTGCTCCATTTCTCCACTAACTCCATTTCATGCAACCCCACATCCTTTTATTTGTAAATTCAAAATTCAAATTTTAATTAACTGCATGACCCAAAATTTTTAGGATTATTCACATTACATTAGAATAGAATTTATACGCAAATGAATGTGTTGTTTTCTCTCTAACTTCTTCATTCCTAATTCCTCTCAAATCTGTAAAATGAAGTTGTTTTCTCTTCTTTAGTACTTCTTATTTCAGAAAAGTATGCCTCTTAACACTAATTTTATCAGCAAATTATCAACAAGAAGATGTGACAAGATAGTATAAATTTGTTTTGCTAAAGTTGATTCTACCGAATGTAATAACTTGATAGATTTCTAACTCACCAATTTTTACTTACCAGAAACAGTATATATTTCTCTAATTTCTATTATCGAAAATAGTATTGTTATGAAATTATATTGAATATATTGTTATTGTATTATCGAAAATAATGTTCTTTAATTGTATAAATTCAGTTTAGCATTAGTCGACATGTTCAATATGGGCATGGTTACTTATTTTTTCGCATTTTCATAATTTTGTAAAACATATGGGTGGAGCTTTGTTTTTTGTGGGTTAGTATAATAAATCATTCTATATGAAGAAGGTAGTTGAAATAACTCAATGTCATCTTGAAAGTTTTTCAAATTTAGCTTTGGACCGAATACATCAATGAATTCGCAAGTTGGTTGTAAGTATTGATTTATTGTACTTATTTATGTCTTTTGGTACTTAAATTCTCAAAATAATGGCTTATCATTTCTTCTTTCCTTGAATAGGTACAATATGCTATCTTTATTTACTGTTCAAGTTTAATAAAGATTTTTATATTTAATTGCTTCTATGAGATACTTACTAATATTTTTGATCCTATGCATTGATAGTGACAATATAATGGACATAGTTGATTCTTTTTGTTATTTATTTATGTATTTTAGTCACTAATTATTGTTCATTATCCGGATATTGGGTAATCTGAATGATCATTCAAAGTATGTTCATTTTGAACTCATTAAGTAACATGTCATAATTATACCATATTTCGTCATTCATGAAAATATATATGCTAATTTGATTTGATCATCATTGCAAATATAAGTAAATTATGGCTAAATCATGTCATGTTTACTTATATTTGCATTATATTTTTTTCTCTTATAGAATTTATATTGGATTACATTTTAACAATTTAGGTTTCTTGAATGCGAGAGGTAGTGTTGTATTACACTATATGTAAACCATTTTGGGTGAAGAAAATATATATTTGTTGAAAATTTCTACTTGATATTTGTTTGTTTGTTTGTTTCTATAGTATTTATCGTCCAGGGACTTTGGACTCCTTAACTCTTTCGTGGAATTTGGTACTTTTCCAAACATAAAACAACTGCATGAAGAAATATTGGTAAGATACGATTTAAATTATAGCATCATACTATCTTCTTAGAATTGCAACATATTCGTGAAATAGGAATAAGTATTTATCAAATTGAAACTGTGATATGAAAAATAAAATTGTATATTTCTTTTAGAGAAATTAAGAGATGGTGGTTTATTTAAAGAGTCCTAATTTCTCGGTTACTTATCCATTTATAACACAATTTTTAAAAATAAAACATATTTATTCCATAATTCGATCGTTTAACCATGTTTTGTGTGTTAGTCTCGGCACAGTGTAACATGAATTTGTTTCACGATATAAATTATTATTTATATTTGATAGCTTAATAACTTCCCATTACCCATCCACTACTAACACAGTCCTATAATCAATAAAAATCTGTTTTGGTAAAACCTTTTCTTTTATTGTAGTTATCTTAAATGAAATAAAAAAAAATCATGAAATAAATAATTATGATTATTTTAAATAATTACATCAAATTAAAATACTTTTTAACATTATTTTTTATGCATAAAGAATTTTTTAACATTATTATTATAAGTAATTAAATAATTTGTTTATCAGTTGATCTTTTAAACTAAATAAAAAAAATATAAATCACAAACTAAATGTACTGCTTAAAAAAATTCAAACACTTTAAACTATTTATTAACAGTTAATATATGTTTATTCATATTAAATTAATATTTATTTATTCTTATTAGTTTTAAAAGAAGTCCCTTTATAAATTTTATATAAATGAATACACGTTAATTAAAAGAAGAAAACAAACAGTTTCATAACTCTCATCAATAAAAAAACTGTGTTGATAACCTTCTATTTTATCAATAGTTATCTTAAATTAAATTAAATAAAAAAATATGAAATAAATAATTACGATTATTTTAAATAGTTACGTCAAATTAAAAAAAATTAACATTATTTTTTTTGTCTTTATTTAGTAAAATTATGTTTGTTTATGATTATTTTTATTCTGTAAAAATGAAAATATAACATTATATAGTGTTGAACAATAATTATACACAAATCATTTTACTTCTCACATATCATATTTTAAAATATGAAAAGGTGACATTTTATGTTTTTCATTTGCAGGATGATTGGTGTGTGAATTCGCTGGATTTGAATTTTTATTTTTATTTTTGAGATATTGTTAAAGTTATTATCTACACATATTTAAAGTGTAGTATTTGTTTGATAATATTATGTAATAATTGGATACATTTTAAAATTGTTAATAAATCAATATTTATGATTACATTTATCAACTAACCGCGCAACACGTGGGCACGTATACTAGTGTATCATAATTAGAGCTGTCAATATGGGTTGTCCCACCCCATCCGGGCTAACCCATATAGGCTTTGAGATTTGACAGGCCAGGCCGGGCTGATCCATTTTTTTTGTGGGCCAGAAAATGGTGAGCCCAACCCACAAGTACGTGGGCTACGGGCTGTGCCTGGCCAACCCACGTTTTTTAAAAGTATGTTTTTAAATCAAATTAAATTTTAAAATATTATCATAAATATCGACAAGACAATATTACATGGATTTAGTGTGCCTACTTGTTAATCTAATCCACAAATACAATTATCTTTATAATATTTGTTAAGTTCGATTTCAAGTAAAAGTATAAATAGCTAAATATAAATATTAACCTAATTGTTTCCAATTATCATAATAAAACACAAAAATATGATAATGTTCCATAGGCTACAGCCTACGTAGTGATTCCCTAGAAATTTTAGAATTTTCATTTTAAGTAGTACATATTTTATAAAAATAATTTGTATTTAAATTTTAATATTGAAAACTTTAAATAGATTTTGAGTTTGGACTCTTGTTATTTTTACTACTCTATTTTATTTTTATTTGGCCCACAGGCCGGCCCTACCCATATTTCTCAAGCCCCACAAATCAGCAGGCTTATTCAGGCCGGGCTAAAAAAAAAATTTCTTAAATGGGCTCAAAAAATCTTAGCCCAGCCCTATCAAATCACGGGTTAGGCCAGGTCGACCCAACGGGCCTAGCCCATATTGACGGCTCTAATCATAATATAATTTATTTACCTTCTTTTTTTTCAAATTGGACCCACTTTTTTACCCCATTACACATGAAAAAAACTTTGAAAAGACCCCATTACCCACTTTTCTCTCTTTAAATTTTTTAGAGGAACTTTCACATATAGCCACTCAAAATATTTTAATTATGCTCCATAGTTATAGTTTGCTAATTACGATTCGTAGCTATATGTTATAAGGAGGAAAGTCGAGAGAGGGCAGAGAATGGAGAGAGGAGAATTGTATATGTATATCTGTCAAAATAATTGTATATATGTAACTGTTATACATATGTATTTATATATCTGGTGAGCGAGATTGGGAGAGGGATGAGAGAGGCGAGCGAGATTGGGAGAGGGAGGAGAGAGGCGAGCGAGAGAGGGCAATAATTTGTATATTTCGCATTTCGTTTGTATAATTCGCGTGTTTTTGTATAATTGAGCAATACAAAGTCTGAAATTATACAAATATGATAAAACTCAAAATAACGAATGGATACAAACATAAACATATGAACTTTAAACAGTTATACAAATTATATTATACAAATTACATTATATAAATTATATTATACAAAATCCAAAAACTACACGTTTATACAAACTTTAAAAAGTTATACAAAAAAATATTGAATGTATATGGTGATAAAGCTGAAAAACCAAAGGAAATCATCGTCATATACAAATACAAAACAACGTATACAAATACAAATCAAACGACGAATTGTTAGTTGCGAATTATACAAATGTGGCGAATTATACAAATGTGGCTAATTATACAAACCTGAAGTCAACCCACGTAATTAATGGTTAATGTTAGTCGCGAGTGGTAATTATAGTAAACTAGAGCTATGATGACTAATTAAGTAGTATAAGTTTGCTTAACCGCGTAATTTTCTCAATTTTTTACCCACATTCTATCCTTTCTCTCTCAAACAATTTTTTTCATTATTCCCTCTCCTCAAGTAACTTAAACCTTGTATTGTTTAAATCGAAATTCATCAATTGCTCTAAGAAATCTCAGAATTCATTCAAAAGATTTTCAACCTTTTATATAGATTGTTTAAATCTAAGAAATCGTTTTTCTCTATCATTAATTTTCATATTGTATTCCTTTTTATTATTAGTGTGTTTTCAGATTGTAATTTAATTGTTTAATTTTCCTGAGTAATTATAAAAAAAAATTGAATGAAGAGGCAGAGTTTTACTAATGCACAAGGGAATACAGATTTGGATTTGGGTTTGGTGAACAAAAGATCGAAAAAAAGGAACATAGCAGATGATGAAGAAGAAGAAACATAAGAAGAAGAAGAAGAAGAAGAAGGAACAAAAAATTGGAAAAAAGGAACATAGCAGAGTTTTCATATTGTATTTCTTTTTTAGTTTGTAGTCATTCCAATAGATATGCCAAATGGATTTGTATTTCTTATGCATAGATGTATCATATTTCTTTCACAGTCAATTTGTATTTTTTTTAGAATATTATATCCTTCCTCAACAAATTGTATTATTTCCACTATGTATGCTTTTTTTTTTCTTCAGAATCTTGTATCCTTTCATAAATCATATTCATATGTAATGATTAGATTATATTGGGACACAATCAGTAATATTTTTGTAATACAAATAAAAGAACTATATATCTGGCAGTCATGTAATACAATTTTGATCATTGGAAACAATTTTTAGTTTTCACTATGAAAGTAAAATGTCAATTTTAATTTGTATGGTAAAGTGAGCACATAAAATACAAAAGTTGTTGGTATACAATTATGATGAAAACATAATAAATAATAAAATTCAAATTTTGATTCATGGGCCAGGATTCATATTGATTGGACAGTGAAAGCCCACCCAGGGGCGTAATCGGGTCCAACTTGAAATATCCTAATCGGTACACTAATATTACCCTTTTCAAAAGTGTAGAAAATCACCATTCTCGATTTCTTCACTCTCCATTATCTCTTGCAATGGCGTCCATCGCCGCTCATGGTCTTGCAATTTCCTTTAACTTTATTTTTGAATTTATAACTAATGAGAATTTTAAGTGAGATGTTCCTTTTTAAAAAGATGAATTTGTAACTGATGAGAATTTTAAGTGATATGTTCCTTTTTAAAAAGATTATCTCCCCTAAATTTCTCATTTCTGTTATTAAATAATTGTATTCTTTCAAGTAAAACAAATTAAAACAAGGTGAAACAGATACCTAACAAATTAAAATATTGACATTTTTAATAAATATTGAAATATGGCTAAGGGATCCTATTAAATGCTAAAATATTGACATTTTGAAAAATTAACACATAATTAATTCTTGATAAAATTTGGGGGCCTCAAAAGGCATAGGCTGGCATAGCCATACAGTCAGCCTTGAGAATATCGATATTATATAAATAGTGTATAACTGTGTATATAAAATTAGAGTGTCTTACGCAAATGTACGGGTAACAAATAGAAAATCAATAAAAATGACCGTATGTATATGTAATATATCGATATTATATAAATAGTGTATAACTATGTATATATGACGTATAACTATGTATTAGAGATGTATATACATCCGTATACATTATTAATACAATGTTTATGCATTGCAGCAACTCATCTTTCTCAAAGATTAAGTTTGAGATAAAATTTATATTATTTATTTGGATAAATTTATACCTTCAGTCAAACAAAGTATAAATTAATCCTACAATTAATTATGAATATCTCACTTTATTTCATCTAATTTAATTAGTATTATTTTATCTCACCTTCCATATGAAATCAATTAATCCCAAAATTATAATTTTAAAATAATTTAGTCCATGAATCAAATAACTCGTATATTATTAGTGAAATTTGTTCCATAACAATGACAAAAATACAACAACATCATAATGTGCAATAATAATAAATATGAGAACGACAAGGAAGTACGTATAGACAAACAAAAATTATACTTTGATTCCCCCAATCTATATTTCAACCATTATGTTACACAAATAAAAATGAAAATTTACTAAAGACACAACGAGTCATTTTCTTTTGCAAATGTTACTACAAAAAGTCACCATTACAATTAACAAATATATTTTATTGTTTAAAAGAGTACAAATACAAAAGGGGTCACAATAAATAAATAAATAAATTTCAGAGATCAGAGAAGAAGAAAAGCAACGAAATGTACTTGCTTCTAGGTTATACAAACTCAAATCGAAAACTGAATCAAATCACAAATTGAATCAAATTGGAAAAAGAAAATTCGACTATACTTAGGTTGGTTTGGTTTTAACTAAAAAAAGTCAACTCAAGACCAAATCAACCCGACATTATATACATAATTTTTACAATTTATTTTATACATAAAAATATTTACTTTGATATAATTTTTAGATATTTCTTATACTTTTTCGTAATTTTTATCTTTTAACAAATTATTTCAAGTTTTTTAGATTTAAAATTTTGAATGGTCCAATAAAGGTTATAGTCCATATATATTAGTAACTCTAATAAAGCTCAAATCAAAATCAAATCTATACTAATGTTAATAAAAAAAATTTAATCGAACACTAAGAATGGCAATAATGTTAAATATTTGTTATTTAGTCTTACATTGATTTAGACACTTAAAATACATAATCTAATTTTAATTTTTCTTTATTGTTTAACCATGTAATTAATACTTATTTTAGCATGACTTAGTAATTTTAAATTATGATCATTTTCACTAAAATTTACTAATTTGCAATATTTATTTATACGATTTCATTATTATTTTTTGTTGAATATATCACTCATCTCATATTTTGTGTTATTTTCTTAATAAACACCTTACATAGTAGTATTTCGGTAGGACTAAAGAAATATTTGGAGGACAAGTTAATTGTATGTTTGTATGAATACTTTACCTGAAAAAACTCGAAAACCTGAAAAAATTCAACAAAAAAAAAACTCGAGGTTAAAAAAACCAAGTTTTATTAGTTTGGTTTGTAAATTTAAAAATCCAACACAAATAATTTAATTTAATATTTAAAAAATTCAAACCAACTCGGTCATGTACACCCTTTCTTGCTTCCAACAAAAGTGGCTGAATAACCATTTTTTTGAATAATACGTGAGAATTTTTTTGAGTATGAAAATTTAATTCAATAAATATTTTATCTAATTTTTCTATAAAATTAATATTTAGATTCGAAGTACATAACAATATTTTTTCCTTTCAATGGTACGGAAAAGCCCACAATTAGGGAGAAAAGAAGAGATTATAATGTGCTTTATGTCAGCAACAATAGTTAGATGACAAGTATGAAAGGTTATCCAATTTGACCATCCCAAAGAAATTTTGTGGGTCATGGCGTTATATTTCACCAAATTGGCGTTTTATGTTATCTTTCAAATTGAATTTCTGATTAAAGGTGGAATCATAATCTAAATTTTATGAAGTTAATTTCAAATTTTTTATATATCAATTATCAATCTTTTTATTTTTTAAGTTGTGTGATAGTTTTCTCTTAACGAGTCTTGGCTAACTTTTAAATTAGATTAGATCAACTAAATATCCTACAGTTAAAATTTTGAATTTCATAGCTTATATGAAAAATAATATAAGTTGTTATTTTTCTTATGTTAATATGATAAAAATTGTTGAAGATGAAGGAAGCTGATGATTGAAACATGTCAAAGGAACAAGTCCAATGAAGTTGACTGACGAGTTTACTCCGGTAGAATTAGAGTCACACTAGGACTAGACCAGTGAATCCTAATTTATGTACGACTAAGCTGATGTATCGTGTATGGGGCTAAAGTCGACTAGGATAATGTATTTTAGTTATAATAGTAATACTACCCATGTAAATAATATATTTGTATTGTAATAGGCCTCCTAGTATAGCTAGTATAGGACTATTCTCCTATACAAGGAGCATGTAACTTAACAGTTTAACTATCAATACAATCCTTGATTTCTCTAAACCTTAAGTGAGATTTGTATATGGTATCAGAGCTTTAAAGTTTTTCCACTCTTTAACGTATTAGATCAAAATCAGAATAACCACAATATCGAATTGCAATGACCTCTTCTACCAACACTTTATCCACCTCCTCACTTCATCATCTTATTGCGTCCTGCTCCATTAAACTTAAGCCAACAAACTATCTTATATGGAGGACACAAATGTCTTAGTTGATTCAGGTGATGAGATTAACCTACCTCATCACAGAGAATGAACCAACTAAAGGTACCCGTTTCACTAGACAGACTACTAAAAAAGCTGTAGCAGTTGAGAAGGGTGCAGAAGACAGCAACATTATTGATGACTGGGAGGAGAAGGATGTGTTGCTAAGGAGTAGGATCTTAGGCACCTTGATAGAAGAAAGCATGCACCTGATTGTAGGTTGCTCAATTGCCAAGGGGATGTGGGAATGCTTGGAAGAAGTTTACCTTCAAGCAACGAAAGATAAGGAGTTCCAGCTCAAACAACAACTGTAAAGTGTTAGACTAGGAACCAAAAAGATTGATGAATATATTAAGGAATTCAAAGGCATATGTGATGATCTAGCAGCCATTCACAAATATGTGGATGAAGATAGCAAAGTAATTAATTTTGCTAGAGGTCTAGGTCTCAAGTACAAGACCATCAGGACTGTCATGCTAGGTAAGACAACATATCTCACTCTTAATCAATTTGTTAATGCTCTCAGGGATTTTGATATGAGGGAGGATGACGAAGAAGTGCCACAACAAAATCTACTCTCAGTTAGTAAACTTGCAAAGGATAATTGTTGCACTCTTGAACTTGATGAAACTAACTTTATTGTAAAGGACAAGAAGTCAAGGACACTGCTGGCCAAGGAATCTAAAAGGAATGGACTCTATGCTTTGGAAGATAACAATCTTTATGTTTTGACTGCTGCACACGATTGGAACATGTCAGACAATATGTGGCATACTAGATTAGGACATCCTAGTTTGAAGTCTTTAAAAGTTTTGAGTAGTAATAGTTGCATCAATGTTAGTAGTTGGAATAAAATGCCTACTGTTTGTTCTAGTTGTCAGTTGGGTAAAAATTGTAAACTTCCATTTGGTTTGAGAAATAAAATTGAGAAGGAACCTTTATTGAAAATTCATTGTGACTTGTGGGGACCTGCTCCTGTTGAATCTTCTGAACATATGAAATATTATGTCGTATTTGTAGATGATCACACAAGATATACATGGATCTATCCACTGAAAAAGAAATATGAATTTTTTGAGGTTTTTGTAAAATTCTAGAAAATTGTAGAAAAATAATTCTCTAAAGAAATTAAGATATTTTAGTGTGATGGAGGTGGTAAGTTTACCAAAACAGACTTCATCAAGCATTTGAAAAATTGTGGCATTGTGAGACATATTTCATGTCCTAACACACCTGAACAAAATGGAGTTTCAAAAAGAAAACATAGGCATATTGTAGAGACTGGCTTAACTCTACTACTTCATGCTAACCTAACTTTGTTTCTATGGGTTGAGGCTTTCCTCACTGCAGTGTTCCTCATTAATAGACTGCCCTCCTCATTCCTAAAGATGGTGACTCCATTTGTTAAGTTGTATGGAGAGCAACCTGATTACAACAGCCTAAAGATGTTTGGGTGTAGATGTTTTCCACATATCAAGAGTAGCAACAAGTTCAGTCCAAAGACTTACTCTTCTGTGTTCATACGATACAACAGCTTACACAAAGAATATAGATGTTGTCATCCCTTTACAAGGAGAGTGTACATATCCAGACATGTTGTGTTTGATGAAAACACATTACCCTATGTGTCTCCAAGTCAATCTCAGACTAACATTGATGTCTCACCTCATCTTGCTACTTTTGTTGAATCTTTCTCTAAACTGCAGGCACATGATAATTATAATTCAGGGGAAGTACAGGTTGCTAGTGCGCAAGTTCTTGGTGAAAATGCTTCTAAACAATCCATATACTCCTTGATGATGAGAATGTTATTAACCCTTCAGGTGCAGTATCAAATGATGATCATGAGGAACAAGTTGAAAATGATGATCTATACAGTAGTATTGAGACTCTAGCTGTAGATTTCGAATAGGAACAGGTTGTACTTACAGGTCCAGTCAATGAGCATCATCAACCTGAAGATACTATACTTCAATCAACTACTTTAGTTGATTTACCAGTTGATCATCAACTTGACGATACTACACTCCAATCAACTACTTTAGTTGATGTACCAGTTGAGGTGCTTCCTGCACCACAAGGGCATCATATGATCACCAGACACTAGGTGAAGGAACATCACCAATCACTTGTTGCTCACAGCAGCAAAGAAATTTTGAGGAAACCAAATACTACTAAGGAAGCACAAAGGTCACTTCATTGGCTTGCAACAATGCAGGAGGAAATCAATGTTTTACATACTAACAAGACATGGATATTGGTGTCAAAATCTCCTGGTATAAACTTGGTTGGTTCAAAATGGGTGTTCAAGACAAAATTAAAGGCTGGTGGAACAGTAGATAGATACAAGGCCAGACTTGTGGCCAGGGAATTCTCGTAGCTCGAAGGGATAGATTTTGAAGAAACATTTAGCCATGTGGTTGAAGCCACAACTATTAGGGTGGTTTTATCCATTGCTATCAGCTCAAAGTGGGAAGTTAGACAACTAGATGTCAAAAATGCCTTTATCCATGGTTTCTTACAAAAGGAGGTGTACATGAGTCAACCTCCTGGATTTATTGATCCCAGGTATCCTCAACATGTGTGTCTACTTAAAAAGGAAATGTATGGTCTTAAACAAGCACCAAGAACCTGGTTTGATAGGTTTAGCATGCATCTATTACACCTTGGTTTCATTTGTAGTAAGGCTGATCCTTTCTTATTTACTTTGCAAACTCACAAAGACACAATATTTCTCTTGTTATATGTGGATGATATTATTGTCACAGTAAGTAATTCATCACATGTCTAAGAGTTGGTTCTACAACTTGGGAAAGAGTTTGCTATGAAAGATCTTGGCCCTTTACACTTCTTTCTAGGAGTAGAGATTAAGTATTTTGAAGGGGAAATTCACTTAAGTCAGAGTATGTGTGCTGCTGAGCTGCTGGACAAGACAGAAATGACCTTGGCAAAGGCTGTAGATGCCTCCTTATACAGAATGATAGTAAGGAGTCTTCAGTACTTGACCCTCACAAGACTTGATATCACTCATGCTGTGAATTTAGCAAGCCAAATTATGCGAAGTCTCCAAACATTGAACATCTTTAAGGGGTGAAAAAGATTCTCAGGTACATCAAAGGTACTCTACACTTTGGACTCATAATTATTTCACAATCACCATGTAGGTTGTATGGATACTCAGATGCTGATTGGGGAGGTTGTACCACCACTAGGAGATCAACTACAGACTATAGCATCTACTTAGGTGCAAATTGTATTTCTTGAACTTCTAAGAAACAGACCACAGTAGCCCGATCGAGTGCTGAAGATGAGTATAGAGCACTAGCCTCCATTGCAGCAGAGATGACATGGATCATATATCTACTTCATGATCTTGGGGTGTTCCTTCGATTTGTTCCCACATTGTATTGTGATAACTTGAGTGCCTTGTACATGACAGTTAATCCAGTTATGCATGCTAAAACCAAACATGTTGAAATGGACTATCATTTTGTTCGTGAGAAGGTGGCCAGAGGACAACTTCTTACTAAGTTTGTGAGGTCTAAGGATCAGCTAGATGACATTCATACCAAAGCATTAACAAAACAAGTCTTTGCTGGATTTCACAGCAAGCTAGGAGTTACAGTTCCTCCACTCACTAGCTTGAGGGGAAGTGTTGAAGATGAAGGAAGCTGATGATTGGAAAATGTCAAAGGAACAGGTCCAATGAAGCTGACTGACGAGTTTACTGCTGTAGAGTTAGAGTCACACTAGGATTAGACTATTGAATCCTAAATTATGTACGACTAAGCTGATATATCGTGTATTGGGCTAAAATCAACTAGGATAAGGTATTTAAGGAGCGTGTAAGTCAACAGTTTAATTATCAATACAATCCTTGATTTCTCTAAACCTTAAGTGAGATTTCTACAAAAAAAAATATATTTTAAAATATTAAGTCAAAGTTCATATAATTTGAATCTCTCAATAAGTAAAAAATTATTGTATCGAAACCAATAAAAAGACAAAATTGGGATGAGCCACTCACAAAACGTCCTTGATCTTAAAGATGAATTATATGATCCAATTTAATTTAAAGTTATTAATTATAGTATCGAAACCAATAAAAAGTTATATGCTATCAATTTCAAATACGTTTATCTAAAATTTATTTATATCAATGTCATTTTCTATGAGAGTTTATTTATGCATATTAGAAAAAATCACTATAACTTGAGTGATCCATTTGATTAAATATGTATTAAGTGCACTCCTTTTATTTATATGAATTGAAATTGTCACTCCCTAATTGATATAATATGGAATAAAGAACTTAAAAACTGCCCAAAATAATATTTAAGAATTTATTGTTTTTTAGGTTTACTATAAAAGAAACGACATTTCATTTAAAAAAACAATAAAGAGTTCTAATTTTTTTCTGCTGAAAAACTCTTATACTCCCCCTATTGTGATTATGTAGCCGATTGAAATAGTGGCAAAAGACTTATTCGAGGTCAAGGTCGAAATTCTAAGAATCATGGCGACATAGTGTAGAGTCTTAAAAGGAAAAAGATCAAAAAAGGCGTACATAATTCGAATATGAATTTTTACTTTCAGAGATTTTATAGCTTCTTCTCTATTACTTTAATTTGATCTTTTTGGTAAAAATGCGATTCTTGAATTCATCATGTTTTTAATTCCTTCATTTAATGATTTTCAGATTTGTGGAGATTTAGAGTTCATTTTGGTAAAACAAATTTTAAAGCATAGTACTAATTGAAAGATTAGTCTAATAATTTGATTTTTATCGCTTCTTATGTTTTATGAACTGATGAAATTAAACAAACATCCTCTAATATAATAATAAGGATCATATCGCCGGCCTCACATGGACGGACATGCTTATGCTTATCATATCACGGCTTCCTAAGATGCTAACACAAGGGCTACTATTGCTACGAGAGCTTATTGGTGGAGCAATTCTTCTCAGTATGGAATGAGTAAAGAATCAAGCTTTCCCAATTCATTCGTGAATAATAATTCAAGGGCGTGAAGCGAGTACTTCTAGCTGCTTCGCCTGCTTCTTATTATGGCGGCTATGTTTTCGTGGCGAAAATGAATGAAAAGCTAGATGAGCATGGATTGAATCCCTGGGGACTTGAAACTGAATCTTAGTCTGCAGGAATTAAGACTGGTTTGTAGATTTCCTACCTTATCTTACCTTATCTGAAGTTGGACGGGATTCCTTCATGTACTTTCTCATAGAAATTTTGGAAAAACCTTGTTTTAGATTCTTAAACATTGGCTTCTTCTTTTTTTCTTCTTCTATTTTTCGTTTTAGAATAGAGAAAGAGTAGAAACTAAGGGTACGCTCTCTAGAAGATTTGCTCGGAGTTTTTTGGTCGCCTGCTATCTTGAAACCTCTTTGCTTGCGGGGGCAGGAGTGGAAAGAGCGCTTCGCGAAAGAATCGTGTGGTGCAGTGAAAGGTTTCCCGTTGGGGTTTCCGACCCTACCTATTTATGTGGTTGATATCTTGATCACTGGCATAATCACTCAGCCCTTGAGGATGCAGCTTCTACGGATTGAGGTTAATTCAAGTTAATAAGATATTAATCATATGTTTACCATACTTACCTAGGATATTATAATAATTTTTTTATTTATTAATAATATAAAATTTAAAGTAGTCTATTCAAAGTTCTAAAATATTTTATAAAAATTGTATTATAAAGGGTAAACAACACAAATCCCACTAGTTTAGGAGCTAATTACCTCTTTTCCCATGAGTTTACAATATTACTAATCCTACCATAATTCGCGGATACATGTATCTGACGCATTTAGATACATATATCTCGGATACATATTAATTAGATACGTATAATTAAATATATTTAAATAAGGAATGTAACTGAAAGACATAAATTAAGGAAAAAATCATGCGTTTAAAAACTTTAGAAAATTTCAAAAAAATCAATTTTTTGTGTATCTGATATATATGTTCATTCTACGTATCTGAATTGTTCTTCTATATATATGATATATAACTTTAATGATTAGATGTATCTAATTTGTTCATTCTATGTATCCGAACTATTCTTCTACGAATGTGATGTAGTTTCTTTAATGTATCTCTCGTATTTCGTACTTTTTGCTTTTGTTCACAATCTGATGTTGGGATCGAATGTTCACTCAACCGCGTCATCACGGTGGCGATGGATATCAATATGTACTTAACGATTAGATGTATCTGATGTGTTCATTTTGTGTATCTTAATTGCTTTTCTATATATCTGATATCCAACTAAAAAATTGTCTACTTTCACTGGCTATGAAATGACTTCCTTCTTCGGTATCTTTGGTGCTATTGTCGTCTTAGTATTCTCCTATATGGGACTTGCTTAAGTTTTCTGTGATGCACACATTAGTTTGTAAAACTTTTTAAAATTGAAATTTAAAACGACATGAACTTTATCATAGATACATGAAAAGGAAGAACACATTCCCAAATACATGAGAATAATGAAACAAAAGTTACAAATCTCTACATATAATGTTGAATGCTTATATTCAGTTTTAATAGTTTGTCATTAAAACGTTATTTGAGAGAAAGAAGGAAGATAAAGAGATATTGTGGAAGTGGTGGAAGACTTGAGGGGTGGGGGATGAGAGATATTGATAGGATTGGAATATAGAAACGGCTTATGACTTATGAGAGAGAAAATAATTCAAATTGCTAATTCATCATTAATTTAGGTGTTTAAATATAAAAATAATTAATCAATCCTATTTTTAAGGAATTTGTATATATGACTGTATCTTTTAAAATATATGATACAAAATATAAAAAATGGTAATATAAGTAATTGTTTGAAACTAGAGATAAAATTAATATATATGGTAGGGATGTATGTCTAAATTATAAACTTAGTTAGACTAGAGCCCATATTACTCTATTTGCCTCTATGACATAGAAGTCTTCCTGAATTAGACTCTTAGCTTCATTTTTCCTTCTTTATTTATTTATTCATTTAATTAATTAATTTTCAAAGTTCATGGGAGAAACAAAGCATAATTTCTGTTTTGCAAATCTGTGACGGGCCGGGTCATTTGGTAGCTAGATAATAAATACATTATTTATGTATTGATTTCCTCATAGCTTATACAACGTTTGGTAGGTAGATAGGAAATAAGATATTCATGTATAAAATTAATACGACGTTTGGTTGATAATTTAGAAACTCACATAACTAATAGATGTATAAGTTATGAGGTTTTATGTAAAATGGAATAACTAATCATTGCATAACTAATACTTGCCTAAAATAATATATAAATTCACTCATAACTAAACTCTACATTACCAATATCTGCATAACTCTAACCAATCATCAAACGACCCCTAAGTTCCTATCTTTAAGTTCCCCTGCTGTTTTCCTTCACGAATTTTCAGTTTTTCATCTATCACATTTCAAAAAAATTAATATTACTACGAGCAAAAATAGAAGACCCAATATCATATAATGAAAGTGAGTTTGATGCGACTATTCTTATGAAAATATTCTTCGTTATTTTAACTTTTATTAGTTCTCCATTATTAATTTCACTATATTTTTTTCTTTGAATTTTATTCTACTTTATGTCGTTTGATAACAATATTGTCTTTTTTGTGCAAAACGAAACCAACTTTTTGATAAACTAATAAATAATTATAGGATGAAAATCATTCACACGCCATCCATCCCTTTAACTTTGCTTTAAAAGGTGATTTTTTTCTTCAAATTTTGAACAGTTTATAGACATTCTCCCTCCTTTATCCTATACGATATCTATGTAATCCTTGACATTTTTAATCCTCCATCTACGTAACACTTTTTTATTATTATATATAAGAAAATTATTTTTTAACTTAGGTATTTACTAGAGGTGGGCTTTCAATTCTTCGGTTTGATTTTCTCAAACTTATATTTGATATTTTGATTTTTTATTTTTCAAAAGTTTGCACCGAAACGGAACTGAATGTATTTCATTTCAATTTGATCAGCTCGGTTTTCTAATTTACTTTTTGAAAAAATTAGCTAATTAGTCAAAATAACTAACATATTTATTAAAATAAATATATTTTAAAATAATTATTTAAAATGTCAATATGTTAATTATATAGCAAATAAAGTATATCCTAATATAATTCATTTCCCTTTCTTTTATTTCTTAGCTTAGTTCCTAACTTAATTCATATTAAGCCCACATTTTAAGCACATAACTGATTTTTCTCTTCCTCACACACGTTCTCTCTCTATTTTTCAAAATATTTCAATTATGAAAATTTTGTCTCCAATTTTCAAAATATTTCAAAACTAAATTTTTTCTCTCTCCTTCAATTCTCTTCTTGTTTAATTCTTCAATCTTCAACAATCCTGTTTCTCTCTCATCAAGGATTTCAAATTATATTTATTTTTCTTCAGAATTTGGAATAATATCTAAAAGGATTTACACAACAATCCCATTGATTCAGGTATCATATTTTTGGTATGTATCTTTTGCGATTTTATCTCCTTCTTAGGGATTTAATTTGTATTTTGAATTTTTTAGTTGTATTCTTCTATTTATATTGAATTGTTTTTGCATCCTTTGTAGTTGTAGGTACTTCGTCTATCAGCAGCGAAGTCGAAAAACTTGATGAAGACCAAATTGAGGAAGAACAACTTCCTGAACATCAAACTTGTATTTGTATTCATTCTAGTTTTCATGTTGTAATTTGTATAATGAACCTTGTATTTCTTTATCAGTTTGTCTTCATTCCAATATATATGCCAAATTGATCTGTAGTTCTTTAAGAACCATATTTGTATCCATTTATTTCTTTTACAGTGTAATTGTATTTTTTTCAGAATCTTGTATCCTTTCTTAAATTGTATTCATTCCAACATGTATGATATATGTATTTGTATTCATTATGATTTTCATGTTTGGGTTTGTATAATGATATTTGTATTTCTTTATTAGTTTGTATTCATTCCAATAGGTATGCCAAATGAATTTGCAGCTATTTAAGAAGCATATTCGTATCCATATAGTTATGTAAACTCGCGTTCATTCAGAAAGGATACAACATTGGTTTGTATATTTTTTTAAAACGTATATTCTTTCTTAAAATTCAAACAAAATTTGTATTCTCCTTTTTTCAAGTAAAAACTTTGATCAATTGTCCTGCCTTTTACGAAGAAGGAGGATCATCAATGGAGAATTGAAAGTCGTTAATGGAGGATGAGGAAGACGAGAGGATTTGTCGCCTATTTTAGTCTCCTAATCGATAAAGTAAGTAATGATATATTTTCAGCACTATTTACCTAATTTGAAAGATTCTCTTCCTTAATTTTCTTTAATTTGTTATTTCTTAATTGTATTCTATTAAGTTAAACTAAACAAAACATACATAAATCAGCCCTATCACAAACAAAATGTAACACCCTGAAAATTTCTAACCTAAGGCCCGAACCATTCTTTATTTGCATGTAAAAATCATATCGGGTGATTCTTAAATTGCTCATATGTGTAAGGGTCAATTCCTTGGAGTTCGAATGGATTTGGATATGACTTAAGGTCACAAGAACCCCCTAGCATAAAATTGAGTTGAAAGCTTCATTATCGATTAAGTTTTGACCTAATATTATACTTAGGTCAACTTCAAACAATCATATCTTCTAGCACATAATGAATTATGTGCTCCATGACCTATCAAATTGAAGTTCTTTGAGTCCTCTTTAAAACGCCACCAAGTTTGCTGTTTTTCGAGGTCGGAGTAAAATGTTATTGCTCTTTTACAAGAGACTGCCATATCAGAGTTTTCTGAGTCTGTGAACCACGGGTCCAATGTACGGGCCGTAGATGGAACTACGACCTGTATTGGCAATTCATCAAAAAAGTTCAAAGACTTAATTTTGGGGTCCCTTTTCTACGGATCCATTCTACGGGCCGTAGATTGGACCCGTAAATGAACTTTTGAGTCTGAAATTTAGTATTAAGTCTACGGATTGGATCTACGATCCCTAGGAACTTCAACAGGTCGTAGATTGGACCCGTAGGATGAATTTTTGAGCTGAAAATTTTCAATATCAATTCCACAGATGGGATCTACGGTCTGTAGATCAAACCACGAACAGTAGATGGTCCCGTGGACAGTTTTTATCAGCTTTTAAAGAGGGGTAGTCTAGTCTTTTTCCACCCCTTCTAAGCCTAACCCACGACATTTTTACACCTAATTAAGGGTCTAAACAGTGTTAAAACATTTTTTTACGTTCTTTAACACTTGGAAGATTCAGAGCAAAGTTTCTAGAGGAGAACAACTAGGGTTTCCAAACATTCTTCAAGATCCTTCGAGTTTCGCCAAGAACCTTGTTCTTCCCAGGTATGTAAGGCTTTCATAGTATTGGAATAGTGCATCCATACGCCTTATGTATATCAAAATTTTAGAAAAGAGTAATCTAGGGTTTTATTCCTTGATTTTGAGTAATTTCGAGTTAAGCCTATTGTTGAATTTTAATTCAATTCTTGAGTTATTGTATTCATATCATTGAGTATTATTGTGATATTGTTCATGTCTATATTTCGGTATGAACCCTACTTACTGAGTTGATTTTTGAATATTTGAAAAAAGATCATTTTAACCATATAATTGCTTGAATTGATTTTTGAAAAGAGTTTTAAAACAGTTTCAAAGAAGAGTTTTAAAGAAGAGTTTTGAGAAGAGTAAAGGGAACTGAGTATTCCCAAATGTATCACTTTCTATATTTAGAAAAGAGAAACCTTGATTTCCAAATATTTATGAGTTCAGAAATACTTCAGAGCTTTTCCTTTTTAAGAGGATATTTTGAGAAATTACCTCAAAACAGAGAAAGAGTATGTGTTTACACATTTGAGCATAAGTATATATTATTGGGAGTAGTATTGAGCACCGATATGGGGATGAGTTCAGACAACTCGAATTCCTCATAAACCATGTATGCCAACATGAGTAAAGGATTCATACTTTTTAGATGATTTCCTTATGCCTTCGGATAGAGCTTAGTGGATCCACTTAGTTGAGGTTATTCCATACCCTAACAAGGTATAGGACAGTTCTGGCAGCGTGGGCGAGATACTGTATCATCACTTAGCTCATAGTGATGGTTGTCGGTTAGAGAATCTCTCAAATAAGAGTAAAGCGTAATTTATTGTATTTCTATATACATCATTGAGTTAGCTGATACATCTAGAATCTATGAATTCTTGAGGATGAATCCCCCAGAGTTCACAGGGTCAAATATCATAGAGGATCCGGAGAACTTTGTGGAGGAACTTCAGAAAGTGTTTGGAGTTATGCGTGTTGCTGATGCAGAGCATGTGGAGCTAGTTTCATATCAACTCAAAGGTGTTGCTAGAATATGGCATGACCAATGGAAGAAGAACAGAGCAGAAGGGGCACCACCTTTGAGTTAGGCAGTGTTTGAAGATGCTTTCTTGGGGCACTTCTTTCCCCGCGAACTAAGGGAAGCAAAGGTAAGAGAGTTTCTAAATCTGAAGCAGGAATCTATGAGTGTGCAAGAGTAAAGCCTCAAGTTCACTCAGCTATCTCGCTATGCTCAAAAGATGGTGGCTGATATGAAAAGCAAGATGAGCTTGTTTGTGTCTGGCTATCTCGCTTGTTAAGTAAGGAAGGTAAAGCGGCTATGTTGATTGGGGACATGGACATAGCCAGACTCATGATCCATGTGCAACAAGTTGAGGAGGATAAATTGAAAGACAGGAAAGAGCTTTGCAGTAAGAGGGCTAAGACAGCAAATCATGAATCCGATCAGCAGAAGGTCAGGAATGTGAATCGGTCATCTTTTCCACAAAGGTCACCTGGAACTGCTCCATTATCAACTACTGCACCTGCACCAGAAGAGAAATGAATTCTAGAACCAGAGCTCCAAGAATTTCAGAGCTCAACCTACTCAGTCTCAGGGTAGCGTGGCACAAGGGGCCAATTGGACCCCACATGTACCAAGTCTGGAAGGAACCACCCAGGAGAGTGTCGTGATGGCTTAAGTGGCTGCTTCAAGTGTGGTCAGACGGGTCACTTTACGAGAGAGTTCCCAAGAACAAGCAGGGTAATGAGGGCAATAAAGCCCAATCTTCTTCAGCAGCTCCATCAGATAGAAATGCCCAGAGAGGAGCTACTTCAGGGACAAACGGAGGAGCAAACCCTCTGTATGCTATAACTAGTCGACAGGATCGGGAGAACTCACCAGATGTTGTCACTAGTATGCTTAAAGTTTTTACTTTCGATGTTTATGCCTTAATTGATCCAGGTGCGACTCTGTCTTTTGTGACTCCTTATGTAGCCATGAAGTTCGGCATTTCACCCGAACCACTTCTTGAACCATTCAGTTTTTCCACACCTGTTGGTGAGCCCATTCTAGCAGAAAGAGTCTACTATGATTGTACCATCTCTGTCTATCACAAGGACACCATGGCTGACTTAGTTGAGCTATATATGGTGGACTTTTATGTTATTCTAGGTATGGACTGGCTTCATGCTTGTTACATCTCAGTCGATTGTAGAACTCGAGTAGTCAAGTTTCAGTTTCCCAATGAGCCTGTTTTAGAGTGGAGAAGTAGTTCAGTAGTACCTAAAGGTCATTTTATCTCATACCTTAAGGCCAGAAAGTTAGTTTCCAAAGGGTGCATCTATCACTTAGTCCGAGTTACTGACTCCAGTGTTGAGACATCGCCTATTCAGTCAGTTCCAGTTGTGAGTGAGTTTCCAGAGGTCTTTCCACATGATCTTCCTGGAGTCCCTCTTGAGAGGGAAATAGATTTCGAAATAAATATTCTTCCTCATACTCAACCTATCTCTATTCCATCATATAGAATGGCTCCAACTGAGTTAAAAGAGTTAAAAGAGAAATTGAGAGACCTTTTTGATAAGGGTTTCATTTGACCAAGTTTCTCACATTGGGGCGCTCCGGTCTTATTCGTGAGAAAGAAAGATGGTTCCCTTAGGATGTGTACCGATTACCTCCAGCTGAACAAGGTCACCATAAAGAATAAGTATCCTCTTCCAAGAATTGATGACCTTTTCGACCAACTTTAGGGTGCCACTTGTTTCTCTAAGATAGACCTCAGATCTGGCTATCATCAATTGAGAGTGAGAGAAAGTGACATCCCGAAGACAGCTTTCAGGACCCATTACGGTCATTATGAGTTCCTTGTTATATCCTTTGGTTTAACTAACGCTCCTGCAACATTCATGGATCTTATGAACAGAGTATTTAAGCCATATCTGGATATGTTTGTTATCGTGTTCATTGATGACATATTGATTTATTCGAGGGATGAGGAAGACCATGCTAGTCATCTCAGAATAATCCTCCAAACTCTTAAAGATCGAGAGTTATATGCCAAGTTTTTGAAGTGTGAGCTCTGGCTTGAAGCCGTGGCATTCTTAGGCCACATTGCCTTTGGCGAAGGAATTCGAGTCGACACTCAGAAGATTGAGGCAGTGCAGAATTGGACAAGACCCATATCTCCAATTGATATTAAGAGTTTCTTGTGGTTGGCTGGTTACTATAGAAGGTTTGTCGAGGGGTTCTCGTCTATTTCTTCTCTATTGGATAAGTTGACTCAGAAAATAGCTAAGTTTCAATGGTCTGAAGTTTGTGAGAAAAGATTTCAAGAATTGAAAAATCGATTAATTACAACTCCAGTGTTGACCCTACCAGAAGGTACAGAGGGTTTTGTCGTCTATTGTGACACGTCCAGAGTTGGACTTGGTTGTGTATTGATGCAGAATGGTAAGGTTATAACGTATGCCTCCAAACATCTTAAGATTCACGAAAGGAACTACCTGACTCATGATCTCGAGTTGGCAACAGTGGTTTTTGCTGTCAAAATATGGCGTCATTATCTCTATGGTATTCATGTGGATGTGTTCACAGACCACAAGAGTCTCCAGTATGTTTTTAGTCGGAAAGAGCTCAATCTCAGACAAAAGAGGTGGTTAGAGATGCTCAAGGATTACGATATGAGTATCCTCTATCACCCAGGTAAGGCTAATGTTGTTGTTGATGCTTTGAGAAGGTTGTCCATGGGGAGTATTACTCATGTTGAGGAAGGCAAGAAGGAACTAGCTAAGGAAGTTCACAGACTTGCACGATTGGGTGTTCGATTATTGGATTCCAGTGAAGGCGGAATTGTTGTGATGAATGGAACTGAGTCTTCATTAGTGGCAGAGGTAAAGGAGAAGCAAGACGAAGACTCCATTTTGCTTGAGTTGAAGGCAAATGTGCATAAGCAAAAAGTGATGTTTTTTGCACAAGGGGGGAGATGGTGTGTTGAGATATCAAGGAAGGTTATGTGTTCCAGAGGTAGATGATCTCCAAGAGTGGATTATGGAAAAAAACTCACAGTTTCATATATTCGATTCATCCGGGTTCCACAAAGATGTACCATGACTTGAGAGAAGTCTATTGGTGGAGTAGTATGAAGAGGTGTATTGCAGAGTTTGTTACAAAGTGCCCAAATTGCCAGCAAGTCAAAGGTGAGCATCAAAGGCCGTGTGGTGTGGCTCAGAATATACCCCTTTCGGAATGAAAGTGGGAGATGATTAATATGGACTTCATTACAGGTTTACCGCGATCTCGCAAGCAGCTTAATTCCATTTGGGTGATTGTGGATCGGATGACCAAATCAGCCTACTTCTTACTAGTAAAGACTACCAACACAACAAAAGAGTTTGCAAACCTGTACATTCGCGAAATAGTTCGAATGCATGGATTCCCCTTGTCCATCATCTCATATAGGGGTGCTCAGTTTACCGCAATGTTTTAGAAGTCGTTTCAGAAAGGTTTGGGTTCGAAGGTGAACCTTAGTACTATTTTTCATCCTCAGAAATATGGTCAACCAGAGCACACCATTCAGACCTTAGAGGATATATTGAGAGCTTGTGTTCTCAATTTCAAGGGTAATTGGGATGACCATTTGCCTCTTATCGAGTTCGCATACAATAATAGTTACCATTCCAGCATTCAGATGGCTCTGTATGAGGCTCTATATGAGGGAAGGTGTGGATCTCCCATTAGCTGGTTTGAGGTTGGTGAAGCTGATTTGATAGGACCAGATTTGGTTCATCAAGCCATGGAGAAGGTAAAGACTATTCAGGAAGGGTTGAAAACAGTGCAAAGTCGTCAGAAATCCTATACAGATATGAGAAGGAGAGACTTGGAGTTTGAGGTTAATGATTGGGTCTATTTGAAGGTTTCACCTATGAAGGGTGTTATGAGATTTGGTAAGAAGGGAAAGCTCAGTCCTTGATATATTGGTCCTTACAAGATATCTAAGAAAGTTGGCAATGTAGCTTATGAGTTGGAGCTACCATCAGAGTTAGCAGTAGTCCATCCGGTGTTTCACATCTCTATGCTAAAGAAGTGTTTGGGTGATCCTTCACTTATTATGCCTACTGAGGATATTGGTATCAAGAACAACCTATCTTATGAGGAGATTCCTGTTTAGATTATTGATTGTCATGTTCGCAAGTTAAGAACCAAAGAGGTTACATCAGTCAAAGTCTTGTGGAGAAATCAGTTTGTTGAGGAGGCTACATGAGAGGTCGAAGAAGATATGAAAAAGAGATACCCACATCTCGTTACCCCCGATTTAGTTCCAATCCAAGGTATTAACTCTTCCTAAAGTACTCATTTAATTCAGTCTCTCCTTCACTATATGGAGTTCATAAGTTTTAGGTGTATTTCAAACTAAATTGGGCTGTTAAACATTTCCCTACCCTCTTCATTCTCTGTTCATCCATCATTCAAGGATGAATGATTCCAATGGGGAGATATTGTTACACCCCGGAAATTTCTAAGCTAAGGCCCGAACCATTCTTTATTTGCATTTAAAAATCATATCAGGTGATTCTTAGATTGGTCATATGTGTAAGGTTCAATTCCTTAGTGTTCGAATGGATTTGGATATGACTTAAAGTCACAAGAAACCCCTAGTATCGATTAAGTTTTGACCTAATATTATACTTAGGTCAACTTCAAACAATCATATCTTCTAGCACATAATGAATTATGTGCTCCATGACCTATCAAATTGAAGTTCTTTGAGTCCTCTTTAAAACGCCACCAAGTTTGCTGTTTTTCGAGGTCGGAGTAAAATGTTATTGCTCTTTTACAAGAGACTGCCATATCAGAGTTTTCTGAGTCTGTGAACCACGGGTCCAATGTACGGGCCGTAGATGGAACTACGACCTGTATTGGCAATTCATCAAAAAAGTTCAAAGACTTAATTTTGGGGTCCCTTTTCTACGGATCCATTCTACGGGCCGTAGATTGGACCCGTAAATGAACTTTTGAGTCTGAAATTTAGTATTAAGTCTACGGATTGGATCTACGATCCCTAGGAACTTCAACAGGTCGTAGATTGGACCCGTAGGATGAATTTTTGAGCTGAAAATTTTCAATATCAATTCCACAGATGGGATCTACGGTCTGTAGATCAAACCACGAACAGTAGATGGTCCCGTGGACAGTTTTTATCAGCTTTTAAAGAGGGGTAGTCTAGTCTTTTTCCACCCCTTCTAAGCCTAACCCACGACATTTTTACACCTAATTAAGGGTCTAAACAGTGTTAAAACATTTTTTTACGTTCTTTAACACTTGGAAGATTCAGAGCAAAGTTTCTAGAGGAGAACAACTAGGGTTTCCAAACATTCTTCAAGATCCTTCGAGTTTCGCCAAGAACCTTGTTCTTCCCAGGTATGTAAGGCTTTCATAGTATTGGAATAGTGCATCCATACGCCTTATGTATATCAAAATTTTAGAAAAGAGTAATCTAGGGTTTTATTCCTTGATTTTGAGTAATTTCGAGTTAAGCCTATTGTTGAATTTTAATTCAATTCTTGAGTTATTGTATTCATATCATTGAGTATTATTGTGATATTGTTCATGTCTATATTTCGGTATGAACCCTACTTACTGAGTTGATTTTTGAATATTTGAAAAAAGATCATTTTAACCATATAATTGCTTGAATTGATTTCTGAAAAGAGTTTTAAAACAGTTTCAAAGAAGAGTTTTAAAGAAGAGTTTTGAGAAGAGTAAAGGGAACTGAGTATTCCCAAATGTATCACTTTCTATATTGAGAAAAGAGAAACCTTGATTTCCAAATATTTATGAGTTCAGAAATACTTCAGAGCTTTTCCTTTTTAAGAGGATCTTTTGAGAAATTACCTCAAAACAGAGAAAGAGTATGTGTTTACACATTTGAGCATGAGTATATATTATTAGGAGTAGTATAGAGCACTGTTATGGGGGTGAGTTCAGACAACTCGAATTCCTCATAAACCATGTATGCCAACATGGGTAAAGAATTCATACTTTTTAGATGACTTCCTTATGCATTCGGGTATAACTTAGTGGATCCACTTAGTTGAGGTTGTTCTATACCCTAGCAACGTATAGGACAGCTCTCGCAGCGTGGGCGAGATGATGTATCATCACTTAGCTCATAGTGATGGTTGTTGGCTAGAAAATCTCCCAAATAAGAGTAAAGCGTAATTTATTGTATTTTTATGTACATCCTTGAGTTAGTATCTTTTATTTACAAAGCTTTAAATATGTTATCTCTTATTATTGCTTTGCATTGAGTTGAGTTGAGTTGAAGTGAGTATTCTCCTAGCCCTATTAGTACAATTATTGTTTTACTCAGCCATTTTACATACTCGTGCATTCAATATACTGATGTCATTCGACCTGCATCTTTTTATGATGCAGATACCGGTGTTCAGGGTCATCAACAAGCGCTTCGTTGATACCATTTGCATTCCAGCTAGTTTTGGTGAGCCTCCTTGCTTTTCGGAGGGCTTCACACTTATATTTACTGTTTTGTTAAGTTGTCGAGGGTCCTGTCCTGACATCTATCTTAGTTTTTAGAGGCTTCATGGATTGTTAGAGCTGGGGAGTCTCTTAGTCTTTTCCCCTTTTGGTAAGATGTTTTGAAATTGTTCTGCAAAGTATTATCATTATTGAACTTAAGTATTTTCAGACAGTTTGAGTTAAGTATTTGTTGGAGTTTGAATGTTTTAAATTTAATTTCTAAGCTTGTTACTGTTTGAGTAAATATTTTGCTAAGTATTCAGCCAGACCAAGGGGTTCGCTTGGGTACCAAAAATGATTCTCGAGTGCCGGCCACGTCTAGGGTGTAGGCTCGGCCCTCGGGGTGTGACAAACTTGGTATCAGAGCCCAGAGTTCAAGAGTCCTAGGGTGTCTATGAAGCCATGTCTGTAGAGTCCTTCTTATCGGTGTGAAGCACGCCACATCTATAATTAGGAGGCTACGACATTTAGGAAACATTTCATTTTCTTCTTACTCCTTTTCGTGCGATAGAGCTCAACTCTATAAAAGTTTCTTCTAACTCTTGCTTACGCGTGTCTTTCAGATCACGCCTCCACGAAGAGCTGTTCAAGGACGTCCTACTAGGAGGAATGTGAATCCTCAACTTCAAGAAGTTCCCAAAGCACCAGAAGTGCAATCCCCTCAAGGAGATGTCACCAATGCTGAGTTCAGGAATGCTATTCAGATGCTGACTCAGGTTGCGACAAATAAGGCTGGTCAACAAAGAGTGGGTCGTCAGGATGTGGCTGATACATCCAAAATCCATAAATTCTTGAGGATGAATCCCCCAGAGTTCACAGGGTCGAATATCACAGAGGATCCGGAGAACTTTGTGGAGGAACTTCAGAAAGTGTTTGAAGTTATGCGTGTTGCTGATGCACAGCGTGTGGAGCTAGCTTCATATCAACTCAAAGGTGTTGCTAGAATGTGGCATGACCAATGGAAGAAGAATAGAGCAGAAGGGGCACCACCTTTGAGTTGGGCGGTGTTTGAAGATGCTTTCTTGGGGCATTTCTTTCCCCTCGAACTACGGGAAGCAAAGGTAAGAGAGTTTCTAAATCTGAAGTAGGAATCTATGAGTGAGAAAGAGTACAACCCCAAGTTCACTCAGCTATCTCGCTATGCTCAAGAGATGTTGGCTAATATGAGGAGCAGGATGAGCTTGTTTGTGTCTGGCCTATCTCGCTTGTCAAGTAAGAAAGGTAAGGCAGCTATGTTGATAGGGGACATGGACATAGCCAGACTCATGATCCATGTGCAACAAGTTAAGGAGGATAAATTGAAAGACATGGAAGAGTTTCGCAGTAAGAGGGCTAAGACAGCAAATCATGAATCCGATCAGCAGAAGGTCAGGAATGTGAATCGGTCATCTTTTCCACAAAGGTCACCTGGACTTGCTCCATCATCAGCTACTGCACCTGCACCAGAAGAGAAATGAATTCTAGAACCAGAGCTCTAAGAATTTCAGAGCTCGACCTACTCAGTCTCAGGGTAGCGTGGCACAAGAGGCCAATTGGACCCCACATGTACCAAGTGTGGTAGGAACAACCCAGGAGAGTGTCGTGATGGCTCAAATGGCTGCTTCAAGTATGGTAAGATGGGTCACTTGATGAGAGAGTGCCCCAAGAACAAGCAGGGTAATGGGGGCAATAGAGCCCAATCTTCTTCAGCAGCTCCAGAAGATAGAAATGCCTAGAGAAGAGCTACTTCAGGGACAGGCAGAGGAGCATATCGTCTAATTGATATAACTAGTCGCCAGGATCGGGAGAACTCACCAGATGTTGTCACTAGTTTGCTTAAAGTTTTTACTTTCGATGTTTATGCCTTAATTGATCCAGGTGCGAGTCTGTCTTTTGTGACTCCTTATGTAGTCATGAAGTTTGTCATTTCCCTTGAACCACTTCTTTAACCCTTCTATCTTTCCACACCTGTTGGTGAGCCCATTTTAGTAGAAAGAGACTACCGTGATTGTTCCATATCTGTCTATCACAAGGACACCATAGCTGACTAAGTTGAGCTAGATATGGTGGACTTTGATGTTATTCTAAGTATGGACTGACTTCATGCTTGTTATGCCTCAGTTGATTGTAGAACTCGAGTAGTCAAGTTTCAGTTTCTCAATGAGCCAGTTTTAGAGTGGAGAAGTAGTTTAGTAGTGCCAAAAGGTCATTTTATCTCATACCTTAAGGCCAGAAAGTTAGTTTCCAAAGGGTGCATCTTTCACCTAGTCCGAGTTACTAACTCCAGTGTTGAGACACCGCCTATTCAGTCAGTTCCAGTTGTGAGTGAGTTTCCAGAGGTCTTTCCTGATGATCTTCCCGGAGTCCCTTCTGAGAGAGAAATAGACTTCAGAATAGATAGTCTTTCTGATTCTCAATGTTGACACCCAATTTTGGCCTAACATTTTCAAAATTCATACTTTTAAGTTTTATTCATTCAATAGTTCAAAATATTTTTTTTATAATTTTAAAAAAGTTTATCGATACTCATCCTTATTTCTTAAAATTTTAGGATTTTTATCAGTCTATTTTGATTACATTATTTTTGTCACACCGGTTGAATATGTTCAAATTGATTAAATCATTATTTTTATTAAATTATATTTTTTACATGCCATTGATTTCATTCGTGACATTTGTTAATATTTATTTTATTTGTTACGTTTATTAATATTCATTTTGGTAGTGTTTTAGAACAGTCCAGAAATTCATTTAAATATGGATAAGATTTGCATACACAGATATTTTATTAACTGGATAAGATTGCATACACAAATATTTTATTAATGGGTGGTTTTGACCCCCAGTTTTAAGATAATGGAATTGTACTATCGGTGGTTTTTAATTTCCTATTTAAGCAATTGCTTGGTCATTAAGTTAGGGGTGGTGGATAAGATTTTAGGGGTAATTTTCAGATTTTTTAGTCTTTAGAAATTTCTTTAGTGTTTATAATTTTCCGGTGACAAGTTCACCGAAGCGCCGCCGGAATTCGATGAATCCACCACCAAAGACCCCTCCTTTTCCCATTACCCATTTTTTCAGTCAACAACAACACCAGCTCCAACATCGACTGCCAGACAGCCCAAACGAACCTTTCACCTACCTCCACTCACCATCCGAAAAACTGACCAACAACAACCGAACCACCATATCAAACCCACCAAACCACCGCCTAAAAACAGAGCAACTAGCGAACCCAAAACTAGAAAATCATTCACGAAAACCCATCTCGTCTCCAACCAAGAACAGTCGTGAATCAGTCCCTATCCCTTCTCCCTTTTACGATTTTTTTTCTCTTGTTTTGCAGGTAACTTGTTGTTGCTCTAACAAGCTTCGAACTCAAAACTAAACGAACCCAAAAACCCCCAAACCAGTAGTTGCTCTATTTTGCCAGTGGTGTTTTTTTTTTAAGTTTTAGATTATTTTATTCCGATGATTCCTTATTTGCTTCATTTAATAGTTGCTACCTTATTATTTTTCCACATATGGTTATTTTTAGATTTATTCAAATTGATTGCATTTCATTTTTTATAAATTATCAGTGACCTGTGTTGCTTTGTTATTTTTTATTTGATTATTATCATTGTTATGTAGTTTATGTTATATTGTTATTTAATTTTATATGGTTGTGGTGAAAAACATATTCAATTGGCCAATGAAAAAAATCTTTTCGTTGGTTTTCGAGGCCTCCCCATTGTAAAAGATGGAAAATTTAGTTTAAGTTTATATACATTGTATGTTAAGATTGGCCGATGAAGAAATTACCGTCGATTTCCAAGGCCTCCCGTGTATATAAGACGGGGTTTTTGTTTTAAAATTACTATTTGATTCATTTATTTTTATTCATATTTATTTGTTACTAACACTTTTACTAAGTGTCTTTACAGGTACACCCCAGAGTCACTTCCCATTGAAGCTATTCGAATGGAGTTCGAAAGATATTTTATATTCATTAATATGTATATTATTCACGTTAGGCAAAATTTAGGTCGTTCATTTTTTCAATTTTCAAGAAAAATAAAATAAAATAAAATATTGTGTGCATATTTTTAGAGCCATATCCGCATGAACTACGCACACCTGATTCTCATGTCGATGAGATACGTAGGCAGCTTTCTTGGATTCGGTATACATTCTTTTAAATTTCAAAAAAACAGTTTGTGCATATTTTCAAAGCCATATCTGCACGAACTACGCGAACCTGATTCTCATCTCGGTGAGATACGTAGGCAGCCCTTCTTGGGTTCGGTATACATTCTTTAAAATTTCAAAAAAAAAAACAAATAGTTTGTGCATATTTTCAAAGTCGTATCTTCACGAACTACGCGAACCTGATTGTCATCTCGGTGAGATACGTAGGCAACCCTTCTTGGGTTCGGTATTGATTCTTTCAAAAAAAAATAT
This sequence comes from Solanum appendiculatum, assembly GCA_018342035.1. NCBI lineage: Eukaryota > Viridiplantae > Streptophyta > Magnoliopsida > Solanales > Solanaceae > Solanum > Solanum appendiculatum. The sequence goes on from JAGDQO010000472.1 coordinate 2,010,728, forward strand.
TGTGTATATATTTTAAGAGTCTTGTCTTCAACTCAGTTGGGACCATTGCAGTTAGGAGAGTGCAAAAATATTTGATATGATGGAGAAGACTGACTTTGTGGTAAACCATAGATTCTTTAGTACCTCTCATTTGTACTTTTGTGATGCTTGACAATTCTCTTGCATGCATTCAAGATAAGAATAAAACCAACCTCATGGTTTCATGTGCGTTGTGGGGTGAGCTTTTAGATTGAAATTCAGTTGCATCGCACTGTTGATCTAGAACTTGGCCTGAATGTTTATCGAGGTGAAATCCTGAGTAATGTTTGGTTTGGGAAAGGATTCTAGGCCTTCTTTGACCCGATTGTGCCTTTCAAAGCCTACCAAATGACATTAATCTCTAGTGTTCCCCACTTTGAGCCTGAAGTCTTTTCTTTGGACAACCGCATCTTAGCCATTACCCTTCTGAGTGCTTACATGCACTATCCCTCTCTTGGCCCAACCTCCTTGAGCACACCAAAGATGTGCAAATTATATAAAAAAAGGATCCAGGTTTGAAGTTGCCAAAGGCAAAGATATAAAGTCTCCCAAAGTCAAGAAAGCAAAAACGACTTCTAGAGAAAGGAAAAAGAGAAAAAAAAGGAAGTTGAAAAAAATAAAGAAAGACAAAAACACCCCGACAAGGTCAATGAAAGACAAGAAAGAAAATACTCCAACAAAAAAGGAGAAAACTTCAAAAGAATGGAGCGAAAAGAGGAAAAGCTCCAAGAAACAAGGTCTCAAAAGAAGTCTAAACAAAAGAAAGAGGTGAAAAAAGGAAAAGCTTCAACAAATAAGGATTCAAAAGAAGTCGAAACAAAAGAAAGGGACAACAAAGAGGATCAGACGCCAAAGGCGTATCAATCGTCAAAAGCACAAATTCAATGTGATGCTCAAGGAGGAATTAAGTCACTCTTATCCCAAATAAATATCCTACCCGCCCCTAAGCCTACATTACAAGCCAATGACAAGCCCTACATGATCTCATTCCAAATGTTCTCACATTACTGGAGATTTACATAAGGGCCAAGCATATGGTATCACTGTTGCATGGGTTGAACATTCTTGTGAGTGTGACTGCACATTCAAAAATGTCCTAAAATCAAACACTTCAAATATGTGTGAAAAAAGAATTCTCCTTTATTGTGAGGGCACTTGAAACATGGGGATTGGTACAATTCAAAACATTTGTTTGAAGCAAGATGAACAAATCTTGTTGATACTAAAGTATGTTTGAGGTACCACTTGAATCTATAGGAATTACCTCGTATTCAATCTCAGTTAAAAAAAAGAGGAGAAATTTACATGCATTCCTAACTGTTGGTACTAATTGTAGTCAAGATTTGACTATCTTTTCACATTCTTCATTTTTCAAAAATAAAAAGGGGCAAGCACCCACCTTTTAGTATCTTTCAAATCATTTTTAGATTTTTTCAAAAAATAATAAATTGCATTCCCATATAAAATTAGTTTGTTCATTGTAAAATATGTCATTAGGTTAATCCCGTTATTGTGAGACGCCTATTTTGCTTCATTGGGTCGTTCGTTCCAAAAATGTGACATGTCTTTTGTCTTTAGGTTTTGAATATTGTAAAGATTATTATTTTCCTGTTTCTTCATGTTCATATTGTACATTTGTTACTGACGATCTTGTCTCAGATTTTGTAGTATTCATCATCAACGAGATACGTAGGCCCCACAGTGGTGATCATGTACCCCATGTGATTTTCATTTCTCATCATAATAGAAACTAAGATAAAATTTTTGAGAAGATCTCAAAAATTCGCAATAAAAAGGCTATCTCCAGCAAGTCAAGAGTGGAGATCATTTTAAGATCTGCCAAAAGATCTAACTGGGATAGAATTTTTTTGGAAGACCTCAAAAATTCCATCAAGTACTGTCATAAGTTTGATAGTCAACTTCAAATGATCCAGCATCGCTTGAAGTTCAAGGTCAACTTCAAAATCTCCATTGCCCAGTGAGGCGTCATCTTTATTACCATTGCCCAGTGAGGCATCGTATTTATTACCATTGCCCAGTGACGGATCATCTTTATTACCACTGCCCAGTGAGGCATCATCTTTATTATCATTTCCCAATGAGGCATCATCTTTATTATCATTGCCCAGTGAGGCATCATCTTTATTTTATCGCGAGAAGGTCATCATCATCGTCTTCATTGCCCAGTGAGGCATCATCTTTATTACCATTGCCCAGTGAGGCATCATCTTTATTATCATTGCCCAGAGAGGCATTTTCCATTGCCCAGTGAGGCATCATCTTTATTATCGTTGCCCAGAGAAGCATCATCTTCATTGCCCAGTGAGGCATCATCTCTATTTCAGTACCAAAAGTCATATCCATTGCCCAGTGAGGCATCATCTCTATTTAATTACAGAAAGTCATTTTCATTGCCCAGTGAGGCATCATATTTACTACCATTGTCCAGTGAGACATCATTTTCATGGCCCAGCGAGGCATCATCGTTATTTCATTTCCCAGTGAGGCATCATTTCCATAGCCCAGTGAGGCATTACCTTCATTCAGCAAAAGAAAGACTTCATCGTCATTGCCCAGTGAGGCATCATCTCTACTTTATCGCGAGAATGCCAGAATCATCGTCATTGCCCAGTGAGGCACCATCTCTATCTCATTTCAAGAAGATCATCTTCATTCACGGCCCAGTGAGACATCATCTTTATTATCGTTTCCCAGTGAGGTATCTTCTTCATTGCCCAGTGAGCCATCATCATCTTTAATGCGAGAATATCATCACAGAGAAAACCATCAGCATATTACAACAACTCATTTCATACTACTTCAAAATCAAGAGAGTAGGACATTGCAGAATTATATTGCAGCATTAGACATAAGCTTTATTTGCTCCATGTCTAACTGAAAAAAATTGATGCCGAGTATTCAAAGAGAGCTATTGCATTTTCATTTGCCGAAAGGTCCATTGCATTTTTCATTTGCCGAGAAGGCATTTGCATCTTTCATTTGTCGAGAGGGACATTGCATTTTCATTTGCCGAGAGGGCCATTACATTTTCATTCGCCAAGAAGTCTATTGCATTTTCTTTTGCCGAGAGGGCCATTGCATATTTAGTCGGATATTTTTAAGTCACATCTATTCTGAGGTGAAGGATATTCACCCATTCCACGTTGAAGTCGGAGGAGGCTGACGTGAAAAATATTTTTTAAGTCGCATCTATTCGGAGGTAAAGGATGTGCACCCATTCCACGTTGAAGTCGGAGGAGGCTGACATGAATATTATTTTTAAGTCGCATCTATTCGGAGGTGAAAGATGTGCACCCATTCCACGTTGAAGTCGGAGGAGGCTGACGTGAAGATTATTTTTAAGTTGTATCTATTCGGAGGTAAAGGATGTGCACCCATTCCACATTCAAGTCGGAGGAGGCTGGCGTTGAAAGATATTTTTTAAGTCGCATCTATTCGGAGGTGAAAGATGTGCACTCTGGCAAGCAGGGGCCTTGCGCCCCCAATGTCCCAGGCAGGCTGGGGCCTTGCGCCCCCCAATGCGCCAAGCAGGCTGGGGCCTTGCACCCGGCTTCTCCATTGGCGTAACTTTGTCGTCCTTGTTTCCTTTGCTCCCATTATGCGCACATGTCTCTTAGGAACCCTGCAAAATGGCTAATCATGTATATTAGTATGCAATCATTGCAATAATCAATCAAACCATAGAGAATGTCCTCGAAACTTAAGATAAAGGTGGGTACTTTGTAGCAATTGGGCATATATATATGCCTAAGATCACCACCCCACACTTAAACTTTTGTTCGTCCTCGAACAATCCTTAAAGCTCATATCAAAAAAATCATACTAGGAATGCCATCACTTTAGTTGATACAAACAATTAGGTCATCCACAAATTTCAAAACATCAAGTACATTTCCTAATCATTATGCAAGATATACAAATAATCAACAAATCTCTAACCTCCTAACCTCAATGAAGGACTCTGAACTCATTAAATTTAAGCTTGCTCACCTACTCTCGTCAAAGAAAGCTAATAAAATCACCTATCCATCATGAAAAAAGTGCCCTCACAAGAAGAAATAGTCCACACACTCAATTCAAATGATTGAATATAAATTAAGGACTTAGCATCAAAGAACAACTCTCACACTCACAAATAAAATTCACATGTATGCACAAAGAACCATAGGCTTGCCCATTATGTACATCTCCACTAATTAAGCATGCTCGCATAGAATCAAATAAGACTTTAACGGGTTGTAATGTAGGCTAAGGGATGGGTAGGAAAACTATATAATAGTGACTTACACTTTCCTAAGCACTTTGCACTTTTAGACTTCATCGCCCATTATTTTTTTCTCTTTATTTTCAGCCTTTTCTTCAATAATTATTTCACCAGTAACTCTCATCATCTCAAGAATGCTTCAATCATTTTTTTTCTTTCACAATTTTTTTTTGTTTTCTAAAAGATTTCTTTTTTTTTCTCCCTTTTTTTTTCATGTCACATTCTTTAGAAATGGGCTTTTTCATCACTTTGTAGCTATCATTGATTTTTTTCGCTCAACCATCCCTTTTTCTTCAAATTTACCAATTATAATCAGTGTATGCTACAGTGTTCAAGGAAGCAAGGTGCAAAAACTAGGGATTCAACAAAATAGTTAAGGGGAAAATATGGCTACCAACAAAAGCCTACAGGCTCAAAAGGACTAGCTAGCGATATAATATCTAAAAAGGCTAAAATTTACAAGACAAATCAAAGAAAACCTATTATCATCTCTCAAACAAAGCAACACTTTTTATTTCGCTTCATTAACATGTAAGGCAAGTTCTAGACTATAATGCAAAACATGGAATAAAACAAATTCTCACCACACATGGCACAAGTATCAATCAAAATGGATTAATTTCACTTCTAAGAGAGACAGGATCATAACAAGCTACAAAATAAAATCAGTTATAAACAAAGTCACAATCATGAATCTCGGTGTCAAAGAGTTTGCAATTTCATTAGCAATCAAGTATTCAGAAGAAAGTACTTCTCAAAATTAGGCCTAAATAGCAAGTATCACACAATTCAAAAGGGTCTTTTCTTTTCTCTCTAAAAAAAATTAAAAAGAAAAAGAAAAAATTTACTCCCTAAAAGATAATCGGTTCAAAGGGACTATCCTCAGAAAAAGAACCGAAAACAAAAGCCGAAGAATCCATCCTAAAAAAAACTCAATAAAACAATAAAAATTAGGAATTCATTCCTCCACCCCACACTTAAAAAGATGTTATGTCCCCAAAGCATCAATTAAAATTTAAAACAAGGGTTAGGAAAACTCCCCGAGACCTTTAGTCCTAACTAGTTGCATGTCCTCTTAATTTTCATCAAGGGTCGTACGCATCCTACACTTAAGCTCAAACGTGCTCCTTAGCTCCAAATTTTGGATACTCAGAATTCTCCAAAACCTGTAAAACCAAAAAAATGACACGAAAAATAAAAAATAAAAATAAAATAAAAAAAAGTTACACTATAAATTGGGTTGCCTCCCAATAAGCGTCTGATTTAACGTCGCGCCACGACAAATGTAAATTCACTACTTTTCTTTCCACTTTGAACTTATGAATTGTATCCCTAGCTTTGCATCAATTTTTCTGCTCCTCTCTAGGGGCGGTGGTATAAAGATAAAGGAACCAAGTAATAAATGTCGCATCTTGCACTTCTTGGCCCTTATGTAAGGAATGCCATTTTGTCTACGTGGATTACAAAACTTTAGAATGTAGGGGCCTTGTTCTTCATCTAGACACTCCTCTATTAGTTCAGATGACTCGAATTTCATTTCGTCATCCAAGCATAATGTAGAAAAATGTTTAGAATGAGGTCCAATATGCCTCAAATCCAGAGTAACATTATTTACAACATTTACACTTTTGTACTCCTTCTCAACATCAATATTAAGGAATAATATGTAGTTGAATGGTTGAAATTCCTCTTTTTGCTCCACTAGTTGGTCATCATCCATAACAATTGGTGATTGGGAATCAGACGCCTCAACCTTTTTGTTCAAGTGAGCCTCCAAGTCATGAATATCTTAGCCAAATTGATCTATTTCTTGTGTGAGCTCAACTCTTCCTTCAATCAGTTGGGTTGTCATGTATGTCAGACCATCACGGATAAACTCTTGAAACTTGAGACATTGAGCTTGTTCCTTTAGCCAAGACTGACTCACTATATCTGCTTCTTCATAACTTTCTCCTTGTTGGGATTCAATCTCTTCCACTAATTGAGTTAGGTATGTAATTAGCAATTGAATAGCATCAAGCTTAGCCTGCAGTTCCATGATTTTTTATTGCTCTTCCACACATTCAAATATTTGTTCCGTGATTTTTAAATTAATTTTGTCAAGCATGTTCGTACATTCCATAAATGAATTCACATTGTGAGCCTCTTGTTTTGCATTCTCAACTTCATCACCCATGCCAACATCACAAATAATAGAAGAATCATAATAGGGGTTCGGGGGAGGGGAATAAGAGTTAGGACAACCATGACCTAACCACGATTTATTCCAATCAGCCATATCAATAAGAGTACCAAATTATTCAAAGGAAAAAAAATTAATTGTTCAGAAAAGAAAAAAAATTAATTAAAAAAAACAAAACAAAAAATAAATAAATAAAAAGAAAAAGTATAACCTAGAATAATAGTTAATTTCTAAGTCCCCGGCAACGGCGCCAAAAACTTGTTGCTCCCAATTGCACACGCAAGTGTTCGTGATCGCACAGGTAATAAAGTAGCTCTAAAAGAGCCGGATTACCAAACCCAAATGACTTGTCAATTAACTATTTTACTAAATTATATTAGTCGAATTATTTATTTAAGAGTGTCAAAAGAAATAAAAGAATGTAAGAATTGAATAAAAAGATTAACTTACAATGCTTTAGGCAATTCCAGGGCTGCAGGATGCATAGGGTTTCATGTATCACATGCATGAATTAAATACGGTTATTAAATTACTGATTTACAGGATTGATTTTATGATCATGGTCTCCCAACCTCTAATCGCCTACTCTAATTGGCTATCTAACTACATTGTTGAGCGGAGATAGACAGTCCTAATTAGTGAGCATTTATATTTCATCATGTTTCATAACCATGCTTGGTGTTCATCCAGGTGTCACTCCTAAACACGAATCTAATCAAGTGATATGCAAGTTAGATCAATCTTTTTGTATTATTTGGTCTATCTATCTCTTCGTCTCCCGAGTCCAAGAATAGATAATATATTTATTTCTATGGTGATCATGCATGAAATACTAAAATAAGAACACAAAAGTAATTTAAGCGATAACCAACATTAATTCAAAACAATCGATGTTCAACAATTACCCGTAGCCGCAGCCCCAGAACAAGGGTCTTTAACTACTAATATCTAAGAAAAGAAGAAGAAGAAGAAGAACCCTAATGGTGAATTCTATTCCTTGCCTCTCGCACTTGAAAAAGAAGTTGTTCCCTTGCAAAATAACCCTAGGGTCCTATTTATAAAGTTAAAGAAATAATTTCCCAATTCTAAACTAATTTGGACTCCTAATTTAGCTCAATTTCATCCGGAATGTCGACCCAGGGCTGGGGCAATGCGCCACCAATGCGCCAGAGGGGCTGGGGCGCTGCCCCTGTAGTGCGCCCAAAACAGCTCTCTAAAGTTTCTCTTCTAGCGCCTTGCGCCCCCATTACGCCAGGCAGACTGGGGCCTTGCGCCCCCAATGCGCCAGGCAGGCTGGGGCCTTGCGCTCGGCTTCTCCTTTGGCGTAACTTTGTCGTCCTTGTTTCCTTTGCTCCCATTATGCGCACATGTCTCTTAAGAACCCTGCAAAATGGCTAATCATGTATATTAGTATGCAATCATCACAATAATCAATCTAACCATAGAGAATGTCCTCGAAACTTAAGATAAAGGTGGGTACTTTGTAGCAATTGGGCATATAAATATGCCCAAGATCACTTTTAATTGAGTTGAGTTGAGTTGAGGTGAGTATTCTCCTAGCCCTATCAGTTCAGTTATTGTTTTACTAAGCCATTTTATATACTTGTGCATTCAATGTACTGATGTCGTTCGACCTGCATCTTTTTATGATGCAGATATCGGTGTTCAGGGTCATCAACAAGCGCTTCGTTGATACCATTTGCATTCCAACTAGTTTTGGTGAGCCTCTTTGCTTTCCGGAGGGCTTCACACTTATATTTACTGTTTTGTTAAGTTGTCGAGGGTCCTATCCCGAAATCTATCTTAGTTTTTAGAGGCTTCATGGATAGTTAGAGCTGAGAAGTCTCTAAGTATTTTTCCTTTTTGTTAAGATGTTTTGAGACTGTTTTGCAAAGTATTATCATTATTGAACTTAAGTATTTTCATACAGTTTGAGTTAAGTATTTGTTGGAGTTTGAATGTTTTAAATTTTATTTCTAAGCTTGTTACCGTTTGAGTAAATCTTCCGCTAAGTAGTTAGCCAGGCCAAAGAATTCGCTTGGGGATCAGAAATGGTTTTCGAGTGCCGGCCACGTCCAGGGTGTAGGCGCACGGGGCGTGACACTAAAATATTGACACTTTTAATAAATATTGAAAGTGTGGCTAAGGGGTCCTATTAAATGTTAAATATTACTGTTTTGAAAATTTCCCTTATTTTTTTGGTATGGGCTTGATTAATGGGCTAATTCTTTGTCCGTAAAATGGGATACTTTTTTAAATTAAAAATAGGGAAAATTACGTGGATAAGCAAACATATACTAGTTAATTACTTAACATAGCTATAGTTTGCATTAATTATCATTCGCGACTAACTTTTAACCGTATTTACATATCTCCTCTCTTCCTCTCTTCCTCTCTCCTCTCTCTGGAATCTCGCTCGCCTCTCTCCTCTTTTTCAATCATCTCTTCCTTGCTTCTCTCCTCTCCCTGCCTAGTTCTCTCTCACTTTTTTTTTTCCATACTCTCTCACTTATACAAACACTAATTATACAAATACAAATGTTAACAGTCATTTATACAAACACAAATGATAACAATCAATTATACAAATACAAATTATCTGCCCAGTCTCTCTCTCGCTTCTTTCTGTCTAGTCTCCCTCACTTATACAAACACAAATGTTAACATTCGTTTATACAAACACAAATGATAACAATCAGTTATACAAATACAAATTATAAGTGTCAACTATACAAATCTCTTTAATGATACAAATACAAATACACATGTATTCGCTGAGATAAACATTGATAGAAATGATGACAATAAATTATACATATACAATTACAAATTGATATTATTATATACAACTTATTCATTGATACAAATTGTATTTCGTTAATACTATTCTATTCATTGATACATATACATACTAATTTTCTCTCTCTCTCTCTCTCTCTCTCTCTCTCTCTCTCTCTCTATATATATATATATATATATATATATATATATATACCACACACAATTATGCAGATATACAAATACAATCATTGATACATATGTATACCAGTTACATATATACAATTATCTGACAAATATACAAATACAATTCGCCTCTCTTCACCCTCTGTCCTCTCGCACTCACCTCTCTCCTCCCTCTCCCAATCTTGATTGCCTCTCTCCCCTCTCTAACATGTAGCTACGAATCGTAATTAACAAATTATAGCTATGGAGCCTAATTAAGTTTATTTTCATGGCTATTTGTGAAATTTCCTCTTAAAAATAGTCTCTTTATGGAAAAATATTCAAAATGAGCTATTTTAAGTTTCTAATAAGAGAAAATTTCATAAATAACAAAGAGATTAAACTTAATTATGCTTCATAACTATAGTTTCGTTTGCTATGAGTATTTCCATTTGTATATTTCACTTGCCAATATACAAATAGAGTAAGTATATACAAATTCTGTATTTTTACATTTAAGGCATGTTTGGAAAGCCACTATGGTAATTGGATTTAGCGTAATTTGGTGTAATTACATTGTATGTCTTGTTTGGTTGGTCATGTAATTACCTAGTTAGCAGGTAATTGAATATAATTGACAGGGGGTAATTACACTCTCCAATTCACGGGGGAGGGGGGCAGTGAATTGCTGGTCATTACATGGTGTAATTACAAACTGATTACTTTTTAATTTCTTTTTATTTTTATTTTTTCATTTTGATGTATTTTTTATTTTTATTATTTTAAATATTTTTTAAATTTTTATTATTCTAATGTTTTCTAAAAATATTTTTATTATTATTATTTATATTTAATTTCCTTCTCATTCTCAACCTTTTACTTCATGTGATTCCATGCAATTTTTCGTATTATCTAAAAAAAATTCATTAGTATAATTTTGTTAGAATTCTAATTTTTTAAATTAAAGTAGAATTCATTGTTAAATAAAGTTATGGACTTACGTTTTCCTTTTCTTTTAAATCATGTTAATGTATGTTATATTGAAATTTGACATAAGAGTATTATGTGAAATTAAATGTTTTGAATTTAGAACTTACGTCATATTTTCAATTTCATTTGTTTTAGGAGTATTGACTCGATATTTAAATTGCAGGCTATTTTTTTTTAAAGTTAGACTTGATAGATTACCTTTTTGTCAAATGTTTTATAATTTTATGACATTATATTTATAATATTAATCTTTTTTTCAAACATGCATTTCATGATGTTCATAGAAATTTTATATTTTTAGTTTTTATGATTAATTTAATTAAAATATACTAAATTGAAAAATATAAATCAATTATTTTTTATAATATTAGTTAAGAACATATGTTTATTAATTAATATATTTTCAAAAGACAGTATATATCTTAAATATTCAATTTAATATCATTTACATTGGGTCTTATTTGTCTAATATAAATTTTTAATTATAAATAATTAATTTTTATTTTTAAAATTTAATATAACCTTATGATTATACTTGTGCAACCAAATAGTACACTTGTAATTACACTGTGACAAACAAACAGGTCAGTGTAATTACTAGGTTGTGTAATTACTAGGCTAGTAATTACTACCCTAGTAATTACACCAATAACAATTACCTTATCACTTTCCAAACAGACCCTTAGGAATTTTTCAGAACTCCATTTTGTATATTTCATTTGCCATATGAATTTTTCAGAATTTCATTTGTATATTTCACTTGCCAATATACTAACAGGGTAATTTATTATGATTTTTTCATAACTTATACAAATCAAATGTATCAACAAATCATATACAAATAGCTAGGGTAAAAACATACAAAATCTGAATTTATACAATTAGGAAGCGAATAACAAAATTTTAGAAACTATAGCCGCGAATCATAAATATCTGAAACTGTAGTTATGGAGCGTAATATACTATAAATGTTTATCATTTCGCATAATTTTTCCATCTAAATTCAAAATGGGCTATTTTAAGTAGGGGTAGGGATGGTATGATATATATCGAATTACCATACCATATCGAAAATTTTAATACCGTGATTTTAGTATTATGGTATTTGGTATGGTATTTGGTATGGTATATGGTATACCTTTTTTTTTGGTATTCGATACGGTATTTGGTATTTGAAAAATGCTTTTGATAAGCAATTTGTGTTTGACTAATTTTAAAAAAAAAGTATTTGTTAGAGTCAAATTACGAAAAAGGGCAAGTATCAATGTGCTTTAGCTATTATCTTTTGTATGTTATAGTCCCCTCAAGTTAAAAAAAAATCAAATCAGAAAAAATAATATGTAAACTACGAAAAGGAAATTTTTTTATTTTTTACCTTTCTAGGGGAATTGAAATATTTAATTATTATTATTATTATTATTATTATTATTTATTTTTTAAAATTTTACAAAAGTATTGTTGAAAAATATTGAGAAGAAGAATCTTTTTGTTATTTGTTACCTAGGGTAAGTTACATAAATCACATAGTGTAAAGATGAAATTACTATCTATCCCTACTTTTTTTCTAATTACAATAATCTCTTAAAATTAACTCAATCCAGATACATTAATGAAAGCGCGGATACATTAATACAAGCACATATACATTAATACAGATACATTATTAAAATAAAAATTAACTCAATCCGGATACATTAATGAAAGTGCGGATACATTAATACAAGCACATATACATTAATACGGATACATTATTAAAATAAAAATTAACCAAATCCGGATACATTAATACAAGCACGGATACATTAATATATTAATACGGATACATTATTAAAATAAGGGATTTTAGTTATTTTAAAAGATATAGAGACAAATGAAAAATAATATACTTAAAGGTGTGTACTTTAGTAATTTTTCCTTTTTTTATTCAATCTTTCGCTATTATCTTTTTTTTTCACTATCTTCTAAAGTTTTTAAAAAATTAAATTAAAACAAAATAATACTTAAATTAAGAAAAGAAATTTATTTTATTTGTTACTTTTTTGTGAGGGCTGAAATATTTATTTGTTACTTTATATATATATATATATATATATTTATATATATATATATATATATAGTTTATCATATAAAAATAAAAAATAAAATTCTTTTATGAAACTTAATCAAATTTTAGAGATATGTTAATTAATTAATAAGAGATATATTGGTAAATATGTATATATGTAAGAGATATTTTAGTCTTCAAAAAAATAATTTTCTACTTCTGCTTCTGCTTTTTCTAAGAAGCAGAAATTTTTAGCTTCTTCCCAACAGCAGAAAAACTGCTTCTGCTTTTATTTAAAAACACTTTTAATAGTTTGCCAAACACCAGATTTTTCAAAAAAAGTTTTTTATCTCAAAAAGGAAGAAACACTTTTGGCCTCCCAACAGCAATGCCAAACAGTCTCTAAGTTTTACTTATTTCTTATTCTCTATCTATAAATAAACGAATTTTGATTGTCATAAATGGAATAATTTTTAATTGTAATTTAAAATTTATTTATAGTTTAATAGATAGTAATATTTTAAAATTTATTATAGAATATAGCACTATTTGTATTAAATATTTTTTTATTTTCTACATTGAAATATATAAATAAAGATATCACTCTTTGTTGTTTTTATTTGTGTTAATAGATATTAGAGTATTTACTATTATTATTATTATTAAATTAATTTTTTAATATTTTGCTCATTTATTTCATTATAGACTGTTATTAGCTATAAATTAAATCAGTATTTCTCATTTTTTATTTAAAAAATAATATTTATTTTTTCTCTAAAAATATTTTGCATAGATTAAAAAAATGAAAAATATTATATGACATTAAAGAAGTGAAAATAAAGTAAATCTCAAAAATATAAGGGTAAAATAGGTATTTAGAAAAGTCAACTAGGATAAGAAGGAGAATGTCTATTGTTTAAAGTTGAGGAAGAAGTTTGATTTTTAAAAGCAAAATTTGGAGGTGTTTCTCCGCAAAATACTTTTTTAAGTATTGAATTAGAGTATTAAATTGTTTGCTAAATATTACTCCACTAATGACTAATTGAAAACACATAATTCTAAGTTGTATAATGTACTCGTGAATTGTATCTCTAAGACAAAATGTTGTTTAATTACTAAATTCTTTGTAGCTCGATTGCGTCTCAAAAAATAAAAAATAAAAAATGAAAAAAAAATTTATCTTACAAGAAGTAAATTTAATTTAGAGTATTAAATATTCCTCTGTTCACGTACTTATCTAAAGGATATATAGACATTTTCTTTCTAATATATGACAAACTCTTTTTCTTACAATATTTGGGTTGTTCGAATATGATAACAGGGGTGTACTATAATATTTTTAATTTATTCATTTCTGTATTATTTGGTAGAACCTCCTAGTATTTATCTTAACTTTGAATTTTATGATTTAAAGTTTCTCTGTGTTTTTTAATAAGTTATATTATTTTTTTAATGTGTAAAAATTAATGTAATTTAAAGATTCCTTAAATTTACAGTCTTCACTCGACCAAACCTATGTAAAATGCTTCGTCTTATGCCTCCACTTTAAAATGTTTATAAGAACAAAGGGAATATATTTTAAAATTGTCAAAATGTATAAAAAATTAATGATTTTTCAGTATTTATCCATATTCACACAAGAAGTTAAACTTTTTGTAGAGCATACGAAAATGTAATTAATTTCCAATAAGATAAAATATGTTCTTAACACTAGATCATTTTATATTTTGCGTAATTAATTTTCTTCATTTTTTGCTCGAGTAATTGATAATTATATTATTGTGATAGAAATAAAAAGAGAATTGATAAAACATTACAATTCACAAAATCTTTAAGTAAAACCTTTAAACATCTTAACATTCATTACATATGAACAAATTAATCCTATTCAAAGCAAATAAGTAGCTCTAGAAGCTACAATTTTCATTCATCTTTTGCTATTAATTAGAATCACATATTTTTCTTAAAATCTTGACCCAAACACTTTAACTCTCCTTTAAAATAATAAGCACTCCGTATTAATTTTTCACAAGTTTGACATACTCTTATTTATGAGTTTGGGATAGAGTAAATGATTTCAAATATAGATGTGGAAACAAACTTTATTGAGTTGAAAAGACAAGATGATTTGCTTTTTTACTTGTTTATACTACTAATATTTTGTCCATTTTTTTTGAATTTGCACTTTCCTTAAAAGATAATGATTGATATGATATTCTCATATTAATTGATATTTTGTATTTCCTCTAGTCTATATTAATAGATTTGTTGGATTTTCTCATAATTCAAAATAAGTGAATTATTCAAAGTTCAAGAGTATTGAGACTTTTTTCTGTATTTACCCTGTATTTAATGGGGTTGTTAATTACTTTACATTTTCTAGGAAAATAATTTGGAAATAATAAAAAAAGTAATAGTTAAAAGTAGTTTTCGATTTATGTCCTTAAATATTTACTTTAAGGGGTGTGTCATATTCCAACAATCCACTTAATATAAACTAGAGAGAGAATATTAAGTCTTGAAAAATAATTTGGGGGATAAATAATTAATGTTGAAGATAAAACAGGAAAAATAAATTTTCTTAATATATTAAAAGTAAGAAATAAAGTTTTAAAAAAAAACAAACAAAAAAAAACAAAGGTCAATGGCGTGTGCAATTTCCCTTTTAAAACTTAAAACGCGTGTTGGCTTTCACTTTCCCGCATTATTAGAAAAAGGAATCCAATGAAATACATAATTGAATTTGAACCAATTAATAGGCAATTCAATGTATATTTGACTTACTACTTTCCTCCATTCGTGCATCAATTTACGACAACTACAATTCTAAACGAGGAAAGAAATAAAGGTCAACAAATTGTCCATGAATTATTTGGAAATTAACAACTTTCTTCTTCTATCACATTTTTGGTTAAATATTATACCATGTCATTACAAGAAAAAATGGTTATGAAATTCCAATATGAGGGTAATTTGAAATCATAATCAAAAGCTGAGGTTTAATTTTGGACATGTAGAATCCACCTATTTTACACTTAGAGTGTGTTTGGAATGTTTTCTATAAAATATTTTCTTGTAAAATAAGTGATTTTAATTTCTTATTTATTTTCTGGTGTATGGTTAGTAAGAAGAAAATATTATCCCAATAATATTTTGATATAATCTGGATAAATACTATGACACCGGATCCGACCCCAATCCAAGATCCAATCTCCCGATCCGAAGTGGGACACGGCTATGTACCCAATTTGAGAACCCAAATCTCGACCCCAATCAAAAAATCTAATCCAACCCTAATTCAAGACCCTAACTCTTGATCCGACATGGGGCACGACTATGTACTCCAATCTATCCAACCCTAATTCAAGACCCTAACTCTTGATCCGACATGGGGCACGACTATGTACTCCAATCTGAGACCACAAATCCTAACCCTAATTCAAAATCCAAGATCTAGATCAAACTCCTAACCTCGACCTAGGTCTTAACTTTTGACCCTGATCAGGGATTCCGACTCCCATTTCCAACGCCGATTTGGGAGCTCCCCCGCCTCCCATGCAAAAAAAATAGTTATATTTTCTTGATATGTCAAAAGTGACAAGTAAACATGAAAATCTATTATGAAATAAGTAACAACTAAAAGTGAACGGATGGAATATTAAGGACCATCTATTTTTAGTAAAGACGACATATAAATAGAAACGAAGGAAGTATTATTATGAAATTTGTGTGCAGCTGATTTTGGACCGCGGAACTTGCATGCTACATTTGGGCCAATTAAATCCATTTGAGGTTCTTTCTCTCTAATTATTCAAGGCAGATGATACATGGATATTTTTTAAAAAACAGTTTTATTCGGTGTTTGATTGTATTAGAGCTTGATTAATTCAGATTTTTGTTGGGAAGAATCCTATTTGGGGGATAGCGCTCTCTATCGAGGATTTTTCCATATTCAAAACTCGATTTTAAAATCTCTAGTTAAGAGAGGAGCAACCTCATTCACTGTACCACATATTTTAATAGTGATACATGGATAATTAGTCCCCTGTTTTAAATAATCAGTGTTTATAGTTTAGACACGCTGCTTAAAAATTTATTTACTTCCAAAAAATAAGAAATTGTTATTACTTTTTTCCTAATTAAATATTTTTTAAAAATTACTTTTTAATAATGTAAAACTCCATATATTAAAATAAAGATAATTTTAAAAAGAAAAAATAATTCTTTGTAAATATGTAAAATACTCTTTATTTTGAAATAAATAAAAGATTACAAATATCACTTATTTTAAAATAAAAGAAATAACATTTTTTTAGAATAAAATATAAAAAATATTAAGATATTACCAGGTTACATTATATAGAAAAAAATTACAGAGATGCTGAAAAATAAACTTGACCAACACAAGGAAGCAACAATGAAGTTCTGAATTGTTCTTCGTTGAGAAAGGTCATATCGTTCACCTCATAGTCCAAAGAATAAGGCAATTAGAGATTGTATAACAGAACTCAAGAGCATTCTAAAACAATAAAAGTTGATTGGTCTTACGCTAGATTATACAAGAAACATAGAAGCAAATCATAATATTCAAGCGGAAATAAAACAAATTCAATATCTAAAGTATCTCAATCTTCGGATAAACATATGAGACTTGAAAACTTTCTTCATGACAGTTTTGATTGAGTAAAAACTTGAGATGTAGCTAGTCGCTGCAAATCCAAGGAACACTTTAATCTTCGTAAACTTCTTTTCTTTTGGATTGTAAGAAACTACTTGTGTGCCACGATCTCTTTGCATCAATATTTCTCCATCTTTCCAAGTTGAGATTGGTATAAATATATCACAACAGATATTTGATTGAATAGTATCCTTCAAAATGCGATCTTTAGTCCAAGATTCAGTTATTCCATACTCTTTCATCCACCATAGATCAATGTACTGACTATGCTTATTATTTCATAAACATAGACACTTCCCCAACTCTACCAACATCAAGCAGGAGGATGAAATTTTCAGACCACGCGGAGTTAACAAGGACTTCACCTCTTCTGTCCAACTATTAAAGGAGTAAATGCTGGCATTTTTTTCCTGAATTCATCCAATGAACAACACCATTGACGTTAGTGTTACTAAATGATCCGCATAGAGGTTCTGGAGCCTCGCCCACGTTTCTCCATTTCTTATCAGCTCCAAAAGTATAAACCTCCAATTTTGATACTTGTGGATATCCCACAAACTTTCTAACTACTGATCTCAATACTTTATATTGTCCAGGGGATTCACTAAAGCAGAATGCATAAGCAATACGTTGAATTCTTTTCTCCCATTAGGGCAATTTAATCTTGAAATTCACCCAAAAGAGGATTGCTAATGTAAATCGAATGCTCTACGATATTCCTCGAACCATTAAACAAACAAATGAACCCATTACATGAACCAACTAATATCATGTTTTCTTTAGAGAAAGTGGGTGAAGGAAGGTGAAACCTAGGGCTCAACAAAATGGCTCTGTTTAAGGAGTGAGAAACATCATCTTTGAGTTCCACAAGTAATCGGACTGAGTCATTTATTGAAAGCAAAATGTTGGAAAAATAAGATGATCTTTTGTAATACATATTACCAAATAAAGGGTCAGAAGTTAAAAGATGATACCAGAGTTTACAAACAATCTTACAACGAAAGATGGACTTGATTGACAGTCGTGAAAGAATGTCGACCATAATCACCATTTGAAGATCCATAATCCTCGTGACATGGGAGATTCTTCTTCCTTGGCAATCTCCCTTGAAAAGCTTAGAGATTTGGGCAACCATGGCTATTGTAATACCTCGGATTCGGACGAGTGGAGAAATTTCCTGATTTCTGGGTTACTGCCAGTGATGACGAAGGCCACCTGCGGTTCGTCGGTTGACTTACGGCTCGTAAGTTGGAATCGTTAGTGGCAAGACCAAGTTTTTAAAATGTCAAGTTTCAGAACCCCAACGACGGCCTGCCAGGACGGCCCGTCGTCCAGTGTACGAGTCGTAGATAGGTCTCGTAGGTCTCCTCCAGACTTGGTCAAATTCTTAAGCCATAAGTTCTGACCTACGGTTACAGTGAACGGTCCGCCGATTGACCCACGAGCCGTACATTGGACCGTCGTTGTAGGGTCCAATTTGACAATCTCTGAATCCACCTACGGAAGTGCATGACATACCATACGTCTGACCTACGGATCGTAGGTAGGAGCCTGACAGTTCTTTTAAATGAGTCTTTTGGTCTTTTCACCCAATGACTTATTTACTACTCTTAAGTCGGTTCTCCTCTTTCCCTAACACTATATAAGTCTATTCAATCCTAAAATCTACCTTTCCAACCACTTTACAAAATTTCCCAAACCCTTCTCTCTCAAATATTTTCTCTCTAGAAGATAGAAGAAGAAGGAGCAGGCAAGTTAGGGTTCAAGAAATCAAGCTTTCTTCATCAAATTGCTTAAGGAATTGAGACCCTAAGGTATGATAGTGTTCATCCATGGAGCCCTTTCCTCCACGGAATCCCTAAATTATCCAATTTTCAAGTTAGAAGTTCTCAATTGAATTAGATTATGGGTTTTCTTCCATGTCATGGGTTCTTTGTAATGTTGATTTAATTGATTGATTTATGAACTATGAAGCATGAATTGAGTTGAATCTCATGAATTTAGATGAATCCCCATGAACCCAGGCTAAGTCCCCAAATTTTGACATTTATGCTTTTGTTGGTGGGTTGAATTATGAAGTGATGAATTATATGAAATCTCTATGAATCCGTGCATGAATTATGATTCCTAAGCTAAGACTTTTCATGATGAGATTATGAATGACCTAATGATGGTTTTATGGAAGTAAGCATGTTCAATCAAAAACTATGATTTTCCTCTATTATGTGGGTTCCTTCGATTATGGTCAAATTGGTTTGTCTATGGCTTTCTAAGCATGAGTTTGCATTGAATTGCATGATTTAAGAGAAATTCTCATGAATCTATGTGAACCCTATGATTTCAAATTATGAGCATGATGAACTATGTAAAGATGAAGTTTATGAAATTATGCATGTCTCATATAAAGTCAATGATTAATTAAGGGTGCTTTGAGATTGAAGTACTAAAGTATATGATATGTCGATGATGTTGTTGAGTGTGAAAGGGATTCTCACATATTACTCAACCCATAAATGTGAAAGGTTTTCTCACATGTAATAATTCATAACTTGTTGAAAGGATTGCTCAACTATCCTTGAATTGATGATTAAGGAGCTATTCTAATGAAGGGACAAGAGGCGATCACCCATGTTCCCTAATGTAGACAAGAGGCGATCACCCATGTATAATAATAATGAACTTATGACTAATGATAGACAAGAGGCGACTACCCATGTCTACTTATGATAATTGAACTATGTCTAATCCGTGGGAATTATGCTTAGCACCGAGTGGACAAGTGGCGATTACCCATGTCCCATAAACTATGTGCCACCATAGGATGATGGTCTATGATAGACACTAGCTAGTGGATCCACATAAGCTATATGATAAGTAAAGGGTCCTACCTTGGCAAGTAGGATGGCCCTATCGGTGTGGGGTTATACACCGAATTCTATGTTGATAGCTCACATGGTCTTATATGTCGGTTAAGGCTACTCCCCACAAGCAATGAACAAAAAGTGTTGTTATGACGTTTCTTAAGTAAAGTAAAAGTTGCTTAGCTTGCTTTGACCTTGGTTTAAGCTTTATACTTTCTATACATTATCATGTTTAACTTGGTCATTGCATGTCATGAAAAAGTCCCATTTTAGCATGTTTTAAATGATTCCGTGCATTGCTATCATACTTGGTACTTGATTGTACTAACGTATACTCTTGCCTACATTGACTTGTTGATGTAGGGCGTGGCGATTCTCCATCCACTCGTGGCTAGAGCTTAGTAGAAGAAGTGTGAAGACTTGGTGAGTCCTCACCCATCCGAGGACGTGGCCTAGTTGTTCTTACCTTATGTTTTGTTCATTTTGGCATTGTATTGGGTTACGTCCCAAACTTTATTTCTCTTTCTTATGTTAGATTGGCTTTGAGACATGAGATGTAGACTTCCGCTATTCTTCTTAAAAGCATTTGATATGACATTGTCTTTTGAACTTTTAATCTCTATGATCTTGTATGTATGTATGCTAAGTGGCTTGTATGAGGCCTCTCGGGGTCTTGTACACCATGTCACGTCTATGGGGCACCTTGGGTCGTGACAACTGTCACTTCCTTTGAACAAAAAGGGAGCTAGTTTTGAGGGTTTTGGATTGACTGAACTTTTATATATAATGTGCTCCTCTAAAATGACTATAGAGGCTACTTTGAGTTCCAAAAGTAATCACACAGAGTGATTAATTGAAAGTAATTATTGAAATTTAACTAGCCGTTAGCTCATATTGGATTTTTTCCTAATATTATTTCTTACACCGATTTAGTATTTAGTAATTAATGAAAGTCTAACTAGCTGTTGGCTAGCCGTTGGAGTGACCCTATACATATATATATATATATATATATATAACTTTGGAGACTCGAATAATATATAATTCTTTTATCTTTCTTGAGATTCTATTGTCTTTATTCTCAATTTATAGCTAGCAGTTTATGTTCCTAGGCCAAAGAAGGTAAAGATATGTTCTAAAACTTCTAGATATATGTTATTGTCAATTAATGTGTTTAGCAATGAAATCATTCAAGTATTCAATATCTGAAGAGATTAACATGGAGCTATTTCGGGTAACATACACTTTATTCAATAGAGAACAAAAAGAGAGAGTGATACAATAAAATCTTCAAAACTTGAAGAGATCATTTATAATATATTTTCTAGGCTTCCCGTCAATTATTTAATGTGTGTCAAGTGCCTTTCTAAATTTATAATTCTCTTATTTTGAATCCATGTTTTGTATATATGCATCATAGCCGTTTTATATCTCATCCCGATAAGATAAAATTTCTCACACGTTTAGGTGATGTAAAATTATCTTACACAATAGATTAGAAGGTGGAACATAAAAAGAGAAATTAAGTACTCTATCCATTTCAATCTATTTGTCTTATTTTTTAATTTTTTTTTTAAAAAAAAATGTATCTTTCTATTTTTATAACTCTTTAATTTCAACTTTTCACCTGACATATATTTAAATCACAAGATTAAATAATATTTTGATACTTTTGATATATGTTTAATTTAATGCTATAAGATTCAAAGGTCTTCATTGCTTTTTTAAACTCAGCACTAGTCAAAATAAGACAAACAAATTAAAATATAAAAATATTGTTTAAAAGATTGGTATTGAAGCTGGCCACAGATAACAGTATGAGAAAGTGAGTTCTTTTATCCACTTATAAATTTATTAAATTGAATAGAAAAAGATGATGGTCTCAAATTTCTCATATATTAAAATTACCTTTTTTTAATTAAAAAAAAACAAACTAAAATTTTGGTAAATAACTAAAAAATCATTTCTCCTTGATAGTACCTAAAAGTGGCAAAATGAGTAAAATTTATAATTAGCCGTAGGACCCAATCTCTTTTATTAAATGAGATGGTTATCCTAACATTACATATGGCAACCATCAATTGCACTCTACTTAGAATATATAAGAGTGTAGAAACTCTAAGAAATACATTTATTAATAGTATGTTTGACGTTATTGTTGGAAGGCCAAAAATATTTATTTTGAGATTTTTTTTAATTTAAAAAATCAAGGTGTTTAGCTAATCAGTAAATATGTTTGTAAAAGAAAGCAGATACAATTTTTCTGTTATTGGAAAGAAACTAAATAATTTTCATTTATTAAAAAAAGCAGAAGTAGAATCAACAAATTATTTTTTCCAAGACCAATATATCCCTGTCATATATACATATTTACTAATATATCTCTTATATTTATTTATTTATTTGGTAAATTTTTCATATGTACTTATTTAATTTGTGGAATGGTTTTTAAATTTATTTTGCTTGATATGTTTAATTATATTTGAATCATCATATTAATATTATATCAATATTTAATTATTATTTTTATTTATCTATATATAATATTGATTGGAACTTTGAATATGTACATTTTAATTTAATAAAAATAAAAATTTAATTAAAATTTTATATTAGATATTTGAAATAATTTCTCTATATAAAATAATATTATATCAAAAGTGATTTGATACTTATCATTTTCATGATTTGACTCTCAAAAGTAATTTTTTAAAAAGATTAGTCAAACATAATCTTCTTATCAAAAACACTTTTCAAATTAATTAGCAAAAAACGAATTGCTTTTTTTTTTCTTTTCAAAAAAGTTATTTTTAAAAAAGTGCTTCTAAAATAAACAAGTTTTTAGCAGCAATGCCAAACAGGCTCTAAAATGTGTTTGGTGTGAAAAAAAATATTTTAAATAAATTTACTTTCCTCTAATTTAAGAAAATGACTTATATACATATGGTAAGGAAATATTTTTTTTCAAAATTTACCTTAAATCAAAAAAATATTTTCTAGGAAAACATGAAAATCTTTCATTTAATAATCAAATACACCCTAAAAGGAGAAAAAGAATAAAGAAAAACAATATTTTAATCCTAAAGAAATTATTTCTTTATATAATAACAAGCAATAAATATCATTAACCAATGAGTTTATTCATTTTTATATATATTCATTTTTATCCATATCAAATATAAATCAAAATAAATATTTTATCTATTTATATCTAACTCATTTGCAATTAATGTATATCCAACTCAATTCACCACGCCAATGTGGGTACCAAATATTGAGTGAAAAATTAAAAAAAAAACTTGACCCACTCATTTACCATACTAAATATAACACAAGTGAACAACGGTCGAAAAGGTAGTAGCATGCAACATTTCGAGGATATCGGAAACTTTCTTCAAAAATTAGTTAAATAAATGAACTAATTTTGTAGTAGTATAGTACTAGACATTGTAGTGAAGTGTACCCATCATTCCAATTTTATTTTTTTTTTGTTAATGTGTAATAAATTGGTTCATTAGAAAATAGTTACTTCTCCAATTCACTACCACTTCATACATTACACAACCCATAAAAAATAATAAATGATTAATACAAAAAAATAGCTTATCATAATATCCATATTTATTAATATTTTGTTTTAGATTTTGTAAAATAATTTAATAATTATTTTTAAAATAATTTTAAAATGTACTATTTTTTTAATGACTATATTTTTTTCTTCTACTTGAATTTGATGCATTTAAGCCGAGACTCTTTTGAAAACAAACTCTCTATGTCCACAAAATAATGGTAAGATCTAGGTACACCATACATTCTCCGACCTCACTTAGTAGAATTTCATATATTATTATTGTATTGATATGTTAAAATAGAATAGAATATAAATAAAAAAAAGGTTAACGTTACTGTTGAGTGTTGAGTCATAAGTATCCCGTTTCAACCCTAACTTTACCTAAAACTCACACCCTTTTTTTCCCTCTTGTTGCCCCTTTCCCTCCTCTGTTCCCCATTACAAAATCATGGGAAAATACTTGAGAAAAACTGGCGATGTTATGGAGTCTTCTCTTGGTGTTCGTACTAGAGCAAGAACCCTAGCACTTCAACGTCTTCAATCTTCTTCTTCTTCAACTCCACCACCACCCTCTGTTTCTGACTGTTGTTATCTTCAACTTCGTTCCCGCCGCCTTCACAAACCACCCACCCCACTCCCGAACCCGGAAAATCCTAACTCTACTGAGGAACACCCAGAGTCTGTGTCTGTTGGGTCTGTTTCAATTACCCAAAAAGGTTGGGGAACAGAGGATGTGAATGGTTTTGGTGCTGAAATCTCATTTGGTGAGAATACTCTTGATTTTGAACACAGGGATAGGTATAAATCTCTTCGCTCAAGTAGTTGTATGCTTACTAGTTTTGTTCGCTTAGTATGCTCTCTAGGGGTTTAGGTGGGTTTAAGGCGGGAAATAGGGAAGATGATTTCTTTCTCAACTTCTAAAGGGAAATCTTTCCTCTGTTAGAAGCTGTAAATGATTTTGTTGTTTTTGTTTGAAAGGGAGGGCTCTTTGAGTGCCTTTCACATTTACATTTACGAAAAAAAAAAGAGACTGTTTTGGTGTTGCATTCGTGGGTACCACTTTTGTTGTGCTTTTTTCAGTTTTTGTGGCAAAAATCTCGTTAAAGTTTGAAGAGCATCATGCTTTTAAAATTCAAATGCATATTTTCATGGTTGGAGTCTTCTTTCTCTTAATTTATTTA
Organism: Solanum appendiculatum; assembly: GCA_018342035.1. Lineage (NCBI taxonomy): Eukaryota > Viridiplantae > Streptophyta > Magnoliopsida > Solanales > Solanaceae > Solanum > Solanum appendiculatum. The sequence continues at coordinate 2,035,481 of JAGDQO010000472.1, forward strand.
TCAAAAAAATGTTTGCTTTGTAAGTTTTCTCTCTTGTAGTCAAGGAAGATGTGAATTTTCAGTTTTCGTTTCCTTAATTCCCTTCCTTTTCATGTTGTTTCCTGGCCCTTCTTCCCTGTTTTTGTTTGTAGCTTCACTTCTTCGGGACCTTGGGGTATATCTTGTTGCACTTTGTTATATTCAGGTTACATTTATGGAGAAGGAGTCAATAGTGATCTTGTGAAGCTAAAACCTTTTTTTTTTTCTTACCGTTCGAGGGCCTCAAGATTTTGGTCATCTATTATTCGTTGATCATCTATTGAAAAGAATTGTAGTAACTAATAGCCATTTCTTGTATCTTATGGTATACAACCTTCTGAATGGACTTACTATCATTTGGTGTTAGAAAGAGCAAAATATTGCAAAAATAGTGATAATATCTTTAAATGCAGCAATATGTCCTGTTTCTGTTTCTGCTGTCTCTTTTTTAAATGGAAGCCCCAAACTTTTTCTATTGTTGGACCTCTTTCTTCTTTTGCTTTCCTAATTTGTTTTCCCTAAAGTAAAATAGCAAGTGAAAAATGAAGTTTGGACTAGATTTTTGCAGTTATTTAGTTAATTGGATCTTAGTGTTCTGATAACAAGTTGGATATTCTCTTCTTTTTTTGTCTAGTATCATATTCTTAAGCATTGTGACTGGTCATAACAGAGCTCTCTGTTTATTCTGATGCACTAAAGTATGTATGGTGGTCAGTAAAATGGGGAAAGAAAAAGAAGAAATTAGGGTTTGGTGGTGGTCATGGATATATTTGTAATATAGAAATAATATATTAGCTTATAAAGCCATTGATTGCTTTTTTTTAAATACTATGTGCTTTTTTCATGACTTGTCCTAGTCGTGGGGTCTCATATTGTGAGTACGCCAAGGCAAAGTCTTCAGCAATATTCTAGGTTAAAAATAGGATATCCCTTTTCCCCCGTGTGTATTACATTGCACCAAAACTCGTACTAGTAATTTTTTTGTATTCAGTTATCTTATTTTAGTACTTTATTGTCCCTTTTTGGTGTGTGGAAGATATGTAGTGATAAGATCTGTGTATATACTCTACCCTCTCTAGACCCCGCTTTTGAGACTACACTTGGTTTGTTGTTGTTGTTGAAGATCAGGTGTCGGTTGATAACTGTTCGTTGTGGTTCTAGCAGAATTTCTTGTTTTCTCTCGCTCATTACTTGCATATGGTCTTGTAACTGATAGTTGTGAATTTGTTGTTTCTTGTATAAAAGAAGCACTAGAGAAAGCACACCTTGCAGCTTGGTGAGGGAGGTGGATGCTATGGTCAACCCTGGTTCTGCGACAAGGCGAACAGAGTTAAACACAACAACTCAAAGAACAAGGAACTTTATCCTTAGAAATATCCCTTCAGCTCATGAAATAGAGGAATTTTTCACCTTTACTGAGCAGCAACAGCAGCGCCTTTTTATGGAGAAGTATGTAGTCATTTTCTCTTGGATGTTGTCCTATTTAAACACATTTTACAATCGCGTATGTCGAACTAATGTGAAAATTTGTTCTATTTCACTTACCAGGTACAACTTTGATGTGGCAAATGATGTACCGCTTTCTGGCCGGTATGAATGGATTAGGGTGAATCACTGAGCTGGGGCTGATGAAGTTGCTGGATATTTTATGTCCTCTCCCCACACCTAAATTATTGTATAAATAGAATGGTGTAGTTTTAGTTATCTGTTAGATAGCAGGATTACACATAACTAACAATTTGGAAGTAGAATAGGCATAAATTGTGGATTAGGCTTTGACTGTCTTTGTAACTTGCAAGGTGACATAGCCAATGTCTTATGTACTTGTCTTCTTTTTTATTCTAGTAATCAAATTAGGATTTTTAGCTCATTACCTCTCTCCCTATCTATCTCCTTTATTATCCACTTGATGATAGTACACTGTGACATCAGTAGGTTTGTGGTGTACTTTTTCCCTTCAAGCAAGTTGTCAATTCTATGGTTATAAAATCTCACCCTTTACTTCCCAATCACAAATGTTTTGCTAATTTGTTGTGCCATCAAAAGTCTTCTGACAAAATATAATGTGCCTTTTCATATTTGTTCTACTACAAGTATTTCATTAACAAATGAGGGCAAGGCCTATACTGGTCACCTCTTAATACAAGGTTATTTGTAATGTGCCATTTCAATGCCTCCTTTTGGATTGTGTTGTGCTAGGGACTAGAAGCAAGAGCATACCAAGAGCCTTTTTAACGGCATTAGTGGGGATGCATGCTCAGAGACGGAGCTAGAATTAAGAGTTTGGGGGTTCTAAATATTAGGACAGTTGTCAATTAATTTTGTTAGGTGTTCATAAGTTAATATACACATATTTTTATTTAATTTTCTAATATAAATACAGAATCAACGGAAAAGTTAGTGGGTTCGTCCGAACCCACGAACTCCCTCCTAGCTCCGTCTCTGCGCATGCTTGAGATCAAAAACACTAAGACTCCATTTGCTTACGAGGTTTGAATTTGAATGGTTCTGACATTAGATCATTAACTGCAGTTGTTTTTATTAAAAGTTAAGCACTTAATAGGCCTGAATATGTATGAATTATTAACATCTAGAAAGATTCTTAATATCATTGAGAGGTATTCTTGTGTGGGTAATATTCATCATCACTCTATCCACAATCACCAACCACTACCACCAATCACCTCTGACATTACAATCACCACCACCATTACTATCAGTCACTACCATCTTCGTGGTCAATCTCTACTACCAACCACCTCCATGATCATAACTAGCACCGCTGCCAACTACCACAAACACATCACCAACTACCTCACATTCTTTAGCCGCCACCATCAACACCACCAACTACTAACATTAATCAAATTCATCATTACAACCACCAACACCACTACCGATCACCACCATTATGATAGTCACCACAATACCAACCATCTACACCGTCATAACTATCACCGCCATCATTATTAGCTACTAACAACAACTATTATCATCACCATCACTACAAACTATCTCCACATCACTAGCAAGTATAAGTGTTTTATTTTTTAAAATCAAACATGATTTTGTTTTTTAAAATTCTTTTTTAATATTTAATTAACGTTTATTTGAATTATATATTTATTATGTACATGTAAATAAATTATGTATATTCAGATGTTGAAAAACAAACAGTCTTAATCATTCAATATTTAGATCTAGAAATATCATCTTAATCATTCAGATGTGCATTTAGTTTTAGACGTCTAATTCTTAATGAAAACAAATAAGACCTAAAAGTCTATTTGAATTGACCTATTTTAAGAATTTTAAAGTAAAAATAACTTTGATGTTTTGTTTTTTTGTATTTGGATAAATTTAAAAAACGCTTATAAATCAATAAAAATAAGCCAAAAGCTAATTCAAACGGGCTCTCAGCATCAGACGACTGACTGTCAGATTAGGCAAGGTATTCACTATCTAGAGTCAGCAGGAACGGTTTAATGATTTCTGTTATATCACATTATACCAGAAGAAGATTAAATATAACAAAGGACTATTATTCATGGGTGCTCATCCAACTTTGCTTTCATCACTCAAAAGTTACTATTCTTTTTTTTGTTTTGTTTTATTTTTTTACATAAAAATCATTTAACTTTGCTTCACTTTTGATAAAAGTAACTTTGACTAAATTTGATAAAAATCCTACCTGAAATATGAGAGAAATTAATAAAAATATCTCTTATGTTTTAGAGTAAATTCAAAATGGTCCCTTAAAATATGTTTTTGAGTAGTTTTGGTACTTTAAGCTTGCTAAAAGTGATCACATTTAATCTCCATAAAATACTCAACAAATTCTGATTGTTAGATTTTACAGACTTAATATGAACTCACATTTAGAGGTGTCTTTGGAGATTTCAACTATTTTGATTTATTACAAAGATTTGATGTAGAATGTTAGGAGTAATTTATACTATTTTTTAAAGAATAATTTCAGAGACCTCTTCCAAAATTTTGCTTCATAAGGTTGATATCCAATAATCCAAAGTGACATATATGATGCCATACTTACATTGGTTATTTTGATTTCTTTGTAACAATTTGTTAAATGTATTTATCAACTAATGCAAAAGAGTGTATACTTTTAACTTATTTTTTCAATGAAAAACGTCTATAAATAAATTAGCAAAATCTATTTTATTATCTAAAGATAAGAGAAAAAATTTATTATGTTTGAGGTATAGATATTATGTGGCATACAAAGCTTGTATGAGACTCCTCACATATTTTGACAAGTGGATTATTGGGTCCCATTTTTCAGAAAAAGTTAAAATTTCCTCCCTCTTTCTCTCTCTTTCTTTTCGAACCTTTTCCCTTTTGATTCAATTTTTCCTACTCTTTCTTTGTATAATTATGTTAAATTTTACTACTTTTTTTTTTATCTTAATATTTTTATTCAAGAAAAGTGTGAAATTAAATCTTGCCAAATTCATCCTATTTTTAACATTCAAATATTATTATTTTTTACTCATATTAGTTATCTACGTAACTAAAAAATAGTTATTTAAAATTTCTTGTCAATTAATAAAAATTTTATTTTATTTATAATTTCTTAAAGGACGTGTAAAAAAAAGTGAATAATTAATATGAAAAATACTGGGAGTGTAAAATTTTCTTTGTTCTTCTCTCAACAATTTCATAAATACCTAAATCCATCAAATATTCTATAACTAGAAAAAATAATGAAAAAAGTATTAATAATCTTCACAAATATTGACATAAGTTTTGACACAATTTTTATGAAATTCAAAAGTGAAAAAATTCATAAACACCTACATATATACATGCATTCTCCGTCAATTTATACATACATTTTATAGCTTGAATTTCGAGAACAAAAAAATATTGTATAAATTAACTACGGAGAGAGTATGTAGATATGTAGCATTAATTCTCTAATTTAATTATTTAATAGATAAAAATATATTTTGGATTTTTATGAAAATAATGTCAAAACTTATGTAATTATTTTTCAAGATCATTAATGCTCTTTCCGTTATATTTTTATGTTTGAGAATATTTGATGGATTTAAGTGTTTACGAAATTGTTGAAAGAAGAACAAGAGAAAATTAATTTAAAGCCCTTTTGTTTGTTTTTCAAATTTGTTGTCCTCTTTTTATTTTACACGTCCTTTAAGAAATTATAAATAAAAATAAAAATTTTAATTATTTACTCCTTGAAAAAAGTTAATCAGTAGAGATTTGAATTTAAATATGAATTAATATTAATCTATTCAATTTTTGATTAATGAACATCAAGAACTATTTTTAAAAAAATAAGGAAAATAAACTACATAAGAAGAGAATCGAACAAGTAATATTAAAGAGAGTGAAAAAAGGAATATTAATTTTCTGACATCACTACTTTTCACTATACCTTAATCTAGTTGTGTGTTGTGTTATTTTTAATTTGTATAATGAAGTATATTCAAATAAATTTTAAAAAATATAACGTACTATATGTTAGAGGGAGTGGTAAATGAGAGGTGAAGATGGAGGAGTGAGAAGAAAAAATAATAAGTTATAAAGCAATGGAATCCATAAAATATATTTTTCTATTAAAAAAGTCCTAATATTACGATATAAAAAAAATATAATGTACTATATGTGAGATTTTAGTTTATCTACATGGACAATTAATTAATGAAATAAAGTCACATGCAAGTGAATCCCTTTTGGGACCATAGTGGCAGTATAATTGGGTTTTCCTATCTTGAGGCTTGTATGTTGGTTTAGTCAGAACTATCAGTGTCAGTGGCAATGAAGTTTGTGTTTGTGTGGTTGTGGTTGTGGTGGGGGGAGATTTTTGCCATTATTACTATTCTGGATTCGTATATTGTTCTGTCTTTCTGAATTTACTATCACAGATTTGCATTTAGTAATGTGTGTCAAGTCCCAAAGACTCCCCTCGTGTTTGCCTATTTGCCCCCTCACATGCAACATTGTACCTTTACGGCCATTTTTTCATCCTTCATATGTGTGATGATCAAAATGTAGATTTTATGATTTCCACTTCTCTCATGTGTGTGTCCCATTTGTACTTTCAACTTATTTTCACCTCTCTTTGTTTTGTTTGTGAAGTAAATTTGTAACGATTCCTCCCGTCGTTATAGCATTTGTTTGGATGTAAATATCTGAGTAGAGTTTTCCCAAAATAAGACTTGATAAAAATCTCAAGCTACGGACAGTTTCTGACAAAAATCTGATAACGTGTGGTTTGAAGACCGTTTGTGTCTCGTAGTATAGCATTTGATGACCTCAAAGTTTATATTATGATAGTTGAGGGTGTAATTAGTGGTCCGTAGAAATTTTCGAAATGAAAAATGAATTCGTTAAAATCCGATTATATCGATTGTCGCGATTAAATATATATGTGTGTTGTCAAAAGTTCAAGTGTGTGTTGTGAAATAGAGTGGGGGAGGGGAGGGGGGGAAGGGGTGATGAAAACTCCCCCGGGCTATAGTTTAAGGTCATTGTGGGCGCCTTATCGTGGTAGCGAGACTGCTATAGCGGTTAGTCGATAGTTATGGCGGCCCTGGAAAAGGCCGAGGGACCAATATAGTGGCCACTACGTCGCCATAACTGGGACCTCCGTAATGGTTAGGTGACCGCTACAATGGCCATAGGCAATCAGTAGTATCTGATTCTCCATTTTAGACCTTATTTTCCCCCTAACATTCAAAAGTTCGTCATTAAATTTGAGAGACGATTTTTCACCAACTAGGGCTTTTTTCATCACTGAGGTAGGATTATTACTCACTTCTACATCGATTAATCTATCTAATTCGTAGAATCGTTATAAAGGAAATTTATGATGGAATTTTTTGAGTTCAGACCTTAAGTTCATGAATTGATGAGAAATACCTTTGGATAGTCCTAATTTGGAGTAATAATTGATTCTAGGTTGTTAGCTTTTACTTTTTAGCATAAAATTACTTTCCTTTCACATGAATTTTGGGGAGTTGGGATAAATTGATGGGTGAAAAACTCTAATTTAATCGTTTAGTATCACGATCCAAAAGGGGTGTGATGATCACTCGACTTATCCCATCGAGACAAGTCAGCCTAAAACCCAAAATATAACGATAAAAATGCCGAAAATAAACTATTAATAACATAAATGCGAATAATTTAGTCATCTTATGAATACACCCAAAACCTGATTGTCACTTGTTCAAGCCACTAATGTATTACAACTTAATTGAAAGAAATACAAGTCTCAATGTCTTTGCTTTTAGAGTAGAAAAAGAACATAAATAAGGAACAAGAGGGTCTGATGAAGTGACAAGAAACTAACTCTGAAGTGACAAGCAACTAGCTACCTCTCAAGTCTCCACAGAAAGCCTCAGACGAAATAGAGAAGAAGAAGAATCACGCAGATTCGGGCTCTTAACCTACACAAGTGTAGAAGCAAGAAGTGAGTACCGAACAACACGGTACTTAGCAAGAAAACTACTAAACATAAGATAAAGCAAAATAGAATACAAGTTCTCCTTTCATCCCAACCAAACCTCCACAAACTACAACCTGCACAGGGATCAGTCCAACCTAACAATTCACAATTTCAAGTAGCACATAGTTCAACAGTAATACCTTAACAGTTGCAGAATCAACCACAATCAGGTATTAGGTTCATCAACCAAAGTTTCCAACAGTTTTCATTCCACAAAACAAAGCATATAAAAAGTATCTCGAGTCACACCTCATTACAATTAGTCTATCATCAAAGTATTCCACAATCAAGAGTCTCAACAACAAGGAATCAATAATCATAATCAATTAAGTGCGATGCAATGATATGTAATGTCATATAGAGTGACACATGTCTGTCTTAATGTTACACACCCGCTGCCTCGCATTACGGAATCCATGGGGACATATCAGTCCACGCAACTATCATGGCATGTGGCACGTTCCTCGAATATAGTATCAACCACGACGTGTGGCACGTTCCTAGAGTATAGTATCAACCATGACGTGTGGCACGTCCCTCGAATATAGTATCAACTACGGCGTGTGGCACGTACCTCAAATATAATACATCCTTTTTGTTCTTCCTTTTCCATCATTTCATCAAGTACCATCACAACTGAGTTTCAGAATTAATGCAAATAGGTATGTTCACATAATAATGAGGAGAGGACAATTTTCATATCAATTCAAAATTCATGATAACCACTCAATCATAGTACTTCATCAATAATGTATCAACATTACCACTCAAATCATTCACAACACCATACACATCAAATTACCATCACGTTGTCTTTTTCATTATCCCCTTTTTATTATCATTTAGATCAATCAATGTGAACAATTCAATTCATTACCAATTTTCATTACTCCCCAACACATAGATAAGGAAATACAAAATTTTACAAGCTTAACAAAGATATAAAAGTTCACTTGCCTTAAGAAAATCACACAATCACTCGGGCACTAAAGTTTTCCCCTCCAAATGATATCCAAATCAACACAAGCTATTCAAATAAGAAATCACAATAAGAATTCGGTACTATCAACATTTATATCAATATTTTTGGAAAACAGGGTCAAAATGATCCAAAAACCCAATATCGAAAACGAGGGTAAATCTGAAATTTAGTATAAACTTGCATTACCTAAAGAATTTGAAAACTATCGGTGAAAACCATTTCGAAAATAGAGCTCAAACAAGCTTTAATTCACCATTTTATCAAAACCTTAAACCTTTACAAAAACCTTCCAAGTTTGGAATCAAAACCCATGTTTAATCATCAAAATCATGAAATAATTAGTGGATAAAAGAGTTAGAGAGCAAGAAATCGTTACCCAATCAATGAATCTTGAAAAACCTCTTTAAAATCGCCAAAATTGAGCTCTCAAAGTTTTAAAATGGAGAAATGGGGTTGAAACCCCAATTTTTGAAATAACAATGCCAGGGCCTCGCGAACGCGACGCCCTGATCACAAACGCAATCCTTGGATAATATGACTCCTCGCGAACGTGATAGGTCTATCGTGAACGCGACAATTGTGAAAGTGAGCAGACGTTCATGAATACGAGGGTCGGAAAACTCAACCCCTGACGAACGCGATTGGGTCTTAGCTAACGCGAAGGTCGCAAAAGCGAGCAGACCTTCGCAAAGGCGAGTGATAGAAAAATCAGCCAAACACACAAGTCTCCAAAAGGACCCTCATGATTTGTTCGGAAACCCGTACACACAAACTAAATATTCTACCCAACTAAACTCGATGTTTAGAACTCAATGGAACCATCGAAACACAAATCTGAGGTCTCCTTGACCTGAAACTCATAAAAGTCACAATAAACTAACTTAACACTTAAAAAGACCAAACTGACCTCGAGGCCTTCGAAAAATCAACCAAGACCTTTCCTGTACTTAAAATCATCCTTCAAATCCAATGAAACTGTCGAAAATCCGATTTGAGCATCCGAACCCCGAATATTGACCAAAGTCAACCTAAAGACTAAAATTCCTTAAACTTCCAACTCAATGCCTCAAATGCACAGTACAACTCCGAATCAGAAAACGACGACTCTCCTAGATCAAATTTCAAATTTTTCAGAACTGATGAAATTTCATTCTGAGACTCGAAACTCTAATTGACACCGAAAACCACTTTTAACCAACAGAAGCCTTCCAAAACTAAAAACTTTAAAAAATATCAGCCTTTTATTAAACTTTCAAAACCAACTTCGCAAATCAATCAGAAAAGTACTTGGACAACTATTGGAAAGAGTAAATCGGTAAATTTTCAAAAATTATCTTCTGGATCATTACTTTTAGGCTATGAACAATGGTAAAATCAATCGGGTTTAATTTATAAGGTCTAGAACTGTGGAGTAAGTGATTAAACACTGTGTAATTATTTAATTTAGACAGTGAACTATTCAAAGCTTCGAAAAAGACGAGACTTTTACGGATTAGCTTGCATTCGGATTCTTCGGTTGAAGTAGGTTACAATTTAATTGAAGTTTAGACTTGATTTATATTCATATGTATACTCCTAAGTAGAATACTTATTAACTGTTCTTCAGACATGTTTGTAATTGATGATATGATTGTTGATGTTTAAAATGCATAAGCTATTAAATGATGAATTAGATTGAATTACTTGTGTTACAAATGTACTTATAATTGTTATACACTGAGTTATATTTGGTGAACTTGACCATTTGTTATAATGCGTGAGAAAGGTAAAGGTAATTATACCTTCCTATTGATGAGTGGCTCGAGTCCGATGTAAGGTTTCGTACGAATAGTTACATATATTCAGAGAGTCAGGTACCATGTCGATATAGTACATGAACGAAGCTGATCCCCTGCAGATCATAGCTAGATGTGAATAAATGAGTCATTTAACATGTGTGTATGCCTTATTGTTTGATGTGTGAGTTTATTAGTGTAGTATGTCGATGATGAGTTCAGTGAGATTACACTTGTGAGATGGAAGTGAGCATAAATTCACATACATTGAACTTGTTTCTTCTTGATTTCTCTTCATGATTCGAGATTGTTGATGGATACATGACCTCTTATCTGATATGGTTTATCATGTTGTGATTATATATGTTGGTTTGGTGAATTATTTTTTATGTGTTAAGTGTGAGGTCTACTTGCTATTTGACTTATGCGTTACATATTTTCTGAATTCAGTTGGTCTATGATGACTATCAGTACACAGTGACTATACTGATATTACCATGTACTTTTTTTTTTTTGTTGAGTGCTGATTGTATTTAGGCTCCTACGAAACATCACTTTTAGCGTGTGAGTGCAGTTTCTGATCGAAGGGTGAGCGCGCGCCATTTTCAAGTAGTCGTGGATCATCATAGTAGTCCTTGTCCTTCTTTTGGATAGCGGGACATTGTATTCTTTGATTAGTTATTGTACGATGACTTTTAGATCTTGAGAATTGTAATAGGTAATTGATCATTCCCACACTTCATGAATTGTTGATTTTTCAAAAATAACATGAATTTAGTTGGATTTAATTATTTTATGTCTAGAATTTATAAATAATATGCCACGAAAAGGATCTACGACGAATTATTGGGAGCGATCTTTCATAACAAGGCACAATGATGATTGTGATTTTATGTAATGTGATAATTGTTTGAAACATGCGATTACACAAGTAGATTAATGAAATGAATAAACTGATCCTATAAATTACATGTTTGATATAATATTGTCACATGTACAAACAATCTCTTTATCGAACATGAACCTTTTTTGTAAAATTTGAAATGATGGGATCTTTTTTTTCTTTTACAAAATTAAACGTATGGTCAAGTTTTACATTAAAAATATTTATAATTAAAATTTATATCTCAAATCATTTTATTTTTTTGGGAGGATTTGGAATTTGAAAGCATAATTCCAAATCACATATCCAAATGTTGATTTAAAATCATGACTTTATATCACATGTCTAAATACAAAATTAGCCTCCCACAAGAAATCTGAAAAGCTAAGCTAGCATTTGACCATAGTTTTCTAAATAGTTTTGGAAAGTTATTTTCGAGTAAAGTTTTACCATGCATTTGACCATAGATTGGGAGAAATATTTGAATTTTTAAAGAAATGAGATTTATACCTACAAATTCTAAAAACTATTAAAAATATATATAAGTTAATATTATCATTTTATAATGAACTGTTCCGTGAAAAGTTATGACAACGAACACAATTAAATTAAATTTTAAAAAAAGAAAAAAATACCATTTATTTGTATACGAAAAACTACTATTACTTCTTGTAATTGGAAGTTACTTTGGAGATTAAACTAGGATAAAAACTGTATAAAATTTATATATAATTGTATAAATTTTGTTCAGCGAACAAGGATTGAAATTCACTCCAAAACTATAAACAATAAGGGGCCGTTTGGTTACTGGATAAGGGCAAAGTTAATACATGAATAACCAAGTTATTCATGTATTAATTTTTATACCATGTTTGGTTTGTAAATAGAATAAAAGTTATCCTTGTGTTAGTTTTATACAATGTTTGGTTATATTTTTGTAATTTTACATAACTAATACTCACATAAATACCGAAAATCGAAAAACCGAACCGAACCAAACTAATTCGGTTTTTCGGTGTTGGTTTTTCAGTTCGGTTTCGGTGTTTTTTTTTCTGAATTTCGGTTTTTCGGTTCGGTATTCGGTGTCGGGGTAAGAAAAATTCGGTGCACCGAAAAACCAAAATTTTATTAACTAAATTTAAAATAATATTTTAATTTTATTAATTATATACTTGGTAACTTGTGTTTGTGAGTTGTGACTCCTATTGTTTTTTATTTGAATGAAGTTGAATATTAAGGCATTTTTAACTTTGTATTGTTTTAACTTTTAAATTTCAAGTGTTGAATTCTTGGTTTAAATTGTTGGCTGCTATTACAAAGAGTGTTTGTTGAAAACAAAAAATCGGAAAGAGAAAAAAAAACTTCTTTAATTCTTTGTTGGAAACTTTAACTATTAAATATGTTAATTGATTATTTCGAGTTTTCAACTTTTATCTTTAGTTAAACGTTTTGATAATTTAATTTTCATTTTATTTTTTATTTGCTTGGACCGAAAAATCGTTTTAAAAACACCGAATTAAACCGAACCGAACCGAAATATTTTGGTTTGGTATTTGGTGCACATTTTTTCAAAACCGAACACCAAAACACCGAACCGAAGAACCGAATGCCCACCCCTAGTTGATAGGTTTTTAAATATTGTATAAAAGTTATTTATGTATTAATTTTATACGGTGTTTGGTTGCATTTTTTGTAATCCTACATAATTAATACCTACATAACTTATGAGGGAATCTATGTATAAGTTATGTAGGATAGAAGATGGAATAAGTTATGTGGGTATTGGTTATACATGTATTAAAATGTTAAATTACACATTTATCCCTATTAATTTATTTTTAAATCTTTTTTTATTGAAAACTTTACATAACTATTCTATTTTCCTAACTATTTTTGTTTCTTATTTCTTTTTGTATACGAACAACTTTTTATTTGTTTTCATTTTGAAATCAAAATATAAATATTTTATTAATATTATGAATCGGAATGTATAATTTTGACAACACTTATGCTAATGATATATTAGCACTATATATTACTAAATATATTCCACATATTTAATTATCATGTATTATTATTTTTTATTTAGAATGTGAATTTATAATAATTCATATAGTTGGTATACTAAAAATGTACTAACAATACATGCAACATATTGATAGAAATTTACATTATATAAAATAGGATAGTATTATGTACTTAATATTAATAATATTTTATTTTTATAAGCTTTAAACATTAAAAAATAGAGGAAAAAAACAGAATTCCTACTTAAGTATAGAGAAAATTCCTTTCTTTATTTTTTTAGAGAGAATTTATACTATTTGCTTGCTTATTTATTTGTAAATAATATATATTAATTTATATTAAATTCAATATTCAATAGTTAATAATTTATGTAATGTAATCTCTACATAACTAAATAATACCCACAAAACTAATACATGCATAACTAATAACTGCATAACTAAACCCTGCATAACTAATACCTGCATAACTAAACCCTGCATAACTAATACCTGCATAACTCTAACCAGTAACCAAACGGCCCCTAAGTGTATTATAAAACATAAAAACTTAGGATAATTTTTAGGATAAATTACATAAATCACATAGTGTAAAGATGAAATTACTATCTATTCCTACTTTTTTTTCTAATTACAATAATCCCTTAAAATTAACTCAATCCAGATACATTAATGAAAGCGCGGATACATTATTAAAATAAAAATTAACTCAATCCGGATACATTAATAAAAACGCGTATATATTAATACAAGCACGGATACATTATTAAAATAAAAATTAATCCAATCCGGATAAATTAATGAAAGCGCGGATACATTAATACAAGCACAGATACATTAATACAGATACATTATTAAAATAAGAGATTTTAGTTATTTTTAAAAGATATAGGGACAAATGGAAAATAATATACTTAAAGGTGTGTACTTTAATAATTTTTCCTAGTTTTAAAATTTTTAAAAGTTTTCAAATAATAAAATTTAGCCCAAATTCTATTTTTTTCCTAGCATCTGGGAATTTGAATTGTTTGCCAAAAATATTTACCAAATAATGACAAGTTATATGGCCAAATAATATTTGACAAGTTTTTCTCCAAATATATTTGAAAATATCTATGGCCAAATGGATAGTGAGGAGTAAAGTTGCACATCGATCCATTCGATTTTGAAGTTTATCAATTCGACTTATCTATTATTGATTTGTAGACATGCTAAGTCATTATAGAACCATTAAAATATTGACTTATTGTTTATTGATCGTTATCGGTTCGATTATCGATTTAACCGTTAAATTTCGTCACAATTTTTTTTATTGAAAATCATTATTAGTGACAAACCAAATGAACCATACACATGAGTTGTCAAATTGCATCTTGCTCTAAAGCAAACACCGTCACATTGTAGAATAATCGAGATTTTGAGACAACCAAAAATAAAAATATGAAAGTAAACTCTAAGTTAAGAACTTTATATATCAAATGGTAAAAATATAATTATTTAATTTACCATCGGATTATTGGTTAGCCCGTTAAGAAAATACCTCAAATCGTTAAGAATCGATAACCCGATAATAAAAAATTTTAAAATTATTCCCGAAACCGCTAAATCTATAACTCATTACCAATAAATTAATAACTTTTTTTTGTTCAGATTATCGATTTTGAAAGCCTACTAAGCAGCAATTTGATGGCTTGCCCTTTGTCATGATGAAGAAATAAATCTCTTCATTTATTTGGGTGTAGGTATTCCATTGGAAGAACTCAGAGGACTAACTGTTTACATTTTGGTTTTTCACTGTTCAAACAAATTAAAGGACCTGCAAAGTTACAAGGTAAGCTAGTCTTAGCACTTATAGACTGTATGTCAGTGAGATGCCATTCCCACTTAGATGCACCATCATGACAAGTGCATTAAAATGGCTGTTTTGAGTCCCTCACCTTTTAGATAAACAAACATGACTTCAACCCACACAAATCACACTTTTTTGGATGAGTTTTCGAAACTAATGATAATCGAATTCAAGAATAAGATTTAAGATAAAACTCCATGACCAAAAAGTGGTTTCTCTAGGAGGTTGGAAACGATACAATAAAAAGAAAAGAATAAATACAAAACAAACATTGTCAAGAACTAATAATGTTCAAGACAAATATAGTATTACAATCAAAGCTATTGGGTTCAACCAAATTCATATTCAATCCGATCAACACATGAAAAGAAATCACCTACACTATATTTTTTCTGTTTCTTTATACTGAAATTAGACCTATTGTCTCCAGCTAGTTTCACTGATTTCATTGATGTGCTGTAATATCACTTGTGTTATTCCAAGAGATGATGATAATTCAGAATTCAGTGAAATGTAGGGTAGTGAAGTGAGTTGTAAAGGTTGAAAATACTAGTCAGTGTATAAAGATAAAAAGAGCTAACACTGTGAATGTCAAGAGTGGCATCTTCACCAACGGATCTTCTCATTTTCCTTGTCATTGTTTTCAGTGAAGAGTCAGTTAATGGACTGTCTCACACTGCTTCACTGTTTTTACTACCAAGGAAAAACTGTCCTCATTAGTCACTCCCATACTTCTCTGTGAGCAATTTAGTGGGTGAGTAGGAAACTTATCTCACTTTAGTTACTAGTTTCAAGATTGAGTTCAAAAATAGAAAATAAGTCAATAATGTTTGAACACCAAATGCCTTACAGAGAAAAGAAAGAAAGAAACAGACTATGAAATTCCTTCTCAAAGTGGGTAACCACCTGTTTGATTGCAAGACTACCATGGAGGTTGATAATAAAAGCTCCTCTAATGTTTACAGAAGAAAAAAATTAATTAATGTTAAAGGTCATGTAGATAATGAAACTCAAGAAAAATTATAGCATAAACATGCTCAGCCATTTGTTTTCTAATGTATCATTGTTTGATCAGCTGCATTTAACATGAACTAAGTATGAGACTTAACAGAACACAAGAATCTTAAAACTTTGTTTTCCTCAAATTCTCTGTGGTAGTTTGATACATGAAAACAACTGTTGTCACGCATAATTTGTAGTCGTTTTTTTAAGACAAATCAACTGGCCTTCTTCTGCTAGACACGCAAAAGAAAAATCATTTCTCCAGTGGATTAACCCAACAAACTCGAGAAGTAACACAAACATAAAAGACCAAAATTCAACACAGCAAGGTCAGAGACATTCATTTTACTTGTAATCTCCTAATATTTATCTGGTCTGAGATCATCAAGCTAGTACCATTAATAAATTAAGGCCAGACAGGAACAATAGTACTCCAAGTAGTAACATTAAGATAAGCTTATACTTAACCAACATGAAAATGTATTTAACGAACCTAAGATTAATCCTAAGATCTGATCTTCTACGCATTCACAGAACTATAAAGCACCTTGTAACTTGCACCGATTGTCAGCAATCAGCAGAGAAGTCAGCACCATCTGTGAAGGACATAAGATCTTGAAATAAATGACAATGGCATGTTAATTGGTAAAGTGCGGTTATTAGTAAAGAAGAAATAATAAAGGATAAATGGTCCTTTGAGTTTTTGGAAAACAAGAGATAATGAATGATAAATGCACGATACAATAATGCACTATTTTTGCTCTAGACAAATCTTCATAATATTTAAACAATATGACAAAATTCTAGCTTGCCAAAACTCAACAAGTGCTCGAGGAATATCAAATGTGAATATTTATAATTAAATGCGAAGATATGCATTTGTGTTGATGTATAGATATGCAACATCATAATCAACTACTCACTTGATGGTTCTTGAATAACTAAACTTAATGGTTGCTTAAAAGCTTTTGACTTACCCTTTGAAATACACTAGTTGTCTTCAAGATATTAGCACTAGATTATACAAGCAGCATATTTCTCAGTTCTGACTTTCCTTTTGCTCCAAGAATAGGGCATGAAGATATGAGAGCTGCTACATTCTACCCAGAACACAAGCTCTTCTTGCCAGGGTATCAGGAACGGAATCAAGGAGGAAATTCAGGTTCTACCACTGATAAGATACTCAAAAATAACTGTCTCAATCCCAAACAAGTTGGAGATTTGATTAAATACTTAGTTTAGCAAAATGACATGCATCTTCTAGTACTACACTCAATTTACCTCTGTAGCTATCTCCCACACATTCAGGTTGGTTCTTCTAAGCATAGATACTATCGGTTCCTTACACTTCAAAAAGTATTGAACTCTATCCCACCATTCATCATAAGAGATTTTATTTCACATGTCCTTGCTTCAAGTACTTTATCTCCCTTGTAATTTTACCAATGACGATTTCACTTTATGAATACGAGAAATCATGACACTATGGGAAGCACAACTTGTTTCAGTAACTTTTAACAAAAATAGTTCCGAATGCTTTTGGAAAATGGCATGCGCCATGTCATGATTCACCACAAAATTCTTTAAGCTACTCACTTCACCAATCAATTTTAGTATCCTTTGTCCATTCACAACTTGAGAAATGAGGTGATTTTTTTCTAGAAAGTTGACAAATACTTTTCAAAGCAAGATTAGGCAATGAACGACACACACTGTCAAAAATATGAGAGGAAAAGTTTGTTCAACATAGAATCGGCAAGCTTCATATTTCCTGCATTATCGGTGATAACTTGAACAACAATTTTTGGATCAACATCTTTTATGCCTTTAACAGACAACTTAGCAATATACACACATCCCTTGACAATTCCACTAGAATCAACCGATTTCAAGAATATTGGTCCACCACTAGATGCTTTCATTATATTTATTACTGGTCGCCTTTTAATATCAGACCATCCAAACAAATCGACAATCCTTTTGCATGTATCATTAATAGGTTGTAATTTTTTTTTCTATCTATATTAGTCTTTTCATAAACCAAAAGAGTAGTCAATAACCTATTATAAGTTGGTGGAATATAATCAGGCATATGATTTGCCACCAAAAACTCCAAATACTTTTTCAACTAAGGAGAAGTTGCAAGGTTGAATGATAAATTCGATGCATAGAACTTCTGAGCTGCCAACATGTCGGTAGTATTTCTATTAGAAATGCTAAAAGAATTCTCTAGTGCTCCACTAGTTGAACCTTTTCTCTTTTTCAATTGGTATAAATCTGAGCTTTCTGGTAGAATTACATAATCTGCCTTTTTTCTTGCATCCAATTGTACCATTGATTTTTTTTTAGCTTCTTCATTTGCCAATACTTCATGGCTAATCTCTCTTTGCATATTGCAGCTCCTTGACCGGAGAAATTCAAAAGATATGCTTTTACTTTAGAATATAAATCCCGTAACTTTTTTATTGCAAAAAGTTACATGACCACACTATTTCCACCACCATTAAGAGCCTTAATATGAATCCATAAAGGTTTATCATCAAAATTTGATCTGACACTTTATGTTGGTCTCGAAATACCCTTTCCTTTTTGTTTTTCAGCGCTACTGATGATGCCATGGAGGACCAGAGAACGTTTCTCTTACTCCCGAGCCATATTCAAGAATTCTCTGTTCCTCCGTGGCATCATCAACAACGGCTGGAAAAAAAAAAGCAAAAGTATTTCCAGACAAACAAAATGTGTTGGAACAGATTTTGATGACAAACATTTATGGAATCATGTTAAGATTATTATGGTTGCTCCTAATGATGGTGGAAATAAAGTGTGGTCATGTAGTTTTTGCAATAAAAAGTTATAGATTCATATTCTAAAGTAAATGCACATCCTCTAAAGCTTTTCGGTCAGAAAGTTGCTATATGCAAAGAGATCAGCACGAAGTATGTGCAACATTGAAGATGGAGAAGGAAGAAACCGTAAAGAAAAAATCAATGGTACAATTGAATGCAAAAAAAAAAAGGCAGATTATGTATCTCAACCAGTCAGATTTATCACAACCAAAAAAGAGAAATAATAGATGTTTTGAGAATAGGAACAACAACTTGCAGGATGTCAAGCTTAAATGTATTTTGTTGTTCTGTTTTTGGTATATAAAATGTCTACTCTAATAGGACTGAGTCAATCATAGATATTTTAGGGTCAGTTTTGGGGAAGAATATACTTCTTATTTATAAATATGGTTTTTCAGTACTACCTAAGTACCGACTTAAATACAAACGTGGCCAATGTCAAAAAAAGGTTTATCTTTCAACCTCACAACTTCTCCTTACTTTAAAAAGTATTCAGAGTTTTTGGCAGCAAATCACCTATACCTGGTTATGTTCCCACCAACTTATAATAGTTTACGAACTACTCTTTTGGCTCAAGAAAAGGCTAACATAGATAGAAAATTACAACCTATTAAAAATGCATGGAAAAGAGGATTATCAATTTGTTCGGATAGATGATCTGATACTAAAAGACGACCATTGATAAATCTAATGGAAACATCTATTCATGGACCAATATACTTGAAATCAGTTAATTCTAGTGGAATTGTTAAGGATGGTGAGTATTTTGCTAAGTTTTTGTTAAAGCCATAGAAGATGTTGGTCCACCACTAGATGTTCTCATTATATTTATCAATGATCGCCTTTTAATATCAGACTATCCCAACAATTTGACAATCTTATTTCATGTTTCATTAATAGGTTGTAATTTTCCATCTATATTAGTCTTTTTTTAAAATAGAAGAGTAGTTCATAACCTATTATAAGTTGGTAGAATATAATTAGACATATGATTTGCCACCAAAAACTCCAAATGCTTTTTCAAGTAAGGAGAAGTTGTAAAGTTGAAAAATAAATCTAATGCATAGAGCATCCGAGCTGCCAACATGCCGACAGTGGTTCTGTTAGAAATGCTAAAAGATTTCTCTAGTGCTCCATCAGTTGAACCTTTTTTCTTTTTCGGTTGTCATAAATTTGAGCTTTTTGGTAGAGTTACATAATCTGCCTTTTTTCTTGCATCCAATTGTACCATTGATTATTTTTTCTTTTTAGCTTCTTCATTTGCCAAATGCTTCATGGCTAATCTCTTTGCAAATTGCAGCTCTCTGACCAGAGAAATTTAAAAAGATGTGTTTTTACTTTAGAATATGAATCCGTAACTTTTTTATTGCAAAAAGTTGCATGACTACACTCTATTTACACCACCATTAAGAGCCTTAATATGAATCCATAAAGATTTGTTATCAAAATTTGATACGACACTTTTTGTTGGTCTTGAAATACCCTTTCCTTCTTATTTTTCAGTGCTAGTGATGATGCCTTGGAGGACCAGAGAACGTTTCTCTTCCTCCAAAGCCATATTCAAAAGTTCTCTGTTCCTCCATGGCATGATCAACAACGGCTGAAAAACAAAAAGGAAAAGTATTTCGAGACCAACAAAATGTGTTGG
This sequence comes from Solanum appendiculatum, assembly GCA_018342035.1. Lineage (NCBI taxonomy): Eukaryota > Viridiplantae > Streptophyta > Magnoliopsida > Solanales > Solanaceae > Solanum > Solanum appendiculatum. Next base: position 2,056,006 of record JAGDQO010000472.1, read on the forward strand.
AACATATTTTGATGACAAACCTTTATGGAATCATGTTAAGGTTTTTATGGTTGCTCCTAATGGTGGTGTAAATAAAGTGAAGTCATGCAATTTTTGCAATAAAAAATTACAGATTCATATTCTAAAGTAAATGCACATCTTCTAAAGCTTTTCGGTCAGGAAGTTGAAATATGCAGAGAGATCAGCCATGTGGTATGTGCAGTATTGAAGATGGAGAAGGAAGAAGCCGTAAAGAAAAAATCAATGATACAATTGGATGCAAGTAAAAAGGTAGATTATGTATCTCTACCAGAAGGCTCAGATTTAGTACAACCCAAAAAGAGAAACAATAAATGTTTTGAGAATAGGAACAACAACTTGCAGGATGTCAAGCTTAAATGTATTTTGTTGTTCTGTTTTTTTTGGTATATAAAATGTGTATTCCAATAGGACTGAGTCAATCATAGATATTTTAAGGTCCATCAGAATTATGGCTCAATTTTGGGGAAGATTATACTTCTTTTTCTTCTTATTTATAAATATGGTCTTTCAGTACTACCTAAGTACTGACTTAAATACAAACTTGGCCAGTGTCAAAAACAGGTTTATCATTCAACCTCGCAACTTCTCCTTACTTTAAAAAGTATTTGGAGTTTTTGGTAGCAAATCATATACTTGGTTATGTTCCACCAACTTATAATAGTTTAGTAACTACTCTTTTTGCTCAAGAAAAGGCTAACATAGATAGAAAATTACAACCTATTAAAGATACATGGAAAAAAGGAGGATTATCAATTTGTTCGGATGAATGGTCTGATACTAAAAGACGACCATTAATAAATATAATGGGAACATTTAGTCATGGACCAATATTCTTGAAATCAATTAATTCTGGTGGAATTGTCAAGGATGGTGAGTATTTTGCTAAGTTGTTTGTTAAAGCCATAGAAGATGTTGATCAAAAAAATGTTGTTCAAGTTATCACCAATAATCTAGGAAATATGAAAATTGCTTGTTCTATTGTTGAACAAACTTTTTCTCAAATATTTTGGACACCATGTATTGTTCATTGCCTAAATCTTGCTTTCGAAAGTATGTGTCAACCTTTCAAAAAATCACCTCACTTCTCAAGTTGTGAATAAATACTAAAATTGATTGGTGAAGTGAGTAGCTTAAATTTTTTTGCGGTGAATCATGACATGGCGCATGCCATTTCCCAAAAAATATTCGAAACTATCTTTGTTAAAAGTTGCCGAAACTAGATTTGCTTCCCATATTATCATGACTTCTCATATTCATTGGGAAAAAAGGTAATGGATGACAAATGGAAGAATTACAAGGGAGATAAAGTACTTGAAGCAAGGATGTGTGAAATAAAATCCCTTGTGATGGATGATAACTGGTGCGATAGAGTTGAATCTTTTTTAAAGTGTATGGAATCGATAATATCTATGCTTAGAAGAGCCGACCTTGATTGTTCACAATTACATCTTATTTATGACATGTGGGATACAATGAGTGAAAAGGTAAAGGTGATTGTATTTGAGCATGAGGGAAAGATCTTATTAATGGCCAAGATTTTCTTTGAGAAAATTCAAGAAATTCTCATGGCTAGGTGGAATAAGAGTAATATTCCATTGCATTGTATGACACATTCCTTGGTTCCCAAATACTACCATGAATCATGGCTTCAAAGTGAAAGCAATGGGATAAGAAGACTTATTCCTAATGAAGATAGAGATATTTCCTTATATAGAATCAAATGCTTTCAATTATCAAAGATCCAAATGATTCAAAGCAAGATTCTTTGGAGTAAGGGGCATTTTGTAGTGGAAATGGTCACTTTAGTGAGCCTCCTGTGATTGATGCTATATGGGGTATGAGGAGCCTCTTATCTTAGTGGGCTAACCATGGTTTAAATGCTCCACTTTTACAAAGTTTGGCTTACAAATTGCTTTCCTGGCTGGCTTCTTCATCTTGTTGTGAAAAGAATTGGAGAACTTTTTCATTAATTCATAGCATCAAGAGAAACAAGTTGGCTACTTCAAGGATCGAAGATTTAGTTGTTGTGCATTATAATCTCCACTTGCTCTCTCAAAGAAAAGAAAAATACACTAGTGGTCCAAGCAAAAATTGGGATTTAGGTAAGTTTTTTGATATTTCTCGAGTAATTTTTTTAATATGATAAGTTTCTTTCACAATAATCTAAAATTCATTTGATATTGTTTTAGGTTGAGATCATTTTAATATTGATGAAAGTATCAATGATTTTGTGGAATTGTCAATTGACGAACCTCAACTAGAAGGAGTCTTCCTTGAAAATAAAGTCAAGGATTTGGAAGAAGATGACATGGAAGAAATTGAGAAAGATGGCCTTTGAATTGAATGTTCTCATATAGATGCCTCAAGTATAACTTAGTTTAAATGTGCATGTGATGTACTCTTTTTTGATCTATGAACTTGTGAACATGGAATTTATCTATAAATTTTTGTGATCATTTGACTATCTTAATTTAAATAGCTAATTATTTAAAATTTGTGACTCTGACTCTCGTTGACTTTTTGTTAGTCTATTTGATTCTAACTTGGGTAACTTCTACAGACTAAAGGCATGTTTCATTTGATTTATATCTCGGACTCTAACTCTTTTTTTTACTTTTATTTGTTATATTTTGATAAGCTTAAAATATCTTAATAATTTGTTGTGTGAATAGTAGGAAATTGGATGAATCATGTCCTTTTGGAGAGGTCTACATGCTTGCAGCCTACTGCCTCAGTGTGCTAGCATGCGGCCGGCGCGCAACCCGTGCACAACAAGCCAGTGTCTAATAAAATGGGCATAACTTTGTGTACAAATATTGAATTAATGAACAGTTTGATGCGTTAGAAACTAGACTCAAATACCTTTAATTTGATAGGTCATGGGTCACCTAGCTCTTCATATGTTGATAGATATGGCCATTTGAAGTTGACCCTTGCATGAACTCTTGCGAAAAACTTAGCCGGTAGAAAGGTTTTGAATTTGGCTTGGTGTTTGAGGTACCTTACGACCCTAAAACACATACAATACACTTATCACACTTAGTAAAGGACCTTAACATCTATGTACAACTTAGAAATCATCAGGTTCGAGCCTATACGCATACAGAAGATGGTTCGAATCTTTGCTTGGAAGTTGCAGGCCATTACAATGACCTTAAATAGGAAGGTGTGAAAAACACAAATTAGGGTAGAAGGTTAGCACGTAAGAGTGCATCCATACTAGTAGATAAGACTAGTAGTTGTAGAACTACGCTTGTTGTTTCTTGTTCTTCGATTTTTATTAATACATACGGTTTCTTGTATTTTGTTGTAGTTTGATTATAGTATTATTTGTTGTAGTGTTGTTCTGCTACTATCTTGTGTTTGTTATTATCTATTGTCTCTTGTACTTCAATTACGACTTTTTCTAGACCGTTGTTGTCTTTGAGGCGAATGTCTATCGGAAACAACTTCTCTACCTCACCTCTAAGGTAGATGTAAGGTCAGGGTACATTCTACCCTCCCGAGACCCCATTTTGTGGAACTACACAGGGCAGGTTTTTGTTGTTGTAGTTGCTGGATTAGGTACTCATGCTAGGGATATGAGCACACTTGCTTCCCATTTTGTATAGCTACCGCTGCAAATTACATCCCATTTCACTCACATTCATTCAACTATATTTACGACTTTTTCTAGACCGTTGTTGTCTTTGAGGCGAATGTCTATCGGAAACAACTTCTCTACCTCACCTCTAAGGTAGATGTAAGGTCAGGGTACATTCTACCCTCCCGAGACCCCATTTTGTGGAACTACACAGGGCAGGTTTTTGTTGTTGTAGTTGCTGGATTAGGTACTCATGCTAGGGATATGAGCACACTTGCTTCCCATTTTGTATAGCTACCGCTGCAAATTACATCCCATTTCACTCACATTCATTCAACTATATTTCCTACATTACCTTAGATACTCGTGCTAGACACACATGCAAACTTAAGAACTGTTCTTATATGGGTATTGCTCAGTTGCATTAAATAGGTTTTATGGTGAAGTTAAGATAAATGAACTGTACTGGTGCCTTCAAATCAAATTAATGTATGAAATTTCTCAGTAGATTTTATAAAAACAGCTTGATTAAGAAGCAGAACAATACCAGATTATCAATTCCAGTAATGCAGGTATAGTAGAAGTTGTCACATGACACGCCAAATTTGCAAATATGTTCCCCTTTTCTTGATGGACAAGCATTTCCAATTTCAACAATCAGTTTCATCTAAAATTTTGCTTGGCTTGCAGTTTTTTATGATCATAAATCAGAAAATTCAGATATTCTGTTTTATTTTATTTACACTGCCTTCAAATATGCATAGCAGAAACAGGAAGGCACACTTGAATGTTGCTCATAGATGAGCCACTTTTCTTGCACTGAAATGGTTATAAGGTAAAAGTAAGAAAAAGATGAAGGAACTCTGCTGCACAAAATTTGTGTACGAACTTGCTCACTTATAGAAATCACAAATAGGTTGATTCAGGAAAGAAGAAATGAATATATACCTGATAACTAGTGACATATCCAAAGGAGATACTAATTATGCTCCTCAGAAATTGTAGGCGATACATCTGTTGTTTTCTTCGCTTCAGACATCTCAACTTCGTATGCAGCAACATCTGGTGTATTTTCACTTTCCAGTCTCATCTGTTTGAGCGTATCTAATTGTATAGCACGTAGCTCATATCTGATCATCAACATTAATTGAACTTTAACTTCTTCGGTAAGTACAAGCACAACAGCATTTGCAAAGTTGGTACACGGAACTTACTTGGCAATAAAACCCTTAACGAGAGCAAAATATATCGTCCAAAATTGGTGATCCTTTAAAAAACGCGGACATAATTTGAACCTCAATTGTGAAAGTTCCTGAATGTTGCAATGAACAACCGATTTAAGAAGATAATGGATAAGAGTGAACACAAGCAGCCACAACTAAATGCCAACTGATAAAGCTAATGCAGGTCTGTAACCCAATATGACTAAATCCACAGAAATAATATTTTTTCATCTACTGGAAAATGCATGAACAAAAGTTAAGCTCACAGTAGAAAACAAATCTCCAGAGAGAAACAGTAACGCACAGGTGCGTAACAGGAAGTAGGAAGAGAATAGATGCAAGCTGATGAAACTAACACGTGTCTCTCAGATATTGCCAATAACTGGTAGAAACAGGCATATAATAAACAAACTCCATTCAAGGGGAAGGATTGCAGGATCACCTATACAATGCAACAAAAAGACAAAAAAAATAAGTCACGTATCTTCTTTTTCTTCATATTTTGGTTATTTAAGTGACATGTATTTAGGCACCCAAGGGTGTAGACTAGTGGTCAATGAAGTGGTTGAGAACCATGAGGTCACATGTTCAAATCCCAGCGGAGACAAAAACACGAGGTGATTCTTCTCATTTGTCCTAGCCTTGGTGGACAGAGTTACCTAGTACGGTACCTGTTGCTGGTGGGAGGTGGCAGGTATCCCGTGGAATTAGTCGTGGTGCGCGAAAGCTAGCCAAGAAACCACGGTCCTCAAAAAAAAATGTTACATGTATTTGGCAGCTTCACATACCATCATTTTATCAAGTTATGAAATGTTACTAGCCTAGTAGATTGGTGATGGGATCTGCTTCTAGGGAGATGACTGAAATTCCCTATACATCAACGATCAACCTATCTACAAAAGAAGCTTTGCTAATGCCAAACGACATGCTCGGTGTTAAAAAATGGACACCGGACCTAACTAAACTGCAAAAGAGGTGGTGGGGAATACCTAAAACCAAATAAAGAGACCACAACTTATACACTTAACCAATGTGAGATTCTAATACCTTTGACATGCCTCGGTCCTCAAGCATCTAATAATATCAACAATGGGTCTGACTCTATATCATGTAAACAAAAATGGATAATGGGCTTAACTCAACTTCAAAAGCTGTTTGAAGTGGATAGGATTTCCCAAATCCCAAATCTATATAAAAAGAGTACAAACTCATACATCCAATCTTTCACTCAAAAAATAGGTGGTAACTTTTAACATTACGTTTATCAAAAAAATAAAAATTGGTAGTGAATTTGACCCTTATTAAACATATCCATAGGTTTGCAGCCACCAATTAATAATTCTAAATCTCAAATAGACATAAAACAAGAGTAAAAACCTAGCCTGAGATATTTAGTCTAGTCACTCTAGTAAACAAAATAAACTGAAAATCAGGTTAAGGGTCTTTGTATTGTCTCATACTACAGTATAAAACTAAACCTTTTCCATAACTGCATACTCCCTTATTTCCTTTTCACTAAAAAGAAATACACCTTCTTATGTTTCTTCTGCCATTCTCATTTTAATCTTAATGATATGTACTTACAGGAATTGATATGAGTTGTTGAAAGCCCTACTAGATACTAGGAGTACTTAGGTATGTTAAATACATTTAAAGGTCATATGGTAGGATTCATTAGAAAAAATAATACATGAATTAGCTTTTTTTTTTAGACAAGTAACAGCTCTATTCAATAAAAACTTAGCCACCCCAGAAAAAGGTGCTAAGTTGGAAACTTTACAAGCAACGAAAAGGTACTTAAACCCCTGCCCAAAACCCTATACAATTATATATTGCCAATTTAATAATACATGCATTAGCTTTGTGTATTATTAATATCTTGTTTGATACACTTTTTCAATCTATGTATATACTCTATTGGGTATAATTCCATGTATAAATAATACATGTCAAACCATAGTATTAGCAATGCAAGGTTTTTAATGCATGCATTTGCATGATTAAAAACACAATTGCCCCTCAAAATGCAGTAGGTGGTCTGTATATGTATACATTTACATATAATTTTCATATTTTACACAGTCAAACATCAGTGCCTCTTGAAATCCACGAGAAAGGGCCAGAATCTAAACTAAACCAAGTGAGTCTAATTCAACAAGCTCAAAGGATGAATCATATTGACAAGCAATAGGAAAACCCTAGTTTTACAACATCCAAAACTCAATTCCTAAATCTTCCTTCAAGTCAGTTTCTAAAAAACCCTAAAGGGGACAGAAAAGGAAAAAAAAAACAAAAGAAGGTAAGAGCAAAATGCATAGAATCAAAGATAAGTAAAGACCTTGAGTTTGGAGAGAACAAGCAAAGCTATGAGGAAGGGTCAAAATCTAAACTAAACCAAGTGAGTCTAATTCAACAAGCTCAAAGGATGAATCATATTGACAAGCAATAGGAACCCTAGTTTTACAACATCCAAAACGCAATTCCTAAAATCTTCCTTCAAGTCAGTTTCTAAAAAACCCTAAAGGGAACAGAAAAGGGAAAAAAAAAACAAAAGAAGGTAAGAGCAAAATGCATAGAAAGTAAAAGAATCAAAGATAAGTAAAGACCTTGAGTTTGGCGAGAACAAGCAAAGCATGACGCTGTTGCCAATCGGATAGATCTTTCCGTACATTCTCGGGTGTATCTCCATCCTCCTCATCTTGGAGAGAGAAGTTTCGAAAGGTGTCAATGGAGAAGTTTTTGATAAAATCGAGTAATTGATCAGTGACGCCGTAGAGTAGGTCGTTGTCCGGTTGAGCAGTAACAGTTGTGGTGGTGGTCTTAGTAGTTTTAGAGAGGCTTCGTCGGAACCATGAATATACATCCATCTAGGCTAGCCTAATCATGTACCACTCGCTCGATCACTCATGCTTCATACTGATCAACTTCATTTCCTCGCTCAAATTTCTCTTCTCTATATCTCAAAAATTCAGATTTTGGACCTAAGGATAACTGAGAATTAGAACCCGAAGAACCCTCAATTGGTAACAAGGAGGAATTTTCAACTGAGTCGCGAACCTAAGCGATGGATATATATATATATATAAAAAGATAAATTTGATCACATTAATGTGATTGACATTTAGAGCCCGATTGGATTGGCTTAAAATAATTTAAAGTCATTTTAAAAATAAGTAGATATGTGTTTTTTATGTGTTTGGTAAAAAAGTGTTGAAAGTCACTTTTTTATCAAAAAATCTGAAATACGCTTTGTTATTAACATTATAAAAGAATTAAGGGTAAAAAAGTAATATACTTGGTCAAAGTAGAATGATTTATAAGTTAAAAAAAATAAGTACGGGGCACTCTACTTTTAACTTATTTTAAGTTACTTTTGACTTATTTTAAGATATTCTTTAATTATCAAACACTCTAATAAGTCAAAAACTGATTTAAAAGTTAGTTTAACCAACTTAAAATCCCATCCAAATGGGCTCTTAGAAATTATAACAATACTGATTTAATGTGTTATAGGAGTAATTAAAATAAAAATTAGGGCAGATTTTTTAATTTTTATCAATCAGGTTTTTAATGATTTTTTCACATGGTCTAAAAACATCATTTAACTATACTCCTAACTTAAACTACATCATTAAATTATCCTTCTTAACAAAAAAAACATCCTCCAAAGTATTTAAAATTTAACAACTTTCATCCCTCTATTAAAATTTGTTAATAAATTAATGAATTCCACACAAAAACATGTGCAATTCATACTATTCTTATCAAAAAAAAATTCTATAATTTTAATACCTATTGGAAAAAACTTTCAAAAATAAAAAATAATTTTTTTTGAGACCCTTGTTTGCTGTTAAAAAAATAATGTTAGGACGGTGTGAGTCTACGAGGAAACATGATTTGCTCTTCTCCTTTACCAATTGAATGGAATTGGAGCTTAATTTCACACCATCTTCACCTTGTAAAGTCAAATTGATAGTTGAGGTGATCAAGATTCATCTGATTTTGATCTCTAGTACTCGAGTTTCGTTTTTTATTATTATAAGTAAAAGTCTCCGATAGACACCACTTTTTGTAGATTTAATGAGAAGAAAATATTTCAACTGATAATTCTTTGATATCAAATCAAATGAAAAGAAAATAAAAACAAAATTGTTAATTAAAAGGAAAACAATGCAAAACGTTGTTGCTAAAAAAAATTCACAATATTATTTTAGATGTATGTAGAATGAACATAATTTGGTTTATTGGGGTGATTTAAAGAGTTTGGTTGAGAGTAGTGTGAACCGTACATATTTTTGTGAAGAATTTGTTATTTTTTGACAAATTATAACAAAAGAATAAAAGTTGTTAAATTTTAGATAATTGAGGGATGTTCTCTGTTAAGAAAAATAATTTAAGGATGTAGTTTAAGTTGTGAGTTAGTTTAAGGATGTTTTTGGCCAAAAACTCTTGAGAAATGAGTAAAAGGTGTTATTCAAATTTTTAAATAAAATTTTGTGATATTGACTTGGTCAAACAGGATTAAATGAAAAAAATGGATTTGATTAGAGTAATTAAAAAATTTAGGATATATAGTAATGTTTTAAAAAGTTTTCCCTCTCTTTTTAAATTTCAAAATTTAAATTTTCCTCATTCATTATCTTTTCAATCTTTCTCTCTCTTTTTCTTTCTCTTTTTAGATTTTTTTCTCTCGCAATCCTCTTTCTTTTTTTCTCCCGTCCTCCATTTTCTTCTTTTTTCTTTCTTTCTCTCTTCCTCCATTTTCATCTTTTTCTTCTTTGCTTTTATTGCCACTATCATTGCCATCGACGTTATTCATTATTATCGTACTCTCTTTTTTTCTCGTTTTGATCCTTATTAATAAAAATGATTTTGCTTTTATTTTAAAATTTTTGAAGATTTTTTTTTGAAGTCATTGAAAAAAATCTACAGAAAATTCAGTAACTATTGAAGTTATTGCAGCAAATATTGAAATTGTCTAGTAATTGTTGAAGTTGTTGCAGCAATTGCTGAAGTTATTGCAACAACTGATGAAGTTATTGTAGTAACTATTGAAGTTGTTGCAGTAAATACAATAATTGTTGCAGTAAGTGAGGTGAAGGAGAGGATGGCTACAGCGGCAAAAGAGGTGTTGGTGGTAACAATGAAAGTGAAGGTGAAGGTGGTGTTTGTTATGGCGGAGACGATGAAGAAAAAGGAGGTGGTAACAAAGGTAGTAAAGGAGGAAGAAAAGGAGGAAAGTGGTGGTGATGGAGGAAAAATTGATAATTATGATAGAGGAGAAAGAAGAGGAGGAAGTGATGATGGTGGAGTGGTGATGTTGGCAGAAGGGGGAAGATGACAGCAGCAAAAGGGTGGAGAGGGGGGAGGGGAAGGATAAGAAAGGTAGGGCTTTTGTGTAAATAATAAAATTTGATGGTTTTAAAATTAGTGTCATTAACATTAATCTTAAAATTGTCACCTCTAATCAATAATTAAAACTTGTGTCACTTTTTCTTAACAAAAAATGGTCATATTTGTCCTTGTACTCTTAGAAAAGGGTCATATTTACCCTTTGTCATACTTTTTTGATATATTTGTCCTTACCATCCAACTTTGGACACATATTTGACCTTTTACAGTTAAGTATCATATCACTATTTTTATTAGCCTACGTGGTGCCTACATGACTCCATGTGTATATATTTTTATTATAATTAAAAAGTTACTTTCTATTTAGTATTAAATCTGACCCATTTAGTAAAATCCGACACAACCTTCACAATCCATTAGCCCTAATTTCAATACACATCATCTTGCATCACATTAGATAGAACGCTTGAGAGAGAAGAGTCATTCATGTCTTGAGTGAGAGAGAAGATCTAACAAAAGGTAAGATTTTTATCCTTAAACCATCTCTTTTGTATCGTATTTATTACTTGAATTTTTTCAAAATCTGCATGAAAGTTTATAAAATTTGTATATATCTCTTTTATTGCTATTAGGGTTCATCGAATTTTAGTATTTATGAACTTGATAACTGTTAGAGTTTGTTATTTCGTCTATTTTTGATGTTTTTGCATGTTCTATCTCTTCACTCTAGGGTAGAAATTAGGATTGTCGATTTCTGAAATTTATGGACCTTTCGATAACCGTTAGTTTATCCCTTTTGGTTTAGGATTTGGAGTTTAGTGATTTAAATTTCACTGAATATAAATTAAAACGGAATTGTTGGTTGTATGTGGGGTATCCATTTATTTTTAATGTAATTTTTTTCCCCTAATTGAATGACACAATGTGAATATTATAATGTTAGTGAAACTTTTTCTTTTTTCATGGTTTTTGGTCCTTGAATGTGTTATCATTTTGTGGTCACGTAAGTTCACATGTTTTGAACTTAAACATAGAATTTGTGGTCACGTAAAACTTAGTTCACCATTTTGTGGTCACGTAAGTCCAATCTTTGGCATATTTGTGAAACACGAAGAGCACTTAAAACTCCTGATGTTTGTGCAATGTGTGTAGGATAGATGCGATCTATTTTCCCATCCAACCTCAACTAATGATTCAGGCTTCAGCATCATTATAAAAAACTAGAAACACTATAGGATTATATACTCGAAGCCAACAGGTTCTCTTAATACATTAGCTCTCACTGCATTTACTACAACCCTTTCAATATAAGAGAATTCATGCATATTAATAGCTTTTTAATTCAATTTTTTTCAGTTCTATTTGGAATAGTTCTCTTAAGCAGATACATTTTGGACTTATTTTGCAATTTTGTTTTAGTTGAGTGTTTCTAACCAAACTGTATGTAGAATGTAAATTTGCAGTGATAAGATAGTAGCACCATTTCCTAAGTAGACAATAGGTTGATTAGCCCATATACACTGATGATTCTTCTCAAATATTAATTAGATGAAAAATCTTTCTGTGAAAGCCAAAAGTTTGTTGAGCCTGATTTAAATGAAATAGATGATGATCACCTAAGTTGCTCGGATTTTTCAAAAATGTGACCGCACCCGTGTCAGATCCTTCTAAAATGCACTACTTTTGAAGGATGCGACACATATCCGATAACATTTTTGAAGAGTCCAACCAACATAGATGATCAAAATACTAATTTGTTTACTTAATATACAACATTAACAAAAATATGTTTGTTGACTGTTGCTAATTACATGTCTCTTTTTTTGTTTTGTTTTGTAGGATATTAAAGATGACCTTGGTGGACATAATCTTCAATTATGGTAGAGAGTGGATTAAAAAATCAAATGTCATGTATTCAAATAAATTAATTAATACATGGACATGTTATGATCCTGGCCTCTTTTCCTTTATCGATATAGTAAACACTACTAAAAAACACTACATTTAGCTACGAATTTCGTCGCTGGTCCGTTTCTATTTTGCTCGTAGATAATGAAAATCTGTCGCTAATTCGTTGCTAAGTAGGATTAGCAACGAATTTTGTTGTTTAGCTACAAAATTTGTCCATCGCTAAATCCAATTTTTTAGTAGTGAAATGAGTACACCAGTAAGTTTAGATATTTAAGTGTTCAACAACTTATTGTTACCGTTTCCTCCGGTAACTATTATGAGATAAAAGGCGATAATGGTATAAGGCAGTTATTGTACTTAGTGTATGAAGAATTTAAGGTCCTTAACATATATGTTGTAGATCAAGGTGAAGAATCAATAGAAGTTCATAAAATTTCTCAACATTCTGAGTCATATGTTGCAACAACTGATGTTGGAATTGACAGTGAAAGCGATAATGAGAGTGATGATAATCATGTTGAGATAGAGTATGATTCTGATGACTTGAATAGGATTGCCTTTCAAAAAAATAGGATCATTGATGAAACGTTTCTAGATTACAAGGACTTATGTATGGGTAATATACCCGAAGTTAGATTATGCGTTAACTTGTATGCTCTTATAAACAAAGAAACTTGATGTAGTTGAAAAGTGATCCATCAAGGTTGAGGTATGAGTGTGTTGCAGGATGTCGTTTTTCATTACATATTTCTGGAGATAAAGACATGCCAGGGTTTAGAATAAAAACCTTGAAAAATACACATGAGTATAACGAAGCTTTTGACAATGGAAGGGTAGATCATCTTACAATAGCGTATTATTTCAAGTCTAAATTGCAAAATGACCCAAAGTACAAGATCAAGGATATGAGGAATGATTCAAAAAAGGATTTGATGTCAATGTTAGTCATGGTAAGTGCAAGCGAGCAAAGCGACTGATTTTGAAAAAACTTGAAGGGAGCTTTATAGATGATTATTATAGACTTGAGGCTTATGCAAATGAGCTAAGGTCTAGTAATCTAAGAAGTGGGGTGATTATAAATATATTGAAGGATGCACTTGTCAATGGCAAGCGAAGATTCTAAAGGATATTAATTTGCTTTCACGCACTTAAAATGGGTTAGGACGCCAATTGTTAACTGTTGTTGGTCAAGATTGTCAATGTCATAGTTACCTTATTGCTTGGGCAGTTGTTGACAAAGAAACAAAAAAACATGGAACTGGTTCTTGGGTCATCTTAAAAGGTCATTGGATCTCAAGGAGATGGGTGAAGGAATAACCTTCATTTCAGACATGTAGAAGGTAACATATTTATTTCATTTTTTTTCAGCTAATTCTTTTTTACATTAATTTTCTCATTTCTGAAGCTTCAATCCTGTCCAGTTCTTTCATTTTACTTTTGTCCAACACTTGAAATTGAAGAATTGTTCAGTTTTTTATTACAATTCTGGTCAAAAGTAAAATAAAGCACTAGACATGTCTTCCATTCCATTACTGGACATTACAAAAATAAAAAATTAGAAATTCATTATTTTTGTTAATTTTTATCACATAGGGATTACTTGAAGCAATGAAGGGTGTGTTTCCTGAATCACATCATAGATTTTGTGCGAAACATATTGAAGCAAATTGGTGCAAAACATGAAAGTCAGAGGAACTGCAGAAGGTATTTTGGTGGTGTTCATGTAGAGGTGTCAAAAATGAGCCCAACTATATGTAACCCGTCCAATCCGTCCAGAATTTTAAGGGTTGAGCTCAAGATAATTTGAATTATGTTCAATCTCAACTCATTTAAGCCTTAACTCATTTCAAAAGAATCCTCAATTGAGCCCAATTTAATCTTCAATTTCAACCCGTTTTAAGCCTCTTTATTTGCATTGATGTAATGTATATTCATATATTAAAGGTATAAATTACTATTTATTTTACATCTTTTAGAATTTATCTATCCATTTGTAACTTCTTTTTTTAAATTTTCTTGAGTTGAAATTCAAATTGTGGTTATAATATTTAAAAAATAATAAATTAAAATTATTGAGATTAAGCGGATCAAATTGGGCTGGTCAAGATCCAACACATTTTAAGCCCATTTGAGCCCAACCCATTTGAATCCAAAGTAAACTTGGGCGGGTCAAGACCCAACCCAATTTCTACTTCAACCCATTTTAATATCTCCAATTTCAATGCAACCCGCTCAGTTGACACACCTATGTTCATGGACCACATATGAGGAAGATTTCAAAGACAAACTTAATATGACTGGTTCTTTGGATAAAATAGTAGTTGAGGATTTACTGAAATATTGTAACACCTCAGACTTGGAAAAGAGGAAAAATGCAGATTTTGGGTTGCAGGCATGACCTACGGCTCCCATCTATGGTTGGTAGAATCATCTACGGGTCGTAGGTGGCATCCGTAGGTGGTGGGGAATTAATGTTCCAAAAATTAAGTCCCAGTACCCTTTTTACGGTTCGCCAGGACGGTCCGTCAATCTTTGTACGAGTCGTAGATGTGTCTCGTAGGTTAGTCTCAGACTTGATGAAATTTTGAGGGTTAAAGTGGGTTTCTACGGTTGGCATGTACGGACCGTAGAAAGACCTACGAGCCGTACATGGGTTCCGTCAAAAGTTGGTCCAAATAATAGTTTCTGAATCTACTTACGGTTGACCAGGACGGTCCGTAGAAGGACATATGGACCGTAAGTCTGAATCGTAGGCTGCGTTGGAAGTTAATTTTAAGGGTTTTTGGTCTTTTCTCTAATTGATTAATGCCTTAACTAGGTCATTTTTATCCTAATCCTAGACCCTATATAAGTTTTTTGAGCCTAAAATTCAACTATTCTAGATCATTCTTCAATTTCTCCAAATCCCTCCAAGTTCTTCTCCCAAAATTTCTCTCTCTATAGCTTGAAGAAGAAGTCTAGGGTTTCAAGATCCAGTCTCCAAATTCACCATTGATTGTGGGCTTGTGACATCAAGGTTTGATAGTATTCACCTATGGAGCCCTTTCCTCTATAGGGTTCCGAAATTCTCTAATTTTACAAGTTAGTATCTCCAATTGAAATCATAATTTTATTCAATCGCATGGGTTCCTTTAAATTGTGATTCAATTGATTGTTTTCTATATATTTATGCATGAATTAAAGTAATTACATGTTTTTAAGTTGAATTCACATGAACCCATGCATGATCCATGATTTCTAGACTATGAACATATGATGAGGCTTTTGAACTATGAAAGATGAATTTATGAAGATATGCATGTTTCCTCATGAAATTGATATAATTGATTTAAGGTTGCTTTGAGAGTGAAGCATCAATGTTGTTGTTGATTTGTGAAATGGTTTCTCACATAAAGGATTTATAAGGTTGAAAGGTTTTCTCACCTAAGTTGAATCAAGACTAAGGAGCTATCCTAATGAACTTTAGTTTGGATTGACTACTAAATTGTGCCTTTCCATGGATAATAAGATGAATACGATTAATGACTATTCCGTGGAATTTATGCTTAGCGCCGAGTGGACAACCGGCGATTACCCATGTCCCATAACTATGTGTCACCATAGGTTTGTCTTAGACAGACATTAGCTAGTGGATCCACCTTAGCTTTAGCTCAGATCCTTACCTTGGCAAGTGAGGACACCCCTTTTCGGTGGGACAGACATTGGATTCCATGTTATAGCTCACATGGTCTCTGTCGGTTAATAGCAAACTTCCCACAATAATGAACTAATGCTACTTTCTAAAAGTATTTCAAATGTGTTTTATTAGATGATTAGCTTGCATTGACCATGGTTATGATTTATGTTTCCTAAGATGTTATTTTATGATTTAGCTTGATCATTGCATGTCATGTATAGTCCCTTTTAGCATGATTTCACATCTCTTATGCATCGCTATCATACTTGGTACATTCCATGTACTAACGCATACTTGTGCCTACATTGTCTCACTAATGTATGGCTTGCCGACTCTTCTCCTTCCATCCGTAGCTAGTTCATTGCACTAGAGATTTGAAGACTTTGTGAGTCCTCATACTTCGAGGACGATGTCACTTTTATAGCTTTATGTCATTTCAGTTTTCAGACTTTGTATGAGATGTGTTACAGATCTCTTTTATTGATGTAGTATATGGCTTATGGAAACTTATGTTTAGACTTCCGCTTTTATCAAACTCCTTTATATGAAATGCTACTTTTAGACTATTTTGTTTTCTATTATCTTGTATGATATATGCTAAGTGGCTTGTGTGGGGCCTCTCGGGGTCCTATATGCCATGTCACGTCTAGGGTGTACTTTGAATCATAACAAATATTCTCCAAATGCTTGGTGCAGAGCCTATCTTGACACCGTATGCAAGAACTATGAAGTGGTGAACAATTTCACATAATCGGTGAATAAATGAATTCTAGAAGATAGAGGCAAACCAATCATCAAAATGCTTGAAGAAATAAGAATCAAGGTCAAGAACCAATTGAGAAAAAGAGAGGATGAAGTGAGATTTTGGGCTACTGAGTTTAGCCCAAAGAGTAAGCAATTGTTCCATGAGTACATGAAGATTGCTAAAAAATGCAAGGTTAATTTCAATGGTGATTATGGGTATAAAATCATAGAAGGTTGTGATAGGCACACTGTAAGTATGATTTTGAAGAGATGCACATTTAGGCAATGGGATCTAAATGAAATTTCATGCCCACATGCAATTTCTACAATGTTGTACAACAAACTGAAACCTTTGAGTGAAATGAGTTGGTGATATAGCAAAGAGTCATTTCTACTTACCTATAGGCACAAATTGCAATCTGATAGAGGTGAAATTTTTTGGAAGGTGGATCCACATCAAGCAATGGAACCACCTTAGCTAGTGAAGATGGTTGGTAGACTCAAAACTAAAAGGGTCAGAAAAAAAGATGAGGCAATTAAGAGGCAAGGAGAGTGGGCAAGTTCAATAAAGGTAAGAGTTATGGCATGCGACAATTGTGGAGAGTCAAATCATAATAGTAAAGGATGTGAAAAGGTAAAATATCTTCAATGCTAATAGCAACTTATTTTTTTCCTCAAGTTTGATTTCTAACTTGTATTTCTTGCTTACAATAGCTTGTTAAGGCAAGGTCAATGAAAAGAAGCAGGAAATTAATTGATGAACATGAAGAGATAAACCGAACAACAACCCAATCAACTCCAGCAAGCCAAGTTGTGGACTTCATGTTTGCACCAACATTGAGGCAGCATGCACCACAATTTTCAAATCCAAGACCTAGCATTCCAAGTCATAGGACAAATTTTGAGTTATCTGAAACTTCAAAGCAAAGATCAAACAAGCCAGATACTATTATATTACAATAGACCGTTCATCCAGATTTAACAATCAACTTTTCAAATCATGATTCAGATCCTACTATAAGGCCAAGGGTAGTATCAGAGAGCACAATATTTCGAGCCAGGCAACAGGGACCAATTCCTTCAGGAACAAGGATAATTAATTTTGTTGGTGATCACAATGGAGTGAGTGTCCCTTCAAATCTTCTTACTCACCAACCAACCTCACATGGAAGGAAAAAGTTGTTATAACTCAAGGTCAATTGGAGATACAAAATAGACAAAAATTGAGAAACTAAAATCAAAAAAGGGACAAAAGTGATCTATTGGGTTGAAAAGTCTTTTTGTTTTCATGTTTCATGGATTTTAATTATTGAGTATGATGATACTTTTTAGTTAATATTTTTTTTAGTTTACTTTATTTTGGTGGTGAACATTGAACATGAATACCACATTATGCCACTTTATGTTAGTTATGATGCAGTTGTCCACTTGTCCTGTTGTTACTGAAAATAGTGGTTAAATTATGTAATGATAAGGTGTCGAAATGATGCTTCATTTGCAGTTGCATTTTTGTGTGTCGAAATATATGTTTGTATTTGTGCACACACAAAAGAGAGTTACATATTTTCCTACATTAGATCATGTGTAGGAGGTCCTTTTGTAGCCTCAACTAATTTGCTCTTTTTGTTGACTGATTCATATAAGATGAGGCGTAGTCTTGTAGTCCAGTATGTGTCTTGCGTTGCTGGTGTAGTAATTAGTTAGGTGGCTGTGTGGATTGTTTTTTATTTTATTATACTCTTCAATTTTCATGTAATTTTTTTTGACTCGTGTCAAAAGAAATGCGTGTAGCTATGATTTATTCAAGTAAAAATTATCTAAACAGAATAAGAAGAGGGTTTCAGAAGTTAGTTTTCCAGAAAAGAAAAATTTGGTAGAAAATATTCATATACACTATTAATTGTTGTACCATTGTCATGATAAATAAATAGTAGAAGTAGTAACAAACTAGTTTGAACTTCCTTGCTTCAAAGTAACAAGTTACAATTCTCTTTCTACAGAAAATGTTTTACTGCTTCCACTAATGCCATGAAGATAGTAATTAAACAGGAGTATTCCTTTTCTGCTTCGTGAACAGGTGAAAAAGAATGTCAAAAAATTGATAAGAATGCCATGGTGAAAAAAGAATTAGTTGCCAAAATACAAGAACATCAAATTCCTACACTTCAACATTAAGTAATATGTAATAGCATACCTAACCAATTAACCTAAAACAATACAATTAATATAAAATCTTAACATCTTCAACTTCAAATCTACATCGCCTTCACTTCATTATTATCGCGATAAAAAAATTGATTATTGAACAACTTATTCTCTTTCATTTCAATGCACTCTAAGGTTATGATTATTGAACAACTTATTCTCGATAGTTACACCAAGTTACATCGATTTACTATAATCAAGTATAAAAGTAACACAAAAATATGAAATTACTATAAGTTATAACAATATACATCAATTGAATTAATATGAACATTGAGTTTATATAGTTACCCTTCATTGTTAGGAAGAGAACTTTTGAATGAGTTTCATTCAATATTGTCTTTTCTTTTTCCCAAATCTATCTTGCTTAAGGTGAAGAATAAAGTAAAATTGTAATCACTAGATTGTAACTTCGATAATTAACAAGGTAGGTATAAGGTTTCACACACTTCACCCTTTTCAGATTCCATTTATAATCTTTAAATCTTTGAATAATGAAAGTTACCAAGTTCATCATAATTCATACTGCTTCACCTCAGTTATTTCTTCCATTTCATCCCTCTTTCAACCTCAACAATATCTTTATCAAACAAGCTTTTACATATATAGTGTATAATTGAGTGAGCTCACTGTTAGTATCTTGTTACATCATGTGCAATTGAATTGTGAGATTAGAAAGCCAAAAGAAAAAATAAGCATTATTTTCTCTCTGCTTTGTCTTTGTGCAAATTTTGAAAAATTCAAGTAACAAATACGATACAAAAGAGATGATTTAAGGATAAAAATCTTACCTTTTGTTAGATCTTCTCTCTCACTCAAGACATGAATGAATCTTCTCTCTCTCTATGAAGCGTTCTATCAAATGTGATGCAAGATGATGGGTATTGAAATTAGGGCTAATGGGTCGTGAAGGTTGGGTCGAATTTTACTAAATGGGTCGAATTTAATACTAAATAGAAAGTAAATTTTTAATTATAACAAAAATATATACACATGGAGCCATGTAGGCGCCAAGTAAGCTAAGAAAAATGGTGACACGATACTTAACTATACAAGGGCAAATATGTGTCCAAAGTTGAATGATAAGAGCAAATATATCAAAAAAGTATGACGAATGATAAATATGACCCTTTTCTAAGAGTATAAGGGCAAATATGACCCTTTTCCATTTTCTTATTTTTGAAATTCTTTCGTCACCCTTAATTAAAATTGAATGTTGTATAATATTTTTATAGAAATTTTTTCAAAGTCAAACCATTAGACTGTTAGGACTTCATTATTTTGAGACGATAAAATTATTTATCATGATAATAATCTTCATTATTCATTACAGTTCAATATAAATTTTTTAGTTATATTAAGCTATTTAATATTTTTTATTGTAATTTATAAAAGAACAAAAATTAGTAAGCAAAATTTTAAAATCTGTAATAGGGAGATAATTAATATTTTTGGTCACAAAATTTAATAAATTATGCAAAGTTCAATATCAAGGACAATAAGTATTTGACTAATTTTTTTAAAGATATTTTCGTAATGCATGCTTATCAGTTAGGATCAATGTCACTAGCACATTTTATACCTCAATTTTATTTTCGTGAGATTTTCTATATTAATCGTCTTCAAGATTGGAATGATAGTGTTTATCTATATTCATGCAAATAATAAAATTCATTAATTTATGTGAATTTAATCAAATGATCTTCTAAGCAAGCAATTGCATTTTTTTTTGTATGCATTGCAAAAGGTTATTAATATTTCACGAAAAAATATTGACAAGTAATATGCAAGCATTGAAAATAAAGTTATTCAGAATACTTCGTGATAGAAAATTTCCTCATCAAATGTAGATTATTGCAAAATACTACGATACACACATTTGTAATATTAATGTATGCCGCTAAAATTATTTTAATTTGAGTATCAATTTGATTAAATATGTATCACTATGAAAAAATATCCCAAGTATCTTCTCTCCCTAGATCATTTCAATATAGATATCAATATATCTTTTGCTTTACTAATTATTGAGGTGAAAACCTCGCATATTTCTTTTCAAATATTGTTAAATAACAGTTCATAAAATAAATGTCAAAATCAAAAGTGGGAGAAAGATAAATTTCAAATATAATATACTTTTGAGAATGTTTATAAAAATTAAGAAGGCTCTTTTCGCTCGTTATTGAAGTACATGATTACCTTACGATACTTTGATAACAACATAATCAATAACAAAAGTTCAATAAATGAGATAATATGGCAAATAATATTTTTAATTATGTGTTAGACATTAAAATCATGTATTGATGATTTTATTCATTGTCAATCAATAGTATCAATAGAAAAAATGCATCTTTATGTTGTATACCACATCAAGCGACTGATTGGTATCAAAATGAATGTAAATGAGTTAATATTTTTTTTCTCTTTTTTTTTCTTTGCTTTTTTTAAAATTTTTCTTTACGCTACTTCACTACCTGTTGGCTGTTGCTTCAAATGGTTCAAAAATATATTTTATATCTTTGTACTCTCATTAACTGTAATAGCAAAAGTAAGAAAAATATTAACTCAACTGGTGATAGCCTCACCTCAATTCAATTTTTGAAAATTTCAAATCACCGAGAAATTAGTCAAATAAATCATAAATGCATCAAATAGGTGTAATACTCCAAAAAAAAATTAAGCTAAAATTTGAATCATACATTGTATGCGTATAGGATTGTATAGAAAAATTCTTACTTGTTCATGTGTGTTAAGGTTCATTACCAAGTGTAGGAAGTACATCGAAAGTGGCTTAGGTTCATTAAGGACCTCTAACACTAAGTCGAGTTCAAAACTTTTTTTACTTCCTAAGTTTTTCTATGAAATCACGTAAGAGTCAATTTCAAATGACCATATTTCTTAGAATATAAGGAGATAGGTGGTTCATGACCTATCAAACTAAAGTTTTATGTGTCTTTTTTCCAATGCCACCAACCATTCATAAATCCAAATTCCAAGCAAAAAGTTATGATCATCAAGCTAGACGCTCTGATTTGAAATTTTAGCAACGGATTTCATGAATAGAAAACTACCGATCATGAAAGCATTAACGGATCGTGATTCTTGCTCGTGAAATTGGATCAGAGGCTTGAAATTCTCTCTTGAGTTTCACGGAATCAATTCATGAGCCGTGGATCATTCCATGGATCGTATAAGGTCTGTAGACCATGTATACCACTCGTATATCATGTATATTAGCTGTATATTAAAATTTTTAAATTTCATAAAAAAATTATTTTGAGTTTCTTTTCTCACTTTTCACTCTTTAGTCGACCCCAATAGCACCCAAAAGCCCTATTCAATCCTATTAAGTCTTGATGAGTATTCCCCATGATTTTATAAAATAAAATCCTATAATTTCTGCAAGATTTTAATAACAAATCCCCTTCTATCTCTAGTGAAATCAATAACTCAATTCTAAGGTTCAAGACTTGATTTCTGAGCAAGTCCATCAAGATTTCTTTCTTTAAAATCAAGGTAAGCATACTCTCATAATTTTCATGTGATTATGCATCGTAAGCAAAAATTTATCATCAAAACCTAAGATTTTTAAGATAATTCAACTCAAGATTCAAGAACGAATTTTTGTGATTCTCCTTCAATGTTAGGGTTCTTCGTCTTGATTTTGGAGCATTTAAGGTTTGTAAGTCTGCCATAGTGTGGAGCTTAGTTCTTCCTCACCCCTACATCAATAGTTTCAATTAGTAAGATTAAAGCTAGGGTTCTTCAAGTTCAGCGATTTTATCAAGATTGTTTCTTTCATGTATGTAGGATTTCATCAATGAATATCCTTTCACCCTTCCAAAGAAAAATTCAGTATTTTCAGATATTTAATTCTATAAAAATCTAGGATTCTTATGATCAACATTGATTTAAATATATTTTAATTCCTCTTCATTATCAGCCTATAAAATACATGTTTTTTCCCAAAGTTCAGTATGTTTGCTTAAGTGTATTTTCATGAACCCTCAGAACAAGTAAATTGCATATTTTTGAATTTGTGTCTTTTAAATTGCATGTTTCAGTCATAATAGAGAAATAATCATATGATCATTTTTGCATTTATTCTTTCATTTTCTCATGCGTAAGATACTTTCAGCTTAAGTGTTTGTTATTTCAACATTAATTTTCAATATTCATGAGTTATTCCATATTATCAGAAATATTACATTGTCAGTATAAATTCAATTGAGATTATTACTTAGCACCGAGTGAATATGCGAATGAATGTTCACTATCAACATCACATGAAATCTTTAGTAGCAATTTTTAAGTCCCAAAACTATGTACCACTATATATTATAAGTGTCATCCGTCAGTGTGAACTTGACTCTTTAGTCCGTTTTGGACGAATAACTTTGTGGATCCACGCCATTAGTGTCTCTTACCCTGGCAAGGTATAGAGCACTCTCCTAGTTGGGCTATAGGTTGGAATCCGTCTTACCTCAGACGGAGTATGTTTGTTTTAGTATCAATTCAGTTTTAATTTTACATTGACCTTATACTTCGTTATATAAGTTCAATATTTATTAGTTGCATATTTTACTACTTAATTATTGCATCAATTCATGTATTTCAATTTCATATTCAGTTTAGCATCTCAAATTTCGTCATGTTCAACTTTACAGATTATCATGCATATCTCACATATTCAATACATTCAAAGTACTGATCACATACCTCTTTTGCTTATATTTTTTACATGATGTAGATTCAGATGCTTACTATCATGATCTTAGTTAGGCGGATCACAACTTCCAATCAGCAGGTGATGAGTTCTTTTTTATTTTAGGACTCGATTTAGTTTATAATTTCAGTATTTTATTTCTGTTCACAAGTATTGACTAAGGAAAGCAGGGGGTCATGTCCTGGCTATCTATATTCAGTTTTAGTAGAGGTTTCATAGACAATCAGTTAGAGTTGTTGTATTCAGTTTACTTAGCTTCAGTTTCTATTCAGATTACAACGGTTGTATATATACAAAACTTTATTCAGTAATGTATTGAATCAGTTTACTCCATAATTATGCTTCGACTCAGTCATTTTAGTCTTTACTCATGTTTATATTTATTTACTAATAACTTATGCCAGTATCAAAGGTTAGCTTGGGGTCACTTGTGGCTCTAAGCATCGTATTATGACTAGAGGATAGTCTCGAATCGTGATAATATGATACTTGTTCTTGATTGTTATCTTGGTCAGTTGTCTATAATCAATACACATCTGCATAGATTCAACTTTCTTCTTACAATTGATCCTTCAACTCTTTTAACTTTATGCTTTCATTCTATATAGCAGAATAAAAATGAGGTGAGTGTCCGCCTCCAAGTCAAGATCACAATATATGTAACTTAACACCCCTTTCATCTTGTGTTTGTCAATGTTGAAGTTGACTTTCTTAAAACGTAGCGTTCATAAAATTTAAGTGTGTTGATCTTCTTACCTTTCAAAAGTTTATGACTGATCAAAATCCCCAATTCAAGTATGCTCACATAATTCAGTATCATATGACATAATCTTGTATTTTCATCATAAGATAATTGCATTGTACATACATTAACAAAGTCAATAATGATATTTTATGTCGGTGTATAGAGACCATCCTTTAACATGCTTTTTAGCATGTCTAAAGAACTTTCAATCACCTTTATAGTTTCTTTTTTTTTCCACTCATATACTTGTAGTCTTGTTTATTTAGAGTACTCAAGAAAATTGTATTCTTTTTCAGATCAAAAGCATAATAGACTTATGTAATAGTCATCACAACTTTATAATGATGATGAATTCGAACTGTATCAATGTCAATTATTTTACAAGTTATATCATTGCCTTTATTACGATTCTTCTATTTTTCTCTTAGCCATTAAATCAATCTCTTCAGAACACCCTATGCAGAGTATAGCTAGAGTCTAACATTGATTTATTGACATGGACTTCACTATTAATAATTGTCTCAAAATAAGTGTCATCTTAGCAAAACAAATTTGTCCTAAAATAACTGTCACCTTAGGAATTCAAGACAAAATTATTAGTATGTTTTTTCAATTATACCCTTATACTCCATCTTCTTAATAGTATTCATTTTTCAAGAGACATTAATTAAATAGGGATAGTTTAGTAAACTACATATTGTACTTATTGATTTCTTAATGGATGTGATATTTGTTAGTTTCCGTAGTGCAAAATGACTTCAAACTAATTTCACACAAATAATGAAATATCCAATGTTAACAAAATTCTGATAGAAAAAATTCATATAATCAACAAGATGAAAAGGAAGAAAAGTCAAGTCCTCTGAATTCACAGAGTTTCCTTAAGGAAATTATTCCCCTCAAGTACCCGAGGTAATGGAATATATCCTCCCAGGATAAAATGACTCACGACAAACAAATAGCGGTACCTCAAATTTGTTGTCCGGCGAACCACTCAATGGCTTGTAATCACACTTGAAGTTTTGAAAAATAGAAACTTTTTCTTCCTATGTAGTCTTCTAACTTATGTTTAAAAATTGCTACCCATATCTGAGAAAAATTCAGATATTTATAGCCCATAATGATTCATGCATTGTATGTGAAAAGGTGGCCTAGAAATATGAGAGGTTGCATGGAAATACGAAAGGTTGCATTCATTTGACATGAGTATTCATGAATGGAATAACTTTATTCATAATTGCAGCACTTTCACATTTTTAATGCACCAATATTTATTCTATGTACCATTATCCATTCACACATGATACAATGAACCCAACAATCCCCCTCATGAATGGGAATGGCTATAACACGAAAGATAGATATACACGGACTAGTGTGTGATTACAAACAAAGACTAGTGGTGTCGAGATAAGTGGGTTTCCCTTTGAACTTTCCGTAGTGAACTTATATCGGATGCACTCTATCAATTGGCAGATGCGATATCTTTGAACCGTCGAACTTGAATGTGCACCTAGACAATATAAGTCACACACACCAGCCTTTTACCCTCTATGGTTCTCACGGGTTTGTTCGTTTCAGCCATGAACACTTCCTGGTTTCATGAAAGCTTAGAGAATCAGCCTTTACTAACATTCTCCTTGAAGCGGCTTCCACTTTACTCCCACACAGGTGATTCCTAAATGTTTGCTCCCATAGAGAAACTATTTGGTCATGCTTTGCCAAACTTATAAATCATTAAAAAGCTTCAATATGAGCTTTATCCTTGGTCACTGAACATTGTCTTCATCATGAGAATGGGTTAGGTTATTTGACAATGTTGGATCGTCAAACACAACTTTGTTTGTTCTCCTTGAACCTAGCTCTTGGGATCTCCAGTCTGCTAGGTAAAGTTACCATCATGCTTGACTTGTCCTAGGACTTAAACCCATCCTCTTAGATGATCTTTCAACTCCCTCTCTAGTTAGGCCTTTTGTAAGTGGATCCGACACATTATCTTTTGACCTTACATAGTCAATTGTGATAATTCCACTAGAGAGTAGTTCTCTGACGGTATTATGTCTCCGTCTTATGTGACGAGATTTACCGTTATACATCATGCTCCCTGCCCTACCTATTGCAGCCTGACTATCACAATGTATGCATACAGGTGCTAGTGGTTTAGGCCAGTAAGGAATGTCTTCCAAGAAATTCCAGAGCCATTCAGCTTCTTCACCGACTTTATCTAAAGCAATAAATTCAGATTCCATGGTGGAGCGAGCAATACATGTCTGTTTGGATGATTTCCAAGAGACTGCTCCACCACCAAGAGTAAATACATATCCGCTTGTGGATTTTACTTCATCTGATCCGGTGATCCAATTTGCATCACTATATCCTTCAATTACTGCCGGATATTTTTCATAGTGCAAAGCATAGTTTTGAGTATGTTTCAAATACCCTAAAATTCTCTTCATCGCCATCCAGTGAGTTTGATTGGGATTGCTCGTGTACCGAATCAACTTACTAATAGCACATGCTATATCTGGTCGTGTACAGTTCATGATATATGATGTCGCCCAAACTACACCTCCCTAAGGAGGTATAAGCGGTCGCTTGTCAAATATAGAACCTAACAGAGGTTAGGGTCGATCCCACAAGGAATAAGGTTTAGACTTATGCGAATTAAGGTTAAGTGTATGTTTAGTCAGATTATTTCTAGAAGAAGTAAAGAAGGGGGGGGGGAATTTACAATAATTTAAAGAAATAATAATTGACAATTCGGTTAGTAGCAAGTAACTAAAACACAAAACTTGCAGTTTGAGATATCAATCTGAGAATGAAACTAGGGTTTATGTGTTTCCCATAAGCTCTTAACACAGTAAACCTAACAATGGTAATTCTTTTCAATGATTAGCATGCATGATCGGTAAGTTGTGTATCCCTAAGTGATTGGTCCTCTAAATAGGGAATTTCACTCAGCAACTTGGTCCGTCTACGTGTGTTGATTTACCAACCCTTACCTTTGACCCAGATTAACCCACAACTATTTCTAGGTTGGGCTATTAGATAGCGGATTATCGATGACTAAATCTCTGTTGTATAATCTCTTAGATGTTCTTTACTACCTATACCGGTTCGCAAGAATTAAGAGATGTTCTAATGTTTGCAACCATTAGAAAACATTCTAAGCAAAGAGATTTACAAAAGCATGCATAATCACATTCAAGAATTACACAGTATTAGGTTTACTTTTGTTAATTACTCATGTTTCCCACAACCCTAGTTGTAGAATTTAGCTACTCATGCTTGTTTGATCACAATTCATATTCAAGTTTGAAGAAATCATGAACTTACAGTGAATAAAGATGAATTCCACAATCTTGAATTGAAAATCAAAAGTACTTTGCATAAACAAGCTTTAAGGATTAATCTTCTCCAACGATGAGAAACAATTCCCAAAGTAATAACTTAATATTCAAACAATAGTCAACACCCTAAAACGAAGTTTACATAGGGTATATATAGAAAATAAATCATAATTAAACTAGGAAAAGGAAATCTGGGGAAATTCGGCTTGGGCAGTGTCGTCTACGGTTGTCAACCTATGGCTCGTATACCGACCTACGACTCGTAGGTTCCAACCGTCAATCAGCAGTTGTGCAAAATCCTGAGGGCTTTTTTCTACGGTTTTGATCTACGATTCGTCATTCCATGTATGACCCGTCCTGTTCTTCCGTCTTTCAATCTCTGCAGGCGACCCTCTTTGAAGTTTTCTACGGTTCGTAGCAGGATATACGGACCGTCATCTTGGTCCATCATTCCATACTTGGCCAATTTCTTCAGGCTCCTGAACCTACGACCCCAATTGACGACCTGTCAAGTCATTGACGGTCCGTAAACTGTCTCGTGCATCACCAACAAATCAACTGCTGCTGTATTATTCTCCTCAACTGCTCCAAAAGCCTATTCCCTGTAAATTTAGCACAAATAATATCAAATCTAATACCAAACCACTTAAGTATCATGCAAAATTCTAAGTTTAATGTATCAAAATTACCGTAAACTTACGGTACATCAACACCCTCAACTTAAAATCTTTCCTTGTCCTCAAGCAACAAAACAGACTCTAAACGACACAAGTTTACAAGCAACCCGGACTTCAAGCAATCACACAGCAATTACCTCAATATTCCTCCTCTTTATTCATTCCCAACTAAGTGCACATTCTTTGCAAACCCAACAAGCTAACTCATGAGGATCAAATACATGACATCGACGTACCAATAGACACACATACATACACATCTAGCAATTTACCAAGACATCAACTTTCCAATAATCACAACTTGTGCCCTCACTACAAAGAAATCCCCATTTTCACACATAATTTTGATTTATCAATCCCGAGACTTAGTATACACTCACACTTAGAACGAATTCAATACAATATGTGCACAATACCATAGGCTTACCCTTATCTTCTTTACTTTGGCTTTTCAAACTTCCTACTAGAATCACTATACGACTTTATTGGCTTGTAACGTAAGCTCGGGGTCAGGTGTGGTATATCGGGATATTAAGTGACTTTGTCCTACCTTTCCTTGACATATAAGTTGGCTCGTTACCTTTATTTTTCTGCAGTTTTTTATTCATTCTTGTTGCACTTCATACTCTTTTCCCTAAGACTTTCATCAGCTTGAGTGTGACTTATTATTACAGCTTTTGATTCATGTCACTTTTTTTTTCTTTGACTTTTTGTCATTCATACATTCTCTGCTTCCTTTGCTTTACACACAACTCTATTCATACCCTTGTTTTTCTTGCTTTCCTTCTTAATAGCCACCCTCAACTTACACATTTAGTGTGGGCTAAGGTACACATTATCCTTAGAAAGGACCAGAGCCAGAATTCAGGTACTTTGTAGTAGCCACCCTCAACTTAGGCTTTTGGCCTATGTTGAGGTACACGATGTCCACGGAGGGACCAGGGCCAAAACAAATATTTCACAATACTTTAAAGAGAAGGTGAACTGGATGTAAAGAAAGAATGGTATTCGTTAGGCTCAAACATTTGGATCAAAGGGAAAGATTTTCACACAGGATTTGTTGATTCATTTTAGGCTTTGAGTGGACTTAAACAATCAATGGCCTATGATCACCTCCTAGTGTTCAGTTCAAATTACCTTAGCAAGACTAACATGGCAAGTTCTAGATTGGCACATCTCATATGAATCATCAAAACTCTCACACACATATGACACCTTGTTGCAATTATCGAATCACCAATGAACCCAGTTAATGCTATAGCTTAAGTAATAGTGTCATACCGATACTACATCATTTCATGCAAAGATCCAACACATTCAACTCATTCAATTCAATTCACATTCACAGCACAAAGCAAAAAAAAATTAAAATTGGAGGGATATCAGTTTCATGCATACTAACGCCATTATGCTTTATTTCCAGATTACTTATACATACTCACAATCTTAAACATGCCGGTTCAACAGAAATTTAAACAGTTCCTTAGGGAAAAAGAACACAGGCAAGAAAACCCCAAGGAAGGATTTATAAGTTATGCTACTCAGACTTCACATTAACGTCAAACCCATTTGCCCCACCCCCACGAAGAAAATAGTGCAATGTCCTCAATGTACAAGAAAAGTAAAAACATCGGGTGAGACAAACCTATGGCGCATAAGCGCCGAAGATCACTCAAGTGCTGGTGGGTCCGGTAGCACGGAACCCACGAGATCATCGAATAGGGCACCATTAGTAGTACCCGCAGTAGTAGTGTGGGGTGCACCATCAGTAGCAAGCCCCAAACCAGACGCACTTGCTGCCATCGCTAGCTCGCGCTCCTGGCGCATCGCTCATCAATCAATGACTGGCACTGGGCAGTCTCTAGAGCCCGTCTCTCTCTCTTGCGGGCCTGTCGCACCTCATCCGGGTCTCCCTCAGTGCTAAAGCCAGCACGGGTACGCTTACCTGCCCCACGAGAGGGCTCAGTAGCCCGCTGCTCTCCCCCAAACAGTGCAGTCTGCACAAGATCATCAGCATCAAGCTCTGGTGTAGGTGTCGGGACAGCAATCTCCGTAGTAGCCAGGGCGGTAAGGTCAGCACAGAGACTGGCTAACTCTGTCTGGAAGGCCATCAGATCAACCACAGGCCCAGGCTGGGACCTCTCCATCATCCGGCTCTCGAATGCATCAATCCACCGGTTAACTGCTAGTATCTTGGTATCTACCATCCGCTCGATCCGGGCCTCGGACTCCTCTACAGATCTCTGCATCCACGGGTGAATATGTTGTAGAATAGCCGCCATCTGAGCCTCTAACCGGCTCACTCTAGCGATGGGGAGTAGGGCAGCCCTTGTAGTAGGTGGAGCTCGGGGTGTGCCTGCTGTAGAAGCTGAAGCAGTAGGTAGGGGCACGGACCCCTGTGGCTCATCTGCAGGTGCGGGGGCTGTAACATCAACCTGCTCGGGCGCCAAGGCCTCTCCCGTGGGTGGTAGCTCCACCGGAATACCCCTGTACGGTGCGGCAGGGTTGGTGTCATCTCGAATAAGACCAATATCCACAGTCTTAGACACCATAACATATGAATCAGCAAAATAGACTGGGTCCGTCGCCTCACGACACAAACTAAAAATGAGGCAAGGAAAGGGCAAGGTCGTCGTCTTCCGGAAGGCACGCTCATGTATCATCGCAATGAGCACACGGGCAAAATCAATCTCATGGCCTGCCATCAAGAAGGCAACCATCACAGCCCGGTCCCAAGTCAGCTGGTTATCCGCCATAGTAGGGGACAACCGGGTACGTATGATAGACCACTAGAATTTTGCTGCAAAGCTAAGTGTGGCCATCTTAATCGGCAGGGTCATGTCTCGAACCCATTCAACATGGACTCCCTGCTCAGTAATGTGGCCAGCCACCCATCTCAGCAAGGACTCTCGCTGCGCAGCATCTCTCATAGCTCGACCGCGGACCTGCTGCATCCGATAATCAAACTCGGCCGTGTTGATAGGCTGAGCATGTGAGGGACCGTAAATAAAACGGCGTAGTGTGACCTCAGAAATGTCAACAGGAATGTCCCGGACTAAGGTAAACTGGAGTGGTGGCTGCTCTAATGGCTTTGCCAGCTGTGGCAAAGTCTAAAGGACAGTGGCAGCATAGGAAGCATAGAACTCACGGACCATGATCGGACTATACCTAGTAAGCGTCTCAGCCATCCACTCACAGCGATGCTTTCTGAACAGCTCATCTGGGGAATAGTGTGAAGGCTACCTGTAAGAACCAACCGCTCTTCCTCTATCTGCCTAGCGGACTTGTTTTGGGCATTCTGAAGGATGGCTTATTGATAAATACGAAACATGCCCGGGACACACCATAGGTTGGGCTCTCCTGCAACCCAAATTGGGTGTTCCTCGCCAAGGTCGTCATCACCCGAACCGGTCCCAGAGGTAGAACCGGAATCAGACTCCGACCCTGAAGTGGACGCAGGCTCAGACTGGGCAGCGAATGGGGCCACTGGTGGGAGGATAGGGGCAACTCCGGTCAGAGAGGCCTCTCCACCCCTGCTCGAACTATGCACTTCCTCGTCAGACTGGGAAGTGCTCTCCTCTCCTCCGGAAGTAGACTGCTCCAGTGTCTGTGTCTTAACCATTTGACTGGCCTGCTGCCTAGTGGTCCGGGGTGACCTGGGAGAGCTGGCTCCCAAGGGTGGGTCATATTCAGACCCGCTCCGCTCCTCCGCAGAATCCTCATCTATGAGCAACCGACGTCGAGACGGAGGAGCTG
Source organism: Solanum appendiculatum (assembly GCA_018342035.1). Classification (NCBI taxonomy): domain Eukaryota; kingdom Viridiplantae; phylum Streptophyta; class Magnoliopsida; order Solanales; family Solanaceae; genus Solanum; species Solanum appendiculatum. The sequence goes on from JAGDQO010000472.1 coordinate 2,087,978, forward strand.
GTGCAGGAGCAGAAGTAGTAGCCTTCCGTTTATAGTGTTGTGTTATTTTCGGAGGCATTGTACCTATAGAGCCATCATTAGTAACTAGGAAAAAATGCAACGCAAAAGAAAGCAAGAAAAGAAAACAAACTGCTGCCACTATTTTTGGTATCTATGGGAAGGAACTACGGACCGTAGACAGAACTACGGGCCGTAGACTAGACCGTAGTTATGGGAGTCCTATTTTTAACTTTCTGAAGTTCAATTGACGATTTGCACGACTATTCGTCAACGAATCTACGGGTCGTAGATCAAACCGTCAAAAATAACTTTGCCTAATCTGGGGAGACAGACTGACGGGAGGGACCTACGGTCCACAGGTTGTCCTATGAACCGCAGGTAATGGTCATCGACCACACAGTGTCAATTATACCCAGTTTTTTTTTTCACAAACACAATTCTAACCAAGCAAACACCACAATATCGAGCCAAACAATCATAGAATGAAGTAATTATGTAATCATAAGGCTTCAACTATACTCTCTAATGCATTGATCACTAAAATAGGCAACCCCTAGGTCTAAAATTCAAACAAAACCAACTTCATGCATTGTTTAAAGCAATTACTCAATTTCCCTTATCCTAAAACACCTCATAAACATTAAAATCTACACATAATCACAATTTCGCACAAAAGTGACTACCCATGACACGGACCAAGCCAATTTCCAGTTTGGTAATTAAAGTAAATGGCCAACAAAACACATACCTTTTATGTTATGTATGAAAACGCCATATCTACGCAAGAGGAAAATTTTGAACCCACGGGATGATGAATAAAAACAGTGATGGTAGTGGAATAGAAAAGAAACAAAATGGAAGAAAAAAGATTGAAAAAGAAGGAGAGAAAGAGTGATTTGGTGGGGAGTATATATAGATGGGGGAGGGGGTGAATGAAATGGTGTTTGGTAGATGGAGGGGTGGAAAGTGGAAGGGGTGTAACGGTTGGGAGTAGAGGGAAATGGGGGAAGAACTTTTAAAAAATGGGGGTTTTTATAATTTTAACCCATGGGTTGGGGCAATTTTAAACCCTGACTACCTTCTACGGTTTCCCGTCGACGGGCCGTAGGTGGTTCGACGAACCATCAATGGGCCTTAACACTTGAGAAAATTTCAAAACATACCTGGGGTCTACGGATGCAGACTACGGTCCGTAGAATGATGTACGGCTCGCACTGTGCAATCGTAGACTTAAAGCTGCAACCGCTCCGAAATATTTGAGTCTACGGGTGACATTTACGGTTCGTCATTTGAGTTACTTCCGTAGATGGGACCCGTAGACCCTTCTGCACTTAATGTTCTGCAAAACTTGTCTTATTTTCCTGCACACGTCACAAACGTTAGGGCTTCCCTTTGTTTCTATTGACTCTTTTTGACACGGACCCTATACTAACCTATTCTAGCCAATATTAAGACTCAAAAAGAAGAAAAGAAAAACATAACAGAACAAAAAAATTACAAAGAATCCTAACTTGGCAAAAAAACTACAGCTTGGGTTTCCTCCCAAGTAGCGCTTGATTTAATGTCGCGGCACAACACAGTTGTCTTGCCTACTCAGACTTCGACAAGACCCCATATCTCAATTAGCTCATTTACCGTCTCCTGATGGCCTACATAGAGCTTGATCCTCTGGCCATTCACTTTGAATTTGGTTCCTTCCGTGTTTTAAAGTTCAACGACGCCATGGGCAAACACTTGGACAACTCTGAATGGACCTGTCCATTTTGATTTTAGCTTGCTAGGAAACAACCGTATCCTTGAGTTGAAGAGGAGGACCGTATCACCAGGAGAAAAACTGCGCTTTTCTATCTTCTGATCATGGATTTCTTCATCTTTTCCTTGTACAAGGCTGTACTCTCATAAGCTTTAAGACGAAACTCATCCATCTCATTCAGCTCCGTCATCCTTTGACTGGATGCAGCACCCCAATCAAGATTCAGCTTCTTGAGTGCCCACATCGCCTTGTGCTCAAGCTCTACAGGTAAGTGACATGATTTTCCAAAAACAAGTTGGTAAGGAGACATACCTATGGGAGTTTTGAATGCTGTGCGGTAAGCCCATAAAGTATCATCGAGCTTTCTTGACCAATCATTGCGGTTTGCATTCACAGTCTTTGACATAATCTGCTTAATCTCTCTATTGGACACTTCAACCTGCCCACTCGACTGTGGATGATACGGAGTTGCTATACTGTGACGAACACCATACTTTTCCAGCAACTCTTTGAACAACCTATTGCAAAAGTGGGAACCTCCATCGCTGATTATGGCCCTTGGTGTACCAAACCTGGAGAATATGCTCTTTTTGAGAAAGACGATGACGCTTTTACCTTCATTGTTTGGAAGTGATATAACTTCCACCCATTTTGACACATAGTCAACAGCTACCAGGATGTTCTTCATGCCATACGAACTCACAAACGGGCCCATGAAATCGATGCCCCATACATCAAAGAGTTCAATGACTAGTATTGGATTCATAGGAAGCTCTTGCCTTCTTGAAACACCTCCTTCCCTTTGGCATCGATCACATGCCTTGGCTAAATCATGAGCATCTTGGTGAATTGTAGGCTAGTAATACCCACATTGTAAGATCTTGTGAGCAGTACGGATGCCACTATGATGACCACCAACAGGGGATGAATGGCAAGCTTCCAATATACTCATCATCTCAACCTCGGGCACACAACGACGAATAATCCTATCAGCACCAATACGAAACAAATAGGGCTCCTCCCAAAAATACTTCTTCACATCAGCCATGAACTTCCTCCGTTGGTGGAATGATAGGTCCGAGGGCACCACATTGCTAGCCAAATAATTGGCAAAATCTGCAAACCACATAATAAGATCGAAAGAAGCAGCTAATACCTGTTCATCTAGAAAGGCATCGTTAATCCCCAGGCCATCAGCCAACTTGTGCATAGCTTCATCTTCTAATCTGGATAGGTGATCAACCACTTGATTCTCTGTTCCTTTCCTTTCTCGGACTTCGAAGTCAAACTCTTGTAGTAATAGAATCCACCAGATCAGCCTTGGTTTAGCTTCTTTTTTCGCCATGAGATACCTCAACGCAGAATGGTCAGTATGTACTATTACCTTGGTACCCATCAGATAGGATCGAAACTTCTCAAAAGCGAAAACGATCGCAAGCAACTCTTGTTCAGTGACCGTATAGTTTTTCTGGGCAGCATTCAATGCTTTGCTAGCATAATATATAGGATGCAGTATTTTGTTGCGCCTTTGTCCCAACACTACGCCAAGTGCTATTTCGCTCGCATCGCACATAACCTCGAACGGCTTTTCCCAGTATGGTGAGATGATAATGGGTGCAGAGGACAGCTTCCCCTTCAGTGCTTCAAACGCCCTCAAGTATGCTTCATCAAAGTCAAACTTCACCTCCTTTTCAAGCAGTTTGTACAAAGGATATGCAATTTTGGAGAAGTCCTTTATAAATCTGCGATAGAAACCTACATGCCCTAGGAAACTCCTTATACCTTTTACAGAGATGGGAGGGGGTAATGTTGCAATCACCTCTACTTTAGCTCTATCCACTTCAATACCGTTCTGGGAGATTCAGTGGCCCAGCACTATACCCTTCTTTCACTATCAAGTGACACTTCTCCCAGTTCAGCACCAGGTTGCATTCTTCGCATCGATGCAGCGCTTCACCTAAATGGAACAAGCAATCATAGAAAGTGTTACCAACAATAGAAAAATCATCCATAAATACCTCAATGGTGTCCTCCACCATGTCTGAGAATATAGACATCATGCAACGTTGAAACGTCGCCTGTGCATTGCAGAGTCCAAATGGCATCTTCTTGAAAGCGAATGTACCATAGGGACATGTGAATATAGTCTTTTCTTGATCCTCAGGGGCTATAGAGATCTGATTATACCCTGAGTATCCATCCAAAAAATAGTACCACCCTCTCCCAGCAAGACGATCTAGCATTTGATCCATGAATGGCATGGGAAAGTGGTCTTTCTCTGTCCATGCATTCAGCTTGCGGTAGTCCATGCAAACTCTCCAGCCTGTGACGGGCCTCATAGGAACAAGCTCATTTTTGGCATTTGGAACCACAGTGATTCCACCCTTTTTAGGCACGCATTGGACCGGCCATACTCATTTACTATCAGCTATGGGATATATCACACCGGCGTCCAACCATTTGGTAATTTCTTTCTTTACCACCTCTTGCATCGGTGGATTCAATCTTCTCTGATGCTCCACACTAGGAATGCTTTCCGGCATGAGTTGAATTTTGTGAGTGCAAATCCTTGTTGGGATACCGATGATGTCCGCAATTGTCCATCCTATCGTCCTTTTGTAACGCTTCAGCATCGCAACTAAAGCCTCAACTTGCCCTACATTAAGGTCAGCAGCAATAATAACAGGCAATGTGTTGTTCTGGCCTAAAAATACATACCTCAAGTGTGTTGGAAGAGCTTTCAACTCTAACTCCGGGGGTTCCTCAATAGATGGTCTTGCAGGCAGTGTTTTTCAATTTAGTAAGTCCAAATCCAGATTGGGTTGACGACGATGGATCACGCTTCCATCTAATGCAGCCACCAATGCGTCACATTCTGGGATTCCATCGCCTTCAATATTCATGATTACGGCCGCAAGTGCTTCAACTCCTAGCCTTTCCTCGATGGGCACCTCCGGGTTGGGCTCCTCCTCATAGATCACCATTGATATCGCCTTGATGTCACTGTGGTGCTTCATTGTTCTGCAAATATTGAAGGTCACTTCTTCATTGTTTAAGCGAACTTCATCTGTCCTTTTTCCAGATCTACCAAAGCGCGCCCTATTGCAAGAAACGGTCTGCCCAGGATTATAGGCATTTCAAAGTCCACTTCACAGTCCAGAATCACCGAGTCTGCCGGAAAGATGAATGCCTCCACTTTTACCAAGACATCTTGCAGTACTCCAATTGGTTTCTTTACCGTCCGATCGGCCATCAGTAGCCTCATTGCAGTTGGCTTAGGGGCTGCTAAGCCCAATTTCTTGAACACGAAAAGCGGCATGAGGTTTATGCTCGCACCCAAGTCACAAAGTGCCTTTGCAAAGTGCATCACGCCGATAGTACATGGAATGGTGAATGCTCCAGGATCTTCCTTCTTTTGGACCAGTGACCTTGTGGCGATGGCACTACAATGCTGCAACTTGTCACTTTCCTCTAAGCTTGCAGCTCTCTTCTTGGTCACCAAGTCTTTCATGAATTTAGCATAACCCGACATTTGCTCCAAAGCTTCAATCAAAGGAACATTAACAGATAATTGTTTAAGCATAGATAAGAATTTCTTATACTTCCCTTCCTCTGTTTTCTTTACTAATCGTTGTGGAAAGGGAGGTGGAGGTCGTGGCATGGGGATGACCTTTTGAGTTACTTCAGCCTCAACCTCTTTTGGATCTTTGGGTAGTTCTGCTACCTCTTTCTCACCCTTATCAGACGCCTTCGCGCTTTCCACTTCTGTTGGCATGGGTGGGTCAATAGTTTGTACCTCACTTCTGGTTGTCACTTCCATGCATTGCCTATCATTCTTGGGATTGTGCACAGTGTTGCTGGGAAGTGTTCCTTGTTGACGCGAATTTGCATTCACCGACAGTTGGTTCAACTGCTGCTCTATTTGCCGAATTGCTACTGCATGTGATTCCACCTTTTGCTCGATGCCTGAGATATCAGTCCCCATTTCTTTCACATTGTCATCCGTGGCATCAAATCGCCTCATCATTTTGTTCATCATATCTTCAATACAAGTCATACTTGATCCGCCATCTCTATTACCAAGAGGGATATATGCACTGCTCCTATCATTCCTATTGTACTGACCGCCTTGGTTGTAATTGTTGTTGCGATTGAAGTTTCCTTCGGGGTTATATTGTCCTTCCCTATTGTAGTTGCCATAGTTTCGACCTTGATTTCCTTGACCTTGGCGCCAATTTTCCTGATTGGATCCTTGGGCGTTTGGCCGGAAACCCACCGGCTGCTCATTCACAAGATTCGCATCCTTCTCATATGTGTACCAATCATTTGGTGGTACATTTTGTTGATATTGGACTGCATTAACCTTCTCTGCATTACCACTCACATGCTTTAGTACTAAGCTCATTTCAGTTCTTAGTTGCGCCAACTCTTGACGGAGTTCATCTTGAGATGAATTTTCAGCAGCTTGTATTGAGAAGGTACTCTTCGTCGTAGATGACGCTCTAGTGTTCCATGCCTTGTTGTTCTTTGAGATCTTCTCAAGCCTCTCCGCAATCTCCAAGAAAGTCAGTGATCCATAAGATCCTCCTGCAATAGTATCAAGCACCGCCTTACCGTTATCGTCTATTCCGCTGTAGAAGATTCCTTGAGTGACTCATCATCAATGCGATGGTTTGGCACGGCCCTCATATAACTTGTAAATCTATCCCAAGCACAGCTGACAGACTCTCCCAGAAGAGTTTTGAAATTGTTGAGTTTGTCCTTGAGATTCAGCTTTCTTGAGACTGGGAAATATTTCTCAATAAACGCATTATGCAGCTCATTCCATGTGAATATAGATTTATATGGGAGCTCATTCAACCACCAGTAGCGTCTCCAGTTAGATATAGTGGAAACACTCATAGGCCAACCACGTTCATGTCAAGATTTGGATTTCCCACATTGCTTTTGCAAATGCTGGTCACCTTGGTCCAGTGAGCATGAGGATCTTCCGATGGTAATCCAGCAAATAGTCCTCGAGCGGTCAACATCTGCATCAGGCTGCTTGTGATCACAAACATGAATCCAGGTGGTAGTGGAGGAACAACTATAGCGCCAGTTGATCCTGTATCATTATAATCCACTTCCAAGTTGCGGCGAACATCAGGTGAAGGTTGATGATGTACTTGAACTTGTTGTGGATTCTGAGGTGGAACCACAACTCCTGGCAGTTGAATGCCAGGTACCTCTTGGCGAGGTTCACCATTTGGATTATCTTCTCTCAAAACTTGTTGACTAAGTCCAGCCATTTTTCACAGAGTTTTTCTGAGTTTCGGGTCGTAAGGAGTCAGGGGAATGCCTTGACTTCGTGTATTTGGCATACACCAGAGCTATAGTCTGAAAATAATAAAAAACAACCATAAAATGTAAATTCGGAAATAATTAACTAAAAGTGCACTAACAAAAATTAGTCTAATCTAAAAGCCTTTTTCCCCAGCAGCGGCGCCAAAATTTGATTTCGCCCAGACTACACCTCCCTAAAGAGGTATAAGCGATCACTTGTCAAATATAAAACCTAACAGAGGTTAGGGTCGATCCCACAAGGAATAAGGTTCAGACTTAGGTGAATTAAGGTTAAGTGTATGTTTAGTCAGATTATTTCTAAAAGAAGTAAAGAAGGGGGGGGGGGATTTGCAATGATTTAAAGAAATAATAATTGACAATTCGGTTAGTAACAAGTAACTAAAACACAAAACTTGCAGTTTGAGATATCAATCTGAGAATGAAACTAGGGTTTATGTGTTCCCTATAAGCTCTTAACATAGTAAACCTAACAATGGTAATTCTTTTCAATGATTAGCATGCATGATCGGTAAGTTGTGTATCCCTAAGTGATTGGTCCTCTAAATAGGGAATTTCACTCCGCAACTTGGTCCGTCTACGTGTGTTGGTTTACCAACCCTTATCTTTGACCCAGATTAACCCACAACTATTTCTAGGTTGGGCTATTAGATAGCGGATTATCGACGACTAAATCTCTGTTGTATAATCTCTTAGATGTTCTTTACTACCTATACCGGGTTCGCAAGAATTAGGAGATGGTCTAATGTTTGCAACCATTAGAAAACGTTCTAAGCAAAGAGATTTACAAAAGCATGCATAATCACATTCAAGAATTACACAGTATTAGGCTTATTTTTGTTAATTACTCATGGTTCCCACAACCCTAGTTGTAGAATTTAGCTACTCATGCTTGTTTGATCACAATTCATATTCAAGTTTGAAGAAATCATGAACTTACAGTGAATAAAGATGAATTCCACAATCTTGAATTGAAAATCAAAAAGTACTTTGCATAAACAAGCTTTAAGGATTAACCTTCTCCAACGATGAAAAGCAATTCCCAAAGTAATAACTTAATATTCAAACAATAGTCAACACCCTAAAATGAAGTTTACATAGGGTAGATATAGAAAATAAATCCTAATTAAACTAGGAAAAGGAAATCTAGGGAAATTCGGCTTGGGCAGTGTCGTCTACGGTTGTCAACCTACGGCTCGTAGGTTCCAACCGTCAATCAGCAGTTGTGCAAAATCCTGAGGGATTTTTTCTACGGTTCTGATCTACGATTTGTCATTCAATGTACGACCCGTCCTGTTCTTCCGTCATTCAAGCTCTGTAGGCGACCCTCTCTGAAGTTTTCTATGGTTGGGCATCTACGGTTCGTAGCAGGATATACGGACCGTCATCTTGGTCCATCATTCCATACTGGGCCAATTTCTTCAGGCTCCTAAACCTACGACCCCAACTGATGACCCGTCAAGTCATTAACGGTCCGTAGACTGTCTCGTCCATCACCAACAAATCAACTACTGCTGCATTATTCTCCTCAACTGCTTCAAAAGCCTATTCCCTGTAAATTTAGCACAAATAACATCAAATCTAATTGTGAGTCACTTTCACCTTTATTCTTTTGAAGTGCAAAGCTCACATCTATTGGAGTCTTGGCAATATTGACATCCAAATATTTGAACTTGTCAAGTATCTTTTCAATATAGATAGACTGCGACGAAGCCAATCCTTGTGGAGTTCGAAGAATTTTTATTCCCAATATAACATTAGCCACTCCAAGGTCTTTCATTTCTAATCTACTAGCAAGCATTTGCTTAGTAGAATTTATGTCAGCTAAGTCCTTACTGATGATCAACATATCATCCACATACAAACAAACAATGACCTTATGATTTGAAGTGTCCTTAATGTAAACACATTTGTCACACTCATTAATCTTAAATCCATTTGTCAACATTGTTTGGTCAAACTTTGCATGCCACTGTTTGGGTGCTTGTTTTAGTCCATAAAGTGACTTCACAAGTCTGCACACTTTCCTTTCTTTACCAAGAACCACAAAACCCTCGGGTTGTTCCATGTAAATTTCTTCCTCTAACTCTCCATTTAAGAAAGCTGTTTTTACATCCATTTGATGGATTTCAAGATCATATACTGCTGCTAGTGCAACCAATATCCGAATAGATGTAATCCTTGTCACAGGCGAGTATGTATCAAAGTAATCAAGGCCTTCCTTTTGTTTGAAGCCTTTGACTACAAGTCTTGCCTTGTACTTGTCAATAGTACCATCACTCTTCATTTTCCTTTTAAAGATCCATTTTGATCCTAAAGGCTTATTTCCCGGAGGAAGATCAACCAACTCCAAAGTATGGTTATTCAAGATTGATTCAATCTCACTATTGATAGCTTCTTTCCAGAAGGATGAATCCGTAGAGGACATTGCTTCTTGGAAGGTTTGAGGCTCATTATCAATGAGAAATGTTACAAAATCTGATCCGAAGGAAGTAGCAGTCCTTTGACGCTTACTACGCGTTGGATTTTCTTCATTTTGCATATTTTCCTTTGGTTCATCTTGAGGTCATTTAGACCCCCCACTAGACTCTTCATATCTAGCTTTATACAGGTAAATGTGTTCAAAGAATTCAGCATTATCTGATTCAATTACCGTATTGTCGTGAATATCTGGATGTTCAGATTTATGAACCAAAAATCGATATGATTTACTATTTATAGCATATCCAATAAACACACAGTCCACAGTCTTTGGTCCTATTTTCAACCTTTTGGGTATAGAAACTTGGACTTTTGCTAGACACCCCCATATTTTGAAATACTTCAAGTTGGATTTCTTTCCTTTCCACTTTTCATATGGAATAGATTGTGTCTTACTATGGGGCACTCTATTGAGTATCCGGTTTGCTGTAAGGATAGCTTCCCCCCACAAGTTTTGTGGTAAATCTGAACTTATAAGTAGGGCATTCATCATTTCCTTCAAAGTTCGGTTCTTCCTTTCTGCAATCCCATTAGATTGGGGTGAATAAGGGCCAGTCGTTTGATGGATAATTCCATTTTCCAAACATATTTCCGCAAACGGAGATTCATATTCTCCACCCTATCACTTCTTATCATTTTTATCTTTTTATCCAACTGATTTTTAACTTCAGTTTTGTCTAAATGCGTGAATTGTTTTATCCTTATTTGATAGCAAATAAACATAACAATATCTAGTGCAATCATCAATAAAGGTGATAAAATACTTTTTCCCACCACGCGTTGGTGTTGACTTCATATCGCAAATGTCAGTGTGAATCAAATCCAAAGGATTGGAATCCCTTTCAATAGATCTATAAGGATGCTTAGCAAACTTAGCTTCCACGCATATTTGACATTGTGTTTTCTTGCACTCAAAATTAGGCAACACTTTCAAACTAATCAGTTTTCGCAAGGTCTTATAATTGAAATGTCCCAAACGTTCATGCCATAAAGCACTTGACTCAAGTAAGTAAGTAGAACCAGAATTTTTATTATTAGCAATAGCCATTACATTGAGCTTAAACATGCCCTCGTAGAGGTAGCCCTTTCCTACATACACTTCATTTTTACTAAGTACAATTTTGTCAGAAACAAATACACATTTGAATCCATTTTTAGTAATAAGTGAAGCAGAAATCAAGTTCTTTCTTACTTCTGGAACATGTAGCACATTTTTGAAAGTCACCACCTTGCCAGATGTCATCTTCAAGAGGACTTTGCCCGTTCCTTCAACCTTTGCAGTTGCCGAGTTTGCCATGTAAACCTTGTCATCACCTTGAGTAGGCTCATATGATGCAAAAAGTTCTTTGTTAGCGCATATATGGCGGGTGGCACCAGAATCTATCCACCACTCTCTTAGGTTGCCTACAAGATTGCATTCAGAAAGCATAGCACATAGATCGTCATCCTCGAATTCAGCAACATTTGCTTGATCTTTCTTCTTTGCTTTCTTGGGAGCCTTACAATCTGCAGCCCTGTGACTATTTTTGCCACAATTAAAGCAATTACCTTTGAATTTCTTCTTGGGTTGACTGCTTTGCGGTACAGAGTTTATCTTTTTCTTCTTAGACCTTCCATCTTCAACAATATTGGCTCCTAATATTATTGAATTTCCACGAGACCTCTTCTCTGCAGCCTTATTGTCCTCTTCAATTCTCAATCTTACAATGAGATCTTCAAGGGACATCTCCTTTCTCTTATGCTTTAAGTAATTTTTGAAGTCCTTCCACAAAGGAGGTAACTTCTCAATCATAGCAGCTACTTGGAAGGCCTCATTAATCACTAGACCTTCCGCAAGGAGATCATTGATAATCACTTGCAATTCCTGAACTTGAGTAACAATGGATTTGCTATCTACCATCTTGAAGTCCAGAAACTTTGCCACGATGAATTTCTTCAATCCGACGTCCTCTGTCTTATACTTCTTTTCTAAAGCATCCCAGAGGTCTTTGGAAGTTTTCATGTTGCTGTACACATTGTACAAGTCATCATGAAGCCCATTCAGAATATAGTTCTTGCATAAGAAGTCAGAATGCTTCCAAGCTTCAATAACCATAACGTGTTCACCTTCTGGAGTTGAATCCGCTAACTCAGGAACACTTTCTTTAATGAATCTATGTAGACTCAAAGTGGTTAAATAAAATAGCATCTTTTGCTGCCACCTCTTGAAATCCATGCCAGTGAATTTTCCAGGTTTTTCATCCGATGTTATAGCAGGTGCAACATTTGTACGACTCGACGAAGCAATATTCATTGCAGCAATTTTCGATGTCGTATCATCCATGACTTCAATTTCATTAGTCATCTTGCTGTCAGAAAGAGACAAGCACACTTAGTATCTTCAAATAAAGACTTGATCTTTATTTTCGATTTGTTTCTAGTTTAACGATGAGGTTTATAATTCTCAATCGTTAACCGAATGAACTTTGATTTTCTGACGAACTTTTTAGGTTTTCCAAGTCAGTATCAAGTTCAAACAGAGCATAAAACCACAAAGGTTTTAATCTCCAGAAACCAATTATAAAGTTTAAAACAGTAAGGTTCCAATAGACAGTTACACAATAAGATAAATAATTTCCTTAAGATTGTTAGTTTCCGTAGTGCCTAATTTCATACAAATATGAAATATCCAATGTTAACAAAATTCTAACAGAAAAAATTCATATAATCAACAAGATGAAAAGGAAGAAAAGTCAAGTCCTCTTAATTCACAGAGTTTCCTTAAGGAAATTATTCCCCTCAAGTACCCGAGGTAATGAAATATATCCTCACAGGATAAAACGACTCACGACAAAAAAATAGCGGTACCTCAAATTTGTTGTCCGGCGAACCACTCAATGGCTTGTAATCACACTTGAAGTTTTGAAAAACAGAAACTTTTTCTTCCTATGTAGTCTTCTAACTTATGTTTAAAAATTGCTACCCATATCTGAGAAAAACTCAGCTATTTATAGTTCATAATGATTCATGCATTGTATGTGAAAAGGTGGCCTAGAAATATGATCGGTTGCATGGAAATACGAAAGGTTGCATTCATTTGACATGAGTATTCATGAATGGAATAACTTCATTCATAATTGCAGCACTTTCACATTTTTAATGCACCAATCTTTATTCTATGTACCATTATCCATTCACACATGATACAATGAACCCAACAATATTTACTAAGGTGACACTTATTTGGAGACGAAAGGAGTACATGGCAAACAATGATATTAACATTGCAAGCATTTATAATGGATGCATTAGCATGGTTAGACACAATTATCTTTTTTCGCATCCTTTTCATCATATTTGTGGAGGATATTTTTTTTAAACGGAGCAGGGCCTAAAATGCCCCTCAACTATTTTAATTGGTACAAAACTACCCTCCATCCATCCCTTTGGCCTCCAAATACCCCTAACGTCAACCTTTTGGCACAAAACTGCCTTCGATATTAACCCTTTAGCTCATATTTTTCTTATTTTGAGTCAAAAGGTTGACATCAAGGGTATTTGGGGTCCGAAAGGTGAACGAAGGGTATTTTTGTACCAATTCAAAGTTGACGGGTATTTTAGGCCCTTCTCCGTTTAATAAATAAATATTATTTTTTTTGAAAATTATGCAATACATGTTATTTTAATACACCAAATCGATCAATCCATACAAAATAATTTCAGCATAACTAATACCAATATTACTAATACAAACATTACTAATATATTTTATCCGACACTAATGTTATACAAGCTACCAAACGACTTAATTTACAAGATTCGTATCTAAAATTCTCCCGGACGTTCTACGAGTTAGAACTCACAACTATTCGTTCCCTTATAATTGAGTTACCATTGGCTTCATTATGTAATTAGGCTTGGTAGCTTTTTAGGTTAAAAAAAACTTCTCATATCAGATTCAGGAACTGTCTGAAAATCCTATGCATGTCTACTTTAATTGGGAGTATTTAGTATATTATTTTTCATTATGCCACTATATATATTGCAAAGGAACATTAAGAGAATATAATCATGATGGACCTCCTCTTTTTTTGACCAAATTAAGTTCACTCTTTAAGAATGTGTTGTGAGGGTCAAGAAAAATACCAAATAATAGAGATATATTAGCTTATAACCAATAAATTGCAATAATTAATCGATTATGATAGAGAAAGTATTTTAGCAACTACATGCAAGGCACCAAATTTATGCTGAACTTCTAATCTAAGTAAGACATATAATCCATCTAATACTATAATTAGAACTAGTCTAGGGAAGACTACTCTGATCAAAATTTATGGTCACTTGTCCTATATCAGGTCAATAGTGGTTCATTATTGATTTAACACATAACTTAAAAAATAATAAATAATAAAGGTAATATTACTATATTACCCTTTGAATATATTAAATTTAATGCTTTGAGAAATGTGTTAAATATTGAATAGTATTTAAAAGCAAGGGTAACATAGACACAAAAATGGTAAATTATCTCTTGATTTTTTAAACTGGATAAATATTGTTAGACAACTATTTTTAATATAGTAAACAAATAAAAATGGACGGATGAGGGAGTACATGGAAAGTGCCAAGTTTAAGCTGAACTTCTAATCTAAGACATCTAATCTATCTAATACTATAATTAGAACTAGTATTGAGATTACTACTTAGATGAAATTTTAATGTCACTTGTCCTAAATCAAGTCAAATCGAATCCCACGTAGAATCGATAAGATGATGAAAACACAAATTTAGTTGCCATTAATGCTTGGAAATATATATATACTCTTTCTGTTTCAATTTATGTGATGTATTTTTCTTTTTAGTCCGTCTAAAAAAGAGTAACACATTTTTATACTTAGTAGCAATTTAACTTTAAAATGTTCATTTTATCATTAACGAGATGGTTTGTAATCACACAAACATTTATGATTTGTTTTAGACCACAATTTTCGAAAGTTTTTTTTATTTTCTTAAACTTCTTGTCCAATTAAATATCATCACATAAATTTGGATGGAGGGAACATTGTCTTTATCTTATTAATGAGCTATACAAATCTTAGGAAAATCAAAATTCAGCCATATTAATTAGTCCAAGTCTAATTGCACATAATCAGTCACCAGTCAATTATCAAGGCTAAACAAATGGTTAAGGGTCAAATCATTGTTCAATATAACCACAAAAATCTAATCTTATTCTTCTAGTCTAAGGAACTTTGCTAGTCACATATTTCTTCTAAGGGATTATATCTGTCATTTTCCACCCAAAGAAAGAAGAAAAAAGAGAGAGATGAGAGTGAAATAGTAACAGAATTGATTATACATCTACTTATTTATTATTTTTGTCAAGAAATTGAAGAAAGGTGAGTTACTCATAGTCTATTTGGCTAAATTTATAAAATTTAAAAGTATTTATTTAAAAAGTTATACTATTTCACCAAGCTTTTTGAGAAAAATAAGTATTTTTTAAAAAAATTAGAAAAATAATTGTTTCTCATAAATACTTTTGAAATATTTGACCAAGCACAAAACACTATTTTTATTGATAAAATTAATTATTCAAATACAAAGAACTACTCTTCAAAAATACTTTTTATCAACAAAAATATTTTTTAAAATAAATAAATTTTAGAGACTGGATCAAATAGGGTATCACACATGCCAAATGCCAAATTGTGTGTGTGTGGAATGTGTTGGGAGGGTCCTACTGCGCATGCTTATGTCCATAAAGTTTGATTGTATTCAAGTGACTAGGAACCATGATGGACTTTGACTTCATTATTATAAGCCAAAGTGCTTCAATATTTGTTCTTTACTTTGAGCAAACCAAATAGTAGAAGAGGTGGAACTTGTCATATCATAAACATTTTAAGTATTTTATTTTGAATTTATGGTAAAAATTAATATTATTTAATTATCTAAATAGCAATTAATAGAAATAAATTGAAACGGAGAGAGTAATTATTACTTGTCAATTTAATTTGTTAAGTTGGAGAGTAAAGTAAGAAACCTAGTATATTAAACTAAATTTATTAATAGTAAAAAAGATTACACTAAATGTGCATATAATTTTTTAAAAAATATTTTCTCTGTCCCAATTTGTGTAACTCACTTTTCTTTTTAGTTAGTTCCAAAAGAAATGACACATTTCTATATTTAGTACTCCATCTGTCCTAATTTATAGGACTTACTTTCCTTTTTAGTAATTCGTAAAAAGAATGATACATTTCTATATTTAGTAATAATTTAATTTTAAAAAATCTATTTTATTTTTATTGAAATGATTTCTAGCCACATATATATGACTTATCTTAGACCAAGTTTCAAAAATCTTTCTTTTAACTCCGTATCAAGTCAAACTAGCTCATATAAATTTGGATGATGGGAGTAACAATTTATATTTAAAATACTTATTTTATCCTTAATAAAATAATTTATCGTCATATAAACATTTCTGACTTGTTTTAGATCGCAAGTTTTTTTTAAAAATTTCTGCTTAAATTTTGATCCAATTAAAATTACATCACATAAATTGAAATAGGGGAGGTTGATGCCACTAGAAGGAGGGTGGGAACACATGGGTCCGGGGTCTCTTCAAAGTAAAGAATGAATTGGTGGAAGCTAAGGTGGTGGTGGATGATGATGATATAAAATTATGAAAAGTGGCCACCGTCACTCTTTTTAGGTTTATTTATCTCATTGTGTTCCTTCCTTTTCAAAACTTTTATGCTGATTGGAGTGCAAAAGCCAAATTTTGCGTTTTATAATCTTACCAACAACTATTTTTGACTTACATGGTAATCATTGAATATTTTGTTATTTCCCCCTATTCATGACAACTTCTTTTTAATCATGCCTTCTCTAAGTGTATTGATATTTGGTTATAAATATCTAGATTATTGCTAGTGATCATTTCACATTTTAATAATCTTTGCTTGATTTAATAGGATCTTCACACGAATTCGAAACTTAAATGATGGAAAAAAACGAAAAATGATCATATTAATGTGTCAGAATAAAGTTGACATTTTCTACCTAAAATGATGCACTAGTGGATGTTAAGGCAATGAGTCATTGAAACTAGGGCAAAATTTTGATTTTTGCATGCTTTTTGATCACTTTTTTTTGTTTTTCCACATCATTTAGGTTTTGGATTCCTTACCTAGATAATTTAATTCATTATTTACTTTTTCTAATCGATATACCTAAATTATATATCAATTATATATATTATACATTAATTATGCATATACTTTACGGTAGGTATATTTGCATGTATGCATTTAAAAGTAACAAGCATGTAATAAAAAGTTAGTCATGAAGGAAAATATAGCAGATGAACAAAGTGAAAAAGTTGTCTAATCATTAAGGGTTGTAGTAGAATGATAAGTACTCCTTCATTCGTAATCAAGGGTCTCGGGTTTGAGTTTCCTAAGACTTGAATCCGAATTTAGTCGGACTCTAATATGGATATATATCGGACATCGAGTGAGAATTTTTTTTTTATCTAATTGGCTTGGACACCATACCGCTCATTTAATAATGCCCCACCGCAATTTTTTTATTCTTCCTTCCTTGAATTACCATTTTTTTAAAATTGTTATTATTATAAGGCCATCTGGTTTAATAGATCCCAAAACTATCGTACCCCACTAAGTGAAGTTGTGATATGCAATTGAGAAGTCACAATCAAGCAGATCACATGACCAAAGGCCATCTGGTTTGATCACTTTAGCTTGTGTTATGTTATTATAAATATTCCAATATTATGAACTTGTTTTTTTCTTTCAATTATTAGTGTTTACAGCCCACAGCCACTGGCGTTAGTTTTTTGTGTTTTGTTTTTTAGTTTCTTTATTCCCCTTTGGGTGGTAGGAAGTTATTTTCCAACAGCTAGATTTCGTATTGTCTCAGCTTTGACTCTTAACACCAAATCTTCAACAATTAATCAACTTAAAATATACATAGCTTAATACTATTCTTTTTTCTTTTAATTATTTATGGACTTAATTATTCAGTTCATGGATCACAATTTTTGGTCATAGTTTTTTTTATTAGCAAAGAGAAACACATGGATTTTTATTTTTTTTAGTGTCCGAAGTTCACATTGAAGCTCCGACTAAATTCAGATTGCGCTCCCAATAGGATTTTCTTCATATCGAGGGTTCAGTCTCAAAACGTCTGATTAAGGGTGAAAAAGTCTCACCACTTCACCACGACACATGCGATTATCATAACACCTTGCACACATTAACTTCAATAATGGAAACAACAAAGAAAGAACAACGTAACACATGGTACATTAATATTTTCTTTCTTTAAAGTTCTTTAATAAGCTTACTAGATAATGTTTCGATAATACAAAGAGACCATAAGTTCTGTAGAATAGTATAATTCTTTCATTATTATGAAAAAGTCTCGAGTTAGAGTTTTGAACAGAGGTGTCAAATGAACAGATTGGATTGAATTTGGACTGGTCAAATTGGGTTGAGTTAATAAATGTAGTTATTGACTTGTTTAAAAGTTACTTGTGTTGAAATAACCTAAAATGTGAATCATAACCCAATCCGTTCAATTCTTACTGAGATTTAATTGCTTTATTTGTTCTTTTATAAATTTTTAATAACTAATAAAATTATTATTTTTCTTTATTATGGTTATATATAACATATTTTTTAAAAATATTTTGATAAGATTTCTGATGACTCAATTTAGGCTACGTCTCAACCCAATTTTTGTGAATCAATAGCTAGCCCAAACTTGAATAAATTGAACGGATTTAATCGAATTGAGTTTGATTTTGACACCCCTAATTTTGAGCGTGAATTTGAACAGTGAGTAGTAAAAAAATAATTTAATGTGTTTTTAAAAAAAGATTTATGTCAGAACAGGAGAAAGCGGCAATGATAAAAGTAAAGGGACAAAGAGTAAAATATGTCAAAACAGAATAACGACTTTTTTTTTCTTCCCGCTTTATTTATTTCCCCTGTTTTCTTCACTCTCTCTTCTTTCGACTGATAAACTTGTTCTCCCTTTTTTGTGCTACTCAACATTAATAGTATATAACAATCAAGATCAAATTTATAACTTGATTCAACAGCAATAAGAATATATAAATTGAAAGAGTCAATATGGGGTGTTTTTTTAAAAAAATTTAATTATTGGTACTATCAAGGACATGACCCACAAGAAAGGCCCCTTAGTTTGGACAAGTGTTTTAATCTATGATTTGAGCACAAATAGTTTGATGCAAAAATGGCCAAAGAAGTAGACCAACATCAATATTTTCCACCGTGTCTTTGTCCCCTTTCATTACTTGCTTTCTTTAACATCCTTCACATTCTTCCCTTCTGTTTCTTAAACTTGCAGTTTTTCCTCTGCCTTTCTTTTCATTAATTTCCATGGACAAACATCACTCTCAGCTGGCGCTCGCCAAGTGTTCGCGACACCAGAGATATAATGAATGGTTTGTGTTTTGATTTTTGTGCTTTATATCTTTTTAGAAGATAAGGGTGTTAGCAAGAAACATCATGTTCTCTTCTTATTGCTAATCAGACATTTGATCTTTCTGTAGGGTGTTTCGAGACGTTCCCAGTGATATTATGATAGTGGTAGATGGTGGCACATTTTCATTGCATAAGGTAATTCTATATTCTCTTTAGTAGTCACTCTTCTTTTTGTGAGTCTTGTTTGTAGCTCAAAAGACTTTTTTTGGGAGGTGATTCATATTGTTCGTTTTCGTGATTAAACTGATTCGAAGTTCGTAGACTACAGCGTAAAGCTCTTAACAAAGAAACATGTGATGCAGTTTCCTCTTGTATCGAGGAGTGGGAGAATTCGGAAGCTTGTAGCAGGGCACAGGGATTCTGATATATCGATGATTGAACTACTTAGTCTACCAGGTGGAGCTGAATCATTTGAGCTAGCAGCCAAATTTTGCTATGGTGTTAACTTTGAGATTACAGCTGCAAATGTTGCTCAGCTTTGTTGTGTGTCTGATTATCTTGAGATGACTGAGGAGTATTCAAAAAATAACCTTGGTTCCCGAGCTGAAGAGTATCTCGAGGTTGTTGTAAGTAAGAATCTTGAAATGTGTGTTGAAGTCCTAAAACAATGCGAAAACCTGCTCCCTTTGGCTGATGAGCTGAAAATAGTTATGCGATGCATTGATGCTATAGCCTCTAAAGCTTGTGTGGAGCAGATTGCTTCAAGTTTCTCGCGCTTGGAATATAGTAGTTCTGGTAGACTCCATATGAATCGCCAAGCCAAGTGTGAAGGAGACTGGTGGATAGAGGATTTGTCTGTTCTTCGTATTGACTTGTACCAACGAGTCATAACAGCAATGAAATGTCGTGGTGTTAGACCTGAAAGTATTGCAGCTTCACTAGTTAACTATGCACAGAAGGAGTTGACAAAGAAGTCCACTTCCTGGAATCAATCGAGCCAACCAAAAGTTGATGTGGTTTCAGGTTCAAATGACCATGAAAAAGTTGTGGTCGAGACAATTGTTAGCCTTATGCCTGTTGAGAAATTGGTTGTTCCCATAACCTTTCTTTTTGGGCTGCTGAGAAGTGCTGTGATGCTTGATTGCTCAGTTGCTTGTAGACTTGATCTTGAGAGGCGGATAGGATCTCAATTAGACATAGCTACTCTGGATGACCTCCTCATTCCTTCTTTTCATAATGCTGGTGACACATTATTTGATGTTGACACAGTTCATAGGATCTTGGTTAGTTTTTCTCAACAGGAGGATAGTGATGAAGATATGGATGATGTCTCAGTGTTTGAGTCTAATAGCCCTACTTCGCCATCCCAAACTGCATTATTCAAAGTTGCAAAACTGGTGGACAATTACCTAGCTGAAATTGCACCTGATGCAAACCTAAAGCTGAACAAGTTCATAGCAATAGCTGAAAGCTTACCAGCACATGCTCGTACAATCCATGATGGACTTTATCGAGCAATCGATGTCTACCTCAAAGTATGTACAACCAATTGCTTGAAATGTGCTTCTCAGAAAACTTTATTCGTTTGGTACAAGTTTAAAATTTTTATGGTACTTTCTTTCTTCGAAAACTACCTGTTTATAATGACTTAAATGAATATGGTTCCAAATTACAATAAGGTATTGTTTCTTACTAATCTGTTTGCTAATGATTTAAAATGGATACACACCTTTCTATGAAGAGGATTAAGTACTTTACACAGAGTTCATGATGTTTCCTTTAACAGAATCTTCTAAACTAATAAGCTCATATTACTAACCGAGTCATAGAGCTTCCTTAGGAAGTTCCTTTAGTTATTACTTTTGACTAATTATCGATGTTCATCCCATGGACATTCCAGGCTCATCAGGCCTTATCAGATCCAGACAGGAGGAGACTATGCAAGCTGATTGATTTTCAGAAACTCTCACAAGAATCTGGAGCACACGCTGCACAAAATGAACGCCTCCCACTCCAATCAATTGTACAAGTTCTTTACTTTGAGCAAATGAAGCTTCGAAATGCCTTATTTTGTTCTTATCCTGATGATAATCATAAGCCAATGCACCAATCGTGGAGGATCAATAGTGGTGCTGTAAGTGCAGCTATGTCTCCCAGGGATAATTATGCTTCTCTAAGACGAGAAAATAGGGAACTAAAACTTGAACTAGCACGAATGAGGATGAGATTGAATGACCTGGAGAAAGATCATGTTTGTATGAAGAAAAACATGGAAAAATCTAACTCGCGGAGATTCATGAGTACATTCACGAAAAAGATTGGGAAGTTGAACATCTTTGGACATAGTTCTTCCAGGGAGTCTAGTTCTCCCTCAAAGAGGTCACAAGTTACTGATTCTAAGCTAACTGAAGGAACATGACAGACAAACTTCCTGTTACATAAAGTTACTTGGATAAGTTTTGGTTGCTCCTAGTGCAAATAGTACTTGTAATCTCTGTTCTCTATTTTTCTTTCCTCAGATCTTGTATATGAGCTTTAGAGATATGCTTTAGCAAGTGAAGTTTTTCATTCAAGTAACGTAAATTTTGAGTTTCGATAAATCTGATTTCCAAAAGGATGTTTAAGTTATACACATTGATATATCTCATCTACAGAAATTGGACAAATATAACACTTATACGAAAAACCAACCTTCACAAGCCATATGACTAATACACTTGTTTTTATTTTGATTGTCTTTCTATTCTTTTGATTTTCTTGCTTTTCTCACTATCAGCAATTCATTTTCATATCTCCAAACAAATGGACTAAATGCATGAAAGTTTATTCATTTTCTGGATGTATCGCTATGACGCTATCTGGTTTTCCATATGGTTCATTTTACTCTTTTCCTCTCTCAAAAGATAAATAAAAACAAGTCCCTTGATGACAACTACCTTTCATCTGAATCATATTTTCGCTCCCTCTTTAGGCGAAATGTTTCATAATTTTCCTACTTTTTGTTCCTTTCTTCAAATACTTTTTCAGAGATATTCTTAGAATCTCAATGGTAATATTCAGTTCATCAAATTAACATGGAAGTAACTCTTTCATTGTTTAGTAACAATTGGCATGCCAAAAGTCACCCTTAGATTGAGCTTCCCTCGTTCACTATCCGGCTTCCTCAAACAAGATTTCAGCTCAACTTGGTTGGAACATATTGTATACTGACAACGGTGGTTGACTACTCGCAATGCTGGATAATGTCTACGGCTACTGTAATAACTTTTAGAGTGCATAAATGTACAGTCAAAGGATGAATCATCAATAGACTGCTGAGAGAAGTTATCAGGTCCATTTCTATTCTCTTTAAAATCGTCATCCTCGTAACTTGCAACATACCAAGGAGAATTCTGAAGCCTGTTGGGGTGCTTACCATGTGTAAGATGCTTTGGAGTCATTCCTGCTGTTGACTTGGGGGGCGAGTTTCGATGAGGAAAGTGATGCTTTCCAGGATTATTCAAGGACTTAATTCCCTCGAACGATGAGCTCCAATCAGAGACACTACGCTTTACATGCTTCTTCAGGAACTGCTTTTCCTTCAGATTTAAGTTCTGAACATTAAGAGGACGATTGTCACGATTCTTGAGGAATTGGTTTTCCCTGAGAAGTGAGGTTTGACTAGTACTTATAGAAGTAAAATCATGGGAATCGTAACTGTTGAGTGTCGGGATTGCTAGTGGCATAAGTTGATTCTGTTGCCTTTTGGCCTTCAAAAGATCATAAATTGTCTTCTTAGGAACTATGTAGAACACTTTGCCTGGAAGCAGAACTGCTTCAGGACGAACAACGATCCAGGGAAATTTGAAAACATCAGGACGGGCAATGCAGTGTCTCGGATACTTCTTGAGTACTTCTGCAGCAATAATAGGCTTTGTATGAGTCTCAACACGCCTACCAGGATGTACTAACTTTAGTAAACCTTCCTCTCTTGTTGATATACCCATTTTGTCAGTTTACTTCTGGACTTTCTGATAAGCTTATGCAAAAAATAACCAAAGGGGAGGGAACTTGATTACACAAATTAGCAATCTTATAATACGCTAGTCTTCAAAACCTGACAAAAAGGTGGAGGAGAACACAAGAATTGGACATAGGAAAAAGTGGTGGCCTTGTTATCTACAGTACTCAATAGATACTTGTAATTGGATAATATGATCTCATAATGACTCAATTTGGTGGTATCTAATAACCATTTTTGTCTACTTTGATGCTGCATAATCTGTGACATAGAATGATGTCTTCAAAGTTCATCAGCCAGTTAGTTATCTTGTTATTATCTACTTTATGTGACTCCATAACACACACTTGGTACTTAGTAAACATCTCCTTTTTTTCTTTTCTTGAAAAAGAAAACACTCTTCAACTTACTTCTGAAATAAAGTCTGATTTAACCTTCTGCTACGTGTCGGACTAGGTGAGGAAAATGTTAAAAAATGGAAGGGGAAAACAGAAGTTACAGATTGAACTTCTTATAACAACAATGTCTAAAACAACAAAGCATAAACTCTCAACAAGAACTCGAATGGTCCAAGCCTGTTTGCAGTGTCCATAGCCATATGTGATAGTAGTCATAGTACTTTGTCTCAAACTATCAATTAATCAAGAATATTGAAAGAAATAAGTCTGCTAGTTATTGGCAACTACATAGCAAAGTTGTTTTGTATGTTTTCTTTTTCTAAGATCAAATAGAAACACCCCCAACGTAATAGCATGTCATATTATTATCTTTCCCCATCGCGCAGCTGCTCAATATATAGAGTATGATTTCATTTTCAGGAGAACAAAATAGACCAACGAAGCACTGTTAAATTGATAGTCATTGCTCCGAGACCTTTTTTGTTGATTCTCAAAACTCTAACACTCATTGTGTGTCTTATTTGGGTTTGTTGTTTTCATATCTTTATTTTATGTTTCTTGTTTTGGTTATCTTTTGAAAACATTAGTGCTATTTGAGCATGAGTCTAACTCCTCAGTTTGAAGAGAACACAGACCATGCCGTCTTTGCTTTCCTATCCTTTTTTTTTTTGGATAATGTTAAAATGTGTATATCGAAAACAGCCTCTCTACCTCACCTCTGAGGTAGAGGTAAGGTCCATACACTCTACCTTCCCAAACCCCACTCTGTGGGACTAGGCTAGGTACGTTGTTGTAATGTTAACATGCATTCTGGAGGATCTTGTGAAAATTTAACATATTAGCCATGCTTTTCGCACGTTTCAATAGGTAGGCATGCCAAGGAAATGGAAATATCCTAATAAATCAACACCCAAGCAGGGAATTCAATTTGCAGAGACTATCAACTGCAGAACAAAAAATCTTAAGAGTACCATTAAAAAGAAGATCATATGAAGTCTAAGAAAGGGTTCATCACTAAAGCAGAGAGTTTCTTACTATCCCCAGAACTTAACCAAGACTTGCTCAGACGACACAGAGCCTCCCTCACACCCAACTTTTTTTGGCTTTACTTTTTGATACTTACTATGTATTCCCCACGAACTCCATCTTCAAGCTGATGACTGTTTGGTATAGAAGCGGATGCCAAAAGCAATGCCCAAAATAATCAGGGGAACTAAGAACTGGAGAAGCTTGATGACGAACTCTGATGTTTTGTCCTGGTTGTAATGAGGCTGCTTGGGAGTAGTATACTTGGTTTTGGTGGGAATGGTTGCTGAATCAATATCACCTACATAGTACTCATCCAACATTGCTCGAGCACTGCTGCTGTGGCCAACATCCTCAAAATCATCAGTCGCATCCTTTCCTGCACAAAGAATCAGGAACTCGCTCACCACTGTCTTCTAAAGGACTATAGTTCTTTATATCAAGTTTGTCTAATAAGTTGGTAATGGCAAAATATAGAAGTGATCGATATTTGTCTTTACAACTCTGATTTTATTACAGTACAGATAACAACATTTAAGATTTGACAAATTACTCCAACATCAAATCAGTAAAGCTTCATTTGGATGCCACGAAAGCCCCTAAAGAATGTACTTTTTGATAAATTTACAGTTTAAAAAAAGAAAATGAAGTCATTTTTTTGCATGCTAAAGAGAAGGAAATATTATAAAACAAAGTTTTTTTCCTCAAGTTTCCTGCACCTTTTTGCTTAACTTAATTTGGAGGAAAGTATTTCTTACTTATCCCTCAGCTATCCGGCTAACTTTCCTTTTCCTTCCCTGGAAGCCAAACCCACCAAAGTTCAAGTTGCAGGAAAGAATATGTCAAAATATATTACCAGTTGCAGATATCAGAACCTCATCACCTCCAGGGTGGTCATCCAAGAATTTTGTCACATCATATACCTGTAAAATAGTAAACAAATTTTTTTGAAGAAATAGAAGAAACAGGGGAAAAAAGGAACATTAAAAGTGAGGTAACATAGAATACAAGGTGCAATTGATGCCAACCACTCAAAGTAATGCAACATTTTGTTGCTCCACAAAAACTAATTATCAACAGCAAAGTATAGTCTAAGACCGGCGTATAAAAGCATAATTACGGCCATAGGAGGGTGGGTCAGAAAACCAACTTTATCTAAGTTGGAAAATTTGTTGGCAAATGAAGAAGATTTGGAAAAGTCATTATCAAGTCTCTCTATAAAAGATGAGGACAAGGCGCTCTTCAACAAACGACAAGGCTATCGAAAAAGGAACAAGGAGAGAAGCTCACATCCAGGGGAAGACAATAAGAATCAATATCAAAGAAGTCATGACATAACAAGCAGAGGAACTAAGGTTTCAACTACCGGAAAATGGAGAAGTGCAACAATTGTGGAAAGAAAGGACACTATGCTAGAGAGACTTTTGGTACAAGAAAGTTGAACGTAACGTAGCTACTTCAACTCAAAACAAGCGAGATAAAGAAGAAACTTGGGATTTCGAAACCTCTTATGCAATCAATAGGAAGAGCTTGTCACTCTCACTCTAACGAAGAAGATGAGCTCGCACTTACAACTATAAGTGAGAAACTGGTTGATTATGAACATGATCGGACCGTTGATTCGGGATGGCTCCAATCACAGGACCAATGATGAGAAAAGCTTATCAGCATGAGTGAATATAAAGGCGATCGAGTAGTGGTGACCACAAATCATTCAAAAATGCAAATAACTCCAGTTGGCAAGACAGTGTTTGTGCCTCGTCACAACTCGAGATAAGTGGAACTTCAAAATGTCTACCATGTCCCAGATATGAACAATAATTTATTATTTGTGTCGCAACTAATAAATTCAGGAAACTATGTCTTCCATGGTCCAAATGACGTAAAGTTATATCGAAAGTTGAAGGTTACAAGCATACCAATCATCGAGGGAAGAAGCTTCGAGTCAATCTATGTCATGACAGCTGAAACAACTTATGTGGTATTTGATGAAGCATCAACATGGTGTGGTACAAAGAAATCTCCTACCAGATTCAAAAGAATTGGAGCAAGAGCTACAACATAAACTTGAAGGAGAAGGACAATGAAACAAGGCTGAATCAGAATAAGAGGTATGTGAAAAACATAAATCACATACAAAGGAGATAACTTCAAAGAAGATAATAAGAGCCCATGGCAAACTAGAGTACATGAAACCCCAGAAGAGTTGCAAGGAGTCCAAGAAGTTCTGCAACCTCAACTAAGAAGTTAGACACGACCAAAATGCCCAAACGACAAATATATAGATGCAACGTTAATTGAGGTGGTCAATATCAAAGAGACTACTACCTTTGATGAAGCTTCAAAGAGTAAGGACTAGAGTAACCCGACAGAGGTTGAGATTCTCAAAGGGCATGGACATCATGATGCTTGCAGAGTTTCAAGAATAGCTCACAACGGACACAAAGAACAAATTAAATTGGTGTTGAGGGGGAGTGGTTAGAACTCATCATCAACTTAATTAGTATCTAAGATATTTCATAAAGAATCTAGAATAGTCATAGAGTTGTAAATAAATGAAGGAAGATCTCTAGAATAAGTGTTCTAGAGAAAAAAAAAGTCTAGAAATATTCTAGAAAGGGTAGTTTTAGAAATAAATAGTTGAAGGAACATTCTAGAATAGAGTAGTAAATATGCTTAGCTAGATTCTTCCATCACAGCCTATAAATAGAGGCTGTTCATTTGTGATGTATGTGTGCAGTGTGCTCAAGTAAAGAATGTTGCTGAAGCAAGTAACAAGTGAGTGATGAAGTGAGAAATAAGAGAGAGGAACAATCAGAGCTGCTAGATTGTGAGAGCAAGAAATATTGAGTGTAAGAATTGTAAGATCGAAGAGGGGTCTTTACTTTGCAATAATAAAATTCAAGTTGTAAGCAATCAATATAGACAATGACTCCCCACCCCCTCAATTCAATAAAGCAGAAGAGAATAATCTCGCATTCTAGCAGTAGTCAATGAAGAATTTTGCCAACTGTTTCAGAAGCTACCGAAGAGGAAGTCAGAGCTTCAGCATTGTAGTGATTGATAATCAAATATTTACCACTCATGTCTCAAAATCCAAGACTGAAACTTTCAAGTCATTAGATTATCTCCACGCAATTCCTGATAAAAAGAAACCTACAAATAGGTTCTCGGCATAGATATGTTGCTATTCACATTGAGGGAATCAAGAAAACTACCCATTAATTCATGAAAACAAATAATGCAAGCCCTCAACCCACAAATCAATCAGACCAATAGGATGAGATCATACCCCATCCCACTTCAAAAAACCCATCGCCTCCACATAAAAACAAGAAATAAAAAAGACAATAAAAGACGCTGGTCTAGAAAAACAGAGAGAATAACAGAATTTTGATAAAAATTCAATCTTTAACCCATACAACTGATCAAGATTGAATCTTTTCCTTTTATTGTTTCATTATTTGATCAAAGAGTAAGATCTAGGCAATGAAAGCATAATTTGATTCAATGAAATAGCAGAGATCAGGAAATTATACCTTGCCACTAATAACCAACCAACAATCCTTGGCGCTGTTGTGCTGGGAGACCTCAGCCAAAGTGTAGACCTTAGCCATTTGTGAACAAACAAGAAAAAAAAAGATCAAAATTTAGGCTCTTCAAGACCTGTGAAAAAGGCTTGAAGAGAGAAAAGGGCTTGCTCGGAGGAAACGAGGAGTGTGGAGAGCGAGAGCAGGTAGTTGTGGCCTGTGGGATACAATTAAAACAGAGGTTTAAATTTAAGGTATGTGGGGTTTGTCTTACTGAAGAAGGATGGGCCCCGAATAAAAAAAGGGGAAATTATGTAACTAAACTAACTTATACTACTTAATTATGTATTATAGCTATAGTTTTAAATAATTACCTCTCGCCACTAATGTTTCATCCGAGTTGCTAGGGGCCATTTCCGGATTTGTATATCCCCAATATACAAATTATTATTTCTCTTTCATCATAATCTTTTTATTGATTTTTCTCCTTAATTCACTCAAGCACAATCAGATTTCAAAATTTAAAATTTTTGTGTTTCCCTCTCAAATCATCCATCACCTTTCAACCTAGTTGTTCTTCTTCTTCCTCACACTCAGCGAGAACCACGAACCAGCATCAAACCATCAGCCCACAAACCAGCGGTCATTATAGCAAACCAACCACCACCACAAACTTCCATCCTACCACCTTTATACCTCTCCCTCGTCACTGTTAACCACCAAACACCCTTTTTCTGGTGAAACCCATCACGAACCACCGGGCTTTAAGCTCGCATAAATCTAGTAGACTAGATCTCTGACGAACAATAATTATACCATCTCCGGTGAACCAATTCCACCAAAATCGGTACACTTGATGGACCTGGGTCAAAAAACATATGTAGAAGAAGATGATGAATCTGGATTAACGGACCAAGATTATGGTGAAAAAATTGTGGTATTTTGTACAATTTATTTTGTATTTTTTTGGTGATTTGTATTTCTATCAATACATTTCACATTATGTTGTATACGATTCTATGGATTTAGCGTATCAACGTTTATTGCAGTTTTTATATCTTTTAGACCTTATTTGTATATTTTCAACAATTATATACAATTACTTCTTTTGTATTTGTATATTTTCAGCAAATATACATTCCAACTATTATTTGTATAATTTGTTTTGTATATTTTTCGTGATTTGTATTTCTATCAATACATTTCACATTATTTTGTATATGATTTTATAGATTTAGCCTAACAATGTTTATTGTGGCTTTCTTACTTTTTTAGACCTTATTTGTATATTTTCAACAATTATATACAATTACTTTTTTGTATTTGTATATTATCAGCAAGTATACGTTCCAACTATTTATTGTATAAATCAGCATTTGTATACATTTACTTTTATATATATATATACATAAAGTCATTTTTGACATGTTTACTTAAAAAGTTAAATTTATCTTTCTATGTTTGGTAGAAGTCATAGTTGGTAAGAAACTCTAATCAGATACAATAACCATGATTTGTGGGATAGTTTTCCTTTTTAATAACCTAAATTTCCGCCTCATTAATTAAGTTAAGAGTCCAATTTGTATAAAAAAAATAAATTTCAAGCAAAATATACAATATCTACTCAAAATATAGCTATGCTACGTAAATAGGCAAACTGTAGCTAATGAGACTAATTATGTTTCAACCCTTAGCTATTTATGAAATTTTCCCAAAAAAAAAAAAGTAGTCCAATGCACTAAAACTTTCACTATGTAAAGGATTTAGAAAAGAGTCCGACCAAAATGGGCCACGAATAAAATAAGGAAAAATTACTAAAGTACACACCTTTAAGTATATTATTTTTCATTTGTCCCTATATCTTTTAAAAATAACTAAAATTTCTTATTTTAATAATGTATCCGTATTAATGTATTAATGTATCCTTGCTTGTATTAATGTACCCGTGCTTGTATTAATGTACCCGTGCTTGTATTAATGTACCCGTGCTTTCATTAATATATCCGGATTGGGTTAATTTTAAGGGATTATTGTAATTAGAAGAAAATTAGGGACATATAGTAATTTCATATTTACACTATGTGATTTATGTAACTTACTCATAAAATAAAGGATCCCTAAAATAAATAGTTCAATGTACTATAACTTTCACTATGGGAGGATCCAACAAAGAACCAGAACACAAACC
This sequence comes from Solanum appendiculatum, assembly GCA_018342035.1. NCBI lineage: Eukaryota > Viridiplantae > Streptophyta > Magnoliopsida > Solanales > Solanaceae > Solanum > Solanum appendiculatum. Next base: position 2,118,158 of record JAGDQO010000472.1, read on the forward strand.
AAATAAATATGAGAGGTGCGTTAGGTGTCCAAATAAAAAGGCATAATATATAAACATGACCCTTAACTTGGTTTCAGAGGATAATTATGTCCTTTAATTTTAAGTGTGCACAAGTAGGCACTTAAACTTGTATAAAATTGAACAAGTAGACATACGTGTCTTACATGGCATAATACATGTCGAACGCCACGTAGGACACAAAATTGTCATGTAGAGTGCCATGTAAGACAAATATGTCTATTTATTTAATTTTAAACAAATTTAAGTACCTATTTATGCACACCCAAAGTTAAAAAGTCATAATGGTAAGGTGACAATAAGTTAAGGGTCGTATTAAAATCACGTGCAAAGCGACTTTGAATTTCAGTGTCCTACTCGTTTCCAAAGGTTGCCGTATGTCAGTACACATAAAATTATTACTGGACCAATTTTGGCTCAACTACAAATAATATGTCCAGTTTACACATTATTCTTTTCTTAAAACAGTGGACAAGTTCCAAAAAAAAAAAATCTTTCTTACTTCTTTTGCCTTACAAAATTTGGCCAGCTTCTTGCTTCTTCTTGCTGCTTCTTGCTGCTTCTTCTTGGTCCTACTTCTTCTTCTTCTTGCCGCTGCTGCTGTTTCTTGCGGTTTAGAAAAAAATTTGATGTGTCATAAATGTGAAACGAATCGAGCGAATTATGTATCAAAAGACTCAAAATATCGAGAGGGTTTTATCTCTAAAATTTTGGGACTGTTTAGAGGTTATTTCAAGTTGATTGATATTGAATAGTCAATGTATACTTCATATATAGTTAAACTATATTCAGTTTTTTTTAGTGTATCATAATGTATAATTAATGTATACTTCATGAATAGGTACTCTATATTATATAGTCAGTGTATACTTTTTATAACTTTTTGGCAAGCTATAATATATAGTAAGTGTATACTTCCTATGACTTTTCTCTATTTTTTTTAATATCAATAAAACATGACTATATTTGTTGTAAACTAACTAGAGAAAAGACATAAAGTAATACCTGAAATTTTCCCGAACTTTCAAAAAGACACCTTAACTATGCGAGCGTCCTATTACCCCCTAAACAATTTTGAATTCATATTATTACATCATTTTATCGACTAGTCCTAGATTTTAAAAAATAAGTATTATCACACACCAATCATTATGTGACAAGTGTTAATTTAATATATATATATATATATATATATTTTTTTTTTTTTTTTTAATTTTTTTTTTTAAAAAAAAAATTCATTATAAATTTCTCTTTATCCTTTTTAATTTTTTTTTTCTCTCTCTTATTTTTTGACTTTTTTTTTTGACTTTAATTTTGAATTCAACTTAAATTCTATTTCACCTCCAACCCCCACCCACCCCATGTTCAAGCTGACCCTCTCCCCCACTTTCTTTCTTTCTTCTTCTTCAACTCCCACCCTAACCCCCACGTTGAAGCTGAGCCTCTCCCCCTTTTTCTCTCTTTTTTTTCTTCTTCTTTAGCAAACTTTCTTTCTTCTCAGTGAATCTTTTTTTTTAATAAATCATACTATTTTCTAGACTTTGTTGAGTTATTGATAGCAAAATTAATTATTTTTCTAAGAAAATTCAAATTTTGAAGATATCATCAATTAATTTATCTCCTTTTCATATAACTTCAAAACTAGAAATGATAATTTTGAAAGAATCAATTAATTCCCCAAAAATCGAAAGAGCTTGATTGAATCTTGAAATTTAATGAGTTTATCAAATTGTTCAAAATGTAAAAAAAAGATTTAGATAAAGTTTTAAAATTGAAGAGAATTAAACTAACAGTAGTAAAAGAAGGAGGGTGGAGTTGTGGTAAAAATGATGGCATTGAAAGTGAGGAGTTTCAATGGAGATGACAATAAATTTTTGAAAAAGAAAGAAGAAAGAAAAAGAAAAAATAATAAGGAAAAAGAGTTAAAATAATAAGAAAAATAAGAAAATATATTTTATAACAAATTTCTTGTAAAAATAAAATTAGATTCATTATTTTAGGTTGCTCACGCTCTTTAAGAGAGTGCATACACTCTCTATGCCAAATAGACAAAAAATGATGTAATAATATCAGTTCAAAATTGTTTAGGGGGGTAATAGGACGCCCGCATAGTTAAGGTGTCTTTTTGAAAATTCGGTACAACTTCAGGTGTCGCTTTATGTCTTTTTTCAATTAATTACTTTATTGTATATATTTGAAACTAACCCTAAAATTAACACTAGACCAATTATGTCCCAACTACCAAGTGCCTATTATATATGGAAAAACTACTTAATTATACAATCATTTCTATCATATTTACTAATTCTCCCTATAGTTTGAAATAGTTACATATTGTCTCACTAATTAATCATATCATACCAGATCTCAAGTCAAATATACCTAGATACATATATTTTTTCTATCAGATACATTCTGAAATACAGATGCATAGGGAGAGAGGTAAGCGAGAAAGGAGGGAGGTGAGCGAGAGAGTCTCTGTATCCGAGCTGATACCAGGGGCGGATCCACATTGGTTCAAGTGGGTTCAATTGAACCCACTTCGTCGAAAAGTCTTGTATTATATATACATAAATTATTTGTAAAGTTGTGTATATAAGAAAAATGAACCCACTTTATATACAATGGAAGGGCGTGGATCAGTTGGCATATGGGTTCAATTTCACCTAGCAAACCCAAGTTTGAATCTCAGTCTAGGCTGCTTAGTTTTTGTTCTTTTTTGTATTTTCAAGTCTCACCATATTTTGTTCTTTTTTGTATTTTCAAGTCTCAAGTGGTGGCTACCTCTTTTTTGTATTTTCAAGTCTCACCATATTTTGTTCTTTTTTATATTTTCAAGTCTCAAGTGGTGGGTCCAGATACTTTTTCTTTTTAAAATTAACTAATAAATGTAGACTATTATAGTTCTAGACTTCTAGTTTATGTGAAATAACAATAGTAATATTCTAAATTTGTTAGTAAGGTTTTCTTTTTATGTTTATGTTTGAGAATTATTTAAAATTGTCTTAAATTGTCAATAATTTAGGCTATATGTTTATAATTTTTAAATATTCTCTCCGATTCATATTATTTGATCATTTTCCTTTTTTACACGCATATTAAAAAAATCATAAAGAAGAAGATAATTTTACTAATTCACTCCTTAAAAATTTCTTGAGAATTTTACAAATAAATGTGAACACTTTCAAAAAGAAATAATTACAAGGATAATATATGAAAATTTTGATTAATGCTTTCTTGATTTAGTAAGGTGGACAACTAATATGAGACAACTATTTTTAGTAAGATGATCAACTAATATGGGACGGGGGAGTAGTACTTAGTTTTTTTTTTTTTTGTAATATACAAAATTGTGTATTTGTTTTCCTTTTAACTTAGTATATAAGAAAGTTAGGTTAGTGCATTTTTATTTATTCATTATTTTACTAATTTTTATTTATTTATGAATTTCAAAATTGCTATAGTTTTAGTCTTCTTATATATAAGATTAATAAGTAGCTTCTTAAATTGAAAATATGTGGAAAATTTTCTTGTAAGTAAATAAAAATTTAATAGAGTATATTTTTTTGTTAGGAATATCACCTTAAAATAAATTTTTAAGAATATAATAAAAAAATGATAATTATTATTATTGAGTGTCGTCATGGTTATCTTTGTAACTTGAACAAAATCCTAGGTCTGCCACTGACTGATACATTCGAATCACATTAGATACATGTATCTAGGGTACTAGATAAATTCTGAAATAAAGATACGTAAGGAGAAGGGTTGTAATGACCCTCCCTGTCAGTTTCTTCATTTTCCAATATTGTCGGCGTTTAGAGATTTTCTGTAGCAACCTCAAGTCATTTATGACTTGATGGGACTGACAGTTTGGTCATCTGGTAATTCGTTTGGGTTTTATGCAAGCTTTTCTGTTTTGGAGCTTTTGAAGTTTGAACAATTGATTTTGGTCAAAACTTCAGGTAATTAACTTCGAAATGTGATTCTGATGGTCAAGTTAACTACAAAACATCAAGTTTGGTCTAGATGGACTTTTGGTTTGGATCTAGAGGCTTTCAGACTCATTTTGAGAAACCTTATGACTTATGGCTAAAATGGAATTTGGGTGTGATACCCACTTTTTGTTGAGACGACTTTCGTTGAAAATTTTGATAGTTCCCTTGAGTCTGAAATGTCGTTTCTGATTAAATAGTATATATGTATTGCATTCGTGGGACCTTGAACTAATTCCGAAGGTCCGATTGGGACTTGAAATTTTAATCCCAATAGTTGGTGTGCCTGCTGTACCACTCCTTTGGAGAACTGGTTGCACCTGTGAAGGTGCCCAGGTTAGCAGGCCTTGCTCATGTAGAGCCTAATTCACACTTGCGACCTCGTGCCTGCGAAGCCAATGCCCGCTCCTGAGAGACTGACTATTTTGTTTGACCCATGAATCTCCGCACTTGTGGAGCATTTCCTCGCATCGGCGACACCATAGCTACATCGTCGGGATCGTGGGTGCGGTGATTACAATGATTAAACCATTGCTCCTTCTTCAATTGTCTTATTTTCGATTGTGAGAATTGGGAGATCCTCTAGGGCGATTTCTTAAGGATTTCTTTGATTTGAGTTGGAAATAGCTTAGGGGCGTCGTGCATATCATCATTCTCGCTTCTAAATTGAAAAGTCCTCGTTAATTTCCTCGATTATTTCTTGAAATAGGTCTTGGAAGCTAGTTTTTCTTGGGTCTATTTTGAGGCGATTCGAGCTCAGATTGTGCCCATTTTGGGGCCCAAGATCCTTGAGCTAGTTGAAACCTATTGACGGAGTTGGTTTCATGATTCCACGCATGGGTCTTCGTCTGCCATCTATGAACCAAGTTTTAGATCCAAGTGCAATTATTGTAACTAGGATATTGTTTTACTCGTAGTGATGCATAGTACGTGATTTTGATAATTTCTTGACTTTCTGAGGACGTGGAATGGAGACGAGCAGTCTGTGGACGGTTCGAATTTGTAGTTCAACTTTCAGGTAGGCTACGGTCTACTTTTTTTAAAACTGTGCTTCTTGAGATAATGTTTAGTTTAGATTGCATGTGGGTTAGGAATGTATGTGGTGAATTTAGGATTACTTCCTTATCCCTATTTTCTTGATTCCCTTAGAAGCCTCAGGCTAGTATTAGGGTTTTGAAATCTTTAGCTTAGGCTGGTAATTCCTTACTTATGGCTTAGCTTGGTGTTAATAGCCCTTCGAAGTTGGTTTTTGAGACCTTAAACTAGTGTGGTGATCTAAGTACCTTAGAATGAGCTTTAATGATACATTAGTTAATGTTGTTGCTTCTTATAGTCATTATTTTGGATTGGTGCCCTCGGTTAGAGCGGGGACCTTGTGTTCGCTTTGGTACTGTGGGATTTCATCTTGAATAGTGTTTTAGCTTTGATTTTGATACCTATCTAGAATTGGGCTATGTAATCTTAGTTGCTTGTTATAGTCGTAGGTCGCCATTAGTTGTGCTCGATTTTCACTTGAGTAGTACTTTCAGGTTAAGGTTGAGATCCTTGAGTTACTCTTTCGATTTTCAGATTCTATATAAATTTCTTCATTTCCTCAGATATGGTGATCATGTTATGATATTATTGTTGTATATGTTGAAATATGATTGGGATCGAGGCCTTGGTCGAGGACCAGGTGGATTCTAGTTTAGTTTCCTGTGATCTGAGAGCACGGAGATGCTAGTTATGTGCTTTAGGTTGTGTAAATACTATTGTGGACAAAACAGCCCGGCAAAAATGAAAGAGAGAAAACACAAGAATAAGAAGCAAGCTCGCCTTTCTTTTTGGTCATATTGTTAGAGGGCAATGAAGAAAGTGGACAAAACAGATTCACGTTTCTGATCGAATAAATACATGAAAAAAATCATATTGAAAATGCTCCTAACCCAACCCCTTCTTTCATAGAGTTCGTGCATTGTAAGTGATCGGAACTTGTCCGGAGTGAGACTCCCATAGAAACCAGTGAAGTTAGTGAGCCATATGATGGACAAGTATCTCCTGCGGTTGAGGGAGGACTCAACTGTTAGTTAGTAATCCTTGGTTTAGGGTGGACCTTTTCACTCTATTTTATTATTTACGCTTAGCGATGTAGATTTTTTTTGATACGTCTAGGATATGGATTCTATATGAACCAATGGATCGTGACAAGTCATCACTACTAGCAATGACTTCACCTTTCATTACTTTATTCTTTGTATAGCACTCTCCTTTGTTCTCAGTTACTTATCAAATTACACTCAGTTAATAACTTTAAGTTCAATCATTGACAAGGTTCAAAGAAAGGGTGGACCATTGATAAAGAATCAATGAAAATCATAATGCTAGCATATGACGACAAGAATAATGATAAATAGAGTGTATTAATAATACTTACATTACTTCTTATGCATTGTTTGGTATGGTGTACTAAAAATAGCATGCATTGCTAAAAAAATATTAATTTACAAAAAAAGCCTTCACAAATATAGTGAAAAAGATGTAAAAGAGGTCTTGAGGGACAATTGGGTCTTTAACATACTAATGTATGCATTAAATCTCTTGGATTTACTAATACCATGAATTACCATGTATTAGTAATATACTCTTCAATACACAATAGAGTGTATAACTAATGCAAGCATTAGTTATGCATATGTTAAAAATTGTACCAAACAAAGTACAGTAATACACAAAGCGTATGCATTATTTATTCAAATACACTCTGCCAAACGACCCCTAACTTTGTCCCTCAGCTATGTTTTGGAAAATATATTTGGATAAAATGCATAAGGATTAATGAGGGCAAGTTTATTATTTGTTATAATTGAGGGACCAATTTGACTCATTTTATAATGACAAGGGAATTATTTATTATCACGCCCCGAGCATATATTCTGGGCATGGCCGACACTCAGAACCATTGTTGATCTCGAACGAATCCTTCACTTGGCCTACTACTAAGCGTGAAATAAATCTGAATAATAATGATAATGTTTAAACATCTGAATTTCAAGGACTCAACTAACTCGCTAACTTGTCCATGAAGCCTTTACTAAATTGAGATAGGTGTTGGAACAAGACCCACAACTACCTGAATACTAAATAAGTGTCTAGTAAAATTGAAATAAAAATGAAATGGAGCCCTCTGAAAGCAAGAAGGTCTCACCAAATACTGATGGAGGGAAGATCTCAACGAAGCATTTATTGTCGATTTTGAACACCTGTATCTGCGTCATAAAACGATGCAACGTTGAATGAAGTCAATACATGAAATGTATGATATGTAAAATGGCTAAATGAAACACCGACTAACTAAAATGCATATGTTGTAAGGGAACTGAAAGTAACTCAACTGAAAGTAAAATATGTAAATGTAATGAAAACATGCAAAGCTTTACAACTGAGATAATGCAATATATTAAAGACTAAAATCGTATACTTTACTTTTCTTGGGAATTTTCTCTAATCGACAATCATCACTACGAGCCTCGTGATGATACAATGTCTTGCTCACGTTGCTAGAGCCATGCAATACTTTGCCAAGATAAAGGACAAATTGAACTTATGAATCCATATCTAAGCCCTTACTTGGGGTGGTGTGAGGAGTCTTCTGAATCAATGATACGATCCTATGCTACGCTAGCAGCACATTTTAGGGGTTTGGCTTATCTAAATATTTATCCAACTCGATATTCAATATCACTCCCAAAACATGCAATAATGCTCATATTAATCTCCGTGCTGAGTTAATACTCAAAAGTACTTTCTTGAAATCATACTGAACTTTCCTTTAACTAACTGAAACTTCTTTATAAAATTGATTAGGCTTTCTTTAAAACTATTTATGCTCTTGCTGTGGAGATAATACATGGAACGCTTAGGGGCCATTTGATTACTGGTTAGAGTTATGTAGGTATTAGTAATACATGTATTAGTTATGCATGTATTAACAATGCATGTATTAGTTATGCATAATTTATGTATGCAGGGTTTAAAAATTTCTTTGGGTGTTGGTTTGTCAAATTTAAAATTAATAAACATTATATACTTCTTAAAAGTAAAATATTTATTTACAATTATACCCTTGACCTTCCTTACCGTTGTATTTTTTTTTTGCATTTTGTTTAGGCAAAATTTTAGACAGGAACTTAAGTGTCACATTTTTCAACTTCCTCATATAGTTGAATCAATGTGTATACATATACTAGATAAAGTGTGTTCGATGCCACTATTTCTTTTCTATACCCATGTTTGAACTATAAGAACGATCATGTTTGAACTATTTATCACTAAAGACTCAATATGTGACTATACAGATTTAGGCATTTAGTTAAAGGAGAAGGCATTCATGAGAAAATTGGAGAGATGATAGTTTCTGAAATTTAATTCTCTGTAAAAAGAAATCATCAAGTAGCCCGATTATATTGATCACAGTTAAATCGTTAAAAGAAAGTCGATCACCTGTAAACTTGGGCACATTAATTTGTCCATCAAAGACTCGGATAGTGCTCAACAAAAAGTGACAAACATTTTCTTATGTTTTTAAAATTATTTAACCAAAAAACATACAACTCACTTTCTTCTGATATCTCAACTTTATTCTAAAATCATTGATACTCTTCTATGTTAGGATAATTTATCTTACAATTATTTAACATATTTTAGGCTTGGTTTTTGTAAAGAATCCAGGAAGTTTCTATTGTTCAATTGCATCGATAAGCAATTTCAAGAAGTTGTTTAAAGTCATTGGCAAGTTCAATTTGAACATATAATCCTTGAATCTTATATTTTTTCATGCCTGAAAATTGAAGATGTATATTTGATTTCAAGACCAAGAAGAAGTAGACAATAAGATTTGATTTTGGCTAGAAAATTCATTTGATTTGTCTGGTCAATTAGAATGAAGCTTGGTCAGTACTTTCACCAACTTGGTTTCTTGTGCTGGTTCTATCTAGCTTACTTTCAGTAAAGTCATTAGTCACCCACTAATTACTAGATTCACTAGTTTATTGGTGCTATCCTCATCCATAGACACTATCCTCAACAATTTGGATGCCTACTTAATTTTTAAAATAATAATGGAGTACATTAAATTAAAATTTCAGTTTCGTCATACCAAATAATTCATTCACTCATAATTCTTTGTTAAATACAAACTACACCCATCTTCATTTAAAGTGAAAGAAAATTACATAATTCATTGTTAAATTACAAAAACTAACACATAGAAGAAAGACAAAATAAAAGTGAACCAACTCATTCAATTGTATTTTTTTCAAAAGAAGTCTCTTAGTTTTGCAGCATTATCCTTCCATGAGCAAAATACCAAGCTTCAAAATTTGAATACCAGCCCCAACAACATATAATCAGTTAAAATAATAACATTCAAGTACTCTGTATTTTCAACTGGACCTTTGTGATTACTTTAACTGTTCAATAATTTGCGAGAAAAGAAAAGTTGGATTCAATCTCACAGAAGGAATTAAAAACACCTTGGAGTAAGTGATGAACTTACCGTAGGAGTCAGTGTTTTAAGCAATCTAAAGAGCATCTGGTTTGGCTGCTTACAAAAACATTAATGTTGAACCTAATCATGCATTTGTTATACAAAAACAACCTACTTTAAGGCTACAACATTCGCATATATGTATATTTGTGGACATTCTACTAGGTAAAAAAAAATCTCATAATGATTAGAACAAAATAGCTACACAAAAATCATTCAAAGCTTTAAAAGTTATCATTAATAATCATCCACATCACAGTGTGACGATCAAGTTCACTGATGCTTACATAGAACTTTATTATTTTTATATCTTGAGTAATTTTCATTGCTGCCTTGACTCATTTATCTGAGTTTTATATTTCAAATGCAAGAAATTCAAGAATAAAAAATATCTTACCACGAAAATCAGATAGATCACGCTCTCCTAACTTGTCAATTAAAGCAGTCATCCTCTTATAATGACTTTCAGTAAATTATTTCATCACCTCCATTAAATTTTTGAGAACAATATCATTCTCATCTCTAGTTGTTATTTTTCTTTTTTTACATCTATCTTTTTCGTTGACTTTAGAAGACAATGCTTTAAAATTATTATCTTGTTTATGAGATTGTTGGATTTTATTGTTTTTAGTTGTGAATAAATTTTGTGTTGCTCCAGTTGATATATTAGGTTTATTTTGAGTAGTAAATGGACTTTGTGTTGCTCCAGTTGATACATTAGGTTCCTCTTGAACAGTTTGATCTTCTCTTGTGGTTGGAGAATCATCTTCATCGACAACAACAATAAAAAATTTCAAAGACGTGTCATTAGCAATTTCTTAAGCTTTAGTTCTTTCTATTTCATCAATCACATCTTCTGGTCCCCCGACAAACTGTCTAGGAGCTCTATCCTTGTCAAATATCTCTTCCCAATCAGCAAACAATGGCCATTCTTTTAAGTTCATTGACTTGGCATTTGGATCAACCTAAGAAAACAAGAAACAAGTATATGAAGTAACATACAATATTCCAAAGACAGAGATTATATTCACCAAGAGAAAATATAAGTAAGTAGCAATTCACTAATAATTTTAAATAGATATAAATCACCTTTATCAAGTCATTCCAAGCTTTTGAATCGTTAATTAAGATACTTCATTACTATATTGAAATCCTAAACAACTTTGATTCTTTAGTAACGATATGACTGCATAGTTCTTTTTTCATACTCTTATTTTAGAACCAACATGTGGTAGAGATTTCAATCCGCAATTAGGATGATGAACATTCATGTAGTGTTTCAATTTCATTAAATATCCATTTATGAAGGTTCCATTATCTCCTCTCCAATCATTAACACATAATTCTTCTAATCAATCTACGAGAGTCTTCTAGAGTCCATACTCTTCGAGGCGAAGGTGTTAATTTTTTTGCCCTCTTTTTAGACATATTAGACGTTGTTGCTGTAGAACTAGTCATTTTAATATGTAAAATTATAAATAAAATCACAATTAATATTAACCTACAATTCACTAGTATATAGTAAACTATTTTAATTATAACCAAGAAAATTGTAATACAACTGAAATTCACTATTTGTCTCTACAAACAACAATATGAAACGTACAAAAAGATTGACCATTCTCTTTTACAAAATAATCGAAGCTATTACATTTTACAGTGAACGAAAAATTTAAAATAAAAGTACATAAACACAACAAAAGTAATAACATAGTTTAAAATTATAAAGATTGATTTTCAGATCTTTCATTCCACATAGATTGAGCTAGTTCATCCCTCCAAGTGGTAATATTTTCATGTTCATGTTGATTCTCCATGTGGAATTTCATTTTCACACCTAAGGGGTCAATTTTCATTCCTCTTCGAGTGAAATTGTATATCAAACAACATGCACTAATAATTCTATTATGAACCTTAATCGAGTATCACAAAGGACTTCTAAGAATTCTCCAACATTTTTTTAATAGATCAAATACTTTTTCAATAACATTGTGCGCCCTAACATGCTTCATATTAAAGAGCTCTTCTTGACAACAAGGTGATGGATTGTCACCCTGTCAATTCTTTAGTCAATATCTATATCCTTGGTAGGGAGACAGAAAATCATTTTCATTTGTATATCCTCCATCAAATAGATGATAGTTGCTTAAAATGTAAATAATGATATAATTGCTTTAAATATTATTCTATTTGTTATATAGTAGAAATAGACAAATGTTTATGTATTTAACATACTCTGGGATACTTTCAAATCACTTCTTCGTATAATAATATCTCATAATACGCGATCATTAACGGTTGATCCCTTCCAACGAGGTAACACATAAATGAAGTTGAGATTTCTATCACAAATTCTCAAGACATTAGTTGTTATATCTCCTTTTCGTATTCCGTATCTTGACTTATATATTGCTTCAACTCTAATGAAAATGTAAGTACCATCTAATGCACCTAGACAATCTTATAAGATAAATTCAATTCTAATTACTAAAGGACAAGTAAAAATGAAAATACTTTCATTATGATATTTCAAGTTTTTTGTCATAAATCAAATGTTAGATTGAAATTTACCTACCTTAAATCATTTCCATCAATCATCAGTATCATCTTCGAGCAGTGGATTAGGTTTAACAAGTAACACTGGTGTTAGTTTAAGAATAACTCTTAGATATTCATTAAAGGCTTGACTTACACTCTACCCTAATCTAATATAATCAACTTTGATAGATCTGTTCTTCTCATGATGAATTAAAATATTTAAGAACATTGTTAACTTTTCATTACTTGACAAATTTTTACTATTAGTCAACCCTCCAATATTCTTGGCTAAGGAGGCTAAAATGTGAAAGACATTTATGTACATCCTAAGCTTATCAATACATACAATATCATTATCATGAATGAGAACATTTAGATGAGACAAGATTTTAAGAATTTTAGCACTCATACAATATTGAATGACTCACCTATTTATAGATTGTTTTCTTAATAACATACTATAAATAGACATAAAAAAGCAAATAAGGACAATATATGATTGTACCACAATATCCTCAAGGATAATAACACATTCAACATTGTACAATTGCTGAGAATCCACAGAAACCTATTTTCCATTTTAAGATTTGCAAAATCGTTATCAAATTGAATTCCAGAAAAAAAATATATCAATCATGTTACTTAACAATTTATTACAGACACATTAAATATGTGTAGTAGGAAGATAGTTGATGATTTCATACTAGAATATTCAATTTTATAAAAAAGAAAAAGTAATATTAAAAAATAGGAGGTCGGGAATATATAGTAAACAGCTCAAAATTCTCAAAGTTACAACATTATTAATTCAGAAATCCTAATTATAGAGTCTTATTGGAGTATCATTTGATAAATTACCCATGTATATTCGACGTTTCTAAGTCTTTGAAGACATGGGCGGACCCACATATAGAATATCGGGTGCTCGAGCACCCATCGACCCCGATGAAAATTTTGTATATATGTATAGAAAATATTGAAATATTGATATAAACTACCCATGAGCACCCATTAATCAAAAGGTCTGATGGGTGCTTTGGTTCTCAGGTTGAAGTTAAAATGTGCGTTGATGCCCTTGAGTGTGAGGATTTGAATCTTGGTAAAATCAAGTATTTTTTAAATTGAAAAAAGGCAAATTGTAGTTTTTTCTTACATTTTCTCTTCTCTTTATTCCTTCTCATTGCTATTTGCTTTTTTTTTCTTTTCAATTTATTCTTTTTTTCACTTTTCTTTTTGACGGAATGACCTGGGAGATTCCTGTACTTGGCTCCGTTTGTCAGTTAGACCCTCCTACTCACTACTTTACCAAATGAACACTTAAATTCAATGAAACACTATTATTTAAATCCCTCTGACCATTGACCGAACTTATCTGGCATTAAAATAGCTGAGCTGGATAAGTGTGTGACAACACGCATTTTGAAGCATGTGAAAACAATATTTTTATTTAAAAATATTAAAATTAAAATAAATTACAAAAAGGAAAAAAAGAATTTAAAAAAAATCAAATCCTTTCCTCTTCTCCTTCAGCCCCACCCACCCCTATTCTCTTTTTCTTCTTCATCCCCATCCCGCCCCTTTCTCTCTTCTTTCTTCTTTAGCCCACTCACCCACCTATTCACCACTATTTCTTCTTCCTCGGCGGCTTAGTGCCCATGCTTTATTCTACTTTCTTCTTCTTTGACGATGACGAACACCTTTCTTGCCACCATTATTAAAAAAAAATTAAAAATCAATCTTTGCCGAAAAATATACTGCCGGTAAACTCGTTCACTATTTTTATATATTTAATTTTTCAAGATCTATTGTTTCAAATAGAACCTTAACATGTGCAAGGTCAAATTTTGCAATCTATCATATTATAACAATTAAAAAAATAATTTTTTCTATCAACAAATCTTCAAAAAACATAGTAACTAATGATTTTTTGTGTTTGAAGAAGTTTTTTGGTGTGAAGATGAAAAAGGGTAGGAGTAGAAGGCAGTTTTTCGTTTTTGGTGAGGGGTGGGCGAATGGGCATGAGTACCAAGAAGACATTGAAGTGAAGAATGGGGGAAGAAGAGAAAAGCAATGTGAAAGAGAGAAAATTACATTTTTTTTCTTTGTATATTTTTTATTTTTTAATATTATTTTGTGATGTGTCGTTGAAAATAAATAAATAATTATGATGTGTCATTAAAAAATGACATGAAAATCCAAGTGTAGTAGGTTGAGTTACACGCTCACTAGTAGAGTGAAAAAAGGGTTTAAAATATTGTGTTTCATTGAGTTTAAGTGTTCATTTGGCAAAGTGATAAATAGGAGGGTCCAACTGACAAACGAAGCCAAGTACAAGGGTCTCCCAGGTCATTCCGCCTTTTTTTTAAGTGTTTCATTTACTAACTAAACTACAAAAATATTAATAAACTTTTAGAAGGAACCTTTCTTGGCAAGCAACTTTACGTTAAAGGAAGTGAGCACCCATAACCTTCAAATTTTGGATCCGTCACTGTTTGAAAATAAATGTCACACTTCAAATACTTGTTTAGTTCTTGCAATTTTAGAAGCTAAATAAACTAAAATTAATGAAAGTCTTTTCAAAAAGAAAGATTTTTTTGAACAAACAAAACAAAACCCACATCAAATTTGGGTGTACTCAAACTTCAACTTAACTAGAAAATATTGAGAAAATCTAGGATTTCATTCGTTTCTCGCCAGATTAACAAGAGGAAAAACTAAGAGGAGGAGAAGAAGAGGAAAATAATAATAAAAAAAGATAAGCCAAGTTTAGAGTTTCAGATCTTCTAACCTCAAAAGAAACAATACAAGATTGAAAGTTTTTTCAATCTATTTGTCTCTCGGAAGATGAAGAGTCATTCTAGATCTTGAAATGTGTCGGGAGGATCTAAATATTTTGTAAAAAGTAGTGGAGTATATTTGATTGAGAAAGATTAAGGGTAAAGTTGTTAATTAGTATTTTTGTTCAGGTATAACTTATTCCATCTTCTACCCTGCATAAAATAATACATAGATTGACTCATAATTTATACATGTATTAATTATGTGATTTTCTAATTTTCTAACCAAACATAGTATTATGTGTGTTGAGTTTTATACCTGATATAGAAATGACCAAACATGATAAAACTTATGCAACATTTTATACCTGAATAACTCAACCCTTATCCAGTAACCAAATGACCCCTTAGTGTTCCCTTAAAACTCTTCTTAAATGATAGCTTAAATACTTGGAATATACTTTGAGTCTAGAAATAATGCATGAAAGTAAAGGTGCAAAAGCTTTCAAATAATTCTTTGCTAACTAGAGTTCATGTTATAAAATAGGTATGAACAATAATCATGGATCAGAAATATATGGAGAACTACAATCTCAATGATAAAAATAAGAAATCAATGATAAGGAAGTAAAGGTAGTTAAAATTCATGAAACTTGGGATAAAAATTCTAGGTTTAATCTCACTAGCTGAATTTTAGATGTAGGACAAGAGGATGGACTTAATCCATCACTATGATAACCTTACTTAACTAGGAGAACAAGAGTTCTTGAAGAAATTTGATGGAAATGATTGAAACTCTAGGTTTGCCTCTTGATTCTTGTTCCAAGTCTTGGGAAGGATTATAAGAGTAATTTGGATGCATAATACAAATAAGGACCTTAATTGTATCCCAAAACACCAGAGATTAGGCTTAGAAGGAGTGAAAAAAAACCAAAATAACCTTCTTAAAAAATTGATGGAGCCGTCTACGAAGGCCTTCTATGATTCGTATATCTTTCTACGGATTGTAGAAGCCACCATAGAAATCAGGCTAAATTTCTAGGGTTTCTGAAGTTTTTGGTTTACGAACCCATTTATGGCCACATCTTTGATCCTTAGATCCTTATACTGGCCGTAGAAAGTTGGTAAATATCAGACAAGAACAAGTTTCAGGACTTCTCTCCATGAGACAAACCTACGATCCATAGTTCCTTATAGGGATCGTAAAAATGGTTAGTAAAATGAGAATTGATTCTAGGCTTCAGAACTTCACTGTACGTAACAATTTTACGATCCATAGATCTTCTACGGAGGCCATAGAATTGTCCGTAAAATTTAGACTTAATTTCCTTATGTCACGACCTAAAGTACACCCTAGATGTGTCATGGAGTCTAAGACCCTGAGAGGTCCCACACAAGCCACTTAGCATACATCATACAAGATAATATAATTTAAAGAGAGTTCAAAGAAAACATTTCATATAAAAGAGTTTGGCAAAAACGAAAGTCTAAGCATAAGTCTCAATAAGTCATCTAATACAACGATAGAATGAATCTGGGACGTAATCCCTACAAAGTCTGAAGACTAAATGACATAAAATAATAAAAGAGTCTCGGTCCTCAGAATATGAGGACTCACCAAGCCTTCAATTCTCTAATACAATCACTAGCCACGAATGGAGGGAGAAGCGTCAGATCCTACATTAGTAAAATAATGTAGACAAGAGTATGCGTTGGTACATGGACTGTACTAAGTATAAGGCAATATGCATAAACATGGACATGATAGTAAAATAGCTTAAATCAAATAGGCATGATCATAATGAGACATTTAAAAGAAAACATTTCAAATACTAGTTTGTGGAGATAATAATAGGCATGCATAAATGCCATTGTTGAACCTGACGGCTTGAGGCTTGCTAACGTGCGCTTCCATGGCACGCCGAAAAGGGTGGGCATCACCGCCTCAGCTCTCAACCGAAGTTAACATTAACGATACCCCAAAAGCACAAGAAGAACTAACCAGAGAAGAAACACCAGCAAATCAAGGAGCCAAAATCCTAGACCCGACCAAACAATGGATGGTGGGTAGGGGTAGTGCTCCGATGGGCCCTCAGGTGCGAGGATCCAGAGGTGCGATGTTCGACTCCCCTTTGTCAGGGTCCCACTTCCCCCATCTAGGTCTACCAACGACCTCTCATCCACCTGGGATCCAGCAAGGTCTAGAACCTAAGAATGATAAAATCGTGGAAACAGAGAACCATGCTTCAGCCCGAAAATTGGACTACGCTACTGAACCACAACAGTCTATGGCTGATGTGGTGAAGGGGAATAGACTGATTCAGAAAGGACTACAACTGAATTTCTTCCCTTCGGTGGTCAAGAATGGATTGAAGGTGGTAAAGCCTAACCAAGAGGAGCTTCAAGCTCAATGTGAAAAATGGGAATGCACCTTAATTGGCTATGTTATTGGTGGTAACCCCAAAGAAATGCTCTGATTTGTTTACGAAGTTTGGCAAGCGGTCTCTGCACCAAAGGTATACCTCCATGATGATGGATACTTTATATTTTGGTTTGGCTCGTTGGAAGAAAGAAACTGAATACTGCAACAAGGGCCATATACGTTTAATAATAGACCACTGGTACTACGAGAATGGTGCCCAGATTTTGATATTGAAAAGGAACCGATGCGAAGTATTCCTATATGGGTAATGTTCCCTGGCCTTCCTTTGCAATACTGGACAGCTGAGAATTTGGGACGTATTGCTAGCTACCTGGGGAAGCCGATTTGCTCAGATAAGTTGACTGCCCAATGCGAGCGGGTCTCATATGCTAGATTGCTTATAGAAATGGACATCACCCAGACACTACTAGATGTTCTACCTATTGAGAAGGCTGATGGTACAATTTGGAACAATGGATAGACTATGAATGGAAGCCCAAGTTATGTCAAACATGTTGTAGATTTGGGCATTACACTGGTGAATGCCAATCAAACAAAGCTGAGACACAAGATGGGGGAAAGAGTAACAACAAAAGAAAGAAAACGGTGCGACCCCAATGGCATGCCAAACCAACAAATCAGGAGACTATCCATCCTATCACAGGGGCACACGGTACAACAAGGGTGCAGCAGGAAACCCAACCAAAGGCACAAGTCGAGGTTGAGGTCCACGTAACACCCTTTCAGACTCAAGTGAAGGATAATGGCAAGAAGGTTGTCGTCTACCAAGATACCGAAGAGGATGACCCCGAGGCCCTACTGGATGATGACCAACTAATGCTGATTAACCACAATGCAGTCTTGAAAATTCATGAAAGGAAGGGATTTCAGCAGGTTACTATAGGAAGACAAAAAACCATGAAGACAAGAAATAAGAAGGAGAAGCTAAGGAGGATCCTCCTAAGGTTGGCCCGTCTAGATGATTCTATCCTCTTGGAACATAAGAGGGCTTAACATGCCCTTCAAGCAAGGAGAACTCAAGGCCTTCTTGTTTAAGAATAAGGTTGATATAATCGGTTGTCTTGAGCCTAGAGTAAAGTCACAAAAAGCTACTAACATACAAAGGAAATTTGGGTCTGATTGGAAATTTGCTTGTAATTATGATTATGCAAGCAATGGGAGAATATGAGTGGGATGGAAAACTACAAATAGCGAGGTCCAGATAATACATGTCTATGCTCAATGTATTCACTGCAAGGTACAAGACAAGAACTCTACATTCACCTGCCTTGTATCTGTAGTGTATGGTTATAATACTATAGATGCAAGGATAGAGTTATGGGCTCGCTTGAGGGAAATTAGCACATCTGTGATAGAGCCTTGGCTAATACTTGGAGATTTCAACACTATACTTTCGATGGAGGATAGAATCAATGGTGCCCCTGTGCATATATCTCAGACAATTGACTTCCAACAGTGTATAGATGAGTTAGGTCTTGGCCATATCACTAGGAAAGGAAACCATTTCTCTTGGTGCAACAAAAGAGAAGGAGAGGATAGAATCTATAGCCATATAGATTGGGTGTTAGGGAATGATCGTTGGTTCCATCACTATGGCAGTATTGAATGCCATTATATCAACCCAGGCTACTCAGATCATTCTCCAATCATAATTAATACAGAAAACACCACCCAGAGGGTCAAACGACCATTCAAACTACTTACTGTACTACTCAAACAGACGGAATTCAAAGCCACAGACAAAGAGTGTGGAACCAGCATATTCATGGACATGTCATGTATGTGATCTGTAGGAAACTCAATCTCATCAAACAAGCTACTAAACACTTACATAGAGAGTACACAACATTGGAGGTGAAGATAAGACATATCAGGGACAGACTAAATGACATTCAAACAAAGCTAAATGATGATCTCTTTAATGATATCTGGATACAAGAGGAGAAAAAAATTGTGGTACAACTGAATAAATGGGAAGAGATTTATGAGAGTGTTGTGAGGCAGAAATCTAGAGCTATTTGGATTGCCCAGGGCGACTCAAACACTAAATTTTTCCATGTACACCTAAAGGCAAGACAATCGAGGAACAGAGTTACTAGTATCTATGATGAGCAAGGTGTCCTCGTTTCTGACCCCCTACCGGTTCAACAACAATTCACTAATTTTTTCCACAAGCTTCTAGGGGAGTCTGATCCGGAGATCCCGTGCATTAATGTTGTGATTGCTAGGGATGGATACTGCCTTTCCTTGGCCCAACAACAGTCTATGATGCTTCTTGTCACTAAGGAGGAGATAGAGCAAGCTATGAGAGCAATGCCCTCAGACAAGGCTCCAGGTTTTGATGGATATACTGCTGAATTTTTTAAAGAATTTTGGCCAGTGGTGGGCAAAGATGTGATGCAGGCTGTTATGCAATTCTTCAACAATGGCAAGCTCCCACAAGCGTTGAACTGCACATCTATTACTCTAGTCCCTAAAGTAACCAACCCCACATATGTGAAGGATTTCAGGCCCATAGCATGCTACAACACTGTGTACAAGTTGATTTCGAAGATCATCACTAATAGACTAAAACCAATGGTGGATAAATTGGTGGGAAAATCTCAATCAACGTTTATCGAAGGTAGGAACATAATTGATAATGTTGTCATTGCTCATGAACTCATAAAAGGTTATACATTGAAGAATATCTCACCTAGATGCATGATAAAGGTACACACAAGAAAAGCCTATGATTCCATAGAATGGGGGTTTTTTGAAAATGGTTCTTTTGGAATATGGCTTACCTACTAAACTAGTGCGACTCATTATGACGTGTGTGTGACAACCGTGAGTTACTCATTGTTGGTTAATGGTGGAGTCACGCCTAGTTTTCAAGCTAAGAAAAGACTGCGACAAGGAGACCCCATGTCTCCTTACCTCTTTGTCTTAGCCATGGAATACTTAAATAGGTCCCTGCAACAATTGAAGCTAAATCTTGACTTCAACTACCATCCAAAATGCAAAAAGATGGAACTGGTGCACATTTGCTTTGCAGACGACCTACTAATGTACTGTAGAGCTGATAGGACCTCGATCAAGTTGATGTTGGCTGCTTTTGAACACTTCTCTGATGTATCTGGACTCAAGGGCAATATGGAAAAAAGTTCTTTCTACGTTGCTGGAGTGACTCATGAATTCAAGGAGCAAATGGTAAATGAACTACAGTTTTCCTTAGGCACGATGCCTTTCAAGTATTTGGGTGTACCCCTAGCTACCAAGAAGCTAAACGTAAATAAGTGTGTGCCGCTTGTTGAGAAAATAGCTGCTCGAGTGGGGTGTTGGACCTCAAAACTGTTATCCTAAAGTGGCAGAGTTCAATTGATAAAAAGTGTGCTATTCGAAATGCAGACATATTGGGCCCAGGTATTCCTCCTGCCAAAGAAGATTATTAACTTAGTGACTGGGATTTGTAGAAACTTCCCATGGACAGGGAGTGGGGAATACACTAGGAGAGCTCTCGTGGCATGTGATACATTATGTCTTCCCAAGTCCACGGGGGAGGGGGGGCTCAATATATTGAACTTTTCACACTGGAACAAAGCTGCAGTACTCAAATTATTATGGGCTATAGCAAAGAAGAAAGAAAAGCTATGGGTTCAATGGGTCCATATGTTCTATATAAAAGGAAACTCTATAGACAATGTTCCTACACCTAAGCAAGCGAGTTGGGTGGTTAGGAAAATACTGGATGCAAGATCTTGGTTGACTATGGGAATCCCCTGCCAAACTGCCCTAGATAGTTTTGTTGGTAAAGGTGGGTTCAACATCAAGAAAGCCTATAAGTCATTTCTCCCACAACTGCCTAAAGTCTCCTGGAAGAAACTTACTATGGCAAAGGGACTGATCCCATAACATCAGTTCATTTTATGGCTAGCGCTACAAAAGAAATTAACAACAGTTGACAGATTAATAACATGGGGTATTCAAGTTGATGTTGCTTGTGTCCTGTGCAATACCCAGGCTGTTGAAACCCTATCACACATGATGTTTGAGTGCAACTTTTCCACTCAGATATGGTGTAGACTTTTGAATTGGATAGGGATAAGAAGACTGGAGCACTCGTGGGAAGAAGAGGTCATGTGGCTGTCGAAAGTTGTTAGCAACAGATCACCCAAAAACACTATCTTAGGATTCCTGTATGCTGCTGCTGTCTACCATACTTGGATGGAGAGAAATAATCGTAGGTTCCAACAAATATGTAGAGCACCAACTGTAGTTCTAAAAGAGATTGCCATAGAACTACATATAGCTGACCAAAAGCAGAGGAGATGGAAACACATACTAGAGACCATGAGAGGATACCCATGAAGTTGTAGTTAGTAATGGTTATAATCGTTTTGTATAGATGAAAGCAGTACTAGTGGTCTGAACTCTGGGACTGGTCCTTGAGTCAAAAAGGACTAGCTGTACATACTTGCAATTTGGTTGAATGAAATCTTACCTTTTGACCCAAAAAAAAGAGACATTTAAAAGCTTTGTAGTTAAGAAATGACATGAAGTTCACAAAATATAGTCAAATACATTAGTATAAAGGACATAAGGAAACATTGAAGAAAACATAATCATTTTGTGGGATATTAGCTTTAACTGACAATAAAATCATGAGAGCTATATCATGGAATCTGCTATATCCCTCATACCGAAAGAAGGGGAAACTACTTGTCAAGGTAGATTTCGTACATATCATCATTTGCTAAAGTGGATCCACTAGCTAGGTCATTTAAGACAATCCTACGGGGGCACATAGTTTGGGACTAGAGATTGCTACTAGAGACTACCCTATTTGAGCTTCCACCTCAAAGCCCTCTCATTGCCAAGTCTAAATCCCAACAGAATAGATAAAAGTCAAATCGCAATTTAACATAGGGAAAGGCAATGGTCAATACCAATCCACACATTTCAAGATCAACACATAGAATAGCTCCTTAAACATAATTCAACATGGATGAGAAAACTTTTCACCAATGTGAATTCATTTGTGAGAAATACCTTTCACAATCATGATCATCATATTAAGTGAGAAATAATTCCACAATAACATTGATACTTTCCTCTCAAAGCATCCCCAAATCATTTATAATCATTTCGTAAAACATGCATATCTTCATAATTTCATAATTCATATATTCATGGGTTCATCATAGGATCATAGTTGAAAATCATGATTTAGGCATGGATCAATGCAATTCTAACTAAATATCATAGATTAACATCAATTCAGGCATTAGAATACTCAATTAATCAAAATAAATCATAATTGGAAGAAACCAATATTCATGCATTGAAACCCTAATTTGATCCATTATAAATTGAGTTGGGAAATTGAGACCTTTGGGAACCCCATGGAGAAAAGGACTTCATGGGTGAATACACACATGTCTTGTTGCTAGAAGCCCAAAAAGAATGAGGGATTGGAGACTTGAAGAAGGGAACCCTAGCCTTCTTCTTTTTCCTTGAGCTTGAGAGGTTTTTGGGGGGATAAACTTGGTCAATCTTCAGGGATTTAGAAGAATGAGTTGAAAATAGGTGAATTAGGGGTTTAAAATATTTATATAGGACTTAGGGTAGAAGACAAAACAACATAGTATTGGGTTAAAACAATTAGGAAAACACTCAAAATCCCCTTTAAAAATAACTGTCGAGTCTACCTACGGTCCGTAGGTCCTGGTCAACTGTAGGTGAGATTCAGAAACATGATTTTGGACCATCAAATGACGGGCCTATCTACGATTCGTAGGTCTACCACCGTACATGGCCACCGTAAGTCATGACTTTTTCCTTTAAATTTCACTAAGTGTGGGAGTGACCTACGAGACATAGCTATGACTCGTACATAGAGTGACGGGCCATCCTGGCGAACCGTCAAAAGGGGTTCTGAAACTTGATTTTTGAAAATCATCTCTCCACTACCTATGGATGCCATCTACGGTCCGTAGGTACTCCTACCAACCATAGGTGGGAACCGTAGGTCATGCCTGAAATCTAAAATCTGTATTTTTCCTCTTTTCCAAGTCCGAGTTGTTACAATATCTCTCCCTTGGAAACATTCGTCCTCGAATGAGACTCAAGGCAACATAAGGAGGGTAGGAGAGGAGATCTAACAGGCCAAAAAGAATACAACTTCATCAACAACACATAATCAAAGAGAAACATTATCTCTTAGGCTTAAACATCCTCAAAAACATTATTTCATAAGGTATCCATGCAAGTCATGCTCAAATGTACATAATCATGAAGAAATCAATCATAGCTAAATCAAAATCTCAAAAGCAAGTTTTCTTGAGCATGCATACATGAGGAAACATTAAAATAACTAAGACATGAGGATGATTCATGAGGAACTAAATATCTTTAGCTAGTGTAGGATAGGAGGGAAAGAGATGGGGGCAACGTGACATCATATCGGCCTCGGCCTCCCAAGTGGCACCCTCTACTCTTTGATTCCTCCGTAAGACCTTTACGGATGCAACTTTCTTATTCCTTAACTTCTTAACTTGCCGGTCCAAGATCTCTACCGGAACCTTTTCATAAGAAACACTCTCTTTTACACCAGGACTCTCCAATAGTACTATAGATGTCAAATCACCAACACATTTCTTCAACAAAGAGACCTGGGAAACCGAATGAATCGACGTCAAATTATTAGGTAAATCAAGTTCATAAGCAACCTTACCAATTCACCTCAAAATCTGATATGGACCCACATAACGAGGACTAAGCTTCCCGTTCTTTCCAAACCTCATTACACCCTTCATGGGTGAAATTTTCAAGTAAACCTAATCATTAATATCAAATTCTAGATCTCTTCTTCTAACATAGGTATAAGACTTTTGTCGACTTTGAGCCGTTTTCAACCTTTCTCTAATAAGCCAAACATTGTCCATAGCCTCATGTACCAACTCCAGTCCTATCAAAGCAATCTCACCAACTTCAAACCAACCTATAGGAGACCTACACCTCCTACCATAAAGAGCCTCAAATGGAGCCATACCAATACTTCAATGATAGCTATTATTATAAGCAAACTCAATCAAAGGAAAATGATCATCCCAATTACCCTTGAAGTCAATTACACAAGCTCTCAACATATCTTCCAAAGTTTAGATAGTATGCTCCACTTGCCCATCGGTTTGTGAATGAAAGGCCGTACTAAGCTTAACACGAGTACCAAGGCCCTTTTGGAAAGATTTTCAAAACTGAAAAGTGAATTGGGTACCACGATTGGAGGTAATGAATACGGGCACTCCATACAACCTAACCATCTCCCTTAGGTACAACTTAGCATAGTCTTCCATTGAGTAAGAAATCTTGACGGGAATGAAATGAGCCGATTTCATCATACGATCCATAATAACCCAAATTGAGCCATGTTGTTGCCGGGTGCGGGGTAACCCAATAATAAAGTTCATATTCAAATCTTCCCACTTCCAAGTAGGAATGCTAATATCTTGGGATAAACCTTTCGGATTTTGATGCTCAACTTTCACTTGTTGACAATTGGGACACTTGGCCACAAATTTCGCAATATCCTTCTTCATCCCATTCCATAAATAGACCTTCCGTAAATCACGGTACATCTTAGTGGCTCCCGGGTGAAAGGAATATCGAGAACTATGGACTTCCATTAAAATCTTCTCTCTCAAATCGTCAACATTGGGAACACACAAACGACCTTGATATCGAAGTACACTATCTCCCCCTTAGGAGAAAGCGTCAACGGACATTTTAAGCACCGCTTTCTTCAATTCCATCAAGATCGGGTCAGGACCTTGCTTTGTCTTTACATCTGACACAAAAGACGGTTTTGAGCCATTATAAATCATAACACCACCTTTAGTAGAATCAACCAACTGAACACCTAATCGAGCCATTCTATGAACATCTCAAACCAATTGGTTCTTATCCTCCTCAACATGAGCAACACTACACTTGAATAACAGACTAAGAGCATCCGCCACCACATTCGCCTTACCGGGGTGATAGAGAACACTCATATCATAATTCTTTAGCAACTCAAGCCACCTCCTTTGGCGAAGATTTAGATACTTTTGCTTGAACACATATTGGAAACTTTTGTGGTCAGTGAAGACGTCAACATGAACACCACATAAGTAATGTCTCCAAATATTTAAAGCAAATAGAACTGCTGCTAGTTCTGAATCATAGGTAGGATAGTTCTTTTCATGGATTTTAATTTTCCGTGAGGCATAAACAATAACCTTTCCATTTTGCATAAAAATACATCCTACTCCAACCCTTGAAGCATCACAATAAACCACAAACCCATCGGACCCTTCTGGTAAAGTCAACACCGAAGCGGAGGTAAGTCTATGTTTCAATTCTTGGAAGCTCTTTTCACACACTTCAGACCATACAAAATTAACTTTCTTTTGGGTCATTGCGGTCAATGGAAAGGCAATTGAAGAAAGCCCTTCCACAAATCTTCTATAATAACCAGCCAAAGCCAAGAAACTTCGAATATCCGTAGGGGATAGAGGTGTAGGCCAAATCTTAACTACATCCATCTTCTTAGGATCTACCTCAATACCTTTATCGGAAACAACGTGACCCAGAGAAGCCATTGATCTCAACCAAAACTCATATTTACTAAACTTTGTAAAAAGTTGTTGGTCCTTGAGAACTTGCAACACAATCCTCAAATGATTGGTGTGCTCATCTTCACTCCTTGAGTAAATCAAAATATCATCAATGAACACAATCACAAACATATCTAGATATTGTCTAAACACCCTATTCATCAAATCCATAAATTTGGCTGGAGCATTTGTCAAATCGAATGACACTACCAGTGACCATACCAAGTTCAGAAAGTCATCTTTGGAATGTCATCTTCCTTCACCCTCAATTGGTGATAACCCGACCGGAGGTCAATCTTAGAGAAGTAACTTGCTCCTAGGAGTTGATCAAACAAATCATCTATCTTTGGAAGAGGATACTTATTCTTAATGGTAACCTTATTCAATTGACGGTATTCAATACATATACAAAGTGAACCATCTTTCTTTCGAACAAACAAAACAGGAGCACCCCATGGAGAGATACTCGATCGGATGAAACCCTTATCCAATAAGTATTTCAATTGCTCTTTTAATTTCTTAAGTTCTGTCGAAGCCATTTGGTAAGAAGGAATAGAAATAGGTTGCGTATCCGGGAGAAGGTCAATGTCGAAGTCTATTTCCCTTTTGGGAGGAACATTGGGTAAATCATCGGAAAACACTTGCAGAAACTCATTAAGAATGGGGACCGACTCAAAGATAGAGGTTTCGGAATCCATATCCCTAACCCGAACAAAATAGTACATGCAACCCTTAGAAATCATCTTTCTAGCTTTAAGACAAGAAATAAACTGAATCTTAGGCATAGAATTTCCTCCTTTCCACTCTAGAATGGGTTCATTTGGAAATAGAAACTTGACCACTCGGGTTCTATAATCAATAGAAGCATAACATGAATGCAGCCAATCCATGCCAAGAATAACATCGAAATCTAACATATCAAGCTCTACGAGGTCAACATGAGAGACTCTATGGGATAAGGAGATGGGATGACCTCTATAGACTCTCTTAGCCACAATAGATTAACCAATAGGAGTAGAGACAGAAAAAGGGTCTATCAACATATCAAGAAGAACATCAAAACTCATAGCCACATATGTCGTTACAAAAAATAAGGTAGCACCGGGATCAAGCAAAGCATAAACATCAAGATGAAAAACTTTCAACATATCAGTAACAACATCGGAAGAACCCTCTTGATCAAGTTGAGTTTAGAGTGCATAGAACCGGTTTTGCTTAGGAGCATTTGAAACCGAACCACTAGGTGAACCTTGCCTACCATATTTTCCCTTGTCAAGTCTAAGAGGACAATCCCTCAAGCGGTGACCACTCTTGCCACAACCAAAGCAATTATCCATATCCATCAAGCATTTTCCTCGATGACTCTTGTCACACTTTTGGCATGTAGGTGTAACAACCACAACTTTCCCTTTTAGAATCCGAATCTTTCGCTATAAGTATCTAAGCTTGAACCGGGTGGTGTCCTACTTGTGATTATGTATTAAGGTTCATTACTATAAGTGGGAGGTGTATTGGAGTTGTTTAGGGTCATAAGAGACCTCTAGCACTAAGTTGAGTTCAAAGCCTTTCTATCGGTTAAGTTTTCTCATTTGTTCATGTAAGGGTCAATTTCAAATGATCATATCTCCCAGCTCATAATGAATTAGGTGGCCCATGACCTATCAAATTAAAGACCTTTGAGTCCTCTTTCCAACTCCACAAAGTTTGCCTTTGTTTGAGCTCGAAGTAAAAAGTTATGGTCATTTTACCAGAGACTGTCATTTTAGAGTTTATGAGTTTGTGACCGACGAACCCAACCTACGGTCCGTTGTTTGAACGACGAGCCGTAGGTAGGTCTCGTTGGTGGTTCTGTCAAGTCATCAAAAAGGCTCAAAAATTCAATTTTTGAGGACCCAAGACCTACAGATGGTACCTACGGTCCCTAGGTTGAACCACGAGCCGTAGGTGGCCCCGTAGGTCAGTTCGGCAGTTTTAAAGAGGGGTGTTTTCATCTTTTCCCATGCTTTTATAATTAAAACCCAGACATTTTGGGACTAAAATTAGTCCCTTATCAGTACCCAACATGATTTTTCTCTCATTAACACTTAGAATTATTGAGAGCAAGATTGAAGAGGGGAAACGCTAGGGTTTCAAGAGCTTTCATTAAGACCTTCAAGTTCTGCTTAGATAATCATCGTTTTAGGTATGTAAGGCTATCATAGTGTTGGAACAGTTCTTCCACACGCCCTATGTATATCAGAATCTTAGAGAAAAGTAATCTAGGGTTTATTCCATGATTTTGAGTCTTCTTGAGATGAGTTTATTGTTGAGTTCTATTCCAATTTTCTTGAGTTGTTGTATATGCATTGTTGAGTATCCTTAAGTTGAATTGTTCATGCCTATAATTCATCATGAACCCTATTATTTGAGTATCCTTGAGATGAGTAGTATCTATGAGTTCTGAGTTAATGAAATCTGAGTATTGAGTTTTCCATATTGTTATTGAGATCCTTGAATTGATTTTTCATGTTTATATTTCAGCATTGACCCTGTTTGGAATTGTAAAGGCTGAGAATCTTTTAGAGTCAACCTTTTGTCCTTAACTGATTTTTTTTTTGAGGAGGCAAAGATGAGTTTTGAACAAGAGTTTTAAAAGAATCTTTGAGTAAGAATTTTACAGAAGTCTTGAGTAAAAGTCTTAAAGACAGGTTTTTGAGAAAGAGTATAGGGCGTAATTCCCAAAGAGTTCACTTTTTAAAGAAATTGAGAAGAGAAACTTTGTTTTCTAGATGAGCAAGTTATTGATTACTGAGATACTCCAGAAAAACAATTGCCTCTTTAAGAGGATTAGTTTGAGCAATTACCTCAAACCCAGAAAAGATAATGTTTTAATCATTGAGATGAGCAAAGTAAAAAGATTTTGGGAGTAGTATTGAGCACCGATATAGGGAGAGTTCAAACAACTCACAGCCTCCATAAACCATGTAGCCAACATGGGTAAAGGATTCATACTTTTTAGATGATTTCCTTACATATAGTACTTAGTGGATCCACTTAGTGAGTTTGAGAGTCCTATACCTGGCAAGTATAGGACCGTTCTGGCAGCGTGGATGTTACGCTGTATCATCATATAGCTCATAGTGATGGTTGTCGGTTAGAGAAACTCCCCAGAGTAAAGTATATTATTTTTCTTTCATATTACTTGAGAAGTTGAGTTTCAGAGATGAGTTAGCACTTGAAGTTTTAAATTAGTTTATTCATTTAATTCTTTACATTCAGTTTTGAGCCCAAGGTAAAGTTAAAGTGTTTTCTATATACTTATGAGTTTTACGAGATCAGAGTTGAGCAAGTGTATTGGTAAAGCTTTAATGGTTTTGTCCTTTATCTTTTTGCATTGAGTTGAGTTACCCATATTTTTATTTGATTTCAGTACCTTCATTTCAGTTATGTACCTACTCAGCTATATTACATACTCGTACATCCAATGTATTGATGTCATTCGACCTACATCTTTTACGATGCAGATACAGGTACTTAGGATCCTCAATAGGAGTTTGTTAAGATCACTTCATCCGCTCATCAGCTTTCGAGTGAGGTCTCCTTGCTTTCAGAGGACTCCAGTTTTATGAGTCTTTAGTATTTGTAGCATTTCGAGTAGTCGTGGGTCTTGTCCCGACACTCACCTTTGTACAGTAGAGGCTTCATAGATAGACAGTTTTGGAGAGTCTTTCAGTTACAGATATTTTACCTAAAACTTTATTTTTCATACTCAGTATTTTCAGATAGTTTTGAGATTCAGTAAGTTGTATAAAACTTTTTTTTAGTTTTGATGCTTGTGTATGCTTGAGTTAGTCTTCCGCTTGTAGTCAGCCAGGATGAAGGTTCGCTTGGGGACCAGCAATGGTTCTCGAGTGCCAGCCACGTCCAGGGTGTAAGCTCGGGTCGTGACAGTAGAAATCGAAGATCTATTTCCACCACTATTTCCTCCTTGAGGCTTAGGGTTAGGCACTCTTTCCTTGTTGAACTTAGAAGCCAGAGCATTGGAGGAACCAAGACCAAAAAACCTTTGTCGAAACTTAGAACGACCATTTCCATCAAACCTTAAGTATGAAAAGTCGCCATCACCGGTCTTAGCCCTCTTTACCTCCTTATAATTCTCATTTAATTTCTCCTCTTTGATTTATTGAGCATGAACCATTCAACGAAAAATGTCCATATCATGGATAAGCATGGAGGTACGACATTCCTTAACCACTATTTCGGACACTCCCGAAACAAACCTGCTCATCCTTGCCCTAGGATAGGCAACAATAGTAGGAGCATATCTAGACAATTGTGTGAATTTCAAATCATACTCCTTCACACTCATGCTTCATAGACGAAGGTTAATGAATTCAAGCACGTTGGCCTCCCTCATCTCAAGGGTAAAGAACCTATCAAGAAAAGAAACCTTAAACTTTTTCCAATCAAGAGGACTCGCATCAACCGCCCTCTCTTCCTTCCATTGATTGAACCAAACCTGAGCAACACCCTTAAGTTGATAAGCGGCCAATTCCTCCTTTTCCACCTACGTCACACCCATGATTATCAAAACCTTGTATATCTCACCGATGAACTCTTGAGGGTCTTCCTCAATTTTGGAACCATGAAACTCCGAAAGATTCATCGCATTGAAGTCCCTCACTCTAGTTGCCGCCGTACCCACTTTTGGGTTCACGGGGTTCACAACCTCCCTATTGGCTTGAGCAGTTATGGCTTTGACCAACACTTGAAAAGCAGCCCTAAACTCTGCATTAGTCACTTGCTAGGTCAAAGGGTCGACTGAAACTTGAAAAGCTTATTGTTCCACATTCTCTCCCGTATTCCTTCTAACGTATGCTCTTCGAGGGGCTATATCCTGAAAAGTATCGGATAGGGATTAGGAGAGAGACATATAAAGTTACACTCTATCGTACGACTTCAGAATGATGAAAGAAGTGGAATTTCCTAAACATCTTATAGCCTCTCATTCATAAGTGTGGCGTGTTTCACACTCATGAACAAGACTCTACTCGATGTGGCTTGTGAGACATCCCAGGACTTTCTAAAACCTTGTGCTCTGAATACCAAGTTTGTCACGATCTAAAGTACACCCTAGACGTGACATAGAGTATAGGACTTCAAGAGGCCCCACACAAGCCACTTACCATACATCATACAAGATAACATAATTTAAAGAGAGTTCAAAGAACACATTTCATATAAAAGAGTTTGGCAAAAACGGAAGTCTAAGCATAAGTCTCAATAAGTCATCTACTACATCGATAGAATGAATCTGGGATGTAACCCATACAAAATCTGAAGAATTAATGACATAAAATATTAAAAGAGTCTCGGTCCTCGGAAAATGAGGACTCACCAAGCCTTCGATTCTCTAATACTATCATTAGCACGAATGGAGGGAGAAGCGTCGGATCCTACATTAGTAAAATAGTGTAGGCAAGAGTATGCGTTAGTACATGGAATGTACTATGTATGAGGAAATATGCATAAACATGGACATGATAGTAAAATAGCTTAAATCAAATATGCATGGCCATAATGAGACATTTAAAAGTTTTGTAGTTAACAAATGACATGAAGTTCACAAAACATAGTCAAATACATTAGTATAAAGGACATAAGGAAACTTTGAAGAAAACATAATCATTTTATGGGATATTAGTTTTAACCGACAATAAGACCATGAGAGCTATATCATGGAATTCGGTATATCCCTCATTCCAAAAGAAGGGGAAACTACATGCCAAGGTAGATTCCGTACATATCATCATTTGTTAAAGTGGATCCACTAGCTAGGTCATTTAAGACAATCCTACGGGGGCACGTAGTTTGGGACTAGAGATTGATACTAGAGACTACCCTATTTGAGCCTCCACCTCAAAACC
Source organism: Solanum appendiculatum (assembly GCA_018342035.1). Taxonomy (NCBI): domain Eukaryota; kingdom Viridiplantae; phylum Streptophyta; class Magnoliopsida; order Solanales; family Solanaceae; genus Solanum; species Solanum appendiculatum. Next base: position 2,149,998 of record JAGDQO010000472.1, read on the forward strand.
CTCTCGATGCTAAGTCTAAATCCCAACGGAATAAATAAAAGTCAAATAGCAATTTAACATAGGGAAAGGCAATGGTCAATACCAATCCACACATTTCAAGATCAAAACATAGAATAACTCCTTAAACATAATTCAACATGGATGAGAAAATCTTTCACCAATGTGAATTCATTTGTGAGAAATACCTTTCACAATCATGATCATCATATTAAGTGAGAAATCCTTTCACAATAACATTGATACTTTCCTCTAAAAGCATCCCCAAATCATTTATAATCATTTCATAAAACAAGCATATCTTCATAATTTCATAATTCATATATTCATGGGTTCATCATAGGATTGTTATACCCTATTTTAACTCGAGGTCCAAACGGTGTACAACATATTGGTGATTCATAATGTTTTAAAGAGTCGTCACCTAATTATTTTAAAGGTTAATTAAGACACTTATTTTACTAAAGTTATGCTAAATTAAATCTATATTAAGGTCTACTTATCCTTATGTGATTCTAGGTAAGAGTTCTAATTTATCCTAAAGGGAAGGTATAAGGCATACTAAATTTAAGATCCGTTAAAAACGGTTAAGCGACCAAACTTAGATTAATTAATTTTAAAAAAGGAGTGAGTGCTAAAAGATTAAGTAATCGAGTAACCAAGTTGGAAAATATTTTAACATTTAAAAAGAAACTCTTTCGTATTTGGAAATAATTGACTTGTGCCATTACAAAAAAAATAAGTAATAGAGATCACTTGTTTAAAACAAAATTGCTGTACAAAATATTTTGCACAAAATATATTAAAATAAGTGCATGATTTGAAAAACATTTTTTCATAAGTAGGCTGGCCTTAAAATAAAATGGTGATGCCCCTTTTTTAAAAAAAAAAAAAACATCGTAACCACAAAAGTTTGTTTCTAACTAGAGGTACCCAAACTCAAATATCTATATTATGTTTGCTATTTATAAATAAAAATTAACACATATCCAAATACATAAGCAAGTTAGAACAAATAAATGCTAAAATAATAATAATAATATGAGTAGTCATTTAAGCGACCTCAAACTAGTTCCGCTTGATTTTGTTGCTATTTGGATAGTCTAAGATGTCGACTACATATGCGGGTATGATAGTATCGAGTCCATGAGACTCTAATTTTGTGAGAGTCCATAATTGAGACTCCATTTTTTCTCCCAAGGTCCATGCAAGTAAATAAAGGGTAAAGAGATTAGTAAGATAGTCAACTTTAAACGATAGTGAAAAAAATAGATAAAGCTAAATAAAGTCACGCCACAAAATATATGTGAGCATCGGAGATTTTTGAACCGAACTAGAAGCATCCAAGCTTGAAACAACCATACATGACTTTGATTACAATTAAATTAAGCAAGAATCAGTCTCGACATATAAATTTATTAGAGCAACATAAACTTTAATCACAATAACAAAACAAAGCTTCAATCGCAACAACAAAACAGAGGTAAAAAGGGGTGAATATTACCTATTGCGGGGCAGTGAACGGAGGTGGCTCGGTTGAAAGTCTATATTCGAACAACGACGAACTCCAGCGAGCTGGAAAACAGAGTTTCAACCGAAATCAAAAGAGAATACAAAGGATAATTTTTTTAGGAGCAAACAAGCGGACGTTTAAGATGCTATGGGAGCAAAAAACTTCTCCAAAAAAAATGAATGCCAAAGGCTATTTTGGAGGTAGAAAAGCTTGCTTCAAAAATGAGTGCAGAGGTTGATATATATAGTGGCAAAACTACGCCTTTCAGATTGAATTTGGGCGTGATTTCGATTGAGAAAATGGTCGTTTGAATTTCAAACCTCTGCTTGGTGAATCTCCATTAGAAATTTCAGAAGTCTTTTGGCCTTTTCTTGAATGAATCTGTCCCATAGAGAGCGAAATAAGGAGAGTTGATGAGGTTATCGAAGCTTGTAGGAAAATGGAGAAGAGCCTCTGCCAAACGTGAAAGAGACCTGAAACTTTAACCATTTTTGGAGGAGAAGGAGCGGGCATTCAGAGAAAAGAGAAGACCTAATTTGATTCAAAGATTTGAGGCATTTTCTGATGAGTGAAACGTGACTTTGAGCCTAGGTTTTGGCTATTTTTTGGACAAATTTTGATATAAGATATGGGCTGAAAAATTGGTCTAATTTAAAGTTTTTGGGCCGAATTTCTTTGATTTTTTCTTACCTTGAATTATTTTGAAACTTCTAACTTAATAACTAATAAAATATAAGTTATAAGATGACAAATACTAGTTTACATAATAAAAATATCAATATTACGACTTTGTGCTAATATAAAATACAGATACAAAATATCGACTTATAATTAATTTAATAAATATGAAAGTTGAAATAAAATGACGAAAATTGATTATTTAAGAAAGAGAGGTGTAAGAACTGATAAAGGTATTTTCGATAATAAAATATATAATTTTACTAAATAAATAGTCATAGTAGTAAAAAAAATTTTAAAAAAGGATGATTTGATACGTCATTAAATTAGAAGCTCGAAAATAATAAATTAGAAGAAAGGAGGGTCAAAATTCAGTGTCAACAGCTTGCCCCTCTTTGACTGGAGACGATGTAAGAGTTTTTGGGCAAGGAAGTTGACGTAGAAGCCAATTTTGTCCCGACTAACAAATACGGCCTTGGAAGAATATGAGACAATATGAGCATTGAATATTATGAGGTGTAGGATTTATGCAACAGGGTAGAAGCAATCTTACAAAGTTTGCCACAGTGTTGAATTATGATGTCTCTAGGCATTGTGATCGAGGAGAGTATTTTTAGAGTGGAATCAAGAAGAGTTCGAGTTAGACCTTCGACCTTTGTTGGAAAGCTAAACTTTCTCAACAAATTGCCCCAGTTCACTGCTAAGAGGGAGTTCCTCGTTATGCTATGCTGCATATCCTCTTGTTGTGCGATGTTTCCTGCAAAATATTCTGCAAAATCTAGAGAATATTTATTAAAAGTATAATTGCCGCAAAAACAATAAGATAAACATAATAATTGTAGTAGTATGCACATTAAATTTCTTAAGATCAAAATAGTGCTAATTTCAAAGCTGATGCAAAAATCATTTGAGATAAATATAGGGGCAGACTTCAGAGTTAATAGAGAATCACTTGAGCTAAATTATAGGGTAATTCAAAGTTGGTGAAAAAAAAAATTAGTGCTAAAATGAATCTATAGAATTGACGTTAGTGCCAGATTAGTGCAAAAATTACTTTGATAGAATCACTGTTAGTGCAAGGTTAGTGCCAAAATCAGGATTAGTGCCAATGCAAAATTAGTGCCAGATCATAATTAGAGCTGGTGCAAATTAGTGCTAACGGATTAGCGCAAGTTAGTGCTAGAAAATGGTTAGTGCCGATGCAAGTCAGTGCTAGATCATAATTAGCGCAGGTGCAAAATTAGTGCTAGCTTATAGTTAGGGCAGGTGCAAATTAGTGCTAGTGCAAGTTAGTGCTGGTGTAAAATTAGTGCGAAATTAGTGCTAGATCATTAAAGATTAAATTAGTGCAATTGGCTAGAATATATGAATAAAGAAACTCTGAACCGTCTCGCGGATACAATAATTCTTGCTCCTTTTCGCTCGCTTTCTTGTTTGAATATTGCGACGCCATCCAAGATATAATACTTGTTGAATGGATAATAATTAGATAACTCCAATGTTACACCCGTTTGGACTATCCCGTGTTCAAAGAAAATTTGTAAGTTGGGGGAGGGGAGGCTGATTCACGCTGACTTAAGATTTACATCTTTGCTGCTTTCTTGTCTATCCTCTTGTTTGGACTCTCTGACCCTGTTCGAGGTACAAGACTTGGTAGATGAATAATAATAATAATAATAAAATCAATTTGAAAAATACAGCTTTCTTAAAATAAGATAAAATAAAATAAAATAAATAAAAAATGTGTATGTATAGTTGTATATAATTCATTTGAAAAAAAAAACTTCATGTCGGATCTTAGATTATGACAGTGCGCTTAGACACATTTGTCTAGATATCCCAACCAGGCCATGTCTTGATACAATTCAGCATCTTTCGAAAAATCCTTGCCGCAGCTTCTTGCTTTAGTCAACTATTGCATTCATTTGTAGTGAAATTTTGAGACATTCTCAAAATTTGCCCCAGTTTCTATCTATAGATAATGAAAAAAATCTAAGACATATGACCGAGTCACAAGGCGCCTACATATCCCATAAAAATAAGAATCAGGTCGTACGTAGTTCGGGGTACAATGCAAAGAAAATAAGATATATTTTATAAAGTGATCGAAGTCGATGAGGCCGCCTACGTATCCTACCAAGGAAATCAAGTCAAAACTTAGTTCAGATTACATTAAAAAAGGATTTTGAAATTTTGTGAATACGACCGAAGCTGATAGAAGCCGCCTACGTATCCCACCGAGGGCATCAGGTCAAAATGTAGTTCATATTACAAAAAAGGTGCCAAAAGAAATACACTAAATTAAACTTCTAGAAACAATCTCTGACTGGATCAGGATGGATGAGCTTTGGTTATACGTCATCATCCACTTCTGCTAGCTTCAATGTTTTTTTCAAGACAAAAACTTTTGCTAAATAGGTGCAAAATTCCTTAACTTCTTCTTGCTGCTAACTAAAAACTGATTTGAGTATCCTCGAACTCGTTTCACTGGATTTGGCAACTTATGCAACATATGACCATGAAAACACATCCACATGCTCTCTTAGTAATTCAATCAATGATTCTTTCTCAAATGGCTCTAGACAAGCATTGATTCTGACTTTTCTTACTAGCTTTGCGTTGCATAAATTCAAATTTTCAGCTTCATCCAAAAGTTGTTCAAACTCCTTGGCTAACTTACCAAGTTGCACGTCATTTTTGTATCCTTTGAGTTTCTGCTGGTCATTCATGTTCTGCTCTTTTGCCTCATCACATGTCATAATCATAAGACCGACAAGTTTATAATTTTGTATGCTGAAAGAGTAAAAATAGAAGTAATAAGATAAAAATAAGAAGTTAAAGAGAAATGAAAAGGCATTTATAGATTTCGCATTTGAGCTTTCAAAATGAGGGGCAAAAACAACAAAAAGTTCTTCTACATGATTAAAGCCTCAATTTTAAATCATGTCATTTTAAAATACTGCTAAAATTTAATCTACCAAGACTCCCGGCGAACTAGGGATGAAGCAGAGGTCTAATTCTTAAAGGCATCTCCCAGTTCGGCATTCCAGATGGTCAGTGTCTCAGTGAAATCTGCAGTAATGAATAAACTTTTGATCCCTTCAACTGGATCATCTTCAAGAATATCCTCAAACATTTGAACTAAGGGCAGATTTAGGAGCATAGTAGGACCAGGCATAGAAATGTCACCCCTTTTCTTGGAATCAGTCATGACAGTAGTTCCCTTAAGACTCCACTCAGCGTCTGTGGTAACCATGTTCACACCCACATTCCCATGGTTAGGCAAAGGGTTATTGTTCATATTTGGAGAAGCTCCTTTAAGCTGAATCACATTCTCTTTGATCAAACGCTCAATCTTATCTTTGAGAGCCAACCAATTTTTTCTATCATGTCCAGCAGCCCCTGAATTATATGCGCAATGCTTAGACTCATCAAATCACTTAGGACGAGGTTCGATAGCTCTCCAAAAATTGATTGGATCACTCCTGTTGTTTTCAACCTTTCAAAGAGTTAAGCATAGGGCTCAGCTAGAGGTGTGTAAGTTTTCCTTTTGTCAAAATTTTGACAAGGCCTTGGTGGAGTTGCTGAATTGTTTGGAGGTTGGTAACGGGATGGTTGTTGATAATGTGGTGAGTTTTGATATGTGGGTGGTTGTTGGTAGTATATTGGTTGGGTGTTATAATTAGGATAAGAAATAGGTGAAAACATTTGACTGTGTGGGCTTTGAAGTGACTGACTATGGTATGCATGCATCTGACTTGGCCTTCGTTCCTAAATATTCATTATAGTTGAAACTTCCTCTTTTTTCTTCTTGACTCCTCCTATTATTCCAGATTGGATTGCCTTATTTGTTTCCTTTAAGGCTGCAAAGTTTGTGACTCTCCCAGACTTGATTCCTTCTTCCAAAGCTTCCCCAGTTTTGACGAGGTCTGTGAATTTGGCACCTGTCATGAACAACATCTTTTCATAATACATATTATCTTGAGCTTTGATAAAGATGTCCTTCATTTCATTTTCATCCACCGGTGGTCGTACTCTAGCCGCTTCGGATCTCCAACGAATAGCATACTCACAAAAAGTTTTCGTGGTCTTCTTCTTCAACTTTTCAAGGTAAGATCGATCAGGGACAATCTCAATGTTGAACCTGAACCTTTCCATGAAATCCTTTGCCATATTGCTCCAATTATGCCAAATCTTGGGATCTTGCTCGATATACCAAGTTAGTGCATCTCTAGTTAGACTTTTGATGAACAACTTCATTCTTACGGCCTCATTTCTTCCTACCCTGACTAGCTTATCACAATAAGATCTTAAATGGTTACGGGGATTTCCCGTGCCATCAAACATCTCAAATTTTGGTGGCTTGTACCCATCAGGTAAGTCAATGTCAGGATGTACACATAGGTCCTCATACTCGAGTTTTTCTCCTCTTTTGGAAATTCGCATGTTCCTAACTTCTTCCCTCAACTCACGCAACTCTTTATCACATTTCTCCTCCTTTGTTTTCCATTCTCTCTCCAACAACTCATATGGATCAACAATTGGTGCCTGGATAACGGATGGCTGAGCTTGTTAACATATATCGGTGGAACATGTTGCATGTTAGAATCAACATGTGCTGCTGATATATGTTGAGGTGTCAAGTGATTTTGAACTGGTGGAGTTGTTGGTGTGGCATGCAATGGATTTGCCGGGATTTGGTTTTGAGGACTTTGGTAGGTGGGAAATTGGGTGGTATACTGCAGATAAAAGGGAATTTGGTTTGGAGGGATTTGGTAGCCAGGAACTGGGATGAGAGATGGTGGGTTGATAGGGACTTGAATGGATGGCGGGGTAACATGTTGAGATTGGAAGGAATTTGGTTAAATGGATTTTGGAACATGAGAGATGGATTGGCATATTGAGGATTAACATGAGCTTGACTTGTAGGAGGTGGATTTATGGGATGCGAGCTTATGGGTTGAGTATTTTGTGGAGGAAAATGGTTCGTAACAGGAGATTCTACAGATGGAAAATAAGGAGGCATTGGAGCAGTGGTCCTTGGTTCCTGAGGAGGGGTGTTGGAGATCGGTAACTTGCCAAAGTTCCTAACACGCTCAACTTCTCCTTGTAAATCAGCAATTTGTTGCTCTAAGCGAGCAATGTGTTCATCATTACTAGTGTCGTTCTTAGTTTCGGAAGTTTTAGGATTATCTTCAGTAGGAGTGACACTTTCAATGCCCAAAAGGTCTGCCATTGGTGGATCAATCACGTTAGTTCTCGGCCTTCTAACTGCCCATTGAGGTAAAGCATTTGCGTCGTCATACATCTCGATTGTCAGTGTGAATAAGCCTTTTGGGGAATAGGATTAATTTTTTTTTTACAAAAACGATGTTATATAAGGTGACAAAACATCAAGTAATTTTAGTATATGCAAATAAGTCACATAGCAAACAAGTAGTGCACAATGAATATATTAGACAAGTTATAAAAGCGAGCAAATCATGTAAATAATGCGTCTAAAATATGCAAGGGGCCTCTTTTATGCCTGAGGTGGGACTACATGAAAATTTAAAGGATAAAATTGTGCCAATATACGTCATTCTATTGCTCCTTAAATAATTAAACAAATATATATTCTCAAAAGTAAAGTACAAGAATAGCTTTAATTATAACTTCATTGCACCTTGTACAATAAAAATAAACCTAGTAAACTAAGTTTAAAAATGTTGTTGTGCCTTGACTATCGTTGTCTTTGTCAATGTCGCTAGGACCAATCTTGTATTCACCAAAGTTTGAGATCTTGACAGTCATCTGAACTGCAAAACAAATGATTAGCTTATACAATCCTACTAAATTTTAATTATTTAAGGGTAAATATTTGATATTTAGGCACAATTATCCTTCAAATATGCACACACATTATGATAAGGCGTCACTTGGGTCATGAACCCACTTGGACATTTGGTAAGGTAAGCTAATGGTCATAATACACCATGGGTATTAAGACTCCTAGGTTTGCATGATGCATGTTCCTTAAAGATGTCTGTTTAGCTCTATCTTATGTTGACTAAGAGCTGGTTTGCTAGACATAAGGTTTTCGAGTGGACAACTCGAGTGAGAAGGCTACACGGTCACACAGAAATAGATCGGACACCTCGCACATACACCAATCCTCCTAATTTTTGGGATTTTGAAAGAAATTTGCGGGTGCGCAAAACACACCTCGTGTGTACGTGTGATAGTGTGAATTTCCAAAATTGGAGGAATTATGAACGGAATGACAGTTTATATGAAGCAGTAACAAATAAACAATTTATATAAAGCGGTAACAAGTAAGCAGTTTATATCACATAAACATGAAAAATAAAGCATTGGACAATAAAAATAAAACAAACACTTAAAATTAAACAAGCAAATGATAAAAGCTTAATTATAAACCTAAGTTTGTTATGATTTAGAACGTAAAGTCCCCAGCAAAGTCGTCAAGCTGTTTTACCCCATTTTAACTCGAGGTCCAAACGGTGTACAACATATTGGTGATTCTTAATGCTATTTTAAAGAGTCGCCACCTAATTATTTTAAAGGTTAATTAGGACACCTATTTTACTAAAGTTATGCAAAATTAACTCTATATTAAAGCCTACTTAACCTTATGTGATTCTAGGTAAGGGTTCTAATTTATTCTAAAGGGAAGGTATAAGGCATCCTTTAAGATCCATTCAAAACAGTTTTCTGGCCAAACTTAGGTTAATTAATTTTAAAAAAGGAGTGAGTGCTAAAAGATTAAATAATCGAGTAACCAAGTCGGAAAATATTTTAACATTTTAAGAGAAACTCTTTCGTATTTGGAAAGAATTGACTTGTGCCTTTAAAAAAAAAAAGTAATAGAAATCACTTGTTTAAAACAAAATTGTTGTACAAAAGATTTTGCACAAAATATATTACAATAAGTGCATGATTTGAAAAATATTTTTTCATAAGTAGGTTGGCCTTAAAATAAAATTGTGATGCCCCTTTTTTAAAAGATCGTAACCACAAAAGTTTGTTTCTAACTAGAGGTACCCAAACCCAAATATCTATATTATGTTAGCTATTTATAAATAAAAATTAACACATATCCAAAACACGTAAGCAAGTTAGAACAAATAAATGCTAAAAAAAATAAAATAATATGAGTAGTCATTTAAGCGACCCCAAACGAGTTCCGCTTGCTTTTGTCGCTATTTGGATAGTCTAAGATGTCGACTCCATATACGGGTATGATAGTATCGAGTCCATGAGACTCCAATTTTGTGAGAGTCTCTAATTGAGACTCCATTTTTGCTCCCAAGGTTCATGCAAGTAAAGAAAGGGTAAAGAGATTAGTAAGATAGTCAACTTTAAATGATAGTGAACAAAAATAGATAAAGCTAAATAAAGTCAAGCCACAAAATATATATGAGCATCGGAGATTTTTTAACCGAACTAGATGCATCCAAGCTTGAAACAACCATACATGACTTTGATTACAACTAAATTAAGCAAGAATCAGTCTCAACATATAAATTTATTAGAGCAACATAAACTTTAATCACAATAACAAAACATAGCTTCAATCGCAACAACAAAACAGAGGTAAAAAGGGGTGAATATTACCTTTTGCGGGGCAGTGAACGGAGGTGGTTCGGTTGAAAGTCTATATCCGAACAACAACGAACTCCAGCGAGCTGGAAAACAAAGTTTCGACCAAAATCAAAAGAGAATACAAAGGATAATTTTTTTAAGAGCAAACAAGCGGTCGTTTAAGATACTATGGGAGCAGAAAGCTTCTCCAAAAAAAATGAATGTCAAAGGCTGCTTTGGAGGTAGAAAAGCTTGCTTCAAAAATGAGTGCAGAGGTTGATATATATAGTGACAAAACTACGCCTATCAGATTGAATTTGGGCGTGATTTCGATTGAGAAAATGGCCGCTTGAAATTTCAAACCTCTGCTCGGTGAATCTCCATCAGAAATTTTAGAAGTCTTTTGGCCTTTTCTTGAATGAATCTGTCCCATAGAGAGCGAAATAAGGAGAGTTGATGAGGTTATCGAAGCTTGTAGGAAAATGGAGAAGAGCCTCTGCCAAAGGTGAAAGAAACCTGAAACTTTACCCATTTTTAGAGGAGAAGGAGCAGGCATTCAGAGAAAAGAGAAGACCTAATTTGATTCTAAGATTTGAGGCATTTTTTGATGAGTGAAACGTGACTTTGAGCCTAGGTTTTGGCTATTTTTTGGACAAATTTTGATATAAGATATGGGCTGAAAAATTGGTCTAATTTAAAGTTTTTGGGCCGAATTTCTTTGATTTTTTCTTACCTTGAATTATTTTGAAACTTCTAACTTAATAACTAATAAAATATAAGTTATAAGATGACAAATACTAGTTTACATAATAAAAATATCAATATTACGACTTTGTGCTAATATAAAATACAGATACAAAATATCGACTTATAATTAATTTAATAAATATGAAAGTTGAAATAAAATGACGAAAATTGATTATTTAAGAAAGAGAGGTGTAAGAACTAATAAAGGTAATTTCGATAATAAAATATATAATTTTAGTAAATAAATAGTCGTAGTTGTAAAATATTTTTTTTAAAAAGGATGATTTGATACGTCATTAAATTAGAAGCTTGAAAATAATAAATTCGAAGAAAGGAGGGTCAAAATTCAGTGTCAACAAGGATCATAGTTGAAAATCATGATTTAGGCATGAATCACTGCAATTCCAACTAAATATCATAGATTAATATCAATTCATGCATTAGAATACTTAATTAATCAAAATAAATCATAATTAGAAGAAACTCATATTCATGCATTGAAACCCTAATTCGATCCATTAGAAATTGAGTTGGGGAATTGAGACTTTTGGGAACCCCATGGAGGAAAGGACTCCATGGGTGAATACACACATACCTTATTGCTAGAAGCCCAAAAAGAATGGAGGATTGGAGACTTGAAGGGAACCCTATCCTTCTTCTTCTTCCTTGAGCTTGAGAGGTTTTGGGGGATGAACTTTGTCATTATTCAGGGATTTAGGAGAATGAGTTGAAAATGGGTGAATTGGGGGTTTAAAACATTTATATAGGGCTTAGGGGTAGAAGACAAAACGACATAGTATTGGGTTAAAATAATTTGGAAAAAATTCAAAAGCCCCTTTAAAAATAACTGTCGAGCCTACCTACGGTTCAGACCTACGGTCCGTAGGTCCTACTACGGACCGTCCTGGTCAACCGTAGGTGAAGTTCAAAAACCTGATTTTGGACCATCAAACGACGGGACCTACCTACGGTCCGTAGGTCTACCTACGGACCGTACATGGCCACCGTAAGTCATTACTTTTTCCTTTAAATTTCACTAAGTCTTGGAGTGACCTACGAGACCTACCTATGACTCGTACATAGAGTGGAGGCCGTCCTAGTGAACCGTCAAAAGGGTTTCTGAAACTTGATTTTTGAAAATCACATCCCCACTACCTATAGATGCCATCTACGGTATGTAGGTACTCCTATCAACCGTAGGTCATGCCTAAAATCCAAAATCTGCATTTTTCCTCTTTTTCAAGTCCGAGGTGTTATACCTTGTCTCACGAAACAATCTACGATCTGTAGATCCTTTAACGGGTTGTAGAATGGTCCATAAAATTCAAACTCCTGCAGACTTAGAATTTTTTCCAATTTTTTAGGTTTGATCTGAACTTAGGATTATTCTTATGTGTTACATTTATGACTACATATCACATTCAAATGGAGGGAAAATTTATTTTATTTCTCATATTTGAGAGGTAACTTTGACTTTTTTTCCTAAAATAAATATTGTTTTTTGAAACATTGAGATGTTTGACCAAACTAACCTTATCAATAGTCCTTAATTACAAAACTACCATTATTAGTTTTAAAAGCGGTGAAAATCATTTACCCCCAATTTTACTTCAAAAATCAAATTCACCTCCCCTCTCCCCTCTCCCCTATCCCCTCTTAACTATGAACAATAGACATTCTCCCCCTTTATTCTATTTGACTTTTTAAATGTCTATTTCACCCTTTGCATTATCAACCTTTGTCTTTTCTTTCTACTTCTTTAAAATCAAGAAATTTTATTTTTTAATCTATATAACAAATTTTCTATAAAAAACTAAATATTTCTTTCTACTGAAAAAATAAGTTTTAAAGAAAATACTAAGTGAGTGTATAAGTTAATAACGTTCTATAATGAAATAAATAAGTAGAGTAAAAAGTTAATATTTTAATAAATAATGAAAACTTTAATATTCATTTATATGAATATTTAATTAATAACTTTTTAAATATATTTCAATGCAAGTATAGTACAAATATATTAATGAAAATAGGGATATATTTTATAACAAATTTTTGAAATATTATTTATTTATATTGTAATTAAACTTTTAATTTTTAATTTTAAAAATATTTCATTGTTAACGATCAAAAATTGTTTGTCTATATAGACATTAGAGAATAAGAGAAGGAAACATGCATATATACATATTTAATACATTTAATATTAAAATAATAATCCTAAATAATACATTAAATTTTGTGATAAATTGATTAAAAAAAGTATTCTACTTATAGTGTTAATGAACTTAAATAAAAATCTACAAATACTTAGATTAAAAAATAAATATTATATATAATATAAAAGCATTATATAGATGAAAGATTGAAAATGTCTAAAATAAAATATACATTGCATAGAATAAAGGGGAGAAAATATCTAATATTCATAGTTAAGGGGAGAAATTTAATTTTTAAAGCAAAATTAAGAAGCGTAAATGATTTTTACCTATTCCAAAGGAGAAATCAGTCATTAAAGTATTATTCCTTCTCCGTCTTTTGTTTTTTACCATGACCTTTTCCCAACTCTTTATATTAGCAAATCTTACCAATTCCCAAACAAAATTTTAAAAGGTAGTAATTTTATTACATAAGCTTAAGTATCTAATAAAAATAATTAAGACTATTTTTATTTTTAGATAAGTATTAAAATGTAAATTAATAAAAATAATTATTTATTTTTTTCTTTTTGAATAGTATTATTTGTAAATAAATATGTATGTGGTTTTTCCCTAATTGATTAAAAACACTTTTTGAAAAAAAAATTGACCAAACACAAATTATTTTTCTAATGCTAACAAAAACGATTTGATTTTCAAATGATTTGTCCAAATACAAATTGTAACAACTCCAAAGTACTTTATTAAAAAGCACGAAACGAAAACTTCTAAAATTAAGTTGACTTTCTGTTTGATCACGTGAGATGAAATTATAACACGAAATCATATATGAGATGAAGTTGAAGTTTTGTTTGGTGATACAATTTGAATTTTTAAGTTATTACTTTTGTTCATAAACACAAAAATTTCATAAGTTGTGAAAACTATCAAAATTGTCACAATTCATTATACAATCTTACCAAATAAACAAAAATATAATACAATAACACAAAGCTATTCCAAAAAAAAAACATACAAACATTTATTGATCGAACTTTAGTTCAATAAAAAAGTAAAATTGAACATGAGTTGTAGTACTACTCTTTAATGTAATTCTCTCACATAGTACGAACAAATCTTCTTACATTGAACATGCATTTCTCGATATAAATGGTTTAAAGGTTGGTAATAGTAATAATATCAGCTATAAAATTGATGGGTGAGAGTGATAGTTATATCTTATATAAATAGTTCAAAGGTTGGTAAGAGTAATAATCAACTATAAATTTTGTTTACATATGAAATAAATGATTAATAGATATAAAATAGTGATTTTTTTAAATACAAAAATACAAATTTGTAGATCAATTTTTGTATATTTTAAAAATGTGAAATCATATTATGAAATTTCCAAATCAAGCTTTTTGGAGAATTTGAGATTTCTCCAAATCGCATATTCAAACACTCTAATTTTAAATCACGAGATGAAATCACATGTCCAAGCACCTACATAAAACTTCGCCAAAAAGTCTCAAACTTTAGTGGTGAGAAGAAACAACTTTATTGTGCTCTTTTTTCCCACTGATTGTGCTGTAAATTAGCCATTAATATATTCATGGTCGATGGATAATCTATGATTAGCTTAATATTACCTTTGTGCTTTTATGTCCATTGAAATAAATTGACTAATATATGCTTCTTAGTCCATTAGATTTTGATTTTCCTTGATGAGGAAGACAACAGACTGGAGATTGATTTGAAAGCTAAGCTATTGAATATATAAAGATAGAAAAAGCAAAAAGCCTAAAAACAATCATATAAGAGAATGCTGGAATTTTAAGCATATGAAGCATCCTATGCATTATGGTCATAAATAGGAAAAAAGTTGAAATAAAGTTGGAAGAGAAATGATTGAGCAACAGTTCATTAATTCCCTAAATTTCAGCCAGGAATGTAGAAAAAAATTCAACATCTTTTCCCTGTATATAACATAAACTATACTTGCAATACTGGCCGGATACAATATTTGGTGGAAATTAATTAACGGTAATAACTTAATTATCGTTAAATACGTATTTTTAGAGGCAATTAGCACTCTTTATAAATGTTCCTAAAATTTATAGCGACATTGGATTCAATGACAATTAACTAATAGCGGTAAAGACTTTAACACTCTTTATTAATGTGCATATTTATTACTGCTAAAAGTTATTTTTGTTATAGCAGAAGATGGCGTTACGATAATTTTCAACAGTTCAAATTATATACTACATAGCAAATAACGACAAAATACTTATTCGTATCGAATATTTGCACCTAACTAAAATAATTAACTTTAAGAATCAATAAAACAAAATGAAAATGCACATCACTTTACCATAGTTAAGTGTTAAAAAATGCATATAAAAAACATGTATTTGATGTTTATTTATTTGGTGTAAATATTTGTTGCAAGTTTTTACCGCAATGATATTTTTAACTTGAAAATTAGCATTAAGGGTAGTTACAGTTCAATAGACTAAATGAAGGTAAATTTTAATTATTATAATATACTAAGAAGCAACAACTATCATCTTTGGAGTGCATGACAGTATTATACACTGTTTCACGTAGTGTCTCTCATTTTTTTCTTTGTATAAATAGACGTGCTTATCAAAGGAGACTACTCATCATCATTCATCATTGCTCTCTGCTGCTACTCATTTCCATGTGCCATCACCCCTTCTGATTTCCTTCGGTTAAGATATGACTATTCGCTGTAACTTAAATTCAAAAGTTAAATCTTAAAAAAAAAAAGAATTATCAAATTTATATAAGGTGACCATCAATTCATTTCACAATCAATGTGTTATTTTGACCACTCTAATAGCTTCTCGTGCACTCATACCACCAAGCGGAGAATGGACAATAACTAGAGCGTGGAGGTGAGGAGGTCCAAATACGAACAAATTTGGCTCGAATACCATGTAATATATGACCCTTGAACCTAATTCAAATCCTAAAACTAGTCCAGTCTTACTTCCCATTGTATTCTCATTTTAGTACGCGTGTGGCCCAACCCATAAGGGCCATGTGGAGTTGATGTCATCCCTATCTTCCTCCAATATATCACTCACATTCCTTCGTGAGTGTCACATGCCTTTTTGTTTGTATCAGAGCTATTTATTTGCGGGGCGTACTAGCCCACTATGTACCATACCACCGAGGGAAGAATTGCCCCACATTCATTTAAAGAACACAATCTTTCACTACACGAAAAACAGCTTTTAGTGGCAATAAATATGCACATTAACGAACAGTGTTAAAGTCATTACCGGTACTAGTTAATTAATTGTCATTGGATCCAACGTCGCTATAGTCTTTAGGAACATTTAAAAAGAGTGTTAATTGTCTCTTAAAGGACATATTTGGCGGCAATTAAGCTAGCCATTAATTAATTGCCGCTAAAGATCATTTTTTGTGTAGTGTTTCCTCAGTCAATACGAGACTCTAACTGTACCTATGATCATTTGGCCGTTAACACATTTTCAAAGACTATCAAAATCACATCTTCCCCTTTACTCAACTCTGTCAACAAAGCAACAGAAAAGGAAAGTAGAAAAGGACTTGTTGTCTCTTCTCTTTTTTCCTACTCACTTCTCTCTTTTGTTCCTCCCCTGCAACTTCTTGCTCTGCCTCAATGGAGCTGCATTTGTGTTACTATTCTTGGTTCCTTCTATCTTCTATCTTCATCAAAGTTGCTTTTTGCAATCCTGAAGGTACGCTGTAGAGGTAGATGCAAGATTTAAACTTACGAGTTCAATCTTTAGACATTCTTATTCCTGAATTTATTCTACTTCTAAAATTATGACTGCAAAATGTACAATATTTGTTAAAATCATAGTAGTTTTTCTCCCACATGTATATGTCTCTGACTATCACTCATCCATTTTATCTCTTGAATTTACTTCTTCTATCTTTTCTTTTCTCCCTTGTGTAAAGTTGAAGTTATGTTTGCATGTATGTGTGTGTTCAGCACACGCGAACCCATAAACTTTAAATCCTTTATCCGCCTCTGTCAGCAAGCATTACATTAAAAGAAAATGGAAGGTTTTAAGATGAATTGTTGCTTATGTTGTGAAATATGCAGGATTCTTGAGCTTGTCTTGTGGTGGAAATACTACCTATGTTGATTCCTCCAACATTACATGGACATCAGATAGTGCCTATATCTCAGCTGGTAACATGACGACTGTTAATTTTCTAGAGGGTTCCTCCTCATCTACTCTCCCAGTTAGGTTCTTTCCTGATTCTCCACTTAGAAAATGTTACAAGATTCCAGTGAAGAATGTGTCATCCCAGGTCCTTGTCAGGACACAGTTTGTGTATAAGAATTATGATGGACATAATAAGCCACCTGCATTCTCTGTTTCTCTTGGGAGGGCTATTACAACAACTGTCAATCTTACTCATACCGATCCGTGGATCGAAGAGTTCATATTGCTAGTTGATAAAGACATTCTGTCTTTATGTTTTCACCCTCTTCAAGATGGTGGATTTCCAGTCATTTCATCCCTTGAACTTAGGCCACTTCCTCAAGGAGCTTACAGCAATGCCTTGGGAGATTTTCCCGATAAGTTGCTGAGGAAATGTTATCGTATCAACTGTGGTTATAATTGGTCCCTAAGGTCAGAACTCTTACTTGTTGATTATGTTATGTATTGCTTATCGATTGTTTAGTCCTTAGTTTCTGTTTGAATTTGATGTTTTTCGTGCTATGTAAAAGGTACCCGATTGATCAGTATGACAGAATTTGGGATGCTGATGAGGATTTCAGCCCATTTCATGTGTCTTCTGGTTTTGATATTCAAGCCAATTTCAATATGTCAGTTCTGAAAGAGAGCCCTCCTGCAGCTGTTCTTCAAACCGGAAGAGTTTTGGCACGCTGGAATGATATGACATATAAATTTCCTATTGATCACCAAGGAGATTACCACATTGTTCTCTACTTTGCTGGGATTCTGCCTGTCTCCCCTTCATTTGATGTATTGATAAATGGGGATATTGTTCGATCAAACTACACAGTTAATCGATGGGAAGTCAGTAGTCTGTTCTTTAAAATGAAAGCAATCGAGAGCTTGAACATCACATTGAAGACTGTCCACTACTATCCATATATCAATGCTCTTGAGGTTTATGAGATCCTAGACATTCCCTTAGAAACTTCTTCAACAACAGGTTCTAATACAGTTTTATTGATTTTTCGATCTCTGAAGGAGTCTGTTAGAACCAATCACATCAACTTTGGACATTTTCTATTCTTGCAGTTTCAGCCCTACAGGTTATTCAGCAGTCAACTGGTCTAGATCTTGATTGGGAAGATGATCCATGCTCTCCTAAATCATGGGAACACATAGAATGTGAAGCAAATCTGGTAACTTCATTGTATGTCAAAGCTTACCCTAGAACTACATTTTCCTTTCTTTTTCTTCCTATTGGTCTTATTTTTTTATAAGATCAGAACATAATAAAGTTAAGACTTTATATATAGGAAGCTTTTTGATGTAAACTTGAGGTCAATCAGCCCAACATTTGGTGACCTACTGGATCTCAAATCACTGTAAGAGTCACTAATATTAACAACTTATCACTTAATAATCACTGTTTGGCTATCTTGACTTACTTATTTGAGGTTCTTCTTGTTGCAGGGATTTGCATAATACTTCACTTACTGGAGAGATACAAAACATCGGCAGCCTGCAACATCTTAAGAAGCTGTAATACTTGATCTCGAGGAATTGCCATGTTAAGTTAATGTACTTTAGAAAGCATTGTCTAAAATAAGTTGTGTGCTCTCAACTTTGCAGGAACTTGAGCTTTAATCAACTTACAGCTTTTGGTTCAGAGTTAGAAGACTTGATAAACCTTCAAATTTTGTAAGTCTCACTGCTTGCATTAAGATAGTGACTTCCTTCATTCTTCCTAGCTAGTCCTGTTCAACAGTCTTAAAAATTAATGTGTTTTCTGTTGAAGGGACTTGCATAACAATAGTTTTCAGGGAACAGTACCTGATAGCGTTGGAGAACTGAAGGACCTCCACTTGCTGTGAGTGAGGAAAATATATACTGGCATTTTGAACTTCTTAAAGTACTTCACCTGATGATTTGTTCTAATTTACCTCTCTGTGACATTCAGGAACCTAGAGAACAATAAGTTACAAGGCCCACTGCCACAATCTTTGAACAGAGAGAGCTTACAAGTCCTGTATGAAATCGGAAAGTCTTTTTGTTTTTTGCTTCTCATGTCAGTTTCTCGGCTTATCTTTTTTCCCCCATTTGCAGATCATCAGGAAATCTGTGTCTTTCCTTCACTATGTCTTTATGCAATGAATTCTCAAGAAATCCTATGATTGAGACACCACAAGTCACCGTCTTTGCACCCACAAAACACAAGCGCCATAATCGATTCATAGTTATACTTGGTGCAGTTGGAGGAGCTATATTTGTTCTATTCGTTGTCTTTATATCAGTATTATTGTACATGAGGCGAAGAAAAAGTGGAGATACATATGCATCAAGTATGAAAAAAGTCAAACTTTTCTTTAACATTTCGGAATATTGATCAATCTACTTCTAAACATGCACTTTTTTCTAATTATAGGAACTGCAGCAGAAATGAAGAACTGGAATGCTGCAAAAGTATTTTCATACAAAGAAATCAAAGCTGCTACAAACAACTTCAAAGAGGTTATTGGCCGTGGTAGTTTTGGATCTGTTTATCTTGGGAAGCTTCCTGATGGTAAACAAGTTGCTGTTAAAGTTCGATTCGATAAAACTCAACTAGGTGCTGATTCTTTTATCAATGAGGTTCGTCACTATACCCATGCTAGTTCAGTTCCAGACTACGAAGAAAAAAGAGATTCAAGAGCTCTCTTTATTATCTGTAGGTGTCCCTTCTATCACAAATCAGTCATCCAAGTCTTGTGTCGTTAGAAGGATTCTGCCATGAGTCAAAGCAGCAAATTCTAGTTTATGAGTATTTACCTGGAGGATCACTGGCTGATAACCTCTATGGTACGACGCATGATGTCACCCATATCCACACTTTAAATCCATCATCCTCTACTGTCACGTATTGTTTTCTAACTCTTAATAACTGTCTCAGGAGCAATGAGCAAGAAATTGACATTAAGCTGGGTGCGCAGACTGAAAATTGCAGTTGATGCTGCAAAAGGTATGTGTAAAGTGTGATGTGATCATTACTAACTCATGTTCAATTGGAGAACCACCATGAATAACAAATTTCTTCTGTCCAGAACTATGTTTTTTTTTTCCGAGTTAATTCCTTGGATGGTCACTCAACTTATGGGAATATCCTACTACAGTCATTTTTGTGGATTCTGTTCCCTCCCCAGATACTTGGAAGTTTTATGATGGAGCATTAAGTTTTACATAGTTTATAATGGTTGATTATTACTTGTAAAGGTTTGGATTACTTGCACAATGGAAGTGAGCCGAGAATCATACACCGTGATGTGAAGAGCAGCAATATACTTCTGGATGCAGACATCAATGCTAAGGTATCTGATTTTGGCCTTTCTAAGCAAGTAACTCAATCAGATGCAACTCACGTTAGCACTGTTGTCAAAGGCACTGCTGGCTATCTTGACCCCGAGTAAGCTTCAAGTCATTTATTATCCAGCTTAATATTTGGTCCTTCCTATCCTAAATCTCTCTTACTACTTGTCCTCAGATACTATTCCACTCGACAGCTCACAGAAAAGAGTGACATATACAGTTTTGGAGTCGTTCTTCTTGAACTTATTTGTGGCCGAGAGCCACTTAGCCATTCGGGGTCTCCAGATTCCTTCAATTTAGTTCTATGGGTAAAAACAAGTCTTATAATGTTTTACACAGCAAAGCATTTCATTGACTTCCAAAAATACTCACATGTTGTAAACTAATTGTGAATATTTCAGGCAAAGCCATACTTGCAGGCTGGTGCATTTGAGATAGTAGATGAGAGCATAAAAGGAACATTTGACACAGAAAGCATGAGAAGAGCAGCTTTAATCGCCTCAAGGTCAGTGGAGAGGGATGCATTGCGAAGGCCGAGCATTGCAGAAGTGTTAGCTGAGCTCAAAGATGCATACAGCATTCAACTTAACTATTTAGCATCTGAAGGACTAGCCAATTGATAAATTAGACCTTCACTACTGCAGCTCACAATGTGCAAATATGAGGTTTCTCTAGTTGAATCAAATGTTACTGTAACTTTATGACAACTTTTAAATTTAAGCTCAGAAATGTTTTAAGTTATTGATATATATCACATTTAAAGGTCTCCTTTCCCCTTGCAAAAAAGTGTCTCATCTTAAGGAATTGAACATTCTAATTGTGAATAAAGAACAGTGCCCGTGGGCAAATAATTAGTCAGTTATACATTAGTTTATCAGTTTAGAGTATTTCTGACGGGTTTCAATCAATTTGATTTGGAAGATAAGGGAAGTCGTGGATGATTTTCAACAAATAATAACAATGTCCATCCAGGCTTGCATCAGTACTCGCCTTCACATTCTTTACGACTTGTGAACCAATCATAAAAGTAATGAGTAGGCCTAACCAGAAAACTGGCGCCGTAGATATAGGAATAATGCTGTAGAAGCAGCCACTGCATAGGGGAATATAGTCCAGATTCCCTGCACAGTTCATAGGAACCAGAATTGGATTCTTTCATTCTTTGGTAATAAATCTAAAATTGCGCAGAGCTAAAGAATTATATTGTACCACTACAGTAGCAACTGTTGCAACGGCAAATACTGGACGCTCTCTCAGTAAAAATCCAATTGTCAACTACAATTTTGGAGTAAAAGAAAAGGAGACAAGAAGTCATGAACAGTAGGCACACTTAAAACTGGAAAATCTGTTTCAAACACAAGACTAATAACCTGAATGGGAAGAGTTATCAAGCCGCCCCAACAGACACCAGCAAAGAAACATTCTGGTGATATATCCTGCAATATGTATGAGCAGAGGAATGATTGAAACAGTTATAAATATCTGTTCACCATGGGAGGCATTGAGTTGCTAACCATTTCTACATGGGGTTATAGTTACAACATAACACCATCATAATATTTATGCATATAGACATAAGAAAATTGGCTGCATTGCATTCTCAGTGATTGAATTTCTAGTCAGAGTAGGCTCAGAAAAAGCAAAAGGAAAGTTGTAACTGAGAGACGCGGGGCGGGGTCTGTCTATCTTCTGTTTTATAGCAGGACTTTTACACTAAATATATCAATCGTTTCAAAGATGAAATGAAATTATCAGAACTTCTAAGCATTGTTATTGACCATCCCTACATATCTGACACCTTTTGCTCTGTAGGTAACTGTATCATACCACAAAACTTGTAGTACCCAAAATAGGGAACAAGAAAGTAGCAGAAGTCGGTTAAGCTGATCTAACCCTCAGCATGTTAAGAAGGAAAACAGAAAAAGATCACTCACCAGAGCCCCTGCAAGGAAAGCGGTGGGATTTCTTACGCCAAGAGAAAACCGTTCCACTGCATCAGCATAGGAAAATCCACCAGTAAACAATTAAAGAAGTCAAGGAACAAGAAGATCATATTAGTTAGAACAAGTATTTTCCAGATATATGATAGCACAACAAGAAACATCAGCTGTTTTAGAATGTGAGAAAAAGTTTAGAGATTTAGGCATATAGACATAAGGATTGAGATGGACCAGAAGTATGCAAACTTTTAAGATAGAGGATAAATTTTGAGGTAGATCCACTAATTTCAATCTGATATTTCCAGCAAATAGAGAATCTTAACAAATAATTAAATCGTACTCCTCCAGTACCGACATAGATATGTGATAGTACTGATGCTACAGTATGATCATAGTAACAAGTGAGCACGTATCCAATAAAGAGGGTCAAGAACCATGAGTTTCAGGTTCAAATCCCAACGAAGCCAAAAACACTAGGTGATTGCTTCCCATCTGTCCAAGCCTTGGTGAACAGAGTTACCCGGTACTTGTGCTGGTGGGAGGTAGCAGGTACGCGTGGAATTTAGTCAAGGTTCGCGCGCAAGCTAGCTTGAACACCACAGTTATTAAAAAAAAAAAAAGTGTGAGCATATCAGTGGAAGCAAGGGTTTCACAATAATTAAAAGTTTTCACAATGCAAGAGACATTGGAGTAAATTCAGCATCTTTGTTGTAACTCACCAAAACCAATGAGATTCCCATGTTTTTGTACAGCGTTTGTAATATCTCTTGCCTTCTGATTTCCGATCCCTAACTACAACCAAATTGACTCTGAATTTCCAAAATCAAGTTCATATATTTTTAAGTAAGGCAAGGAAACTGAATATTTTAACATGAATAATATGCTAGCAGCCAAAACAAACCTTTGAGCAAACATCATCGGATGCACCAGATTGCTTAAAAAGCTTCCCAAGGTAAAAAGGTATCATATCACTGATGCAAACACCCCTGAATATTCAGGATCCACAACAATATTAACATAGTGGAAACCACTGTTTCTACATAATCATTTTTTACTGGCACTGAAAGTGCATAAAATCTTTGAATACAACAGAAGAAAAAGAAGGTTGTGCGTACTGCAGAATCATGAAAGGTGGGTATGCACGTGCATTCATCAAAATTACTCAGAAGACACAGTTTCAACTAACCAGTACACCCAGAGAATAGTGGATGTTATATATGGAGCATTCCTGGAAAAAGAGTTCACTAGTGATTGCCACGTCCCATCTAGAACAAGCATCCTTGCTATAGAGATTCCAACCTACACCATTCGTCAATGAATTTGACTATAATAGTGAACATTATGAAGAAGGATAACAAGCCAACTTAGTGCCTATTCAAATGACTATAATAGTGAACATCATGAAGAAGGATAACAAGCCAACTTAGTGCCTATTCAAAGACACTAAATAACAGCATAGTTCTAGCTTTTTAACTTTATAAAATTTTGAAGCTTCTTTACAACTCTTTTCTCCACTTGGCCTCTCACTTTTTCCTCACATCACTAAAGAACAACTCTAAAGTCGCTAATTTTAAAAGCAATGTCAAATCAAAAGAAGAAAAATAATAGCAGAAAACTATACTATCTGCAACACGGCCATGAATCAGAAGACTTTTTAGCTGGGGAGTTCATGAACAGAAGTACCAGCATAGGAGACAGACCCATATATTCAAAGCCTCCTCACTGATAAAAAGTCCAAAACCAGCTGCCATCAGAAGCCAAAAGTAGATCCATCTGAAGAATGAGAAGTACAAGGGCTTAACATCACATCCGAGTACAGCTAATAGATGAGAGATCAAGGATATCAATCATATCAAGCACCTATCATAGTGATTGAATAAAGTATAATAAACATAAGGTTGGTCTTGTTTTCTTCTTAGATCATGGTAAACCCCTGGTGTATGAAAAGTCGTAAGGACGATTAGTTGCTTACCCTGGAGCATATTCTGGCAGCATGACTCTATAGCCAAAAGCTTTGAAAGAAAAACCAGGAGCAGGCGTAGAAATTGTAGAAGATGACGATCCATCAACCAGATATTGAATCCCAAAATTTGATCCTTGATTAGACTGCTTAAGGCCTATGGATAGGAATGTAATTGTAGCAGCTATACCTAGTGCTATTGCCAGTTTTGCCAAAAACGAACTTCTTGTGCGAACAGTTTTATCTTCCAGACTACCAGTTAAATCATCGGAAGCCTTGTGCACTATCTCCTCAGCATCCTCCGACTGTCCGGCTTCATAATTTTTAGCTCTCACAAGCTGAAATCTTTTGATCCTACACGTTGAATAGAGAATTTTCCATCACATATACAAGGCCCACTACAGTGCATAGATAAGTTCAATTCACACAATGTACAAATGTTGTATACGTTAACACTAAGTTGGAATCAAACATAATAGGGGCTTACATAATAAAGAGACCTCCTTTTATCAGATCTGCCACTGCTTTAAGCAGAGGTGTATTTTACATAGCCATAGATGTTTATAACATCTTTATGTTAGTGAAAAAGACTTGGACGACATTCCGACGATTTGGTTATCATTTCCATGCTACTAAATTAGTGATGTCCAATATGACAAAAAAAAAATGCTGCACTGCATATTACAAATAAAGATTTTAGAGATATCCAAGCAACCACTTACCCTACCTTACCTTCCCTCCCTTTGGAGTAATGACAAAAAAAAATAATAATCAAATAACCGTTCATCAAATCCTAGTTAGTAGTGTTTCATCCAGAATTTTCAAACTAACAACAACATAGCCAGTATAGTCCACAAGTGAGTCGGGTGTAGCAGACCTTACCCCTATCGAGAGGTTGTTTCCGAGACCCTTGACTCAAGCAAATCGTTTTCCAGAACAGGTTACAAAGAAATGCAAAAGTAAAAAAAAAAAAAAAAAAACTATTCCCTCCATATCAATTTATGTGTGACCTTTTGAATTTCGAGATTCAAGCGAGTCTACCTTTGACCATAACTTTTTCATATATCTTTCAAATATTTTGAATCATCCATCATTGTTACTTTTAGTACTTTCTTCGTAGTTTCCAAATACATAAATTTTGTTTCAAAAAATTTGAAGATTTCCAGCCCAAATTCAAGCTCAAAATTAAATTGTTTCATTCTAAAAACTGAAACTGTGTCACATAAATTGGGACAAACAGAGTATTACCTAAAGTAAGAGGAGTATTGCTGCGGTGCACTCCGGAGTTTCCACGGTCTCCGATTAAAACCGGCGAGGTGGTTAAATTGTGGCAGAGTTGCAGATTGAGATGAAGATAATGAAAGAGATAGCAATATTTGGTTATTAGCTACAGCCACCATTATCTCTTTCTTCTGTAGCGGTGTTGTGGTGGTAGTTGTTTGTTTACAGGGCGGGAATATTGTTATTGGTTAAGTAGGAGTATATGCTCCTCGGGATGCGAAAATTTTCGAGTCCTGTCTAATCGACACGTGTCAGATCTGATTAGATGTTTATGGACCCAATGAATTGATAGTCCCATAGTTGTACCCCTTGCGTTTCAGATACTCCAAATCACCAATCTCCACTCTTGCGGGAAAATCAATTTAGATGGTCCAGAGTAAGGTTCGCATAATTTTGTTACAAACTACGATTACCAACACCAAAAATAAAATATAAAGGCATCATCCATAAATGTGCTCTTTAATTTGGTCTCATTTCATATTTGTGTTCTCCAATTTTTGGTATTTATAAATAGACACTTGAACTTGTATAAGGTTGAACAAGTAGACACATGAGTTCTACATGACATAATATATGTAGCACACCACGTAGGACACAAATTATCATGTAGGATTCTATGTAGGACGCTTGTATTTATTTGTTCAACTTTATGCAAGTTTAAGTGCCTACTTGTGCATATCTAAAGTTGAAAGACATAAATATGAGATGAAGCCAAGTTAAAAGGCATATTTATATATTACATTTGATTATAATTCTTATTTGTTATTTTTCGAAATAATTTTTTGTGTTTAGTTATGAAAATTTAGAATTCAATTTGAACTTAGATTTCAAATTAGAAAAACAACTTATAACTTAATTTTTAATGAGCGTTTTAAAAGATAGTTTTTGGACTCGGAGAGGTGGGGTGCTAGCTTGATAGGGACTTGCCCAACAAATCTTACATAGATTATTTGTCAAATTCTTTAATTAACATTGTGACCTTCATAATTCATTTAATAAATGAATAATGCTTAGTAATTTTTTTCATCTACTCCCTCCATTTCAAAAAGAATGATCCAGTTTGACTTGGCACGGAGTTTAAGAATATAAAAAATACTTTTCACTTTTGTGGTCCTAAATTAAAGTTATGTCAAATATACCAAACTATATTTTAATCTTGTGGCCTTAAACATGTCACGTGGAAAGTTAAAATTAAAATATTGTCAAAAAAGGAAATGGGTCATTCTTTTTGAAACATACTAAAAAGGAAATGAGGTCATTCTTTTTTAAACGAAGGGAGTATAGAAATAAGAAGACTAAGATTAACTCAAATATGAAGAAAATGATTTTTCTTCATATTTGAATAGAAGATCGCTTGTCCTCTTACAATTTGAATAGAAGAAATTGATTTTTCTCAGATCTCTTATGTGTAAGAAGATTTCTTGTAAAAAGGATTTATATATATGGCTGAACCCATCGGTGGCCCCCTGAAGTTAGCACCAATTTTCATTTAGACACTTTAACTAAGCTTTGTTCATTTTAGACACCTCATGTCATGCCCCACTGTGTCATTTTGACACTTTTTTTACAATCAGCTAAAATCACAAAATGTGTGTTACACACTCGCGGGTGACGTGGCATGATGACTAATTAAGAAAAGACATGTGTCAATTTGGTTTTAAAAAATAAAAAATTAATTATAAGAAGAAGAAAGAACAATTATTTAAACTTATTTTTTAAAAAGTATTTCAATAAAAAAAAACAAAAGCCATTTTCTAGAAAATAATTTCAATGAATCAAATTTGATTTTTTTCGCCGGAAAAATGGAGTTTCGTCGGAAAAATTTAAGAGACTCAAATCTTATTTCTTTTCAATGACTTCTCATATTTCCTTTTAGAACTGATAATTTTAATTTTAGTTAATATATGTTTTGGTGGAAGAGGGGAAGGGAGAGAGAAAGAGAGTGACGACAATGGTGCCTCCTTGATTTCTCTTTAAATTGAAGCATTCTACTGACAATAGGTGTTGCAGAACTCAAAAGCCACATCAATTCTATATGAGCACGAACATGAGACTACACAAAGACTGAAGGCTGGAATCAAAGTAGCAGTAAATCTCCATCTTTTCCGGAAGGTGGTGATGATATTTTTGAGATCTGAAAAAAAAATTTAAATAGTTTTTGTAAATTATTTCAATCAGTGTATGATTCTTTTTGTTTTATTCAAAATAAGTGCATTATTATATATATTTTTGTAAGATTTTCTTGAAGTGGTGGGGATTTGGTGAATGGTGGTGGAAGGTGAAGGAGATAGAGAGTAGAAGAAGAGAAAAAAAAATATTTTTCGCGAAAAAATGCTTTCCACGTGTTCAAAATTAGTGCAACACACGCACCCTGCCAACTCAGCAAAAAGTGTCAAAATGACATAGCGGGGCATGACATGAGGTGTCTAAAATGAACAAAGCTTAGTTAAAGTGTCTAAGTGAAAATTGGTGCCAACTTCAGGGGGCCATCGATGGGTTCAACCTATATATATATTCTCCTCTCAAATAACAAGTCATAGTATTGCATATTTACTATTTAAGAACACCATAAGGGTGAATAACATTTCTTTTAAAAATACAGAGCCAACTGTAACATCTTCACTTATCATTGGTCTTCACATTTTTTGTCATATGTCTCAAAATTATCATATTTTATTATTTGGTTATTTGAAAATAATTTTATTTTTATTCATGGTGGAATGATGTTTTTGTTATAATACAAACAAAGTTTATGGATTTATCTAATTTTTAGAGAGGTAAATTGGTATGATAGTAACATATTCTAAGAGTTTGTGATTCTCTTAATATTTGAAAGTTATGATGGTAACATATTCTAGAGTTGTTTTGCATTTTATAATGGCTTATATATCATTGCATTATTTATATTTGTAAAATTATGTTTTAAATTTTATTTTCTATGAGTTTCTTTGATTATATTTTTATTGTTTTAAACTTTTGACGTATCCATAGGGCTTGTGTTCAACGCCTCAGGGCTTACATCTCACCCTTTGCTAAATAAAATATCTTATCTTTCGCTCTCACCTTTTAAAATATTATTTGGAACTACATCTTTATAATTACAGATAAAATGTTCTCTTCTCTACCTTGCAAAAATGATGACTTGCATGAGTCCACCACAAGTAAAGGGACCAGGTCCCTTGACAATATTATAAACAACAAAAATATTAATGCTTAAAGTAAGGACACAGATGTTTACGTAGAAACCTCCTTGCTCAAGGGAGAAAAAATCACCACCTGTCTCTCAGGATTTTACCAACAGCTTCACTAATCAAAGAGTCAAGATTCAAATTACAAGCTCCTGCAACCTAGAAATTATACCCCTCCCCCTTGTAACAACTTTATTACAAGATAAAACTAAGCAATAACTCTATCGCCCACTACACCTACTAACTCTAGTTGATATAGACTTCAAATAAACTCTTCAAAACTAACTCTATCCATGAACTCGATAAACTCAGGATGTGGAATGAAATGATCTCTATTCATTTATAACATAAGAATGGATCTTACAATGTTAAGACTTAAGACACAACTCACAATAGAAACAACTTAAGATACTCGTGATAGCTCTATTAGGTCCCTTGCTGTTTTAGTAAGCTTGTTCTTGCTGGAGAGAATATTTTGCCTTTTTGAATCTTGTTGTGAAAAAATTAGGTTGTTTCTTGTCAAAGAGTGTATAATATTGTATGGACAAAACAACCTAGTATCATCCCATTAATTCTTGCCCTCTTTTCCTGTGCTCACCAACTACGACAATTGTGGCATCTTTTACAGTTGTTCCCCATTTTGTCTTGGACAAACATTACTCATGGGATCATGTCCCATAGTTTGTTAAATCATCAAAACTCGAATATAACAAAAAAAGCATAACCAAACATAACTTCATCTTCAAGTCTAATTTCAAAATATTCACATAAGTGAGAATTATTAGATTTTTATATAAATGTCTACTATAAAGATTACCATTAGGATCTAAGGGTGCCAATAATTTTTTAAAGGCCACTTAATAAACCGAATTGAGTCATATATACGAAATAGGAGATGGAAATGGAGCAGAACGTTAAAAGAATGATGAAATTAATAAAAGATTATGAGAATTCATCTACTAAAAAGGGTGTTATGTTTAATTCAAAAAGAGCAGAATCCATGTGTAAGTTTTGGGTCGTGGATCGCCATGTGGATCGACCCGACCTAAAGTTGTTATCTGTAAAAAAGGGATAAGTTCTAATTTAAAATAGGGGTGGGAACAGCTACTATGTAACTGCTCCAACATACACAATTCTAATTTTAAATAGAGACTTTACGCTCTTCAGAAAGAAGGAAAAAGAAGAAAAAAAACAAAAACAGAAAACAATGTTCTTCTTAGAGAAAAAAGATATCCAACAAAAGAGACATTTAGTTTGTGAATCACTTACCTTGTTTCCTTGAGATTCAAGTTTGGCTTGGAGCAATTCTTTAAAGAAAAAGATTTCGTTGATCTTTCGTTGTTGATAACAGGTATACGAATCTCATTCCTGTTATGAAAGTTTAACACCATGGGTACTATATGGAAATGTCATCACATGTATCTTTCGTTGGCGAAGCGCTACGTACAAGAGATGGGATCAGAGGAGGGGTGGATCTGTAGCAACATCATTTCTTCAAATTGCCAGTGAAAAGTTTCAACTATACTGAATATCCTAGCTCTAAGCAGCTAAAGCGACTTACTTTCTACTAAATGGCGTGATGGTGTCTATAATTTTTTTCTTGGAATTTATGATATTGTTGAAATATATCATGTATGTGTAACACCTCAGAAGTCCCTTTGTTCAGATAAGAGAAGTTGCAGTAGGAAATCTGAATTTCTGCATAATTTTGGATTTTACAGACACCCTTTACGGATTGTACATAGAATTATGGCTCGTGAAAGCCATCCATAGTACAGACTTCATAAATCATGTTAAGTGTGTCAGTGACTGCGATTGGGTTTATGGGTCATACTTGGTCCTACAGGCCGTAGACTCTTCTCGTGAAGAAACTTCTGAAAGTTGGAAATTTGACTCGAACAGGACGAGGGAGTTTTAAGAATCGTGGAATATCTTATGGGTCGTGGTTTGGGTCTTGTGGATCAGACTTCAGAAATTGGGGAAATCAGTTATTTTCCTTCTACGAATGGACAGTACGGACCGTACAAGGAATTACGATCCATAAAAGTGTTTCGTAGTTTAAAGATCAGAAACTCAGAAATTCAGCCTGCCTTCTATAAGCGTGGTCTTATGGTTCGTAGAAGGTTTTACGGCCCGCAAATTCTCTCGTGAATGACCTTAGACAATTTTTAATCAGGGATTTTTTTAGTCTTTTCTCACTTTTAATTCCTATACTATGTCTTTTTGGGCTAATCTAAGAGGGGTTTAACTGATTCCTAAATATCCTAACCTCCCCATCCACTCTCATTCTCCCAAATCAAATTTCTTCTCTCCTAAGTTTTCTCTCAAGGCAAGAACAAGGATCCAAGCTCCAAGTCTTTTCTCCCAAGATTAGAGCTAGGGTTATGATCAAGGTATGTGAGAACTTCATCGATGGGTCTCTCTTCACCCATTGAGTCCCAAAGAAGCCCTAATTTCTTCAAGCTATGAATTATCAAATCTAAGGTTTCATGATTTCTTTATGGGTTCTTATTGAATTTCGATTCCTTCTTCGTGATTGTTCTTAATTTGCATGAATTGATCTTAATTCTATGTTTTCAATGAAAATTTTATAAATTCATAACATGTAAGTATTTTTATGATCAAAATTATGCTATTTTCCCATGCATGTCTCAGATTATCAGATTTTCATGAATTATGATGTTTTCAAATAAAGTATCTCTTAATATATATATATATATATATATATATGATTTTTTTGTGTGTGTGTGATTATCATGATTTAGATGCTTTCGATTAAGTATCTTCAAGATTATGTTCAGTTATCATGATTTATGAGCTACTCAATATTTTATCCGACTATCAGTACATTTAGTAGTACAGATTATTACTATTTTCAGATTTATGCATGATTCTGTTGGGAGTATACTTAGCATCGAATCGGACTAGGGTCAATTACTCAAGTTCCAGAACTACGTGCATCCATAGGTTACGTCTCAAATAAGCATTAGCTAGTGGATCCACCTTAGCTCATGCTTGGCATATAGGATACTCTCTTTTTGGTGTGGGATAAGTACAATGAACTCCATGTAGTAGCTCACATGGTTTATGTCGGTTTTAGTATCTCCCACATTACTATATGTTTTCAGAGATTGCATGACCTTGCATTATGTATTTCAGATCATATAATCAACTTTCATGCTATATTTACTTAGTCATTGCATCAACATATTTTACAGGCTTATCATGTTTAGATATCATGTTTTATGCATTTTCTCATACTCGGTACATTCCACATACTTATCTACCTATATTGTTTGATAACATAGGTTCTGACGCTCATCATTAGGTCCGCGTTTAGTACAGATCCAGTCAGCTTTGCATTACTATTGGTGAGCCCTCATGATCCGAGAATGTCTCTTTTATGATTTCCTTCAGTACCTCATTTAAATTTTTAGACATGTTTGAGTTAGCTAGGAGTTTTTCCTATCAACTCGTACTAGTAGAGGCTTTCACACAATTGGTTTAGATTCCGGTATAATGTGTTGTTTCTTAGATATTAGTCTCTTTTTGGTGTTATGGGCTCATTCAGATGTTCTAGTTTTAGCTTCCGCATGTATATCTCAATTTTGTGTTGAATGTGTTATTCTTAGTGTCATGTCATACCATGAGGCTAATTTGGGGTCACTTGTGGCTCTATGCACTGTGTCACATCTAAGGAGTAGTCTCAGAGCATGACAAACTTGGTATCAAGCATCAGGTTCAAGTGTCTTAGGGTGTTTGAAAGTCACGTTAAATAGAGTCTTTTTTCATGAGTGTGAAGCACGCCACATCTAAGAATGAGAGGCTATGCAATGTTTTAGGAAATACTTCACTTCTTTCATACTCTCAATCGTGCGATAGAGTGCAACTCTATAAAGTTCCTTCTAACTCATGCTTTGCACATTTATAGATTTATGTATTCAAGAAGAGCCTATGTTAGAAGAAATCAGAATGTAGCAACAAGCAGCTCCAACTCTGATTGACCCTTTAGCTGAATAGGTCACTCATGATGAGTTTAGGGTTGCTTTCCAAGTGCTAGCCCAAGCCATGACTACTCAGGCCAACTAAGAGGTTGTAGATCCTGTGAACTCAAATGTGGGTATGACTGCAACTAAAGTTCGGACTTGACTTGGATGAACCCTCTTATGTTTTATGGTTCAAAAGTGGACGAGGATCCACAAGAGTTCATTGCGTGTATTTAAAATATCATTGAGATTATGGATGTCACTTTGGTTGAGATTGCAGATTTGAATGATTATCAATTGAAAGGAGTTGCTCACATTTGATACAAATAATGGAAAGAGAAAAGGGATGTTGATGCAGGCCCATTGGATTAGGACAAGTTTAAAGGTGCTTTTCTAGACATGTTTTTTCCTCTTGAGAAAAGAGAGGCTAAAGTGCAAGAGTTCATAAATTTGAGACAAGGTAGCATGTCGGTGAATGAGTATGCTTTGAAGTTTACTAAACTATTCAAATATGTTCCAACCATGGTGGTCGACTCTAGGGTCCATATGAGCAAGTTTGTTTCCAGTGTTTCTGACAAGGTTATGAAATAGTGCAGAACTGCTATGTTGATCAAAGAGATGGATATCTCTAGGTTAATGACTCATTCTCCACATATCGAGGAGGAAAAGCTTAAGGAGTGTGCTAAGGATAACAAGAGGACTCGGACATATAATATGAACTACTCACAACAGAGATCAGGAGGTGGTAGTCATTCTCTAATCCATCAAAAATATTTAGGCCCGACCCCAGCTTCTGCTAGTGCTTCGGTGCCTAAGTTTAACAAGGATAGAGTGCCAAGATCTAAGTCACAAGGCAGTGTTTTCATGCCCCGATCCTACACTCTGGATGTGGCCAGCACTCAGAACCATTGTTGATCCCAAACGAGCCCTTGGTCTGACTTACTACTATTCTAAAGACTATAGCACATATGCAGAAGTTTTAAAAAAGATGAGCATGCAATAACTTTAGAAACAAACTCAAATATTTTGTTTAAATATATGAAAATTTGAATAATATATATATGTTAGTAAAAGAATGTTGAAAGTTATAACTAGATTGACTCGTCTATGAAGCCTCTAACATATTGAAGATAGGCTACCGAGACAAGACCCCAGGCTACCTAAACACTCTGCTAACAATATATATCAATTACTAATACTCAATATGAATCGACGCCCTCTGAAAGCAAGGAGGTCTCACCAATGTTGGGTGAAAGTAATCTTAATAATGCGTCTGTTGTCGCGAGTATCTGAGTTTGCATCATAAAATGATGAAATGTCAAATGATGTCAGTACATGAAATGTACGGTATGTAAAATAATTGAGTGAAATATATATCTAAAACTAGACATACTGAGCTAAAATGAGTAACTCTAAATATAGACTGAAACAAGGTCAACTGAATAATAAAATGTGCATATGTGCCTTAACAATAAAATTTTATAATTGAATATATGCAATAATAACAAATACTGAAATAATATACTTTACTTTTCTTGGGGAATTTCTCTAACCGACAACCATCACTATGAGCCTCGTGATGATACAACATCTTGTCCACGTTGCCAGAACTGTCCTATACCTTACCAAGGTATAGGACGTAACTCAACTAATTGATCCACTAAAAGCCTTCTTGAGGCTGATGAGGAGTCGCTCGAATTTTGGTACGATCCTATCTATGCTGACAGCGCAGTTTATAGGGTTTGAATTATCTTAACTTTTATCCAAATCGGTGCTCAATACTACTCCCAAAACATGCAAAAATGCTCATATAATACCTTGGTTGAGTTAATATTCAAATACTTCTTTAGGCATATACTGATCTTTTACTTTAACTGACTGAAATGCTTATGAAACTATTTATACTTTCTTGATGCAAAAATATATTTTCCTGAAACTCTTCTAAAATAATGCACTTGAAGTTAAAATATATTTTCTTGAATCCTTTCTTGAATAATGCACATAAAGCAAAAATATACTTTCTTGAAACTCTTCTAAAATAATGCACTTGAAGTTAAAATATATTTTCTTGAACCCTTTCTTGAATAATGAACATAAAGCAAAAATATACTTTCTTGAAATACTTGTTGAAAATCTTGAAATTTACTTTTCTCATAGAAACAATGCATATGAAATACTATGACAAGATTTTTAGATAACTTTAGCAAAAAGGGTTCCATGTGGTGATGTAAGCATAAACCAACAATCAAAAATTATTAAATACCATAATCGTGATAATAAAAATCAAGAATCAAAAGATAAGGAATAGAGTGAATTCGAAAATCATAATCTTTTGGGGGTAAAAACCCTAGCTTTGATCTTACTAACTAAAATTGTAAATGTAGGGCGTGAGGAAGAACTAAGTTAGTCACTATGATAGTCTACATACCTTAAAATTGACAAGGTAAAATTTCCATTTATTCATAAGCTCCATGAATCATGAAGAAGAATCCCAACTTGAAGAAGAACGATCAAAAAAACCTTTCATGAGATTCTTGAATTAGTTTCTTAAAAATCTTATGGCCAAGAATTAAGATTTCTGTTAATGATTCATAATTGTATGAAAGAATTTGAGTTGGAAAGATTGAAATCCTTGAAGATGGACTTACCTAGAAGAAGAATCTTGAAAAAGATTTGAAAGAATCTTGCTTGAAAGTCTTATACTTTGATTTTCCTTAGAGTTTTTGCCTTGGGATTTGAGAGAGGGGAGAAGAAGGATTAAGAGATGGAAATCTGATTATTTAGGGTCTTTTAGAAGTTTAGAAATTCGTTTAGGGTTTTTCTAGGGTTAAAAAGACAAAAATACCCTTTTTAATGTTTTCCCATCGGCAAAAATATTACTACACTGTGTAAGGTTAGTAAAATGACCATAACTCTTTACTCCGAATTCTAATTGATGCGAATTTAGTGGCGTTAAAAAGAAGACTCAAATACCTTTAATTTGATAGGTTATGAGCCACCTAATTCTTCATATTCTCAGAGATAGGATCATTTGAGGTTGACCCAAGTAAATCTTACATCAAAATTCAATCGGTAAGGAAGCTTTCAACTCAACCTTGTGCTTGACGATTCCTATGGCCTTACTTCATCTTCAAATCACTTTCCACACTAAATAATTGAACTTAACACCTATGCACAATTATGAATCACCTGGTACGACCCTATACACATATAAAGAATGATTACAGTCTTAGCTTAGAAATTTTTGGAGTGTTACAAGTGTTTCTAGTGGATGTTCTTTTCCTGTTTGTCATAAGTGTGGTAAGAACCATTCGGGAGAGTGCATGTCTGGTACTCGTAGTTGCTTTGTATGTGGAAAGACTGGTCATAGATTGAGGGATTACCCATTGATTGCTAGCAAGAGTAGAGATGTTTGTTAATGAATTGTGAAATGTTTTCTCACTTATGCATGAATTTTGAACGGTTTTCTCACATATTATGAAATCATGACTGTGAAAGGTTTTTTCACATGTGTATGAATCATGATTTAAAGGAGCTACTCTATAATGACTTTAAGATTTGATTGGTAGTTTAATTGTGCCTTTCCAAGTATGATGATATTAATATGTTTATGACTAATTTCGTTGAGATTTTACTTAGCACCGACAGGATATTGAGATGGAGGCTTTTTCGTTAGTAGAGGTCGGGTCTCTAGTAGCAATCTCCTTGTCCCTAACTACGTGCCCCGTAGGATTTGTCTTAAAAAGACAGCTAGTGGATCCACCTTAGCTTGAAGTTATGGTCCTTAACTTGATAAGTAGGACATCTCTTTTCAGTGTGGAAGTAAGACACTAGATTCCATGTTATAGCTCACATAGTCTATATCGATCAATGGTAAGCATTCCACAAAAATGAACTAAGTTCCCTTCAAAAGTTTTATGAAAGCTTTCATCATGTTTTAAGATGCATTGACCATGTTCATGACTTATGGTTTATCTTTAAAAGCTTTACTATGTTTTTAACTTGGTCATGCATATCATATTTAAATGTCCCCATACGATCACGTTTATGTTTTTATGCATTTCCCTCATACTTAGTACATTACATGTACTAATGCATATTTGTGCCTACATTGTTTAATAATGTAGGGTCCGACGCTCTTTCTCCTCACGCTCGTGGCTAGGTGATTGTTTGATCGAATTGAAGACTTGGTGAGTCCTCATGTTCCGAGGACCATGACACCCTTACTATAATTTCTTATGTCTTTAGTTTTCAGACGTTGTATGTGGTGCATGGGTTACGTCCCAACCACTCTATTGATGTATTAGATTGGCTAGTCAAGACATATGATTACACTTTCGCTTTTATGTCAAACTCTTTTATGATGTGAGACTTTCTACTTAAATTCTATTTTCTATTATGTTGTGTTGTATGCATGTCAAGTGACTTGTGTAGGGCCTCTCGGGATCTTATATGCCATGTCACGTCTAGAGTGTACTTTGGATCGTGACAAAACTCTTAGCCATCACTATCTCAAATTTGACAATATAAATAAATAAAAATATCACTATCTCAACTTGCATTCTAATTTTTGGAGCTTGCTGTGTACGAACCAGGATAGTTCTCATTATATTGCAATAAATACATATTTTCACCGTTTAAATTTGTGTTGTATTTGATCGGATACATGTTTTATAAAACAAGTGAAAATTTTGTTATATTTATCATATTATTCTTATTCAAGTTAATTTAACTTTAGTGCTTACTTTAAGTTAGCTTTTCTTCACAATAAAGTGTTAAGTAAGACCCAATAAGGATAATGGAGATGGTGTCATTAAGTAAGTCCAGAAGCCATTTGAGTCATAAAGAGATAAAACTGACACAAATAAGTCACTTTTTTAGAAAGTAACTAAAATAGGCTTAGTATAGCTTTTTTTCGTTTTATCAAAAAAATTAAATGACGGTTAACATCTAAATTTTAACATAAAACAGAACTTTTTTTTCACCATATAAAATAAAAGTTTTTCTTACACTTTATAGAGTGTAAGTTTTTCTTCTACTTTATAAGAAAAATTTACTTTACCAAAAACTTTAAAAAATTTCTCCCACTTACCAAAAACTCTTCCCTCCTTAAATTTAAAGCATTAATATGTAATAAAAATATAAAAATATTTCAAATCAAACAAATAAATAATATAAATCGGTGTCACATCGAGATTAGGGGTGGGCATGAATACCAGAAAATCGAAAAATCGAATCGAACCAAATTAATTCAATTTTTTGGTTCGATTTTGGAGTTTTTTTTTTTTGGAATTTCGGTTCGATATTCGGTGTAAGGTCAAAAAAATTTGGTGCACCAAAAAATCAAAATTTTATTAACGAAATTTCAAATAATATTTTAAATTTTATTAATTATATATCTTAAATTTTAACCAAAAACATTTTAATTTTTTTACCCACTCAATTTTAAATTTTAGAACCCTTGCCTTAAAACAAACAAAAGAAAACTCATACTTCATAGGTCACTACAGCTGCAACCCAGCCACACAACATTGAGCTTTAGTGGTTGCCTCGTTGGTAAGTGGTGTCTGGTTCATTGCAGATGACAATTTGACATGGCTGGCTGGCGATTGATACTTTTTTTTTGGTTTCTCACCCGGTGTCCGAAGCCCACATTGGAGCTCCGACTAAATCCAGATCGTGCACTGCAGGGCCCATTCGGGGTGGTGCTCCCAAGAGGACTTTCTCCATACCCATGGCTCGAACCCGAGACCTCTGGTTAAGCGTGAAGCACTCCCACCAGTGCACTACAACCCATGTTGGTTGGCGATTGATACTTAAATAGCAGCAGCCTACAGTTTGTAGAGTTACATAACGCAAAGCTAAATAGCAACCAGTCAGCAACAACTTCAATAACATCAACCAGCAGTAGACAACAAC
Source organism: Solanum appendiculatum (assembly GCA_018342035.1). NCBI lineage: Eukaryota > Viridiplantae > Streptophyta > Magnoliopsida > Solanales > Solanaceae > Solanum > Solanum appendiculatum. The sequence goes on from JAGDQO010000472.1 coordinate 2,188,482, forward strand.
TTAAAATTTAAATAGCAGCAGGCAGCAACCATCAGGTGGCTTTGCCATGCTGCACAACTGCAGTGATGACTGGCGATTACTATGCCAATTGCCAAATGCATAGTAACAGTTGCAGTGCTGACTGGCATACAACCAAGAATGTTTGTCACTTTGTTGGAAACAGAAAGTCATAAAGAGAAGAAAAAAAAAGGTTTGTAGTACTTCTTTGTTGCACCAAAAAATTATTTTAAAAATATCGAACCGAAGTTAAAAAAAATCAAATCGAATCGAAATATTTTGATTTGATATTTGATGTTCATTTTTTCAAAACCGAACACCGAATTGAAGAACCGAACGCCCACCCCTAATCGAGATCCCCAGTAAATGTCGAAACGACATCCTTTATGATTGTCATGGGGCTGGGGTTCGCGGTGGATGAAGCCTGAAGGCTCCTTTGTATGAGTATAAAAAATAAAATTAAAATTAAATTTAATATAAACTTAAAGCACTAATAACTAATAAAAGTATTTCAAAACAAATAAACAAATAACATAAACCTGTGTTACATCGGAATTCCTAGTAAATTGTCACGACCCGAGCCTGCACCCTGGACGTGGCCGACACTCGAGAACCATTGCTGGTCCCTAAGCGAACCCTCATCCTGGCTGACTACAAGCAAAAGACTAACTCAAGCATGCACAAGCATCAAAACTAAAAAAAGTTTAATACAACTTACTTAATCTCAAAACTATCTGAAAATACTGAATATGAAACATAAAGTTTTAGGTAAAACATCTGTAACTGAAAGACTCTCCAAAATTGTCTATCCATGAAGCCTCTACTGTACAAAGGTGAGTGTCGAGACAAGATCCACGACTACTCAAAATGCTACTAATACTAAAGACTCATAAAACTGGAGTCCTCTGAAAGCAAGGAGACCTCACTCGAAAGCTGACGAGCGGATGAAGTGATCTCAACAAACTCCTGTTGAGGATTCTAAGTACCTGTATCTGCATCGTAAAAGATGCAGGTTGAATGACATTAGTACATTGAATGTACGAGTATGTAATATAGCCGAGTAGGTAGATAACTGAAATCAAATAAAAACATGGGTAACTCAACTCAATGCAAAGAGATAAAGGACAAACCATTAAAGCTTTACCAATACACTTGCTCAACTCTGATCTCGTAAAACTCATAAGTATATAGAAAACACTTTAACTTTACCTTGGGCTCAAAACTAAATGTAAAGAATTAAATGAATAAAGTCAATTTAAAACTTCCCAAGTGCTAACTCATCTCTGAAACTCAACTTCTCAAGTATATGAAAGAAAAATAATATACTTTACTCTGGGGAGTTTCTCTAACCGACAACCATCACTATGAGCTATGTGATGATACAGCGTAATATCCACGTTGCCATAACGGTCCTATACTTGACAGGTATAGGACTCTCAAACTCACTAAGTAGATCCACTAAGTACTATATGTAAGGAAATCATCTAAAAAGTATGAATCTTTTACACATGTTGGCTATATGGTTTATGGGGGCTGTGAGTTGTTTGAACTCTCCCCCATATCGGTGCTCAATACTACTCCCAAAATCTTTTTACTTTGCTCATCTGAATGATTAAAACATTATCTTTTCTGGGTTTGAGGTAATTGCTCAAACTAATCCTCTTAAAGAAGCAACTATTTTTCTGGAGTATCTCAGTACTCAATAACTTACTCATCTAGAAAACAAAGTTTCTCTTCTCAATTTCTTTAAAATGTGAACTCTTTGGGAATTACGTAGTTCCCTATACTCTTTCTCAAAAACTTGTCTTTAAGACTTTTACTCGAGACTTCTGTAAAATTCTTACTCAAAGCTTCTTTTAAAACTCTTATTCAAAACTCATCTTTGCTTCCTCAAAAAAAAAATTCAATTAAGGACAAAAGGTTGACTCTAAAAGATTCTCAGCCTTTACAATTCAAAACAGGGTCCATGCTGAAATGTAGACATGAACAAATCAATTCAAGGATCTCAATAACAATATGGAAAATTCAATACTCAGATTTCATTAACTCATAACTCATAGATACTACTTATCTCAAGGATACTCAAATAATAGGGTTCATGATGAATTAAAGGCATGAACAATTCAACTCAAGGATACTCAACAATGCATATACAACAACTCAAGAAAATTGGAATAGAACTCAACAATGAACTCATCTCAAGAATACTCAAAATCATGGAATAAACCCTAGATTACTTTTCTCTAAAATTATGATATACATAGGGCATGTGGACGAACTGGTCCAACACTATGATAGCCTTACATACCTGGAACGATGATTATCTAAGCGGAACTCGAAGGTTTCAATGAAAGCTCTTGAAACCCTAGCTTTTCTCCTCTTCAATATTGCTCTCAATAATTCTAAGTGTTAATGAGAGAAAAATCATGTTGGGTACTGATAAAGGACTAATTTTAGTCCCAAAACGTCTGGGTTTTAATTATAAAAGCATGGAAAAAAATGAAAACACCCCTCTTTAAAACTGCCGAACTGACCTATGAAGGCCACTTACAGTTCGTGGGTTGACAAAAAAGATGAACTCACCCTCGTGGATTTGTCATCAAATTTTTAAGGTTTACAGATCCACCTACGGGTCCTAAAGACGGCCCGTTGGTTCGGTTCGTACTTCTGGGGTCTCAAAAATTGACCCACAGTTCTCTACCGACGACCTGACAGGATGGTTCGTCGTTCAAACGACGGACCGTAGGTTAGTGTCGTCGTTCACACACTCAGAATTTTGATATGACAGTCTTTAGTAAAATGGTCATAACCTTTATTCCAAACTTGGAAAAAGGCAAACTTGGTGGCGTTGGAAAGAGGACTCAAAGACCTTTAATTTGATAGGTAATGGGCCACCTAATTCATTATGATCTTGGAGATATGATCATTTAAAGTTGACCCTTATATGAACAAATGCGAAAACTTAACCGATAGAAAGGCTTTGAACTCAACTTAGTGCTAGAGGTCTCTTATGGCCCTAAACAACTTCCAATACACCTCCCACTCATAGTAATGAACCTTAACACATAATCACAAGTAGGACAGCACCCGATTCAAGCTTAGATACTTACAACGAAAGGTTCGGATTCTAAAAGGGAAAGTTGTGGGGTGTTACATAAATACTGGAAGGGCATCCTCTATGGTCGTCGTGGGCTAGGATCTGTGATGGATGAAGGCCCCATAGTATGAATCTAAAAACAATTAAAATATGATTTAATATAAACTTAAGGCATTAATAACTAATAAAAATATTTCAAAACAAATAAATAAATAACATAAAGTGAAAAGTTTTTGGTAAAGTAAATTTTTCTTATAAAGTGTAAGAAAACTTCCACTTTATAAAGTGGAAGAAAAAGTTTCATTTTATGTTAAAATTTAGACGTTAATAGCTTAACGTCTGCCGTTTAAGTTTTTTTGATAAAACAAAAAAAAATACTACACTAAGGTCTTATTTGTTTTCATTAAGATTAAAACATCTGAATCTAAATGCACATCTGAATATTAAGATGTAGTTTCTAGGTCTGAACAATGAATCATTAAGATTGTTTGTTTTCAAGCATAATTTTTTTAAAAAAATTAGGAATTAAACACTATATCAATAAAATTTATAATCCAAATCCAAGATAACTTCTTCCAAAAAATTGTTTCAAGAATAAGATTATAACCCACCCAAAAAAAATGATTTATTTGTTTTCTAAAACAATTTTTTATCAAGAAACCACGATAACTTCTTCCAAAGAAGTTTTGACAACAAATGAATTGTGACAAGAAGAGTTCTTCATAAATATCAATTCACAAAAGAATATTGTATATATTAAAAATATTAGATAAATATTTATAAAAGATTATGAAAACTTACTTATTCAAAAAAAAAATGGCATTTGCCCAGAAGAGAAGCAAGGAAGAAGAGAATTTTTTTATGAAATAACGCTTATTATTTTAATAGAGTCTGAATGGTATTAAGGCCTCATTTGTTTTCATTAAGATTAAGATGTCTGAATCTGAATGCACATCTAAATAATTAAGATCTTGTCTCTAGATCTGAATACTGAATGATTAAGACTGTTTGTTTTAAACATCTGAATATATATATATATATATATATATATATAAAACTCAATAAATATTATAATTTAAATAAAATAGTAGTGAAATATCACATTAATAAAATATTGGGAAAAACGTTATTCTTTGATAAACATTAAGATATTTGAATTCTAAATAAATATTTTAAGTTTGATGAAAATAAAATGGTACTACATGGATTACTATAAATTATAATAATACAAATAATTGTTAGAAAAAAATATATTGTCATCTTTTTTTGAAAAAAAAAATCAACACAATTTAATCTTAAATAAATTAATTGTCTCTATGTTCTATAATGTGTTTGTCCATGTACTCTTCTCTAAAATAAATAATGAACATGACACATATAAATGATTTAAAACAAATTTATAAAGGCATCATCGTCTGATTTCAACAGCACATATTTATGAAATTACTTTGCACTTTAATCAAATAAAAATTTTACAATAAATTTTAACAATTTTGATAAACAAGCAGCATGAACAAAAATTAAAAGTTGAAGGGAAATAATTTGGATAACAAATAAAGTTGGAGAATGAGAGAGGCTTGAATTTTTTTAGAAAAAAAAAATATATAGAGCACAATTTTTTCCGAAAAATTAAAATGTCTTTAAAAGAGTTTGTATGAGAATAAGACTCTGTCACAGATCTGATTCATTTAGACCCTTTCAGACCCATTAAGAGATTTTTCAGTCAAAAAAACAAACACACTTAATGGTCTAATGTCTGAACCCATTTTGATTCAGACCTCCATTAAGTGCAAACAAATGAGGCCTAAGACTCTGTTATAGATTTGATTCATTCACACTCATTAAGACCCATTAAGAGGTTCTTTTAAAGCGAAAATTACTTAAATACACACCTTTAAGTAAAATAATTTCCATTTTCCCTACCTTTTATAAAAATCTCTAAAATTCCTTATTTTACTCCCAACCTCCAAATTGCTGGATACATAAATCAAACCTCCCCAAACCCACGTCTATCCCTTCCATATTTTACTCCACATTTTTAGACACACAATCTTGGCGGTTGTTTTCTCTCTCAAATTTGAAATTCAAAATGAAGTCTCTTTCCAATCAAAAAGATTTCATTCTCGATTTAGGTACCATTTTCACCTTCTCTAACTTTCTTTTCATCTTTGGATTTTCACTTTTTTTGTCTCTGAAATCACTGATACATATGGATGATGCACCATCATTCAGTATTGGACTTACACAGATGGATTCTTCTAACACTAATCGTGTGTTTGATTACGAAGATGTGGGATGGGCCGAGAACAGATCCAAAAAACTTCCTGATCAGTTAATAATGGCGAGGATAAACTTTGAGAAGTCGAAGAAGGATGGTTCTTCATCGTCTAAACCAAAGTTTGATAAAATCCCCAAAAAGTGGGGTCGAAAATTTGCTCCTCCAATTAATCGACCATCTTTGTCCAAGGTTTGATTTTCGTTCTTCTTTTATATTTTTTGATTTTTAGAATTGATTGTAGGAGTTTATGGAAACATGATACATTATTGATAAAATATATTTATCACATTGTAATGTATCCAAATTTGTGTTTAATCTGTTGTTATGATAAAGTGACACTAAACCCTAATTTTGTTCATTATTTAAGCAGCTGTTCTAAATAAATCAATTTATTATAGTGTATCAGTTGAAAATTGTTTATCCATTTTGTTTCAGATACTTTTTATATAACTTTTAATAAGTATCTGATTCTAACACCTTTTTAGGGATTTAAATGTGTATCATGTTCATTGATGTATCAGTCAAAAAATCTATCGTTCAACATGTGTCAGATACATTATATCCAATGAAATAGGTGTCTGATACAAACACCTTGTGTCATGTTTAATGAGTATTATTTTCAATGGTGTGTCAATCAGAACTTTTATTATTTAGTGTTTATCAGATACATTAATGAAAGTTTTAATAAGTATCTAACACAAAATTTAATGCTAATGTATCAGATACACAGTTAAGATACATTAAAAATATGATACTTAACACTCAGCATGTATCATAATTATGTTTTGTATCATGTGTAATTATTTTTTTTGGGGTTCAAAACAGCCTATAAAATATATCATCAAACAAATTCCAACTCACTCCTTGAGGTTTGACTCTACATATAACATGGGGTTTGTAGAAGATTTGAATTTGTCAATAGAAGCCGAGGGTATTGAGTTGTTCCAAAATATTATTTTTGGTCCATACTTAAATATACCTAACTGTAATTATCAAGGACAAATAACTAAGTGCTTGTTGCTTCTTGAGGTGGAACACAATAACATCAACGAGCTTCATATTAGGCATGCTAATGAAAATATTTTGCATTTCAGTCTAAAATAATTTGCAATAATAATCGGACTGAAATGCACGGGCAACCCCAATGATTTTAAATAATCCAAATGGTACTCAGAGTAGGCTCATTCAAAGATATTTTCCCGCTTCAAAAAATAGTGTTAGCAAGGGTCTACTTGCTCAACGGTTTGTAATAGGTGGTTGGGATAACAACGAAGATGCTCTCCAAATGGGAATTCTTTACTTTATCCACATCTTCATTTTTTTCCAACTTGGTGATACACATATACATGTCGATGACTTCCTTATGGTGGAAGATGGTAGATATCAACAATACTCTTGGGGACAACTTGCGTTCTCCAAGCTGATGAAATTTTTAGGCAAGAATTTACAAAGGAAAAAGAATTGTACCGGTTAGCTGGAATGTCTTATGCTTTAAATGTTTGGATTTATGAGTGTGCATCTGTAATTAACGATGGAATTGTTGCTAAAGAGGCAGATTACATACCTAGGATATGTAATTGGCAAGTCGTTGGTGTCAAGCCCAAATTTGACATGTTCATGTTCAGTATCTTTACTGAGGTAATGACTTATTTTTTTTAGAAATCATGTTTCAAACTTGTTTTTTTATGCTGATATTTACAAATATAATTTAGAGTGCATGCACGAACATATAATCAACTCCCAAGGAGATGGCAGCACTTGATTTACCTGATAATCTTGGTGTGTCTTCTGATGAACCATTCACGTCTATTGCTAAGTATAAACAAGTGCTACCAGAAGACGTTCCCAGATTTGAGAATTTCTCTTCTAAATCACCGGAGCAGTTGTTAAGGAGGTAAACACGCGTATCTAGTACTTTGTCTTCACCACTCCCGAAGAGAAGAAAGAATGTTGTCTTGGCCAAACCAAAGAATACTTCAATTAAACCACCAGAACAATCTCCCGTGATACAAAAACAGACATTCTCAATTCCAGAATCTACGGGTAATGTGCCTGATCTTCATGGTCCTTCAACTCATACTAAAGATCAGACAAGCAAGTCTAATATTTATCAAGTTAAGAAGATTCTGAAGAAATATGTAAGTAATCCACACAATTATTTTTTAAATATGATTTATTGTTCATCAGATTAATATTAACTTATATTTTTTTTTCTACAGGTTGACAAAAAGTTTGACTATCTAAACACCCTAATAAAAAACAATCACAACGAGTCGATGAAAGCTGTTGAGAAGTACGAACAGAAGGTAGTTGTTTATTTATCAACCATTTCCTCTTTTAAAATTTTTTTTCCTTATGTATCATTTTTGTTTCATCAAGAACAATGCTGGTACAAATATTCCAAACACGAATGAAGAGTTTTTCCAAGAACCCCATGTTGATCAACCACAAACTACACCTGTATTTGTTTAACAACAAAGTTCACAATTTCATATGGAGTTTGACAACAAGGACCCCATTGATATAGATGCAGTAGAGGCTGAAGAACAAACACATGTCCAAGAACATGAGGCATTATAGATAAGTGTTTGACACATTTATTTATTTTAATGTATCAAATACATAATTATATATTACACAGATTTGTTGATACATTGTTTCATTAATATACTTTCAACTTGAAATACTGATACATTCCTAATTATTTTAGATGTATTGTTTATAAAATTTAATCAATTCTTATTTACAATTGATGTAGCACTAAATACAGATATTGATACATTATCTTATTATGATACATTAACCTATCCTTTTTGTTTTATGATACATTCAGGGGTCAAATAGACATGGAAGATGTATCAAAACACACATCAACAGTAGACGTTCATGTTGAAGAATGTATATACAAGAAAGATATCGTAAGTCTAAGTTTATATATATGACATTAATAATTTAATGTATCATTTTATCACTATTTATTGAATAACCATACAGGATGATGAAATTGAGGCAGGGACCAAAACATCTGAAAAAGTATTTATGGATCAAGATGTTGCTGATCAAGTGCAACATAATATCCCACAATCAGATGCAGCGCCAGCAAATATTGATACATCAATAATTTTTAAATTCATGTATTGTGTGGTGTCCTTTTTTTATTGAATGATACAGTATTTTCACTAATTTTATTCTTGAATAAAAAAATACAGGATTCTACCATATCGACAACAATTTCCTCTGAAACTCAAGAAGCGATAGATGCACTTTTATCAGGTCTTCAACCTCCTATTGATGTTCAACCATTGAGCTCTGTCAATCCCAATCCGACAATCAAATCACATCAGTTGTTGTCGGACAGTCAGTTACCCATGGAAACATCAGGTAAAGAAATTATTGTGCATGAACAATCAGAGACCCCTATTCCACGTAATAGGGTGTCATCTAAGATTTTTCAATCACCCTATTTGACTGAATTTGGATCCAGTGACAAAGGTAAAGGAAATGTTTATTTGGATGTTCGGTCGAGCACTTCATTTGATGAATGTGGTATTTGTTACCAACCTCCATCGAATTTATTGGACGAATACTCTAAGTGGATTGATAAGGGCCTCCTTAAAATACACGGCAAAAAGTAAGTTGTATTTTAATATTTCTAAATGTAAATATATTATTCTGTCTTGACATGTATTGACTAATATGTCTTGACATGTATTGACTAATAATAACTATATAGGAAACCAACAGAGGACAGATACAAGATAAAATCATCTTCATTTGAATTTCAATAGATGAACTTTGTAGTTGCATTTTTCCAGGATAAAAATTGATTTTATGCCATGTCTCAGTCAAAAAAATGCTGGACAGATGAGGTACGATATAAAATATTATATTTATATATCTGATACATTTTTTTTGGTAACTAACAATTATATTTAATTACCAGTAACAAACATTACACTTCAAGCTGCCAACACAGCAAGCTTGGTTCTTAAAAAAAAACCCTGTGTACTAGAGCTCTAACATAACTCTATTGCTCAGTACTTATAGCTAAGTAAAATATTTCCAATGCTAGGTTGGGCTCTAACAATAGTTATGTAGGCTAACTCTTTGGCCATACTTTCTATATGTCTACTCTTCTTCACAAATACTCTATTGTTCCTTTCAATCCACAAGCCATACACACATTCAGCCATAACAGTTCTAAATATTTGAGCGTGCTGCGATTTCCCTTTCCCATGTTGAGTACTCCATTGTAAAAATTGAGTCCAATCTGAAGCTGAAAAAATTTGCTGTTGAATCCACACAAGCACTCTGTTCCACATACATATGAAGAATGGGCATTGCACAAACAAGTGCTCAATAGATTCTTCCTCACTCTGGCATAACACACATATTGTAGGCACACTCAGACCCCATTTAGCTATTCTATCTGTTGTTGCCAGCTTTCTATGGAACATGAGCCACATAATAAAGCATGCTTTAGGTCTGGTTCCATTTTTAAACATAAGGCACTTCCATTCTACCCTGAGTTGATCCCCTACCAGAAATAAGTATATTTGTTTGATCAAGCTCCCCTTCCTGCTGTCACTTTGTTGCATTTGATCCACTATATTTTTTGCACTCATAATCTTTCTAGCCATCCAGCTCGCTTGTTTGTGGGAAGTCCATGTGTTCTGGTCCTTTATATAAAAATCATATATCCATTTGATCCACAGTTTATCTGCTTTATTACCTAAGTCCCAGCACAACTTTGCCACCGCTGCTTGGTTCCACAAACTAAATTAGGCAGTCCCAGTCCTCTAGTAGATTTAGGGCAACAGGTTCTCTCCCAAGCCACAAGAGCTTTCTTGGTAATATGCCCCTCACCAGACCATAAGTAGCTACGACATAGTCCCTCAATCACCTTGACAAATTTTGTAGGTATAGGTAACAGTTGTGCCCAGTAGGATTGAATCCCAAATAGCACAGTTTGTATAAGTTTAGCTCTCTCTGCATACGACAACTTCCTAGTTGTCCATGAGTTGATCTTTTCCATGATCTTTTCAATGAGGGGTTGCCATTGTAACACTGTCAGTTTCTTCGTAGTTAATGGGATTCCCAGGTACTTGAAAGGCAATTCTCCCATGGCGTATCCAAGTTGTTGAATAATTAACTGTCTATCCTCAAGTGGAACTCCTCCAAAATAAATGGAGCTTTTACTTAAGTTGGCTTGCAATCCTGAAGCATGGGAGAATTGATTAAAACAATGTTGAATGGCTTTAATAGATTCTATGTCACCTCTAGAAAAGATTAATAGGTCATCAGCAAAGCATAGATGAGTGATTATCAGTTTAGAACATTTTGGATGGTATTTTAAAGTCTTTACAGTGTGGAGTCTATTCAATGATCTGTTGAGATACTCCATGGCTATAGCAAATAAGAATGGGGACATTGGATCCCCCTGCCTAAGTCCCTTAGTAGCCGCAAATGGTTGGGAAAAAATCACATTCACCACAATAACATAACTAACTGATTTCACACATGTCATCACCCAATTAGTGAACATAGTCGGGAATCCAAGTGCCAGCATCATCTGTTCAAGAAAATATCATTTACAGAGTCATACGCCTTTTGCAGGTCAATTTTTAGCATGCTTCTAGGGGAAATATTCTTCCTCGTATAAGCTTTTACCAGTCATGAGCAAGAATTATATTATTCGATATTTTCCTTCCAGGTATGAATCCAGCTTGGCCATCACAAATGATAGTGGCCATAACATCATGTAATCTCTTTGCCAAGACCTTCGAGATGATTTTGTATATTACAGAACAACAAGCAATGGGTCTGAATTCCTTCACAGTATCAGGGCTATGCACTTTGGGTACAAGTGATATCAATGTACAATTAATTGGTTTATAGATTTTCCTAGTGGAAAAAAACCTCTTAACAGCACCAATAATATCTTTCTTTATGATCTGCCATGTGTGTTTAAAGAAATATGCATTATAGCCATCAGTGCCTGGAGCTTTATCATTACCAATAGTCTTCAAGCCTTCATAAATCTCCTCCTCTGATATATCACCACATAACACAATTCTTTGTTGTCTTGACAATACTGGCCCTGTCTTCTAATCTGTACATCTATAGCTGGCAGATTCTTTGATGAGGTTCCCATAAGCCCTCTGTAGAACTGAGTAAACTCATTCTGGATTTCCTTAGAATCAGTCAATATTCCTCCTGTAAGAGCTGTAATGCACCTAATTTGCTTCTTCTAAGTTCTTTCTTTTATGATCGCACTGAAGTACTTATTGTTTGTATCGCTAAGTTGGATCCACTTTGATTGTGATTTATGTCTTAGCGTACTTTCCTCTATCATGGATCACTTCTCCAAATTCAACAGTGTCTCCTTCTCTAGGCCAATTAGCTCATCAGTAACTTGTGTAGCAATATTCAGTTGAATTCTAAATCTGATACATTATTAATACATATCTGATACACATATATTTTTTGTATCAAGCTAGTATGTATAATGTATCTACAATTAAATGATAATAGATACATTATAGTTGATTTGTGTTTGTTGGGTTGTATCATTTTTGGCTAACATTTTATATTTTATTATTCATTTATGATGCAGCACATCGATGTAGTTTTTTACTACCTCAGAAAGAAATCAAAACTCCACAACACCAATCAATACACATACACCACTATGAATTGCCTGTTTAAGACACATATCAATAACGCTTATGATAGGTACTACTGCAGTCCAGCCGATGATGATATTAGTACACAAGAACACATGGTGCGCGCGGCTGTTGTATCTGAATTCGAGAGGTCAATTATAAACGTCATCAAAGGATTTTTCATCCCATCTGGGTTACCATAGCATCTAGTAGATGATGTTTACATTTCGATTAACTCAAATGGAGAGTTTCATTGAGTGTTCGCTGTTGTTGTTCTAAAAAAGAGGTTCATACGCGTGTATGATTCAGCATTGAGTTCAAGGAAAAAAACCCCGACTAGTGAGATCAAAAAGTTGTATGTAGTGCTGCCATCTTACCTACTGGATAGTGACTTTTTCAATCAATCGGAGCGAACAGACTAGTCATCATTGGATGAGTACAAAGATAAGGAAACTGACATCCTTTTGGAACCACAACACCCATTTGATGTTGAGTTTGTACAAAACATTATGCAACAAGATGACGATAGCATGTAAGTATAAGTATAATTTTGGGTTTATATATAATGTATCTTCTATATGTTTGTAATGTATTTTCTTCATTTTGAAGGGACTGCAGATTATTTGTAGTTGCGTTTGATGAGTTCCTTAGTGATGAAATCAACATTCCATCCAATGATTTCAGATCCGATTACCTACGTAAATGATATGCAGCTCTATTATGGAAATACGATACTGAAAAGGCCAAGGCTGGATACGTTAATGACAATGATGATCCACAAAAGCCTAAGAATCAGATCACAGCACCAGCTCAAGAAGACCTCGCTAATGTTGAGTAGGCTAATTTAGAGTGTTTTTTTAAGATACATTACCTTTAGATTTGAAGATACATTAACTCTAGATTCACAGTGTATTTTTGTTGTTTTAAGATACATATACTCAAGTTTTAGAGTGTTTCTCTAAAAACTTGTTATTTTTACTTTAATTTTAAATATATCCAGTTGATATTTCCAGTATCTGTGCTTTTATACTTTCTTTTATATAATACGATACAAAAATGAAAAAATATTAAGTATTTGATTCATTATTGCTATACACACTCAAAATTTCTTGTTTCACAATAATTATAATTACTTGCTGATACATTGGATACCTAAACAATATAATGCATCTATTTTAAAATTCAAAATTTTAATTTATTGTAATACATTATTAGCTACATTTAATTACAGTTTAAACACAATTATTTTTCACAATCATATTGCATCAGATACAAAATAACAATTATTGCATCAGATTTATTTTCTTTTTTTTACAAAATGATACATTACATAAATAATGTATCTGAAACATATTGTGTGATACCATATTCACAAACTAATATATATTTTTTCACTGTGAACAATTTAATAACATCAGAAATGTATACAAGGTTGAAAATATTAAAATGTCGATTTATTGTATCAGAGATTCATCACCAAAAAGGAAATTATAGTTTATATCAAACACAACAATGAAAAATCAAAAAACAAAATGGATCTTCAATCCAAACAGAATGATTCTGATACATAACAATAGTTCAAAGAACGAATTTATCAACCATCTTTCGAAAAGAAAGAACAAGTTTTTCGATTGTGACCTTCTTATCCATAACGTCCACAACAATTTGTGTTTGTGCTTAGCTTTTCATCTGAATTGTTTTTCCTTCTTTTCCTTGGTCGTCCAGGCATCCTTTTGTACCTATGTGGTAAGACAATTTCTTCCAAAATAAATTTTAGAACTGACCATGGAACTATTGGAACTTCATATGTGTTTGCTAATACATCTGGTTTGTAGTAATCAGAGTAGTAGGGATGTATATCTATAACATTTTTTTTCTTCAAAACAGCAATTGCGTGTGCACAATGTATCTCATCATGCTGAAATCTACCACAGTTACATATTTTTCTCTCAAGGCAAACAATGTATCTTCGCTCACCTTCATAAACTGAATAAATAAATTCCGATGGAACAACCTGCAAATATTTACAAGTTAGAGACACATCACATATCAATTAACTCAATAGGTGATACACAACAGACTAATAATAACCAACTCAAGATACATTATGGTTCATTTATTGATACACCTTCATTCTCGCACATTTAGAAGCATTTAGAATCAATATCTCTTCAAACCTCTTCCCTAATGTTTCCTTTGTGTAGGAGGCTATTTCTCGATATTTACAGTTTCAAGAACCAAATAGAATTCTAGCTTCTTCTAAGAAATCCAATAATGGGCAGTTCACACGCCTCAACAAGGCAACCATTGATACATTCCGCGATATTTGAAGTCATCATTCTCCCCCTGTTTACTGGTGCATGAACTCTTGACCACTTTTCATACCCAGCATCCTCAAGGTACTTCTTAACCCTGTTGTCAACTTTATCCACTTTAGCCATCAACTTCTTGAAGTCCTCTTTTCGATAAGCCTTGGCCATTGAATAGAATACATCACTTAATGTGGTTTGACTTCTTTTGAAGTTTGTACAAACAATTTTCCAAAAGTACCATATGCATGCTAAATGAGGAACAGTTGGGAAAATAATACTTACACTCTTCATTATGTTTTCATTTCGGTTTGATACAACACACATGTTTTTCCTCTTCCCAAATGCCCTTTTAAACTGTTGGAAGAACCATATCCAGGAACAATCATTTTCCGTGTCTATAACTCCATAAGCTAATGGCAATATGCATCCTAATAATAAAATAGCACACAATTTTTTTTTTACTTTTTGGATATACAACTATTATACAATGTATCAAATTAGTTACAATACAATATCATAAATTGTAATACAGTAAATCATACCTGCCCCATCGAGCGTACTTGTCGATACAAAAGTTTTCTTGTAAGCTCCACTAAGATGTGCACCGTTAACAATAACTATAGGTCTACAGAACTCAAACCCCCTCATTCATGGCCTTAATGCTATGAACAGATACATAAATTCATCTCTTTCCAACTTATGCATCCGTATATAAGAATTTGGATACACAGTTTTCAACATATATATGTATTTGGGCAACTGTCTATATCCATCAGCAGGTCTACCCCTTATCATCTCTAGTGCACGTTCCTTAGCACGCCATGCTTGTTGGTGAGAAATATCAATCCCATATATTACTCTAATATCGTCAATTACATCATTTGGAGTATGAATTATTTTATGATTGACCAGTTTTGGAGCTGTCACACCACCAAGAAACTCCACTGTAGCTTGTACATTTGTTAATATCCTATCCCTTAACGGACATGTATGTTCACTGTTGAAGTACCTAACTTTGAATATATCTGATTTTTTTCTAACATACGCCTTCAATTTCCACGAACAATCATCCAATAAACACACTAATACATAGCTGCAATTTTACTAGATACATTAGAAAAGCTATTGTTTCATATATCATTCATGAAAACATAGAAGAAACAGTTTAATACATTTGTTAAAGTGGATATTATATACATTAAAAATCTATTCTCGTTCAGACTGATACATTTAAAAAATAGAAATTCACAACACACTGGCTATATTGTATCACGTTATATCCAGTAATTCACGTGAATGAATCTATAAGTGTATCATTATCGTTTCATTAATGTTTCATTGCACACACATCCTTATACAAATTTTAAAAAATGAGAAAAGATACATCACATGTATCTGATACTTTATATAAACACCAAAATAACCCACATACATGCAAACCCATTACATGCGAGTCTAATTTGTAATGTATCAAGCTCACACCTTTAATGTATCATGTATTATATATCAATATACAAATTCAAAATTCAAAGAAACCACTGTTTATAGCAGATAATAGACACATTCAAACTTGAAAGTAACTCAAATAATGATACATTTAAAATTCAAAAAATCACATGTACCTGATACACGAAATTAAACACACAATGGCTATAATTGTATCGCGTTGCATCTATCTATTCACATGTATCAAAACAGAATTGCATCCATTGTTATAGTCAGTAATGTATCATGGCATACATACACCTCTAATTAGTAATGTATCAACTTCAATCAGCAATGTATCATGACCTATATTACTAATATCCACACTCAAAAATCATAAAACAACAATTAAAGCACAATAATATGTGTTGCATACCTTTTGTTATCAGATCTCTTAACTCGAAAATTGAAGCCATGTTCGATTTTGTATTTTTCCATTACAGTCACTAGAGTAGATTTATCTTTGTACAATTGATTCACTTTTACATCCGTACTATTTGTCTCAATGATGTAATTTGTTATTTCCATTTCTCAAATATAACATGAATCACTAATTTTTTAGTGTGTCCTTTTCAGAACCTTCAACACACACAATTGAACTAATCGATATATCAAAGCTTTGTATCTCGCAATCAACCTTATCTGTTATATCAATACAGAGGTTACCCCCATATCATTCCTAATAATCATATGAGACGAATTACCTTCTACAATGCATCGGATCTTGATATTTTTCCTCAATTCATCAATACTCAACTCAGCTGCAATGGTTGAAACTAGATTCATGAATGAAATATTTTCCCCGACCACTATACCATCACTCCGGTATCCTTCATATCTAACCTCACTTTTTCATATTCCTGAATGCCTCAACAAAAGCGTAATATTCATTATGTATCTTATCAAAACTCTCGACAAAAAAAATTGAATATGATTTCTTCGTTGAAACAGAAACGACGATGATCTGGAATTTTGAAATTTGAATTGGATTGTTATTTTAGGATACACGTATCTCTGATTTGCAGTAATGAGGCACCAAATAGCGTAATTCATGGGATTGCAATTTCAATTTCAGTTTTGTTTCCCTTTTTATGCGCAACAGAGAAGTCTTCCATATAATCAATGGGTAGAATGAGAGGTAGTACTGTGGGTAGATAAATGTGATAGATGTTACATAAGTTACAAGGAACTAATGGCCATATGAGTTACAAGAAACTAATGACCATGAGAGTTACAAGAACTAATGGCCATATAAGTTACAAAACCAATAGCCATCTTCTACCACAATTTCATACCCACTAACATATACATTTAATATTTTATTTTAATAATAAAATGTATATACACCAACAACAACTACTTAATGAGAGCCCGAAATTTATTTGGGCCATAAAGAAATAAAATTGACATAAATAAGTCACATTTTTAGGATGTAATTAAAACAGATTTAGGACTCATTTGTTTGCACTTAATGGATGTGAGTGTGAAAGTAGGTCGCTTTCCATAAGAATTGGCTTGTTCTCAAAAACACTCATGAAACCGGGATAGCACAAGGCCGTAATGTGCTGGCTATGAAAGCTTATGTCAACACCTTGATTATTGTGTGTAAGCAGTGATACTTTATTTCCCTTAAGCAGTCATAGTTCAAGTTTGAGACCACTACTAACTCTGGAGTAAAAGTTACTGTTTTACTAAGTGAAGGTTCAATGCAGAGCACACCTTCATTATATATAATAGTCTACCTTCAACAAAATTGTGAAACACTCTCTTAATTTTAATATTAAAATGAGTGGGGGAATGTTGGTGTATATACATTTTATTATTAAAATAAAATATTAAATGTATATGTTAGTGGGTATGAAATTGTGGTAGAAGATGACTATTGATTTTGTAACTTATATGACCATTAGTTCTTGTAACTCTCATGGTCATTAGTTTCTTGTAACTCATATGGCCATTAGTTCCTTGTAACTTTTGTAACTTATGTAACATCTATCACATTTATCTACCCACATTACTACCCCTCATTCTATCCATTGATTATATGGAAGACTTCTTCACTTATAAATAGTGGTGTTTCTTCCTTTGTGAAGTATCCTAAGAAAGATGAGAAGTGTGAAATAATATTTTAGTGTGTAGTAGTGAAAGAGAGAGTTGAGACAAAGAAAATATTCTAAGTCTTCAACTATATTCACTATATAAAAGAAAATATTTATATGTTGGAGGAATGTGTTCTTTTTGTGGAGCTTTGGACTCTTCAACTAATCCGGAGTTGTTTGAGTTGTACGACGTTGATGGGCTATTGTATCCTGGAGGGGACAAGTCAAGAGTGATACTGCTGGATCGGTGTAGATTATGCCACAGTGGGCTTGAATCTCCTTAAAGAGAGCGAGATATACGTGCCTCAGCCTAAAGATTTATTTATTCATTTTTGTGTTCATTTTATTTCAACTATAATTTATTATATTTGTGGTATATTACACTAACAGTTGTTATATAAAAAAATGTAATATTCTTTTGGAACAAATTAAAAAGAAAAAAATATTATATAAATTGAAACAAAAAGTAATAAACAAACAAATAAATAAGCAAATGATAAAAGTAGGAAGTCTTTGGTAACGTTGCCTCTTGGTTAATGTATCTATAGTGCCTGTTTTTATTTATTAGACATGAAAAGACATTAAGTTAATTTACAAAACCTGAATATTAGTTTGACTATATTGAGTGCCAGAATTTGGGGAAGAAAATCTGGCATGCCCGACAAATAAACAATCCTTCTAAAATGACTTTCTTTTAAAATTCAATAGACTACTACGTTGTGTTGTAGTAATAAGCAGGGACGGAGTTAAAAATTCAGATATAAATACAGTGAAATTTAATAACTTTATCTTAAATAGTGTGTTTTTATTAAGAATTTATTAAAATGTCAGTGATTAACACTTGAAATTACCGTTATAAAATTTAAAATTTATAAAATTAAAATTCTGACTTCGACTTTGATAATAAGCCAAGCAATTTTTGGATTATCGTTGCACCGCTCTTTTGTCACATGTACTAGAAAATTTGACTTTAGGATCATGAACTGGCTGGTGACTCTACAACAAATGGAAGCATCTTTGAATTTATTTGGCTTTTACCCATCTAAGAACAAATAAAATAAATTGATTGCCTTTCAATTATTCTAAATGTTTTGCTGATTATTGATGATTGCTCATAATTCATACATTTATTCTCTAACCATAAACTAATGAAGCTAATTATTGCCACCAGTGTTTTCAAAACGTTTTCGGGGCGTACCAACGCTTCAGGCGCAAATTAAAAATGTAGATTCATAAAGCGTAAGTCCTAGAATTTGAGGCGTAAGTTCTAAGTATAAAAATATAAGTCCAATAGAGGAAGTGAGTGTAACAACCTGCAAGTAGTTAAACTTGAGAGTTATGGACTATACAAATTGAGTTTAAGATTCAATTGTCGATGCATCTTTTATGTTAAACTTAGGGATGGCAATGGGGTGGTGTGGGGTGGGTTGAGCTTAACCCACAAAATTTTTAACTCATTTCACATAACAATTTTTTTTATTTTAAACCCGCCCCGCATAGACCCTCCCCGCATGAACCTGCCCCACATAAATTTTTTAATATTTTCCGTTTCTAGTTAAGTTTGATACTAAAAATAAAATTTATTTTTTTATTAAGTTATATTAATTTAATAGATAATGACTTAAAATTTTATTTTTTAGAGGTCAATTGGGAAGCATGTAAAAAACTGTATTAGTTTTGATTGAACTATTTTCATTTACTATCTTGAATATTTTAGTAATCTTAAAAGAACTATTATCTTAATAGATAACATTTTATCACTCTTATAACATGTAAAAAGTTAAAATTAAATTTGAACCCGCATAAAATCGCATAGACCCGCGACCCGCCCCACATTAGTTTTTAAAAAACCCACATCAACCAGCCCCACATCCCTCCCCGCCCCGCACAACCTTAATCTTGCCCCACACCGCCACGCCCCATTGCCATCCCTAGTTAAAACTTCAACATGAAAACAATAAGGTTCAAAAATCGTGACATAAGCCAAATCAATTGAGTCAAAAGGGCAATATTGAATAAAAATGTCATAAGTTAATAGTTTGGTACAAAATGTTTTTGTCGTTATAAATAGTTTTAAAATGTCATTACTATTAATAGTTTGGTCTAAAATTGTCTTTATTGTGACTTAACGGGTCAAAATGTCTTTTCCTAAGAAATCTTTTAGTGATTTTTTCTTTTTAAACATATTTTATTCCTAATAAAAATAT
Source organism: Solanum appendiculatum (assembly GCA_018342035.1). Classification (NCBI taxonomy): domain Eukaryota; kingdom Viridiplantae; phylum Streptophyta; class Magnoliopsida; order Solanales; family Solanaceae; genus Solanum; species Solanum appendiculatum. The sequence goes on from JAGDQO010000472.1 coordinate 2,208,622, forward strand.
CACTATTAAAGAATTCAATTCTTGTTTCTTTTAATTCAAAATTACTTTAACTAATAAATAAATAGAAAATATTTTTTTCTTCTTCTTAGTTTCATTTTAACAATTAAAATAAAATAACTTTATGTCTTTTTAACTGATAATAATATAGGTCATATATATAAGATCACAGTAACTCATCATTAATTTTCATCTAGATAACGATTGAAAATTGAAGTAGGATAAATATTTCTAATTAAAAAAAATCATCATTAAGAAAAAAAAAATTTAGATCAAACTATTAAATGTGAATATTTTTATTTAATTTTACATAATTAAAAGACAAAATCCTTTTCCATTTTGAATATCATTATTCAGTTGTTATGGATGAAATACTACATTATAAATATAATATTTAGTTGATGTAAATGCCTGCTGGAAAAACAAAGTATACGTATTGGTTAAATGTTTTTCAGCGTCTGGAGGGGACCAAATTCAGGATCTTCAAAGTATACGTATTGGTTAAATGTTTTTCAGCGTCTGGAGGGGACCAAATTAAGGATCTTCGAGTACCCTTTCACATTGCACGAGTCAAGAAAAAGCAATAATTATAATTACAAGTTTTGCAATCATGTGATTTACATTTCATTTTTTTACGATGTAACAACTAATTGATATAGAGTGATCAACTTGGTGGCTAAATGTTATAGAGAGCACATCAAAGATTTTTTAAAAAACTCATTGTCTAATTAACCAATTCATTGATTCAAGTAATTTGTATAAATGTTGGGTCAAAATGTTTGGTATTTGAATAAAAATATAGTAGATAAACAAAGACATATCACTCTTTAAATTGAAGAACACTCAATTAAGATTTGTGAATTTTTAATTATAAAAAAAAACCTATGTATATTTGCAAGCATAGTAGTATTTGAATTCAAAATATTAGTCTAGAAAAGTTATGAGTTTTTCCATAGCGTAAGCGGATCTACAGCAATCACGACTTATGCTCACCGATCATTGAAAATTCTCACAAAGTAGATGAACTCCCTTTGTCCATAAACTAGATATCCTTTAAAGACACAAAACGTTTCACTATCCCTAACCATTATCTAATGTAGGAAAACTCCATTTTTCTACACCCAAAATGGTGTATTTATTCATAAAGATTAGGGTTAAGGAGAAGGACAAACTAATGAACTAACGGGCTAATTAACACCTTTTATAAGTGGACCTGACCCAATAGTTATTTTCAATAACAAGAAATATGAGAAGATTAATTGAGTTCAACAATACAAATATTGAGTTTTGAAAATTATTTTTTCAGAGAAAGCAAATTATTGCACAAACTATTTGACAAATAAATGTCACATAACGGGCATCCTCATGACTTTTTTTGTTTGTTTTGTTTTTGCACATATGCAAACTGTGAATTCAATTCAACTCTATACCTATCTAAAATGATTAAAACAAAATTATAAACGTCATGACCTACCAAAGAAAAAAGAGCCAATTACCTTTCATTTAGAGATATAAATTGAAAATTAAAGAATCCAACGCACATATCATAATTAGAGTGACACCTACCCCATGTGCACAAAAGTATAATCCATAAATTTTTTAATTTCAACAAATGATTATCTAAGTTTCTAGAAAAGAAAAAGCTTCGATAAGATAACAAGTACTAATTTTCAATCATTTGTTTAGTTAAATATTTAATAGTCCTAACTCCTATATATTAGTAGTATAATTAACAGATCTTATAATGCAGTAGTGTTCTCTTGCATCACAAAGTTTGTTACATATATGATTCCACTCACTAAACTAACAATTTAAATTAAGGTCAAGAGAGTACCAATTGGTTTTTTAATTATTAAAGAAGGAGCTAGCCTAACTTTAATATATTTTTTATAAAAAGTTACAATACTCAAAATGACTGTTTTAGTCTAAACACAGTATATTTTTCTATATTAAAACATGATGGTTCTCGATTTTTTATTTTTTTGAAGTTTCACGAAAATTAACCAAAAAAAGTTCTTCCAATAAGATTTTTCAAGAAGTAGTCTAAACACTATAATATTTCCTAAGATTGTTTCCTAAACCATTTATCTTATCTTTCTAAAACACTTTTTTCATTTTATGTGAATTTTATTTTTTACATGAAATTTTTTACTTTTTCTATCAGCAGGATTTCTTCTGTTTTAATTTGTTCGTCTGATTTTGACTTGATACAGAGTTAAGAATTTAATAAGAAAATAAAAAAAACTTTTGAACGTAGTATTAAACTAAACAGTCAATACAATTTTTATTTTATTTATGATAAATATTTATAATAATTTTATTATTGCTTAAAAAATTGAAATCCTTAAATTTGAGGCATAAGACAAATACCTTATTTTCACATGCATAGAGACGCCTAGTCCTAAACCTACCATGAAATTTATGTGGCTACATAAAAATCATGAATAAAATACAAAATATTAAGATTAATAGTTCTTAATACATATAAGGTATTATTTTATTATAAAACAGATTTGAGAAGGAAAATGATACTACATATAGAAATAAGAAATTAAATCTAGAAACCTAACAAATGCAAGTGGAATTTACAGAAACAAAGCATAATTTAGGTATGAGACTGGCCCCTACACCATATGCTTGAATCTAGCAGGGGATACTTTATTTTATTATTTTTAAAAAAAGTAATTGGGGTAAGGGAGGGGATTTTGGGGAATCAAATCCGTTATCAATAAAGTAAAAATTTAGATAACCAATCAATTGAGTTATTAAGATTTTGCGGGGACACTTTATTTCTGGACCAATAAAAGTTTTTTCTTTTAGGTAACTTAGAGAAATCCCACTAGTTTAGGAGCTAATTACTTAGATTTACATTAGTTTGATGAATCTTACTGGATTTTGGACTCTGATACATGTATTTGGCGCATTCAGATACATGTATCTCGGATTTATAGGATCAAAATTAGGTGTAATTTATTTTAGATACATTGTATTCAAGTGGAATTCACATGTATCTGATCTCTCGCTTGCCTCTCTCCTATCTCACTCACCACTGTCTGTGTATCTGGGTTCCCAAATACATTTATCTAGTGTAATTCACATATAATTGAGATATATATACTATCTCGATCGCGTCTCTCCCTATTTTATTGTATCTGGTAGCAAAAATACATGTATCTAATTTGAAATCTGATATGAAATTATTAATTAATAATATAATATGTAATTATTTTAAACCATGAAAAGAATTACATAAATATAGTTGAAATATTGTCTTTTTTTTTTTGTGGAAAAGCTCGTCTTATTAACGGAACGGCATAAACGGAAATATGCAAAAAATAGAAAAAGTCAGCTCTGGGAGTGGGACCTTTGCTTGCCAACGATGTATTACCTAAAGCCGTACTACTACGTTAGGCACTGGGAATTATTTAAAATAGAAATTCAAATAATTATTAAGCAAAAAAAAGAAAGGTCTATTATTCCATTTTTGTGACATTATATTATACTATTTTGAAGCCAAATACTTTTTTTTATATATATATTTTAAATATTTTCAACTATAATTTTTATCTGCAGTAATACTTCTTATTTAATTTCGATAGTAAGAAGTAAATGTTTGAATCAAGACAAAAACTTGAAATGTTTGATTCTCGTACTTTGAATTCTTTTATTTTTTTCAACATAGAGAGAGTATACAATGAAGTAAATATGATAAAAACTAAATCATGTTTATGGTAGTTATGTAATTATAATAATTAGGAAAAAAATTATTGTACTCCTATTGAGACAGAGAATAAATTATCATAATCCCTATTGAAACATAAAAATAATTATTATAATCCTATTTAGACAGAACAGTCAAATCTAAGCTATAAAAAGGCGATATTATGAATATTGAATGACAAGAAAGAAGAAATTTCTCAAAAAAAAGTGTCTTTTGTTCTTCCATCTTCACTTTTATTTTAACAATATTTTATATCACTTACTTTACATTTAAATAATAGTTAAAATAATTAAGCTATTATAACCTCGATCAAACCATTTGTTAAAATATGGTAATTAGATTATGAAGAATATTCAAATAAGATTAATTTAATTAAAAATTTTCTTATTTCTTAAACTTCATGCTTCATTAAATAGTATTACATAATTAATATCTGCCGTTACGGACTCACTAACGGCAAAGTTATTTAGTTGGCCCTGAAAATTGACAACATCTGCCAAAAAAGCAGGCGCGCCAAAAGGCAAAATGTGGCGGAACTCACAGCAATCCCTTCCACCACCACCGACGCGGCCGTTTTACGCTACTTCCCCATTCTTTTAATTCTCTCTACAGAATAAATCCTAGTGAGAGAAACACTGTTCCTCCTCCTCCTCGTAAAAGAAAAGTAACGTAATCGACGCTTTCACGAGATTTGTACTTTGCCCCAACACACCAAAGAGAAATATATTTATATATACTTTGAAGAGAGAAGTAACCACAAAGCAAAGTTAGCTTTAGCTAATATATATTTATATACACGTACGTACACTGTATAGAAGCAAAGGCTAGAGAGAGAGAGAATTCAATTGATCATCTACATTCCGTGTTCGTTAGGTATACACATGAAATGGATGAATTGCTTGTTAATCATGTGAAAAACGTTTCACTTTTATGGTTTTATCTCGATCGTTAATCCAGTTTTTCTCTAAAGGAATGATTTGGTTGAAGATCTGAAATATGATTTTGATTTCTGCAGATTTACGATATAATTCAATATTGAAGAACTGGATTGCTTTGCGCAAAATCACGGATTAATTTGGATTTGAGAAACATAATGCCAGGTATTTTTGTGTCAAATTTGGATTCAGCTGCACGTATTTTTGATTCGGATTTTAACGAATTCGAGAATTGAATCGATTCCTTTTGCTTTTTTATGTTTTTTTTTAATATAGAAATTGTTGGAATTCACGATCATGAAAGAACGAAAAGATATTATTTTGAGGCATCTGAGGATGAGAAGAGAAGAACTAGAATCAGATCCTTGAAAAAAAAGGCCATGAGTGCTTCCACAAAGCTAACGCATTCCCTCAAAAGACGTAGTAAACGAGTTGCTCATTGCCGATTTGCTTCTATTTCAACGGAAGATTTTCGAGATGAGAAAGAAGAGGAAGCAGTGAATTCATTTCGCCAGGCCTTGATAGGAAAGGATCTCCTTCCGGCTCGTCATGATGATTATCATACAATGTTGAGGTAACTTGCAGATCAGCTGAAAAACCTAACCGTATTTTATGCTCTCTGTTGAATAAAAATTAAGCATAAATACACAACTCTGTAAAGCAAAAGAAAAAGGAAACATCAATACACAAATTTTCTTTTGGAGGTGCTGTATGTAAGCAAAGCTCAAATATGATAGCAATGCAAGTTGGAGCTATCGAGTCCAGTTGGGCAAATAGTCACTAGAGTTACTTTACTGTAGCCTTCATAGTAGGTGTAGTTTTGTAACTCGAATTGTTGATATTAATCTACTGTACACATGTTTGAGGGGCTCTTAAATATATTGCCAAGGAAGTTTCGAAATGCAGTTGCACAGGAAGCTTGGGAAGATTCATGGAATATTTCTTCCTTCGTTAATTAAATTCATGTTCTTTGAGCCTCCGCCCTCCAATGCTGTGAGTGAATTGGATGATCTTGGGGATTGATTTGGATGCTATACCTCTTTTGGCAACTTGATCTGAGCTTAATCTTCCTGAAAGTAAATTAGAGGTTTAAGGAAAATAAAGACCTTAATAAGTTTTGGTTGAATCCAACATGAAGGGTCATTTCTCTCGAGAAAGTAAGACAATAAAGAGCTTAACAACAAACAGTTAGTTCTATCTCTCTTTCCTTTTGACTGCTGATAGAAATTTGAAGGAGAAGAATTATCTAACCTATTGCCATTGAGGTAAGGAAAAAGAAAGCGGAAAGAGTACCGAAGTTTTTTATTTATTAGTATTATAGAAGCATGGCGTCTCTTCCTAAGAATATCAGGTACAGATGGTGGAAGGGTCTTGAATTTGGGTAATATAAACCTTTTAATGAGTTTTATGTCCATATATAAGATTGTTTCCAGGAATGAGCATATTACTTCAGATATGACACCTAAGGTCTGGGGCACATGTTTTTCTCTATTTAAGGAACACATATGCTCGACCTTAGTTGTTTGCTTGTCTAGATCAGTATATCTCCCTGTCTATCCATTTACAAGCAGAGTTCATCTGTTGATTATCCAAATCCTAGTAGGCTATATAACTTTAAATCCTCTAGCTGCAAAGATTTCACATAACTTTCCTGATTATAATTCATGTTGCTTGTGAATAATTTGAGACCTAGCCTTTTTGAGGATTAGAGGTATACTTTGAGATTTTTAGACTAATGAAGACTTTTCCTAGGGTCTCTTGTCTAAATACAAGCATAAGGCAATAATCATGCAAAACAATGGTTAATTTATTTTCAAAATTCTTGCATTCATCTCAACAAAGACTAAAGAGTTTGGCAAGCTTGATGCTGAGCTTAGTTTTTCATGTTTACAGCTTTTTATTTTTGGTGAAATCCTATCAATTACCAATAGGAGGTTTCTTTATGGCGACCATGGCTTTGAGACCATAATTTTTGGTACAGACCTATTCTTTGTGTACTAATGTGAAAACTTGAATTCCGAAACTTATACAATAGCAATAAAGAAATAGATCCCAATTTATTCTCATGGCAGCATATTTTCTTTGATGACAGACAGGATAAATTACATTGTGCTCCAGATTTTTTATCCTCTGGAAGTACCCCTACATAATTCTTTCTCCTCGTGTTCATCAAATCTCATTTCTCTAACAATTGTTCTTCACACGTATATGTTGCTTAATTTCTTGTCTACTCTTTCTTTCACAATACTCTCCTCACTTGTGGGATTTCACCGGGTATATTGTTGTTGTTGTTCTTTCTTCACAATAGTTTGAAAAATAGATGTTCTTCAGTAAGAGAATTGTTCTTCTTTTTTCATGCACAGTAAGACAATATGATTCAGTTTCTCTAGTCATGCTGTTTCATTTTTCATGTTGAGAGCATCTTTCCCTTTCAGGTTCCTAAAAGCAAGGAAATTTGACCTTGATAAGGCCATGCTAATGTGGTCTGAAATGCTCAACTGGAGGAAAGAACAAGGAGTAGACACAATTATACAGGTAGAGTTCTGTTGCACACAATTTGCTTGCATATTTGCTGTATTTTGGCTTTGCTAGAAAACAGGAAGTTTTGTTGCTCATCAGCTGTACAGTAAATGATGATGGTTGGTATAATCAGTGGCGGAGCTAGGAATTTCGAGATGGGTGTGCAAATTTTCTTCTCACCTATGTTAAGGATGTGCAAAATCAAATATACACTCATAATAACTAGCATTTAACCTTTATACACTATATAATTTTCTGGCGAAGGGTGTTCACCGGAACACCCTTCGCCTAAGGTGGCTCCGCCCCTGGGTATAATTGTTATCAAAGCCCCCTGCTAAAACATTTTCTGGACATCTTTTATAGCTTAGTTTTTTGAAAATGATTAAAGTAACTGTTTGACATCTTTAGAACAATAGCAACATCTTGAAGGAGCCAATGTACCCAAGCATTCCAATTTTTAATGCTTCTTTGTATGTGATACTAGTTGGAATCTATCAAATCTTGATGCAGCATATAAATTTTATTTGACGACCCTTTCCTATCTTGTTTTTAGTGTATTTATTCCTTCCCCACCTTTTACCCAAAGTGGCTGAGGAAATTGTCTGGAGCTATGAAATTGTTATAATTTTATTTCAACAATTGATGTTAAACTGGAATTTTTTCTATATGGAAGACAATCATCTATTAGTACTAATAGGTATAAAATATCTCAAAATCTAGACAGGTTTAGCAAAAGATAAAGAATAATGGAAGTTGAAAATCTGTATAGGTGATACCAACTTGAAGACTACTGTTCACTAGAGTACTCTTAGTATATAATCATTAGAGCATATTAGAGAACTCGTAGTGTTAGATAAGTTTTAAGTATGGAATAATGTAATATTATGGATTCAAATGAAGCATATGATAATGAGGATTCATGACCTCAACTAGCTTTGGATTGAGTTGCAGCTGATATTATTGGAAAATTTGTGGCTACATTGTCATTGCTGTAATAAATTTATGTATGTGCAAACCATTGTTGGCCCCAATTCCGGGTAAAGAAGGAAGGCTGTGTAGGTTGATGGTGCCTGATATTTGGATGAATTCTCTTGACATGACACGTGGAATGATAGATTCATGTAGTCAACCCTAATTTGGGATTTAGGTGTGTTATAAACCTTTTCGTATTTGTTTCATGGTGGTTACCCAAATTTGTATTTCTGCAATTCAGGTTTTCAATTGATACTTCTCGAGAAAACTGCATGACACCATTCATTCTATTTCACTATTTCTTGTGGAACTTGAGCTGTTATTCTTGTTATTGGCTATGTTTTCTTATTATTATTTTTTTTACTTTTTGTACTTTGATTTGCTACACTTGAGCCGAGGGTCTTTTGGAAACAGCCTCTCTACCTCCACGAGGTAGTGGTAAGGTCTGCGTGCACTCTACCCTCCCCAGACTCTACTTGTGGGACTACACTGGGTATGTTGTTGTTGCTTTAAGGCTTCAGAGTCAAATGCTATCAGATATGTTCTTCACAAAAAAAAAGTACTTCCATCATTAATGCTAATATTTGTAAGATTTATCGAACGATAGTGAGGTTGTCCCTCTTCTAGCCTGCCATATTTTTATATTTCTTGAATGAATTACAACAATCTTTTGTTTAAAATCCTAAGGACTGAAGTCTTAAACAGTATCAGATATGTACATCTATGCCTATCTCTCTCTGTGTCTTCTTTTAGTGTTCCTGTCGTCCCAAATTTTAAATGCATAAATGACAAACAGTTTTTGATAATTTAAAGTTTGGCACATGTTCTTGTCTTTAGATGTCGAAATTCTGATTTATATTCTGGAAATGTTTAGGATTTTGCCTATGAGGAATATGAGGAAGTTCAGCGTTATTACCCTCATGGTTATCATGGTGTAGACAGAGGGGGACGACCTGTCTATATTGAAAGACTTGGCAAGATTGAACCTACTAAACTTATGAATGTTACCACAATAGAAAGGTTCTTAAAGTATCACATCCAAGGGTTTGAAAGGACATTTGCTGAAAAATTTCCAGCATGTTCGATCGCAGCTAGGAGGCATATAGATTCATCTACTACAATCTTGGATGTACAAGGACTGGTCGGTATTGAATTACTTGATATTCAACCTAAACTTCATTAGTTTCCATGTTTTGATATGCAACATCTTTTCTGTGATTATGTAGAATTGGAGGAGCTTTGGGAAGCTTGCCCATGATTTGGTCATGCGCATGCAAAAGATAGATGGCGACAACTATCCAGAGGTGCCTTACTTCAGTTTGGAAGTGTAAATGAAAATTTTTATATTCCTTTCAATTATTTGATCCTTTGCTAATAACTTTTTTATCCTGCAGACATTACACCAGATGTTTATTGTCAATGCTGGAAATGGATTCAGATTTCTGTGGAATACTGCAAAAGGATTTCTTGATCCGAAGACAACAGCAAAAATACATGTAAAGGAACACTTCCATTATCTGCATGGTTGTCTTTAAGGGTCATGTGAAACTCACAATGATTGCTCTGTTCAATTAACAGGTATTGGGAAACAAATTCCAGAGCAACTTAGCAGAAGTCATAGACCCCAGGTATATGAATGGTTGATAAAATGTCATTTTCTATATTGCAAAAGTATGATTATTGAGTAAACTGTGTTAATTCCTTCATTATGTACACTGGTTTGTGATCAGCCAATTGCCAGATTTTCTTGGAGGAACCTGCTCATGCCCAAATCCAGATGGGTGTCTTAGGTCTGATAAAGGACCCTGGAATGATCCAGAGCTGATGAAGGTGTGGTCTTTGTCTGTAGAAATGATATTCAGGATTTTGTGTAATAATCCGTTGCCAGACATTTCTCACTTATCATGCCAAAAATTCTTGCAGCTGGTCCATGCATTACATGGTGAAACACTTTATCCCAGGAGAATTACAAGCTTCTCCGATAGTGATATCGAAATCAAACCAGTTTCTCCACAGGTATTATAGCGGCTTAGCTGCACTATGTCTGCCTTTCCAGTTATCTTCGAGATGCATTGTGTTTGAGACCATTATTCTCTGCTCAGTTACTACGCAATGAGATTGGTTCTGCAGAACCTGAAGTGGAAGTGGGGGTCTCTGCTTACAGCATCATCCAATCAAAACAACTTTCAGACAAAGTGAGTAACAAGTCTCTGTTTGCCCTTTTTATGCTTTACCATCTTCTGATCTATGCTTATGCCAAGTTGAGAACACATCTAAGATTGAGTTACCTCAATTTCCTAAGCCATTTCATCATCATTTGCTATATACATTGGTAATTTGACCAGAAAGTTATCTAGGGTGTGATATTAACTTTCCTGTATTATTGAAGGGAAGGCAGTGAGAAAACTGAATGTTCCCAAAATTTGACCTTTTCACTTGAAACAAAATTTCTCCCTCCAAGAATTTAGTTCAATATAAAATAATAGTGTAACTTCTTATTTTGTTTACTGATCATTTATAGAAAAGTAAAAAAACTGTGACTTGATGTGACGTCTAACCAAATAACCATACTTCATTTTTTGTTAAACTGAGAAATCTGATATTTCCAATTTCAAAATTCAGTGGGCTTGCTCCTCTACCCTTCTTAGTTAAATACCAAAGTTGGTTCTGGGGCAAGAATCAAGCTGGTGACATGAGCCTATTGCGGCACATCCCGTGCTATTCTACTTTTGCCTTTAACCAAAGCCCTTTTTCATAGTATAAACTTATTATTTTAATATTTTTCTGCCATATTAAATATAGTAATCTATTCAAACATTTTACTTTAACATCTACCGATCAATTTTACTTTAACTACTGCAAAGTGAAAGTAGTCACCATTTAATGGGATAGAGGGAGTATTTTCTTTCGTTTTTTCACTATACACTATGCAGACCGTATTGGACTGCAATCGTTAGCCCTATATGCTGGAGGATGTCTATAATCAGATTTGTAGAATCTGGTTCTCCATTAATTGATTATCAATTGTGATCTATCACACTACAGAAAGTTGTTTAAAAATTTCCACCTCAAATTTGATATGCTCAATGTTCTGTGTTTCTCCGATATATCTCTATATTCATATCTCTCCTGCTTGATTGCTTTAGGTGCCAACTAGGAGATCTGTTTCATTTGGCAGCTTAGTTCAAGAAGATTATGGGCCTATGCTTACAGCTGAACATTTGAATTCTCCAAGTAAGAATTTTGATTTCTATGGTCAATCAGCCAGTTTCGTTTTGTGTTATTCAACTGATTACATTTTTCTTAATTGTATGGTATTGGTAATTTCTCAAGTTTTACTTTGGACATGTTGCCTTGTTTCTGTAGCATATGCCCTAGCCACCATATTCTATCTTGATTCTGTGATTCTGGTTCATCCCTGTGAACTGATTGTGAGTGTGTTATAAGAAATTCCACAAATCTGGAAACCTCCCGATCATTCAAATTCTCCTAAAACTTAGATCCTATCCCTGCGTAGTCCACACTTCATCAATAGTGGTCTTCTGTTGTTGGTTTGAAGTGTAAATATGTGGGATAATAGCTTGACTCTACCTTGCCCCAACCAGTTGTCTTCCCAAAAGGGTGTATTCTGCCCATTTTCAACTCTGTAGTTTGATTTTCTTGCTGAAAATTGGCCATAGAGCTCCGATAGCCTTCCAAACACTTGCACCATAAGCAGTTTTGTTTCCCTAGCCTTCTCAAAATATTCCTTGTGCATCGTTTCGTTTTCACTTTCAAGAGGAAAAGGAACTTGTCTATACTGATTTGTTTGCTCACCATTTTTTACGTGAGAACTTATACAGGATTTTGCTTTGTTGTGAAAAGAAGCATTACTATGGGCTCATAGACTAATCATTTTATTCTCTTTGCAACAGATAGTGCTACTGTATCAGTACAAAGAAGGTCGCCTGAGAAATCCATCTTTAGCTTGATGATTCATATGATGGTCAAATCATTTGCATGGATATGCTTCTTATTTCATGGGGTGGGTAGGTTATTTGTGAAGAATAGTGATGCAAACAGATTGAGAAATGGACAGATATCAGTGAATGCAAGTTCTGCCGAGCAAAATATTTCTTCCCCGAAAAAGGAGGATCTCCTCCATCCATGCTGTCAGAGGTTGCAACATTTAGAGAGCGTGGTAGCTGATTTGTTGAAAAAACCTACCAAAATTCCTCCAGAAAAAGAGCACATGCTGCTTGATTCAATGGACCGCATAAAGTTCATAGAGTATGACTTGCAGAGGACGAAGAAAGTAATGGTCTATGCACTGTTTCCAGATACGTTCATTTTGTCCAGTTGTAGAGTTATTTCATTATCATTAACAAAGTGGAACAAATATTTTTGTTATAGGCACTTCTTGCAACAGCATCGCAACAAGTAGAGCTTGCTGAATCCATGGAATCTTTGAAGGAGAACAAACTTAAAGTACGCTTTCTTCCGTAGACCTTATTGAAACCTCTGCTCACATGTTATAAAGTGCAGATTACTGAGAATCATTTTCAAACAGGTGACAAACTCATGTTGGCGGAGAGGCAGGCCTTCACAATACAAAACCTGATTTGGGTGGGAACAGCATTGATGCCTTAGGTTGATCTTTAGATGTGTCAACAATTTGGATTCAATCCTCGCATATACTCGAGACGAAGTTTGCAGGTAAAAGGACCATGCCAGAAACATACACAATGGGTAATGTCCATCAGTTTCCACATTCAGTGTCTAAATTTACCTTACCATCTCCCTCCCTCTGAAGTGTTATCTCTTTCCTGTTTCTTTCAGGCTTTCAAGTTGGTGATAGAGTAAGCTTTGCTAGAATGTTGCACTCTGCCTCATTTTTCTTTAGAGGCGGGAGTGTGATGTTATAGTTGGATTACATTCATATTTGTACATAATTGACGTGTGAGCAACTAGTTCTGGACATCACTTACATATTTGCTGTACAGAACGACCGCGAATTTAATACATAGCTAACAAATTTGTTGTGTGAGATTCTCAAATTCGTGCTGAAAATATTGCTTAGCAACTCCCACTTAAACCAATTGTTAAACAATATATTGAAAATAATGATTTGGAATTTGTGCGTGCTCTTCTTGAATGGTTCCAGTTTCTTAGTTCCTTTAACATGCTGTCCTAGTGGGAAGTGGTACAATTTTAGTTTCTTAGAAAATCACTTTCTTTTTTTGTATTGAATCATCTAAATTATCAATATAATCGCTTTTCTATTTTGTTATTTTGTGGATCTGAATTATGAAAAAGGTATGATACAAAGTAATTTTTTACTCAACTCGTTTGACACACATTATGAATTTGTACTTGATCCTGATATAATTATACATGAAAAATCAGAATGAATTTGAACATGATAGACCCACGTTTGCTATATTATCAAGAGTGTCATGATGTATGTTTGAGGAGTTCTAATAGTGATATGAACTATCCATGAAAATTAGGATGAATTCAAACATGATAGCTTGATATTTACCATATTTTTGATAGTGATGACAATCGTGTATGTTTGATACGAATTATGCATGAAAAATTAGGGTGAAGTTAGAAATTATACACTGAGATTTACCGTATTAAAAAGTCTAAGTTCGATCATTAATGTATGACCTGTTCTGCTTATAATATAAATTATGTAGTAGAATAAATTTAAACATGATAAACTGGCATTTGCTATATTATCAAGAGTAAGTTCAATCGTGTATGTATAAGGAGTTTTGATGCTAATATGAATTATCCTTAAAAAATTATGATGAATTAGATCATGATAGTCTGACATTTGTCAAATTTGGGAAAGTGAATTTAATCATTTATGTCTAAGTTTTTATGATCCTGAATTATGCACGAAAAACAAGCGTGAATTCGGATATCATAAATTGAGATTTATCATATTCCAACTTTGCTCGTGATATCAATTATGCATGAAAAATTAGGGTGCAAATATCATAATCTAAGAAATACTACATAATCAAGTGTGTGTTCAGACTTACTCTGATCCTCATTAAATATACATATGAAAACCTAGAATGAATTTAAACATTATAGATTAATCACTGTTGTTACATGATTAATACAATGTGTCTTGTAGTTATTTTTAATGGTAAATAAACTTTAAATTACAAAAGCTCCTCTTACTTTTTTTAGAGGCATCATTCAATTCTTTCTTTCTTAATAAAGACAAATGAACAAAGTTAAAAGAAAGCATACAATTTCTTTTACATTTTGAAAACACAGAAAAAAAAACTCATTATTGAAAAATCATGCTTAAAGAATTATGAATTAAGATGCAAAAAAGAGAATTGTGATTGAATGTATGTGCCACTAAAATAAAATACTTCAGCCTGTTCAAATAATCAAGTATAATAAGCAATGTGAATACTTAGTTGATATGTTAAAATCTGATCAAAGATATGACATATCGATCTTTATAAGTGAACACTATTCAATATGTGCGGAATTAAAATATGATTGAAATTAAAAAGAATTTTGAAATAAATATTTAATATCAAAAAGCATGACAATCTTCAAAGAGGTACAAATTGAATAAGAAAAATACCATAACATTACTTCTAATTTTTGCCATCATATCTTTATATGTTGCAATTCAAAAAATCAGGGACATACACTAGTATGAAAAGAGATAACAAGAATCAATAAGCACGTTGAAAAAATAAAAACATTCAATTTTAATTATTGATTATAATTTTTTCTTCCATCAATAATGACTCACAACAAATTATTAAAATAATTAATACTTCTTGAGATTTGATTTATCTTTTAATTATACAAATTTAGTTACATTTTCTATTAATTCATATCTGATTGAAAGTACCGTAAATCTATTTTTGTAGTAGATGCTATATTTTTAAAGATAAATCAATGTGTTTAATTTTAGTTGTCAAAGAACGCAAAAACTCAAATATTTCCTTTAGCTTTTAGCATATTAGACTCTGAAAATAACTCTTATAGTGAAAAAATGAAAGAAAATAACTCACAAATATGAGGGGCCATTTAAGATCCTTGCTAAGGCGGGCAAGATCTCATACAAATTTGACATGCCTCCACATCTTAAGATTCATCCTGTCTTTCATGCCAGCATGCTTAAGTCATACCACAAAGACAAGAATGACCCAAACAGAGGTCAATCGAGTCGTGCGCCCATTACTATCACCGCCTCACATGATCGAGAGATTGAAAATATCATTGACTATCAAGCTAGGGGAAAACAAGGTCAACAAGCTACCACCATGTTCCTCGTCCATTGGAAGGGACAATCACCAGAAGAAGCCACATGGGAGCGATATGAAGACTTGTGGCAATTCAAAAACAAGATTAGAGAATTTATGCAACAACAATGCGCCGTGGTCGTCGCAACATCAGGTGGAGGAGAGTGTGATAACCCGCCATGTCATCACGCCACATAGGCGTCACGTGGCATAAAGTTTCCTATGTGGAAGCTTACATAGGAAAGACAACTAGCCTTAGTGGAATATTCTAGAGAAATATAAATATTTTCATTGAAAAATTATAGAATTACATGGAAGGCCCTTGAAATTTTCTAGTATTGTAGAAAATTCTAGAGAGAAGACTATTTTGTAAATATCTAGGGACTTATGTAACAATTATTATTTACACTTAAGCCCCTAAGTTAGTTGTATAAATAGAGGGGCATCCATTTGTAAAATCATCAAGCAAAAATCAACAAAGTTCTCTACACAATCCTTCCAAAACAATTCTCTTGTCTTCTTTCTTCCATTCTCTTAGCGATTCTTAGAATCTTAGGCTGACTTGGCATAGCAAGATCATGAGCAAGTGGTGCAAGAACGTGAGCAAATTGTCAAGTGCCGCACGTGCGCTTAGTAAAAGACTAAGGACGTGACAATTAGCTGCAAGAATTTTTTTGTAATAACTTAAAACATTATTTTCTTCTTTGAATTGATCGATTTCTCCATTCCAATTTCAGCCTTATGTTGTTGATATATATTAATTTGTTTTCCTTGATGATTAATTAGTTTCTTATCTCTAGGTTTATTTCTATGCACATTACTACATTTATAGGTGCATTGGGGTTGGATTTGGCTACAAAAAATAGTACAAGTAAAGGAATGTCATTAATATAATGGATGTTATTCCATAGTTTGAATTGTATTAGTTTGCTATTTTTATAATGATCTGTCCCGTTATAATAGTTATTTAGGATCATTGTTCTCTTGAGAATTTGTAAAAATTTAAAAATGAATAAAGTGAAAAAATTGTTAGACTTGGCGCCTACAAGGCTTCACTATGGCGAAGGGGTCATCCGCAAAGACCATCGTGAAGATCGAGATTCATTACATCTTTTACATTAGTTTTTTGTCCAAGTCTTGATTATAACTTCTTATATCTATCAAAAAACGCCTAGGGTGATCATTTTCAAGTCATAGGACTAGTTTCTCTTGAGATAAGTAAATTTTATCCGTTTTCCCTGATGAGCTCTTCGCAGAGTTTTGTGGGCTAAAACTTAAGCTTATGAATCACGTTGAGATCCATGTTATTGGGTTTTTGGTTAGGACTAGCTTAGAAGTCTCTTATCAATGACATGTACGAAGTTTGGGATGCTAAACTCAAGATGTAACTTTTTGCACATGAAAAGTCTACTACTATTACTATATTTATCAACAATTCTTCTCAAACCTATGAGTTATCGTTTAGGTATTTTTCTCACTTTCAATAGTTTAGGTATGAATCTAAAAAAGAGATAGTTTATGTATGTTTTTCAAATCGAATGATAATTTAGGTGTGTTTCTCAAAAAAGAAAAATGATAGTTTAAGTGTATTTTTGATACTTGACTAAAAAAAAAACAACGCTAATGAGTTTGCAACCACAGCTTCTAGAGAGGTCAGAAGCCTTGGCTTCTTCTCATGTGATGCTACTACTTCTTTTTTTTCAGTAATGTGATGCTACTTCTTCAGCCATCCCAACGGGCAAAGGCTCTTCCA
Organism: Solanum appendiculatum; assembly: GCA_018342035.1. NCBI lineage: Eukaryota > Viridiplantae > Streptophyta > Magnoliopsida > Solanales > Solanaceae > Solanum > Solanum appendiculatum. The sequence goes on from JAGDQO010000472.1 coordinate 2,225,788, forward strand.
AAATAATACTGTTCATCAATTTCCCTTCAACGTTTTTATGAAACTTTCTTATGCATTTCACTTTACTTTTTAAAATGTTCCTACGGGATATTTAAAAAATTGCAAGCTCAAGATTAAAAAAACCATCAAGAGAAACTAAAATATAACATTGTTAATTACATCTGTAATGCCAACGCCCTAATTGTGGTCTCAGATTTAAGCTTCCCATTATCTTTCAGGCAAAATTGTTGGCTACGTTATACATGCGCTTAGAACTTTGAGAAAAAGGATTTGCTTCTTGTTGGTTATCAATGAATTTCCCAAGCCATGTTTGACTTAGCAAACATCATTTACGTGTTTTGTCTTTAGTGTTTATTGCTTTGTTGGCCCCTATGATTGCTCTTACAACAAAGCACTGACATTAGATCATAGTATCTTTCCTGGCATTTGTATTTATATGTATGATTCAAAAGCAACACAGCAGCAATTGGATCTCATTAAAGATTTGCAAAATGCAAACAGGAACAATTTACAAGAATCAGGGAGGCTACTAGGAAGGTGCAGTCATGTATGGTGACTGTTCTGACAAATAGGGAGTATACAAAAGACTACTATTCACAAAATTTCCCACAGCCTTTGGCCATAAAAATGACAACTACCCCTTGAATACACGGGCAATAATACAAGGGATGATCTACGGGGGTAAAATCAAATAGTAACCCTGGGTGAGCAGGTGGAGCAAGGGGCTTTACGAAAATGAAACAAGTAACGTTTGAAGGGAGGAAAAAACCGGATAAAGTGAAACCCTGTACATGTACCTCTATATCTGTCCCTACCTTCCTGAGGCTCTAGGGCAACAATACTATACAGAAACCCAAAATTTTTAGCAGCCGTTCATCTAGTATTGCTAAACCTTGAAAATTCACCAACTTGACATAAAGTGATGCCCTCGGGGAAAACGAGCTTCATCTGAACCATAAAATAAGTAAGAATTAGCCGGTTCTACCAAGTATTGCACCATGTTTTACACTTCCTCATCACCATTCAACAATCCAAACTATCTTTACCAAAAAAAGTAAGGGAAGTGATCAATTGAAAACCTCATTGATTGCATGTCCATAAATTTAGACTCCTGAATATCAGTGTTGGCAAAGCCTTTTTCTAAGCGGAAACCATTGGCAGCCCCCAAAAGTTGGCACAACTTTTCACTCAAGACACCTCAAGTAAGCCTTCTATATTTTGAAAACCTAAACTAAGATGGGACAATGTCATTTTGACACCTTTTGCTGACTTGGCAACTTGTGTGACTTTCACCTCAAACAGGCGCGTGAAGAGACTTTATTTTATTTTATTTTATTTTCTGAAAAATAGTTGTTCTTTTACTTTTTCATATAATTTATTTTTTTAATTATTATTCTAGACCTAAATGCCACATGTCCTCTTTTAATTAGTCATCATGCCATGTCCCCCGCGAGTGAAATACACACAATGTAATTTTAGCTGATCGTCAAAACCGCATTTAATAACACAAATTTTAAGTCGGGTAAGTGTTCAAAATGTACCAGGTTTACTTGAGGTGTCTAACTGAAAAGTCAACTTTAGGGGTCTACCGATGGGTTTCATCTTTTTCTAAAGCATTTCAAGAATTTCATTCCTCATATTTGGATACCGAATCTGCTAATAGACTAACTTTAGTACATATTAAGGTAAAAGAATGTTTTACCTGTACACCGCTGTTTCCCAGGCATGCTGCCCATTCAGGGACTGATTAGCCACCAAGGAATTATCCATTATCTGTTGAGGACGGTTCAATCCAGTCTACAGTCATTGGGTCTAGCAAACGAACTGCTATTCCCTGCTTGCAGAACCTGAGTCTGTTGTTGTGATTGCAATGGTGATAACTGCTGCTGCTGCTGTAACTGTGGCTGGGTCACTGGGGAAGAAGGCTGCAATTGGGAGGATTTTTGTAGCCAGTTGACACTAATATCAGGCCCTGTTGGAGACAAGTTGCCTGAAGATCGTCTTTGGCTTACTCCTCGGCCGACTTGAGGCGCTGACTCACTGCCAGCAGAATTTGTTGGGGGAGCCCCTATTGAATCAAATAATGGTTCTGTACCCTTCCACTGATTAGTGCTCAGGGTTGAAACATCTGCGACATTAATTGCATTGTTGCACTCCTGAGGCATTGAGGTGATTACACCTATCTGAGAAGTTTTGCACATAGAACGTTGTTCAGCTTGAGATTCACCAGCTTGCAACTTCTTTGATGGATCTGAATTTACTACATGGTTCTGCTGCAAAACTCGTTGTACAGCTGCTTGTTTTTTATTCATCAGTTTTGGCTGTGGCTGCACCTGTGACTGTTGATGCATCAATGCTTGGTGGTTGGAAGAACCCAAGACTGAGGATGGAACAGATTGCTGAGATGAATTGGTATCAGAGGCGGCCAATGAAGCAGGACTTAGATTGCTATTACCCGGATTAGAAGGCATCTCCTGCTGAAGATGCTTAGTAGATGGAGCTGGTTGGCCAGAGTAAATCTTAGGCTGGGCCTGCTGCAACTGACTTGAAGAATGAGGTGCCATAGCTTGTTTTGCGAGCTGGACAGGACTGTGTGCTGACCCAGAATATAGTCCATGACTTTGCATCATGCTAGTGGCTTGCTCACCTTTCTCAGCAGATTGATTCGCCTGATTGCTAGAAAGCTCATTCATTAGAGAAGGATCTACCTGCAAGTTCTGGTGCATCATCATATTCCCTCTGCCAACTCCCTTAAATAATTTAGCTTGTTGTTGTGATTGTGACTGCGGCCGCTGTGGAGGATGGTGCATTCCTGCTGGTTGAAGCTGCTGCCGCCCTGTCTGACGTAGTTTTTGCTTGCTCATCTGAGTAGTCAGACTGCTGCCTGCAGTTTGAGCAGTCCGTGCATGCCCATGAGCTGGCAATGTGTGAGGTTGAGGCATTGGGGTCATTGAGGTGGGGGATGTCAAAGGAGAAACTGATACTGGCAGAGAAGAAGATTGTGATGTGGTCTTGGGACTGTTTTGCAAAGAAGGTGAAATAGAAAGTTGGGGCTGTGAATGGGAAAATTGTTGCTGTTGCAGGTGCCTCTCTTTAGCTAATCGAATTGCATAAGCTTGTTGCTGTGAGTTGATGGCATGATTAGGCCCTTGAAGATGAGGGTGATGAGGGCTAAGCATAAGTGGCTGCTGTGAAGACATAGGATGTGATTGCTGATGATGAAGTGGATATGGATTGACGGAAGAGGCAGACTGGTTGGGAAAAGAGGACCTTAACCCACCAAATGGAGGAACCACTTGGCTGCTTCCCTGAGAGGCCTGCAGCTGAGGCTCAGGAACCATCATTTGCCTCTGAGCTTCCTGATTCTGTGGTGGCTGTAAGAGAGATACCCGAAAGTGTCATTGAATTAAACATGCAAGGACTATATGGCAACTGCAGAGTTGAAAATTACATGTTGATAATGTGTTCCTACGTATCAGCAGTCAGCAGCCACAAAAAGAGAAGAAAATGATGCAGAAACTAGAGCCAAGCAACAAATTTTCAACAAAACATGCAAAGAGTGGTGAGACACAATAGCATGGAATGCATCAAAATTGCAGATTGGAAAGTTAGATGCCCATAACATTATCCTTACATCAACAACCACAAAAGAGCAGAATGTGATACAGAAACTAGCATCAAGTAACAACTTATAAATTGTGGGAGTGAATAATCTTCATAGAACACTCAAAAGTGTACCCTTAGCGAAGTCATGAAATCTTATATCTGAACGCAGTTCACTGAAAGCTAACAATCTTTACCTTTCGCAGATTGTCTCTTCCTGATTTAGCTATAGCTGTGATTTTGGAAGCATTCAACACATATCAAATGACGCAAAGGTGAGAAGAATATTACCTGCCTTTGTTCTCTATGCAATAGTTAGAAATGAATAAATGAATCTCGCTCACAAACTTCTAACTTTTTAATACATGCTTTCCACATAAAACTTTGCAAGTTTGCCCAACTGAACTGTTAGGTTCACATGTTCTCCATCCATAATCATGTGGACTCTACTCTTCAAAAACAGAGTGACTACAGATAAGGTTGTAAGCAAGTCTCACAGGTCATTGCGGAAAAAAGAGGAAGATGGTTGTAACAAAATAGCATAGATCTATAAGTCATCTCGCGAAGTACTAGAAATCCTTTAAATTGAATCGACAAGGAAACTTTTTGTATGCCAACTTCACCAATGAACCAAATAAGAGCAACAAGAGAGAAGCAATCAAAAGCCAGCAGCTGACTAACCCGCATCATGCGCAAACCATCGCGAGGTCTCATCACTGAATTCACCTGATTAGAACTCACCCCAGAATGCATATTCACAGTGTTTGGCAGTGCTACCATCCCAGGGGAAAGCATGCTTCCAGAATTCAACATAGACGGTGATGCAACTCCCTGAAACCCAGGCCTTGCCATTGGAATACCTCTATTAATCCCACCCATCATGCCTGTGCTGTTGCCACTGGAAGGCGTATGAACACCACCACAATCAGTGGTTGCAAGAACTCCAGGAGCAGACATATTGGATTGCATATTTCTCATTTGATTATACTGCTGCAATTGCTGATGTTCATCAACTGGAAGAGATGCAGATCTAGGAACAACATATCTAGCTTCCCTGGGAACAGAATTACCCATATTGGTACATGATAAGGAAAAGTCAAAACATAGTTTTTAAGAATAATCCATTCATTACCTAACAGATGCATTTAGGGGACTTGATGATGACAGGAAGTTGTTCCCACCAATCATACTGGAGGAACCCTGGATTGCCAAGTTTGCACCAGACACTGGGAGCACTGAGTTCAATGCACACTGACTTGAAATAGATAATCCACTTGGGCGCGGACCTTGGCATCCAACAGAAAGATAGTCTGGACTAGGCAAGGGCGCATCATCAAATAGGTCCAAAGGTCTTCATACAACAAACAGAAGGAACCAGAAGAAAAAGAATAATTAAGAGTTAGCCAAGCTTTAGTTATTACCAAACTTGAGAAGTGTCCAATTCTCCAAAAAGCCATATAACAGAAAGACTTACGTAAGAACAGGGCCTCCGCTCAGATTATTGGGACAAATTTGGGAAAGAGCATGTGTGTGAGAATCATGTGGTTGCTGGAGTTGTCTTGGATCATTTTTATAACCCTTCATTGAAACAGGAACGCATACATCAACTTGGAGCTCAGATGTATAATGCAAACAAACAGAAAATGGATCCCTGCTTTGTACACATAAGATACTTTATAAACGAATTTCAACATTCTGCAGGCTCGTAAAACATATTCCCTCCCCCATCTCAATTTATGTGATGGTGTTTGACTGGGCGCGGAGATTAAGAATGAAACGAAAACTTTTGAAATTTGTAGTCTAAAACAAGCCAAAGATATTTATATGGTTATAAATCATCTCATTAAGAGTAAGAGGGTGTTTGGATTGGCTTTTGAAAGTAGCTCATAAGCTAAAAGTTATAAGTTGGGAACAGCCAACTTTTGGCTTTTAGCTTATTTTTATACTTTTTTGACCAAAGAGTAGGTGCTTAAAAGCACTTTTTGTCTTTTTCAAACACCACAAAAAGTAGAAAGGGGGCTTAAAAGTCGAAAGCACTTGCAATAAGCCAATCCAAACACCCTAAAATGGGAAGTTAAATTGTTACTAAATATAAAAAGGTGTCATTCTTTTAGGGATTGACTAAAAAGGAAAGAATGACGCATAAATTGGGACAGGGGAGTATAATATTTTCTCAGATTTCTAACTTATACTCTGATTTACATTGTAAGTGCACAGATCAGATAGAGAAAATCTTCATCAACCTGAGGGAAATTAGGTGGGAGATGCTAGGAAAAACAAGGGATGTACAAAATTGTTGGAGCAGAGATGGCAATTTAACCAGTCAGAAGGAGAGATGGAGGATTGTCCAAGCATGCGTTTGGTGTAGTGGACTGTTTGGAAAGAAAGAAATCAGAGATGTTTCGAGGACAAGCAACACAACATTCAGAAGTTGAAGACGAAATGCTTAGTCCTTAACTAGTTTGGGTTTAAACAAGAATATTTATAGAAGCTGAAGATATTTTTGATGTTCTAGACAGTATGTAAGAAGCTAGACTGATAGGAAATTTTACTTGTATCTTTCCTTCCTTATGGGGGACTACACAGCTTCTGTAGTATACCTGTTTATTTACAGTGTTACAATTCTCAAAAAAAGACTTATAATCTGATTTCTAAAATTGCTAGGATGAAACAAAGACACTGGTCGAGGACCATATACCTAGTGTTCTGATTATGGTATTGGTACTTTTTGATAAATGGCACCTTACTTTTTCTGTTGTGCTCAGGGTGGGGGTTCTTAAGTAAGGGTATTTCATTCATAATAATAGCACCAAACAAGCAGTGTTGTCAAAGGAGAGCACTTAAGCCCTAAAGCGAGGTTCAAAACGTGTTGAGCGCTTCACCTCGCTTAATGTGCACTTCTGTGTCATCATCAAGGCTCTACGACATACTTTTCCTTCCTAGTTAGCCTCTCCTAAAGAGGCAATACTAAACAATTGATTTCTTTTTTTTTTGAAATTGGTATGTTGTATTCCTCAGCATTAAGGATACGGTGGAGACCTTCAAAAGAGGAACAAAAAAAAATTGATATCACACTTTATCTTAATTATTGTTTCAAATATTTTGTACATATATTTGACATTCATGCTTTATAATTATTAGTCTTGGACTAAACATATATATTCATATTTTTCTCCATTTAGCGTCTTTTTTCATTAAATCCCACGCTTCATAGTTGTAGCTCAATTTTTTAAGCAACACATTGGAGAAAGCCTAATCTCATTTGGTCCTAGTATGATAGACAACCAAATGGCAACACCAATTACCAAAACCACCTGGTATAATAATTTCATACATGTGTCATGAATATGCGTGAAGAAAATAAAGTAGTTCCATGTTTACTGAACATGCAAATAACAAACCAGTAAATTGTAGCTCAAGGTCCATGAAATAGGGTCTTCTCTCTAATATCACCAAGAGGCTTAGACTAACTTTATTTTATGGAGAAATGCTAATGCAAGAATACCTGATTCTTTCGTAAAAGATATTTCTGCCCGATCAAGATCATTTTCTCAAAATGAGATCTAAGTGTATCCTCTTCCATTGGCCCCTGCAAACGCTGAAACAGTTGCCTGGCACTTCCCTGAATGATGTTTAGCATGTTCATTCAAAATTACTGAAAATGGGGTAAAAAGGAAAACATCAAGGTAAGAGAAAGGAAAAGAAATGTTGGACCTTGGGAATGCCAGGTAATGTTGAAGGATAGGGTTGAGATGATCCTGAATCATCAGCACTATCAGCACCATCACCACTACTTCTGTCCATCAGTATTTTGTGTTGTTCTTTGCATTCCTTTGGCTTGCGGTAGATACACTGCATTACTCAAGACAACTCTTTAGGAGCAGTGAAAAGATAAGGTAAAAGAAAGATTAAAAAAAAAAGGAGTTAAGCACACAGTAAAGAAAGTAGATATAGGGAAGATTTAAAATCATCTACTGTTAGAGTAGTCTGACTAAAAGATGGTAAGAGAACTCATGAATATGCTCACCTTGAATTGTAAAGTACTGTTGAAAGCATCACTTACAAGCTCCCAATTTGGACCCAGGTCATGCACTAGGACAACGAGTGCCTAAAATTTTGATGTCAATTCCATTAATACACATCATGCCAGAAAAACTACAATGAAAAAGAAGCAGAAGTAAGGATATATCAAATAAAAAAGAAACCAACCTGATCCTCAAATAGTGACCATGGACTTCCTGAACCTGCTTGGCCAGCAGACATCTGCAAGAGATTGCAAATATCAAATTCATTCTTACAAGTGGATAAATCTTCAGACAAGTATTCCTACAAACAAAAGCAAATTGAAACAGAGCATCAGATTCTAGCATACACAAGTACCTTCAAAGTTTTGGCTCTCCTACCCTGATCCCTACCACTAAGCATTCTCACAAGTTTATTTGGGTTGGACATGTTACTCATCTGGGAAGCTGCTGGAGATGGAACAAAACCACCAACGGGGCCAACATTTTCAAAAGAATTTTCAAGTGATTGCCTCATCATCTTTGGCTTCTTTGCAACATGCTGACCGAATAAACCTTCAAAAGACAGTGCCATTAATACAAGGAGGATATTTACAGCCCGTTTGGATTGGCTTAAAATAAGTAACTTTTAAAAAGTTACTTTAAAGTTATTTTAAAAATTAGTTATGTGTTTTTGATGTGTTTGGCAAAAAAGTGTTGAAAGTCACTTTTTTTATCAAAATGTCTGAAATACCCTTAAAGTTGTTAACATTATAAAAGAATTAAGGGTAAAAAAGTAATATACTTGGTCAAAGTAGAATGATTTATAAGTTTAAAAAAATAAGTAGGGGGCACCCTACTTTTAACTTTTAACTTATTTTGAGTTACTTTCGACTTATTTTAAGTTATTCTTTAATTGCCAAACACTATAATAAGTCAAAAACTGATTTAAAAGTTAGCTTGACCAACTTAAAATCCCATCCAAACGGGCTCTTAGTATCAAGCTATTAATCTGATGTGAAGTTGGTAGAAACCATACCATTACTGCCATTAGAATCAAGTTGATGGCCCTCCAATCTCTTTCTGGAAGAATCCCTCTGAGACCAAAAAAGTTATAAACAATCACATAGATGTTACAGAAATGTGTGTGTGTATACATAACATAACATGACACAGTAGAATAGAATGTACACACACACAGAAAGATCTGGTTATCAAGACAATGCACATTAGCATTGCCATCCTCAAAACCATCAAGAGGATGATACCATACTTCTCCAATATACTGAAAATTGAGTCATGAACAGCACAGAAGTTTTTGTTACAAAAAATTGGGTTCTGTTAATCACGGCATATTCACGTACTCCAACAGCAGGATCAAGAAAGAATATGTGACATTTTCCCCCTCCAACAATAAAAAGGGAAAAAAATGGGAAAAAAGCACACATATGCAAAGAGATACATCTATGCCCAGTAAATGATCAAGAAAACAGAGTTGGTTCGAGCTACCAGCAACCTGCAGGAAAAGAGAACAGGGCCAATAGGTCGAGACAAAAACATCCATAAACTAGCATGCAATACTAACAGATAAGAAAACTAACTAATAAAGTGAGCCACTATGTGAAAGAAAAAGAATAAATTACAAGTCAATGTGACACACCTCTAAGTGGATAACTTCTCTAACTGAGCTCTAATTGAAGAGTGCAAAAATATAGAGTATAGCTTAGTTAGATTCACTATGTGAACGAGAAAAAGGAAATCACCTGCTCGTTTTGAAAATTAGAATCAACCTGCCATCGCTGTTCATAAGCGGAACCCTGCATCGATGAGAATATAGTCATCAAGAAAAAATAAACATTGAGATACTTCAAAGTCTAATTTAAAAAAAAGTTGTTTACTGAAGATATAGCACTTATCAAGTACCAGAATCTTCACTTTTTTCTTCTTTTTAGGTTTTGAAACTTCAGTGCAATCAAATGGTAAATGCTTCTCGAAATCTCCCACTGACTCAACTTCCAAATTATTTGGCATATGTGATCCCCTATGCAAAGTACTCTGATCATCCTGAAATGAACTGGTATCTCCACTTGAAGCATCAGTTTTGATTGGCAACTGAGCACATCCAGATGTTGTAGCACTGTAAGGACTAAGAACTCTTTGCCTAGAAGCAGTACGCATACGCTTTGTTGGAATAGACGCATTAAGATTGCTAGATGGCCTTTTTCCCAGTTGCATAGATTGATGAGTACCAACTTTGTATTCCGCACGCTGTGTAAATGATACATCAGTGCGAACACCATATGGTCTTCCACTATACGTCTTTATATGGATCTTCCTTTTCTTCTGGGAAAATCTTGATGATTTGTTACCTTCAATGGCAACTGATGTATCATATGGACTTGTCTCTCCTTCATCCTCTTCAAATGTGTAGTCTAGAGAACCAATGCATAGAGATTCAGCAAGAAATAGGACCAGCTAGAAAAAACAGTACCAGGAGGCAACAACCTCCCAAGAACATAAAAATTTAAAAAGAGAACAGAAAAGAAAGAAAACCTGGAATGGTATCGTATGCCGATGTCTCCACCTCTTCATGCATGCTACTACCAGTTTTCTGGAATTTCAAATAATAGACTAGCATCAACAAGTAGGATTAAAGCACAAAAAACGAACAGCTAAATCCAGAAAAGATGGTGTTGGCTACAAGGTCAGACTGAATCGTCAAATATGCACAAGCTATCAATCATGAATAAAAATATGGCAGCACCAGTACCTAGCTTTAGAAACTTCGTCTGTTCCAAATAATCTGTCCTACTTTCTATTGAGGATTATGGCAAAATTGTCAAAGGAAACATACTCCATACACAATACAATACTTGTGCAATAATCTAACATTAGAAAAAGGTGCTCCACTCCAACATTTAAACTATAAAATATTCAAATAGTTGAAAGAACTAACTATATATACACCTTTAGACACATATGTAAGTATTAAAAAAAATCATATGCAAAATATAACTACAATTATTACCTTATTAATTGCTCAAACAAAATGGGACACCTAAATTTGGAAGAATGTAATAATGATTACCAAAACAATAAACTCTTTGACAAATGCACAGGAAGAAACACATCATGTTTGGTCCTTATTACTCCCATCACATGCAATTTCCAAGTAAATGTAATCTTTTAAGATGCTACAGCTTTTGCAGGATGTAGAAAAACAAACTGGGAGCAAGACACAACAGCCACAAACCATGTTCCTCTGTTCATTTCTCAGATGCAGACAATCAACCACCAATAATGGCTTGGATTAAGCTAAAATTATTTCAGACTACAAGATTATAAGTAAAATTCCTCAAGAAGTGCGAAATGAGCTCCGTCAAGCTCTTGACCACAAGTTAAAACAAAAACATGTGAACCACGAAGAATTTTTCTATGTGACAGGTAATGCAAGGGCAAGAAATCACATTTCCTCCTGTTATTTTACTCTTTTAGTCAAAGTACAGCTTAGATTTTGGACTGCATACTGTTCATGCATCTTCATACAAAATCTTAGTAACTTCCTTCACATAAGAAGTATATACAGAAATCAAGAAAAGAACTTGGTTGTCAAACAAACAAGTTACATCGAAAGATCAATTTCCCCCATTACATTAAGACAGATAAATTTCCATTTTAAAGAAGTGCGGTCACGACTCACGTAATCCATGAAAGGAGAAAAAAACACCAAACTGTACATTCTATTCTTCCCCACAATCCACTTATTGTTTTGGTATTTATCCCCTTAGGCAGGAAAAGATACAGGCCAATAAAGGATTGACTAGAAAGAATTTAAACCTAAAAGAATAAAAGGACACCAATTTTAAGACAATTAGACACAACTTGAGTAGTGAGAGACACAGCACTTCCAACAAATGTTCAAGTTCAGTTATTCGATTCACTTCCTGACTTTGAATAAAATAAAGTTGGACTCTCCATTATGATCCCATAATACTTGTATCTAGGCCAAGGTCCACCAAATTATTCAATGAAACAGGCAATTTGCAACTTATCAGGTCAGAAGACGTAAAACCAAGCATTCGCAAAATAGTGATTCTAAACATACTACCTCACGGTGAAGCACATGAGATTCTATAGACTTTCTGTAGGCGTCCATTGCTCCAAATGAGACAGCATAGAAAAGGTTCTCCTGCATGAGGGCATTAGGATCACTTAGAAGGATTTACTTTTCTCTGAACTAAAATCAAACGAGTATCACCCCAGAAAAGGAAATGAGTGAGCACTCAAATCAATCCCTAAAATATGTTCATGGTGAAACATTAAAAGACCAGAGAGAACAGAAGACATTAACATGTAAAACATATTTATACTTCTCTCAAATGATCTTCCCGAGGCGCATCCACAATTCCACCATCAGACACCCTCTCTGGGGTCACCGGAGCTTCAGCAAGGCTTTGTCGAACATCAGAGTCATTGTATTTCAGAAATCTCAAGGCATATTCCCTAATAGCAAGAGCATGATCCTTTCTAGAAATTGGTAGCTCCAGTTGTTTGTTTTCCCCCTGCAAAGTGCATAAGAAAATTATGAATTAAGGACCAAAGATCTCCTCTCTCCAGCCTTTCATAGGAAGCAAGTACACACGAAAATGTAGAAGGTTGACTAACTGGAATTAGTAGCTTCGTAAGCATTGATATTTGTTTTAACGGTTGCTCTATCTAATTATAACCAGCTAAATTTAAGTTTTTTCTTTCTAAAGAACAACCAATAAATTCTCCCAACTTCAATCCAGTTGCATTGAGATCACATACATCGAGGAAGCTCTTCAAATCAAGCAACTTACTTATACAAGTTCAGAATTAGTACATCCTTTAAGAAATGTTTCCAGATTACCCAATGCTTACGTGGGCAGTGAATCACATAATTGAGAAATATTGTTAAATCGTACTACGTAGCTCATAGAAAAACAGATCCAATGTAATAGAAAGGCAATGAAAAAGTTGCTGCAAACGCTGCCTAGTCTAATAACAGAGCTCATAAATTTCATTGTAGGAATACATGAATACATACATAAGTATGTTTCAAGTGATTCCATGAAGATAACTTTAAACTTTAAACGATTCGGTTCATCCTTCTATGTAAATTTAAAGGATTGGCCTTAAATCAGGTAATGATACAAGACTATATCTGCATATAGCAGACTATAATCTATAAGTTAAAACCACAAAGGGCCTTAGCGAAATATTGTTGTCTTTTTCACCCTTCAAAAATAAAGTTTATTTACATTGGATAGAATTGTCAATAAATTATTTTCCTAATATCTAGGGACAGACATTTAATTATTTTTTCCTCATATTTAGGACCGCAAAACTAACTATCTAACAAAGCTTTAATTCCTTTCATGTTATTTTTCATCAATCCTAATATTTAGGAGTTTTCCATATTACTTTCCCTTATGTATGTTCTAATATAAAAATAATGAACTTCAATACTATACACGCTATGGAATCAGTAACACTATTTTATTTATAGCTCAAACATCTTTTATGCAAGACAAATAAATGTTTTATGATTTTGGGGCTCAATTTAATAATCGATTTTACAATACAATAAAACACCTTTTTTTTTAAATGGAAGCAGCGTTATCAAAAGCAAAAGGCGCAAAAAGCTCTAAGGTCCATTGGGGCTTTAAGTGCATATAAAGCATGGGCTTAAATGAAAAAAGGCGCAAATGAAGAAAAATACAAGTACATATGTTTAGTTCAAGACTAATATTTATAAAGCATGAATGAAAAAATATATGATCAAATAATTTGAAAAAAAAAATTACGATAAAATGAAATATCAATTGTTTAGTGTCGCCTCTTCAAAAGAGGCTCATTGGGAAGGAAACATGTCATAAAGCCTTGATGAGGACACTGAGACGCACATTAAGCATGGCAAAGCGTTCAATACGCTTTGAGCCTCATTTCAGGGCTTAAATGTGCTTTAAGCGCATCTTTGACAACACTAAATTGAAGAAAAAAAAGTATTATGACACTGTTGCAGATAAACCCCGTGTAGTTTAAAATTAGAACACTTACAAGTTACACCTATAATATTATAAAAATCCCACATTTATACTCCTATGATGTTACCCCTATTTTTCTAAAAGCACTTAGACCTTTTATAAAATGAACTCTCAACACAAATGAAACTTCATCAAACTAAGTACATAAAGATAATTTCGAAGCAGAATAATAGATAAAAAGCTAAAAATAAAAAGAGAAATTTCTATTAAATAAGATATAGTAATTAAATAAAATTAGAAATAACTTACGTACTCAAAGTGCAATAAACTTATTTCTAATAGTTTGTATTATCAAATAATTTGTGTCTGTTTCCTATATATGAGTTTCGAAAGATAAATGTCTCAAAAATGATTATTCTATTTTGGTCAAAGGCATGAACTTAGTAGGATTTCACTGGGTATGTTGTTGGTGGTGGTGGTGGTCAAAGGCATGAACAAATTTCTCGTCAACATTTTGATCTTTCTATTAAAATACCATGAAGTAACTTCAGAAAAACGTTCCATTTACAATTTAAGTTTGTTGTTTAATAACTATATAAATCTAATTAGTTACACATAAACCTAACCTAACCGGGGGTGTAAGTGTATGATTTTCACAATAATCTAATCTTTATGTTGTATTAAAAGCATGAAGACCTTTAGCGAAATGTTGCTATCTTTTTAACCCTTTTAAAATAGTGTGTTTTTTAAAACCCGCAGCCGCAACCCTTTTGGGTGCGCACAAGGTAAAACTCATGCTCCTATGCAATAGCTAGCAAACCACACATGAGAGATAACCCGCACTAGGCAAGCCTGTTGCGACGAGCTCAACCCAGAAGGCAAACCCCTTGCTTTCGCTGGCAAGGGGTTTCGAACTTGAGACCTCCAACACGGAAGTCCCAAGCCCAAACCACTAGGCCACCCCGAAGGGTCCTTTTAAAATAGTCATTTAATTATTTTTCTTATATTTAGAACTTTGAAATTAACTTAAGTTAAATTATAAAATCTTTCCTTATTTATATTATGTATATCCAAATATATAGGACTTAGAAACAAAAATGACTTTACTTATATAAATTGTGTAAAGTAAATATATGGTAACATGAAAATTGACTATTTGCCTATATTTAGGACTTTGAAAGTTTTAGAATTTTAGCTTATATGTAATAAATACTATTTGATATGGTAACTTGAATCATCTCTTACCATATAATGATACGAAGGGTTTCGCTGGCTAACTTTTTACACAAACATTGGGACAGTCTTTCTAGAAGTAATTTTCCTTCATAATGAATTCTCTCCCACAGATTGATTACACATTTTTTTATAATCATGGTGTCCGGACCAGCTTTCGCACCTCGACTAATTCCACAGGATATCTACCACCTCCCACCAACAACAAATGATGGGAAGAATTACCTAGTGTTTTTTTGTCTCCACTGAGTTTTGAACCTAAGACCTCACGGTTCTTAACCACTCCATTGACCACTAGGCCACACCCTTAGGTGCTAAAACTGGTGAATATATATTACTGGTGTTTTGGGGTTTCCATTCATTTTAAATGATGATTTTCTTCATATCATGCTATGATCAGTTGTATAGGAAAATCATTAATCTTTTATGTTTTGTTATGTATACATTTATTTATGATTGTGATGTAGGTCAGCTTGTGTGCATCTCCATTATCTTATTAGGTATCTATTACCTTTCCCAAGCACAGATACTGAGTAACTTTTCTACATGACTTGGATAAATGAGAAAATATTATTATTTTATTATATATACATAAGATAGGATAGAAAAGTTTGAGAGTCGTTGGTTGAAAATCCTCATCTTCAAGTTAAATTAAATTTACGATTGAGGGAAACGATAAGCTAGAATGAAAAGGTGGCTACATGAAAGTCAAAAGAAAGAAAAAGATCTAGGAAGACAAAATTTAGATTGTTATGTTGATTAAGATTAAGCTAGAATTTAATTAAATAGGTCACTTTGGTTTTAAGGGCCCGTTTGGACATGCGATATGGAATCATGATTTAAAATCAAATTGATTTGAATTTGAAGTTGAAGTTTTGTTCGAACATGCAATTTGAATTTTTTAAGTTGTATTTATTCTCATAAACATGAAAACCCAACAAGTTGTGAAAACTATCAAAAAAAATTCAATTCTTATACAATCTTACCAAATAAGCAAACCATGGTCATAAACAAGATATCGAAATATCCTAAGGCACTATATTGATAAATCACATATCTCCATGTTCCTTCTATAAATAATTGTGATTACAAACTTTCGAATACATATAATTTTATAAAGATCCACTAATCAACAATAGTAGTAACTAGTCATTCTTTAATATATCCTTTCACATGGTAGAGACAATCTCTTCACGCCGAGCATGAGTCTTTTTTGCAAAATTTAAATTGATGAGTTTTTTTTACAAAAAATAACTTATGGGTCAACTTTTACATTTTAAAAAAATTGAAATTAAGATTTGGAATCTCAAATCCTGGTTTTTGGAGAATTTGGGATTTAAAATCATGATCTCAAATATTTGTAGTAGAATATCGACTTAACATAAGTCATTTTTAGACTTTACAAAATCAAGTTTTTCATTCCTAAATATTTCGAAAGATTAAAAGAATCATTTTTAAAATTTTTGTTACTTGACTAATCTTTAAAAAATCGTATAAATGATATAATAAATATTTGATAATTTTTTACTCAAAATTAGGTCTTAAAATAACAATAATCTTCGTAAGATATTCTTAAAATATGTCATGAAATGGTTAGAAGTGCTATGCACATACCTAAACCAAGAAATAAGCAAGTAAACGAACATACAGACACACACATACATACACATATGTGTGCGCTTGTGTGCATATGAAATCAGCATAGCCATCACATATTTCATACTCAAATATGAATTTACAGATGGGGTTACAGTACTACATACTACCAATAGGCAGATAAATGTATGTGACAACTGACAATGGACAAAAGAATTGATCAACCAAGAAGAACAGAAACCAACAACAACATACCCCAGTGTGGGGGGTAGGATGTACGCAAACCTTACCCCACATTTAGAAAGGCTGATTCTGATAGACTCTCGGCTCAAAAGAAGTGTAACCAAAGCAGGATTAAAAGGAAATACCAACAGCAAAATGGAAGAATAAAACCAGGGCATGAATTATTATCCTCCGTAGAAAAATTGTTTAACCTCATGAACCAGTAAAAAGGAACAAAAAAACATATGTAAATAAATAAACAAAAGAAAGACAATTCTTTCAAGGAAGGAAAATAAAAACATAACAAAAGAACATAATATTGTGTCATCAATATACCTCAATCGACTGCCAGAAACCCATGACTGCTTTGGTCATAATATGAGCTACCTTTTTTAGCTTGCAACTACTATTTTGTTCTTGGAATCGTAACCGTGCGGTAAAAGCAACTTCATGGCACAATTGAGTCGCTGCAGTCATTTTCCAAAGACGTTCCTACATGAAGAGAGACTTCTAAATAAGTGCCTAAGTTTGGAAAAACAAACTGAAAAAAATTCCCAGAACCTAAATGAAAATTTAATCATGTTTCAACTATTCAGTATGGCACTGAAAAAAGCTACTAGAAAAGCAGAAATGAAAGAGGCTCCAATGGCAAGGGTCAATTAATTCGTACCTGTGCAAAATCATTTGCCAGCCAAACCATTTCATCAAGTACATAAGCCCAGTGAGATTTCCGCCGATTCTCCAGCGGAAAGGCTACAGCAGATAACTCTGCAATTCTTTTACGTTTCGCCTGTTTGTTAAATTGTATTAGATATTTGCAGCCAAATAACAGAGTCAGCAATAATTTTACAAGCTCAACCAGAAGAGGATGCGACTTTTTAAAGAATAAGGCAAAACCTCTATAATCTGCGCCTCTTTCAAGATTGAGTCTTCATCACCCCTGGTAGCAAGTTTAAGGTTGATCTCAGGTGCTTGTGCCTCAGGGGAAGGATTTAAAACTCCATGTGGCGATACATGTTGGGATGGCTCAGGTATTCTGGACTCATTTGAACCCTGACGGCCAACAATACAAGCATATCCTTTCTGGGAGTTGGAACTATCACTTGAGTTTGTACTGGGTTTCCTCTCAGTTTCTGATGAAGATGGGGCAACTGCTTCCACTTGGGTGGTAATTTTATCTTTTACCTCACTCTGCAAATAAGATTTACTGCCAGCAAATTCTCCCTGTGATGTATCTATAAAATCATTCAGATGATTTTTGGGAGCAGAATTGCATATCTCATTAGTGAAACCACAACTGTCATCAGCTTTCACCTCTTTCTGTTCTTTAAGATTGCTTTCTATAACTGGTGTCCCCTCTGGCACTGACAGTTGTTCCTTCAAGTCACCATTGGAGTCTAAGTTTGTTGGATTGGTAGACGTCTCATTATTAGTATTTCGATCCAGACTATGGATAGCCCGAGTGCAAGAAGATTCTGAATCTAAACCTTTTGTGCCCAATGCTGCACCACTGCTTTGAACATCAATTGGTATGCTTTTCTGCTCACTCTTTCCACAACTTAACCCATTTAAATGGCTGGAACTAGCTTGATTCTCAAGCTCTGCTGCAGCTGTACACAAGTGACTTTCCTGGCCAGCAGAACCTACCCCTTCTTTTCCCAGTGATGATTGGGGCTTTTCAAGACCTTCCAGAATAGACATTTCCTCGACACCAGTGAGTGAGTTCTGATCATGTTGGTTATCCAGCAGACCTCTGGAAGCACTAGCTTCAGAAATGCTATATGCCAGATCCTCATTCTTCAAATAAGTAGTTGCCTCTGCAGCTTTAACGCCATGTATTTCAGAATCCAGCTGATTATCAGATGGCGGAGTTTCCACAGGCATAAAACCATTTGGAATAGAAGGCAGTGAAATGTTCAAAGAAGAGTTCTGGTCTTTTGGATTTTCACCATCAGAAACTAGCCCTTTTACATCTTTAGTAAAATGTTGTGAAGGCAAAGATGTGCCATGACCACCACGAGCTAGAATTATACCAGTGGAACTTGATCTAGTGCCATCTCCATTAGGCCGGGGCCTATGTCTTCGCTTGTAAGCTTTTCTAGGGACGCCAAAAGCAGCAGAAACGCCCAATTCTTTTGCATTTCGACTTCTATCCAACTTAGATGACTGCTCTGACGGAGTAAGATTGCTCCTACTGGGGTGTCTACAGGACCTATCACCTTCAATGAATTCATTTTCGCCATCAAATAGCATGAGATTGTCAGCACTGTTGGGTTCACAAAGTTGAGGAGCCCCAAGTCGACCACTACTTTCAACTGAGTCTCCATGAGGTGAAGCAGTAATTGCAAAACTACCTTTTGCTTCACTAGAATGCAGATAGAAATTAGCAATCATAATAAGGATTAGAAAACTAACAGAACTCCGAAAAATTACCTGGTCACAAACTGATCTGGATGTTGATCTGTCAGAGAAGTGGACTGAACACTAAGTGAAGTAGCATTCCCAAATTTGAAATCCAGTGGATCACCACCCTGCAACAAGAAGAATGAAGTCATGCCAAAAATTCAAGCGGATAAGTTCTGAAAATCTATAACAACCAGTCGAACTATCATACTTCCGCAAGAAATTCTAACTCTCTTCTCTTTTCCTCTAGGAAATCATACTCTTGCCTGTTAACAATAACAAATCTCACTGTAAGCATAGAGGAAGTACTGTAATCATTAAATTCCATATAGACAGGGCAAAGTGAAGCAGCATGCTAACATTACCTAAGCTTATTTTGAACCTCCTCGATTGCTGATCTCCGTAGAGAAGTTTTGTTACCAATACCAACTCCACCTTCAAAAACTCCTCCCATGGGATCAACCTCGGCATTGGCTATGGGATCAGATTCCGCACCACATCCATGCATTCCCACCTTAAAAGCTACAGGGTCTTTCCCTCCATCAGTACAAGCCTTGATTAAATTCCTAAAGACAAGACAACACTTAGACACCATGCAGGAACTGAAACACCAACAAAAAGCAGTAACAACTGATATTAGCACATAGGTAACAGAAGATGTATACACCTTTTGGATTTTGTGGATGTAGGTATGGACTTGTTTAAAAGGTATCATTTACATGCAAGAATTTGGTTTTTATTACCTTTTGTACTAATGAACTTAAGGCACTATTCCGGGCAGCCTCAATCTCGTCCAACTTTTTGTTGAATAAATGCAAAAGAAAAGAGAAAAAATACCCCACTTTGTAAACAGTCCATTACGGGTAAAGGTGAAATGTATAACTGCAGAGAAAGGAATAATGGCACCAGAGAATCCAGGTCTCTTACAAAGAAAGCCACTTCACAAGTAAGATCTCTGGGATTCAGTTATGCTGGAAACAAGAAAACATATGCCGCCAAAGTAGCATTGCTAGATACAAAACTACCAGACACATATTAATTGGCTAAATGGATAGATATACTTAGAGAAGGGAAGAATGACCATTAGCAAACTTACAAGGACTCTATGAAACATTAGGAAAGAGATATAGACCTTGATGAACTATGTTATTGCCTCTTAATACTTTAAAGTACAAACATATTTATAGGTTCAAAGAGGGGTAAGACATGCTCCACCAATTGGTCTACAAATGTAAGAGACTATGTAAATATGTACCAATCCAGGAACAAAGAACTACATGTCTCAGTTCCCTTTCTCACTTCACCTTGCTGTCTACAAACTTTTCAAGATCAAGACAGCAAGTTACATGCCCAATATCCATAGCAGCTATACATTAAGTTCTTATGCAATAGTTATTAAAGCAAACTGTTTGAATAAGCTCCGACGGAGGATCCACATTGATCTTTCCTATTGGGAGCTCATAGATGGTTTCAGCATGTAACAAGTATACAAAAGAAAAGATAAAACTTCCTTACAATATCTTCCATAATATCCATGGAAACAATCTTTGTACAAATTAATGGTGCACAATAGAAAAGAGCTTAAATTGAACCATAAGCCGCTTGGAGAAAGAAACATCATTCCATGCACACTATAAATGGTTTTCCTTTTCCAAATTTTGATCATAGTTATCATGGGTGGATCCGCAATGTAACATGTGAGTTCACGTGAACCAAGTAGCTTTTTGTGCAGATCTTGTATATACACTACGAAATTCACTAAATATCTATAAGTATTTGATTGTAAATCTAGTTATTATCATATTAATTGAGGTGTAGGTACCCATAAACATCAAATCCAGGCTGCATCTCTGATATTTTTCCAAGATAAATCATTATTACATGTTCTCATGCGAGTGCATTCGTGTGAGTGTGATTGTTAGTAGTCTATACTTATCCATTAAGTATAGTATGTGAAGCATTGAATCTATCAAAAAAACTAACATCTCAGTCTCTAGAATGTAGCAGTCAAAAATAAAAGTAGTTCATTCATGATCACATGTCAACCTAGTGGCACATTTGTGCGACTAGACACCAAAGCTTACAAACAGAATTCAAATACTAAAAGATGCCCGAAAGGCAGGAGCATTGTTGCAACTTCCGCCCATGCCTCACACATTTGCAAAAGCACAATAATTCTGTGATCACCAGCTTCAAACAAGTCGAATAAAATCAAACTCAAAAACAATGCTCTTTTGAGCAACAACAACTACTTGTCACGTACAATTGAGCTCTTGTGAAAACAGTTTAAGCAATTTGCACCACCACATATGCAAACTCTCGATTTCACATTCCCCTGTTATGTAACAACCCCTAAAAAAGAACAATTGAACTCTAGGGTTTGCACAAAATTGAAGGAAGACCGAATTCTAGGGTTTGTAAAAGTTGGAAATCAAAAGGAATACCTCAATTGTGCCGGAATTGCAGGTAAGGTTAGCAATGCGTCAAGCCTGAAGGTTTCTCCCTGGTTCTAGGGTTTTTCTTTGATGAAAAATACGTCAATTCAAAGCAAAAGATATTTGCCCTAGAATTTGTGAAGCCATTTCAATCTCCAACGATATGCCCCGTTGCTTATACAGACAACAAGTGCCTAATTTATCGAGTAAAATAAGGTTCTTGGTTCGTGTTCGTGCTCTTTCGTTCCCAAACTTTCTCTCTCTAAACAGTATGTTTTTCTCTCTCTAAACTTCATAAACTATTCGTCCGCTCCGCTCCTAGTAGTGGGCTGGACACGAACCAACGCTTCGGACCATTTGGGCTTCTTATTTGATTTGACAAAAATTGGATCATAACATATTTCTCATAATATTCAAAATCTTTTCAAAAAAAAATCAAGGAGTGTCTTATTTTGGTCGTCACATTAAAATAAAATTTATTTTTATAATATGAATATTTAATATTAGATAATTTTTGGATGAAAGAATATATTTATATGATAGAAATTTTAATAAATTTGAATATGTATTTCAGTTATGTATGATTGAGCCTAGATATATATGAAAAAAATTAAAAGAATATTAAATGAATTTGTTAAATTTGTTATTATTTAAAAATTGATGATAGAAGTTTGTTCTTTGGGATGAACGGTAGTTTCGTTTCAAATTTAAGCTTATTTGGAGAGATTTAAATATTTAAATTTTAATAGCAAATTTATATGTTTCAACCCAATCCTATATTTCACATCTAATTAGGAATTGGAAAAATTATGTGACTAAGCAAACATATATTACTTAACTATTTATCATAACTATAGATGTAAAAAATTATCGCTCGCCACCATCGTTTCATTCTATTTAATAGGAACCACTTTCAGATTTGTACATTTAATATATACTTTCATTTTTTCCGATTATACAAATAGCATTTCTCTCTCATCCTAATCTTTTGATTTATCTCCTTAATTCACTTGAGTACAATCAGATTTCAAATTTCAAAAATTTCGTGTCTCCCTCTTAAATCATGCTCCCACAATTTTAGGTAACTTCTTGCGGTTTCATTTTTCTTATTTCTCTTCCGAAGGTTTCAATCTTTTGTTTTTGATTTGTATTTGTATATCCCTTTGATTACTTTTAATTTTTCAGTAATCTCCATAAATACATACAAATCATGATTGAACAAACTTCTTCTAATAGAATTATCCGAGGTTTCAATTATTTTTTTTGAGGTTTTCATTTGTATATCAAGATGCAACAAGTTATGCAGGAATTTGATGGGAGGGGAAATCCAAGGCAACACATTGCCCATTTCGTCGAGACTTGTAACAATACTGGTACATATGATGATCTTCTTGTTAAGCAGCTTATTTGTTCTTTAAAAGATAACGTCTTTGATTGATATACGAACTTGGAGCCTAAATCAATTAATTATTGGGAGCAACATGAAAATCAATTTCTCAATCGTTTCTATAATACCCGTCGTACAGTGAGCATGATGAAATTGACAAACACAAAACAAACTAAGGATGAACCCGTAGTAGACTACATCAATCATTGGCGAATGTTGAGCTTAGATTACAAAGATCAACATTCTAAAACCTCTGCAGTTGAAATTTGTATACAAGAAATGCATTGGGGCCTTGTATATCCTTCAAGGAATTAAGCCTCGAACTTTTGAAGAATTAGTTATGCGCGCTCATGACATGGAGTTGAGCATTGCAAGCCATGGAAAGACATCACATGTCTTTGATCCAAGAAAAGAAGCTATAGAATTCAAGGAGTCGTTAGAATACCAAACTAAGAAATCCATGGCGGTAACCGCAACTTCTACGAAGGCCTCCACAAGACAAAAGTTGAAAGAGAAAGTGACCAATCAACAAGCGCAAGAAGTGAAAAATCAATCTACCTTGAAGGAGTTACAAGCAAAGGAGTATCCCTTTCCAGACTTTGACGTTCCTGCGATTCTTGATGAGTTGCTGACCAAGAAAGTCATTGCACTCCCAGAGTCAAAGCGACCCAAAGAACCCAACAAAATCGATGATCCTAAGTATTGTAAATTTCACTACATCATTGGTCATCACATCAAAAAATGATTCATCTTGAAGGAAAAAATCATGACATTGGTACGAGAGGGAAAGATCATCATTGGTGATGGTAAGACAACTGAGACAAACTATGCTAGTGCCAAACTTGATCATAAAAAAAATTCAATTTTCAGAAGTTCTATGCACAGTGGCATCACCAAACATTGAAGAAGGAATCATCGTGCTACAATTTGGGAGCTTCGAACTAGTTGAAGTTTCTGCCTTGAAGAAAACAACAAACTCATCCAAGGTAGATGACTTCTCCAATAAAAAGAATGGTGACACTTGGACTTTTGTTGCTCGCAAAAGGCAAAAGTATCAAGGAACTTCTAAACTTTGATTTTCAAAAGTCGACACAAGATCAAGTACAAATCAGCTCCAACTATGCAAAAGCATAAAATTCAACACCAAATTGAAGTGCAATAATACTTCATCACAAAGGGTTAGAAAGACAATTACATTGATGGATTTCTTCTCTAAAATGCTTCTTGACGTACGAGCCTAAGCTGCAAGTTGAAATGCTCCTTAACGTACGAACCTAAACTGCAAGTTGAAACGCTCCTCGACATACGAGCCTAAACTATAAGTTGAAACGCTTCTCAACGTACGAGCCTAAACTACAAGCTGAAATGCTCCTTAACATACGAGCCTACACTACAAGTTGAAATGCTCTTCGATGCACGAGCCTAAACTGTAAGTTGAAACGCTCCTTAACACACGAACCTAAACTGTATGTTACTCCTGACTCGCATGAGTTACTGTGTACGACCCAAAAAAATAATCAGAGTTTATGTTTTCATCATACTCTTTGTAATATTGAGGCATACATAATTGAAAGAAGAATAGGATTTACGATGAAATTTTAAAAAAACTTTATTGTTCAAATATGGAAAGAGTTTGATACATCAATGAATACAAAAAAGGAAGGATGACACAAAGATGACTATACATCATCATTTACAAAATTCTAAGTCATGAAAATGATTAGAAGCTAAGTCTTGTTGTGGATTTAATTTGTCTTGATCGCCCCATCTGATTTTTGCAAGTGTTAGTTGAAGTTTCTATGAATGAAGTCGTCTTCCTTGAAGTAAAAGAGAGGCTCCAATCATGTTAAAAAATTTCTATGATGAGCTTCGAGAAAACATAAAAATCAAGTATGTGTGATCATTCTCGAAAAAAGAGTAGATTCGCGACATGATTGAACACAAAAAAAAATTCTTTCACATGAAGGTGTTACTTGCTGCCTGTGGCTCAAAACTTCAATACAAGATGCATGTAGTGTATCATCTTGGCCTGATATCGAGACCCTTTGAGCTCCCTTGCAAGCCTGAAAAAATATATTTTTTGAGGCGTGATAGCTAAATGCGAGACCAAACAGTGTCCTCTACAACGCTACGAACAATTCGCGATTTGGATGCTCCTAGCTTGAGATATGAATATTTTCATGTGACTGCGCTAAGCTAAAAAGAATGCATAACAGACGCCTGGTTCAACTTAAAAGAATTATATGTACTAATCCAGAAAGCCTTTGGCCGTGATTTTTGTACAAATTGTAGTTCTTGGGGTCCTCATTTCAACAAAACAAGAATCTCGTGCTTTTCCTGCTCCTATTCCGAGTTATGAATTTTTTGCCACAGATGCGCAAAACTGAAGAACTGAGCAAGACAGAATTGTGGGTTGAGTTTGAAGTAATATCTGTACAAATTCATAAAGTCTTTTGCTATGATTTTTACACATGTTGTAGTTCTTTGAGTCCTCTTTCCAACGGAACAAGAAACTCATGATTTCGACTCTTCTACTTCGAGTTATGAATTTTCTACTACATACGCGCGAAGCTGAAGAGCCGAGTAAGATAGAATTGTGGGCTGACTTTGAAGCAATGTCTATAAAATTTCATAAAGCTTTTGGCTGTGATTTTTACACATTGTAGATATTTGAACCGTCTTTCCAACAGAAAAAGAAAATCATGATTTCAGCACTCCTACTTCGAGTTATGAATTTTCTACCACAGACGCGCGAAGCTGAAGAACCGAGAAAGACAGAATTGTGAGCTGACTTCGAAGAATTATCTATACCAATCCGTAAAGGCTTTGACCCTTTTTTTTACACATTTTGTAGTTCTTTGAGTCCTATTTCCAATGGAAAAAGAAACTCATGATTTCGATACTCCTATTTCAAGTTATGAATTTTCTACTATAGAAGCGCAAAACTGAAGAGTCGAGTAAGACAGAATTGTGAGCTGACTTCGAAGTAATTTTTGTATTAATCCATAAAGCCTTTGACCGTGATTTTTACATATATTGTAGTTCTTTGAGTCATCTTTCCAACAAAATAAGAAACTAATGATTTCAATGCTCCTTCTTCGAGTTGTGAATTTTTACATATACTGTGAATTTGTTCTTCAGCTTCGTGGAGCCACACAACACATAGCTGGAAGTCAGAGGGCCCATACTACCTGCCTAACCCTTCGCTCCGAGGGACCGTAGATCGGAAAGCGCCTTCTAAAATATTCCTGCTCATCAGAATAGTTGTTCCCTCTTCAGTAACCCAGGGTGATCTGACCCCTTCGACGCTTTTTTGGCTATATACCCCCTCCATCCTTCGGAGGTGGAAGAAAGGGTACTATAATTTTAATATATAGTAGGGCTCCAGAATGTTAAAAGGTGGGGGAACAAGAGTTGTCACGATAGAAAAGAGAAAAAAATAAATGACTATAAGGAACCAACAACTCTCTTTTCTTAAACAACCTATATCCTCCACACTTAATTAGCATTTGATAGATTTCCTCCCCAAGAGTTAGCTAACATTTTTTCCAACTAGTCAAGATCCAACCCGGAGCAATCTTAGTTATTGTTGGGGGTTCGGTTCGTTATCGAGTATTTGTTTAGTCATTCAGATAGTGACTGGCATTTTTTAGCTATGCATTACACACCTCATGTGGATCTAGCTTTCAATAACATAGAACACATTATGAGAGATGTTGAAGGGGGTTGGTTGCTCCGTTATATGCATGCTAATGGGGCAAGTATGTTTTTCATTGTGGTTCACCTTTATATTTTTCGTGGTCTATATCATGCCAATTATAGCAGCCCTAGGGAATTTGTTCGATGTCTCGAAGTTGCAATCTTCCTATTAATGATTATGATAGCTTTTATAGAATACGTAATACCTTGGGGTCAGATGAGCTCTTGGGGAGCTACAGTAATTATAAGATTAGCTAGCGCCATACCTGTAGTAGGAGATGCCATAGTAACTTGGCTTTGGGGTGGGTTCTACGTGGACAATGCCACCTTAAATCATTTTTTTAGTCTTCATCATTTACTCTCCTTTATTTTAGTAGGCGCCATCTGGCCGCATTGCATCTATATGGATCCAATAATCCATTGAGTGTATGTTCAGAGATGGATAAAATTGCTTCTTACCCTTATTTTTATGTAAAGGATCTAGTAGGTTGGGTAGCTTTTGCTATCTTTTTTTCCATTTGGATTTTTTATGCTCCTAATGTTTTGGGGCATCCCGACAATTATATACCTTCTAGTCCGATGTCCACCCCGCCTCATATTATGCCAGAATGGTATTTCCTACCAATCCATGTCATTCTTCGTAGTATACCTAACAAATCGGGAGGTGTAACCGCAATAACACCAGTTTTTATATGTCTATTGGCTTTACCCTTTTTTAAAAGTATGTATGTACGTAGTTCAAGTTTTCACCTGATTAACCAAGGAATATTTTGGTTGCTTTTGGCTGATTAAGAAATTCTTGCATCAATCATTTACGAGTGGGTATTACACCAAGAATTTACAAGCGGATCGAGGAATGAAGGGAGAGGAATTCGAATAGAAAGAAAGAGACATATTTCGAATTAGAGTAAGGGCACGATAAGACATTCCTTTTCATGCTTTCGATCTGCTTACTTTGAATAAAGAGAAAAAAAAGAATAGATAGGTGGAAAGGCTTTATACAAGACCACAAAGCGAGAGAGAGAGCCTTCGCTTACCTGCTTAACCGTACCCTCCTATCGTGCCTATATAGCCTTTCCTTCGGTTATATCCAGTTTCAGTTCTGCTTCCAACTACCGATTGGAGAAGGCTTGGACGTATAGCAAGATTAAATAAGAGGTATTGCATAAGGGAATGATATATGAAATGAAAGGTTGGAAATAGAGTTGGAGATGAGCGCTAGCCAATGGTTAAGACTTCAGAAAACACCTTAGCAGTTACTAGTAATGCCCTTATCGACCTCAGTCTTGTTTTTTGCAAGCTTGAGTTCATAATTTTACTATTTATCATTAAACGTAGAATTTCCCCACTTCACTAGTCAGAACGAAATGGACACATGAGCAATCGATTACGAGAGCTTGACCGATCAGACCGGGAAGAGGAGAAAGAAAGGTCAATCTCCGAAAGGCCTTAGCAGAGCTGAGCTTTAGGGGGTAATACTTTATGTGGTCTTGCACATGGAAAAGTCAAGTATTCTACGCAGACTTGATTTACCAGATTTTTTGCTTAAAAGAATACTTTCAAGCTAGAAATTTAAGTACGGATAGCTTTATTTGACAATCAGCTGGAAGTCGGGTATGCCTATTCAACATAAACTAAGGTGTTGCGTAGATCGTAGATTGCCGGGTATGAATTCGATTCTAAGTTGGAGAATGCCCATTAATAGGGTCTTATTACAGAATCCGCAGTTTAGAAAGTAGCCCTAGACAGATCATTGCTAAGAGGAGAGCTACATATTTCTTGCTAATCAAGTGCTATCATTGTATTATAATAATTATTACGACGTCAGAGCAGACGAGACTACCAATCCCAGAGTGAATTAACCTTGTCGGCACTACCACCTTAGTTTACTAGACCTTGGGGAATTGGCTAGTTACCCTCACTCAGCGTGGCAGCTTACCTACGTTTTGTCTTTTTCCTATGAGACCTCTTAGTTTCCCCACCTTTCTTCGCCTACATGCCCCCCAAAATCAGATTGGCTTTTTTCTTGAGGAAGGTCCATCCGTTTTTGTTTTCGAATAAGACTAATTCGTGAGCGAGGGTCTCTTTGTGGTGGTCTTTCACCATCTTCCTTTTGATTGGCCTATATCTTTG
Source organism: Solanum appendiculatum (assembly GCA_018342035.1). Taxonomy (NCBI): domain Eukaryota; kingdom Viridiplantae; phylum Streptophyta; class Magnoliopsida; order Solanales; family Solanaceae; genus Solanum; species Solanum appendiculatum. The sequence continues at coordinate 2,254,508 of JAGDQO010000472.1, forward strand.
AATCCGGTCTATTTCTATCCCACAGCCCCTTAGTCCCATACTGGCTGTCGGTCTATCTCATATTCGCAGAAGAAGGAACTTGCTTAATGTTATGCCGGAAGTGTAATTAAGTAGGCGGCTGGACATAGAATAGTCTTTTCAATAAGTGTTGTTGCAGTTGTAGAACCATTGGCCATTGATTCTTCCTCGCAAACCCTTCATCCCCGCTGTCTAGCTCTCTTGGAGTCCAAAGCTAATTCAATCATATCCGCCTTTGAGGAAAAGACTGAATAATCGTACGAGAATTAATAATAATTAGAATACAATGATATGTTCAAGGAAACTTCATGTATGCCTGCATTCATACATATGTAATTCTCCGCATTTTTGGCCAAAAACTTCCCTATATATGTTGTACTCACAACCTAAATTACATCCTTAAAAATTGTTCATGTGAACAAAACACATCCCTAAATAGAAGATAGGAAAAACATGTCCAAGTTAATTACATCAACAATTTTGGAGTATAAAATTGATGAAGAAGCAACATATCACTTCCCAGAATCACATCACATGTGAATAGGGGCGTCAAATTGGATGGGTTGGGCTGAAATTAGGCAGGTCAAAATGAGCCCGACTCAGTGACCCACCCAAGAGCTACTTAGGCCAAAATGAGCTGGCTTGAAATGAACTAAAAGCAAACCATTACTCAATCCGCCCAATTCTTACTAAGTTTTAGTTTTGTTTTACATAGAAACCATGACCCTCTCTTACTCAAACAGATACAACTCACAAGAATTTCCTGGACACAACCACTATGTTGCTCAAACTTAAAAATTATCCACGGGTGCGTATCAGAGTACGAAGATCCGACATGCAACATAGCGTGTGTACACCCCTTTGGCTTCTCTCCCTTGCTTCCACAATTGTATAGGCTATAGCTATATGCAAATCAACAATAAAACCACAAATATCAATCAATGGTTATGTTTTACTATTGGCATTGTTAAGATTTTCACGAGCCTGATCTTGACATGCCATTCAAGATTAGCTATCTTTTCCTATTTCCATTTCTTGGCTACAGTCACTTTTTCATAATATCACAATAGATAGTTGATAGCATGACAAATAGATCAACACTTGAAATGCATTAAACAATGATTTTCATCTTTCCCTCAGTTTTCACAACCATTGCACCTAAAGATTTTAACAGTTAATATTCGAAATATAGTACACAATATCTATGAGCAGTAGCCGCACAAATCCATGTCCAATATATTATGCTACCAAAAATGCGTAATGAGTTACCCATTTGTGGCTGTGCCACCATTTCTGCTAATATTACACATAGAATTAAGTAGGGCTGAATGTCAGTGCATTAACCCTCCTAACAGAAATAACTCCATCATCTCTGTCCCCGCTCAAAATATCTTCCAAGGATGCACGAGTGTCCCCAAAAAAAGGCCTTATAAAGGAGCTTCCTACATGGTGTTGGCCATTGCTGCTATGCTATCAACTAGTCTGTTCTGTTCTCCGTAGATATGGATCACCTTCGGAATACTCAGCCTCCATAAGAGGCACCTGCAATCATCCAAAATTGAAGAGTTGTGTAAGTAAGTGTTATAAAGTAACTTAACTACTTCCTGGGCATCAATATTAACTTGCAGGGGCTGTAAATTATGCAGAAAAGTTATATTCAATCCATGTAAGGGAGCAAGTAATTCAGCTTAGAAAACATTTTTGTAATTGAAATCGAAGAAGTAAATCCTAAAATCCATCGTCCGCTCCTATCCTAAATACTCCCGTTCCTACAAAATTCATGTTATTGTCCACCCTTGCATCTGTATTGAGCATGTAAATAGTTTCCTGGGGTGGCTCCTATGTCACAGACGGGAATTTTAGAGTGCACTTTGGTTGTAGAATTTTCTTAGCTTTTAGAGAAGAAGGTTTGATTGTCTTGCTTTGTAATTGTGGAAGATTCTTAGGTTTCCTATACGTTTTTACCCATTTAGTGAATTTCCCCCATATTGTACTAAATCTACTGTGGATTGTTTCGGATTTAATCCTCCAATAATACTCACTCAATCTTAAATTATCTTTCGTGATTTTAAAAAAAATTCTCTCTCCGTTCACTTTTGCTTGTCCACTATTCGAAAATTTTTCAGTTTTGCTTGCTACTTTTAACATATCAAGAAAAGACGATTATTTTTTCCGTAGTTTACCACTAGAATTAATTACTCATATGAGAACTAAAAAAATCGGAATACTTTAAGTGTATTTTTGACCATCAACTCTTTTAAAAACACACTTAAAGTATTGTGGAGAAAGATTAATGTGATGAGAAAAAGAGTAGTAATAATAAATTGAGATCAAAATAAGGATATTTTAGTCAAGTTACCTTTATAGCTAATGCTTTTTTAAGGGGCGCACAAAAACATGACAAGTAAAATGAATTGTTTTAGAAGTTCAGGGCAAATATTAATAATCTTTCCCATTTTGTTAGCGCAAGATTTTAATGATAGCTAATTATGGATCTCTATAGGTTAATACGACATCAAAAAGGAAAGAATCAAAGATGGAATAAAAGCTGACTCAAGAATTGATCCATAACAGGATTAGATCACCATTCAAGAATCCGTGTAATTAAGAAGAATCTTGATACAAAGAAGATAACAGTTGCAATCAGAAGACTCTCAATCAAGATCATCAATCAAAGCAAGGTGAATATAACGGCTACAAATCAATTGACCTCAATCAAGAATTATCAGTTATGGAAGAAGACGATCATTAAAGATTCAATTGAGAAGATCAAGGACAATCAACAAGGAAATCGAAGATTAGCCTTAACTTTATTCTTGGAAAATAAGGATCTCCATTACCTTCTTTTCCGAGGATCAAATCTCTTGGGTTGCCATCTCTTCTTTTAGGAGACTCAAAGCTCAACAATATAAAAGTAGTCGTCTGCCAATGAAGAAAGTGTACACGAGTCTGAATCATCCTATATTCTCTACTCTACTTTTAACAAGCATTGTATTACTTAGTTTTTATTGTGTAAACAAAAAAGAGAGAAGAGAAAAATATTGTTGGTAAGGCTTTGTATCAAAAGAAAAAGCTAGAGAAAAAGACTGAGTGTAGACATAGGAGCTATTAGGGCTGCGTATCGGTCGGTTCGGTTAGGTTTTGAAGTTTATCGGTTTGACTTATTGGTCATCGGTTTGTAGAGATGCTAAACCGTTAAAGAACCATTAAGATATTGACTTATCAGTTATTGGTTTATCGGTTATTGATTGTTATCGGTTCGGTTATAGGTTTAACCGTTAAGATTTGACACAAAAAAAAAAGTCATTAAAAATCACGTAGAAACAAGGTGACAAACCAAATGAACCATGCACATGAGTTCACAAATAACATCTTGCTAAAAAGCAAACACTTTTACATTGTAGAATACCCAAGAGTTTGAGACAGCCAAAGCTAAAAGTAGGAAACAAAACTCTAAGTCAAGAACTTTATATACAAAATGATAAAAATATAATTATTTAATTTACTATCGGGTTATCGGTTAATCCGTTAAGAAAAAACCTCAAACCGTTAAGAACCGATAACCCGATAACAAAAAAAATTAAAACCGTTATCAAAACCGCTAAACCAATAACCCATTACTGATAAACCAATAACTTTTTTTCTGTTCGGGTTATTGGTTTCGGTTCGGTTTTGAACAGCCCTAGGAGCTATACTCAACATTTGTACTCATTACAAAGATTTTGAAGGCTAGAAGAGAACACCCTTGCAACCCAAGGGGACTGGACGTAAGATCCACATTGGATCCCAACCAGTATAAAAACATCTTGTGTCAATCTTACTTTCCGCACTGTCAACTTTGTTTATTTATTCCCTGAAACAATAGTCGACTTCTGGTTCTCATAAGTTGACTGGTTGAAAAAAAAATAGCAATTCACCCCCTCTTGCACTTTCACATTACCCTTAGAAATTATTGTTCTTGAAGATTACAAATACTTCAATTATGAGTGATGTTGTGATTGTTTAAATATCAATAAAGAATAAACTAGTCTAAAACAACAGCATTAGTAAATACTACATGTTATTTGTCAAACTAGTGACATTGTTTTTTTTTTATGAAGAGTAAGATTGATGACATTGTTTTTGCATGGATTAGCAGTTTTTCTTCATCTGTATTTACCTTGCTACATTGACTTGATCCTTGAGTCAAATAAAGCTTCACTTGAAACGATATAAGATATGGCTTTTTATCTCACTCGGTGATACATAACCATTGCTCCTAGTTCTTTGTGAAGTTTCAATATTTTGAAGATCAACCAGAATGTAATAGGATTCTTTAAGAATTTCAACTTAGATAAAAATTTTCCACCCTATTAAGGAACACGATAACAACAAATTCTAGTAGGAACTTTTTTGTTTGAAATAACAGATGACAAAAATTCACTTTCATGTACTTTAGAGCAGAGAGGACCTTATTAACAAAGCGTCATATCAAAGCTATTCACACTCTATTCACATGATCGTATTTCATAGCATCCAAATATTTCCTTAGTTGCTTTTTCCTTCAACCAATTTCATAGATGTCAATGTTACTGCTAAACTGAAAGAACTTTCAGCATTTGACAGGCTAAATAACTAAAATGATGAAAAGATAGTAACGAGAAAAATACCGAACTATTAGCAACAAGGAAAACCACTATAGTTAGATACTATACCAGTCATTGACTCTTATTCCATGATTCCAACAATGAAGACAGTATATATCAAACAATAATCCCAGTAAGGGATCTAGGCCTAGTCTTTGTTGGTGTGTTCACCTGGCATGATTTTCATGTCCCTCTCACTAGAGGTATGACACATTCCCTTAAAATGTTGCTCGAAAAGAAAATCAATTTCCAACATTATTTATTTTTGAGTGTTGAAGACACCAAACTCTACGACCAAATAAATGTTTTCGCTAAAAGTTTTGCTTCATAGAATATGCAAAAAAGAAAAGAACAGAGAAGATCTCAGGCAGAAGTGATGTAATGATGTCCCTTAAACATGCAATGTATTTTTCTATAGTTGACAATAGAAGAAGAATTGAACTTACAAATCATTAGTTACACAATTGGCATTCATCTGAGCATCTGCAACCTTCATCGTTGATTAATCCTTGCTGGTTTTGTGAAAGGGGATAGACAAGGTTCTCATTGTAGATTTCCTTCGAGAAACAGGCACCAAAGTTAGTAACTTCTGCATATCTAATCGAATCATCCTTTAGATCGTATATCTTTTTGATAACCGGTGCTGTATCTCCTCTTGATTCTGTATCATTCTTTTGATCGTGTATCTTTTTGATAACCGGTGGTGTATCTCCTCTTGATTCTGTATCATCCCAGGTGCTCCAAAAACAAGCAGAATCTCACCTTTATTTCCCAACATTCATAGCTTAAAACGGAAATTTTCTTCTCCAACGCAAGGCGGTTCCACCTTTCCCCATTTCTCATCAGCCATATCAATAGAAATGATGCTCCAGGTCTCCCCCCACCTCTTTAGTCACCAAGACCACAAGAAGTAGTCCAATGAAGCTGCCCATTAAAAAACATCCCCAAATTCACGCAAGAATCACTCTTTAAACTATATATTTTGACCTCAACAGTAGAGAGACTTATAATCATTTTGGTAAATTGTAACTACACACACTACCTTATAATCATCACTATCCAAAACCATATATGAAATCGGAATTACTCGTCAATACACATATAGAATGAGACAGTTTCATATCAATCCATTAACAGAACCCACAATCTAGAAAGATACACCAAGACCCTCAATAAAAGAAGAGTCTTTAAGATTGTTATTAAGTATTAGGCCAATCCAGTTTTATCAGGAGGCTATGGTGAGTACACTAAAATGGGTATTAATAAATTTGGGGCTAGAGATTAAAGAAAGCCAAGATTTTGAAACAGACCTGACTGATGGACGAATGGGTATTGTAAAGATTGAATCTTTAATTGAATTTGTTGATGAAAATTTAGCACAGATTTCAAATCCCATTTGGGTATTTCAAATTTGGTTTTGCCTTTTGCGCAATTCCTGAGCTCCAGCCTCCAATAAGTTTCTTTCTTCTTCACGCCATGCCGGAGGGTATTTTCTTTAATTCAAAATATTTTATTCGAATTTCAAGATTTAAACAAGTTGTTTTTTTTATCATAATTTTCATACATATTTTAATTAATAATTATTATGATTTATAGTCGTTTTAAATAGTTTTAAAAAAATTAAAGATTTCATACCCAAATCAAAGATCAAAAACAAACTATTTGACTCTCGAAATTCTAATGATGTCACCTGAATTTGGAAGGAAGAATAAATACTACATTTGCATGCTTTTCAAATTAGTACTCCCTCTATTTCAAATTAATTGAATTGTTGAGGTGTTTCACACCCTTTAAGAAAAGAAGATTAAGACATAAATTAGGCATAGATATCTAAAGAGATCAAATAATTTTTCTCCATAGATATCTAAAGTTTTAAAATAAATGTTTTTAATGTCACACTTTAGACATGGGAGGTTGTTACTTTAAGTGAAATCCAATCCACGAAATATGAAATATTGGTGGAGAAGTATTTCAAATTATTTGATTTCTCTGATTTTCTAATAAATCTACTATAATTTTAGCATCTCAACAATTCAGTTGTTGATCTAGCTAGGCAATGACCCACTGCAAGCTAAGGCGGATTTGGAAGTTAAACTCTATGAGTTCAACCTTAAGGGTTTTCCGTATTAAACTCATCATATTTTAAAAATTATGTGTTCATATCTATCGAGTATTTGATGTAATTTTATTAGATTTTTACACATAAATTTATGCTTAACATCGAAAATATTGAGTTGAATTGACTCTGATTTCGCAATGTTTCATCTGCCCCTCTGTATAAACAAACCACTGTTAGCTTATGAATCAAATACATATAAGGGAAAATGACTAACAAAATCCAAAAGCAATATGGTCTAAAAATGGCCTTTACATTATTTACCTATGCAATGTCTGTAGTTGAAACAGTTTGAGGAAAATGGACATAGTGAAACTCTTACTAGTTACAATTTCTTATTTGATTGTCTTGATCTGAGCATTTTTTGTCTGTATTTTTGTTGCATCACTAGTCCGGTCCTCCGATGGAAAAGGAGAAACTAGGCTTTTAATGTAGATTTTTGTAGCCTCTCGATAAGAATCAAAGTTAATAATTTTTGGACTGAACAAGTCATCTTTTGGATTGTATACTTGAAACTTTGTGCAATCCCTACCAAAATTTCACCTTTATTTGACATGAAATAGGATAGATCACGCGCATATGGACTATCAATATAGTTGATATTTAGTATCTTTGTCCAAAATTCTTTAACCCTGTACTCCTTCATAACCCAAATAGATAATTGTTTTCTCTTGTTATAACACAAAACAGAAAGATTACTACCCAACACTTGTAGTCGTGGAGCAATATCTCCTTCCCCATAGGAGGGCTTCTCTACCTTTCCCCATTTCTCACCAGCCAAATCAATAGAAACTATGTTCCGACTGATATCCTTGGTATTATATCCAAGGCCAAAAGTAGCAGTAGCCCTATAAAGTTTTCCGTTCACAAACTTGCCACAAACATTTAAAAATAACCCACTTGGAGGAAAACTATTATAAACACTTGTCCAAGAATTACTCATTAGACTATGTATTTTGACCTAAACTAGAATTGAACTAACATTAAAGAGAATGACTACTAACTTATAATCATAGTTGAAACTCATCATATATAGAAAGATAACGATAATAGGAAACATCTCTTAGTACAATTTCAAAACTAGGCAATTTCCTGCAGTTTCTAATCGATGGATTCCATAGAAACACATACCGGCACGACAAGTCAGACAAATCAATCCAATCACCAAATCCAAAATACAAAAACATTCATAAGGAATTTTTATGGGAATATTCAAGTAAGATATTTCTGTAACATAATCATTAAATAAAGAACTAAGAGAGCAATCCATAAAGAACTAAGAGAGCAATTTTGAAGTCCCAAATTCAACTTTTTGAGAATTTAAATCCAGAATTCAGTATGTGCGATTTGAAAATATCCAAATCGAAAGTTCATTTAGATTTCGATTTAAACTATGTCCAAGCCTACTCACATTTAGAGGTACAATTTTATAGTTTTTGCTATATAGTCTAGTGCAATTTCTTGTGTTGCATATTTTACGATTTGACAGAATTTTCAATTCGGTATATACTTTAAGGGACTATTATTTTGATCAAGGAGTGAATATTTTCTTTATTTCGAATATCAATAGTATGCTTATCTTCTTTAAGAAATAAACAGGTCAAAATAACAATATGGCAGCAAGGAAAATATTAGCAATATGAGAAAAATCCAAAACTATATGCTATGCATGAAAAATATTAATTAAGAAGTCACATATTTTTCTTAATAATCGAGAAATCTTCGAGGATCAATGGCATAAAACTCTGTGAATAATGGTCTCGTCTCTCTAGCCTTATTCACTTAAATAGAATCCAAAATCTGGGATGCTTATTCTACAATTTGAAGAAGAATACAAAATTATTGCTAGTTATTTGTTACTTGATTGTCTTGATCCTATCCTTTTCAGCCTGTGTTTTTGTTGTATCACTAGTCCCTCCGATAGATAGAAAAAGGAGAAACTAGGCTTTCAACGTAGATATCTACGCTCCACCAGTTATCAACATTAATATTCATGGGTCTGAGTGAGTCATCGCTTAAGTTGTATATTATGAAGTTTGACGTAAAACGAATCACAATTTCACCTTTATTTGTTATGTAAAATGGAAGAACATATGGATATGGATAATTAGCATATACCCGATGATAAACATCTTTGTCCAAGATTCTTTAATCTCATATTCCTTCATAATCCAAATAGATACATGTTTTCCCTCATTACTAATATAGATGAAAAGATCACTTCCCAACACTCCTAGCCGCAAATCATTATCTCCTTCTCTGTAAGATGGCGGCTCCACCTTTTCTTATTTCTCATCAACCAAATCAAGAGAAACTATGTTGTGGTTCTTATGATAGGCATTACCAACCCAGTGAAGCTTCCCATTAACAAACTGACTCGAACAACAAAAACTCACCTCATTATGAAAATAATGGATGGTTCTCCTGAATCGCTCTATAGACTATATATTCCGACCTCAACATCATGGAGAGGATACAAAGTGAATCTCACTACCTTATAATCGTCATGCAATTCATCGTATCCAAAACCACATGTGAAACAACTAACAACTTCCCTAAAATTATTTCTATAATCAGGTAGTTTCTTGTACTTTCTAATGGCGGGATTCCACAGAAACATATCATTTGGCCACTGACAAGACAAATCATTCCATTAGCAGAACCCATATCCTGAAAAGGTTTTTGGTAGTCTTTCATGGGATAGTTCAAGTCAGATGCCTTGATCATGTCAGACTCATAAAGTAAAGACCTAAGAGACTCCTCCTTAAAACTGTGCTTTAAATAACTCAACTTGAACCTATGGTGTGTGCTAGTGTAGCATTTTAATATTAGTAAATGTTAAATCATTCTACCAATAGTTAGTGTTGCACATTGACAATATTTAGGTGCATACTTTGCACGTTTAAGGGCATTAAAGTGCTGCCTTTGGTTCAACATTTGTTTGTCCGTTTGATGACATTTCATTCCCCCTAGCTCTCCTTTAGTTTGTGATAAAATGTAGTAATAAGTTTCTATGAAGCTCCTATAACAACTAATTCATTATACCTTCTAACTTATGTAACCTCTAGATCATTTATCTTCTCTATTTACTACCCCATTATCTTCCTATTCATTGCAAGAAATAATTTTTCACCTATAAATAGTGTGGTCTTACTTTGTATTGGTGATACAAGAATGGTACAAGAATAGTACAAGAAAAGATAGAGAAAAATATATATATATTGAGGTTAGCGTAGTGAAAGAGAGAGTTGAGACAAAGAATAATATTCTAAGTCTTCAACTATATTCACTATACAAAAGAGAGTAATTATAAATTGAAGGAAGTTGTTCTTTTTGTGGAGCTTTGAACTCTTCAACTAATCCGGAGTTGCTTGAGTTGTACATGTTGTTGGGTTGTTGTATCCTGAAGGGAACAAGTCATGAGTGATATTGGTGGATCGGTGTAAATTATGCCGTAGTGGGCTTGAATCTCTTTAAAGAGAGAGAGATATCCGCGCCTCAGCCTTAATATTTTTTAATGAATTTATGTTCATTTTATTTTCAACTATAATTTATTGTATTTGTGGTATATTACACCAATAGTGTGTGTCATCCTTACTATTAGCTGATAAGTCAAAATGGAACTTGATACACTCGGAGCTAGAGATTAAATCAAGCCAATATTTTGAAACAGGCCTGAATTTCAAGAGGGATTTCACCGGGAGCCTTAAGAGGATTTCAGTGACGAGTTCTGCTGGTAGAATAGAAATCATCAACATTGATTCTTTCATTAAAGTTGATTCAAATTGAGAATAGTTTGGGAATTCGCGTTTGCAATTTTTTTTGAGTATCATTTTTGCATGAGAGAGGCGACTGCTTATTTGTAAAAGACACAAAATTCTTTTTATATTAATTAATAAAAAATAAACCTAGATTCTTTTGGGCCGTGAATGTTAGCAATACGTAAGTAATTTTTTGAGAAAATTTCGGTCCAATGTCTTTGGGCCATCTAATTTACACCTCATAATTTTATGTACATTGCAAAACGTAAATAGTTCAACATAGTTGTAATTGTCCAACAAAAGTCTGAGTTTATACAATTTTTTCAATAATGCTGCTACTGTAAAAAGATGACATTGTATGGTAGATATAAATATGAGGTAACTTCGTCCACCAAGGATAGGACAGGATAGATTCAATCTGTAGTTCCAAACCAATATGAAGATACAAAAGGAATGCAAGCATTGGAGATGCTTTTTCAACATTTTGACACGACAATCTCAACATACTACATTCAATTGACAACAATTTTCATCTCTTACTCCGTGATACACAATCTAAGCACGGTTTGTAATTCAATGAGTAATGGTTCTTCTCCCTACATAATTATCATGCTTTTGTCTACACTGTAATTCAAATAATTTCATACCCCAAACATAACAACCTGAAATCTTACTACTAGATCAAAGCCCTGGAACATAATAATTTTGTTTATATATAGCTACATTGAAGAAAAAAATAAATTGCTTATATGAATACAATGCATAAAAGAAGAATGACTAACAAAATCCCAAAATTGTTGCATCACTAGTCCTTTCTATAGAAAAGCGAGACACTACGCTTTCAAGGTAGATTTCCGCATAGCAGAATCCGTCAGAGTCAATAATCGCAAGACGGGGTGAATCACCCTTGGATTGTATCTCATGATATTAGTTGATGCAAAACCAACCATAATTTCACCTTTATTTGACATGGAAAATGTAAGAACATACGAAAATGGGGAATCATCATACTTGATGGTAAATATCTTCGTCCAAGATTTTTTCATAATCCAAAGAGACACACATTTTCCCCAATTATTAACATAGCCAGAAAGATCACTGCCATATAGTCCCAATTGCAAACTCGTAGCTCCATCTTTCCCAATTTCTCATCGACCAAATCAATATAAAATATGTTAGGATCACTAGTGTCATCATTAACCCAATAAATCTTCCCATTAACAAACTAACCTGAATTTTTGATAAGATTCCCTTTCTGATCAAGACAATTAATGTTTCTCCAAGAATCACTCTTTAGACTATAAATATGGACCTCAGTATCATACGGTATGATACGAATGTCCATAATAGTAAGTACATGCCACTACTTTATAATCATCACAATATTTATCATATCCAAAACCATATATAACATGGATAACATCCCTCGAATTAGTTGTACAATGGGGTAGTTTTTTGTACTTTCAATGGATGGATTCCATAGAAACAAATCGTTTGACCAATCAACAAAACATAATCCATTGACATGATTTATAGAATGTAGGTTGTTGCGGGTTTTTCATGGGATAATTAAAGTCAGATGCCTCCGTCACATCAGACTCATAAAGTAAAGACCTAAGAGACCAATCCTTAAAATTGTACTTATGATTACCACATGACGATATATATCATCAAGTTGTAGATGACCGTATTCCAGTCGATGCTTATTGTGCCCAATGTGGAGTGCAAAATTGTAAGAAAATAATGTTTGATTTTTATGAACAAGACGATTTTGTTCTGTTTTTTTTTAAAATACAAATATCTATGATTTCTCCAGATTGCAGCCCGCAGACAGAACAGACAAGATAAAGTAGGAAGATTTTTTATGCAATTGTAAGGTTCTAATTTACAAATTTGTGAATTGAGACTTGTAAGGTGTTGATATGAATGAGTATTTTATGGCAGAGATATGCTGATTTGCCTTACTGGAATGATGTTGCTTCAGCATTACGAGGAACAAGTTGGAGGCGGGAATGAACAAATTGTTGATCAAGATTGGGGTGTTAATGAACAAGTGTAGGCGCTAATGATCAAGATGGAGGTGCTAATGAACAAGATGGAGGCGCTAATGAGCAAAAATATTGTTCAAGATGAGGACGCTAATTTAGGTGCAAATGAGCAAAATGTTGTTCAAGATGAGGACGCTAATGAATAGAGTAATGATGAAGATGGAGGCGCGCCAATGAACTGAATGAAGATGTAGATTAACTGGGTGGGAATAGATAATATGAACCAACAAATGATGAAAATGCAGACACTGCTAGACTTTGTTACTTCTCTCTTTCGATCGTATGATTTTATGAAATTTTTTTGTGTGGGAATTGAACTATTTAGTGATATAATATGCTTTTTTGGATACTTGACTGATAGAAGAGTACTTCTTAGTAATAGGTTCATATAGAATAACCTCAATACACGTATAATCCTTATTAGTTTCTGAGTCCATTTTGTAGTGACGAATCTTGTACGTATCTCTTCCTAAAAAAAAGGAATTTGTCCATTTTTCGGGGTTTTAAGGGACATGGAAATGCATTAGAACTCTTGAATGGAACAAGGATGTAACTTCATTTCCTTCGAAAATAGCATAGATGAACCATTTGTTAAAGATTCAATCTTTAACTGAATCCATGTTCTGTGAGCAGAGCCTGTCATTGAAATCCTCTTAAGGCTTTTGGTGGAACCCCTCTTGAAAGTCAGGTCAGTTTCAAAATCCTGACTTCGTTTAATCTCTATCCCTGAATTTATCAATACCCATCTCAACAAATCTGGTAATAACAAGGATTCACTCACCATAGGTTTATGCTGAGTTTTAATCTAGCTAAGTATAATCTTAAGGACTGTTCTGTTAGTTTTTTACTTTATGACTCTGTTGCTGAGGCATTGGATTTGGAATATCCTACGAAAGAAATCCGTTGATCTGTTGAGATGTGGGTTTTGTCAATGGGTTGATTTGTCTTGCCATTGCGAAAAAATATTTTTTTATCTGGAATCTGTCGTTTAGGAATTTCAAGAAATAGCCTGAATGTAGAGATGAATTGTGCTTTGGTCACCATTTCATGTATGGTTTTGGAAGTGATGAGGTTCATGGGGATTATAAGGTAGTGACAGGGTTTCATAGTGTGAGTTATGGCGATTCATTTCTTGTTAATGTTAAAATGTATAGTCTGAATAGTGATTCTTGGACTAATAATTTTGAGAGTGGGGTGCTTGGCAATAAGTCGGGTATGTTTGTGAATGGGAAATTTCATTGGGCTAATAGGATTTTTTGTCGTTCTGGTTGGGATATCATTTTTGTTCATTTGGCTGATGGGGCATGGGGAAAAGTGAAGCAACCCTACTATGGAGAAGGGGATTTTGGTTGGACGGTGGGAGTTTTGGGAAGTGATCTTTCCGTGTTTTGTAATTATCAAAGAACTCAGGCTGACGTGTGGGTTTTGAAGGTGTATGGGGTTAAAGAATCTGGGACAAAGATGTTCACCATCGATATTCCTTGTGATCCTATGATGGGTTATAAGTTTTGTCGATTCTTTTGCATGTCAAATAAAGGTGAAGTTTTGTTTCATTTTGGCTCAACTTTCATGATTTACAGTCCAAAGGATCACTCAATCGCACATCGAAGGCCACATCTAGAGGTTACCGGCTATGCTTATGAGGCAAGCATCATTTGGCCTTTTTTTTCAAAGGAAGGAATCAAGGATGCAACAACGGAGGAGCTTGAAATAGCTCTGATGAAGAAGATTGTGTGATTAATAGTAAGACTTCTCTGCATATATCTCAAGTGTTGTTATAATCTGTTTCTTTTCAAGTATAGAACATGATATTATATATTATGCCTGTCTTTGAACCATTTCCTCTTGGAGGTCTTGTTAGTTTTTTTTCCTTTTTTGCTTAACGGGGACAACATCACATCAGATAAGTTAACAATGGTACATTTGTTTTTGTTATTGCTTAGAAGTTGAATATATGTTAAGGGGGATGTTATGCCTCTAAATAGAGCAAGAATAAAGAGTACTAGGGTCATGAAAATCATGGCAACAATAACATCTAGGTGTAGCACTTGCCAGGCTTCTCAATAGTCTTATTTAGGTGAAAACTTAATAGGGGAAAAGGCAGAAACATAAGAATTATGGAACATCCTTAAGGTTTGATATATATATATATATTATATAGTTTAGGTATTTTCCTTGTTGCTAATAGCGAATCTCTTATTTTCTTCTGTAGTAGTTTGGAGTTGTCCGTCCTGCTAATAGCTAACTTTAATTTTCTCTTAGACCATCTTCTCATTCTTTGTCTGAATCATCTTTCACTTTGGCAGCAACGTTGAGCTAAACGTGGTACATTTCAAGGGTAAAGCATTTTAGGATGTGAATTTAGCTGTTGTGGTCTTTGATAGTGTGGTGGGGTATCGAAAGACAAGGCAATGTAGCAGAATAAGATATGGAGATGAGCTTTATTTAAGAGGATGCTGGGCTATTGTTAAGTGAATGAAAATACATCTTTATTTCCTAACAGAATTTTCCTACAATAGTGAATCCTTTATCATGTTTAAAGCATCTATAGTTTGACTTCCATTTTTAAAAACAAAATCATTGTACGTACATTCTGTTTTATCTTTCACAATATGTAGGATCAGCATGACAACCTCTCGATGTTGCATCATTTTTCATCTATACATCAGATTAGTCAACAACAGTATACTTGTTTTCTGTCATTGCTTAGAAGTTGAATGGAAGCAATTTGATAGTGGAGCTCGTCTCTTTGCTTAAATAACATATTCAGTTTCTAATGAAAGTGATGTTTGTGTATGAATTGTTAACTGATATGTACTATTAAACTTTCAGGACGTGAATGCTGATGCTAGGAACAACTAATTAATCTACTACTACTTGTCTGCAAGGATTGCAATGAGGAAGGATGGTTTTTCTCTGTTTTTACTGTTTCTTGTTTTTTGGTCCATAAGATACAAACTTGCATTAAGGTAACCATATTTGTGTACAAGGAGTGGGCGTAGTTAGCTCGCCATAATTTTACTGGTAATTGTGATGTACTAGTGTTATTTCCTTGTACATAGAGCAGGACTTTACATACGCTGGCTAGCTAATTGCATGTCACATTTTGTTGGTTCCTTGTCATTTTGTTGCTATAAATTATGATAACCCGAGATGGTGCATTTTTTATTGTGTAGTTTAAACAATCAATCTCAGAAATCGGTATTTTTCACAAGGAAATAATAAAAATACCTACCCAGAAGTTGGTTTTATGACTCGATCAGATATTCAAAGATTACCATAAGAGAAACATTTTCATTGAAAGCGTAGTTTGACCCCTTTTTACGAAGGATCCCAATGATGCAAAAACAAAAAATGCTAGAAAAGTTTAGATGAAGACAATTGTGTCATTAATAATTTAGGTAGAGTTCTCTATACATTTTTCTCTAGTCCAGTTATATTTTCGTTTCAAATATAGAACAAGACATTGCATATATTATGCCTATCGTTGAACCATATCTTCCTAGAGATCTTGTTATTTTCATGTATTGCTCAATTGAAGGTTCTATCATCCAGATTCATATCATTATTCACCATATAAAATCCTTGAATGCATCACAATTTTTTTTTTATGAGAAATGATATGTGCAACACACGTACACTAAAACTAGTAATCATATAAAGAAAAACAGACTTCTAAACCTAACACTAACAAAAGTTTTTGCTGCAAGAAATATTTCATATTTTGATTGTTCTGGTGTTACTTTTGTTTTTCAATTTTTGATGTTGCATAGTTCAAATAACGAATGATTTAAGACACAAAATTTGGTTGAATTCAAATGCCCGCATATCAGGAAAATAAAACTCCTAAATTTAGGATAATAATTAAATTACTATTTTATCTAGTGTGAAATGAATTTTTATAGAGTAAAAAAGCGAAATACATTTGGCTAAGGCCCTCTCCCTTCGTGCTTTTAATATAGGGAAAAAGGCTCAAATACGCCATTAGACTTCGAGAAAAGACTCATTTATGCCATCCATTAAAAGTTTGACTCATCTATGCAATTTCCGTTTGAGAAAAGGTTCATCCATGCCATTATTTGTTAATTAAAAAGACGTGTTTCTCCGGAATCCGTCAATTAGGATTTAGGAAGCTGAAGAAATTGACTAGTTCTGAAATCGGTTCCTTTTACATGTATGATTTTGGATACGATGAGCTTCATGATGATTATAAGGTAGTGGTAATCACCAAAAATGTGGGTGATGACAATTCACGCTACAATGTGGGCAAAATATATAGTTTGAATAATGATTCTTGGAAACGTTTGGATGATTTACAGAATGCGATTCAAATCTATAAATCGGGAATTCTTGTGAATGGGAAGGTTCATTGGGCTTTTACTAATAAACTTTTTGGTAATTATAATGAATGGGTCATCCTTGTTGCTGACTATGTTGCTCGGACTCTTCAAAAATGTCGACGGGTGTGAGTCGGATCCTCCAGAAATAGTTCCGACATGGGTGCGGCAATATTTTTGGAGAGTCCGAGCAACTTAGGTTGCTGACTTGGCTGATGGGAGATGGAAAGAAATGGAGAACCCTTGCTACGGAGAAGGAAAGTTTTACCTTGGTGAGATAGGAAAGGATCTTTCTATGATTTGTCAATCTTCCTTGATTCAGGTAGATGTATGGGTTATGAAGGAGTACAGAGTTAAAGGAATCTTTCACAAAGATGTTTAACATCAGCAATGTGGTGTATCATTCATTTGGTCTGCCTTTTGCATGTCAAGTGAAGGTGAATTTTTGTTTAAGAACAGATCATTTTTCATGATTTACAATTCAAATGATGAATCAAAGAGATTTCCAAGAAATTTCAACTATGATGACCTTGAAGAGGCAAAGCTCTACAGTGAAAGCCTTGTTTGGCCCTTTTGCAAAACGTACCAGGAATGCAACAACATCAAAAGCAGCAAAAGCTCAGATGAAAACGACAATCGTGTGCTTAATAATTAGTAAGAGTTCTCTATATATTTTTCTCAACGGCTATTGAATTCTGTTTCTTTTCTCAAATATAAAACAACAAGACATTGCATATTAGGGACATTAACCTTATCTGCTTCATGAAACAACTTCCGAAGAACAGTAATTTTGGTTTAAGTGATTGGTGTCTTCATCATCAAACTAAATAGCACTCAACATATTTGGTACTTTTTATTGATGCTAATAGATAATTTCTTATTTTTGTTTGCACGAAATTTAGTGTGTCCATGTTGGTAATAACTAATTGAATATTTCCTTTAGGATATCATCCGTTTGTTTTACTTATCCGGTTAACCAAAGGCTGAATTGTCTATTACTTTGTGAATAATGTTGACATGACCAATGGTTCTTTGCAAAGGATAGATCATTTCTGGAAGCAAATTAAGCTACTTTGATCTTGAGCGTAAGATGGGGTCAAAAACACGAACGTAGGAGATAAAGATAAAGTATATATATAGTACAAGAATTACTCCTCCGCTATTATGGCGTATATTAGTATAACCAACGCCGCCGAGTCCAGCTATGACCAGAGGCCGGGGAAGAGGATGGGGACGTGGTCGTGGTCGATCGCTAATCCCTAGACCTGATATGGGTAGCTCAGGGGGGGTACAAAAGTTTGGGAAGGCAGTGATAAATGCTACTGAAACCCCCTATCCAATATGGAGCTGATACAAGCCGTAGCTAGTGGAACTTCGAGTGGTTCGCAGCTACGACCTAGTGATTTGGAGAAGACGATAAGCTTATCTGGGGTGGTGAGAGCTCTCAATTTGACCCCAGTGCCATCTCCTGCATCGCTTGAAGCCCAGAATGAGGGGAAAGTTACTCCAAGATAAGGGAGAACCTCAAACCAGAGGGATGATTTGTCAGCTGATGAACCTGTCCAGCCATGGGCAAATCTATTTGCTGGCAATCGCAGTGCTTCAAATGGTATGTCTTTAGATTATATACCCCCTGATGTTGTGAATGGAACAGTAACTGTTTAATTAGAAAAAGCTGAGTATGAACGAGAAATTGAGAAATGGAATTGTGCTTTGATTGTGTATATCGTGGGTGATACCCCTGGGTATAATTATATGCAGCGATTTATATAGTTAGAATGTGGTCTTCTGTCGCTACTCCGGAGGTATTCTATCACGAAGAAGATTATTATGTGGTGAAGTTTCAATCCAAGGATGACATGAATGAAATATTGTTTGTTGGCCCCTATTCCAAATGTGCTAAACTTGGGATAGCTCATCTTAGTTTTGTAGATGACTTACTTCTTTTTGCTAGAGGTGATGTAGATTCTGTTACTTGCCTCCAAACTTGTTTCCACCAATTTACTACTGCTTTAGGTTTACAGGCTAATATGGATAAAAGTTCAGTCTATATTGGTGGTGTTAGTACACAAATTAAGGATATGATCTTTCATAAGTTGGGATATGGACATGGTGAATTGCCTTTCAAGTATCTAGGAGTTCCTCTGGTAACTAAGAAGTTAACTATTATGCAATGGCAACCTTTGATCGAAAAGATGGTCGCCAGGATATCTTCACGGACAGCCAAGCAATTTTCTTATGCTGGCAGAATGCAGTTAGTTCAATCAGTGTTATTTGGTATCCAAGCATATTGGTCACAACTCTTTCAGATCCGTACCAAGGTAATGAAGTTGATCGAGGCTCATTGTAGAAGCTATATCTGGACAGGCGCCAATACCATCACAAAAAAGGCATTGGTGTCTTGGGACAAGTTATGTACCCCCAAGTGTGTTGGTGGAATGAATCTAATCAACCTAAAGTTATGGAACAAGGCTGCCTTGGCTAAGAGTTACTGGGATTTAGCACATAAACAAAACAAGCTTTGGATTAGGTGGGTTCATATATACTACATAAAAGGAAAACTGATTGATCAACTACCGATCCCTGCCCAAGCCAGCTGGATGCTAAGAAGGATTATGGAGGCAAGATGTACTCTTGGAGCTAATTCACATCCTTACTTGAATGGTAAGAGTTTCATTAGACAAATATATCACAAATTGCTAGGAAATAGGCAGAGGGTGCCATGGAAATGTCTTATGTACAGGTCTGATGCTAGAGCCAAATCTGTATTCATCATGTGGCTTCATCTCCAAGGCAAATTGCTTACTCGAGATAGACTACTGAAATGGGGGATGAGAGTTGATCCTCATTGTATCTTTTGCAGCCATCCACTAGAAACAAATGCGCATCTTTTTGTGACTTGTAGTTTTGTTAACGACTTGTGGAACAAAGTATTGATATGGCTGCAGAGACATCACTTCATAGCAGGCACCTGGGAACAATATGTGGATTGGGCTATCTGTAATGCTAAAGAGAAATCCCAGGCAGCTGCAATTTTCAAATTGGTCTATGCCGAGGTGATCTATAGTGTTTGGAGAGAAAGGAACCTTAGAGTCTTTGAGAGTCAAATCAAGCAAAATGAAGTTCTTGCTAAAGAGGTGGCTTTTCTTTGTAATATTAAGTTGGATTCCCCCTCCAGTAGATGCTTACTACATAAACTTACTTTCTAGTTTATAGTTTTTGTAGTGTAGGAGTTATTTTTGGCAACTAACAGAAGAATAGTGCTTGTTGCCTCTTCTCTACTTTATGAGTCGTGTGAGATTTTCTTGAATCTTTGAGACAATCAACTGTGCTAAACTGACTATGGGTTTGTAATTTCGATACTTGGTGATTAATAAAATCATGTTAGTTACCAAAAAAAAAAAAAGATAAAGTATATAAGAGTAGCTATGTCGCAAATGTCGCTGGTAGGGAAATAGATCTCATCTTTTTGCTTAAACAAGGCTTGCGATTTCTAATGAAAGAGATTTTGCTACATGTTAAACATAGATCATGTGTGGGGATAGCATGCATGTGGAACTTTGGAGACTTTTGTTCTTGATAAAGTAAATAGTGTTTTGTTAACCGCTATGTTCTACTAAACTTTCAGGAAGTGAATGTTGATGTTTGGAACAACGAATTACGAATCTATTCCTTGCTGACTTTGGGTTTCTTGAATCTTTGAGACAATCAACTGTGCTAAGCTGACTATGGGTTTGTAATTTTGATACTTGGTGATTAATAAAATCATGTTAGTTACCAAAAAAAAAAGATAAAGTATATAAGAGTAGCTATGTCGCAAATGTCGCTGGTAGGGAAATAGATCTCTGTTTTTATTATTCGTTGTAATGTACTAATGTTATTTCCTTGTGGGTAGAACAAGATTTACATATGCTCGCTAATTTCATATCACATTTTGTTGGTACCTTTAGAATTTGGTCGAGATAAAATGTATATCAACTGAAAATTTCCATTACAAGGCTTGGAAATACTTATTTTAGAGCGATTCAATGTTCATCTTTCTAGAGCAAGTACATAGTTATAAGAAAATCAATATTATCTGATTCTTGAAATGAGAAAAACTTTTGCTTCTGATGGGTTTTATATAAAAAAAATTGTCTACCATTTTTGCTTGAATAACTTTCATTAGAACTAGGAGATCATGTTTTCGTAGCGTACTCTCTTTACCTAAACTAATTGTCTCATAATATTAGAAAGTACTATGTTTCTCGCAGTTGCATTGGGCTACTCTATATTGATCATTTTCAAAAAATGATTGGCATTTATTAATGCATTCTAGCAGCTATTTATTACTCAAATCTTTCCTCTTTGGCATTGATCTTCATTTCAAGCAACGATTTGTTGATATGTTATATAAGCAATGTCTGGATTTAATATGTGCGGGGGTCATTTTTATGATGAAATTATTTTATCTCAAGAACGAAATCTAAATTTAAACTATATGTATTTAGATGTATACAATTAAACTCGAATCAATATTAAGCGTCCAAATGTCCAAAGTAAAAAACCATATATTTTTCTAAGAACCTCTTTATTGTTTCCTCGAATAAACATACATAAGATCTGTTGCTTCCAATTGCACACGCAAGTGTACGTGGTCGCAGAAGTAATAAGTGGCTCTTTAAGAACCAATCGAACTCACAGAGACTTGTCAATTAACTATTTACTAAATTATACTAGTCCAATTATTTATTTAAGAGTGTCAAAAGAAATAAAAGAATGCAAGAATTAAATACTAAGATTAACTTACAGTGATTGGGACAATTCTAGGGCTGCAGCATGCATAGGGTTTCATGTATCGCATCTCATGTAATGAATTAAATACGGTTATCAAATTACTGATTTACAGGGTTGATTTTATGATCATGATCTCTCGACCTCTAATCGCCTACTCCAATTAGCTTTCTAACTACATCATTGAGCAGGGATAGGCAGTCCTAATTGGCGAGCATTTATATTTCATCCTGTTTCGTAACCAAGCGAGGTGTTCGTCCCGGCGTCACTTCTGAACACGAATCTAAACAAAGTTAGAACAAGATCTTTGCATTCTCTGGTCTATCTGCCTCTTCATCTCTCGAGTCCAAGAATAGACAATAGATTTATTTCTATGGTGGCCTAGCATGAAATACTAAAACAAGAACACAAAAGTAATTTAAGAGATAACTAATAATTAATTCAAAACAATCGATATTCAACAATTACCCATAGCCGCAGCCCCAGAACAAG
This sequence comes from Solanum appendiculatum, assembly GCA_018342035.1. Classification (NCBI taxonomy): domain Eukaryota; kingdom Viridiplantae; phylum Streptophyta; class Magnoliopsida; order Solanales; family Solanaceae; genus Solanum; species Solanum appendiculatum. The sequence continues at coordinate 2,276,678 of JAGDQO010000472.1, forward strand.
GGTCTTTAGCTACTAATAACTAAGAAAAAGAAGGAAGAAAAGAACCCTAAAAAGTATTGACAACTTTTCCTTACAAAGTGTATCCTCCCAGTATTTTCCAATAATTATTTCTATGGACTATTTATAGATATAGAAAAGCCTAACTAAAATAATTGAGTCCAAAACAAATTAGGAACCCAAAACCAAACGAAATTGGATTTCCTCGTGAACGAACAATACGTGCAACCGACTTGAATTCTGCGCGTGTCTTCATCACTTGACACGTGGCAGCATGTAATACTTCAATCTAATTTGCAATTTGAAATCTTCTATACTTCATATATGTTATACAATATTATATTAAATTTAATCCATTAAGTTGTCTGCTTGGTTTTCTTCTTCAATCTTTCATCTTTAATTTGTTTTAGCTCCAAACTTCTTCATCTTCACACCAATTTAATCTTTTAAATAAAATACACTATTAAGCACACTCCATAACATTCATTCTCAAAAAGGACAAATATAAATAATAAATATGAGGCAATTAATGATAAGAAAATATATTTTTGGCCTCAGATCAACACCCAACACTTAAACTTTTGTTCGTCGTCGAGCAAACATTAAAGCTCATCTCAAAAATCATACTAGGAATGTCATCACTTTGGTTGATACAAAACAATTAGGCCATCCACAAATTTCAAAAACATCAAGTACAATTCTCGCTCATTATGCAAGACATCCAAATAAACAACAAACCTCAAGGAAGGACTCTGAACTCATCAAATTTAAGCTTGCTCACCTATTCTCATCAAAGAAAGTTAATAACATCACCTATCCATCATGAAACAAGTGCCCTCACAAAAACAAATAGTCCACACACTCAATTCAAAAGATTGAATATAAATTAAGGACTTCACATCAAAGAACAACTCTCACACTTACAAATGAAATTCACATGTATGCACAAAGAACCATATGCTTGCCCATTATGTACATCTCCACTAATTAAGCATGCTCGAGTAGAATCAAATAGGACTTTAACGAGTTGTAATGCAGGCTAGGGGACGGGTAGGAAAACTATATAATAGTGACTTACACTTCCCTAAGCACTTTGCAATTTTAGATTTCATCACCCATTATTTTCTTCTCTTTATTTTCAGCCCTCTCTTCAACAATTATTTCACAAGTAATTCTCATCATCTCAAGAATGCTTCAATAATTTTTTTTTCTTTCTCAGTAATAATTTTTTTTCCTCTTTTTTCTTCTTTTTTATGTCACATTCTTTCAAAGAGGGCTTTTTTCACCACTTTGTAGCTATCATTGATTTCTTTTTTTCACTCAACCATCCTTTTTTTTTCCAGATATAACAATTATAATCAGTCTATGCTACAATGCTCAAGGAAGCAAGGTGCAAAAACTAGGGATTCAACAAAATAGTTAAGTGCAAAATATGGCTACCAACAAAAGGCTACAGGCTCAAAAGGGCTAACTAGTGATATAATATTTTAAAAGACTAAAATTTACAAGACAAATCAAAGAAAGCCTATTATCATCTCCTAAACAGAGCAACCCTTTTTGTTTCGCTTCAATAACATGCAGGGCAAGTTCTAGACTAAGATGCGAAACATGGGATAAACAAATTCTCACCACACATGGCACAAGTATCAATCAAGATGTATCAATTCCACTTCTAAGAGAGACAGGGTCATAACAAACTACAAAATAAAATAAGCTATTTACAAAGTCACAACCATGAACCTCGGTGTCAAAGAGTTTGCAATTTCATTAGCAATCAAGCATTCACAAGAAAATATTATTCAAAATTAGGCCTAAATAACAAGTATCACACAACTCAAAAGGGTCTTTTCTTTTCTTTAAAAAATAAAAAATAAAAAAATTAAAAATTTACTACCTATCGGTTCAAAGGGACTATCCTCAGGAAAAGTACCGAAAACAAAAGCCGAGGAACCCACCTAAAAAATACAAAAAAGACTCGATAAAGCAGTAAAAACTAGGAATTCATTCCTCCACCCCACACTTAAAAAGATGCTATGTCCCCAAAACATCAAATAAAATTTAAAACAAGGGTTAGGAAAACTCCCTGAGGCCTCTAGGCCTAGCTAGTAGCATGTTCTCTTTTTCCATCAAGGGTCGTACGCACCACACACTTAAGCTCAAACGTGCTCCTTAACTCCAAATTTTTGGGTACTCAGACTTCCCCTAATCTGCAAAAAAACAAGACCAAAAAAAAAAATGACACTATATAAAAAAATAAAATAAGAAGCTATACTACCAATTGGGTTGCCTCCCAATAAGCGCCTAATTTAATGTCGCGGCACGACACAAGTAAATTCACTACTTTTCTTTCCACTTTGAACTTATGAATTGTACCCTAACTTCGCATCAATTTTTCTGCTCCTCTCTAGGGGCGGTGGTATAAAGATAAATGAGCCAAGTAATAAATGTCGCATCTTGCACTTCTTGGCCCTTATGTGAGGAATGCCGTTTTGTCTACATGAATTAGAAAACTTTAGAATGTAGGGTCCTTGTTCCTCATCTAGTCACTCCTCTATTAGTTCAGATGACTCGAATTTCATGTCATCATCCAAGCATAATGTAGAAAAATGTTTAGAATGAGGCCCAATATGCCCGAACTCCAAAGCAACATTATTTACAACATTCTCACTTTTGTACTCTTTTTCTCAACATAGACATTAAGGAATAATGTATAGTTGAATGGTTGGAATTCCTCTTTTTGCTCCACTAGTTGGTCATCATCCACAATAATTGGTGAGTGGGCATCAGACGCCTCAATCTTTTTATTCAGGTGAGCCTCCAAGTCATGAATATCTGAGCCAAATTGATCTATTTCTTGTGTGAGCTCAACTCTTCCTTCTATCAGTTGGGTTGTCATGTATGTCAGACCATCACGAATAGATTCTTGACACTTTAAAAGTTGAATTTGTCCTTGTATCCAATATTGACTCACTATCTCTGCTTCTTCACAACTTTCTCTTTGTTGGGATTCAATATCTTCCTCTATTTTAGCTAGGACTGCAATTTGCAATCCAATATCGTCAAGCGTAGCCTGCATTTCTCTGATTTTTGATTGCTCTTCCACGCATTCCAACATTTGTTCTGAGATTTTAAAATAAACTTTGTCCAGCATGTCCGCACATTCCATAAATGAATTCACATTGTAAACCTCTTGTTTTGCATTATCAGTTGCATCACCCTTGCCAACATCACAAATAATAGAAGAATCATAATAAGGGTTCGGGGAATGGGAGTAAGAGTTAGGACAACCATTCCAATGACCAAATTGACCACCACATATATGACATATAGGACAATCGATATCCAAGTGGGGTCCATTACAATAATTACAAGGATACTTATAAGAATACTCCTCACCCAACCATGGTTTATCCCAATAAGCTATATCAATAAGAGTATCAAATTATTCAAAGGTAAAAAAAAATTATTGTTCAGAAAAAAAAGCTAATTAATAAAACAAAAAAAGAAAAAATTAAATAAATAAAAATAAAAAGTATAACCTAGAAGAATAGTTAATTTCTAAGTCCCCAGCAGCAGCGCCAAAAACTTGTTGCTTCCAATTGCACACGCAAGTGTACGTGGTCGCAGAAGTAATGAGTGGCTCTTTAAGAACCGGAATATCGAACCCACAGAGACTTGTCAATTAACTATTTACTAAATTATACTAGTCTAATTATTTATTTAAGAGTGTCAAAAGAAATAAAAGAATGCAAAAATTAAATACTAAGATTAACTTACAGTGATTTGGACAATTCTAGGGCTGCATCATGCATAGGGTTTCATGTATCGCATCTCATGTAATGAATTAAATACGGTTATCAAATTACTGATTTACTGGGTTGATTTTATGATCATGATTTCTCGACCTCTAATCGCCTACTCCAACTAGCTGTCTAACTACATCATTGAACGGGGATAGGCAGTCCTAATTGGCGAGCATTTATATTTCATCATGATTCGTAACCAAGCGAGGTGTTCGTCCATGCGTCACTCCTGAACACGAATCTAAACAAAGTTAGAACAAACTCTTTGCATTCTCTGGTCTATCTACCTCTTCATCTCTCGAGTCCAAGAATAGACAATAGATTTATTTCTATGGTGGCCTAGCATGAAATACTAAAACAAGAACACAAAAGTAATTTAATCGATAACCAATAATTAATTCAAAACAATCGATATTCAACAATTTACCCATAGTCGCAGCCCCCAGAACAAGGGTCTTTAGCTACTAATACCTAAGAAAAAGAAAGAAGAAAAGTACCCTAAAAAGTATTGACAACTTTTCCTTACAAAGTGTATCCTCCCAGTATTTCCCAATAATTATTTCTATGGACTATTTATAGATATAGAAAACCCTAATTAAAATAATTGAGTCCAAAACAAATTAGGAACCCAAAACCAAACATAATTGGATTTCCTCGTGAACGAGAATATGTGCAACCGACTTCAATTCTGCGCGTGTCTTCATCACTTGACACGTGGCAGCATGTAATACTTCAATCTAATTTGCAATTTGAAATCTTCTGTACTTCATATATGTTATACAATATTATATTAAATTTAATCCATTAAGCTGTCTGCTTGATTTCCTTCCTCAATCTTTCATCTTTAATTTGTTTTAGCTCCAAACTTCTTCATCTTCACACCAATTTAATCCTACAAATAAAATACACTATTAAGCACACCCATAAAATTCATGTTCAAAAAGGACAAATATAAATAATAAATATGAGGCAATTAATGATAAGAAAATATATTTTTGGCCTCAGATCAAGATCAAAATTGTTGAATGAACTTAAGATCAATGCCAAAGCGGAAAAAATATCTGCTAGAATGCATTAATAAACTATATTAATTTCTTGTTCGTGTTACATGCTCCACATCAAGGATGTTAGCCTTAGAATTTTGTAGCTGAAATTTGTGGAAATGATAAGACATTGGGAACATGATCATTTAAAAGGGGAAAATAGAGCCAAAGGAACTACGGGCATTTGTTTTATTCGCTTATTCTGTATTAGCAGAGGCTAATTGATCAAATAAGTGTTCTCTGATATCCAAGAACGCAATGCTGAAACGATGCATAAAAGGTTATTTGTGGGAGGGATAGACAAATTAAACTGTTTGACTAAGATTATCATAAATATAAGTAGCAAATTGAACACAACTTCTAGTTCAAAGAAGAAAATGTAACTTCTAGTTCTCATCAACTTCAGCTTGCATAACGCATACAACAGATATTCCGAGGAAGAATAATGTTGTTTTTCCATAACATCCTTAATTGAAACCTTAAGCTACTTACAGAATAGGATATGCATCAATTAGTGAACATAGGTAAGTCATGTTCAATGGATATAGATTCTTTTGGATATAGAAGTTTCGGCAACAACTCAAATGCACTCTCATTTTGGGTGACTTTAAAGGAAAAAAATGATCAAGTGACACTTTAGGAAATTTTTTAAATTTATTACCAAAAATAAAATGACCATTTTTTTGGAAAATAATTATATAACATATCTTTTGGAGATGGTACAATCAGAAAATATTTTCAGAGCACAGTTACAGATAAAAACACCAAAAACTTTGTTGTCTTCTCAAATTTCTGCAACACAATGGAATCTGAAGCCTTCCATCGATACCAAAAGCGGAGCAAACACACTAGCAGTGCTCCATTTTATTCTTCCTCTTCAGTTCAAGATTCAAACATTAAATCTGTTCTTCCGGCAGATCTCATCAATGAAATCCTCTTAAGGCTGCCGGTAAAATCACTTGTGAAATTCAGGTGTGTTTCGAAATCCTGGTTTGGTTTAATATCTAGCCCTGAATTTATCAAGTCCCATCTCAGCATATCTGCTAATAACAAGGCCTGCCATAGGCTTATGATGGGGTTCGATCCACCTGGAAACAATCTTAAGGACTGTTCCTTTAGTTCTTTACTTCATGACCAGGTTACTAGGGCAGTGGACTTGGATTATCCTCCAAAACAATTTTATGAATCTATTAAGGTTGTGGGTTCCGTCAATGGGTTGGTTTGTGTTGCCATTGCGGAAAAAGACTTGTTTCTCTGGAATCCGTCAATCAGGAAGCTCAAGAAATTGCCTGGTTCTAGAACTGGTTCCTTTTACACGTATGGGTTTGGATATGATAAGCTTCATGATGATTATAAGGTAGTGGAAATCACCCAAAATGTGTCTAATGACTATTCAAATTATAATGTGGGCAAAATATATAGTCTGAATAATGATTGTTGGAAACGTTTGGATGATTTACCTATTGCGATGCAAGTAGATAAATCGGGTATGCTTGTGAATGGGAGGCTTCATTGGGCTATTACTAATGAGCGTTTTGGTTTTTATACTGATTGGGACATCCTTGCTATTGACTTGACTGATGGGAGATGGGAAAAAATGGAGAACCCTTTCTACGGAGAAGAAACTTTTTATTTTACGCCTTCCTCGGTGTGTTGGGGAACGATCTTTCTATGTTTTGTTATAGTCTTATTAATCATGCAGATTTGTGGGTAATGAAGGACTACGGGGTCAAAGATTCTTGGGCAAAGATATTTAACATCAGGTATGAGGGGTATAGTTTATTTGGTCCACACTTTTGCATGTCAAGTGAAGGGGAAATTTTGTTTAAGAAGAGATCAGTTTTTACGATTTACAATCCAAATGATGGCTCGATCAGATTTCCAGAGGTTACCAACTGTGGTCAACTTGTTGACGCAAAGCTCTACGTTGAAAGTCTTGTTTGGCCCTTTGTTGTGAAACATACCAGGAATGCAACAACATCAAAGGCAACAAAAGCTAAGATGAAGAAACATTGTGTGATAAATAATTAGTAAGAGTTCTCTAAACATTTTTCAAAAGATCTGCTTAATTCTGTTTCTTTTCTCATTTATTAAACAACAAGACACTGCATATCACCGACATCTTTGAACCATATCTATTAGAATATCTTTTTAGTCGTACTCTTTGCTTCATGAAACTTCTTCGCAAGAACAATTATTTTGGTTCAAATGTTTGGTGTCTTCATCTTCAAGCTACATTGCACTCAACATTGTTTCTTAAGGACTATCTTCTCTTTGTATTACTTATTTGGTCAATCAAAGCTGAAAAGTCTTTCACTTTGTAAATAACCAATGGTTCCGTGAAAGGATAGAGCATGTTAGGAAGCAAATTCAGTTAATTTGATCATATGCGTAGGATGGGGTCAAAGGCACGAATATAGGAGAAAGATAATGGAAATGAGCTTTGTTTAAGAGGGTCCCATCTATTTTAAACTAGATAAGACTACAATTTTTATCATAGTTGTTATATCAATCAAAACTAGTTCCTACAACAGTTGATTTTTTTTAATCATATTTAGAGTACATTTTGTTCTATCATCCACGATATTAAAGTTAAACCGGTTGAGGAACTTGCGTCTGAAGTCACAGTTTCAAGCCCCATGCAAAGAAAGCTAACTATGGCATGTAAGTGGAAAAGGGTAGTAGAGCAGGCCTATTATCCCTGAGTTTCAAAGATTGAGGTTGGACAAAGACCGGCTAGACACGATTTTCTTGATCATAAAAAAAATATAAAGGAGAAAAGAGGGAAGAGTCCTAAAGGTCTGTATAAGGAATATCCTTGCAAGTTAGACTTATAACTAGAGCTAGAGAAGGGCATAGTTTCTATGTAAATCTCTTACTCTTAACTAATAACTCATTTTTTTCAGCAGCATAATATATTGCACTAGGATCAGAGTAAGTATAGGCTTGTGATTTTTTCTAACTCTTTTGGTAATTATATTTACTACGTATACCACTTGAAGTTGCATTTACATTTTCCATCTAGAGATCAGATAAGGGTAATGGATCATGCACGTGGCATGTTGGAGACTTTTTCTCTGGATAAAGTAAATAGTGTTTTGTTAACCGTTATATACTTTTGAACTTTCAGAAAGTGAATGCTGATGTTTTGAACAAGAAATCTACTCCTGGCTGACTGCACGGGTTGAAATGAAGAAGGATGGGCTTTTTCTGTTTTTACTATTCATTGTAATATACTCATGATGTTTGGAACACTAGTGCATAGAATAAGATTTACATATGCTCGCTGATTGCATATCATATTTTGTCGATATCTTTTGATTCTTGTTTGAGAAAAAATTATGTCTACTAAAAATTCCATTACAAGGGTCGAAATAGTTAAATAAGAGCTATTCAATGTTCATCTTTTTACAGCAACTACATAGTTGAAACTAGCCCACAAGAAAACGAACAGTTAGCTATTCACAGCAAGGAAACAATCCAAAACAACTTACTTTACAAGACCTTAATCAAGAATTGCCGAGTTTCCTCTTTTTTCCCTAGTTAAATTTTTTCAGTAGTAAAAAATAATCAGAAGTCTAAGAAGGACCCGAGCAAAGATTTCCACGCTTCTTTATTTTTTACATTGTCTGGAGGCATAACATCTTCTCCAAATGCTGCTCAATAAGAGAAACAATTTCCAACGCCATTTAGCATGAAGTTGAAGACAAAATTATTGTTATTTGAAAATTAGAGCATAGAGGAAAATGACTAACAAGATCCCCAGGCAATATAGTTTACAGAATATGTGCTTTCCATATGGATTGGTTGTTCTATGTTTCAAATAACAAATAAAATTTATCAATCATGTTGCTTCCAATTGCACACACAAGTTTACGTGGTCGCGCAAGTAATATTGTGGCTCTAAAAAAGCCGGATTATCGAACCTAAATGACTTGTCGATTAACTATTTTACTAAATTATACTAGTCTAATTATTTATTCAAGAGTGCCAAAAGAATTTGATATTTATTTTTTAACAGAAGGATGCAAGAATTAAATAATAAGATTAACTTACAATGATTGGGGTAATTCCAGGGCTGCAGCATGCTTAAGGTTTCATGTATCGCATCTCATGTAATGAATTAACTAAAATTATCAAATTAGTGATTTACAGGGTTGATTTTATGATCATAATCTACCTTTAATTGCCTACTCCAATTGACTGTTTAACTACATCATTGAGCGGGGATAGCCAGACTCAATTGACAAGCATTTATATTTCATTCTGTTTCGTAGCCAAGCTCGGTGTTCGTCTGGGTATCAATCCTGAACACTAATCTGAACAAGTGATATGCAAGAGAGATCGATCTCTTTATATTCTTTGTTCTATCTACCTCTTCGTCTCTTGAGTTCAAGAATAGACAATATGTTTATCTATATGGTGGCCAATTATGAAATACTTTAACAAGAATACAAAAGTAATTTAAGTGATAATCAACATTAATTCAAAACAATCGATGTTCAACAATTACTCATAGCCGCAGCCCCCGAACAAGGTTCTTTAGTTACTAATGTCTAAGAAAAGAAAAAGAAGAAAAGAAGTAGAAGAAGAAAAAGAAGAACCCTAATGGTGAATTCTATTCCTTGCCTCTTGCACTTGAAAAAGAAGAAGTTCCCCTACAAAAGAAGTCTAAGATTCTATTTATAGAGTTGGGGAAAATAATCCCTCCTCCTAATTGAATTCAGAATCCTTAAATTTCAGAATTTTTGTTGGGGCTTTCGTGGGGCAGTGCGCCACCATAGCGCCAGGACTGCTGGGGCAGCACGCCAGCAGTACGCCTGAACTTGGCTTCAGCAGTTCAGGCCCTGGCGCGGTGTGCCAAGGCTGCTCTAGGTGTGTTTTTCTTCGCGCTCAATTTCCCTTCGCTCATGTTACCTCCTATTTAGCTCATATTCCTTTAGAAACCCCTGCATATGCTAATCATGTAGGTTAGGGTGCATTCATTGCAATACTCAATCAAAACACAACAATTATCATCAAAATATTTCCTCGAAACATAAGGCACATGAGGTTAAATCGTAGTAAATAGGCATATAACTACACCCAAGATCAAATCCCTTCTGTACAAACTAAGTTTTCGACATAGATTTGTGTCTCGCCCTAGCTAATAACCATTGAATATCTGAGTGAATCACCGCATTGTATATCATGAAAGTTGACCCAAACACAACCAAAATTTTACCTTAAGTTTCCATGTGTAAATATTTTTTCCCAAGATTTTCATACTCGACTTGATCCTTAGGATACTTGATGGTAAATATTTTTGCCCAATTTTAGCGGGGGTCGTCAATAAATTGGTTAAAATAAGTACCTTTTAATGTCCTAAAAATTTAGCTTAAAATAAAAATTAAAAAGACTCAAATATGTCATCGAACTTTGAGAAAAGGCGCATCTATGCCATCCGTTAGAAGTTTGGCTCATCTATGCCATTTTCGTTTGAAAAAATGCTCAAACGGATGGCATAGATGAGACTTTACTCAATGTTCGATGGCATATTTAAATATTTTCCCTAATAAATATTAGTTGAGTGACCATATGATAAATTAATCCTCATATTTGTATGTGTTGGCGAGAGTACAAGTACAATAAAAAAAATAAGAACAATTTTTCAGGTTGATGCATGAAATATTTAACTTTATCTTAAGGATATTCAAATCGCGCAATGACTTTATAACTTTTAATTTATTTTTTTAGAAACTTGGAATATTTCCAAAGTTGTCAAACGATTAAGTCCATTCATATATATTTTACAACATCATTAATGAACTTCAATTCTTAAGTATAACATTCTCATGGAACTACAGAGTTATACGATAGGCAAAATTATTACAAGTCATATATATGAGTGAAACTTTTAACGGATGACATAGATGAGTCTTTTCTCAAAGTTCGTTGGCGTATTTGAGCCTTTTTCCTATTTAACATATTAGAAAATCATCTTTCTTCTTGATTCTAATTTTCTTCAACAAAGAAATAATTTTCTGATATAATTAATTAATAAAAATTAATTAGTTGAGTGACTATTTGAAAAATCTAAAACACGGATAAAAAAACAAAAAAAATATGCTTTGGGTTTAGCCTGTCAATAAACTTCTATCAAATTCAATTAAATTGTTGTAATCTCTCTTTTTGAATATGCAAAATTCATTTATAGCAAAATGCATATGACACGTTTTAGCTTAAGCTAAAGATAACTATCAATTAAATGTTTTTGCATCTACCAAATAATTGAGAAAATCAAAACTCGAATTTTATTTGAATATAACACAAATTTTGAAAAAAGAAATTACTTTTTACACTCAAAATAAAATTATGCAACCAAACAAGATTCAAATATATGTGTATACATATATACAAAATTATTATTTTATTTAGGAAAAAGGCTCAAATATGCCATTGAACTTTGAGAAAAGGCTCATCTATGCCATCTGTTTAAAGTTTGCATAGGCTCGTCTATGTCATTTCCGTTTGAAAAAAGGCTCATCCATATTTGAGCCTTTTTCTTTTACAAAAATATTCCGTAGACTTGCGGTGCTTATAGCTACAGAAATATTATTGCAAATAATTTACGATGAACACAAGTTTTAGAAATATTTCTTTCTTTTTTTTAGCTTCATATCCAGTTGTCATCACATAAAATGAAACCACGAAAGTAACTATATCAAATACAATGAACATAAGTGAAGACACAAAACAATATTGTCTTCATATAAAACAAATTATAGATGGAAACTATGCAAAATTTTCATGACACTTAATGACAAAATTCCAAGTCTTACTTCCAAACTAATCTGCATTTACTTGTAACTGTTGTTTTCCATTATATTAAAAAAAGGCAAAAAAACAATAAATATCATCTTTATCCTTTTTGAAGACCATATATACATACCTCATGTTCTAAATTCCCCTTTCTTGAACTATTATTGCAAAAAAAAATTCTACCATACCCTAGAAAAAAAAATCTTCTCTTTAATTTTCTAAAAAAATTGCAACGGTTAATTTCGCAAAGGAGGAAGTTGAAGTTGTTGTGGTTGGAGCTGATCCATCAGGTATAGCGGTTTCAGCTTGTTTGAACAAATTGGGGATCAAATATGTTGTGTTAGAAAAAGAAGATTGTTGTGCCTATTTATGGAAGAAAAAGACTTATGATAGACTTCACTTGCATTTATCTAAGAATTTTTGTTCATTGTCTTTTATGCCACAAGAAACTTCATCACCAAATTATTTGCCAAACAATGAATTTATTCAATACTTACATGAGTATGTTGAGTATTTCAATATCAAACCAAAATTCCAAACTTGTGTTGAATTAGCTTTTTACAACAATGAGGAAAATAAATGGAATGTCAAATCAAGAAATTTGGCTAGTGGAGAAATGGAATTGTATGATTGTGACTTCTTGATTTTGGCTACGGGAGAAAATAATGAAGGTTATATTCCAAAGGTGGTAGGGATAGAAAATTTCAAAGGTGAAATAATTCATTCAAGTGACTATAAATCCGGCAAAAAATATAAAGATAAAAAAGTATTGATCGTTGGATCAGGAAATTCGGGGATGGAAATAGCTTTTGATCTTTCAAATTATGGAAGTCACATATCAATTGTTGTTAGAAGTCCAGTAAGTCTCTCTATCTCTTTATACCTGATTGTCTTTTCTCTCTATCTCTTTATACCTAATTGTCTTTACTTTTATCTTTTTTTGTTTGCATGCGTGTAGAATGTGTTTGTTGATTTTTTAAATTGATATCGGCGGTGTTCGATCAATTTAGTCGTAGATCAACTATTTTACTTGGTACCTATTACTTTTTACTAGCATATGTGATGTTGTACTTTGTTCATCCAGAGATTGGGTGTGAGTTTCTTGCCCATCAACACTAGGTCACACCCTTAAGTGAAAAGGCTGGAATATGAACATGATTTCTCATGATTTTCTTTCTACTTTGTTGACCACCCAATCATATATATTCTTGTGGTATTTCTTATCTAAAAATAAGTTTTGATTAGCTTCACTTCCAATAATTTCTACTAATTCATCATTTGTGGTAGAATTTACAAATATACTCTACAAGCACGACTCTATATTGCCAAAACAACCTCGATTTTGAAAACGTTCTTCAAAAAGGGGATATTGGTTGACCAAAAAGTGATTAAGGAATATGGAGTTGGATTATTGTAATTACTAAAAATTAGGGATAGACAGTAAAATTTGCCAAAAACATAGAAAGATCTCATTATTCTATTTCTAAATCACACAAAATTAGAAATTTTAAATTCATGTTTGCTTTCTCATCAAGTATTTTATACCGTGAGAAAAGGAAGGGTAGGATTTGGAGAGGTGACGAGTTGTTTAGTATAAACAATCATAAACAATTTGTTTAAACAACTCATATTTCTTTCCTTTGAGGAACTGAGTTTGAAGAAAAAGAACTAGGGTTCCTTTTTCTTATAAGTAGAATCTTGATTTTTGCTAAGTTTGTCTTATTAACAATTTTCTGCACTGTCATTTTCACATGTTGTACAAATAACATATTTTATTTTTTAAGATTTTGAATCGAATATTTTTTAAGAAACTTGTCCATAGTTATTCAGTTAGATGACTTGATTATAAATGATAGTACAAAAAGTTATTTACACCAACTGTATATGAAACTTAGATTCTTTATTTAATTTAATCTTTCTTGCATCACCCATATATATTCTTTATTTAGAACCCTTGCTACTTTCAGTTACCAACTTTGGTCTATGTTTTTGAATACTATAATGTCTTAATTTAGAAACTCTTTCTCCACTGGGAGAAGATGCAATGCATAGAACCAAGCATGTCCAAATGGGGAGGCCTATGTATGGACGACAATGGATGTTGTGCGCTCTTGAATGACGGGTTCATCCAAATTCAAAATTTCTCTCTACTTATGAAGAAAAACACGTGATTCTTAGTTTTGAAGAAGGAAAAGAGCGGAAAAGTTGATGATTCGGCTAGTAGAGGAATATATGTCAAGAAGGGTTTTATTTATTAACTAAAAGTAAATATACACGAATATACCAATCAATTCAAGTTCAAAGGTAGGGTGATCTAGGGGACTCAAACCTTCAATCTCTTCTCTATGGTGACAAAAAGGTTTGCACAATCAATTGACCCTTTTGAAGAAAGTGGTATGCCCCATCTAGATTCAACCCTAGATATACTCATATGACAAGGCATGATGCGAGATATAAATGTATGTTGATGTCAGTTCAATCAGCATACAACAATAACCGATTGAAGGGGAAAATGGTGATTGTGCATGCATGCATTTCCCAAAAAACACGGAGTTATCGACCGTCCGAGTCATGAAGGGTGCGAAATTGATACTTGTTTGGATTTTGGTTTTCGTGGCGTTAGTTGTGTATGTCCTTCAAATCCTTTATTCTTGTAACCAAACGACCCCTAGTGTTGAGGAAAAAACTTTGTACATGTTTTGCAAGGTCAATTTCTCTAAAGAGGTGATGCAAAGTGACAATGTTGGTGACGTTGCAATAGTACCTTATTGAGACTATGTTGATACACAAAGTCGTTATTAGGTAAGTTATCTTACAAAAGCTTCTACATATAAAAGGATATCATACTAGAGATTGGTTGAGTGTTCTTGTTTTTGCTTCAACTTCTTATATGGCTACAAAGACCAGTTCTTAAACACGTCTTATGGATAAGAGTGGAAGGTGGCATGGGAATTCAAAGGAATAATCAAGGATATATATGCCTATTAATTGGGTATGAAGGTCCTAAGTTGTCTTGTGAAAGTAGTTCCTAATGTATCTGCCTTAGTATGTTCTTTGGCAAATAAAGGAGGAATTGCTAGATATAAAATTATCAAAAGTTTTCTCGATTGCCCCCCCCTCCCAGCCAATAGGTTCTCCACCTTGTTCTACTTCGAAAAGCTATGCCTGAGAGATGGAATCCCTGGTACATCAACCACCTACAATCATTTGTAAAGTTATTGTAAGAGATTTCGTCGAAATTAGTGTGATTACCTATTTGGAGCCAATTGAATTCATGTGCGGTAAGATTATTTTTTATAGGGAGGGAATTCAATACTCACTGATAGCTAAAGTCGTGGATATATGGATTACCTACATTCTCCATCTCTAGATTTACAGAGTTATGTAGCCATGTGCATTGTTTGCTTAACATGGTGAAGCCAATGTAACAGAAATCATACATAAATGATTAAATTTTGGGATGTCGAGAAATATTTTCAAGGCAGGAAGCAAGAGTACAACAATTGCATGAAAGTTGTCGATTCATAAGTTGTATTTGTTTTCTTCAACAAATGGAATTTGATGGCATTCTTCTCCTTCTTGCTATAATTGCTTTAGCGCGAGAAGCCAGGAAAGGATATACAATGCAAAAAAGAAATGGTAAAAATTCATCTGGTGACTTCACAGTTGCCAAAGAAGCCCCAAGAGGTATCAAATATTCCAATGCGATCTATGAAGCAATTCTTACATTGCAAGCACAGACTCCCGATGCGAACTCACCAAAAACTATCAAAGAGAAGATCGAAATGAATGAAATGCACATATGTTATTATAGTATTTCCTTCTTTTCTTAGAAAATGTCCAAAAAATTTGTTATAAGAGTCAACTCTATTATCAAAGAAATAAGAAAAGGCATGAACATTTGGCGATAAATGTCTAAAGGTGTGAAAGAGCAGCTGTGAGAAGTGGAGGCCGGATAGTCGGGTCAAATTCATAATCCTTGTTTGGTAATGATAATGTTCAATTTTCTTAATATGCCACAAACTTAAGGTTAATGATAGGCCTCCTTTTTGAACTTGTTTGGATATTGGTTATTACTTATTGTGTTGTTAGATTAAATACAATGTTTGTTTTGATTGTTACTTGGATTTTGTTGTGTTGTATCATTAAATCAGTTGTTACGTAACGACCAAAGGTCTCATTTTGTGTAACGACTGATTCTGTGTGATCACGTTGTAACCTTATATTTTTTTTTATCATAGTCTTTATTTATTATTTAATAATCCTATTTTATCATTTACACTACCTTTTTATGGTAAATCTACCCATACATCGTACCCTACTTTTCTTATAGGTTTATTTTTCAAATTGATAATGTATGACAAATATGTAACAACAAAAATGAATCAACCTATCCAAATATTATATTTATCAAGATAATACAATACGATACAATACATTATGAAACAATATATAACAACCATCCAAACAAAGTATTGATTACATCATCTAATATTCTCCATAATGATTAAAAGAGTGCCCCTCACCCTTCGTCATTGGATTAATGACATAATAGCCTATTTGGCCAAGCTTTAACATTCGACCTATTTTGACATAATTGTATTTTGCTAATTAGTTTGAAATCACTTTTTTACAAATATTAGAGCACCAATTTGTGCTTGATGAAACCATTGTTGTCGTCAACTAGGTGTTGGGCTTATTCTACCAAATATGTACTACATTTCATTCGGAAAAAAGATTATATTTAGTTATTATTGCGTATACATATGTTTCCTACATCTTTTTTATGGTAATTAGTACTCACCATTTCCATCAATTAATACAAATATCTACAACCTTATCTCTAACACGACGTAGAAAATATCATATTTTTGTATCTCGAGATTGAAAATTAATAATTTAAATTTAGATCTCAACTTTTTAGAAAAATGCAACACTGAGAGAGGCAGAGTTTCGTATTTTATCCTTGAGATGAGAGTAATTTGTATCGTGTATAAATTATGTAAACTAAAAACGTAAAGATTTTTTATACTAATAGTATACATAGTTTAATATTTATAATTTTGTGTGGTTACTACTAATGGTTACTACTTATGATTTAGTAATCTATTATAAAAAAGGAAATACCACTTGATTTTTTTGTGAAATAAGTTTTAGTGAATTGTTAATTAGGTACTTCCTCGAATATCATAAATAAAGGAACATACAGTAGTGTTTGAGAATGGGGAAGAACATCAATTTGATGCAATCATTTTTGCTACTGGTTACAAGAATGTTGCTACCAAATGGCTAAAGGTACCTATTGCAAATTATCAATATGTTCTTTCTTTTTTTCTAATTTTGAATTTTGAAATTGTACCACTAGCCTGCAAATATCATGTGCGGATAAGTTTTTCTCCATAAGTTTTCTTGGTTACTAATTTCACTTACTATAAGTTTACTATTGTCTCAAATATGTACATTTTTAATTTTTTTTTTTTGTATGTGGGATTATAGCTCTATATTTGTTGAAGATGGCACATTGATAAATGAATTTCACTACAAAAAAATGCCTGATTTGTGGAGGTTTAATTGCGGGGGTTACGATCAACCCCCGCAAAGCATATCAAATTGAGGAGGTTTCTGTAACATTCATTAGTTTTACTTAATTTGAGGCGGTCAAAACCCCATCTATCCATAAAAATAAAAAAGCGCGCACATATCTAGATATTTCCCTCTCTTTTTTTCCCAACCCCTTTCTCACGCTCTGGCTCAATCTCAAAGCTCTGATGAAATTTTCTTAGCTATAATCAGCAGAGCAAGCAACATTTGCGGATTCGACAAGAAGGCTACAACAAGTAGCTTCTTTAGAGTCGACGGTTAGTCCGCTTTCGCAGAGTAAGAACAAATTGAGTACTTTTCTTTTGATTCTATTTTTGTCAATGTTAGTCCTTTTTCATCTTGATCTAGTGAAGAATTACGCTTTGATTTTGCTTTCCTAGTCTTTGTTTCATCTTGCATGTGGATTTAAATTTGTTCCTCTGTTGATTTTGTGTTTTCCGTTCAATGATTTTAGTATTATCGTTTCTCTGCTGAAATTTTGTTTCTCAAGTGAGCATCAACAGAATCACTATATTTGACAAACGAATCATCACATTCTGCTGAAATTGAGATGTAAGTCCACGTTCAATTTCAGTAATTGTTTTAGATTTGGATTTTGTGAAAGTTGTTGGGTCCTTTTTTTTTAGATCTGATGCTAGGAACATGGTTGTGGATTTGAAATTTTGAATAGCGTCGAATGAGGACTTGAACATATTATATTGAATAAGGACTTGAAAATTTCTCTGTCGAATGAAGAATTGTGAATTTAGAATTGAACGTATTGTTGTTGAAAAGGTTAAGACAGCTATAAGAGCTTTGATGTCTACCTCGCCTAAACAAATCAATTCGGAAAAAAACACATTTGCATGTATGTGCTGCCTAAATTACACGATATTAGTGTGTATAAGTTAAATCTTTTTCATGTTATTATAGTATATTTTCCGTAGTTGCTAACAGGATTTCGATCGTCTTACTTAAGTGAGCTTGGAGAGTTGTTGCATCTTAATGTGTGATGAACTGTTTATATGAGATTTTTATTCTTGGATGCAGCTAATACATTATTCATGAATTATATCCTCAAGTCTTGCTTCCTCCTCAGAGAGCATACGTTTTCTGTTAGAAAAATTCTCTCACGTATGCTCGTTTTTTTCTAACCTGAGTCAAACATGTAGAGTGCGGTGATTTGGTTCGTGGTGCCAAGGATAAGAGGATCAGGGTGAAGGGACCAGTGAGAATGCACAGAAAGGTCTTTAACATCACCACTAGAAAGTCTCTTTGTGGAGAAGGTAATGCCATTCCATACATTTTTTATTGTGTTCTAGAGCTTGTGTTATTTGATGAAATTTGCTCTTTTTGACAAGTAACATTATGAATATCATTCCTCCTACTTTTGTGGGGTAGGGAAGTTGTTTCTGACAGTCTCTCGACTCTGTTTGTGTCTAGGCTGGAAACTAGGCATATATAGTGAACTCTATCTTGTGTACTATTACTTATGTGATCCATAACTATGGTATACAAGTACGAGCTCTAGCTAAAATTACTAGTTTAAAATCCATGCTTATGAAACCACTTGATGATTACCTTTCAACTGTCCTAAGATTTGCAACAACAACAAATGCTAGAAAAGTTTAGATGCAGACAATCGTGTCATTAATAATTTAGGTAGAGTTCTCTATACATTTTTCTCTAGTCCTGTTATATTTTCGTTTCAAATATAGAACAAGACATTGCATATATTATGCCTATCGTTGAACCATATCTTCCTAGAGATCTTGTTATTTCCGTGTATTGCTCGATTGAAGATTCTATCATCCAGATTCATATCATTATTCACCATATAAAATCCTTGAATGCATCACAAATTTTTTTTATGAGAAATGATATGTGCAACACACGTACACTAAAACTAGTAATCATATAAAGAAAAATAGACTTCTAAACCTAACACTAACAAAAGTTTTTGCTGCAAGAAATATTTCATATTTTGATTGTTCTGGTGTTACTTTTGTTTTTCAATTTTTGATGTTGCATAGTTCAAATAACGAATGATTTAAGACACAAAATTTAGTCAAATTCAAATGCCCGCATATCATGAAAATAGAACTCCTAAATTTAGGATAATAATTAAATTAATATTTTATCAAGTGTGAAATAATTTTTTATAGAGTAAAAAAGCGAAATACATTTGGCTAAGGTCCTCTCCCTTCGTGCTTTTAATATAGGGAAAAGGCTCAAATATGCCATCGGACTTCGAGAAAAGACTCATTCATGCCATTCGTTAAAAGTTTGACTCATCTATGCCATTTCCTTTTGAGAAAAGGTTCATCCATGCCATTATTTGTTAATTAAAAAGACGTGTTTCTCTGGAATCCGTCAATTAGGATTTAGGAAGCTGAAGAAATTGCCTAGTTCTGAAACCAGTTCCTTTTACATGTACGATTTTGGATATGATGAGCTTCATGATGATTATAATGTAGTGGTAATCACCAAAAATGTGGGTGAATGTGGGTGATGACAATTCACGCTACAATGTAGGCAAAATATATAGTTTGAATAATGATTCTTGGAAACGTTTGGATGATTTACAGAATGCGATTCAAATTTATAAATCAGGTATTCTTGTGAATGGGAAGCTTCATTGGGTTTTTACTAATAAACTTTTTTGGTAATTATAATGAATGGGTCATCCTTGTTGCTGACTTGGCTGATGGGAGATGGAAAGAAATGGAGAACCCTTGCTACGGAGAAGGAAAGTTTTATTTTCCACCGCACCTCGGTGAGATAGGAAAGGATCTTTCTATGATTTGTCAATCTTCCTTGATTCAGGTAGATGTATGGGTTATGAAGGAGTATAGAGTTAAGGAACCTTGGACAAAGATGTTTAACATCAACTATGTGGTGTATCATTCATTTGGTCTGCCTTTTTGCATGTCAAGTGAAGGTGAATTTTTATTTAAGAACAGATCGTCTTTCATGATTTACAATCCAAATGACAACTCAAAGTGATTTTCAAGAAATTCCAACTATGATGACCTTGAAGAGGCAAAGCAATACATTGAAAGCCTTGTTTGGCCTTTTTGCGAAATGTACCAGGAATGCAACAACATCAAAGGCAGCAAAAGCTTAGATGAAGACGACAATCGTGTGCTTAATGTTAGATATTTTGTAATATATATAGGTCTTAAATTGAACAGACACATTTGTTCGTGAAAGAACATGATTGTTATGAAAAGTCATATGTTCATGAAAGAACATGACCTTTATGAAAAGTCATATATTAATGAAAGAATATGATTCTTATGAAAAGATACATCTATTCATGAAAGAACACGACTCTTATGAAATGACACATTTGTTCATGAAAGAACATGACTCTTATGAAGAGTCATCTCTTAAGTTCTATAAATATAAAGACTCTCTAGAAGTAGCCTAAGAAAATCTGCATGTATAAACAAAGGGCTTTGTTGTATCTTTGAAGAGAATTGTTTGTACTTACCCCAATGTGTATATGGGCAATATCTCTTTAAAGAAAGCATTTTCACGCCTCAAATCCATCTTCTTCTTCAATCATATTTCCTACTATTATTTTTTCTAACAATTTTAAAGAGATATTTGGTTTGAAGAAGATAAACGAGACAAGATCCTTGAATTCTTGAGAAAGTGGGACAGTAAGGAAAAAAATATTCGAGTGATTTAATGTATGATTTTAAGGCAGCAAATCATATGGCAAAAGTGAGCCAACAATGGATCATGAAGGAAATGACATATATCGAGTTTTGCTTTCTTAACTTTTCTAGTTATTTATTTATGAAATTTTATCCTTTGAAATTTTTGAGAAATGATTTTCCATAAATGTTAGGATAAATAATTCACTTGTGATGATCTTGAAATGCATTTTAAATAAGTTTAGGAATAACATATTTGGTATGCTTATTATAAATTTGTTATTTGGGACAAAGAAAATTATTATAGCATAATTGTGTTGCATAAAGGTCATGTGAATTTTATTTTCAAGTTATGAGATGATATATAAATTCCTTTATTTTGATGGATAATATATATACTTGAAAGTTACTAGAATAATTGAAATTAAGAGAAATGATTACTTTTTATTAGATCATTTTGTGTTCATTAAAGGTTGAAGATTTTGTCTTCTTATTAAATGCTCATGTGTTATAGTAGTGGGACACTATAAATTTGACAATAAGATGATTTACTAATGTTAATTGGATGTCCACACAAGTTATAAAAAGGACACTTGAGACATTTTAAGTGTGGGGGTGATTGGATTATGATTAATAGTCAATAATATTTGAAGAAGTTTAATATACAAATTATTTCTTCAATACCCACAAGATATATCTGTGATAGTTAGTTGATTAAACTACTAATGTGATAATTAGGCTATAAGCCTGGATAAAAATATTGTGTAATTTTATGAAGTAGTATCACTTGAAATGCTGTAATTTTTTCCTGAAAAGAAGTATCTTTTTGTAAGATAACTTTTGTATAGACATGACTATTTATACATAGATGAATTGGTGCGTTAGTCTATAAATAGTGAATCATCTAATGATAATGATAAAATTCATATAAGTTGGATTTGTAACATGTATGAAGATGTCATAAATTTTGCATCAAATATGCTTGAATTCCATAGTGGAATAAGAATATATTTAGCATATAAATGCTTGAAAAGAAATGTAATGGTTGGAAAAAATATATGATTTTGAAATGTTGTGACCACAACTTATGCAATCATTCTAAGCTATTGAGATAATGGTGATATATGTGATATGCCTATGTGAAAGATATTTTTTATGGTTTATATTAATCTTGTAAAATTTAGTTTCAAAAAAAAAATGCAGTATAATAAATGTGTGAATGAATAAGGCTAAAATCCTTAAACTAAACACAAGTGATGGGAACCCAACTTTGAGTTAGTATACACTCTAACAATACAAGTTCAACAGGTAATAACAAGTTACTTTGTGTTGCTAAAGCACAAGTCTTCTTTTTAGAGTCTTGATTCAAGTGTACTGCATACTGTTATGTGAGAAGTTGATGAGTTGTTAAATGCTTGAAATAACAGGGGCATATTGACAAACTCCATAGTGCAGACTGTTACAGGGAGGTTGAATTAATTCTTAATGAAATTAGTAAATGTCTACAGTAACAGGGACATAGTAGCTAATTTCACCTATATGTATATTGAAGTGGTGCCGCTTCAAGCAAGATCTAAAGGATTGGTCTTGTAAATATTCATGAAATCAGGATGAGAATGTCACGACCCAAAATCGGGTATGATAGCATTTGAACTATCCCACCAGGACAAGTCAGCATAAATCCAACAAGCGGAAGGAAATAGCAGAAATAGCGAAAGAAATAACTGGAAGGCGGAATACTTCATCTATTAAACCCAACCCAAGACTGGTTGTCACATGTACTAGCCTCTATTATAAAATTCGAAACAAAACTTCAAGTCTCAATGTATGCGTCTCAAATAGAACAAACATAAATAAAAGGCCGAGAGAGGGATTGCCGGCATCAACAATTACCTCTCAAGTATCTTCGACGAGCCACGGAGAAAGGGAGAGAGGCTAGATCACGGTCCTGGCTCGGGTCCTACACAAGTGTAGAAGCAAGGGTGAGTACCCAACCACACGGTACTCAGCAAATCAACAAATAAAACGAAGCAAAGCTAAAAAAATCACGAAACCCAGGCTTCCAACCGAACCTCCAATAACTACAACCTGCACAGAAATTCATCTCAACCTAACAGATTCTCAAGTCATAGATCAACTGATACAAATCAACACTAGATCCTCAACAAATCAATGATATACCCAAAAATGGTCCACAACAGTTCAATAACAGTCCATTAACAAATCAACAAGGAAGTTCAACTCAAATATCAACAAGTCATCTCAAAATCAAAAGGCACTACATAGCACAACAATAGCAAGGATCAGACAATACAATGCAATATAATGCCATGTCATGACTGCAAGTCTGTCCTATGATACAAATCCGCTAAATCTCAAACCGGAACCCATGGGGGCCACACGTGGACCATGTATCCGCCGGAAAAGACCTTGGCACCTCATTTGCCGGCAAAAACCTCGGCATCACATATCGACGACAGAAACCTCGGTATCTCATATTGCCGGCAGAAACCTCGACATCACATATCGCCAGCAAGAACCTCGGCATCTCATATCGCCGGCAAAAACCTCGGCAGAATCATCACTGGCCTCACATTGACCATATATCATCAAGAGTCTCATCATAGTATCTCAGAACCAATGCACACAAGCATGTTCACACAAATAATGAGAGAAGGATAATGTTCACAATCATAACGCAATTCATATCAAGATAAATCACGTCACACTATCATTAACATATCAACAACAACAGTCAATATCTCAATATCCTCTCTCTCTATATATATATATCAATGATATAAATTTCCTAGTCTTCATTTCTCTACCCTTTTCATCGCAAGAAGGGTCAATCGTTTAGCAAAAGTCTCAAGTCTAGTCCCATAATCAACAATGAGCAAATGACAGGTTCAACACAATCATAATCACATCGAGACTATCATGGCAATACATCAGTCTTTCAACAAAATCATGTCTATGGCCTAAACTCCGATTTCGAAAACGGAACTAGAATCCAGAATTTCTTTCATAAATCTCATCCTCAATATCATAGGAACTCAATGGTGAAAACCGTTTAGAAAACAGAGCACAAATCTGCTCACAATCATCAATTTTTCTCAAATTCAGAGTTCAACCAAAAACCCCCAAAATCTCGATTAAAAATCCCATATTTCAATTCAAAATCATGATATAAACATTGGGTAATCAAAGTCAAGGGTTATAAACACTTACCCACACTGATTCCCAAGAACTTCTCCTTCAAAAATTGCCCAAGAAGCTCTAAAATCATGAAAATGGCCAAATTCCCAATTTTACATTGTTCAGGTAAAAAATGACCTCCGTGAACGCGGACAACTTACTCCGCGAATGCGGAGACCAACAAGCTCATACTCCGCGAATGCGAACTCCTTCCGCGAACGCGGAGACCAACTCAAAGCTGAAGTCCCCACACTCCGCGAACGCGGAGGCCACCAGCCTTGCCTCCACGAACGCGGGCAACAACCCTCCACGAACGCGGAGGCCAAAAGGCTTGGCACCAGATACAGAAAAACAGCAATTTCTCAAGTCTCCAAATGGACTCTTGGGATTCGTTCGGAATTCCGTGCACACAAACCAGATATGCAACCCCACTAAACTCGACGTTTCGAACCCAATGGAACCATCGAATTTCGGATTAGAGGTCTCCTTGACCCAGAACCCGATGAAGCACCTCAAAACTAACTAATGCCTCAACAACTCAAAACAAGCTCGGGACCCTCTAAAAATCAACCAAGGCTACCCCTAGGCCTAAAATCATCCCCCGAATCCAACGGAGTTGTCGGAATCGACATCCAATTATCGGATCTCCGAATGTTGACTAAAGTCAACCATATGATCAAAATTCTAAAACTTTTCCAACTTAGGACCTCAAATCCTCAAAACAGTCCCAAAATTGACCCCGTCAACTCTCCTAGGCTAAAATCCACATTTCGGAACTGATGGAATCGACATAATTCACATTCGTGTCCCAAAACTCCGAATGACCTCTAAAACCACAAATTGGCAACTTAAGCCTTCAAAACTTTTCAAAAACTTCATTTTAACTCAAACTTTCACACAACCAACTTCGGAAACATTTCAAACATGACCCGGGGCAACTCTCGGGAGGGGCAAAATAGTCATTTTACGAAATTACCAAAATTGACCTTAGGGTCATTACATTATCCACTACTAAAAACAATGTTCGTCCTCGAACATAAAGTAAAAGAATGTACCTGAAGCCTCGAAAAGCTGAGGATATTTGGCACGTATGTCAGACTCGGTCTCCCAGGTAGCCTCCAGCTGAACAGTGACCCCACTGCACTTTCACTGAAGCAATCTCCTTGGTCCTAAGCTTATGGACCTGTCTATCAAGAATAGTTGTAGGCTTCTCCTCAAAAGTCAAACCAGGACCCAGCTCTACAGAATCAAGGGCAATCACATGCAACTCATCCGGGATGTACTTTCGTAGCATAGAGACATGGAACACAGGATGCACCGCTGACAAGGTAGGTGGTAGGGCCAACCTATAGGCCATCTCCCCCACCCTGTCTAAGATCTCAAACGAGCCAACGAACCTAGGGCTAAGCTTGCCCTTCTTCTTGAATCGCATAACACCTTTCAAGGGTGATACTCGGAGCCAAACATGGTCTCCCTCCATGAACACAAGATCACGAACTCTCCGGTCGGCATAACTCTTTTGCCGACTCTGAGCAGTCAACAACCTACTCTGAATCACATGAACCTGATCTATGGCATCTCTAAGCAAGTCGGTGTCTAAGGAATTCATCTCCGCCGAATCAAACCACCCAATCGGTGATCTACTCCGTCTGCCATACAAGGCCTCAAATGAAGCCATCTGGATGCTGGAGTGATAACTATTGTTATAGGCAAACTCCGCTAGGGGCAAATGTTGATCCCACCTAGCACCAAAGTCAATCACACAAGCACGGAGCATGTCCTCAAGCACCTAAATAGTCCGCTCAAACTGACCATCAGTCTGAGGGTGAAAGGCTGTGCTCATGTCTAGCCAAGTACCCAAACCATGCTGTAAAGCTCTCTAGAAATACGAGGTGAACAGGGAACCCCGATCCGAGACTATAGATACCGACACTTCATGAAGTGTAACAATCTGACTGATATAGAGCTGGACTAACTTCTCCGCGGTATACTTCACTCGAACTGGAATGAAATGAGCGAACTTAGTCAGCCTATTAACAACCACCCAAATAGAATCATAACCACCCATAGTGGTAGGCAAACCCACAACAAAATCCATAGTGAGCCGCTCCCACTTCCAAGTAGGAATGGGCATCCTCTGAGACACACCTCCTTGCCGCTAGTGCTCACACTTGACCTGTTGACAGGTTAAACATCTAGATACAAAATCTGCAATATCTCTCTTCATACCACACCACCAGTAGTGCTGACTCAGATCATGATACATCTTCGCTGTCCCCAGATGGATAGAATATCTAGAGCAATAAGCCTCCTCTAGAATCAGTCTAATAAACTCGCCCACCTTGGGCACACAAATCCGGCCACCGATCCTCAAAACTCCATCAGAATCAAGTGTAGCCTCCTTGGTTCACCTCTCCTCACCTTATCTCGAATGAGACACAACTTCTCCTCCTCGAATTGGTGCTCACGAATTGCTAAACTAAGGAAGAACGGCCCTCAATGAATGCAATCACGCCATCGCTTTCCTCAGAAACCTGCAACCTGACAAAACTGTTGGCTAACCTTTGAACATCTCTAGCCAAGGGCCTTATATAAACACTAACCGCAGCGAGACTCCCCATTCTAGGAGTCTTCCTACTCAAAGCATCGGCCACCACATTGGCCTTCCAGGGATGGTACATAATAGTCTGTCATAGTCTTTCAGTAACTCGAGCCACCTCCGCTGCCTCAAGTTCAGATCCCTCTGACTGAAAATGTACTGAAGACTCCGATGATCGGTGAAGACCTCACAATGAACTTCATACAAGTAATGCCGCCACAACTTAAGCACAAACACCACCTTGGCAAGCTCTAAATCATGAGTATTGTAGTTCTTCTCGTGAGCCTTCAACTGTCTAGAAGCATAGGCAATAACTTTCCCCTTTTGCATTAACACACCTCCCAAACTAACTCCGGAGGCATCACAATATACAGTAAAACCCACACCCTCCTCAGGCAAGGTCAATACAGGAGCAGAAGTCAACAAAGCCTTGAGCTTTTGAAAAGCTCGCCTCACACTCATCGGACCAATGAAAATCCACAATCTTCTGAGTCAATCTAGTCAATGGCGCTGCAATGGTGGAGAAACCCTGCACAAACCGCTGATAGGAGCCTGTTAGCCCCATGAAACTCCGAATCTCGGAAGGAGTAGTAGGCCTCGTCTAACCCTTCACTGCCTCAATCTATGCTGGATCAACCCGAACACCCTCCTTGGACACCACGTGTCCCAAGAAAGCCACAGACTCGAGCCAAAACTCGCACTTGGAGAACTTGGCGTACAACTTGTGCTCCCTCAAGGTCTGAAGTACCGATCTCAAATGACGGACGTGATCCTCCTCGGTCTGGGAATATATCAGGATATCATCAATGAACACAATCACGAAGGAGTCCAAATACGGATGGAACACTCCGTTCATCAACTCTATAAACGCTGCAGGGGCGTTAGTCACCCGAACGACATCACCAAGAACTCATAGTGGCCATAACGATTCCGGAAAGCTGTCTTAGGAATATCAGATGGCATTAATCTTCAGCTGGTGATAGCCGGACCTCAAATCAATCTTAGAGAACAACGCCGCACCCTGAAGCTGATCAAATAAATCATCAATGCGAGGAAGAGGATACTTGTTCTTGACAGTTACCTTGTTCAACTGCCTATAATCAATGCACATCCTCATAGAACCATCTTTCTTCTAAACAAATAGAACCGGTGCACCACCCCAAGGTGACACACTAGGGTGAATAAACCCCTTACTCAACAAATCCTGCAACTGATCTTTCAACTCCTTCAACTCAGCCGGATCCATACGATACGGGGCAATAGAAATGGGCTTAGTGCCCTGCTCCAAGTCAATAGCAAAATTGATGTCTCTATTCGGAGGAACACCAGGAAAGATCAGTAGGGAACACATCAGCAAACTCCTGAACCACAGGAATGGACTCCATGGGAGGTGGCTCAACACTAGTATCCCGAATAGAGGCCAAATAGGACAAACACCCTCGATCAATCAACCTCTGGGCCCGGATGTAGGAAATCACCTTACAATGGTAAGAACCACAATGTAACACCCCAAGCTTCCAACGAATTTTAAAATGCAGAACTCACCTGAAGACAGTGACCTACGGAGGCCACCTACGGGCCTAGGTGGGAACCGTCAATGGCACTGTGAAATTTCAAGATTTCCAAGTTTTTGAACCTTGACCTATGGAATAGCAGGACGGTTCGTAGTCTAGTTGACGGGCCGTAGATGGGTTCCGTAGATACCTTCCAGACTTAGCCAAATTTTCAGCCCTAAATGAACTTTCTGAATCAATTGACGCAGGAACATGAAGGTCCGTCAATTGATGAACGGACCGTAGATCCTGTCCGTCGATTGGCCCCGACAGTTATTAATTAAGGGCTTTTTAGTTTTTTCCCTAATTGTTTACCTATTAAGCTAAGTCGGTTATACCCTTAATCTAAGACCTATAAATACTTTCTAAGCCTAATTCTTTTCATTCTAATGCATTCCAAAACTCTCCTCTCTCAAATAATTCTCTCTCTAAAAAGAAACTCTCTCAACTCTCAAGGAAGAAGAAGGAGCTTGAATCCTCCATTGAAGACCTTCAATCTTCTCCAATTCTTGTGGATTTCTTTGAGGTATGATAGTGTTCACCATTAGGAGTCTTTTCCTCCAATGGGCCCTTCCTCTTCTTCATGATTTTCAAAGGTTTACTGTAACCCAATTGAATTTGGGTTTGTGATCAATCATTGTGGGTTCTTCAATTATGATTCCAATTATTGATTTTATGATTCCTAGTGCACGATTTAGCGTGATAAAGTAACTTAGTGCACGAATTAGCATGAATTACATGATCCCACGCTAATTCTCATCAATTTGATAATCTATGCTTTGATTGTTGGGTTGAGTTATGATTTGATGAAGTTTATAAATTCTCTATGAAATCAAGCATGAATTATGAATGAATTGAGGATAATCTTATGAATTTAGCATGATCAAGTCAAAAGCATGATTTTCCTCTATTATGTGAGTTCCTTCAAGTATGGGTAAATTGTCTTAATTATGGCTTTCTAAGCATGAGCTTGCATTGAATTGCATGATATGAGTTGAACTTGCATGAACCCATATAAACTCTATGATCTATGAAATATGAGCATGATGAATTAAGAGTGCTTTGAGAGTAAAGTGCCAAAGTTATGATATAATGATGCTATGGTTGAGTAGTGAAAGGTTTTCTCACGTAATTATCCCACTATGATAAAAGAAGAACAAATAGGCGATTACCCATGTTCTTAAGGAGCTATTCTAATGATGTAAGCTTGGACAAGGTCCATGAAAGATGACTATCTATAAGCATGATTTTAGCTTGAATTGGTAACCCTAGTTGTACCTTTTCATGTTTGATGATATAAATATGTTAATGACTAATCAGTGGGAATTATGCTTAGCACCGAGTGGATATTGAGATGGAAGCCCTCCCGTTAGTTGAGGCCGGGTCTTCTAGTGAAAGCTCTCCCGTTAGTTGGGGCCGGGTTTTCTAGATGGAGCTCTCCCGTTAGTTGAGGCCGAGTCTCCTAAAGCAATCTCTATCCCATAAACTATGTTGCCACCATAGGATGTTGTCTTTAAGTAGACATTAGCTAGTGGATCCACATAAGCTAAGAAGTTCATGTTCTTACCTTGGTAAGTAAGACACCCGTTTTCGGTGTGGGGTAGACACCGGATTTCGTGTTGATAGCTCACATGGTCTTACATGTTGGTTAAGTCTTTTCCCCACAAGTTATTGAACAAGTGTTCTCATGATGAAGTAAAGAAAAGAAGGAAAGATGATTTAGCTTGCTTTGACCTTGATATATGATTTATGTTTCATGTTTCTCATGTTTTTAGCTTGGCCATTGCATGTCATGATTATGTCTCTCTCTCTAGCATGACTTACGTGTTTATGTGCATTGCTATCATACTTAGTATTTAATTGTGCTAACACATACTCTTGCCTACATTAACTTCTTTGGTGTAGGACGTGGCAATTCACCTTCCACTCGTGGCTAGAGCATTGATTTAGAGTTGAGAAGAAGACTTGGTGAGTCCTCATCCATTCGAGGACATAGCCTAGTCGGATTTTACATTTTATGTCTTTCCTTATGTTGGATATTGTATTGGGCTGCGTCCCTATCACTTTTATTCATATTATATTATATTAGAAGGCTTTGAGACATGAGTTGTAGACTTCCGCTGTTTTGAGTAAAGCTTTGATATAAAATGCTCTTTGAACTCTTATTTCTCTATTATCTTGTATGTTATGTATGCTAAGGGCTTGTATGAGGCCTGTCGGGGTCTTGTATGCCGTGTTACATCTAGGGGCTACCCTAGGTCGTGACACACTAGTACCCTTCCACTCAACCCTCGGAACACCAGGAATCGCTAGGGTGACTGTCTTAGCATGACAATCCAGAATCGCATAATAAGGAGAAAGCCAATCCATACCCAAAATCACATCAAAATAAACCATCTCCAGAATAATCAAGTCTACCCAAGTGTCATACCCAGCCAAAGAAATAGGACAGGATCGATACACTCGATCCACCACTAAGGGCTCACTCACGAGTGTAGAAACATGCACAGGCACAAGCATACGGTCACATACCAAATCAAACTCAGATGCAAAGTAGGCAGACACATAGGAGAAAGTAGACTCTAGATCAAATAATACAGAAGCATCTCGATGGTATACTGGAACAATACTTGTGATAACTGCATCAGAAGACTCAGCCTCGGGTTTCCCCAGAAAAGCATAACACTGAGCCCCTCTGCCACCACCAGTCGGAGCCGCAACTCTACCTCCACGCTGAGCCACATCTCCACCACCTGAAGCTCTACCACCCCTACCAGCTGACCGACCCCTGCCCCGACCTCTTGCCGGAGGCACTGAATCTCTCTCTGGAGCTGCAGAATAAGTACGCTGGGGAATGTGTCTGAAGAGGACACTGTCACATCAGATGACCCGGATCCCCACAAGTAAAACAAGACCTCGGAACAGTGATCTGCTGAGATGATCCTGATGAAGTACCACGGCCACCCTAGCCAGAACCACGAGACACTTTTCCCCCCTCAGCTGCTGGCATGGAGGCATGAACCGGCCGCTGACGCTGAAAGGAAATACCACTTCTCTGAGAACCCTTACCTCCAGACGAGGCACCAGAAAATTGACCACTAGAACGAGCCCTCTTGGAGTCTCCAAACTCCTCTCGAACCATCAACTCTGTCTCCCTGGCGATACTCACAATGGACTGGAAGGAAGCACCCTCACGGGATGATCTAAACACATACGACCTGAGGGAGAAGTTCAAACCCCTTACAAACCTGCGGACCCTCTCCTCCATATCAGGAATCACAGACGCGGCATGACAAGACAGCTGACAGAAATGCGCCTCATACTCGGCAACTGACATGTTGGCCTGAGTCAAGCTCTCAAATCTCAGCCTGCTCTCCTCACGCACACTCCAAGGTATGAAACGATCACGAAAAGCACTGGCGAAAGCATCCCACTCAACCGGAGGAGACCCTACCGGCAAGGACTCTGCCTAAGACCTCCACCACTCCCTAGCTGGCCCACGGAACTGAAGAGCAACAAAACGGACACCCCTAGAATCTACCACCTCACCGCACCAAGCATCTCGCGACACAAAGTCAGAAACTCATAAGCATCATCACTCTTACCACCCTGAAACAAGGGTGGTCTCATATTCTGAAACCTCTCATAACACTTCTGGTCCTCTACCGTCAAAACCATATCCGAATCCTCCTGTGCACCAACAACTGGCACTGGAACCAAAGGCGGCTGACCTACCGGATCCTGAACAATGGGAACATGCTGCTGCTCTGGGGTCTGTGCCCCTGCTTTGGTCTGTGAACCCTGAGCCATGCCTGCAGCACTCGGAGTAAAACTCTCCATCACTCCCAACATCCTCAATAAGGTCTCCTGAAAGAGCGGTGCTGAGAAACCTGGAGGGGCCTGATCTTGACCAATCTCAACCTGTGGCTCTGGAGAAGCCTCTCGACCACGACCTCTAGCAGGTGCCTCTCCTTGGGCACGACCTCTACCACGTGTTGCTCCACGAGCACGACCCCCAACTCGAGCTCTACCCCGACCTTTGACTAGGGCCTCAACTGCTGCCTCGGAGACTGTCTCCCCTCCATCGCTCGAAACTGAAGCTCTGGTCCTCGACATCTGCCAAAAATAGTACGCGACACTCAACATAAGCGATAGAATCACGCACGATAAGAGAGAATGAAATGAAAGAAATTTCTTAGCAGTCTTCATAGCCTCTCGAAGATAAGTAAGGACGTCTCTGTACCGATCCTCGAGACTCTACTTAGACTTGGCTTTTACACGTGAGACCTATGAAAACCTTGCTCTGATACCATTTGTCACGACCCAAAACCGGGTGTGATGGCACTTGTCCTATCCCATCAGGACAAGTCAGCCTAAACCTAACAAGCGAAAGAAAATAACATAAATAGCGAAAGAAATAACTGAAAGGCGAAAAACTTCATCAATTAAACCCAACCCAAGACTGGTTGTCACATGTATAAACCTCTATTATAGAATTCGAAACAAAACTTCAAGTCTCAATGTTTGTCTCAAATAGAACAAACATAAATAAAAGGCCGAGAGAGGGATTGCCGGCATCAACAACTACCTCTCAAGTATCCTCGACGAGCCACTGAGAAATGGAGAGAAGCTAGATCACAGCCCTGGCTCGGGTCCTACACAAGTGTAGAAGCAAGGGTCAGTATCCAACCACACGGTACTCAGCAAATCAATAAATAAAACGAAGCAAAGCTAAAAGAATCACGAAACCCTGACTTCTAACCGAACCTCTAATAACTACAACCTGCACAGAAATTCAGCCCAGCCTAACAGATTCTCAAGTCATAGATCAACTGATACAAATCAACAACAGATCCTCAACAAATCAATGATATACCCAAAAATGGTCCACAATAGTTCAATAACAGTCCATTAACAAATCAACAAGGAAGTTCAACTCAAATATCAACAAGTCATCTCAAAATCAAAAGGCACTACATAGCACCACAATAGCAAGGATCAGACAATACAATGTCATGTCATGAATGTATGTCTGTCCTTTGATACACATCCGTTGAATCTCAGACCGAAACCCATGGGGGCCACACGTGGACCATGTATCCGCCGAAAAAGAACTCTGCACCTCATATCGCCGGCAGAAACCTCGGCATCACATATCGCCGGTAGAAACCTCGACATCTCATATCGCCGGTAGAAACCTCGACATCACATATTGCCAGCAAAAACGTCAGCATCTCATATCGCCGGCAGAAACCTCGATATCTCATATCGCCTGCAGAAACCTCGGCATAATCATCACTGGTCTCACATGGACCATATATCATCAAGAGTCTCATCATAGTGTCTCAGAACCAATGCACACAAGCATGTTCACACAAATAATGAGAGAAGGATAGTGTTCACAATCACAACGCAATTCATATCAAGATAAATCACGTCACACTATCATCAACAGATCAACAACAATAGTCAATATCTCAATATCCTCTCTCTCTATATATATATATCAATGATGTCAATTGCCTAGTCTCAATTTCTCTACCCTTTTCATCGCAAGAAGGGTCAATCGTTTAGCCAAAGTCTCAAGTCTAGTCCCATAATCAACAATGAGCAAAAGACAGGTTCAACACAATCATAATCACATCGAGACTATCATGGCAACACATCAATCTTCCAACAAAATCAAGTCTATGGCCCAATCACACATTGGCCTTTCACATAGCACACAAGCCATTTTATTAACCCTGCCGGTTATTATTGAATTGATTCATGCAAGAACTCACCCAATACCTCAATCCCATTACTCTTCAACGTAATCAAGTAAGGAAATCGAAATTCTAAGAGATTTACAAGGTTTTAAGAGTTCACTTGCCTTAAACAAATCGGAATCAACCAACAATCGGAGCTTTTCCCTTTCGTGAGCAATCCAAATCAACACAATATATTCACAAACAAAAACCCAATCACAATTCGGGCCTATCAAGACCAAGAACATGAAATTCGAAAGAAAAGGATGGGACAACCCCAAACTCTTATTTCAAAAACGGAACTAGAATTCGGAATTTCTTTCATAAATCTCATCCTCAATATCATAGGAACTCAATGGTGAAAACCATTTAGAAAACAGAGCTCAAATCTGCTCACAATCATCAATTTTTCTCAAATTCGGAGTTCAACCAAAAACCCCCAAAATCTCACTTAAAAATCCCAAATTACAATTCAAAATCATGATATAAACATTGGGTAATCAAAACCAACGGTTAAAAACACTTACCCACACCGATTCACAAGAATTTCTCTTTCAAAAATCGCCCAAGAAGCTCCAAAATCATGAAAATGGCCAAATTCCCGATTTTACACTGTTCAGGTCAAAATTGACCTCTGTGAACACGAACAACTTACTCCGCGAATGCGGAGACCAACAAGCTCATACTCCGCGAACGCGGAGACCAACTAAACAACACTCCACGAACGCGGGACTCCCTCCGCGAACGTGGAGACCAACTCAAAGCTGAAGTCCCAATATTCCACGAACGTGGGCCCAACTCTGCGAACGTGGAGGCCACCAGCCTTGCCCTCCGCAAACGCGGAGGCCAAAAGGCCTGGCACCAGATACAGAAAAACAGGAATTTCTCAAGTCTTCGAATGGACTCTCAAGATTCGTTCGGAACCCCGTGGACACAAACCAGAGATGCAACCCCACTAAATTCGATGTTCCGAACTTAGTGGAACCATCGGATTTCGGATTCGAGGTCTCCTTGACCCAGAACCTGATTAAGCACCTCAAAACTAACTCATGCCTCAACAACTCAAAACAAGCTCGGGACCCTCTAAAAATCAATCAAGGCCACCCCCACAACTAAAATCATCCCCGAATCCAAAGGAGTTGTCGGAATCGACATCCGAGCATCGGATCTCCGAATGTTGACTAAAGTCAATCATATGATCAAATTTCCAAAAATTTTCCAACTTAGGACCTCAAATCCTCAAAACAACCCCAAAATTGATCCTGTCAACTCTCCTAGGCCAAAATCAACATTCCAAAGCTGATGGAATCGATAGAATTCACATCCGAGTCCCGAAACTCTGAATGACCTCTAAAACCACAAATTGGCAACTTAAGCCTTCAAAAATTCAAAACTTTTCAAAAACATCATTTTAACTAAAACTTTCACACAACCAACTTCGGAAACATTTCAAAAATGACCCGGGGTAACTCTCGAAGGGGTAAAACAGTCATTTTACAAAAATTATCAAAATTGACCTTCAGGGTCATTACAGAGCACATGGCGATAAACGTGCTAAAGCAAATACTGGGGTTACTGAGCTACAAATAATGTTATGTGTGTGATATTTTCGGTTTTGACACATGGAGTCGTGGTTCAAATCTTTTAAGATACAATTACTTCGCCATAACTTTAAAGTACTTGCACTAATGGAAAGTTCAAATCTATTATAAGATACTCTCTGTATGCATGATATTATGAGAAATATTACAAACTAGTAGGGGATTGTTGGATATTTTGTAATATATAGAGGTCTTAAATTGAACAGACACATTTGTTCGTGAAAGAACGTGACTGTTATGAAAAGTCATATGTTCATGAAAGAACATGACCTTTATGAAAAGTCATATGTTCATGAAAGAATATGACTCTTATGAAAAGACACATCTATTCATGAAAGAACATGACTCTTATGAAAGGACACATCTGTTCATGAAAGAGCATGACTCTTATGAAGAGTCATCTCTTAAGTTCTGTAAATATAAAGACTCTCTAGAAGTAACCTAAGAAAATCTACATGTATAAACAAAGGGTTTTGTTGTATCCTTGAAGAGAATTGTTTGTATTTACCCCAATATGTATATGGGCAATATTTCTTTAAAGAGAGTGTTTTCACGCCTCAAAGCCATCATCTTCTTCAATCATATTTCCTACTATTATTTTTTCTAACACTTAATAATTAGTAAGAATTCTCTATACATTTTTATCAACGGCTATTATATTCTGTTTCTTTTCTCAAATATAAAATTAGACATTGCATATTAGGGACATTAACCTTATCTGCTTCATGAAACAACTTTTCAAGAACAGTAATTTTGGTATAAGTGCTTGGTGTCTTCATCATCAAACTAAATAGCACTCAAAATATTTGATACTTTTTATTGATGCTAATAGACAATTTCTTATTTTTTTCCGAACGAAATTTAGTGTTGTCCATGTTGGTAATAACTAACTGAATATTTCCTTTAGGATATCGTCCGTTTGTTTTACTTATTTGGTTAACCAAAGGCTGAATTGTCTATCACTTTGTCAATAATGTTGACATAACCAATGGTTCTTTGCAAAGGATAGATCATTTCTGGAAGCAAATTAAGCTACTTTGATCTTGAGCGCGGGATTGGGTTAAAAACACGAACTTAGGAAATAAAAATGAAGTAGATAAGAGTAGCTATGTCGTAAATGTCGTTGGTAGGGAAATAGATCTCATCTTTTTGCTTAAACAAGGCTTGCGATTTCTAATTAAAGAGATTTTTGCTACATATTAAACATAGATCATGTGTGGGGATAGTCTGCATGTGAAACTTTGGAGACTTTTGTTCTTGATAAGGTAAATAGTATTTTGTCAACTGTTATGTCCTACTGAACTTTCAGGAAGTGAATGCTGATGTTTGGAACAACGAATTATGAATCTACTCCTTGCTGACTGTAGGGGTTGTAATGAAGAAGGATGGGCTTTCTCTGTTTTTGCTATTCGTTGTAATGTACTAATGTTATATCCTTGTGTATAGAACAAGATTTACATATGTTCACTGATTGCATATCACATTTTGTAGGTACCTTTTGAATTTGGTCGAGATAAAATTTATGTCAACTGAAAATTTTCATTACAAGGCTTAGAAATACTTATTTTAGAGCGATTCAATGTTCATCTTTCTAGAGCATCTACATAGTTAGAAAATCAATGTTATCTGGTTCTTGAAACGAGAAAACTTTTTCTATTGATGGGTTTTATAAAAAAAAATTATTCACCGTTTTCGCTCGAATAACTTTCATTAGAACAAGGAGATCATGTCATTGTAGCGTACTCTCTTTACCTAAACTAATTGTCTCATAATATTAGAAAGTACTATGTTTCTCCCAGTTGCATTGGGCTACTCTATATTGCGCGTTTTTAGAAAATGATTGTCATTTCTTAATGCATTCTAGCAGCTATTTATTACTCAAATATTTCCTCTTTGGCATTGATCTTCAGTTCATGCAAAGATTTATTGATATGTTATCTATGCAATGACTGGATTTAATATGTGCGCGGGTTATTTTTATGATGAAACTATTTTATCTCAAGAATGAAATCTGAATCTAAACTATATGTATTTAGATGTATACAATTAAACTCGAATCAATATTACACGTCCAAATGTCCAAAGTAAAAAACCATATATTTTTCTAAAAACCTCTTTATTGTTACCTTGAATGAACATACAGAAGATCAAAATTGTTGAATAAACTTAAGATCAATGCCAAAGCAGAAAAAATAGCTGCTAGAATGCATTAATAAACTATATTAAGTTCTTGTTCGTGTGACGTGCTCCACATCAAGGATGTTAGCCTTAGAGTTTTGTAGCTAAAATTTGTGGAAATGATAAGACATTGGGAACATGATCATTTAAAAGGGGAAAATAGAACCAAAGGAACTACGAGCATTTGTTTTATTCGCTTATTCTGTATTAGCAGAAGCTAATTGATCAAATAAGTGTTTTCTAATATCTAAGAACACAATGCTGAAATGATGCATAAAAGGTTATTTGTGGGAGGGACGGACAAATGAACTGTTTGACTAAGATTATCATAAATATAAGTAGCAAATTGAACACAACTTCTAGTTCAAAGAAGAAAATGTAACTTCTAGTTCTCATCAACTTCAACTTGCATAACACATACAACAGATATTCCAAGGAAGAAAATGTTGCTTTTCCATAACGAACCTTAATTCAAGTCTTAATCTACTTACAGAATAGGATATGCATCAATTAGTGAACATAGGTAAGTCATGTTCAATGGATATAGATTCTTTCGGATTAGAAGTTCCCGCAACAACTTAAATGCATGCTCATTTTCGGCGACTTTAAAGGAAAAAAAATGATCAAATGATACTTAAGGAAATTTTTTAAATCTATTACCAAAAAAGAAAATGATCATTTTTTGGAAAATAATTATATAACATATCTTTTGGAGATGGTACAATCAGAAAATATTTTCAGAGCATAGTTATAGATAAAAACATCAAAAACTTTGTTGTCTTCTCAAATTTCTGCAACACAATGGAATCTAAAGCCTCCCATCGACACCAAAAGCGGAGCAAACACACTAGCAGTGCTCCATTTTATTCTTCTTCTTCTTCAGTTCAAGATTCAAACATTAAATCTATTCTTCCGGCAGATCTCATCAATGAAATCCTCTTAAGGCTGCCGGTAAAATCACTTGGGAAATTTAGGTGTGTTTCGAAATCCTGGTTTGGTTTAATATCTAGCCCTGAATTTATCAAGTCCCATCTCAGCATATCTGCTAATAACAAGGCCTATCATAGGCTTATGATGGGGTTCGATCCACCTGAAAACAATCTTAAGGACTGTTCCTTTAGTTCTTTACTTCATGACCAAGTTACTAGGGCAATGGAGTTGGATTATCCACCAAAACAATTCTATCAATCTATTGAGGTTGTGGGTTCTGTCAATGGGTTGGTTTGTGTTGCCATTGTGGAAAAAGACTTGTTTCCCTGGAATTCGTCAATCAGGAAGCTCAAGAAATTGCCTGGTTCTAGAACCGGTGCCTTTTACATGTATGGGTTTGGATACGATAAGCTTCATGATGATTATAAGGTAGTGGAAATCACCCAAAAATGTGTCTAGTGACTATTCACATTATAATGTGGGCAAAATATATAGTCTGAATAATGATTCTTGGAAACGTTTGGATGATTTACCTATTGCGATGCAAGTCGATAAATCGGGTGTGCTTGTGAGTGGAAAGCTTCATTGGGCTATTGCTAATGAGCTTTTTGGTTTTTATACTGAGTGGGACATCCATGCTATTGACTTGGCTGATGGGAATTGGGAAAAAATGGAGAACCCTTTCTACGGAGAAGAAACTTTTTATTTAACGCCGTTCCTTGGTGTGTTGGGGAATGATCTTTCTATGTTTTGTTATCGTCTAATTAATCATGCAGATTTGTGGGTAATGAAGGAGTATGGGGTCAAAGAATCTTGGGCAAAGATGTTTAACATCAGGTATGAGGGGTATAGTTTAATTGGTCCACACTTTTGCATGTCAAGTGAAGGGGAAATTTTGTTTAAGAATGGATCAGTTTTTACGATTTACAATCCAAATGATGGCTCGATCAGATTTCCAGAGGTTACCAACTGTGGTCAACTTGTTGACGCAAAGCTCTACGTTGAAAGCCTTGTTTGGCCCTTTGTTGTGAAACGTACCAGAAATGCAACAACATCAAAGGCAACAAAAGCTAAGATGAAGAGAAATCGTGTGATAAATAATTAGTAAGAGTTCTATTAACATTTTTCAAAAGAACTACTTAATTCTGTTTATTTTCTCATTTATAAAACAACAAGACACTGCATATCACAGACATCTTTGAACCATATCTATTTGAATATCTTTTTAGTCGTCCTCTTTGCTTCATGAAACTTCTTCGCAAGAATAATTATTGTGGTTCAAATGTTTGGTGTCTTCATCTTCAGGCTACATTTCACTGAACATTGTTTCTTTAGAACTATCTTCTCTTTGTATTACTTATTTGGTCAATCAAAGCTGAAATTTCTTTCACTTTGTCAATAACCCATGGTTCCATGCAAGGATAGAACATCTCAGGAAGCAAATTTAGTTACTTTGATCATGAGCATAGGATGGGGTCAAAGGCACGAATATAGGAGAAAGATAATAGGGATGAGCTTTGTTTAAGAGGGTCCCATCTAATTTAAACTAGATAAGACTACAATTTTTATCATAGTTGTTATATCAACCAAAAATAGTTACTACAATAGTTGATATTTTAATCATGTTTAAAGTACATTTTGTTCTATCATCCACGATATTAAAGTTAAACCGGTTGAGGAACTTGCGTCTTAGGTCACAGTTTCAAGCCCCATGCAAAGAAAGCTAACTATGGCATGTAAGTGGAAAAGGGTAGTAGAGCAGGCCTATTATATTATCCCTGAGTTTCAAAGATTGTGGTTGGACAAAGACCGTCTAGACACGGATTTCTCGATCATAAAAAAAATATGAAGGAGAAAAGAGGGAAGAGGCCTAAAGGTCTGTATAAGGAATATCCTTGCAGGTTAGACTTACTAGAGCTAGAGAAGGACATGGTTTCTACGGAAATCTCTTACTGTTAACTAATAACTCATTTTTTTCAGCAGCATAATATATTGCACTTGGATCAGAGTAAGTATAGGCTTGTGATTTTTTCTAACTCTTTTGGTAATTATATTTACTACGTATACCACTTGAAGTTGCATTTACATTTTCCATCTAGAGATCAGATAAGGGTAATGAATCATGCACGTGGCACATTGGATACTTTTTCTCTTGATAAAGTAAATAGTGTTTTGTTAACCGTTATATACTTTTGAACTTTCAGGAAGTGAATGCTGATGTTTTGAACAAGAAATCTACTCATGGCTGACTGCACGGGTTGAAATGAAGAAGGATGGGCTTTTTCTATTTTTACTATTCATTGTAATATACTCATGATGTTTGGAACACTACTGCATAGAATAAGATTTACATATGCTCGCTAATTGCATATCATATTTTGTCGATATCTTTTGATTCTTGATTGAGAAAAAATTATGTCTGGTAAAAATTTCCATTACAAGGTTCGAAACAGTTATTTAAGAGCTATTCAATGTTCATCTTTTTACAGCAACTACATAGTTGAAACTAGCCCACAAGAAAATGAACAGTTAGCTATTTGCAGCAAAGAAAAAATCCAAAACAACTTACTTTACAGGCCTTAATCAAGAATTGCCGAGTTTCCTCTTTTTTGCCTATTTAAATTTTTTCAATAGAAAAAATAATCAGAAGTCTAAGAAGAACCCGAGCGAAGATTTCCGCGCTTCTTCATTTTTTACATTGTCTGGAGGCATAACATCCTCTCGAAACACTGCTCAATAAGAGAAACAATTTCCAACGCCATTTAGCATGAAGTCGAAGACAAAATTATTGTTACTTGAAAATTAGAGCATAGAGGAAAATGACTAAATAGATCCCCAGGCAATATAGTTTATAGAATATGTGCTTTCCATATGGATTGGTTGCTCTATGTTTCAAATAACAAATAAAATTTATCAATCATGTTGCTCCCAATTGCACACACAAGTGTACGTGGTTGCGCAAGTAAAATTGTGGCTCTAAAAGAGCCGGATTATCGAACCCAAAGGACTTGTCGATTAACTATTTTACTAAATTATACTAGTCTAATTATTTATTCAAGAGTGCCAAAAGAATTTGATTTTTATTTGTAAACAGAAGGATGCAAGAATTAAATAATAAGATTAACTTACAATGATTGGGGCATTCCAGGGCTACAACATGCTTAAGGTTTCATGTATCACATCTCATGTAATGAATTAACTAAAGTTATCAAATTAGTGATTTACAAGGTTGATTTTATGATCATGATCTCCCGACCTCTAATCGCCTACTCTAATTGACTGTTTAACTACATCGTTGAGCAGGGATAGACAGACTCAATTGACGAGCATTTATATTTCATTTATATGGATGGATGATAGATAGATAGATAGATAGATGGATGGATGGATGGATACTAGATAGATAGATAGATAGATGGATGGATGGATGGATGGATGATAGATAGATAGATAGATAGATAGATCGATGGATGGATGGATGGATGGATGATAGATAGATAGATGATGGATGGATGGATGGATGGATGGATGGATAGATAGATACTCGAGAATCTGTTTTTTTCTTCGATTCCTTGATGTTCATAAGGTACATAAAATCAAATGTTCATTGAGCAGTTAAAATTCCATCTTGTTAGGTCATTGCTAAGTCATTCTGTACAAAATGTCCTAACCAACCAGAACAAAAACAAGAGGATGAGGGATTCGTTACATTACCTATAGCTCATATGAGACACTCCCTACGTCCTAGCAAGAATGCATAGTTGTTGCAGATGATTAAACTAGATACGCGCAACCTACTTCATCCTGAACAAATGGTTCATTTAGCTTTCTCCCCAAACTCTTGTTTGCATTTTTGACCACTTAGCCTTAGGTGCATACTTACTGTTGTGCTTTCTTTTAGGCTAACTTTTTGTGTCTGAAGGTGCTCCCAGGGGTCTCTTCTGATCTTTTCCTTTTTGTCCAGATAGAGTCTGGCAGTACACTGTCCCCAATTCGCTGAAGAAGCTTTTCCCCAACCTTTGGTAGACCATTTTCCTTTAGACCAGGGAGAGTCAGGTGGTCCACCGGTCTTTAGGCTTTCCCCAACTCGCTGAACTTACTCCTTCCCAACCTTTGGTAGATCGTTTTCCTTTTGACCAAGGAGAGTCGGGTGGTCCATCGTCCTCCTTGGG
Organism: Solanum appendiculatum; assembly: GCA_018342035.1. NCBI lineage: Eukaryota > Viridiplantae > Streptophyta > Magnoliopsida > Solanales > Solanaceae > Solanum > Solanum appendiculatum. The sequence continues at coordinate 2,319,545 of JAGDQO010000472.1, forward strand.
ATGTCCCCAACTTGCTGAACGTACTCCTTCCCAACCTTCAGTAGACCATTTTCCTTTTGACTGTCCCCTGCTCACTGAAGTTAATCCTTCCCAACCTTCGGTAGACCATTTTCTTTTTGTTGTGATAGGTTCTGAAGGTATAGCCAACTGACTTCCTTTCTGGCCTTCTTTACTTTGATCCTCCTTATTCTTGATATCTCGACAAGAAGGAGTGATTATATTTCTATCTTCTTTAATGTTCCTTATCTCAGAACCTTCTTGAAAGGGAGCAGCATTGCCAAACAACTGATATTTTAATTTGGGTATTTTGACAAGACTGTTCATAAAAGCAGAAATGTATTCGCTAGTATGCTGGATACACTTGTATATGCATTTTACTTCTCCTTTAATTTCCCAACAGCCCTTGCAACATTTTGAGACCGATCAGTGAAATCCTCAACCTGTGAAGATTTAATTCAGCCCTTCAAAGATCACTAAGACAAAGGATATAAGTGAAAGATAACTGGTAATGTTGAGGATTTCCTATTTGACTTGACCCTGAGTGGTTTTAACATAATCAAACAGACTTACCAGACAAGACACTCAATCAATTAAACTGCAGCAAAGACAAAAACTGATCTCCTCTGCAAGCTTTTCTTTCTTTTCCATGGGGACCTGCATTTCAGTTCTTCTGGTCTACTTGCTTGGTGTTTCATAAAGAAGCTAAATCAAGATAGAATATTTTCCATATCTGTATCATATATTCTGATTTCATTGTTGTATATTTTCTGATTCTTCACCTTTAATTACTTGATAGGATTCATTAGTTTTACTGATATTGTGCGATCTTTTACCACATAATTCTTTTGTATTTAAACAACACATTATATCAATGAAAGACACAAAACATTTCTGCTCTGCTCCATTATGGTATTAGAGCTATCAACACTAAAATGAGTATAAACTTGCAATCATCTTCCCATCTTATTCATCAAGCCCCCCCCCTTCCTTTCCAAACCACCAAAAATCAACGGCGGACTCATCTGCTTCAGACATCAATCTGAACAAAAACGACCCAATCAACACTTCTTCCACAATTGTGAATGTTCTTGCAACAAAAATGCAGATCATTAACATCAACCCAACTACACAACTTCTAATTAAACTTACGAGTGGTGCAAACTTTGCAACATGGAAAACTCAAATTCAAAAGGTCATGAATGGGTTTGACTTAATGAGCTATCTCGATGGATCCATAATGCCGCCACCACGCACCATTAAGCAAGACACACAAGATGTCGTCAACCCAGATTTCAGAATCTGGTTTCAGAAAGATAATCTCATCTGCAACGCCTTATGGCATCTGTTGACTCCACCATTGCACCATCAGTTGCCTCTGCTGAACTTCAAAAGAAGCGTCGGATTATTTGTATACTACATATGCAAATAGATTTCAAACCAGGATCTACAGTCTTCGAGATGCATTGGCGAAAGTTCAGCGAGATCAAAAATATGTCACCGATTATCTCAGGGAAATAAGAACTATCACTGATGAATTAGCTGCTGTCGGTGCTCGCATTTCTAACGAAGAGTTGGTTGTAAAAATTTTGAGTGGCCTTGGACCTGAATATGAGGCCCTAAGTACTGTTATTCGTTCAAGAGATTCTCCTATTTCATATGAGAAATTGGCACACAAGCTCACAGATCATGAACTTTATCTAAAGCAGGTTGAAAAGAAGCAACCACCAACTCCAATCACTGCCCAAGTTGCACAGCGAACAACTAATCACAATAACAATAGCAACAGGCAAACTCGCAGTTGATCCGGTCAGCCTCAATGGCGTTGGCAAACTACTCCTTATGGAATGCAACAATGGCATACCCACCACACTCAAAGCAATGGAAACTTCTCCCAGCCATGGCGTCCCTCCATCCCTTTGCAGGCCAAAATGCAAATCCAATGTCAGTTATGTGAAAAATTTGGTCACACTACAAATGTTTGTTGTTCCAAGTCGCATAACCATTTTGATGCTAAGGCTATGTTTGCTGCTTGATCTTTTTCCAATACTAGTGGCAGCGTGGATTCTGGATTCCAGTGTCTCACACCATATCACTGTTGATTCTCAGAACATAGCCTCTCCACATGAATACACGGGTCCTGAACAAGTTTCAATGGGTGATGGTAATGGTATTTCAATCACCCTCACTGGTTTCACTGCACTAAATTCTCTCATACATTCTTTTTCTTTACATAATATTCTATGTGCTCCATCTATCAAAAAGAATTTTGTATCTGTTTCAAAATTGTCAACAAAACCAAATATCTATTGAATTCTTTTCTTTTTCTATTTTTGTGAAGGCACTGACTACGGGGGCACCACTATTACAAGGTTGTAATACAGATAACTTGTACGAATAGCCAACGTTTGCGACTTCAACACATTCATCTCCTATAGCCTATGCGGCAAATATTTCTCAAGTTCCTTTATCTTTGTGGCATCATCGTTTAGGACATCCTAATATCCGTCTTTGGAAGCTTCTTTTAAGAAATTACCAATCGCCTTATTTTGATAATTTTGAATCTTGTGATTCATGCCATTGCAATAAAAGCCACAGGATTCCTTTCTCACATAACTCTTTGCAAAGTTCAAGGCCTTTTGATACACTCTATACCGATGTTTGGGGTCCTTCACCCGTTCTATCCATTAATCAAAAGCGATATTATGTCATTTTTATCGATCAGTTTACCAAATATATTTGGCTCTATACACTTAAACAAAAACGTGATGTAGTCAAGGTTTTCTCTTAATTTCGGCCACTCATTGAGAATTTTTTCAATACTACGATTCTCACTTTATATTCTGATGGGGGAGGAGAATTTAAGGGTCTAAGATCACTTCTTGCTAAATTTGGGATTCAAAATTTATCCTCTCCCCGATATACCCCACAAAGAATTGCCTTAGCTGAAAGATGTTATAGGCACATTATAGAAACTGCTAGAACTCTACTTCCCCAAGCTTCACTACCGCCCCAATTTTGGAGTTATGCTTGCCAAACTGCTGTTTACTTGATTAATAGATTTCCTATATCCTCAGATAATATTTCTCCATATCAAGCTCTTTTTGGTACAGCTCCCAATATTTTCTCACCTTTTACGTTTTGTTGCTTATGCTATCCTTGGCTAAAGCCATATACTAAAAATAAACTTGAACCAAGATCCACACCATGTGTCTATTTAGGATTCTCCACTGATCACTTTCATAGTCATCAATGTTTTGATCCCGAATCCTCAAAAATATATTTCTCCAGAGACGTAAAATTTCTGAAAGATTTTTTTCCTTATGAAAATATTTTTTCCAAATATGAGGGAATCTCTCAGAATATTTTATGGTTTAATTCAACATTCAATTCAGATACATCTTCCTCTACTCAATATTGTCCAGATCAAACAATAACTTTTCCTATTACTCTAAGAAGTCCACTTCCAATCAAAGATCCAAACTTGGTTGTTAGTACAAATGACTCCACTGCACCAGCAATAGTTGTGCACCCTCCGCCAGAACTTTCAGCAATCCGACAAAATAAGGTAACTTCCTCCCCTCTAGATAATTCCTTTTCTTACTATTGAATTGTCCACAAGTCCCCCCTTCTAATTCCCTTTCCCAAAGTACGCATCCATGGCCACCCTTACATCCCAAATACCACCAGCCATAGTTAAACAAGCTTGCAAGGACCCACAATGGAGACAAGCTATGCAAAGTGAATTTGACGCTCTCATGAGCAACAAAACATGGAACCTTATTCCTCCATCTGATCATCAAAATATTGTGGAGAAAAATGGATATCTTCCACATCAAGCGCAAACTTGATGGATCAATTGAATGGTACAAGGCTCACCTTGTTGCCAAAGGTTTCACTCAACGGCCTGGAATCAATTATGTTGATACTTTCAGTCCGGTTGTCAAACCAACAACCACTCGAATAGTACTTACCATTGCCACACAAAACAAGCTAAGTGGCCGCTTCATCAACTAGACATAAACAATACTTTTCTACAAGGTACGTACACTGATTGAGGAAGTCTTCAAGAAACAACCGAAAGGTTTTGAGAATCATGATTACCCAAAATATGTATGCAAACTAAACAAAGTCATATATGGTCTCAAACAGGCACTCCGTGCTTGGTACACCGAGCTCACGAATTTTCTCATTTCTGCTGGGTTTTGCAAAACTCATTCTGATCACTCTTTATTTACCTTACACTCTCATAAAACTATAATTTTCTTGCTTGTATATGTAGACTAGAGCTGGGAATGTGCATTGCACATTTGTCCCCCACTACTATATGAAATTTGTACAGTGGGTGAAAGAGTTGTGGTGTTTTCCAAACAGAAACAACTTAAACACAATAAATTAACTAAAATACATCCTCAAAAATCTATTAAAAAAAGATGAAGACACTCAGCCAATATTAAGGAGAATTCTTCTTACCTTTATATTATAGATCTTGAAATAAATAATATTCTATAGTTACTTTCACCATTTTCTCCTATAAATTCAAAGTATTTAAATAGAGAAATGCAGAGAGAAAAGAAAAAAAGAACTATAATCTACACATATATAAAATCTTTCGTTTCCTTTCTTGTAATTTTCTCTTTCTTTTTTCACTTTTTAGAGCTAGGCGGGGGATAGCATTTATTAACAATCACACACACACAAAATCTTTCATTTCATTTCTTGTAATTTTCTCTTTCTTTTTTCACTTTTCAGAGTGAGGCGAGGGATAGCATTGATTAACAATCACACACAAATAAAAATCTTTCATTTCATTTCTTGTAATTATCTCTTTCTTTTTTCACTTTTCAGAGCGAGGCGAGGGATAGCATTGATTAACAATCACACAAACATACACATTAGCTACTTATATTTGTGCATCCAATAATATTGTAGATTAAAAACAAAAAGTTTCATATTCGAGATGAATGGTGTAAAGAATTTCTTTTACTAAAATCAGATAAATAGTATTAACACATGTGGGTGAGGCATATAGAAAATTAATTTTAAAGGAAAAAAAGTATAAGTTCAAAATAATAATGCATGGAGATATTATTTTTGTAATTAGCTACTCCAAATTATTTCATATCTTTGAAAGAAACGTAAAAAAGGAATTCTTAATTATTGTTGGATGCCATGTATCATAGAAATGCCAATGGAGTTCGACTAATTCTATAAACTTATAGAATCAAATTATATTACTTTTTTCCATATTTTATTAACAGTTATACATAAACTTAAAAAGAGAAAATTTTAAGAGACTCACAATTATTTTTTTTAATCCATGATTACTTTTGTTAATACAAATTAAAATTATTTAAATTAACATACTATTAAATATGTTGCTAGTATAATTGAAAAATATAAGTATTGGTTATTGTAAGAATACTGTTGACCCTTTTGTCTGCAAATGTATAAAAGGATATGGAAAAATTTAGCAAATTCTTGTATGTATTCCCACTATTCATTTATAATAATGGTAGTTTCAAAGAATAATTTGTCTTAACTTCTTAATTTATTTTTTCCTTTGAATAATGCATATGGCTGGATAAAATCATAAGTGCATGTTTTCTCTATATATTAATCTCTTGTTTGTAAACATTATAAGAAGAAAACAGGATTCACTTAGAATTATCATAAGTAAGTAGGAACAATTCAAAAAACACCATTATGAAGATAGCAACTTTAATCAGAACGACTGAGGCAATCAAAATTTTATGCAAGATTCAACGTGCTTATCCTCAAAATAGTTAATTGTAATATACATTGGGATTAGTTTTATTATATTTATATTCTAAAGGTAAAAGAAATGAAGAATACGAAAATATAATAACCAATTACAAAGTTATATTTGAAAACTCAAAAAGATGGAGATATGAAAAATAAAAATTCACTTACAATTTTGTATTCAAAGAATTTTCATCTTGAAACTATAAAGAATATAAATAAATGAATTAGTAAGGATTCTTACAATTACAAATTGGTAATGAAAATTTTACAAATGGTGCAGATTAACCTAAGTCCTAACGCAAAAAGCAAGATGATCACAAATTTGGTCGAAAGAAGGGAATATGTATAATATTGTTGGTGAGTGTCTTTGATAGACTCTTCATTACCTCCACTTACAAATTAAAATTGAAAGTTATGTTTTGACTCTTCATTACCCACATTTAGTACATAAATAACTTCCTCAATCATTTACTACACAACATTAATCGGCTTATGTAGTCCATTTTCTGATAACATTTGTTGAAATTAAGTTCATATTTCATTACAGAGGCGAGCCCAAGATTTGAAGACTTTGGGTGCACCAATATTACCTTAGCTCAAATATGAGCTCTAAGATAAACTTAAAATAAAAATAGTGAAATAAACACTCTAGCTAGATTCAAACCCAAGTCTCACGGATGGATCTTCTAGCTTGTACCAACAGCACAATCATACTCATATGCTTTTCATGGGTGCCTGTTAATTATATCCTAATTTCTGTCAGTTTTTCAAGATAGATATACATATATATATATATATATATATATATATATATATATATACACACATGATTTTTTTCAAAGTTAACAGATACACGTGCACCCCATCTAGAGGGGTGGGTCCTACAATTGCAAGACACCCTGGCAGTCCTGCATACAGAACTCTTGCAAGATGTCCATTATGAGTGAGGCAGTAATTAGAAGGATATGTTTACTCTTTCTCAAACCAAGTACATAATGGACATCTTGCAAGAGTTCTCTATGCAGGACTGCCAGAGTGTCTCTACACCTTTATCCACCACGAGTTCACTTAGGTTGAATGATGGCTCCCTTCCTACTGATGTAAAACAATATCGAAGTGCAACTGGCAAGCTCCAGTATCTTGCATTTACTAGACCGGACATAAGTTTTGCTGTTAATAAGCTCTCCCAATTTATGCATCAGCCATCTCCCACACACCGGCAAGCAGTGAAGCACCTCCTTCGGTATCTCAAATCTACTATCCACATAGGCTTCTTTTTCGCCATGGATCTAATGTTGCCCTTCATGTTTATACCGATGCCGATTGTGCAGGGGACCACGATGACCGTACCTCTACTTTTGCTTATGTTATCTATCTTGACTTAACACCAATCAGTTGGTCATCGAAGAAACAAAGAACAGTTGGCCGATCTTCAACTGAGGCCAAGTATCGCGTTGTTGCTCGTTGCCGAGCCAAATTGGCTTACCAAATTTTGAGTTTGATAAATTTTAAATTTCTTAAAATATATTAAGTTTTTTTGTTAAAAGTCCAACAAATTGTAAAATTCATTGAAATAGTATTGCTAAATTACATTCATTTTTTAAACATTTAGTTAATGTAATAGGACTTTGTTATTAAATGATTTAAAATTTTCCCCATTTTTTTTAGGAAAATATGAAAAGAAAAAGGAATAATGTCGATCTCGATTTTAAAAATTATTCATTTTGTTTATAACCCTCTCCTCGCCAAAGAAAAAAGAGCGTTGGACAAATTTCAATTGTCGGTACCATTTTTATTGTTGATTAAAGTTATTTTTATTGAACCCACTAACGTAAAATTCTAGGTCCACCACTGATTAGCACCGCATGTGATAGCATAATCATGTAACTGGCAATAATCTAGATAATCATCTTACTGATCCCTTTTGACTGCCATGACTATTACACCACATAATACAGAATATTCCTGGAACAAACCCGAATTGATCACTATATATATATCAATAAGAACGGAACATGATTGCAACTTTAGAATAGTAATTAACTAAAGGATAGAAATAAGAATGAGATGAGAAGTTTAGAATCCTAGAAAGAAGATGATAGGAACTGACAGTTTCTTCACGTTATGCCTAATTCTCCAAAACCGCAATGACAACCATTTAAACAACGTGGATCCCAAGCAAAACTAGTATTGGGCTGTCTAATTCTTGGGCCTCTTTGTGGTTTATCCTCAGGCCCAATAGCTTGACCAGCCGTGTTCACAACAATACTCCCCCCCTGAAATGAGAACCTTGTCCTCAAGGTTCGAGTAGAGCCAAACTAACGAGGGAATTATAACACTCTTGTAAAACAATTTCTCAGAAAAGTTCAACAGAAAAATATTTGTTTTGTGTAAATTTCTGGCCATGTGATAAAGCATAGAAGGCAATGGCACCTGCAGCTCGACAAGAACTTCTAGAAGAATGTAACAAACTCTACGAAGTGATGAAGAACCTGAAACAACATCATTCTCGAGGCCGTGCTTTGCATCTTCGTGTACATCTGCATATGGAGCATTCACTAGAAGGCCATCTGCATGGTAACTTTCTCGACGTTTTACTGATAGAACATGAAAATCCTTCTCGATGAGAAATCCTTTCATAAACACTAGCTCAGTTGAAGCAACGATAAAGAAGGTAGAGTCAGGACATTTGGCAGATCCAGCAACATAGTAGAAATATACAATGCCAATGTGTCGAAGGAATAAAGATTTATAGCTAGATCGGTGGTCATCATTCACGCTAGGATGTGCCCGCGCTATGTCTTTCACATTTGAAGAACAACATATCAAGTCTTGTGCAAGCCCAAAATGAATAAAATAGCCAAGATCATTACAGAATACATTTGGCCAAACGAATGTTTTCTTGAAGTGTATCACATAATCTTCATGTTTAAAATCAAAACTTGCATATAGGACTAGTAGGTTTACATCCCCTGCATTGCAAAGACTCTTGGATGCATTAAAGCTATAACCAACAGAGAACCCAATGGACAAGCTTTGTTCACCTGTAATTGTGGAATATGAACTCAAAGGTTCTACTAGTACCAACGTCAAGTCATGCGTTGTTGGGTGCAAGCAACACCATGTAAAATTTGATCCTCCAACTGGTGAATCATTAGTGACACTTTTATCTGCCAGCAGTAATATGTCGCTACTATCCCCAACATCAATTTTAGTTTCAATTATTTTACTAGCATAGGAATTTACAAGCAAACAAATCCTCTTCTTTTTAAATTTCTTCAAATAATGCATGTGTCTCTACATTCTTATTAGAACTTGTTCGAACCAGGAACTTGAAACTTATTCCGGGATCCCATACATAGAGATTTGATGCAATTCCATGAACAGGGACAACGGAGGTAGTCACACCAAGGTTGAATTGAAATTGAGTTAACAAACGTTGATCAATGAAAGTATTAGCAATATATATAACAAGACGGTGTCTTAAAGATTTCCTTGAAATTGTCCATAACTATGATGGAACATCCCTGGCAGAATTTCATTGAGAAAGCAATTTCTGTAACACCTTCATAATGTTTTTCTCCCCCACAAAATTTTCGACACTCCACATCAGGTATCACTTCATCCGCAGGAATTTTACTTTCCAGGGTCTCAATTTCATGAATTTGTTGTTCATTAGAAACGTGATCAAGATAAATTATATTAACGTACCTCTCTGACAATTATCTTTGGGGATGTGTAATGAACCCATATTGTATTGAAATGGATAATTGGGATTACACGTACAAATATAAAAGTTCATAGCTATAATTACTCCAAACTAGTAACAAATCTTCCAAGGGAAGAAGAAGAAATAAAAAGGAAGAAGGGAGGGAGGTTCCAGAATTAATCTAAACAACTGAGAAATAAAAGACAACTTCATAACATAGTCCTAATAGATTATTTTACTCTTCTATATATAGGCATCTTCCCAAGGTCCCAAATGTAATTTGACATATTCCCACATGGGTCCTCCATCTTAGCTATATTCATAACAATTCTTCCGCCCTTGAAAAGAACCTTGTCCTCAAGGTTCGAGTACAACATCATCATTTTAGGAATTGGAACGGACTTTGCGTTATCATTCCAGTACAGTCTAACTGCTCCACTATTTGCTTCCATGTAAAAGACATCACCAGCAATTGTTATGGATGCCAATGCCAAAGCCATCTTGGCAGCAAGCTCAAAGGCCCTTTCACTATATGAACTTTCTATTAGTTCAGTGAATGCAACCAAAGCTTGAAGATGCATAACCATACAACCAACTTTGAGACATGGCCATATTAATCTTCCAAGGCAGAGCAGCCATGTAATAATGTCAAAGCACAAGGATTTACTAAGAAGCTTGGGATAATCTACAAGAACGAAGTACATACTTCCAACATCGAAAATGTCCACCTTCGGAGCAGTAGATGGAAGGATCTGCAGGAATGATAGAGCACCATGCCCGAGCTCCACATTAGTCCCTTCCTTTTCCAGCCCATAAGTTGTGATACCAACTGCATCCATCAGAATTGAAACTGTGTCGAGCATTAACCCATCGACCCTTTTGATGTACAACTGATATTTCAGCTGAGTTGTACTACTTTCTTGCACAAACCACAACCTATCATCCATACATTGCAAAAGTACCTTGTGAAACAACCTTTTATCATGAAAAATCCAAATTAGCTCTTCTAACTCGGTACAATAGCATGCATAGGGAAGACTGTCATATTGATGACTCTCATTCAGAAAGGCACCGTCCTCGCTTCGTTGTGAGGAGACACTATTACGAAAAGCATGGATATGTTGCACTTCACAGCATACAAGAATAGCTTGTTGATGCATTATGGAATACATGGCTGCCAAAGCATGTCTAGGTAAGTAGCGAAATTGCAGAAAACCATTTGTCAACTTTTCTAGTGTGTGTTACTCAATATCTGCAGCAACATCTAGTTCCTTATGAAAAAAATCATGCACAGCGGGACAGGGTGAAAAGATCTGGGTGTACCAACAAATAATATAGACAACCCTTCATTCTGACCAGCAAGAGTCCGCATTCCTTCAGCTTGTTGTTGTTGAGGCGAAAGAAGTGTCCACCCCACGAGATAAGCAGCACATCCAGTCCATTCAAGTATTCGTGTAGACCGAGAAATCACCAATTCAAGATTAAGTGGCCTTGAAAAATTCCCAATCTTACACTCAAAGTCGAAAGGCAATAGAAGAGGCAAGCCAGGTTCTACTTGTTCTGATGAACGGAGCTCACTCAATAAGGGTAAAATTGTTGCACGTGCCCTACTATTATACAATGGACAGACATAAGATCTAAAATGTCCAATCAAATTATTAGCAGTCTCGACTAATCCCCTTGCGTTTGGAGTTACTTTATCCGAAGAACCCAAAAGAATAGGCGGAGAATGATCAAGAAAGTCAATATATTTGTGCCGCAGCAGCCCAAAGGATTGACGGAGGAAGATGGCTATGTAGTTCCCTGTTGGATTCCATGGATAGATAAAACAGTTGTTTAAGGTTTCAACTCCTCCAATTCCATGGATAGATAAAACAGTTGTTTAAGGTTTCAACTCCTCCAAGAACAACATGTATATTTTCTTCAACTATCCATGCAGCACATAAACTCATGTGTATATTGGATATTAATAGAAAGACTTTGCTAATGGTTGCAATCAAAAGAGGCATTTCTTCAATCAAAAGCCGAAGATGAAAACATTACTGCCGTGATTATCCACCATAGTTTGTGAGGATTATCCATTCTTAATTTCCTCTCAAGGGATTGGTCACTCATATAAGTGACATTAGTCAAAGGGTCGTGGTGGCTCAACTTTACAGAACCTAAGGCATCCACCACTTTTCTTGATACAAGTGCTGAGTGAGACCGTTGTTGTAGTACATCAATAACCCTCTTGGGATCGACCTCTACAGACCTCAACTAATCAATTATGTATGTCTCCACAATATAAGTAGAAGCCTCATCAAGAAGATACAAAAATGAGTTTTCTAGAGATTTACCCAGTAGCTTGTAAGAACTACAAAAGCTTGTCAGATTATCACTGCATTCAATCAACAGTTCAACTTCACCTATATACTCACAACCATACAACATTGCAACACATCTACTTCTTTTAGCAATTTTGTCAAACAGTTTATGGGCATTTGATGAGGAACTTCAAGGATCAATAAAAAAAGGAGCGCAACCAGAATCATCCGGAAGTTCTTGCCCCGTGTCAACCCAATTCGTCATATAACAACAAATAGCAAGTATATAGTAGTCGTTCAAATAGACGCCAATATGCCCAACAAGTATTCGACCAATATGAAATTTCAGCTTAAATTGGTGGTGTCGGATGTCAAAGGAATTACTTACCTGCCCAGTATCCAACCACTTGCAATCGTGAAGGCCAAAACCTGGCAGAAGCAAACCAATAGTTGTACTCGGACCACGAAATTCTACAAAAATATCCCTATTTGGCACTATATCGAACACCTTGCAGTCAAACGCCACGTCAAGCTTATGTCTGTAGCCTTTAACTGGAAGAGTCGGTCCCTTCACTAAGAACGACAAAGGAGAAAATTCAAACTCGGTAGTATTGATAGAAGCACTGAACAGAACGGAAGGGGAAATGTGTTTTGGTATTGTATAACCAACCCCAAGAACAGAAATCTGTGAATCCAGACGTGATTGCATGAAATCAGCCACCTCGGTGTTACTATCATCGTAACCTGACTCTAGCACAGAGGGGATAGCTGTAGCATCTGAAATCTCTGGAGTATCAGTGAACGTGGAGTCAAATTGCATCTCCTCCTGCAGCAGTCACCGCACATGGCAAATAGAAGAGAGCATACGCTTGTTCTTCGCTTGTAGCTCCTTCATGGTTTCTTGCAGCACCTTCATCGATTCAGAGAGGGTGTTGAATGGAGCATCAAGCATGGCAGAAGGGTAAAGAGGCATGGAGTACGAACAATGAAAGCACCAATGTAATGAACCCATATTGTATTGAAATGGATAATTGGGATTACACGTACAAATATAAAAGTTCATAGCTATAATTACTCCAAACTAGTAACAAATTTTCCGAGGGAAGAAGAAGAAATAAAAAGGAAGAAGGGAGTGAGGTTCCAGAATTAATCTAAACAACTGAGAAATAAAAGACAACTTCATAACATGGTCCTAATAGATTATTTTATTCTTCTATATATAGGCATCTTCCCAGGTCCCAAATGTAATTTGACATATTCCCACATGGGTCCTCCATCTTAGCTATATTCATAACAGGATGTCCATTGAAAAATTGGACTGCAATATTTTCAATACTTGTAGCTTCTTCACCAGCCATTTCATTTTGAGTGTCTGATTGCATCTCAACAAATACTGTGGGGCAGTAACAAGTTAACCTTTCGTCACACACATTGTACAGATCCATTTTGCTTTTGCGTTCAAATTTCTCCTCATAGTTTCGAAGCAAAGATGAATTGGTTGTATTGATCCATTGCTGGAGATTGGACAAGCTATCTTCTGGCGATTCGAGATGACATTTACGAAAGCGGATCAATACTTTCTCTGTAAAATGTTTCCAATCTGTCAGTTGTTTGTTCTGGAAGAGCCATTGATACCACTGCAAAGCTGTCCTGTCGAGATAGCACTACGCGAGAGATAACTTATGGTTTTCTGTAATCTCATAAAACTCAAAGTAGCGTTCAGCCTGAGAAATCCATAACTCTGGATTCTCTCCACAGAATCGTTGAAATTCCACTTTGCTAGGTTTACTCGTTGGAAGGTTTCCAACCAACTCGTGTAACATTGAACGAATTTCAGCGAGATCCTTCGACCAAGTATCTTTCATGACCTTAATTGAATCTTCGATTGTTAGATATATTTGGTCCTCCATTGAAGACTGAAGACCTCTAGATGAAAGCACCAATGGAACAAACCCGAATTGATCACTGTATATATATTAATCAGAACGGAATATGATTACAACTTTAGAATAGTAATAAACTAAAGGATAGAAATGAGAATGAGATGAGAAGTTTAGAATCCTAGAAAGAAGATGATAGGAACTGACAGTTTCTTCACGTTATGCATAATTCTCCAAAACCGCGATGACAACCATTTAAACAACGTGGATCCCAAGCAAAACTAGTATTGGGCTGTCTAATTCTTGGGCCTCTTTGTGGTTTATCCTCAGGCCCAATAGCTTGGCCAGCCATGTTCACAACAATTCCTAACATGAAAGAGAACGTATTTCTCCTTTACTGTTCACAGTAGGGCCATGTATCAATACGAATCAAAAGTCAAACAAGGCAACAAGTGCTAAAACCAAAACTGCCAAGTCATGTATAAAAGAAAAAGAATTATGAGTATGTATCGCTGCATTGACAGCATCACAAATGGAAGATTTTTCATACACATTCAGATGCGTAGGGTCCTAAGCTGGCAGACGGATTAACCATGATAACGAAACATTCAGCTCAAGGCATAATTTGTATTGACTCAAAGTAATCAGCATGCAGTCCATATATAATATGTAAGGAAGAAACAAAGAGTAAGATGGCAACAGAGAAATAATGTGTACTTGGCTACCTGCAAATGAAAAGCAACCAAAAGTATTTGAAAGAGTTGGTTTGGTCCTTGCGGAGACAAACCTAATAAAGATGAATTAATGTAAAGATTTGGTAGGAAGATAATTCTTTGGTACAAAATAAAAGGTCAAGATAGTATCTTTGTAGGTGAAATTTAGGTAAACCATAAAATGGTTTCACATTTTAAACCTTGACATTTTGACACATAGTGATGTCATGGATGACATCAATGGGAAGAATTCACTCCTATAAATAGGTAGCTCTTAATTCATTTGAAAAACACCTCTCACTTGTCTTTTCAACTTCTAAGACATTTGATCTCCTCTCTCTCTTGTATTCTTTTTGGGGTGAAATAAATATTTGTGCAGTTGTTCTCTGGTGGACGTAGGATCATTCTGATCCGAACCACGTTAAATATTGTTGTTCCTCCTTGTTCTTTATTTTCACATTTTCACTAACAATTGGTATCAGAGCCATGGTTTTGTCTGAGTATGCTCTGTGATTGCAGCACAGTCTGAACTTCCACATCAGAAAAGAATTACTTTGGTTTTCTGTATTTCACATACTTTGTAGTAGAAGAGGAAGAACAAGTAAAAATGAGTTCCATGAAGTTTGAAATTGATAGATTTAGTAGGCGCTACAACTTCAATATCTGGAAAATCCTGATGATGGCGTTACTGCGGAAGGAAGGTTCAATCCATGCTATTGACGGAAAGTATCATGATAAAACATCGGATTCCGACAAGTAAAAGATTGAAGGAGATGCATTGAGTGTAATCCAACTGTCCCTTGCACCTAACGCGCTTTGTGAAATGAGTACAAGTACCGATAAGATGGCCAAACAGTTATGGGAAAGGCTAGAAGCACTTTACCAGGACCGGTCGGTGACAACAAGGATGTTGTTACAACGGCGGCTTCACACATTTAAGATAGAGTCAGGTACTTTGTTGCAAGACCACTTAGATGCGTTCAATAAACTTGTGATGGACTTACAAACTGCTGAAATTAAAAAGGATGAGGAGACGTTTGCATATGCTTTGCTATTTTCATTGACTTCAAAATATCGTGATATAGAGAATTCAATGATGTATAGTAAGGCGTCTATCACTTTTGAGCAAGTGCGGCAAGCACTTAACTCTTGTGATGTGCGGAGGCACTTTGAAGGAGACAATGGTGACGAAGCTAGTGGGCTCTTTGTGAGAGGCTGTACTAGCCAACAGGGAAGGAGCAAATCAAAGTACAGATCAAAGTCTCATGTGAACAAGAAGAATGCGGAGTGTTGGAGCTGTTACAATAAGGGGCACTTTGAACGAGATTGCCCTATGTCAAAGTCCAAAGAAAAGGCGAGTGCATCCATTGTTGAGCAGGTACATGATTCTGATGATGATTATGTACTAACAACATCATGCAATAGTGGAGTCTATGACAACAAATGGGTGTTAGACTCTGGTTGTACTCTACATATGACATTCCGAAGAGATTGGTTCAGCAGATATGAGACAAGTGGAGGAACAGTAATAATGGGCAATAATGCAACTTGTAAAATAGTTGGCATTGGTTCAGTTCGGGTTCGCTGTCATGATGGAATCGTGAGGACTATTAAAAATGTCCTTCATGGAAGAATTTGATCTCTATGGGTACTTTGAATAAACAAGGCTACAAGTACATGAGTGAAGGAGGAACTATGACAGTGACTAAAGGGTCTTTAGTCATACTGAAGGCCAAGCTGGAGGATGGCCTTTACACACTAGTAAGAAGCACCATTGCTAGCTCTGTAAATACATCTACAGCGCAGTTATCTAATGATGACAATGCAAGATTATGGCATATGAGACTAGGTCATATGAGCGCATGAGGACTGGAGATGTTGAGCAACCGCAACCTTTTGAATGGTGAGAAGATCAGCACACTTGAATTTTGTGAGCACTGCGTCTTAGGGAAGTAGAAGAAGGTTAGCTTCAGCACTGGCAAGCAGAAGACGGGAGGGGTGCTAGACTACATCCATTCAGATTTATGGGGTCCCTCTAAGCTTCCATCGAAGGGAGGAAAGAGGTATCTTCTCACATTCATTGATGATTTTTCACGAAAGGTTTGGGTGCATTTCTTGAAGGCAAAAGGTGATGCTTTTGAAGCATTTAAAGAGTGGGAGATTTTGGTTGAAAATCAAATGGAGAGAAAAATCAAGTATCTTCGCACAGACAATGGCTTGGAGTTTTGCAGTGAAGAGTTCAATGATTTATGCAAAGTTCATGGGATCGCAAGACATAAGATGGTCAGGCACACATAACAGCAGAATGGAGTTGCCGAGAGGATGAACAAAACTCTTCTTGAGAAGGCTCGTTGTATGCTCTTACAAGCCAAAATGTCCAAAGTGTTTTGGGCTGAAGCAGTTCACACTGCTTCTCATATTGTCAATCGATCTCCAGCATCAGCGATTGACTTTAAGACTCCGAATGAAGTATGGTCAGGTGAATCCTCTAACTATTCATACTTGCGAATATTTGGGTGTCAGCTTATTATCATGTTAATGAAGGAAAGCTTGAACCAAGAGCTAAGAAGGCCATATTCGTAGGGTATGTAGATGGAGTAAAAGGGTACAAACTTTGGTGTTTGACTTTTCTCAAATTTATAGTTAGTAGAGATGTTACATTTGATGAATCCTCTATGCTTGATCCTCGTAAGCTTTCTGTGGAGTTATCAAGAAACGAGAACAACGAGCATGTGGAGCTACCGGTGGAGCTTACCAAGGAAAAGGATCAAGAGACTCAAATTGATGAGTCAAAAGATGCAGATCTTGAAGAACTTGTTGTAAATTAACCATACACAATTGCGAAGGGAAGGAACAAAAGGCAGATACGAAAATCGGAACGTCTCGTAGAGCAATCAAATCTGATTGCATATGCGTTCGTAGCTGCAGAAGAAGAGATTAAGGATCTCGAGCCCTCCTCATACGTTGAAGCAACTTCTTGCAAGGATTCTGCACAATGGAGGTTAGCCATGATAGAAGAGATGGAGTCTCTTCACAAAAATGAGACATGGGTCTTAGTTAAAAGGCCAAATGGGAAGAGGACAGTTGGATGCAAATTGGTCTACAGAAAGAAATATGGTATTCCAAAAGTGGAAGATGCTAGGTTCAAGGCGAGATTGGTTGCAAAGGGTTTCAGTCAGAAGGAGGGAATTGACTACAATGAGATATTCTCTCCAGTCGTGAAACATAGCTCAATTCGTGTGCTACTAGCATTGGTTGCACAATTTGATTTAGAGCTTCAACAGCTTGATGTCAAAATTGCTTTCTTACATGGTGATCTAGAAGAGACAATCTATATGGATCAGCCTAAAGGTTTCCCAGCTAAAGGAAAAGCAGATCATGTATGCCAACTGAAGAAGTCCTTGTATGGTTTGAAGCAATCCCCTCGATAGTGGTATAAGAGGTTTGATACATTCATGCTACACATGGATTCTCGAGGAGTGCATTTGATAGTTGTGTGTATCACAAGAAAATGTTTGGTAACTCTATGATTTATCTATTGTTGTATGTTGATGATATGCTTATTGCTGCTAACAACATCAAAGAAATAAATATTTTGAAGAAACTGTTGAGCAAGGAATTTGACATGAAGGATTTGGGAGCTGCAAAGAAAATCCTTGGAATGGAGATTTCAAGAGAAGACGGTGTTGTACATCTTTCTCAGAAGAGGTACATCAAAAAGGTTCTTGAGAGATTCAATATGCAAATGAGCAAGCCTATAAGTACACCGTTAGCTTCTCATTTCAAGCTCTCAGAGTTACAAACGCCTTAGTCTATGGATAAGGTGGAGCATATATCAAGAGTTCCTTATGCTAGCGCAGTTGGCAGCATTATGTATGCTATGGTGTGCACACGTCCAGATATTGCTCAATCTATAAGTGTGGTAAGTAGGTACATGACAAATCCAGGAAAACACATTAGGAAGCTGTCAAGTGGATATTGAGATATCTCAAAGGAGCTTCTGATGTTGGTCTAACCTTTCAGAAAAGTGAAGGTATTTCAGTTCTCGATTATGTATATTCTGACTATGCAGGGGATCTTGATAGAAGGAGGTCCACAACTGGATACATCTTTACTCTCGTTGGTAGTGCCGTTAGTTGGAAATTGACTTTACAGTCGATTGTCGCTTTGTCTACAACAAAGGCAGAATATATGGCAGCAACAGAGGCAGTGAAAGAAGCTATCTGGTTGAAAGGTTTGGTGGAAAAATTGAGTTTGGTTCAGCTGGAATCAACTCTAAGATGTGATAGTCAAAGTGCTATTCATTTGATTAAAAATCAAAGATTTCATGAGCATCCAAACATATTGATGTCAGATTCCATTTCATTCGAGATGTCGTTGAAGAGGGAGCTATCAAGGTTGAGAAGTTTATCACAGATGATAACGCTTCATACATGTTGACCAAGATAGTCCCGCTTGCCAAGTTTGCACACTGCAAGGGCTTGGCAGGAGTATGCATCAACTAATGAAACTCTAGGAGAACAACTGCTAGGTTGAGCTAGTGTGTTCAACAAAGGTTTGATTCTTCTTGTTTCTTACAACGGGATTGCCCAATAAGCTTAGAAGTTTTGGCCAGAGTTGTTCATACGCATGTTCGGAACGCAAACCAAGGTGGAGATTGAAAGAGTTGGTTTGTCCCTTGCGGAGACAAACCTAATAAAGATGAATTAATGTAAAGATTTGGTAGGAAGATAATTCTTTGGTACAAAATAAAAGGTCAAGATAGTATCTTTGTAGGTGAAATTTAGGTAAACCATAAAATGGTTTCACATTTTAAACCTTGACATTTTGACACATAGTGATGTCATGGATGACATCAATAGGAAGAATTCACTCCTATAAATAGGTAGCTCTTAATTCATTTGAAAAACAACTCTCACTTGTCTTTTCAACTTCTAAGGCATTTGATCTCCTCTCTCTCTTGTATTATTTCACTTGTATTCTTTTTGAAGTGAAATAAATATTGGTGCAGTTGTTCTCTGGTGGATGTAGGATCATTCTAATCCGAACCACGTTAAATATTGTTGTTCCTCCTTGTTCTTTATTTTCACGTTTCCGCTAATAGTATTACAGATAATGAGTTCAAAGTTTTGTCTTTTGAGCTATTAATATTCTGCGCTTTCATCTGCAAAAAACAAGATATCATATTTTTTAAGGACGTGAATAGAATGATGAGAATAAATCTAAATATATAAACTCAAATATGATATGCAAAATATAGCAGAATTAAACTTTTACTTCATTTCAGGAACAACTGTGCATATTGCAAACATACAAGAGATTGTAGAATTTTTTCAAAAAGCTCAGCTTCTGAAATCTTTCATCGAGTGAACTAATCATGTGGATTATCTTAGACTTTGAAACTCCATCCCTATTTTCAACTGATATATCGCACTCAACTTTCGTTCCACAATCAACAACATTCAGAACGTGCACCTTGGCAGTTGTTATTGGATGAACACCAGAAACATGCCCATATCCTGAAGCACGGAAAACCACAGAAGAAATAAACCAAACATTCTACACCCTAAAAGTGCCGAATATAGTGCTAAATAGAGCAAATATATACAAAGGATCCATATAACCCCAAACTAGTTTGGGACTGAGAAACATTTGACTCAACCTTCTTGTTTTTCACTATTTTCTACCACATTTACCTGGCACATTGCATACACCATGTGGAACGTATTCCTGGTGGGCGAATCAATACTTATCAACCTAATTCATGCATTTGTCTAACAATTTTAGGCAAAACGTGGAAGCACAACATAATAAGGTCTAAGTCTGAAATAAATGAACAATATGCAGAAGTCTAAACTATTACAATCCTACACTTCGAAAGTCATCATACTAAAACATCGAGTCCAGAGCTAAAAGGGCAAAAAAATTGAGCAAAATTTTCAAACGGACAGTAAAATTGAGTATGAAACTAAAAAGCCAACATTTGGATAGAGCTCTTGATGATGTTAAATTCTATGTATAAGGTTCATGTCAGAATGAACCTTGTAAGGCTCATGTCAACTTATCAAAGAAAGAATTCTAGAACTAGTGGTAGGAGGTCTCATGGAGCTTTCAAAGGTAGTTTACTTACTTTAGTTTAAAATGAGCCTTACAAGGCATAATCTGACATAAGTCTTTCCTTTTAAAAAAAATGGCTCCAACTTCAAAATTTTTTTTTAATATTTCTTCTTTATTATTTATTTAATCATTTTGTTGTTGTGTTTTCGTGTTTATTTTTTTCTATGTTCACTATTTATATATAAATAAAATTGTAAGTGATGTTGTCAAGTTTAATAGTTTTTTATATGATTTGATAATATTGAGGACAAAAATTATAAGTGAGTCTTTCCTTTATATTTTTTTTTCATGTTCCTATATTTTGTCCTCAATATTATCAAAATATATTAAACAACTGGACCACATCACTTACATTTTTATATACATATAAATAGTGAAAATACAAAAAAAAATGAAAACACAACAACAAAACGATTGAATAAATAATGAAGAATGAATATTAATTTTTTATTTTAAAGTCCGCCATTTTTTCAAAGGAAAGGCTCATGTCAGCGTGAGCCTTGTGCATACAATTTAACACTGTTAACCCCTTCATCCAAATAATACCCTTTTAATTTCATACTCAATTTTATTGTTCTTTAGAAAATTTTGCTATGTTTTTTTGCCCTTTTGACTTTGTACAGAGTTAACACATTAGCACATTTAACACCACAGCATAAGTCCTTAACTAGCAGCTACAACCACAAAGCACTGAACAAACTCATTTACCAAATTGAACACATTATTAAAATCATCACATGTTTGTATGGAACAAGTCAATTCAATACACTTGTCATGATGCAACAAGATAAATCAGCACATCAAATACTCATCCATGATGCAAACAAGTCAAATGGAAATCATATTCAACTTGACCTTGCAGTTACATAGATAATCACTGAAACCTGTCAAGAATCAATCACATACCTCTTTAAATCATTGGTCTCGCTCTCATCTACACACATGCTAAAGGATCTTATGTTTGTCCATTTAGTCATGGCATACAAGGAAGACTAGGTGTCCATCTATCATATGTCATCCTTTTCAATTTCTTCTCAAGGCTACACCTCAAGTAAACATAGGCACAATATCATAATTCAATAACATTATCACATCACAGAGTAGTTATAAGTTCATAAATTATATCAATGGTTAGTCAATTCAACCATTTGCATACTAAGTCTTACTAGTAACACTTAGTTTCATCAAACAACTAACAATTATGTCTAAAGACCACATCAATATGCAATAACAACTCACATAGTCACATTATATATTGGCAACTAAGCAAAGTTTAACTCCAAGTAAATTGTAATCTACCTCAATCGACGAATTGAAAGAGAACAAGCTAAATTGTCAGAGCTTTTCCTTTTCAAAATACCTCAAAATGTTCAAAGTCTTATACAAACAAGGTATAAGGTCACTTTAATACCCTAGTTTATTTAAACGAAAGTCTTGGGTATTCAAACTCACCTAATTCTGTCTTTTTAGAAGGTCTAACGAAGAATTAACGAGTTATTTTATCAAATTGAAGGTTTCATGATCAACTCATTCTCAATACTTCTCATTCATGGAGTTTTGATCCCATTAACCTCTCTTGAACAAATTGTATGTTCAAGAACCCATTTTTATGAAAATTTTAGATTTTTTAATACCGAAATTTAAGCATAGATTAACAATTTTATGCTAGAAGATCAAATTCAATGGATGAGAATTGAAAACATGCATGATTACTCTAACTTAAGATTCTGCCTCATCAATTACAACCCTAAGTTTTAACCTATAAGGTTCTAGAAAGAACTCACTCTTAAATTCTATGAAGAAAACGAAAATCAAAAGGGAAGACGAATAAAAATTGCTTAATAGTTCTAAGCCTTGAAAAGGTTGCCCTAGGTGTCCTCTGATAAAATATAATAAGTTATAATTAAGACTTGAGCAAAAAAGTTAATTTAAACATGGAATAAAAAGTTTCTATCTTTGCTATAGCGAAGGGCCGCTATAGGGAACGGACCCTTCACTTTAACGAACTTTTCTTTGCTATAGCGAAGCTAGACATATTTTCTCCACTTTATTTATTTTTCAATTTTTGCCCATTCTCAACCATCGAAAACCTATGCAAGGATACTATGGTCTTGAATAACTATAACGATACGACAGTCGTTACAAATATAAATATAGCTGAACGATATCGAGTTCCCTATAAAAAATATTTTTTTTTATTTAAAAAAAATTGAAAAATGGCACCTATTAATAATACAAATAGCCTGTCGCATAGGGCTTACCTAGTGCGGTTTACATCCCCTGTGTGGTTTGCAGGCTATTATACAGTGTGGGGTTTACCTAGTGCGCACAAAGTGCTCACCCGAAGGGCAGAGGTTGTGGCAGAGGTTGTAGCGGCTGCGGGTTATCCTGGGTTCCAAAAAAAAAAATACTAATCTTATTCAACCGACATTTTAAAACACCACCACCTATTAATAATTAACGTGTCAAGGGTTAATTATTAATAGATGACATTTTTCTGAATTTTAGAAAAGATAAATTATTATTTTAATAGGAAAGTTGGGATTTGATAGCCAATAGTGATATATATGGGTGATTTGGGTAACGATAGGGTCACTAACGAGGCTATTTATGAATGGAGGGTCAGGTTGCTCTATATCAAATAAAAGGGATACATTTAGGGATCGTTTGATAGGGAGTATTAGGAGAAATAATATATGTACTATATATGATATTATATTTTATTATATTTGATAAGAATTTTGGACTTATGTTTAACTAATGCATGGATTAGTTACACACCTTATATGGCATTATAGGAATTAGAATTTATAACTAATATCTTCCATTTGGTGGTATTAGTAATACACAGGATTTAATATCGTGAGATTAATCTATGTAAAGACAAACATACTCCTCAAATCCTTTTAATCATCTGTTTATTTTTTTGATTTTATGTTTTATATCTGTACTAGTAATTTTTTAAAATAAATTAACTTACAAATTTTATTATTTAGAAAGAGTTGTTTGTTGCTAAATAAATCCAATACAAATTAATACAATATTTGAAATATGAGTTGTTTAACATTTACTTATTGAAAAGGTAAATATATCGCCACATGATATTTGTAATCTTAATTGAATGTATTATTAGTTGATATATATGTGGTTTTCTAATTATTTGTATTTTGAATAATTTATAAAATTACATACATATTAAAATTACAATTTGCAATTTTTATGTGTAAACGTAGATAGTTTATTCGATTTTGCTATCATTTACTGTCTTTTCAATTTTAAAAGTAGATGATCTATCTTTTTCAAATTGAAAATTGATGTTTGGTGAGTGATCAATTTATTAAGATGGCAATTATTTACCCTCAAATAATTCAAGTGAGAAAATAGCAAACATGACGACAAATTGTTCTTTTCCTAGCTAGTTAGAAGGCCACAAAAATAATATTGTCCGACAGTTATCTACCTTGACCCAATTACATAAAATAAAAAAAATTCATAATAATTCAAGGGTATTATTAGAAAGAAGCTTTTTATAGAATTTTAATCCTAACACAAGATTAGGTGGGAAGCAACGAATCAAACACTTGTTAAAAAATAAATATTGCGTTAGTAATCTTTGCATTACTTATTTATGCATTACTAATCTCTCCATTATTAATCCTTTTGTTATTAATCTTTGTACCAAACGATCCATCTTTTGTCTTACTAAACGTTATTATCATATTAAGTGAACTGTTTGAACTTTTTTCCTAATTTAAAATAAGTGATTTTAAAAAAAAAAATCATAATTTAAAATAAGTAAATTTTTCAACGTTTAAGTGACTTTTTTTTTTCCATAGTTTTACCTTTCTTTTTAAGAGTCTAGAGCCAAAAGGATTATTTTTCTCTTCCAAAATACATAAAGGGTCACTCAATTTTAAGATTAACCAAAAGGGACATTTCGCTACACCGTCAACGAAATGTAAATTTTCGCAAAACAAAATCTCTGATCTTTTTTTTTCTGAAAATCGCTTCTCTCTCAGCGATATTCTTAATTTTTTTTGTTTTAAAATCGCTGCACATGCAGCGTTTTTCTTATTAACATGTTTGATTAAAATTTGTTTATTTTATAAAGTGTTTTAAAATGTGATAAGTTTACTCTTCTTTATTTTTCTTTTTTCGTGAGACTGTAAGAGTAACTCATTTCTTATCTGAAAATTATAAAAATATACAATCTAAGACTTTAATTAACAATATATGCATGCACTTTTATTTAATTACAAACATAGTTTTTAATTTACCAACACAGCAGATTAATAAAATTTTGATTTTAATTTAATTTTAATTTTTAATTTTTTCCCCCAATTTTTGGGATTACGTGCCTTTTTTATCTCTCCAATTAAACTCTATAACTGAACACGTTTCTGCATTTTCAAATTTTATTTTATTTTCTTCCTTTTTATTCATTTTACCTTTACAAGAACTCTTTAATTAAAGAAGGTACGGAGGCCTAGGTTGCTTTATTGATAGAACTTCAACCTTTTCTTCTTCTATTCTCCGTTCAATTTATCACTTTCAACCTTTCTTCTTCTCTCCTCCGTTCACATTTTTTCACTTTCAACCATCTTCTTCACTTTTTGTTCACATTGATCGGTTGCAAGGGCTTCATTTTTATATTTTTTCTTAAGTTCATCTTCTTTTCTCCGTTACATTCCAGGTTTAGGGCGATATTTTTGTATGGATCGGACTCCCCGTAAAAGCCCAAGGCTTAACAAACCAATTGTAGTTGATGATAGTCCTATAATTGCATGTTCAAGACCATCGTTTGAGTGTTGAATACATTCACTCAAACTCCTATTAATGATGGCGGAGGTGAACACAACAAAATGGCAAAAGGAAACAATGAGTTGGTTGTCATTGGTTCTTCAACTGGCAAGCCTAACAAACCAACTGTTTCTGTTGTTACTCCAAGAAGCAATGGTAAGGAGAAGATGGGTGATGTTCTTGAATCAATGAACTATCAGCATGACAGTGACTTCGAGGACGAAATCGCGATTGCTAAAAGATTAAAATTAGGCATTGAATCTAAGTCTTCTGGAAAATCGCGTGGCAAGGTACAAATATTATTTTTGATTTAGTTTTTTTTTCGTATCTATTTCATGCAATTTGAAGTATATATTTTTTTATTGGTAGAAGTCATATGATGTTGCTGGGAAGAATGTTTCGAATGAGAAAGTGGTGAGACTGAGTAATAAAAAAAAGGAAGAAATTGAATCCATCTTTAAAGGTATTTATTATTTTCGTTTATTATATAATTTTTTTGATTATTTAAGTGTTTCACTTAAATTGCTTTCATTAAATTTTGTTATTAGTTATGTATTTTAGTACTTTCAAGATTTCACAATTATAGTGTGTTAATTTTAATTTTACATTTTTGTAGATTAAAAAGAAATAGTACTCCCGTTGGTGTTCATATGTCAATATGAACGTTTTTGTTGAAATCACCAATCGACTGTCCAAAGTTAATTCTCTTCATTTGTTTCAAGAGTCACCTTTTGGTTATCTTCTTGATTTACAACCAATGAAGGTTCAACCACAGGTTATTAGAAGTTTGGTTCATCACCAATCGTCAAACAGTCGTGATGACATGTTCATATTTTACTTGAATGGTAAAGAAATTCATTTTTGACTTACAGAATTTAAGATTGTTACTGGGTTTAAATGTGTCGGGTCTATGCTATTCGATCATGATAAGGGCAAGCAATCTAAGCTCATGTGTCGTTACTTTCCGAATTCTAGTGATAGGGTGCTCAAAGCTGATCTTATAAGGATTTTCAAAGAAGAAGGATTGATTAGGTCGGAAAACATCTATAATATGACAATGATTTTTTTCATTAGTACATATATGTTGTCATCTCCACCAAATCTGTTGTATGTACCAAAAGATCACTTTCTGTGTGCTGAATTCGGACAATACAGTACATACCCTTGGGGTAATCTATCTTTTTTTGAGCTAAGGAATTCAATTAATAGTCAAATGGCCAAGGACCCAGGATATGTGAAGTTTTCTGGGTTCCCGCTTGCATTACAAATATGGTTTTACGAATGTTGCAACAATGTGGATGAATAAATCGCAATTCGTACATGCCACCATACTCCTCGCAAATTCAATTGGAATATTTCAAAGAACAAGATCTATTTTGAGCATCTCAAGAAAGGAATGTTTCGAAAGTATGGCAATGAGGTAGTACTAATTATTTTATTACAATTATTTATTTGGACTTTTGCTATTTTTATATATTCATATCATTTTTTTATTTATTATTGACATGCTAGTATACTTTTGAAGATGTTCTGTTGATAGATGATGAGCTTGCGATTGTGGAGATGGAAAATCTCGTTGATTTGTACGACTCATCACTCAATAAAAGTAGAGAACCTGGATACTCTCTACATCAAAATGAGAATGTTCGGTCTCATAAAGACAAACGACAGTTTGAAAAGGAGGCGCTTATAATTCATCGCATCAAGTTGGTGCAGACTTGAGTTTTACAAATAATAAAGATTTTCAGAATCTCGTGCAAGAAGTTGTTAAGGTGTGTGTTTAAATTATCATTCATTTACAGTTTGTACATTCTTTATACCTCATTAATATTATCATGTTGTTAGGTGCATAAAGAGTTGAGGAAATTCGAGAAAAAGGTAGATGATCAATTTACTGAGATGAAAGATTTTATGGATTCAGCATTCAAAAATATCATCGAAGAGTTGAAATCTCTCCAAAAGGATGATTCAAAAAATGAAAATGTAGGTGTTTTTCCTAAGGTTAGTTTTGTTCTACCTTAAATATTTCTTTATCGTGAAAAATGTTATAATGTTATATAGTTTTTAAAGTGTTGTATAAGTTATGGAATGATTATACTAAATGTTATATTATTGGTATACATAGTGTTATAAGTTAGCATAAAATCTATATTGATGTAACTATTGAAGTTAAAATAGCATGGCTTGTATTTTATTGTTCAACATGACTTATGTGAACCATATATTGTGTTGGCATTATAATCTATTTGTAGCAATTTTTGTTGGAACTTCTCATAAGGTTAGTGTTGTTCTGCCGTATATCTTTCTTTCTGGTGAAAATGTTATAATGTTATATAGTATGGGAAAGCTTGGTATAAAGTATGGAATGATTATATCAAATGTTATAATACTGGCATACATGACTAGTTTTAATAGAACCTGTTTATTCTAAATGTCTTTTTTGCTAGTATACATATTGATTTATATATTTTAAGTTAGCATTAAAACTATGTTGATGCAACTATTGAATTTACAAAAGCATGGTTTGTATTATTATTGTTCACCATTACTTAGTTGAATTATATATTGTGTTGGCATACTATCATATGATTGTTTTCCACTTTTTGATTTATTTATTAAGTCATTAACTTTCATTGTTGTGTGTCACTTAAGAATATTAAGGCAGCTGATCACGATATAAGAAGAGAAAGTTCTGATGTTCAAGACGAACATATGCATGATGGTGTGGATGAAGATCATGTCCATGTTGATTCCATTAATCAACATTTATTTGATAACACTTGTACGTTTATCTTTGTTATTTTTAACAACATTTGTATTGTAAAAAAAAATGGATAGATAAGCTTTTATATTTGATAAAACTTGAACCATTTAGTAGGTGATAATTCAGTTGCATTGGAAGAAAAGAGCAAGATTCCTGCACTGGATGACTTTGTAATGCCAACAATGCCCGAATCACAATTGGTTTTGTTGGAAACTGGAAAAACATATGTGCCCTCATTGGTTGATGTGGAATATGAGAACACACATGTGACACCATTGGGTGGTATGGAAATTGGAAAAACATTTTTGTCTTCTTGGTTGATGTTGAATCAGAGCACACACATGTGAAGCCTTCGACTGCGATTGTAATTAAAAATATGCATGTGACACCAATTCAACATGTTCGAACAAAGTTACCAGGGAAGTATACCCAATCACCATACACTGATCCAAGTGATTCTGGTGGCTCATATGCAAAGGCATCGATATACTATTCATGGAGACACCCATTTGAAAATTACTCAGAGTTTGTTGTGCACATTGAAGTGATTCCTTCTTTCAAAAAATGGGTCGATAATAAACTATCCAAGAAATGTGGCAAGTATGTATTTACCTTGAATGGTCTTTAGTAATTTTGTTAGTTATTATTTATGTTATAATTTTATCTCATATATTTGACAGGAAAGCCAGTTTTTTCACAGTTGCTAAAAATTCAATCAATCCTCCTTTTGATTTCGGTGTTGGTAAAGTGGATTTAATGGATTGGTTTTATCCTTTGGCTTATCCAGGACGACCTTGGGGTGATTTGGTAATTTTTTAATCTCGTCACTTTATGCTAAACTAAATTAGGTTCTTATGTATAAAGGGTTTAGTGTTTATTTGGTTAGTAGTTGTGAAAGCATGAGTGTTGTGCTTAGTTATACAGTCTGTTAGGTATAAATGAGTTAGTAATGGGGAAGTCTCAGGTGATTGGAATAGTTCCATTGATTTTTGTAAATATATTGTTGGTTGTTAATTGATAATATATATATTTTTATACAGCATGTGGATGTGATAATGTATTACCTCTGTAAACTAAGCAAGTATGGTCCCAATATCAGTTCAACAGTTACGACGACAGATTCATTTTCATCAATTGGGTTGTTCAGATTTGATCTTAGGCATATTTATATGCCGGTTTGTCAAATATAGCCCACATTAGTCTTGTGTTTAAGAATAATCTTTAAGCTATGTGTTGTGTTTTGCGTAACTTGTAATGATTGTGCACTAAAACATATGATTAGATTATGTAGGAGTTCTTGAAGAAAAATGAAGTTTATGGAAGAAAGAGCGAAGAGGGAAACATGAGTACAAGGTAAGGAAGCAAGTGCTGATGGAAAGAAAAGAATAAATGGGGCCTGGCAGCCTTGGCGACTGGCAGCGTGCCACACTAGGCTCAAAACTTCAAAGGCAGGAGCCTTGGCGTACTGGCAGCGTGCCACGCCAAGCTATGAACTTCAGAGAAAACTTCCAGGCGCGATTCTGACGCCCCATGCCAGCATGTACCCAACTTTCCTAATGAAAATTGGTTCAATTAGGACTCCTATTTTGGTCTAAATTAGGAAAATTACTTGTGTGAACTCTATATATAGGATCCTATGGTTATTTTGTAAGGGATTGCCTATTTTTTGGTGTGCAAGAGCAAGGGATTACAATTCATCTTAGGTTTCAATTCTCTACTTCTTCTTTAGGTTTGAATTTTATGGAAACTTATTATTTTTGAGTTTATGAACATTATGAGTTGCTAAACGCCCTTCTTCTAGGGTTGTAGCTACAGGTTATTGTTGAACATCGAACTGCCTTGAATTGATTGTTGGTTATCGTTTACATTACTTTTGTATTTTTGTTTTCGTATTTCATGATTGGCCACCATAGAAATAAATTTATTGTCTATACTTGGACTCGAGAGATGAAGAGGTAGATAAACCAAAGAATATAAAAAGCTTGATCTAACTTGCATATCACTTGTTTAGATTCGTGTTTAGGAGTGACTCCCGGACGAACACCAAGCTTGGTTAAGAAATAGGATGAAATATAAATGCTCGCCAATTAGGATTGTCTATCCCCGTCCAACGATGTAGTTAGGCAGCTAGTTGGGGTAGGCGATTAGAGGTCGAGAGATCATGATCATAACACTAACCCTGTAAATCAGTAATGTGATAACCATAATTGATTTATTGCGTGAGATGTGATACATGAAACCCAAAGCATGTTGCAGCCCTGGAATTGTCTCTTACTTGATTAAAACACCAACAATCAAAGTTGTCCGCGCTAGTTACTTTTACTTTACGCATTAGTAGTATAGAAAATCTCAAGTTCCTACTTCACTCGTGTTATTCTAAAGATTTGATATAATTGAATACAAATTGATTATAAGTCCCTTGGGTACGACAACCCGGTTCTTAAAAGAGCCACTTATTACTTCTGCGACCATGTACACTTGCGTGTGCAATTGGAAGCAACAAGTTTTTGGCACCGTTGCCGAGGACTTTAGAATTAATTTATATTTAATTCTTCTAAGTCTACTAGCAATTGTTCAAATACAAATAACTTGATTTTAGCTGTTATGTATTGCAGGATATTGGGGTCTGAAGTCTGGCTCGAAAAGGGGATCTTGTTGAACCAGACGACGAACCTGAACGAGCCCTTTGACGACGAATAAAGCTGGAAAATCCCGGACGACAATAGGAACTAGGACTAGGTCTACCTGAACATCGGGAAGAAAACCTAGCCAACGATCGTGAGAGAAATATGGAGCAAGAACATGATGACGTACCGAAAAAGATAGTTGCAAGGCCAGTTCATGATGTGCTAGTCCCACTTACCACCAATATGACATCGAGCATACGTAAACCACCACCAGGTGGTAGATTTGAGTTGAAACGACCCATGGTAAAACTCATTCATTCTAATAGGCAATTTACTGGCCTTCCCGATGAAGACCCCTAAGTGCACATCAGGAATTTTCTGGAGATAAGCAGCACTTATATTCCACATGGGGTATCAACTGATTATGTGCGATTGACTCTTTTCCCATTTTCACTTTTGGGAGAAGCGAGGCAATGGTTAGATTCTGAGCCACCCAACTCCATCACCACATGGGACCAGTTAGCGAATAAGTTCCTCAATCGATTCTTCCCCTCAGGCAGAACTGCAAAGCTGAGAAGTGACATATTGAGTTTCAAGCAGAAAAGCGGGGAAAACATATACCAAGCCTGGGATAGATTTAAACAAACGTTGTTCCTTGTCCACATCACTATCAAGAGAATGAGGTCCTAGCTCATACCTTTATTGAAGGCCTTGAATATAATGCTAGGGTACTATTGAATACTGCAGCAGGTGGGAAAGCTTTGGAGAAGACCTATGATGAACTAGTTGAGCTCTTGAATAAACTGTCTAAAGGCAACCCAGACTGGAATGGAGATACGCAAAGGAACATTGAGCAGAAGAGTGCAAGTATGTTAGAAGTGGATCAAGTGACTGCACTAAATGCAAAGCTCGATGCCCTAGCAAATTTGTTCACCACACAATTGAAACAGTTATCAATCAGGAAGCAACAAACACAGGTAAATGTTGTACTCCAACCGCAAGGATTATGTGAAGTTTGCAGGAGTGGAGACCATGTGGCTGATTATTGCAGTTCAAACTCAGACTGTATGAACTATTTGGGGAATGCCCAAAGAGGTGGAGCACGCAGAACTATGGGAACACCTATAACCCAAGTTGGAGAACCCACCCTAACTTCTCATGGGATGGAAATCACAATCAACACCAGAATCAGACACAAGGGCAAAACCAATACGAGCACAAGGTAATGGACCGCAGTTTCAACAGCAAAATAATCAAGGTGCGAAGCAAGGGGGCATGACTAATGAGGAGCTGTTCCAAAAGCTAAGTATAGAAATCAACACCAAAAATGAAGAACACTATAGAAAATTGGGAGAAGAGTTAAGAAGCACCCAGTTGGCGCAGAAAAATCTAGAAAGGCAATTCGTACAATTGGCTAATGCCGTAAATGTGCATCCCCTGGAGGTCTTCCAAGTGACACGGATCCGAACCCAAAGCAACTAAATGCGGTGAACACAAGGAGTGGGTTACAACTGGATGAGCTAGCTCCAAAGAAGAGAAGTTCTGAGGTGGTGAGAGAAGAAAAGAAAGCCGAAGAGGTGGTTCAAGATGCAAATGTTGAGAAGGTTGTCCCTCAAGAGAAACCACCTCCACCTTTCCCACAAAAGTTCAAAAAGCAAAATGAGGATGAATGCTTCGGTAAGTTTCTGTCTCTCCTTAAGCAAGTTCACATTAATCTACCTTTGGTTGATATTTTGCAGGGAATCCCTAAGTAAGCCAAGTATATGAAGGAGATAGTGGCAAACAAGATGAGATTGACTGAGTACGAAACAGTGGCACTCACGGATGAGTGCAGTTCCAGAATTCAGTATAGACTACCCAAAAAGTTGAAGGATCCGGGTAGCTTCATGGTACAAATCATAATTGGTCAAAGTGTTCATGCCCGAGGTCTATGTGATTTTGGTGCTACTATAAACCTCATGCCGGCATCTTTGTACAAAAAACTTGGGTTGGGTATTCCAAAACCAACCACAATCATCCTCTAATTAGCTGATAGGTCTGTGGCAAGACCGGAAGGAGTAGTAGAAGATGTCTTGGTGCAAGTGGGGTCGTTGATCTTTCATGTGGACTTTGTTGTCCTAAATTTTGAGCCCGATCCTAAAGTGCCATTTATTTTGGGATGACCATTCCTAGCTACGGGGCGAGCATTGATTGATGTAGCAGCTGGGCAGTTGACCATGAAAGCTCATGATAAGGTGGAGGTGTTTGATATCTATCAGGCCTTGAAGCTACCTTCTGTCTATGAAGAGTTGTCTGTCATTACGGTAGTGGATCTCGCCGTAGAATTGCATTGCATATCTCCCAAGGATCTCTTGGAAAGAGTTTTGGTGGGGCATGACATAGATGGAGATCAAGAAGCTCAAGAACTACCTACTTGTCTTAATGTAGCGCTAGTTGGTTCACGAAAAGGTGTAGTGGAACCATTAGATCGAGCGTTGGGTCCTTCTCCTAAACCCTCAATAGAAGAAGCACCAAAGCTGGAGTTAAAATCTCTTCTGTCGCACTTGAGGTATGCATATCTTGCTGCTAATGAAACTTTGCCTATTATACTTTCTGTGGAATTGTCTGAAGCACGGGATGATGCGGCTTTGGAGATACTGAAGAAAAGAAAGAAAGCAATAGGCTGGCAAATGTCGGATATTCATGGAATTAGTATGACATTGTGTATGCATCGAATCTACATGGAGAAAGACCACAAACCGAGTGCGCAACACCAACGTCGGCTAAATCCTTTGATAAAGAAGGTTGTGAAGAAAGAAGTGATTAAGTGGTTAGATGTAGGAATTGTGTATCCTATCTCTGACAATAAATGGGTAAGTCCTATGCAATATGTACCAAAGAAAGGTGGGATGACAGTAGTGAAGAATGACAAGAATGAGTTGATCCCAACAAGAAATGTCACTGGATGGAGAATCTGTATGGATTATCGGAAATTGAATGATGCCACAAGGAAGGATCACTGCCCTGTCCCTTTTATTGATCAAATGCTTGACCGTTTAGCAGGCAAGAGTATTATTGCTTCTTGGATGGGTATTCCAGATACAATAAGATCTTAATCGATCCTGAGGATCAAGAGAAGACTACTTTCACATGTCCCTATGGCACGTATGCATTCAAACGCATGCTATTTGGGCTTTGCAATGCTCTTGCCACATTCCAAAGATGCATGATGGCTATTTTCCATGATATGGTGGAGGACATTGTAGAAGTATTCATGGATGACTTTTTCATCTTTTGGGAAGTCTTTTGAGGTCTGTCTTCGAAACCTTGATAGAGTACTTGCTCGTTGTGAAGAAACTAACCTAGTGCTTGGGTGAGTGTCACTTGTTGGTCTGAGAAGGCATAGTTTTGGGTCATAAAGTGTCTAAGCAGGGATTCGAGGTAGATAAAGCGAAGGTGGAAGTTATTGAAAAATTGCCCCCTCCTATTTCTGTCAAAAGGGTAAGAAGTTTCCTTGGGCATGCTAGTTTTTACCGGAGATTCATCAAGGATTTTTCCAAGATTGCTAGGCCCATGTGCATTCTTTTGGAAAAGGAGGTGAAATTCGAGTTCGATGCAAGTTGTTTAAAGGCTTTTGAGGAGCTGAAGCGGAACCTAATTGAAGCTCTTATCTTGATTGCTCCTAACTGGGAGCTGCCATTTGAACTCATATGTGACGCAAGTGATGTAGAGTGGGTGCAGTGTTGGGACAAAGACAAGGCAGAATGTTCCATTCAATCTACTATGCAAGCAAGACCCTTGATGCTGCTCAAGCTAATTACACAGTAACTGAGAAGGAGATGTTTGCTCTAGTGTTTTCCTTCGACAAGTTCAGATTTGGTAGGTACCAAGGTTATTGTTTGTACTGACCATGCAGCTATTAGGTACCTATTCAACAAGAAGGATGCTAAGCCAAGGCTTATTCGATGGATATTGCTTCTCCAAGAATTTGACCTTGAGATCAAAGACCGGAAGGGTACTGAAAATCAAATTGCTGATCATCTGTCAAGGTTAGAAGATTTTTCTCATGTGCGACAAGGAGAACAGATACACGAAGAGTTTCCGGATGAGCAGTTAATGGACTTTGATATCTCCCAAGTGCCTTGGTATGTGGACATTGTGAATTTCTTGGTGAGTGGAGTGTTTCCACCTGGCGCAACAACCCAATAGAGAAAGAAACTAATGCACGATGCTAAATTTTACATATGGATGAACCATTCACCCAATAGAGAAAGAAACTAATGCACGATGCTAAATTTTACATATGGATGAACCATTCTTTTTCAAACTAGGCATGGACCAAGTGGTGAGGCGATGCATTCCAGAGAATGAGGTCAAGCACGTGCTCCAGAGTTGTCATGCAAGTCCTTATGGAGGGCACCATGGAGGAGAGCGCACAACTCACAAGGTACTGCAATCCGGCTTCTTTTAGCCCTCTCTTTTTAAAGATTCTATGGCTTATATGAAGGGGTGTGATAAGTGCCAAAGGTTGGGCACGATATCGAGAAGATATGAGATGCCCCTAAATAATATTTTGAGGTGGAAATCTTTGATGTGTGGGGTATTGACTTCATGGGTCCCTTCCCACCATCGAGTTGAAACTAATACATTCTTGTGGCTGTCGATTATGTGTCAAAAAGGGTTAAGGCTATAGCTCTTCCCACGAATGACTCAAGAGTGGTGATCAAATTCATCAAGAAGCATATTTTCACGCATTTTTGTAATCCAATGGCAATCATAAGTGATGGGGGTAAGCACTTCATTAACCATCTTGTGAAGAATCTTTTTTCTAAGTATGGTATACGTCATAAAGTAGCTACAGCTTATCACCCTCAAACTAGTAGTCAAGTCGAAGTATCGAATCGTGAGATGAAATAAATACTGCAGAAAATGGTGAATGCATCGTGTAAAGATTGGTCTGAGAAGCTTGATGATGCATTATGGGCTTATAGGACAGCATACAAAACACCTATAGGAACTTCTCCCTGTCACATGGTGTTTGGAAAAGCATGTCATCTCCCAGCAGAGTTAGAGCACCAAGCATATTGGGCGATAAAGAAGTTGAATCTTAACCCTGAGCTAGCGGGTAGAAAGAGAATTGGTCAATTGCATGAACTTGAGGAGTTTAGGCTCCACGTTTATGAGAATGCGATGATTTACAAAGAGAAGACCAAGAAATGGCATGACAAGCACATAATTCCTCGCACATTCACTCCGGGGCAAAAGGTACTACTCTTTAACTCTAGACTTAGATTGTTCCTAGGAAAACTACAGTCTAAATAGAGTGGACCGTTCGAAGTGGTGAGGATGACACAACATGGAGCAGTGGAACTCAAGGATAAAAATGGCTTGTCGTTCTTGGCGAATGGGCAAAGGGTCAAGCACTACTTTGGAGAAGATACAGAGCGACATCGTGAAGCTCTTGAGCTAAATAATGAATGATTCAAGCTGGGTCGAGCCGCGACGTTAAACCAAGCGCTTCAGAGGAGGCAACCCGTGAAAATATGTAATATTTAGTTAGTTGTGTTCAAATTTCATTTTTTTAGTTAGTTAGTTTGGGTTTTCTTAGGATTTAGTTTAAAAATAAATTTAGTTTGGTAGGATTTTAGTTGATTTTTGTTCATTTGTAATAGTTAGGAGCTATAAACAAGAAAAATACAAAAAGATGAGTCGTGCCACGACTGAAACTAAGGCGCTAGGTGGTAGGCAACCCACCATTTTTCTAATATTGGGTGTTTGTGATGCAGGCATACTGAAAAAGATTGGTGAAAACCAAATGGGAACGACCCCTGTACGACGTAGCAAAGGAAAAACTTTGGCCTGGAAGGCAGGCGCACTGTTGGCGCACCACGCCAGGCCTGAAACTGCTGAGCGCCATGTTGGGTGAAATCATGGCACGTCGCGCCAAAGACACTGCAGGTCGGGCGGACTGTCGTTGCCCTGCGCCAACCCCTACACTACTGAACGCTTTTTATGGCACCTTGGTGGCGCATCGCGCTAAGCAACTTTCCAAAGCGGGCAAACTGATGGCGCCTCGCTCCACCGGTCAAACTACTGACCATGTTTTCAGGCGCACCGCGCCCTTAGCGCGCACAATGCCAAATTTCGGGTGGGCCGACCCAAATCCCCCAAAATACCTGACCCAACATCCAATTTACCCTTTTTTTTCTCAAAATCTCCATACCCGACCCAAAAACCCCATTTTTTCCCCTTTTAATTTTTCCACTCACCTAATTTTTATTCCATTCTCTCTCTACAAACACCCATAACCGACCCTCTTCTCTAATTTCTCTCAAATTTCCCAAATTTTTTCTCTTCTTCTCAAACACTTTCTTTACCAAAAATCCCAAATTCACTGTTAATCTTCCACCAAAGGTTCTTCCAAACACTATTCAACCATCCCTAATCACTTAAACCTTCAACCATTCAAGAAAATTCAAACACCAAAAACCCCACCCCCCCTCACTGCCCCAACCCGACCCACCCCACCCTCACCCAAAAAATATTCTTTCTTTACTTTTCTTGTTCTATTCTAGTTACCATGGGTAAAAATTTAGAGGTTGGAGCGGGGAGTAAGCCATCTCGCATAGGCAATACCACCGGCATATCAAGTTCACAACCTCCATCTAGGCGGTTTGGGAAGAAAGTGGTAGAACAATATGGTGAGGATTGGTTCGAGTGCCAAAAATAATCAAAGTACCTTGGGAATGAACATGTCAATGAGGTAAGATTGCAACTTGAATTTCCCGGCATTTATGAAACCGTTTATGACCTTGTGGTGCAGTACATGTTTGTTGATCAAGGGGATTGTAACCTTACCCTTGTTCATAAATTTTATGCTAACTGGCTCACTGAGCAAAGACATAATCATTCGGTGACTGGTAGGGGTCAAACAGTTAGGTTGACATCTAGAGTGCTTAATGCATTTTTGGGCACACCCCACTGCGATAATTTTGAATATAATCGGTTGAAAGAGACACCCTCCCTATAGTATATTAGACATACTTTGTGTGGGGTTGACTCCACAACTAGGTGGGAGCGAAGCAAAGATAATGGTCAATATGCCCACCTCCATTATTCATATCTTAATCTAGAGGCAAGGGTCTGGCTGAAAATTGTGTGTAGTGTGTTGTTGCCGTGCAAGCACACAACAGAGGTGACTCGCGACCGGGTGGTCCTCGTTTACATGTTGATGAAGAGGATGCCTATCAATGTGTGTTCTGTACTGAGGCAGAACATGATGAAGTTTACAAACAACAAGCGGTGGCATTTCTGTTATGGTAGTTTGATGACTCGTTTTCTGCGAGCGGAGGACATTGAGGAAAAGGTGCATGACCTAAACCAAGCGCGAGCCCCATACCTCGTATGCAACCTTGTGGATGTCACTCGCACGAAAGCGCAGGATGTGTCTCACGAGCCGGTTTTATGTATGGCTGATCGACAGGTGAGAGATGAGAGTTGGATGGGGCGGATGTTTGGCATGGCCGAGCTGCAGCTTCGTATTGGCGGGCACCCTGTCACAGACGAGGAGATGGAGGCATTGGCCGAGCGCTATCCACTGACGAATAGTGCAATGCACATGTGCAAATTGGGCCCGACATTTCAAGAGCCGATTGATGATGATGAAGCCACCGTGGATGAGGAGCTCGATGAGGATGATGATGATGATGGAGATGCAGCCGATAAGGCATTGATAGTTGTTGATGGTGCCACATTTGTGGAAGATGGTCGTGTTGGTGATGACAACGAGGCCTAGAGGCCTAAGGGAGTCTCTCTAACTCTATACTTTGTTTACTTTGTGCTCAGGGGACAGTGTTATCTTTAAGTGTGGGGTGGGAGATGAACTTCATTGTAAATAATTTACTGCTTTATTGAGGTTTTTTGTATTTTTAGGTGGGTTCCTCGGTTTTTGTTTTCGGTACTTTCCCTGAGGATAGTCCCTTTGAACCGACTAGGACTAGTATTTTTGTTTTAGTTTGATTGAGTCGTAGAGTCGTAGAAGTGACTTTCTCAATGATGGATGGATGACGATCGCCTTAAGGGAAAATTAGTCACTAGGAGTAGTAGCTTGTGAGAAACCGACCTTTTGGTACTTTGACACCTTGTCTTAAGACTTAGCCAGACGTCGTGAGTAGTCCAACTTGTGTGCAACTTCAAGAAAAAAAAGAACTTGGCAACCTTTAAACAACCATAAGCTCTGTCTTTTGACTCTAAATTAATAAAATTGGGCTTAATTGTGAGGAAACGCCGTAATGTGATTTTTATGAGCATGCTGAAAAGTGATTGTATCCTTACTTGTGTTGTGATGCCATGTGTGGAAAGTGATCGCTTAGTTTATGCATTGATTGATAGTTAGAATTTGCCCCGTGTGTGCTTAAATGAGTAATTTGTAAGACCTAAGGAAAGTGATTGAAGCAATTCTTTGAATAGCTAATTCTGACTCTTTTGTGTGCCTCCAAATGAATTATCCCTAGTTAGCCCCATTGAACCTTTTTAGCCAATTTTTTTTATTGAACTACATATTGAGCCGAAACCCTTTTATTGATACCATGACTTCTTTGATCCCAATAGTTGATCCTTAATGCACGATGTTATGAAGTGATTATGGGAGTAATGGTAGAAGTGAATGAGGATGAAAATGCTTGTCGGTGTGGTGAAGTTAAAGAAAAGAGGTGAATTGGCCCATGAACTCATAATGAATAGGCACTTGAAAAAAAAAAGAGAGAGAAGAACATAGTGTGAAAAAAATCAAGAAAAAAGGAAAACAATAAATAAACAAGTGCTTAAATGAACAAAAGGGTGAAGCTTGAAAGTATTGAAACATGAAGTATATTTGGGAGGTGTGCACCAAAAAGAAAAGAAGAGGTAAGAGAAGTTGTATGTCAGAAAATGGAAACATGTACATTAGGGAGGCGTAGTCACTAATGAAACTCTAAATATTCCCTCCCTTACATTAAGCCGACATTACAATCAAATGAAAGTCCTCTTGATACCTTGTGTAATACTTTGTGAAAATTAAAGCACACTAAGGGCAAACTTATGGCATGTTATGATATGTGTGAACTTCTTTTGGAGAGTGAGTGAAGAGATTCAAAAAAAGGGCCTTATATTGAAATAAATGTGTGAACATAATGTTTGTAGAACTGAGGTTATACCAAAAACAAATTGGTGAGGGCATCCATGACACATGTTTGGGTATATTGTTATTTGGTGTGTTCTGTATGATTACATTAGCCCGGAATAATGAAAAAGAGTCATTCATTGAGGTTATATGTTGTTGATAGGTAGGCTAGCATAAAGAGTTTAACAATGTTGAATATTGCATAAAGTGGGTACTACAAAAGCATGATTAAAGATGTTTGGTTGATTTTGAGGCGGGTAGATGAGTTCAAAGGGAGAGATGAAAAGGTGATAGTGAAAAGTTTGTTCGAGGACAAACAAGAGTTTAAGCGTGGGGTGGTGATCTTAGGCGTATTTATGTGCTGGTTTGTCAAATATAGCCCACATTAGTCTTGTGTTTAAGAATAATATTTAAGCTATGTGTTGTGTTTTGCGTAACATGCAATGATTGTGCACTAAAACATATGATTAGATTATGAAGGAGTTCTTGAAGAAAAATGGAGTTTATGGAAGAAAGCGCGAAGAGGGAAGCATGAGTACAAGGCAAGGAAGCAAGTGCCGATGGAAAGAAGAGAAGAAATGGGGCCTGGCAGCCTTGGCGTACTGGCAGCGTGCCATGCCAGGCTCAAAACTTCAGAGGCAGGAGCCTTGGCGTACTGGCAGCGTGCCACACCAAGCCAAGAACTTCAGAGAAAACTTCCAGGCGCGATTCTGGCGCCCCACGCCAGCATGTACCCGACTTCTCTAACAAAAATTGGTTCAAATAGGACTCCTATTTTGGTCTAAATTAGGAAAATTACTTGTGGGAACTCTATATATAGGACCTTAGGGTTATTTTGTAAGGGGTTGGCTATTTTTTGGTGTGCAAGAGCAAGGGATTACAATTCATCTTAGGTTTCAATTCTCTACTTCTTCTTTAGGTTTGAATTTTATGAAACTTATTATCTTTGAGTTTATGAACATTATGAGTGGCTAAACGCCCTTGTTCTGGGCTGTAGCTACGGGTTATTGTTGAACATTCAATTGCCTTGAATTGATTGTTGGTTATCATTTACATTACTTTTGTATTCTTGTTTTCATATTTCATGATTGGCCACCATAGAAATAAATTTACTGTCCATACTTGGACTCGAGAGATGAAGAGGTAGATAGACCAAAGAATATAAAAAGCTTGATCTAA
The DNA here is from genome assembly GCA_018342035.1 of Solanum appendiculatum. Taxonomy (NCBI): domain Eukaryota; kingdom Viridiplantae; phylum Streptophyta; class Magnoliopsida; order Solanales; family Solanaceae; genus Solanum; species Solanum appendiculatum. The sequence goes on from JAGDQO010000472.1 coordinate 2,360,542, forward strand.
CTTGCATATCACTTGTTTAGATTCGTGCTTAGGAGTGACTCCCGGACGAACACCAAGCCTGGTTAAGAAATAGGATGAAATATAAATGCTCACCAATTAGGATTGTCTATCCCCGTCCAACGATGTAGTTAGGCAGCTAGTTGGGTAGGCAATTAGAGGTCGAGAGATCATGATCATAACATTAACCCTGTAAATCAGTAATGTGATAACCATAATTGATTCATTGCGTGAGATGTGATACATGAAACCCAAAGCATGTTGCATCCCTGGAATTGTCTCTTACTTGATTAAAACACCAAAAATCAAAGTTGTCCGTGCTAGTTACTTTTACTTTATCGCATTAGTAGTATAGAAAATCTCAAGTTCCTACTTCACTCATGTTATTCTAAAGATTTGATAGAATTGAATAAAATTGATTATAAGTCCCTTGGGTACGACAACCCGATTCTTAAAAGAGCCACTTATTACTTCTGCGATCACGTACACTTGCGTGTGTAATTTGGAGCAATAAGATTCATGATGTCTGGGTGGCTAATGCCAAAGATGCAACATTGATTTCTACACACCATGAAGTGGTTCAGTACATAAGAGGGGCTAAGATACTTGCTAACACTCAATGGGTAGATGTTGATTATGTTTTTATCCCAATCAACAGTAGTGATGCTTTTCACCGGTTTCTTGTTGTTTTTTCCATAAGAAGCAGGGCTCCTTACATATATGATTCGCTAAGTGGATATGGAGCAAAGCATACAAAAGCGGTCATGAGGTTGGTGGAAAAGCTAGCAAAAATGATTCCTTTGTTCTTAGATTGCACTGATTTTTATGGGAAAAGGAAAGATATTGACTGGAACTCGGATATTCATTATTCTGTCAAAGCAATTGGAGATCCATTGTTTTACGACAATCGTGAAAAAATCCCACAACAAGTTGATGAATCAAAGTAGGTATTTTCTATTTATTATTTTGAAATCGCATCATTAAATGTTTGGATTCTGATTTATCTATTTTTTTGGCAGTGATTGTGGGTTGTATACGTGTGCATTTGCTGAGTTTGTTTGTCGAGGAGATTTGAACATCCCAGAGTTGAGATATGGAGCATTACTTTGGAACTATGGCAAAAAGAAGATTGATACTGGAACTGTTAGTGAAAGTGAAACAACTAGTGAAGGTGGTCTGTCAATTCGGAAGGGGAAGAATTGAAATGTAGCATGTTATTGAAGGATTAAGACATATTTAATAAGGAATTTGGTGTTGAAATTTGTTCTTTTAAAAAGAGTTTGTTGCAGTGTTGGATATCACTTTAATTGCTATTTTCGTTCAGTTATGGTACATATTTTGTGTTGAAACAACTCATAAACACTTTATTTGGTATTTTAGATCATTTTGGTGCTTTTATTGTATTTCAATCATTGTTGGTTCTTAATTGTTTGTGTATATTTTTCTAGTTAAATAAGTCATTGTGTAATGTTGGTATGTTATACCAACAATTCTGCCATTACCATAACAGGCTCATCAGTAATCTATTTTTAGATTCTTTTGGTGTCTAAATTGTGTTTAATGAATCGAAACATACTGAATTGGTATATTTGTTTAGTTTTGGATAGTATAGATGCTTTGGTACATAATCTTTGTGTAGACATAGTCAAGATCCTTTGTTTCATTGTGGGATCAAACCATCCTTTTTAAAAATTTAATTAGTTGTATGCAGATACATTGTTTGTTGGTGGTATATTATACCAACAATCCAGCCATGATCTAACAAAATATATCTAATTGTTTTTGTATATACTTGTCAAAATGGGTGTCATTGTGTTGTCAATACTATCTATTAAATTCAATCAGTTGTAAGAATGTCTATTATTTCAATTCATTTTACCGAAAATAAAACACCAAGTTCAATATCAATTACACCTTGTGGTATACATAATAATATATATCAAATTTAAGAGTAATTACAACTTATATTTTACCATAAAAATTCATACCAATTTGTTCATTTACACGCAATTAAAAATTCCAAAATTTCACATATTCCTTCACCAAAAATATATCAGCAAATATTGTTGTATATATATAACTAAATATGATTTTTACACCAGAACATAAACATAAAGAATTTCATGAATTACCACCTTTTTACAAAAATTCCTTATTAGTATACCAATTCATTATGTAAAAAATGCAAATTGCTGTAGTATACCAATTCACTTTGATATTTTCTTCCCACCAAGAATACATTAATTATGAAACTAACATACATCAACAAACACTTAGTTACAATAACAATTAGTATTCATATAAATATAAAATGCCGAATTATGAACCAGACATTTAATATTAACCAAAGTAAAATTAGTATTCGATAAAATATATCCGCATTTGTCCAAAAATAAAAAACAAATCCAACTGCATATGCTTAATGTCAACCAAAAACAAAGAACATTAAAATACACCGGTGTTAGTTCTGTTGCTCATTTTTTGGGCACGTCTTCTTGTTATGCCCGGGAGTACCACATCTACTACAAGTCACTTTACTCATTTTGTATTTTCCTTCGTTGAATCCCTTTTTACGGTCATTGCTGAGTGGTCGGCCTGGTTGTTTTCTTGTAAGTGGTGGTAACACTATTTCCTCCAACATATGCGATGGAATATCCCAAGTACTTTAACAAGGCAATGATTCAATTGGGATGGCATAGGTATCTTGGTAATTCCTATTACTGTAATAGTCTGAACAAAATTTTTGTGATGCTTTTGCCTGTGTCTGATAGCTGCAACTGCATGACGAACAGGAATCTCATCATGTTGGAATCCTCCATAGGTACACATCCTAGTATTTAAACAAACTGTAAACCTTTTCGCACCATCTATAACAGTATGAAAATGTTTTGTTGATGCACGGACCTTCATTTGAACAAATTAATAATAATAAATTTTAAACATATCATAAGAGATATAGAAATCTTAATACTTACAATCATACGATGTGACATTTTTTTATTTGCCTCCAACACTTCATTGTACTTGTTGGTTAAGGTTGTTGTTGTTTTTCTTCCTTCTTCGTTGTGTTTTTCGTTCCAAGATTCAATTGTCTTGTGCACATATTCCAACAATGGCACCACTGGCAACCTTCTCCCAACAAGAATAGCATTATTGATAGACTCCGTAATGTTACTTGTCAATGTTCATGTTCTCTTTACTGTTGAATGTGCACGGGGCCATTTCTCATAATTTAGCTTCTCTAGATATGCTCGGTATTTTGAATTAATTTGATCCATTTTTCCTATCAATTCATCAAATTTCCGCACGGTGTACGCCTTTGCTAAACTAAAGAATAAATTTCTCACTTCTTCAGTATCTTTGTGTGTCTTCTTTAGCAAATTTGTCCAGAGGTGATAAATACAAGCATAATGCCTAAATTATGGATAAACCGTTGATGTAGCATTCCAGATACTCTTATTTCTATCAGATACAAAGCACATATCATTTCTATCACCAATGTATTTTTTAAATTTTTAAAGAACCATAACCATGTATTGTCATTTTTTGAATCAACTATGCCGTAGGCAAGTAGCAAGATATGACCTATAAATAAACTAGATGATTAACCTTATGAATGATACATCTATTTTATATATATTTATACCTAATCATTCACCAATATATAGTAAACCAACACAATGTTTCATTTAATACGTGAATCAAATATTATCTTAAGTTTCTTTATACATTTTACAAATATACATTCAATAAAAGTTTTAAAAGAACATGCAGATTTCACCCAAGCATAAGTTAATAATGATATGCAGACTAATAATTGGTTTATAAAATCTATCAATTTATTCAATAAATGTAACACATAAACATAACAATGACACTAGCAAATTATATGCAAAATCAGAATTGTAAACCATGAAATACAACATATATAAATAGTGACACCACAAGTGGCTAGATGTGCCCTATAAGTAAATCAAATTGCACACAATAAATGACAACATAAAATGGTGTTAAACATACTGAAAATACGATAAAATTTTTACTAGACTAAAAATCTTACCTCTCGGATCCAATGTGCTAGCTATCAACATTGTGCCCTCATATGTTTATTTCAAATGGGTACCATCAACTACCACTATTGGGCAACAATACTCTCATCCTCTTATACTGGCATCAAGTGCTGTGAATGAATACAAAAAACGATTCTCATATGTTCTTTTATAATTCACAATTGTACCTGAATATGTTGTTTCCAAAATATATAAATACATTGGAATTTTCCCATATGACTCTGAAGGGTCACCTCTCAACGTCTTGCAAGCTTTTTCCTTACCTCTCCATGCTTGCATGTATATTAATGAAATCCCATGTATCCTTAGCATGTCTGCTCTTATGTCAACTGGTATGTAAATTGTTTTGGCATCAACTAATTTTTCAATTAACATAGCACCAAGCACACCATTAGTTGCCTGACGCTTTGAATGAATCTTATCATTTCACAGGCATGTATGCATATCGTAGAATTTTCTCACTTTGAATAACTTAGAATTATTCAAACATGATGCTTTAAAAATCCACGAACAACCATCGATAGGATATTTCAAATAATAACTGTAAAAACACAATCACGAACAGACATGAGAAGTTGTTAAAATTTAATATTGAATAGAATAATATACATGCAGTTATACTAATCTTACCAGGTAGTACTCAACCTATTAGCTTTAACACAAAACTCCCTCAAAAATGCATATCGTTTCATAACTTCCACTAAAGTTTGCTTGTTTATATAAACTTGATCTACCGCTACCATATCGTGTTGAGGATTTGAAATTATTTATGTTTCTTCATCTTCTTCAATAAGATCATCTAGAATTGGATCTACACCAGTCAAACATAGTGTATTTGATCTTAGAATATCTCGTTTTGTTGCTAGGACACCATTTTGATACTCTATTCCTTCCATAGCTCTATCCACCAATGTTATACATAAGGGATACTTTGAAAAGAAGTCAGAATTCCATTTCTTTGATCTAAATACACCTAGACACCCATATCGTTTTGGATCTTCATTGGTGGAGATAGAGCACTCACAACATATTGTAGTTCCAAATCGAATATGGTTGTGTCCACACCCAATTGTGAAGCTATAGTTGTAATCAAGCCTTCATACTTGATGTTTGCGTCATATATTACTCCTTCAATATTGTAATCAACGTACTTGCCTATGTATAATTACAACATATTAATCATATTACAAATGTAGAGCAAATTGAGTGTACATATATAATCATTATAGTAACCACATTACACATTTTGGTATTTAGGATGGAGTAATATACATAAATGTGGTTTACGAAATTATAGTGTCTAAGTTATTTTGTCCTTTTTAGTATACAAACACTAAACAATACTTCAACTTCTATACCAACTACACCAAATATTATACCATAGCTTTTACAACATTATTCAACATCTACTGCACGTAATTTTATACCAATAAAACTGACAAATTTAGAAGTTCATACATGCATTGAAAAAGTCCAGCATTTCATTAATTATTTACCAAAAAAGTTTCAGTAAATTTTAGCTATCCACTACACCAAATCATATACACCATTTTATATATCAATAACATATTCTAATCTACCAAACATATAATCATAAAAATTGACACATGTAAACAACTAAGAAACAATATCATCAACACCAATAGATCTTACTATAATTTGAGCGTACATATGTAATCATTATAGTAATAACATTACACATTTTGGTATTTAGGATGGAGTAATATACATAAATGTGGTTTACGAAATTATGGTATCTAAGTTGTTTTGTCCTTTTTAGTATACAAACACTAAACAATACTTCAACTTATATACCAACTACACCAAATATTATACCATAGCTTTTACAACATTATTCAACATCTATTGCACGTAATTATATACCAATAAAACTGAAAAATTTAGAAGTTCATACATGTATTGAAAAAGTCCAGCATTTCATTAATTATTTACCAAAAACGTTTCAGTAAATTTTAGCTATCCACTACACCAAATCATGTACACCATTTTATATATCAATAACACATACTAATCTATCAAACATATAATCATAAAAATTGACGCATGTAAACAACTAAGAAACAATATCATCAACACCAATAGATCTTACTGAAATTCTCGTGTTTTTGGTGTGTAATTAACACATAATATACAATAACAATTACATCAAATCAAATACACCAAGTTAAATTTTGATTAAACCTGTCAATCTTCCAAACAAATATTCATAGAATCTGACCTTCATACTCATTTTACCATCGATTATGTTTTCACATAATCACTTACCAAAATATAATCATAAATCAAAACGATACTGATTAAACCCAAAAACGGATACAAACAATTAATCACATATTTGATTTTTAACAACAACTTAATATTCACTACTAATTACACCACATCATCTACCCGAATTCATTCAATAAAATATGATCAGATTTCGCAAAAAATTTCGACAAATAAATCAATTCAATATTTTAAAATATTAATTAAAAAATCACGTAAAAAATAACCAATTTATCATGTTTAATCACAATTACCTGATGATGCGTCCCATCGTCCGTTATGTTGAATAAGAATCGAAAATCTATTGGGTTCCATTGAAGAACAATATCAGATCGGGGAGAAAGAGAGGTATAATTTTGCTAAAAAAACATTTATTTGATGAGAGAGAATATTTTAACCAACATTAATTTAACGTGGAAGGTAAAAGTTTTGGAGAAAAATCAGGTAATTGGAGAAAATCGTGGGGGATTTTTTTTTGACGCTATATATATTTATTTGATGTGAGAGAAAATTTAACCAATATAATTAAACGTGGAAGGAAAAAAAATTGGAGTAAAATTAGGGATTTGGAGATAAACGTGCCCGTTTTTGTTATTATTATTTCTTCTTTTTTATGAAAAAAAATCATATTCTTGAAAAAAAAAACTATTGCTATATTGGTGTAAAAACAAACTACTACTACTGAAAATTATAAAAATATACAATCTAAGACATTAATTAATAATACATGCATGCACTTTTATTTAATTACAAACATAGTTTTTAATTTACCAACATAACAGATTAATAAAATTTTGATTTTAATTTAACTTTAATTTTTGATTTTTCTCCCAATTTTTGGGATTACGTGCCTTTTTTATTTCTCCAATTAAACTCCATAACTGAACACGTTTCTGCCTTTTCAAATTTTTATTTTATTTTCTTCCTTTTTATTCAATCAATGTATAAAGTTTTTTACCTTTACAAGAACTCTTTAACTAAAGAAGGTACGGAGGCCTAGGTTGTTTTGTTGATAGAAGTTATCATGTTTTATCACAATTACCTGATGATGCGTCCCAGCGTCCGTTATGTTGAATAAGAATCGAAAATCTGTTGGTATCCATTGAAGAACAATATCAGATCGGGGAGAGAGAGATCGGGGAGAAAGAGAGGTATAATTTTGCTAAAAAACCTTTATTTGATGTGAGAGAATATTTTAACCAACATTAATTTAACGTGGAAGGTAAAAGTTTTGGAGAAAAATCAGGTAATTGGAGAAAATCGTGGGGGATTTTTTTTGACGCTATATATATATATATTTCATATTTATTTGATGTGAGAGAAAATTTAACCATTATAATTAAACATGGAAGGAAAATAATTTGGAGTAAAATTAGGGATTTGGAGATAAACGTGCCAGTTTTTATTAATATTTTTTCTTTTTTTTAAAGAAAAAAAATCATATTCTTGAAAATAAACTATTGCTATATTGGTGTAAAAACAAACTATTGCTACTGAAAATTATAAAAATATACAATCTAAAACTTTAATTATCAATATATGCATGCACTTTTATTTAATTACAAACATAGTTTTTAATTTACCAACATAACAAATTAATAAAATTTTGATTTTAATTTAACTTTAATTTTTTATTTTTTCTCCCAATTTTTGGGATTACGTGCCATTTTTTATCTCTCCAATTAAACTCCATAACTGAACGCGTTTCTGCCTTTTTCAAATTTTTATTTTATTTTTTTCCTTTTTATTCAGTCAATGTATAAAGTTTTTTACCTTTACAAGAACTCTTTAATTAAAGAAGGCACGGAGGTCTAGGTTGCTTTATTGATAGAAGTTATCATGTTTTATCACAATTACCTGATGATGCGTCCCATCGTCCGTTATGTTGAATAAGAATCGAAAATCTGTTGGTATCCATTGAAGAACAATATCAGATCGGGGAGAGAGAGATTGGGGAGAAAGAGAGGTATAATTTTGCTAAAAAAATCTTTATTTGATGTGAGAGAATATTTTAACCAACATTAATTTAACGTGGAAGGTAAAAGTTTTGGAGAAAAATCAGGTAATTGGAGAAAATCGTGGGGGATTATTTTTTGACGCTATATATATATATATATATTTCATATTTATTTGATGTGAGAGAAAATTTAACCAATATAATTAAACGTGGAAGGAAAAAATTTGGAGTAAAATTAGGGATTTGGAGATAAACGTGCCAGTTTTTATTATAATTTTTTCTTTTTAAAAAAAATCATATTCTTGAAAAAAAAACTATTGCTATATTGGTGTAAAAACAAACTATTGCTATACTGTCGTAATTAAGGTACTTAAGTTGTATACTTAAGTGTTTTGCCCTTTCTTATCCTTGTAGGAAAATTGTGTTACTCCTTTTTTAGGAGCTTTCCTTTAGGGCTCAATTTCCTCATTAATTGGTATAAAGAAAAAATATATTAACTGTGCAAGTGTAAATTAAAAATATGATTATGTGTTGTAATATGATATGTTGGATGTATTTCTTCTATCTCAAATTATTTGTCGTGTTTTTTTTAAAAAAAAATAGTTATCTCAGATTACTTTATCCATTCACTTTTACTTGTTCATATACTAAAAATAAATTCACTTTCACTTGTCACTTGTCACTTTTAGCATATCAATAAAAAATATTTTATTTTTCATGCTTTATTCTTAGCATTAATAAATTACTTATTCACCAAATCATTTTGTAAGATTTAAGACTAAACATCAATTAATATGAATATTGTGGTAAACTATTCATGTCAATCATTGTCTCTTAGGAGACGTGCACAGTCCAAATGGACAAGTAAAAATGAACATAGCAAGTATTTTTCATTTTAGAAGCTCAAGATAAAATTTAAGGAAAATTACCTATATACACAACTTTTCTTTCTCTATTATCTATTTTTCCCAACTTTTTTAATATATTACAAAAATCCCTCATTTTCCCCTAATTCCCAAATGTTCCGGATACATTATTTGGCAGCCATAACCCACGATTTCCATCTCCTTTTTTCACTCCTATAATCTCTCCTTCATTCAATCCACAATATTTTCAGTTATAATTTCATATCAATTTGTATTTGCAAAGGATTCTCTCTCCAGTCAACCATATTCAAACCACATGTTCGTCTTCCTCAATTTTTTTTCATCGATAATTCCAGATACATATGGATCAGTATCCTTCATTTAGTATGGGTATTACTCAAATAAGTTCTTCTAACTACATTGATCGTATATATGATTCTGATGATGAAAAATAGTCCGAAAACAGATCTAAACTATTGCATGACCAATTAGCAATGAAGAATCAGAGTGTTGTCAAGGAGAACAAGGAAGTACCTTCATCTTCCAAAGCCAAGGTGGAAAAAACCCCTAAAAAGGGGGGAGAAAATCTTAACCTGCAATTTCCCGATCCACACTACCCAAAGTATGTGTTCTTCATCTATTTACGATTTTTTCATTGTTATATGGGCTATTTTGTGTTGTGTCTGAAAATCTTATACATTTATTGTTATGCGTTATGATCTATGATTTGATGAGATAAGAAGATGATACATTATTGTTAAAAGTACTTTAATGATACATTTAAACCCTAGTTCGTTCACGATACACAGTGAAGACACACTATAGTTGATTTGGTGATTTTGTTCAAGGATCATATATAAAGTGTATCAAAATCTTTGCAGTTTTAAATAAGTATCAGATACATTCTATATAGAATGTTTCAAGTAATCACTTAATATACATTATAGTATAATTTATGTTTTGTAAACTAAGATACATATTCTTAGTTATGATTGTTCTGAATTTGATGAATGTATCAAGTTATGAATTTATCAATGTATAAAGTCCATCACAGTAATGTATCATATACAATTTACTATGTTCATGATACACAGTCAAGAAATCTCACTACTTCATTTTGTGTATTTTATTCATTTATCATATACAATGCATATGGTCCCTGGTTCAAATTTGTTTTATTATGCATCAAGTTCATTTATTATGTATCATATGTGTTTTATCAGATATTTTATATAGAATGTTTCAAGTAATCACTTAAGATACATTATAGTGTAATTTATGTATATTTTATTTAAATTAGTTGTTTACAGTAATGTTTTGTACACTAAGATACATTTTCTTAGTTATGTTTGTTCTGAATTTTGATGAATGTATCAAGTTATGAATGTATCAATTTATAAAGTCCACCACAGTAATGTATCATATACAATTTACCATGTTCATGATACACAGTCAAGACATCTCCCTAGTTCATTTTGTGTATTTTATTCATTTATCATATACAATGCATTTTGTCCCTAGTTCAGATTTGTTTTATTATGTATCATATACTTAAGATTTTATTTTGATGGTGTATTATTACAGTATATACTATTTTGTTGAGTTGATAATATTTTCAAATTACTATTTTTGTCTTGAATTTGCAGTCCATGAAATATGTAATCAAACAGATACCAAGTCATGCATTAAGATTTGGAGCTACCTACAACATCAATTTCTTGAAAGGTTTCCAATTGTCCATAGGGGAAGAGGGTATTCACTTATTCAAGAATACCATCTTTGGACCATACCTAAATATACCCAAATGTAATTATCAAGGACAGATAACGAAGTGTTTACTGCTTTTGGAGCTAGAACAGAACAACACAGATGTGCTTCATATTCGTCATGCCAAGGGAAATATCTTGCATTTTAGCATCAGGGAATTTGCAATAATAACTGGTCTCAAATGCACAGGTAATGTTGAAGATTTTAGATATTCAGAATCCACACTGAGTAGGTTATTCCAAAGATACTTCCCTGATGCTAAGACATGTGTAAGCAAGGGTCAATTGGTTCAACGTTTTCTTATGAGCGCTTGGGAGAACATTCAGTATGCGGTTCAAATGGCGATCCTATACTTTATCAATACATTTATTTTCTCCCAACTTGGTGATTCTCCCATACCAATCGACAAATTCTTAATGGTTGAAGATGGTAGATATCAAATGTATCCTTGGGGACAAGTTGTTTTCTCCAAGTTGATGACCTCACTCAGGCAGGAGTTCAAAACGGAAAAACAGATGTATCGGTTATCCGGCATGCCATATGCACTAAATGTGTGGACTTATGAATGCACTCTGAATTAAACGAAGAAATTGCTATTAAAGTAGGGAATTACATCCCTCGAATATGCAATTGGAGGGTCGTGGTTGTAAAGCCAAAGGTTGGCATGTTTTTGCCCAGCATTTTCATTGAGGTAACATTTATTTTACATGTTTCTATTTTTTACTGTTATGTACATGTTTTTTTATGTTGCTAATAATAACTTCGTTTTAATATTTAATAATTTTTTGTTATTCAGAATGCATGTTCAAATATCCTTCCAACACAAGAGGAAATTGCAGCCCTTGAATTAACTGATAATCAATCTATTCCTACTGCTGAACCTTCCACAACTCCTGTTAATCCAAAGAAATCACATAGGAAAGATATCCCCGGATTTGAGGACTTTTCCACAAGCCCTCCCGATCACTTGGTAAGGAGATCAACTGCAGTCTCTGGTTCGTTATCCCCATCACCACCCAAAAAAAGAAGGATAAAGATTGTTCATCCACCAAAAGCAAAGGGGTAGGAATCTAGACAACCAGACCATTTGAACGTGCCACTCAATCAGGCATTTTCAATTCTAGATCAACCGTCCACCCCTGTTGCTAATGTATTCGACGTCCATGTTACTGAACATGTTCCATCAAGCAAATCTGTAAATTTAGATATTGAAGATCTGAAAGAATATCTCAAGGGTTATGTAAGTACTTATATTTAGTTTATTCATTTCTTATGTTTTAAATGTAAATTTATGATTTTCATATTTTAATCTTGTATATAGGTTGACAAAAAATTTGATCATCTTGAGGCTTTAATAAAGGAAAATCACTCTCAGTTTAAGTAATATGTTCGCGGGAAAGATAACCAATTCGATAAGGTAGTAGGTTATATTGTAGTTTTTCTGTGTATTGAATTGCATAGCCGGTTATGTTATTGTTTTTTTATGAAGGATGTTCGTAGTAAAACAATGTCGTGCACGGTTGAAGTTTCTGATAAAAAAGGACATGGTGATCCTCATTCAACTAATGATCAGTTTGGTCAACAACCAACTTCACCGATACAAATGAAATTTGACAATAATGAACAAAACAACAGTGTATCTGCCGTTGATGTTGAAGATCAGTTCCATGCCAATGAACAACAAAGGGTACAGGTATGTACTCGATGCATTGAGCATAATAGTCTTCATAGTTCATTAATATTTTTGATACATGTATGTTTTTTCAGAATCAAACATTCATTATTATCACACAGTATTTCTTTAACACATTTTCATTATAATCCTAACAAATATTCAACAGGAATATATCGGCTAATAACATTTATACATATTTAACCCACTTGATACATTCAATATTCACATGCAATACTCAGTTATATTTATCTGATACTTTAATAATTATATAGATATTTCAATTGTTCTTATTAATTCATCAAATCCAACAATGCATCATTAATATAATTCTTAATAACATATCATTAATATAAAGATATCCAGTTATAAGAATCTGATACATTATAGTTTTGTATATGAAACATTATTAATTTCGTATATTACAATTTTGTACATTACTAAATACTTAGATACATTAATTTTTTATTAATTCATATTATTTAATAATGTATACATAGATTCATGATACTAACAAGAATTAACAAGTAACGGAGGATGTCTCAAAACTTTCACCCACAGATGAACATATTCATGTTACCACAAAAGCAAGAGTGCATAAGAAGGTATTACTATGTTCAGATATTTTGTATATGAAACATTATTAATTTAATGTATCACTATTTCATACCACATATTATTCTTTAGGATGATCCATCAAATTATGGCCCTCAATATTTCAAAGAATCAACAATGTATGAAGATTCTGCTGATACACTTCAACATGACATCCGTCAACCAGCGCCAAATCCAGTTACAATCGATACATCGGTAAAAATTACAGTACACTATCAATACGCTATACCGTTTTTATTTAAATTTACTTAAAAAGTTTTAATCTTACACCATGTAGGATTCTACCACATCGGCTTCAATATCATCCGAAACCCAAGAAGCCATAGATACACATATCAGGGATCTTCAAAATCCTATTGATGCTCAACCATTGAAGGCGATCAGTCATCAGGATTTAATTGGCAGTCATGATTTCTAATCGGACACTCAATTACCCACTGATATTCCAATCACAGAGATTATTGCTCGGAGCGATTCAAAGACTCCTGTTCCACGAATCATGATTCCTTCAAAAATATTTCAGTCTCCATACTTGACCTCTTTTGGATCTAGCGTGAAGGGAAAAGAGAAAATGGATGATGATACTCGATTGAATTACCCTTTTGAAGGTTGTGGTATTACCCATCAAGCTCCGTCTGCTCTAATTGATGAGTACTGCCTATGGATAAATAAGGGTCTTCTCAAATACCATGCCAACAAGTAAGTTCTTATAAAAATTCAATTTAATTTTTTGAGTTGTTCTATTTTCAATCAACAATTTTCAAAACTAACAATAACACAGGAAATCGACAGATGATAAATACAAATCAAAATCATCCTCATTTGGATTTGAGAAAATGGATTTTGTTGTTGCATGTCCCATAGATAAAAACTGGTTCTATGCTATGTCCCAACCAAAAAAATTCTGGACTGATAAGGTAAAGTTGATAATTAACTTTTATGTACATGATACATTCCAATAATGTATATAATACAAAAGATATTTGTATCATATACATTCCAACATTGAATCTGAATCTAAAAGTAGTACTTGTCATCATTAGTACTTCGTAAATCACTTATTTATTTCATATTTTTTGACTAGTGTATAATATTGTTTCTTTATGTACTGCGTAGCACATCGATGTTGTTTTTTACTATTTTCATAAAAAATTGAAACTCTGCAGCATGAATTAGTACAGATACACAACAGTTAATTTTTGTTTCAATACGTACATCAACAATACCCACTCAAGGTACTACAACAGTTAGCCTGATGATGATATTAGTACCCAAGAACACTTTGATCGTAATTGACGTGCCTCAATAAGGCAGCCATTGATACATTCCGCGATGTTTGAAGTCATCATTCTGCCTCTATTTATGGTTAAATGAACTCTCGACCACTTCTCATACCCAGCATCCAAAAGGTACTCCTTTACCCTATGATCAACCTTTTCCACCATAGCCATTAATTTATCAAAATCATTCTTTCGGTAAGCCTTTGCCATAGAGTAGAATAGATCACTTAGGGTGGTTCTGCTCCTCTTGAAGTTTGTATATACATTCTTCCAAAGATGTCATATGCATGCATAATGAGGCACATTTGGAAACACAATGCTTACACTCTTCATAATACTTTCATTTCTATCTGAAATAATACACATTTTTCATGCTCGTCAAATGTAGATTTGTATTGTTCGAAGAACCACGTCCAGGAACATTCATTTTCGGTGTCTACAATACCATATGCCAATGGCAATATGCATCCTTAACACAAATCAGAGAAAATGTATTATTTTGATTACCAACAATTACACCACAGATACATTATTATACCAAAAAAAACTTCATTAATATGTAAACACATACCTGCTCCATCCAATGTGCTTGCTGTTAAAAATGTCCCTTTGTAACCAAGATGTGCACCATCGACAAAGACTACCGGTCTTCAAATATCGAACCCCCTCATCAATGGTCACAAGGCGATGAACAGATAAATGAATTCATGTTTCTCCGACTTGTGCATCCTTATATATGAATTTGGATACACGGTATTTAGCATGTTTATGTATCTCGGCATCTCCCTATATCAATCTGATGGTTTACCCCTTAGAATTTCTAGAGCACGTTCCTTTGCACGCCATGCTTGCTGGTAAGATATCTCAACCCCATAGAATTCTCAAATATCATCAATTACATCTTTCGGAGTATAAATTCTTGTATGGTTGACCGATTTAGGAGCAGTCACACCACTAATAAACCCAACTGTTGTTTGTACTTTGCTTAGTATTCTATCCCGCAATGGACATGTATGTTCACTATTGAAGTATCTCACTTTGAATACATTCGATTTTTCCTGCAAGAAGCTTTCATACTCCAGCCACATTCATCCGAAAAGCACACCAACACATAGCTATACAATTATTATGCTCACATTAATGCATTTCACAGATACATTCAATATATATAAAACCACAATGATTCATAATATCAAAAAGATTTATATACATTAATGTATCATCTATATTAATTATCAAAATAATTACTCTATATATCTTATTTATTACAGGGTGTAAGACTGAGATACATTATTATAGTTTTGTTTGTATCAAATTCACAGCACTATCTTGATACACGTCATATAAAAGTGTCACCCACCCTCATTACAGACTTAAAATGTATATTATACATGTTATATCTAACTCGTGTATTACACGTATCATATACATTCTATTACATATTATTACTACCTTTTTATTTCAAATACAGATACAAACTCTTCCATTAAACATGTATCACACATCTGCATATCTTACCACTAAGAAATATGTATTCACTCCACATACATAATTTATGGTATACTAATGTATCTTTATTATCGTATATATACCATTTAATCAACAACAACTAAAAAAATAACTCCATGATACATATTCTAATATTAATAATAATGTATCATCCAATATTATAGATTAGCATTGTTTCTGCATTTATGTATCTCTAAATTGCAAAAGAAGATTACACAATAAAGATCAGATACTCCCACACCTTTTTCTATCAGATCTTTTTACTTTGAAATTGAAGTTGTGCTTTATTTTATGTTTTGCCATTACATCTACGAGCATTGCTTTGTCCTTGTACAATTGTCCAGTATTCACCTCTGTACTGTTTGAATCAATTATGTAATTTGAAACTTCTAATTCTGGAATATAATGCGTCTCACAAATTCTCGATTCAACCACAGCAAGTGCTCCTGTATTCCTTTCTGTACCTTCGACACACATAATTTCTCCTGAGATAGTTATGTATCTCTCCACCAATCTTCTCTGTTATATCAATGCATAGAGGATACTTTGTAAATCCAGGTTCATTTTTTTTCCAACTCCAAATACAGGTTAACACCCATGTCGTTCTTAATTCTCAATGGAGAAGAGTTACCTTCTACAATGTATGTATGTGATTTCAATGTTTTTCCTAAACTCATTGATCTCCAACTCGGCTGCAATGGCGGCTTGCAGATTCATAAATGATATCGATTGCCCAACAACAATTCCATCAATAATTTTGTAATCTTCATAACTCACATCACTCACCCAAATTCCAGAATGTCTCAACAAAATCGATACATTCATATTGTATCAGCCCTTTTTCATTTTTTTCATTTTTTTTTTGCACTATCTCGAATTTACAAGTTGTTTGTTGAAGAAGATTAAAATTTGAATTTTGAAATTTGTGAATCTGTTACAGATTATGATGGACTGCTAAAAATCAGTTAGGCGTGAATAGTGGTAATTAAAACTAAATTTACGTTTTTTTTCTTTTTAATCGTAACAGACAACTAGCATAATGCATATGAAACAATGTATCCGGCAATAACTTATGTATCCACATGCCTTTAAAAAGAAGGGATTTCTTGTAAATTGCAAACTAGGAGGGATAGAATGTAAATAAAATCTTACAGTATGTCATTCCTATAATTTATACATATATTTGTCATGTGTTTGTTTGTTGGAGGATATTTCACAAATAGCAATACTTTAAGCTTTAATTTTTAATAATAGCGATAATTTGATTAACTATCAAACATAACAATAGTTTACTTAAAAAAACTTGCTATATCGCTTTATATTAGAGCAAATAGATACGCCGAAACAATATAACTCCAAGTGAATAGATACATCGAATCAATACAACTCCAAGTGAACAGATTCACCGAATTGATACAACTTCAAGTGAATAGGTACATAACAATAACCCTATACATCTTATTTATTACATTGTGTTAGACTAAAGTACAATATTACAGTTTTGTTTGTATCAAATGCATAGCACTATATTGATACACGTAATATAAAAGAGTCACAAATCCTCTTTACAGATATAAAATGTATATGATACATGTTATTTCTCACTCGTTTATTATATGTATCATATACATTCCATTACAATGAATATAGCATATATGGTACATATTTTATATCTACAAACAAGTTAACCTTTTGATACGTTTAGTATTGTAAATTATGTATCACATAATTAATCTGTTAAATAGATATTACACAAGAACTATAATTAATACGTTGATACATTCAAATTTACTAATAATAAATACAACACCTCACATATTGTATATCACATACAACACTGCAAACAAATCTTACCAAAACTATTAGGAAAAATTACTAAAGTATACACCTTTAAGTATATTATTTTCCATTTGTCCCTATATCTTTTAAAAATAACTAAAATCCTTTATTTTAATAATGTATATGTATTAATATATTAATGTATCCGTGCTTGTATTAATGTATCCGCGCTTTCATTAATATATCAGTATTAATGTATTAATGTATCCGAATTGAATTAATTTTTATTTTAATAATGTATCTGTATTAATGTATTAATGTATCCGTGCTTGTATTAATGTATCCGTGCTTTCATTAATGTATCCGGATTGGGTTAATTTTAAGGGATTATTGTAATTAGAAAAAAAGTAGGGATAGATAGTAATTTCATCTTTACACTATGTGATTTATGTAACTTACCCAAATTATTATATTGAACTGCAACATTCACAAATATTGTATCAAAAAAATCCATGTTAACACCACACTTTATTTGTGTAAAACTAAATCTGAAAAGTTTGTCAACATGAACATAAATGTCTTTTAAAAAAAAAATTCACTTCTCCTCGGGGAAGAAAGTACAAGTTCCTCTATTGTGACCTTCTTGTCCACATCTTCCACAATGATTTGTGTTTCTGTTATCTTTTCATCTGCGTTTTTTTCTTCGTTTTCTTGATCGTCCAGGCATTCTTTTGTAACGAGGTGGCAACACAGTTTCCTCTAAAACACTGTTTGGAACCGACCAATTCTCCTTATCGGGCATTGGAACCATTGGAACCTCATAGGTTTTTGCTAATGGATCAGCCTTGTAGTAATCAGGCAATAGGGATGCATATCTGTAACATTCTTGCTCTTTAAAGCTACAATTGCGTGTGCGCAAGGTATCTCATCTAGTTGAAATCTTACACAATTACATACTTTCCTCTCAAGGCAAACAATGTATCTTCTTCCACCTTCATAAACTGAGAAAATAAATTCTGATGATGGAACAACCTGCAAACATTTAAAAGTTAGTCATACATTACATGAAATAACACCTCTTTTGTAATATTTTCAAAGCATTGCAGATAGAACACCCAGATGCTACATTAAATTAGATACATATTATATATTCTTATGTATCTTCATACATACCTTCATCTTTGAACATTTAGATGCGTTGACAATCAGTACCTCCTCAAATATTCTTCCCAATGTGTCCTTTGTATATGAGGCTATTTCTCTGTTTTTACAGTTTCAAGAACTAAATAGAATCCTAACCTCTTCCAAGAATTCTAATATAGGTAATTGACGTGCCTCAACAAGGCATCCATTGATACATTCCACGAAGTTTGAAGTCATCATTTTGCCTATATTTATGGTTGAATGGACTCTCGACCACTTCTCATACCCAGCATCCTCAAGGTACTCCTTTACCCTATGATCAACTTTTTCCACCTTAGCTATTAATTTATCAAAATCATCCTTTCGGTAAGCCTTTGCCATAGAGTAGAATAGATCACTTAGGGTGGTCCTGCTCCTCTTGAAGTTTGTACATAGATTCTTCCAAAGATGCCATATGCATGCATAAAGAGGCACATTTGGGAACACAATGCTTTCACTCTTCATAATACTTTCATTTTTATCTGATACAATACACATTTTTTCACACTTTCCAAATGCAGTTTTGAATTGTTCGAAGAATCACGTCCAGGAACATTCATTTTCTGTGTCTACAACACCATATGCCAATGGCAATATGTATCCTTAACACAAATAAGAGAAAATGTATTATTTTGATTACTAACAGTTACACCATTGATACATTATTATACCAAAAAAAAAACTTCATTAATATGTAAACACATACGTGCTCCATCCAATGTGCTTGCTGTTAAAAATGTCCCTTTGTAAGCTCCACCAAGATGTGCACCATCGACAACAACTAACGGTCTGCAAAAATCGAACCCCGATCAATGGTCGCAAGGCTATGAACAAATACATGAATTCATGTTTCTCCGACTTGTGCATCCTTATATATGGATTTGGATACACGGTATTTAGCATGTATATGTATCTCGACATCTCCCTATATCCATCTGATGGTTTACCCCTTAGCATTTCTAGAGCACGTTCCTTTGCACGCCATGCTTGCTGGTAAGATATCTCAACCCCATTGATTCTCTAATATCATCAATTACATCTTTCAGAGTATGAATTCTTTTATGGTTGACCAATTTAGGAGCAGTCACACCACTAATAAACCCAACTGTTGCTTGTACTTTGCTTAGTATTCTATCCCGCAATGGACACATATGTTCACTATAATCCGATTTTTTCCTGCAAGAAGCTTTCATACTCTAACCACATTCATCCAAAAAGCACACCAACACATAGCAGTACAATTATTATGCTCACATTAATGCATTTCACATATACATTCATTAGATATAATACCACAATGATTCATAATATCATAAAGATTTATATACATTAATGTATCATCTATATTAATTATCAAAACAATTACTCTATATATCTTATTTATTACAGGGTGCAAGACTAAGATACATTATTACAATTTCGTTTGTATCAAATTCACAGCACTATCTTGATACACATCATATAAAAGTGTCACCCACCCTCATTACAGACTTAAAATGTATATTATACATGTTATTTATAACTCGTTTATTACACGTATCATATACATTCTATTACATATTATTACTACCTTTTTATTTCAAATACAGATACAAACTCCTCCATTAAACATGTATCACACCTCTGCATGTCTTACCACCAAGAAATATGTATTCACTCCAGATGCATAATTTATGGTATACTAATGTATCTTTATTATCGTATATATACCATTTAATCAACAACGACTAAAAAAACAACTCCATGATACATATTCTAATATTAATAATAATGTATCATCCAATATTATAGATTAGCATTGTTTATGCATTTATGTATCTCTAAATTGCAAAAGAAGATTACACAATAAAGATTAGATACTCCCATATCTTTTTCTATGAGATCTTTTTATTTTGAAATTGAAGTTGTGCTTTATTTTATGTTTTGCCATTACATCTACGAGCGTTGCTTTGTCCTTGTACAATTGTCCAGTATTCACCTCTGTACTGTTTGAATCAACTATGTAATTTGAAACTTCTAATTCTGGAATATAATGCGACTCACAAATTCTCGATTCAACCACAGCAAGTGCTCCTGTATCCCTTTCTGTACCTTCGACACACATAATTTCTCCTGACGTAGCATCAAAGTTATGTATCTCTCCACCAATCTTCTCTGTTGTATCAATGCATAGAGGATACTTTGTATATCCAGGCTCGTTTTTTTTCAACTCCAAATACAGTTTAACACCCATGTCGTTCTTAATTCTCAACGGAGAAGAGCCTTCTACAATGTATCTGATTTCAATGTTTTTCCTAAACTCATTGATCTCCAACTCGGCTGCAATGGCGGCTTACAGATTCATAAATGATATCGATTGCCCAACAACAATTCCATCAATAATTTTGTAATCTTCATAACTCACATCACTCACCCAAATTCCGGAATGTCTCAACAAAATCGATACATTCATATTGTATCAGCCCTTTTTCATTTTTTTCATTTTTTTTTTGCACTATCTCGAATTTACAAGTTGTTTGTTGAAGAAGATTAAAATTTGAATTTTGAAATTTGTGAATCTGTTACAGATTATGATGGACCGCTAAAAATCAGTTAGGCGTGAATAGTGGTAATTAAAACTAAATTTACGTTTTTTTTCTTTTTAATCGTAACAGACAACTAGCATAATGCATATGAAACAATGTATCCGGCAATAACTTATGTATCCACATGCCTTTAAAAAGAAGGGATTTCTTGTAAATTGCAAACTAGGAGGGATAGAATGTAAATAAAATCTTACAGTATGTCATTCCTATAATTTATACATATATTTGTCATGTGTTTGTTTGTTGGAGGATATTTCACAAATAGCAATACTTTAAGCTTTAATTTTTAATAATAGCGATAATTTGATTAACTATCAAACATAACAATAGTTTACTTAAAAAAACTTGCTATATCGCTTTATATTAGAGCAAATAGATACGCCGAAACAATATAACTCCAAGTGAATAGATACATCGAATCAATACAACTCCAAGTGAACAGATTCACCGAATTGATACAACTTCAAGTGAATAGGTACATACCAAAATAGATAAAACTGAAACCTTCACTATGTATTGTAATTTTAATCAAAGATCACTTATTTTGATGTTGAGAAGAAAATATGCACAATACTCCGAGTGTGTATAGTGGAAAGGTGAATGACATAACTATACAAAAATGGTTGTAAATACATGCACCTAGCTATTCTATTTAAATAAAATTAGAGTTAATTCCTTATATGATCATTCTACTCGAATTACTTAGTAAAGTAATATATGTTTTTTTTATTCCACTTATGGGTGTATTTTGGATGTATAATGTATTAAATAGGGGATAACACAAGGTTTTACATATGGGAGTTGTACACTTGGGTATTTTGTTGGGCGAGAGAAACAACTCTCACACAAAAGCGCCTGAAAAAGAACACGTACAAAATTATGAAGCGGAGAAGTAGACGATTCTCTGCGGCATTTTGTCAAACAGTTTATGTACAAGATAAAAAACCACCCTCTGCTCTCCATGGCTATCCCTTTACAGCTCGGAATATTCCTCCCATTCTCTTCATCGGCAACGCCCACCAGTACGGAAAGATTTTCTTCAATGAGTAATTACAATCTTGTCCCTGAATTTCCTTCTTGGAACCGTTTCTTGCATCGTTTCAATTCTGCCGGTCTGGTTGATCAGGTGATTCTCCTTTATTCTGATATGCTCTCTTGTGGAGTAACTAGTTAATTTTCCACTTAGGGTAAAAACAAGTTTCTTGAAAATGAGTAAAATGACTTTCTTGATTTATGTAGGGAAATCAAGTTCTACAATGACATTGTTTGTTAATTTGTATCTTCTCCACCCATCCAACGGCCCCAACCCCTCCCCGTTGATCATTCAACCCCGACTCGCTGAGGACCCACTCCCCAGGTTTTACCAAACACTAGAAAAATAAGTAAGAAATCAAACTTATTTTTCAAGAAAACATTTTTCCATGAAAAATGTTTTCCTTCCTTCGTACCAAACACACCCTTTAATGTATTTCTAATCACCCCAAATCAGCAAACCAATTATTTATTTGATCAAAATATGTCTATGCAGAAAATGAGTGAACAAAATTAGTAAGTGGCAAACAAGGAGTGAAGCATATTTGTGATAGAAAATCCATCCGAGCAGTATTTTTTTTTTTTTTTTTTGTAGTGATGAGATATTTCTTTTATTATAACGAATTTTATAATCATTTCTTCAATAAGATAATTTGATTTACTCTGGTAGAGAAATTCAACCACCAGAAAAGAAACAAAATCTTCAGAAACTTTGGAAATTGGTTCACATGTAGACAAATGGACAATGGGTTGATGATGCCTCTACTGAATTGAATGTATATACAAACTCTAACTTTTAACTTATAGAACAGAAGGCTGAAATAAAAACTGAAAGTCAGAGCTTGTTAACTTGTTTGTAGGAAAAGGTGAAAGAATTTGTTGCTGAGCAAGTTCAAGAATCGGATGAGGGAATTGCTATGGACTCCATTGCTAGTGGTGCGTGCCTTCGTGAAAATCATTGGAATAAAGCAAGATTTTTTTTTATGGTTAAGGATTGGGAACAAAGCCAAAAAGTAGGAGATCCACACATAGAATTTACAAGCAATTATAAGCACAAAAGGGAGCTATGAAAAGGATGTCATTAACGAGAGAGTGTAGGACCCGAACTATGGAAGTACAAAATTATCTTGTGGAGAAATGGAAAACTCAAGAAGTCATGAAAGCTCGTCTTGAACACGGGCAAAAATGTTAAAAGAATATCATGGCACTATTTTCCCATATTCAAAGTTCAAGGTATTTTATTTAGTATAAGTTTCAATTATTCGCTGTTAATTCTTAGAAGATTTCGATGAAACAACAAGAAAATAGAAGTAAAAAATATCGCTTTATATTGTTATGATAACAACTAAATTTAACAACAGTATTAAAATGTATCTGAAGTGGGCTCTTGGCTTAGATTCACACTTTCTTTTGCCTTTACTCAAAAAGCCATTTACAGTCTTCTGTGAGTCCCTAATTGTGGTAGGTAACAGACCCTTTGTTGAGTGAATAGCTGTAGGTGCATGAAAAATTATATGTACTATCAAATATATTCAGGAGAGTTACAGAAAGTGGTATGTTGTTTTCATTTATGCACTTATTTTCCTATTTATTTACACCCAAGTGCTTACACTGTCTAGTTTTGAATTTAGTCTTTCATTTTCATGTATGCACTTATTTCCTATTCATCAACCTTTCTTTTAGTGTTATGTTACACTGGTAATTTTCAATTCCACTGACCTTTGATTCTGCAAATGTCTCACCTCCCAATAAGTAGCCTAGAAGATACCTAAGTTAGGAACTACAGTGGTAACGAGCCAAAAAACTGAGCCCGAACCATGAGAAATCCTTACCAGGGACTTTGGATCAACTAGAAACCCTTTTGGAGAGCTTATAGGTGAGATGGGTGAAGAAAATGATGAAAAAGGCCTTTGAATCGCGTTAAAAGCTTTTAAAAAGCTTCTGCCCACATAAATCTACAGACCAACTGTCGGTCATGGTCATGGATCCCCTCGTGGATCAATCCTCATCCCATAAATCCCACCGTATGTTTGGGTGATCCAAAACTTGATTTTTCACCCTTTCAGAACTTCTTCACGACCCAATTCACAAGCCGTACTTCAACTCACGACCATACTTTGGGTTGTCGATTGCCTCAACAGTGAGCATGCTGTAGTAAAATGGGTATAACTTTTTACTCCGAAGTCGGATGGATGCGCGGTTTGGCTTGCTAGAAATTTGACTCATAGGACTTTCTTTTTATAGGTAACTCAGCCTCTAAATCCCCATATTCTGGGAGATATGCTCGTTCAAAGTCAGTCCATGCTCGGAACCACTTGAAATGCTCCACCATAGTCCCATTTAACTTCAACTTTAGTTCTAAGGCTTCCTTCGGTCTCTAACTAAGTCTCATTCTTTAAATGACTTATTATAAGGGTTCCTTGGTATACTTACCCATTTTCAACTTTTGTCTTCGGATATTAGACTGATTCGTCGGCGTTTACAAGTTGAACTCGTACTAGAAACTATGGCTTGCAGAACTGGCAAAACAACTTGTCCGCAGAACTAATCGTGAAGATATGTTCCATGAAAATAAGATGTTTAGAGGAAATAACATAGAGGTTCAAGCTTATAAATGCACCAGTAAGTGAGTTGCAAAATTTTCAGTTTATAGTGTTCGTAATTATAGTTGACTACTGTCATCATAACAATGAACTTGTCCCTCCCTCTTTTCTCATTTTAGAATTTGTCGGTAGCCACCTGAGGAACTATTTGATGAGAAGAAACCAAAACTTCTCATTCCATGCTGTTGGACTAATAACTGGGCATATTTCTATATTAGCTCATATATTTGGTTATCATATAAACAAGCAGATGCTTAAGAGAGTATATTTGATGCACATTCTTGCTATTTATGCTATTTGTGGTGCCCCCAAGGCCTAGCTCAAGTGGCAAAAGGTGGAGGATTTGTGGCTTAGGTCGCAGGTTCTAGCCCCACACCATGCAAAGCGAAGCCCGGTATTTAATGGAAAAGGGTAGAGGGGCGGGCCCATTATCCACCGAGTTTAGAAGGCTGTGATTGGTCAAAGGGCGGGTTACAGATGAATTTCTCGGTTATAAAAAAAAAATTCTTGCTATTTGTGGTTGAAAACACTCCATGTAGGCCAATATTGGTGAATTTCTTGCAACATTAGCATAGTATGCAAGTTTATATGTTCTTAAAGATTCAAGAGCAGATTTATACTTGTTAGTTCGAGGGGAGATGTTGATGAATGGATTCCAAGTTAATTGATTTCCGATGACATTTGAGATTTGCGAATATTGGACAATTTTTGTTGGTACAGTGGCAGATCATCAGCTTAAATTAAAGATTTTCCTTTTCCTATTATTTCTCCTTTTTAGCTTCCCTTAACAAAAAATTATGTTCTTCCTAGTCTACGCGAAAAGTTAAAGTAATTGTCTGTATCCAAGTATGTCAAATATTGTGGACCAGAAGTGAATCTAGAATCTAAAAGTAATAATAAACATGATTGAAAAATTCTCTTTAAATGTTCTATATACTTGGATATAGATAGAGCTAGAGGCAGTTTGTCGCATCCGCCTTAATTGTGAACATTTATCATGTGAAGGTAATCTAAAATATCAATCTAAAACAATTTTTCTTACTAATTTAGAACTATGAATATTCAATCTACTCAGATACTTAGAATTTAATTTCATTCAAATTTCTTACTAATTTAGAAGTATGGATATTTAATTCACTCATATGCTTAGAATTTAATTTCATTCAAATTTCTTACTAATTTAGATGTATGAATATTTAATTCACTCATATGCTTAGATTTCATTTAAATTTTCTTCCTAATTTAGAAGTAAAGAATTCATTTTCATTCCATTTGCTTGAGAGGAATTAAATTATGAGCATTATAAATAAAATGCATATGTAGTGGCTTTGGAATATGAGTAGGTATGAATATTTAATTCACTCATATGCTTAGAATTTAATTTCAGTTAAATTTTCTTCCTAATTTAGAAGTAAAGAATTCATTTTCATTCCATTTGCTTGAGAGGAATTAAATTATGAGCATTATAAATAAGATGCATATGTAGCGGCTTTGGAATATGAATAGGGTTCCTAAGTGGCGCGTTCATGGAGGCAAAAGAGGGCAACGCTCTGGATCCTTCTTGCTTGCAGAAACGTCTGGTCGTCTCTGAAGTATCACTCTCTGGTTTTCTCTCTTGTTTCCTTGATTTCACAATGTAAGAATATTTCTCTTGCTTTCTTTTTATTCTCTCAGTTGTATGTCTTATGCCTCATTTGTTTTCATTAAGAGTAAAACGTCTAAGTCTTAATGCACATATGAATATTAAGATGTGCTTTAAAATTTAGAGGTCTGAAATCTGAATATTAAGATGTGCTTTAAAATTTAGAGGTCTGAAATCTGAATATTAAGATGTTACATTAAGATTTGAATACTAGATAGTTAAGACTATTTGTTTTCTCAACATCTAAATGTATAAAATTTATCTTTGTTTAGAAAATAATAAATATAAAATTCAAATAAACTAACCCTTCGGAGTGGCCCAGTGGTTTGGGCTTTGGACTTCAATGTTTGATGTCTCAAGTTCAAAACCCCTTGCCAGCGAAAGCAAGGGGTTTGCCTTTTGGGTCGAGCTCATCGCACTAGGCTTGCCTAGTGTGGGTTACCTCAACTGTGTGGTTTGCGAGCTATTGTATAGGAGTGGGGGTTTTACCCTGTGTGCACCTAAAGGGTAGCGGCTGTGGGTTTCCCCGTCATAAAATAAATTCAAATAAACTCCTAAATTAATCTAGTACTATATCAATAAAATATTTTATTTTTTTATATGGCAATTGGTGGTGGTGATGACTAATGATGGTGATTGTGTGTGTCGATTTGGGATGACGCTGACTAATGATGGTGGTTGTGGATAGTATCTTACGGTATAATGGTTGACGCTAGTGATTAATCGTGATTGTTGGTGGTGATGACTGATAATTTGTAGTGGAATGATACTGATAACTCGTGGCAGCGGTGAATGATGATGGTGGTTAGCGATATATATTGTTAACTAATGGTGGTAATTATCGACAGTGATTAGTGGATGTAATTAATAATGGTTGGTGGTGATGATTGCAAATAATGGTAAAGGTGATGGCGATTGGTTTTGGTGATGGTAGGTGGTGGTAGTGGATGGTAGGTGGTGGTAGTTGTGGCTGAAAGTAGGGTAGTTCAAATTCGAACCGTAACCGATAAGCCAACCGCAAAATTGGCTTATTGGTATTGGATTATCGGATTTACGATTGGTGAATGAATTTTTTTTTGGTTAAAATTTTTTTATAATTAAGGGTTTATGGGTGCGGGGGCAAATTACTAAATTTCTTTATTGGGTGAACCGTAAACCCGTTAAGAATTATCGTAGTTACATTTTTACCGTAAGTATATTTGTTAAGTAAATACTTGTGTGCACGTAGCCTCAAAACTTAGACTTTCATATATGTCTTACTGTGATTTACAATTACTAAATTACCACCTTAAGTAGGGCTAGAAAAAATATTTTGTTTGATGGGAGATCAATATATTGGTGAGTGAAAGTGAAAGAAGGGAGCATGAAATGGTGGAGCCAATACACCTCCCGATAACCGTCCGTTAATTCCTAATTTGATACCGAATCAACCGATAGCTTATTGGTTGGCTAGCGGATTATTATATTTAAAATCCGATATCCGATAAGTCAAATCGTTCAGCATAATCCATCCAATAAGCAGCCCTAGCTGAAATGGTGGTTTTGGGTGGTGACTGAAAGTAGATGGAGTAAAATAAGAAAACAAATGCACTTGATGATTAAGATCTGAATGATTAAAATTCAGACCTTGAAAACAAACAGAGATCTGAATGATTTGAATTGTGGCCTTAGACCTTAATAATGGTTTGAATTGCGTTCATTTTCAGATGTCAGCTCATAGTGTAACATTTGCCTTTTCCTTTTAATATCACTTATTTATTCTGATTAGGTTTAATTCATTCAGATCTAATAGGTCTTGAAGTACTATTTCTGTATCTCCTGACCAAATCCACCTACATTAGGATTATTTGTTAATAGTTGATCAAATTCGATA
This sequence comes from Solanum appendiculatum, assembly GCA_018342035.1. Taxonomy (NCBI): domain Eukaryota; kingdom Viridiplantae; phylum Streptophyta; class Magnoliopsida; order Solanales; family Solanaceae; genus Solanum; species Solanum appendiculatum. The sequence continues at coordinate 2,389,257 of JAGDQO010000472.1, forward strand.
GATTTTCCCTCGGAAACAAGCTTGTCCAAGAGCAAAGTCGTATAAATTATTTAATCTTGTTGTTCACTTAAAAATTCATGTGAGTATGTCCTTTTACCACCATTTTATCCACTACCACCATCATCAACTACCTCCCCTGTACAACTATCACTGCAAACCATCCCAGCAACAAGGAATGAAACTAGTCACCACCACTAGCCATCATCAGCCACCACTTTAAAACCACCACTACAGCCTCTCCACCAACCATGACAATCATCAATGGCCACCTCATAACTATCACTGCTGACAACCACCACCATCTGTTGCCACCACTGCTAGCGTTTAAAGCGTGTTTTATCAAATAAACAATTTTTACAATACCATCTAAATAAAGGTTTTTATTCTTTTGTGGATATCATATGTAATTGTCATTTTATTAGAATTTTACTTGTTCCAATTTATAAAAAGGAAACGGCCTTACACTCGCTTATCTAAGTGATTCTAACAAATTGTTTTATGCTTGTGTTAGGTCCCAAACCGGTGATAATTTCACAAGTTACTTTGGGGAGGTTCCACAAATTCTTGACTATTTTGACTCCCAAACCTACCCAAAAAAATTTCAGGAACTGTCCATACTCAGCAGCCACAGGTAGTAGTTATTTGATTCGTGTAAATAAGTTTGTTAACACAATAGGACATCCCTATTCATAGAAGAATACTTGGAAATCTCATGTTTTTATTGCCTGGAGGTTTCAAATCTCTGGACTTCCTGAGAAACAGAATGAAAGGAATTGAAAGGATCCCATTGTCAAATGGTTCATTTACTTTTATTCAGAGGTTTAAGATGTTAAAGAGAGAGATGATTTATTTGTGATTAATTTTTAACAAATCTCTTCATGAGAAATCATATTCTATCTTTGTTCGTATACACGAAAAGGTTGTGCAAATGCATGTTAGTGACATCAAAAAATCCTTCATGAGAAGTCATATTCTATTTTAATTATGTCACAATGGGTTGCATTGATTTAATTCATCTACAAGTGTACGATACATTAAAGAGATGTTTATTTTTAATTTCAAAATTTCACATACTTTTAGAGTCATTCCGAACATGGATATTATTAGCTGCAATTATAATTCCTTTTTAGTTACTCTACATCTTATGGTCTATTCATATCCTTTGTACTCTGTTTATATCTCTTGGAAAATGTAACCTCCACAGGCAATTGAATGAACACTATCAATCACATCATCACAATAATCAATTGCCAACAGATCAGTTTGTGATGAATCGACCTGATGTGTCTCCAACCTCGAGGTAAAATTAATAGTATGTTTTTTTTTACTGAGAGCATATTTGGTGTAGTCATTTTCTTAATCAACTTGAAGAATATATGTTGATTCTTTCCTCTGCTTTTTCTATTACGAATGAATTTTCTTTTTACAACCCACTAAATGCTACTATTAAATTTATTTTACCTAGGCATGTGTTTGTTGATGCAAGTACCAACGGCTTAAATTGCGTGGTATATTTCTATAACCTCTTTATTCCTTTTATCACGTGTTTATTTTATTTTTGATATCTTTCTTGTGATAGCTGAATACTTGTAATTCAGCCTTACCATGCATATAATTTTTAATTTCTTTTTGGTATAGAAATATGATGCCAACTCGAATTGGACTTTAGCAGGTTACGCCGCTAATAATTCAAGGATATGGTCGCTAATTATCAGATTTTCTCTTTTCTTGAGTTGTTGATGTAAATATAATCTTCTTTTTAATAATCCATATCAACTAGCCCATCTTCTAATAATGCAAATAATGCAGATTGACTATTCACGTTGTATAGTCCCAAGTCTGCATCAATCATCTTATCATTCAGGAGAATATCTCATCCCTAATTTATTTTCAGTAATTTAACCAGTCTATTTTTTAAAATTAAAATTTTCAATAAATGTGTATATGTAACCATTTAAAAGTAGGTGTGCTATGTTTCTAAATGTTCATCTTTTATGGAATGAAAGCAGAGAGAAGTTGCTGAGCAAGAACATAGACAGAGCAGGATAGATTATCCTCGGGTGATCAGGTAGCATTCCTCATTTTGGATTAGAAAGGCTTTTTTTTAAAAAAAAGTTTCCATAAACTAAAAACAACTTTATTCGGATATTCTAAGACAATCCTAATGTATTATGTATGTAGTTTTTAATATTCTTTTTCCATTTTCTCTAAAAGTAATTTCAACATACAACTTTCCTCCAAAATTTTTGTCAAAACCAAATCCAAAGCCTTTTAAACATCTGTTATACTTATTATGTGATGACCTGTAAAATTACCACAAAATTAAAATCATGAACTTATGTGACTTGAAATGCAGGCCTGCTCCATATACGCTATACGATCCAAGATATGCTGCCATTGGTCTACCGGTGGATCCTTATCTACGTGCAATGAAGCTGAATCCACACTACTGTAAGTTATTTTATTTTTTAAAATACCTTTGTATTCTTAGAATTATAAACCAAAAGAACTAGCACTGTGTAATATCAACTGCTCTATATTTGTATCCCTTGTATTGCAGCAATGCAACAAGCGACAAGTGATGAAAGTTCAACCACTAAAAGAATACGGGTATGGTCTCTAATTATGACACTTTCTCTTTTCTTGAGTTATTAATGTAAATTTAAACTTTTTTTTGATACTCTGAATAGCTCATCGTCTAATGATGCAAATAAATGCCTACTGACTATGCACGTAATAGAGTGCCAAGTCTTCATCGATCATCTTCTCATTCTGGATTATATCTTATCCCTAATTTATTTTCATTAGTTTAATCAATCTATTTTTTAAAAATTAAAATTTTCAATAAATGTCTATATGTAACGATTTAAAAAATAGTTAAGTGCCATGTTCCTAATTTTCCATCTTTTATGAAATGAATGCAGAGAGAAGTTGTTGAGCCAGAACATAGACCTGCAGGATAGATTATCCTCAGGCAATCAGGTAGCATTCCGCATTTTGGTTTAGAAAAGCTTTTATAATATATATTTCCATAAATTAAAAAGACCTTTATTCGGATATACGAAGACAATCCTAAAGTGTATGTAGTTTTTGTTTTCATTTCATTTTCTCTTATAGTAATTTAAACATACAACTTTCCTCCAATTTTTTTGTCAAAACCAAATCCAAAGCCTACATAAACTTTATCTGTTGTTATACTAATTATGTGATGACCTGTAAAAATACCACAAAATTAAAATCATGAACCTATGTGACTTGAAATGCAGTTCTACTCCATATAAGCTATACGATCCAAGGTATGCTGCCATTGGCCTACCCGTGGATCCTTACTTGCGTGCATTCAAGTTGAACCCCAACTTTGGGTAAGTTATTTTGTTTTTAATAACTTTGTATTCTTAGAATTATAAACCAAAAAGAAGAACAAAAAGGAACTAGCCTTATGTACTGTCAACTGATCTATATCTCTATCCCTGGTATTGCAGCCTTGCCAAGCGCGATAAGTGATGAAAAAGAGAGAAATCACCATGGAATTCAATGGCTAGTAGCAGAGTGGTAAAAAGGCAGTTTACTATGGAACATTCGCATTAGTCTCGTATTTATTTCTAGTCTTTTGTTATGGATCTTCCTTTTATCTTTTACCCCTTTCAATTCCATAAACAGAAAAACGTCTGAACGTTTTCATGGATGTTTAGGTTTTGCAGTTTTGTTGTCAAATTCAAGCTATCAGTAAACTACCTTTCTTTATTCAATTATTCAAGTTTAATTCATAACCATGTTTCTTATTCAACAATGTTGTTATGCTTTACTTTATACTTGCTGCCCTTTAGGAATGCGAAAATTCACAATATTTGTCCTTTGTTAATAGTTTGGATCATTCATGCACCTACCGTTACTTAGTTGGGCCAAATATGCCCCTCACACAGGTCTCTGGCTGGCATAATTAGACGACTACTTAGATTAATTTGTAGCATTCTTTACCCCTTCCTCACAAGTGTGCAGTTTTTTTTTCCTTTAGTTTTGGTAAACTTCGAGTTAAGTTTAGACAGTTGGAGTAATATTGAAGTCATCTTTCGCGTTTATTTCTCTCAATTATTTATGAAATGTCTCGTTGTTCTAGCTCTTCGTATGTATATATTATTGAAACAATTGGTAGGTTTAGTTGTGTTATTGTAATGCAATGTAAATACATTTTGTGATTTGATCAAGTATAATGTCATTTGGTGCTTTGATGGAATGTAAAAACATTTTGTCAGTTGGAAGTAATTAATGACTATTTTGTGTTGACATTATAGTTATGTAAATGATTATATAAGAATTTCATTTCTTCTTCAATATGTGTTCTGTACAATATAATACCCTACAATTGTTGATACACCGTAAAAGGGAAAATTATGTGGGCGGACTATCATAGCATGTGGCCTAGTGATCAATGGAGTGGACAGAGAATCATGAGGTCATTTCGAAGACCTTATACTAAACATCAATTAATAGGAATAATGTGATAAAATAGTCATGTTAAACATTTTTTTTAATGAATGTGACAACTAAAAATGAACGAAAGGAGCATTATGAATTTCATATACTTGAAAAACGTTTTGCACCCTTTTGTTGTCGAATGGACATTGGAGCTAATATGTCATGGACGGCATTAAACGGCCCAAACATCCCTTTATTGAGAGGGCTTGACTAAAATTCTTTTGGGGAAAATTACCCATATACACAACTTTTCTTTCTCTATTATCTATTTTTCCCAACCTTTTTAATATTACAAAAATCCCTCATTTCCCTCTAATTCCCAACTATTCCGGATACATTATTTGGCAGTCATAACCCACGATTTCCATCTCCTTTTTTCACTCCTATAATTTCTCCTTCATTCAATCCACAATATTTTCAGTTATAATTTCATATCAATTTGTATTTGCAAAGGATTCTCTCTCCAGTCAACCACATTCAAACCACAGGTTCGTCTTCCTCAAATTTTTTTCATCGATAATTCCAGATACATATGGATATGTATCCTTCATTTAGTATGGGTATTACTCAAATAAGTTCTTCTAACTACATTGATCGTATATATGATTCTGATGATGAAAAATGGTCCGAAAACAGATCTAAACTATTACATGACCAATTAGCAATGAAGAATCAGAGTGTTGTCAAGGCGAACAAGGAAGTACCTTCATCTTCCAAAGCCAAGGTGGAAAAAACCCCTAAAAAAGGGGGAGAAAATCTGAACCTGCAATTTCCCAATCCACACTACTCAAAGTATGTGTTCTTCATCTATTTACGATTTTTTTTCATTGTTGATATGGGCTATTTTGTGTTGTGTCTGAAAATCTGATACATTTATTATTAAAAGTACTTTAATGATATATTAAAACCCTAGTTCGTTCACAATACACAGTGAAGACACTCTATAGTTGATTTGATGATTTTGTTCAAGTATCATATATAAAGTGAATCAAAATCTTTGCAGTTTTAAATAAGTATCAGATACATTCAATATAGAATGTTTCAAGTAATCACTTAAGATACATTATAGTGTAATTTATGTTTTGTAAACTAAGATACATATTTTTAGTTATGTTTGTTCTGAATTTGATGAATGTATCAAGTTATGAATTTATCAATGTATAAAGTCCATCACAGTAATGTATCATATACAATTTACTATGTTCATGAAACACAGTCAAGAAATCTCACTACTTCATTTTGTGTATTTTATTCATTTATCATATACAACGCATTTTCTCCCTGGTTCAGATTTGTTTTATTATGCATCAAGTTCATTTATTATGCATCATATGCATTTTATCAGATATTTTATATAGAATGTTTCAAGTAATCACTTAAGATACATTATAGTGTAATTTATGTATATTTTATCTAAATTAGTTGTTTACAGTAATGTTTTGTACACTAAGATACATTTTCTTAGTTATGTTTGTTCTGAATTTTGATGAATGTATCAAGTTATGAATGTATCAATTTATAAAGTCCACCACAGTAATGTATCATATACAATTTACCATGTTCATGATACACAGTCAAGACATCTCCCTAGTTCATTTTGTATATTTTATTCATTTATCATATACAATGCATTTTGTCCCTAGTTCATATTTGTTTTATTATGTATCATATACTTAAGATGTAGGATTCTACCACATCGGCTTCAATATCATCCGGAACCCAAGAAGTCATAGATACACTTATAAGGGATCTTCAAAATCCTATTGATGCTCAACCATTGAAGGCGATCAGTCATCATGATTTAATTGGCTGTCATGATTTGTTATCGGACAATCAATTACCCACTAATATTCCAATCACAGAGATTGTTGCTCAGAGCGATTCAAAGACTCCTATTCCACGAATCAGGATTCCTTCAAAAATATTCCAATCTCCATACGTGACCTCTTTTGGATCTAGTGTGAAGGGAAAAGAGAAAATGGATGATGATATTCGATTGAATTACCCTTTTGAAGGTTGTGGTATTACCCATCAAGCTCCGTCTGTTCTAATTGATGAGTACTGTCTGTGGATAAACAAGGGTCTTCTCAATACCATGCCAACAAGTAAGTTCTTATATAAATTCAATTTAATTTTTTGAGTTGTTCTATTTTCAATTAACCTTTTTCAAAACAAACAATAACACAGGAAACCAACAGATGATATAAACAAATCAAAATCATCCTCATTTAGATTTGAGAAGATGGATTTTGTTGTTGTATGTCCCATCGATAAAAACTGGTTCTATGCTATGTTCTAACCAAAAAAATGCTGGACTGATGAGGTAAAGTTGATAATTAACACTTTTATGTACATGATACATTCCAACATTGAATCTGAATCTAAAAGTAGTACTTGTCATCATTAGTACTTCGTAAATTACTTATTTATTTCATATGTTTGACTAGTGTATAATATTGTTTCTTTATGTACTGCGTAGCACATCGATACTGCTTTTTACTACCTCCGTAAAAAATCAAAACTCCGCAGTATGAATCAGTACAGATACACAACAGTTAATTGTTGTTTCAATACATACATCAACAATACCCACTCAAGGTACTACGACAGTCAGCTTGATGATGATATTAGTACCCAAGAACACTTTGATCGTGCGTCAAAAGTAGCTGTATACGATAGGTCAATCACCAACATCATCAAAAGATTTTCAAACCCTGCTGGATTACCATGGCATCTTGTTGACGATGTTTACATTCCGGTTAATTGTGATGCACAGTTTCATTGGGTGTTGGCTGTTGTTGATTTGAAACAGAGGTTAATATGTGTGTATGACTCTGCATTAGGCTCAAGGAAAAAAGTCCATTCTGGCGAGATAAAGAAGTTATCGGTAATGTTACCGACTTACCTTCTTGACAGTGGTTTGTTTGAAAAAACAGAGCGGACAAATTGGGCTGAACTTGATGCCTAAAAGGATAATGAAACTGGTACACTTTTGGAGCCACAACATCCTTTCCAGGTTGAATTTGTCCAAGACATTATGCAACAAGAAAGTGATAGCTTGTATGTGTTGTACCTTCTTGTTGTTTTGATTCGTATGTGTAATTCATTTTCTTAATGTATATTTTTCATTTTTGTAGGGACTGTGGTATATTTACAGCTGCCTTTGCGGAGTTTCTGAGCGACAAAATCGATATACTATCTCCTGTTCAATTTGATTATCTCCGCAATAGATATGCAGCGTTGTTGTGGAGATATAGTACCGATAAGGCCAATGTAGGATACATTAGTGACAATGATGATACACCAAGTCCTAAGGGTCAAAACACACCACCACCACAAGATGTTTTGGTTCACATTGAGTAGTAATTTTGTATCAATACATAGACACTGTTTGATATTTTTTTGTTTTTAAGAAAATGTTGACGTTTTTTTTGTTTTTTAGATAATGTTAATCAAGTTTAGAGTATTTCTTATTTTTTTGTGTTTTCAATAGATTGATCTTGATACACAATGCAGCACATGATTATAAAATTATCTCATTATACTTATTGCCTCTACAAAATTTAGCTTCACACGTAACTGATTTTCTTAAAGTTAAAATTTAATAAAATCCTATTATCAATAGCTAGTTTATATATTATTTAAAGTATATGATACAATTATTATAATGTATACGATACATTACTTACAAATATGTACATGATACAATAGAAATTATGAATACGATACATTCAATATATATAACGGGTAAATCACATAAATATGCTATATTAAGAAAATATTTACCATCTATGGCAATATAATATTTCTAACTAAATATAACAATTTTTTGAAATTAAAAAAAATATACAGTAAAAGCTATCTTCGGCTCTTTTCCACTTCTCTGTCATGTTTTCCTCTTCCTTCTCCTCTTTTCTTTTTATTCTTCTTCTTCTTCTTTGAACTTCTTTTTATTTTTCTTCTTCTTCTTTGAAATTTTCATTTAAAAAACTATCATCAAATCAGTTTTTGTCCATATTTCACGATTTACACCCAAAAACAAGACGAGAAAAGGAACAGAAAGACCGAAAAATTATACAAAATCATATGCTCAAGTAGGAATTTCAAATCTATAAAATTACAGCAGCAAGAGTTCACCATTGATGGTCATTATAAAGCTTCAAATTTTGAATTCATTATTTGAGTTTTACGAATTCGTGATTAGTTTGGATAGGTTGTTCCTACAAATATTTGAAAATATCATTTGAAGTGTATATCTCAATTTTAAGAGGGTTTGGTTAAGTTTAGAATGGATTTAAGGTGAAATATTAGATTGAAGCTCGAAAAAGATGAAGTTTACGAAACTTTATCGCGATTGTAGTAAAGTTGTATTAGATATGTTTCATAATTGTATTAAAATTGTATTAAAATCTTGAACAATACATTTATAATACATATGACAAACTTCACTCCCTTTTTAGTGCTATCAACTAAAATAATTTAGGTAACACACTTGTAATACATTTACAATATATGCACAATACATTTTTAATACATATTGCAACCGTTACTCATTTTCTTAGTGATACAAATCAAAATAATTTATAAAACACATATAATATAAGTTTTATTCATGAACAATACATTTATAATACATATTGCAAACTTCACTCTCTTTTTAGTGATACCAACCAAATGATTTAGGTAACATGCTTATAATACATGCACACTACATTTTTAATACATATTGCAAACATCACTCGCGTTGTTAGTGATACAAACTAAAATAATTTATAAGACACATATAATACATGTTTTATTCATGAGTAATACAAGCTTAATTCAGTCTATAGATCATTGTCTTGTCTTTCGTTAGTTATGTTTTTCATTCATTCTTAATTCTCTCTTCTAATTCAACTTTAATATTGTGTAATACATTTTTAATGAAAATTTAATTCATTTTGCAGTTTATTGGTTGATTTGCTACTATTGGATTACTTGTTTTACTCATTATTGATACAAGTTTAATTCACTCTATAGATCAGTGTCTGTTCTTTCATTAGTTACATTTTTTATTCATGCTTAATTCTCTCTTCTAATTCAACTTTAATATTTGTGTAATACACTTTTAATACAAGTTTAATTGATTTTTGCAGTTTATTGGTTGATTTGTTACAGTTGGATTACTTGTTTAATTCATTATTGATACAAGTTTTATTCTATTTACAGATCATAGAATGTTCTTTTGTTTGCTACATTTTGCATTCATGTTTAATTCTCTTCTAATTCAACCTTAATATGTGCGTAATACATTTTTAATTCAAGATTAATTCATTTTGCAGTTTATTATGTCTCTTCATTTGTTACAATTAGATTACTTGACTATTTAATTATTGATAAAAGTTTTATTCAGTCTACGAATCATTGACTACTCTACGAAAGAAAGTAGAGAGAGAGAGAAATAAAGGGAGACAGAGCAACAGAAAGAGAGGGAAAAAGACCAACAGAAAGAAAGGGAGAAAGAGCAACAGAAAGAAAGAAAAGGAGAAAGAGCAACAAAAAGAAAGCAAGGGAGAAAGAACAACATATAGAAAGAAAGAAAGGGAGAAAGAGCGAAAAATAGAGACATATTAAAAAGGACGAGAGAGAAAAAAGAGTAGAGGTGAAAGAGAAAGACAAATCTAATAAAATACATAGTATTGTTATATATTGCTATAAATGGTAATAATTAAAGAGTATATTTAAAATAAGTAATTATTTTTTAAAAGGGATCCACTCAAGTAATTATTCCAATATATAATGCCACATTGATTCATAATTCCTCAAAGACTGATATACATTAATGTATCATCTATATTTCTGATCAAATCAATTACCCTATACATCTTATTTATTACATTGTGTTAGACTAAAATACAATATTATAGTTTTGTTTGTATCAAATGCGTAGCACTATATTGATACACGTAATATAAAAGAGTCACAAACCCTCTTTACATATATAAAATGTATATGATACATGTTATTTCTCACTCGTTTATTATATGTATCATATACATTCCATTACAATGAATATAACATATATGGTACATATTTTATATCTACAAACAAGTTAACCTTTTGATACGTTTAGTATTGTAAATTATGTATCACATAATTAATCTGTTAAATAGATATTACACAAGAACTATAACTAATACGTTGATACATTCAAATTTACTAATAATAAATACAGCACCTCACATAATGTATATCACATACAACACTGCAAACAAATCTTACCAAAATTATTAGGAAAAATTACTAAAGTATACACCTTTAAGTATATTATTTTCCATTTGTCCCTATATCTTTTTAAAATAACTAAAATCTTTTATTTTAATAATGTATCTGTATTAATGTATTAATGTATCCGTGCTTGTATTAATGTATCCGCGCTTTCATTAATATATCTGTATTAATGTATTAATGTATCCGGATTGAATTAATTTTTATTTTAATAATGTATCCGTATTAATGTATTAATGTATCCGTGCTTGTATTAATGTATCCGCGCTTTCATTAATGTATCCCGATTGGGTTAATTTTAAGGGATTATTGTAATTAGAAAAAAAGTAGGGATAGATAGTAATTTCATCTTTACACTATGTGATTTATGTAACTTACCCAAATTATTATATTGAACTGCAACATTCACAAATATTGTATCAAAAAAATCCATGTTAACACCACACTTTATTTGTGTAAAACTAAATCTGAAAAATTTGTCAACATGAACATAAATGTCTTTTAAAAAAAAAATTCACTTCTCTTTGGGGAAGAAAGTACAAGTTCCTCTATTGTGACCTTCTTGTCCACATCTTCCACAATGATTTGTGTTTCTGTTATCTTTTCATCTGCGTTTTTTTTCTTCATTTTCTCGATCGTCCAGGCATACTTTTGTAACGAGGTGGCAACACAGTTTCCTCTAAAACACTGTCTGGAACCGACCAATCCTCCTTATCGGGCATTGGAACCATTGGAACCTCATAGGTTTTTGCTAATGGATCAGCCTTGTAGTAATCAGGCAATAGGGATGCATATATGTAACATTCTTGCTCTTTAAAGCTACAATTGCGTGTGCGCAAGGTATCTCATCTAGTTGAAATCTTCCACAATTACATACTTTCCTCTCAAGGCAAACAATGTATCTTCTTCCACCTTCATAAACTGAAAAAATAAATTCTGATGATGGAACAACCTGCAAACATTTAAAAGTTAGTCATACATTACATGAAATAACACCTCTTTTGTAATATTTTCAAAGCATTGCAGATAAAACACCCAGATGCTACATTAAATTAGATACATATTATATATTCTTATGTATCTTCATACATACCTTCATCTTTGAACATTTAGATGCGTTGACAATCAGTACCTCCTCAAATATTCTTCCCAATGTGTCCTTTGTATATGAGGCTATTTCTCTGTTTTTACAGTTCCAAGAACCAAATAGAATCCTAACCTCTTCCAAGAATTCTAATATAGGTAATTGACGTGCCTCAACAAGGCATCCATTGATACATTCCACGAAGTTTGAAGTCATCATTCTGCCTCTATTTATGGTTGAATGGACTCTAGACCACTTCTCATACCCAGCATCCTCAAGGTACTCCTTTACCCTATGATCAACTTTTTCCACCTTAGCTATTAATTTATCAAAATCATCCTTTCGGTAAGCCTTTGCCATAGAGTAGAATAGATCACTTAGGGTGGTCCTGCTCCTCTTGAAGTTTGTACATAGATTCTTCCAAAGATGCCATATGCATGCATAAAGAGGCACATTTGGGAACACAATGCTTTCACTCTTCATAATACTTTCATTTTTATCTGATACAATACACATTTTTTCACACTTTCCAAATGCAGTTTTGAATTGTTCGAAGAATCACGTCCAGGAACATTCATTTTCTGTGTCTACAACACCATATGCCAATGGCAATATGTATCCTTAACACAAATCAGAGAAAATGTATTATTTTGATTACTAACAGTTACACCATTGATACATTATTATACCCAAAAAAAACTTCATTAATATGTAAACACATACCTGCTCCATCCAATGTGCTTGCTGTTAAAAATGTCCCTTTGTAAGCTCCACCAAGATGTGCACCATCGACAACAACTAACGATCTGCAAAAATCGAACCCCGATCAATGGTCGCAAGGCTATGAACAAATACATGAATTCATGTTTCTCCGACTTGTGCACCATTATATATGGATTTGGATACACGGTATTTAGCATGTATATGTATCTCGGCATCTCCCTATATCTATCTGATGGTTTACCCCTTAGCATTTCTAGAGCACGTTCCTTTGCACGCCGTGCTTGCTGGTAAGATATCTCAACCCCATTGATTCTCTAATATCATCAATTACATCTTTCAGAGTATGAATTCTTTTATGGTTGACCAATTTAGGAGCAGTCACACCACTAATAAACCCAACTGTTGCTTGTACTTTGCTTAGTATTCTATCCCGCAATGGACACATATGTTCACTATTGAAGTATCTCACTTTGAATACATCCGATTTTTTCCTGCAAGAAGCTTTTATACTCTAACCACATTCATCCGAAAAGCACACCAACACATAGCAGTACAATTATTATGCTCACATTAATGCATTTCACAGATACATTCATTAGATATAATACCACAATGATTCATAATATCATAAAGATTTATATACATTAATGTATCATCTATATTAATTATCAAAACAATTACTCTATATATCTTATTTATTACAGGGTGCAAGACTAAAATACATTATTACAATTTCGTTTGTATCAAATTCACAGCACTATCTTGATACACGTCTCACACAACTGAAAAAGAACACGTACAAAATTATGAAGCGGAGAAGTAGACGATTCTCTGCGGCATTTCGTCAAACAGTTTATGTACAAGATAAAAAACCACCCTCTGCTCTCCATGGCTATCCCTTTACAGCTCGGAATATTCCTCCCATTCTCTTCATCGGCAACGCCCACCAGTACGGAAAGATTTTCTTCAATGAGTAATTACAATCTTGTCCCTGAATTTCCTTCTTGGAACCGTTTCTTGCATCGTTTCAATTCTGCCGGTCTGGTTGATCAGGTGATTCTCCTTTATTCTGATATGCTCTCTTGTGGAGTAACTAGTTAATTTTCCACTTAGGGTGAAAAACAAGTTTCTTGAAAATGAGTAAAATGACTTTCTTGATTTATGTAGGGAAATCAAGTTCTACAATGACATTGTTTGTTAATTTGTATCTTCTCCACCCATCTAACGGCCCCAACCCCTCCCCGTTGATCATTCAACCCCGACTCGCTGAGGACCCACTCCCCAGGTTTTATCAAACACTAGAAAAATAAGTAAGAAATCAAACTTATTTTTCAAGAAAACATTTTTCCATGAAAAATGTTTTCCTTCCTTCGTACCAAACACACCCTTTAATGTATTTCTAATCACCCCAAATCAGCAAACCAATTATTTATTTGATCAAAATATGTCTATGCAGAAAATGAGTGAACAAAATTAGTAAGTGGCAAACAAGGAGTGAAGCATATTTGTGATAGAAAATCCATCCGAACAGTATTTTTTTTTTTTTTTTTGTAGTGATTAGATATTTCTTTTATTATAACGAATTTTTATAATCATTTCTTCAATAACATAATTTGATTTACTCTGGTAGAGAAATTCAACCACCAGAAAAGAAACAAAATCTTCAGAAACTTTGGAAATTGGTTCACATGTAGACAAATGGACAATGGGTTGATGATGCCTCTACTGAATTGAATGTATATACAAACTCTAACTTTTAACTTATAGAACAGAAGGCTGAAATAAAAACTGAAAGTCAGAGCTTGTTAACTTGTTTGTAGGAAAAGGTGAAAGAATTTGTTGCTGAGCAAGTTCAAGAATCGGACGAGGGAATTGCTATGGACTCCATTGCTAGTGGTGCGTGCCTTCGTGAAAATCATTGGAATAAAGCAGGTGCTTTAGAGAGTATATTTGACGCAAATTCTTGCTATTTGTGGTTGAAAACACTCCATGTAGGCCAATATTGGTGAATTTCTTGCAACATTAGCAGAGTATGCAAGCTTATATATTCTTAAAGATTCAAGAACAGATTTATACTTGTTAGTTCGAGGGGAGATGTTGATGAACGGATTCCAAGTTAATTGATTTCCGATGACATTTGAGATTTGAGAATATTGGACAATATTTGTTGGTACAGTGGCAGATCATCAGCTTAAATTAAAGATTTTCCTTTTCCTATTATTTCTCCTTTTTAGCTTCCCTTCACAAAAAAATATGTTCTTCCTAGTCTACGCGAAAAGTTAAAGTAATTGTCTGTATCCAAGTATGTCAAATATTGTGGACCAGAAGTGAATCTAGAATCTAAAAGTAATAATATACATAATTCAAAATTTCTCTTTAAATGTACTATATACTTGGATATAGATAGAGCTAGAGGCAGTTTGTCGCATCCGCCTTAATTGTGCACATTTATCATGTGAAGGTAATCTAAAATATCAATCTAAAACAATTTTTCTTACTAATTTAGAACTATGAATATTCAATCTACTCAGATGCTTAGAATTTAATTTCATTCAAATTTCTTAATAATTTAGAAGTATGAATATTTACTTCACTCATATGCTTAGAATTTAATTTCATTTAAATTTCCTTCCTAATTTAGAAGTAAAGAATTCATTTTCATTCCATTTGCTTGAGAGGAATTAAATTATGAGCATTATAAATAAAATGCATATGTAGCGGCTTTGGAATATGAGTAGGTATGAATATTTAATTCACTCATATCCTTAGAATTTAATTTCAGTTAAATTTTCTTACTAATTTAGAAGTAAAGAATTCATTTTCATTCCATTTGCTTGAGAGGAATTAAATTATTAGCATTATAAATAAGATGCATATGTAGCGGCTTTGGAATATGAGTAGGGTTCCTAAGTGGCGCGTTCGTGAAGGCAAAAGAGGGCAACACTCTGGATCCTTCTTGCTTGCAGAAACGTCTGGTCGTCTCTGAAGTTATCACTCTAGTTTTCTCTCTTGTTTCCTTGATTTCACATTGTAAGAACATTTCTCTTGCTTTCTTTTTATTCTCTCAGTTGTATGTCTTATGCCTCATTTGTTTTCATTAAGAGTAAAACGTCTAAGTCTTAATGCACATATGAATATTAAGATGTGCTTTAAAATTTAGAGGTCTGAAATCTGAATATTAAGATGTTACATTAAGATTTGAATACTATATAGTTAAGACTATTTGTTTCTCAACATCTAAATGTATAAAATTTATCTTTGTTTAGAAAATAATAAATATAAAATTCAAATAAACTAACCCTTCGGGGTGGCCCAGTGGTTTGGGCTTGGGACTTTCATGTCTAAGGTCTCAAGTTCGAAACATGTTGCCAGCGAAAGCAAGGGGTTTGTCTTTTGGGTCGAGCTCGTCGCACTAGGCTTTCCTAGTGTGGGTTACCTCTCCTGTGTGGTTTGCGAGCTATTGTATAGGAGTAGGGCTGTGGGCTTCCCTGTCATAAAAAAAAGTCAAATAAACTAGAGAAAATGGTCAAACCCCCCCCCCCCCCAACCTATAGCCGGATTCCCAACTACACACTAATACTTCACGGGGGTCCTATTACCCCCTTGGACATTTTAAAAGTAGAATATATAACCCCTTAAAAACTCATCCCCAGATTCTTATTAAGCTGTGATGTTCACACGCTCGTCACGTAATATATATATTTTTTAATGTATAAAAATCAATTATTTCATTTTCTTTATCTCCAAACATGGCATCACCCACCTGCCGGAGTCTTTTCTATCGAAGTTGCTTCTTTTTTCTCAAACTCGTTCAATGTAGCTATGATTTTCTCCCATTGGCCTAAATTTTTCATCAATTCTCATCTAAATTTCTCTCAATTCAACCTTTGAAAATCCCTAATTTTTTTCAATTATCGCTTAACTACCCTTCAAAATCTCCATTTCTACACAATCTTCTGCCTTCTCTCTCGAGATTGATGAAATTTCACTCAAAATCGTTAACAATTCAATGCCCCAAAAAGTCATTTTTGTCAATTTTAGGGATTAAATTTTTAGATGCAGTTATAGTTTAGTTTAGTTGGGTAGAAATCTTTAAAATGAAGATTTTGTAAGAGTTTTGTACTATTCAATGTTTATTGTAGATTTGATAATCAAAGCTTTATCAGATCTGGAAAAGAAAGGTAGATGCGACATCTGACACTTTAAATTGTGTTTATGCTTGAATCTGCATCTCCTACTTTAAAAATCTTGAAGCTACAAAGAAAAACAAAGGAAGTGGCAGTGGTGGTTCACAACGGAATTGGTGGTTGATGGGTCTGCTCTCACATGGTGGAGTAACAATAATTATTTCCTGTGAGTTTTTGGTTGAGTTAATGTGAGATGTATGTGATTCGAAGGTAAGAGGGGCTTAATGATGGAAGGCCGATGAAGAAGGAGACTTGGTGGTGGATGAGCGAAGTTCACATGGTGGATCGTAGGTGGTGCCGCCGGCGCTGCCGCCCATGTTGTTGATGGTATTTCTTCATTAAAGAGAAAGAAGAAGAACGTTAAAAGTAAAAAAAAAAAAAATTAAATAAAAATCAAAAATCAAAAATAAATTTAAAAAAATAGAAAATTAATAATGAAATAAAAGAAACCCTTAACCCTTCGGGGGTGACCCAGTGGTTTGAGCTTGGGACTTTCATGTTGGAGGTCTCAAGTTCGAAACCCCTTGCCAGCGAAAGCAAGGGGTTTGCCTTCTGGGTCGAGCTCGTCGCACCGGGTTTGCCTAGTGCGGGTTACCTCTCCTATGTGGTTTGCGAGCTATAGCATAGGAGCGGCAGTTTTACCCGGTGTGCACCCAAAGAATAGCGGTTGCGGGTTTTCCTTGTCATCAAAAATAAAAAAATAATAAAAGAAACCCTTATAAAGTTAAAGTCTTATTATTTGTTTTTTGCTCCCACTCTCTCAAAGAGAGTGAACTACATATTCTTTGCCACATCAGCGTTTAAGGAGTAAATAAATACATTTTAAAATAGTCCAAGGGAGTAATAGGACCCCCGTAAAGTATAAGTATATAGTTGGGAATCCGGCTATAGGTTGGGGGGGCTTTTGGCCATTTTCTCAATAAACTACTAAATTAATCTAGTACTATATCTATAAAATATTTTTATTTTTTATATGACAATTGGTGGTGGTGATGACTAACAATGGTGATTGTGTGTGTCGATTTAGGATGACGTTGACTAATGATGGTGGTTGTGGGTAGTATCTTATGGTATAATGGTTGACGCTAGTGATTAATCGTGATTGCTGGTGGTGATGACTGATAATTTGTAGTGAAATGATACTGATAACCTAGTGGTAGTGGTGAATGATGATGGTGGTTAGCGATATATATATTGTTAACTAATGGTGGTAATTATCGATAGTGATTAGTGGATGTAATTAATAATGGATGGTGGTGATGATCGCAAATAATGGTAAAGGTGATGGCGATTGGTTTTGGTGATTGAAGGTAGTGGTAGTTGTGGTTGGGCTGAGGATAGTGGTGGTGGATGGTAGGTGGTGGTAGTTGTGGCTGAAATTAGGGTTGTTTAAAATCGAACCGTAACCGATAAGCCAACTGCAAAATTGGCTTATTGGTATTGGATTATCGGATTTACGATTGGTGAACGAATTTTTTTTGGTTAAATTTTTTATATAATTAAGGGTTTATCGGTGCGGGGGCAAATTACTCAATCTCTTTATTGGGTGAACCGTAAACCCGTTAAGAATTATCGTAGTTACATTTTTACCGTAAGTATATTTGTTAAGTAAATACTTATGTGCACATAGCCTCAAAATTTAGACTTTCATATATGTCTTACTGTGATTTACAATAACTAAATTACCACCTTAAGTAGGGCTAGAAAAAATATTTTGTTTGATGGGAGATCAATATATTGGTGAGTGAAAGTGAAAGAAGGGGGCATGAAATGGTGGAGCCAATAAACCGCCCGATAACAGTCCGTTAATTCCTAATTCCATACCGAATCAACCGATAGCTTATTGGTTGGCTAGCGGATAAGTATATTTAAAATCCGATATCCGATAAGTCAAATTGTTAAGCATAATTATCCATCCAATCCATCCAATAAGCAGCCCTAGCTGAAATGGTGGTTTTGGGTGGTGACTGAAAGTAGATGGAGTAAAATAAGAAAACAAATGCACTTTTTGATTAAGATCTGAATGATTAAAATTCAGACCTTGAAAACAAACAGAGATCTCAATGATTTGAATTGTGGCCTTAGACCTTAATAATGGTTTGAATTGCGTTCATTTTCAGATGTCAGCTCATAGTGTAACATTTGCCTTTTCCTTTTAATATCACTTATTTATTCTGATTAGGTCTAATTCATTCAGATCTAATAGGTCTTGAAGTACTATTTCTGTATCTCCTGACCAAATCCACCTACATTAGGATTATTTGTTAATAGTTGATCAAATTTGATAGATTTTCCCTCGGAAACAAGCTTGTCCAAGAGCAAAGTTGTATAAATTATTTAAACTTGTTGTTCACTTAAAAATTCATGTGAGTATGTCCTTTTACCACCATTTTATCCACTACCACCATCATCAACTACCTCCCCTGTACAACTATCACTGCAAACCATCACAGCAACAAGGAATGAAACTAGTCACCACCACTAGCCATCATCAGCCACCACTGCAAAACCACCACTACAGCCTTTCCACCAACCATGACAATCACCAATCGCCACCTCATAACTATCACTGTTGACAACCACCACCATCTGTTGCCACCACTGCAAGCGTCTAAAGCGTGTTTTATCAAAAAAACAATTTTTTCAATACCATCTAAATAAAGGTTTTTATTCTTTTGTCGGATATCATATGTAATTGTCATTTTATTAGAATTTTACGTGTACCAATTTATAAAAAAGAAAGGGCTTATCTAAGTGATTCTAACAAATTGTTTTATGCTTGTGTTAGGTCCCAAACCGGTGATAATTTCACAAGTTACTTTGGGGAGGTTTCACAAATTCTTGACTATTTCGACTCCCAAACCTACCCAAAAAATTTGCAGGAATCGTCCATACTCAGCAGCCACAGGTAGTAGTATTTGATTCGTGTAAATAAGTTTGTTAAAACAATAGGACATCCCTATTCATAAAAGAATACTTGTAAATCTCATGTTTTTATTGCCTGGAGGTTTCAAATCTCTGGACTTCCTGAGAAACAGAATGAAAGGAATTGAAAGGATCCCTTTGTCAAATGGTTCATCAAGATGTTAAAGAGAGAGATGATTTATTTGTGATTAATTTTTAACAAATCTCTTCATGAGAAATCATATTCTATCTTTGTTCGTATACACGAAAAGGTTGTGCAAATGCATGTTAGTGACATCAAAAAATTCTTCATGAGAAATCATATTCTATTTTAATTATGTCACAATGGGTTGCATTGATTAAACTCATCTACAAGTGTACGATACATTAAAGAGATGTTTATTTTTAATTTTAAAATTTCACATACTTTTAGAGTCATTCCGAACATGGATATTATCAGCTGCAATTATAATTCCTTTTTAGTTACTCTACATCTTATGGTCTATTCATATCCTTTGTACTCTGTTTATATCTCTTGGAAAATGTAACATCTACAGGCAATTGAATGAACACTATCAATCACATCATCACAATAATCAATTGCCAACAGATCAGTTTGTGATGAATCGACCTGATGTAAAATTAATAGTATGCTTTTTTTTACTGAGAGCATATTTGGTGTAGTCATTTTCTTAGTTGTTATGCTTTACTTTATACTTGATGCCCTTTAGGAATGCGAAAATTCACAATAATTGTCCTTTGTTAATAGTTTGGTTCATTCATGCTCCTACCGTTACTTAGTTGGGCCAAATATGCCCCTCACACAGGTCTCTGGCTGGCATAATTAGACGACTACTTAGATTAATTTGTAGCATTCTTTATCCCTTCCTCAAACCCATTCTTACCCGAAATTTGGTCCTTCTTCTAAATTTCCCAAATCTGCTCAAGTGTGTAGTTTTTTTTCCTTTAGTTTTGGTACACTTCGAGTTAAGTTTAGACAGTTGGAGTAATATTGAAGTCATATTTCGCGTTTATTTCTCTCAATTATTTATGAAATGTCTCGTTGTTCTAGCTCTTTGTATGGATATATTATTGAAACAATTGGTAGGTTTAGTTGTGTTATTGTAATGCACTGTAAATACATTTTGTGATTTGATCAAGTATAATGTCATTTGGTGGTTTGATGGAATGTAAAAACATTTTTTCAGTTGGAAGTAATTAATGACTTTTTTGTGTTGACATTATAGTTATGTAAAGGATTATATAAGAATTTCATTTCTTCTTCAATATGTGTTCTGTACAATATAATACCCTACAATTGTTGATACACCGTAAAAGGGAAAATTATGTGGGCGGACTATCATAGCATGTGGCCTAGTGATCAATGGAGTGGACTGAGAATCATGAGGTCATTTCGAAGACCTTATACACTAAACATCAATTAATAGGAATAATGTGATAAAATAGTCATGTTAATCATTTTTTTAAATGAAAATGAACGAATCAAATGTGACAAATAAAAATGAACGACAGGAGTATTATGAATTTCACATACTTGAAAAAAGTTTTGCACCCTTTTGTTGTCGAATGGACATTGAAGCTAATATGTCATGGACGGCATTAACCGGCCCAAACATCCCTTTATTGAGAGGGCTTGACTAAAATTCTTTTGGGGAAAATTACCCATATACACCACATTTCTTTTTCTATTATCTATTTTTCCCAACCTTTTTAATATATTACAAAAATTTCTCATTTTCCCCTAATTCCCAACTGTTCCGAATACATTATTTGGCAGCCATAACCCACGATTTCCATCTCCTTTTTTCACTCCTATAATCTCTCCTTCAGTCAATCCACAATATTTTCAGTTATAATTTCATATCAATTTATATTTGCAAAGGATTCTCTCTCCAGTCAACCACATTCAAACCACAGGTTCGTCTTCCTCAAAGTCGTCTTCCTCAATTTTTTTTCATCGATAATTCCAGATACATATGGATCTGTATCCTCCATTTAGTATGGGTATTACTCAAATAAGTTCTTCTAACTACATTGATCATATATATGATTCAGATGATGAAAAATGGTACGAAAACAGATCTAAACTATTGCATGACCAATTAGCAATGAAGAATCAGAGTGTTGTCAAGGCGAACAAGGAAGTACCTTCATCTTCCAAAGCCAACGTAGAAAAAACCCCTAAAAAAGGAGGGAGAAAAACCGAACCTGCAATTTTCCAACCCACACTACCCAAAGTATGTGTTCTTCATCTATTTACGATTTTTTTCATTGTTGATATGGGCTATTTTGTGTTGTGTCTGAAAATCTAATACATTTATTACTATGCGTTATGATCTATGATTTGATGAGATAAGAAGATGATACATTATTGTTAAAAGTAATTTAATGATACATTAAAACCCTAGTTCGTTCACGATACACAGTGAAGACACTCTATAGTTGATTTGGTGATTTTGGTCAAGTATCATATATAAAGTGTAACAAAATCTTTGCAGTTTTAAATAAGTGTCAGATACATTCTATATAGAATGTTTCAAGTAATCACTTAAGATACATTATAGTGTAATTTATGTTTTGTAAACTAAGAAACATATTCTTAGTTATGTTTGTTCAGAATTTGATGAATGTATCAAGTTATGAATTTATCAATGTATAAAGTCCATCACAGTAATGTATCATATACAATTTACTATGTTCATGATACACAGTCAAGAAATCTCACTACTTTATTTTGTGTAATTTATTCATTTATCATATACAATGCATTTTGTCCCTGGTTCAGATTTGTTTTATTATGCATCAAGTTCATTTATTATGTATCATATGTATTTTATCAGATATTTTATATAGAATGTTTCAAGTAATCATTTAAGATACATTATAGTGTAATTTATGTATATTTTATTTAAATTAGTAGTTTACAGTAATATTTTGTACAAGATATATTTTCTTAGTTATGTTTGTTCAGAATTTTAATGAATGTATCAAGTTATTAATGAATGAATGTAAAAACATTTTGTCAGTTGGAAGTAATTAATGACTATTTTGTGTTGACATTATAGTTATGTAAATGATTATATAAGAATTTCATTTCTTCTTCAATATGTGTTCTGTACAATATAATACCCTACAATTGTTGATACACCGTAAAAGGGAAAATTATGTGGGCGGACTATCATAGCATGTGGTCTAGTGATCAATGGAGTGGACTGAGAATCATGAGGTCATTTCGAAGACCTTATACACTAAACATTAATTAATAGGAATAATGTGATAAAATAGTCATGTTAATCATTTTTTTTAAAGAATGTGTCTAGTTCAAATGTGACAAATAAAAATGAACAAAAGGAGTATTATGAATATCATATACTTGAAAAACGTTTTGCACCCTTTTGTTGTCGAATGGACATTGAAGCTAATATGTCATGGACAGCATTAACCGGCCCAAACATCCCTTTATTGAGAGGGCTTAACTAAAATTCTTTTGGGGAAAATTACCCATATACACCACATTTCTTTTTCTATTATCTATTTTTCCCAACCTTTTTAATAAGTATCATATACATTCTATATAGAATGTTTCAAGTAATCACTTAAGATACATTACAGTGTAATTTATGATTTGTAAACTAAGATACATATTCTTAGTTATGTTTATTCTGAATTTGATGAATGTATCAAGTTATGAATTTATCAATGTATAAAGTCCATCACAGTAATGTATCATATACAATTTACTATGTTCATGAAACACAGTCAAGAAATCTCACTACTTCATTTTGTGTATTTTATTCATTTATCATATACAATGCATTTTCTCCCTGGTTCAGATTTGTTTTATTATGCATCAAGTTCATTTATTATGCATCATATGCATTTTATCAGTTGTTTACAGTAATGTTTTGTACACTAAGATACATTTTCTTAGTTATGTTTGTTCTGAATTTTGATGAATGTATCAAGTTATAAAGTCCACCACAGTAATGTATCATATACAATTTACCATGTTCATGATACACAGTCAAGACATTTCCCTAGTTCATTTTGTGTATTTTATTCATTTATCATATACAATGCATTTTGTCCCTAGTTCAGATTTGTTTTATTATGTATCATATACTTAAGATGTAGTATTCTACCACATCGGCTTCAATATCATCCGGAACCCAAGAAGTCATAGATACACTTATAAGGGATCTTCAAAATCCTATTGATGCTCGACCATTGAAGGCGATCAGTCATCAAGATTTAATTGGCAGTCATGATTTGTTATCGGACAGTCAATTACCCACTGATATTCCAATCACAGAGATTGTTGCTCGGAACGATTCAAAGACTCATATTCCACGAATTAGGATTCCTTCAAAATATTTCAGTCTCCATACTTGACCTCTTTTGGATCTAGCGTGAAGGGAAAAGAGAAAATGGATGTTGATATTCGATTGAATTACCCTTTTGAAGGTTGTGGTATTACCTATCAAGCTCCGTCTTCTCTAATTGATGAGTACTGCCTGTGAATAAATAAGGGTCTTCTCAAATACCATGCCAACAAAAAAGTTCTTATATAAATTCAATTTAATTTTTTGAGTTGTTCTATTTTCAATTAACATTTTTCAAAACAAACCATAACACAGGAAATCGACAAATGATAAATACAAATCAAAATCATCCTCATTTGGATTTGAGAAGATGAATTTTGTTGTTGCATGCCCCATTGATAAAAACTGGTTCTATGCTATGTCCCAACCAAAGAAATGCTGGACTGATGAGGTAAAGTTGATAATTACCACTTTTATGTACATGATACATCCCAATAATGTATATGATACAAAAGTTATTTGTATTATACATTCCAACATTGAATCTGAATCTAAAAGTAGTACTTGTCATCATTAGTACTTCGTAAATCACTTATTTATTTCATATTTGTTGACTAGTGTATAATATTGTTTCTTTATGTACTGCGTAGCACATCGATGATATTTTTTACTACCTCCGTAAAAAATCGAAACTCCGCAGCCTGAATCAGTACAGATACACAACAGTTAATTGTTGTTTCAATACATACATCAACAATACCCATTCAGGGTACTACGACAGTCATCCTGATGACGATATTAGTACCCAAGAACACTTTGATCGTGCGTCAAAAGTAGCTGTATACGATAGGTCAATCACCAATATCATCAAAGGATTTTCAAACCCTGCTGGATTACCATGGCATTTTGTTGACGATGTTTACATTCCGGTTAATTGTGATGCACAGTTTCATTGGGTGTTGGATGTTGTTGATTTGAAACAGAGGTTAATACGTGTGTATGATTCTGCATTAGGCTCAAGGAAAACAATCCATTCTGGCGAGATAAAGAAGTTATCGGTAATGTAACCGACTTACCTTCTTGACAGTGGTTTCTTTGAAAAAACAGAGCGGACAAACTGGGCTGAACTTGATGCCTAAAAGGATAATGAAACTGGTACACTTTTGGAGCCTTAACATCCTTTCCAGGTTGAATTTGTCCAAGACATTATGCAACAAGAAAGTGATAGCCTGTATGTATTGTATCTTGTTGTTGTTTTGATTCGTATGTGTAATTCATTTTCTTAATGTATATTTTTCATCTTTGTAGGGACTGTGGTCTATTTACAACTGCCTTTGCGGAGTTTCTCAGCGACGAAATTGATATACCATCTTCTGTTCAATTCGATTATCTCCGCAATAGATATGCAGCGTTGTTGTGGAGATATGGTACCGATAAGGCCAATGCAGGATACATTAGTGACAATGATGATCCACCAAGGCCTAAGGGTCAAAACACACCACCACCACAAGATGCTTTGATTCACATAGAGTAGTAATTTTGTATCAATGCATAGACACTGCTTGACCTTTTTTTGTTTTTAAGAAAATGTTGACGTTTGTTTTGTTTTTAAGACAATGTTAATCAAGTTTTAGAGTATTTCTTATTTTTTTTGTGTTTTCAAAAGATTGGTTTTGATACACAATGCAGCACATGATTATAAAATTATCGCATTATACTTATTGCCTCTACAAAATTTAGCTTCACGCGTAACTGATTTTCTTAAAGTTAAAATTTAATAAAATCCTATTATCAATAGCTAGTTTATATATTATTTAAAGTATATGATACAATTGTTATAATGTATACGATACATTACTTACAAATATGTACATGATACAATAGAAATTATGAATATAATACATTCAATATATATAATGCCACATTGATTCATAATTCCTCAAAGGCTGATATACATTAATGTATCATCTATATTTCTGATCAAACCAATTACCCTATACATCTTATTTATTACATTGTGTAAGACTAAAATACAATATTATAGTTTTATTTGTATCAAATGCACATCACTATATTGATACACGTAATATAAAAGAGTCACAAACCCTCATTACAGATATAAAATGTATATGATACATGTTATTTCTCACTCGTTTATTACATGTATCATATACATTCCATTACAATGAATATAACGTATATGGTACATATTTTATATCTACAAACAAGTTAACCTTTTGATACGTTTAGTATTGTAAATTATGTATCACATAATTAATATGTTAAACAGATATTATTACTATAATTAATAAGTTGACATATTCAAATTTACTAATAATTAATACAGCACCTCACATATTGTATATCACATACAACACTGCAAACAAGTCTTACTAAAACTATTATATTGAACTGCAACATTCACAAATATTGTATCAAAAAAATCCATGTTAACACCACACTTTATTTGTGTAAAACTAAATCTGGAAAATTGTACAACTGAAAAATTAGTCAACAAGAACATAAATGTCTTTTAAAAAAAATTTCACTTCTCTTCGGGGAAGAAAGTACAAGTTCTTCTATTGTGACCTTCTTGTCCACATCTTCCACAATGATTTGTGTTTACAGTTATCTTTTCATCTGCGTTTTTTTCCTTCGTTTCCTTAGTCGTCCAGGCATTCTTTTGTATCGAGGTGGCAACACGGTTTCCTCTAAAACACTGTCTGGAACCGACCAATCCTCCTTATCGGGCATTGGAACCATTGGAACCTCATAGGTTTTTGCTAATGCATCAGGCTTGTAGTAATAAGAGAAATAGGGATGCATATATGTAATGTAACACCCCAAGCTTCCAAGGAATTTTTTTTAAATGCAGAACTCACCTGAAGACAGTGACCTACGAAGGCCACCTACGGGTCGTAGATGGATTGACGGGCCGTAGGTGGGAACCGTCAATGGCACTGTGAAATTTCAGGATTTCCAAGTTTCTGAACCTTGACCTATGGAACAGCAGGACGGTTCGTAGTCCAGTTGATGGGCTGCAGATGGGTTCCGTAGATGCCTTCCAGACTTAGCCAAATTTTCAGCCCAAAATGAACTTTCTGAATCAATTGACGGAAGAACAGGACGGTCCGTCAATTGATGTACGGACCGTAGATCATGTCCGTCGATTGGCCTCGACAGTTTTAATTAAGGGCTTTTTGGTCTTTTCCCTAATTGTTTACCTATTAAGCTGAGTTGGTTATACCCTTAATCTTAGACCTATAAATACTTTCTAAGTCTAATTCCTTTCATTCTAAGTCATTCTGAAACTCTCCTCTCTCAAATATTTCTCTCTCTAAAAAGAAACTCTCTCAACTCTCAAGGAAGAAAAAGGAGCTTGAATCCTCCATTGAAGACCTTCAATCTTCTCCAATTTCTTGTGGATTACTTTGAGGTATGATAGTGTTCACCATTAGGAGTCTTTTCCTCCAATGGGCCCTTCCTCTTCTTCATGATTTTCAAAGGTTTACTCTAACCCAATTGAATTAGGGTTTGTGATCAATCATTGTGGGTTCTTCAATTATGATTCCAATTATTGATTTTATGATTCCTAGTGCACGATTTAGCGTGAAAAAGTAACTTAGTGCACGAATTAGCGTGAATTACATGATTTGATGTAAAGATTGCATGAACCCCCATGATCCTAAGTTAATTCTCCCCAATTTGATAATCTATGCTTTGATTGTTGGGTTGAGTTATGGTTTGATGAAGTTAATGAATTCTCTATGAAATCAAGCATGAATTATGAATGAATTGAGGATAATCTTATGAATTTAGCATGATCAAGTCAAAAGCATGATTTTTCTCTATTATGTGAGTTCTTTCAAGTATGGGTAAATTGTCTTAATTATGGCTTTCTAAGCATTAGCTTGCATTGAATTGCATGTTATGGGTTGAACTTGCATGAACCCATATGAACTCTATAAACTATGAAATATGAAATATGAGCATGATGAATTAAGGGTGCTTTGAGAGTAAAGTACCAAAGTTATGATATGATGATGCTATGGTTGAGTAGTGAAAGGTTTTCTCACATAATTCTCCCATTATGATAAAAGAAGAACAAAGAGGCGATTATCCATGTTCTTAAGGAGCTATTCTAATGATGTAAGTTTGGACAAGGTCCATGAACGATGGATATCTATAAGCATGATTTTAGCTTGAATTGGTAACCCTAGTTGTACCTTTTCATGTTTGATGATATAAATATGTTAATGACTAATCCGTGGGAATTATGCTTAGCACCGAGTGGATATTGAGATGGAAGCCCTCCCGTTAGTAGAGGCCGGGTCTTCTAGTGAAAGCTCTCCAGTTAGTAAAGGTCGGGTTTTCTAGATGGAACTCTCCCGTTAGTTGAGTCCGAGTTTTCTAAAGCAATCTCTATCCCATAAACTATGTTGCCACCATAGGATGTTGTCTTTAAGTAGACATTAGCTAGTGGATCCACATAAGCTAAGAAGTTCATGGTCTTACCTTGGCAAGTAGGACACCCCTTTACGGTGTGGGGTAGACACCGAATTCCATGTTGATAGCTCACATGGTCTTATATGTCGGTTAAGGTTTTTCCCCACAAGTTAATGAATAAGTGTTCTCATGATGAAGTAAAGAAAAGAAGGAAAGATGAATTAGCTTGCTTTGGCCTTGATATATGCTTTATGTTTTCATGTTTCTCATGTTTATCATGTTTTTAGCTGGGCCATTGCATGTCATGATTATGTCTCTCTCTAGCATGATTTATGTGTTTATGTGCATTGCTATCATACTTAGTACTTAATTGTGCTAACACATACTCTTGCCTACATTAACTTATTTGGTGTAGGACGTGGCAATTCACCTTCCACTCGTGGCTAGAGCATTGACTTAGAGTTGGGAAGAAGACTTGGTGAGTCCTCATCCATCCGAGGACATGGCCTAATTGTTCTTATTTTTCATGTCGTTTCTTTTCTGTGTTGGATATTGTATTGGGCTGCGTCCCTATCACTTTTATTCGTATTCTATGATGTTAGAAGGCTTTGAGACATAAGTTGTACACTTCCGCTGTTTTGAGTAAAGTTTTGATATAAAAATGCTCTTTTGAACTCTTATTTCTCTATTATCCTGTATGTTATGTATGCTAAGGGCTTGTATGAGGCCTCTCGGGATCTTGTACGCCGTGTTACATCTAGGGGCTACCCTGGGTCTTGACATGTAACATTCTTGCTCTTTAAAGTTGCAATTGCGTGTGCGCAAGGTATCTCATCTAGTTGAAATCTTCCATAATTACATACTTTCCTCTCAAGGCAAATAATGTATCTTCTTCCACCTTCATAAACTGAGAAAATAAATTCTGATGATGGAACAACCTACAAACATTAGAAAGTTAGTCATACATTACATAAATAACACCTCTTTTGTAATATTTTCAAAGCATTGCAAATAAAACACCCAAATGCTACATTAAATTAGATACATATTATATATTCTTATATATCTTCATACATACCTTCATCTTTGAACGTTTAGATGCGTTGACAATTAGTACCTCCTCAAATCTTCTTCTCAAAGTGTCCTTTGTATATGAGGCTATTTCTCTGTTTTTACAGTTCTAAGAACCAAATAGAATCCTAACCTCTTCCATGAATTCTAATATAGGTAATTGACGTGCCTCAACATGGCAGCTATTGATACATTCCGCGATGTTTGAAGTCATCATTCTGCCTCTATTTATGGTTGAATGAACTCTCGACCACTTCTCATACCCAGCATCCTCAAGGTACTCCTTTACCCTATGATCAACCTTTTCCACCTTAGCCATTAATTTATCAAAATCATCCTTTCGGTAAGCCTTTGCCATAGAGTAGAATAGATCACTTAGGGTGGTCTTGCTCCTCTTGAAGTTTGTACATACATTCTTCCAAAAATGCCATATGCATGCATAATGAGGCACATTTGGGAACACAATGCTTACACTCTTCATAATACTTTCATTTCTATCTGATACAATACACATTTTTTACGCTCGTCAAATGTAGTTTTGAATTGTTCGAAGAACCACGTCCGGGAACATTCATTTTCTGCGTCTACAACACAGTATGCCAATGGCAATATGCATCCTTAACACAAATCAGAGAAAATGTATTATTTTGATTACTAATAGTTACACCACAGATACATTATTATATCCAAAAAAAAACTTCATTAATATGTAAACACATATCTGCTCTATCCAATGTGCTTGCTGTTAAAAATGTCCCTTTGTAACCTCCACCAAGACGTGCACCATCGACAATAACTACCGGTCTGCAAAAATAGAACCCCATCATCAATGGTCGGAAGGCTATGAACAGATACATGAATTCATGTTTCTCCGACTTGTGCATCCTTATATATGGATTTGGATACACGGTATTTAGCATGTATATGTAATTCGTTATCTCCCTATATCCATCTGATGGTTTACCCCATAGCATTTCTAGAGCACGTTCCTTTACACGCCATGCTTGTTGGTAAGATATCTCAACCCCATAGAATTCTCTAATATCATCAATTACATCTTTCGGAGTATGAATTCTTTTATGGTTGACCAATTTAAGAGCAGTCACACCACTAATAAACCCCAACTGTTGCTTGTACTTTGCTTAGTATTCTATCCCGCAATGGACATGTATGTTCACTATTGAAGTATCTCACTTTAAATACATCCGATTTTTTCCTGCAAGAAGCTTTCATACTCCAGCCGCATTCATCCGAAAAGCACACCAACACATAGCTGTACAATTATTATGCTCACATTAATGCATTTCACAGATACATTCAATATATATAATACATAATGATTCCTAATATCACAAAGATTTATATACATTAATGTATCATCTATATTAATTATCAAAACAATTACTCTATATATCTTATTTATTACATGGTGTAAGACTGAGATACATTATTACAGTTTCGTTTGTATCAAATTCACAGCACTATCTTGATACACGTCATATAAAAGTGTCACCCACCCTTATTACAGACTTAAAAGAGCCGTTTGGTTACTGTATAAGAGTCAATCTAATACATGAATAACTTGGTTATTCATGTATTAATTTATACATTGTTTGGGTTGTAAATAGAATAAAGGTTATTCATGTATTAATTTTATACCATGTTTGGTTGGTTAGTTTCAAATGTTGTATAAAAGTTATTCATGTATTAATTTTATACGATGTTTGATTGTGTTTTAGTAATTCTACATAATTAATACTCATATAACTTATGAGGAAATCTATGTATAATTTTATGCAGGGTGGAAGTTGGAATAAGTTATGTGGGTATTAGTTATTCATGAATTAAAATAAAAAATTACATGTTTACCCCTAATTTGTTTACTTATTTATTTGTAAATAATGTATATTAATTAAATTACAAAATTAAGAAGGTCGACTAATCTGTTTATGTTCCTCATATTTTTCGTTTTGTCATTTTATCCCCAGATTCCAGAACAACATTTTATTGTTGCTGAACCATAGTAGTTTTTAGTTAATGGTGATACTTGTGTGCATTTTGGCTTGTTTATCAAGTAGTATCATTATTCAGATTTTACAAGTTTCATATTTTATTTTATTTTTTTAAAAAAAGTATATTAATTCACAACAAATTAAATATTCAATAAGGAATAATTTATGTATTGTAATTTTTATATAACTAAATCCTACATATATATAATACCTATATAACTAATACTTGCCTAACTAATACCTATATAATTAATATCTGCATAACTAATACCTACATAACTAATACCTGCATAACTAATACCTGCATAACTTATTCCTGCATAACTAATACCTACATAACTAATACATGCATAACTTATTCCAACATAACTAATACCTGCATAACTCTAACGAGTAACCAAACGGCCCCAAAATGTATATTCTACATGTTATTTCTAACTCATTTATTACACATATCATATACATTCTATTACATATTATTACTACCTTTTCAAATACAGATATAAACTCCTCCATTAAACATGTATCACACCTCTGCATGTCATACCACCAAGAAATATGTATTCACTCCAGATACATAATTTATGGTATACTAATGTATCTGTATTATCGTATATATACCATTTAATCAACAACAACTAAAAAAACAACTCCATGATACATATTCTAATATTAATAATAATGTATCATCCAATATTATAGATTAACATTGTTTCTGCATTTATGTTTCTCTAAATTGCAAAAGAAGATTACACAATACATATCAGATACTCCCATACCTTTTTCTATCAGATCTTTTTACTTGGAAATTGAAGTTGTGCTTTATTTTATGTTTTGTCATTACATTTACGAGCGTTGCTTTGTCCTTGTACAATTGTCCAGTATTCACCTTTGTACTGTTTGAATCAATATGTAATTTGAAACTTCTAATTCTGGAATATAATGCGACTCACAAATTCTCGATTCAACCAAGCAAGTGCTCCTGTATCCTTTTTTGTACCTTCGACACACATAATTTCTCCTGATGTAGCATCAAAGTTATGTATCTCTCCACCAATCTTCTCTGTTGTATCAATGCATGGAGGATACTTTGTAAATCCAAGCTCATTTTTTTTCAATTCCAAATACAATTAAACACCCATGTCGTTTTTAATTCTCAATGGAGAAGAGTTTCCTTCTACAATGTATCTGATTTCAATGTTTTTCCTAACCTCATTGATCTCCAACTCAACTGCAATGGCGGTTTGCAGATTCTTAAATGATATCGATTGCCCAACAACAATTACATCAATTTTGTAACCTTCATAACTCACATCGCTCACCCAAATTCCGGAATGTCTCAACAAAATCGATACATTCATATTGTATCAGCCCTTTGTCATTTTTTTTTTGCACTATCTCGAATTTACAAGTTGTTTGTTGAAGAAGATTAAAATTTGAATTTTGAAATTTGTGAATCTGTTACAGATTTTGATGGACTGCTAAAAATCAGTTAGGCGTGAATAGTGGTAATTAAAACTAAATTTACAATTTTTTCCCTTTTAAATCGTAACATACAGCTAGCATAATATATATCAAATAATGTATCCGGCAATAACTTATGTATCCGCATGCTTTTAAAAAGAAGGGATTTTTTGTAAATTGCAAACTAGGAGGGATAGGATGTAAATAAAATCTTACGGTATGTCATTCCTATAATTTATACTAAAATTTATGATTCTTTTTCATTTTACACTTAATAGTGATTGTTTATGAAGACTACAAATACCTCAATATGGTGCGATAACACTTAAACAAAGTGAATATAAACTAAAAAGAGATAATATTTAAGACATAAATAAGAATAAAATAATTAAAACTCCTATTAGCTAATACTTTTTTTAAGGAACATGTAAAAAAAATGAGATAATTTAAGACAAAGGAAATATTTTATTTTTTGAAAGATTCATCAATACGGTTTCATTTTTATTTTTCTTGGAAATAAAATTTATTGGATATTGGTATCGTTAACAATTGTTTTATTGTTTGTTGAGCCACTTGAAGAAGAAATTTTTTTTTACAAAATCATTGAGAGAGCAGCGATTTTCAAAAAGAATTTTTTTTAAGAAAATCGCTGACAGAGCAGGATTTTTAGAAAAATTATATCTCATTGACAGTGTAGCGAAGTCTCTTTTGGTTAAACTAAAATTTGAGTGACCCTTTATGCATTTTGAAGGAAAAAAGTGATTATTTTGGCTCCAGACTCTTCTTTTTAATGCGATTTTTAACTACTTTAGGTTTTCTAAAAAATAGTTTTAAAATGATAAAAAAAGATAATAGTAAAAATAAACTTTTAATTATTTTTTAAAATATTTTTCTTAACAAGTGTATTATATCCAATAATACACTTAATATAGGCTGGATAGTGTATACTGTTATTTTGATTTATGTTACCATGTTTATTTGTCACGAACTTTGATAAATTTTTGTGGCTATAAGAGGAAGGAAAATAAATAATTTTTCTGAATATTAAAACTATTATTGCACAAAATAGAATAGAGAAAATAATAGAAAAAAGAATTAGGTTTCTTGTTCCAGAAAATAAAAATTAGGCTTCTGGATAAGAAATATAATAGTAATAAATTATTAGGGACCTTCCAATCGAAATAACTCCATTTGACTGAGATTTCACAACGTCCACACAGAGTCTTTTCTGCACCCCCCAACCCTCCCCGCAAAAAGTTTAAAATGAAAAGAGAAAGGATTGAAAATATATCTAAATTCGGCGTAAATTATTATTTTTATCTTCAAAATATTAACAATTTTAAAATATCATTTTATTTGACTAATTGAATTTAAATATATCTCCAATTTTATAACATGAGTGAAATACACCTTTAAGTTCTCGTCAAGTTTAGGGGTATTTCAATATTTTTCTCAGCTT
Source organism: Solanum appendiculatum (assembly GCA_018342035.1). NCBI lineage: Eukaryota > Viridiplantae > Streptophyta > Magnoliopsida > Solanales > Solanaceae > Solanum > Solanum appendiculatum. Next base: position 2,423,693 of record JAGDQO010000472.1, read on the forward strand.
TTTATTAAGATCATCATTCTTCTACGAGAGTTTGAGGTCACTTGTTAAATCATGTGACAAATCAGGAATGTAAATAAGTTTAGTTAGTCAAATAAAAAAAAATCTACCATTATCAATAGTTCGAACACAAAACTAATAATTTAGCTGCAAGTTCAATATCTTTCTCAAATAAAAAATCTCAAACCCCACAAACTCCATCATCCTTCTTTTTCTTTAGAACTGTGTGTCTGTTCTTTTAACATATTTCTTCTTTCTTCATTGATTGCTACCTTCTTTGGAATCCTATGCCTTACCCTCTACGCTTTCTTCTTTCTTATATATGTATTCAATAAAATTGCTATAGATCTGAGTTTTTCGGTCTCCCAGAAATTCCCCATTTCCATATTCATTTGAAGAATGGAAAGCAATACTAGTCTAAGAATGTTGATGTTTAATGATAAAATCGATACTCCAAACCTTTCAGATTTTCTCAGAGTCAAACAAGATAACAATAATCTTGTAGGCCTTACATTAGGCGCGGTGTTGAGCAACAAACGAGAATCTTCTCCTTCTTCTTCTTCCCCTGTTAATCACTCCAATAGAACTCTTCTCGATATCATTCGAGACGATCCCAGCAGCAACAGCAGAAAACCCAGGAAATGGAAACATTTCAGAAACAAACTCCGTCTTAAACCTAACATTTCCATTCAACACCATAGCAATCCAATAACTCCGGTGGAAAATTTTACATCTGCATCTGGGTCAACAAGTAGAATATTGGGTGTTGAGAATGAAACTGCAGAGAGTGATGGAGAAGAAATTGGCGTGGAATTGGAGGATCAACCGGCACGAATGTCATTAATGGCCTTGTTAACAGAGAATGATGGAGATGAATCAGCGTATTTGATTGAAGATGGAGATGAAGATGAAGATGAAGAAGATGAATTGGATGATGATGGAGTTGCCGGCATCGAGGCCGGCACCGTTGCCGTTGCCGATGTTGGCGCCGGCGGAGAATATAATAATTGTTGTGTGTGTATGGTGAGACATAAGGGTGCTGCGTTTATACCTTGTGGACATACATTTTGCAGATTGTGTTCAAGGGAACTTTGGGTTCAAAGGGGCAATTGCCCCCTTTGCAACAATTTCATATTAGAAGTTCTTGATATTTTCTGATTAATGTTCTTTTTCAATTTATCACTTTTATTTTATCCTTCTTGATTGAGGATTGTTACTTCATTTCATCTATCCCTTGTTTTAATATCTTAGTGTTAATTAACCAAATTAAGTAGAATTGTGAACTAGTTAGTAACTACACTAATTTAGTGATGGCATAATAGGGCGGTAATGGTCCTTAACGCCCCTATGTGTATATTGTATCTGGGTGGCAAAATGAAATTCAATCCGTCCAATTCGTACAATCTATTTAAATTTGGGTGAATGATTGATTGATTCATTCATTAGCTCAATCATTTCAACCTAATAAAAATTGGATTGATATGTAATTTGAATTGGCTCATGACAAATTTTGTTAAAATATATATATTTTTTAATTTGATAGGTTTTATATAGTCATAATAAAATAAAAAAATTTTTTATTTAAGTACTAAAATATTTTAGAAGAGCAAAATAAAACAATTAAGATAGTAAAAATTAAGTTGGTTGAGTTTTAATCTGTTATATAATTCATTATCTAATCTGTTTTGACTCAAATAAATTTGAATTGAATTAAATCTTGACCCAATTATTATGTTTAATCCATTATAAATCGCTCAAATTTGATCCAACCCATCTAACCATATGGACTAATGTTATTCAAAATTTGAATAGAAAAGGCATGGAAGAAAGAAACAAAGGCATTATTTGAGGTCACATGGATGTTTTTATGCATTGTAGAATTGTCTTTCTCTTGCTTTCTAGAAGTAGGAAAAAGGTCAAGAGGGAATAGCTGTCTAGCTAGTGTTGAAAAGGACTTGACAACTAGTTCATAGTGTGGGACCTTTAATAATGTCTTACTCCTACTAGGGGAGAGAGCAACCCAACATGTAATCATTTATGACAAATCCCCCACCACCAAACCTAATGGGATCTTAGGATCAGTTTGTACTTGAAATAAAATTGATTTTTAAAATATTATTTAAATTTTTAAGTTATAATTTACTCATAAACATAAGATTTCATAAATTGTGAAAACTATTTTAAAAAATTAATTTATATAATTTTTCTAAATAAACAAACTAAAATTCATAAATAATATATTAAAATATTTTAAGGCACTGCATAAATAAATTGAATATTTTAATGTTCTTTTTATAAATAAATGATTGGGATTACAAACTTTAAAATACAGATAATTTTATGAAGATTTGAACAACAATTGTAGCAACTAGTTTTTCTTTAATATTATTCTTTCACATGGTATGAACAATTTCTTCACATCGACGTGAGTCCCTTTTTCGCAAATTTTCAAATGATAAGTTTTTATTTTTACAAAATTAAACTTGTGAGTCAAATTTTACATTTAAGAAAAATTAAGATCGTGCTTTTTGAAGAACTTTGGATATGGAATCATGATTTCAAATAATTATATGAAATTGCATGTCTACACAAAAGCATAATATAATTTTCTTTTGATTTTTGGGCAACACCCGTTTGTCCATAGATTTGGCTTTGGGAAAAAATTCACTCTTTTTATCTCAATTTATTTGTCTTATTTTAGTTTGACATGAAGTTTAAGAAAGTAAAAAACATTTTTTTAACTTTTTAATTTAAATTAAAGATATGTTAAGTAGGCATTTGATATGTGATTTCATCTCGTGATTTGAAATCAGCATTTGGACATGTTATTTCATCTCATCATTTCAAAGCATGAGATAAAATTCTAACTTCTCCAAAAAATTTGATTTGGAATTTCATATCATGATTTCAAATTTTCTTAAATATAAAAATTGACTCACAAATTTATATTTTGTACAAAAAAAATATCATTTTATATCTATATTTTTTTGTGAGAATACCAAAGGAGTGATGAAATATTCATGGAATATGAACATGATGATATAGTTGCTAATGATATTGATCATGTTCAATTTTATTAAAGAGTAGTACAACTCATGTTCAATTTTAATTTTTTATTGAACTAAAGTTATATATATATATATGTTATATTTTTTTCTCAGAATAACTTTGTGATAGTGTATTTATACTTTTGTTATGAACTTTTGTCTATTTAGTAAGATTGTATAATGAATTGTGATAATTTTTATAGTTTTCACAACTTATGGGATTTTTTATATTTATGAGCAAAAAATACAACTTAAAAATTCAAATTACATGTCCAAAGAAAACTTTAATTTCATATCATTATTTCATCTCACATGGCCAAACAAGCCCTTAAATGTACCAAAATATAATTTAATCTTGTGATTTTAAACATGTTACGTAAAAAATTGAAATTAAAGAATTCTTAGAAAGAGAATTAAAATAAGTTTGACAAACAACTTAAAATGGAGAAAGTACTATTTAGAGATTATTTTTAATAAGTATTTATATATTAAAGGAAAAAATGATAAATATACCCCGAACTATCATAAATGGTATACAGATACCCTCTGTCATACTTTTGAGATATTGGTGCCCCTGCTGTCCAAATTTTGGAGCGTATATACCCTTTCTATTAACGGTGAGACACGTGTCTCAATCTAAAACACCCGAAATTTATTAAATTTCAACCCACAATTTAAAGACCCACCCAAATTAATTTTAAAACGCACCCAAATAACATAATACCCACCCCAAATTATAACCCAAAACACTTCTACATCTTATCAAGTTATGCCGACTTCTCCGATTTTCTAAAGAACTTCTGGCCAACTTCTTCATTTTCCAAGCCATTGTCCATAGAAAATGATCATGCCAAGCCTAAACGAGCTCAACCCTTCATATGTAATTAATTAAAAGCTTCAATTTCCTTCCCCACCAAAACCCTAGAACTCCCCATTCGCATTCCCATACTCCACCATCGTCGAACAACTTTCGTTCACCCTCTTGCCATTGTCAAAGTACCGGAGAAGGTAGTTTAGCTTGGAGATGAAATCTCCAACTAAGCCCTCGCCGACGCTCAGAAACTCGTCGAGTATCTTCAGGATAAGCTTGGAGTTTCAGTCGCGTCCTTCGCTCCCACTGTCGGCCTTCGCTCCCACTACCGTCGTCACCGCCCTGGTAAATTGATAAATTTTCAGGTAATGCTAAATATGTAATGAAAAGCGCAGAAGACGAGAAGGAGACGAGAGACGCACCAGTGAGAGAAGCCATTGAAGAAGAAGTGAGGAAAAGATGAAAGAGGAAAGGGTTGCGTTCCCTTTTTTTCATTTGGGTCAGGATGCTTGTGGGTTATAACTTGGGTCATGTATTTAAGTTATCCGGGTCAAGGATATTTTAATTTTTGGGTAAAAATTAAATAATTTTGGGTAGGTCGTTGAGATGATGCCATGTGTCCCGCCGTCTATCATAAGGGTATATATGCTCCAAAATTTGGACGGCACGGATACCAATGCCCCAAAAGTATGACGGAGGATATCCGTATACCATTTATGATAGTTTGGAGGTATATTTGTCCGGTTTTCCTTTATTAAATTAATTCATTATTTGAAGTTTAAAATATATGTTTTGGGAGTCTTTCAACTTTTCACTCATAGAACTTCAATGTTCAATCATGATTTTAATTTTTAAATAAGTACTATTTTTCATCGAAACTTCAAACAATATTTTAAAAAGTATCAACTAATTCATGTTTTGTTCATCGAGAAAATCGTTATTTTGATTAATATTAAAATTTATGAGAAGGGATCAAAGACAAGGGGGTTACTCTTTTTGGCTAAAATATCAAGGTGATGAATTAATACAAAAATCTAATATGCTAGAAAGGAAAGAAAATTATAAATGAAGAGAAGGTCGAGGGTCTTCTTCCGTGAAAATTATAAAGAAAGAAGACTAAAAGACTATTATCTTGTTCTTTAGAATTTTATGATGTCGTTCATTGTTCTAAGATGCTTTTTAATAGGCCATAGAAATTGAATTGTTGCATCAATGTGAATTTATTTTTATTTTACTTATAATTTTTTCTTTTTTTGATCCAACAACCCATTGGGTCAATTTTTATAACAATAACTTGATAGTACATGTGGGCTAACTCATGATCCCATTTCTCAAAACAAAAGCAGCCTAAGCAAAAGAAAAAAGGAAAGTGAATAGCCACTGTAATAACGAAAATTGGAAATAGAGATAGATGAGTGGATAGTTTCTCCCAGCGATTCGATCCATGCCGATTGGTATCAGCTCATGTACGTTCAGTACCTCGACCTCGCTCACAAGCTTCGGTTCATCTTTTGACGACAAGGTATGTTTCCTGAATCCATTTTGAATTGTTATTGGTTTGTTTTTGTGATTTGGTCTGCACCTTCTTGACCTGTAGATCTGAGATCGAATTCTCACTTAGTATCGTCTTGCATCTTCTCAGCCTTTGTTAAATCAGCTAGTCCTTACCCAAATATAAGTTCAAGTGAGTTGAATCCAGTCAAGGGATTAATACCACCACCTGTTCTTAAATCGGGGCAAAGTTAACTGATTTTGCTGTCTATTGTATGGCTAATGCTAGATACCATCTTCAGTTGTATCTCCAGAGAGTATGAACTAGTATGTCTACATATTAGCACTCTATTATAGTGAAAATAAAAAAATCAGAGACGAACAATGCATGTACCTTCTTAGTCATGGTTTTATACCATATAATACACCTTAAAGCTCTCACCAGGTGCATGGCATATTGACCAACCGAAATTACTTCAGACTATAGAAGAACTGTATACTGTTAGTGTGACTTGTTTTAAAATTCACCATGGGACCTGTAAGTTATACCAGAAAACTAGTAATCTGAAGCATTTATTTGTCTGATTCTCATGTTCGGTGTATTCTGCGTATCCGTGTTGATTATGTTCTTCCTTGTGTTTGGGACCTCCTGGTAATTTATAAAGTCATAGTTACCTTCAAAAACAAAGACCAGGTTAGCAAAATAATCAGCAAGAGTATTACCCTCCCTTAAGAAGTGTTGTACTCTTACTTACTGTTAGTAATTCCCTCATCCTATTAATAGAACTGATTTCCAAAGCCCCACTCCATGATGTATCTCATACACCATTTAACATATGTACCATTGCCAATGAATCAGTTTTTATTATAATGTGAGTATAATGCTTCTCCCAACAGTATTTCAAAGCTTCTCTAATTTCCCCAGCTTCAACAGTTAAATTGGTAGCATTTGGTATCTTCACTTCTTTTGCACCAACCAGATCACCATTATTGTCTCTAATACAAAAGGCTGCAGCATTAGGCCCTGGATTACCCTTTGACGCTCCATCAGTATTAACCTTCCACCATCCCTCGTACCACCTTACACACCTGATTTTAAAGGAGGGCCTGAAACCATCCAATAATGCCACCATTAGAGGCCAAGTGCTAGGAATATCCTTGTAACCAAATCTACAGATCATGTACTTTTGCACCCTGTTATTAACATCCCAGATAACCTTGCTGACAAAATTTGGATCACCAAGAATCACAGTGTTCCTTCTTTTCCATGAGAACCATAATATTATATTAGAAATTGCTTGAAACACTGCTTTTTGCCTAGTATTACCAGTAGTCTCCCGCCACAGCTTCATTGTTTGCTTAATCTAGATTAAAGAGTCAATGATACCAGCTGCAGATGTATAGTACCTCCAGACTCTCTTGGCAGCCTCTCCTTTTATAAATAAGTGCTCCAAGGTTTCTCTTCTAGGTACAATGCAACAGGTACATAATTGAGAGATATTGGGGTTCTGGTTAGCCATTACAGTAGCTACAGGGACTCTATTTGACCATACTCTCCACCCAAAAAAAGAACCCTTGAAAGGAAGATCCTTCACCCAAATATACTTAAATATTTCATTTACTTCCTCTTTCTTCCTTAACAAATCCCAGACACTCTTCGCACTAAACTGTCCAGAGCTTGTTTTTGTCTACCAAGGCTTATCCCCTTGATCACTAAAAAGGCTACCTAGTATCACATGCTTATACTTTGATGCTTCGCTTGAAACTTAATGAGTACAATTGACCGCAAGACTCAAGATGATTACCCGATAGCCATTATAAAGGTATCTAATTGTAAGGTAGTCTTCTCGGGATGAAGCCATGTAGAATGCCCATTCACGGAACAACTTTGCATATGCGGACATGAAGACATACGAAGAGTGACTTCTCCTAATTATTTCCACATGTCGTAGCAAATAATCCTTTGATCTTGATTTATCATGTGTAACGATCCGATTCATTCTTCCAATTATTTTCTCATGTCATAGCAAATAATCCTTTAATCTTGATTTACCTTGTGTAACGATTCGATTCATTCCTTTTACTAGATCTAATTTCACCCATACTTGTTCTAACTCCTTAAAGATTGGTTCAGGATGACATTGTAATGAGTACTTTTATTGTCAGCTTTTTAACTCCTCATAATTAGTTATTTTACTCCTCCTTTGAAGGATAAAAGTACATGTATGACAGCTAATGCAAGCACTCACTATCTAATTAGTGGTTGTTGTTTTACTCTTTACTAATAGGTTGGAAATTTGGAACTACATATTAGACAGCTAATGCAAGCACTCACTATCTCTTCTTCTTTTTTCACCAGTAGTTAATCATTTTTTAAAAGGAAAAACCTTAGTCATGATCCATTTGTGTTTACTCAGATTTGGCACTTGCTATTGCTTATTTTAGTGCTTATTAAGATTAAAATTTATAGGATGAACCAAACAAGAAAAGGTTAAATGTCCATTTTAGCAAATTAAGAAAAAATTATTATATTGTTTAATATCATCTTTATTATTACATTAGTAAATTACTATATAAAATAATGATAAAATTAATTTAGTAAAACTAAATTTTTAATAAATATTTTCTTAAAAAGTGTGTCAAATCTAGTTCAACTATTATGAAAGGGAAGGAGTAAAAGCTAGGATAACTAGTTTTGTCATCAAGTGAAGTGCCCAACAAATGAATTATCATAATGCTTTTAAATATGCACTAGTTAATTAGGTCCTCCTTCTATTTCATATTAAGTGAATTTGTGAGATAATATACATAATTTAAATCATATTTTTCATTATTCCCAAGTTATTCTTAAAAGTAATGTTATTTATCTCCTTAAAAATGTAAAACTTCATTAAAAGAAAGGGCAAAAAAAAAAGTCAAATATTTATCTTAAATTTTAAATAATTCAATTATTTTTAACAATGATAAAGGGCTTAGAAATTCACGGAATAGAGTGACTATTGAATGAGGAGTTGGTCAACCATCATAAATGCCATCTTCCTTTGAAGTTATTATATACTCCTTCACCGTTCATTTTTATTTGTCACTTATTTCTAAAATAGGTTTTCATTTTTTTTTGTCACTTTTGACATATCAAGGAAAGATAATAATTTTTTCCATGTTTTACCCTCAGCATTAAATACGTATTTTTCAAATCATTTTCTAAGACGTCATTTAATTGGGGATAATTTGATAAAGTACTTATATCATTAATTATTTTCTTAATGGGTATGCCAAGTTAAACTGTGACAAGTAAAAATGAACAGAGGAAATATTTTATAGAAAAAGGTTCAAAATATTCTTTAAATCATGCGAAATTGAATAAAAATATTTTTCGATAATAATTTCGTTTAAAAATATCTTTATCGTCAATAGTGTGATTTAAAAATACCCTTTCTCAAAGATATTTTTATTCAATTTCGCATAATTCAAAATATTTTTGTAAGTTTACTCACTAATGCGTGTGCTTCAAATTTGATATTAAGGGGTCGTTTGGTAAGGAGTATTAGGAGAAATAGTCCATGTATTATGTATGGTATTATTTAGTATTATGTTTGGTAGGATTTTGGGTCTATGAATAACTAATCCATGGATTAGTTATACACCATACATGGTATTATAGGATGTATTACTAATACGTTCCACTTGGAGGTATTAGTAATACATAGGATATAATACCATGGGATAAGTCTATGTAAATACAAAAATATCCCTCAAATCATTTTAGTTATTTTATTTATTTTCTTAATTTATGTTTTATATTGTATTAAAAAAATTATTTAAATAAATTAACTTACAAATTATTTAGAGAAAGTTGTTTGTTACTAAATAAATCCAATACAAATCAATACAAGTTGTTTAACATTTACAAATTAAAAAGGCAAATATATCACCACATGACGTTTGTGATCTTAATTGAATGTACTATATATATGCGCGTGTGCGTGTGCGTGTGCATGTGCGTGGGTGCCGCGTGCGCGCGCGCGCGTGTGCGTGTGTGCGTGTGTAGTTTTCTAATTATTTGTATTTTGAAAAATTTATAAAATTGCATACATATTAAAACTACAACTTGCAATTTTTATGTGTAAATGTAGATGTTTTATTCAATTTTACTATTGTTTACCGTCTTTTCGATTTTAAAAGTAGATGGTTTATCTTTTTTAAATTGAAAATTGACATTTTTTGAGTGATCAGTTTATTAAGATGACAATTATTTATCCTCAAATAATTCCAAAAAAATAGCAAACATGACAACAAAATTGTTCTTCTCATAACTAGTTAGAAGGCCATAAAAATAATTTTGTCCGGCAATTATCTACTTTGACCCAATTACATAATAATTCAAGGGTATAATTGGAAAGAAGCTTTTTATAGAGTTTTAATCCAAACACAAAATGAGATGGGAAACAATGAACCAAACACTTGATAAAAATAAACTCTGTATTATTAATTTCTACACTAATATTCCATGCATTACTAATCCTTGCGTTACTAATCCCTACGTTATTAATCTTTGTACCAAACGATCCCTAAGAGTTCCTATAAAACTACGAAAGAGTACTCGCTCTGTCCATTTTTACTATTCACTATTTAAAAAATAGATTTTCACTTTTACTTTCACTTGTTACATATGACGAAAAAAGAATTATTATTATTACTAGTATTCGTGCTCGCTCGTTGTGCGGATATTTTTAAGTGTTATAATTTTTAAATTAAATATGGTATAACTTATGCAAGATTTAAAATATATAATTTCTTTAATTGGCTGACAATAATGATAATGATTAATTTAAAAACTGTAATTGTTATAATTGATTTGAAATTAAAATAAAAGTATTAAATTTATTATTACTATTATTATTGTTAAAATAAATTCTAAACTGTAACAAACTTGTAGGATAACTATGTAAAAGGAAATTGGCACTATTATATATCTATTCCCGCCCCCAATTCCCCAACCCCCACACAAAAGATTCATAATTTTTTATTTATTTATTGTTTATTTTACAATCAATATTTTATTTTTTTAATTTGTTTTTTGTTTAGTAATTATTTTTTTTGAAATTGCTTATTTTACAATCATTTTTCCTAATATTTAAGAAGCTCAATAAATGCAAGAGAAAAGCTAGGAGGTTTTTATTTTTAAAAAGACACGTAAAATAAAGCAATTTTATATTTGATATTAAAATTTACTCTTCTTTCTCTTACATAGAGAAACATTAAATCCTTGAATATATGTATGCCTTAATAAGAAGATCTTCCTCCTATCTTGTAGGATAAATAAATTAATAAATAGAAATAAAAATTAACTGCTAAGGCTCTAACGAAGAAATATTATGAAAAGAAATACCAAACACGATTTAAACTACTACTTTAGCATAATGGGAATTAGCAATGTACATGATGTAGAAATAAAAAAAAACTAATGATGTGAATTTGTTTTTAAAAAGATCTAGTTAACTGTTAAGGGTAGTTTTTTTTCCTCAAGAAACGTGGGTTAGGGGTTAGATATTTTTTGGGATAAAATTAATTATCCATCTTTTAAAATGTGAATTTTAAATTAATTATTTCAAAAATATGCATTTTCATTTTAAAAAAGAGAACGAAGAAGGAGTTGTGTTTATGTGTGTTTCTTAGTTAGTTCTTAAATAGGGGATTGGGACGTGCATAGTAGTTTACTTTTTAAATTTTTTTATATTTTGTGTTTCTTTTGTTTTTCTTTTTTAAAGATTAAAAAAATACAAAAAAGTTAGTAATTATTGTTTTTAATAATTGTGCATTATTCAAAAATAATTCTAATAATTTATCTTGTAATTTATATATTTCTTTAAATCGTCTTATTTTAAAAATAATTTTAGAATGTATCAAAAAAATCTTACATCTTTTAATTTCTTTTGTTTTTATTTTTTAAAGTTTAAAAAAATAATACAAAAAGGTAGTAATTATTGTTTTTAATAATTGTGTATTATTCAAAAAATAATTCTAATAATTTATCTTACAATTTAATTTTTTTAAAATTTTTAAAATTATTTTAGAATGTATCAAAAAGGTTTTATGCTTTATTAGAAATCTCTATTTTTTTTTAATTTTAAGTGATCATTAGTAAGAATAACTCTCCATGTTTATCTCCCGAAAATACACATTCTATTCAACTACTCATCTTTTAAAAAGTAGATAATTCCTAATTTTTATTAAATGTGATAACTTCCCACCAAAAAAAAAGGAATCACACACCCTACTTTTTAGAATTGTTTTAAAATTTGCATTTTAAAAAATGGTAAAAGTTAAAGTAATAGTAAAAATTATATTCGTGGTACTTTTTCAGTTTTTCGCTTTAATGTTTGAAATATTTTATTTTATTTAAAATTTCAATTAATTTTAATAATTTATAAATTCTGTTTTTTGTGGTACTGAATGTATGCGTTTTTACTTCTCCTATTATATATAGATAGATTATTATTATTATTATTATTATTCATATTTACCCTTAGTATTAACGACAATCGAATCTTTAGATTTGAAATCACGTGGACATCACATCCGGACCTCATCAAAATAATTTCAAAATCTTGGAAGGTTAATCATAATATTACTGAAGCGATCCTTCGGTTAAAAAAAAGGTTAAAATCTTGAAGAAGATACTTTTGGAAATATTTTTCATCAAAAAAGATATATTATAAAAAGATTGGAAGGAATACATAGATCCTCCAAATACCTCTATCAACTACTCTTAGCAGACCTCGAACATTTCTTGATTAACAAATTCAACAACATCCTAAAGCTCGAGGAAGAATTTTAAAAATTAAAATCTAGAGTCAACTGGTGAAGGCGAAATAAAATATTTTCATTACAAAAGTTAATATTTTTTTTTGAAATTTCAAATTACGAATTCGATTTTATTTATTTATGGAGTCTATATATTTACATGACATAAAAGAAACTATTTTGTCATATAAAAACAAATTTAATAATAAATTTAGTTGAGTGATTTTATTGATATAAATGTTTAAGTTTAGTGATTTTATTGATACAAAATAAAATTTAATGACTTTGCTAGATAAATTCTCAACGTTGAGTGACCTTTTAAGATATTAACTCTATTTCCATTAATGTACCAACTATAATAGATACCAGCAACTATGTTGGCCACCCCTCCTGTAATGATGCATACTATTAATTAATATATGTTGTAAACTATATTAGATACATTCTTATCCAAAAAGGTTCATAGAACCTAGGGAATATATATACAATCCACTCATTCAATGGATTTATAACACTCCCCCTTGGATGTCCATAGATAATGTGCCTCGCTAAAACCTTACTAGGAAAAATCCAATGGGAAAAAGCCTAGTGAAGGAAAAAGAGTACACACATCTCACAATACGCCTTGAACGCTGCCTCATTAAAAACCTTACCAGGAAAACCCAATTGGGACAAAATCATGGTTAAGGAAAAGAGTACAGCGCATATTTCACTCCCTCCTGATGAAAACTTTACTTGATATCTCGGAGACGATGCATTTCAGGTACCTGAACCTTTGCCAAGGTTTTATGAAGTATGAAGTCATCGTGCTTCTTTAAAGCACTTGCCTCATTATCATGACCATCTTGATCATTTGCTCCTCTCCTTCCTTAAGAAGTTTTTCATTTGGAATCAATTGGTCTATCACGCTTCAAGCGTACCATAGACTTTGTCCTTCAAGGACTTCTCATTGGAGAATTTATAGCTGAATTATAACACAGGGTCAGCAAATTCATCTGGCAATTAATTTGCAACATTATACAATTGAATTATCTCTTGTACTTTAAGTTCACTTTCATTTTAACGAGGATCTAGATAATTCATCTCATAATTTTCAACTGTCAATCATCTCTCCCCTTAATGTTAGAAAATCTAACATTCACCCCAACCTCATTTGGGGATCCATCTTTGTGCGTGGTGGAGCAATTAAATCAAATATCACACATTCAAACTTTAGATGGAAATTATTTGGTTCCTGACCCTGAACCAATTATGATGGGGAAACCTTGTTGGCTTGATGCATACATGTGTTGCTACATGTTAAGTAAATTCATCTCATACCAAATCTTATTTGGGAGTTCTGTTCTCATACCCATGGTTTAGCTATAATTGGAGGCAGACAATTTCTGCTAAACCAACCAACATTATCAATATAATTTCATAATTTGGAAATGTGCTCTTAATTTAACAATTCGAGCAAACAATCTTACAAAAACCAATTTGTAAGTTGACAAAAAAGCACATGTGACCATCCCATAGATGCAAACTATCATATAGTTGCAAACGATCCACATGACAGGTGAACGGGCCCATATTCACCTTTTTATATGTTCCAAAACCTCAGGGAATACAATCCCAACATTAGCTGGTATAATGATACAATGATCGTTTTATCATGAGAACAAGCAACACAAGAGAATTCATGAAGAATCTTTTATTTCTTCATCATAAAGCCACATGAATTCTCCATTACTTTTGCATCACATTTGAACCGGAATGATCAATCGGTCATGCCAACTAACTTTATTTTTCTCAAACCTCCCGTAGAGGTGAGTTGTGTCATATATCCACCCATAATAATTTTATAATATCTTGATCCATTCTCTTTCAGAATGGTCGAGCATTCACGATACTTATCACAAGTCACATTCTTTTCAAGGAATGGACTAATCATTTATATGTGCTTCATAAATTTGCATTATAAGCACATTGTCATGCCTTCGATATTCATCATTTTTGCATGACCCACCTCAACATCATTCTAAAAGGTCAAGTGTACCACTACTCTATCTTCCTTTCTTTTGATGGAGGATTTATAAATTTATCAAATTATTAGGTCGCACATTGACCACAGGTCCAATGACCTTTAATACCATTATGATGATGTGAAGGACTATTTGGAGAATTCATAGTGTTCTTTCTTTTATAATTACCACAATGATGACTATCATAATTCTGTCCATCAACGCCCTTATTCATACATTCAATCATTTGTCATCTTTCAGACTTATTATTCACTGCTACCACATTCATATGATAGAATGGAGCAATTGGGCGGATTTCAAACTTATCATGTACTGCTACCACATTCGCTTTAGGGAATGGAGCAAATTCAATGGGACGAATTTTATGACTTTTCATCAAAGCCTTAGTCATCATTATGTCATCACTATGGTGCATTGAGACTCATACTCAATGTCTTACCCATATAAAGCGTGTTAGGCCATAATTCTATGGGACTTGAACCTAATCCTTATTATCATGGTGCATCAAAACTCAATTTGATGTCTTACCCTCTTGGTGTGATAGAACTTGAATCTACCGTCTTACCCTCAACCATTTTTCATTATGGTGCATCCGGATTTTAACCTGATGTCTTACCCTTTTAGTGTGATGGGACTTGAACCCACCGTCTTACCCTCAACCAATGGTATAATAGATCAAAGTACAACATGACTCACCATTTGGGTCTTTCAAAATATTTAAATAAAATTCATAAAACATAATACTCAAACTCATGCTACCAAAACTTTATAGCTTCTTCCATTTAAGGAACTTTGTGGAGCAGAGAATATTCAACCAGTAGTAGTATATGCCTTTGGTTCCTGGTTAATGTTAGTGACCGAACACTATTGTATTCTAAATCATAAAAAGATTCTTGAAAATACATACCTGATTTTATTCATGTAATACCTTGATTGCAGTAATTATCTTCTTTTTTTTTCTTGAATCTCATAACGAGATTAACCAGAACATGAGTTAAAGAAAAACTAAAACTCAATCTCAATTGACTAGAGTCTTGTGCTGATAACGTGTTGTAAAATATAAGCAATATACTACAAGAAATATAGACAATAGATATGGGGGTAGGATGTAAAGATAATCTTATTCAAATGTCTTCAAGTCTCTCTCATGTGTCTTACAAATGAACAACCCTATTTATAGGTTGAGAAATCATTCCAAAGGTCACCATATTAAGTGTTATAATAAATAGATACATTCTTATCCAAAAAGGTTCATAGAACCTAGGGAATATGTATACATGAATGTAAATAGTTCATGTATTAACTCAATGGACAATCCACTCATTCAATGGATTTATAACAATATATCATTTTTACCAAGAAAAAATTACTTATTTTCTAAATAATTTTTCAAAACCTGTTCATCAATTAATAAAAATAATGTGGTAAAATAGTTATGTCAATCACTGTTTTATTAATGGGTATGTCAAGTTCAAATGTGACGAGTAAAAATAAACGAAAAGAGTATAAGATAGCTAGTATTGATCATATTTTAATCCCTTAAAATATTTTGCAAGAGGAATCGTAGTAAGAACGTAGGGGTATGAAATATTTTAGGCAAAGTAAGCTGCAAGACACAATCTGAAACCATATTCAGAGTAAACTTTGATAAGGGAACCATTTAGTAGCCATAGTCTAATACTGAAAACTAAACATTCATAAATTTACCCATCTTAGAGCAGATTAGGGAGTTATAACCAACACTCTGAAAGTATCACCCTAAACAATCTACTGACTACTAACATAACCAAGTTAAAAATTAGAGAAACAAGTGCAGCATCCAGCATTGCTGCCTCCAGTTTGATGTAGCATTGCATCGATTTCATCACCCTCCTCCATCTCCAGCTATTTTAACAATTGAAGAAAAGAATGTGAGATAAAACATACAGTGGTAAAAGCAATACAAATGGTGTGAAATGTTTCAATACCTCATCAGGAGTTTGCTCTGCCCTAAGCCTGCGCCCATCAAATAAGAATGCAATTGAGTTCATGTCCACTGACTGGCGGTCGCAATAAGCAGTCATGAGCTTGCGCATCTGTGTGCTACGCTTGATCCTGAAAAACACTTCATTCCCATCCTGCATGTAATAATTGATGTTGAGTACGAATGAAAAAAGATGCACAATTCTATATGGAAATGTCCCCTCAATTCCATCTTCTCAGTCACACTATATCTTTCACCTTTTTTTGGTCAAGGGAGGACAGAAACTAGGACAAAAGGTGTCTAAAAACACAATACAAAGAAGTAGATCTAGCTAAATACAGAAACATGAAGAAACAAATTTATGTCAACTAAAGAGTAAAGTTTATTTTACACATGGTGCAGGTACCACAGAGGCAGAGGCCTCAAGCTACAATAAACTATATGTAATTAGACCGTAATCATCTGCCACATTTGAGCTAGGAAGCTTCAAGCAATCACTGATCCTCGCAAAGATGCTAGGTTAATCTTACACAAGCAAAACAGTGATGGCTGTTCCACCTCAAGAACTTTTAACCATGAACATAGTATCAGCAACCACAGAGTGCAGTATCAAAAAGAATTTAAGTTATTTATCCAGACCAAGAGGGTGTACAGCAAAAGGAGGCTACACTTTCCATCGTAAATAATACTGAACATACAAAGCATGGAGTTTGCCTATACCAATGACACAAATGAGGATACCAGAAGACCACAAAGAAGTTTGCAACAATATTATTGATACATGGAGGGTTTCTTGTTCTTCTTTTCCCTCTTTCATAAGGGTATTAACTAATGGAGGAGTTGCATTATGTATGGAATTGCATTCAGTCACTCAGTGATAACATATTATCCCTTGATCATGTTAAAGTTGGGACACATGTTTTCATCCATAGAGCCACAGGAGGACTGCGTCCTTCACTGAGGATGTTTTTGCTGAACAACTTCACCACAAAAAGGCCAAAACGTACCAAATACCATTCATGTTATCACAGAACATACAGAGGATAAGATATGTGTGCTGCCATACTAAATCCCCTCATCTGGTCCTATCGGCTATCTCTACAGCAAAACAGTCATTTTCTTCCTCATGGCCTCACTCAAGCTACCAGTAGTACCCACACCTAGAATACCACACTTCCATCCCTAGCATCCTACTGACACGTCTAATTAATAACTTGCAACCTTCCCACATCTAAGGGAAATGTTCTCATGCTATAGAATCAATCATTCTTAGATGGAAATCAAAAAATTGTATAACTAAGGCAATAACACACGTATGTTACTTAATTATGCAGCTTACAATGTATAGTGAACAAAGATGACGATAAAATAGAGCACATAAATAATATTTGACAATTTTGCCAGCACCTGAAATCAATGAGCATGAAATCGAACATAATAAGAGCCGACAAGGACGAAGAGAAAAGTTGAGGGCGGAAAATTTCATTATTTATTATCAAAAGAAGCTGTAGAATAACCCAAATTACACCAAACAAACTAAACTACCCAAAAACATGTTTCTTTTATAACTTGCAGGTTTCAACTTTTGAAAAACCAATATAATTATTTCAATTTGGTTTCATGCAAATGTCAATGTTAACTTACAGATTCAAGGTACACCACAATAAAAAGAAAGTGTAGAGAATCACTGGCCCAATAGCCACTCTAAAACAAATAATCCAATTACGTTGAGGTTTGGATCACCTCCAAACAGCTTATTATTTATCCCTAGTCATGCTTATACACATGACAATTGTCAAACATTATCAAAATGAGACAAAAATGGTAAAGAGGCAAGACAAGATTATTCAAACTGCATTTATCTATTTATGTACAGTAAGTTGTGATCTACAAAGTATTAAATCTTGTAAGATCTTAAACATCTAAGTTTTTGTCATTGTTCAGAGTTTATTGATTTGTAATAAAACTTCCCACACTGCCAGAACTTCTACCAAACTTCCCGAGTTTCCAAACCAAACCGGTTTTACTTGGCAAATGAGTTGTTTTGGCTTTAAATTTCAAACCCAATAGAAAAGTAGCAGCCAGGTATGGCTCGATTTTTGTGCAGGATTGTTATTAAGGGGGTGTTGGTTATAGTAAAAAATATAATAATGAGGCTAGTAGGACTAGAACACACAACCTCAAGGAATTTTCACGACGACTTAATCACTAGAATAAACCTTTAACTTGTGTCAAGATGTGTCAATCCCTATATATATATATATATATATATATTTATTTTTTTAAACCCTTGGCTATCCCTTGGCTAAGGGTGGATTCGCCCACTCACGAATGCATGCAAAAACATGAAAAACTGACCAATCCGATAACTTGATGATTATGTATCAACAAACCACATGCAAATTGAAAGAAATCATGCATTAGTACAACTTCATCATCTATAAATACTATGACTTCACGACTACTAATACATAAACATACCATTTAACTTGGCATCATGTGGCACCTAAACACTTAAAGTTTGTATAGAGTTGAACAAGCAGACAAGCACATCCTACTCGGCGTCCTACATGACCATTCACGTACTACTCAACATCTTATATGGCATCCCACCTATATTATGTCACGTATTACAGACAGTGAAATCGCAGTTTTCTCACAATTACAGAGACAAACAAAACGTTCCATTCCGTTATTTTAAAACTAAACCTAATCACAAAAAACACTATCCTGAGCACGAAAATATTAAATAGTAGTACATATGAGAACATATATACATGTACATGAACAGCGAGTAAAAGAGATTAGAAAACCATACAAAAAATTAAAACGACGATAAATGTTTATACCTGACCCTTAACCTTGAGATTAATATGAACCATCTGATCGTTAGGCTTCTTATCTTCATCTCCGGCGCCGCCGCTAGCAGACATTATGATCACGCCTCAATAATTCTTCTTCCGCCCAACTGATGATATGCTGAGATAATTCTTCAAAGCAAAATACCTAAAGGCCTCCTTCCTTTAATACGCTGAGCGCTTCGTTTTTCTCAGCCACGCGCTAAAAAGGTTTCATCCACAAAATCGACGGCGTAAAAATGTTGATGGATGACGTGGCATTAGAATAATGCGAGTGGAGGGATTTTGTTAGAAGCTGAGAGTGGGAAAGAATTATAAACTATATTTAATATATATTTGAATTCCGTGGTGAAAAGGAAGAAACGAGGGAATCCATGATGTTGACCAGGAAAAGAGGAGAATAACGGTTAGGATACGTCCAAGAAAGAAACGTACGGCTGTTAATGGAAATACGCTTGGACTTCTATTCTCCACTCTAGTAGCCAATTGCAAAAAGGTTTTAAGAAAAAATTCTTTTTGTCAATGGTCCATGGACCATCCCCAAAAAGGTTTCACAATTGAATAAATTTCTATGAGTAAATTAGATATAACTTGTGCAGTCCAATACATGTTACTTTTTCGATCTTAATTTAAACAATGTGACATAATTATTTTTGAAAAATAATTCAAAAGAAAATTATGATTTTTAAATATTCTAAGTTATGTTATAAATTCATTGAATAGAGGATTGTCCATTTGATTTATTCATAAATTACTTGAATTTATGTTTGTATATTTCTAAGGTGATATGTACCTTTTTGGATAACTATGTATTTACTAGTTTTGATATTTAATATGGTGATCTTTGGGGTGATATCTCAACACTATAAATAGAGATATCATTCATCATTTGTAAGACACACTTTAATAGAAGAAAAGTTCCCTCTTCCATCTATACTTTTTGTCTTCTTCTCTTTATACTTTTATTGCTTTGAGCTTAACTTTATAATTCGTTATCAGCATAAGACTAACCAACTAAGGTAGACGGACAGAGATTTAGGTAACGATACATTATGATACAACAAGATGCTAAAATGCCTGGTTGTAAAAGGTATGAATTTGCAGTTTGCTAATGCTTTAAGATATTTCTCTTTCTCTATTTATGTTGCCTTTTGGCTTAGCTATAGGCATAGCATAAATCACATGCGACCAAAATTTTCTTCCAGAGGTTATTCCTCATTATTTTGAAAACTAAAAAAAATCAAGTTCGTGCTTGGCCAGTGGAATAAAGTTTCCTTCGTTTATTTCTATTAGTTTTCATACTTGGCTTGTGAACTCAAGCTATATTAATGGCGGAAGTGTATTTTGAGAGAAGAAAGAAGATAGAATTTTATTTCATACTGATCTGTAAATCACATACAAGTATTTATAGTTAATCAACTAATCATCACAGCTGGACACAGCTTAGCATCAAGTTAGTTATTAGCTTAACTAACTTTGATCTTCCACTAACTATTGCTAACCACCAACTAACAGAATAGTGTCAGCGTAACTAACTAGATTCCTTCAATTCTCCCCTCAAGCTGGAGGGTGTAAAAAACCAGCACTCCTAGCTTGTTCAACAGATACACATGTTGATTTCTTCCAAGTCATTTTGTGAGCAAGTCTACTTGTTGGTCTTTTGTTCCAATATGATGAGCCTTCACTTTGCCTTCCTTGATTTTATCCCTAACAAAATGGCAATCTATTTCAATATGCTTGGTGCGTTCATGAAAGATTGGATTTGCTGCAATTTGAAGGGCAGCCTTACTATCACAATATATATCAACAGGTCTCTTTACTTCAACTCTCAACTCACTAAACAGTCCCAGTAGCCAAACAATCTCAGATGTTGCAGTAGCCAAACTTTTGTACTCTGCTTCTGCAGAACTCATGGACACTGTGTTTTGTTGTTTTTGACTTCCATGATATTAGTGACTTCCCAAGCTTAATCAAGAACCCTGTTACAGATCTTCTGGTGTTTGGGCATGCAACCCAGTCAGCATCACAGAAACAACTTAAAGAATCAACTCCATCACTGCTCATCATGACTCCTAAACGGGGTTGTTGCTTCAAATATTTCACCACTCTTATTGCTGCATCCCAGTGTGATCTCTTAGGTGCCTGCATGAACTGACTAAAAGTCTGTACCACAAAGCTTATGTCAGGGATGGTTATTGTCAAATACAACAGTCTACCAATTAGCCTTTGATATCCTGTTATATTCTCCAACAATTCACTGGTGTTATTCCTAGTACAAGTGTCATAGTTTACTGAAGTGAATTTCTAATTATATCTATGGAAGTACTTACTGGTTTTGAACCTCCTAGCCCCAATTCAGATATCATCTCCAGTACATATTTTCTTTGATTCAAAAGTATCCCTTTATTGGACCTCAGCACCTCTATTCCCAGAAAGAGCCTTAGTTCTCCTAGGTCCTTGACCTTGAAACTTTTGTGTAAGGCTTTTTTTGTTTCCTGTATGAGACCTTCATTGCTACCTGTAATCAGTAAATCATCCACATATACCAACATTATTACAATTTCATCCTGCTTCTTCTTAGTGAACATTGAGTAGTCAAACTTGCTTTGACAGTACCCTGCATCCACTAGTGCTTCTGACAACTTGATATTCCATTGTCTTGATGCTTGTTTCAAGCCATATAATGACTTATTCAATTTGCAAACTTTGGTCTCCCCATGTCTTTTGAAACCTTGAGGAAGTTCCATGTACACTTCTTCATCCTGATCCCCTTGCAAAAATGCATTATAGACATCCGTTTGAAATAAACCCCATCCTTTTGATGCTGCCAGTGCAATCACTGACCTAACTGTGAAAATGTTTCATGATAGTCTAGTCCTTCCTTTTGGCTATATCCTTTTGCTACCAACCTTGCCTTGAGTCTCTCTATCTCCCCATTGGCTTGATACTTTATCTTGTATACCCACTTGGATCCAATGGCAGTTTTGCCTCTTGGTAAATCAATTATCTCCCAAGTATTGTTATCTTCTAAGGCTTTAATCTCTTGTTTCATCGCCAACACCCAGCCTTCATCTTTGGAAGCCTCCTGAAAGTTAGTAGGTTCTGTTGTTGTTGAGAAACTAGCCAATATTTTCCTGCACTTAGCTGACAGCCTGTGATATGACATATAATTGGAAATGGGATATACTGAACTCTCCTTGCCTTTAGCAGTCACATAGTCTTCATGCCATAAAGGTGGGTTTGTAGTTCTCCCAGATCTTATTAATAATGGCGCAGCCTCAGCTCTTTCTGCATCATTCACTTCTGCATCATTCACTTTATCTTGTTCTTGCACCAAGCTGTCATCATGGGCTGCTTCACCTACATCTGCAGCATTGTGATTATTTTATGTTGTTTCTACTTCATCCATCTCTTCAATAGTCTCAATAGGTGCATCATCTGCATGATCAAGTGGTGTGCACCCCCTGTCATCATATGATGTGGAACTGGTAGAGGAAAATGGAAAGAGATGTTCTTTGAAACCAACATCTCTAGTTACAAAAAACTGTTTGGTAGTACAATCAAACAACTTATACCCTTTTTGAGTAGGAGAGTACCCAAGAAAAATTGATGCTCTAGCCCTTGCCTCAAATTTGTCTGATTTCAGCAAATTGGTAGCATAATATAAGCAACCAAAGACTCTTAGATGATCCAATAAAGGTACCTTTTGATAGAGCAGTTCATAGGGTGTTTTGCCTTTTAACACTTCAGTTGGCAGCCTATTAATAAGATAAACAACACCCTCTACACACTCACCCCAGTATCTAGAAGGAATATTAGCCTGAAACTTTAAAGCTCTAGCAACATTTAAGATATGTCTATGCTTCCTTACTACCACCCCATTTTGTTGTGGGGTGTATACACAGCTACTTTGATGGATAATACCATGAGAAGTAAACAAATCATGACATTGTTCGTTGAAAAACTCTGTCCCATTATTTGATCGAACAATCTTTAAAATGCATTAAACTGAGTTTTTATGAGTGACAAGAAGGTCTTTAAAACAGTGATGACATCACTTTTCATTTGCAACATATAGATCCAAGTATATCTAGTACAGTCATTAACAATGGAGAGGAAAAAAATTCTATCATGAGTAGGAGTCTTATAAGGACCCCATACATCAAGGTGTATCAATTCTAAAGGAAAATTACTTCTAGAGAAGCTAGTTGGAAATACCAATCTACTTTGCTTAGCCAATGGACAGATTGGACAATCTGTAGTTTTAGAGGTGTTTGAGTCTGTTCTCTGATTCAATCCAAGTCTCTTCATGACTTGCAATGAAGGATGTCCTAGCCATTGGTGCCAAACGTTAGTATCTCCTGCCTTAACTGAAGAGAATGTGGCATTATTAGTTGAGCAAACATCATGAGACTTCACAATATACAAGCTCCCTTCCTCCTTACCAATCCCCCTCACCCTGCCATTGTAGAGATCCTGAAATATACAAAAGTTAGGAAAAAAGGTGACAGAGCAGGACAGGCTCTTGGTTAGTTTGGAAACTGATATCAAGTTGTATTTGAAGTCTGGGACATATAAGACATTGTCAACTCTCATGCCTTCTAGGAACTCATCAATTCCTATATGAGTGATTTTAGACTGTTCACCACTTGGCAAGTGAACCAATTGATTACTAGAACAGTGAATCTCAGTTTTGTCCTTTAGCATGTCCAGATTAGATGCAATGTGATGAGTGGCACCAGAATCTATGATTTATTCCTTTTGAGAAAATGCAGTTAATAAAGATATAACAGTACCTGCTATGTTGTGTTGGTCTGTATGCTCCTTCTTATCATTCATCATCTCCTGAATTTGTCTATATTGTTCATCTGAGAATACAGGACCACTCTTCCCATATAACTGTTGCAGTTGTTTGTACTGTTCACCTGTGAAAAACTTATTACCAGTTCCATTCTTCATTGAGCAGCTTCCTTCATTCTCGACTGCATAGTTTTTCCTATCATCATTCACAACATTATTCACATTAAAGTTCTTTTGTCTCTCAAAATGTGAGTTGTATGGTTTCTTGTTGTAATTTGCAGCATAGTTCTTCTGCCTGAGGTCATCATCAAAAGCCTTTTTTGAGTCATTCGGATGGCCAACCTGTCACGCCCTGAGCCTACACCCTGGACGTGGTCGGCACTCAAGAACCACTACTAGTCCCCAAGCGAACCCTTGGCCTGACTGACTCTTTAGCGGAAGACTTACTCAAGTAAAAATAGGGACTCCAAGTGCATAACTTAATTCATGATGTCTCAAAACAAATTAACTCAATGAACATCTGGAAATACTTAAATAAACATAAGTAATCGACTCAAGGTCGTAAAATATTAACAAGGAAAATAGAGAGAGATTCCTCAACTTCTAACTATCTATGAAGCCTCTAGTACTAAGATAGATGTCGAGACAGACCCCACGACAACTTAACAAAACGGAAAATAGGTGTGAAGCTCTCCGGAAAGCAAGGAGGCTCACAAAAACTAGCTGGAGTGCAAATGGTATCAACGGAGCGCCTATTGATGACCCTGAACACCTGTATCTGCATCATAAAATGATGCAGGTCGAATGACATCAGTACATTGAATGCATGAGCATGTAAGGGAAAAACTGAAAACATAGACAACTAAAATGATAGGGCTAGAAGACAAACTTACCTCAACTCAACTCAATGTAAATCATAAATAGAGATAATATCATTTAAAGCTTCACAAAGTATAATGTAATAACTCAAAGAAAATTACATGTGAAAATACGATGAAAGTACTCTTTACTCTATTTGGGAGATTCTCTAATCGACAACCATCACTATGAGCTAGGTGATGATACAACGTCTCGCCCACGCTGCTAGAACTGTCATATACCTTGCCGGGGTATAGAACCTCTCAACTAAGTGGATCAACTAAGCTCTGCCCGAAGGCACTAAGAAAATCATCTAAAAAGTATGAATCATTTACCCATGTTGGCATGCATGGTTTATGAGGACATTGAGTTGTTTGAACTCCTCCCCATATCGGTGCTCAATACTACTCCCAACAATATATACTCATGCTCAAATGTATAAAACATAACCCTATCTCAATTTGATGTAATTATTCAAAGAACTCATAAACTCATTTAAAGATCAATGCTTCTCTCTTTTAAATGTAAAAGTGTTACATTTGAGAATACTTAGTTCCCTTATACTCTTTTTCAATCGTGAATACAACTCTTTTCA
This sequence comes from Solanum appendiculatum, assembly GCA_018342035.1. NCBI lineage: Eukaryota > Viridiplantae > Streptophyta > Magnoliopsida > Solanales > Solanaceae > Solanum > Solanum appendiculatum. The sequence goes on from JAGDQO010000472.1 coordinate 2,448,941, forward strand.
TTCTCATATTTACTTTCTCAAGACTTAGTTCAAAACCATTGATAATTACAAAAGAATTCTCAAAATGACTCAAAAAGACCTCTTGAACTTCCCTATTAAACTTACTTTAGTTTGGAATGTAAATTAAGACCTATGAGTAGGATAATGCATGAATTTTCTATGGTAAATGAAGCCTATAGGGGCTAATATAGATTGGAAAAGCATAGCCACAACTTAAAGGAACACACCCAAAAGAACGGAGAAGAAATGAGCCCTAGCGACCTCTAGCGCATTGCTGGCGTGGGGCGCCAGGCCCTAAACTTTAGAAGAAAGTTTGGGGCACACTGCTGGCGCGGGGCCCCAAGCCCCAAACTTCAGAAGAAACTCTCTGGCGCTATGGTGGCGCCTTACCTCACCTCTTGCCCAAATTCTTTTGACAAATTTTCTTGCTATATTCCGAGTCCTAACTCATCTAGAATCGATTAATTTCTTCCAAACTCTCTTTGATTCACAAACCCAACACGAAATTATCAAAATTCCACTCAATTTCTATCAATAAACACCACTCATTCGCAAAACTCTCCCCTCAAGAACTCAAAACCTCCATTGATAAAGAATGAAGCTTAAAACTTGAAATTTAGCAAACTTAGCAGCATTGGAAAGAGGACTCAAAGACCTTCGATTTGATACCTCATGGGACACCTAACTCTCTATATGCTAAAATATATTGTCATTTGAAGTTGACCTAAAACTGAAAACCGATCGAAGTCTGAGGTGTTACACAACCAACCAGTAGCAATCAGCTTTCACATGCCCTCTTCGTCCACAGTGATCACATTTAACAAAGGGCTACTTTCCTCTATAAGGCTGGCCTCTATTGATTTGCAGGGCAAGAGGTTCACTCTTCCCTCCTATAGCTGGAAGTGGGCATGATCTTTGGCTCTCATCCTCACTAAGCATAGCATATGCTTGATTTAGTGATGGTTCAACAGTTTTGAGCAATAACTGCCTGCGTACTTGCTCATAAGAGTCATTCAAACCACTAAGGAACTGCAGTAATCTCTGGCCCTAGAGATGTTCAATTTAATCCCTAGATCTCGCGCAATTACAGCCAGGTGTGGGAACCGGATCATCATAGTTAGCCCAAAGTTCTCTCAGCCTTGTGAAATACGTAGCAACAGATTCAGTTCCTTGCGATATCATCGCGATCTCGCGATGTAATTGAAAAATTCAAATTCTATTAACCTTATCAAACCTCTCCTTTAGATCCTCCCATACAAGACGAGCATTGGATGAATACACGATCCCACTAAGAAAATGTGTAGAAACTGTATTCATGATCCATGATAAGACAATCACATTACAGGTCTCCCAATCTTTATGTAGATCAGTAATGAATTGATCATTCTTACCGGTCCCGTTGACAAATCCTAATTTTCTCTTTGCTTGCAAAGCTATCGTCATAGATCGTTTCCATAACCCGTAATTTTCAGATCCAGTTAATTGTTTGGAATCAACACTGATCCTGGAGTATCTGACGGGTGAACAAACAATGGATGTGTATTGTTGATTTTCTCAGTAGTTACCTGAGATTGTCTATCATCAGCTGGTTCTGTTCCTGAATTTCCAGCCAATTGTGATCGCAATTGAAAAAACCTATTTGATTTGAGCGTATGATCCCAGTCACGACTGCTCTGATACCATGTTAGTTTTCATACTTGGCTTGTGAACTCAAGCTATATTAATAACGGAAGTGTATTTTGAGAGAAGAAGAAGATAGAATTTTATTTCATACTGATCTGTAAATCACATACAAGTATTTATAGTTAATCAACTAATCATCACAGCTGGACACAGGTTAGCATCAAGTTAGTTATTAGCCTAACTAACTTTGATCTTCCACTAACTATTGCTAACAACCAACTAACAGAATAGTGTCAGCGTAACTAACTCAATTCCTTCAATAATTTCCTTTGCAAGAATGATGGACTTTGACAACTATTAATATGAAGTTTAAATCAATTATCTCTATGACTCGAATGAATATGTTTTGTTGATAAAATTAAGAATTGTTATATTTTATATGACTTGTTGAAATCTAATTCACTTATGTATATTATTACAAAATGATGTTAATTTTTGAAAGGCTCGTGGTTGAGTCTCATTGTACTTTGGAATATAATGTTAATGATTGAGGGTAAGACGATGGATTCAAGTTTCATCGCACCAAGGGGGTAAGACATCGATTTGAATTTTGGTGCACCATGATGATAAAATGTTGGATTCAAGTCCCATCGATTTATGACTTAAGATGTTGGATTTAAGTTCTAATGCACCATATTGATGATTTATGATGACTATGACAAACTAATGTATTTTTGATGAAAAGTCATGAATTTCACCCAATTGGTTTAATCCATTCTCTTATGTGGTAGAAGTACATGATAAGTCTGAAAGACGGCAATAATTATTGTGGTTGTACAAATGAATATAAGCATGACAAAAGACAAAATTATAATAGTCATCATTGTGGTTAAATGAAGAATATTATGGGTTCTCAAAATGATCCTTCAAAAGGTGAAAAAGTTATTGTCATCTGAAAATGGTCTTTCAAAGGTTGAAAGTAGTTATTATGATTTGGTATGAAAGGTCATTTGACACTCAATTTTCGTGGACCTAATTTAGTAAATTTTATAAGTCCTCCATCAAAATAAAAGAATATAAAGTGGTGGTGCACTTTACCTTTCAAAGTGATGTTGAGGTGGGGCATGTAAATATGTCAAATATAAAGGTATGACACATATAAATGATTATAATCAACACCTTGAAGAGATTGTGACTTGTAATAAGCATCATGAATGATTGCCCAGTCGTGAAAGTGAATGTGCCAAAATATGATGAAAAAAAATATGAATAAGAACATATTCATGTATGGTTGGAAATATGTCACAACTTACCTCTACAAAAGGTTTAAGAGAAATAAATAAATTTTATTTGGCAAGAATGGTCAATGGTCGTGTATGCTTGTATGTCATAAATATTATGGTATGTTTATTGTGAACTATCGAAAGGGGCAAAAGAAGAAGTAATTCTTGCCTATAAAAGTTGTGGCCATGACTAAAATAATATTACTGTGTGGCAATACAAATTTGTCATTGATTGTGTACCGATGGTATGACAAAAGTAAAGCAAGAAACATGTCTTGCTTGTAATAATTTTGACCATGAATAATAATATAATTTTTTCCTTGAAGGAGATGTTCATCATACGAATGGTGTCATGGAATATGTGATAGTACACAAAATTAATTGTAAGCTCTAAAGAGTTATTGTGTTATTATCGGAGGAATAATATTGGGGTTGTAGTAAGTCTCGAAAGAAACTTTCCAAGTTTCGAAGGAATTGAAAAGAAAAAATATTATATTGAGACTATAAGTTACGGAAAGATTTAATATCTTCATATTACTATAACCGAAGCGGGTTATAAATATTTACATAAAAGATTACCGTTTTACCACTTATTTGTTGTTTACAAATATAGGCATGGTGATGGAATCACATGTAAAAGTAAACTACAAGTTTACTAGAATAAATATCAGTTGGCATAACCGGTTGGCCATTCCGGTTCAAATGTGATGTAAAATAAATTGAGAATTCACGTGGTTATATGTTGAAGAAATAAAAGGTTCTTCAAAAATTCTAATGTGTTGCTTGTTCTCATGATAAAATTATCATTGTACCAGCTTAGGTTGGGATTGTATTCCCTGAAAATATTTGGAACACATAAAAAGGTGAATATGGGTCTGTTCACCTGCCATGTCAACTGTTTACTATTATGATTTAATAGATGTATCTATGGTATAGTCACATGTGCGTTTGTTATCAACTTGCAAATTGATTTTTGTAAAGCTGTTTGCTCGAATTATTAATTTACGAGCATAGTTTCAAATTATAAAATTATGTTGATAATGCTGGTTGATTTAGCAGAAATTGTATGCTTCAAATTATAACTAAACCAATGATTACGAGAACAAATCTCCCAAAAGAAATTTGGTATGAGATGACTTTATTTAACATATAGCAACACATGTATGCATCAAGACAACAAAGGTCCCCTATCAAAATTGGTTCAGGGTCAAAAAACAAATAATTTTCATCTAAACTTTTGAATATGCGGTTATGATTTAATTGTTCCACCACATGCATAAAGATGAATTCCCAAATAAGGTTGGGATGAATGTTAGAGTTTCTAACATAGGGGGAAAGATGATTGATAAATGCATATTATATGAGATTAATTATGAATTATCTAAATCCTCGTGAAAAACAATGTGAACTTGAAGTTCAAGGGATAATTCATTTGCATAATGTTGCAAATCAATTGCCAGATGAGTTACTGACCTTATGTTATAGTTCAGCTGTAAATGCTTCAATGAGAAGTCCTTGAAGGACAGAGTCTATGTGTAATACCCCAGCTTTCCAAGGAATGAAAATGTAGAATCTACCTGTAGGCAGTGACCTACGGAGGCCACTTACGGGCCGTAGTCAGGTAGATGGGCCGTAGGTGAGGAGTCGTCAATGGCTCTGTCAATTTCAGTAATTCTCAGTCTCTAAAGTGTGATCTACAGAGTAGCAGGACGGATCGTGAATCAGTTGATGGTCCGTAGAAAGTAACTATAGATGCCCCCCAGACTTGGTTAAATTCTTGAACCTCAGGCTGTGATCTACGGTTGAGGTGTACGGTCCGTATATGGACCTACCAACCGTAGATTGAAACCGTCGTTGCAGGGTCCCCAGATACCAACTCTCTGAATCTTTTGACGGTTCAACAGGACGGTCCGTCAATGGATGTACGGACCGTAGGTCCTGACCGTAGATGGGCCCCGATAATTTTAATTAAGAGCTTTTTGGTCTTTTCCCTGGTTAATTCCCTAATTAACTAAGTCGTTTTTACCCTTAATGAAGGTCCTATATATAGTTCGCTATACCTAAATCACTTCATTCTAACTCATTCCCTAAATTCACCTCTCAAATATTTCTCTATCTAAAAGAAATCCTCTCTAGCTCAAGGAAGAAGAAGAAGCTAAGTCCTCCATTAAAGATCACTCAATTTCCTCCAATTTCTAGTGGGCTTTGCTAAGGTATGATGGTATTGACCAATGGAGTTGCTTCCTCCATTGGGCCCTCCCTTTTCTTCATGAATTTCAAGGTTCAACTCCCTTCAAGTAAGCTAGGGTTTGATCAATTGTTATGGGTTCTTCTAGTATGAGTTCAATTACTGATTTAATGCTTTGTAGTGCACGATCTAGCGTGGGTAAAGTAATTTAGTGCACGATCTAGCGTGAATTACATGTCTAATTGTAATTATTGCATGAACCCCCATGATCCCAAGTAAATTCTCCCCAATTTGATAATCTATGCCTTGATTGTTGGGTTGAGATATGAATTGATGAAATTGAGGGATCATCTATGAAATTGAGCATGAATTGGGGTTAAGTGCATGAATTTAGCATGTCCAAGTAAAAAGCATGATTTTTCTCTTTTATGTGGGTTACTTCAAGTATGACTAAATTGCCTTGATTATGACTTTTAAGAGCTAGCTTGCATTGAATTGCATGGTTTAAAATAAAGGCAATATGAACCCATCAGCTATGAAGAAAAAGCATGATAGAATCATGAAGAAAGAGGTTTATAGAATCAAGCATGTTTTATATGAAATCTATGATATGTTGATGTTGAGTCTTGAAAGGGTTTTCTCATATAATGTTCAACCTAAGCTTGTGAAAGGTTTTCTCACATGTAAAGGATTCATAACTTGTTAAAAGGTTTGCTTAACAAAAATTGAATCAAGAGCTTAAAGAAGCTATTCTAGGGGTGTAAACTTGGACAAGTCCATGAAAAAAGAAACACTCGATGAAGTAAGCTTGGACTAGTCCATGGTATGTGAAGTCATGTTTAGCTTGGATTGACAACCCCAGTTGTGCCTTTCCATGGATATCAATATTTATGATTGTATAGTGGGAATTATGCATAGAACCGAGTGGACAGGTGACAAGTCCCCATATGTCCTATGCCTATGTGCCCCCATAGGTGGTCTTTAACAGGCCCATATTATATCAGCTTAGATAGTGGATCCACGTAGGCTATGGTTTAGAATTCTACCTTGGCAATTAGATTGGCCCTTTTTCGGTGTAGGGCAGACACCGGATTCCATGTTGAGTTATTCCATGGTCTACAGATCGGTTTAAGGCTTTTCCCACACTTCGTCTTGCACAATGGTGCATGGGTTACTAAAAGTAAAGTAAAGAAAAGAAGAGTAAAAGAAAGGTGATTTAGCTTGCTTTGGCCATGGTTTATGCTTTACACTATTTGCTTATACACCTTATCATGTTTAGCTTGACCAATTGCATGTCATGTGTATATCTCAGTTTCTAGCATGTTTTATGAGTTTATATGCATGGCTATCATACTTAGTACTTTATTATGCTAACGTATACTCTTGCCTGCGTCAACTTCTTTGGTGTAGGACGTGGCAGTTCTCCTACTCGTGGCTAGAGCATTGACTTAGGGTTTAGAAGAAGACTTGGTGAGTCCTCATCCATCTGAGGACATAACCTTGTTGGATTTTACTTTGATGTCTTTCCTTATGTTGGATACTGTATTGGGATGCGTCCCTATCACTTTTATTCGTATTCTATGATATTAGAAGGCTTTGAGACATGAGTTGTAGACTTTCGCTGTTTTGAGTAAAGCTTTGATATAAATTGCTCTTTTGAACTCTTCTATCTCTATTATCTTGTATTATATGTATGCTAAGGGCTTGTATGAGGCCTCTCGGGGTCTTGTACATCGTGTTACATCTAGGAACTACCCTGGGTCGTGACAAACTTGGTATTAGAGCATAAGGTTTTAGAAAGATTCTAGGATGTCTCATAAGTCGCATCGAGTAGAGTCTTGTTCATGGGTGTGAAGCGTGCCACACTTATGAATGAGAGGCTACAAGATGTTTAGGAAACTTCACTTCTTTTGTTACTCTTGAGTCGTGCCATAGAGTTTAACTCTATATCTCTCTCCTAATCACCTATCCTACGCGTTTCAGGATATGGCATCTCGAAGGGCCTACGCTACTAGGAATGCAAGAGATAATGAAGGGCAAGGGGCTCCTCCTCAAGATCCACAAGCTCCGGCCGACCCTTTGGCTGAGCAAGTTACCCCTGCAGAATTTAGGGCTGCTTTCCAAGCTTTGGCCCAAGCCGTGACAGCCCAAGCCAATAGAGAAGTGGTGATTCCCGTGAACCCAAATGTGGGTACGGCGGCGTCGAGGGTGAAAGAATTTACAAGGATGAATCCTCGAGAATTTTATGGCTCTAAGGTGGAAGAGGATCCTCAAGAGTTTATTGATGAAGTTTATAAAGTGTTGATGATAATGGGTGTGACACCGGAAGAGAAGGAGGGGTTGGCCGCTTATCAACTTAAAGGTGTTGCCAAAACTTGGTACAATCAATGAAAGAGTGAAAGGGCTAATGATGAAGGTCCCATAGGATGGGAGAGGTTTAAGAGTGCTTTCCTTGATTGATTCTTCCCTCTTGAGAAGAGAGAGGCCAAGGTGCTTGAGTTTATTAATCTTCATCAAGGGAGTATGAGTGTGAAATAATATGCATTGAAGTTCACACAATTGGCTAGATATGCTCCGTCCATAGTTGCCGACCCAAGGGCAAAAATGAGCAAATTTGTGTCGGGAGTGTCCGATATGTTGGTGAAAGAGTGCCGCACCGCCATGCTTGTGCATGACATGGATATTTCTCACCTCATGGTTTATGACCGAACAAATCGAAGAAGAAAAGTTTAAGGGGAGGTCTAGAGAGACTAAGCAGGCTAGATCCGGAGATGGCAACTTTTCTCATGCAAAATCTGATAGACGTGACCGATCAAGTTTTCGACAAAGGTTCTCTAATCAAGGTTCTTCCAAGGCTCCTCCGAGATCCAACAATGATAGGATGCCAAACCCTAAGCCTCAAAGAGGGAACGGTGGTGGATCTTCTTTGCCTAGTTGTACTTGATATGGGAGGAGGCATGAAGGCAAATGCCTAGCTGGTTCAGATGGTTGCTATACTTATAGTAAGGCTGGTCACAAGATGAGAGATTGCCCATCTCTCTTGGCTAAAGAAAGAGAGGGTAAGCAAGCTTCCCCAAGTAGTTCGGGTTCAGGTGCTCCTAAGCAAAATAGATTTTATGCACTTGAGGCTCATCATGAGCAAGAGAGCTCACCCAATGTGGTCACCGGTACGTTGAAAGTTTTCCATTTTGATGTCTATGCCTTGCTAGATCCCGGTGCTACATTGTCCTTTGTGACGCCTTATGTGGCCATGTGGTTTGATATTGTACCAGATATGTTGCTAGATCCTATCCTTGTTTCTACTCCGATAGGAGAGTCTATCTTAGCTAAAAGGATTTATAGAGGTTGCTCCATTTCCATATCCCATAAAGTTACTCTTGTCGATCTCATAGAGCTAGATATGCTAGATTTCGATGTCATTCTTGGGATAGATTGGTTGCATACTTGTTATGCCTCTATTGATTGTAGGACCAGAGTGGTCAAGCTTCAGTTCCCTAATGAGCCTATCCTAGAGTGGAAGGGGGGAAATTCTATGTTTCTAAGGGTTGCATTTATCATCGAATTAGGGTGATGGATGTAAATTCTGAAACCCCTACTCTTGAGTCGGTCCCCGTTGCTAGTGAGTTTCTGAAAGTGTTTCCCGATGACTTGCCCGGTATTCCTCTCGAAAGGGAAATAGACTTCGGTATTGACGTTCTCCCAGATACGCAACCTATCTCTATTCCTCCTTATAGAATGGCTCCGACGGAACTTAAAGAGTCGAAAGAACAACTAAAAGACTTGTTGGATAAGGGTTTCATCCGACCAAGCGTTTCCCCATGGGGTGCTCCGGTATTATTCGTGAGAAAGAAAGACGGTTCACTCCGTATGTGCATTCACTATCGCCAATTCAATAAGGTTACAATCAAGAATAAGTATCATTTGCAAAGGATAGATGATTTGTTTGACCAACTTCAAGGGGCTAGTTACTTTTCTAAGATCGACCTTCGTTCGGGTTATCACTAATTGAGGGTTAAAGAAGATGATATTCCGAAAACGGCTTTCCAAACAAGGTATGGTCACTATGGGTTCTTGGTTATGTCATTTGGGTTGACAAATGCTCCGGCCGCCTTCATGGGCTTGATGAATAGGGTGTTTAAGCAATACCTTGACGCGTTCGTGATTGTGTTTATTGATGATATCTTGATCTACTTAAGGAATGAGGATGAGCATTGATATCGCCCAAACTACACCTCCCTAAGGAAGTATAAGCAGTCGATGTCAAATAAAGAACCTAACAGAGGTTAGGGTTGATCCCACGAGGAATATGGTTTAGATTTAGGCTGAATAAAGATCAAGTGTACATTTAGCCAGATTATTTCTAAAGTAAAAAAAGGGGAGATTATAATTAAACTAATATTTAAACTACTGAAACAAACTAAAAAATAGCAAAACTTATGCAAAATTGTGATATCAATATGAAGACAAAACTAGGGTTTATGTGTTCCCCATAAGTTCTTGACTTAGTAACTCTAACAATGGTAATTCTTTTCAATGATTAGCATGCATAATCGGTAAGTTATGTATCCCTAAGTGATTGGTCCTCTAAATAGGGAATTTCACTCCGCAACTTGGTCTGTCTACGTGTGTCGATTTACTAACCCTTACCTTTGACCCAGATTAATCCACAGCTATTTCTAGGTTGCATTATTAGATAGCGGAACATCAACGACTAAATCTCTATTGTATAATCTCTTAGATGTTCTTTACTGCCTATACCGGGTTTGCAAGAATTAGGAGATGTTCTAATGTTTGCAACCATTAGAAAACGTTCTAAGCAAAGAGATTTACAAAAGCATGCATAGACACATTCAAGAATTACACAATATTAGGTTTACTTTTGTGAATTACTCATGGTTCCCACAACCCTAGTTGTGGATTTAGCTACTCATGCTTGTTTGATCACAATTCACATTTGGGTTTGAAGAAATCATGAACTTACAGTGAATAGAGATGAATTCTACAATCTTGAATTGAAAATCAAAAGTAATTTGCATAAACAAACTTTAAGAATTAATCTTCTCCAAAGATGAAAAGCAATTCCCAAAGTAATAACTTAATATTCAAACAATAGTCAACAACCCTAAAACGAAGTTTGCATAGGGTATATATAGAAAATAATCCTAATTAAACTAGGAAAAGAAAATCTAGGGAAATTCGGCTTGGGCAGTGTCGTCTACGGTTGTCAACCTACGGCTCGTAGGTTTAAACCGTCAATCAGTAGTTAGACAAAATCCTGAGGGCTTTTTTCTATGGTTCTGATCTACGATTCGTCAATTCATGTACGAACTGTCCTGTGCTTCCGTCATTCAAGCTCTGTAGGTGACCCTCTCTGAAGTTTTCTACGATTTGGGAATCTACGGTTCGTAGCAAGATCTACAGCCCGTCAGATCGGTCCGTCATTCCATACTTGGCCAATTTCTTCAGGCTCCTGAACCTACGACCCCAACTGACGACCCGTCAATTCATTGACGGTCCGTCGATTGTCTCGTCAATCATCAAAAATCCACTGCTGCTGCATTATTCTTCCTAACTTCTCCCAAGGCCTATTTCCTGCAATTATAACACAAATAACATCAAATCTAATAGCAAACCACTTAACTAACATGCAGAGTTCTAAGTTTAATGCATCAAAGATACAGTAAACTCACGGTACATCAACACCGTTAACTTAAAATCTTTGCTTGTCCTAAAGCAACAAAACAGACTCTAAACGACACAAGTATACAAGCAACCCAGAGTTCAAGCAATTTTGCAACAATTTCCTCAATCTTCCTCGTCTTTATTCATTCTCAACTAAGTGCGCATTCTGTGCAAACCCAACAAGCTAACTCATGTGGATCAAATACATGACATTGACATACCAATAGACACACATACATACACATCTAACAATTCACCAAGACATCAACTTTCCAATAATCACAACCTGTGCCCTCACTACAAAGAAATCCCTTTTTCACACATAATTTGACTTTTCAATCTCGGGACTTAGAGTACCCTCACACTCAGAACAAATTCAATACAATCTGTGCACAATACCATAGGCTTGCCCTTATCTTCTTTACTTTGGCTTTTCAAACTTCCTAATAGAATCACTATAGGACTTTATTGGCTTGTAACGTAGGCTCGGGGTTAGGTGTGGTATATCGGGATATTAAGTGACTTTGCCCTACCCTTCCTTGACATCTAAGTTGGCTAGTTACCTTTCTTTTTCTGCCACTTTTCATTCATTCTTTTTGTCCTTCATACTCTTTTCCCTAAGACTTTCATTAGCTTGAGTATGACTTATTATTATAGCTTTTGATTCATGTCACTTCTTTTTACTGCTTCACACTTTGACTTTTTGTCATTCATGCATTCTCTGCTTCCTTTGCTTTACACACAACTCTATTCATACCCTTGTTTTTCTTGCTTTCCTTCTTAATAGCCACCTCAACTTACACATTTAGTGTGGGCTAAGGTACACATTATCCTTAGAAAGGACCAGGGCCAGAATTCAGGTACTTTGCAGTAGCCACCCTCAACTTAGGCTTTTGGCCTATGTTGAGGTACACGATGTCCACGGAAGAACCAGGGCCAAAACAAATATTTAACAATACTATAAAGGGAAGGCGAACTGGGTGTAAAGAAAGAATGGTATTCGTTAGGCTCAAACATTTGGACCAAAGGGAAAAAATTTCACATGATTTGTTGATTTATTTTAGGCTTGAGTGGACTTAATAGCAATCAATGGCCTATGATCACCTCCTAGTGTTCAGTTCAAATTACCTTAGCAAGACCAACAGGGCAAGTTCTGGATTGGCACATCTTATATGAATATCAAAACTCTCACACTCTCATGGCACCTTGTTGCAATTATCGAATCATCAATGAACCCAGTTAATGCTATAGTTTAAGTAATAGTGTCATACCGATACTACATCTTGTCATGCTCAGATCCAGCACATTCAACTAATTCGATTCACATTCACAGCACAAAGCAAAAAATTTAAAATTGGGGGGATATCAATTTCATGCACACTACTGTCATCACGCTTTATTTCCAGATTACTTATACACAACCACAATCCTAAATGTGCCGGTTCAACAAATATTTAAGCAATTCCTTAGGGAAAAATAACACAGGCAAGAAAACCCCAAGGAAGGATTTATAAGTTATGCTACTCAGACTTCACATTAACGCCAAACCCATTTGCCCCACCCCCACGAAGAAAATAGTGCAATGTCCTCAATGCACAAGAAAAGTAAATACATCCGGTGAGACAAACCTGTGGATCATAGCGCCGGAGATCACTCAAGTGCTGGTGGGTCTGGTAGCATGGAATCCCTGGGGTGTTTCAGGGAATGGGAATTGGCAAGGGGTGGTGGTTCTGACGGTTGGGTGAAAGGAGGGAAATGGGGAATGTTTTAAAAATGGAGGGGTTTATATTTTAATCTATGGGTCGGGTCAGTTCCAAACCCTGACTGCCGTCTATGGTTTCCCGTCGACGGGTCGTAGATGGTTCGACAGCCCGTCAATAGGTACCGTCAATGCTCCTTAACACTTAAAAAAATTTCAAAACATACCTGGGGTCTACGGTTGCAGACTACGGTCCGTAACTCGATATACGGTTCGTACTGTGCAACCGTAGACTTAAAGTTGCAACTGTTCCTGATCATTCAAGTCTACGGATGCCATGTACAGTTCGTCATTTGAATTACGAACCATATATAGGACCTATCATAGACTATTCTGCATTTAATATTTTAAAAAACCTGCCTTATTTTCCTACACGTCACAAACAGTAGGACTTCCTTTTGTTTTTATTGACTCTTTTTGGTCACGGACCCTATACGTAAGAAAAATCCTAACATGGCTAGAATCTACAACTTGAGTTGCCTACCAAGTAGAGCTTGATTTAACGTCGTGGAACGACGCAGTTGTCTTGCCTACTCAGACTTCGACAAGACCACATATCTCAATTAGCTCATTTACCGTCTCCTGATGGCCTACATAGAGTTTGATCCTCTGGCCATTCACTTTGAATTTGGTCTCTTCCATGTTTTCAAGTTCAACGGCGCCAAAGGCAAACACTTGGACAACTCTGAATGGACCTGTCCATTTTGATTTGAGCTTGCCAGGAAACAACCGCAACCTTGAGTTGAAGAGGAGTACCATATCATCAAGAGCAAAAGTGCGCTTTTCTATCTTTTGATCATGGTACTTCTTCATCTTTTCGTTGTACAAGGCTGAACTCTCATAAGCTTTGAGGCGAAACTCATCCATCTCATTCAGCTCCGTCATCCTTTGACTAGATGCAGCACCCCAATCAAGATTCAGCTTCTTGAGTGCCCACATCGCCTTATGCTCAAGCTCTACAGGTAAGTGACATGATTTTCCAAAAACAAGTTAGTAAGGAGACATACCTATGGGAGTTTTTAATGCCGTGCGGTAAGCCCATAGAGTATCATCGAGCTTTCTTGACCAATCAGTGTGGTTTTCATTCACAGTCTTTGACAGAATCTGCTTAATCTCTCTATTGGACACTTCAACCTGCCCATTCGACTGTGGATGATACGGAGTTGCTACACTGTGACGAACACCATACTTTTCCAGCAACGCTTTGAACAACTTATTGCAAAAATGGGAACCTCCATCGCTGATTATGGCCCTTTGTGTACCAAACTTGGAGAATATATTCTTTTTAAGAAAGGCGGTGACACTTTTACCTTCATTGTTTGGAAGCGATATAGCTTCCACCCATTTTGACGCATAGTCAACTGCTACCAGGATGTACTTCATGCCATTCGAACTCACAAACGGGCCCATGAAATCAATGCCCCATAAATCAAAGAGTTCAATGACTAATATTGGATTCATAGGAAGCTCATGCCTTCTTGAAACACCTCCTTCCCTTTGGCATCGATCACATGCCTTGGCCAAATCATGAGATTCTTGGTAAATTATAGGCCATTAATACCCACATTGCAGGATATTGTGAGCAGTCCGGATGCCACTATGATGACCACCAACAGGGGATGAATGGCAAGCTTCTAATATACTCATCATCTCAACCTCGGGCACACAACGACGAATAATCCCATCAGCACAGATACGAAACAAATAGGGCTCCTCCCAGAAATACTTCTTCACATAAGCCATGAACTTCCTCCGTTAGTGGAATGATAGGTCCGAGGGCACCACATCGCTAGCCAAATAATTGGAAAAATCTACAAACCACGGAATAAGATCAAAAGAAGCAGCTAATACATGTTCATCCGGAAAGGCATCATTAATCCCTAGGCCATCAGCCAAATTCTGCATAGCTTCATCTTCTAATCTGGATAGGTGATCAGGCATTTGATTTTCTGTACCTTTCCTATCTCGAACTTCGAAGTCAAACTCTTGTAGCAATAGAATCCACCGGATCAGCCTTGGTTTAGCATCTTTTTTCGCCACGAGGTACCTCAACGCAGAATGGTCAGTATGTACTATTACCTTGGTACCCAACAGATAGGATCGAAACTTCTCAAAAGCAAAGGCGACCGCAAGCAACACTTGTTCAGTGACCGTATAGTTTTTTTGGGCAGCATTCAATGCTTTGCTAGCATAATATATAGGATGCAGTATTTTGTCACGCCTTTGTCCCAACAATACGCCAAGTGCTACTCCGCTCGCATCGCACATAACCTCGAACGGCTTTTCCCAGCCTACTTGTGGGGCACTGTGTACTTACAGCCTCTACGATAAGCAAGTGAATGTGGCCGGTGCGTGGCGAACGGATCATCAAGGGTGAGAGATAATGGGTGCAGAGGACAGCTTCTCCTTCAGTGCTTCAAACGCCCTCGAGCATGCTTCATCAAAGTCAAACTTCACCTCCTTTTCAAGCAGTTTGCACAAAGGATGTGCAATTTTGGAGAAGTCCTTTATAAATCTACAATAGAAACCTGCATGCCCTAGGAAACTCCTAATACCTTTTACAGAGATGGAAGGGGGTAATGTTGCAATCACCTCTACTTTAGCTCTATCCATTTCAATACCTTTCTGGGAGATTCGATGGCCCAGCACTATACCTTCTTTCATCATGAAGTGACACTTCTCCCAGTTCAACACAAGGTTGCACTCTTCGCATCGACGCAGCGCTTCACCTAAATGGAACAAGCAATCATCGAAAGAGTTACCAACAATAGAAAAATCATCCATAAATACCTCTATGGTGTCCTCCACCATGTCTGAGAATATAGACATCAAGCAACGTTGAAACATCGCCGGTGCATTGCAGAGTCCAAATGGCATCCTCTTGAAAGCGAATGTACCATAGGGACATGTGAATGTAGTCTTTTCTTAATCCTCAAGGGCTATAGAGATCTGATTATACCTCGAGTATCCATCCAAAAAGCAGTACCACCCTCTCCCAGCAAGACGATCTAGCATTTGATCCATGAATGGCATGGGAAAGTGGTCTTTCTCTGTCCATGCATTTAGCTTGCGGTAGTCCATGCAAACTCTCCAGCCTGTGATGGGCCTCATAGGAACAAGCTCATTTTTAGCATTTGGAACTAAATGATTCCACCCTTTTTAGGCACGCAGTGGACCGGGCATACCCATTTACTATCAGCTATGGGATATATCATTTCTTTCTTTACCACCGCTTGCATAGGTGGATTCAATCTTCTCTGATGCTCCACACTAGGAATGCTTTTCGGCATGAGTTGAATTTTGTGAGTGCAAATCCATGTTGGGATACCGATGATGTCCGTAATTGTCCATCCTATCGCCTTTTTGTAACGCTTCAGCATCGCAACTAAAGCCTCACCTTGCCCTACATTAAGGTCAGCAGCAATAATAACAAGCAATGTGTTGTTCTGGACTAAAAATACATACCTCAAGTGGGTTGGAAGAGCTTTCAACTCTAATTCCGGGGGTTCATCAATTGATGGTCTTGTAGGCAGTGTTTTTCGATTAAGTATATCCAAATCCAGCTTGGGTTGACGACGATGGATCACGCTCCTATCTAATGTAGCAACCAATGCATCATATTCAGGGATTCCACCACCTTCAAAATTCATGATTACAGCCGCAAGTGCTTCAACTCCTAGCCTTTCCTCGATGGGCACCTCTGGGTTGGGCTCCTCCACATAGCTCACCACTGATATCGCCTTGATGTCACTATGGTGCTTCATTGTTCTGCAAATATTCAAGGTCACTTCTTCATTGTTTAAGCGAAACTTCATCTTTCCTTTTTCCAGATCTACCAAAGCACGCCCTGTTGCAAGAAACGGTCTGCCCAGGATTATGGGCACTTCAAAATCCACTTCACAATCCAGAATCACAAAGTCCGCCGGAAAGATGAATGCCTCCACTTTTACCAAGACATCTTGCAGTACTCCAATTGGTTTCTTTACCGTCCGATCGGCCATCAGTAGCCTCATTACAGTCGGCTTAGGGGCTCCTAAGCCCAATTTATTGAACACGGAAAGCGGCATGAGGTTTATGCTCGCACCAAGTCACAAAGTGCCTTTGCAAAGTGCATCACATCGATAGTACATAGAACGGTGAACGCTCCAAGATCTTCCTTCTTATTAACCAGTGACCTTGTGGCGATGGCACTACAATGCTGCAACTTGTCACTTTCCTCTAAGCTTGCAGCTCTCTTCTTGGTCACCAAGTCTTTCATGAATTTAGCATAACCCGGCATTTGCTCCAAACCTTCAATCAAAGGAACATTAACAAATAGCACTTTAAGCATATATAAGAATTTCTTATACTTCCCTTCCTCTGTTTTCTTTACTAATCGCTGTGGAAAGGGAGGTGGGGGTCGTGGCATGGGGATGACCTTTTGAGTTACTTCAGCCTCAACCTCTTTTTAATCTTTAGGTAGTTCTGCTACCTCTTTCTCACCCTCATTAGATGCCTTCGAGCTTTCCATTTCTGTTGGCATGGGTGGGTCAATAGTTTGTACCCCACTTCTGGTTGTCACTGCCATGCATTGCCCGTCATTCTTGGGATTGTGCACGGTGTTGCTGGGAAGTGTTCCTTGTTGACGCGGATTTGCATTCACCGACAGTTGGTTCAACTGCTGCTCTATTTGCCGAATTGCTACTGCATGTGATTCCACCTTTTGCCCGATGCCTGAGATATCAGTCCACATTTCTTTCACATTGTCATCCGTGACATCAAATCGCCTCATCATCTTGTTCATCATATCTTCAATGCGAGTCATACTTGATCCGCCATCTCTATTACCAGGTGGGATATATGCACTGCTCCTATCATTCGTGTTGTACTGACCGCGTTGGTTGTAATTGTTGTTGCGATTTAAGTTCCCTTCGCGGTTATATTATCCTTCCCTATTGTAGTTGCCATAGTTCCGACCTTGATTTCCTTGACCTTGGCGCCAATTTTCCTGATTGGATCCTTGGGCGTTGGGCCGAAAACCCACCGGCTGCTCATTCACAAGATTCGCATTCTCCTCATATGTGAACCAATCATTTGGTGGTACATTCTGTTGATATTGGACTGCATTAACCTTATCTGCATTACCACTCACATGCTTTAGTACTAAGCCCATTTCAGTTCTTAGTTGTGCCAACTCTTCACGAAGTTCATCATGAGATGAATTTTTAGCAGCTTGTACTGAGAAGGTACTCTTCGTCGTAGATGACGCTCTGGTGTTCCATGCCTTGTTGTTCTTCGAGATCTTCTCAAGCTTCTCCGCAATCTCCAAGAAAGTCATCGATCCATAAGATCCTCCTGCAATAGTATCAAGCACCGCCTTACCGTTATCGTCCATTCCACGGTAGAAGTATTCCTTGAGTGACTCATCATCGATGTGGTGGTTTGGCACGGCCCTCATATAGCTTGTAAATCTATCCCAAGCACAGCTGACGGACTTTCCCAGAAGAGTTTTGAAGTTGTTGAGTTTGTCCTTGAGATTCAGCTTTCTTGAGACTGGGAAATATTTCTCAATAAACGCATTACGCAGTTCATTCCATGTGAATATAGAGTTAAATGAGAGCTCATTCAACCACACAGTAGCGTCTCCAGTTAGAGACAGTGGAAACACTCGTAGGCCAACCACGTTCATGTCAATATTTGGATTTCCCACACTGCTTTTGCAAATGCTGGTCACCTTGGTCCAGTGCGCATGAGGATCTTCCGATGATAATCCAGCAAATAGTCCTCGAGCGGTCAACATCTGCATCAGGCTGCTTGTGATCCCAAACGTGAATCCAGGTGGTAGTGGAGGAACAACTATAGCGCCAGTTGATCATGTATCATTATAATCCACTTCCAAGTTGCGGCGAACATCAGTTGCAGGCTGACGCTGTACTTGAACTTGTTGCGGATTCTGAGGTGGAACCACAACTCCTGGCGGTTGAATGCCAGGTACCTATTGGCGAGGCCGCCATTTGGATTATCTTCTCTCAAAACTTGTTGACCTAGTCCGGCCATTCTTCGCAGAGTTTTTCTGTGTTCCGGGTCGTAAGGAGTCAAGGAATGCCTTGACTTCGTGTATTTGGCATGCACAGGGACTATAGTCTGAAAATAATCAAAAACAACAATAAAACGTAAATCCAGAAATAATTGACTAAAAGTGCACGAACAAAATTAGTCTAATCTAAAAGCCTTATTCCCCGACAGTGGCACCAAAATTTGATATTGCCCAAACTACACCTTCCTAAGGAAGTATAAGCGGTCGCTGTCAAATAAAGAACCTAACAGAGGTTAGGGTCGATCCCACGAGGAATATGGTTTAGACTTAGGCTGAATTAAGATCAAGTGTACATTTAGCCAAATTATTTCTAAAGTAAAAAAGGGGAGATTATAATTAAACTAATATTTAAACTACTGCAACAAATTAAAAACTAGCAGAAATTATGCAAAATTGTGATATCAATATGAAGACAAAACTAGGGTTTATGTGTTCCCCATAAGTTCTTGACTCAGTAACCCTAACAAT
This sequence comes from Solanum appendiculatum, assembly GCA_018342035.1. Classification (NCBI taxonomy): domain Eukaryota; kingdom Viridiplantae; phylum Streptophyta; class Magnoliopsida; order Solanales; family Solanaceae; genus Solanum; species Solanum appendiculatum. Next base: position 2,468,020 of record JAGDQO010000472.1, read on the forward strand.
GGTAATTCTTTTCAATGATTATCATGCATGATCGGTAAGTTATGTATCCCTAAGTGATTGGTCCTCTAAATAGGGAATTTCACTCTGCAACTTGGTCCGTCTACGTGTGTTGATTTACTAACCCTTATCTTTGACCCCGATTAACCCACAACTATTTCTAGGTTGGATTATTAGATAGCGGAATATCAACGTCTAAATTTATGTAGTATAATCTCTTAGATGTTCTTTATTGCCTATACCGGGTTCGCAAGAATTAGGAGATGTTCTAATGTTTGCAACTATTAGAAAACGTTCTAAGCAAAGAGATTTACAAAAGCATGCATAGACACATTCAAGAATTACACAATATTAGGTTTACTTTTGTGAATTACTCATGGTTCCCACAACCTTAGTTGTGGATTTAGCTACTCATGCTTGTTTGATCACAATTCACATTCGGGTTTGAAGAAATCATGAACTTACAGTGAATAGAGATGAATTCCACAATCTTGAATTGAAAATCAAAAGTAATTTGCATAAACAAGCTTTAAGAATTAATCTTCTCCAAAGATGAAAAGCAATTCCCAAAGTAATAACTTAATATTCAAACAATAGTCAACAACCCTAAAACGAAGTTTGCATAGGGTATATATAGAAAATAAATCCTAATTAAACTAGGAAAAGGAAATCTAGGGAAATTCGGCTTGGGCAGTGTCGTCTACAGTTGTCAACCTACGGCTAGTAGACAGACCTACGGCTCGTAGGTTTAAACCGTCAATCAGCAGTTAGACAAAATCCTGAGGGCTTTTTTCTATGGTTCTGATCTACGATTCATCAATTCATGTACGAATCGTCCTGTGCTTCCGTCATTCAAGCTCTGTAGGTGACCCTCTCTGAAGTTTTCTACGATTTGGGAATCTGCGGTTCGTAGCAGGATCTACGGCCCGTCAGCTCGGTCCGTCATTCCATACTTGGCCAATTTCTTCAAGCTCCTGAACCTACAACCCCAACTGACGACCCGTCAATTCATTGACAATCCGTCGATTGTCTCGTTCATCATCAAAAATCCATTGCTGCTGCATTATTCTTCCCAACTGCTCCCAAGGCCTATTTCCTGCAATTATAACACAAATAACATCAAATCTAATAGCAAACCACTTAAGTAACATGCAGAATTCTACGTTTAATGCATCAAAGATACTGTAAACTCACGGTACATCAAGCATGCTAGTCATTTGAAGGTTGTGTTACAAGTCCTCAAGGATAAACAACTCTTTGCAAAGTTTAGCAAGTGTGAATTTTGGTTGAGATCTGTGGCTTTTCTTGGTCACATTATTTCCGGTGAGGGTATTGAGGTAGATCCTAAGAAGACCGAAGCTGTCAAGAAATTTCCTAGACCTTTATCACCTTCGGACATTCATAGTTTCTTGGGTTTAGACAGTTATTATATGAGGTTTGTTGAGGGGTTTTCTTCAAGTTGACGGCTTTGACTCAAAAGAAAGCTAAGTTTATGTGGTCCGAGGCTTGTGAAAGGAGTTTTCAAGAATTGAAAGATAGACTTACTTCGGCCCCGATATTGACTCTACCGGAAGGAACCAATGGTTTTGTAGTGTATTGTGATGCCTCAAGGATTGTGCTAGGGTGCGTTCTTATGCAAAACGGAAAGGTGATTGCCTATGCTTCGAGGCAACTAAAGGTGAATGAGAAGAACTATCCCACTCATGACTTAGAGTTGGCAGTGGTGGTGTTTGCTTTGAAAATATGGCGACATTACTTGTATGGAGTACATGTAGATGTCTTCACCGATCATAAGAGTCTCTAGTATGTGTTTAAGCAGAAAGATTTGAATCTCCGCCAAAGAAAATGGCTTGAATTACTAAAAGATTATGATATGAGTGTTCTCTATCACCCCGGCAAGGCTAATGTGGTAGCGGATGCTCTTAGTAGATTGTCTATGGGCAGTGTTGCGCATATTGAGGATGGCAAGAAAGAGTTGGTTCGTGATGTTCGTAGTTTAGCCCGATTGGGTGTTCGGTTGATTGATTCTGCTAAGGGTGGAGTTACCGTTCACAATGGTTCCGAATCCTCTTTTGTGCATGATGTAAAAGCTAAGCAAGACCTTGATCCTAATTTGGTGGAACTGAAAGAAGCGGTTCTCAAGAAGTCCATAGAGGTTTTCTTCCAAAGGGGAGATGGTGTACTTCGTTACAAGGTCGCTTATGTGTTCTCGACGTTGATGATTTGAGAGGGCGAATTTTGTCGAAAGCTCATAGTTCTAGATATTTTATCCACCCGGGAGCTACCAAGATGTACCGTGATTTGGGAGAAATCTATTGGTGGAATGGCATTAAGAAAGACATTGCGGAATTTGTGGCTAAGTATCCTAATTGCCAACAAGTGAAGGTTGAGCATCAGAGATGGGGAGGTTTGACCCAAGACATAGAGATTCCTACTTGGAAGTGGGAAGATGTGAATATGGATTTCATAGTAGGTTTGCCACGCACAAGGCGACACTATGATTCGATTTGGGTTGTGGTTGATAGAATGACCAAGTCAGCCCATTTCATTTCCGTCAAAACTTCTTATTCGGCGGAGGATTATGCTAAGTTGTACATGAGGGAGATGGTTAGGCTGCATGGAGTGCCCTTATCCATTATCTCCGATCGAGGTGCCCAGTTTACTTCTTAATTTTAGAAGTCATTCCAAAAAGGTCTTGGTACTCATGTTAAGCTTAGCACGACCTTTCATCCCCAAATCGATGGGCAAGCGGAGCGTACTATTCAGACATTAGAAGATATGTTGAGAGCTTGTGTTATTGAGTTCAAGGGTACTTGGGATGACCATTTGCCTTTGATCGAGTTTTCTTATAATAATAGCTACCATTCTAGTATTGGTATGGCTCCATTTGAGGCTCTCTATGGTAGGAGGTGTAGATCTCCCATAGGTTGATTTGAAATTGGGGAATTTTCTTTGATAGGCCCCGAGTTAGTACATGAGGCTATGGAGAAAGTTTGACTTATTAGAGAAAGGCTGAAAACGGCTCAAAGTCGACAAAAGTCTTATGCCGATGTTAGAAGAAGAGAATTAGAATTTGATGTTGATGATTGGGTTTACTTGAAAATTTCACCTATGAAGGGTGTAATGAGATTTGGGAAGAAAGGGAAGCTTAGTCCCCGTTATGTAGGCCCATATCAGATTTTGAGACGTGTTGGTAAGGTTGCCTATGAGCTTAATTTGCCTAATGAGTTGAAATCAGTGCATCCGGTTTTCCATGTCTCATTGTTGAAAAAGTGTGTTGATGATCCGACCTCTATAGTGCCAATACAGACTCTCGGCATAAATGATAGTATTTCCTATGAAGAGGTTCCGGTTGAGATTTTAGACCAACAAGTCCGGAAGTTGAGAAATAAAGAAGTTGCTTCCGTGAAAGTTCTATGAAGGAATCAATTAGTTGAGGGTGCTACTTGGGAGGCCGAGGCCGATATGATGTCCCGCTATCCTCATCTCTTTCCTTCCGATCCTCCTCTAGCTCGAGGTACCTATTTCCTCATGGTTCATTCTTTTGGTCTCATGTGTCATAGTTGATTTCCATGATTCCTTGATTTTATGCATGTTCATGAAGAGTCTAATATGATATATGTGCATTGAGTATGAGTTGCATAAAGTCTTCATGAATTTAGTGTTGAGCATGCTTTAGTTTGGAGTTGATGTTACCTCCTCGGATATGTGCATTTATATGCTTGCATGTTAGGTTGGGTTGTTAGTCCGAGTGTATCACCCTTCTCATGATGTCCAGGTTCTCATTCGAGGACGAATGTCCCCAAGGGGGAGATATTGTAATACCCCAGCTTTCCAAGGAATGAAAATGCAGAATTTACCTGTAGGCAGTGACCTACGGAGGCCACTTACCTGTCGTAGTCAGGTAGATGGGTTGTCGGTGAGGAGCCGTCAATGGCTCTGTCAATTTCAGTAATTATCAGTCTCGAAAGTGTGATCTACGGAGTAGCAGGATGATTCGTGAGTCAGTTGACAGTCTGTAGAAAGTAACCGTAGATGTCCCCCAGACTTGGTTAAATTCTTGAACCTCAAGCTGTGATCTACGGTTGAGGTGTATGGTCCGTATATGGACCTACCAACTGTAGATTGAAACCGTCGTTACAGGGTCCCCAGATACCAACTCTCTGAATCTTTTGACGGTTCAACAGTACGGTCCGTCAATGGATGTACGGACCGTAGGTCCTGACCGTAGATGGGGCCCGACAGTTTTAATTAAGGGCTTTTTAGTCTTTTCCCTGGTTAATTCCCTAATTAACTAAGTCGGTTTTACCCTTAAAGAAGATCTTATATATAGTTCTCAATACATAAATCACTTCATTCTTACTCATTCCCTAAATTCACCTCTCAAATATTTCTATCTCTAAAAGAAATCCTCTTTAGCTCAAGGAAGAAGAAGAAGCTAAGTCCTCCATTGAAGATCACCCAATTTCCTCCAATTTCTAGTGGGCTTTGCTAATGTATGATGATATTGACCAATGGAGTTGCTTCCTCCATTGGGCCCTCCCTTTCTTCATGAATTTCAAGGTTCAATTCCCTTCAAGTAAGCTAGGGTTTGATCAATTGTTATGGGTTCTTCTAGTATGAGTTCAATTACTGATTTAATGCTTTGTAGTGCACGATCTAGCGTGGGTAAAGTAATTTAGTGCACGATCTAGCGTGGTAAAGTAATTTAGTGCACGATCTAGCATGAATTACATGTCTAATTGTAATTATTGCATGAACCCCCATGATCCCAAGTAAATTCTCCCCAATTTGATAATCTATGCCTTGATTGTTGGGTTGAGATATGAATTGATGAAATTGAGGGATCATCTATGAAATTGAGTATGAATTAGGGTTAAGTGCATGAATTTAGCATGTCCAAGTAAAAAGCATGATTTTCCTCTTTTATGTAGGTTACTTCAAGTATGACTAAATTGCCTTGATTATGACTTTTAAGAGCTAGCTTGCATTGAATTGTGTGGTTTAAAATAAAGGAAATATGAACCCATTAGCTATGAAGAAAAAGCATGATAGAATCATGAAGAAAGAGGTTTATAGAACCAAGCATGTTTTATATGAAATCTATGATATGTTGATGTTGAGTCTTGAAAGGGTTTTCTCATATAATGCTCAACCTAAGCTTGTGAAAGGTTTTCTCACATGTAAAGGATTCATAACTTGTTAAAAGGTTTGCTTAACTAAAATTGAATCAAGAGCTTAAAGAAGTTATTCTAGGGGTGTAAGCTTGGACAAGTCCATGAAAGAAGAAACACTCGATGAAGTAAGCTTGGACTAGTCCATGGTATGTGAAGTCATATTTAGCTTGGATTGGCAACCCCAATTGTGCCTTTCCATGGATATCAATATTTATGATTCTATAGTGGGAATTATGCATAGAACTGAGTGGACAGGTGACAAGTCCCCATATGTCAAATGCCTATGTGCCCCCATAGGTGGTCTTTAACAGGCCCATATTATATCAGCTTAGCTAGTGGATCCACGTAGGCTATGGTTCAGGATTCTACCTTGGCAAGTAGAATGGCCCTTTTTCGGTGTAGGGCAGACACTGGATTCCATGTTAAGTTATTCCATGGTCTAAAGATCGATTTAAGGTTTTTCCCACACTTCAGCTTGCACAATGGTGCATGGGTTACTAAAAGCAAAGAAAAGAAAAGAAGAGTAAAAGAAAGGTGATTTAGCTTGCTTTGGCCATGTTTTATGCTTTATGCTATTTGCTTATATGCCTTATCATGTTTAGCTTGGCCAATTGCATGTCATGTGTATATCTCAGTTTCTAGCATGTTTTATGAGTTTATATGCATGGCTATCATACTTAGTACTTTATTGTGCTAACGCATACTCTTGCCTGCATCAACTTCTTTGGTGTAGGACGTGGCAGTTCTCCTACTCGTGGCTAGAGCATTGACTTAGAGTTGAGAAGAAGACTTGGTGAGTTCTCATCCATCCAAGGACATAGCCCTGTTGGATTTTACTTTGATGTCTTTCCTTATGTTGGATACTGTATTGGGCTACGTCCCTATCACTTTTATTCGTATTATATGATATTAGAAGGCTTTGAGACATGAGTTGTAGACTTCCGCTGTTTTGAGTAAAGCTTTGATATAAATTGCTCTTTTGAACTCTTATTTCTCTATTATCTTGTATGTTATGTATGCTAAGGACTTGTATGAGGCCTCTCGGGGTCTTGTACGCCGTATTACATCTAGGGGCTACCCTGGTTCGTGACACTATGATACACTTGAAGCGTGATGGACCGATTGATTCCAGATATAAAATTCCTTGAGGAAAGAGAGAAGCAAATGATCAAGATGGTCAAGATAATGAGGCAAGTGCTTTAAAAGAGCACGACGACATAAGGCTTCATAAAATATTAGCAAAGATTCTGGTACCTGAAATGATGAAAATTGAAGAGATCTCAATAAGTTATGTCATATTGAAATCGATATCAAATAACCGTCAACGATATCTTTGATATGAAGTAGCGCTCGATGATATAGATCGTGACGAGGATCTTGAATTTAAATGTGTCAATAGTGTGGACAGATAAATGATTAACTAAATAAAATGCATAATTCAAGTATATTTTGTTTCACTTAGAAAAGTGACGTTTTGGACTGATAATCCATAAATCAAGGTATAATGTCAGTGGGGTACAAATAAATTATTATGCGGTAGTATAACCGTAAGATATCAAGTACGGCCATTGCATTCGGATATAAAGATTTCGCAAAAGTCCTGACATTATTGGAGATGCTTTCTCCTATGGTGGATGCAATGAGATTTGTTTTGATCTAGCAACATATGAAAAACTTGAATGCATATAATGAATAATTGTCATGTCTAGCTATAGACATTGAAGGTTATATGAAAATCCTTGAAGCAATCAAGGTGCCTGAAATATATAAAAGTTGGAAATAAACTTTTTCAATAAAGCTTTAAGAATCCTTATATGGATTGAAATAATCAAGAAAGAAATGGTACAAAAAAATGACCCTATTTATCTTTGCATTTTTTTAAAGAGGTCATGATCTGAATTTGCTATAATAGTTGTGTATGTTGATGACTTGAACATTATTAGCACTCTTAAAGAGCTTTCAAAAGATGTTGAGTGTTTGAAAAGGGAACCTAAAATGAAAAAATTCTGGTAAGACAAAATTTTGTCTTGGCCAATAGATTGAGAATTTGACAAATAAAATATTTGTCCATCAATCAACATACACAGAAAAGTTTTGATATAATTTATATGGATATATCACATTCATTGAGTACTCTAACGATTTTGAGATCGCTTGACATAAATAAAGATTCATTTCGACCTCAAGAGAAAGATGAAGAGCTTCTTAGTGATGAAACTCCATATATCAGTCAATTGGGGGTACTAATGAACATTGCTATATACGATCAAATATTTTGCAGTGAGTTTATTGACAAGATTCTGCTCCTCCCCAATGAGAAGACGTTGAAATGACATCAAGAACATATATGAAGTTATTCTACCAGACAACCAATTGCAAATGAAAGTGTCCACAAGATGATTGTTGCTATGAACAAGTTGAATGAGCAATTTACTTGCAACAACGAGGTCATGAACAGAGTGATTCTCAAGAATGTATTTGGCTAAGCTCAAAGCCTCATCATATTCATGAAACCGGAAAATGATATATCAGGATGAGTTCAAGAATGCAACATCTTCGTGAATGTGATTTGATCACAAAGGCACTATCAATATCAATATTTGAGAAGCCGATATATAAGATTGGATGACATCATCACAAGAAATTAAGTGATGTTTTAATTAGGGGGAGCATAATACGCGTGGCACTCTTTTTCCTTTGATCGAGGTTTTGCCCCGCTGGATTTTCCTAGCAAGGTTTTTAATGAAGTAACAAATAATGGATTGTCCATTTGATTTATTCATGAATTACTTGAATTCATATATGTATATTTTCCAAGGTGATATGAACCTTTTTGGGATAAGTGTGTATCTACTAGTGTGGGCATTTAATATGATGATCTTTGGGGTGATATATCAACACTATAAATAGAAATATCATTCATCATTTGTAAAATACACTTGAATAGAAGAAAAGTCATCCCTTTTATCTATACTTCTTGTCTTCTTCTCTTTATACTTATATTGCTTTGAGCTTAACTTTATAATAAGTTATTAATTATTGACATTTATAATAATTTTTACAAAATTTTCAACTAATATATATTACTCTATGTATCCCAATTTACGTGGTGCAAATAGAGTTTCAAGAATCAACCAAAATTTTATATTTTCTTCAAATATTTCAAGTTGTTAATTATTGTGATTTATAGCTTTTTATGTCATTTTCAAATAATATATGTTACTTCTTTTGTCTCAATTTATGTGGCATCGATAAAATTTTGAGAGTGAAATCAAGTTTTTTATATATCTCTTAAAATTTAAATATTTTAAATTATTAATTTTCAAATTTTTAAAAGATAAATAAATTAAATCGAAAAAATATAAAAATTATAAAAATGCCCTCAACTAGAAGCGGACACGCCGATCATGAGGTGCTTGCTTCTTGCCTTTTTTGTATAGTAGTAATTTCATTTACATATTTGGATTTTAATTTTTATTGTATATTTTTTATTTAAAATTTTTTGTATGTATTCTTATTTTCCATATATTTATGGAAAAATCACCCCACATATATATTTAAGGATTAATATTACAGCCTTTATATGTATTTTTTTGTTATTTACTACTAATAAGGTTTTAATTACAAGTATTAACAGATCAGTTTTAATTTATTAATTAATTAATTAATTAATTAATTATATTTTATTAATTAGTTTATATAATATTAATAGGTGAGAGAAAGAGAAAATTATGAGAGAGAATAAGTTCATAATTATCAATTATACCTTTCAAGGGATTTCTTTTACCTTATCACATGCCACACCCCACTCCCACATATCCACGTTCTCTTTCCATCAACACTGATTTTTCTTTCTCTTCCAACTTCTCCATTTAAACGAAAACTACCGCATATATTGACAAGCCTCAAGTCAATCATCTCAAAGTTGAATTTATCAATGATGTACCTCAACAAGATCCGAGATCAAAGTATGTATTCCTAAATTATTGTAATTTTTTCATAATAATTAATTCACTTTCTTTTTCAAAATAATTTTTTTCAATATTTTTCAGTGATTGTGGCATGTACACATGTTTATTTGCTGAATGTATTAGCAATGACGTTTTTGATATGGGTCACATTGACAGATGCAAAATACCATCGTCAAAGGTACGCCAGATTCCTATGGCTTTATGGAATAAGCAAGAACGTTGATGGCGCAATTAGTGAGAGCGAAGTAACAGGCAGTGTTGCTAGCAAATTTGGTGGATCGAGCATAGAAAAAGAACATGCTCCGGATACTATCAATTATCCTACACCAAGACTAAGTAGATCAGTTGTCAGATAGATGATTGGCTTAGACCTTCATTCCATGTTTTGATTTTAGGATGTTGTTTATTTTTTACTTCAGTTTTTGACAAGAATATAGACTATGCATTATTGTTACTATGCAGTATTAAACAAATTTTATTGATTTTCGTTCATGATATTTAAAAATCAAAAGTATATTTTATGTTGAGTATAAAAAGATACATTCAGATGGATAAAAATTGGACACCAGTTGGATACCAATTTCATACAGTATTAGTCTTAATTTTACAAATTGGATATCATTAGTAATCAATTTTAGATTGAAATTTTAGTTTAGAAAAACACCACATATACAAAGTAGTAAGAATTAAATATCTTGAAATTATATTTAGATACCAATTGCATACATTGTTACAATTAGATTTTCGAAATGGATATCAATTGGATACATCATTAATTAGTTTAGATTGACTTACTCAGTTGAATCTTAATTATATGTTGTATTTTCAACTGGATACCAATTAGATACCAATTTGATACAAATAAACTTAATTTTCCCAGTTGGATACCAGTTTAATACCAATTGGATACAAATAGACTTAATTTTTTCAATTGGATACCAGTTTGATACAAATTGGATACAAATAGCATACAGTTGTATTTTCAGCTTGATACCAATTGCATACATGGTTAGACTAAATAATTTCAATTGAATATCAGTTGGATACCAATTGCCTACACTGGTGGATTTAATTTTTTTTCAGTGGATACCAATTAAATATCATATGGATACCAAATGATTACCACTAGTAATCAGTTCTAATTTTCGAGTTTACATTTGAAAAACACTACATACACATAGAAGTAAGTAGTATACATAATAAGTGTTCTGAAACCATAATTCTTTTAAGTTAAAAGACCAATATATCCAAACGAATGTGTTTGGCACGATTAAATAACTAAATTAAATTAAAAACAAATTATGACAATTTTTCAACACGATAATTTGAACATGTCTTCATGTTGTGTCCCTACCGACGACATGTGCTACACGTAACTTTACATCTCTTGAATTTTATATCAGCAAACCCCTTCTAGCGTTCAACAGGAATTGCATAAGTGTCTTCCAAAATTTTCAAGCTATCAACGGGAGAGCAATTAGTTGAAATCAAAATTGAATACTCTTCATTAATCTAATAAAATTACATAAAATTATTGATATACACAATACAAAAACACATTCGAAATAAACACTAACCTGGACATTTCTATACCAATTTCATACCAAGACTAACCACTGATTCATACAAAATTCATACCAAGAAGAGTATCAAACCCCTTCTAGCGTTCAACAGGAATTGCATATGCGTCTTCAAAAATTTTCAAGCTATAAACGGGAGAGCAATCAGTTGAAATCAAAATTGAATACTGTTCATTAATCTAATAAAATTATTGATATACACAATACAAAAACACATTCGAAATAACACTAACCTAAACATTTCTATATCAATTTCATACCAAGACTAACCACTGATTCATACAAAATTCATACCAAGAAGAGTATCAAATTCAAAATAAACACTAACCTGGACATTTGAAATAAACACATTCGAAATAAACACTAACATATTTGCTTACTTGAACATAATTTCTTTCCACGAAAAGAAGAGAAATGGTTCATTCCACAAAATAAAAAGCTTTTTTTACGAGGTACAAATAGAAATTCATGAACATTTTCATACGCATTTCTTACCAAGACTAGACGCTAGTTCATACAATAATCATACCAAGAAGAATACCAAATTCAAATAAGTTGATGGTAAACATTCCTTAATTATAAACTAACACTATATCAATTCCATTGCAATTATATTCAAATTTCTATACAAAATTCATGCCAAAAGTAAACAATTAGCATTTAAAAATTGAACATTATACATTAACATATTTGTTGAAATAAAAATTGATTGCTATTCACTAAATCGAATAAAATTACATAGTTTTATTGATATACACAATACAAAAACACATTTGAAATAAGCACTTACCTGAACAATCCCACCTATCACCATGCTTTATTAATATTGATAAGAAATCTTCCATCACAGAGAAAGATAATGGCGAAACAAAAAAAAATCGTGAGAGAAGACAATGACGGCTACTTTTTGAGCGATGATAGAGAAGGATATAAATATTAACTAAAAATAACCAAATTACGTTTTGATAGACAATTAACAGGTGAGAGAAAAGATCAATAACAATTTTGAGCTAAACAAGGAAAACAAATATTTTGTTTGTTATGGCTCTCCTAATTTTTTATGACTCTCCTAATTTTATGCATATTATTAATTATCATTACTATTATTAATTTGTTTGTTAATTTATATTTCGCTTTTTTACTTTTTTTTTATTTAACAAATGTTATAGCCCGTAATTGTTTATTGTTAAAACTTGAAAGATAAAGAATAATGTCATAACTTATAATTATTAGTCCTATAAATGTCAATTATAAAATTTTCAGTATATTTATCATGTAGTTAAATCAACCACATAAAATAGGTCATCTCATTTAATTATATATATCAATCTCAATTGGAACACACATGAAGTTATGCGGCTTATTGATGCTAATGTGTATAACTAAAAGAGATGATTTATTTGAAATAATTAACTTATTTACATAACATATACTTAAGAGCACGCTCAAAAAATTTGTCAAAATTTGAACCATAAATGCCTATAATACGAACACTAGATCATGTGTCAATGCTAAATAAAAACAAGGCGCAATTCGAATATCTCAACAAAATTTACAAACAAATTTAAAAGATAATTGATATATTAAACCAAAAAAATGGGTCAGTTTTTGAGGCTAAAAAGTATTTTTAAAAAATTAATATTCTATATATATTTTCTTTTTTGAGATATTTGGCTAATAAGAATAAGGTCTTTTAAGTTAAAACAATTTTTTTTTGTTATTGGGAAAAAGTTATAATTTGAAAAAAGTAGAACCAAAACAAAAAAAAAAATCAAGATAAAATAATTTTATCAAAAATTTATATTTATCAAATTTCTATCTCTCGTTAACTAAGCACATTCATCTTTCAATTACATACAAACTATTTTCTGCTTTTTCTTTTTAGTTTCCACCATGTCTTTTCTTCTTCTTCTTTTTTTCTTCTAACTCATTTCTTATTATCCTACTGCTCTTTGGAATAGTCCGATAATTAAGAGTGTTTAAAAAAATCGATAAATCAAATTATATCAATAAAAAAAATCACTATTGATTTAGTTTGATATTAAAAAAAACAAATTTGAATTCTATAAGATTGTCATTTCAATAAATAATCTATTGTTTTTGAAAACTCTTCCAGAGTTTCAATTCAAGTCATGAGTTTGCATAACAATATGAAAAATTAAAGATAAACAAAGTCATTTTTATACCCTATGTCTATAAATATTTCGAAGATTTTAGGACAACAATCTCGATTAATATAATTCATACGAGGATTATACACAATTTTTTTAAGAACTTATATATGCTTCAGACATTTTGAATCCTTCCTAATTTTCATATCATTTTTTTCAAGTTCATTAGTATTTAAATGTGTGACATCTTCTAGTGTCTGGACTACATATCCAATAAGCATTGCGCTTATCAAGATGTACCATTTCATTTAGGGGTGTCAATGATTGTCAAAGAATCGACTTAACCAATCGAACCGTATCGAATCGATTTTTAGGTTTTTTAAAAAATAAAATCGACGATTATGTAAAAATATCCTATAAATCACGATAATTGACAGTTTAAAATATTTAAATTTTTTAAAATATATAAAAAATTTAATTGATTATCAAAATTTTATCGGTGTCACATAAATTGATACAAAAGAAATAGCATATATTATTTAAAAATGACGTAAAAAATACTATAAATCACAATAATCGACAACTTGAAATATTTGAAAACGTATAAGAATTCGGTTAGTTCTTGAAATTCTATCTGCTTCACCTAAATTGGGACATAGAGAGTAATATATATTATTTAAATATTATGTAAAAATTACTATAAATCACTATAATTAACAATTTTGAATATTAAAAAATCATAAAATCTTCTGGATGATTCTCCAAATTCCAACTGTGTCACATAAATTAAGATTGAAAAAGTAACATATATTGAGCATGTGCTAATATCTAGTCATATCATAAGCCAACACACATGTTTGTTATCATGAGCAATGATTCAACTATTTATCAAAGACATTCAATGTCAAATCAATTTGGATATAAATCATCATTTTCGAACTAAATTGTCTTGATTACTGAAAAAATTATGCTCGTCACTTAATTTATATTGAACAAGCAACTTTGCAAATATACTACAAGTTTACAATAAGTACATATATGATCATTTTATAAATACAATCAACCTATCATAAGAACAAGTAACACAAAAGATTTTTTTTGAAGAATCTTCTAGTTCTTCAATATATTTTGAATACTCAATAAGCACATCATGTCAGGATCATTAAAATAGTCATGTCAATTATTTGTACTCGTAAACTTTAAGCATATATGGCATGCGTCATTTGTTTTAGTAAATTTCATAGTTCTATAAATTCGAGAGTAGTTTGTAACATTTACTATTGTAGAGTTTTACCAATTCGACAGTATATTTCAAAAGATTTACTACTTCAAAAGTAAATGTCAGATTCTTACTACTCCAGTAGTAAATTTTAAATTTATTTTCTCAACTATTCAACCTACTAGTATGAAGATAAGTCATGATATTTTCACAACAAAAAGTACGTCTATATTTATAAGTTTTACTGAATATTGTCACATTCACTTTAGGGTATGATTCTGTATTTATAACATTTATAAAAGTTCTCATTCTTCAAGAATGAATCATAATAATTTAAACATGTCTCAACCATATCAAATTATAATAGCTTATAACTCCTTTTAATATACTGTTGCTTCAGGAACAAATTGAGGCACATATATAATGTAAACAAATAAATTCTTTATCACATCTTTAATTGTAATCACAACTAGTGTATGAAAATATTATCACTTTTGTTGGTATTATATATAAATTAATTTTAGTGTAGCGAAATTAATAAAATATGAATTCTATTTCAACAATAAAGGAGGCAAAGACAATTTAAAAAATCATAAAATTAATTTCAATAAATCAGGAAATAATATGCAAATTTCGACAACAAATTTTAGAAACAAAAAAGAATATGGAGTAATACCCATATATACATGGATCCTATGTTTGTAGCTTAACATAATTTTTCAAAGTATCAAATATCATTATTTTCAATACCATTATTATCTATTGTTGATCGTAACATATTGATTATTACCCCCAATAAATGGGTGATGATAATCTTCTCCAATTTGGAATCTTTTGATATATCATTTGGCTTCTAGCCACGATAAGTAATTAATGAAACCAGTTATATCTTTAAAACATTTAGATATAGCAAATGAAAAACATTTAATGACGTCACGTTTTTGTCCAATTCTTCAATTGATTCAAAATTTGTGCTGATAACATATTATGAAATAATAAAATAAGCAGACAAATAAGATAGAAAAAGCTTCTTATCTCTCTTGAGTGATGAAATACAATAAAAAAAATATTTATTCATAATGGGAAAACTAATTTGATCACAAAATTAGAATTCCTAACTTTTTCTCAAAAAGAAACATACAAAATAGATATTCATTATATTATAATAACATTTACAACTTTTATTTTGTAATGATTTTTTCGAAGAAATAACCTAAGCAAATGTGCTATTGAAATATGACCTCTTTTTTTTCATAAAGAGGAAAAAAACCAAATGGGATCGGATCGAAGGGCAATATACCGCAAGTCTAAACGGGTCAACCAGCCAAAACCCCAATGGATCCAAAATTGTTCAAACCTTGAAGCTCTTGTAATGGCGGAATTGTTTGTTTCATCTTTCTCATATTCCCAGTACCAATATCAACGATAACAAAGTAGCTCCATTAATGGTTCGGTTAAGATCAATTTTGCTTTTTCTTCTGCTCTTTAAGAGTTTCGGGTCAATTATTGCCGAACAGGAACATCAAATTGAACAGTTCTCGGAAGCACTGCTGTTGAAGCCATTGCCAGATCGTAAAGTGCTTGCCCATTTCCATTTCGAAAGTAAAGTCCCACCAACCCGAACACATGGCAGCCACCACCATGTTTTCCCCAAATCCATTTATCAGCTGGTACACTTTCAGATGCATCAATCTCTTTTTGTTCATTTTGGGTTTCTTAATAATCTTCTTATCTGAAAGAATAATGGCATATTTTAGTTCTGCATGTATATCTCAAAATTAGTAGCAATTAGCTAAAACCATAGCACAATGGAAGTAATACGAACTAGTTGGGATTAAGGGTATCATATTTACATTAGTTCCCAGTTTTTTATATCAGTATGAATGTGTAGAGATGGGCCTGAGATTTAAGAACTTTAACTCTAAGGAAGACTTAATGTACCTTAAAAGACCAATGATTTAGTATTAGAATGAAATGGGACCAAATGGAGCAAAATGGATACGTAGTTTCATGTGGCCAGTCCCAACTAGTTAGGGATTGAGGCATAACTAATTGATTGGTTGATGATATACTATAAGTGTCTTCTATCTAAATAATTAATATCGAAGACGGGTATCCTTCCGTAATGGATATGGTAACTGTTAATCATTGTATACAAATGCAACTTCTGTAGAACAGGGGAATTGTGGTAATTAAGATAGGATGATGAAAAGGAAAGTTGCAATTATGGTTTTAATTGTTTGTGTTTTATAATCCTGAAATATATTGTGTACTTACCTACCACTAATAAGTGGTGAGATGGCGTGAGTTTTTGGCTGAACACTTCTTGCATACTCTAGGTTATTATTTTTTGTCATACATGTCTAGCAGTTGATTGCATGAAACATAATACTCACTGTGTAATTAGGTCCATAAATTTAGAGTTCGAGAAATGGAGCTGTCGTTCACACAAGGTCGCTGGAATTATGCACGCTGGGGTGGATATGATCCCATTTCAAGTAGAAATGCGAAGCCTCCTGGAGTTGAACTGTGGGCTACTTTTGATGTTCCACAACATCAGGTCGATGCTTCGTGGAGAAATTTAACACATGCTCTTTCAGGGCTCTTTTGTGCTTCTATTAACTTCCTAGAGTCGTCTACTGCTTATTCTTCTCCCCAATGGAGCTTCAAGTCATTTGCTACAAATATCAGGTACGGCACCTTGCCCCGTGAGGCTGTTTGCACAGAGAACCTCACTCCCTGGCTAAAGTTGCTTCCTTGCCGAGACAAAGCTGGACTTTCTGCATTGATGGACCGACCTTCTATCTACAGAGGATTTTATCACTCTCAGAGGTTGCATTTAGTCTCAAATGAATTTGATCTAGCTGCAGCAAGTTCTGGAATGGTGCTTGAACAGACACTTACTGTTGTTCTTCAACCGGTTACGTTAGGAAGTGGCATGACATCATCTGTTGGCTCAATACAGCAACCAAGTTGGTCACTGAGCTCATTGTTTGGACGGAAAGTTAGTGGAAGGTGTGTTCTTTCAAATGCTAGTAATGTGTATGTCCAATTAGAGCCGAATTTGGTGTCTGAATTGAAGACTACTTCAGAGACGCAACAACAATCTGATGTTGAGAATTTGATATCTCAAGCTTGGAGTGACATGAGCTTTGAAATGTCTGAGTCCGCAGTCAGGGTAATTCAAGAAGCTAATGGCTTTAAGAAGGAGTCATCCCTTCTATATGAATTTTCTCTAGAAAATTTTAGTGATTCAAGGCCATTCGACTTGGAGTTCAGGTGGAAGCGTCCCGTGACATGGTCATCTCAACTGGCACCCTTGCAGGCTCGCAGGTTCCTTATGGGAAGTGGGAATGAAAGGGGTGCCATAGCCATCTCCTTGAAGTCTGTAGGAAGAAGTGAGAATGCAAAATCTTCTGTCAACGAGGAAGGAAGATGCTCGTTACGGGTTGATGTGTTCCAAGTTGTGCCTTGGTATGTCAAGGTTTATTACCACACGCTTAAAGTGTTTCTAGATGAACGTCTTCACCGTTTAGCAGATGTTGTAGAAAGGACAAACGTTTCGCCTTCTGAAGACAAGGTTTCTCCTGGGCTAATGGAAATAGCATTGCGATTGCCATGTGATGTGCACTCGGTGATATTGACATTGGAGTTTGATAAGGTACCTATCCCCTTTTCAAGTTTATATAGAATAAATCCGCTGAAATCTAAGCTTTATTGAGATTGGAGTTTGATTGCCAATATCAAAGAACAATGATCTGATAGGACATCTATCTAATCATCTCGTTATATTTCTTAAGCTCTTTTGATAACGAGCTATCTAATTATCTCATTTAGGAGTAGTTGTATAGGAGATTGGTATGTATAGACATAAATCTTTGTGGCCCAAGCAGGTTTCACATGAATATATTTGTACATGGAGGAGAGACAAAGTACCTTATAAGTTGAAAGGATATCAGATGCTGTCAGGCCTTTCTGTAGTCTTCAACTTTTAAGCTTCTTTATATCTGCTTGTGTGGTTAGCTTGTAATTCTGTCTGGGCCAGGGATAGAGATGGTTAAAACATAAAGGTGATCTCTTTTATTTCTTGTCCTATATCTATGTGGAACTGAATCTAATGTAACTGGTAGAAAGCAACATGCATATTAACATCAGTGGTAGACCGGGAATAGTTTAACATTACCTTTGTTTCTCTGGATTCCTTCACAGGGTTTTCTGCACATCGATGAGTATCCTCCAGATGCTAACCAGGGATTTGACATTCCATCAGCTTTAATCAGGTTTCCTGAGATCAAAACAAAGATGCATTTATTTGAGGATAAATCTGCTTGCAGGTCACCCATCTTATCCAAGCTACAGGTACCAATTGTTAAACAAGTGAAGCTCTGATGTTATATGGTATTGTATCGAATATGCATTATATTGAGCATCTGCTTCTTTTCAGGAAGAAAGCCCTGTTCTATGGTACACAGAAGTATTGCTTGTACCCTTGACCACTCCTGATTTTAGCATGCCATACAATGTCATCACAATTACGTGCACTGTATTTGCTCTATATTTTGGATCGCTGCTTAATGCGTTACGTAGGCGTGTTGAAGAGGAGGAGAGGCTTCTGAAAAGTAAAGGTAAATTTTCTCTGGTAATGACTATGATGTTGCTATAATTCTGAAAATTTAACTGCACATTTCACTGGGATTCTACTGAATGGTGAAAGTAGTCATTGTCAGTTGGATTTACCTGTGGATGTATATTTATCTTCATGCAGTCGACTTAATATCTTTAGTTCCAGTAATGAAAGCAAAAGATCTATTACCAACTTGTTGGAATTTGGGCTATTGTTATTGTTTAATTTACACTGTCTTGGTGTTTCCCAAGCATCGATATTTATATGTCATTGTAGGGTTAAGGATGCCATTTGGAGAATCCCTAGTCCTACAAAATCCTAATTTTCCTTAAACAACAAATTATGTAGTATTAGAATGAAATGGATACGAATAGAATGGAATAAATAAAGAGAGAATCCTTATAGCTTAAAGCCTTGCACAATTAATTTGATGTGGAACTGTAGCTGATATTGGTTAAAAGCTTAAGTTAGTGTTTCAGATATTGATCTTGATACCAGTTTTGTTTAGCAGTTGAATGAAATGAACAAGGATAGACACAGTATTCTTATAGCTAACACCAACTAGTTTGAATGAAGTTGTTTGATATATGATTGGGTAATTAAGTGAGTGTTTCAGATGTTGATCTCGATCTTTCTTTTCTACCTGCTTACAGCTGCCAAGGCCAGTGGTCCGATAGGCGTGCTACTGTCCAAATTATCAGCTAAATTGAGGGGAAAACCGTTGGAACCACCATCCTCGTCCTCTTCATCAAAAGTCAGTTATAAGCTGATTCTCAGAGTGATACTGGTGGCTGGTATTGCTGCTGCTTGGCAGTACTTTGGATGACCTCCAAATGAAGCTACAGAAAGAAGTTTTGTACTATATGTTACATGATTGCCACGGGACTTAGAGCATAGATTTTATCAATCAAACAAAATCCTCCCTTGTTTAGGATTCAGCGTTGTATCATCCAAATTAATTGTCAACCACTATGGCGAGTTCCTTTTTTTTTTTTTACGTGTCTGATTCCTGTATCGCGCATCTCCAACTTCATTTATTATCAGGTACCAGAATTTTCGATCTTGTAACTAAGAAATGTTTCAAAAAGGAAGGTTATATGTACAAGTTCATACACTTTTGCTCTTCTAAAAGTTACTTTGAATTTTGTGAAAAAGGACTTGCTTGTGAAATGGGGTGGCTTGATACCACAGCAATAGGTCAAATTTAACTGTACCCTGAATAATGTAGGCATTTAGAAAAGGTAAAAGGGCATCTTGCCCATCGGAAACTACACAGAACAAGCCATAATCTACTTTGACAAAACTCAAAAAATGCTCTTGCAATTTGAAACTTTTGTGTCAGCAACAACTTTAACCGATTGGCAAGTATTTACAGGTGAGTTTAGTGCTATCGATATCTTCAATATACAACTAACAAACACAGTTTGTGTTTGGTCAAACTATCGTATCCTCTTGAACGAGGTGGTTACAACCATCTCATCATCTCTAATCCTTTTCAGCTTTTCACTAGCTAGACTGCATAACTGTGGTCCATCAGCTTTTGGGAAATCCACTTGTTCCTCTCTTAAACCTGAAAATACATCAGAAATAAACCAGTGATATGAGATGAAGAGATAAGAGTACAACAGTTCACATTGAGCTTCCTAATGTGGAACATGAGCTCAAAGATTGAGATAATAATAAGACATCATTAAGCCTATTCTATTGTAACAAACCTGATTCATATTCATCTGTTCTTGATCTCTTCAACAGACCCGAACCTTCCAAACAAAGCATCCTTTTTAGGTTCAATGCCACTCCTGCACTAGCAAAGTTGTATAATCTTTCATTACCTCTAGTGCTTTCCTTGAATTTCTTGTTACTAAGGGAGTTGGTTTCCTCGTGATGTTTCTCTCTCTCATCATTGAGTTCCTTCTTGCAAAGCAACCCCTTTTCAACTACTGTTGGACTATGTGATCCTGCACGATAACAGAAGAATAGTTTGAAACATGGTTCATACGCGGAGAATGGTGGTGGGGGGTGAATAGGTAACCACTTTAAACAACAAATAGTTCTTAGAAGTGTTCCGTGACATACTGTAGGAATACTACTACTCAATAGCTTCAAAAGCTTAATTCTGCGATATATTATGAGAACAAGCTGTAGCAGGGGATCTCAGACTGTAGCGGGAACATGTGATCCATCCTTTCAAAATGATATTAATAAATCTTTGAAACCTACTATCTTTTCACATGCTATTCACCAATCAACCTTCAACTTGTTAGGCAGTAGCTAATAGACGTAACGAGAAGTTCTGCAGACAAATTAGTAGCTAAAAAAGCTGATGTGCAGAAAGACATGCAATTTGGTATCCCTGACTGCATAAGATGTGCTAGCAGTTTTTCCTTTTCATAGCGGGTTCAGGAAATATTCTCGTCGTGCACACTCAAAACAGACAGCAGGAGACACTTGCAAACTTATGCTGCTCGAACTCTTCAAAAATGTCAACAGGTGCGTGTCGAATTCAAAAGTAGTCTATTTTTGGAGAATTCAACGCAGGCGCGACTGTGAAAGTGAAACTTAGCTTGCAGAGTAGGCACACTTAAGAAACATCAGCCATTGTGTCAACCCTAATAGCTGGACCAAAACATGGATGTATAGTCATATTATGTTAGTGGATCAATCTATTAATCATACATTTATATATTTAGCATATGAATGGTCGACGTCATTGGTTTCCATCCTTCAATCCAGAGCTTAGGTAAACCTAATCAAATCAGTATCTTATGTTTTTGAAGTCACAAATAAGCCCTAATGGAAGTATGGAAAACAAGTTGCATAAGTGACATCCCAAGTTCATTATCTCCTCTGCACCCACCAAATCCCCAACCCCCATCCCACCCCGCCATCCTCGAACCTCCACTCCCCATCCCATTCTGCCTACATAATGTTTTGCTAGATAGAATTAAAATGCTCTTGAGATCATATATTCTTGGCTACTTACCAAACACTAGAAAATAGTAAGAAACTCTCTTGTTTTCCAAGAAAACTTTTTCACCTACATACTCAACAATTTGATGGGTCAAGCCCAAAAACTCTCTTGGTTAATTGAAAGAAAACCAAGTCAAATTTCTCATAAGACTGCTAAACCGTTTATAGCCATATTAGACCTTCTCTGGTGACTCCTCAACCTAAAAGAAAACCCAAGATTTTGACTCCATCTAAGTATCAGAACAAAATTTCACCTACATACTCAACAATTTAAGCTTTTAAATGCATCAAAAAAGTTGAAGAAGAAGAAGAAGAAGAAAAAGGTGCTTACTTTTGAACCCAAGTTTATAAAAGTTTCCTTGAAGAATGAGTGGGTCAGTGGAGAAGCCACGAGCAGAGAAGAAGGAAAGTAGTGATTTCCATGTAACAGAAGAAGCAATAAAATCAAGCCTTCTACTTATAAAGTGACCATTTATCTTCAATGTTAATGGGTCAAGTCCAAAAATGCGTGCAATGAAACCAAGATCAAGTCTTTCTTCTTCCCAAACCATGATTGGTACTACTATCTTTGATACTAAAGGACACAATAGCTTGATTTCTATCTGCTTATTATTATTAATATTCCCTCTCATCTTTCTGCCTAATTTTTCTGGGTAGGACTCAACGTTTAATTGTATAGCGAGTGGGCTGAGTTGTGTTTTTCTTTCAACTTCTAACGGACTTCTGGAACTCTCTCAAAGCTTTACTACTTACCATGTTACCAATTATTATTTTTAACTTGTATAACTATATATTATAATTTTGATTATTTATTGAGATATAAACCTTTTATTCTGCCGAATGTCATTAACTTATACGCTTAATTAGTATATTTTTTACTTTTATTTTTTTATATAGAAAAATTGTTATATAGATTAAAAAGTAATAATTCACCATTGAACTCAAGATAGAATGAACTTCTTATGATTGCAATGATGAAAGGCTAATGAATTCCTCCCATAAATATTTGAAAATATAACTTAAATGATGAGGAATTATATAGCAAAATTATTAAACTTTGATTTGAATCAATAAGATTACTCAAAAGTTTTTTCTTATAAAATCATTCAATGAAATTTGTCATAAAAAATTCAGTGACGGAGCTAGAAATTTCGAAATGGATATGCAAATTTTCTTCTCAACTATATGAAGGATGTGCAAAATTAAATATACACTCATAATAACTAACATTTAACCTTTATACACCATATAATTTTCCGGTATAGGGCGTTCACCGGAACACCCTTCGCCTAAGATAGCTCCGCCCTTGAAAAAACTCACTTCAACCTCTTAACATTTTTAATTTGAAAAATAATACCCTCTTCACATTTTGAATAGAATAATAAACCTCGTTGATCTTGAATCAATAACTAGAAATGAGTTAAATTATTGCATATATTTTAAAATATCAAAAAAGACCTTCAATTAATATGAACTATAACATGTACTCTCTTAAATAATTAAATTACATACCCTTTTTTTTTTTCTTTAATCTTTTTTCTTTTGATATTTCAAGTCTCATTTTTCTGCATGATTTTTTTCGTAGGAGCTTCTAATTATCTTGATTTATTTTATTTAATACCATTGACATTTAAATCTTTATTGGGAAAATTGTGCATTATAGCAAACTATTAATTCAAAATAAATGTTATAGCTATAGTTTCATTTAATTGTATTTCGCAGCAAGTGTTTGCCATTCTCACCTCTCTCGCATAAATCTCGCTCGCCACTCTCAGGTTTCTTGCTCGCCTCTCTCGCATTTTATACAAACACAAATGTATAAATTGTGTTTGTGTTTGTATAAAGCGAGAGATAATTGTATATACAAATACAAATACATATCTTTTCGTCCTATACACTTATAATTATACAAATACAAATACATATCTTTTCGTCCTATACACTTATAATTATACAAATACAGATTTT
Source organism: Solanum appendiculatum (assembly GCA_018342035.1). Lineage (NCBI taxonomy): Eukaryota > Viridiplantae > Streptophyta > Magnoliopsida > Solanales > Solanaceae > Solanum > Solanum appendiculatum. The sequence goes on from JAGDQO010000472.1 coordinate 2,491,637, forward strand.
CCCCTGCCCAGTTCTCTTTTGCCTTTCTCTCTTTCTCGCTTTATACCAACACAAGTTATACAAATTACAATGCATAATTTGTGTTGTATAAAGTGAGCGAGAGAAAGAGAGATTTGGCATACAAATGTTTTAATTCAATTCAATTGTATACAAATTCAAATTTTATGCAGATATACAAACACAATCATTGATACATATACATAGTAGTTACATATATACAATTATCTAACCGATATACATATACAATCGCTACACTTTTATACAAAACGAGAGTCTGCCAGCGATTTTATACAAACGAGAGCTTGCCAGCGATTTATACAACTAAGAGTTTGCTATGGAGCACAAATAGCAAAACTCTAGCTATTTTGCCTTTCTATCGGATCATACTCTTTAACGACATAAAAGCTTGAATAAATAAATTTTAAGCATAAAGAGTCAAAAATGAATGTCAACAAATAGTTTCTTCGGTCTAGGTAAGACTATTCTAGATTAGTCTTTATACTAATCTAAAATATCTAATTATCCAACCCTAAAATTAACTCTAAATAACCGAGTTAATTACACTACTAACTAAGAACCTGTTTGGCGTTACTGCTAAAAAATGCTTATTTTTAGAAGTGTTTTTTCAAAATAGTTTTTCTGAAAAGTGTTTTTCAAAAATAGCAATTTTGTTTGGCAAATTCATTTGAAAAGTACTTTTGATAAGCAGTTTGTGTTTGGCTAATTTTTTTTAAAAAAAGTGATTTTGAGAGTCAAATTATGAAAAAGGACAAGTATCAATGTGTTTTTAATATTAAGATTATTTTATAGAGAGAAACTATTTTAAATATCTAATACAAAACTTTAATTAATTTTTTATTTTAATTAAACTAAAATGTACATATTCAAATTGTTGTTACCTATTTCTAATAATACATAAAATAATATATAAAATATAAAATATAAATAATAATATATAAACATAAAATAAAATAAAATGTTTATCATATAAAAATAAAAAATAAATTCTTGAATGAAACTTAATCAAACTTATGAGATATGTTAATTAATTAATAAGAGATATATTGGTAAATATGTATATATGTAAGGGATATTTTAGTTTTCAAAACAATAATTTTCTGCTTCTGCTTTTCTTAAGAAGCAAAAATTTTTAGCTTCTTCCCAACAGAAATTTTTAGCTTCTTTCCAACACTTATTTTTCAAAAAAAATTGTTTTTTTCCTCAAAAAAATCACTTTTGGCCTTCCAACAGCAATGCCAAACAGGCTCTAACTCTTAGAGTTAGGTTGGCATTATTGTGGAAGGCTAAAAGTGCTTTTTTGAGAAAAAAACATTTTTTTGAAAAATTAAGTGTTTGACAAATCTTTAAAACTGCTTTTAAATAGAAGCAGAAACAGTTTTTCTGAGGTTGGAAAGAAACTAAAAATTTCTGCTTCGTAAAAAAAACAGAAGCAGAAGCAGAAAATTATTTTTTTGAAGTCTAAAATATCCCTTCCATATATATATATTTATCATTATATCCCTTATTAATTAATTAGCATATCTCATAAGTTTGATTAAGTTTCATTCAAGAATTTTATTTTTTATTTTATATAATAAATTTTTTATTTTATTTTATGTTTTTATATTATTATTTTATATTTTATATATTATTTTATAAAATTAGAAATAAATGTAACAACAATAATTTTGTAGGATTGAAAATATGAAAGATATATTTATTTATTGTAATATTTTATTTATTTATCTATTTATGTATAATATTGATTGAAAATTTGAATATGTACATTTTAACTTAATTAAAAATTTTGTAATACATATTTAAAATAATTTTGATATTAAAAGTACATTGATTCTTATCATTTTTCGTAATTTGATTCTTAAAAACACTTTTTAAAAAGATTAGTCAAACATAATTTGCTTATCAAAAGCACTTTTTAAATGAATTAGTCAAACACAAATTATTTTTTTTAAAAAAATACTATTCTGAAAAGCTATTTAAAAAAACACTTTTAGAAATAAGCAGTTTTTAACCGTGGTGCCAAACTGGCTCTTACGTTAGTTACATCAGATTGTGCCAAATTGGCATCTAGCTGGCAATCTCCAAGCTCAGCTTCATCATGCTTAATATTTTACATAAATTAATTTTGATTCTATGTCTTTCTTAGAAGAAATGAATTTACGACGTCGTTTGGTAGAGTGTATTAGCAAAAAAAATGCATGCATTAGCTTTGTGTATTAGTAATCCCTTGTTTGGTACACCTTTTCATCCTATGTATATTATACACTCTATTGTGTATTAAGGAGTGTATTACTAATACCATGAATTTCTAGGTATTAGTAATGCAAAGGAATTTAATGCATGCATTAAATGGTTAAAGACCCAATTGCCCCTCAAAGGCACTTTTACATTTTTTCCATCATAATTGTGGAGGATACTTTTGTAAATAAATATTTTTACACGATGCATACTATTTTTAATACACCAAACCAAACAATGCATTGAGATAATCTATGCATAACTAATGCAAGCATAACTAATACAAACATTACTAATGCAAGTATTACTAATACACTCTATTGAGTATTATTTTTATACACTCTACCAAACGACCCTTGTGTATTAGAGATAAAACTAATGGTAACAATAAAATTTTGATGTATTGCATATATAACTACTAAATGTTATGTGTAAGCACGTGCACGGTTATTTTACCCTGAATTTGATTAGTCATATTAGCTAGTCTGAAAATTATTTTTCTCATTTGTACTATATCTCATATACGATATAATGGGACAAATAATCTCATGAAATATCTTAATTCATGAGATAACTTTATCTACTCCATCACCCCAAACGACCCCTAATAGAACAATTCAATCTTACTTGTGAACATAGCAAATGCCATCTAATAAATTCAAATTGGAGCAACTTAAAATTGGAAAATATCTAGTATAAGCAAACACATAAAATTCTAATTTACAAACGTCTAACACAATTGATTAACATAATCCATTTAAAACAATTGCTTATTCTAATTTACAAACGCCTAACACAGTTGCTTATACTAATTTAGTATAAGCAAAACACAACCAACAAAGCTAATTTAGATGTTTGTGAGTTCAGTTCTTACAAACGCCTGTTGAAAGTCGGGTGAAAAACAACCAAAAAGGATGATATTACAAACAAGGTTGAGACGAACCACATCTGCCAAATTCCTTCCTGTGCATTAGCTCTCCTCAGCTTTCGGGAATTCACAATATCCCTTGAAACAAGAGAAGGTTCATAATTACAATTAAGATTTCACACCGCAAATAGAGAGAATACAATAATGGATCCTCAGACAGATGCACACTGCAAAGAAGAGATCGGAATATCATCTAGTAAAGCTAAATCTCACTTGTTTATAGCATCATCGGATACAAGTAGTGATGATAAACAAGCATGAAATGCGTAAATGATATGCCGACTGATATGAAGCTCAGCACCTGAAGCATGATTGTCAATGCATATCCATCTCCTAGCTGGTCCCATCATATCGGCTTAAAAATTTGACTATGCAAGGATACAATCGTTCTGCGGCCTGCAGTGTCAAGACCCGAATAATATATTACTATAGGGGGTATTCAAGGCACCATATTCTGAGAGTTGTGAGTGTGCTATGAAACTCGAATAGAAGGGTATTCTCTATCTATATGTAGAACTCTGAATATACTAGAAATGGGAAAAAGAAAACATGAAATGTGAATTCTATGCAATTAAGGCATATCTCCTTCTCCTCTATCCATTTTTTCTTCCAGTCATTTTTCTAAATTCAATAGAGATCTTATCGACGTACCATGTGTCCACACACCAAGTCATAATGAGCATAATGTGGACCATCAGCATCGCCAAATACTTTGTACTTCACTAAGTTCTCGGGGATAAGCTTCACTGTTTCTGCTTGAATCATGGTTTATAGAAAGATGACTTAGAGAATTCTAAACCTCATACAGAGTATTCAGCATGGAAGTACCAAAAAAAATACCATATACAGCTTCCGGCGGGCAGATTTGGTCTAGATCTCCTGCAAGAGCTAAGACAGGTACACTAATTTTGTGAAGGTGATCCTTGTAGAAAATTTTACCACTTCTATCACGGAGCCCTCGCTCTTGAAAAGCCGTAGTCATCTGCAAAAGAAGTTTAGCAGGAATATTACCTGCAGGGAGATCAATCAGCAAATTTTGCAGGAAAGGATTTGTATGGAACCCCAAACCAACACATGTTGATAGGAAGAAATGGCCCTGAATTCACACAAAATTATAAACAGGACAGTTATCCAGTAATTTTCTGAAAATATTATAACAGACCAGATTGTCATCTATTAAACAGAACCACACGAGCATCAAACACATTATAAATCATGAAGAGATGAGTCATAGCTAATAAATAGATGCCTAAATAAATATTTCAATACGTGCAACGGATTGACAAAGAGGATTTGACTTGGGTGGCAATGGACTATTAGGATAATTCATTACTAATGCAGCAATGGTCGGACAAACACAAGCAACAGGAACTGCGAGCATCATACAGTGTCACTAGAATAATCCTCTAGATCACGTAAGTCTTTCCAGTTCTCTCTATTGCCTCTAAACTCTCATCCAAAACATATCTCCTCTTAACCTGAACTCTTGAAATCTTCAAAGCATATTCTCTACACCAAATAAACATTAAGACCTTAAAAAAAAGTTGATGCAAATTTCATAGGAGTTAAAGCATGAAAGCTGTTTTATACTCATGCCAATACTTACAAAAGCTGCTCCGTACAAGTTTTTTCAGCTGGTCTGGATGCATCATGTCTGTGGCAGATATCATTTCATTAAGCCAAGCCAAGGCATAAGGAGCGCGAGATGTAAGAGGATAAGCAGCGGCTACTAATGTCCCTAGAGGAATGACGGGAACATTGAGAACCTGAGCAGGATCAGCCTGTAGCAACGTAAACAGCTCTACGATTACTCAAGCAACGGAAGATAGCAGCAATTGAAGCTAAAGAAGAGTTGAAACATATTATTTCAGCTTACAAGGGGTACAAGCAGTTTGAGTGCGGACTTAGATGATGTGTAATCAAGTGATGAAGCCAAAGTAACAATAGCAGCTAATCCAGGCTTTCTTCCTTCCAAACCTTCATTCAACAAAGGAAAAATAAAAGGAAGAACAAAATGAACTACGTGTCTAGTTTGTTTCCCTGATGAATTCAGAAATCCCAAATAAAATATCCATTGACAAATAGCCCATTAATATGTAATATAAAATGCAGCTCCCTGTACCCCTGTAAAGAAGGATACTTGAAATTTAAAGAAGAAAGTATTCAAATTCATATGGACAGCTGCGAAGCAAAATGGAAAAAAAAGGTGAACCAGAAACAGGATTATCATGTAAGAGAAGGCATCATTAACTTAAATTAACCATTTATTCCATTTCTTCATGGTATTCAATTCGCAGAGATCTAATGAACACCTTTTTAAGAATTTAATTGAGATCTTTACTTTATTAAGACATTTCTTCAAGTTGCTCTCACAGAGATTCATTACATTGAACAAGATAGGGGGGATCAGCCCTGCAATAGGAAGACTGGAGACTAAAAAGTAGAATAGAGAAGATTGGCACAACTTTGACAGGATACCTTGTCACATGAAACTAGTCTGAAGCACCAGCTTTATCACAACCGTGTCTAAATTAAAGGAAAATATACCTTATGTTGCCAACACTCTCTGCTCGCTAAAATCAACAAACTACGGAAAGGGATTTTACATCTGAGAAATGAATCAAATTCCTTAGAATACACATCACTTAAAGTTATTCTAACCGCAATATATGGAGGGATAATGATAGCATTTCACACGCCCAACAATTTTGAGATACTCCAAAGCCGGTCAGTTACCAGCTCAAATTTATCATGAATGTGAATGATTCAGGCATCCTCAGTGTCTAAGATAACACCCCTTTAGTGGCTAAAGCTAGACACCCTTTAGTGGCTATTACAACGACGACCGAAGAATGAAGACTCTCCTTATAGCAAATTCTTGCCTTTTGTAAAGGTTCTGGATTAAGATCTCATTGAGATTTAGTCGAAAAGTAGCTGCAAAAGTATTTGGAGATGAGAACTTGATGCCAGCCCATTGATAGCCAATGATGAAATCTTGAATAGAATTCCCAAGGTTAACTTGAGCTAGCAAAAGGGATACAAGTGGTTTCCGTAATTTTTTTACCAGGAATGAGACTCTTCCTGAGATTGAACTTTTATTAGACACCAAAAGATTCAGAGTCACTACAAGAGTGCAGTTACGCCAATTACACACCAAGGAAGAAATACTCTGTATCAACAACACAAGATCATCCTTATTTTAATTGTCTATCAATTCTGACATAGAATAAGGACCTAATACACTATGAACTAGATCCAATATAGCACAGAGAAAACTCGACATTATACCAGGAGAGGCAAATATGCATTTCATTTTTGTGATTACTCTTTTGGATGCTTAAATAATAACGTCAAGCCCATGGATATTACCAGCTATGCACTTGAAAGTACAAGAGCAGTTATAAAGTGCACCATAATGTTGTTTTAGCCAACAATAATTCGGATTAAATGCCACCAAGAAAAAATAAATACTCCAACCAAGGGATTCAAATACCACCAAGAAAAAATAAATACTCCAACCAAGGGATTCTTTGAGCCTATTGGGGCAATGCCCAACTATTTATTAAACAAAAGCATGCTCACCTGACGGTATACCTAGGGATACATGCATGCAACAGGATATCATGGGGATGAAAAACGGATTGAAGAACCAAAGTAATATGTCTGCATGAAGCACCCAGACATCACAAAGCTGGATAGCAAACATAGTTTATTTACCAATTTCAAGCTTCAATATGTTCTCCTTGCCAATGGTTCAAGACACATGAATGATAATCTAGTCATTTGCTTAAGGTGCTCATTGCTACCATGTCACCAGCAGACAGAGCTCTATAAAATTAGATCTCATCTTACCACATCGTGATAGCCTGGCATACAGTAATATTCCTCCCATAGAATGTCCAATTGCGAGTAGTTTGCAGTCCTTTGGTCTAGTTTGGGCCTTTATATATTTCATCTAAAACAAACAATGTAAAGATTATCAATCACTACCATCTAAAACAAGCAATGTAATAATTATCAATCACTACTCTGTATAAGAGAACATTAAGAAAAGATGTCGAGATCTTTAAGTTCCTATTCAAATTTAAAGAGTGATTTCAAGGAGATAAAATTTTTACAGCCTCAACATGGAGAAATGCCACCTCACCGCAGCAGGGACATCCTCTTCCAGGTAAGTATCAAAGTCCCAATCATACTTGAGGATTAAGTCAAGCTGTTCCTGAAAATCTCCCACTGTAGTTGTCAACCGTTGGTGCAGATCAAATAATGGGGATGAAACAGAACGATGACCTTCTTCAAAGATATTTACTAGCTTCTTGCTCAGTGCCCCAACTTGGCTATCGACGACAGCTGAGTTCTCCTTCATCTCTAGCAGACTTAACAATTTCTTCCTTATTTTGTTTACCCTTTTGTAAAGAAAAGAATCCTCCAATCGTTTTGATATTCGACCAACAAGTTTAGGAAAGACAATCTTCGACCGACTTCCACTGACAAAGCCAGAGACTCTCTCTGACAAGCATATAAAAGTTTCTGTAAGTTTGGTCACCAGTCTTGACTCATCCCATATTGTTGAAACCACAGTGGGTTCTTCATGGACCAACGCAGCATGGTGCTTTTCTGAGGCACCCTGAACATTTGTTGACTGCTGTGCTGCAGAAACACCTCTGTCATTAACATTTTCCATCTCATTAGATGCTGTGTGTGCAGATTTCTCAATATTTTTGGAATCTGATTCCAGCACGCTCAACCCAGCTCCACGGACTTCAAGAATCCAAGTATCAAATCCTTGCTTAGACATGTACCGAGCAAATGATGACTGCAAAACCACAATAAATAAATAATAAATACATGATTTCATTTCTTTACAACAGCTTCAAAACTATTGAAAAGGACATCCACGGTGCAACCATATAAACTATATATCGAAAAAATCTGCAAGATCCAACCATACTCTCTAGAACTCAAGCACCTCTCAATAGCAAGGTGCGCTAACTTGGAGAAATATAAGATGCTTGAAAGTGATCATATTATTCAAAATAATGAAATACTCCAATTGGAAGTATGACACGTTATTTATTATAATCATCAAATAATTAGCACATACAAGCATCAAAATTCACACACTCTCTCCAAAAGTATGATAATCAAGCAAAACAGATTTAGCAAACTCAACTTTTAGATTCCTCTAAAAGAATAGCAATGAATTTTCCGGTTCAGTTACAAATGAACGGCATATGCATGCATAAATCAGTGAGGAAGGAGGGAATAAATTACCTGAGGCGAAAGATCATATCCAACAGCATTAGTCCCTATGCCAGACAAGAGAAGAAGCGGATGATTTCTCCTTGGAGCCTGTAAATTACGACGTTGCAGCATTAAAATTAACTCGTACAACTCTCTCAATTAATAAAAAGGAAGTTAACCTGCGGAGGAGGAAGGTAGCGCCAGAGAGCAAGTTTCCAATCACAAGTATCAAGGGAGACATAATGGAGCTCGTCGGCGGTGCATATACGTGGTTTATTCAACACCTTCTCATGACTCTGTTTTTCGCCAGCTTCATTAATGGTCGACAAAAACCTCACTCCCACACAACAAGCGAGATCAATCATGTGGTGGAGGTGACAGAGACCAGAGGCGATTTGTATCGCCGATCGACGACCAATATTCGACTGAATCACCAAAACCATTTTCTAAATCACAATGGAATTAAGGAACACATTATGGTTGCTAATTTGCTCATCTATTGTTTCCTCTGGCCGGAATAGGAACAACAATATGCGTGACTTGCGAAAAAATATTTTTGTTCATCTCTAGTAAGAGAGAGCGTGCCTCGCTCTAGAATATTGGGACACGTACTCATGCCACCGCCTTATTCTAACTCCCTTGCTGGTTTAAATTTGTTGATTCAAACTGGGGTTGTTTTGGTAATACACAACATTTAATATGATGACATTAATCTATTATGATACGCGTTTATACTTGTATTGAATTGTAAAGAAGTGAACACATAAATTCAATGAAACACAATATTTTAAATTTTTTTCTCATTTGAATAGGGTGCGTGTAATACAATCAAATACACATGAAATTCATGTCATATTTTAATGACACGTCAAAAATTAAATATTAAAAATAAATAATATTTAAAAAATGCTATTTTTCCTCTATCGTTGCACCTCCTTTCCCATCCCTTTCATTCTCATCTAGTCACCCCAGCCGCCGCCCCTTCCCCACCCTAAATCCAAACCCACCTCCCACTCCCATTCTTTTCCATCTTCCTTACCTCAGAAACTTCCTTAAGCACAAAACATCACCTGCGGCCATAGCTTAAGAATTGGGTGTTCTTGTTCGGCAAATTTCTAAAAAAGGATGAAATTCCTCTTCTTGATTCAATACTTGCAAAGTTATACATGAATTTTCCTTCCCTAGAACACTCCCAGATTCAAGAACCCTTAGAAAATTGTTGAGAATACATAAATCTTCCGCGATCAAAAAAAGCTTGTTTGAAGCAACCATGGAGATTTTAGTAATGGCGGTGACAGTTTTCTCCTTGATCTCCAGCGAAGAACTGGAATCGAGTAAACGGACCAGCATCAGAATGATTCCTTGAGCTACTGTAATCTATACATTCTTGTCATCTTCGTGTAATAACCCAAGCTATGAGTCCAATACTGAGTTATTCAACTAAGTCGTCTCGATCTAAAGTCGAGTAATCAGTTTCCTCGATTCAACCCGTATAATCTTGTGATTTGAGCTTTCAATTTTAGAGAGAAGTTTTCAATTTGAGTCTTCAAATTAAAAGCTCAATTTTACTATTAAAATAAAAAATGATGATGTTTATGCATTTTAATATTAAAATTAAAATATTAAGTATATATGTATAAATTGACAAGAATGTGGTCATTATATTGGTATAACTCTTGTAACCACTATTGCCATGATCTACCACTAATTCCACTCATTATTCTACATCATTATGCCTTGTAACTAATGTAACCTCTAAGGCATAATTTCTCCATTCATTTACCTATATTATTATCCACATTATTCTTATTCAATACAAAGAAGAATTCATCACCTATAAATAGTGATGTTTCTTCCTTTGTGAAAGTAAGTCAAAAAAGATGAGAAGTGTGGAAAAATATTGTAGTGTGTAGTGAGGTAAGTGTAGTGAAATAGAGAGTTGAGACAAATAAAATATTCTAAGTCTTTAACTATATTCACTATACAAAAGAAAATATTTATATGTTGAAGGAAGGTGTTCTTATGTGGAGCTTTGGACTTTTCAACTAATCTGGAGTTGTTTGAGTTGTACGACGTTATTGGGCTGTTGTATCCTGGATGGGACAAGTCAAGAGATATACTGTTGAATCGGTGTAGATTATGCCGCAGTGAGCTTGAATCTCCTTAAAGAGAGAGAAATATCCGCGCCTCAGCCTAAAGATTTATTCATTCATTTTTGTGATTTTATTTTCAACTGTAACTTATTGTATTTGTGGTATATTACACCAATAATTTTAAGGAGAGTTCATGTTTTTGTTACAGTTTGAGAAAATGCGGATATCAAGATAGGAACCTCAACATCATTCCGTTCAACGCCGCTCTCTTCAAGAGATGGAAGAGAAGAGCTGTATGGGTAAAATATTTTTTTACTTGCTCAATTCAAGCGGAGAAAAGGTAAAAGAAAAAAAATTACCTAATATATTCATGAATCAAGTGATACTACTTTTCATGAAAAAGTAATATTTCAATTCTTAAAATAGTGGGGGTTCATGAAATGAAAAAAATATTTGTGAAATTATGATCTTTTGCATCTTTGAGAAATGCACAAAATAAAGAGTATTACAAATGCAAATATATTTATCTTGAAAAAATCACATGTTGTTGTTTGGCTATAATGAGATGACTTTTGTCTCTAACATGAGAGTTATAAATAAACTATGAAAAACATGTTGAGTAGCCATTTTGACATAAAAAATTTGGTGAGATAAATTTCATTCTTGGAATGAAAAAAATATCATATAACATGTGATGAAATTTTCCTTGTCAAGTCACATTATGTTAAAAAAATTGTGAAATACAATCTTATTGGTGGTGTGAGACTTGCAACTCTTTTTGATTCAATTGTGAAAATGATGTGACAAACAAAGAAGGAGGTTGCTAGCCTAATAAAAAAATATGAGATATGTGACTAATTGCACTTTATATGATATTGTGTATAAAGTATAACATGAACAAGCAAATCAGGTAAATTTACTTGATACGAAATTTGGTGGCTTGTTTTATGAAAAAAAAAAATTATGATATACTCAAAAGTTTTGTTGGTGCAGTTGAGAAAACTTTGTGCTATTTGATGGAAGTGAGAAAAGCAAACCATATTGCTTGCTAATCTACCATAGAGGTAGAAGTAAAAAATTAAACTTCAACTAGTGAAAAAAGTGAATCGATTTTACTATATCAAACACTTTATTTTGAGAAATTAATTTTTCTAATTTTGTTTAATTGTGATAGCACCAATATTATTGGGAGAATACAAAATCGTTATTATAACGATAAATTCAGACTCATGAGGAGAAAACACACTAATGTAGTCTGTAGTGAGGTAAGTGTAGTGAAATAGAGAGTTGGGACAAAGAAAATATTTTAAGTCTTTACCTATATTCACTATACAAAAGAGAATATTTATATGTTGAAGGAAGGTGTTCTTATGTGGAGCTTTGGACTCTTCAACTAATCCGGAGTTGCTTGAGTTGTACGACGTTCTTGGGCTATTGTATCATGGAGGGGACAAGTCAAGAGATATACTGCTAGATCGGTGTAGATTATGCTGCAGTGGGCTTGAATCTCCTTAAAAGACCGAGATATCTGCGCCTCAGCCTAAAGATTTATTCATTCAATTTTGTGATTTTATTTTCTACTATAATTTATTGTATTTGTGGTATATTACACCAACATTATGTAATGTCATTTTAGATTTGAAGACAAAATAAATCACCCCAAAAAACCATTCAAACGAAAATGAATTTGAACAAAAAATTTCTTCTTCTTCTTTTCAATTTTGTATGTTTGTTGTGGGATGTTATTTGTATGTTTGAAAAAAGAATGGTGGAAACAATGGCAGGGATGACCTAATTTTTTTTCTACAGAAAAAGAGAAGGGGATATTTTTCTTTTTTCATTTTTTAAATATTTTTTTTCTTCTGATTATATGTGTATTTTAAATGAAAAGTATCACTTCACGCTCTTAATTTGCGTGTACCTCACACTTTTTTCCAACACAGCAATTTTATTGCCACATAAGTTTGGTCAATAGTCAAAGGTGTTTAAAATATTGTGTTTCATTGAGTTTAAGTGTTCACTTGGCAAACTCATAAGTAGAAGGGTCCACTTTACAATCCGATACAAGTATAAGAGCCTATCAGACCATTTCCCCAAAATAAAAATATCTCTCAAATCATTTTAATCATTTTATTTATTTTTTTGATTTTATGTTTTATATTTGTACTAGTAAATTTATTTAAATAAATTAACTTACAAATTTTATTATTTAGAGAGAGTTGTTTGTTGCTAAATAAAAATTCAATACAATATTTGAAATGTGAGTTGTTTAACATTCACTAAATGAAAAAGGCAAATATATCATCACATGACTTTTGTGATCTTAATTATTTGTTGATATATATGTGATTTTCTAATTATTTATATTTTGAACAATTTATAAAATTGCATACATATTAAAATTGCAACTTGTAATTTTTATGTGTAAATGTAGATGGTTTATTTGATTTTACTATTGTTTACTGTTTTTTTTATTTTAAAAGTATATGGTCTATCTTTTTTAAATTGAAAATTGACATTTTGTGAGTGATCAATTTATTAAGATGACAATTATTTACTCTCAAATAATTCAAGAAATAACAAACATGGCAATAAACTTGTTCTTCTCCTAGCTAGTTAGAAGGCCATAAAAATGATATTGTCCAGCAATTATCTACCTTGACCCAATTACATGAAATAGAAAATTCCATAATAATTTAAGGGTATAATTGGAAAGAAGCTTTTCGTAGAGTTTTAATCCAAACATAAGATGATGTGTAAAGAAATGAACCAAATACTTGATAAAAATAGACTCTGCATTACTAATCATGTATTACTAATGCATGCGCTATTAATCTTTGTACCAAACGACCCCTAAGGGTTTGTGATTGAGTGATAAGCACTCCTTCATCCTTAACGAGAGATCTCGGGTTGGAGTCCCTGTGGGTATGGAGTCACCTTTGTTAGGAAGTGTTTTATCCCCCAAATGTGAGTGAGACTTTTCAGCACAAATTCGAATTTAGTCGAGCTCCAATGTGGGTATCGGGCATCGAATGGGAAATTAAAAAAATATCTACATTCAAACTCAGGGTATCAAATGGACGGGTTTGTTTGAAATTGAAGATATTAAAATGAGTTGAAATAAAAATCGGATTGGGTCATGACCCGCCCAAATCTTTACTTTGAGAAAATCACACCACATATGTATTTAACACTCTATATTCCTAGTTTATATATATATATACTCTTTAATAATTATTAAAAATAACAGTCTAATTACAAGTTCTAACCTATTAAGATTATTTTGTATTAAATTTTAAAAAACAATTATGGTAATTATTGGAGCAAAAATAGGAGCTGCTTCTCGCTCTCTCTCTCTCTCTTTTTAAATAATTGATAATTAATATAATTATTTAACTATATTTTAGAAAACTGGGATAAATATCTTCCAATATTTTCAAAAAAGAAAAGAATCCCCCAAATCTCTCTCCATTTTCTTCTTCAAAAGATCTCATCCGTATTTTATGTGACTTGGACGTGTTGGAGTGTATTTTTATATTTATGTTTTTTACTGCATTTTCGTGATTGTATCTTGAAATGAAGTTTTAATTATTTTTTTTCCTCATAAGCTTTTTTTAGGTTGTATTTCTTGGTTTGATTCTGAAGTCATATTTCTTTTTCTTTAATTTGTTGTAATTTGTGTTCTATTTGTTCTTCTTATATAAATAATAAAGAGATAAAACCATTCAAAAGAGAAAATTTTGATTGATAAAAAGATACTTGGACTATTTTCATAGTAGTCTTACTAAAATAAATGGTTAGCCTTGCTCTTTATGAGTACTGCCAGAAATTTTTGCAATCGATTTATATTTAATGTACTGAATGATTACTCTTTGTTGTACTGCTTTTTATGCATATCACGATATGAAACTGGAATGAATTTGGTACGAATTTGATATACCTATGCATTGACTATGATTTCTGTGTTGACATGAAAATTGTGTATATGTAGAATGCTCATTGTTAATGTAAACTAAATTTTGTGTTTATAGTTTTTCCTCTGTTGGTATAAATATGGCATATTAGTGAACCACACAAGTTTAAAATTGAATATCTATATTTACACTCATTGACATAATGAGATACGATCTGAATGAAAGGTGTAATTTGTGTTTGTAGGTGAGATTAAATTTGTATGAAATTGGTATAATATGTTTTATATATAGCCTGTATAAAGTCTGTATTATATTGGTATGAAATTCTTATAATGTTTATATATTTAGTATGAAGTTGGTATATATTTTATGTATTGACTGTGGTTTCTGTATTGGCATGATTTTGATATCCTTTGTGTATATGTAGAATGTTTATTGTTAATATAAACTAAATTTTGTGTTTATAATTGGCATTAAACTAGTATACTTATTTCATTAACAAGGTATACTCATTTCATTAAGTATGAAAATTATATACAAACTGATAAACTTAATTTATTTAAACTATTTAAAAAAAATTTGATTTATAGAGTATATATAAGATGCTAATTTGTAAATGCTGCAGTCTTTTAAAAAAACTGTAAATCATACAGTTTTCATACATAAAAAAATTGTATGAAATTTGGCTAGTCCATGGTCCATTTTAGGTTCGGGGACTTGCCCATTTGTCCTTTCTTGCCCTTTCTTGAAGTCCGAGGTGTTACATCGTTTTTGTTTGATTATGTGCTTCATTAGTGTTTGGACATTTTGTGACATTTGATTATTCCTATTTGATGGAATTTGGCCGATAAGTATAACGTAAGCTTGTAAAATAAAAGGATGATTTTTTTATATACTCCTGTCACTACTTCTTCATTGCCGATCTATGATACATACTGGGTACATGTGGTTTTGTACTCATACTACACTTGATGCACTCTTTTGTGGTGCAGATTAGATTCTGAGTACGAGCGCATCTCATGAAGCTTTTTGGGTCTGATTTTGATCACTTTGAAGTTGTGGTGAGCTGCTTGGCTATTCTTTGGCTCACACCTTCATTCATCTCTGAATTTATTTTGTTGTCTTAGTATTAAGACGGAGTATTTCTTATGTTTAGGCTTGTCATTTGTTTTGGACTTGTATCATATTGTAGAAGTTCATGTACTTATGACACTAAATCTTAGGGTGATATCACAGTTTTTCCCCATTTTATATTAAAAGACTTAGTATTTTAGATATTTATTTGTTACTTACCTTTTCACGTTTAAGTTGAATTGGTTAAATTATTGGGTTGGCTTACCTATCGGTTGAGAACATAGGTGCCATCACGATATGTATATTTGGATCGTTACAGAAACCTATTTATTTTTTATAAAAAATATTTTAGAATTTTGAATTAAACATTTCAAATTTTTATATTAATAAATAAAATTTATATAACAATGATCAAGATAATATATTGTAAACAAATGGATAACATCTTATTAACTAGAATTAATCTCTACTTTTATAATATAATATTAATGTGTAAAGTCAAAAGTTTATAAAAATAGTTTATAAGCTAAAAGCCATAACATGGAAATATCAAACTCACTATTAACTATTTTTAATTTTTTTAATCTAAAATTAAATGCTTAAAAATATTACTTAAAAGGCAAAAAAAAATTGTAATAAGTCAATCTAAACACCCAATAAGTCAAGAAATATGATAATAAACTTTCTAATTTTAAGTAAGATTAACACAAGAGACTTTTTTTTTGGAGGGTTCATCTTGGTTATGTTCTTCAGATTTGTTCTCTTGAAGAAATAGTGACTTTCTAACAAACCCTACAAATCATCCTTCATCGGTACATAGACTAAACGTGCAAATTATGGTACTAAAAATGTCTCGTTTGATGAAAGGTTGATGAAAGCTTATCAAAGTTGAGCAAAGCGATAATAACCAATGTAAGAGTTTATTCAATAATATACTCAACTATTTCTCTATTTTTTTTGTGTGTATAATGCATTCAAAGAAATACCTCAATCTATCAAATTAATCGGTGAGTATCAGGTACAAGTATTTTCAATTTTAAGATAAAGATTCTTAGGTTAGTATAACGTAAAAGTAGAAAAAATTTTAATCGCTTACTATTTTTATAATGTTATGGAATTTTGCCATCGACGGTAAAATGGAGTGAGAGTTTACTATTTTATATGTCAGGACGTAGATTTTGAAGTGGGTATTTTCAATATAAAGTTAATGTGATGTTGTTATAAAAGTGTAAAATATCAGCACATATTTTTAAAATCTAAGAATTCAAAAATAAAGGATTCAAAAGATTATTTACCTTCTCATAGAACTCAATAATAGCATTCTTCATTATGCAATTCATGTCATATGTTTTTTCCATTCTTTTTGTCCATACAATATAGAGTATTATCAATAAGGTTACCATGAAATGATTTTAAATTCATAATTGATGTCGGTATCATTTACAAAGAAAGTTTGAGAGTTTTATTTACATTAATATTTCTAATTCAAATATGCTAGTGTTAGAATTACCACACAATTACTTATTGGAATATGTCAATATCCTAACAGCCAATAATGTCAACTAACAAAAATCGTCTAAAAACTGTCTATGTTTGACAAATAAAATTTGTAGATCTTAATATCTTTTTTTCAATATATAGTAGACATTGAAAACTCTACAACAATGCAACACCTTTTTTATTGTGCCCTACCTAGCATCACTAGTTGTGTTTCAAACCAACAAGTATCAATAAAAACATAATGGAGCTCATCAGAGGTGCATATTAATGACTTATTCGACACTTTCTCATGACTATTTTTTCTGACAATATTATTGATGATCGAAAAAAATCTCACTCTCACTCCCACAAAATAAGAGAGATCAATCATGTGGTGGTACTAACAAATCACGGAGGCAATTTATATCGACGATCGGTCAATATACGATTGAATCACCCAAATCATTTTTCAAATTACAAGAAATATATTATGATTGTTAATTTGCTTATGTATTTTTTCATGTGGTTGGAATGGGAACGAACAATATGCGTGAGAGAGCAGTGCCTCGCTCTGAAATATTGTGACACGCAAGGGCGGACCTACGGTGGGTCAAGTGGGTTCATATGAACCCACTCTGTTGAAAAATAACACCGTATATGCATGTATACCTAATCAGTTTTTAAAATTTTATAGATATATATTAAATTTTGACTCCACTAGCACAAGTGCAATGCTTAGCCTAGCGGTGAAAAGGGTTCATTTTATCCTGCCAGCCAGAGTTTGAATCTCACTTCCAACATATTTTTGCATCAATTCGTTTTTGCTTATTTATTTTTTATATTTTGAACCCACTTCGTGAAAATTCTGGATCTGCCACTGATGACACGTACGTCATGCCATTATCTTATTCTAATTTTTTTGCTTTGGATCCGCCACTGGTGACACGTACGTCATGCCATTATCTTATTCTAATTTTTTTGCTTTGGATCCGCCACTGGTGACACGTACGTCATGCCATTATCTTATTCTAATTTTTTTGCTTTAGTTTCTATCAAATACTTTCATTCAAACTACTGCTTACTATCTTTGTTGTGATGTTTAGAAATGTTACTACAAGAAATTAATTGATTCAACTTGTAAATGAAAAAATAATATATTTTCATCTATGTTTTTTTTTAAAAGCGAAAAGACAGCCGATTGATCTCCCAATTTATTATTAAATTTTTTACTATATATCTATATTTCACAGGGGTTTCAGCATTCTTGAGTATACTAAACTCTATGTAGTAGCTCACGTGGTTTATGTCAGTTTGGATATATCCCATAGTCAGACTTTCAATTACCATAACCTTATACTTGCGTATCTTAGTTCAGTATATCTCAGTTTCATGTCATTTTACTTGGTCACGCATCATCATGTTTTATTGATTCAGTATTTTCAGTTATTACGATTATCATGCATTATCTTATATGCTCAGTACATTCAAAATATTGACCGCATACTTTTTGTTGATAAAATATATTTATTATCTTAAAAAGTATAAGAATAATATTTGAAATTCTTTATATCTATTATTAAAGATGGTCAGAAGAATTTATTACATATTATTACCTTTATTACTTTAATCTTATTAATATTATATTAAGTATCTTTTAATAGTTGTGGCCAACGGTTATATGTTTTTATTATGGCAATGTGTAAATGCCGTTATGGTATTAATCTAGCCTATTGATTTGGCAGTTATATGCACAAATATATGGTAATTAGTCAACAGCTTTAATGACATTTATTCTAAATATTTATGGGGCATTGTATGCTCTGCTGATTAGTTTTACATATATACCTATATATCTATATATAGTGAGTTCTGGTGTGAAGAAGAGAAGTAAGAAAAAGATTACTAGAAAAACATTTCTTAATTAGTTTATTTGCTGGGTTTTCTTAAGTAAAATATTTTCTTTGTTAGTTTCTGGCTCGTAGTTTTAATACTAGAAGAGCTTGTTGAATCTGGGGGATACACCTTAACCGGTGAAATATCCTTAAGGATAGTGCTATAGGCACGCCTCAAGCTAAGTGATTTCCATGATTTCCAATATTTTTCCAACAATCTTTAGGATAATTACGTTATGATTATGGAACACGGAAACAATTATGCAATTTTCCATCTACTGTCAAAGAGTTCTCTACACGATATTCATGAAGAGCGAACAAGGAGAGGCCAAGTGCTATATATAAACTTTATCAGATCTTTGTTAAATCCATGATAAGAGAAGAGTACTTAAAAGAAACAAAGTTAAGGACGTACAAGAAAAATTAGAGGAGACGTCACAAACCCACTTCATTTTGGTGTATGGAATTAGTGGATAAGGTTGGAGTTGGCATGCTAAGAGCTGGATTCATGACTGAACCAAATGTAAGAAGAGTTCTGTTTTTGGAGGTTACATTGTACAATTTAATTGTGCCTTTGCTGTCATAAGGTATGTCGATATGCTAAATATTTCTATAATTTTAATATTGAGAAATATGATTATATTATATTTAAAGCCAACGATAAAACTTTCGAGAAAAGAGTTGAGAAAATTGACAATCCTACTAACCAAAAACTAAGTTGGATAAAGTAGATGATATTATTATTGTGGTCATTTCTCAAGTAAATATTGTGGCCAATGTGAGTGATTGGGTGATTGACTTTATGCTACTAGGCATAGTTGTGTGAACAAAATAATTGTGACTTACACCTAAGTCAATGGAGGAGAGGACTTTATTTATCTTGGTGATTGAAGAACTACATAAGTTCTCCGGAAAAAAAAAATTCTTCTTAACTCACATGTGGAAAAATATTGGTTTTAAATGAGGTTCCATGTTTCTTATATTTGAATCGATTTTGTTGAAGTGGAATTATTGAAAAATGGAGTAAAATTTCTTTGAGAATGTTATGAGTGTTTTAACTAATCATAATTTACTTGTGTTATATGTTTCTCAAGTCTTGAATGAAGATGTTAGTACTTAATTATTTACTTTTGACATGCTAAATTGGAACCATATGGATAAACTAGTAAGCTTTATGTTTTTATCAATTAATCTTTTGGGAATAAAACTCTATCCTATGTTTATGTTTCTTGGTTTTCAAAATAATTGAATATAAGTTGTGTGATTACTAACTGTACTGTTTGAGATTTGGAGGATAAGAAAGAGGCACCAGCTATTTGTGGGTTTTAATTAAGAAATTTTTCATAGATTATAAAAGTAAAGATAAATATATTCTTCTTAAATAATGAAGAGACTTACCAATTGGGTGTTATTGGTTTCCTTTTTTGTAAGATTTTAACTGGAAAAAGAAAAAAAAAACAAATTAGGAAGTATGTTGTTCTTTTGGTGATGCACTTTAATTTTATAATTTTTGTGATCACTAGAGATATATTTTTGAATAATGATATATAATGTTTGAGTGAAGTTATATTTTTAACTTGTCATTTATATGATGAAATGTTTATGTGAAAAATTGGTTGAATTTGTTACATAGAAATATTATGTTCTAAGTTGAACTTTTGGAAATATGGGGGTAATGTTCTTTATGTGGTTTTTGTTATTCAAAATTCAATATGTGTTTATCTATTGTGTTGATGATTTAAAAATCAACTAAATATAATGGAGTTGGCTGATAATGATGTTAAGTGGTTAAGTAAATTCTTAACGAGTATTTATATTGATATATAATCAACGAACCTCAATTTGGTGATTACATGAGTTTAAGACAGAGTAATAGAATATTGTTAAGAGATGGAATTATATCCATAAATTGTGTGAAGTCATAAGTGAATTTGGCCAATTCACTGACTAAAATTTTGGGGAAAAATTAGTAAATGAAGCTTCAATGAGAATGGACTATTGTCAAGTTGTATATCAAACATGATGGTAACCCAACCTATGTGATTGGAGATCCCGTGAATTAGGTTCATATGGGTAATAACAAGTCATTGTTTGATCTTATGCACTATAAATTTTTGTCCCATCTGTGATCTATTATGGTGTGCATATAGTGCAAATCTGCAAGGAAAGTGAGGTTGAGTTGTCAACTCTTAATCCATGACCATATCCTTTATAGGTGGTGTATTGCTCTGCAGAATACACTTGATGGGTGGACCTATATGAGTGTGGAGTGGTGCCGCTTCTATGAAATTGTGACAGATTTCTAAAGCACTCATGAATACCAGGACACGCGCATGGCCTCTTAGCGCAAAACCGCGATAATGACAAAGATTGTGCAAACATAATGTGATAGAATAAGACTCTGAGCTTACAACATAATTTTTGGTTCATAGAGTTTCAAACTTCACCATTTGTTCTATAAGTTTAATCTTATTTTATCTAGGTCTGGTTCATAGTACAAGACACCAGATTCGACGCATTATTCTTTCTTTTGGAAACCCAACTATAATTATCTTTTATATAATTTTGATATTATTCCTTACTATTCTTTTTAAGATATATGGGGGATTGTTAATAAAATATATTTATTATCTTAAAAAGTATAAGAATAATATTTGAAATTCTTTATATCTATTATTAAAGATGGTCAAAAAATTTATTACATATTATTACCTTTATTACTTTAATCTTATTAATATTATATTAAGTATTTTTTAATAGTTGTGCCCAACGGTTATATGTTTTTATTATGGCAATGTGTAAATGCCGTTATGGTATTAATCTAGCCTATTGATTTGGCAATTATATACACTTATATGGTAATTAGTCAACAGCTTTAATGACATTTATTCTAAATATTTATGGGGCATTGTATGCTCTGCTGATTGATTTTACATATATACCTATATCTATATATGGTGCGTTCTGGTGTGAAGAAGAGAAGTAAGAAAAAGATTACTAGAAAAACTTTTCTTAATTAGTTTATTTGCTGATTTCTTAAGTAAAATATTTTCTTTGTTAGTTTCTGGCTCGTAGTTTTAATACTAGAAGAGCTTGTTGAATCCTGGGGATATACCTTAACCGGTGAAATATCCTTAAGGACAGTGCCATAGGCACGCCTCAAGCTACGTGATTTTCAAAAAAATTTCAACACCTTTTACCTACATTATTTGATAATATAGGTTCTAACGCTCAATATCCAACTCGCGGTTAGTACTACCTCTGATCAGCTAACAGTAGTAATGGTGAGTCCCCATCACTTCGAGGACAATCCTTATCTTTCTTTTAGTATGTTTTTATTTCAGTTTTTTTCGGACCTTTGGAGTTAGCTAGGGGCTTGTCTTAGCAACTCATATTAGTAGATGCTTTTAGACTGTCAATTCAGATTTACCTATGTGTATTAAGATATTCGTCTATTGATATTTTAGACTATTTCAGTTCAGTTCAGCATTCAATGATCTTCTATTGCTATTTCATGCCGATTCTTAGTGTTATGCCAGATCATGAGGTCAGCTTAGGATCACTTGTGACTTTAAGTATCATATCGCGACTAGGGATAGTCTTGGATCGTGACAATATGAATTCCTTTATCTTCTTTAAAGAAAAATAAATTTTGTCATTTTATTATTGCACTTTGAAGGTATCATGTTTACTCTCTTAATAATCATTTATTGATTTTCAAAATATGTAATCATATTTCAATATGATAATTTTCGTTTTTTCCATAAGATATTTTAAATTCGTGTTCTTGACTATTAGGTATAAATATTATTTGAGATGATAATGTCTATAATTCAGAACAATCATACTCTATGGATAAAACCATCTAATTAAAATCTTAATAGATTGTGAATAAAAGAATATAACTTAATTTCATATGTAGGTAGTATGACTTTACTCAATAATTAACACTAAAATTCCATATATCATATTGCAAACAAAATATTAGTATTTCACATCATTATTTATATTATAAGTAAAGTACTAATTAAAAAATAATTTAAAATATTATAGTAAATAAATGCATACGAGAAGATAATAGGGATTGCATGAGGGTATTATGATTATTAACTTGTAAAAAAAGATAAAGTAAATATTTAAAATAATGATAAATGTTATTAACAAATTTACATGGTGAACTAAGCTTATATATTAATTTTTTTTCGCAAGTATTAACTTTTATAACTCTATAAGGTGCTAAATATGCTAATATTTTTTCACACAAATTTTATAATAATTTGAATTTTGAAATTAAATATGTATGTATGATTTACATTAATTGTCCGCGTATTATGCAGTTACGTATGCTAGTATTATTAATGCATTATATTCAAAATTATTTTTATACGCCTTAGAAAACGACTCCTAATAAAATAAGATTAAAAAATAAAATATTAAAAAAAGAATAAATACATCAAATTCTCCCAGAACTTGGCGGGAAAACTTAGTTCAGCAACGAAACTTTAGTGTGTTTTTTTTACCCCCACCATTCTAGTTTGAGGGATGATGTGGCAAGATAATTATCATCACCTTCCTACACGTTCGTGAAGGGGGAAAAGGTATAAAATCAATTCAAATTATACACATGTCATCTTTTGATGAGATGTTATACAATTAAAATAATTTATTTAATTATTTTTCTTAAAATTTCCTTATTAGTTTCAAATTTCTCTTTTTTTTGTCCTGTTTTCTTTCTCTTTCTTTTTCTTTCTTTTCTGTTCATTGACGCCATTAAAATAATTCTCCAGATGCAAACTTTTTCTACACCATTTTCTCTCCTTGTCTTTTCTCTTTTAATTCTTTTGTTTGTTTTTTTTTTGGATAGGAAATTTGCGTTAGATTTACCGTGATGCCAACACCGGTGATTAGTTTCTGGCATTGGAAAAAGTATCAAATCACCAATTTAAAAGAAGAAGAAGATGATTTTCATTGAAAAATCAAAAATATTGCAGGCCAAAAACATCCTGACATCTCCACCTAAACTCATAGGAAAACTAACATTTTTATATCCTTCTAAACTCACCAGAAAACTAAAAATTTTATGAAGAAAAAAACTCCGATCTTAGAGAAAGGAAGGTGGAGTGATTGAATCTGTTTAATAGAATAGAGATTTGAATTTTGAAGGTGTGGAAAAAATATAATTATTTAAGGAATTATTAATGAAAAATATGATTAATAATTAAAAAATTGAATAAAAAAGAAAAAAGTAGAATTAAAGTCAATAGAATTCTGACATGGTACTGATATGCACTGACATGATGCTAACATGACACTGACATGATGCGTGTGCATAATACCATCAATAACGAGATTGACTATTTAGTTTTAAGGGCATATTAATTTCACTAAGAATAAAAATTGGGGGCAAATACTCTAAAGTCAAAGTGCTAAATTAAGAGTCCGTTTGAATTGATTTAAAATAAGTAACTTTTAAAAAGTTATTTTAAAAATAAGTAGGTATGTGTTTATTGATATGTTTGACAAAAAAATGTTGAAAGTCACTTTTTTTATCAAAATATCTGAAATACCTTTAAAGTTGTTAAGACTATAAAAGAATTAATGGTAAAAAAATAATATACTTGGTCATAGTAAAATGATTTATAAGTTAAAAAAAATAAGTGGGCACCCTACTTTTAACTTATTTTAAGTTACTTTTGAATTATTTTAAGTTATTCTTATAATTGTCAAACACTCTAATAAGTCAAAAACTGATTTAAAAGTTAATTTGACCAAATTAAAATTTCATCCAAACTAGCTCTAAGTTTTACTGTCAAGTTCGAGGGGATTTTATGTATTTTCTCTAAAAAAATATATATATATATAGTAGATATAAAATAAGGGGAAGATTAGACAAAGTGGCCATTCGACCATTTACTTTATGAGAAAATTGGCCCAATTTTAAAAATATCGAAATTGGTCAAGTACCTCTTCTCCATCCTTCTAATTTCGCCATTAATGGCGTCTTCTTCCTCCTTCTAGTTTCGCCATTAATGACTTCTTCTTCCCTCTTCCTCCTTCCTCTTCCGCCTCCTCCTCCTTCTTCTTTGTTGCTTTCAATCTTCCTTGCTTGTTTTTTCATGATTAATCAACCATTAAAGTTTCGGAGCTTGCTTAATTTGAAAATTCGACGTACTGCAAACGTGGATCGTTTCGAACGAATTATATATCAAAAGTCTTGAAATATCGAGATAATTTCATATCTAAAATTTGATATTGTTTAGAAGTAATTTTGAGTTGATCGAGATTGAATAGTCAATGTATACTTCGTGTATATTTAAACTATATTCAACCTTTTGAATTTATCATAATGTATAACTAATTTATAGGTAAGCTATATTGTATAGTTAGTATATCCTTTCTATACTTTTGACTATCTTTTATATACTTCAAAATATAACTATATATATTGTAAACTAATTTTTTTATCATATATATTTGAAATTACCCGACCTCTCCAAATTAGTCCAACTTCGTACCCTTTTTAAGGGAAAAGTAATCAAAATAGACCCTAAAATTAAACTAATTACCCGAAATTGCACCTTCCCATATTAATTCCCAGAATGTCCAGCCAACTGAATTATTTACCGGACATACCCCCTGCACCCAAATTGTAGCAAAAATAATTTGGTATTTTTTCACCATGATATGTGGTCCTTAAATTGTGCAACCAACTTCTTTTCTTTTTCTATTTTTTTCATCTTAGTTGTTTATCTTCTTTTTTTTTTGGTAAATTTATCTTTCTCATTTTATCTTAAATTTCTTTTTATTGTTTGGTAAGATTTTCTCTTTATTTCTTGTTCCTTTCCTTTTCTTTTCTCCTCTTTTGCGATTATTTTTTTATTCTTTATTATTTTTCTTCCTTTTTCATTCATTTTTTTCAAATTCTTTATTATTTTACCACAATTTAATTTCATATTTTCGATCATTCTATATTTTATTTTATATTTTATATGTGTTTTATTTTTTCTCATTTCATTTAATTTTCTTTTCATATTTTATTTCTGTTTTTTTTTTCATTTGCTTTAGTCTATAATGATACTATCACATTATATCTACATACTTTCATGGTATCATTGATGTATACTTCAATCCTTCGGCGACGCTTCTATGGTACCATCACACTATATTTATGTCATAGTATCTTTGATGTCTGCTTCAATCCTTCGGTGAGACCTCCATGATACCATCACAATTTATTTTTGTCCATTTTTCTCCTTTTTAATAATTTGTCTTGTTTTAATTTTTTCTCTTTTGATATTTATTTTTTAACAAAAACAAAAATAAAACACAAAGATAAAAATATTAACCAACTACCTTTAGATTAATAAAAAATAAAAAACAATATTAAATTCACTAATTTATTTACAAAACTACTCATTATTAATGATACCATGTCAGTATATAATATGTTGTGATGGTATCATTGAGAAATGAGTTGGTTGTATATGAATGAATGTAGGAAACCTTAATGATACCTTAGACGTATTTGAATATACTGTTATGGTTGTTGAAGTGTGTAACTATCCCATCTAAAAGCTTAAGTTGTTAGAGAGAGCACACTTTTATTATTTTATTATATCATCAACACGCCTCCTCACGTGCAGGCCTGATTCTTTTTCATGGCCGAGCACATGAAAAATCTTTTTTGATTTGAGTGGCGGTGAGATTCGATCTCAGAACCCCTGTCTGCTCTGACACCATGTTGAAGTGTGCGACCATCTCATCTAAAAACTTAAGCTGTTAGAAAAAGCACACTTTTATTATTTAATTATATCATTAACAATTGTATCATTAAGGAATGAGTAGTTTCGTAAATAAATGAATGAAGGAAATCTCAATGCTACCACAACAACATATTCATATATTGTTATGGTATCATGCATGATTTGAAGAGTATTACAAATTATATAAAATAGTCCTTAATGATATCGTGTCAGTAT
Organism: Solanum appendiculatum; assembly: GCA_018342035.1. Classification (NCBI taxonomy): domain Eukaryota; kingdom Viridiplantae; phylum Streptophyta; class Magnoliopsida; order Solanales; family Solanaceae; genus Solanum; species Solanum appendiculatum. The sequence continues at coordinate 2,518,499 of JAGDQO010000472.1, forward strand.
ATGATATGTTGTGATAGTATCATTGAGAATCTATGAGTTCCTCCCTTGAAGGACTGCTCATTAGTCAATGATACCATACTATTATATATAGAATGTGTTGTTATCATTGAAGAATGAGTTGGTTGTACATGAATGAATATAGGAAACTTTAATGATACCATATCAATATATGCATATATTGTTATGGTATCGTTAATGAATGAGTTGTATTGTGAAGGAAGGAAGGAAGGAAACCTTAGTGCTATCACAACAGTATATTCACATATTGTGATGATATCATACATGATTCGAGGAGTGTTACTGATTATATGAAATAATCATTAATGATAATATGACAGTATATGATGGTATCATGGAGGTGTCACTGAAGGATTAAAGTACACATCAAGGATATCATGACAGTATATAGATATATTGTGGTGGTATCATTACGGACTGAAGCATACCATGTTAGTATATAGATATATTGCGATGGTATCATGGAGGTCTCACTAAAGTATTGAAGTATACATCAATGATACCTTGAAAGTATATATATATATATATTGTGATCGTATCATTATAGACTGAAGCAAATGAAAAATAATAATAATTAAAAAAGAAAAAGAAATTAAATGAAATGAGAAAATTTAAAAACAAAATATAGAATGACAAAATTGTGAAATTAAATTGTGGTGAAAAAATAAAGAATATTATGATTTGAAAAAAAAAAGAATGAAAAGGGACAAAAAAAAAAGAATAAAGAAATAATCAGAAAAAAGGAGAAAAAAGAAGAAGAAAGGAACATAAAATAAAGAGAAAATAGAAAAAAAAAAGTGAAAATAAAAGGAATAAAGGAGAAAATAAAAGAAGAAAAAAATAGAGAAAATAAACGAATAAAGAAATAAATGAGAAAAAAAATTTAAAAAAAAGAAACAGAGTATATAAAATAAAATTTTAGTACGAATGAGATTATAATGTTAAAAGAAAATAAAGAATAAAGTAATTTGAAAAAAAAATGAACAAAAATGCATAAAAAATGAGAAAAAAAAGTGTAGAAAAAAATAAACAAATAAAGAAATAAATGAGAAAAAAAAAGTATATAAAATAAATATTTGTTATAAATCCATTGAATAGTAGTGGATTGTCCATTTGATTTATTCATGAATTACTTGAATTCATGTATGTATATTTCCTAGGTGATATGAACCTTTTTGGATAACTACGTATCTACTAGTTCGGGAATTTAATATGATGATCTTTGGGGTGATATCTCAACACTATAAATAGAGATATCATTCACCATTTGTAATACACACTTGAATAAGAAGAAAAGTTCTCTCTTCATATACATTTCTTGTCTTCTTCTCTTTACACTCATATTGTTCTGAGCTTAACACGTTATCAACACGAGGCTTATAAATTAAAGGTAAGGTTAACTCGACAAATAGATCGGGGAGGTGGTCAGTTTCTCTTCTTTATTGTTGGTTGATGTATTAAATTTCAGTTATTTGAATACATGTGATATATCTGGGTTATCTTTTTCTTTTGAGAAAAATTATTATATTTATTAGACAACGTAAAAAATAAAAAGGGATACTATCTCTATTAATCATGTTTCACCAATTTAGCACCTATAAGAAGGCTATTGCTTTTACTATATCCAGTTTAAAATAAGTGCTAAGTTCTCATGGATTTGAAGATCAAGTGCTAACAATAAGTATTTTTCTATATTTATGAGACTACCCCTTCTTGAGTGTTTTTATTTTGCCAAGTCAATTGTTGTTTCTAAGTGACATTTTAAGTTATATTGATCAGATTATAATATTTTTATGGACACGAGCGTAATATAAGTCCAATTGTGCAATTTGGATTATTATGCCATTAGTTGAGGATAAGACGGTGGATCAATTTCATCGCATCAGAAGGATTAGACATCTGGTTAAAGTTTTGATGCACTATGATAATAAAATATTGGGTTCAAGTTCTAACAAATTATGGCTTAATACTTCTATATATGGGTAAGATGTTGAGTTTGAATCTTAATGCTCTATGATGATGACTAAGCCAAAATTAATATATTTTTGATGAGAAGTCATGAAATTCGTCCCATTAAATTTGCTCCATTCAATGAAAAGAATGTGGTAGTAGTACATGATAAGTTTGAAATTTGCCGAATTGCTCCATTCTATCGTATGAATGTAGTGTCAGCGAATAATAAGTCTGAAAGAAGACAAGTGATTGAATGTATGAATATGGGCGTGGATGGACAGAATTATAATAGGCTTCATTGTGATAATTATAAAAGGAAGAACACTATGGGTTCTCCAAATAGTACTTCAAAATGTGAAGGTAGTTTTTGTCATCAAAGTAATATGAAAGGTCATTGGACATGTAGTTCTCGTATGACCTAATAATTTGATAAGTTTATAAATCCTCCATCAAATGAAAGGAAGATAAAGTGATGGTATACCTAACCTTTCAAAGTGATGTTGTAGTGGATCATGTAAATATGTCAAATATAAAAGTATGACACATATAAATGGTTATAGTCAACTCCTTGAAGAGATTATGACTTGTAATAGCATCATGAATGCTTGCCCATTTTTTAAAATGAATTGTCAAAATATGATAAAAGAGGAGATAAGGACTTATTAATGTATGGTTGGATAAATGTCACATCTCACCTTTACTCGAGATTTGAGAGAATAAATAAAAAAATATATTTTGACATAAATGGTCATTTGGTCATGTACTTAGAAATATTGTGCTACGTTTTATTATGAACTATCGAAGGGCAGAAGAAAGAAATAATTTTTTCCTACAAAAATTGTGGCCATGACAAAAAATAAATATTATTGTGTAGCAACACAAATTTGCCATTGATTATCAAGAAACAAGTCTTGCCTGCAACAATGATAATTTTCTCCTTGAAGGAGATGGTCACCATAATAATGGTGTTGTGAAATTTGTGGTAGTACACAAAATTAATTGAGAGTTCCGAAAGAGCTAATTTGTTACTATTCGGAGGAATGAAATTGTCTATAATATTGGAGTTGTAGTAAGTCTCAAAAGAAACTTTTTAAATTTTGGAGGATTGAAAGAAAAATTATTATATTGAGACTATAAATTATGAGAAGATTTTAATATCTTCAGATTTCTACAAACAAGTGGGTTATAAATATTTATATAAAAAATTACCATTTTTCCTCTTATTTATTGTATACAAATATGAGCATGATGATGAACTCACATGCAAAAGTAAATTAGAAGTTCACTAGAATAAATATCAGTTGGCATAACCGGTTGGCCATTCCGGTTCAAATGTGATGTAAAATAAATTGAGAATTCACATGATTATATGTTGAAGAAATAAAAGATTCTTCAAGAATTCTAATGTGTTGCTTGTTCTCATGATAAAATTATCATTGTACCAACTAAGGTTGAGATTGAATTCTCTGAAATTATTTGGGACATATAAAAAGGTGAATATGAGCCCGTTCACCTGCCATGTGGACCGTTTACTATTATGATTTAATAGATGCATTTATGGTATGGTCACATATGCGTTTGTTATCAACTTGCAATTTGATTTTTGTGAGGTTGTTTGCTCAAATTATTAAATTACGAGCACAGTTTTAAATTATAAAATTATGTTGATAATGCTGGTTGATTTAGCAGAAATTGTATGCCTCCAATTATAACTAAATCAATGATTACGAGAACAAATATCTTAAAAGAAAATTGATATGAGATGAATTTATTTAACATGTAGCAACACTTGTCTGCATCAAGCCAACAAGGTTCCCCTATCAAAATTGGTTCAGAGTCAGGAACCAAATAATTTTTATCTAAAACATTGAATGTGCGATTATGATTTAATTGCTCCACCACACGCATAAATATGAATCACCAAATAAGGTTGGGATGAATGTTAGAGTTTCTAACATTAGGGGGAGATATGATTGACAACTAAAAATTATGTAAGAGATGAATTATGAATTATTCAGATCCTCATTAAAAAAAAAAAGAACTTGAAGTTTCAGGAATAATACATTTGCATAATGTTGCAAATCAATTGCTAAATGAGTTTACTGACCTTATGCTATAATTCAGTTTTAAATGCTTCAATGAGAAATCCTTGAATGACAAAGTCTTTGATACGCTTAAAGCGTGATAGACCGATCAATTTCAAATATAAAACTACTTGAGGAAGGAAAGGAGCAAATGATCAAAATGGTCATGATAATGAGGCAAGTGCTTTAAAGGAGCACGACGACATAACACTTCATAAAATATTGGCAAAGATTCAGGTATCTGAAATGATGAAAAATGAAGAGCTCTCGATAAGTTATGTCATATTGGAATCGATATCAAATAATCGTCAACGGTATCTTTGATATGAAGTAGCGCACAATGATATAGATCGTGATGAGGATCTTGAATTCAAATCTATCATATAAGTGGACAGATAAATGATTGGCCACATAAAATGCATAATTCAAGTATATTTTGTTTCACTTATAAAAGTGACGTTTTGGACTGATAGTCCATAAATCAAGGTATCATTTCAGTGGGATACAAATAAATTATTATGCGATAGTATAACCGTAAAATATCAAGTATGACTTGTGCCTTGGGGCATAAAAGTTTTTCGCAAAAGTCCTGATATTATTGGAGATGTTTTCTCCTATGGTGGATGCAATGAGATTTGTTTTGATCTGGCAATATATGAAAACTTGAATGCATATAATGAATAATTGTCATGTCTAGCTAGACAATGAAGGTTATATGAAAATCTTTGAAGCAATCAAGGTGCCTGAAATATATAAAAGTTTGAAAGAAACTTTTTCAATAAAGCTTTAAGAATCCTCATATGGATTGAAATAATCAAGGAAGAAAGGGTACAAAAAATTACCTTATTTTTTCCTAGCATTTTTATAAAAAGGTCAGGATCTAAATTTGTTATAATAGTTGTATATGTTGATGACTTGAACATTAGCACTCTTAAAGAGCTTTCAAAAGCTGTTGAGTGTTTGAAAAGGAAATCTAAAATGAAAAGATCCCGATAAGACAAAATTTTGTCTTGACCTATAGATTGAGAGTTTCACAAATGAAATATTTGTCCATCAATCAACATACACAGAAAAATTTTGATGCGATTTTATATGGATAAATCACATTCATTGAGTACCCCAATGATTATGAGATCGCTTAACATAAATAAAGATCCATTTCAATCTTTAGAGAATGATGAAAGCTTCTTAGTGATAAAACTGCATATATCAGTTAATTGGGGCACTATTAAACCTTGCTATATACAATCAAATATTTTGCAATGAGTTTATTGACAGGATTTCGCTCCTCCCCAACGAGAAGACGTAAAAATGACATCAAGGACATTTATGTAGTTATTCTACAAGACAATCAACTGCAAATGAAAGTGTCCACGAGAAGATTATTGCTATGAATAAGTTGAATGAGCAATTTACTTGTAACAACGAGGTCATGAATATAGTGATTTTCAAGAATGTATTTGGCTAAGCTCAAAGCTTCATCATATCAATGAAATTAGAAAATGATATAACAGGATGAGTTCAATGATGCAACATCTTCATGAATGTGATTTAATCACAAAGACATTATCAATATCAATATTTGAGAAGCTGGTATATAAGATTGGATGGCATCATCACAAGAAATTAAGTGATGTTTTAATCAGGGGGAGTATAATACGCGTTGTACTCTTTTTTTCTTGACCGAAGTTATTTTCCTAGCAAGGTTTTTTAATGAGGCAACAAATAATGAGTATCAAAAGATATATGTACTCTTTTTCCTTCACTATGATTTTTTTTCCCACATAATTTTTACGAGACACATTATGACATCCAAAGGGGAGTGTTATAAATCAATTGAATAATGGATTGTCCATTTGATTTATTCATGAATTACTTGAATTCATGTATGTATATTTCCAAGGTGATATGAACCTTTTTGGGTAACTATGTATCTACTAGTTTGGGCATTTAATATGGTAATCTTTTGGGTGATATCTCAACACTATAAATAGAGATATCATTCATCATTTGTAATACACACTTGAATAAGAAGAAAAGTTCTGTCCTTCATCTACATTTCTTATTTTCTTCTCTTTAAACTCATATTGTTCTGAGCTTGATTTTATAACAATATTGAGTATATATCAAATTATAGTATAAAAATAAAGAATAAAATAATTTGAAAAAATTTAAATGAACAAAGAAACTTAAAAAAAGGAGTTTAAAGCATGTTTGGATTGACTTAAAATAAGTAGTTATGTGTTTTTGATTTGTTTGACAAAAAAAATGTTAGAAAGAATTAGCAATTTAGCATACCTTTACCTCTGATGTTGCCGTGCTGAGAATCCATCGGATCCAGAAACTACAACTAGTTACCTTAAGCCTTGAGGCAAAGAATCCGCATCCTTCCTTAACTTGCAATGGCGTTCTTCTGCACTTTCTCCCTCAATTCCGTAGAATCAGACTTTATTCCTCATTTTATCTGCACTTCTCTATTCCCCATCAAATCCACAATAACACCTAAATTTTTCTTTGCCACAAAGAGAGTAAGTTTCCTTCCTTTTATTGGTTTTTTTCTTTCATGGTCTTCTTTTGTTGTTATTTTTATAGTAGTTTTCGAATTTTAGTTTTTTTTTTGGTCAGGAATTTTGATTGCATCCACTGTATATTGAATTGAGTTCTTTCTCTTTAGTGGCCTTACATCATTTTATACAAATTATTAGTTAGCTTTGGCTATATATTCCCAAATATTTTTGGCAAATATTATTTGGGTGAAAATTTGGGTGAAATTTCACCATGTGTTTGGCCATAGTATTTGGGAAACATATTTCACTTTTTTAAGAAATGTGATTTATACCCATAACTTTTAAAAATTATCAAAACTAACCATAAGTTTGTATTACATATCAAGATAGAATAACAAGATTCATGACTTCCGCAACAAGTCAGTTGGATCATCGTTGCAACAAATAACAAGTAGTGTCCATGACACTGGAGCAATGTGGTAGTTCGGAGTTAGAGCAACCAGAGGCGGACCCACACTTGTATGTGGGGGTGCACATGCACCCGTTAACTTTAAAAAAAACCATGTATATATATGTATATCTATCTTGAGAAACTAATAGAAACTAGAATATAATTAATAGTGCACCCAAGAGATGCATATGAGTGCCCTTGTGCTGTTGGTACAAGCTAGAGGAACTATCCTGAGACTAGGGTTCGAATCTAGCTAAAACCTTTTTTCACTATTTTTATTTTAAGTAGCTGAAAAGGTAATATTGGTGCACCCGAAGTCTTTAAATCATGGGTTCGCCTCTGAGTGCAACAAGCATCATTCCATACATTGTGAAGTAGATGAAGCACATGACTTTGTTACCCTAAGCCGATTGTTCGTCATTTTCATCAATAACCATATCATCATTTTCATATTCACTGAATATTCCATCACTGTTTTGGTGTTCACATAAAATTTTTTGTAATACAACGCAAACAACTACTATAGAGGGTGTTTTTGTAAAAGATAAAAGTTTGGTGTAGAATTTGAATTTGTAAAAGCTCTCAAATAATGAGATTTGGCCCAAATACTAGTTTTTTCTAGTATTTGGGAATTTGGGTTATTTGCCAAAATTTTTTGCCAAATAATGGCAAATTGCATGGACAAACGCTATTTGCCAAATTTTTCCCAAATTTTACTTGGAAAATCTATGGCCAAACGGTCCTTAGTATTGGGCGCGAAAATATAGCGGAATGGATATAAAGGATTCATATAGCTAACACCACTTATTTGGGTTTTAGGAGTAAATTGATTCAATCATATTATTGAATGTGTTATTTAGTTGTAGGCTTGTTATATAGATTAAATCAATAACTACTTCGAATTCACAGTATTACAGTAAATATGTGTTTCTGACCCTCTTCCATTTATGTTGTCACACTTATTTGATGCTGATACATGTTAGATATATTTTTTTCTCTTCCCCCATCTCATCCTAAATAAATTTTACATTACTGTTTGTTGTTGTTGTTTTTACTTGGCATTATGTGGACAATGTTTATGCTGGTTCTCACACTATAAAGCTCAACTGGAATGACTTTGTATAAGATTGATGCACTTGTGATAATGACTAAAGAGTTGTACAAAAACCTAATGATGGTGACCCCTCTACATTTAGGGAAAAAATCAAAGCAAACTATATTAACATTGTGACTTAAATGACTAAACCGAAAAAAGGACTATTGAGACTCAAATGTGAAATCTTGCTATCGTTCACATGAAGATTCATGTTTGTTACTAGCAAATCCTTCTACATAAGCAATTATATTCAGGAGGGATTTTACACTATTAGGCATCTTTGAATATATTCTGAAGTTTAAAACTTGATCTTCTTGATTTCTTGCCACATAAAATAAAGAATAATCAGGAAAGATGAATGCACAGAAAGGCTTCTATATTGCCGCTTTATGTACAATATTCTGATTTCATTTCTTTTCTAAATGGTTAGTGTCCAGTACTCTGATTAAAACAATGTCAAAAGTATATACATATTAGGACTAAGGAGTATATTGTTTTAAGTTAAGCTGCCTTTTCTCCATATATTAAATACCTTATTGAAAAACATTTGTTTTGCAGAAGCGGTTGAATATTTCTGATTTTGGGAGAATTTATATTGACAATCAGAAATGAATGCTTCTGGCATTAACAGAAGCTTGGTAAGTGAACTTGAAGCAATGGGATTTTCAGAGGCTCAAGCCACCAAGGCCCTTTGTTCTTCTGGTATGTTCATCTTTCTGGTATTAGATATATTATAGGAAAAGAGTCGCTCGTATATTTGCTTAAAAAGTTCAGGAGACAATTATAAATACCTTTTGCTTCTGCAATAGTATAAAACATTATTCAACCTTATTAAAAGATTCCAGCTTTGTATAGGAAAGTTGCTCAAATTTTCCATTTTGGATGTAGCTCCACAATCACTTTATGCTTCTACATTAACGAGTTAGTTTTATCGTGTATTCCAATTTTTGTACGGATGTTCTCTCCATGATTTTGTTTCATATCCTTGAGATGTAAAGGACATGTTGATATAATTTTTTTTTTATGAAATAAGAAAGTTTCATTAATAAGCCACCACAGAGATGCAATAAGTACAAAAGAGATGTAGTAGTTAGCTCCAAAATATGAGTTAACTATGCTAAGACCAGAGAGCTAATGAGTCCAAAAAATTATCGGTACTATGTTAGAGGATGCTTCAGCTTAAAAAGCTAACTAAACATCTAGCATTCTGGCAGTGTGTAGAGGTTGAGACTCCATTAGAACATCTGCAATTCCTCTCTGCTCAAATACGCCAAAAATAGTTGTTGGAATCATTTTCTAGATCCTTTTCATGGCCTTATCAACTCTCCAGCATTCATAAGCTTCTTTAGTTGACTGTGGCATTACCCAACATAGTCCAAAATAGAATAGAAAAAGCTCCAAATGTCTGTTGCAGTTGTGCAATGATGATAGAGGTGAGTAATACTCTCTGAGCTTTGAAGGTCATGTGGTATCTGTCAATAACCTGAATGTTCTTCTACTGAGGTTATCCTGTGTCGGACAGGCCCAGGTGAAGCAAATTACCTTGATAGGTAATCTAGTCCTCCATATATGCTCAATCTTCTATCCTTCCATTCTGTGCATGTGCACAAATGTGACTGTAGCCTGCTTTGACTGTGAACTCACCATCTTTTGAGCTGTCCCAAGTGATTTTATCTGATGGTATGTTGCGACCTTCAAGAGCAGCAAGGAGGGTCAGTAGATTCTAGACAGAATTATATGCACTGTTTACTTCCTTGATCCATTTTTATATCGTATATTATAGGAACATTTGAAAACTGTGCTCGTTAAATTCAAATAGCCTCATCATATATGTCTCCTTCTTGTATCTAGCAACATGTTCAGCTTTCTCTTGAAGACCTGTGTATATTTGGTCAATTAGGTCATCTCAAAATAGTTTATGTTGATATTTACCCTGATGTGATGTTGGATCAACAAAGTTTTAAAGTGATATTGACTAGCCTTTGTTTTCTTGTGTAGATTTGGTTGATTAGGTGATCTCAAAATAGTTTGTGTTGAGAATTATTTATCCTGATGTGATGTTGGATCACCAAAGTTTCAAAGTGATATTGACTAACCCTTGACAAACCTTTAAAAAGGTTTAGAGTCTGTTTGGATAGGCTTATAACTTATGGCTTATAAGCATAAGCCATAAGTTAGGATAGGAATCCTAACTTATAGCTAATACTTATTACAAATGTGGTCAATCATCCTTTGGTCGTCTTTGCAAAATGTGGCCTCGAACTTCTATCTGAGCATGCTTTGAGCCTTCAAATCTTTCTTCACACATCTTCAATGCATCCCAAACTCTTTTTGCATGAAAGGTTGGCTTCAAGCTCATGATCACTTTCTTGGGAATTATCACTCCAGATGTCTGGTCCCAGTTTTCATCCTTTGGTGCTTTTGCCTACACCCCAACCCAAGCCCCACCTTCGAAAAAGAAAGAGAGAGTTATCTATTTACTAGCACTAACCTGCAGTTTTATCTTTTAGATGTATCTTTTTCTAGTTAACTGAACTCTCCACTTTTATTATTCCAAATCATTACTTTTTTCAGGTAACTCAAGCCTTGAGGCTGCAATAAATTGGATTATTGATCATGAGGATGAGGAAGACACTGATGAGATGCCCATGGTATGTAGCTTAACACTGAATAAATGATGATTGCCTTTCTTTACCATTTACAACAGTGTTCCTGGTTAATTTGATAATTTCATTTGTGACTTGATTGTCACTTTTAAGATGAGAATAAGTTCAGAGAGAGATTAATTTAATTGTAAGTTCCAAGTGCATTTTTAGTAATAGTTTCGCCTTCAATTGGTTGTAAGATTTGGACATCCATTCAGAACACATTCGCAATAGCATGCAAATATGTGCATCTTCAAAGAAGAGCGAGTCATTACAAAAGCATGGATGAAGTATTTGAGAGAGGTACAGTAGAGTACCTTGGAGTATTTTTCCACTTCTCTTGATACCTAAGGTAGATGGTGAATTAAGTTCTACTGGCTAGTGCTTACAGGAGATGATAAACTGGAGCTTTCTAAGTTTTATAGTCAAAATTAAGAAGAACATTCCACATCAGATACATTAGTGGTGTCTTTAAAACTAATATGGTGAAAATTTTAACAAAATAGGTATTAGAGTGAGAAGTATATTTTGTTTGAGTATGTTTACTTTCTAGTGAAATTATTTCCTAAAATTTAATGAGCTAAGTCAATTTTGTTTTTAATATCTACTGTAATTTTGATGTTGATTTAATGTTTGATTTTTTAATATGTGATTTGTTCCTAAATATGCTTCAAATTTGCAAAATTTTCACCTTCTGTTTTCAAAATTAACTCACATATCCACCATGGAAGCAATGGCTTCTGGATCATCTACAGCATCTTCATGCCTGAGTTCATCGTTTCCACTTAACCTGCAAAGCCTTCTCTGATTCAATTGCAAAGTTAGTACATTACTCAAAGTAGTGATGGAGATAAAGCAGGAAAACAAAATGAAGTTAACTTGTTCGCCATAGTCGAGTTACTTTAGCTCTGAAATAGCTTTGCTTCTTCAATACTGACAATGAAAAATTAAAAATGCTCTGAGTAAAACAGAGTAAAAGTAGCTCCATCATCGAATCGACAAAACAGAAACAGAGTCGATAAGAATGGATGATATTCCAGAAAAATCTGGAGTTGAACTAAATCCAGCACACCTTTTGTTTAATTTTCATGTTTCCTATCTTTTATAACTGTCCTATTGTACAATTCAATCCTAGAAGTTCTAACAAGAGAGTTGCATACAGGTTCCAGTCGACATTATTGAAACTTCTACTCCTACTTTCGATTCGGAACAAGCAAAGTTGAAAGCACAAGAGCTGAGGTTTGATTTTATATTAAAGTTTCATGAGGAGGTTTTGTGTTTAATCCAAAAACTGGAAACTGTCATTGGAAGTATTATCTCCTTGCCTCTTGTTTAAATTTTGAAACTGCTTCACTGTGATTTGCTTATGGCTTGTTTTCAGTCTTTTATTACTACATTTTTCCTTTCTGAAGCTTTCGGTGAATGAAAATTCTTCTTTTATAGGGAGCGAGTATGCAAGAGAAGAGAAGAGGAAGAGAAAAAACTGGACAAGGAAAGGGAGAAGGTATGGAGTATATTCCTATTCTCGTACAAACTTTCTCTGGTGTAAGTTCTGATTCAAAGAAGAAAGTTCATTGTCAATATGTTTAATGTGAGAACCCTTCGGGGTGGCCCAGTGGTTTGGGCTTGGGACTTCCATGTTGGAGGTCTCAAGTTCGAAACCCCTTGCCAGCGAAAGCAAGGGGTTTGCCTTCTGGGTCGAGCTCGTCGCACCAGGCTTGCCTAGTGCTGGTTACCTCTCCTATGTGGTTTGCGAGCTATTGCATAGGAGTGGGGGTTTTACCCTGTGCGCACCAAAAGGGTAGCGGCTGCGGGTTTCCCTTGTCATCAAAAAAAAATTAAAAAATATGTTTAATGTGAGAGATCTAATGGCTGTGATTGAATGATGTGATGAATGTTTGATGCATGATTTGATTAATTTTCAACATGAACAAGTGAATGCAAACCAATACAGGGATTCTAGGCTCACTGTTCGAGAGATGGCATCACCTTCTAGAAATTACTTCCCACTTATTTGGATCAACTTTAAACTTAAGATTCCAATGAATGACTAGTTCAACCAACAAAAAACATGTTTCACTAACTAATGGTAATGCAAAAATGTTATATCCGTGAAGTCTTAGCCTTGAAGCAATTATGGAAAGATTTCAGGTAGTACCTTTTGAGATCATTTGAAATGCACTGATCCGAAAACTCTACATATCTATGATTGAAATTAAACTAATAACCTGCAGCGCGCTGCTAAGCAATGTGCAGTTAGTTGTTGTTTTACTTTCTTTTTTTTTTTTTGGGGGGTGGGGTGGGGGGGGGGGGTGTTCCAGCTTCTGCTTGTTCTGTCAAGTGTTTATATTTGATACTAGTGTGTATGGTCCCACAGAACTATTAATGTTCAGCTGTTATATGTGGATTCTACTTATCAAAATGTTAAATGTTTCATTTTATTTGCAGGAAAGAATACGTGCAGGCAAAGAACGTCTTGCAACTAAGCGAATGGCAGAGGAAAATGAGAGGAAACAGTGTGTTTCTAAGTTGAAGCTATGTTACTTTGTAAAATACATTGTGCTTAGTTGGTCAAAAATCCTTATTTTAGGTTTCTGCACTTCACTTGCATTTCAGTTTTGCAGCACATAGGAAGACCGAAAAAGAAGAGGAGAGAAGGGCAAGGGATAGAATTCGTCAAAAGCTTCAGCAGGACATGGTATTACTTGTAATTGTTAGTCAAGTTTTGTCCGTACTTGTCCAAGATCAAATGCAGAAATGTGCCGTAGCTGCATTTTTTAGCAAGTTTAGGTATTTACTAGTGCAAATGCAGCTATAGATACAACGAAAATTTGTCGTGCTGTTATCTGTTTGTTTATTCTTTATCAAATTTGAATAAATGCAGCCCACTCTATTTTTTCATGTAAACTGAAACTTTTGCATATTGGTTTGCTATATGGACCTTAGTTCTGTATTTTAGTAAAGCAGCCTATATACCCACTTCAGATCTTGTTGGGACTGGGATAAGTCGTGAGTTCATGTCCTGACAGGCAGACAGGAGGGCTAGACTTGGTTCGTCTTTGAATAGCGGTACATCTTTAAAATCCATTAAAACCTCGGAGCAAGAGACAAAGGTATTTTGCTTTGTAATTCTGTTGACGGTTCCTAAGATTGATTGGATTCATCCATTTGACTGCTTTTGATTCTTCTCTTTTAAATCACAATTCACAACTCAGAATCTTTTGAAAGTTGATTCTGCCGCGTTAGCTGGTAACTTAATTACGAAGAAAGAGGTTTTGATGGAATGCTTAAGATCTCTCAGGCGTCAGCACAAGGTATCTGATTTCATTGTCTCTTCTGTTTCACTATTTAGTTCTCAATAAGTTTCCAGTTTCTTACAAGACTATGCAAACTAGCTTTTAGCTTCTTCCCTTCTGTTTGCTACAGGTTGTTCAGGAAAGTAATTATAACAATATATGCATTATAAAATATCAAGTTACACTGAATTATCAGATATCTGCTTCGAAAGCCATGCTCCATCCAGTATAATCATATTGCAAAATGTTCATATGTTTCAGGAGGAGGATGTGAAAGTGCAACGGGCCTACAAAACTCTGTTAGTTTATGTGAGGAACATCGTTAGTAATCCTGATGAAGGAAAGTTCAGGAAGATCCGGCTTAGTAATCCAGCTTTCCAGGTGAATACTTTTTAAGCACAAGCTGAAAGAATGAAACTTTACTTCATTTTCTGATACTGTAAGGTTCAAGATGGTTATAACTATGAGGAGAGAGGCTGGAAGCTGCATCTCTCACCCTGCCCCCTCCTTTCTCTCCATTGTTTTTTGCATGTATATCTGATGGTGGTGACATGTGTTAAGTGTTTGTTGTGTAATGGGGTAGATGTAGATTAGGATCTTTAGATTCATTCAATATAATCTTGTCCATTTCATTCATGTCCTTGGGTCCATGTATGCCGTAGTTACTCAGGTCTCAGAATCATTACCTCTTTCTATTCTAAAGGTATGATGTGTTGCCTATCAATAAGTGTAACATGATGTGTTATTGTATTGTCTTATCTGTTTCCACTCACTGTACGTTTAGCAATGAAGAATGTAATCTGCTGTTTCCAGAAATACCATTCTACTGTTGTTTCATACCAGATTGTCTTTTATGTTCTAGTGTCACGTTCTTCTTTTGAAGGCTGAAATTGTGAATCAGAAATCTGGTAAAATTCGGGATAGCTTATTTTTGTAACTTTGCCAATTTCAAATGATATCATTTTCTGTTGCTTAGATCTAGTGGATTTTAGATTTGAGTTAATGTTTCTTTTCTCCTCGGGATAGCAGGCTAGAGTTGGGATTTTCAAAGAAGGCGTGCAATTTCTAGAACTCTGTGGGTTTGAAAGAGCTGAGGAAGGTGATTTTTTGGTCTTGCGCAGCGACAAGGTCGATATGGCGGTACTGAGATCAGCTGGCATGGTTTTGCACTCTGCCATTACAAATCCCTTCTTTGGGCTACTGTCAAAGTAAGGTGGTTTCCCTAGGGAATTAGAGGCTTGATGCTTGACAATCAACATAGCACTAACTTCTAGTTGATTTCACTACTTCTATTGGACTTGAATTTGTATAGTAGCCTGAATCAGATATTCTATTTGTTTAAACTTTATTGTCTCCTATAAATGTACTTATATATATGGTATGTATTTTAATCTTTGCTCCCATCCCTTGCCCCTCATATATACAAGTGTATAACAGCCTACCATTCTGGACTCATGATTCAGTAAATATATAGTGATTGTTTTTACTGGGTGGAAGTCTGGAACATTTTAAAACTGTAACTATTTGTGGGAATCTAAATTTAGAATTAGACTAATCATTCGATCTATGGAGAAGGGTCAAAATTACTCTTGAACTATTTGAAATGGAGCTCATATACCCTTCGGTTATTTTTGGTATCAAAAATACCCCTCCCGTCTAATTAATGGACCACAAAGACCCTTCCTTTTAATGAACTGCTACTAGATCCTACTTGGCTTCCGACATGTCAAAAGATTGCCTACGTAGCTGTCAATCTAGGCAGTCAACGTGGCTAAAACACCCCCCTTTAAATTGACGTCTTCTTCTCCATTTAGAACCCTAATTTCAGATTTCTTCTCCAATTTCTTAAAACAGCTTTCTTCCATTGCAATTATTTATTATAAAAGAAATTATTAAATGGTGGATAGAAGGAAATAATCAAAGAGATAAAGAAATGTCGTACTAGAATGTTTTTACTTCATCTGCAATTTATCTTAGTTGAGCAAAAATTATTCGATTGTCTATTTGTTTGTGTTAACATCATCATGTTGCTTTTAAATTGTAATCATTCCCTTCTATCAGAATTGGAGCTCTTGGTAACCCAATTTGTGATCATAAGATCATTGGTCGCATTATATTACAACAAACTAAGATACTTGATAATTTTGTTACCACTTGAAATATCAGCATTAATAATATCGTAAATATCTAGCCATTTTTCATAAAACTCAGCATTATTAGCTGCCATTAAAAATTCAGCACCTACTACATCATATAACTTTTGTTTTTCAACATGAAGCAAAGCATCCTTATATACACCTATTTTATTATCATACAAGTCATGAGATCCCTCAAGTTTTTTCCCTACTAAATAAGGTGAATGATATGTTTATAAAAAAATATTTTTTTCTTAAAAATTATGCCACACATATTTTCAATACAACAAATCAAATATTTAACGAGAAATAATTTTAAAATAACTAACCTCACTGTAACGAATTTCACGTAACTAAATGACCAAAAATTATTTTGTTTGGAACTTTGAATTAGAATAGGCAAATAGCTCTGCTGCGGAAACAACATCAGTTTTTTGTGTCTATTTAATAAATTAAGACAAATTTAAAAGTAGAAAAAAAAAACTCTTGTGCATATGATAGGAGAGTTGTAGGGTTTCCAAAACTGGTTTAGGCCACTTTTTGGGTGGTAGAAAGAGGGTTACAATTTTGAAACTTTGTAAGAAACTCAACGAAACATACGTTAAGGTACTTCTCCTTTACCCAAGTTCTAGTATTTCAGAGAAAAAAATGGAACTTTTATTGTTTTTATTTTTTAGGTACCTTTTTTTTATTTTTGTCACATCAACAAATTCAGAATTCATTGGTGAGTTTTTAAAATTCGCGGTAATGATAGTATCTTGTACCTCAATTTGTGGCTCACTTTTTCTAAGTAATGGGGAAGAGGATCGAAACGTGCCACTGAAAGACTCTACTTCATGTTATTGTTATCGTGTTGTGTCCCTAAACACCTATATTTGAATTTATATTAGATGCTCTTTGACTAGTTTGTGGAAAGTGAATTTCGATATTTGGGTACTTTTGGGCTTCAAGCCCTTATATTGTTATTGTTGATAGGGGTGAATGTGTTGTATGTGATTTCCTTTTATCCATTGTCTACTTTTACTTGATTATGACTAGATTTTCTCGAGAAAATTTTTAATGCGAAATACTCACAAGCTGACAAGCATTAGAGTTCTATTCTCGTATTTTTTGTGTGCAGACTATGCACAGTGCAGACCGATCTGATGTTACAGTAGAAATTATGAGTCGGGTAAAATTTTGGGCAAATAAAGGAGGGGAGCTACCACCTCAGCAAAAGCTGAATCCATCAACTCCAGAGGCCAAACCATCACAACATGTAGGGCCAGCTCCGGAACCAGCACAACCTGCCCTTTTTTTGTTTCTTAAAGAATAATGAGTATTGGTTGTGTTTTTCTCCTTTGTTTTTATTTTTTTTGTTTCTTAAAGAATAATGAGTATTGATTGTGTTTTTCTCCTTTGTTTTTGTTTTTGTTTTTAACTTTTTGCTAAAATCTATTTCTCCATAATACATGATAATCTGTCACTGAACATCAAATTTGGATAATTTTTTCTCATTTCTTTAGGGACATTTTATCCGTTTTGGGTCTAGGCCCGCACTACTTTAAAATGCGTCACTAGATGGTAAGGCCTATTTATTTATATACCCAACATCTCTCACGTGTTTAGTCGATGTGGAACTTCTTATCTAAAGTTGGGGCATCACATACACCCCCTCTATGGACTCAACATCCTCGCTGAGGTTTGTCCCGCCGCATGAAATTTGCCTAGACTCAGCACTGAGGTTTGCCCCCCCTTACCATGATTTGCCTAACTTAGTTGAACTGTGGCCCACATCGACAAGGCTGACACATGAGTGGCTCTGATACCATTTGTAACGGTCCAGCCCACTAGTCATATTGTCCGTTTTGGGCCTAGGCCCGCACGACTTTAAAATGCGTCACTAGATGGTAAAGCCTACTTACTTATATACCGAACATATTTCCTTTGTTTTGCCGATTTGGGACTTCTTATCTAAAGCTAAGGCGTCACAAGTAAGAATCCTATGACTTGTGGCAAGAGTGAAATAGCTGGTAGCTGAGTAAAAAGCTAGTGTTAAAGTGATTAATGTATAATAAGAATCTTGAAAATATAATATGATAATGATCCAGACAGTAATTGCTAAAAATAATAAGTTTTTTGTTCAATGAAATAAGTTGATATATTTAGTGATTTTTCTTTATAATTTTTTTATTTGTTGTTGATTAGTTGTGAAGTTGATTTATTGGCGAAATTGTCTGATGTACCCTTCTACTTGTATGAGTTTGTAGTTTGAACCCTTCTACTTAACCTTTTGCAAATTGAACCCTTAAATTCAATGTTACTCAGTATCTTAAACCCCTTTGGCATTGTGTGAACTCAAAACACACAATGAAAATAACATGTCATCATCCATATCAGATTTTATAGGACACGTCACTTATTATTCAAATTTTAAAAATAAATTATTTCTTTCTTCTTTTTCGCTCCATTAGTCCTTTCATAGTTACTTGACCAACCCCTTGTAAAACCCTTTCCTCCATTAGCGTAAAAAAATCACTATTAAAATATTTCAATATATTATCATATTAGTACACAATTTTACACAACATACTTCATTTAATTTCACAAAAACATTCAATTACTTTTGAACCTTCGAAACTACCAGATCTGTCTCGTTACCCCAAAAAATAGAAAAGAAACATAAATCAAAAACAGTAGCAGATTTTAAGATGGAGCACTAAATTGCAACAGTAAAAAAAGATCAGAATACTCATTAAACATATTTCTTTCGCGGTTATGTGTATTGCACCAATTTTTTTCAATTTTTCTTTGTTCATTATGTTCTCATTTTTTTGCACTATTACGTTTCTGATTTGGGGAAGAGAAAATGACAAACAAGAAAGAGAAAAAGAAATTGAAAAGGAGTGGGGATGGGAGCATGAAAGAAATAGGGGATTGGGTGAGGGAAGAACATGGAAGGTAATGGTGGAAAGAGGAAAATAAATCGGGAGGTGTGGGGAAGAAGAAAGAAGTGAAAATTTTAATTTTTAATTTTTTTTGTTCTTTTTATTATATTTTTCTTTTTCTTTTAATTATTTTTAGTCTAAATTTGTATTTCCACGCTCCTTTTTTGCGTGAAATCACACACTTGTATCAACTCAACAATTAAGTAGCCACATAAGTTTGGTCAATGGTTAAAGGGATTTAAAGTGTTGACTTTAATTGACTTTAAGGGTTTAGTTGACAAATTGGTTAGTAGAAAGGTTCATAATACAAACTCATACAAGTACAAGGGTCTATCAGACCATTTTGCCTAATTTATTTGAAAAATATTTTATATGAAATGATTTTTAAAAGGGCTCACTTATAAGTGCTTGTAATAGCATAACATCATCAATCTCTAATCTCATTTTAATGTCAGCTACACTTGCAACAATCCATGGTGCCTCAGGAAGCTCTAGACTGCATCCATAGACAAAGGCATCTAACACAGAAATGATATGTGCTCTCATATTTAAATTCCTTTCTCTTATGATTTAAAGAGTGTCATCCTCCTCTTTTGATGTCTTAACCTTTTCCTCTTTTAATTATATCTTAAGATTCTCTATGTTAGTTTTTCTTGGATTCAATGAGAAACTTGATCTTCCACTGAAATCCTCCAAATCCACATAAACCTCATCTATTGTCACAAACTGTAGAACCACATCTCATAAAATAAAGTTTTTCAATAATGATTTTTTTATACTTTTGAAAACAACTATAATACAATATTAAAATTACCTATGTTGTCATAATCGACATGTTATTTTTTAACACGAAAATTTGAATTCAAATTCTCCAGCACCTTGAAGTATAGTAATCAATACATAGATTTGTGACAAATACTTGGCATATTTAATGCCCGTCCATTTCTAAGATAAAGTATCCTGTAAATCAGAAACAATTAGTGAACAAGATACAATAATTCTCATACCGTGAAAGAAATTTTAGTAGTGACTAATTGACGATTGGTTTTAAATCTTTAGCCCAAAGTCCATCAATTACTCCTTTTCTCATATATCATATATGTTCCCTTCAGCATATTCTGAACAAAAAATTTATTACTTTTAGCAATTACTGTCTGAATCATTGTTATATTATATTTTCAAGATTCTTGTTGTACATTAATCACTTTAACACTAGCTTTTTACTAAGTTGCCAGTCATTTCACTCTTGTTGCAAGTCACATGGTTCTTACCAATACGGAAATGTCCCTAAAGAAGTGGGAAAAAATTATCCAAATTTGAAGTTCCATTAAGAGAGTGTATATTATGAAGAAATAAATTTTAGGAAAACATTAAAAAAAACAAAGGAAAAAAACACAATCAATATTCATTATTCTTTATTCTTTAAGAAACAAAAAATCAACAACCTACTTACCCTGCAGGTTGTGCTAGTTCCGTAGCTGGCCCTACATATTGTGCTGGTTCGACCTCCGAAATTAGTAGATCCAGCTTCTGCAGAAGTGATAGCTCCTCTTCTTTATTTGCCCAAATTTTTACGCAACTCATAATTTCTATTGTAATATCTAGTCGATTTGGGCTATACATAGTCTGCACACAAAAGATACGGGCATAAAACGCTTATGCTTGTCAGCTTGTGAGTAATTCACATTAAACTTTTTCTCGAGAAAATACAGTCATAATCAAATAAAAGTAGACAAAAAATAAAAGAGAATATACAACACATTCACGCCTATCAATAATAATAATAATAGAAGGGCTTGAAGCCCAAAAGTAACGAAATGTTGAAATTCACTTCCTACAAACTAGTCAAAGAGCATGAAACAATGAATTTCGAATTTAAATATAGGTATTTAGGGACACAACATGATAACAATAACATTAAACAATCTCGAAAACTCACCAATGGATTTCGAATTTGTTGACGTGACAAAAACAAAGAAAGGTACCCAAAAAACAAAAACAATAAAATTCCATTTTCTCTAAAATACTAGAACTTGAGTAAAGGAGAAGTGCCTTAAGGTGTGCTCTATTGAGTTTCCTTCAAAGTTTCGAAATTGCAACCCTCTTTCAGCCACCTTTAAAAAGTGCCAATTTTGAAAATCCTACAACTCTCCTATCATATGCACAAGAGTTTATTTTTTTTACTTTTAAATTTGTCTTAATTTGTCAAACAACCATAAAACTGATGTTTTTTTTTGCAGCGAAGCTATTTACTAATTCTAATACAAAGTTTTAGACAAAATAATTTTTGGTCATTTAGTTATGCGGAATTCGTTATAATGAGGTTAGTTATTTTAAAATTATTTCTCGTTGAATATTTGATTTGTTGTATTGAAATTATGTGTGATATAATTTTTAAGAAAAAAATATTTGTTTACAAAAATATCATTCACCTTATTTAGTAGGAAAAATACTTGAGCGAAGTCATGCGTATTTTTAAAATTTTTAAATCCTAAATAATTAATCCTGAGGAGGGAGTGGGCATTACTATGTATTGTGATGCTTCAGGGGTCGGTTTGGGTAGTGTTTTGATGAAGAAGGGAAAAATAATTGCTCAATGAACAAAATCAACCAATAATTATCATGCAACAATAAGAGTGTTATGAGTATGTATGAACAAATACATAATATGAGTTCATCAATCGACAATCACAATCAAATTTACATAATTTTGTAGTCTCAATGATTCATCATTTCACAATTTACGCGATACTATCAACTATTAATTAATTTCACATAATTTTTCTCATATTATGACATTGATACCTGCATATATGCTCGTTATCTCATTTATACGGAAACCACTTATTAATCATTATCTTTATATTTATTTAATACATTAAAACTAACACTTCAAAGAAGCAAGAAATCTTACCTCCAACCCCAGATAGCAGAAGAGACCTGCAACATTACTAAAGTAATTAATAAAAAGAGATAACTTGTAACAAAATACACAAAGAAGTTTCAGTCTTTATACCCCACCAACAAGCCAACTAGTCACTGTGTCCACTGCTTCTTTTTCTACAGTGTTCTCAACCCTTTCTGGGACGCTCATTTCAACATTAGATTTCGTTTTCAACTTCCCAGACCGGGAAGTTTGGGGTTTTCTAGATTTCTGCAAATGAAAGGAGTAAGAAAAAGCATACTTAATAAACAGATATAAAGTAAATTTAAGAGAAGTTAAAATTCTTCGTTGATTACCATTTCAGCAGTAGTTTCAATCACTACTTTTACAGTTGCCTCAAACCGAAGTCCAAGTGTCAAATTATGAACTTGTCCTTCCGCAATGCTTTCAAATGGTCAACAAATATATAATCTTCATAAGAATATGAATCTAATGACACCCATATTGATATATTTAATTTTGGGTTGAAAATCAGGTCAAAAATTCATCCCAAGCCCCCTAATTCAAATCTGAAATTTTCTTTCAGATTAGTTTCACCCATAATAACAAAAACCCACATGTCAAATTTCATCTAAAATGGATCGTTATTCAACCTATAAATCAAGATTTTATTTTTAAAATTCTAGGGCTATATTTTTTTAAGGGAAAACTACCTAACTAGACATACATTAGTGGCATATATACTAGTTTTATCTCTACTTTCAAATAATTACAAATATTACCATTTTAATATTTTATACCATATATTTTAAAAATATAATTAGATACCTACATCCCTTAAGATTAGAATTAATTAATTATCTTTATATTTAAATATCAATCCAATTAACATCAGCTTCTTTCTCTCACATCAACCGTCCCATACTGTCAATCTCCTTAGCAACAATGTCTCTCCTCCCCCCACCCCCACGTCCTCCACGAGTAAAAAGGCTAGCATTGTCACTGATTTCAATGGTCGTACGAGCAAAAAAGCCAGCAAGATCGGAGAAAAGTTGAGCATATCCATCAATTGGAGGGTTTTCAATTTATCCATGATAGAGGTATATCTAAAACTAAGAAAAACAGTAGAGAACGCATCAATTCTGAACTTATGAAATTGAGCATTTGTAGCACCAAGGAAGTCGAAGAAGGAAGTCATTTCATAGCCACTGAAAGTAGACATTTTTCCGATTGGATATCACATACATAAACAAATCATATACATCTAATCGTTAAGTATATATCGATATCCATCACTACCATGATGATGCGATTGAGTGATCATTCGATCCAACACCCGATCGTGAACAAAAGCAAAAAGTACAAAGTACGAGAGTTACATAAAAGAAATCATATCAGATTCATAGAAGAATAGTTCGGATACATAGAATGAACAAATTAGATACATCTAATCATTAAAGTTATATATCAGATACATAGAAGAACAATTCAGATACGTAGAATGAACATATCAGATACACAAAAATTTGATTTTTTGAAATTTTTAAAAGTTTTTAAACGCATGATTTTTTTCCTTAATTTATGTCTTTCCGTTACCTTCATTATTTAAATACACTTAATTAAACATATCTAATTAATATGTATCCGAGATATATGTATCAAAATGCGCAAGATACATGTATCCAAGGTGTGAATTATGGTAGGATTAGTAATATTGTAAACTCATGGAAAAAGAGGTAATTAGCTCCTAAACTAGTGGGATTTATGTTGTTTACCCTTTTATATACTAACTAGTGAACTTGTCCGCGCTTCGCGCGGTTATAAAAAAAATGATAAGATACTAATAATTTTATTAAATAATAGATGAAGGATATATTTTATAATATCATTGTTACGATCTTAATCGTTTAAAAATAGTAGAAAAAATACGAATTCAATGCACAACCTTTCAAGTTCTTGTCACAACATCAACTCCCATAAGTCGATCACAATTCAATAGCCTTCATCTTATTCTTCGAATCAAATTAAATTATGAATCTAATAAGCACTGAAAACATAACAATTTAAAATGTCAATGTGATTATTTCTATAAAGTCTTACAATGTCTTTATTTATAGGACCATAATATGAAATATCAAATAATGTAGTATAATTATTAATTATTTTAGAAGTTATAACAGTAAAAAGTTATTAGAGTAATTAAAATAAACGCCATTAAAATTTGATTTCTATGTATTGTATAGTGTATAAATATTAAGTGTATATAATATTTTAACTCTTTTTTTTTGCTTTGTTAGAATATAATTTTATTACTTTCATAATTTTATCCTTGTAAAAAATATTTTAAAAAGAAAAAAAATAAACAATGTAAAGAAAAGGTCTCAGAAATTTTTTCTAGCTTTTATACTTTTTTATTCGTTTATTTTCCTTAGAAAAAGGTATGACTATATTTCACTTATGATTCACACGAAATATATTTGTAAGCAATATGTTGTTAATAATAATTTGTAAGTAAACTTCTTATTAAAAACATAGTTCTTTTGAAGTTGCGAGTTTTCACCCTTCGCATATTTCAAATGATAAAGTTAATATTCTTATGCAAGTGAGATGTCAAAAAGTATAATGAAGTTTCTCTAAAATAGTTAAAATACTTACATATTTACTAACATGCTATCTTCATGTTGTCAATATTTATTACAAAATAATCACTATTTACATATTTAAGATAATAAATGTAAATAATATATATTCTTAAGTAAAATTAAAAAGTAAGATATAATTTTGGACAATAGCATAAAACAATGTTAAAATTTTGAAATCACTTTCTGAAGAGAGAATCTTTATATGTGTGGAGGAATTTCATCTACATGGTAAATTCATGCTTTATTATTTCAAGTATATGATATCGTAGTTCTAGAGAGAACATGGTTAAAAGTTTGTTCCTTACCGGCTGCAACAATTATTGAGATTGTTGATGAATTTTACTTGCCTAAGATGAAGATAAAATATTTATAAATAATTTACCGATTTAATTTTTTGTTGTCGTTACTTAAATGTTAATTGGTATTAAATGACTTATATTATGTCATTAGAACAGGACATTTGAAAGCATAGTGATTATAGGAAGTTAAATTAGAACTACAATATGTTATTCTTATTTTTCGAATAGCCAAGTCCATCACCATATTCGCCTTATTTCGAAAAATAAAATTAGATACCTCATGATTTTTTTCAAGTATTCCAAATTCTTGATTCATATTAAACTATTATAATAGAATACATGAAGTCTTCAAAAGATTAAAATCACAATAAATCAAAGAAAAGAAAAAAATAAGAAGGCATAAACAATATAACAATAAAAGAAAAAGAGGTTACGATACACCTTTAAATCTTGGCTTCCTTGAAGAACTTAGCACACCACTTTCCTTCATTTTTGTCACAAGAAAACTCAAACTCCTCCAACCCAAAAGGAATTACAACATGCTATTTTTGTCGCCATATACACCTCATTTTGAAAAATGAAATTGAATACCTTATAAATTTTTTTAAGTATTCCAAAACCTTGATTCATATTAAAGTATTCTATTGAAATACATGAACTCTTCAAAGGATTAAAATCACAATAAAATAAAAAATAAAAAATAAAATAAAAGAGCATAAATAAAATATAATGACAAAAGAAAAGGTTACGAATACCCCTTTGAACATTGGCTTCCTTGAAAAATGTAGCACACCACTTTCCTTCTTGTAATTCATTCCTTTTGGGTTGGAGGAATTTGAGTTTTCTTGATTTATATTAAAATATTATACTGAAATACATGAAGTCTTGAAAGGATTAAAATCACAATAAGCAAAAAATAAAAAATAAAATAAAAGAGCATGAATAATATAATGACAAAAAAAAAGGTTATGAATACCCCTTTGAACATTGGCTTCCTTGAAAAATGTAGCACACCATTTCCCTTCATTTTTATCACTAGAAAACTTATGCTCCTACAACAAAAGAAATGAAGTGAGGAACTACAAAATTATGAGAATTTTATTTATGGAAATGAATTGAAGTGTTATAATGATTAATTAGTAAAACTCAATTAATAAAAAGTAAATGTGATTGAAATTTATCAGAATTTAAGAAGTGTTTTAATTTTTAATGAATGAAAGAAATATGAAACTTGAAAGAAGGAAGAGGACGGGTTTAAGGAAAAATTAATTAATAGTATTTGTGATGAAATTATTAAAAAAAAAGGGAAGATATTTTTAATTTTCTGAAAATTTTAATGACAACAAATTAAATGATATTGTTTGAGATAAAAGTTAATGAAAAACGTTTATGGTAAAATGAAGAATTTAAGGAAAAACAATAAATTATAAAATGGTAATTATAGTAATAGTGATGAGAGATGAAAAGTAATAAATTATAGTAAGTAATGATGAGGAGAGATAAATAAGTTAGTTTAAATATTTTTTTCCTTCTTTTAGCAGATTTTAGAGATTTAAAAAATTCAAAAAATTGACAAAAAAGATAAATGGCAATCTTGGCCAAAGAGAGGTGCCACGTCACACTTTTATTATCCAGCTTTATATTTATATATATATATAGATTTTATTCTTTGTCAAATCTCTACACTATATCTATCTGGGATATATAGCAAAAAATTTCAAATACTAATATAAATGTATGATTTTACAAACATATAGTGAAGTTAGTTCTTTTTTTTTCTTAAGTTTAATGTGAGAGACCAACTTTACACTTGATCTCAGATTTGAATTGCACCTTTTTACATTCCTTATTAAACAATACTTTCTCACACCTTACTCCATGAAAAACAACTCTAAGACATAATTCATAGACATTTTGGAAGAATGTCCATGGTTTTATCATACTGATAAATGCTAAACTAGGTGTTCCACTCTGGCTTAATACCTTCTCTTTCCTATTACTCTGATTATACGAAAAAATTGTGATTTCTAATTATTCTCTGAGGAATAAATTCTTGTGCTACCAGATTTTTTCACCTCAAATTAGTGGATTTAACAAAGACCCAAATTCTACAGATCTAGTAAATCAACCTAATCTACTTAGAATCACAAGAATCGAATTGGCTCTTCTTCGGATGTAGAGAAATCTCAAAGCAGAATCCAAAAAAATATAATCAAAAAGCAAATAGAGATAACCAAAAACTGATGATAAAAATGCGATATAATAATTTACACTACACGCAGAGAGCTCTAAAACTACTTGCTCTGTTTCTTCTTCACTGTCTATTGATTTCATGCACAAACCAATTTTTGAATCATCAAACAAATTTTCACAAGAATAGAAACGGTCGACAAAATGAACTAATAAACACAAGGCAACATGAAAGACACTAATACATATCAATTTGATAGAGTAAATGACCAAAATATCCTTACTTTAAATTAAATGACAAATAAGCAATCATGTTGAAACTCCCTCTTCTATTATATTAGATTAGATACACGAGCCCGTGCAATATATGTTATTATTTTGTCTCAATTTATATGATTTTTAAATATTTTAAATTGTTAATTATTGTAATTTATAGTATTTTTTACATTATTTTCAATATTTTAAGTTGTTCACTTTGTCCCAAGTTATGTGGCACAAATAAAATTTTAAAATATTAATCAATTTTTTTAAATGTATTTTAAATATTTTAAGTTGTTAATATTGTAATATTTAATATTTTTTATGTAATTTTCAAATAATATATGTTGGAGTACTTCCTCTGTCCCATTGATAGAATTTTGAGAGTCAACTGAATTTTTTATGTGTTGTTTATATTGTTTAAGTTGCTAATCATTGTGATTTAAAGTACTTTTTATGTCATTTTCAAATAATATATATTAGTTCATTTATCCCATTTTATGTGGTATCGATAGAATTTTGAGAGTCAGTAGAATTTTTTTTTAATGACTTTAAAATATTTTAAGCTATTAATTATTATAATTTATAGTATTACTTACGTAATTTTCAAATATATAACATACTAAATAAGAAAAGAAAGACAAATAAATTAATACAAATAAACCTACTCTAGAAGAGAGAGTGTTGCAGAAAGTTAATTCACCGAAGTAGGTCCAAAATACGTTGAATTTAACAAAATATTTGATGAAAAGTACTCCCTCCATTTCAAATTAATTGAATTGTTGAGCCATTTTTTATTTTTCAAATTAACTTAATTGTTCAATTTTCAAGACTACTTTTAGAATATTCTTTCAATTTTACCCTTCATTAGTTAGTATTAGAATTAGTTATTATAATTAATGTTTAGTTATTTTAATCATAAATTTGACAATAATTAATAAGGGTAAAAATGGAAAGATATGCCTTTTTCTTAAAGGGTGTGAAACACCTCAACCATTCAATTAATTTGTAATGGAGGTAGTAGAAGAATAAAAAGAGAAAAATAAGTATATTTAAAAAAGGAAGGTTGCAGTTAAAAAGCCACAGCCGACATTTTTGTCCATTTAAGAAAAAGTGTACATAAACTACATAATTTTCTAAGCAGAAAGTACAAAATAGTAAAGCAGCATAGCATAACTAAATGACCATTTTAGCCCTATAGCATATTGACCTCCTGCCTGGTTAAGCTACTTAAACTACCTCTTATTATATAAGAGAATATATATATATATACACACACACTAGGGGACATGGCCCGTTGATTTACTTAAACTCCCTCTTATTATATAAGAGAATATATATATATATATATATATATATGCACACACTAGGGGACATGGCCCGTGGCAGCATAGACCCAACATGAAGGAGATATAATCATCACTTAACCATTTGTGTAAAATTTTCTCTTTGCAAAAAATACATACATACATATCAACTCTTTGGACTTACTGGTGAGGAGCCAATTTATATAAGATGTCTGGAGTTTTACAAGATACCTGTTTACATATAAACAAAATGCATTGCATTAACTTGAAGCTCAACCAAAGCATGTAGTCATTGACTTTGTTTATTGCAGCCTTCGACAAGAAGATTGTGAGATGTTAATAAGTGTGTAAGAATATAACAAGAAAAAATAGTAGCAACATGCCACATGATAAGGGAGAACCAGCTTAATAATAAAAAATCCAAATGCACAATCTTGTCAATATTGGAGTATAGAAAGCAACTTTCAAATTGTAGATGTGCTTTATTTGAACTGTTATGAAATACTCTTTCGACACGCAGACTTTCATATATGTATATATAGCAAGATATTTACGAAAGGTTTAATTTAAAGCAAATAAAACTGATTTTTTATCATCTCACATGGAATAAAAAAATTCACACTTTACATATGTTTATTCACACTATTACCGACATCACAACACATTAGAACAAACCAAACACAAGCTCTTGAACTTGATAATTGAATTATACTATTATTGAAGAGAGAGAGATTTTGTGTTCAACATGCTAGAGAGTTGTCTTCAACTCAAATTTAAGATTTTTTGTTCCACGTGCTATAGCAAAAAGTGGCTAATTTCATGTTTGTTTTTGTATTATATTCAGTACTTCTTATAAATATTAAAAATAAAAAGAGATTAGGCTAAAGTCAAATTTTATTGTCATTATATATATTTCTTTTAATGTTCAATAATCTAAATAAAGAGTCAATTTCATATGAACCTACGTAAAATTAGTGGTGATATCCCTGAGACAAAATACACCATAAAAAATGAATAGCAACAGTGTTGAACAAAATTTTTTTACAAATAATTTATCATCGAGAAGAGATACTCTAATGAATAATGTCTTTTGATACCTTTTTTTCCTATTCTTCATCAAGAAGAGATAGAGATAGAGATACTCTGGTGCCGGCTAATAGGTGGAGTAATATGTGATGGACACGTACACCTTTAGATTATTAACCTGCCTTGTATGGTATGACTCAATCACCAAATTGCCCTTATTCTTTTATAAAAATGGCAAAAAACAGCCATGTAATTCGACTAATTTGGATTTTTCGATGCATATGACCTATTCATCAACATAATGCACTCATTCTAGATTTTTGAGCCACTATCAGCAACGCCTTTTTTGAAGAGAAACTCATGAATCGATGCATCCCTAAGATCCCTAGTTGTCGTTTGGGGTGAGATATAATAGTATAATGATCTCAGGAATAAAATACATGAGTATTTTATTTCATATGAGATAAGTTATCTCATATACATAATGAAATAACTTATCTCGAATAATTAATCTTAAAATAACGTGCTTTCAATCAGACGGATCGTATTATAAATGTCTTCAACAATAATATTT
Source organism: Solanum appendiculatum (assembly GCA_018342035.1). Taxonomy (NCBI): domain Eukaryota; kingdom Viridiplantae; phylum Streptophyta; class Magnoliopsida; order Solanales; family Solanaceae; genus Solanum; species Solanum appendiculatum. The sequence goes on from JAGDQO010000472.1 coordinate 2,548,791, forward strand.
AATTCTGGTACGTTTTTAGATTTTAATGTCGTAGATGTTTGTAATATGGTGTCTAACTTAGCCGGTGCAAATTTGTTCACAAAATTATTTTTCAAATAATGTTAATTAAATAATTTTAAATTTTTTATTTAAAATAAATTGTACTCCATCCGTCCATTTTTAGTTGTCATGTTGCGCTTTTCGAGAGTCAATTTGACTAACTTTTAAAGCTAAATTAGATTACATCAATTTGAAATTTTAAGATAAAAAATTAGATATTTTAAAACTATATGAAAAGTACTATAAGTTGCAATTTTTTTCATATCAATATGATAAAAAAAATACATCTTAAAATGTTAGTCAAAATTCATATTGTTTGGCTTTCAATAAGAAACCATGACAACTAAAAATGGACGGAAGGAGTATATATTTATATAATAATAAATCATCTTATTAAGTGTAAAATAAATATCGGATAAATATTATTAATATTGATAATTTCAAGTATTTAGTCCTACCCATCCTCATTTTAAAGATGTTTTAAACTCTTAGATTTGTTTTAGTTATGATTTTATTTTCCGAAGGACATAATCACAAATTATGGAAGCAGTCCGTTGGTAATTGAAGAATTTTCATTTAGCATCTCTTTTGCCACAAATTTGTCCAATTTTGATATTCGATTTACACATACATACATTTTGTGTGTCTCTATGACAACTTTCTATTTTCTTGTTCTACTTCAAAATAATAATTTTTTTTATGGTATTCATCTCACATAAAATGTTTTTTAAGGGAGCGTCAAGTAAACATGAATTGAGTAAAATAAAACAAAGGAAATAATATTTTAATACAAACAACGAAAAAATAATACCCAAAAAATTCATAAATGTCCATGTTGATTACCAGTAAAAATTTGTTGTATTGAAATATTGACAATTTCCTGTTTGTTTCTTTTATTTTTATGTGTTTTTATTATCATAATTTTAATTTTTAAGTTTTGGGAGGTGGCCAATTCAATGGGATTTTAAAACAAATTTAAAATGGTTAAAAGATAAGTATTGTATAAAGGTAGCTAAAGATGGCAGGTGATGTGTGAAATGGGAAAGGCTCACGTGGGTCCCACATTTCTATAGTCTATCACGTTCTCTAACAAGTAAAAATCATTAATGTACACTACCTAAGTAAATAATGTACAAACCATTAAAGCAGCAAAACACACAAAATGACCAATTTACCCTATGATGAAGCAAGCACGTTGACGGTGACCTAAAGGACCATGTTGAAACTGTCTCTTCTACATATGTAGAATATGTACTAAGTAAGGGTAGCCCGGGTCCAACAATGTAAAGGTTATAACAATATTTGTTTCGATTGAGTTGAGTATGTCTCGGTTGATCTCCACCGAGTAAAAAAACGCCCGGGCCAAACAGTGTAAAGGTTATTACAATATTTATTTCGATTGAGTTGAGTATGTCTCGGTTGATCTCCACCGAATAAAAAATAGAGCTATAAGGAAGGCAAAATTACAATAGGACGACGAAAATCGAATGAAATTTTGATTGAATCACAATTTCAATTGCCTTGGCACTAGAGAATCACTATAGAGTAGACAAAACAAAGGAACTTTCGGACTGATGTCGAATCGCAACTTCAATTGCTCCAGCTATTGATTGATATACATGACGCCAGGAGACAATTATCAAAGATAAAGCTATGTCATAGACATATCCAATTCGTGATACAATATAACACTAATTGCTCTTCTTGGCATAGCCACGACATCTTTCTTCGTAAACGTATACATGTGGAGGCTTGATTTCCTCATACTTCCTGATCATAATCAACAGATTATATTAGATTCATAACACACATAATACCAGGGGAATAAACCAGTTCTTGGCTCCAATACTTACGCAGCAATGAGCATAGAAGAAACACCCAAAAGCTAAGGTCTTTGCCTAGGGATGACATTCACTAATAAGAATCTGTCAATGTGGGAAACAGTAAGATACAATGTGTCCGGAAGAAGCTTGTATTCCTCTGCTGTGAATCTTGTCAAGGTAATCAGGCAATGGTCTTCTCTTTTTCTGAATCTGATTCGAAAAGTCGCAGAGTAAGTCAAAAACTCAAAAACCCACATTTCGAATCCAATCAAGATTTGATAATTCAATGATATTAACCACAACCCAGTAGGCAAAGTTCAATCTTTAGTGTACCCATTTGGAACATCATCCTTAAGTAACCAAATCAAGCTCTATTAGGTAACACCCAACTAAACAAGATTTGATAACTCAATGATATCAACCACAACCTAATAGGCAAAAATCCATATATTTTAGGGGTGTTTCTAAGAGAAGATACGTCTAATCTCATATTTTGTCTAAGTTTCCCTAAACACATTCATTTCAGAGTATGAACCAGTTAAACAACAGCTTGTTGAAAGTAAAAAGTCCAAAATATCATGGAAAGAATACGTGCACTTGTCCTTAACAGTAGCAAGAAAGCTCATAGAGGAATCTAATGTACGACAAAGAGCAAAGTCGGAATAAAGGGCGTAAGAAAGCATCAACGGACATACCCGTAGTTCAAATTCTGATATAAGTAGTTGCAGATCTTTAACTTCACACTGCAACTGAAAATATACAAACAGAGATCAATTTCTTCATACTCTATTTATGAAATTATAAAGAATATGCTAAATGAAGAAACCCAAAAAGTTAATTTCGACGAAAAACCCATCTATGAACAGAAAAGGTTCAAAAGAATTATGATGAAGAAAGACTAAATTAATAGTTGCATGTCATAAAGAAAGCAAAAATTAGTAACGGAACAGGAAACCGCAATCACAAAACAAAAATTGAACATCAACACAACGAAAATTGAACATCAACAATAAACCCAGCTGAAAAAGAAGGAAAAACCTTCAATTTTGAGGAAAACAAAAAAGATTACAAAAAATCAATAAAACAGTATGAAGTAGCTTGTGGGTTAGATTTCCTCAAGAAGCTTTTCTTAATCTGAAATCAGCAATATCACAAGTCCTAAGCCAAAAAGATGATAAGCATATAGGATGGAGGTTTTTTCTCATCTTACCGAAGACAACAGAATTTTGTAAGCTTCAGAATTGAAGTAGGTAAAGGTACTTCCACTGTCCCCTTTATTCCAGTTGCCTGCCCACTGAAAAGGAGATCTGCTGGTCCCAAAGAATAGTGTTTCCTGAAATCCAGAAAAGTTTATTCACATCTTGCATGCAAAGTGCAAATTTCCATATACAAAAGCGCCAACTACTCTGAAGATAGGTGACCAAACAATCCCAGAAGACAGGACAACATCATCTCCCCCGCTTAAACAGTGACCTACTACATTCCGGATAAAACCCAAGCTACTCATCTGTGATACTATGCTTGATTTTCCATTTCCTAGGCCAAGAATTCCATCCGTATAAGGTGCATGCTCAGAGGCTGGCACTTCTTGATCATACCCACAACTACAGAAGGGAAATCAAGCTCATGAATCACAAGCACCACAATTTCAGTTGCAGAATAAACACTACAAAAAATAAACTAGAATTAGCAACAAACTTCATCACTAAATTGCTCGTAGCTAACAATTTTTTTTGATAATCCGTCCCTAACTCGTTGCTAAATAGAAATAGCAACTGATTTGTCCGTTGTTGATTCCAATCTTTTTAGCAGTGAAAGTGGAAGAAATAACATTTTTTTTTTGGTTGACAATTTTAAAGGTAGTTTATCAGTTTCTTACCCAAACACCAGAGAAGGAGCAATGGAGCTACCATTGGTGAATTTTACTGGAAATGCGTCTCTGACCAGCACTCCCAAGGATGAACAATGATCCGCATACTCAACCTCATAGTCACATTGATCGTCAGGAGTGTGACGGGGATGGTTAGCAGGTGAGTGAAGGGATGCTCATATGGGATCCTTATGCTTGACAACATTTTTATTCGGTTTTTAAGGACTTTGAGGTGCCTGCGCAGAGGCGTATCTAAGGGGGGTCACCGGATTCACGTGAACCCATGCTCCCCTCCAGAGATCATATATAATAGTGTTATATTTTTTTAAAAATATTGAAATATAAATGTGTGAACCCATACTCGGAGTATTATATTATGTGACGATAATTGGGTGCACCTCTCTAAGTGAGGTTAGAAATTTGAATCTAATATATATATAGATATATCCGATCAAATTTACATTTTAGATCCACCTTTTTACAATAGTGCACCCTTCATCTTGAAATCCTGGATACGCAGCCTGCGATGTCATACATATATGCAGAAATTAGGAAAGATATTTCTGACAACTTACATATGATTTTGGATTTGAATTCATATTAATAATCTTCAGTGTAACTTGAAAGAGCTAGGCTGCAGAAGGAATAAAAAGAAGTACTCACCGGAATACATTTGACACAAGGTTTATCACATTGGAGCCAAGTGAGATCACTCCCTGTGTCTATGTCAAGTAAGTAAGGTTTGGGGGGTTGGCCTACATTGAGTGTCACCTGATAATACCTGAACGTGAATCGAATATCTGAGTTTAAGAGACAGAGAATAGGAAACAAGTAATATGCAAGTTTTATGAATTTGAAACACAAATATAAAAGGAAATCCAAATTCTAGAAACTAGCAACAAATCTTCTCATGGTGAACCAAGAATTCATCCCCAACACCAAAACTCGTATAAAATTGCTAGCTGATGTAAGTTAGAATGAACAGAGGAATGTTTTGTATAAATAAGTCCATTGCATCACAGCAAAACCCAAATACATCTGTCCTTTCTCAATACATTTCTTTAGACAAAGACTCCGGTTTTTCGGACGATAAATCTTTCTCCGCTCATGGATGGAGAATCAAGCCCATGTTCCAATTGAAATAATAAAACAACTTTTTCCTTTTCGATGTTGAAAAGATGAGAAGTCAGTCTTCTACGGATGTCTCTGGAAAGCATGATTCGTTGGTCTATGGTGATTATGGTTCCACAAGGGAAGCACCCTTGTTTAAATATTTTCTGTGAGGCATGTACAATCGGGGTCCCGACGGTTCCTTTTCTCATTCTTCACCAGTGAAGAGGCCCACTTGCAAATTTTTCTTCTCTTTACATGTATCAATAGTAAGGAGAAGAAAAATTTGCAAGTGCGCCTCTTTGCTTGTAATGAATGAGAAAAGGAGCAGTGAGGACCCCGATTGCACAGGCCACTGAGAAAATATTTACACAGAGAAAGCCCCCTTGTGGAACCATCATTACCATAGACCAACATGTCATGATTTCTAGAGACATTCATAAAAGACCTACTTCTCATCTACTCAACATCGGAAACCCGAATGCATCTGTCCTTTCTCAATGCATATCTTTAGACAAAGACTCCATTTCTTTCCTCTTTTCGGACGATAATTCTTTCTCCAGACATGGAGTGTGAATCAAACCCATGTTCCAATTGAAATTGAAATACCGTTTCAAGTTCTTCCTGTCTAAAAAATAAATCATATAGATTCATAATACGTTCTAACCTTCAGGTCAGATTAAAGTCTTAAGTACATAAACTAGGAAATCATAGGATACTCCAATGGAGAATCACACCAAACTGTTCTAGTTTAAGGGAATTGTACATGAAAGTTTCATGCAAAAAATGCCAAAAAATTTGCAAGATGATTATCAAATCACAGAATAAGCCGAAAGAGCCCTTCCAATATTCCAGCTACTGAAGAAAAGAAACACATCACAAATAAATAAATCAATACATAAAAAAGTTGAGAAAAAGTCTAGATAAAACTACTTATATAATCTTTACCAGCATCAGTAGCAAATGCAACTATCTAACTTCGACACGAAATATAAATTTATGTATAAAAATTCAATGCTGAAAAATCTCTTAGGTTGAACCCATAGATTAAATACTGAATCCACCTTCAACCAAAATCATCTCCTTATTGCTACACACAGTATAACAAAATCCTTTAAGAATTTGTGAACTTTATAATCAGTATTTTTATTTTTGCAGAAGACTCATTGACACCCATTAGCAATTCAAGCAGATACCACATAGATACAACAAAAAATCCCATAAAGTTGGGTCCAAAGAGGGTAGAGTGTATGCAAACCTTACCAGAAAGGTTGTTTCTGAATGAAGTTCGGCTCAAGCAAATAGAAACAATAATTAAAAGAAAAACATGACAACTAATAGGAAAGTAGCGCAGAGCATACATGCAAGGAACCATAACAATAACAACAAGGTAGTACTAGATTGATCATTGAGAAAAAGTAGTGGAAAAAGAAAACACCCTTTTGGATACACATTCCCAACAAGTGGAAAAACAACAGAGGAACCAAAACTTGATTGTTTCTTCCATGGTGGACGAGGAAGGTTAAAAGCAGAAAAACATACCTGAAATAACCCACATAGAAGCAGACAATACAACACCCAAAATTTTGATACATAACTTATTAGAATCTTACAACATAATTTTGTGAGAACATGAACTCACAAATATCCACAAATAATAATACAGACGACCTTACTTTCCTAACAATCAAGAAGAAAAAGGCATGTTGCTTAAAATATTTTTCAAAAAAAATAGTCTGCCGAGTTGTATCCAAGTTTACAGTTCACAAATTTAATTGAAAGAAGCCAAAAAAAAGAGTTATCATTACAGTAAAAATAATCTTTAACGGCGATTAATAGCTTAATTGCCGCTAAATATGTATTTTCAGAGGCAATTAGTACTCTCTATAAATGTCCCTAAAGTCTATAGCGACATTGAATCTAATGACAATTGATTAATATCGGTAAAGACTCTAGCACTCTTTGTTAATGTGCATATTTATTGCCGATAAAAAATATTTTATTTATAGTGTATTTTGGGCATCTGTTAGTTTCAAGAAATCTTGATATCTTATTATGCCCAAAAAGAAGAGAGGAAGAAATATGACAAATTAGTCAACTTGCGATAAAAGAAGTGGACTAATTGTCTCTATACTAATATAGTAGGAAGAGTGCAATGGCATACAAAATATTTGTACCTAAGATAAAACAATCAAAATAATATACTAACTGTGGCAAGCAAGAGAGCAATCTGTTTGGTTCTTTTAACAAACTTCACCATTGATTCCGTATTAGTTATCACATATTTGTTGTTGTGTGCTATCAAATATAGCACAACCCATAAGCAATTTTTCCAAAAAAGTATATGAAGAAACCTATAGAAAGGGACAAAAGAGAAGATCAATTTTCAATCAACCTTGCTGAAATTTTTAACAGAGTTAAAAAAAAGTCACCAAAATAGCAAAAAGAAATTGCAATAGTTACATGAATCACTATGATTTACAATAAAAGATTAAGCTTCATGAAATAGGAGGAAGAAAACTTTGAGGAATGAAACACACTTCATAAGTAACTTAATTAATGTATTTGAATTCGACTCCACTATAGTGGAAAAAAAAATCTACAAATAATATTGACAGAAATAGAAGTTTTATTTACTAAAGAACTAAGCGTAATGAATCCAACCATTCCAGCAACGTTATGAGTTGTGGACTGAGAGGCGCAAAAGTAGTAATGTCGCATTGCAATTGAAATCAATTTTCTTTGTTCATTCTTTCTTCTTTGGTGCCTTGGAATTAAGTGTTGGGTTTTAAAAGGTGTGACTGAAAAATGAAGTTGTGACTTTTGTGAAAAGTTTCGACTTTTGTGAAAAGTTGTGACTTTTGTGAAAAGTTGTGACTTTTATGAAGAGTTATGACCTTTCTAAAGAGTTGTGACTTTTATGAAAAGTTGTAACTTTTCCGTAAGATTGTGACTTTTAAGAAGAGTTAAATAAGAATTCTGATCTGCGAGGGCGTCACATAGGCGGGTCGGCTGTTGTAAATGAACACAACGTTTATGAAGAGCGGCAAGAGTGGTAAAACAATGAACGGGAGAAGCGGCTGTTGAAGGCTGAAGCGACGTTCCTATTGCAGAGGGGAAGGACAGTTTTGAAAATAAATAAATAAAAAGAGAATCCTTATGTAACACCCCAAAAATTTCTAAGTTAAGACTCGAACCATTCTTGAAATTCGTATAAGATCGCACTAAGTGATACTTAATCATTTTTAGATTCTAAGGTCAATTCTTTAGTGTGTGAATGAACTTGAATATGAATTAAGGTCACAAGAACCCCTAGCACAAAGTTGAGTTGAAAGCTTTCTTACCGATTGAGTTTCAATATGAGATTTTACTTGGGTCAACTTCAAATAACCATATCTCTCAGAATATATGGAATTGGTGGCTCATAAGATATCAAATCGAAGGTCTTTGCGTTCTTTTTCCAACGCCACTAAGTTTGCTTAATTCTGAGCCCAAAGTAAAAAGTTATGCTCATTTTAGTGAAGCCCTGTCGGACAGAGCATCTTCACGACCCACTTGACGGGCCGTGGTGCTCTAGACGGTTCGTGAAGCCTTTCTTGAAGGTCACTTCGTCAATTTTAAGTGAGGTTGCACCCCTAAGGCTACTGTGAAGAACCACGGTCGCCTAAACGACCCGTGGAGCTTCACACGAGCCTTGAAGTGGCTCGTGAAAGAGTCTTGTCAGACTTGGAGTTTTGGGTCAATTTCAATCGATCATATCTTTCAGCATAAAATGAATTAGGTGGCCCATCACCTATACAATTAAATGTCTTTGAGTCCTCTTTCCAATGCCACTGAGTTTGCTCCATTTGAAGTTTGGAGTAAAAAGTTATGCCAATTTAAGTGGAGCGCTGTTAGGCTGATGAAGCTTCACGATCGGCTGTACGGGCCGTGAAACATTAGACGGCTCGTGAAGCCTTTCCTGTGAGGCCCTTCGTCAGTTTTTGAGTTAGGGTCAATTTGGTCTTTTCCCAAAGTGTTTGGTACCCCAAACTACGTCGTTTTAACCCTATTCTAAGCCTAAAATACATCGTTTCACACCAAATTAAGGGCTTAGAAAGTGTAAATCAATCTTTTACGTTCATTAACACCTTAAGACATTAGAGCAAAGTTCTAAGAGGATAAAAGCTAGGTTTTCAAGCGTTCTTTGAGTTTCATCGATCCCGCCAAGAGCTTTGTTCTTCCCAGGTATGTAAGGCTACCCATAACGTTGGATTGACTTCGTCCATGTGCCCTACATCTTCATTGAGTCGAGTTGAGTTTGATTTTTGAGTTTCCATGAATTGAGTTCTTGAATTATCTATAAATTCTATTAAGTTCTTCTGTATAATTACGTAGGTATTGATGATGTCTATGAGTTGAGTATTTGAGGTATACATTCATGTCTTCATTCACATTTTGGCATGGGTTATTTTATGCGTTGATGGAGTTTTTAAAGCATGATTTGTGAATGTTTTTGAATGAGAATGAGTTGAGTCCAAGTTGAGTCTGAAAGGTTCTTAAACTTCTATTATTTTGAACATGAGTATTTTGAGTATAAATAATTGATTGAGATAGAGTCTTGAGGAGATATGAATGAGTTTGAAAGCATGTTTTAAATGAAAGAATTGACGATTGAGATGAGATTGAGTTTGATGAGAGTCCAATGAGACTAGATAAAATGATTCAAATAAATTGGTCTGATTGAGCTTATGAGCATATTGAGTCTTTTTGGGAGCAGTATTGAGCATCGATTTGGGTAAGAGTAAATAACAACTCAAACCCCATAAACTATGTAGCCAGCTTAGGATAGAGGCTATGCTTCTCTAGTCCCAAAAAAGAGAACTTTGATTGATTGTGGATCAGTGAAGTTGATCGTCCCTTACTCTGGCAAGGTATTGGACGGCTGCGGCAACGGCAGTGCAAGGCATTGTATCATCACTAGCTCATAAGTGATGGTTGTCGGTTAGAGAAACTCTCTAAAAATGAATGGTTTGAGTTGGTTAAGGTGCATATCATTGAGTCTGTTTTCAAAGCATTGGTTATTTTTAAACTCGCATGCTTATTGAGTTGAGTTGACTTCAGAGTTGAGTCCCTTGAGTCGAGTTGCATGATGTTGAGTATTATTGATCGTATCGCCTTTAAGCTATTTTACATACCGTACATTCCATGTACTGACGCCATTCGATGCTGCAACCTTTTTATGATGCAGATATAGGTATTAGAGATCTTTAACAGGTGCTTCGTTGAAGATCACTCTATTCCAGCTTTTGGTGATACCTCCTCGCTTTCGGAGGGACCTTTTTATTCTAGTTGATTTCCTTTGTTAGAGTAGTTCTTTTGAGGTAGCCATGGACCTTTCCCGGTACCTTCTTATGATGAGTTTAGAGGTTTCATAGACAACAACGGAGACAGTGACAAAGTAGAGCTGATGTTCCCATTTTGAACTTGTCTTGAAAAAAAACTTTTCTTATGATGTTGAGTTGATTCGAACTGAGTATTTAAACTATTCTTTTATTGAGTTGTTGATTGTTAGCCCACTTGAGTGTCTTCTTCGATTCATCTAAGTCTTCCGCTAAGTGATTGAATGAGTGATCAGACCAAGTGGTTCGCTTAGGACTAGCAATGGTCTCCGAGTGCCGTCCACGCCTAGGGTACCCTCTCGGGGCGTGAAAAACTTTATATCAGAGCATAGAGTTCAAGAGTCCTAAGGTGTCTATGAAGTCGTGTCTAGTAGAGTCTTGCTTGTGGGTGTTTCATACACCACACTTATAATCAGGAGGCTATAGGACATTAGGAATTGTTTCACTTCTTCATATTCTGAGTTCGTGCGATAGAGTTTAACTTTATAAAAGTTCCTTCCTAATTAATTCGTGCGTTTACGCGTTTGTAGATAATGCCGCCAAAATGTACCGCCAGTCAAATGAACGCCGCCAGCATCGAGGTTTCGTAGTTCAAATGCCCTCACAGTCAGGGGTTAGAAATAGGGGTCGACCTGTGCGGCCTACTGAGGTGCCCCTAATTCCTACTACTCAGCCTGCTCCTACTTTTGAGGCTGATTTTAGGGGAGCAATTCCTATGCTTACCGAGTTAGTGGCCGCCCAGTCCGGTCACCATAGCTCTCCAGCTCCTAGCTCTAGTTCTCAAGAGCCGTCTGCCGCTACGAGGATTAGAGATTTTTTGATGATGAGTCCGCCAGTCTTCATATGGTCTAAGGTTGAGAAGGATCCTCAAAACTTCATTGATGAGATATGGAAGATTCTGAAGGCGATGTATGCTACTGAGGTTGAGGGAGTTGAGTTTGTTTCCTATCAACTCAAGGATGTTGCTAACGTTTGGTATAATCAGTGGGAGGAGAGTCGTGGTGAGGATGCTGAGCCTGCTATTTGGGATAAGTTTGAGAGTGCATTCCTCGATCACTTCTTTCCCCAACAGCTGAGGGAAGCAAAGGTTGAGGAGTTTGTGAATCTGAAGCAAGAGGGGTTGACTGTGAAATAGTACAACCTTAAGTTCATTCAGCTGTTTAGATATGCTCCGGAGATGGTTCCAGATGTGAGATCTAAAATGAGAAAGTCTGTCTTTGGGTTGGGCAAACATGTGAAGAAGGAGTGCAAGGCATCGTTGTTGATTTCTGACATGGATATTTCCAGACATATGGTGTATGCTCAGCAGGTAGAGGATGATAAGAAGAAGGATAGAGAGGAGCATTTGAGCAAGAAGGACAAATCAGCAGGGCATGAGAATGATCAGAAACAAGGTAAGGACAACAGGTCCTTCTTCCAGAAGAGGTCTTCTGGTTACACTCCATCATCAGCGAGTGCACCTTTGTCTAATAACAGGTATGATCAGAAGTCATAGAGTCACCAGAATTTCGGAGCTCAGGGTTCCCAGTTAAAAGGAAGTGTGGCTCAAGGTTCGAAAGGGAAGTCACCTTGTGGCAAGTGTGGTAAACTCCATTTGGGAGAGTGCAGAGAGGGCGCCAATGGTTGCTATAAATGTGGTCAAATGGGTCATTTTCAGAGAGAGTGTCCGATGTGGGGAAAAATAGCCCAATCTTCTACTGCAGCACCACCAGGTCGAGGTAATCAGAGAGGTACTACTTCAGGTACAAACGGAGGTTCAAACCGTCTGTATGCTATGGCTAGTCGCCAGGATCAGGATAACTGCCAGATGTTGTCACTGGTATACTTCGAGTCTTTTCTTTTGATGTCTATACTTTGGTTGATCCGGGTGCTACTTTGTCTTTTGTGACCTCATATGTGGCTAATAAGTTTGAGATTCTTCCTGAGCGTCTTCTTGAGCCTTTAAGTGTTTCTACTCCTGTTGGTGAGTCTATTCTAGTTAAGAGGGTCTATAGAGATTGTACTATGTCCATCTATCATAGAGATACCATGGCTGACTTAGTTGAGTTAGACATGGTTGATTTTGATATTATTCTTGGCATGGACTGACTTTATGCTTGTTATGCCTCAGTTGTCAAATTTCAGTTTCCGAATGAACCTGTCATAGAGTGGAAGGGTTGTCCAGCAGTGCTTAAGGGTAAATTCATTTCATACCTTAGGGCCAGGAAGTTAATCTCTAAGGGGTGTATCTACCACATAGTTCGAGTTAGAAATGATAGTGTGGAGACTCCATCCTTTGAGTCAGTTCCTGTCGTTAATGAGTTTCCTGAAGTCTTTCCTGATGATCTACTCGGAGTCCCTCCTGATAGGGAGATCGACTTTAGGATTGATGTTCTTCCCGATACGCAGCCTATCTCTATCCCACCATATAGAATAGCTCCCGCTGAGTTGAAAGAGCAGTTGAAAGATCTCTTAGATAAGGGATTCATTAGGCCGAGTGTCTCACCTTGGGGCGCTCCTGTCCTATTCGTGCGAGAGAAAGATATATGGTTCCCTCAGAATGTGCATTGACTACCGTCAGTTTAACAAGGTCACCATTAAAAATAAGTATCCTCTTCTCAGGATAAATGATTTGTTTGACCAACTTCAGGGTTCCACTTGTTTCTCAAAGATAGACCTCAGATCAGGCTATCATCAGCTGAAAGTGAGAGAATGTGACATCTTAAAGATGACTTTCCGAACCTGATATGGTCACTTCGAGTTTCTTGTTATGTCCTTTGGTTTGACTAATGCTCCTGCAATATTTATGGATTTGATGAATCGAGTGTTCAAATAGTATTTGGACATGTTTGTGATTGTGTTTATCGACGATATATTGGTTTACTCCAGAAATGAGGAGGAGCATACCAACCATCTCAGAATTGTTCTTCAAATTCTCAAGGATAGGGAGTTGTAGGCTAAGTTTTTGAAGTGTGAATTTTGGCTTGCTTTTGTGGCATTCTTAGTCCATGTTATATCTGGTGAAGGTATTCGAGTTGATTTGTCGAAGATTGAGGCAGTAAAGAACTGGCCCAGACCCACATCCCTGACTGACATAAGGAGTTTCTTAGGTTTGGCTGATTACTACAGAAGGTTTGTAGAGGGATTCTCGTCCATATCGTCTCCATTGACTAAGTTGACTAATAAGAAAACTATGTTTCAATGGACTGATGCTTGTGAGAAAAGTTTTCAAGAGTTGAAGACTAGATTGACTACTGCCTTAGTGTTGACCCTACCCGAAGGAATCGATGTCTTTGTGATCTATTGTGATGCGTCCAGAGTTGGATTGGGTTGTGTGTTGATGCAGAAAGGTAAGGTCATAACTTTTGCTTTCAGACAACTTAAGATACATGAGAGAAATTATCCGACTCACGACCTTGAGTTGGCAGCAGTGGTGTTTGCATTAACAATATGGCGCCATTATTTGTATGGAGTGCATGTGGATGTGTTTACTGATCACAAGAGCCTACAATATATCTTCAGTCAGAAAGAGCTAAACCTGAGGCAGAAGAGATGACTTGAGTTGCTCAAGGACTATGACGTGAGTATTCTCTACCACCCAGGTAAGGCAAATGTTGTTGTTGATGCTCTTAGTAGGTTATCCATGGGAAACACCATTCATATTGAGGAAGGAAAGAAAGAGTTGGCTAAAGAAGTGCATAGGCTTGCACTTTTGGGAGTTCGCCTTGTAGACTCTAGCGATGGAGGTGTCATGGTTCAGAATGGGGCTGAGTCCTCATTAGTTGTTGAAGTGAAGGAAAAGCAATACCAAGACCCTGTTCTACTTCAGTTGAATGAGGATGTTCATAAGCAGAATGTTGATGGACTCCGAGACAGAATCATGTCAGATTGTGTGTGCTGAATATTGATGGACTTCGAGAAAGAATCATGGCAGAGGCCCAAAGCTCCAGATATTCGATTCATCCAAGTTCTACAAAAATGTATCATGACTTGAGATAAGTCTATTGGTGGAATGGTATGAAGAGGGAGATCGCCGACTTTGTTTCAAAGTGCCCAAATTGCCAACAAGTCAAGGTTGAGCATCAAAGGCCTTGTGGAGTAGCTCAGAATATAGAGTTGCCAGAGTGGAAGTGGGAGATGATAAATATGGACTTTATTATAGGATTGCCGTGGTCTCGTAGACAGCATGACTCTATTTGGGTGATTGTGGATAGGATGACCAAATTAGCCCACTTCTTGCCCGTTAAGACTACGGATTCGACTGAGGATTATGCGAGGTTGTACATCAAAGAGATAGTCAGATTGCATGGGGTTCCCTTGTCCATCATCTCAAACAGAGGTACCCAATTCACCGCACAGTTTTGGAAGTCATTTTAGAAAGGTTTGGGTTTAAAGGTGAACCTTAGTACCGCTTTCCATCCGCAAACAGATGGTTAGGCAGAGCGTACAATTCAGACTCTTGAGGATATGTTGAGGGCTTATGTCATTGATTTCAAAGTAAATTGGGATGATCACTTGCCGCTTATTGAGTTTGTGTATAATAACAGTTTTCATTCGAGTATTCAGATGGCTCCTTATGAGGCCCTCTATGGGAGGAGGTGTAGATCGCCAATTGGGTGGTTCGAAGTTGGTGAAGCTTAGTTTATTGGACTTGAATTAGTTCATCAAGCTATGGAAAAGGTGAAGACCATCCAGGAGAGGTTGAAAACTGCAGAGAGTCGCCAAAAGTCCTACACTGATGTAAGGAGAAGAGATTTGGATTTTGAGGTAAATAATTGGGTGTATTTGAAAGCTTCTCCCATGAAAGGTTTTATGAGATTTGGGAAGAAGGGGAAGCTTAGTCCCCGTTACATCGGTCCTTATCAGATTGTGAAGAGAGTTGGTAATGTCACCTATGAGTTTGAGCTCCCGCTAGCATTAGATGCCGTTCATCCTGTGTTTTATATTTCTATGCTTAAGAAGTGCTTGGGAGACCCTTCACTCATTGTTCCAACAGAAAACATTGGGGGTGAAAGATAGTTTGTCTTATGAGGAGATTCATATCCAAATTCTTGATTGCCAAGTTCGCTAGTTGAGGACCAAAGAGGCCGCTTCAGTCAAGGTTTTGTGGAGAAATCAATTTGTTGAAGAGGCTCATGGGAAGCCGAGGAGGATATGAAAGCTAAGTGCCTGCACCTATTCGTTCCTCCTAGTGTCGATGTTGAAGGTTCCATTCCTATTCGTATTCTTATCTTTGAGTTAGTACCTTATCGAGTTTGAGAAATTGAGTAAGTTAATCTTGAGTTTGAGTATTTGAGTTCTTGCATTATACTCGTGCCTTGATAAAAAAAATCATTAGCTTGGTCATCATTCGAGGACGAATGTTCCCAAGGGGGAGATATTGTAACACCCCAAAAATTTCTAAGTTAAGACTCGAACCATTTTTGAAATTCGTATAAGATCGCACCAAGTGATTCTTAATTATTCTTGAATTCTAAGGTCAATTCTTTAGTGTGTGAATGAACTTGAATATGAATTAAGGTCACAAGAACCCCTAGCACAAAGTTGAGTTGAAAGTTTTCTTACCGATTGAGTTTCAATATGAGATTTTACTTGGGTCAACTTCAAATAACCATATCTCTCAGAATATATGGAATTGGTGGCTCATAAGATATCAAATCGAAGGTCTTTGCGTTCTTTTTCCAACGCCACTAAGTTTGCTTAATTCTGAGCCCAAAGTAAAAAGTTATGCTCATTTTAGTGAAGCCCTGTCGGGCAGAGCATCTTCACGACCCACTTGACGGGCCGTGGTGCTCTAGACGGCCCGTGAAGCCTGTCTTGAAGGTCACTTCATCAATTTTAAGTGAGGTTTCACCCCTAAGGCTACTATGAAGAACCACGGTCGCCTAAAGGGCCTGTGGAGCTTCACACGAGCCGTGAAGTGGCTCGTGAAAGAGGCTTGTCAGACTTGGAGTTTTGGGTCAACTTCAATCGACCATATCTTTCAGCATAAAATGAATTAGATGACCCATGACCTATCAAATTCAAGGTCTTTGAGTCCTATTTCCAATGCCACTGCTTTGCTCCATTTGAAGTTCGGAGTAAAATATTATTTCCATTTTAGTGGAGCGCTGTCAGGCTGATAAAGCTTCACGATCGGTTGTACGGGCCGTGATGCATTAGACGGCTTGTGAAGCCTTTCCTGTGAGGCCCTTCGTCAGTTTTTGAGTTAGGGTCAATTTGGTCTTTTTCCAAAGTGGTTGGTACCCCAAACTGCATCGTTTTAACCCTATTCTAAGCCTAAACTAAGTCGTTTCACACCAAATTAAGGGCTTAGAAAGTTGTTATCAATTACGTTCATTAACACTTCAAGACATTAGAGCAAGGTTCCAAGAAGAGAAAAGCTAGAGTTTCAAGCGTTCTTCGAGTTCCATCGATCTCGCCCAGAACTTTTTTCTTTCCAGGTATGTAAGGCTACCCATAACGTTGGATTGACTTCGTCCACGTGCCCTACATCTTCATTGAGTCGAGTTGAGTTTGACTTTCGAGTTTCCATGAATTGAGTTCTTGAATTATCTATAAATTCTATTGAGTTCTTCTGTATAATTACGCAGGTATTGATGATGTCTATGAGTTGAGTATTTGAGGTATACATTCATGTCTTCATTCACATGAACCCTAATTCAGTTTGTGGCAAGGGTTATTTTATACGTTGATGGAGTTTTTAAAGCGTGATTTGTGAATGTTTTTGAATGAGAATGAGTTGAGTTCGAGTTGAGTCTGAAAGGTTCTTAAACTTCTATTATTTTGAACATGAGTATTTTGAGTATAAATAATTGATTGAGATAGAGTCTTGAGGAGATATGAATGAGTTTGAAAGCATGTTTTAAATGAAAGAATTGACGATTGGGATGGGATTGAATTTGATGAGAGTCCAATGAGACTAGATGAAATGATTCGAATAAATTGATCTGATTGAGCTTATGAGCATATTGATTCTTTTTGGGAGTAATATTGAGCACCGATTTGGGTAAGAGTAAATAATAACTCAAACTCCACAAACTACGTAGCCAGCGTAGGATAAAGGCTATGCTTCTGTAGTCCCAAAAAAAGAGGACTTTTATTGATTGTGGATCCAATGAGGTTGATCGTCCCTTACTTTGACAAGGTATTGGATGGTTGCGGCTACAGTAGTGCAAAGCGTTGTATCATCACTTGCTCATAAGTGATGGTTGTCGGTTAGAGAAACTCCCTAAAAAAGAATAGTTTGAGGTGCATATCATTGAGTCTGTTTTCAAAGCATTGGTTATTTTTAAACTCACATATTTATTGAGTTGAGTCGATTTCAGAGTTGAGTCCCTTGAGTCGAGTTGCATGATGTTGAGTATTATTGATCGTATCGCCTTTCAACTATTTTACATACCTACATTCCATGTACTAACGCCATTCGGCTCTGCATCCTTTTTATGATGCAGATATAGGTATTATGATGCAGATATAGGTATTAGAGATCCTCAATAGGTGCTTCGTTGAAGATCACTCCATTCCAGCTTTTGGTGAAACCTCCTAGCTTTCGGAGGGACCTGTTTATTCTAGTTGATTTCCTTTGTTAGAGTAGTTCTTTTGAGGTAGTCGTGGGCCTGTCCCGGTACCTTCTTATGATGAGTTTTGAGGCTTCATAGACAGTGACGGAGACAGTGACAGAGTAGAACTGATGTTCCCATTTTGAACTTGTCTTGAAAAAAAAAACTTTTCTTATGATGTTGAGTTGATTCGAACGGAGTATTTAAACTATCTTTTTATTGAGTTGTTGATTGTTAGCCCACTTGAGTGTTTTCTTTGATTCATTTAAGTCTTCCTCTAAGTGATTGAATGAGTGATCAGACCAAGTGGTTCGCTTGGGACCAACAATGGTCTCTAAGTGCCAGCCATGCCTACGGTACCCTCTCGGGGCGTGACACCGTGCTTCTGGTGGCGCCACATTACTGAGTTGAAGGTTCTCTTATATATATGATATGATATGATATATGATATATGATTTATGATATAAAGTTACAATATATGTGTAGACATCAAAATAAGCTTTATCGATAAATAAATTGCAAATGACAAAATAAATAAATAAATAGAATAAATTTTATTTATCAAAAGTGTGAGTACAGTTTTGTAGTATTCTATGGAGCCAAGTGGGATCACTCCCTATGTCTACGTCAAGAAAGTAAGGTTTGGGGGGTCAGCCTACATTGAGTGTTACCTGATAATACCTGAATGTGAATCGAATATCCGAGTTTAAGAGATAGACAACAGGAAACAAGTAATATGCAAGTCTTACGAATTTTGAATACGAATATAAAAGGAAATCCAAATTCTAGAAACTAGTAACAAATCTTCTCACGGTGACGCAAGAATTCATCCCCAACACCAAAACTCGTATGAAATTGCTAGCTGATGTAAGTTAGAATGAACAGAAGAATGTTTTGTGTAAACAAGTCCATTGCATCACAGCAAAACCCAGATACATCTGTCCTTTTTCTTTAGATAAAGACTCCGATTTTTCGAACGATAAATCTTTCTCCGATCATGGATGGTGAATCAAGCCCATGTTCCAATTGAAATAATAATGCGAGTTCTTGCTTTTCAATGTTGAAGAGATGAGAAGTCAGTCTTCTACGGATGTCTCTGGAAAGCATGATTTGTTAGTCTATGCTAATGGTGGTTTCACATGGGAGACTTCCTTGTGTCAATATTTTCTCAGAGGCATGTGCAACCGGGGTCCCGACTGTTCCTTTTTTCATTCTTTACCAGCAAAGAAGCCCAAGTGCAAGTTTTTCTTCTCTTAACATGTATCAGTAGTAAAGAGAAGAAAAATTTGCAATTGAGCATCATTGCTTGTAAAGAATGAGAAAAGGAATAGTGAGGACCCCGATTGCATAGGCCGCTAAGAAAATATTTACACGGAGAAGCCCCCTTGTGGAACCATCATTACCGTAGACCAACATGTCATAATTTCAGGAGACACTTGTAAAAGATTGACTTCTCATCTACTCAACATCGGAAACCCGGATACAACTGTCCTTTATCAATGCATTTCTTTAGACAAAGACTCCATTTTTTTTCTCTTTTGGACGATAAATCTTTCTCCAGACATGGAGTGTGAATCAAACCTATGTTCCAATTGAAATTGAAATACCGTTGCAAGTTCTTCCTGTCTAAAAAATTAATCAGATAGATTCATCTGAAACAGATTCACAATACGTTCTAACCTTCAGGTCAGATTAAAGTCTTAAGTACATAAACTAGGAAATCATAGGATACTCCAATGGAGAATCACACCAAACTGTTCAAGTCAAAGGGAAATGTACACGAAAATGTCATGAAAAATGTCAAAAATTTTGCAAGATGATTATCAAATCAAAGAATACGCTGAAAGAGCCCTTCCAATATTCCAGTTACTCAAGAAAAGCAAACCATCACATATAAATAAATCAATACACAAAAGTTGAGAAAAAGTATAGATAAAACTACTTATATAATCTTTACCAGCGTCAATAGCTAATGCATCTATCTAACTTCGACACGAAACATAAATTTATGTATAAAAATTCAATGCTAAAAAATCTCTAAGATTGAACACGTAGAGATTAAATACTGAATCCACCTCCAACCAAAATCATCTCCTTATTGCTACACACAGAATAACAAAATCCTTTAAGAATTTGTGAACTTTTTAATCGACATTTTTTTTGCAGAAGACTCATTGACACCCATTAGCAATTCAAGCAGATAATACATAAGATACAACAAAAAATCCCACAAAGTCGGGTCCGAAGAGGGTAGAGTGTATGCAAGTCTTACCAGAGAGGTTGTTTCCTTATGAAGCTCGGTTAAGCAAATCAAAGCTATAATTAAAAGAAAAACATGACAACTAATAGCAAAGTAGCGCAGAGCATACGTACAAAGAACCATAACAATAACAATAAGGTATAGATCATTGAGAAAAAGAAGTAGTGGAAAAAGAAAATACCCTTTTGGATACACATTCCCAACAAGGGGAAAAACAACAGAGGAACCAAAATTTGACTGTTTCTTTCATGGTGGACGAGGTGGGTTAAAAGTAGAAAAACATCCCTGAAATAACCCACATAGAAGCAGACAATACAACACCCATTTTCCTCTCATAATTTATTTTCTGATCAAACAAGTAAGATTGGTTCCGGATTGAAGTGGTAATTTTTGGAACAGAAAGATCAAAAAAATTCTCAAAAATCACCCAAAAAAAACCCGGGTCAAGCAAGTAAATATATGTAAAGAGATTGTAGAAAAATGGGAGCTGAGGAAGATGAAGTTTGAACTGAAGCATTAATGGCGAATGAGAAAAATGGTGACTCCGTCAATTTCACGTGTAGGGAAGAAAGCACGGGAAAGAGATGACTTTTTGTGCATTGCACAACTTGTTTTTGTGGGGTTGTTGGTTGAGATTCTTGGAAGCTTCCTAGTTGTGGGGTTCACATTTTTTTAGTATTTATTTACGCGTAAGTTGCGCGAGTCGAGCCGAGCCGAGTCGAATCTAGTCGAGCCAAGTCGAGCATAGTTCTAGCGAGTTTAACGGAACTTGTTATAATATGAAGTTTTTTCGCTATGCTATGAATAAAGTCAAAGATTTGTTGGCTGAGATTCTTGGAAGTTTCTTAGTTGTGGGGTCCTCATTTTTATTATTTATTTAAGCGTAAGTTGAGGGAGTCGAACCCAATTGAGTCGAGTTCAACTAAGTTTTTTATAGTATCAAATCAAGTCGAGTTGAACTTGAATCGAGTCAGATAAAACTTTTATCACTAGTCTCTGAATAAATCCGAAGAGACACTAGCTAAAATTCTTGAAAATTTACGATATATAGGATCAGGGTGGGTGGGGGTAGGGTTGGGGGTGGGGTTCGGGGGGAAGGTGTTCCTGATTTTTCCTTATTTATCAATCTCTCATTGTACGCATACGTAGGCTTGGACGTCAATGAAAACGACCGAGCCCAACCATGCCGAGTACAACCAAACTTGTTATAATATTGAGTCAAGTCAAGATAATTTCGACTTGAGTGCAACCAAGCTTTATTCTTGTCTATGGTCTCGTTTGACCATAAATTTTGAAATTAAAACTTGAAAACTTGAGTTTTTGAAACATGTAATTGTGTTTGAACGGTAGTTAGTGGAAAGAATGGGAAAGCATATAAGAGAAACGAAGGAAAGAAAACACTTACAGTGAGCTCCGAGCTCAAACATATGATGAGGTACCTCTATCGAAACCACCTTGGTATCCATTTCATCCATCGAAGCAAATCTCTGAAAAGAGGAAACAAAAGTCAGAAGCAATAAGGAACAATGGAAAGGGCAAGATAACAATGGAGGTCCACCTCTGCGAGCTGAGAAAAATGATGGCGGAATGAAGGAGAGGAAAACGTTGATGATCCATAGCATCAGAAGGAGGAAGATGGGGTTAGTTACAGCTCCCAACAGGGACATTGAAGAGGAAAAAGGGGAGCGGCGACATTGAAGAGGGAAAATGGGAGGTCAATTTAGAAACCCTAGTGGCTAGTGAGATATTTAAGATAGAAAGGCGTGTTAGATTTTTGGACCAGGCTATTTGTTGTTTCCTTTTTTGGGCTCGTTGGGCCATTTTGTACAAACTTATTTAATCAACAAAAAAGCTCCTAAACTCAGCTATTTAATAAAAAAATTATTTTTGAACATACATTTTACTTGGAATTTTTGGGAGTGGAAGTTCCAAAAATCTAAAAATGAATCTGCATAAGTTTTTGAAACTTGAAATATTTTTGAAAATAGATTTTCAATATCTTTGTCCAAACAAATATGTGAAGACAGAGTCTTAAAACAAGATCTAAAATCTAAGATCAAACGTCAACTAAATAAAAACTGACGATATGTTAATTGAGATTCTTAAAAAATTACTAGGGGTAGGGGTTCTTTATTTGCATTGATTTAGGCGTCAAGCCGAGATTAATCACGACCAATCGAACATGTTAAAATATCAAATCAAGCCAAGCTGAATTCAAATCGCTTTCAATCGGACTTTATTACTAGTTTCTATATACACACATAAAAGAGTATGAAAAGTACAAGATAAAGTAAGATGGAGTAGAATATATACCCTTTAGGATAGACATTCCCATCAAGGGGAAAAAGCATAGTACCAAAATAGGATTGTTCCTTTATTGGCAGAGTAAAGGCAAAACAATTATGAAAGTGTCCACATAAAAGCATAATGTACCACACAAATAAATATAAATATGATACATCCAATTTCCCTGTCATGATTGATTTGATTAAAAATGATCAAAACAAATGGGCAAAAATCAACAATTTTTTTTAAGTTTGTAAAAAATGGGAAAGGAACTTAGAACAAGTGATATATATACTAATAAGAAATGGAGCATTGTCTTGTTTTAGGGTGTCCCTAAATATTATTATTAAAACTAGGAGTGTCAAATGGTATAATTCGACTACTTATTTTATAAAACAAGGTCCTCGACATGTGCATTGCGCGTGGTACGCAATTTTGTAATAAATAATGCAATAAGGAATATTAATATTGTTTAAACAAACCTTTGAGAAAATAATTACTATAAATGAATAAATAAAGTATATGTTTTTGTGAATGTGCAATGTAGATCGTCGTATGTAAAATTATTTGTCAAGATCATGCGTAGTATTATATGAACCTACGAAGATGAAAGTTCACAATTTTATTAGATATATGTAATAATTATACTTTTCTTGATTTTATGAGGTGCAAATATGAAATGAATGTTATTTCACTTAATACTTCTTTATAATATGTCTGTTTTTTCCTTCTCTTTAGGTTGCGCTTCCATGATTATGATTATTTTTTTGCTGATATTGATATCTCTTTTTTAAGTGCAACATAAACTTAACTATATGAAACGTGTTTATAGTAGATACAACTTATATTGGGGATTGTATGACTAATTATGTTTCTTTTAAAAGAATAATGACAAATGTATATATTAGGTGCCAAAGTAATGTGTCATTATACAAAAAATGGACTTGTTCATAACATAAGAGGAAAAATAAGCAACATCATAAATAAACGCAAATATAAACTACCTATTTTCTAGTCTTATTATTCAGACAATTCAATTATTTAGATATGGTGATCAAATTTCAGATATTAAATTATCCAATTGTCTTGTATGTAAGCTAATCAATTCAGCGGTCATTGAAAACATCTGAATAGACAAAACATTCTTCCTATCCAAACATCAAAATACACCTACGAAAAAAAAGGGCAAACAACACAAATATCACTTGTTTAGGAGCTAATTACCTTCCTTCTCTTGAGTTTGCAATATTATTAATTCTATCATAACTCGCATCTGGATGCATATACATGTATCTCGGACACATTGTGATCAAAGACATATAATTAAGTGTATATAAGTAAGAAATGTAACTGAAAGACATAAATTAAAGAGGAAATCACGCGTATAACAACTTTGGAAAATATCTGCAACTCCTAAATAAATAGATTTTTTGTGTATCTGAACTATTCTTTTATGTATCTGATGTATCTTCTATGTATCTGATATATACATAATAATTAGATGTATCTAAAATGTTCATTTTGTGAATCTGAAATATTCTTCTATGAATTTGATATAGTATTTTGTATGTATCTAATATGTACTTAATGATTAGATGTATTCGATCTGTTTATTCTGTGTATCTGAACTGTTATTCTTTGTATCCAATATGAACCAAAAAAAATATCTACTTTTAGAGGTGATGAAACATCTCCCTTCTTTGGCTTCTTCAATGCTACAACCACCTTAGTCTTCTCATGTATGGGGGCTGCTTATGGTATAATGAAGAGTGGGGTCAGAGTGGCATCAATGGGTGCAATAAAGCTAGAGTTGGAGATGAAGTCAATTATGTTGTCGTGAAACCCAACAAATTATGTGTCAGCTGATATGGCTGAAGTTTTGGATATTTATAGATTAATTATAATAGAGATAATTATATTTTCCAGATCAATTCTTGTAGCTAGATGAAATTAGTAAAGATATCTACTACAGAAAACAAATATAATGGAGGATAAAATAGAAAAACATTGTCCCTCCATATGAAAAACAAATATAAAAATAAAAATACATCCTGTTCCAAAGGGAAGATTGCAAAGTATTCCAATTCAACCTCTCCTCATCATAGTTGGAAACTTTGGTGTTTGTTAACCCCATGTGATGTAAATTAGTTGTAAGCGATTCAAGTCTCCAACTCCTTCATCTCATTTGCATCAATACTACACCATATCAACGACACCTTCATATAATTGGGATGATTAGTGTAGAGATTAACCCCAAAATTAAGTTCTACTATCTTTTTCATTGATATGCTCCCCTTTCCTCGGGTCTTGCTTGTGGTTCTGTTGGCCTTTCTACTGGGTAGTGGGATTGGGGAGGAAAACGACTGGTGTGATCTAAGAGAAAGTGATTTGAATTGTTAATGTCCCATTAATTAAGGAGATTTAATTTTAAAATAATTATTCAATACCATATTTAAGAAATTTGTGTATCTAATTTAACTTTCTAAAATATGTGGTATAGTTATTAAAATTTGGTATTATATGTAGTTTTTTTAAACTAGAGGCAAAATATGTATATATGGTAGTGAAATATATTTAGATAGGTAATTTTTCCAAAAAATAAGGATAAACTACTTTATTAGACATACATCACTGCCATATATACTAATTTTACCTTTACTTTTAAACAATTACATATATTACCACTTTTAATATTTTATACCATATATTATTGAAGATATAATCAATATCCATATCCCTTAAAACTAGGATTGATTAATTATCTTTACATTTAAACTCCAAAATTAGTGTTTAATTAAAAACAAATATCTTTCTCTCAGAGAGTATGAGTTAGGGTAAAACTCAAACTCTTCCTCTTCTTCTTCCCTTGATCAGTCAAAATTTACTAAGAAGAAACACTCTATTAAAATGGATGTTCAACAGTTTGTCAATACACACATCAAATTCTTAGCTTTTGATTTTCTCATTCTCAAACCAATCCCCCACGAATCCACCATTTTTATCGCAAGAGGAGACACCTCTCGCGCAGAGACAATAGGTATCGTTGTAAGCAGAGATTTCAAGTCTAATAGATTTATCAAATTCGACTTTGACGCTGGTACCGGTTGCATACCTTGTATACTATGGATCAACCAAGAAACTTCACGTCACTTTTCCCGTCGGATCTAGGCACAGTGAGCAACACCGATGAATCAAAAGGTGAATCAAATACTACCGTGATGAGATGCCTTGACCAGCCACCAACGTAATCGAAAAGTTTCAATAAGCAGAGTTTCACGCATGTATTTGATACATTATTGATGTATTTGATACATTATTAAGATACAATTATATGTATCTAGTTTTTATCACTGTTTCTTATTTAAGTGTATAGGTATCTAATGAATATATTGGAGAAATATGTATTATTGGAAATTTACGCATGTATTTACACAATTTGTTTTGTCATGTATCCGAGTCTTGTCATATGTATATGGTCTTCTATCATGTATCTTAATATTATCATATATATTTTTTTATGTTATTACAATATATCTAACTATTTTCGTATTTATCTGAGATGCATGTTTTTGGATATAACGTATGAATTTGATAACTTCTATGATACATATGAATGTACTTGTATGATACTCATATATATTGATAATAGATACATCAAATTAAAATACATTAAATTTTCAGAATTAATTATCCATGTATTTTGAAAATCATCAACTACTCCTCTAATTAAGGAAATTAGTTACAACCAATTAATTTAAATAAATAAAATATGTATCTCGATTTTAAAATTCGGCAGATACATGTATCTCGTGGATTCAGACTCATGTATCCTAAGCACAAAATATGGTAGAGAAAGTAATATTTGAAACTATCGGGAATCTTAGTAATTAGGACCTAAACTAGTGGAATTTATGTAGTTTGCCCAAAAAAAAAATCTCCTCTAAAATTCTCATTCAACCGCCACAATTTGTAGCACACCAAATTCTGCCCCAAGTTCATAATTATTCTATACACAACACTTTTCTACACCTTAAAATGTATATCACTCTTTCTTTAAGACCTGTTACCAATTTACTTTAGTTACTTCTTCTGCTTCAAATTAGTTATTATTTTTCGCTTCTCGTCAGTCAAGTTAACTAATTTTTAGAGCTAAATTGTATTTAATCAACAAAAATTCTTACCATTAAAGTTTATTTATTCAATACCTACTATATGTTCCAATTTTTTCATGTGAATTTGATGAAATTTTTTTGTTTTAAAAATATTGGTCAGATTCTACCAATATATATTTCATAACTCAACGCATAACAGTAGTTTAGAAAAATTCTACCAAAAGTTTGACATTTTCAATTTACTTCACGCTTGGGAATACCACTACTTATAGGTTCTTGCCCCCTATTTGGATTTTAGCATGTGCAACTAAAAATGTTGTTAAGTCACTAATTCACACGTGTATTGCACATGTATTTTGCATATTCATTTATATGAGAAGTTTGGCACACACACACACATATAATCGCACGAACAAAGAGTGAACGCAGAAAAATCGCAATCACAAAGAAGAAAAACAACAATTTATTAGTAACAACGTCACAACCAAATTGATGAACTTTGTGTTTATTAATCTAAAAATCGCAGTAATAAATTAACTTTGAGATACGACAAAACTTACCTGGAAAAGGATATCGTCAAGAGATGTAAATATGATTAAGAGGAAACTAAATTTTTAATTATTCTTGTTTATGAAAAATAAAATGAATGTTGTTCTCCTGTTGGGAAAAAAATTAAAATTGCTAGCTCTTATTTTTTGGGTCAAATCCATGGCTGATCTGGTCCTTGTGAGTAGGTCCTAGTTCTGTCATCTCTTTTTATTTTGAGTCTTCATCTCTTCTCTTATATCTTTAATATCTTGTTGACACATATATATGAAATTAATAGGGTATAAGGGTTGCTAACTCATATTTTTTTGAAAATATATGACTGATTTAGTTCAGATGAGCAGTTTTTTTTTTTTTTTTTCAGATGATCAGTTCATAGTCCTATTATCTCCTTTTATTTTGAGTTGTGAAACTTAGTTTTCATCTCCTCTTGTAACTTCAATGCCTTGTTGGGAAATATGATATGGAATTAATATGGAATTGGGGTACAACTCTTACAGTACAACCAAAAACAACATTGCCCACGTGCTAGATCTATAGATCTCTAACATGAACTAATACTAAATTTTATATGTAGAATACAATGAATCACATATCTTGATAACCAATAGAAAGTGACATGTCTTTCATTTTATTAACTTAGGCTAAATAATGACACTCTAATTCCACCAAATTACTCAAGGATATCTTGTAGATCCTAAAACAAATAAAATTTCAAAAATCACAAGTTTAAAAACTCAAACTACGTTTCATAGCTAAATAAAGAAGTCCTTTTTGATATTTAAACTATTGGATAAAATTGTTGTTGTAATTTAATTTAGTCTCAAAGCAGGTAGGGATTTTCAGAAGAAAAGATGCACATATTTGTTCCATGAAAAAAGAAACACATCTGCAATAAGTTAAACTTTTAGGGCTACCAAATCTATAAGATAAACTTCACTGCAGTTCGAAGAAAATGTAGAAATAGTTGTCATCAAAATCAATAGAATTATTTTCAGAATCATGTTGATTCCTTTCCATATTAGGATCAACCACACACGAAACATTGTTTCCAAAACTCAGAATCCCTAATTTCAGAAATTTTCAATCAACAAAATAAACTCACACTTAACGTCTACACCACATGACTTGTAAATCGACAAATAACTTTAACCCCATCAACTTTTTCGGACAAAACCAATCGCAAATATAATTGATTTAATCACCTCCAAATGATAAAAATCTAATCTTTAATAAAAAATTGTGCAGTAACAGAGTATAAAATCAAAACCGTTGTATTTAATAGGTAAAACCTGAGATTAAACTTGAGTGCTCTCGAATTCTCGGCGAGCTAACTTCTGATAGGAAAAAGAAAATATAAAATATGATTGTGCGAGAAACCCAAACCCAAGAATCTTGCTTGCTCTTCTTTTTGTTATTGTTAAAATAAAGAGAGAAGAGAGATAGAGGCACAGAAGAACTGATAGAGATGAAGAAGAGTTGCTACGTGTTTATTCAAAAACAAAATATACAGCAAAAAAGCATATCAATTGTTAGATCAAATGACTAAAATGCCCTTATTTTTGAATTAATTGACAAAGAAACAGACATGTTGAAACTCTCTTCTAATATATATATATATACTAGGTAAATTACCCGTGCTTCACACGGGATTGAACTATTTTATTAAGATTACATATGATCATTTGGTAATATTCGTATTTTCTTAAAGTGTTCCTTCGAAATCTTAAAGTGCTATATTTTTTTAATTTTCATTTTTGTTATACAAAACTTATGAGTCATAGAGAGATTTTAAGTATAAGAAAGAAATCTAAGAAAATCTCCATGGAAATAGTTGGTCAGAAATAACGAAATTTTTTAAATTCCAAGAAATTATAAAGAACAACATTAGACGTTAAAGAAGAGACCAAAAAGCCTCGAACAACAACACTCCCAAGTAAAGTGGAACATCACGTCCATACAAGAACATAATTAACTAAATTCAAATGGAGGACCTTCGACTCCTTTCTTATGAGCCTCCATCAATCTCTTTTTTATTATAGTATGTCATATCATGTATATGTTAAAAATGACCCTAAAATTGTTAGTATCATAAAGGTTTTTCCTCATTGTTTCAAAATAGGCATTACTATTGCTTATGTTTCATATCACCGCCCCTAACTTATTTGGAATTGAACCATAGTTATTTTTATGGTTATAATATCCAGTTAATAAGAATTAACAGTAGGTGGCATCTGAAGGGAACTATTCACAACTGGATATTGAATTAATGCAATGATCAACCAAACAGTAGGTAGCATCTGAAGGGAACTGTCCACCACTGGATATTCTGAACAAAAATTTTGATACATAACATATTAAAATCTCACACGACAATTTTGTGGGAACATGAACTCACAAATATCCACAAATAATAATAAAGACGACCTTACTTTCCTAACAATCAAGAACAAAAAGGCATGTTGCTTAAAATATTTTTCAAAAAAATAGTCTGCCGAGTTGTATCCAAGTTTACAGTTCACAAATTCAATTGAAAAAATCCAAAAGAAAGAGTTATCACTACAACAAAAATGATCTTTAACGGCAATTAATAGCTTAATTACCGCTAAATATGTATTTCAGAGGCAATTAGTACTCTCTATAAATGTCCCTAAAGTCAATAGCGACATTGAATCTAATGACAATTAATTAATATCGGTAAAGACTCTAGCACTCTTTTTTAATGTGCATATTTATTGCCGGTAAAAAATATTTTCGTTATACTGTATTTTGGGCATCTGTTAGTTTTAAGAAACCTTGATCTCTTTTTATGCCAAAAAAGAAGAGATGAAGAAATATGACAAATTAGTCAACTTGCGATAAAAGAAGTGGACTAATTGTCTCTATACTAATATTCTAGGAAGAGTGCAATGGCATACAAAATGTTTGTACCTAAGATAAAACAATCAAAATAATATATTAACTGTGGCAAGCAAGAGAACAATCTGTTTGGTTCTTTTAACAAACTTCACCATTGGTTCTGTATTAGTTATCACATATTTGTTGTTGTGTGCTATCAAATATAGCACAACCCATAAGCAATTTTCCCAAAAAGTATATGAAGAAACCTATAAAAAGGGACAAAAAAGAAGATTAATTTCAATCATCCTTACTGGAATTTTTAACAGAGTTAAAAAAAAATCACCAAAATAGCAAAAATAAATTGCAATAGTTGCATGAATCACTATGACTTACAGTAAAAAATTAAGCTTCACGAAATAGGAGGAAGAAAACTTTGAGGAATGATACACACTTCATAAGAAGCTTAATTAATGTATTTGAATTCGACTCCCTATAGTGGAAAAAACCTACAAATAATAGTGGCAGAAATAGAAGTTTTATTTACTAAAGAACCAAATGTAATGAATCAAACCATTCTAGCAGCGTTATGAGTTGTGGATTGAGAGTTGCAAGAGCAGTAATGTCGCATTGCAATTGAAATCAATTTTCTTTATTTATCCTTTCTTCTTTTGGTGCCTTGGAATTAAGTGTTGGGTTTTAAAAGGTGTGAATGAAAAATGAAGAGTTGTGACTTTTGTGAAAAATTTTGACTTTTGTGAAAAGTTGTGACTTTTATGAAGAGTTGTGACTTTTCTAAAGAGCTGTGACTTTTATGAAAAGTTGTGACTTTTTTGTAAGATTGTGACTTGTAAGAAGGGTTAAATAAGAATTTGGGCGTCACATAGGCGGGTCGGCTATTGTAAACATGCACAACGTTTATGAAGAGCAGCAAGAGTGGTAAAACAATGAACGGGAGAAGCGGCTGTTGAAGGCTGAAGCGACGTTCCTATTGCAGAGGGGAAGGACAATTTTGGAAATAAATAAATAAAAAGAGGATCCTTGCTTCTGGTGGCGCCACGTTACTGGGTTATATATATATATATATATATGATATAAAGCTACAATATGTGTGTAGACATCAAAATAAGCTTTGTCGATAAATAAATTGCAAATGACAAAATAAATAAATAGAAGAAATTTTATTTATCAAAATTGTGAGTACAATTTTGTTGTATTATATGGAGCCAAGTGAGATCACTCCCTATGTCTATGCCAAGAAAGTAAGGTTTGGGGGGTTAGCCTACATTGAGTGTTACCTGATAATACTTGAATGTGAATCGAATATCCGAGTTTAAGAGACAGACAATAGGAAACAAGTAATATGCAAGTCTTACGAATTTCGAACATGAATATAAAAGGAAATCCAAATTCTAGAAACTAGCAACAAATTTTCTTATGGTGAAGAAAGAATTCATCCCCAACACCAAACTCGTATGAAATTGCTAGCTGATGTAAGTTAGAATGAACAGAGGAATGTTTTGTGTAAATAAGTCCATTGCATCAAAGCAAAACCAAGATAAATCTGTCATTTCTCAACAAATTTCTTTAGACAAAGACTCCGGTTTTTCGGACGATATATCTTTCTCCGATCATGGATGGTAAATCAAGCCCATGTTCCAATTGAAATAATAATGCGAGTTCTTCATTTTCGATGTTGAAGAGATGAGAAGTCAGTCTTCTACGGATGTCTCGGGAAAGCATGATTTGTTGGTCTATGCTAATGGTGGTTCCACATGGGAGGCGTCTTTGTGTAAATATTTTCTCAGAGGCATGTGCAACTGGGGTCCCGACTGTTCTTTTTCTCATTCTTTACCAGCAAAGAGGCCAAAGTGCAAGTTTTACTTCTCTTTACATGTATCAGTAGTAAAGAGAAGAAAAATTTGTAAAGGAGCATCTTTGCTTGTAAAGAATGAGAAAAGGAATAGTGAGGACCCCGATTGCATAGGCCGTTGAGAAAATATTTACACGGAGAGGCCCCCTTGTGGAACCATCATTATCGTAGACCAACATATCATAATTTCTAGAGACACTTGTAAAAGACTGACTTCTCATCTACTCAGCATCGGAAACCCGGATATATCTGTCCTTTCTCAAATGCATTTCCTTAGACATAGACTCCGTTTCTTTCTTTTTTGGATGATAAATCTTTCTCCAGACATGGAATGTGAATCAAACCTATGTTCCAATTGAAATTGAAATACCGTTGCGAGTTCTTCCTGTCTAAAAAATAAATCAGATAGATATATCTGAAAGAGATTCACAATACGTTCTAACCTTCAGGTCAGATTAAAGTCTTAAGTACATAAACTAGGAAATCATAGGATACTCCAATAGAGAACAACACCAAACTGTTCAAGTCTAAGGGAAATGTACACGAAATTTTCGCGTAAAAATGCCGAAAAATTTGCAAGATGATTATCAAATCAAAGAATACGTCGAAAGAGCCCTTCCAATATTCCAGATACTGAAGAGAAGCAACACATCACATATAAATAAATCAATACACAAAAGTTGAGAAAAAGTACAGATAAAACTACTTATATTATCTTTACCAGAGTCAGTAGCAAATGCAACTATCTAACTTCGACACGAAACATAAATTTATGTATAAAATATCAATGCTAAAAAATCTCTTAGGTTGAACACATAGAGATTAAATACTGAATCCACCTCCAACAAAAATCATCTCCTTATTGCTACACACAGAATAACGAAATCCTTTAAGAAAATTTACGACATACGGGATCAGGGTGGGTGGGGGTAGGGTTGGGGGTGGGGTTTGGGGGGGGGGTTCCTGATTTTTCCTTATTTATCAGTCTCTCAGTGTACGCATACATAGTCTTGGACATCAATGAAAGTGACCGAGCCCAACCATGCCGAGTACAACCAAACTTGTTATAATATCGAGTCAAGTCAAGATAATTTCGACTTGAGTGCAACCAAGCTTTATTCTTGTCTATGGTCTCATTTGACCATAAATTTTGAAATTAAAACTTGAAAACTTGAGTTTTTGAAACATGTAATTGTGTTTGAACGGTAGTAAGTGGAAAGAATGGGAAATCATATAAAAGAAAGGAAGGAAAGAAGACACTTACAACGAGCTCGTAGCTCAAACATATAATGAGGTACCTTTATCGAAATCACCTTGGTATCCATTTCATCCATCGAAGAAAATCTCTGAAAAAGAGGAAATAGAAGTCAGGAGCAATAAGAAACAATGGAAAGGGCAAGATAACAATGGAGGTCCACCTCTGCGAACTGAGAAAAATAATGGCGGAATGAAGGAGAGGAAAACGTTGATGATCCATAGCATCAGAAGGAGGAAGATGGGGTTAGTTACAGCTCCCAACGGTGACATTGAAGAGGAAGAACGGGAGCGGCGACATTGAAGTGGAGAAATAGGAGCTCAATTTAGAAACCCTACCGACTAGTGAGATATTTAAGATAGAAAGGTGTCACGACCCAAAGTACCCCCTAGGCGTGACACAACGTACAAGACCCCGAGAGGCCTCATACAAGCCCTTAGCATACATAACATACAAGATAATAGAAAAGTAAGAGTTCAGAAGAACATTTTTATCTCAAAGCTTTAATCAAAACAGCGGAAGTCTACATCTCACGTCTCAAGCCATCTAACATAATAGAATAGAAATGAAGGTTTGGGACGCAGCCCAGAATAATATCCAAAATAATGGAAAGCATGAAAATGTAACAAGGTTAGGCCCTCGGACATAGGAGGCCTCACCAAGTCTCCACGATCACTAGAACTGACTAGCCACGAGTGGGATGAGAGGAACCGCCAAACCCTACATCAACAGAATCAATGTAGGCAAGAGTATGCGTTAGTA
Source organism: Solanum appendiculatum (assembly GCA_018342035.1). Lineage (NCBI taxonomy): Eukaryota > Viridiplantae > Streptophyta > Magnoliopsida > Solanales > Solanaceae > Solanum > Solanum appendiculatum. Next base: position 2,582,487 of record JAGDQO010000472.1, read on the forward strand.
CAATCATGTACCAAGTATGATAGCAATGCACATAGGGCATATAAAACATGCTAGAATGACTTAAAATCATGACATGTAATGGCCAAGCTAAGACATGATAGAACATAAGAAACATGAAGCATAAACCATGGCCAAGACAAGCTATTCATCTTTCCTTTACTTTACATCATCATAAGGACACTTAAGTTCATTAGCTGTGGGGAAATATCCTTAACCGACATATGAGACCATGTGAGCTATCAACATGGAATCCGGTGTCTGCCCCACACCGAAAAGGGGTGTCCTACTTGCCAAGGTAAGACCATGAACTTCTTAGCTTATGTGAATCCACTAGCTAGTGTCTATCATAGACCATCACCCTATGGTGGCACATAGGTTATGGGACATAGGTAATCGCCACTTGTCCACTCGGTACTAAGCATACTTCCCACAGATTAATCATAGCTCATTTTATCTTAGGTAGATATGGGTAATCGCCTCTTTTCTATCCTTAGTCATGATTTCATTATTAGTAGACATGGGTAATCGCCTCTTGTCTATCCTTAGTCATGATTTCATTATTAGTAGACATGGGTAATCGCCTCTTGTCCCTTCATAGAATAGCTCCTTAATCGTAGATTCAAGCTTAGTTGAGCAAACCTTTCAACAAGTTATGAGTCATTACGTGTGAGAAAATCTTTCACATTCATAGGTTGAGCATTCACAACTCAACGTTTTCACTAACATATCATAAACTTCATAAAACATACATGAATTCATAAGCTTCATATTTACATAGCTCATCATGCTCTTAACTCATAAATTATGGGTTCATAAGCTTCACCTCACAACATGCAATTCAATGCAAGCTAATACTTAGAATGCCATAAATCAAGGCAATTTAGTCATAATTGAGGGAACACACATAATAGAGGAACATCATAGATTTTTGATTGAACTTGCATCTTTTCAGAAAATATCCTCTTTTCATCATTCATAGTCTTACATGAAATTCATAGCTTGATAATCATAATCCTTAACTCAATTCACAAAGAGTTCATGCAATTCATCTTTTTCTCAAATCAACCCACAAACATAAGCATAATCATAAATTGGGGAAACTTAGCATGGACTCATGGGATTCGTCAAGTTGCATGTAAATCACGCTAAATCATGCACTAGCTTACTTTACCACGCTAGATCATGCACTATCAACCAGAGCATCAACAATGGAAAGCATAATGAAGAACCCATAAGAATTTGTCAAAACCCTAGCTCTCTTGGGCAAGACTAAACCTTGAAAACCTTAAGGAAAAGAGGATCCATTGGAGGAAAGGCTCCAAATGGTAAATACTATCATACCTTAATGCCAATGACTTGAAATAAAAGGAGGATTGATGACCTTGATGAGAACCCTAGCTCTCTTCTTCTTCTTCTAGTTCCTCAAGAGGGAGGAATATTTTGGGAGATGAGAGTTGGAAGGAAGGGGTTAGGGCTTAGAAAGTATAAATAGGGCCAGGGTTAAGGGGCAAAATCATCTAGGATAAGGAATAAACATTTAGGGAAAAGTCCAAAAAGCCCTTAAATAATACTGTCGGGGCCAATCGACGGACAGGATCTACAGTCCGTACATCTATTGTCGGACCGTCTTTCTCTTCCGTCAATCGATTCAGAAAGTTCATTTTGGACTAAAAATTTTGCTAAGTCTGGAAGGCATCTACGGAACCCATCAACGGCCTATCAACCGAACTACGAATCGTCCTGCTATTCCATAGGTGAAGGTTCAGAAACTCAAAGTTCATAAAGCTGACAGGGCCATCGACGGTTCCCATCTACGGCCCGTCACTCCACCTACGGTCCGTAGATGGCCTCCGTCATCACTGGCAGCAGAAAAATTTTAAAACTGCATTTTTTCCTTTCTTTTCAAAAACTGGGGTGTTACAATATCTCCCCCTTGGGAATATATGTCCTCGAATGGAGATAAAGCTGTCAAGGGAAGGGTGAAAGACACTTACTATCAACCCAACCTAAAACATGCAATCACATAATTCACATAGCTAAAATAATCAAGTTAGCTCATCTTCTTAAAATTAAACTCTTCATGAACATGCATAATCAAAGAAATCATGGAAATCAACTATGACACATGAAATCAAAGAATGAACCATGAGGGACTAGGTACCTCAAGTTAGAGGAAGATCGGTAGAGAAAAAATGAGGGTAACGGGACATCATATCGGCCTCGGCCTCCCAAGTAGCACCCTCAACTAATTGATTCCTCCATAACACTTTCACGGAAGCAACTTCTTTATTTCTCAACTTCCGGATTTGTCGGTCTAGAATCTCAATCGGAATTTCTTCATAAGAAAGGCTATCCTTAATGCCAAGATCTTCTAAAGGCAATATAGTCAACGGATCGCCAATGCACTTCTTTAGTAAGGAGACATTGAAAACTGGATGCACCGATGCCAAATCATTTGTCAAGTCAAGCTCATAGGCAACCTTACCAACACGTCTCAAAATCTGATAAGGGCCCACATAGCGGGGACTAAGCTTCCCTTTCTTCCCGAATCTCATTATGCCCTTCATGGGTGAGACTTTCAAGTAGACCCAATCATAAACATCAAGTTCTAATTCTCTTCTTCTAACATCGGCATAGGACTTTTGTCGACTTTGAGCCATTTTCAACCTTTCTCTAATAAGCCGAACTTTCTCCATAGCCTCATGTACTAACTCCGGGCCTATCAAAGTAACTTCCCCAACTTCAAACCAACCTATAGGAGATCTACACCTCCTACCATAGAGAGCCTCAAATGGAGCCATATCAATACTAGAATGGTAGCTGTTATTATAAGCAAACTCAATCAAAGGCAAATGATTATCCCAATTACCCTTGAAGTCAATTACACATGCTCTCAACATATCTTCCAAAGTTTGGATAGTAGCTCCGCTTGCCCATCGAATTGGGGATGAAAGGCCGTGCTAAGCTCAACACGAGTACCAAGGCCCTTCTGGAAATATTTCCAAAACTGAGAAGTAAATTGTGTACCACGATCGGAGATAATGGATAAAGGCACTTCATGCAACCTAACCATCTCCTTCAAGTACAACTTAGCATAATCCTCCGCCGAATAAGAAACCTTGACGGGAATGAAATGAGTTGATTTCATCATACGATCTACAATCACCCAAATCGAATCATATTGCCGCCGAGTGCGTGGCAAGCCAACAATAAAGTCCATGTTCACATCTTCCCACTTCCAAGTAGGGATATCAATATCTTGGGACAAACCTCTCGGCCTTTGGTGCTCAACTTTCACTTGTTGACAATTAGGACATTTAGCCACAAATTCCGCAATATCATCCTTCATCCCATTCCACCAATAGATCTTCCGCAAATTACGGTACATCTTGGTAGCTCCCGGGTGAATGGAATAACGAGAATTATGGGCCTCAATCAAAATTTGTCCTCTTAAGTCATTTACATTGGGAACACACAAACGACCCTGATATCTGAGCACTCCATCTCCCCCCCGGGAGAAAGCCTCAACGTACTTCTTTCAATTCGACTAGGTTCGGGTCAAGATCTTGCTTAGCTTTCACATCTTGTACATAGGACGATTCTGAACCATTGTGAACCATAACACCGCCTTTGATGGAATCAACCAATCGAACACCCAAACGGGCCAATCTATGAACATCTCGAACTAGTTCCTTCTTACCCTCCCCTATATGGACAACACTGCCCATTGACATCTGACTGATAGCATCCGCCACCACATTAGCCTTGCCGGGGTGATAGAGGATATTCATGTCATAGTCCTTTAATAGCTCAAGCCACCTTCGTTGGCGAAGATTTAAATCTTTTTTCTTAAATACATATTGCAAACTCTTATGGTCAGTAAAGATGTCAACATGGACACCATACAAGTAATGCCTCCATATCTTTAGAGCAAACACAACTGCCGCTAACTCCAAATTATGAGTAGGGTAATTCTTTTCGTGCACCTTTAGTTGCCTTGAAGCATAAGTAATGACTTTCCCATTTTGCATAAGTACACACCCTAACCCAATTCTTGAAGCATCATAATGGACCACAAACCCATCGGACCCTTCCGATAGGGTCAACACCGGAGCCGAGGTAAGTCTATCTTTCAACTCTTGAAAACTCGCTTCACACCTTTCGGACCAAGTAAACTTAGCCTTCTTTTGAGTTAGAGCAGTCAATGGTGAAGCAATTGAAGAAACCCTTCAACAAACCTTCGATAGTAACTAGCTAAACCCAAGAAACTATGAATATCCAAAGGTGATAGAGGTCTAGGCCAATTCTTAACCGTATCGTCTTCTTAGGATCTACCTCGACACCTTTACTGGAAACAATGTGACCAAGGAAACCTACAGACTTTAACCAAAACTCACATTTCTCAAACTTAGCAAAGAGTTGTTGGTCCTTGAGAACTTGCAACACAATCCTCAAATGATTAGCATGCTCAATATCACTCCTTGAGTAAATCAAGATATCATAGATAAACACAATGACGAACGTATCTAGGTATTGTCTAAACACCCGATTCATAAAATCCATAAATGCGGCCGGAGCATTAGTCAACCTGAAAGACATCACTAGAAACTCATAGTGCCCATATCTAGTTCGGAAAGCCATTTTTTGAATGTCATCAGCCCTTACCTTCAGTTGGTGATAGCCCGAACGAAGATCAATCTTAGAGAAATAACTAGCCCCTTGGAGTTGGTCAAACAAATCATCAATTCTCGGGAGAGGATACTTATTCTTGATAGTAACCTTATTCAATTGGCGGTAGTCAATACACATACGGAGTGAACCATCTTTCTTTCTAACAAACAAGACCGGAGCACCCCATGTAGAAATACTTGGTCGGATGAAACCCTTATCCAACAAATCTTTCAATTGCTCTTTTAGTTCCTTAAGTTCTGCCGGAGCCATTTTATAAGGAGGAATAGAGATAGGTTGCGTACCGGGGAGAAGGTCAATACCGAAGTCTATTTCCCTCTCGGGAGGAACACCGGGTAAATCATCGGGAAACACTTCCGAAAATTTGTTAACAACAGGGACTGACTCAAGAGTAGGGGTTTCAGAATTCACATCCCTCACCCTAACAAGATGGTACATGCAACCCTTAGAAATCATCTTTCTAGCTTGTAGACAAGAAGCAAATTGACCCTTAAGCGTAGAATTTCACCCTTTCCACTCCAGGATAGGCTCATCTGGAAATTGGAACTTGACCATTCAAGTCCTACAATCAATAGAGGCATAACAAGAATGCAACCAATCCATCCCGAGGATAACATCGAAGTCTAGCATATCAAGTTCTACAAGATCCACATGAGTGACTCTATGGAATAAAGAGATGAAACAATTTCTATAGACTCTCTTAGCCACAGTAGATTCACCGATAGGAGTAGAGACACGGAATGGATCTAGCAATACATCCGGAACAACATCAAACTTCATAGCCACATAAGGCTTCACAAAAGACAACGTAGCACCGGGATCAAGCAAAGAATAAACATCAAAGTGGAAGATTTTCAACATACCGATAACCACATCGGGAGAACCCTCTTGCTCATGACGGGCCTGAAGTGCATAGAACTGGTTTTGCTTTTGATTTCCACTAGAACTTGCCAGATTTTGGGGTTGAGCCCTTCGATGATTTTCTCCTCCCTTCTTAGTAGCCAAGGGACAATCCCTTACTTTATGACCCGTCTTACCACATCCAAAACATGCATTCGAATCGGCTAGACAAGTACCCTCATGTTTCCTCCTACACTTGGCACAAGTAGGCAATGAGAAGCCACTACCATTTCCTTCTTGAGGCTTAGGGTTAGACACCCTTCCTTTGTTGAACTTAGGAGGAGCGTTGGAAGAACCTTTATTAGAGAACCTTTGCCCTGGCTTAAAACGACCATGTCCATCGGACCTTGAATGAGAGAAACCACCATCACCGGTCTTAGCCCTCTTGGAGTCCCTAAACCTTTCCTTGAGCTTCTCCTCCTCTATTTGTTTTGCATGAATCATGAGGTGAGAAATATCCATATCATTAATAAGCATGGCGGTACGACACTCCTTGACCACCATTTCGGACACTCCCGAAACAAATTTGCTCATTCTTGCCCTAGGATCGGCAACCATAGAAGGAGCATATCGAGCCAATTGTGTGAAGTTCAAAACATACTCTTTCACACCAATACTCCCTTGACAAAGGTTGATGAACTCAAGTAAGTACTACTTACCCATTCGCTATACATCATTGCCTAATTAGTTCTATAATCCTCTGAATATCATAGGGCTCTCCTTTTAAAAATCATAGGCCTAGCTTAAATCTATCTCATCAGGATTACTCGGCTCTACTATTCAACACTTATACTTGGTCGGTACTAATGCATTAACACCTCATCATAAACTTCTCTCTCATTAAAGTGTACTCTAACTCATTCATACCAGTAACTCTTACTCAACCTTCTATCATGCAATCTATACCAACTCATCACTTATTAGTCTACCCGTAAGGAAAAACTCCTTATTAATAACTTAATGGGTGCATGACTGCAACAATGTAATTTGCCTCATCACTATCTCCCTTTACATAGGTTACTACACCTCTAAATGCATACTTCTAACTTTAGGCATTTCTACTACTACCGGCTCATAACATCGTAACTCATACTATCCTTTCGGGTGGGAATACTTCCCAAGAATTTTAAAACATACATTCCTCTTAAGAATCTCACGTGAAACAAGGTTTCAGAGAAGAGAGTTTGTGAGTACATCTTGCTTTTAGCTCGAACGCATGATTCATATGAATTAAGAGTTCATTCTTTCGAAACTCAACACTTAAGCTCACTCACGGGCTTCTCTAAAGCCCCTCTACAGTCTCATGACTTTCTGAAGACCTTTTCTTAGAGTAGCTCATCGATAAGGATCTGGGCTTTGCTTTTTAACTACCTTGAGTATGAGGGGTAGTCGAATGGATCTGAGAAACACACGAGTATGAATAAGTTCCTTATGACATAATTCTAATGCACAATTTACAGTATGAAAGAAGAAAAACTTTTCTTAAATGTCTGTAGTTCCTTCTTTATAGAAGTGGTGCCCTCACAACCATAAATAAGATCCTACTGACACGGATTTATAGACACCCTAGGACACTTGAACTCTGTGCTCTGAGACCAAGTTTGTCACGACCCGAGCCTAACACCTGAACATGGCTAGCACTCGAGAACCATTGCTGGTCCCCAAGCAAACCCTCATCCTGGCTGACTACAAGCGGAAGACTAATTTTAGCATACACAAGCATCAAACTGAAAGAAATACTAAATCAACACTGTATTAAATTTCAAAACTCTCTTAATATACTGAGTATTAAACATGTTTTAAAGAAAACCTCTGAAACAGAAAAAAAAACTCTCCAAAACTGTCTATCTATGAAGCCTCTATTGTACAAAGATGAGTGTCGGGACAAGACCCACGACTACTCAAAATGCTACTAATATAAAAGACTCGTAAAACTGGAGTCCTCCGGAAGCAAGGAGACCTCACTCGAAAGCTGACGACCAGATGAAGTGATCTCAACGAAACTCCTGTTAAGGATCCTAAGTACATGTATCTGCATCATAAAAGATGTAGGTCAAATGACATCAGTACATTGAATGTACGAGTATGTAATATAGCTGAATAACAAAATAAATGAACTGAAACTCTGACAGTAACTCAACTGAAATATAATATAACTCATGATGGAAAAATCATTAAAACTTTTACCGAAAGAATACAATAATAGCATATACTGAACTGACCACGCTGAAAGAAATATTCAACTTAACTCAACTCAACTCAGTGTAAAACATAAATAGAGATAATATCATTTAAAGCTTCACAAAGTATAATATAATAACTCAAAGAAAATTTTATGTGAAAATAGAATAAAAGTACTCTTTACTCTATTTGAGAGTTTCTCTAACCGAACCATCACTATGAGTTACGTGATGATACAACGTCTCGCCCACGCTGCCAGAACTGTCCTATACCTTGCCTGGGTATAGAACACCTCAACTAAGTGGATCCACTAAGATCTACCTGAAGGCATAAGGAAATCATCTAACAGTATGAATCATTTACCCATGTTGGCATACAAGACTTATGAGGAATTTGAGTTGTCTGAACTCATCCCCATATTGATACTCAGTATTACTCCCAATAATATACTCATTCTCAAATGAATAAATCATACTCTTTCTTTGTTTTGAGGTAATTACTCAAAATAACCTCTTAAAAGAGGTAACTGCTCTGAAATATCTCGGAACTCATAAACTAATTTAGAAATTAAAGTTTCTTTCTCAATGTAAAAGTAATACATTTTGGAATCAATTAGATCCCATAAACTTTACTCAAAAATTCTCTTTATTTAGACTCTACTCAAATTCTACTTTACTCTTGCTCAACTCTTGGTTAAAACACTTTCTCAAACTCCTCTTTACTTTCTCAAAACTCAGTTTGAAACAATTATGTTTTGTTTAAAAGGATTCTCAAAATTCATAACTCAAAATAGGGTTCATGATGAAATATAGACATGAACAACTCAACTCAAAGATCTCAATAATAATATAGAAAAATTCAATACTTAGAACTCAAGAACTCAGAACTCAACGATACTACTCATCTCGAGAATACTCAATCAATAGGGTTCATGCTTAAATATAGACATGAACGAATCAACTCAAGAACCTCAATGCATAACATCTAGCAATTCAATAATTAGGAATAGAGTTTCGAAAGAAGAATCAATAATTCAAGAACTCAGAACTTAACATCAACTCATCTCAAGAATACTCAAATCTAAGGATAGAACCTGGATTACTCTTTTACTGATTTGAAAGTAGATGTAGGGCGTGAGGACGAACTAGTCCAACACTATGATAGCCTTACATACCTGGGAAGAACGAAGTTCTTGGTGAATTCGGAAGAAAGATTGAAAACCCTAGCTTTTCTCCTCTTGAACCCTTGCTCTAAGTTGTTGAAGTGTTAAAGAACGTAAAAAATATATTTTAACACTACTTAGTCCCTTATTTAGGTGAAAAGAGATCGTGGGTTAGGCTTAGAAGGGGTGGGAAAAGACTGAACTACCCCTCGTTAAAACTGCCGAACTGATTTACGAGGCCACCTATGGTTCGTGTCCATAGGTCACCTTCGTGGATTTGATATCAAATTTTTAATGTGTACATCTCCACCTAAGGGTCCTAATGACGGCCCGTAGTAGTACCTACAGCCCGTTCATTCGATCCGTAGGTCTGGGGTCTCAAAAGTTGACCCTTAGTACTCTATCGATGACTTGACAGGATAGTTCGTCATTCAAATGACAGACCATAGGTTGGAGTCGTCGTTCAAAGACTCAGAATTCTTATATGACAGTCTCTGATAAAATGGTCATAACCTTTTACTCTAAACTCTAAAAAGGTAAACTTGGTGGCATTGGAAAGAGGACTCAAAGACCTTTAATTTGATAGGTCATGGGAGATATGCTTTTTTGAATTTGACCTAAGTAGAATCTTATGTCAAAACTTAATCGATAATGAAGTTTTCTACTCAACTTTGTGCTAGGGGTTTCTTGTGACCTTAAGTCATATCCAAAATCATTCCCACACTAAAGAATTGACCTTAACACCTAAGAACAATTAAGAATCACTCGGTATGACCTTATACGCAAATTCAAGAATAGTTTGAGTCTTAACGTAGAAATTTTCGGGGTGTTACAATGTATTAGATTGGCTTGTCGAGACTATGTTAGACTTTCTCTGTCACGCCACGAGACTACCCCCTAGGCACAACACGGTGCTTAGTGTCATGTGTGACCCCAAGCTAACCTATTGCATGGCATATCTATACAAATTAAATTAAAATAATACTGTGCGGAAGCTAAAAAAGGTATAATATCTTAAACGGGGAAAAAACCAAACATTTCTGAATGTATATATAAAAAATACGAAGAGTTTAGTGATGACTATAAATAACACCAATGACTCAAGATGAATCTAATCTATGTCTGAAAGCCTCTAACTGATTTGAGTTGCTGGGACATGCCCCCAGCTAACTCTAACAAGACTGAAACTGAAAAGTAAAGACTAAAAAGTAAAGCATGTCTACCGTCCTCAAACTATGAGGACTCACCTCTGAAGCAGCTGAGTACGGACTGGAAATCGAGCTAAGAGCAGTCTAGATGCTGAGCGCCTAAACCTACATCATGAAACGATGTAGAACAAAAGTATGCGTCAGTACTTTGAATGTACTGAGCATGCAGGATATAGATACTAAGCTAAACAATATAAAGCGAAGAATATAAACTGAACATGGAAAGCGATTGTACTGAAGTATAACTGAAAACTGGGCTAGATGCAATGACCAAGTACTAATCATGAAGATAACATGTTGAACTGTATACTGAAGTAAATGCTGATAACATGGTCAATGCAATGAGAGTATGATTGTAGGAGCTACTATAAATCGACATAAACCCATGAGCTGAACGTGGAGTCTGATGTATACGCCCCATCGAGAGGACCCAATATACCTTGCTAGGGGTTTAAAGGCATGACTGTGGAGTGATCACTAAAAACCGATGCCCAACAGAAGGGACTTCTAAACCTACATTGGGACATAGTTCTAGGACTTTGAGGGTACGCTGAACCCTAGTCCTACTCGGTGCTAAGTCTACTCCCAACTGAATATGTATTGGCTAAAATGCAACTGAAATATTGAGTAGTTCAAAATACTGACATGCTATCTGAGAATGCAACATAAATACACTGAAAGATATGGCATTCGAATTATGGAGCATGATTTTTTGACTGATCTACATAGAGAGTATAATCCATGAAATACTGATAATTAATACAAGCTAGGGTTCTGAGTTCTATACATGGGACTATGCAAATTTTCCAAGAAAACATGTTATTTAGATCGTGGAAACTATAGCAGCTAAAATCACAATGAATCTCCAAGAATTTGGAAACCCTAGGTCTGAACAATTTATGAGAAATTAAAAAACTGCCTGAATTCTAGGGACCTGATAGGTGAAAGGAACCCACTAGTGAAATCCCACATACTTGGTGACGAAAACTACGGAGAAATCCTTTGGATTTTGGGGCTGAACTTCGAAGAATAACTCTGCTTGTTCTTGGGAGGAACTATCACCTCTTTCTCTTCTTTTCTCTCTAAGTTAGATGATTTTTGGAGAATGAGCATTTTAGGTAGTTTCTGACTAGGTTATTAGTCTTAGACTGGGTAAAACAACGTATTTTAGGCACCAAACGATGTAGTTTAAGTGCCCAACGAGCTGTGGTCCTCTTCACAGACCGTCTATGGTACCATGAAGGTACATGGTCCATTTTGGGTCCGTGGACTTTTCCCATTTTCCCTTTATAGCCTTTTTCAAATCCGAGATGTTACAATATCTCCCCCTTGGGATCATTCATCCTCGAATGAAGTCTAAACAAGCTGAGTTTGGAGGAAAGAGCTGTAATCCCTACCAACTCAGTACTACAAGCTGATATCTAATTTAACTGAGTTCCATGAACATGCAATTATGCTGAAATGCACGGATAAATGGGGGAAACAAGATACTGAGACTAAAATACACAATAGTAAACTGAGATACTGGAGAGGAACAATTACCTCAAGCTGAAACTGAATCAGAGGGAAAAAGATGGGGATACTTGGCCTTCATAGCTGCTTCTGCTTCCCAAGTAGCTCCCTCTATGGACTGACTCATCCATAAAACTTTCACTGAAGCGACTTTCTTATTTCTCTACCTACGAACCTAACGATCAAGAATCTCAACTGGAATTTCCTCATAGGTGAGGCTATCCTTCGCAGCTACACTTTCTAAAGGTACTATCAATGCCGGATCACCCGCACACTTCTTCAACAAGGAAATGTGAAAGACTAGATGAAGCGCTGCTAGTTCTGTTGGCAACTCTAACTCACAAGCCACATTACCAACCCTTTTTAGGATTCTGTAAGGACCTACATATCTGGGACTGTGCTTTCCTTTCTTTCCAAATCTCATCACCCCTTTCATGGGTAACACTTTCAGAAAAACCCAATCATCAATTTCAAACTCTAAGTCCCTTCTCCTAACATCTGCATAGGACTTCTGATGACTCTGAGTTGTCTTTAGTCTATCTCTAATGAGCTGAACTTTCTCCATAGCCTCATGAATCAAATGGCCCAACCAAGACTGCTTCACCTACTTCGAATCAACCAATCGGAGACCTGTATCTACGCCCATATAGTGCCTCATAAGGGGCCATCTAAATACTGGAATGGAAACGGTTATTATAGATGAACTCTATGAGAGGTAGGTGTTCATCCCAACTACCCTTGAAATCGATTATGCAAGTTCTCAATATGTCCTCCAAGGTCTGAATAGTACGCTCTGCCTGACCATCCTTCTGCGGATGAAATGTTGTACTAAGATTTACCTGAGTACCAATACCTTTCTGAAACGATCTCTAGAAACAAGAGGTAAACGGAGGACCTCTATCCGAAATGATAGACAAATGAACCCCATGCAACCCGATTATTTCATTGATGTGGAGTCTGGCGTAGTTCTCTGTTGAATCTATAGTCTTAATTGCCAAGAAGTGAGCTGACTTAGTGACTCTATCCACTATCACCCAAATGGAGTCATGATTTCCGCGAGTACGAGGTAAACCCGTAATGAAATTCATGTTTACCACTTCCCACTTCCAAGTAGGAATGTTAATCTCCTGAGTCACACCTCATGGCTTTTGGTGTTTTACTATAACTTGCTGACAGTTGGAACACTTAGCCACAAAATCTTCGATGTACCTTTTCATGTCGTTCCACCAATAAACTTGCCGTAGATCACGGTACATCTTAGTGGCACCCGGATATGAATAGAATATATGAAATTATGAGCTTCTATAAGGATCTGCTGCCTCAACTCATCCATATTAGGGACACACAAGCGACCCTGGTAACGAAGCACACAATCTCTCCCTTGAGAGAAACCCTCAACTCTCTGCTGATGAACTGCACCTTTCAACTGAAGCAATATAGGATCACTATCTTGTTTCTCCTTAACTTCTGCTACCAATGAAGATTTTGATCCATTCTGCACTATCACACTACCATCTGACGTGTCCATAAGGCAAACTCCTAAGCGAGCAAGCCGATGAACATCTCTGGCTAATTTTTTCTTCTCTTCCTCGACATGCGCCACACTACCCATGGATAGTCTGCTGAGGGCGTCAGCCACTACATTGGCCTTACCCGGATGGTAGAACACATTCATGTCATAGTCTTTGAAGAATTCAAGCCATCTCTTCTGAGAAAGATTCAACTCTTTCTAGGTGAACAGATATTGTAGGCTCTTATGATCTGTAAACACATTAACATGGACAACATAAAAGTAGTCTCTACAAATCTTTAGGGCAAACACGACGGCTGCAAGCTCGAGGTCTTGAGTCGGGTAGTTCTTCTCATGGACCTAAAGCTTTCTAGAAGAATAAGCTATGACCTTACCTTGCTGCATCAATACATAACCTAGATCGACCCTAGATGCATCACAATAAACCACATAACCGTTTGAACCCTCTGGTAGTGTCAAGACAGGAGCTATAGTCAACCTGGTCTTCAATTCTAAGAAGCTTTTCTCACACTCATCTGACCACTGAAACTTGACCTTTTTCTGTGTCAACTTGGTCAATGGGGTAGCTATGGGTGAAAATCCTTCAACAAACCTCCTGTAGTAACCAGCCAAACCCAAGAAACTTTTAATATCAGTCGGAGAGGTGAGTCTGAGCCAGTGCTTTACTGCCTCAATTTTCTGAGAATCCACTCGGATCCCTTTGCTAGATACCACATGACCAAGGAAAGCGACCGACTGTAGACAAAACTCACATTTGTTGAACTTAGCGAATATCTGTCAATCTTTGAGGGTTTTCAGAATAACTCTCAGATGAGTCTTATGCTCTTCCTCATTTTGAGAATAAACGAGGATATCATCAATAAAGACGATGATGAACAAGTCCAAATACTGTTTGAACACCCTGTTCATTAAGTCCATGAAAGCTGCAGGAGCATTTTTTAGTCCAAAAGACATAACTACAAATTCATAGTGACTATATCGAGTTCTGAAGGTTGTCTTCAGGATGTCACTATCTCTGACTCTGAGCTGATGATAGCCGGATCTGAGGTCGATCTTAGAAAAGCAACTAGCACCCTAAAGCTGGTCGAACAAGTCATCAATCCTGGGGATGTGATATTTATTCTTGATTGTGACTTTGTTCAACTGACGATAGTCAATGCACATCCTGAGAGAACCATCTTTCTTATGCACAAACAACACTAGAGCACCTCGTGGAAAGATGTTGGGTCTGATGAAGCCCTTATCTAGAAGGTCTTTCAACTATTCTTTCAATTCCTTAAGCTTAGCTGGAGCCATTTTGTAAGGAGGAATCGAAATAGGCTGGGTATCTAGAAGGAGATCTATTCCGAAGTCGATTTCCCTTTCGGGAGGAACTCCGGGAAGATCTTCTGGAAACTCATTCACCACTGGGACTGACTCAAGAGTTGGGGTTTTGGAGTTTGAATCCTTAACCCGAACAAGATGATAGATATACCCTTTAGAAATCATTTTCCTGGCCTTAAGGTAAGAGATAAATCGACCTACAGGAATTGAGTTACTACCCTTCCACTCTAAGACTGGCTCGTTTGGAAATTAAAACCGAACGATCCTGGTTCTACAATCGACTGAGGCATAACAAGAATGTAACCAATCAATGCCTAGAATGATATAAAAATCTATCATTTCTAACTCTACAAGGTATGCTGAGGTGACTTTCTGGGAAACTGTGACAGGGCAATTTCTATATACCTGTCTAGCTATAACTGGGTCACTGAGAAGGATTCTGGGAGAGTTTTTGGACTGACACCAAAGTTTACTGCTATATAAAGAGTTACAAAAGAAAGTGTAGCCCTTGGATCTAACAATGCGTAAACATCTAAATGGAAGACTTGTAACGTACCAGTGACTACATCAGGAAAATCTTCCTAGTCCTGGCGAGCCTGAAGAGCATACAACCTGTTCTGGTACTGACCACCACCTGTACTAGATGAGGCACCTTGCTGAGTAGGGCGACCTGCTGGCGCTGCTAAAATTGTAGACTAAGCCCTATTATCTCCTTGTCCTTGCCTAGCAGAAGGGCAATCCTTCAACCTATGACCAGACTAACCGCACCCAAAACACCCCTCTCTGCCTACAAGACACTCGCCTGGATGGTTCTTACCACACTTTGGACAAGATGGAAAAGTTCTGCTACCTGAAGCACTTCTGTGGGACTTAGAGCCTGATGCCCTCCCTTTCTGATCCTGTCAAAACCTGGGGGACGGAGTGCTAACCGATGAAGGTGCTGAGGATGTAGACCTTTGCTAATACTATGAGCGATTTCCACCACCCAACCAATGCTGAGAGTATTCATCGTTGCCTATTCTAGCCTTTGTGTTATCCTTAGCCATTTTCTTGAGCTTATCTCACTCAACCTGCTGAGCATGGGTCATTAGTCTGGAGATATCCATATCCCCTAATAGCATAGCATTCCTGCACTCGGTCTTCACCAGATCGGACACTCCAAATAAGAACTTGCTCATTTGTGCTCTCGAATCGGCAACCATATGTGGAGCATACCTGGAGATCTAGGTGAGCTTTAGCCTATATTCTTGGACTGACATCAAACCCTGCCTCAAGTTCATAAACTCTGGAGCCTTAGCCTCCCTCAACTCTCTCAAGAAGAACCTGTCTAGAAAAGCTCCAATAAAATAGTTCCATGTCTGATGTCACAGGAGCTGCATTCGCTCCCCTATTTTCTTTCCACTGCGTGAACCAGATATGAGCCACATCCTTGAGTTTATAGGATGCTAGTTCAACACTATCAGTACCAGTCCCTTGCATTACCTCAAGAATCTTCTTGACCTAATCAATGAAGTTTTGTGGGTCCTCACCAACCTTCGACCCTAGAAACTCTAGCGGATTCATAAGAACAAAGTCTCGAACCCTGGCTACAGTTGATCCACTAGTGGGGTTTGTAGGAACTGGGGCCTACTGATTGTTCTGGTTGGCTACGGTCTGAGCCAATAGCCTGATTGCATTACAAAATTTTACATTCATAACCTCATGGTTCGAGACTAGAAGAGCTGCGTTAGCATTTCATGTGTTAGCTCTGCGAGGAAGCATTCTCTGAAACACATAATGACGGATTAGAAAGAAGAAGTTGAATCACACTTCACTCACGAGAGGAATAGCAAAAAAAGTGAAGTTTTCTTAGAACACCTAGTAGCCTCCCCCTCATAGATGTGGCGTGCTTCACACCCATGAAAGAGACTCTACTTAGTGCGGCTTTCAGACACCCTAGGACTCTCGAACCTAATGCTCTGATACCAAGTTTGTCACGCCCCGAGACTACCCCCTAGGCGCAATACGGTGCTTAGTGTCACGAGTGACCCCAAGCTAACCCATGGCATGGCATATCTATACAAATTCAATTAAAATAATACTGTACGAAAGCTAAAAATAGTTTAATATCTGAAATGGGGAAAAATCCCAACATGTCTGAATGTATATAAAATATACGAAGAGTTTAGTGATGACTATAAACAACACCAATGACTCAAGCTGAATCTAATCTATGTCTGAAAGCCTCTAACTTACTTGAGTTGCTGGGACATGCCCCCAGCTAACTCTAACAAGACTGAAAATGAAAAAAGTAAAAACTAAAAAGTAAAGCATGTCTACCGTCCTCGAACTATGAGGACTCACCATTAAAGCAGCTCACTACGGACTTGAAATCGAGCTAAGCGTGGTCTGGATGCTGAGCTTTAGAACTTACAACATGAAACGATGTAGCGCAAAAGTATGCGTCAGTACTTTGAACGTACTGAGCATGCAGGATATAGATACTAAGCTGAACAATATAAACTGAACATGGAAAGTGGATGTACTGAAGTATAACTGAAAACTGGGCTAGATGCAATGACCAAGTACTAATCATGAAGATAACATGTTGAACTGTATACTGAAGTAAATGCTGATAACATAGTCAATGAAATGAGAGTATGATTGTGGGAGCTACTATTAACCAACATAATCGACGTGAGCTAAACGTGGAGTCCGATGTATACGCCACATCGAGAGGACCCAATATACCTTGCCAAGGGTATAAAGGTATGACTGTGGCGTGATCATTAAAAACTGATGCCCAATAGAGGGTACTTCTAAACCTACGTTGGCATGTAGTTCTAGGACTTTGAGGGTACGTTGAACCCTAGTCCAACTCGGTGCTAAGTCTACTCCCAACTGAATATGAATTGGCTAAAATGCAATTGAAATACTGAGCAGCTCAAAAATACTGACATGTTATCTGAGAATGCAACATAAATACACTGAAAGATATGGCATTCGAATTCTGGAGCATGATTTTCTGACTGATCTGCATGGAGAGTATAATCCATGAAATACTGATAATTAATACAAGCTAGGTTTCTAAGTTCTATACATGGGCTTACGCAAATTTTCCAAGAAAACATGTTATTTAGATCGTGGAAACTATAGCAGCTAAAATCACAATGAATCTCCAAGATTTTGGAAACCCTAGGTTTGAATAATTTATGAGAAATTGAAGAACTGACTAAATTCTAGGGACCTAATGGGTCAAAGGAACCCACTAGTGAAATCCCACATACCTGGTGACGAAAACTACGGAGAAATCCTTTGGATTTCGGGGCTGAACTTCGAAGAACACCTCTGCTTGTTGTTGGGAGAAACTGTCGCCTCTTTCTCTTCTTTTCTCTCTAAGTTAGATGATTTTGGGAGAATGAGCATTCTAGGTAGTTTCTGACTAGATTATTAGGATTAGACTGGATAAAATGATGTAGTTTAGGCACCAAACGGCGTAGTTTAAGTGCCCAACGCATAGGGGAAAAGACAAATATGACCCTGACTTAAAAGCTGACGAAGTGACTTCAAGGAGGGCTTCACGGGCCGTGAAGCACTTCAAGGGCCGTCAAGCTAGTCGTGAAGCTTTGCCTCCCCAATAGGCCTCCACTAAAAAAGGCATAACTCTTTACTCCAAACTTCAAATGGAGCAAACATAGTGGCGTTGGAAAGAGGACTTAAAGATCTTTAATTTGATAGGTCATGAGACACCTAATTCATTTTGTGCTAAAATATATGATAGTTTGAAATTGACCCAAAACTCAAAACATGATAAGTTTCCTTCACGGTCCGTGTGAAGCTCCACGGGTCGTTTAGACATCCGTGGCCCTTTTCCAGTGACCTTGGGTCACACCCCACCAGCTAGGTGACTTGTACGACCCACTTGACAGGCCGTCAAGTCCACCACAAGCCGTTTGAGGTGACCCCTGCATGGGCAGATTATGGAAAGGGTTCACGAGCCCCTTAACGAGCCGTGATCCCCTTCACTTACCATCTAGGGTGCCGTGAAGGGTCCATGGTCCATTTTGGGTCCGTGAAGGGTCCATGGTCCATTTTTGGGTCCGTGGACTTTTTCGTTTTCCCTTTTTAGCCTTTTTCAAATCCGAGATGTTACATCCTCTTTTATGTCAAACTCTTAAATAGTATGAGACTTTCTACTTTTGTCTATTATATTGTGTTGGATGTATGTCAAGTGACTTGTTTAGGGCCTCTCGGGGTTTTATATGCCATGTCACGTCTAGGGTGCCTTTTGAAAATATAAACACTTACCATGCTTTTAAGGTAACTAGTCAAGTGTACGTGCTTTGCACACGTGTATTGCATTAATAAATAATAAATGTATTTAAAAAAAAATTATTGTATGTACGTTATATTATTAAGTACAAAATTTAAAACAGGTCGTGGACAAAAGCAATCCTTGATAGAGTTACTTGATTTTAGAATTTATTTACTTCTAAATGAATGTTTCAAATTGAAATTGTTACTCCCTGTAGTAAAGTCCTTATATGGACTTAGGCGTGAAGATTTTCACAAAGTATAATCAACAACATACAAAAACTTATATCATTACAATTTTAGTTCATACAAAATTCTAAATATTGTAAGATAATTAAATAATAAATTTAAGAAATAGTAAATGACATAGATAGTAGTTCTAAATAATAAGGTACTAACCTCTTCAATACTTTTTTTTTTCTCCTGGAAAATTGAAATATCCTTTTGATTCTTAACTAGTTTAGAGTACGTGCGTTGCACATGTATTTTGCATATTTATTTATATGAGAAGTTTAACACAAATTGACATATATATAATATATGTGTGGACATCAAAATAAGCTTTATCGATAAATAAATTGCAAATCACAAAACAAATAAATAGAAGAAATTTTATTTATCAAAATTGTGAGTAAAGTTTTGTAGTATTCTATGGAGCCAAGTAAGATCACTCCATGTATCTATGTCAAGAAAGTAAGGTTTGGGGGGTTGGCCTACAATGAGTGTCACCTGATAATACCTGAATGTGAATCGAATATCTGAGTTTAAGACACAGAGAACAGGAAACAAATAATATGCAAGTTTTACAAATTTTGAACACGAATATAAAAGGAAATCCAAATTCTAGAAACTACCAACAAATCTTTTCATGTTGAACCAAGAATTCATCCCCAACACCAAAACTCATATAAAATTGCTAGCTGATGTAAGCTAGAATGAACAGAGGAATGTTTTGTGTAAACCAGTCCATTGCATCACAGCAAAACCCAGATACATCGATCCTTTCTCAACGCATATCTTTAGACAAAGACTCTGGTTTTTCAGATGATAAATCTTTCTCCGATCACGGATGGTGAATCAATCCCATGTTCCAATTGAAATAATAATGCAAGTTCTTCCTTTTCGATGTTGAAAAGATGAGAAGTCAGTCTTCTACAGATGTCTGTGGAAAGCATGATTTTATGGTCTATGGTGATTATGGTTCCACAAGAGAGGCGCCCTTGTGTAAATATTTTTTGCGAGGCATGTGAAACTGGGGTCCCGACTGTTCCTTTTCTCATTCTTCATGAGCAAAGAGGCCCACTTGCAAGTTTTTCTTCTCTTTACATGTATCAATAGTAAAGAGTAGAAAATTTTGCAATTGGGCATCTTTGCTTGTAAAGAATGAGAAAAGGAACAGTGAGGACCCCGATTGCACAGGCCGCTGAGAAAATTGTTACACGGAGAAGCCCCCTTGTGGAACCATCATTACCGTAGACCAACATGTCATAATTTCTAGAGACACTTGTAAAAGACTGACTTTTTATCTACTCAACAACGGAAACCCGGATACATCTCTCCTTTCTCAATTCATTTCTTTAGACAAAGACTCCATTTTTTCCTCTTTTCGGACGATAAATCTTTCTTCAGACATGGAGTGTGAATCAAACCCATGTTCCAATTGAAATTGAAATACCGTTGCACGTTCTTCCTGTCTAAAAAATAATTTAGACAGATTCATCTGAAAGAGATTCACAATACGTTCTAACCTTCAGGTCAGATTAAAGTCTTAAGTACATAAACTAGGAAATCATAGGATACTCCAATGGAGAATCACATCAAACTATTGAATTCTAAGGTAAAATGTACACGAAATTTTCATGCAAAAAATGTCAAAAAATTTGCAAGATGATTATAAAATCACAAAATAAGCCGAAAGAGCCCTTCCAATATTCCAGCTACCGAAGAAAAGCAACACATACCAAATAAATATATCAATACACAAAAGTTGAGAAAAAGTATAGATAAAACTACTTATATAATCTTTGTTGAATATTAATTATTTGGAGACGGGCACTATCGATTTCTCACAACTTGAATTTTATTATATCAAAGTAAGAACTCGCTTCGGTCTTACAAATTTTACACACAAATATATCTTGCACTCACACTCTAGCAACTCTATCTTATTTCTCACTCACTTGTTGTTTGCTCTCTTGCTTGCTTACTTTCTTTCTTACTTAGTTACAAATCTAATGGACCACCTCTATTTATAGGAGGTGATGGAAGAATCTAGAGAGAGACACATATTATTCTATTCTAGAATATTCCTATCTATCTTTTTCTAGAACTACCATTTCCAGAACTATCCTTTCTAGAACATTTCTAGACTTTTCTTTCTTGAAAACTCATTTTAGATATCATCTTTTAATTCTCTACAACTCTAGAATATTCTAGATTTTTCTTGACTTATCTTAAATAAATAATTAAGTTGGTGATGAATTCTTAACACTCCCCCTCAACACCAACTTAATTTTTTCTTTGTGTCCGTTGTGAGCGATTCCTGAAACTCCGCAAGCATCATGACGTCCATGCTCTTTGAGGATCTCCGCCTTTGTCAGATTATTTCGATCCCTACTCCTTGAAGCTTCTTCAAAGGTAGTAGCCTCTTTGATGTTAACCATCTCTGTTAATGTTGCATCAATATAGTTGGTGTTTGAACGTTTCAATCTTGTCATCCTTTTTAGTTGAGGTTGCAAAGCTTCTTGGACTCTTTCTTGTAACTGTTCTGGAGTTTCATGTACTCTAGTTTTCCATGGACTCTGATTTTCTCCTTTTGAAGATATCTTCTCTATATGTGAATTATATTTTTCACATATCTCTTGTTCTGATTGTGCCTCACTTCCTTGTCCTTCTTCTTCAAGTTTATATTGTATCTTTTTCTCCCATTCTCTTGAATCCAATAGTGTGACTTCTTCATACAACCATGTTGGTCTTTCTTCAAGTACCACATAAGTTGTCTCAGCTGGCTTGACATATTCTGAATCTAATCTTCTCCCCTCCATGATTGGCAAGCTTGTAACTTTTAAGCTTTGATATACCTTTACGTCATTTGGCCCAAACAAGACATAGTTACAAGAATCTGTTAATTACGGTACAGGTAATAAGTTCTACTTCATACCTGGAACATGGTAGACATTTTAAAGTTCCACTTGTCTTGAGTTGTGATGAGGCACAAACACCATCTTGCCAATATGAGTTATTGGCATTTTTGAATTATTAGCAGTGACCACTACTCGACCGCCTTTATATTCAGTCATGTTGATGAGATTTTCTCATCACCAGTCATGTGATTGGAACATCTTGAATCAACGATCCAATCATGTTCATAATCGACCAATTTCTCACTTACAGTTGCAAGTGCAATCTCCTCTTCGTTGTTAGAGTGACAGGTGACAAGCTCCTCTTGTTGATTAGTTTCATCAACTGCATATGAGGTCTCAAAATCCCAAGCTTCTTCTTCTTGTTGTTGTTTTTGGGAAGAAGTAGCTACGTTACCTTCAACTTTCTTGTACCAACAGTCTCTGGCATAGTGTCCTTTCTTTCCACAATTATAGCACTTCTCCCTTTGTCGTTTGTTGAAGCTTTAGTTTGTCTTGCTTGTAATGTCGCTCACTTTTTTTATGTTGATTCTTCTGGTCTCCCCTGGCTGTTAGCTTCTCTCCTCATCTCTTTTCCGATAGTCTTACCTTTTGTTGAAGAGGGCACTATCTTCATCTTTTATAGAGATGCTTGATAATGGCTTCTCCAGATCTTCTTCATTTGCCAACAGATTTTCCAACTCAGATAAAGTTGGTTCTGTGGCCCACCCCCATGTGGCTGTAATTATGCCTTTACACTCCGACCTTAGACCATGAACAATGATTCTTCTCATTCTTGTTTCTATGATAGCATTCTCTGGATCTAATTTTGATATTTCTTCAAATAGAGATTTTACTTTTGAGAAGTATTGACTGATTGTCATATTTTGTTGTGAGATCGACAAAAGCTTATTTTCAAGCCTTTATAATCTTGCATCATTCTTCTTTGTGAAAATCGTCGCCAATGTGTCCCAAGTTTCTTTGGGTGTCTTGACATTCTTAATTCGTTGCAAGAACTCATCCTCAATAGTTACAGTGAGAACAAACATGGCCTTTCCAGCTTTGACCTTACACCTTTTTGCTGCTTCAGCATCTGTTGGTGGTGTGGTGTCTAATCCACTGATGATATTCCACAATTCCTGGCCGAGAAAGTAATACTGCATTCTCGTGCTCCATGATCCGTAGTTGCTTACGTTGAGCTTCTCAACGCTATTGAGAGTGCTTGTGAAATTCGCCATTGATAAGTGCCTCACGACTTGTAGCCTCTGACAATAGCTTGTAAGATCTTCTTTGAGTTCCTGCCTCGCTCTTATCCACCAGGCTCTGATACCACTTGTTGAATATTAATTGTTTGGATATGGGCACTATCAATTTCTCATAACTTAACTTTTATTATATCAAAGTAAGAACTCGCTACGGTCTTACAATTTTTACACACAAATATTTCTTGCGCTCACATTCTAGCAACTCTATCTTATTTCTCACTCACTTGTTGTTTGCTCTCTTTCTTAGTTTCTTTATTTCTTACATAATTACAAATCTAATGGACCATCTCTATTTATAGGAGGTGATGGAAAAATCTAGAGAGAGACACATACTACTCTATTCTAGAATATTCCTAGCTATCTTTTTCTAGAACTACCATTTTTAGAACTATCATTTCTAGACTTTTCTTTCTAGAATACTCATTCTAGAGATCTTCTTTTAATTCTCTACAACACCAGAATATTCTAGATTTTTCTTGACATATCTTAAATAAATAATTAAGTTGGTGATGAAATTTTAACAATCTTTACCAGCATCAGTAGCAAATGCAGCTATCTAACTTCGACACGAAACATAAATTTATGTATAAAAATTCAATGCTAAAAAATCTCTAAGGTTGAACCCATAGAGATTAAATACTGAATCTACCTCCAACCAAAATCATCTCCTTAATGCTACACACAGAATAACTAAATCATCTCCTTATTGCTAGACACAGAATAACAAAATCCTTTAAGAATTTGTGAACTTTATAATCAGTATTTTTTTTTGCAGAAGACTCATTGACACCCATTAGCAATTCAAGTAGATACTAGATAAATACAACAAAAAATCCCACAAAGTCGGGTCCAGAGAGGGTAGAGTGTACGCAAACCCTATAAGAGAGGTTGTTTCTGAATGAAGCTCGGCTCAAGCAAATGAAAACAATAATTAAAAGAAAAACATGACAGCTATTAGCAAAGTAGCGCAGAGCATACATGCAAGGAACCATAACAATAATAACAAGGTATAGATCATTGAGAAAAAGAAGTAGAGGAAAAGGAAAATACCCTTTTGGATACACATTCCCAACAAGGGGAAAAACAATAGAGGAACCAAAATTTGACTGTTTCTTCCAAGGTGGACGAGGCATATTAAAAGCAGAAAAACATCCCTGAAGAAAACCCACATAGAAGCAGACAATACAACACCCAAATTCGTACTACTTCCCATTTTCCTCTCATAATTGATTTTCCGATCAAACAAATATGATAGATTCGAGGTTGATCAGGTGATTTTGGGAATAGAAAGATCAAAAAAATTCTCAAAAATCACCCAAAAAAACCGGTGTCAAGCAAGTAATTATATTTAAAGAGATTGTAGAAAAATGGGAGCTGAGGAAGGTGAAGTGTGGACTTAAGCGTTAATAGAGAATGAGAAAAATGGAGACTCAGTCAATTTCACGTGTAGGGAAGAAAGCACAGAGAAAGAGATGACTTTTGTGCATTGCACTACTTGTTTTCATGGGGTTGTTGGTTTTGATTCTTGGAAGCTTCCTAGTGGGGTCCACATTTTAAGAATTTATATGCACGTAAGTCGCGCGAGCCGAGCCGAGTCGAGCCTAATTCTATCGAGTTTAACTAAACTGTTATAGTATGAAGTTTTTGTCACTACGCTTGGAAAAAAGTCAAAGATTTGTTGGCTAAGATTCTGGGAGGTTTTCTAGCTATAGGGTCCTCAGTTTTATTATTTATTTACGCGCAAGTTGAGAGAGTCGAGCCCAATCGAGTCAAGTTCAACTAAACTGGTTATAGTATCAAATCAAGTCGAGCTGAACTTAAATCGAGTCAAATAAAGCTTTTATCACTAGTCTCTGAATAAATCCGAAGAGATACTGCTAAAATTCTTGAAACTTTACGATATATGGGATCAGGGTGGGTGGGGGTAGGGTTGGGGTAGGGTTTGGGGGGAGGGTGTCCCCAATTTTTCCTTATTTATCAGTCTCTCAGTGTACGCATACATAGGCTTGGACGTCACTGAGAGCGACCGAGCCCAACCATGCAGAGTACAACCAAACTTGTTATAATATCGAGTCAAGTCAAGATAATTTCGACTTGAGTTCAACCAAGCTTAATTACTAGTCTATGCTCTCCTTTGACCATAAATTTTGAAATTAAAACTTGAAAACTTGAGTTTTTGAAACATGTTATTGTGTTTGAACGGTATCTCCACTGCTACTTCAGCTGGGGAAGACAGAGTTAGAGAAAAGAATGGGAAAGCATAAGAGAAATGAAGGAAAGAAAACATTTACAATGAGCTCCGAGCTCAAACATATGACGAGGTACCTCTATCGAAACCACCTTGGTATCCATTTTATCCACCAGAGAAAATCTCTAAAAAAGAGGAAACAGAAGTCAGAAGCAATAAGGAACAAAGGAAAGGGAAAGATAACAATGGAGGTTCACCTCTGCGAGCTGAGAAAAATAATGGCAGAATGAAGAGGAGGAAAACGTTGATTATCCATAGCATCAGAAGGAGGAAGATGGGGTTAGTTACAGCTCCCAACAACGAGGAAAAAGGGGAGCGGCGACATTGAAGAGGAAAAAGGGGAGCTCAATTAGAAGCCCTAGCGGCTAGTGAGATATTTAAGATAGAAAAGTGGGTTCGATTTTTGGACTGGGCCAGTTGTTGTTTTGTTTCCTTTTTTGGGCTCGTTGGGCAATTTTGTACAAACTTATTGAATCAATAAAAAAGAGCTCCTAAGCTCAGCTATTTAATTAAAAAAATTGTGTTTGAACATACATTTTACTTGGAATTTTTGTGAGTGGAAGTTTCAAAAATTAAAAAATGGATCTGCATAAGTTTTTGAAACTTGAAATATTTTAGAAAATAGATTTTCAAAATCTTTGTCCAAACAGATATTTGAAGACAGAGTCTTTAAACAAGATCTAAAATCTACGATCAAACGTCAACTAAATAAAATTGACGATTTGTTGATTGAGATTCTTAAAAAAGTACTAGGGGTAGGGATTCTTTATTCACATAGACCTGGGCGCCAAGCTGAGCCCAATCATGATCAATCGAACTTGTTAAAATATCAAATCAAGCAAAGCTGAATTTAAATTACTTTCAATCGAACTTTATTACTAGTTTCTACATACACACATAAAAAGTATGACCAGTAGAAGATAAAGTACGATGGAATAGCAAATATACCCTTTAGGATAGACATTCCCATCAAGGGGAAAAATCATAGTACCAAAATAGGATTGTTCCTTTATTGACAGAGTAAAGGCAAAACAATTCTGAAAGTATCCACATAGAAGCACAATGTACCACACTAATAATATTCAGTATGATACATCCAATTTCCCTGTCATGATTTAATTAATTAAAAATGATCAAAACAAATGGCACAAAAATCAACAATATTTTTTGAAGTTTGTAAAAAATGGGAGAGGACTTAGAGCCCGTTTGGATTGGCTTAAAAAGTAGCTTTTAAGTCAAAAATAAAAAGTCAACCTTAAATGATTTTTAAGTCAAAATATAAAAAGTAGGGAGAGACCTACTTATGGTTTTTGACTTATTTTAAGTCATTTTAAACTTATTTTAAGTCATTTTTGACCTTGTCAAACACTTCCTAACTTATTTTAACTTATTTTTTAGCTTGTTTTAAGTTATTTTTTTCTATTTGCCAAACACTTTCAGAAGTCAAAAACTTACTTAAAAGTAGGTTTGACCAACTTTTAAGCCAATCCAAACACCCTCTTAGTGGGACTAACTTAGAACAAGTGATATATATACTAATAAGAAATGGAGCATTGGCTTGTTTTAGCGTGGGGAGGGGGGGGGGGGTTTATTTACTTACTAGTCCTAAATATTATTATTAAAACTAGGAGTGTCAAACAGTATGATTCGGCTGCTTATTTTGTAAAACTAGGTCCTCAATACGTGTGTTGCACGTAGTATGCAATTTATAGATCATTGGAGCCAAGTGAGATCATTCCCTGTGTCTATGTCAAGAAAGTAAGGTTTGGGGGCTTGGCCTACATTGAGTGTCACCTGATAATACATGAACATGAATCGGATATCTAAGTTTAAGAGACAAAGAACGGGAAACAAGTAATATGCAAGTTTTATGAATTTTAAACACAAATATAAAAGGAAATCCAAATTTTAGAAACTAACAACAAATCTTCTCAAGGTGAACCAAGACTTCATCACCCACACCAAAACTCGTATAAAATTGCTAGCTGATGTAAGTTAGAATGAACAGAGGAATGTTTTGTGTAAACATGTCCATTGCATCACAACAAAATCTGGATACATCTGTCCTTTCTCAACGTATTTCTTTAGATAAAGACTACGTTATTTCGGACGATAAATATTTCTCCAATCATGGAGTGTAAATCAAACTCATGTTCAACTTGAAATTGAAACACTAATGCAAGTTTTTCCTTTTTGATGTTTGAATAAATGAAAAGTCAGTCTTCTATGGATGTCTCTAGAAAGTATGACATATTGGTCTACGGTAATGGTGGTTCCACAAGGGAGGCTTCTCTGTGTAAATATTTTCTCAACGGCATGTGCAACCGGAGTTCCCACTGTTCCTTTTCTCATTCTTTACAAGCAAAGAGGACCACTTGCAAATTTTTCTTCTCTTTACAAGTACTAGTAGTTTTATGAGAAGAAACATTTGCAAGTGGACCTCTTTGATTGGAAAGAATGAGAAAAGAAATAGTGGGAACCCCGGTTGCACAGGCCGCTGAGAAAATATTTATAGAGAGATTGTAGGAAAATGGGAGCTGAGGAAGGTGAAGTTTGAACTAAAGTGTTAATGGAGAATGAGAAAAATGGAGACTCCGTCAATTTCATGTGTAGGGAAAAAAGCACGCGAAAGAGATGACTTTTTGTGCACTGCAGTACTTGTGGGTGAAGCGCGCTATTGGTGGATGTAATGGGGCAGGAAAGGAACTTGGAAACATAAATGCAAAATCTATATCAATTAGTTAATAGTTAATTGAGCTTTTTGGAAGTTGACATGAAAATATGCATTGTATGTGGAGCTGCTTTGTCTCAATATATTTTTGTTTTTTTTTTTATGTTTAACCATTTGTTATCCGGGATCTAAGCTTACTAATCCAGATTCATGCTGGGTAGCACCCCTTTAAGGGGGAAGCACTCCCACCAGGAATATGAGTGCTATCTAAATGTCCTGGTATTGTTTTACTGTCCCAATATTGTTGCATACAGGCTACAGCGCACATTTCGAAGAGAATGCCTCAAGAAAATCTCATTTGGAAAAAACTAAAGATGTTTCTCTGTTCTTTTCTATTGGTTGAGGCTCTTGAGTTATTTTGAACCGTTGATAAATCTTGGCCAGTTCTATAATATATTCTCCTTATAAAACCTTAGTCCCCTTCCGTATTTCTTTCATGCTGCAAATAGTTCTCTCCTCCTACTCATCCTCACCCTAAATCATATCTGTGCTAATAGAAATGCTTCATTGATTCAGATTATTTCCCCCCTTTTACGTAGCTGAAATTGAATGTGTGAGACTATTGCTTCAGGTGGAAAAGCTGGCGAAGGAGTGCTGCTTTTTTCTCAACGATTCATTTCTATTTGACGAACAGAACCTTGGAGAATTATTCAATAAGGTTAGAGCCAGAAAGCCAATGCTGCAGTCGAGGCCTGTCTCGCATGTTTTCTCACTGCATCCTCCTGTAGAGGTCCAGCCTGGTGATGTTGCAACACTCCTTAATCAAAATGTGAATAAGGTTGTCTAGATATAAGATCAGCTCCTGAACGATGTGCAGCCCGGAGAGCTAATGTTATGGAAATTCGCGTAGAAGTAGGGGTTTTGACTTGTGAAGTCATTTCAGTAACAACAGCGCGAAAAAAGTTTTTCTCATATACTCTTAAATTATCAACTATAGAGGGGTTTGTCATGTACATTTTTATCTCATAAGGGAGGATAGAGTTCCTTTTCATATCCAAAAATGCTGAAACTGCAGAGAATTCTCGTCTTGATCAGTTTTTTTTTTTTTAATCATTTCATCTTCCCCTCCCATGTGTTTTCTTGGTTATGATATTTAATGGTGAGCTTGATTTTAGTTTTTAGTTTTTTAGTTTTTTTTTTGTGAGTGTATATAACCATACGGTCAATTGGCCGGACTAATTTGATTTTGTGGTGCATAAGGAGGTCAAAGGCTTTTGTTGTTGCCTCGCAAGTCACTTCTGGAAAGCTATTGACTGAAGATGTAGCCCTTAACACAGCTGCTACTTATGTGGCGCAAATAAGAGAACTTGGACAGTCTAATATAGTTGATAAAGCAGGGGTAACGGCTGATGTTAGAGCTCAAATTGGTTCTCCAGAAGCCTCTCTAATTAAGCCTCATGTTGATCCTAAGTTGAATATGATTAACACTCATGCTCTACCAATTGTTTCAATCTCTCAAGTTACTTTGACAAATAATTTGATCACTTCTAGCGGGAAAAAAGGTGTTACAAGTGAGAGTCGATGGGCCGATCGGGTGGAAGAAAAGGATGAACGTGTCACAACTTATAGAAAATTGATCCCCGAAGCACCAATTTTTGTGCCTAAGGGTAGTGGCATTACAAGTGATTCATCTCCATTACATATAGGGCGACAATTGGTTTTAATAGATACTAATGTTCAAAAAAATTATGTTGGTGACAAAGAGCTTCTTGATGCGTTGGTGCGTTCTAATGTTAAAAAGTAGACTTCTCTTACGCCTATTAACACAAACAAACAACTACAAGATGTTGGTAGTAGTTCTTTCTCCACAAATAGATTTGCTAAGCTACAAGATGAGGACACCTTTGAGGAAAGTGAAGAAGAGGATATGTTGAATTATTGTTTTGCAAATGCAGCTAGGGATGCAGATATTTCTCCTAGGCAACAGCGCAATAACAAAAAGAAGCATGGAAGAACAAATAGTTAGGATGGTAAGATGACTGAAGAGTTTGTCCAAGGCATCTACCGATGCGACTGGCAAAGCAAAATCATATGACAGTATCAACAACTTTAACAAGATCCAATAAATCTAAGAAGAATTGATGAACAATCAAGTATTGTTAGACAGATTTGAAGAGGAAGATAAGAGGAAGATACTCCAGGTTACTTTAGAAGGGCAATCTATCTTTTTTAGTTCATACTTTTGTAAAACGAAGTTTGAGTTTAATTACTCAAATTTCATCATGGCTTTTATACTTTTTCACCACTTAAGCATCCTCATTTGTAATACCATCATAGAGTGTATTATAAACTCTGTGATGATCATAGAATACTTAGTTCTCTCTAGCTCTTATTTTCTTCATGCGGGTTAACTAGTAGAGGTTTTATACCTCATTAGAATTGGTAAGGTAAGGTCTAGCCCCCCTTGCTTGTACTTATCTGTGTTGAGGTTTTCTTTTAATTATATTATTAATAAAAGGCCGCTAGACACTGTTTAGTGAAATATATATATATATATATATATTTAAAGGGTAAAATGCCCTTTACTAGTTTTTTTTTTTAGGGCTCAATCACTACTCATAAGGCTTCTAGTTAAGGATAGAGGAATTCTATTCATTTGATCGCAATTCAATATTTGGGTTATGGGTTCATAATTCAATATTTTCAAACTTTTAGTGGCTTTATACAGATATATTCAGGTCTAAGCTAAAAAGTGTGGGTTCAGTTGATTTTCACCCTGTTATCATGTGCTCAAGTTAATAGAGTATTTTTTTATTTGCCAATTGTTTACTTTAGGTCTTCCCATTTTTAAAATAGTAATCACAAATGGACGTTACACCATTAGTGGAGGTAGTTACTTTTGCGACAAGGTAAATTTTGCTGCCTTAGAACAATTTGACGTTTGCCAGAGTTCATAATTTTATTTTATATAGACCACATTCACTTCTGGAATGAATTATAGAGTTACGAAAGTGACTTCAGTTCGGCAGTTCAGACTCAACTCCTCATTTTATGTTGTAATAGATATATATGATATGGAAGACAGATTTGGGGATGAACTGAATATACATATAAGGCTGCCATTATATAAAATATATAATTCTATGGGTGATTACAGTGAATTTTTGTATTACAAATCAACTAAGATATGTTCCTCTGTAATATTGCAAACATTGGTATGCATACAATACTGACATACTTTCTGCCTGCTTCTTCCTATGATATGTCACCAAAATCTTCACTGTAATCATTGATATATTCTGTCAATACAAGAACAAAAATGGTATCGCGTGAGCTCCAATGGCAGCAGTAATATGAAAAAGCAAGATAAACGTATGTCTAGACGACCTACCAGGACAATGATGGAAGCTTGTTGCAGTTTGCTGGAACCCATCCAATCTGTTGTTTCTCATTGTCGTAAATCACCATTTTGTCTAACATAGAAATATCTGCATATGTAAATCCAGAGAAAATGAGGAAAGAAAGTTAAAATGTGGACAACAACTTCCATACTGATGTTCTTTTGTTGGTCATGTGTGTTCTTTTGTTGTACATTTTTTTTGTGAGAAGACAACCTCGTAACGTGGGGACTAAAAACAGCAAGATTAATCCATTCTTTTTCTCCAAAGAGGACATTGTTTTTCGATATCTAGACGAGGTATAAAAAGAAAGATGCCTTGTTCTGTCATACCTCCGATGAGATTAACATCTCCTAATCCAGCCTCCGAACCATTCAATATCCCTAAGCATACATTGCCCTTATCCTGAGAGGATACAAATATCAGTATCGTGATCTACTATACTTTTGAATTGCATTATAAGATTCACGGAGTAATTTAAATGGCACTTACAGTAAGAATAAGATAAGCCTCGGGTGTCAGTTGAAGCTGAATATTCTTAGCATTTGTGAAACTAATTGTCAATGGCTTGAAGTACATTGTAGCATCTTTAAGGGATTTGAAAGGTTTGGAGCCTTTCCAGCAGACGGGCAAACTTTTGTCGTCCACTGCATCAGTCAGCTGCTTTGGATCTATGTTTTTCTTAATCTGAAATCAGCAATATCATTAGTCCTAAGCCAAAAAGATGATAAGTATATAGGACGGAGGTTTTTTCTGATCTTACCAAAGACAACAGAGTTTTGTAAGCTTCGGAATTGAAGTAGGTAAAGGTAGTTCCACTATCCAAAATTATCGGTAGACCCTTTATTCCAGTTGCCTGCCCACCTAATAGGACATCTGCTGGTCCCAAAGAATAGTGTTTCCTGAAATCATAGTAATCCAGAAAAGTTTATTCACATCTTACATGCAAAGTGCAAATTTCCATATACAAAAGTCCAACTACAGACAGAACATACTCTGTAGATGCACGCACGATAGGTAACCAAACAATCCCAGAAGACAGGACAACGTCATTTCCAAGGAAAAGAAAACCTCCACCTTGCCCGCTTAAACAGTGACCTACTACATTCCGGATAAAACCCATGCTACTCATCTGTGATAGTATGCTCGATTTTCCGTTTCCTAGACCAAGAATTCCATCCGTAATAGGTGGTGGATGCTGAGAGGGTGGTACTTGTTGATCATACCCACAACTACAGAAGGGAAATCAAGCTCATGAATCACAAGCACCACAATTTCAGTTACAGAATAAACACTACAAAAAAACTAGAATTAGCAACACCAATTTTAAGGGTATAGTTTATCAGTTTCTTACCCAAACACCAGAGGAGGAGTAATGGAGCTACCATTGGTGTATTTTACTGGAAATGCGTCTCTGACCAGCACTCCAAAGGATGAACAATGATCCGCATACTCAACCTCATAGTCACATTGATCGGTAGGAGTGTGACGGGGAGGGTTTGCACCGTGAAGGGATGCACATATGGGATCGTTATGCTTGACAAAATTTTTATTCGGTTTGTAAGGACTGTGAGGAGCCTGCAATGTCATATATATAGAAATTAGGAAAGATATTTCTGAGTATTTAGAAATGATTTTGGATTTTAATTCATATTAATAATCTTGAATAAAAAGAAGTAGTCACCGGAAGATTTTTGGCGCCAGGTACATCACATTGGAGCCAAGTGAGATCACTCCCTGTGTCTACGTCAAGAAAGTAAGGTTTGGGAGGTTGGCCTACATTGAGTGTCACCTGATAATACCTGAACGTGAATCGAATATCCGAGTTTAAGAGACAGACAACAGGAAACAAGTAATATGCAAGTTTTATGAATATAAAAGGAAATCCAAAAAACCGTAACAATAACAACAAGTGCAGTCACCTAAACAAAATACATGTTACATAGATAGATCATTGAAAAGAAAAACAAAATACCCTTTTCTATACACATTCCCAACAAGGGGAAAACAACAGAGGAATCAAAATTTGACTGTTTCTTCCACAAAGAAGCAGAGAGTATAACACCCAAATTCTTACTGCTTCCCATTTTTCCTCTCATAATTGATTTTTCGATCAAACAAACAAGATTGATTCGGCTTTCGAGGTTGAACAGGTGATTTTGGGAACTGAAAGATCAAAACAATTCTCAAAAATTACCCCAAAAACCTGGGTCAAGCAAGTAAATACATATAGAGATTGTAGAAAAATGGGAACTTGGGGAAGGTGAAGTTTGAACTTAAGCGTTAATGGTTAATGGCGAATGAGGAAAAATGGAAACTCTGTCAATTTCATGTGTAGGGAAGAAAGCATGGAGAAAGAGATGACTTTTTGTGCATTGCACTACTGGGTTTTTTGGGGGGATTGTTGGCTTGGAAGCTTCCTAGTTGTGGGGTCCACATTTTTATTATTTATTTATGCGTCTATCGAGTTTAACTAAATTTGTTATAGTATCTAGTCAAGTCAAATTGAACTCAAATTGAGTTAAATGAATTTTTTGTCACTATGCTCAGACTAAAGTCAAAGAGTTGTAGGCTGCAATTCTTGGAAGTTTCCTAGTTGTAGGGTCCTTATTTTTATTATTTATTTACGTGTAAGTCAGCAAGCCGAGCCCAATCAAATCGAGTTCAACTAAACTTGTTATAACTTGAATCAAGTTAAATGAAGATTTTATCACTAGTCTCTGAATAAAGTCGGAGAGTTACTGACTAAGATTCTTGAAATTTACGAGATATGAAATTAGGGAGGGGGGTTCCTGACTTTTGTTTATTTACCAGTCTCTAAGTGTACCAGTGTAGGCTTGGACATCAAGGAGAACAACCCAAGCCCAACCGTGTCGAGTACAACCAAACTTGTTATAATATTGAGACAAGTCAAGGTAATTTTGACTTGAGTTCAACCAAGTTTTATTTTACTAATCTATGCTCTCATTTGATCATAAATTTTAAAGTGGAAATTTGAAAAATAGAGTTTTTGAAACTTGGTATGTGTTTAAACATGCATTTTACTTAGGAATTTTTGTAAGTGGAAGTTCCAAAAACTCAAAAACGGATCTAGATAAGTTTTTGGAACTTGAAATATTTTTGAAAATAGATTTTCAAAATCGTTGTCCAAATAGATATTTGAAGACAATCTCAATAGTTGATCTAAAATCTATGATCAGACATCAACTAAATAAAATTGACAGTTTGTTGATTGAGATTCTTAGAAAAATACTAGGGGCGGGGGCTCTTCATTCGCGTAGACCTGGGCGTCAAGCCGAGTCCAATCACAACCAATCAAACTTGTTAGGATATCAAATCAAGACAAGTTGAATTTAAATCGCTTTCAATCAAACTTTATTAGTAGTTTTTATATACACACACAAAGAATATGAAAACCACAAGATAAAGTAAAGATTGAATTGAAAATATACCCTTTAGGATAGACATTCCCATCAAGGGGAAAAACCATAGTACCAAAATAGGATTGTTCCTTCATTGGTAGAGTAAAGGCAGAACAACTCTGAAAGTATCTACATAGAAGCATAATGTACCACACTGATAACAGCCAAGATGGTACCCATTTCCCTTTCATGATTGATTTGATTAAAGATAACAAATGGCTCAAAAATCAACAAATAAAAGTTTAAAGTTTGCAAAAAATACAAGAGGACTTACTAACTTAGAACAAGTGATATATATATGTATATACTAACTAGGGGAAACGGCCCATATCAACACGGACCCAATATTTTGAAAATTGTAATCAGATTATTAATATATTTTTGTCAAAATAACAATTAATGAAAATGAAATCAGATTATTAATATATTTTTGTCAAAATAACAATTAGGATAAAAATAGAAAAAATATGAATACACTATTAATATTTTAAATAAATCTAGATTTTCAATCATCTAGGAGTGTGTATATATATATATTTACTTTATTTTTAATATAAGAGCTAATAACATTTATTTACTTTATTTATTTATTCGTTTTTACTTGTCATATTTGAATTTGGCACACTAATTAAGAAAATAATAATTGACATGACTATTTACCATACTATTTTTATTAATTGATCTTTAATAGTATTAGATCTTGAAAAATAATTTTAGAAATAGTAAGTAATTAATGCTAGAAGTAAAATATGGTTAAAAAATCATATTTCTTAATATGTGAAAGTTAATAAACAAAAATAAAAAGATATTTTTAAATAACAGACAAATAAAATTAAATAAAGAGAATATTTATTTATGACAAATAAAAAAGTAATAAGTACTTAATATTCACTAGGACCCACGTCTTATGACATTAATGTCAAACAAAAAAGTGAGACCCATCGTATTCTTCAATGGCAGGCATGGTTTGTAAGGGCATCTCCGACCCTACACTCTACTTTACTCTCCAAATATATAATTTTTTATTTTTTTTCAGATAACCAACTCTAACCCAATTCTCTATTTTAGTCTTTAAAAAGAATCTTTTTCTCTCTCCTCAATATTATTTTATTATTTCTATTTCATTTTTATTTTCTTATTTCATAATATAAATCCTTTCTTCTTTTTTTCAAATAATCACCTATATAATTATCATGTAATATAAAATTTTATTTTTTTCAATTCTTTATTTAATATAAAATTTTATTTTATTCGAAATTTCTAAAAGAACAACTATGAATAATTGAAAAAAAAATCAACAAGCACACCCACAATCACAACGACAACAATTCTCTAAATTCATAAGCTCATTTTTTCGAATATTATTAAATCTCGAAATGACCTACCAGGTTACTAAATTATTATTATGATTTTTAAAATTATTATGTTATGTATTGTATCGTTATCTTGTATTTAAATTATTATGTTATGTATTGTATTTTTAAATTAAAATTTTCATCTAATCGTTTAAATTTTGTGCATTCTTCATAGTGAAAATTAATAATAATATCACTTTAAGTGACGGAAATTAAAAAAAAATATTTAAAATATTATTAATTTGAGATAAAAGTAGTATATATTAAATAATATATTTTTTAAAATGTTATATTACATTTAAAAAGAATTACGAATATTAGAGATTTAATTAATAGCCTTATATGAAAAATAATATGTTAATTACAAAATAATAGAATAATATTAAAATAATCAAAAAGTGAAATAGAGAGGATGAATAGTAGTTCTCCAATAGAGAGGTTGAATAGTAGTTCTCCAAATTTGGAGAACTACTATTCACCTCTCTATAAATAAAGAATAGAGGGCATTTTAGAGTGTGGTTGGAGACTCAATTCTCTATTTTACTCTCCAAATATAGAGAGTAGAGAGTAAAATAGAGAGGGATTGCAGATGGTCTAAATAAATAGAAAAGGATGGACTTTTTAAAGAGCTCCTGTTGAGGTCCAAATAACAAAGCAAGAAGTACAACTTTTCTAAGCAAGTTAATCTTGCAATTTTGTTGTGAAGATTTTAATACCCTAACACTTTGATTTAATGCCAGAAAACTAACATGTTGAAACCAGTGCTTCTATATAATATAAAAATAATATATACGAGGGGAATCTTGCCCGTGTCAGCACAGGCCCAATAATATTTAAGGAAAATTTACCTAACTAGACATACATTAGTGTCATATATACTAATATTATCTCTACTTTCAAATAATTACATATATTACCATTTTTAATATTTTATACTATGTATTTTTAAAATATAATTAGATACCTACATCCCTTAAGATTAGAATTAATTAATTATCTTTATATTTAAATACTATTCCAATTACCATCAGTTTCTTTCTCTCACATCAACCGTCCCATTCTGCCAATCTCCTTAGGCAACAATGTCTCTCCTCCCCCCCCCACCCCCCACGTCCTCCATGAGCAAAAAGGCTAGCATCGTCACCGATTTCAATGGTCGTACGAGCAAAAAAGCCAGCAAGATCGGAGAAAAGTTGAGCATATCCAGCAATTGGAGGGTTTTCAATTTACCCATGATAGAGGTGTTTCTAAAACTGAGAAAAATGGTAGAGAGAGCATCAATCCTGAACTTAAGAAATTGAGCATTTGTATCAAATTCTCAATATTGTCCACTTTATCCAACAAGATTTGACATTTTCTAAAGTTGATTTTGAGGCTCCAAACAATGTTCGAACCAAATGAAATAGTGTAAAATATAATCAAGCAACTAATGTGTGCATCACAGAAAACTTAAGCAAGTCCCATATAGAAGAATACTAAGGCGACAGTAGCACCGAGGAAGTCGAAGAAGGAAGTCATTTCATAGCCACTGAAAGTAGACATTTTTCTAATTGAATGTCAAATACATAGAAAAACAGTTTCGATACATAAAATGAACAAATTAGATAAGTACATATCGATATCCATCACTACCGCGCTGATGCGGTTGAGTGATCATTCGATCCAACACCCGATCGTGAACAAAAGCAAAAAGTACAAAGTACGAGAGATACATAAAAGAAATTATATCATATTCATAGAAGAATAGTTTGGATACATAGAATGAACAAATTAGATACATCTAATCATTAAAGTTATATATCAAATACATAGAAGAACAGTTCAGATACGTAGAATAAACATATCAAATACACAAAAATTTGATTTTTTAAAATTTTCTAAAGTTTTTAAACGCATGATTTTTCTCCTTAATTTATGTCTTTCAGTTACATTCTTTATTTAAATACACTTAATTATACATATCTAATTAATATGTATTTGAGACATATGTAACAAAATGCACAAAATACATGTATCCAAGGTGCGAATTATGGTAGGATTGGTAATATTGTAAACTCATGGGAAAAGAGGTAATTAACTCCTAAACTAGTGGGATTTCTGTTGTTTACCCTTTTTCTAATTCAGCCCAATTTTTTCACGTTTGTATCCTAAAAATCTATTCATAATCACATAAGAATCTCATAGAAAAGGCGAGAATAATTAACTTGATGATATGGGGTGAAATTTCTATTTTTCTCTATCTTTTTTCTTTTCTCCCTTTCTTTTCTTTTCTTCTATTGTGTTTAGTCGAACTGCAACTTTTATTTCTTTGTTTTATTTTTCTTTTCTGTTGGTCACATTTCACATCTTTCAACTCTTCATTTTTTTTTCTTTTTCTATTGGCCAATTGCCCTTTTTCATTTCCTTTTTATTTAATTAATTATTTGGGCACTTTGCCCCCTTTTTCTAATTATTTTATTTTCTTTTTCCATAATTATTAGAAATAAAATAATCTTTTATTTAATCTAAAATTCATGTTACTCATTTTCACAAGTCATAAATTATTGATAAAAGCTATTAAAATGGTTAAAATTAAAAAATGGGTAAAATTCATAAAATGACTAAGGGTGTCACTCCCCGAGCCTACACCTTGGACGTGGCCGGCACTCGAGAACCATCATTGGTCCCAGAGCCAACCCTTGGCCTGGCTGACTACTTAGCGAAAGACTTACTCAAGCAAAATGGGAACTCCAAATGCATAATTAAACTCATGATGTCTCAATAACAACTTAACTCAATGAATATCAAGAAATACTTAAATAAACATAAGTAATCGACTCAAGGTCTTAAAACATCAATAAGGAAAATAGTGAGAGACTCCTCAACTTCTAACTATCTACGAAGACTCTGGTACTAAGATAGATGACGGGACAGAACCCACGACAACTTAACAAAAGTAGGAAATACGTGTAAAGCCCTCTGGAAATCAAGGAGGCACACCAAAGCTAGCTAGAGTGCAAATGGTATCAACGAAACGTCTGCTGATGATCCTGAACACCTGTAATTGCATCATAGTAAGATGCAGATCGAATGACATCAGTACATAGAATGTATGAGTATATAATATGGCTGAGTGAAATAAATAACTGAATTGAATGATTGCAATAGACATAGCATGAACTCAGCTGAATGTAAAAGATTAAAGGAATGAAATCATTTAACTTTACAAAAATACTTACTCATCTCTGAACTCAACATAAGAAGTGTTATATGAAAAATATACTTTAACTTCATTGGGAGATTCTCTAATCGACAACCATCATTGTGAGATAAGTGATGATACATTGTCTTGTCCACGCTGCCAGAACTGTCCTATATCGTGCCGGGATATAGAACTTCTCAACTAAGTGGATCCACTAAGCTATAAGGATTCACCTAAAAAGTATGATCATGAACCCATGTTAGCAAGACATGGTTTGTGGGGGCTGTGAGTTGTCTGAACTCTCCCCCATATCGGTGCTCAATACAACTCCAAATGATATATATTGTTGCTCAAATATATAAAAACATTACTTTTTCTCTGGTTTGAGGTAATTGCTCAAACTATCCTCTTAAAAGAGGTAACTGCTCTGAAGTATCTCTCTACTCATAACTCAATTAGAAAGCAAAGTTCTTTTTCTCTAATTAAAACTATTATCTTAGGGAATTACTTAGTTCCCTATTCTTTTCTCGAAACTCATCTTTTACTCTTTCTCAGAAACAATTTTAAAGACAAAGCATTTGTTCTAAAAAGACTCTTAAACTCCTCTTTAGTTTCTCAATAATAGTTCTTGACTCTTCTCTTAAACTCACTTTAGTTTTGAAAATACATTTAGACATATGAGTAGGATAATGCATGAATTTTCAATGATAAATGGATCCTATAGGAGTTAATATAGAGAGGGAAAGCATAGCCACAACTTAGAGGAACATGTCCGGAATGAAACACAGAAGGAAAAAGGTCAGGCGACCCTGGCGCACTGCTGGCGCAGGGCGCCAGGCCCCAAACTACTGACCAGAGTTTGGGGTGCACTGTTGGTGCATCATGCCAAGCCCCAAACTACCGACCAGTAGTTCTGGCGCTATGGTGGTGTGCCACCCTAGCCCCCACCCAAAAATTCGATGAATTTTCTTGCTCAATTCTGGGTCCTAACTCATCTAGAATAGATTAGTTTCTTCCAAACTCTCTTTGATTCACAAACCCAACACGAAATTATCGAAATCCCACTCAAATTCTATTAAGAAATAGCACTCATTCGCAAAACCCTCACTTCAAGAACTCAAAACCTCCATTGCTAAAGAATGAAACTTAAAACTCAAGAATTCTTCAAGAATATTTACATAAACGATTATATGGGCAAATTAATGAAAGAATTACATGTTTAGCGAGAGGATGAACAAGTCCATCACTATGGGAAGCCTCACATACTTGGAAAGAACAGTTGTTCTTGGCGAAATTCCTCAACCCTTGAATGAACGCTTGAAACCCCTCTTTTCCTCTTCTTGAAACTTTGCCCTAAAATTCTAACTATTTATGAATATGAAAAATGACTTAGCATCTGCTTAGACCCCTAAGTTGGGTGAGTGAAACGTGGGTAGGCCTATTGGGGTAAGGAAAAGATCAAAATATCCTTTCCTTAAACGGATGAAAAGCCTTCCCTAGATAGGCTTTACTCAAATGGCCATAACTTTTCACTCCAAGCTAGAATTTAGAAAACTTGGAGGCATTGGAAAGAGGACTCAAAGGCCTTCGATTTGATACCTTATGGGCCACCTAAATCTTTATGTGTTAAAAGATATGGTTGTTAGAAGTTGACCCAAAACTGAAAACTGATCGAAGTCTGAGGTGTTACAATATCTCCCCCTTGGGAACATTCGTTCTCAAATGAGATCACACTAAGTAGAACAGGGGTGGAAAGCATTTTACAACCCCAAATCAAGCACACAACATGCAATTAACATAACTCAGTATATCAACTTAAAGAGTACTTTACAAAGAGTTAGTACCTTGGTTTGGAATTTCTCCGGAAGGAAAGAGGTATGGGTATCTCCTCTTCATATCCTCCTCAGCCTCCCAAGTAGCTTCCTCAACGAATTGATTCCTCCATAAGACCTTGACTGATGCAACCTCCTTTTGTTCTCAGCTTACGAACCTGATGATTAAGAATATGAACGGGCATTTTCTCATAGGATAGGCTGTTCTTAATACCAATATTCTCGGTTGGCACAACAAGTGAAGGATCGCCCAAACACTTCTTTAGCATAGAGATGTGAAATACCGAATGGACGGCTGCTAACTCTGACGGTAGCTCCAACTCATAAGCTACATTACCAACTCTCTTAGATATCTTGTAGGGACCAATGTATCGGGGACTCAGATTCCCCTTTTTACAAAACCTTATAACACCCTTCACGGGTGAAACTTTCAAATAGACCCAATCATCAACCTCAAACTCCAAATCTCTTCTCCTAACATCTGTATAGGATTTCTAATGACTCTGCGTTGTTTTCAACCTCTCTTGAATTGTCTTCACCTTCTCCATGGCTTAATGAACCAAATTTGGTCCTATCAACTCAGCTTCACCAACCTCAAACCAGCCAATGGGAGATCTACACCTTCTCCCATATAGAGCCTCATACGAAGCCATCTGAATGCTGGAATGGTAACTGTTATTGTATGCGAACTCGATAAGAGGCAAGTGGTCGTCCCAATTACCTTTGAAATCCAGAACACAAGCTCTCTACATGTCCTCTAAGATCTGAATTGTGTGCTCTGCTTGACCATCAGTCTGAGGATGAAAAGCAGTACTAAGGTTTACCTTCGAACTCAAACTTTTCTGAAATAACCTCTAAAACTGTGCAGTAAACTGAGTACCCCTATCTGAGATGATGGACAAGGGAACTCTATGCAGTCGAACTATCTCACGAATGTACAGGCTTGCATACTCTTCCGCTGTATTGGTAGTCTTTACTGGTAAGAAGTGCGCTGATTTGGTCTTCTGATCCATAATCACCCAAATGGAATCATGTTGCCTACGAGATTGCGCTAAACCTGTAATGAAGTCCATACTAATCATCTCCCACTTCCACTCCGGAAGAGCTATGTTCTGAGCTACAGCACCGGGTTTTTGGTGCTCTACCTTAACCTGCTGGCAATTTGGGCACTTAGCAACGAACTCCACAATGCACCTCTTCATACTACTCCACGAATAGACTTCTCTCAAGTCATGATACATTTTTGTGGAACCAGGATGGATCGAGTATTTAGAACTATGTGCCTCGGTCATGATCCTCTCTAGGAGTTCATCCACCTTTGGTACATATAATCTACCTTGATATCTCAACACACCATCTCCCCCTTGTTCAAAAGCCATCACCTTTTGCTTATGAACATTTGCTTTTAGTTCAAGTAAAACAGGGTCTTGGTCTTGTTTCTCCATCACTTCAGACACTAGTGATGATTCAGCCCCATTCATCACCATAACTCCACCTTCGCTGGAATCCAATAGACGAACTCCCAAATGGGCAAGTCTATGAACTTCCTTAGCCAATTCCTTCTTGCCTTCCTCAACATAGGCAGTACTTCCCATAGATAACTTGCTCAAAGCATCAGCAACAACATTAGCCTTACCTGGGTGATAGAGGATACTCATGTCGTAATCCTTGAGAACCTCGAATCACCTCCTCTGTCTGAGATTAAGCTCTTTCTGATTGAAAACATATTGAAGACTCTTGTGATCGGTGAACACATCTACATGAACACCATAGAGATAGTGGCACCATATTTTCAAAGCAAATACTACCTCGAGATCATGAGTAGGGTAATTCTTCTTATGAATCTTGAGTTTTATGGAGGCATAGGCTATAACCTTACCATTCTATATCAATACACAACCAAGTCCAACTCTAGACGCATCACAATAAACAACAAAGCCTTTTGTACCCTCTGGTAGGGTCAACACTGATGCAATAGTTAACCGGGTTTTCAATTCCAGAAAGCTTTTCTCACAAGCTTCAGACCATTGAAACTTAATTGTTTTCTGAGTCATCTTTGTCAACGGGGATGAAATAGATGAAAACCCCTCGACGAAGCCAATCCCAAGAAACTCTTTATGTTAGTTGGAGATGTGGGTCTGGGCCAATTCTGCACTGCTTCAATCTTCTGAGTGTCAACTCGAATCCCTTCACCAAATACAATGTTGCCTAAGAACACCACGGACTCAAGTCAAAACTCACACTTAGAAAATTTTGCGTATAATTCTCGATCTTTGAGAGTGTGCAGGACTATTTTGAGATGACTAGCATGGTCCTCCTTATTCCTCAAATAGATCAATATGTCATCAATAAATATGATAACAAACATGTCGAG
The DNA here is from genome assembly GCA_018342035.1 of Solanum appendiculatum. NCBI lineage: Eukaryota > Viridiplantae > Streptophyta > Magnoliopsida > Solanales > Solanaceae > Solanum > Solanum appendiculatum. The sequence continues at coordinate 2,626,151 of JAGDQO010000472.1, forward strand.
ATACTGCTTAAATATTCTATTCATAAGATCCATGAATGCTGCAGGAGCATTAGTCAAACCAAAGGACATAACAAGAAACTCATAATGACCATAACGGGTCCTGAATGCAGTCTTCGGGATGTCACTTTCTCTCACTTTCAATGGATGATAGCCAGTTCTAAGGTCTATCTTAGTGGCACCCTGAAGTTGATCGAAAAGATCATCAATTCTCGAAAGGGGATATTTGTTCTTTATGGTGACCTTGTTCAATTGGCGGTAATTGATACACATCCTAAGGGAACCATCTTTCTTCCTCATGAATAACACCGGAGCGCCCTAAGGTGAGACACTTGGTCGGATAAAGCCCTTGTCAAGAAGATCTCTCAACTGCTCTTTTAACTCTTTTAGCTCAGCTGGAGCCATTCTATATGGCGGAATAGAGATAGGTTGAGTATCAGAAAGAATATCTATTCCGAAGTCTATTTCTCTCTCAGGAGGGACTCCAAGAAGATCATCTGGAAAGACCTCTGGAAACTCACTCACAACTGGAACTGACTGAATAGGCGGTGTCTCAACAGTAGAGTCATTAACTCGGACTAAGTGATAGATGCACCCCTTAGAAACTATTTTTCTGGCCTTAAGGTAAGAAATGAAATGACCCTTAGGCACTGCTGAATTACTCCTCCACTCTAAAACTGGCTCATTAGGAAACTGAAACTTGACTACTCGAGTTCTACAATCGAATGAGGCATAGCAAGCATGAAGCCAGTCCATACCCAGAATAACATCAAAGTCCACCATGTCTAGCTCAACTAAGTCAGCCATAGTGTCCTTGTGATAGACAGAGATGGTACAATCACGATAGACTCTTTCTGCTAGAATAGGCTCACCAATAGGCGTGGAAACACTAAAAGGTTCAAGAAGTTATTTAGGGGAAATGTCGAACCTCATGGATACATAAGGATTCACAAAAGACAGACTCGCACCAGTATCAATTAAGGCATACACATCAAAAGTAAAGAATTTAAGCTTACCAGTGACAATATCTGGTGAGTTCTCCTAATCCTGGCAACTAGCTATAGCATACAGACGGCTTGCTCCTCCGCCTGTCCTTGAAGTAGCTCCTCTCTGTGTATTTCTATCTGCTGAAGCTGCTGAAGAAGAATGGGCTCTATTGCCCCCATTACCCTTCCTGTTCTTAGGGCACTCTTCCATAAAGTGACCCATCTGACCACACTTGAAGCAGCCATTGGAGCCATCACGACACTCTCCTGGATGGGTCCTACCACACTTGGCACAAGGTGGGCTCCGAAACCCCTGTGCCGCACTGCCCTGAGACTGAGTACCCTGAGCCCTGAAATTATGAGAACTCTGATTCCTGCGATCATTCTTGTTTCTTGGTACAGTTGCACTAGCTGAAGATGGAGCTAGTCCAGATGACCTCCGCTGAAAAGATGATCGATTCCCATTTCTGATCTTTTGCTGGCCAGTCTCGTTACTCATTGTCTTGGCCCTCTTGTTTCGAAATTATTCTCTATCCTTTAACTTATCTTCCTCAACCTGCTGCACATGAATCATGAGTCTGGCTATCTCCATGTCCCCTATCAACATAGCCGCCTTACCTTCCTTACTCGACAAGTGGGATAGCCCGGACACGAACAAACTTATCCTGCTCCTCATATCTGCCACCATCTCCGGAGCATAGCGGGATAGCTGAGTGAACTTGAGGCTGTACTCCTGCACACTCATAGACTCCTGCTTTAGATTTAGAAATTCTCTTACCTTAGCTTCCCTTAGCTCTCAGGGAAAGAAATGCCCCAAGAACGCATCTTCAAACATAGCCCAACTCAAAAGTGGTGCCCTCTATGCCCTGTTCTTCTTCCATTGATCGTACCATATCTTAGAAACACCTTTGAGCTGATATGAGGCTAACTCCACACGCTCTGCATCAGCAACACGCATGACCTCAAACACTTTCTACGCTCTTCCACAAAGTTCTCCGGGTCCTTAGTGGTCTTCGACCCTGTGAACTCTGGCGGATTCATCCTCAGAAACTCACAGATTTTGGATGTATCAGCCATAACCTGACGACCCATTCCTTATTGACCAGCCTAATTTGCCACAACCTGAGTCAACAACTGAATAGCATTCCTGAACTCAGCATTGGTGACATCTCCCTGAGGGGGTTACACTTCTGGTGCGTTAGGAGCTTCTTGACCTTGAGGATTAACATTCCTCCTAAGAGGACGTCCTGGAACAGCTCTTCGTGGAGGCATGATTTGAAAAGACACACGTAAGCACTAGTTAGAGGAAACTTTTATAGAGTAGAACTCTATCGCACGAATAGGAGTAAGAAGAAAGTGAATGTACCTAAATGTCGTAGCCTCCTAATTATAGATGTGGTGCGCTTCACACTGATAAGAAGGACTCTACAGACATGGCTTCATAGACACCCTAGGACTCTTGAACTCTGTGCTTTGATACCAAGTTTGTCACGCCTCGAGCCTACAACCTAGACGTGGCTGGCACTCGAGAACCATCGCTGGTCCCCAAGCGAACCCTTGGCCTGGCTAACTACTTAGGGGAAGACTTATTCAAACAAAATAGGAACTCCAAATGCATAATTAAACTCATGATATCTCAATAACAACTTAACTCAATGAATATCTGGAAATATTTAAATAAACATAAGTAATCGACTCAAGGTCTTAAAACATCAAAAAGAAAAATAGTGAGAGACTCTTCAACTTCTAACTATCTATAAAGCCTCTAGTACTAAGATAGACGTTGGGATAGAATCCACGACAACTTAACAAAAGCAGGAAATAAGTGTGAAGCCCTCCGAAAATCAAGGAGGCTCACCAAAGCTAGCTGGAGTGCAAATGGTATCAACAAAACGCCAGCTGATGACCCTGAACACCTGCATCTGCATCATAATAAGATGCAGGTCGAATGATATCAGTACATGGAGTACGAGTATATAATATGGCTGAGTGAAATAAATAACTAAACTGAATGACTGCAATAGACATAGTATGAACTCAACTGAATGTAAAAGATTAAATGAATGAAATCATTTAACTTTATAAAAATACTTACTCATCTCTGAACTCAACATAAGAAGTGTTATATGAAAAATATACTTTAACTTTATTGGGAAATTTTCAAATCGACAACCATCACTGTGAGCTAAGTGATGATACAGTGTCTTGTTCACACTGCCAGAACTGTCATATATCGTGCCGGGATATAGAACTTCTCAACTAAGTGGATCCACTAAGCTATAAGGATTCACCTAAAAAGTATGATCATGAACCCATGTTAGCAAGACATGGTTTGTGGGGGCTGTGAGTTGTCTGAACTCTCCCCCATATCGGTGCTCAATGCAACTCCAAATGATATATATTGTTGCTCAAATATATAAAAACATTACTTTTTCTCTGGTTTGAGGTAATTGCTCAAACTATCCTCTTAAAAGAGGTAACTGCTCTGAAGTATCTCTCTACTCATAACTCAATTAGAAAGCAAAGTTCTTTTTCTCTAATTAAAACTATTATCTTAGGGAATTACTTAGTTCCCTATTCTTTTCTCGAAACTCATCTTTTACTCTTTCTCAGAAACAATTTTAAAGACAAAGCATTTATTCTAAAAAGATTCTTAAACTCCTCTTTAGTTTCTCTATAATAGCTATTGACTCTTCTATTAAACTCACTTTAGTTTTGAAAATGCATTAAGACATATGAGTAGGATAATGCATGAATTTTCAATGATAAATGGAGCCTATAGGAGCTAATATAGAGAGGGAAAGCATAGCCACAACTTAGAGGAACACGTCGAGAATGAAACATGGAAGGAAAAAGGCCAGGTGACCCTGGCGCACTGTTGGCGCGGGGGCCCAAACTATTGACCAGAGTTTGGGGCGCACTATTGATGCGTCATGCCAATCCCCAAACTACTGACCAGTAGTTCTGGCACTATGGTGGCGTGCCACCCCAGCGCCCTACCCAGAAATCCGATGAATTTTCTTGCTCACTTCTGGGTCCTAACTTATCTAGAATCGATTGGTTTCTTCCAAACTCTCTTTGATTCACAAACCCAACATGAAATTATCAAAATTCCACTCACATTCTATCAAGAAATACCACTCATTCGCAAAACCCTCACCTTAAGAACTCAAAACCTCCATTGCTAAAGAATGAAGCTTAAAACTCAAGAAATCTTCAAGAATATTTACATAAACGATTATATGGGCGAATTAACGAAAGAATTACATGTTTAGTGTGATGATGAACAATTCCATCACTATGGTAAGCCTCACATACCTGGAAAGAACGATTGTTCTTAGCGAAATTCCTCAACCCTTGAATGAACGCTTGAAACCCCTCGTTTCCTCTTCTTGAAACTTCGCCCTAAAATTCTAAGTGTTTAAGAATATGAAAAATAACTTAGCATCTAATTATACCCGTGGGTGAGTAAAACGTGGGTAGGCCTAATAGGGTTAGGAAAAGACCAAAATACCCTTTCCTTAAATGGATGAAAAGCCTTAACTAGAGAGGCTTTACTCAAATGGCCATAACTTTTCACTTCGAGCTCAACATTTAGCAAACTAGGCGGTGTTAAAAAAGAGGAATCAAAGACCTTCGATTTGATACCTTATGGGCCACCTAACTCTTTATGCTCTAAAAGATATGATCGTTTGAAGTTGATCCAAAACTAAAAACGGATCGAAGTCTGAGGTGTTAGTCCTCGAACATAAAGAGAAAGAAAGTACATGGAGTATCAAATTGTTGAGAATGTTTGCTCTGTATGTTAGACTCAACCTTTCAAGTGGATTTCTAACATGCCTATCCACAATAACTCTAGAACCTTCCTTAACTATCAAATTCTTAGTTGAACTCTATTGAGTCACATTGAATCACATGACAATCATTAACAAAATACTTCTTCAACATCAAAACATGGAAAACCGGATGAACACCTGATAAATCTGGTGGCGTATCCAACTCACAAATCATTTCTCCAAAATGTAGAGGTACCTCAAACGAAAATTCAGGGTTTAGTTTGTCCTTCTCAAACCTCATAACACCCTTCGTGGGTGATACTTTTAACAAAACCTTCTCTCCAATCATGAACTTCAAGTCACAAATCTTTCGATCCGCATAACTTTTGTTTCCTAGGTTGTGAGAAGTCTATCATATTCAAAGTAATGAAGTCTACCCAAATGTCTTGTGCTACCAAATCAATAACTTGAGATCAATTTAATTGATCCACCACTAAGAACCATCTAAAGGTGTCAAAATACGCACAAACTTAGAAGGAGAGTCAAAAAATATATTCAAATCTGAAATAAGGTACATAAAAGGAAGTAAATCCATGATCAAAATAAAACTACACAAGTTCTAAGGCATACAGGATAATACTTGGGACAACCTTGGTTACTTCAATAGAGTTAGTTATTTGTCAATATAATATTTTCAACCACCACAATATTAGTCCATGAATTGTAGGCCGGTCTTTTACCACTATACACATGTCTCTATGAATGTTCCCACATAGTTTCATACAAGTATCCTTGCCCAAAATCGAATCCTGATTTCCATTAGTTTTAACTAATTTTGTTGATCCTCAATTTAATCTCTAAAAGACATCTCACAAGTTGAATATGTCAATATCTACTATTTAATCACCACTTTAAGTGTCCTTGTTGATTGACAATCAACTTAGCTTCATAATCTCATATAATATTATAATTAGTCCATGTTATGGCTCCCATCATAAAAAACTTTACCATTGATACTAATTATAAAGAAGGAGCATCGATACTCATATCATAAACATAAGCCAAATAGGTGAGACATTATTTCTCAATCATACATTGAGCCTTTGAAAATGATATTACTTTTCTTTAGATATATAATGAGAGTGACCTACCACTTCAGTTTAAGAATATTCGATATATCTAAGGTTACTTCCTTTCTATAATAGTCTAGAATTGCATAATATAGAGAAAATCAATCCATACCCAATGTGATATTAACGTTTACCATATTCAAAATAATTAAGTCTATCCACATATCCTGTGTTACCAATCAACAACTTAAGATCGATGAAATCGATCCACCACTAAGAACAATCTAAGGGTGTAAGAATACGTACAAATATCTTATGAGTCATAACACCTAATCTCTAGTGTCTTTACTTCTCATGCTAGCAATTCAAACATCAAGATACATAATTTATAATATTACTCTTCATTTGATATCACCAATAATGCTTCATATCATAATATATTTTCTAGTCACTATATGCCCAAAAATGTCATGGAACTGAGCTAAAACTCACACTTAGAAAACTTTGCGTAAAGTCACTCTTTCACTAAATTATAAAGCACGATTCTCAAAGGCTACTCATGCTTCTCACTGCTACGATAGTAGATCAAAATATCGTCAATGAAGACTATAATAAAGGAATTCAAAGAGGGCTGGACACCTTATTCGTCAACTTCAAAAATGTTGTTGAGGCATTAGTTAGCCCAAAAGACATAACAAAGAACTCATGGTAGTCATAACAGGTCCTGAAAATTATCTTAGAGATTACAAAAATAGCTAAATGAGTCATCAATACGTGAAATGTGATACTTGTTCTTTAGAATCACTTTGCTCAATTGTTTGTGGCCAATGCACATCCTTATGGTGTTACTTCTTCTTTTTTACACAAATAGGAATTGAACACCCCAAAGAGAAATACTTGGTCTAACAAAAGTCCTTACGCAACAAATCTTGTTACTATCCTTTTAGTTTCGTCGGATCATTCTAAGGATGGATAGAAATGGGCAAAGTTCTCGGCTCTAAGTCAGTACTGAAATCAAAATCACGATCAGGTGAAATGCCTCTGGAAACTCTATCACCACTATGTTCATGTCTTTGAATATTCCCACATAGTTTCATATAAGTATCCTTGTTCAAATCACACCTCAGACAAACCATCTATATTATGCCCAACATTCTCAATGTCGCAACTTTTATTACTTGATTATTTTGCTAACCATATTATAACATCTCACACCACACCATGTAACATCAACTTTTGCTGCTCATATACAAATTTCAGAACATATCCTCACAATTAGTGAGAGAATGAAACAAAGAAATTTAGATCTTACACTAAACCACATGCGCACGATAAAGAATGAAAGAATGGAAGTTTTCTAAAGTCCTATAGCCTCTCGAGGATAAGTAACAGATGTCTCTGTACCGCTTCGTAAAATTCTATTAGACTCTGCTATTGTACTTAGTGGGACCTATGAACCATGCTCTGATACCAAGTAGTCACGATCCAAAATCCCATTAGGACATGAGGGCACCTACTCTCCCTATAGGCGAACTCCATTCCTTTATTAACCATTTAACAATTTAAATAATGTGGAAAATTATATAGATAAGTCAACTCAAACTACTCCAAGACCTGGTGACACTAGTACAAGAGCATCTATGAATACGAAATAAGTTTGAAAAAAACTAAAACAATCATCTAGAAGGAAATAAGACAGAAAATAAATGAGTCTCTAGAATCCAGTACTGCCGAAAGCAACTCACCCTGAATTCCAACAATCACCAATTTAAATCACTGTGGCAAGTCAAGTACCGCTAGTGCCTGGCTCAATTCCTGCACGCAAAAAGGGTGCAGCAAGTATAAAGTGAGTACAGAAAATATGTGTACCTGGCTCAATTCCTGCACACAAAAATGGTGCAGCAAGTATAGAATGAGTAGGGGAAACACGTGTAGACAACAATATTTGATTACTAACCCTTCTTAGAAGTGATAACAAGGTATGTTCTAAAAGTTTCTTTTTTCAAAAGTGTAATTGCATCGTAAAATAAATCACCTCAATATAATAATTAAAATATATATATACTTTTACCAAGCTGTCAGTTACACCACAGATGATATCACAAGATGTATCAAGTCAAATCAGTTCACAATCATCTCAACAACTCAACACCAAATACATATGAAATGCAATGTAGATGAAATGTAATGCAATGCAATGCATTGAACAAAAATTGATATATACCTGCTTCCTCTGTCGTATTGTCGGGACCCAGGGGGACTCATGAGGTCCATATATCTGCCAGAACCATTTTTTCATCGGAACAATAACATTCGCCAGAACCATTTTCCATCGGCACAATAACACTTGCCAGAACCATTTCCATCGGCACAATACCACTCGCTGAAATCATTTCCCAACAGTTTTGCATGATGTCACTTGCCAGAACTATCTCCCATTGATATAATAAGAATACGAATCTCACAAATAGCTCAATGAACAATATCGACCAATAATTATCATGCAACAATAAAAGTAGTATGAATATGTATGAACAAATATATAATATGAGTTCATCAATCGACCCTACAACTAAGGATCATCAATCGCAATCAAATTTACATAATTCACTAGTCTCAATGATTCAATCATATCACAACTTACGAGATACTATAAACCAATAAATAATTTCACAAAAATTTTCCCGTATTATGACACAGGTACCCGCATAAATGTTCGTTATCTCATTTATAAGGGAACCCCTTACTACTCATTATCCTTATATTTATTTAATACATTAAAACTAACACTTCAAAGAAGTAAGAATTCTCTACTTGCCTCAAATCGAAGTCCAAATGTCAAATTATGAACTTTTCCTTCCGTAATGCTTCCAAATGATCAAAACCTATTCAAATATATAATCTTCATAAGTATACGAATCTAATGACACCCATATTGCTATATTTAATTTCTGGTTGAAAATCGGGTCAAAAATTCACCCTGAGCGCCCTAATTCAAATCTGAAATTTTCTTTTCAGATTAGTTTCACCCATAACAACAAAAACCCGCATGTCAAATTTCAGCTAAAACGGATCGTCATTTGACCTCTAAAACAAGATTTTATTCTAAAAATCTAGGCTATATTTTTTTAATTCAACACAATTTCTCCATGTTTCTACCCTAAAAATCTATTCATAATCACATAAGAATCTCATAGAAAAGACGAGAATAATTATCTTGATGTTATGGGATGAAATTTCTATTTTTCTCTTCTCTTTTTCTTTTCTTTTTCTTTTTTCCCTTCTACTGTGTTATGTTGAACTACAACTTTTGTTTTATTTTTCGTTTCGGTTGGTCACATTTCACATCTTTCAACTCTTCTTTTTATTTTCTTTTTTCTTTTTTCTTTTTTCTATTGGACAGTTTTCCTTTTTCCTTTCCTTTCCTTTTTATTTATTTAATTATTTGGGCACATTGCCCCTTTTCTAATTACTTTATTTTCTTTTTCTTTTTTTCATTATTATTAGAAACAAAATAACCTTTCATTTAATCTAAAAATCATGCCACTCATTTCCATAAGTTATAAATTATTTATAAAGGCTACTAAAATAGTTAAAAGAGAAAAATGGGTAAAATTCATAAAATGACTAAGGGGATCATTACAGTGATTGACTTTGGTGCTCCTTAGATCAACACTTGCGTGTAGTAGAGTGTGCCTACAACAACAGTTAACATTGTAGTATTCAGATGGCCCCATTTGTGGTGTTGTATGGTAGAAAGTGTGTATCTCTGATTGGTTGATTTGATGCATTTGCGATGGACTTATTAGATACAGATTTGCTTAGAGATGCTATGGAGCAGTTTCATTTAATTCAGAGTAGGTTGTTGACAGCCCAGAGTCGACAGAAGAGTTATGCAAATAGGAGAGTTCAAACGTTGGAGTTTATGGAGCGTGATCATGTTTGACTCAAGGTGTCACCCATGAAGGGTGTGATGAGATTTGAGAAGAAGGGCAAGCTTAGACCTAGACTCATCGACCCTTTTGAGATTTTGGGGCGGATTAGAGAGGTGACCTATAAGTTGGCCTTGTCAGCTGTGAATAATGTTTTTCATGTCTACATGCTTCGAAAGTATGCACCGGATGATACCCACGTGATCTCACTTGATTATGTGGTTTTGGATCCAGACTTGTCATTTAAGGAGGAACCTATAGCTATCTTCGATAGGTTGGTTTGAAAGCTAAGCACAAAGGAGATTGCTTCATGGAAGGTGTAGTGTAAGCACCGTTCATTAAGAGAGGCGACTTGGGAGACGGAGTCCGACATACGTGCTCGATATCTTTAGTTTTTTGAACCTTCAGGTACTTTCTTTTACTTTATGTTCGACGAACATGATTTTTAGTGGTGGATAATGTAATGACCCTGATGATCATTTTTGAAAATTCTCAAAAACTTACCATTTTATCCCTCTTGATAGTTGCCCCGAGTCATTTCCAATCAGTTTGAGAAGTTGGTTTTGAAAATTGATTGAAAGGTTGTAGTTTTTGAAAGTTTTGAGTTTTGAAAGTTTTTAAATTGTTAAAAGAGGTTTTGGGTTATAAACCAGAGTTTTGAGTCTTGTAATGGAATTCCGTCAGTCCCATTAGCTTCGAAATGCAGAATTTGGTCCGAGAGTGTTGTCATTTTCTATTTCAGAGTTGTTTCGTGAATTTGAGCCCTTGAGTTGGAAGTTTAAGTGAATTTAGATCTTGAGTTGACTTTGGTCAATATTTAGAGTTTGGACATTTGAATTGGATTTTTCGACGATTTAATTGGATTCAGGAGATGATTAATGAGGTCTTGGTTGATTTTTTGGAGGTTTTGACAGCAGTTTGGTATTTTTCAATATTAAGTTGGTTCATTACAACTTTTATGGGTTTTGGGTCAAGGAGACCTCAGACCCGTATTTCGATTATTTCATTGAGTCTGAAATATCGAGTACAGTTGACTAGCATATCTGGTTTATGTACTCGGGGTTCCAAACGAATCCCGAGGGTTCATTCGATGATTTTGTGCCTTGTGTGATATTGTTGATTGTTGTGTTCTAGAGCAGGCTATTTGTGCATCGCGATCCCGAGGCTCCCTCTCGCTACAAGAATTATGCTATATTTTAATCAAGGGAATGAAATACATGTAGCAATCTCTTTTCCTTAACTAAGTTTTTGTTCCATTGAATTTTTCCTGACATGGTTTTTAATGAGGTAGCTAGAATACGTATGCCTACATATGTGTACTTTTTTTTCTTTCATTTAGTTTCTTTTTAACTAAATTTTTTTTAGCAAAATTTTAACGAGGCACATCATCTATTAATGGACATTCAAGAGAGAGTGTTATGAAACCACCAATTTGGGGAATGTCCTAAAAATTTGATCCAACCAATGATTTTCCTAATTAATGAAAATCAATCTAGACATGAAAATCAATAACAAGTGTACATACATAATTTCTCCCTTTTCTTTTCCTCTATATTTTTTACAATTATATAATTTCTCGCTAAAAGCTCTTAGGGTTTAAGGGGTCGTTTGGTAGAGTGCATTAGAAAAAATAATGCATGCATTAACTTTGTCTATTACTAGTATCTTGTTTGATACACTTTTTCAATTTATGTATAACTAAGGATTGCATTAGTTATACACTTTATTTGGTATTGAGGTATATATAAATAATACATGGAAATCTATGATATTAGTAATGCATGCAAAAGCATTATTAAAGATACAATTGCCCCTCAAAACCTTTTCCTCACCCTTTCGCCATATTTGTTGATGATATTTTTATAAACAAATACCTTCTTTTAAAAATTATGCAATGCATGTTGTTTTTAAAATACCAAAACCAAAAAATGCATAAGAAATAATCTCAACATAACTAATGCAAACATAGCTTATGCCTAATTTGTTTTCATTAAGATTAAGAGGATTGAATCTAAATACGCATTTAAATATTAAGATGTTGCATTAAGACCTTAATACTAAATAGCTAAGATTGTTTATTTTCTCAACATCTGAGCGTACAAAATTGATCTTTATTTAAAAAATAATAAAATTCAAATTCAAATAAAATACTAAATTGATCTAATATTATATCAATAAAATATTTTTAAAAATTTATATGACCATTAATAATAGTGATGACTAACTGTTGACACCAAATTTTGGTTATTTTTTAATATTTTATTCATTAAATAGTTCAAAATGCATGTTTTGTAATTTTAATGCAATTTATTGATAATTATCCTTATTTCTTACAATATTAGGATTTTTATCGGTTAATTTTGATTACATTATTTTTTTTCAAAATCGGATGAATATGTTCAAATATTGGTTTAGTTTGATTAAATCATTATTTTTGTTAAATTACATTTTTTTACATGCCATTGGTTACATTCATTACATTTTTTAATATTCATTTTATTCATTACATTTGTTAATATTCATTTTGATATTTTGTACAGTCTAGAAATACATTCAAATATGGATAAGAATACACAGATATTATATTTTACTAACTAGTGGTTTTGGTACACGATTTTAAGGTCATGGTATTGTACTAAGGTGGTTTTTAATTTTCTATTTAAGCAATTGCTTGGTCATTTAAGTTAGAGGATAAAATTTAAGATTAGTGTTGATTAATTTTTTTATATTTTTTTTAATTCACAAAAGAAGGGTCTCACTATTCATTGTCTTCTCCGACGAACTCCTCGTCAGAGCTCAACCAGGCCACCACCACCAAGAGCCCTAACCCTTTCTCCCACACTTTCACTGCTCCCTCTTTGCCAACCAAACAGCCACCCCACCACCGGAATTCGACCAACCCACCAGAACACAACCAAACCAAAACCCTCATTTTTTTCTTCAGCCAGACCACCACCGCAACACCCACTCCAACCATTTCCTTCTTTCCATTTTTTCAGTAAACCACCGTTCAATACAACCTTAGAAACTCCGGCGAGGAGCTCAAAGCTTCGATGAACTAGAGCAAAACAATGACAGCCAACGTTTTCCCCTTTCCCTCTTCCCATTTACGGTTTGTTTCTATTTTTATAGATCATTGATGTGAGACCAAAAATATATATTTTTTAAACATTATTTGCCTCCTATTTATTATTTGTATTTGTCCTTTTTTAGCATGAATTTTATGGATTGTGCTAAATAATGTATTATATTTGTCGAAGTAAATTGGTGTAAAGTTGAAGAAGTTTGGAGCTAAAACAAATTAAAGATGGAAGGTTATAGAAGGAAATCAAGGAGGCAGCTTAATGGATTAAATATTAAAGGAGAAACTTGCTGCCACGTGGCAGCAAAAGAATACAACAATGCAGAGGCGGTTGAACAGATATGCTCACAGTTCAAACAGAATCTAATTCTGTTTGATTTTGGATTCCTAATTTGTTTTGGACTCAATTATTTTATTTAGGGTTTTCAACATCTATAAATAGTCCATATGAATAATTATTAAAGGGAATCATATACAAAGTTGTCAATACTTTTTAGGGTTGTTTTCTTCTTCTTTTATAAGACATTAGGAGCTAAAGACCCTTGTTTTGGGTTGCGGCTAAGGTAATTGTTGAACATCGATTGTTATGAATTAATTTTGGTTATCGCTTAAATTACTTTTGTATTCTTGTTTTAGTATTTCATGCTTGATCACCATAAAAATAAACATATTGTCTATTCTTGGACTCGGGAGACGAAGAGGTAGATAGTCCAAAGAATACAAAGAGTTTGATCTATCTTACATATCACTTGATTATCATGTTTAGGATTGACACCCGAACGAACATCAAGCTTGTTTACGAAACCGGATGAAATATAAATGCTCACCAATTGAGCCTGCCTATCTGTCACAACCCGAGTCTACACCCTGAACGTGGCCGGCACTTGAGAACCATTGCGGATCCCCAAGCGAATCCTTGGCCTGGCTCACTACTCAGCGGAAGACTTAACTCGAGCCTATAAGGCTCCAAACACAGCACAAGTAAACTCATAAACTTAAATAAATAGATAAATTGTTAAAGTCTGGAAAATACTCAATTCTCATAATACGGGGAACATTAGTCAAACTCAACATAGGGAAATAAGAATAATCATGAAAAAACTCATCAACTCTAGACCTGTCTATGAAGCTTCTAAATACTCAAACGGGTGTCGGGACAGACCCCACAACACCTTGACAAACTAAACAACTGAAATAACAAAAATGAAAAGAATGTGGATCCTCTGAAAGTACTAGAAGGCTCACCACAACTGCTATCTGGAATGTGAACGGGATCAACGGAGCGCCTGCTGATGACCCTGAACACCAGTGTCTGCATCATGAAACGATGCAGGTCGAATGACATCAGTACATTAAATGCACTGATATGTAAAATGGTTGAATATAACAATAGTAGAAAAGAGAAGGCTCAAGGAAGTACTCACCTCAACTCAACTCAAAGCAAAAAAACCCATAACTAACTCAAGTAAAAGTGATACTCAAAAGTAATTCAATGTAAAGCTTTTAAAAAAAAAATTCAAAAGCAACCTCAAGTATAGGTGTAAATTATCATGAAGTAAGTGTTTACTTATATTTGGGAGATTCTCTAACCGACAACCATCACTCTGAGCTAAATGATGATACAGCGTCTCGCCCACGCTGTCAGAACTGTCCTATACCTTGCCGGAGTATAAGACATCCTCAACTAAGTGGATCCACTAAGCTCTACCCGCAGACATAAGGAAATCATCTAAAAAGTATGACTCTTTTACCCATGTTGGCATACATGGTTTATCGGGAGTTGAGTTGTCTGAACTCATCCCCATATCGGTGCTCAATACTACTCCCAATAAATATACTCATGCTCAAGTAAGTAAAAATATACTCTTCCTCTGGTTTTGAGATAATTACTCAAAATGTACTCTTTAAGAAACAGTGCATCAACTCCTCTTCTCCAAACTCTCTTAGTTATTTTCTCAAAATCAAAGTCTTCTTTCTCGCTCAAAAATGACAGTTGGGAAATCAAAGTTTCATTTACAAGTTTTTCAAACTGCCTCTTTAACTCTACTCACAACTCCCCTCTATTTTTGCTCAAAAGGAACCAATTTAAATTAATGGTTCAGTTTAAAAGACTCTAAAAATAATTCAGTAAATGCTCAATTCATAGGGTTCTTTGCAGAAAATAAAATATGGACAGCCAACTCAATAATTAGGGTTCATACCAGAATCTAAGCATGAACCATAGCAAGATAACTACTCAAGAACATGGATACAATACTCAAGAATTAACTGGAATTCGGTAACAATAGGCAGAAAACTCGAATATTTCTCAAGAACATGGGTTGAAACCCTAGATTTCATAAATTCTAAATTTTGAATGTAAATTGGCATGTGAACGTACTAGCCCAACATTGAGGGAATCCTTACATACCTGAAAGATCAAAGATCTTGGCGAAATCGCAAGCTCTTGGTTGAAGTTCTTAGAACCCTAGCCTTTTTCTCCTCTTGAACGTCCTCTCAAATTTTTCTAAGTGTAATAATGTTTCCAGACTGTTTCTACTGTTTTTAGCCCAAAAATAATAGGAAAAAGTCAGGATCTGGGTTTAAAAGAGAGGGGAAAGGTCTAAAATACCCTTAATGAAAACTATCGGCGCGACCTACGGTCGTGACCTATGGTCCGTAAGTCGAACTACGGTCCGTCCTGTTCCTCCGTCGTTTGGTTCAGAGAGTTTGCAACTTTGGCCTTCCAACTGACGATGCCCATGTACGGCCCGTCATTTGATCTACGGTCCGTACATGGTCACCGTAGATCAGGCCCTGAGAACTGGAATTCGACTAAGTCTGGAGGGCAACCTACGGGTCCTATCTACGATTCGTAGATCACACTACGACCCGTACCTTTGGTCCGTAGAATCAACTTCTAAAACTTGAAATTCTCCAACCTCAACCTGGTTTCTACAGTTGCCTTCTTACGGTCTGTAGAACCACTTACGGTCCGTAGAACCACTTACGGTCCGTAGGACGGTCCCGTAAAACTAGTACTGCAGCAGTTTCTGCATTTTCTTCAACTCCAAGTTATGGGGTGTTACAATATATCCCCCTTGGGAACATTCATCTTCGATTGAGCCCATACTAAGCATGTAAGGGATGGGGGCATCCAACAAACCAACACCAAACAATTCCAAGCAACACATGCCAATTAAATTTAAAAACTCAAGAACTAAACATTCTAAACTAAAAATGGCACTTCGTTAAGAGTTAGTACCTTCTCTAGGTCTGCATTGGTGTCAAAAAGATGTGGATATCTCTTTTTCATGTCCTCCTCGGCCTCCCAAGTAGCTTCCTCAATGAGCTGATTTCTCCACAAGACTTTCACCGATGCAACTTCTTTAGTCCTCAATTTTCGAACCTGGCGATCAAGGATCTGAATGGGGATCTCCTCATAAGATAGGTTGTCCTTGATGCCAATATTCTCACTAGGCACAACAAGGGAAGGATCACTCAAGCATTTCTTCAACATAGAGATGTGAAATACTAGATGGACTGTCTCTAACTCTAATGGTAGCTCCAACTCATAGGCTACATTGCCAACTCTCTTTGATATCCTATAAGGATCAATGTAGCGGGGACTGAGCTTCCCTTTTCTGCCAAACCTCATCACACCCTTCATGGGTGAGACCTTCAGATATACCCAATCATCAACCTCAAACTCCAAATCTCTTCTCCTAACATCTGTGTAGGATTTCTGACGACTCTGTGCTGTCTTCAACCTCTCTTGAATTAACTTCATCTTTTCCACAACTTGATGAACCAGATCTGGTCCTATCAATTCAGCTTCACCAACCTCTAACCAGCCAATGGGAGATCTAGACCTCTTCCCATATAAAGCCTCATACGGAGCCATCTGTATGCTGGAGTGGTAACTATTGTTGTATGCGAACTCGATAAGAGGCAAATGGTCATCCCAATTACCTTTAAGATCAAGAACACAGGCTCTCAACATGTCCTCCAAGGTCTGAATGGTGCGTCCTGCTTGACCATCCGTCTGAGGATGAAAAGCAGTACTAAGGTTCACCTTTGTGCCCAAACCTTTCTTAAATGACTTCCAAAAGTGAGCGGTAAATTGAGGACCCCTGTTTGAGATGATGGATAGTGGAACTCCATGCAGTCGAACTATCTCGCGAATGTATAGGTTTGCATACTCCTCTGCTGTATTGGTAGTCTTCACCTGTAAGAAATGGGCTGATTTGGTCATTCGATCCACAATCACCCAAATGGAATCATGCTACCTGCGAGATCGTGGTAAACCTGTGATGAAGTCCATATTGATCATCTCCCACTTCCATTCTGGAAGGAGTATATTCTGGGCTACACCACACGGTCTCTGATGCTCCTCATTGACTTGCTGACAATTCGAGCACTTAGCAACAAATTCATCGATGCACCTCTTCATGCTACTCCACTAATAAACTTCTCTCAAGTCGTGGTACATTTTTGTGGAACCCGGATGAATTGAATATCTGGAACTGTGAGCTTCTTCTATGATCCTATTTTGGAGGTCATCTACATCTGGAACACACAATCTTCCTTGGTATCTCAACACTCCATCTCCCCCTTGTGCAAAATCCATCACTTTCTAATTATACACATTTGCCTTCAACTCAAGCAAAATGGGGTCTTGGTCTTGCTTCTCTTTCACCTCTTCCACTAATGAGGACTCAGCTCCGTTCATCACCACAACTCTGCCTTCACTGGAATCCAACAAGCGAACACCCAACCGTGCAAGCCTGTGGACTTCCTTAGCTAACTCATTCTTGTCTTCTTCAGCATGGGTTGTACTCCCCATGGACAACCTGCTCAAAGCATCAGCAACTACATTAGCCTTACCTGGGTGATAGAGGATGCTCATGTCGTAATCCTTGAGCAACTCTAACCACCTCCTTTCTCTGAGATTGAGCTCTTTCTGACTGAACACATACTGGAGACTCTTGTGGTCCGTAAACACATCTACATGAACACCATAGAGATAATGACGCCATATTTTGAGAGCAAAGACTACTGCTGCTAACTCAAGATCATGAGTTGGGCAATTTCTCTCATGAATCTTTAGCTGTCTGGAGGCATATGCTATCACCTTACCCTTCTACATCAATACACAACCAAGCCCAACTAGGGACGCATCACAATAGATGACAAAACCCTCTATACCCTCTGGTAGGGTCAACACTGGAGCTGTAGTCAACCGAGTTTTCAACTCCTGAAAGCTTTTCTTACAAGCTGCGGACCATTGGAACTTAGTTGTTTTCTAGGTTAGCTTAGTCAATGGAGATGAAATAGATGAAAACCCCTCGACAAAATTTCTGTAATAACCATCCAACCCCAAGAAACTCCTTATGTCAGTTGGAAATGTAGGCCTTGGCCAATTCTGCACCGCCTCGATCTTCTGAGTGTCAACTAGAATTCCTTCACTAGAAACAAGTAGCCTAGGAAAGCCACGGATTTAAGCCAAAACTCACACTTCGAGAACTTCGCATACAACTCTCGATCCTTGAGGGTTTGAAGGACTATTCTAAGATGACTAGCATGGTCCTCCTCATTCCTCGAGTAGATCAGTATGTCATAAATAAACACTATAACAAACATGTCCAGATATGGCTTGAATACTCTGTTCATCAGATCCATGAAGGCTGCAGGAGCGTTAGTCAAACCAAAGGACATAACCAGAAATTCATAATGACCGTAACAGGTCCTGAAAGTTGTTTTTGGGATGTCACTTTCTCTCACCCTCAATTGATGATAGCCAGATCTGAGGTCTATCTTAGAGAAACAAGTGGCACCCTAAAGTTGGTCAAAAAGATCATCAATTCTCGGAAGAGGATACTTATTCTTTATTGTGACCTTGTTCAACTGGCGGTAATCTATGCACATTCTAAGGGAACCATCCTTCTTCCTCACGAACAAGACCGGAGCTCCCCATGGTGAGACACTTGGTTGGATGAAGCCCTTATCAAGGAGATCTCTCAACTGCTCTTTCAACTCTTTTAACTCAGCTGGGGCCATTTTGTAAGGCAGAGTAGAGATGGGTTGAGTATCTGGAAGAATATCTATTTCGAAGTCTATCACTCTCTCAGGAGGGACTCTGGGAAGATCATCTGGAAAGACCTCTGGAAACTCACTCACAACTGGAACTGACTGGATAGGCGGTACCTCAACACTAGAGTCATTAACTCGGACTAAGTGGTAAATGCACCCCTTGGAAACTAACTTTCTGGCCTTAAGGTATGAGATGAAACGACACTCATGCACTGCTGAACTGCTCCTCCACTCTAGAACTGGCTCATTAGGAAACTGAAACTTGACTACTCGAGTTCTGCAATCAACTGAGGCATAACAAGCATGAAGCTAGTACATACCTAGAATAACATCAAAGTCCATTATATCTAACTCAACCAAGTCAGCCATGGTGTCCTTGTGATAGACGGAGAAAATACAATCACGGTAAACTCTTTCTGCTAGAATAGACTCACCAACAGGTGTAGAAACACTGAAAGGCTCAAGAAGTTGTTTGGGGGAAATGCCGAACCTCATAGCTACAAAAGGAGTCACAAATAACAGACTCGCACCTGGATCAATCAAGTCATATACATCAAATGTAAAAACTCGAAGCATACCAGTAACAACATCTGGTGAGTTCTCCTGATCCTGTCGAGTACCCATAGCATATAGGCGATTTGTACCTCCACCTGTCCCTGAAGTAGCTCCCCTTTAGTTGCTCCTATCTGCTGGAGCTGCTGAAGAAGACTAGGCTCTATTACCCCATTACCTTGCTTGTTCTATGGACACTCTCACATAAAGTGACCCAGCTGACCGCACTTGAAACAGCCACTCGAGCCATCACGACACTCTCCCGTGTGGTCTCTACCGCATCTGGTACATGTGGGGATCCAATTTATCCTTGGTGCAACGCTACCCTGACACTGAGTAGGTCGAGCTCTGGAATTCTGGGAGTTCTGGTTCTTGAATTCACCTCTGTTCCTCGGTGAAGGTGCACTAGCTGATGACGGTGCTTGTCCAGATGATCTCTGCTGGAGAGAGGACCGACTCCCATTTTCGGTCTTCTGGTGGCCGGACTCATGGCTGGTTGTCTTAACCCTCTTGCTACGGAACTCTTTCATGTCCTTCAACTTATCTTCCTCAACTTGTTGCACATGGATCATGAGCCTTGTTATGTCCATGTCCCCTATCAGCATAGCCGCCTTACCTTCCTTACTTGACAAGCGGGATAGCCCAGACACAAACAGTCTCATCCTGCTCCTCATATCAGCCACCATCGCTGGAGCATAGCGGGATAGCTGAGTGAACTTGATGTTGTACTCCTGCATGCTCATAGATCCCTGCTTCAAATTCAGGAATTCTCTTACCTTTGCTCCCTTAGTTCGCAGGGGAAGAAACACCCCAAGAAGGCCTCTTCAAACACTGCCCAACTCATAGGTGGTGCTCCTTCTACCCTATTCTTCTTCCATTGGTCATACCATACCCTAGCAACACCCTTGAGCTGGTAAGAAGCTAGCTCCACATGCTCTGCATCAGTAATACGCATAACCTCAAACACCCTCTGCAGTTCCTCCACAAAGTTCTCCGGATCCTCTGTTATATTCGACCCTGTGAACTCTGGGGGATTCATCCTCAAGAATTCGCGGGTTCTAGATGTATCGGCCACATCCTGACGACCCACTCTCTGTTGTCCATCTCCTTGCAGGGGTTACACTTTTGGTGCATTGGGAACTTCTTGACCTGGAGGGTTCACGTTCCTCCTAGCAGGGCGTCCTCGAACAGCTCTTCGTGGAGGCATGATCTGAAAAGATACGCGTAAGCACGAGTTAGAAGGAAGACTTTTATAGAGATGAAATCTATAGCACAAAGTGGAATAAAAAGAAAGTGAGAGGTTCCTAAATGTCGCAGCCTCCTAATTATAGATGTGGCGTGCTTCTCACCGATAACTAGGACTCTACTAACACGGCTTCATAGACTCCCTAGGACTTTTGAACTCTGTGCTCTGATACCAAGTTTGTCAAGCCCCCAGTCTACACCCTAGACGTGGCCGGCATTTGAGAACCATTGCTGATCCCCAAGCAAACCCTTGACCTGGCTCACTACTCAGTGAAAGACTTAATATGTAACGAATAAAATGAATATTAAAAAATGTAACGAAAGTAACCAATGGCATGTAAAAATGTAATATAACAAAAAGAATAATTTAATCAAACTGACACAGTATTCACTACATTTTCACCTGATTGTGACAAAAAATAATATAATCAAAATTAACTAAAATTCAAAATAAACTAATTAAAATCTTAGTATTTTTGAAAAATAAAAATAACTATTGATAAATTTATTTAAAATTACAAAAAATGTATTTTGAACTATTTAATAAATAAAACATAAAAGTATGAATTTTGAAAAATGTTAGGCCAAAATTGGGTGTCAACAGTAGGCGCCACAACGGATCGGTCATATTACCCGTAAGCTTTCAATTTTTTTATAACAAAAACTAGAGCAAAATTTTTTGAGGAGGTCTCCAAAAATTTCACAAAGGAGACAGTTGCTACAAGATTGAATACCTGAGGTTGCCAAACCTGAAAACATGGGCAAATTTTTTAAGGAAAGCCCTAAAAAATTTCACCAATATTGTACTCAGACTTTCAGCTTTATGAGGCATCACTCTGAGTTGGTTTATACCTTTGTATTAATTATTGTACATAATGTTATATTCAATGTATATCTCAAATTTTTATTTGACTTACATTCCATTTTTAAAAAAAATTTGTTTGACATTTTTAAAGTTTGGGTAGTCCGCCTATGTGACCCGTTAATTTTTTTATTTTTGTTACTTGTTCATTAAATAATAAAAAAGATTTTTTGTTAAATTTGGGTTGTCCGCCCTTCAATGTGACTCATTGGTTTTTCATTTCGATTATTTTTTCTTTCAAAAATTTATTTATTATTCCAAAACAATTTATTTTATGTCACATCTGCACGAACTACGCTAACTTGATTCTCATCCCAATGAGATACGTAGGCAGCCCTTCTAGGATTCGGTATTCTTTATTCAAAAGATCTTTTATTTTTTTAAAAAGTTTATATTTCTGAAATCATTTTTTGATTTTTGGTTGGTGCCAACACTGTTAGAGTGTACATATGAGAAAATAATCGACACAATGGAGACAGATTGACTTCTTGTTAAATCGTAGATTCTTTGGTACCTCTCATTCATAATTTTGTTACACTTGAAAATATTCTGTTGCATACATTCAAAATTAGAACAAAATCAAATTCATTGTTTCATGTGCATTGTGTGGTGAGCTTCTGATTAAATTCAATTGTGTTGCTTTGTTGATCCAAAACTTGGCCTAAATATTTGTTGAGGCGAAATGTTGAGTGATGTTTGACTAGAAAAATGATTGTAGGCCTTTTTTTGACCCGTTTGAACCTTTCAAAGCCTACCAATGGCATCAATCCTTAGTATGCCCCTACTTTGATCCTTAAACCTTTTCTTTGGACAACCACATTTTAGCCTATACCCTTTCTAAGTGCTTATATGCACTATTCCTCTCTTGGCCCAACCTTTATTGAGCGCATTGAAGACGTGCTAGTTACAAAAGAAGGTTCAAGTTCAAATTTGTCAAAGACAAAAGTTATCAAAGTCCCTAAAAGTCAAGAATACAAAAACGACTTCAAAAGAAAGAAGAAAGATTTGAAAATTCCCCACAAGTTCAAACAAGTCAAATTTCAACAAAAGAAGAAGAAAACTCCAAACAAACAGGAGAAACTTCAAAAGATGGAGAGAAGGGAAAAAGCTTAGACAAGTAAAACTTCAAAAGAAGTCAAAAAGTGCAAAAGAAAGGGACAATAAAGAGGATCAAACGCTAAAAGCGTAACAAATGTTGAAAGCACAAATTCAATGCAATGCTCAAGAAAGAATTAAGTCACTTGTATCCCAAATGACTATCCTACCCGTCCCCAAGCCTACATTACAAGCCAATAGCAAGCCCTACATGATTTCATCACATTAGTGGAGATTTACATGAAGGCCAAGCCTATGGTATCACAATTGCATGCGTTGAACATTTTTCTGAGTGTGTGCTAGTGGTTGTTGATGGGGTGCCGATGATTAGTTGTGGAATGATAGTGATAACTAATGGTTGTAGTAAATTATGATGACGGTTACCGATATATAATGTTGACTAATGTTGGTAATTATCAATAGTGATTAGTGGATGTAATAATGGTTGACGGTGATAATTGCAAACGATGGCTAATGGAGATGACAATTAATTTGTGTGATTGATGGTAGTTATAGTTGGGGTGAGGATAGTGGTTGTGGATTGTAGGTGGTGGTGATTGACGATGGTGATTGTTGTGGCTAAAAGGGTGATTGTGGATATGAGTGAAGATAGATGGAGTAGTGTTGAACTGTCATCTTTGTAGAAATTTTTAAATAACATCTTAATGATATTAAAACTTTGTTATAGATCTGAACCATTCAGACTTATTTAGATCCATTAAATGATTGTAAAATAAGAAAAATAAATGCAATTAATGATTAAGATTAGAAAATAAATAAACTTAATGATTGATATCTGAATAATTAAGATTAAGACCTTCATTAAATGAAAATAAATGAGACTTATATAGGCATTATTAATATCCGCCATACTAATAGATCATATTCAACACTATTCTTATACAACCTACCAATCGACTCCTTAATTTTTTTAAAAAGAAAAAACACTTTTTAAACCTTGAACTATCCCATTTTATAATTTGGGAAAATTACATAACTAAGCTAACATTTAGTAGTTAATTATGCTCCATAACTATAGTTTAAATTAATTATGGAAAACGGTTATAGTTTAAGAAAATGGCTATAGGCTAGGTCCCTCCTTTTGTATTAAAACGTGTAGTATCCTTTTTCTCCTTTTATACAAATCAACACTCTCTCTCTCTTATCACACCCACTTATTTTGCTCCTAAAATCTCTCAATTCCCCTTAAATCACGCAACTGAATCAAAATTCAAAATATGAAAAATTCATTTACCCCTCCTAATAGTGCAAAATCAAATCCATGTAACTTCCATTCAGTTTTTTTTGTAACTTCCATCGATTTTATTTTTTTGTATTAGTATAATTTGTTTTGAATTCCCCCATTGTTTGAAGAAGAAGAAGAAGAAGAATTTCGATTTCCCCCATTGTTTGAAGAAGAAGGAGAAGCAGAAGCAGAAGTAGAAGAAGAATAAGACTGTCACAACCTAAAGTACCCCCTAGACATGACATGGTGTATGGGACCCCGAGAGGTCCTACACAAGCCACTTAGCATACATCATACAAGATAATAGAGTTAAAGAGTTCAAAAGACAGTTCTATATTGGAAAAAGTTGACAAAACATAGCGAAAGTCTAACGTAGTCTCAAAGCCATCTAATACATGATACGAAAGGTGATAGGGACCTACCCCATACATCACACACAAAAACCGAAATGAAAAGACATGAAAGCAATAAAAGAAGCCTCGGTCCTCGGAACATGAGGATTCACCAATCTTCAAAGCTTACTATGAGATCACTAGCCACGAGTATACGGGATGGAAGCGTCAAATCCTACATTAGTGAAACAATGTAGGCAAGAGTATGCGTTAGTACATGGAATGTACCAAGTATGATAGCAATGCATATGAATTATGAAATCATGCCAAAAACACATCATGAAATCATGCCAAAAACACATATGAATTATGAAATCATACCAAGTATGATAGCAATGCAGAGAAAACATAAGCAATGCAGAGAAAACATAAACATGATCATGGTCAATGCAAGCTAAACATCTTTAAAACACATTTGAGATACTTATAGAAAGTAACCTTAGTTCATTATTATGGGAGGTTAGCCTTAACCGACATAGACCATGTGAGTTATAACATGGAATCCAGTGTCTATCCCACACCGAAAATAGATGTCCTTCCTTGCCAAGGTAAGAACCAAAAACTTCTAGCTTAAGTGGATCCACTAGCTAATGTCTATCTAAGACAAATCTATGGTGGCACATAGTGTATGGGACACGGGTAATCGCCACTTGTCCACTCGGTGCTAAGCATAATTCCCACGGATTAGTCATAAATCTTAACTTGGCTCATCATTAGAAGACATGGGTATTTGCCGCTTGTCTTATCATTAGGGGACATGGGTAATCGCCACTTGTCTTATCATTCATGGGAGGCACATTAAGTAACCCATCCAAGCTAGAGTTCATTAGAATAACTATTAATTCTTGATTCAAAGTTTAGTTGAGAAAACCTTTCAACCCTATGAATCCTTTTGTGAGAAACCCTTTCACAAATCATGTTTTGAGTAGTATGTGAGAAATCCTTTCACAAAAACAACAACATCGATGCTTCACTCTCAAAGCAACCTTAAATCAATTACATCAACTTCATGACAAAATATGCATATCTTCATAACTTCATTTTTTATAGTTCAAAAGCTTCATCATATGTTCATGGTCTAGAAATCATGAATTTATGCATGGGTTCATGTGAATTCAACTTAGAAACATGTAATTACTTCAATTCAAGCATAAAAAGATATAAAACAATCAATTGAATCATAATTGGAAAGAACCCATAAGATTGAATAAAAACCCTAATTTCAATTGAAGATTCTAACTTGTGGAAATTGGAGAATTTAGGAACCCTATGGAGGAAAGGACTCCATAGGTGAAAGCCATCATACCTGGGAGTTTAAAGCCCACAATCAATGGAGAATTTGGAGGCTTGACTTGAAACCCTAGCCTTCTTCTTCAAGCTTTAGAGAGAAATATTTGAGGGAATGAACTTGATCAACTTTTAGAAATTTAGGAGAATGAATTCAATTGGGTAAATTTGAGGTTGAAAGTGATTATATAGGGCTTAGGGTAGAAGGTAAAACGACGTAGTGTAGGGTTAAAACGATTAGAAAAAAGACCAAAAAGCCCTAAAAATAACTGTCAGACTCAACCTACGGTCCGTCCTGGTCAACCGTAGAAAGATTCAGAAACCATTAATTTTGACCTTCAATCGACGGAACCCATGTAGGTTGGTAGGTCTACTTACGGACAATACATGGCAACCGTAAATCCCAACTTAAGGCTTTAAAATTTAACTAAGTCTGGGAGAGACCTACGAGACCTATCTACAACTCGTACATGGAGTGACGGGCCATCCTAGCGAACCGTCAAAGAGCTTCTGAAACTTGATTTTCAAAAGTTATTTCCCCACTACCTATAGATGCCATCTACGGTCCGTAGGTACTCCTACCAACCGTAGGTCATGCCTGCAACCCAAAAATCTGCATTTTCCTTCTTTTCCAAGTCCAAGGTGTTACAAAGAAGAAGAAGAAGAAGCGGTCCGTAGGTACTCCTACAAACCGTAGGTCATGCCTGCAACCCAAAAATCTGCATTTTCCTTCTTTTCCAAGTCCAAGGTGTTACAAAGAAGAAGAAGAAGAGGAAGAAGAGAAAGAACAAGAAGAGGAAGAAGGAAGAAGAAGAAGAAGAGGAAGAATGAGAAGAGGAGGAGGAGGAGGAGGAATTGCGGTATTTGTCTAAGTTAATTTGTATATTTTAATGAATTCATTTTGTTATATTTGTATAACATTACAAAGTTTTCAGATTTATAGACATTATTTTCAGATTTTATACAAATATATACATTTAAATATATATATTTTTTGTTAATCAGTGGTACATATACAATAGATTCATTTGTATTTAACTATTTATCAATTAATTTTTTTGTATATATGATTTGTTGATACATATGATTTGTATAAATTATGAAAAATTCCTAATTGTAAAACTCTAGCAGTGAATTATACGTATAATACTAAGTCTAGTGCTCACTTCATACATATACAAATTGTATATAAATTATATTCTAATACATTTATATATACAAATTGATTATAATTTCCACACAACTATCCAAAAATTATATCAATAAAATTATGCTTATACAAAATAAATGTGCAATGTATACATTTCGAGTAAACGCAATATCTAACTCATATAAGTCAACATATACAAATATAAATACAAAGCAACTGATAAGAAGCAATTCCATGATTTATGGGATTGTTTTCCTTTATCCCAATCGAAATAAACCGCCTAAATTCATTAAATTTTTTGAGAAAACGAATTGTATATAATATTATATCCATGCAATCTACAAACGAAGATATCCATAGCTATTGAAACTATAGCTACGAAGCGTAATTAGACAAACTGTAGCTAATTAGCCTAATTAAGTTTCGTATAGTAGCTATTTGTGAAAATTCTCCTATTAATTTTTATCTAAACCCATTCATTGCTCACTTACCCGAATCTTTAACCCATATCATCAAGAGAGTAGGCTGCATCGCGGTTCTTTGGATTTTATTTTATTATATATATTAGCTGAGCAGAATAATATCTGCCGAAAAACCTCTCGTGAATTAGTTCTCCCCCAAATCCCTGCCCTCCAATTCTTGTCTGTTAAAGTGAAGTTGAATTAGGGTTAAGGTTAGGGTTCCGTGCAAAGAATCGAGTGCGGGGGCCATTAGGAGCATACGATGTACGCCGATCGGGTGGAGGCAGTAACAAAGAGGTCGATAAAGGATAGGCTTAACGGCAACACTGCTGATGATTTTGCTCGCCGGAGACAATTTACCGGCAAGAGGTTTTCCCCTCTTTCTCGCCTTTTCTACTTACATTTATCATTACTTCTGACGGCTTCAGATTTTTTTATACATTTGTGTATATGCATTTGGTTAGATGTTTCATTTAGTAATTTAAGTAAGGTTTTTTCTTCAATCCAGTAGAGGATTGGTATGAAGAAGACCGACCAATGTTCTGCATCTGCTTAGTGCAGAGATTTATACCATACTCTCCCTCAGATATGTCCTCATTCTTTTTGGGCCAGACTAGAAAGGGAGGTGTGCACATTTAATGGGACAGAGGGAGTAGCAGTTTTAAGTTTTATTAGCAAACTTTTGCTAGGATTCTAATTCTTTTGGGCACAATTTCTTTCAATTAAATGTGGTTTAGGCAGTTAAATATTTGTAAAAGCTGTGAGTATCTGTTAAACAGAGGCACCGATAGCATTTGTGTAATGGTCAATTTTCTTCCAGGAAAGTGTCATTGTTGCTTACTTGGCCTTCCTCCTTGTTGCTTCTGTATGGCCTATTAGAAGTCAAACCAAATAAATTCATTTTGGGGCTCTGGGTCCTCGTAGATTGGACTATCTGCTTTATGTTCAAAAATATACAGTTTGAGTCGACCTAATGATTAGAACCGGGAGATGCATTATTTTTTTTTTGAGAAGGTAGTAGATTATGTATTAAAAATGCAGCAATATTTAGCACCAGCCAAGCACCAAGTTGGTGCTAAGGCAGTACAACAGCTGGTAATCCTCCTGTACATAAAAATTACAAAAGGAGGACATCTACAATAAAGGCCCTATTCTTGTAAAGATTCTATGAAGTCTAACCATGCTATCTTCATCCTTTACAACCTGTAGATTACATCAAAAGCCATAAACAATTTGTATTTAAGCTTTTGTATAATAACTTTCTTCCCTTCAAAGCATCTCACATTTCTTGGGAGATGCATTCTATGAATGAGAAATGAACAAATTAGCTAAAAAGCTATTATTTGCTAAGTTGCTCGGACTTGGGTGCGGGTGTCTGATACGGATGCGGATCTAGAGGTTGGATCCTTCATGGTCTAAATTTTAAGATTCGGGGGTATGGATCTAGGCATGGATATGGGTGCGGGGATTTGGCTTAAAATAATTCAAATATAAAAAATAGAGTTATAAAAACATGCCTAAACTATTATGGACTATTTGGAAGGAAAGGTATGCACGAATTTTTGAGAGCAAGTTCGAATATGTGATTATTATCAAGTACAAATGCATCTCTTTACTGAATATTATTAAGTTCAAATTAGAAATCAGTGTATCTGTCTTGAAATTTCTCTATCGATTTTGGTCAAAGTACCAAGAAATCGTTTGACCATATCCGGTATGGATCCCACACCCACACCCATGTCGTGTCGACATTGGTGCGGCATTGAAAGTGAAGAGTCCACACAACTTAGATTATTTGTAAGGTACTAGTGATGATATATAAGTATATCAGATCATGCTTGCCTTTTTTTTTTTTTTGCAGCTTTAAACCTCCTATGGTGGAGTCCTATTAACTTTCTGGTTCAATTTCTGTAATCTATTTTGTAGGCACAGAGAAGAAGATGACAAATGGGAGCATGATCTTTACGAGCGTCATGAAGTTCCGGGATCAAGTACGGTGTTGTTTGATACCATTAGATTCAGTTAGATATTACTTATTCATTAGGCATTATACTTGTGATTGCTCCACTAAAAATTTTGACATCTTTTATGGGCATTCACAGGCCAGAGAATTGGTGCTAAGGATCTTCGTCTAAAACTCCAAAAGAAAAGTATCCAACAAGCTGCTCAAAGTATTAAAGGTTCTGTCTCTGGAGGTATGCGGGATCTCCGTGAAAAGCTTTCTGGCACTGTATACTCACAAACAGTGGAAAATGATCCCCCCAAAGCAAAGCTGAAGGTGGCTCCTGAAATAAGTAAACCTGTCAGGAGAAGTAGCATAACTGAAGCTCCTCCCATGGAGACCAAAAAAATTGCCAGCACAGTTTCAAAGAAGAAGTCCCAGCAAAAGGCAAGATCTCCTTACTCAGATTAGTTTCACCAATAAGCTCCTTGTCAATAGCATTACTTCTTTATCAAATGGTGATATTGCCATTAAAACGTGAGCAGACACAACCCGACCCCCAGTAAGAAAAGGAGATAAACTTTCAGAAATCTCCCACGCAGAAGGGTAATAGAGTCTCTAGACAAAAGTAACATGTGGCATGAATTACATGATATCATCTTCCTTACTTTCAGTTCTTTAGTTATTAACTCCTTACATTTTGTTGCTGGTTCTTCTTATTTGTTCAGTGGGTCAGTTTCCTGCTTGGAACAATGTCATGGCAATAGGGTTTTATAGTACGCCCTGCATTTCAATTTGCATGACCCTGTTTGCCTGGCCACATGGTTTAGAATGAAAGAAAGACTATGAACTTTTGAAACTTGTGGTCTTAAACATGTCATAACATTTGTGTGGTTGTAAAACTTTTGAAACTTCTAATCTTAAATATGGCATAACATTTGTGTGGCTATAGAAGTTTGTCATTCAGGATAAAATGGGAAGTATTAAGTGAAATTGTTTCCAAGTTTAGAATGTGGTTATTCTTTTTTGTACATACTAAACAAAAAGGGAAATAGTGTCACATAAGCTAGAGCGGATGGGGTATTAGGATACTATACAATGTTATACATGACCAATATAAACCCTTTTTCGTTGTTAAGTTCATTTCGTAATCAAATTATTCGTATGACTCATAGCTATGTCCACTTCCCTGCTGGATATTTATATTTTTCTGCATTATGGAATCAAACCAGTGAAAGAACTCTCAAAAGAAAACATCTTTGCTTCTGCACTTGGTTCATTCCTAAAAAGTAAGACTACTTAGAACTGAATCAAGTCATGCAGACAGTTGTCTGGAAGATTGACACCTACTGGTTGTGTATTTCCAGGGTTGAGTTTTGTGAATACAACAACATACACAGTGTAGTCCCCCAAGTGGGGTCTGGGGAGGATGGGGTTTTATGCAGACCTTATCCCTACCTTTGTGGAGGTTGAGAATTTTTATTTCTAAGTGCTTCTTGGTTGGTCCTTATATCCTTGAGAAATTATATAGAAATTTGTTTATTCCGGTTTGATAGAGGGAGCTTTTCTGGGCATCTCTGATTTTGTTGTGTATGCATATGCTGTGGCTAGGACTCAGCTCTGCTCACTGGACTCTTTAATATGGCTGGAGTAATGTGTCCATGCAACATATGCATAGGGAAAATCCAACTCAACCTTTCTGAATATTAGTCACTAAGACATCTCATGCCTCTGTGCTAGCTGCGCTTTGTATAGTGATCTTTCCTCTCTTCAACCAGCTAATCAAATGGAAGCCGGAGTGATTCTTGGTAATATAGATGAATCTGGGAATATGCTTGGTCGACATAAGGTAAGATACTTAAAGTAGAGTACCTAGATGCCCATGGATGATATATTCTTATGCACGTATGATGTTTGCCTCGACTTTGTAGTGCTACTAGAGTACCACAGTCAGGGTTGTACCCTTCAACATGTAGGGGTTGTTGGTTGAAAGAGTGGTAGCCAGACTTTTTTACTTATCAATTCAAAATTAGAAGCCATTAATTTTTTTGTATGTCAATTGACATATCCACAAGGAGCTTTATCAAAGAATTAAGTAAGCTTTATGCTTAATATATGAGTGAAAATTTTGGCTGCTATAGCAGGATCAATGGCAGGTTGGATCCGCCAAATAGACTTGTGCTTCTCTAGCATCAGACCCTTAGTATGGGAAAAGGAAAAGAAAGATATGGGAAACCAAACCAGTTTGCATGCGGTAGGTGATTTGGAGAAAGAGAACATACTCAAAATGAAGTAGAATAACATTTCACTTTTGGCGTAGTATGCAGGATGTTTTTATGTAGATAGCTCTATAGATTTTCTCAGTCTCCTCACTGATTAGAGGTGTAGCTGAGCTTTTCGCAACTACTACAAATATAACTCCCAAACGCTTTCTTAGTGCCTTGTTTCTTAAATATAAAATTTTGCTTACCATTTCTACGGGGAAAGAGAAAAAAGAATTATTTTTTTTTTGAAATTGCTAACATTGCTAATTAAAAGCACTAGGGCAGTGTGAAAGCCTACAGAGGAGATTCCCACAGCCAACAAAAATCTAAAATCAATTACAGTTGCCCTATGAAGTCTATCAAAGAAACCTCCTCTAAAAAGCTCTCTTTACACCAAAAGTGAAACAAAAGTAAACACTTCATCTTAATGTCCTGCACATGACTACCCCCAACTTTAAAAACTCCGGAGTTCCTCTTTCCAAATTGTCCTCCATATGCAAGCACAAATCAATCTCCACCATTTCTTCCGTCTAAGGCCTCATTCGTTTTCATTATGATCAAGATGTATGAATTTGAATGCAAATCTGAATGGTTAAGATGTTGTCTCTAGATCTGAATACGGAATGAGTAAGACAGTTTGTTTTTCAACATCTAGATATGCATAATTATTTATTTGTGAACATAATAAATATACAATTCAAATAAAAAATTAATTTAGTATTAGAAAAAATATTAAATTAATAAAATAAAATCATTATTTGATTAAAATGAAACATTTATGTTCACTAGGGATAGTGGAGATGATTTTGTAGTGGTGGTGGTAGTGGTAATGATTGGCGTTAGTGGCTAGTAATGGTGGTGGTGATAACTGTGATGGTACAAGTGGTTGGTATTGTAGTGACTATCATGATGGTGGTGTTTGGTAGTAGTGGTGGTGCTGAAGTTAGTTGATGTTAGTAGTTGTGGTGGTAGTTGGCGGTGGTTCTAGTTGTGGTGGAGGTGGTTACAATAAGGATTGACCACAATGGTGGTAGTGGCTGAAGAATGTTTGTGGTGGTTAACGAAGTGTTAGTGGTCGTTGGCGGTAGTGCTAGTTGTGATGGTGGAGTTGGCTGGTAGTAGGTATTGGCCGTTGTGGTATTAGTGGTTGATAGTGGTGGTGGAGAGGGCGACAATGGATATAGTATAATGACAAAGGTGGTAGATGTGATGGCGGGTGGCAATAGTGGTTGACAACGGTGTTGGTAGCTAGTGGTGGTTGTGATGACAGAGGTGGTTAATGGTGATGCCGGGTGATTATGGATAGAGTGGTGGTGAATATTATCATGCACACAAATACCTCTTAATGATATTAAGACTTTGTTCAAGATCTTAATGATTACGACCTATTCAGACCAATTAAGTGCTTCAATCTTAATGAAAACAAATGCAATTAGTGGCCTAATTCAGACCTTCATTAAATGCAAACAAATGAGGCCTAACTATTTCTCCCAAACTGTTCTAGCTTTTAAGAAGATCAACAGTGTTTTCAGGCACACACCGCTTGATCCCCACAACATCGAGTAAGAGTTGCCATAGTTGGATAGTAAAAGAGAAATGAAGATACAAATGGTTATTAGTTTCGGTCTCAAAAAAATGGCTATTAATTTTAGTGTCGAAAAAAATGGCTATTAGTTTCTGTGGTAGTCTCGCAAAACAAACATTTGGAGCATAGTTGGAGCCCCATTCTTCTCAGCCTTTCTTGAGTCAAAACTGCTTGTCTCGCCACCAACCAAGTGAAAAAGAAAATCTTTGTAGGGGCATTTGTTTTCCAAATTGGCTTCCATGGCCAGCCATCAATCTGTTGGGCACAGTTGCCGATTATCAGATTGGCAGAATTGACTGGGAAATTTCCATCTCTATTATGATTCCACTGCACCTCTGCATTTGTTAACCCCTGAAAATCCTCCAGTGTCTTTAAGAATTCCATTTTTCCTTCAGCTTCCCAATCATTTAGAGTCCTCTAGAAGGTAATGTTCCACCTTGGCATCTCAGTAACAGTGTTGTCAAAAGCAAAAAGCGCATAAAAGCTCTAAGGTTCGTCGAGGCTTTAAGCCCAAAGCTTTGCGCAAATAAAGCATGGGATTTAATGAAAAAAGGCGCAAAGGAAGAAAAAATACAAATATATGTTTAGTCCAAGACTTATATAATTTATAAGCATGAATGACAAATATTTGAACAAAGAAATTGAAAAATAATTACTATAAAGTGAAATATCGACTGCTTAGTGTCGTCTCTTCAGAAGAGGTTCATTGGCAAGGAAAAGTATGTCTTAGAACCTTGATGACGACACTGAAGCACACATTAAGCAAGGCGAAGTGCTCAACACGTTTTGAACCTTGTTTCAGGGTTTAAGCACGCCTTTGATAGCATTGCTCCTTAATTGTGGGTAAATAAGCATATGGGTTGATTGAGATACTGGACAAATCAGGGAAAAGATCTTGCAAATACCCATGCCCTAGCCAGTTGTCTGTATATAGAACAAGGTCTTTCTACCATTATCAACCTAGATGCTAGAGTTCTCTAAAAGCAAATCCAGTGTTGTCTAATGGATCTGCAGACTCCTATAGTGTTGTTAACATGAAGTGTGAACCACAACCTTTCCTGACCATACTTGTCGCAAATTACCCTTCTCCATAAGCTATTTTCTTCATATTATACCTCCATAGCCATTTCATCAAAAGACTAGTATTTTGAGCATTTAAATCCCTAATTCCCAGGCCCCCTTTTGATTTGATAGTGATTAGAGACTTCCACTTGACCAAGTGCATAACTTGTTTGTCCTTGTTTCCTTGCAAATGAAATTTCTCCTTAAAGCATCAATTCTATCTCTTGCCTGGTAAGGGGAACAAAGACATCACATAAGTTGGTAAAGCATCCAACATACTATTAACCAAAATAACTCTACCACCGAAAGATAAGTATTGACTTGTCCAGGTAGCCAATCTCTTCTCACATCTTTCAATCACTCAATTCCATATTTCAATGACCTTGTTTTGGATACCTAAAGAGAGACCCAAATATACGGTTGGTAAGGTCCCAACTCACATCCCAAAAGTGCTACCAATGACTGGAAATTGTCAACCACATCAATTAAAAAACGGAAAAAGGACAAATATACTATCACAAATAGTATGTCAATACCCTCCGTTATACTTTAAGATTGTATATACCCTTACCATCAATCTTTTGGGTTGTGTATACCCTTAAAGCTAACGGATGGACACGTGGCTTAATCTCAATAATTTTCCCTATTTTATATAATTTTTTTATCCAAAATTAAAAAATCGATCTTTTTTTTTAATTTTAAACCTACCCCACCCACAACCAAAATAAAATAACCCTTCATCTTTTTTGTAATGGATCATCACTGATCCCTTGCTGACCAAAAAAAAAAAATCTTCATCTTCAAGAATGAAGCCAGTGCATCCTCCTAAAAGTTTCAGACAATAACAGTGCACCAACCCCTTTCAACAACACAAATTGATCATGAAGGTAAAAATCTTAACATGGAATGTAAGGGGTTTGAACAATGAGGATAAAAGGAGACGAATAAATCCTTAGTTCATCAGTGGGGAGCATACATCTATGTATTCATAGAAACTAAACTATGGGGGACAGTGGAAGAATATTTTCAGCAACTTTGGGGAAACAGATGGGTTGGAGGGCCCATTATCCACCGAGTTTAGAAGGCTGTGATTGGTCTAAAGGCCGGGTCATAGACGGATTACTCGGTTATAAAAAAAAACAGATGGGTTGGAGGGATTTGGATGGATTCCATTGGTAGAAGTGGTGGAATCGTTGTATTATGGGACAAGAGGGAATGGAAAGGGGAGCTCATCGACAGTGGCAATCAGATGCTCACTTGTAAACTATCTGGGATCAGCCAAGACTTGGCTTGGTATCTTACTGTTGTATATGCAGTGTGTGACAGAAAAGAAAGAGAAAAATTGTGGTGGGAGCTCTCAGCTATTAAAGGAATATGTGAAGGGCCCTGAGTGATCTGTGGGGACTTTAACGTATCCAGATTTCCCTCTGAAAGGACAAACTATAACAGAATAACCAAAGCCATGCTTTTTTGCATCCTTGGTGTGTGCTGGGTAACTCCACAGACCACTAAGGGTCTACTAGACAGCTGGAAGGAGATAGGAAGAAGACAGTCTACTGAAGACTGGTGGGAGTTAATCCAATCTTGCATTTGGTGGACCTTATCGAAAGAAAGGAATGCTAGATGTTTTGTGGATAAGAGTAACATCATCGAGAAGATAAGAATGAATAGCCTTAGCCTTTTGTATTTTTGGTGTAAACAGGATATGAGGGGGATATAGAACTTTTTGTTGATTTCATAGGCAATTTGTAATCTCCCTAGGGGTAGTTTTTGTTATGCTCTGATGAGATTGTAAGTGACATATGCTCATCATTATTTGATGATGAGACTTTTGTGAATACACAATTACCCTTATCTAAAAAAAAAACCCAGAGCCATGGCTGATTTCAACACAATGCATAAATGATCTTGAGTTACTGGATCCTCCTCTTTCCGGAGGTTATACATGGAGAAGAGGTCAAAATCACAGTTGTGCCACAAGAATAGATAAATTCTTGTTCTCGTCCTATTGGAATGAGAGTTTCTCCAAAATCAGCCAAAGTGTTCTCCCACAACTTGGCTCAGACCATAACCCCATACTGCTATCCTGTGGTGATTGGAAAGATAGGAAATCATATTTCAAATTTGATAATTGGTGGCTTAAGGAGGAAGGATTCATAGACAAGGTGAAAGAATGGTGGAGCAGCGCAGACTTGATTTTCAATTGGCTTCTAAGCTTAGTCAATTGAAAGTCAAGATCAAAGAATGGAGCAAAGCCAACAAGAACAACTGGAAGGAAAGGAAAGATCAGATTCTATCACAAGTAGGAAATCTGGAATCCATTCAGGATATCAGACTTTTGACAGATGATGAACAATTGCAGAAAAATTGAGCTGGCTATAGAGTTTGAAGAGGTGTCCAGAAATGAGGAAATTGCCGGAGGTAGAGATCCAGGGTACAATGGGTCAAAAATGGTGACAAAAACACAAAGTACTTCCACGGAATGGCCAATGCTCACAGAAGATTCAACTCCATTGACATCCTCAAAGTCGAGGGGGCTGAAGTTACTTATCCTGAAGAAATAAAAAATTCCATAGTGAGCTTCTATTAGGAACTCTACAAGGAGTCTGAGAATCGGAGACCTGATTTCACACTCCAAGGGAATATGTCATAAATCTTTTGGGAAGGATCGATTCACAGGGCGATATATAAATTCAGCTCGTTAAAGGGAGGCTGAAACCTTAGAGTTCATTAAAAGAGAGAACTTCAATCTCTTCAACTCTTCAAAGGGAGACCGAAACCTTAGAGTTCAATGGAAGAGAGAACTCCGATCTCTTGCTTTTTACTGAAATATGACTTGATTTATTATCAAAAGCTCCTTTAAATAGGAGTCTTATTATATCAACAGAAAGTCTAATTCTTATGAAAGTAGAAGACCTAAATCCTATTTCGAGCTAATAACTATAACTTAACCTAATCCTTATGAAACATAAATCCTATTCTAGAATAATAAATAAAGCTACTAAAAATATAATTAAATAATAAATAGATCTACTTAAAAATATAATCAAATACTTAATTAATTAACTTCCTCGCATCCACAACATTACTCCCCTCACGTTGAAGACCTGTCTTCAAGCTCAAATTTTAGGACTATTATCCAATTCCAGCCCTATCTTGAAGTTGACATTGATAAATTTCGACTCTATCAGTTTGCTGAAGCTTGACTAATTCGCCCATCAGGTTACCACTTTCATGAGATCCAAATCGCTGAAGAAATTGTTCACAACAATGTGCCCAAATTAATGGGTTGTTGATACTGTTAAAAGTAAGAAAATTCATCTTTGCATTACTTGGTACTATCGGATGTGAATTACCACTTGTTGGATGATTCTTATCGGCTAGTTGAATAGGTGGTGTATTGCCTTTAGTAGCAGGAATTGTTGATCTATGGGTTGCTGGTTTTGTGGAGCCAACTCCCAATCTAGATAATTGTTCTTGGATGACTTGGACAATTCTTTCACGAAGGCGTTTTTCCATTGCTGCAATTTTAGAGTCCATTAGGGTTTCTGTAATGGCACGTTCTTCTCGAAATCTGGAACTGATCTCATCGCCCATTGTGTTAGGCTCTGATACCAAATTGTTATGAATCTTTTGGGAAGGATCGATTCACAGGGCGATATATAAATTCAGCTCGTTAAAGGGAGACTGAAACGTTAGAGTTCATTAAAAGAGAGAACTTCAATCTCTTCAACTCTTCAAAGGGAGACCAAAACCTTAGAGTTCAATGGAAGAGAGAACTCCGATCTCTTGCTTTTTACTAAAATATGACTTCTTGATTTATTATCAAAAGCTCCTTTAAATAGGAGTCTTATTACATCAACAAAAAGTCTAATTCTTATGAAAGTAGAAGACCTAAATCCTATTCCAAACTAATAACTATAGCTTAACCTAATCCTTATGAAACATAAATCCTATTCTAGAATAATAAATAAAGCTACTAAAAATATAATTAAATAATAAATAGATCTACTTAAAAATATAATCAAATACTTAATAATTAACTTACTCGCATCCACAACAGAATACCAGGATCTCCACTGAAGAGCAGGTGTGGCCGGAAAGACGACTTGAAGAGGATGAAATATTAGAGGGGCTTAAACAATGTGCCATTGATAAGGGCCCCAGGCCTTGATGGATTCCCAATGTCATTTTTCATTGCTTTCTGGGAAATGTTGAAGTCAGATATACTACTCACCCTATGTTGTTGGCCACTGGCCAGAATCAAAAAGGGGACTTCTCCATGCCTTGTCACTTGGTCATCAACTCTAGGGGCTAATTTATATGCAAAGTATGGCCATGTGAATCCATTTTGTTTCTGTAAAATAAGGTATTTTGTTATGTATATATGCTTTAAAATTGGTATAATATTATATTCTGGCACCCATGCTACAAGAAGGCCAAAAGGTGCACTTAGTTGGATGTTGAGTTATTCACCATGAGGAGTAGGGATCAATTCCCACTTAATACATTTTCTCCTTTTTTTTTAGTGGTGCACCCATGCTCTAGAAATTTTAGATTCACCTCTGAATTGTCAAAGCATAAAAGGTTTGAGGGCTAGGTATCAATTCCCACTTAATAAAAATTTTTCGTTCAGTGGTGCACCCATAATATGGAAATCCTAGATTCGCCCTTGAATTTAACTCTTGTCTCCTACAAAAACTGATTTCGACACACACCTTTCATCAGAATAGGGTGTTAGTCTCTTACTATCTCCGAAACACTGTGAAACCTCTCCAAAATAGTGATTAGGGTTCTGGTTGAAATTGCCTTCATCTGGCCCAGTGACTTTCATCACCGGAGGGCTTTCACACCATATCTGCATTTCGAAGCTCTGCTCGATCTCGACACTACTCAGATTCTTCTCCAGAGAACCTTTCACCTTAATTCTTGCCTATTTCAGGTGATTTTTTTAGAAGAGTATCTTCTTCCGTTTCTATCCCTCCACATTTCCTCCCTATTTCCTTGATAAGGTGGTTTAATGCAGGTGGCATCCTCAAGCTAGGGATTGACATAGTGTTTTTTTGTTTGGAGCAAAATTTACTGAAATTTTCTTTCTGAAAAATAAAAGAAAAAATAAGAGCCTATATAGTTTGGAAAGAGTAATATGGACTGACGACCTAGTACATTTTGTATCTCATGGAGTTTGCACATAAAGGAAGCAATACATCATATTCCTCTATACATGTCCAAAGTTTTG
This sequence comes from Solanum appendiculatum, assembly GCA_018342035.1. Lineage (NCBI taxonomy): Eukaryota > Viridiplantae > Streptophyta > Magnoliopsida > Solanales > Solanaceae > Solanum > Solanum appendiculatum. The sequence goes on from JAGDQO010000472.1 coordinate 2,665,448, forward strand.
TCCTTGATTACAAACAACAATTATATATTGAAAAGCCTGCAATGAGAAGAAATATTTGAAATAAAAATCATGTCAATCTAGTCCAGAAATCACATAAATCTCTGATTCTGATCCAAAAGTACTATTTAAGTGATTCATATTAATGAATACATTTTGTCATGCTCCATTTTAAATTTACTATTCACAATCACTAATATATCATTTTGTCAAGTAGATTCAATTTTTTTCAGAACAGTGGTGTCCTGGCCAGTTTCACGTGCCTACACTATTCTATTAGATACCTGCTACCTCCCCCTGGTGCAGATATCAAGTAAATCTCCCAACCAAGGCTTTGGCATATGGGAAAAAATCACTAAAAGTTGTCTCCCTTGGTTTTCATCCCCTTTATTGCCGTCGACCTCAATGCCACACCCTTTGGTGCTTCGCCTTGTTAGTTATATTCATTATTTCAAGCTACCCTCATCAGGTGGGCATCTTGGTGCACGGCTTGGGTCTATTAAGTGTTTTCTAAACGACTAAGTGCTCAATGTACACTGCACCTACCTTCAAGGTTTACGTCTCTGTAACTCAGTCCTGCTTTTAACAACATTGTGGCATGCACCACAGGTGTGAACTCATGTCCAAAGCTTATCCTCGACTCGTTTGTGAATTTCATGGTCTAGTCAAATCCCACACCTTTCATGCTCGCATTCGACAATTCCACTTTCGTCTGTGCTGGTTTACAGTAGAAACAGGAATTAAACTAGAACTGTTATTGTTATCTATAAGACTTCATATAGATCCTATGTTTTCTTTCTAGTCTTACCATTCAACGTCTTTCAACACACTTTCACATGTTTTGCAGCATTTTCATTGTTACCTTATTGCTGTTTACTGACATCATGTGTGGTGAGCGTATTGCATTTGATCTGCACATCCCTTATTTCTTTAGCTTCTTTAATTTTTCATGTGCAATTAGACCTTCTGCTCTGCATTTCTTACTACTGTGTAATCGGTGGTTGTGGCTGTCATTGCTCATTCTACTTGTCTCAGGACTCTGGTTCTTTACCTGATGTTATCAGTTAATCACATAATAAACAAAAACGGGTGAAAACTACTCGAGCATGCTCATTTGCTATTCCAGAGTACACTGAGGACTCTTATATATAATGGTTTATACATTTGGTGCAGGCGGAATCAGTGGATAATTTTCTACAGTCATTGGGTCTTGAGAAGTATGCAATTACATTTCAAGCTGAAGAAGTATGTAAACCACTGCTGCTCTTTCCTTTTTAATTTAGCTTGAAGTGCTGCAGAAATTCACCTTTTCCCTGTGCTTTTCTTGCAGGTTGATATGGCTGCTCTTGTGCACATGACAGATGAAGATCTCAAAGCTATAGGAATACCAATGGTAAGTATCATAATTATGTATGAGAATTCATTTGAAGATTGTGACTTCCTGTTTTTCATTTTCTTGTTAATTTTTTGGTTATGAATGGGAAGAAAAATCTTAATGAAGAAGGTTCAATTCAGTAGGAATTGTTTTTGATAAGAGATTTTTCAGTAAGTGTTTCTTGGAAGCTTCTTATGTTTGACCGTCTTGATAATCATGCTGATTCTAGAGATTAGGCTTTTCAAGGGTTAGGCCAGATGATTCTTGAATAGCACATCTTTGGATTTGCATTTCAGAGTCAACCCTGACCACGTGGTGATAGCTTGGACTTTCAGTGAAAAACCTCTGTAACCTTTATTCTGTTCATTTCTTTGTTTTTGAGTTTACTCCCTTTGTCCCACTTTATGTGATGCACTTTATCTTTTAGTCTTCCCTAGAAAGATGACACATTTCTCATTTTGGAACCTATTTAGTCATAGCATCCCCATTTAAAAGGATATTTGTGGTACTTCACACACACACACACACATCTATATATATATAGTTTATTTACATATCAAAAGTCCTTTTATTTCTTAAACTCAATAAACTGTTTTTTTTAATTGGGTTGGGGGGATGGGGATGCAGAGGTGCGAAGGGTGTATAATTGTTCAAGATTTTGATGAATCAACTGAATACTGATGAAGTTGAAGCTGTTCTAGTGAAATGGCACGGTCAGCAGTCTTTTGCTATTACGTGTTGATTGAAAGCTTTGTCCCCTTTTGGTTGTTTCAGGGTCCAAGGAAGAAGATAATATTAGCACTGGAGACTAGAATCTGATAATTGGGGATAATCTTCCTTTGCTAGGGTTATTAATTGGTCTGCCATCCAGCAAGTCAGAAGGCTTGTGTTTTAACTGTACAAGTCTCTTTCTGGGATCTATTTCTTTTTCAATTTTTGGGTTTTATGAAAGTCAAGTGTGGTTAATGAGAGCTCTCAACATGGGAACATTTAATGATGAGCTAACCCTTAAAGGGCATATAATTTAATGGCTTTGTTGGTTGCTTTGCTTGTAACTTGGAAGCCAAATTTTCCTGTTTCATGCATCGCTCATCTAGCTTTCCATACTTTTAGTTTAGCAGCACTATTATCTCTTCACTTCTCCTGAAGATAAATTGATATATTATTTTTACCATGAAGTCTGTCATTTTCCGTCCAAAAATCACATAAATAGTGTGTTTAAGATGCTAATTTAAAATACATGAATCTATTGTTTTTTATTTACAAAGTATAATTTTTAATTACAGAACACAATAAATTAATTGGTGCACATTTTCTTTTGCTCAAGTTTTGGTATTTGGGGCTGATTTTATGGGAGTAGGAATTAATTGTCTAATTTTTCAGATTCTGCCATCAAGCATACATTTATTATGGTGTAAGCTTCTTTTTTTTCTGTGCACTTGTGTTTTTGATTTTTTGGGCAGATGTAATTTTTGTAAAACTTTCTTTCTCATATTCTCTTCTTTCACCACAGCTTTGGGCAGATGTAATTTTTCTTCTCTGTTATTCATATTCTCTTCTTTTTCCACCATAGTTGTATACCATTGTTTTTTGGTTAGAAGAAAATGTTGCTTCTCCACATAAGTTTATACTACATTTCTCAAGTTTCATCTTAATTTCGTATTCAAATATGTTTTGTCATATTTATTTTTTATTTTCTACAAATATGAGTAGAAAAGTTCTGGTGAAAGCTACTCCTAATAGAATTAAGACACTAGTCATTCTAAAAGCCTCATTATATTATTGTGATTTGTAGTTAAGTTTGAGGATGTCCACGATCAAAAACAATACCAAAATATTTGGAAAAGAGCATGTCCACGATCACAATCATGTGTCTAAATAAATCCTTTCAATTCTGTGGATGGTTTGGTCATGCATTATTGTTTTGTTGAACAATATATAATATTGAAAACAATTTTTTATTCATGCATTATTGTTTTGTTGAACAATATATAATATTGAAAACAAATTTTTATTCATATAGCGTCTAATTTTCTTTTTAATTCAGAGGAAATTAAAGATTCTTCTTTTGTTTTACGAATCTTATAATTATCTATTAAGTTAGTACCTCACTCTGCGAAAATATTCTAATTATTCTAGGTGAATTTCAAACTTATTGTTTATAAGTTTTTATAACGACTTCAAATTCAGGTAAGCCAGAAATCGAGATTTCTAGATCGTGTACCCATGCAAATTAAATCCCTTTAAACCTAAAGAAAGGTCTTTGAAATTATCTTTTTTTTTTTAAAAAAAAACATAAGATTTTTTTACTTTGTAGGTACTTTGAGTTAATTATCATTTTAGAGATTGTTTTAGAGACATCCTCTCATGTTTGACTTCATTATACAATTTTTCCTTGTGATTTGCAATATAATATCTATCTCCCTGATTTTAGCTTCTTTTTTTTTTTCAAACAATTGTTTTACCTATTTATTATTAATACCAATTAATCATATGATATGACTTGACGTTGTTAAATTAATTAATAGCATTTTTCTTATCATTTATCAACATCAATTCTGAGGTAGAAAAATGCCTATAAAAATATATCATTCTTTTAGAAATGGACTAATAATATGAAAATAATAGCATTTGCTAGTTTTCACAATTTGTGGAACTTTTATGTTTATGAGGAAAATAAAATACAATTTGAGAAATTCAAATTATATGTCCAAATAAAACTTCTAGATGTCCGACTAGAAGGTCCGGCGGAGGACCCTTTTCGATTACGCTTACTTCCGGCACCAACCTCAACTTGCCTTCCTTTAGGAGCCATGGAACCCACCAAAGAAGAAAAAAATAGAGAAAGAAATTTTTTTTGGGGTTGGGTGGTGGTTGGGTCGGGTGGGCAGTGGGGGGGGGTAATGTGGGTTTTGATTTTCTTTGGAAATTTGTTGTATTTGGTGTTGGTGGTGGTGGTGGTGGTGGTGGGGGTGGGGGGTGGGGGGTGCGGGGTGAAGGAAAAGTGAATAGAAGAAGGTTGTGGGGAAGGATTAATGGAGGAATTTGAGGTTTGGGGAAGAATTTGGGTGAAGAAGATGAAGAGAATTTTTTTTTTAAAAGTGAGGGGAGGGGGTCGGGTAGGCAGTAGAGTAGGGGGTTGAAGCGGGCACAATGCGCCTGTGTAGCGCCTGGGGGTCGGATGCGTTCGGGGGGCGCTGCCCCTGCAGTGCGCCCAAAAGGGGACTCGGAAGTTTTAACCTTGGCGCCTAAGCTGTGCCAGAATCAGCGTCGTGTACTGTCCTGGCGCGTTGGTGGGGCGCTGTGCCTGCAGTGCGCCCAAAATGGGCATCTGAAGTTTGGCCCTTGGAGCCTTGTGCCCGAGATGCGCCAGCCTTGACTGCACTTCGTTTAGTCATTGTGCTAGCTCCTATAATCACCCGTGCGAGTGGTACGCCTTTTAATTCCTGCACATCAACCAAACTATGTTAATGGTGGGTTGCCTCCCACCCAGTGCCTTAGTTTCGGTCGTGGCACGACTCATCTTTTTGTATTTTTCTTGTTTATAAATCCTAACTATTACACTTACATTAAAATCAACTGCAATCCTACCAAAAATAAAAAAATGCAACTAAATCCTAGAAAACTTAAACTAACTACCAAGTTAAAAAAATCAAACTAAAGCACAAATTAACTATTTATTACAATTTTTCACGGGTTGCCTCCCGTGGAGCGCCTGGTTTAACGTCGCGGCTCGACCCAGCTTGAATCATTCATCATTTAGCTCAAGAGCTTCATGATCTCGATCCGTATCTTGTCCAAAATAGTGCTTGACCCTTTGTCCATTCACCAAGAACGATATACCATTTTTATCCTTGAGTTCCACCGCTCTATGTTGTGTCATCCTCACCACTTCAAAGGGTCCGCTCCATTTCGACCTTAGTTTTCCAGAGAATAATCTAAGTCTAGAGTTAAAGAGTAATACATTTTTCCCTGGAGTAAAATTGCGAGGGATTATGTGCTTATCATGCCATATCTTGGTCTTCTCTTTGTAAATTTTTGCATTCTCATAAGCATGGAGCCTAAACTCTTCAAGTTCATGCAATTGCCCAATTCTCTTTCTACCGGCTAGCTCAAGATCAAGATTCAACTTCTTTATAGCCCAATATGCTTGGTGCTCTAGCTCTGCTGGAAGATGACATGCTTTACCGAACACCAAGTGATAGGGAGAAGTCCCTATAGGTGTTTTGTATGCAGTCCTATATGCCCATAATGCATCATCCAGCTTCTCAAACCAATCTTTGCGCTGCACATTCACCGTTTTCTGCAGTATTTGTTTCACCTCACGATTCGATACTTCGCTTGACCACTAGTTTGAGGGTGATAAGCTGTAGCTACTTTATGCCGTATACCATACTTAGCAAGAAGATTCTTCACAAGATGGTTAATGAAGTGATTACCCCCATCACTTATGATTTCCCTTGGAGTACCAAAACGCGTGAAAATGTGCTTCTTGATGAATTTGATCACCACTCTTGAGTCATTCGTGAGAAGAGCGACAGTCTCAACCCATTTAGACACATAATCAACGGCCACAATAATATATTATTTTCCACTCGATGGTGGGAAGGGACCCATGAAGTCAATACCCCACACATAAAAGATTTCCACCTCAAGAATATTATTTAGGGGCATTTCATGTCTTCTCGATATAGTGCCCAACCTTTGGCATTGATCACAACCCTTCACATAAGCCATAGAATCTTTAAAAAGAGAGGGCCAAAGAAGCCAGATTGCAATATCTTGTGAGCCGTGCGCTCTTCTCCATGGTGCCCTCCATAAGGGCTTGCATGACAACTCTGGAGCATTTGCTTGACCTCAATCTCCAAAATGCATCGCCTCACCACTTGGTCCACTCCTTGTTTGAACAAGAATGGCTCATCCTATATATAGAATTTAGCATCATGCATCAGTTTCTTTCTTTGTTGGATTGTTGCACAAGGTGGAAACACTCTACTCACTAAGAAATTCACAATATCCGCATACCAAGGCACTTGGGAGATATCCAGAGCCATCAACTGCTCATTCGAAAACTTTTCGCGTATTTGTTCCCCTTCATGCACATGAGAGAAATCTTCTAACCTTGACAAATGATCCGCAATCTGATTTTCAATACCCTTTCGATCTTTGATCTCAAGGTCGAACTCTTGGAGAAGTAATATCCATCGTATTAATCTTGGCTTGGCATCCTTCTTGTTGAATAGGTACCTAATAGCTGCATGGTCAGTATAAACAATAACCTTGGTACCTACCAAATATGATCTGAACTTGTCGAAGGAGAACACTAGAGCAAGCATCTCTTTCTCAGTCACTGTGTAATTAGCTTGAGCAGTATCAAGGGTCTTTCTCGCATAATAGATTGAATGGAACACTTTGCCTTGTCTCTGTCCCAATACTGCACCCACTGCTACATCGCTTGCATCACACATGAGTTCAAATGGTAGCTCCCAATTAGGAGCAATTAAGATTGGGGCTTCAATTAAGCTCTGCTTCAGCATCTCAAAAGCTTTCAAACACATCTCATCAAACTCGAATTCCACCTCCTTTTCCAAAAGACTGCACATGGGTCTAGCAATCTTGGAAAAATCCTTGATGAATCTCCGGTAAAAACCTACATGTCCTAAGAAACTTCTTACCCCTTTAATAGAAATAAAAGGGGGCAATTTTTCAATAACCTCTAACTTGGCTTTATCTACCTCGAGTCCCTGCTTAGATACTTTATGACCCAACACTATGCCTTCTCGAACAAGGAAATGACATTTCTCCCAATTAAGCACTATGTTGGTATCTTCACAACGAGCAAGTACTTTGTCAAGGTTTCGAAGACATACCTCAAAAAACTTCCCAAAGACGGAGAAGTCATCCATGAATACTTCTACAAAGTCCTCCACCATATCATGGAAAATAGCCATCATGCACCTCTGGAACGTGGCAGGAGCATTGCAAAGTCCAAATGGCATGCGCTTAAACGCATACATGCCATGGGGACATGTGAAAGTAGTCTTCTCTTGATCCTCAGTGCTATCAAGATCTGATTGTATCCAGAATAACCATCCAAGAAGCAATAATACTCTTGCCTGGTAAATGATCAGTCATTTGATCAATAAAAGGAACAGGGTAGTGATCCTTCCTAGTGTCATCGTTCAACTTTCGGTAATCCATGCAGATTCTCTATCCAGTGACAATTCTTGTTGGAATCAACTCATTCTTTTCATTTTTCACTACTCTCATTCCACCTTTCTTAGGTACATACTGCATATGACTTACCCATTTGCTGTCAGAGATAGGATACACAATTCCTGCATCTAACCACTTAATCACTTCTTTCTTCACAACCTCCTTCATCAAAGGATTTAGCCCACGTTGCTGTTGTGCACTCGATTTATGGTCTTCCTCCATGTAGATTTGGTGCATGCACAATGCCGGACTAATTCCATGAATATCCGACATTTTCCAGCCTATTGCTTTCTTCATTTTCTTCAATATCTCCAAAGCCGCATCAACCTGTGCTTCAGAAAATTCTGCAGAAAGTATAACATGTAAAGTTTCATTAATGCTAAGATACGCATACCTCAAGTGCGACGGAAGAGATTTTAACTCCAGCTTTGGTGCTTCTTCAATTAAGGGTTTGGAAGGAGGACCCAACACTCGCTCTAATGGTTCCACCGCACTATTTCGTGAACCAACTAGTGCTACATTAAGACAAGTAGCTAGTTCTTGAGCTTCTTGATCTCCATCTATGTCATGCCCCACCAAAACTTTTTCCAAGGGATCCTTGGGAGTTATGCAATGTGATTCCATGGCTAGATCTACTACCGTGATGGCAGACAAATCTTCATAGACAGAAGGCAGTTTCAAGGCGCGACAGACATCAAACACCTCCACCTTATCATGATCTCTCATGGTCAACTGCCCAGCTGCTACATCAATCAATGATCGCCCCGTTGCTAGGAATGTTCATCCCAAAATAAATGGAACTTTAGAATCATGCTCAAAATTTAGGACAACAAAGTCCACATGAAAGATCAGTGACCCTACTTGCACCAAAACATCTTCTACTACTCCTTCCGGCCTTGCCACAGACCTATCAACCAATTGGAGGATAATTGTGGTTGGTTTTGGACTACCCAGCTCAAGTTCCTTGTACAAAGATGTCGGCATGAGGTTTATACTAGCACCCAAATCACACAGACCTCGGGCATGAACACTTTGACCAATGGTGATTTGTACCGTTAAGCTACCCGGATCCTTCAACTTTTTGGGTAGTCTATTCTGAATTCTGGAATTGCACTCCTCCGTGAGCGCCATTGTTTCTTACTCAGTCAATCTCCGCTTGTTAGCTACTATCTCCTTCACATACTTGGCGTACTTAGGAATTCCCTGCAAAATATCAACCAAAGGTAGATTAATGTGAACTTGTTTAAGGAGAGACAGAAACTTACCGAAGCATTCGTCCTCATTCTGCTTTTTGAACTTTTGTGGAAAAGGAGGGGGTGGTTTTACTTGAGGAACAACCCTCTCAATGTTTGCATCTTTAACTACCTCTTCGGATTTCTGTTATTCTCTCACCACCTCAGAACTTCTCTTCTTTGGAGCTAGCTCCTCCAGTTGTAATCCACTCCTTGTGCTCACCGCATTCAGTTGCCTTGGGTTAGGATCCGTGTCACCCAGAAGACCTCCAGATGGACGCACATTGACAGCATTAGCCAATTGTGCGAACTGCCTTTCCAAATTTTTCTGCGCCAACTGGGTGCTTCTCAACTCTTCTCCCAATTTTCTATAGTGTTCCTCATTTTTGGTGTTGATTTCTGTTCTTAGCTTTTGAAAGAGCTCCTCATTAGTCATACCTCCTGGCTTCGCACCTTGGTTATTTTGCTGTTGAAACTGCGGTCCATTACCTTGTGCTCGATATTGGTTTTGCCCTTGCGCCTGATTTTGGTGTTGATTTTGATTTCCACCCCATGAGAAATTGGGGTGGTTTCTCCAACTTGAGTTATATATGTTCCCATAATTCTACGTACCTCCACCTCTTTGGGCATTCCCCAGATAGTTCACAGAGTCTGGGTTTGAACTGCAATAATCAGCCACATGGTCTCCACTTCCGCAAACTTCACACCATCCTTGCAGTTGGTGTACATCATTTACCTGTGCTTGTTGCTGCCCGAATGATAGCTTCTTGAACTGAGTGGTGAAGTTATTTGCTAACGCATCCAATTTTGCATTTAATGCAGTTAATTGATCCACTTCCAACATACCTGCAGCCTTTGGTACTGTGCTCCTTTGCGTATCACCATTCCAATCTAGGTTGCCTTCATACATTTTGTCCAAGAGTTCAACTAACTCATCATAGGTCTTCTCAAGAGCTTGCACACCTGCTGCAGTATTCAATAGTACCCTAACATTATATTCAAGGCCTTCAATAAAGGTATGAGCTAGTACCTCATTCGCATGATAGTGATGTGGACAAGCAAGCAACATTTGTTTAAATCTATCCCAGGCTTGGTACATGTTCTCTCAGTTTTTCTGCTTGAAACTCAATATGTCACTTCTCAGTTTTGCAGTTCTCTTGAGGGGAAGAATCGATTAAGGAACTTCTTCGCTAATTGGTCCCATGTGGTGATAGAGTTGGGTGGCTCAGAATCTAGCCATCGCCTTGCTTCTCCCAAAAGTGAGAATGGGAACAAAGTCAATCGCATATAATCAGTAGATACCTCATGTGGAATATAAGTGCTGGTTATCTCCAGAAAATTCCTAATGTGCACTTGGGGATCTTCATGGGGCAGGCTAGTGAATTGTCCATTATAATGAATGAGATGCACCATGGGTTGTTTCAACTCAAATCTTCCCACCCAGTGGTGGTTTCCGTATGCTCGAGGTCATACTGGTGGTGAGTGGGACTACCACGTCACAAACTGGCCTCGGAGCTATCACTGCAGGTATCTCCATATGTTCCCTTTCCACGTGTTCTCTACGATCGTCAGCCGGGTTCTCATCCCGATTTTCTGGGAAATCTAGTCCTAATTCCCGCTTTCGTCCGAGATTCACCAGCTTTCTTCGTTGTCGAAGGGCTCATTCAGGTTCGTCGTCTGGTTCAACAAGATTACCTTTGCGAGCCAGACTTCAGATCCCAATTACCTGTAATACAGAACAACTAAGATCAAGTTATTAGCACTTGAACAATCACTAGTAGACTTAAAAGAATTACATATAAATTAATTCTAAAGTCCCCGGCAATGGCGCCAAAAACTTGTTGCTCCCAAATGCACACGCAAGTGTACGTGGTCGCAGAAGTACTAAGTGGCTCTTTTAGAACCAGGTTATCGTACCCAAGGGACTTATGATCAATATATATCTATTCAATTAAATCTACAACTTAAAGAATGCCTTATCAATATGGTTTTGATTACTACTAACTAGAACAATTTAAGTATTAAACTAACTAACAAGGATAACTATAATTTCGGCATTTTAATCAAGTAAGGGACAATTACAGGGCTGCAGCATGCTTTGGGTTTCATGTATCACATCTCATGCAAAGAATCAATTTTAGTTATCACATTACTGATTTACAGGGTTAATGTTATGATCATGATCTCTCGACCTCTAATCGCCTACTCCAACTAGCTGTCTAACTACATCGTTGAGTGGGGATATGCAGTCCTAATTGACAAGCATTTATATTTCATCCTTTTTTGTAACCAAGCTTGGTGTTCGTCCGGGCGTCACTCCTAAACACGAATCTAATCAAGTGATATGCAAGTTAGATCAAGCTCTTTACATTCTTTGGTCTATCTACCTCTTTATCTCTCGAGTCCAAGAATATACAATAGATTTATTTCTATGGTGGCCAATCATGAAATACTAAAACAAGAATGTAAAAGCAATGTATACGATAACCAATAATCAATTCAAAGAAATTCAATGTTCAACAATAACCCGCAGCTACAGCCCCAGAACAAGGATTTTTAGCTAATCATAATATTCATAAACTCAAAAATAATAAGTTTCATAGAATTCAAACATAAAGAAGAAGTAGAGAATTGAAACCTAAGATGAATTATAATACTTGCTCTTGCACGCCAAAAAATAGCTAACCCTTTGCCAAATAACCCTAGGGTCCTATTTAAAGAGTTTAAGAAAAATAGCACTAATTCTGGCCCAAGTAGGAATCCCAAATAAACTCAATTTTGTCCAAAAAGTCGGCCCAAGGCTGGGGCATCACGCCTAAAATGCAGTTATGAAGTTTTGGGGCTGGCGCACTGTGCCCAAAATGGACCTCTGAAGTTTTGCTGCTGGGGCCTTGCACCCCCCATCGCGCCAGAAGGGCTGAGGCCTTGCGCCCCCCATGCACTCAGCTTCTTCTTTGGCGTCCTTGTTCGCCCTTGTTTCCTTTGCTCTCATTATGCGCACATGTCTCTTGGGAACCTGAAAAATGGCTAATCATGTATATTAGTGTGCAATCATCACAATAATCACTCAAACCGCAACAAATAGATTAGAACATGCACTCAAAACTCAGCTAAAGATGGGTACTTTGCCGTAATTTAGCATATAAATATGCCCAAGATCAATTTTATTTACTAAAAGTTCTGAGAAGATTTGAATTTTCGGAAACCATTATTGATATGGTATGGAGGCTTATTTCCAATAACTGGTATTCAGTTCTAGTAAATGGAAAATCCTATGCGTTCTTTCAAGCATCTAGAGGGGTAAAACAAAGGGGATCCTCTTTCACCTACTTTATTCATCATTGCAGCAGAAGTATTATCGATGGGGTTAAACAAGCTACTGGAAGATGAGGAATTTAAAGGTTATGGTCTACCCAAATGGAGTCCTAAAATCAATCATCTGTCTCATGTAGATGACACTATTCTTTTTTTGCTCAGGAGATAAAAAATTAATTTACAAAATGATGGGAGTCTTAAGGGAGTACGAAAAAGCATCAGGGCAAATGATTAATTTGAGCAAGAGCTCATTTTACCTTCATGATAATACTCTACTGATAGTGGGCATTAGATTGAGGAGAATTACTGGAATCAGACAAGGATTTTTTCCTTTTACTTATCTTGGTTGTCCAGTGTTCTATGGGAGAAAGAAGGCAATGTATTTCGAGGAACTAGTGAGAAAGGCACATAAGAGAATTATGTCTTGGCAAAACAGATAACTATCCTATGGGGGGAAGATACACATTAATTGCGATTGTGTTACAATCAATACCAATATATCTGCTTCAGCCATGAACCACCCAAAGAAGATTATCGAACAACTTCATCAAGTTTTTGCAAACTTTTTTTGGGGTAAAACAGGTGGAGAGAAAGGAAAGCATTGGGTTGTGTGAAAGGATTTCTGCTACCCAAAAGTAGAAGGAGGACTCAGATTTAGATCATTACATGATGCGTCAAGAGCTTTGTTTGGCAAACTCTGGTTGAATTTTAGAACTCCCACATCTTTGTGGAGTACATTTATGTGGAACAACTATTGCAAAAACGCTCATCCAGTAATTGCTAAAGGAAATGGAGCATCTCACACATGGAGGAAAATGTTAGAAGTGAGGGAAGAAATTAAACATAATATCTGGTGGCAGCTGAAATCAGGAGACATCAACTTCAGGTTTGATAACTGGACCAAACAAGGGGCTCGGTATTACATAGAAGAAAAAGCAAGAGGGGAAGAAGAATTAGAGGTCAGGCAGTTCATTAGAGATGGAATTTGGGACAGGCAAAAACTAAGAGAGGTTCTTTCAGAAGAAATGTCTAATTTCATTGTTGAGGAAATAAGTGCAAAGTTGGTGGAGGGAGAAGTTGACAAACCTTGGTGGATGGTAAACTCGAAAGGAGTGTTCACTGTTAGAACTGCGCATGAATTACTAAGACAAAGAAGGGAGGAGGTAACCTAGTGGAATAACATTTGGAGCAGGGGGATCCCTTTTAAGATCAATTTTATGCTTTGGAGATGTTGGAAAGGCAGAATAGCAACGGAGGATAACCTTAAAAGGATGAAGATTAATATTGCCTCCAGATGTTACTGTTGTGAATTGTACAAACAAAAAATAATGACCCACATTTTTCTAACAACTCTCATAGCCCAAAAGCTATGGAAGCAGTTTGCTAATTGTGCAGGCATTCAAATGCATGAAGCACTACAACAAACAATTGCAGCTTGGTGGGGAGTAACAAAAAAAACCAAAGTGAGGCAAATAATGCAAGTTATTTCTGCTGTGTTAATGTGGGAACTGTGGAAGAGAAGAAATGCCAAGAGACATGGGATGAGGATGGATTTTTACAAGCTTCATAAGCGGAGTGTAAATGTTGGATATATATTATTAACCATATGTTTAGATATAGTATTTATTATAGAATGATTATTTATTCAGTTTTAATAGATCATATATTCGTTTATGACGTCTATTTACTTATATAGTAGATTACTTACTGTATATAGTTTTAGCTTATACACAGAGAATTAAATCATCGGTTCTTATAAGTATAAAGTTTTTTTTTCACAATCTAGGATGGAAATTGGACATGCCATCGGTACGATTGTAGCACAAGACTAAGTATAATTTATCTTGATTATAGGAACGGTATGGTTTCAACTTTTTGTGCTAGTGCATTTTGTATGTATTGAACGGGACCGAGTAGAGATAGTTGTTTTGACTGACTGACAAAAGCATATTTTCTAAACTGTTAAATGTACTTATATTCTTAATCCTGATATAAATATTATGATCTGTATATGTTAATTATTGTTTTGATTTATTAAAAGGTGAGATTCTGAGATGAGTCAATATGCATGGTAGATTGGATGATAATAATAATATATATTGGTGAAATAATAAGTTAGTTGATGGAATCCATGTCTCGATAAAGAGATTGATGATATGACTTTTTGAGAAGCTTATAAGTTTTCATCGTGTCAAACCTTGCAAGTGGATTTATGAATCTGACACATGAAATAAGTTAAGTAATGCTCTAAAGGAAATTAATCATTAAATTAAATTCGTCAGTAATTTAATTTATTGATTAGTATCTGTAATCTTAACATGGGGAATTACGTAAGTGTTTAATGAGAAATTTCAAAATATAAATAGAGGAGTGCAATTACGAATTTCTAGTGGAATGATTTGTAATTTATTATGGTAAGAATAATTTTAATTAATTATTTGAAATTATTTCCATAATAGGAAGCCTCAGTAATTAATTTTGTGGTCCCTATAGTGCTCATATTTAACTAGAACTCAGAATCCTATTTTCATGGGAAAAGAAAGAATGAAAAGTGGGTTTTCTTCTCCTTTTTGGACTGGGAGGAAATCTCTATAAATAGAGATTATCCTAACTTAGAAAGTGAATAAGGTTTTCTATACAATATTTACCCACCCAAATATTGTGAGAGTTCAGATGTGAACTTGGGATCACTGTAGAAGACCGTAGAACTGCTGTCCAACTTATGGATTCACTTTAAGTTTTTGTGGATTCGCTTGAAGGTATTTACTCACGCTTCAAGAGGTAATTCTTGAATTAAGTTTGAGCAAGTTTATGTGTTCTAGCATAATTGTATATGTTCTAGCATAAACATATTGATTGTCTATTATTCATGTAAGCAGTATAATTCTGGGTATGCTTCCGCTGTGCATATAGTTTTCCGACAATTGGCATCATGAGCCACACTTACATTTTCTTGGATAGCGTGATATATATATATATGTATTACTAATATATATAAGCCAACAAGAGTGGGACTAACATGACGTTAATTTGTTGTACCTTGTGCAACAAGAGTGGGACTATTTCTACTATATAGAAGAGTCACACGTGTATTCCACTACCATATACCAAACCCTTTCCTCTTTTAGTCAGACACATCAATTTCACCCTCTCCACTCCACTAATTTCCACTAGCTTCCATACCCATTTCTTACTTCTTCAAATGCTAACAATGGAAGAGAAAGTAATGTTTCGGCTTCCACGGCTCTGGAAAAATAGAAGAAAAAGGCTGGTGTTCAAGATTTAATCGATCAACTAGAACTTCAGCAATTCATCTTTTCTTGGTTGTCACAGGTTTGATATTTTCTTTTTCTTTTTCCCTATTTGGCGTCGAAAATTTTCTCCAACAAGTCATGTGCATGTGCTAATTTTGATGTCATGCTGCTGGATCTGAGTAAATACTGCTATAAGGAGTAGAATTTTCAACAGAAAATGTTGGATTGAAATTTTCAAATTTGTTGATTATAAGTAAAGAGATAAGAGGGCCTATGGAGAATGTGGTTAGAAATTCAGAAGTAGTGTAAATTGTACATTGTATTTTTTTGTTTAGAAATGTGCAAAGAAAATATATTGAATTGGTGTTTTTCTCGATATGTTGTGTTTGCCGAAATTTCCGAGTGAAAAAAACCTTGTGTGTTGTGAAGAGAGCTTAGTCGCAAGAGTTGGCCGCTTTAAAAAATGCTGGAAGTCTAATGAAACTGAACTATTTGCTTCCCTCCGCTTAATGTGATCCTTTACTTTTTATCTAAAATGCTTTGTTCCCGTGTGGAGAAAGGGTTACCAGTTAAGTGTTTTTAGAATTACCTAAATTTTATTGCTCTTTTATAATGGTATTTCATTTACCTGCATGTACAATTCTATAGTAGCATTACTACTATTTATCTAACTTATTTTGTCTGTGCTTGACGCTGCGTGGTTTTGAAGGGATTGTGTGGAAATTGGAAGACAGCCTTTTTGGGTTGTAGAGGAAATTTTAATTGTACTAGGTCGGAAACCTTTGTGTGTTAAATTTTACATTTCTTGATTTCTAAGACTTTGAAACTTCCTATGCTTCATATACAACTTGCTATTTCAATATTATCCAAATGTTTTTCATTCCCACATGGGGTTTTTCTGAAATACTTTATTATAATACATATAGGTCTCTATATCCTTATATACACATGCAGAAATCTTGGGAGTTTGTTGGGGTTAAGTTGGTAGGAAGGATTTTGCTATTAAATCCCTTTTTTGTAGTACTTCTATTTTTATCATTTGACTAAGAGAAAAAAATTGTCAAGTTTGTACACTGCAAGTGCTTAAATCAACCTTTCTTTGGGATTTGTGGTGTTAGGTGTACAAGAATTTTCTTGAAAGTGAGTAGGCAGTTGTAATATATAAAAAAGATGTGGGAAATGAAGATGAAGCAGGGGATCTCTGTTTTTTGAACTTTGTTTTTGTTATGTAATCCTATTTTTGGTTCTCAAAATTGATATTTTCTTGAAGTGATGATGGCTGTGACATCAAGCTGTATAGACAAATTTGGGATGGATACTGGTAAATATGTGAGGTACACTCCTGAGCAGGTAGACTCTTTGGAGAGATTGTATCATGAATGTCCGAAGCCCAGTTCACTCCGTCGTCAGCAGTTGATTCGGGAGTGTTCAATTCTGTCTAATATCGAGCCAAAACAGATCAAAGTTTGGTTCCAGAACAGAAGGTATTGGGAAAGGTGCTTTGTTTTGATTTTCTGACTACTTATTATATTGGAAAATATTATATTAAGATGGTTACGGGATTGTGTTTTTGTAAATGTAGATGTAGAGAGAAGCAACGTAAGAAATCATCGTGCCTTCGAGGCGTGAACAGAAAATTGACAGCAATGAATAAGCTGTTGATGGTAGAGAATGATAGGCTGCAGAAGCAAGTTTCACAGTTGGTGTATGAGAATAGCTTTTTCCGCTAACAGACTCAAACTGTAAAGTTCTTTTCAATATGACTTAATCTTTCAATGTTAAAGAATTAATTCAAGCTGTAAGAGTTTGTGATAACTGTCATACGTCCAAATTGCAGGTAGCCTTAGCCACCACAGACAACAATAGTTGTGAATCTGTGGTGACGAGTGGTCAACACAACTTGACCCCTCAGCGTCCGCCAAGGGATGCAAGCCCTGCGGGGTAAGTAGATATTCTCCGAGTTTGATTTCCTTTTTATCTTGTGTGTGTTATTTTCCATGGCTTGTATAATGATATTTGAATATGTTTCCAGACTTTTGTCCTTAGCAGAGGAAACTTTAACAGAGTTTTTATCAAAGGCAACTGGAACTGCTGAATGCCTGGGATGAAGGTTTGTTTCATTGCCTATCTTTCAATTTATAGATGTCATGAACAAATTTTTGGAGTGTTGTTTATAGACTTCTAAATTGCATGAATACATCGCAAGTTGTTAGAAGCTTTGTTCTGAAAGATAATTTGTACCTGTATGACACTCTAGAGGATTTGATCATGGGCACACTTATATGCACAACATTTAATTATAGAATAGCTAATTTCGACAGAAATTTATGTCATTATAATCTTAAAAATATCTCTCTTTCCTGCCTGCAGCCTGGTCCGGATTCCATTGGAATCATGGCTATTTCTCATGGTTGCTCAGGAGTAACCTCACGTGCTTGTGGCCTTAGGGTCTAGAGCCTACAAGAGTAAGTTTCATCCTAAATAACTTGGTCAATTCAGTTTCTTGTTTTCCCTACTGAAATGCTTAGTATATTTATGCTTCTGTTTAATATAGGTTGCTGAAATTCTTAAAGATCGGCCATCATGGTTTCGTGACTGCCGAGCTGTGGATGTTCTCAATGTGATGTCCACTGGAAATGGTGGAACCATTGAATTGCTATACATGCAGGTTATTATTTTTAGAAAGCCTGTGCTGTATTTTTTGTTGGTGTAACACAACTTTTCACTGAATATAGTTTCCTGGCTTTTTTTCAGCTCTACGAGCCTACTACACTAGCACCAGCTCGTGACTTTTGGTTAATGCGGTATACATCTGTTATGGAAGATAGTCTTTAATGATTGGTTGCGTCCTGTATTGTTCTTAACTTAATAATGCCTCCAGTCACCCTTCAAGCTCAAAGGGAGTATCCCTCGGACATACATTGCAAGGACAAGTTCCTCTTACAGAGCACCATTGTGAATAGTGATGCTGATGAACTTCCTCCAGATACTGTAAGAATTGATGGAATTCTGTATTATGATTGAAGTGAGAATGTTTGTTATCTTCTTATTTTCACTCTATGCTATTGACTACTATTTCTTAATCCAGTTCAATAAGGATAGTGGAAGAAATGTAAAAGAGTGCAAGCTTAGGGTTGTTTACATCTCTCCTCACTCATCTCCGGGACATTCTGAAGATGCGTTTAAACTAAGTTCCGATGGCTGCTCAGGCTGCTCAGGCTGCACATACATTTCGGTATTTTTTCTTCTTTCTGGTGGATTCTGCTCTGTTTCTTCTCTGTTTTGTTCTAATCCTGCATTTCCCCCCCTGTTTTTGCCCCTCATGTAAAAGAAATAACATACTTACTACAATGAATCAGGAAAAATTACAAACATCTATCCATCACTCATCTTAAAAGTCACATACATGCATGTCGAATGAGGAAGAACAGTGTTATCAAAGGCGAAAAGCGCAAAAAAAGCTCTAAGGTCTATGGGGGCTTTAGGTACAAAGTGCAAATAAAGTGTGGGCTTTAATGAAAAAAGGCACAAAGGGAGAACTAACTTGTGAGATTTGCATTGCCTTTTGGAGGTGATATACAAGAAGAATGAACCTCCTAAAGTTAGTTCCTTAGTTGGATAGCAAGTAAGGATGTCTTTTTCATTCATGATAGACTATGTAACAGCTGCTGCATTGCAAGCCACTAAAGCTTAACAACATTCTCAGTTGCTGCCTTGGACAGATTGTACGCAGGACTTTTGATGCAGTATGTATTTATTACTGTTTCTTTTGAATTAAACAGATTATGTTTTCAACAGAAAGAAACAACATATTTCCTATGTAAGGCGTAATTGTTTGTAATATTTATGCTTTTGCTACAAGAGTAGTACGGTCGAGTATAAGACATACTTATTTTTTTTTAACATTTTAGGGACATAATGTTGCTATTGTAACACTTACATAAAAATATACATGCATTGTATAACTAAGCAACACATCTTGCTTACTAATAGTAAACTGAAAAAAGAAATGTTGGGCTTTATTCGCTCCTTACTTGGCTTAGGAGTGGGGGAAGCTGAACATCAATCAAATAAGTAGGTTTATTTCAGAGGAAGCTCCGTCTTATTGAATTTCTCCTTGAATTCCGTACATACAGTTTTTAACCTGAGTTCGATTTATGACCGAGATCAATTTTGTTTAATAATTGAACGGTATAGAACTGTTAGCCGGTAGCATGTTAGAATCCATCGTAATATCATGTATTATTGCAAGATGGGTTATGTTACTCATTGTGTTTGCATAATTAATGCCTAAAGAGAAACCACTGATTAGGTTTTTTTTTCTTTCTTTTTTCATTGGTTCTTAGAATATAATATTATTTAGCCATATTTGTTTTCAGAATGTCATCTCATAACGAGACAATTTATTTTGTCTCTTTATTTTAATAATTATTTGAGCAAATAATTTTACTTTAATTTCTCACATGAATATATTAACTTATATATACATTAAGAATTTTATAATTAATAAATGGTTACCATTAAGTGGTTTGTTTATTTGGAATTATTAGAAGTTCTTAATATTTTATATATGTGACATTACAATATATGAATTGAGAATTGTGATTAATAAATAGGATTTACGATAGTGATTTATTTATTTGAGTCATTAAAATATCCTCAATGTATCATGTATAAATTGCCCTAAGCGAATATTGGTGGTGAATGTTTATTTACATAAAGGAGATTACCTTTAGCCACTAGTAACACTTAATTAATTCATGAGAAGAGATATTAAATGTTTTCTCTCGGTCTGAATGGAGAAACATAATATCTTGGGTTCTCAAGTGTATTTGTTGAGAGAACATTTTGTTGTAAAAATGTTAGTTGTGTGTCTTAAAGAAAGACACACAATATACCTTATGTTTATGAGATAATTATTAAAAGAGAATGGAAATCTGAATCAAGTTATTTTAATCCTTAACTATGCCTAAAACGATTATTTTTCAAATTTGGTCATAGTTTAGGTGGTCATGAATTTTTTGATCTCTGGTTGACTTGAAATTTGATGATTCCATTTAAAATTGTTTAGATGGATTTTAGGTAGTTTGCCAAATTAAAATTTGATTTGAATATGATAAGATTATTCTTTATGTCAGTTATGTTTATGTTATATTTGGAACATGATTACACATGGTGATTTAATATGAATTGATATGTGATAAGAATGTAGGTCATATTGTTTTAATTCCTAAAGATGCTTAAATCATTTGAATTTGAATTTGGTCATAGCTTTGAAAATAAAGATTTTTTATAGGCTCCAATTGAGCAAAAATTTGGTAAGTTCATTGGAAACGGCCTAGCAAGAAATACTCATTGCTATGCGGTTATGATTTTTGTGGTCGTTAAGATGATTTTTAAGTTGTTCTTTCGAATTAAAATGTGACTTAGCATGAAAATAATTCTTTCATCAATCTAATTTATGTTAAATGTGGTACATGATTACATGTGATGAGTTAACATGAATTGATATATGATAAGGATATAGATCCGATTATTTTTCCTTAAATCGTTTGAATCTGATTTTGATCATAGCTTTGGAGATAAGTTTTATTTTTGAACTCTAATTGATCTGAAATTCGGTAGGTTCATGAAAAACGATCAAATTAAAAATGCTCATAGCTATGCAGTGATTTGGCAAATTGAGATCGTTTAGATAATATTTTTGAATATTTTTTTGTATCTTGAAATTTAATTTTAATGAAAATTACTCGACTATGACATAGTGGTGATAGAGAGTGTTCTCTATGGTCTTCATGACTAAATTTTAGTGAAGTATTAAGTTCATGTGTTGGCTTTAGACCTTCCTCCATATCGGATGAAATTAATACAAGTCACTAGATTTAATCTGATCTCTAGTTTTGATAATGTGTATTAACTCTCCCTATCTGAGTAATATATGATTGGATCAATGGATCTAGGGATATTAATATTCGCTTGGCTTAAATTAACATATACTCTCCATCTGAGTTTGCTTTTGTTCTAAATTTATTAGAGTGGATAAATGACACCACATATGTATGTTGTATGAGTAGCTATTTTTTCTTCAAACTTTATCGTTCAAGATGCATGAATATCTATGAGGTATGTTTTCAATTTTAATATTCAATGTATACATAAATATGCTGATTTTTGGAAAATAGTATTAAGATATTGTAAATAGTTTTTAGAATTTTGATCTTTGTTCTTGATTCGTGTATCTATTTCACAAATGATGATATGTGATAGGAATTATTGAACGGTAAAAAATCTTAAATTCTATTTTGGCCAAACAATATTTTCAACCAAATTGATCAAAGTTTTGGCATTGAAAAAAAAAAGAACTCTGATTGATGTGAAATTTGGTAGATTCATAAGAATGACCTAGTAAGAATTTTTTTTTTGGAATCGTTATATGAGTTTTTGGTCATATTTGGTTATAGGGGTCCCTCCCTTGATTGCCAAGATTAAATAATAGTGAAGTATTAGTTTCATGTGCTGGCTTAGACCTTTCTCCATATCGAATGAAATTAATGCAAGTCACTATGTATTTAATCGCTAGTTTTGATAATTTGTATTAACTCTGCTAAACTGGGTAATATATGATTGGATCAGTGTAACTAGAGGATTTTCACTTGACTTAAACTAACAGTGGACTCTCCATCTGAGTTAGGTATGTACAGGTTTATGGAGTGAATAATCAATCATTGTACATGTGTATTGCATGAGTAGTTCTCCAATCCCATCGATTGGCTATTCGAGATGCATGGATATATATGTATAAAATGAGCCCTGAATTTTATTATTTGGGATTATTCGATATATTATGATCTATTTAATGTATTATATCTCAAATTTTCAATAGACTTTATGGACCCACTTAGTACTATTCAAGTATTTTTTTCGGTAGAGATAAGATATTAATTCAACGAATGCATTGTACATGTACCTTATGTTAGAAGAAATTATTTTCAGCTTCTAACTAGATAAGAGATGGATGTTTAATATATTTTTCATGTAACTCTTCTATTATTGAGTTTGATAAATATTTATCTCTTATTGTATATTGATGCGTGAATTTTTCTCTCTCATGAATTGAATAATATTAATCTATCTCATATGAGAAAATATCTTTCAAATTGAATGAAACTTATCTATACACTAGCGTCTACGTCATTTATTCTAGATAGAGCTTCGTAGTTATTTAAAGGATGGACATAACGGTTCATTGAAAGTGAAGTCACTATCAATATGTGAGTCCTGTTTAGAAAGGAAAATGACTAAGAGATCTTTCCTCTTAAAAAGGAAATAGTGGTAGTGATAAGTTAGAATTAATCTATTTTGATTTGTGTGGTAAATGATCATTCAGGCAAGAGGTGAATTTGAGTATTCTAAAATTTTCAGAAGGTTACTCGTGATATGAATATATATTTTTGATGTTTTGTATGTCTGAATGTCTTGAAAAACTCAAAATATTTAAGACAGAAACTAAAATAGCATCATGAAAAATATATAAAGCCACTGCAAGCTGATTGTAGTGACGTATACCTCTCTACAGAGCTCATGAGTCGCTTATATGATAGAATAATTGCACTTCAATTGTCTACACCAGGCACTCTATAATATATTGGTGTAAAAGAGAAAATAAATAGACTCTTATGAAGATGATAAGATTAATGATTGACTTATTCAAAGTTGTTTTGTTTCTTTCAGGATATGTTCTGAGAATTACATATAACATTCTGAATTTAATTCCATTAAAATTAGTACCTTGGACAACTATAGAACTAGTTGGATTTGACGTAAGTCTAATCTGTGACATGTTCAGATATAGGATTGTCCAGCACATGTGCTGAGAGGGAGAATAAGCAAATTGGAACTAAGATTGGGATGTGTGTATGTGTTAATTGGATATCCAAAAGAATGAAAGAAGGTTTATTTTACTGTCCTAAAGAAAATAAGGCAATTGTTGACACAACTGTCAGATTTCTAGAAAAGGATCATTTAGTAAACCTGTCACGCCCCGAGCCTACACCCTAGACGTGGCCGACACCCGAGAACCCTGGTTGGTCCCCAAGCGAACCCTTGGTCTGGCTGACTACTGAACGAAAGACTTAACTTGAGCATGAAGGACTCTTATATAGACATGGATAGACTCTTAAATCTCAACTCTGCTGTAAAATCAAATAATGTCAGAAAAAAATACTTCGATGAACTTTTACTGGAAACGCTAGTCAAAACTCAAATGCAAAAGAAGATAGTCTAAGGGACCCATCAAATTCTAGACATGTCTATGAAGCCTCTAAATAACTAAGACGGATGTCGGGACAGACCCCACGACATCTCAACAAAACTGAAATAGAAGAAATGACGATGAATCCTCCAAGAATGCTCGGAGGCTCACCAAAGCTACTAAGTGCGGAAGCTCAAATGATCCTCAAGGAACGCCTGTTGATGATCCTAAACACCTGTATCTGCATCCACAAAGATGCTGGTCGAATGACATCATTACATGGAATGTACGAGTATGTAATATAGCCGAGTAGATAAATAACTGAAATGAAGGTACTGTAAACAAATGAAGATATGGGTAACTCAACTGAATGTAAAGAGATAAAGGACAAGACCATTAACCTTTCTTTAGAAATCATTGTTTCTCTTTATAAAATAATATTATCTTGGGGAAAATGCTTAGTTTCCAAATGCTTCTCAAGGCTCTTCTCAAAGCTCTCTTTTAAGAAATCAATTTAAAACAATTATATAGTTTAAAAGAACTCACATCAATAACTTAGAATCAGTACTCAATAAACTTTCTTTAGAAATCATTGTTTCTCTTTATAAAATAATATTATCTTGGGGAAAATGCTTAGTTTCCAAATGCTTCTCAAGGCTCTTCTCAAAGCTCTCTTTTAAGAAATCAATTTAAAACAATTATATTGTTTAAAAGAGCTCACATCAATAACTTAGAATCAGCTCAATGAATAGGGCTCATGCTGAAATATAGACATGAACAATACCACAATAATATTCAACAATATGAACACAAATACTCAGGAATTGAATTAGGTAACAATCAATGGGCTAACTCAACTTTACTCAAAACCAAGGAGTAAAACCCTAGATTACTTTTGCAGAAATTCTGATATATGTAGGGCGTGAGGATGAACTAGCCCAACACTAAAAGCCTTACATACCTGGAAGATCAAAGATCTTGATGAAACTGAAGAACTTGAATGGACGCTTGAAAACCCTAGCTTTTCTCCTCTTGAATCCTTTCTCCAAAATCTCTAAGTGTTAAGGACGATCTAATATGTTTTAACACTGTTTCGACTCTTAATTAGGTGTAAAAACGTCGTGGGTTAGGCTTAGAAGGGGTGGGAAAAGACTGAACTACCCCTCTTTAAAAGCTGATAAAAACTGTCCACGGGACCCTCTACGGTTCGTGGTTTGATCTACGGACCGTAGATCCCATCCGTGGAATTGATATTGAAAATTTTTAGCTCAAAACCTCATCTTACGGGTCCAATATACGACCCATTGAAGTTCCTACGGACCGTAGATCCAATCCGTAGACTTAATACTAAATTTCAGGCTCAAAAGTTCATTTACGAGTCCAATCTACGGCCCGTAGAATGGATCCGTAGAAAAGGAACCCCAAAATTGAGTTTTTGAAACTCTTTTTAACAACTTGACAGTACGGGTTGTCGATTCATTGACGCCCGTAGATAGGAGCCGTCGTTCACAGACTCAGAAAATTCTGATATGACAGTCTCTGGTAAAATGGCCATAACATTTTACTTCAAGCTCGAAAAAAGGCAAGCTTGGTGGCATTGGAAAGAGGAGTCAAAGACCTTTAATTTGATAGGTCATGGGCTACCTAATTCATTATGTACTGAGAGATACGATTGTTTGAAGTTGGCCTAAGTAAAATCTTATGTCAAGACTTAGTCGAAAAAATGAAGCTTTCAACTGAACTTTGTGCTAGGGGGTCCTTGTGACCTTAAGTCATATTCAAATCCATTCTAACACAAAAGAAATGACCTTTACCAATATGAGTAATTTACGAATCAACCGATACGATTTCTACATGCAAACAAAGAATGGTTCGGGCCTTAGCTTAGGAATTTTTGGAATGTTACAATATCTCCCCCTTGGAATCATTCGTCCTCGAATGATGGATGAAATGGGAATGAATAGGGTAGGGATATATTTAACAGCCCAAACTTTGAAATACACATAAACTCATGAACTCGTAATAGTGAAGGAGGGAATGAATTAAATGAGTACTTTAGGAAGAGTTAATACCTTGGATTGGAGCTAAATCGGGGGTAAAGAGTTGAGGGTATCTCTTCTTCATATCTTCCTCAGCCTCCCATGTAGCCTCCTAAACAAACTGATTTCTCCACAAGACTTTGACTGATGCAACCTCTTTGGTTCTTAACTTGCGAACCTGGCGATCAAGAATCTGAACGAGAATCTCCTTATAAGATAGGCTGTCCTTGATACCAATATTATCAGTAGGCACAATACACGAAGGATCACCCAAGAACTTCCTTAGCATAGAGATATGAAGTACCGGATGGACTGTTGCTAACTCTGACGTAGCTCCAACTCATAAGCTACATTGCCAACTCTCTTGGATATTCGGTAAGGACCAATGTATCGGGGACTGAGCTTTCCTTTCTTCCCAAATCTCATAACACCCTTCATAGGTAAAACCTTCAAATAGACCCAATCATTAACCTCAAACTCCAAGTCTCTCCTTCTCACATTTGTATAGGATTTCTGACGACTTTGCGCTGTTTTCAACCTTTTCTGAATAATCTTTACCTTCTCCATGGCTTTATGAACCAAATCTGGTCCTATCAACTCAGCTTCACCAACCTCAAACCAGCTAATGGGAGATCTACACCTGCGCCCATACAGAGCCTCATACGGAGCCATCTGAATGCTGGAATGGTAACTATTATTGTATGCAAACTCGATAAGAGGAAAATGGTCATCCCAATTACCTTTGAAACCGAGAACACAAGCTCTCAACATGTCCTCTAAGGTCTAAATGGTGCGCTCTGCTTGACCATCAGTTTGAGGCTGAAAAGTAGTACTAAGGTTCACCTTTGAACCCAAACCTTTCTGAAACGACTTCCAAAACTTCACGGTAAACTGAGCACCCCTATCTGAGATGATGGACAAGGGGACTCCATGCAATCGAACTATCTTGCAAATGTACAGGTTTGCATACTCTTCTGCTGTATTGGTAGTCTTCACTGGTAAGAAGTGGGCTTATTTGGTCATCCGATCCACAATCACCCAAATGGAATCATGCTGACTGCGAGATCGCGGTAAACCTATAATGAAATCCATAATAATCATCTCCCACCTCCATTCCGGAAGGGGTATATTCTGAGCCGCACCACACAACCTTTGATGCTCAGCTTTGACTTACTGGCAATTTGGGCACTTAGCAACAAACTCTGCAATACACCTCTTCATACTACTCCACCAATAAACTTCTCTCAAGTCATTGTACATCTTTGTGAAACCCGGATGAATCGAATATCTGGAATTGTGAGCTGCCTCCATAATCCTCTCTTGGAGATCATCCATATCTGGAACACATAATCTTCCTTGATATCTCAACACACCATCTCCACCTTGTGCAAAAGCCATCACTTTCTGCTAATGCACATTTGCCTTCAACTCAAGTAAAATAGGGTCTTATTCTTGCTTCTCTTTTACCTCTGCCATTAATGAATACTCAGCTCCATTCATCACAAAAACTCCGCCTTCACTGGAATCCAACAATCGAACACCCAACCATGCAAGTCTGTGAACTTCCTTAGATAGTTCCTTCTTGCCTTCCTCAACATGAGTAGTACTCCCCATGGACAACCTTCTCAAAGCATCCGCAACAATATTAGCCTTACCTGGGTGATAGAGGATACTCATGTCGTAATCCTTGAGCAACTCTAACCACCTCATTTGTCTGAGATTGAGCTCTTTCTGACTGAAAACATACTGGAGACTCTTGTGGTCTGTGAACACATCCACATGAACACCATAGAGATAATGGTGCCATATTTTGAGAGCAAAAACCACTGCTGCCAACTCGAGATCATGAATCAGGTAGTTCCTCTCGTGAATCTTAAGTTGTCTGGAGGCATAGGCTATAACCTTACCATTCTGCATCAATACGCAACCAAGTCCAACTCTGGACGTATCACAATAGACGACAAAACCCTCTGTACCTTCTGGTAGGGTCAACACTGGAGCAGTAGTTAACCGAGTTTTCAATTCGTGAAAGCTTCTCTCATAAGCTTCAGACCATTGAAACTTAGCTGTTTTCTGAGTCAACTTAGTCAATGGAGACGAAATAGATGAGAACCCCTGAACAAACCTTCTGTAGTAACCAGCCAACCCCAAGAAACTCCTTATATCAGTTAGAGATGTGGGTCTTGGCCAATTCTGCACTGCCTCAATCTTCTGAGTGTCGACTCGAATCCCTTTGCCAGACACAATGTGGCCTAAGAATGCCATGGATTTGAGCCAGAACTCACACTTAGAAAACTTGGCATATAACTCTTGATCTTTAAGAGTTTGAAGGACTATTTTGAGATGACTAGCATGTTCCTCCTCATTCCTCGAATAAATCAGTATGTCATCAATGAACACGATAACAAACATGTCAAGATATGGCTTAAATACCCTGTTCAAAAGATCAATGAATGTTGCAGGAGCGTTAGTCTGACCAAAGGACATAACAAGGAACTCATAATGACCGTAACGGGTCCTGAAAACCGTCTTCGGGATGTCACTTTTTCTCACTCTCAATTGATGATAGCCATATCTGAGGTCTATCTTAGAGAAACAAGTGGCACCCTGAAGTTGGTCGAAAAGGTCACCAATTCTCGGAAGGGGATACTTATTCTTTATGGTGACCTTGTTCAGCTGGCGGTAATCGATACACATCCTAAGGGAACCAGCTTTCTTTCTCATAAATAATGCCAGAGCGCCCCAAGGTGAGACACTTGGTCGAATGAAACCCTTATCAAGAAGGTCTCTCAACTACTCTTTTAACTCAGCTGGAGCCATTCTATATGGCGGAATAGAGATGGGTTGAGTATTAGGAAGAATATCTATTCCAAAGTCTATTTCTCTCTCAGGAGGGACTCAGGGAAGATCATATGGAAAGACCTCTGGAAACTCACTCACAACTAGAACTGACTGAATAGGTGGTGCCTCAACACTAGAGTCATTAACTCGGACTAAGTGATAGATGCACCCTTTGGAAACTAACTTTCTGGCCTTAAGGTATGAGATGAAATGACCCTTAGGCACTGCTGAACTACTCCTCCACTCTAAAACTGGCTCATTAGGAAATTGAAACTTGACTACTCGAGTTCTACAATCGACTGAGGCATAACAAGCATAAAGCCAGTCCATACCTAGAATAACATCAAAGTCCACCATATCTAGCTCAACTAAGTCAGCCATGGTGTACTTGTGATAAACAGAGATGGTACAATCACGGTAGACTCTTTCTGCTAGAATAGACTCACCAACAGGTGTGGAAACACTGAAAGGCTCAAGAAGTTGTTCGGGGGGGATGCCGAACTTCATAGCTATATAAAGAGTCACAAAAGACAGACTCGCACCTGGATCAATTAAGGCATAAACATCGAAAGTAAAAACTCAAAGCATATCAGTGACGACATCTGGCGAGTTCTCTTGATCCTGTCGAGTACCCATAGCATATAGACGATTTGTACCTCCGTCTGTCCCTGAAGTAGCTCCTCTCTGATTGCTCCTATCTGTTGGAGCTGCTGAAGAAGACTGGGCTCTATTGCCCCCATTGCCCTGCTTTTTCTTTGGGCAATCTCTCATGAAGTGACCCACCTAACCACACTTGAAACAACCGCTAGAGCCATCACGACATTCTCCCCTATGGCGTCTGCAAGACCTAGCACAAGCGGGAACCTGATCAGTGCTTTGTGCTACATTTCCTTGTAACTGAGTACCTTGGGCCTTAAAATTCTGGGACCCTTGACCCTTGCGATCATTTCTGTTCCTAGGTGCAGGCGCGCTAGCTGAAGATGGGGCAGGTCCAGATGACCTCTGCTGAAAGTTAGACCGATTCCCATTGCCGGTCTTTTGATAGCAAGTCTCAAGACTTGCAGTCTTGGCCCTCTTGCTGCGAAACTCCTTCCTATCCTTCAACTTGTCTTCCTCAACCTGTTGCACATGAATCATCAATCTAGCTATGTCCATGTCTGCGATCAGCATCGCCGCCTTACCCTTCCTGCTAGATAGACGGGACAACCCAGACATGAACAAACTCATTCAACTCCTCATATCTGCCACCATCTTCGGAGCATAATGAGACAACTGAGTGAACTTAAGGCTGTACTCTTGCACACTCATGCCTTCTGCTTCAAGTTCAAGAACTCTCTCATCCTCGTTTCTCTCAACTCTCGAGGGAAAAAGCGTCCCAAGAAGGCGTTTTTGAACTCAGTCTAGCCCAGAGGTAGTGCTCCTTCTGCTCTACTCTTCTTCCACTGGTCGTACCAGATCCTAGCAACACCCTTGAGCTGGTATGAGGCCAACTTCACACGTTCAGCATCTGTAACTCTCATAACCTCAAATACCCTCTGAAGCTCTCCAACATAGCCCTCCGGATACTCAACGACTTTTGACCCAGTGAACTTTGGGGGATTCATTCGTAAGAATTCACGAACTCTGGATGTACTAGCCACATCCTGTCGGTCCACCCTCTGCTGCCCAGCTTGGTTAGTCGCAACCTGGGTCAGCATCTGAATTGCATTCCTAAACTCAGCATTAGTGACATCCCTTTGAGGGTCTTGCACTTCAGGTGTAACTAGAGCTTCCTGATTTTGCGGATCAACATTTCTCCTGGTAGGACGTCCCCGAACAGCTCTTCGTGGAGGCATGATCTAAAAAGACACGAGTAAGCACGCGTTAGAGAAAAATTTTATAGAGTTGAACTCTATCGCACGAAGAGGAGTAAGAAGAAAGTGAAAGTTCCTAAATGTCGCAGCCTCTTAATTATAGATGTGGCGCGCTTCACACCGATAAGAAGGAATCTACAGACACGACTTCATAGACACTCTAGAACTCTTGAACCTTGTGCTCTGATACCAAGTTTGTCACGCCCCGAGCCTACACCCTAGACGTGGCCGGCACCCGAGAACTCTGGTTGGTCCCCAAGCGAACCCTTGGTCTGGCTGACTACTAAACGGAAGACTTAACTTGAGCATGAATGACTCTTATATCGACATGGACAGACTCTTAAATCTCAACTCTGCTGTAAAATCAAATAATGTCTGGAAAAAAAATACTTTAATGAACTTTTACTGGAAACGCTAGTCAAAACTCAAATGCAAAAGAAGATACTCTAAGGGACCCATCAAATTCTAGACATGTCTATGAAGCCTCTAAATAACTAAGACGGATGTCGGGACAGACCCCACAACATCTTAACAAAACTGAAATAGAAGAAATGACGATGAATCCTCCAAGAATGCTAGGAGGCTCACCAAAGCTACTAACTGCGGAAGTGCAAATAATCCTCAACGAACGCCTGTTGATGATCCTAAACACCTGTATCTGCATCCATAAAGATGCATGTCGAATGACTTCAGTACATGTAATGTACGAGTTTGTAATATAACCAAGTAGATAAATAACTGAAATGAAAGTACTATAAACAAATGAAGATATGGGTAACTCAACTGAATGTAAAGAGATAAAGGACAAGACCATTAAAGCTTTACAAATACACTTGCCCAAATCTAATCTCGTAAAACTCATAAGTATATAGAAAACACTTTAACTTTACCTTGGGCTCAAAACTGAATGTAAAGAATCAAATGAATAAAGTCAATTTAAAACTTCACAAGGGCTAACTCATCTCTGAAACTCAACTTCTCAAGTAATATGAAAAATAATATATTTTACTCTGGGGAGTTTCTCTAATCAACAACCATCACTATGAGATATGTGATGATACAGAGTAACATCCACGCTGCCAGAACGGTCCTATACTTGCCAGGTATAAGACTCTCAAGCTCACTAAGTGGATCCACTAAGTACTATATGTAAGGAAATCATCTAAAAAGTATGAATCCTTTACCCATGTTGGCTACATGGTTTATGGAGGCTGTGAGTTGTCTGAACTCTCCCCCATATCGGTGCTCAATACTACTTCAAAAATCTTTTACTTCGCTCACCTCAATGTTTAAAAACGTTATCTTTTCTAGGTTTGAGGTAATTGCTCTAACTAATCCTCTTAAAGAGGTAACTGTTTTCTAGAGTATCTCAGCACTCAATAAACTTTCTTTAGAAATCATTGTTTCTCTTTATAAAAGAATATTATCTTGGGGAAAATGCTTAGTTCCCAAATGCTTCTCAAGGCTCTTCTCAAAGCTCTTCTTTAAGAAATCAATTTAAAACAATTATATAGTTTAAAAGACCTCACATCAATAACTTAGAATCAGCTCAATGAATAGGGCTCATGCTGAAATATAGACATGAACAATACCACAATAATATTCAACAATGTGAACACAAATACTCAGGAATTGAATTAGGTAACAATCAATGGGTTAACTCAACTTTACTCAAAATCAAGGAATAAAACCCTAGATTACTTTTGCAGAAATTCTGATATATGTAGGGCATGAGGACGAACTAGCCCAACACTAAAAGCTTTACATACCTAAAAGATCAAAGATCTTGACGAAATTGAAGAACTTGAATGGACGCTTGAAAACCCTAACTTTTCTCCTCTTGAATCCTTTCTCCAAACTCTCTAAGTGTTAAGGACGATCTAATATGTTTTAACACTGTTTCGACTCTTAATTAGGTGTAAAAAAGTCATGGGTTAGGCTTAGAAGGGGTGGGAAAAGACTGAACTACCCCTCTTTAAAAGCTGATAAAAACTGTCCAAAAAACCATCTACGGTTCGTGGTTTGATCTACGGATGGTAGATCCCATCCGTGGAATTGATATTGAAAATTTTCAGCTCAAAACCTTATCCTACGGGTCCAATCTATGACTCGTTGAAGTTCCTACGAACCGTAGACTTAATACTAAATTTCAGGCTCAAAAGTTCATTTACGGGTCAAATCTACGGCCCGTAGAATGGATCCGTAGAAAAGGAACCCCAAAATTGAGTCTCTGAACTCTTTTTGACGACTTGACAGTACGGGTCGTAGATTCATTGACGGCCCGTAGATAGGAGCCGTCATTCACAGACTCAGAAAATTGTGATATGACAGTCTCTGGTAAAATGGCCATAACGTTTTACTCTGAGTTTGAAAAAAGGCAAACTTGGTGGCGTTGGAAAGAGAACTCAAAGACCTTTAATTTCTAAGTCATGGGCCACCTAATTCATTATGTGCTAGGAGATATGTCTGTTTGAAGTTGGCCTAAGTAAAATCTTATGTCAAGACTTAGTCGAAAAAATAAAGTTTTCAACTCAACTTTGTGCTAGGGGGTCCTTGTGACCTTAAGTCATATTCAAATCCATTCTAACACAAAAGAAATGACCTTTACCAATATGAGCAATTTACGAATCACCCGATACAATTTCTACATGCAAACAAAGATTGGTCTGGGCCTTAGCTTAGGAATTTTCGGAGTGTTACAAAACCATGTTCCTAAAAGTAAACTAGTTTTACAGGAACTGAACAAAGAAATAACAAATGAGTTAGTTGTAAATTTAGACGCTCAAGTACATCTAACCAGTATGTCAAAATTGACGTTCCATTGCATTTAAGTAGTGGGAAAAACGTTACTAGACATAAGAAAATCTACTACCTCAAGTAGTGGGAGTGATGTTGAGCAAATTAAAGAAAACTACATGAAGAAGCTATTAATATTTTAATATCGAAAGGTTTTGAAGAAAATATTAATACTCAAGAACATGAAAGTGTGATTATTGTAGTAGTACTTAGTCGTAGTGGGAGAATCATAACAAAGATTGATTTGTTTTGTATGCTTGAGAGAACTTTCATGATAGAGCTCCTGAAAAGAAGTACACCCATGGAGGGTTTCATGATAAGGTCCCTCAAGATCTAGTACAAAATCGATTTGTTTCGATGAAGTACTACTAAACGAAATTGCATGAGAAAACAACTTGGTAAATTTCTTTCGATAAGAAATAAAGGAATGCCTGCGAAAGTTGTAAATGCATAGTTAAGAGTCTAAGTGGGAGATTGTTAGGGTATATAACTATATACTATTAATCATGTGTTTTAGGCATAATATTCGTACAATTTTCAAGATTAAACATCTAAGTGGGAGATTGTTAGGGTATTTACTATTAACCATGCATTTAGATATAATACATTATAATAATTGTAATGGTTAAAGTCTAAGTGGAAGATTGTTGGGATATATACTATTAACCATATGTTTAGATATAGTATTTATTCAATTTTAATAGATCATATATTCGTTTATGGCGTCTATTTACTTATATA
Source organism: Solanum appendiculatum (assembly GCA_018342035.1). Lineage (NCBI taxonomy): Eukaryota > Viridiplantae > Streptophyta > Magnoliopsida > Solanales > Solanaceae > Solanum > Solanum appendiculatum. The sequence goes on from JAGDQO010000472.1 coordinate 2,699,358, forward strand.
GTAGATGACTTAGTATATAGAGTTTTAGCTTATACACAGAGGATTAAATCATCGGTTCTTATAAGTATACATTTTTTTTGTTCACAATCTAGGATGGAAATTTGACATGCCACCGGTACGATTGTAGCACAAGACTATATATAATTTATCTTGATTATGGGAACGGTATAGTTTCAACTTCTTGTGCTAGTGCATTTTGTATGTATTGAACGGGACCGAGTAGAGATACTTGTTTAAGAATGACTAACAAATGCATATCCTCTAAACTGTTAAATGTACTTATATTTTTAATCTTGATATAACTATTATAATCTGTATATGTTAATTATTGTTTTGATTTATTAAAAGGTGAGATTTTGAGATGGGTCAATATGTCTGGTAGATTGGATGATAATAATATATATTGGAGAAATAATAAGTTAGCTGATGGAATCCATGTCTCGGTAAAGAGATTGATGATATGCCTTTTTGAGAAGCTTATAAGTTTTCATCGTGTCAAACCTTGCAAGTGGATTTATGAATCCGACACATGAAATAAGTTAAGTAGTGCTCTAAAGAAAATTAATCATTAAATTAAATTCTTCAGTAATTTAATTTATTGATCAGTATCTATAATCTTAACATGGGAAATTACATAAGTTTTTAATGGGGAATTTCAAAATATAAATAGAGGAGTGCAATTACGAATTTCTAGTGGAATGATTTGTAATTTATTATGGTAAGAATAATTCAAATTAATTATTTGGAATTAATTCCATAATAGGAAGCCTCAATAATTAATTTTGTGGTCCCTATAGTGACCATATGTAACTATAACTTAGAATCCTATTTCTATGGGAAAAGGAAGAATAAGAAAACTGGGTTTTCTTCTCCTTTTTGGACTTGGAGGAAATCTCTATAAATAGGGATTTTCCTAGCCTAGAAAGTGAATAAGGTTTTCTATACAATATTTACCCACCCAAATATTGAGAGAGTTCAAATGTGAACTTGGGATCACTGTAGAAGACTGTAGAACTGTTGTCCAACTTATGGATTCGCTTGGAGGTATATTCTCACGCTTCAAGAGGTAATTCTTGAATTAAGTTTCAACAACCTTATGTGTTCTAGCATAATTGTATATGTTCTAGCATAAACGTATTGGTTGTCTATTATTCATGTAAGCAGTATGATTCTGGGTATGCTTCCGCTATGCATATAGTTTTCCAACAGTAAACACTATTTATTAGTTTGTAAAAATAAGATATCCCTGGATTGACATTCCTAGAGATTGGGAAGGAATAGTGAGAGTGCTACACAATTATAAGCTAGGAATATATCACCATGTGGTAAAATGGGAGATGCTAGACAGAGGGAAGGTGAAATGCAATACGGATGGAGCATGTAGAGGAAATCCAGGAGACAGTTCTTATAGTTTGTGTATGAGAAATGATGATGGGAACCTTATTTATGTAGAAGCTAGGAGAATTGGGCACGGGAATAACATAGACGCAGAAGCTTTTGCAATTCTGAATGCTCTAAAACAATGCAGGAACAATAATTTTCAAGGAGTACAGATAGAATCAGACTCACAGACTCTCACAAAAATGATAAGAAAGGAGTGGAGGTTACCATGGCAACAAGTGGAAATAATAGAGGAAATACAGGGACTGATGCTACTCACACAATCTAGCATCAAGCATGTATTCAGGGAAGCAAACAAATTGGCAGATAAAATGGCAAACGAAACATTCAATCATGAAAATGCAATGCAGATTCAAAATTTCAATTAGCTTTCAGTTGAGTGCAAACACATTTTAAATGTTGATAAAGCCCAAATACCAAGTTTGAGATTAAAGACAAGAAGGATCAGGATTGAGGACCATTGAATTAAACAAAAGCATGCACATGAGAAACCACATCAGAGAGTCTCACAAATATGATATTTACAGTGAAAGTTTTTACCACTTCAGGGTAGTGATAACTGTGAAAACTAAGATACCTAGCCTAAGCTAGGCCAGCTTACAAAAAATGACACCAGCAAAAAGCGAGAGCCTCAAAGTCGATTGGAGAAATCATGAACAGGAGCTGGGAAGGAGCATTGCAAAGAAGGTCAGGAGCATCTTGATATCTCCGCAACTATACCAGCTGAGGAATCAAAGGGTATGGGTTAGGGATAAGAAGAACGAAAATAGAATAGAGGAAGAGAGGATTTTACTGAAAACATATATCCCAGCTCACAAGATGGGGCACCTCTATCAACTTCACCTAGGAATCTGATGTATCCACTGGAATACAAATCTGCAGAAGAGGAAGAGAAGGGTAAGGAGAAATGAAGCTCAAAGGCAGAATACAAAAAAGGCAATAAGGACTTACTTCTGTGAGCTGAGATGGAAAAAATGCATCAACACCATTAATAAGTGTTGATGACCCATAACAGGACGAACCAAGTTGGCAATAGCTCCAAGCGGCGACGTTGAAGGAAATGATCAGGAACTCAAATAGGAAAACCCTCTGTTTTAGGAAGGCTATATTGACGAAGGAGGGGCTTTGGAATGGACCATTTTTGGTGTCATATTTCATATGTAGTTTTCTTTGGAAAAACTACCTAACTACACATACATCACTACCATATGTACTATATTCAAGTCGAGAATAGATCTAAGTATAGGAACGACCCGGTCAAGATGGAAGAATTACGTCAATTTTTAACTAACAAACTAAATACACCATTTAGACACACATCAAGTGCAACATTTTTAGATACACATCAAGTGTACATGTATCCAGTTAAGTGTTCATGTATCTGAGTTAAAATTATATGTATCTATGAGAAAAAATTTCAGATGCTAAAAGAGGAAGAATTTTGAAATTTTTTATTTTTTTTGGATTAATGAAAGATACTCTACAGTCGTGATTTATTCCTAAATTCATGCGTTTCAACTACATTCCATATTTAGATACACATAATTACCAAGATACATGTTTTTGAATATAATGTATAAAATTGATACTTGATACATTAATAAATATTAGATACATATAAAAGATATATGAAATTAAAAGTAGATCATATAAATATATACATGAAATTAATATTAGATCATATAAATAGATACATAAATTAATACTAGATACTTCTATTAGTTTGTTGGGTACATCATATATTGATAATAGATACATCAAACTAATGAATTTATCATTTTAAGAGTAATAAAATGAATTTAATCAAATTACATGACCAAGATATAAATATTTTTGTCTTTTATCAATAATATATTAATGAATTTATAATTTCAAAAAATAATAAAATGAAATTAATTAAATATAGATACACTCTTTGATTTCTGTCTTATATTAAGGGCTTTGATTAATTTAAATTTTCAGAATTAATTGTCCATGTATTGTATTATGAAAATCCTCAATTACTCATCTAATTAAGGAAATCAGTTATAACCAATTAATTTAAACAAATAAAATATGTATCTCGATTTTAAAATTCGGTAGATACATGTATCTCGCGAATTCAAACTCATGTATCCTAAGCATGAAATATGGTAGATGAAGTAATATTTGAAACTATCGAGAATCTTAGTAATTAAGACCTAAACTAGTGGGATTTATGTAGTTTGCCCTTTTCTTTTTCCTTTTGTTGGGTCCATTGGGCCTAGGGATGGCAATGAGGCGGTGCGTGGCGGGGGCGGGGTGGGTTGAGCTTAACCCACAAAATTTTTTACCCACCCCACTCCGCCCAGCATAAATCCGCACCGCATAATTTTTTTATATTTTCTTTTTCTAGTTAAGTTTGATACTAAAAATAAAATTCATAAAAATAAATTTATTTTTTCATTAAGTTGTATTAATTTAATAGGTAATAACTTAAAATTTTATTTTTTAGAGGTCAATTGGAAACATGTAAGAAATTGTATTATTTTTTATTGAACCATTTTCATTTACTACCTTGAATATTTTGGTAGCCTAAAAGAAATGATCTTAATAAAAAATGTTCTATCACTCTTATAACATGTAAATAGTTAAAATTAAGTTTGAACCCGCATAAAATCACATATACCCGCAACCCGCCCCGCCCCGCCCCGCATTAATTTTTAAAAAAACCCACTTCAACCTGTCCTTCATCATACCCGCCCTGCACAACCTTAAACCCGCCCCACATATCTTTAAACCCACCCCGCCCCGCATCCGCCCCATTGCCATCCCTAATTGGGCCATTTTTGTACATATTGCTGATTATCTAATAAAAGGGAGCTCTGAACCCCGCTAGCTTATCAAAAAAAAAAAATACATATCCAAACAAAATTTCAATTTCAAATCAATTTGATTTGAAATTATGATTCTATATATCGCATATCCAAACAAGTCCTTAATGTTGTTTGATAATTACAATCAAATTTATGTTTTTAGATTGGTTAATTTGTAAGTTCATCTACGTAAGCGACTTGGTCATTTTGATGTGTTCTATAAACAAATTTAAGTAAATGATTAACCATTAATATGAATTGATTCAAATTAAAACAAAAAATAGAGATAAATTTGAGATTTAAACTTTATGAGCTCAACGGTTAAGGTTCTTAGCATTGAGCTAATTGTACTTTTAAAGTTATGAATTCAAATATATCGTTTGTTGCAATTTGAATAAATTTTTATTTATAAACTTTTTGCTTCACACCGAAAGTATTAGAATCAAGATAAATCCGACGTCCCAACTCTACTTTGGCCTCTAATCGGAATGTTCCGCTTTAGGGGTTAAAGTACTCCCTATCAAAAGTAGTTTTATCTCAAATATTTTGGATTTGAAACATATAATTAAAGATAGAAGGTACTTATTGATCACCTAGCTCCAAAAATAATAGCAATACTTCAAATATATGAAGTAGAAAACTAACGCAATAAAGATTTTCTTAGCAATTAGAATCTATTTGGGAAACTTCTAAAATTTACGTATTTTAAAACGTGATTTCGAATTCTTTAAGTAAAGATTTAAGAAGTTCTTTTATTAGTATTAGAGTAGTAGTTTGCGTTTATTCAAATTTTTCCAAAAAAAAAAAAGAACTTAAGGAAAACAAATTTACGTAAAAAAATATGTACAAATTTACATTATGATAAATTTAATAATAATTTTTAGTTCTTTATTACTCTTAGAGATTTTAGTTTAGTAGTAAAATTATATTTAACAAAAACATTTCATCTTTTGTTTGAGATCACTCTCATCACAAGATAAATATGTGTTTATCAAAATATTTATTATTATTTAATTATAATTAAATAATATATGCTTATTTAATTATAATTAAATAATATATGCTTATTTTACTTTTTAAGTATAAAAAAATATTTTATTTAGTGTACATCACAAATGCAGATCAATATTGTCGTCCTATACTACGTTCCCTTTTCAAAAGAATTTTATATATATAAAAATTGAAACGGAGGAAATATAATCAATTATGTGGCGTAACGGTTGGTCAAGAAAAGTGATAAGTGACCGTTTATCAATCTCTAATACATTCAATCCTTGGTATAAATATAACTCAATGTTGCATCAATTTCTTCATCCTTTAATTAATATAACTTTCTTAATATGGGTTCCAAGGCATTTCTATTTCTTGGCATTTTTTTGGGTATTTTTTCAATAATAAGCTTTGAGGTTGTAGCTAGAGAGTTGGCTGAGACCTGTAAGATTACTTTTTCCTTTTACTATTTATCTCTTCGAAATATTGGATTTCTTATCTAATTATTTGAGATATATGAATGTATTGCTAATTTTAAAATTTCACATTTGATATTTGTTGCAATGAAATCAGATAACAAGGATGATGTACACGATGATGGATATAATGGCATGGACGAATATCTAGGTGATGGACATGGCAAATATAAACATGGATATAAATCTTCTGGTGGCGGATATTATTCTCCACATGGTGGATATAAACCCTCATATGGTGATTATAATAACGGATATAAACCTCCACATGGTGAATATAACAACGGATATAAATATCCTGAGAGGGGATATAACAATTCGCATGGCGGGTATAACCACCCAGATGGTGAATATAAGCCCCCACATGGTGAATATAACAATGGATATAAATCTCATGGTGATGGATATAAATCTCATGATGGTGAATATAAACCTCCACATGATGAATATAACAACGGATATAAGCCTCCAAGTGACGGATATAAGCCCCCACATGGCGGATACAACCCTCCAAGTGGCGAACACAATTCCCGACACGACAAATATAAACCCCCGTTTGGCGAATATAACCCTCCAAGTGGTGAATATAAACCCCCACATGACAAATATAAACCCCCTAGTGACGAATACAAACCTCCAGGTGGCAAATATAACCCCCCACATGATAAATATAAACCCCATAGTGGAGGATACAATCCTCCAAGTGGTGGATACAACCCTCCAGGTGGAGGCTTTGAATAAGTGACTAGCCAATTGCTTCACAACATCATCATGTAGTATTACAAAACCGTTGAACGTAGTGGCAAGATATATAATAGTAGTCTTGCTACTCTAAACCTTGCTATAAAAACCCTATGAATAAAACGTCATTCAGTTCATATGTATGGCTGGTCATGTAATATTTTCTTATACAATATAATACACTATATTTTGATAGTATATTTTCATAATGCACATTTTTTTTTGGAAATATGTTGTACGTTGTTGATGATGAACGTATGTTTCTTCTTATTTCACAATTTATTATTAAACTACTCCCCCATCCCTAATTATATGTTGCTTTTCACTTCTTGAAATCTAAAGTGTGTAAACTTTAAACAATTAACTTTTTAAAATATATTTTTTTCATCATATTGACATTAGAAGAATAGTAATTTATGGTACTTTGGACGAAGGGATGTACTTTACCCTTCTCCAACCCACCCTCCGAATTCAGAATACAATCTACTCTAAGATGAAAAGGCAAGAAATTATAAGAGTCCCCATGATTTTTTAGATTGTGTTGGAATTGTTGGGAAATGAAACTAAACTGATAATTTGTTGTGCAATGATAATCGTGATGTATCAGACGACGATTTTTTTGAATTTTACATCAAACAGACTTTGTAATGGAAGAAGAGAGAATCGTGACGTTTGTAAAACAATTTGGGAGGAAGTGAAAGTGAAGGAAATATTATCAACAATCTTGATTTCACATGTACATACTTTTTTTTTAATTGTGTTTTGTATGAATTTTACTACTATATATATGAAAAGAGAAAAAAACACAAGTATACTATTTCAAGAATAGAATAACACCTATACAACAATTACCTCACTAAATAAAACTACACTCTCACTATATTGTCTCCTGTGTTTAATTACCAAACGATGTAGTGTGCTAGCCGTTAATGGGATGCTATACTTCTTCCTTTCCCATAATCAAGATAAATTATATATAATCTTGTGCCCAACCGTACCGATGGCATGTCCAATTTTCATCCTAGATTGTGAACAAAAAACTTTATACTTATAAGAACCGATGATATAATCCTTTGTGTATAAGCTAAAACTCTATAACTAAATCATCTACTATATAAGTAAATAAACACCAGAAACGAACATATGATCTATTAAAAAAGAATAAATAATTATTTTATAATAAATACTATGTCTAAACATATGATTAATAGTATATATCCCAACACACAGATGCTTTCTTTATTTCCCATGCATGCAAAATATAAAGTGGTCCATTCTTGGCTGTTCAATTGGAGAATATATCATATAAGTTACTGTATATCCTTTTTTTATTCAGTGAAAGTTGCAGTATATCCTCATCAAAAGTGAAAAGCACAAAAAAGCTCTAAGGTCCGTTGGCGCTTTAAGTGTAAATAAAGCGTGGGCCTTTAATGAAAAAGGCGCAAATGGAGAAAAAAAATACAAATATGTATGTTCAGTCCAAGATTAATAATACTAAGCATGAATAACAAACATATGGACAAAGAACTTGAAAGAAATTATGATAAAGTGAAATATCAATTGTTTAGTGTCGCTTCGTCAAGACACACTCATTGGCAAGGCAAAGTATGATTTTGCGCCTCGCTTCAGGGCTTGATCGTACCTTTGACAACACTGCTCCTTACTCTAGTGTTAGGGGAAGAAATATATTGCACGAAAGCTACATTATGCACTGCTTGCTTAGTTGACAGTAACATAGGTAATACATCACAATAAGCTCTTAAAAAGAATGAAGAAACCGGGTATCAATGTAGAAATTACTTCAACAGTGAGATAAGTTCGTTATCAATGTTGACAACATCCTTCTAAACAAAAATGAAGCTCCAAACCTCCGATTCGCTAAAGTTAACGAGAATAAATTATATCTCAGTTTCTCATTTTGGATTTATCGTCCAGGTAAACTGATAAGGCACATATATTCCATACTTATTTGAGGAGGAAGAAGCGAAGAAAGATAGGAGAAAATAATGATTTGCATCTTCTTAAATTTCTGGAGGTTTCACACATGGAGTATTGAGCAGTTTCTTATTATTATTTGACAGTTTCTTATGGTTACTAGTAGTTATGAAGTAGTTATAAATAGTTATGAAGTAGTTATAGTTATCTATTATATAATAGTAGATCGAGTAATATGTACGCATGATATAATATATCTTTTATATGCAGAAAGATTGTTCTAAGAGATACGAGATACTTGTCTCTCTTTGTATTTTCTATTGTTCTAAGCTAAGTTGTGCGGACTCTTCACTTTTGATGCCGCACCCATATCGGATTCTCCAAAAATACACTACTTTTGGAGAATCCGACACACAAACGTTGATATTTCTGATGAAGAGTCCGAGCAACATAGGTTTTAAGAGATACTAGATAATTGTACCTCTCATTGTATTTTCTGTTACTTTTATCCAATATAAAACTTCAATTTCTATCATTGGTATCAGAGCAGTAAGATCTGTCATGGTTAGCACACAATTCGGCCAATGCTTTTGTAACACCTCGGGTTTGAAAAGAGGGAAAATTTCAAGTTTTCAGAACTGGTGCCAGTACAGATGGAGGCCACCTACGAATCGTAGGTTGACTTACTCGTCGTAGGTGGGAACCATAGATGGCAAGGTAAATATTTTGAAAATGTCAAGTTTAAAGATCCATTCTACGACTCACTAGGACGGTCCGTCATTGCTTCTACGGACCGTATGTAGGTCTTGTAGGTCTCTCCAGACTTAGTGAAATTTTGAGGGTTCAAGGTTGGACTGACGGTTGGTATGTACCATCCGTCAATGGACCTACGAACCATACATGGGGTCCCATCGTTTGAAGGTCCAAAATAATAGTTTCTGAACTTTTCTATGGTTGACCAGGACGGTCCGTATTTGGACCTACGGACCGTAGGTCGAGATCCAACAGTTATTTTTAAGGGCTTTTTGGTCTTTTTCCTAATTGATCTATTCCTAATATAAGTCGGTTAAGCCTAATCCTACACCCTATATAAGGCTTCTAAGCCTAAATTCTACCTTTTCTAATCACTTCCAAACTCCCTCCAAAATCTTTCCCCAAATATTTCTATCTCTAGAGGCTCGAAGAAGAAGAAGGAAGACCTAGGATTTCAAGGTCAAGGTCAAGTCTCCTAAGTTCACCATTGATTTCAAGCTTTTGGCATCAAGGTATGATAGCTTTCACCTATGGAGTCCCTTCCTCCATAGGGCTCCTAAATTCTCCAATTTTATAAAGTTAGATTCTTCAATTGGAATTAGGGTTTTCTTCTATCTTATGGGTTCTTTCAAATTATGATCTAATGGATTGAATTAAGTATTTTTATGCATGAATTGAGTTAATTGCATGATTTGAAGTTGAATTTCCATGAACCCATGCATGATTTATGATTTCTAAGCTATGATTCCATGATGAAGTTATGAATGATCAAAAAGAAGGATTTTATGAAGTTATGCATGTTCAAATTATGAAATTATGATGATTTAAGATTTTCTTTGAAAGTGAAGCATAAATGTTGTTGTTATTGGGTTGTGAAATTTCTCATATACTACTAAAAAACATGATTTGTGAAAGGATTTTCTCACATAAAGGATTCATAAGAGTTGAAAGGTTTTCTCAACAAAACTTTGAATCAAGATTAAGGAGTTATTCTTATGATAAGACAAGAGGTGATTACCCATGTCTATTAATAATAAGTTGACTTATGAATTATGACTACTCCGTGGGATTTATGCTTAGCACCGAGTGGACAAGTGGCGATTACCCATGTCCCATAAACTATGTGCCACCATAGGATGATTGTCTTAGATAGACATTAGCTAGTGGATCCACTTAAGCTAGAAGTTATGGTTCTTACCTTGACAAGTAAGGGCACCTCTTTACGGTGTGGGGTAGACACCGGATTCCATGTTATAGCTCACATGGTCTATGTCGGTTAAGGCTAATCTCCCACATAATGAAGTAAGGGTACTTTCTAAAGGTATTTTAAGAGAAAAAGGCATAAATTCATCCCTGAACTTGTCTTGAAAAATTAGTTATACGCTTAAACTAATATAGTGACCTGTTACACACCTCTGCTACTAAATAGTGAATATTTTTACCCCTGAGACGGGTAGCACCACTCTCACAATGGGAGGTGTATCACACTTGCGCCAGATCAATGCCATGTCACTGCCACATCAGATGCCATGTCAAATTTTGACTAAAATTCTCCATGTCATTCAATTGTTTCTTCTTCAATGAACACCACCATGAAACCACTACCATTGCCGCCATATTACTACCAAATCTATATATTTCACCATGAAGATCAAAATAGTCACCATAAATTTAATCACTTACGATCAAATCCACCATCGAAATCATACTATCACCATTATCCCCACAAAAATTATAAAGATCCACCAAAAAATTTGACACCCATAAATAAACTCATCATCAAAATTGCATCTTCACCATCAAAAGGTACAAACCTACCACCAAATATCACTACCACCATTGTCAATATCGATTTTTTCTTCTCCACAACCTTCAATTCCCGCTTCTTTGTCACCCCTCACCAACAAATCCATCATTATATTTTATTTTTAAAACTTAATCATCAATTTTATCAACCACCAACAAAGCCGAAGAGAAAAATCAAATATAATAAAAATGGTGAAATCGAATAAACATTAAAATAGGCTATGATGAGAGGTGAGGGGAGAGGATTTTGGTGGAGGTATAGTGGGGTGGATGGAAATTAGGTATGAAAAAATGATGAAAAAAAATAAAGAAGAAGAAGAAGACGGTTGCCTGTGAAGAAGAAGAAGAGGCGTGGGGTGGGGGTAGAAATAGGATTTTAATTTTTTTAAACTTTATTTACTGTCAAACACGCTTTGCTTTTTTTCTTTTTTTAATTTTTTCCCACGTCAATTTTAGGGGGAAAAAATTCATTTTTAAATAGTAATGGTGTGTAATAGGTCGTCATAATAGTTTAAGCGTGTAACTGACTTTTCGAGACAAGTTCAAGGGTGAATTTATGCCTTTTCCCTATTTTAAGCATGTGTTTTTTTAGGATAATTTCCTTGCATTGACCAAGGCTTTTACCTCATGTTTTCTATCATGTCATCATATGATTTAACTTGGTCATTGTATCCTATGTACAACTTTTTTTGCATGATTTTGTAACCTCTATGCATAGTTATCATACTTGGTACATTCTCGTACTAACGCATACTCTTGCCTACATTTTTTTCATAAGTGTAGGGTCCGGCTCATCTCCATCTCCTCGTGGCTAGTTCGTTGCGATAGAGACTTTGAAGACTTGGTGAGTCCTCATACATTCGAGGACAATGCCATGTGTATGCTTTTATGTCATTTTTCTTTTAAGACTTGTATGGGTTACATCCCACTTCCATTTCATTGATGTATTAGATGGTTTTGAGACTATGTTAGACTTCTGCTACCTTTGTTATCTCTTTGATATAAATTGTCTTTTAAGCTATATCTACTATTATCTTGTATAAGGTATGCTAAGTGGCTTGTATAAGGCCTTTTGGGGTCTTGTATGTCATGTCATATCTAGGGGGTACTTTAGATCGTGACAAACTTGATATTCAGAGCACAAGGTTTTAGAAAGGTCCTAGAATGTCTCATAAGCCATGTCGAGTAGAGTCTTGTTCATGGGTGTGAAACGCACCACACTTATGAATGAGAGGCTATAAGATGTTGAGGAAACTCTACTTTTTTCATCACTCTAAAGTGCAGTTGTGCGATAGAGTTTACCTCTACATCTCTCTCTCCTAATCCCTATTCGATGCTTTTCAGGATATGGCCACTCGAAGGGCATTTGCTAGGAGGAACGTGAGAGAGAATGTGGAACAAGAAGATTCTCAAGTTTCGGTCGACCCTTTGGCCGAGCAAGTATCTAATGAGGAGTTTAGGGCTGCTTTTCAAGTGTTGGCCCAAGCTATGAAGGCTCAAGCCAATAAGGAGGTCGTGGTCCACGTGAACCCAAATGCGGGTACGGCGGCATCTAGAGTGAGGAACTTCACTAGGATGAATCCTTCGGAGTTTCATGGCTCTAAGGTTGAGGAAGATCCTCAAAAGTTCATTGATGAGGTGTATAAGGTGCTAATGATCATGGGTGTAACCCCGGTGGAAAAGGCGGAGTTGACTGCTTATCAACTCAAGGGTGTGGCTCAAGTGTGGTGTGAACAATGGAAGAGTGAGAGGGCGGTTGATGCGGGTCCTCTTTATTGGGAAAATTTTAAGGTTGCTTTCCTTGATAGGTTCTTTCCCCTTGAGATGAGGGAGGCAAATGTGCTTGAGTTCATCAACCTTCGTCAAGAAAACATGAGTGTGAAGGAGTATGCTTTGAAATTCACATAACTGTCTAGGTATGATCCTACTATGGTTGCCGACCCTAGGGCAAGAATGAGTAAGTTTGTTTCGAGAGTGTCCGAAATGGTGGTCAAAGAATGTCGTACCTCTATGCTTATCAATGATATGGACATTTCTCTTCTAATGGTACATGCTCAACAAATAGAAGAGGAGAAACTTAAGGAAAAGTCCAGGGAAGCAAAGAGGGCTACGACCGGTGATGGTGACTTTTCACGCTCGGGGTCCGATGGACATAGTCGTCCTAAGTTTCGACAAAGGTTTTCCGGTCTAGGTTCCTCCAATGCTCCTCCTAGATTCAACAAGGAAAGGGTGTCTAACCCTAAGACTCAAAGAGGGAATAGTGGTGGACCTTTATTGTCTACTTCTGCTAAGTGTGGAAAGAAGCATGAGGGTAGATGCCTAGCCGATTCCAATGCATGTTTTGGTTGTGGCACGACGGATCACAAGATAAGGAATTGCCCCTTTGTGGCTAAGAATGAAGGAGACAACCGTCGACGGGCTCAACCTCATCCTCTGTCGGGTTCTAGTGGGATTCAAAAGCAAAATCAATTTTATGCACTTCAAACTCTCCATGAGCAAGCGGGTTCTCCCGATGTGGTTACCGGTATGTTGAAAGTTTTTAATCTTGATGTTTATGCTTTGCTCGATCTCGGTACTACCTTGTCTTTTGTGACGCCATATGTGGCTATGCGGTTTGATATTCTTTTGGATGTGTTGTTAAATTCTTTTTCTGTCTCTACTCCTATTGGTGAATCTATTGTGGCTAAGAAGGTCTATAGAGATTGTCCCATCTCCTTATCTCATAGAGTCACTCATGTTGACCTTATAGAGCTTGATATGCTAGATTTCGATGTTATTCTTGGGATGGATTGGCTGCATTCATGTTATGCCTCTAGTGATTGTAGGACCCGAGTGGTCAAGTTTCAATTTCCAAACGAACCCATTCTAGAGTGGAAAGGGGGAAATTCTATGCTTAAGAGTCGATTTGTTTTTGGTCTTAAAGCTAGGAAGATGATTTCTAAGGGTTGCCTATACCATCTTGTTCGGGTTAAGGATATGGATTCCGAAACCCCTATCTTTGAGGGGGTTCCCGTTGTAAATGAGTTTCCAGAAGTGTTTTTCGATGATCTACCTGGTGTTCCTCCCGAAAAGGAAATAGACTTCGGTATTGATCTTCTCCCAGATACGCAACCAATTTCTCTTCCTCCTTATCGAATGGCTTCGGCAGAACTTAAGGAGTTGAAAGAACAATTGAAGGATTTGTTGGATAAGGGCTTCATCCGATCGAGTATCTCTCCATGGGGTGCTCCGGTTTTGTTTGTTCGAAAGAAGGATGGTTCACTCTGTATGTGTATTGATTATCGGCAGTTGAATAAGGTTACTATTAAGAACAAGTATCAAAATTCTTTTTATTTTCTTTGTGTTTCCTTTTGATTTGTTTTCAAATTTAATTTCAAATGTATTGTATTTAAAATAATTTAATTTTGCACATATATCAAAATACTAGTAGAAAAAAGAAAATACACGTGGTAGAGGCAGTTAAAAAAAAGAATTGGTGCCCATTTGAACAAATTAAAAACCAACGTCTAACTAACAAGTAGAGTATATATAAAATCTTACTCATATAATGATTGCATATTCCCTATTTTTTGTACAGAAAAAAAATTCTAAGAAGAAAATGGTCGAACTAATTTACATGAAATTGTTATTGTGGAAGGAGAGAACGAATGAGTGGATTTTCGACCAGTAGGTTGATGCTGATACTGATACTGATACTGTTGCTGATGAATCCCGTCGCGCAAGGTTTATGGAAGGTAGTTGGGTCGTCTACTTTATTCTTATTCTCTTCACTATGCTCTTCCTCGCCATTCTTGTCGGCTTTTTAGTCGCACAAGGTATAGTATATTCCCCTGTTTCTGAATGATTCTTATTTCTCTTTTTTGTTGATTTCTTGGTACCTAATTTAACAACCTACTGGTTCTGCTGCAGCTAACAAACACTTTTGATGCATTCTGAAATGATGAATACTCAAATTGATTCAAGTTCAAGAAATGATGAATACTCAAATTGATTGAAGATAGAGAAATGGTATTTCTGGAGTGAATTCATATCTCATTCTTTGTAATGGAAGTTCAACAAATGATGAATACTCAAACTGATTCAAGTTCAAGAAATGATTAATACTCAAATTAGAAAAATGGTATTTCTATAGTGAATACATATCTCATTCATTCTTTGTAATGGAACTATTCATTGATTCATACAAGTAAACTGAAAAAAGAGTCTTGTTATTCATTCAAATGAAATGAGTGTATTCATTCATCCATATTACTACTTGTCATTTGTCAAGGTTAAAAGAATCATTGATTAGTTGTTGCTCCATTTGATTCGATTATCGTATTATTTGTTGTTGCTACTATTCATTTTCTTTATTATTTTTATGTATAGCTTCTTCACTAATGTATTTTGTTATCATACATGCTTTTAAATGTTTTACTTTAATTGAGAATTTATGGAAACAATTTATCTACCTTCGAGTTCGATCAAGTTTTCGAGGCATTAAAAGTATTTACTCCCTTCATTTTAATTTATTTGACTTTATACGGATTTTACAAAAGTAAAGAAGGCTATTTTTATCATATTAATCTCTCTCTCCGAATTTATTGAGTAAGGATAATGGTAAAAAATTTAAATTTCTTACACTTTAATTTAGCTCCGAAAATTAGTTAAACTGACTACCGTGAAATGAATTGTTATAAGTAAAAAGAGGAATGGAGGGAGTCCTATCTTGATTTTCTTTAGGTAACAATTACTTCCTCTGTTTCATATTACTTGACTCATGTTGAACCGACACACGCCTTAAAATATTTTAATAGAAGGTGTATTGTAACACCCTGCCCTTTTGAAATATCTAAATTAATCTGTATCTTGTTGAAATTGATCATCCAATGGATGAATTCCGTCTCACAAGGTTTATGAGAGGAGTTAGGATCATCAATTGGATTTTTAGAGCCCGTTTGGATTAGCTTAAAAAAAATAACTTTTAAATCAAAAAACAAAAAGTCAAACTTAAATGACTTTTAAGTTAAAAAATAAAAAGTAGGGGAGTCCTATTTTTAGTTTTTAACCTTTTTAAAGTCAGTTTAACTTATTTTAAATTAGTTTTAACTTTGCCTCAAAAGCTAAAAATGACTTAAAAGTAGACTTGACCAACTTATAAGCTAATCCACACAAGCTCTTATTCTCTTCACTTTCATCTTCATCGTCCTTCTTGTCTGCTTGTTATTCACTTATGGTATACATATACGATATTTAAGATATACAACAACATACCCGATGAAATAATTTAAGTTATTTAAAAGATCACAACAACAACATACACGATGAAATCCCATGAGTGGAGTCTGGGAGGGTAAAATATATGTAGATCTTACCACTGCCTCGTCGAGGTAGAGAGACTGTTTTCAGAAGACTCTCGACAACAAATCCAAGTACAAAAAAGACAAAGTGAAGAAAATATAGCAAGTAACACATAAGTATTGCAAAGTATACTAGAAAGAAGCAAAACAACAATGCAATAGTCTGATAATAGAAGAAAATGTTGTTGTATCCGTGTTAATGATATTCTAAGTATGTTGTTATTGCTATTGTTCTTTTTCTTTATTATTTTCAGTAAAGTATTCTCTTTGCGTATATGTTTTAACGTTTTAGTTGAATCGAGGATTTATGAAAGAAATTTTTCTACCTTCTAAGTAAGTCTCACCTTAGGAATGCAAGACAATAATTAGTATATTTTTTCAACACTGCCACCTACATTTCCACCACCAACGCCGCCATTCTCAACCACAACAATGTCATCACCTCTGCCGCCTACATTTTAAATATAGAATCATTTATTTTATTTATTAATTAATAAACATAACAACTAAAAAGGACTAGAGGGAATATTTAATATCTAAAAAAAAGTTAACGTACAACTATAGTTCTACATTTATTAATGATATATATTCTAGGGACAAGACAAAAGTATCCTATGAACTATAATCGAAATCCCAGGGACACACCTTAACTTCACTATGAACTATAATCAAAATCCCAGGGATACACCTTAACTTCACTAGGATCCTATTACCCCGCATCCGAACTAATTTTTTCTGTATTTTCATGTACCTTTTGTGCTGACGTAGAGCCAAGAGCCAAGACCCAATTTAAAATAGTGCAGTGATACACACACACCGACATGTGTATAAATATTTTAATTTTTTTATTTTATTTTATTTTAGAAAATTTAAAAAAATTACTACTTTTTTGAAGAAAAAAACCTTCTTATTTCCTTTGCCTTGTATTTAAATTAAGTTAATATGCGAATTTTTAAAAAAATATGGGAAATAGGATAAATATACCTCCGAACTATCGAAAGTGGTATACAAATACCCTTCGTTATACTATTGAGACACTAGTGCCCCTGCCGTCCAAAAAGTAGAGCATTTATGTTCTTCACTCTAACGGAAGGACACGTGTCATCATCCTATGCATCTACCTTATTATTCACCAAATTCTAAACCCACAAAAAAAACCACCCGAATTAAATAAATCCACCCAAATAACCCCCTAACCCTTTTTTTTTAAGTGAACCAAATAATTTCATTGATTAGCAAAGCAAAATTAAAGTGATATTTGGTCCAAATTTCACGCTGTATAAGCGCAGCCACGGGAACCACCACTGCGACTGCCACCATGACGGCCATAGTCATCGTCATCCTCATCAGAATCATCGCAGCTTCCATCCACATCATCAAAGCCCTTCGATTTCCGATAACAATTGTACCAGTACGGGATGCGTGCTAGATTTGAACGGCGCGTGTCCGTCGGAACTGAAAGTGATGGGCGTGGGAGGTGAGAATGTTGCGTGTGAAGCTTTCCGGAAAGATGAGTATTGTCGCACCGGTGCACTAGAAAACTATTCTATAAGAATAGCCGTCATGTGCCGGTAGGACCTTTATCTCCGGCAATACATTTGTTACACGCGTCGGGCGAGTCAGATTTTTTCCAGATAGATTTCGAAAAAACTATCTTCTTATTCATCGTCTGCGGCGGCGGCGGGGCAAAGGAGATGGCGGTGAATGGGATTTTTGAGTGAATTTTTATTGGTTAAGCTTTGAAGCCTAGATAGATCAGCCATGGTTGCTAAAATTGTTTAGCTCTCTAAAATAGCTTTTCCCCATCCTCTAATTCGTCCTCAACGTCTTCCTCAATCACGTCATCTTCTTCTTCTCCACACAAATCCGAGTTGCTATCCCACTCCATCACGAAATTCGCCCCTGTATATCTTCCTCTTCTTCTTCACCCAATCCTCGGGGTTTGAACTTGAATTCGAAATCAAATGCTTACCCTTCCTTTCAACACCAATTTTGAATTCGATTCTGTTTTTAGATTTTTTTAGGAAATAAAATGAGTGGTCGGCAAAATTGTGTGAGTGTTTTGAAGAATAAAACAGAGGATCAAGGCGTGTATTCACCGCCTTTGGAGTGGGTATCAAAAATTTGGGGGTATTTTGGTTGGTTTGGGTATATTATTAGGTGTTAGTAATGGGTGGATTAGGGATTATTTGGTTGGGTCTTTTTATTTCGGGTTGTGGGTTTAGAATTTGGTGAATAATAAGGGCAGATGCATAGGATGATGACACATGTCCTTCCGTTATAGTGAAGGACATATATGCTCCACTTTTTGGACGGCACGGGCACTAGTGTCTCAATAGTATAACGAAGGGTATTTGAATACCATTTTCAATAGTTTGGGGGTATATTTGTCCTTTTTCCCTTAAAATTGCCTTGTATTTAAACCTTTTTTTTCATTTTTTTTTACCTTCATTCATTATGTTTTCTCTTTTTTATAATTTATTTTATTTAGTCCTTTTATTTTCTTGGTGTTTCCTTTTGATTTGATTTCAAATGTCTTGTATTTAAAATAATTTAATTTCAGACAGATATCAAAATAAATGAAGAAAATCAAATAAAATATAAAAAAATAAATCTCTAAAATTAAAGAACACTTCTTAAAAATATTATTATTGGGTTTTTCTTTGCTGGCCTTTTCATCGAGAGATGTGGCCATTGTTGTCTCTATGCCTTTTTGCATATCTTATTCTTTCTCAAGGGACAGATGTCTATACACTTAACTTTTTAAAAATAATTATGTGTACTAACTAATTGTAAAAATTAAACTTATATATATATATATATTTAAGTTTTAAGATCAATAATAATTATGTGTACTAACTAATTGTAAAATGACCAAATAAAAATTACATACAATATAATACTAGTAGCAAAATTACATACAATTAAAAATGTGTTTAAGATGTTAATTTATAATACATGAATCTATTATTTTTATATACAAGATATAATTTTTAATTACAAAACACAATAAATTAATTTGGGGCACATTTTCTTTGTCTGAATTTTTGGGATTTGGGGCTGGATTTTTGGGAGTAGGAATTAATTACACAGAGAACATATACATATACAAACACCATTTTCATAAACACAACGCTCAATTTATACAAATCGCCGTGATTTATACAATAAGATGCTCCATAGCATACATAATTTGGCTATGAAGGGCAAAAAGCAAAACTATAGAGCGCTAATATGATTTTTATCTTTGTTATTCCTAAAATTTACTCTCTCTTTTTTCTCTGTTCACTTGTGTTTTTAATTTTTTGGGTAGTTGTATTTTTTCTTCTCTATTACTCATATTCTCCTCTTTTTCTACCATAGCGATAAACCATTGTTTTTTGGTTAGAAGAAAATGTTGCCTCTCCACATAAGTTTATACAGCATTTCTCAAGTCCCATCATTAATTTCAGTTTCAAATTTGTTTTTCCAAGTTACCTGTTTTTTATTTTCTACAAATATGAGTTGAAAAGTTCCAGTGAAAGCTAGTCTTAGAAAGAGCCCAAGAATTAAGGTGTCGACTAGCTATTCTACTAGTCCCATTAGATTATCGCGGTCAACTTTTGAGTTGCATGCTGAATACAATCTACTCTAAAATGAAAAGCCAAGAAATTATAACCACCATGGTTTTCTATATTGTGCTGGAATTGTTGGAAAATAAAAACTTAAATCGATAAATGTCATTTATTCAAATATTTTTTGTTGTTATAATGATAAGAAAAACTTGTATATACATGTAAATAATTAATTAAGATCTCATAACTATTAAATTCTAGCTCCGCCTCTATTTAGAATTATAAGTGGCAAGAGCCCAGATGTATTAGTCTTATAATAACAAGTATAAATAAAGCCTTTCAGTTCTATGGATGGTTTGGTCATGCATTAATATGTTTTGTTAAACAATATATAATATTGTCATCGAATTTTTATTCAAAGTAAATTAAATATTCTTCTTTTGTTTTACGAATCTTATAATTCTCTACTAAATTAGCACCTTACTCCACAAAGATATCCAAATTATTATAGGCGGATTTCAAACTTATCGTTTATGAGTTTTTATAATGACTTCAAATTCAAGTAAGCTAGTAATTGGGATTTCTAGATCGTATATCCATGCAAATTAAACCCCTTTAAACCTAAAGAAGGTCTTTGAATTTTATTTTATTTTTTAAAAAACATAAGATTTTTTACTTTGTAGGTACTTTGAGTTAATTATCTTTTTAGAGATAGTTTCAGAGGCATCCTTTCATGTTCGACTTTATAATACAATTTTTCCTTATAATTTGTAATATTATATTTATCTCTCTTATTTTAAATTTTTTCGAACAATTATTTTACCTATTTATTATTAATACTTGTTAATCATATGATATGACTTGACATTGTTAAATTAATTAATAACAATTTTCTTATCATTTATCAACATCAACTCTGATGTAGAAAATCGTCTATCACAAAATATATATCATTTTTTTTAGAAATGGACTAATAAAATGAAAATAATAGCATTTGATAGTTTTTATCGTTTGTGAAGCTTTCATGTTTATGAGGGAAAAAAATACAATTTGAAAAATTCAAATTACATATTCAAACAAAAGTTCAATTTCAAATCAACTTGATTTGAAATTATGATTCTATATATTGCATATCCAAACGAGTCCTTAATGTTGTTTGATAATTACTATCAAATCTATGTTTTTAGATTGGTTAATTTGTAGGTCCATGTACGTAAACGACTTGGTCATTTTGATGTGTTCTATGAACAAATTTAAGTAAATGATTAAATCATTAATATGAATTGATTCAAATTAACACAAAAAATAGAGACAAATTTGAGATTTAAACTTTATGAGTTCAACGGTTAAGGTTCTTAGCATTGAGCTAATTTTATTTTTAAAGTTATGAATTCAAATATATCATTTGTTGCAATTTGAAAATTTTTTATTTATAAAATTTTTGCTTCACACCGAAAGTATTAGATTCAAGATAAATCCGACGTCCCAACTCTACTTTGCCTCTAACAGGAATGTTCCACTTTAAGGTTAAAGTGCTCCTTATCAAAAGTAATTTTATCTCAAATATTTTGAATTTAAAACATATAATTAAAGATAGAAGGTACTTATCGATCACCTACCATCAAAAATGATAGCAATACTTCAAATATATGAAGTAGAAAACTAACGCAATAAAGATTTTCTTAGCGATTAGACTCTATTTGGGAAACTTCCAAAATTTACGTATTTTAAAACTTGTTTTCGAATTCTTTATAGTTATAGAAGTTTGTGTTTAAGTAAAGATTTAAGCTCTTTTATTAGTATTAGAGTAGTAGTTTGCGTTTGGTCAAATTTTTCCAAAAAAAATATAAGAGTTTAAGAAAAACAAATTTACGTAAAAAATATGTACAGATTTACATTATGATAAATTTAATAATAATTGTAGTTCTTTATTACTAGCTCTTAGAGATTTTTGTTAAGTAGTAAAATTATATTTAACAAAAACATTTCATCTTTTGTTTGAGATTCACTCCCATCACAAGATAAAATATGTGTTTATCAAAATATTTATTATTATTTAATTATAATTAAATAATATATGCTTCTTCTTTTTTTAGCTATAAAAATATTTTATTTAGTGTATATCACAAATGCAGATAACTATTGCGGTCCTATACTACATTTCTTTTTTAAGCGAACTAAAATATATATATAAATAAATTAAAACGGAGGAAATATAATCAATTATGTGGTCAAGATAAGTGATAAGTGATAAGTGACCGTTTATCAATCTCTAATGCATTCAATTCTTAGTATAAATATAACTCAGCGTTGTATCAATTTCTTCATCCTTTAATTAATACAACTAAGCTTTGAAGAAAAAAAAAAGATGGGTTCCAAGGCATTTCTATTTCTTGGCATTTTTTTGGCTATTTTTTCAATAATAAGCTTTGAGGTTGTAGCTAGAGAGTTGGTTGAGACCTGTAAGAAAACTTTTTCCTTTTATTATTTATCTCTTTGAAATATTGAATTTCTTATCTAATTATTTGACATATATGAATGTAATGCTAATTTTAAAATTTCACATTTGATATTTGTAGCAAAGAAATTGGATAACAAGAATGATGTACACGATGATGGATATAATGGCATTGACGGATATCTAGGTGATGGATATGGCGAATATAAAAATGGATATAAATTTTTTGGTGGCGGATATTATCCTCCATATGGTGGATATAAACCTCCATATGGCGATTATAACAACAGATATAAATATCATGAGTGGAGATATAACATTCCGCATGGCGGATATAACCCTCCAGGTGGTGAATATAAACCCCCACATGGTGAATATAACAATGGATATAAACCTCATGGTGATGGATATAACCCTCCAAGTGACGGATATAAACCTCCACATGACGAATATAACAACAGATATAAATATCCTGGTGGTGAATATAATAATGGATATAAACCTCATGATGATGGATATAACCCTCCAAGTGACGGATATAAACCTCCACATGGCGAATATAACAACAGATATAAATATCCTAGTGGTGAATATAAACCCCCACATGGTGAATATAACAATGGATATAAACCTCATGGTGATGGATATAACCCTCCAAGTGACGGATATAAACCTCCACATGGCGAATATAACAACAGATATAAATATCCTGGTGGTGAATATAAACCCCCACATGATGAATATAACAACGGATATAAGCCTCCAAATGGTCGATATAAATCCCCATATGGCGGATACAACCCTTCAAGAGGTGAATACAATCCCCCACATGATAAATATAGACCCCCGTTTGGCGAATATAACCCCTCACATGACAAATATAAATTCCCTAATGACGAATACAAACCTCCAGGTGACAAATAATTCCCCACATGACAAATATAAACCCCCTAGTAGTGAATACAATCCTCCAAGTGGTGGATACAATCCTCCGGGTGGAGGCTATGAACAAGTGACTAGCCAATTATCTCACAACAAATCATTATGTAATATTACAAAACCGTTGTACGTATTGACAAGATGTGTAATACTAATAGTCTTGCTACTCTAAACCTTGCTATAAAAATTATATGAATAAAACGATCATGTAATATTTTCTTATACAATATAACACACTATATTGTGATAATATATTTTCATAATGCACGTTTTTTTTTTTGAATTATATTGAATATGTTGTATGTTGTTGATGATGAATGTATGTTTCTTCTTATTTTACAACTTATTATTAAACTACTCCCTCATCCCTAATTATATGTTGCTTTTCACTTCTTGAAATCTAAAGTATGTAAACTTTAACCAACTAAATTCTTAAAATATATATTTTTTTCATATCTACATAAGAAGAATAGTAATTTATAGTACTTAGACAAAGGGATGTATTTCCCCATCTCCAACCCCTCCGAATTCAGAATACAATCTATTCTAAGATGAAAAGACAAGAAATTATAAGAGCCCCATGATTTTCTAGATTGTATTGGAATTGTTGGGAAATGAAACTAAACTAATAAATGTCATTTAGCTTAATATTTTTATTGTTATAATGAAATGTTATTATAGAGAACATCTAATATAAGTAACGTAAAAAATTGGTTCCAAAAAGAACTTAATTGTTTATATTTTAAAAAATCTAATTAATATATAAAATTTCAATTCCATCTCTATTCAGAATTAATTGACAAGATGTAATAATCTTTCAATTTTAAACCTTGCTTATAATAACAAGTATGAATAAAGCTCTTCAGTTTAGTGGATGATTTAGTCACGTGTATTTAATATTGTTTTGTTGAACAATATATAATATTGTGATCAAATGTTTATTTACATAGTTTTTTTCTTAATTCAGAGTAAATTAAAGAATCTTCTTTTGTTTTATGGATTTTATAATTCTCTACTAAACTAGTTTCTCACCCTGCGAAAATATTCAAATCATTAAAGGCAGATTTTGAACTTAAAGTTTATGAGTTTCTATAACGATCTCAAGTTCATGTAAGCTAGTAATCGGGATTTCTAAATCGTTACGTGCAAAGGAAATTTTGATTTTACATGTATTTATTCGTTTTAAATAATTATTGTATTTTATTTTTACCTTCTTGTTTTTTTAAGAGGATTCTACTGCTACGTTTAGATAAGGATCAGTTAGTGTTATATGTGTGTTATTTTGTTCTTTAAATATTATACTTATATTTTTTCCCCGCCAAAAAATCACATAAGTAATGTGTCTAAGACACTAATTTACTACAATATATTAATCTACTATTTTTTACTTACAAAACACAACAAATTGATTAGAGCACATCCCCCCCCCCCCCCCCCACAACCCTCCCTCCTCCTTGCCTTAAATTTTTAATATTTGGGGTTGATTTGGAAATGGGAATTAACTATCTAATTTTTGAATTTTCACCATCAAGCACATCTGTATAATTTTTTTCTTCAAAAATCACTTAAATAATATGTTTAAGACCCTAATTTACAATACATAAATCTATTATTTTTAACTTACTAAATGTAATTTTTAATTACAAACACAACAAATTGATTGGGTCACGTTTGTTTTTTGTTGAATTTTTGAGATTTTGGGCTGATTTTTTGGGAGTGGGAATCAATCATCTAATTTTTCAGATTCAACCACAACCACATTCGTATATGATACATTTATTATGGTAAAAGAAAAAAAAAATCTCTCTTTTCACATCTGTTTTCAACTTTTTTGGGCAAATGTAATTAAGCTTACTTTTTCTTCTCCATAGTAAAGAATTCCTCATCAATTGCTCTAAAATAAAGGGACAGATATTTTTCTGCATTATCATTGTGGCAGATAAAGTAAATTTCTTTAGAATGAATCTTATATCTAGGAGACAAATTTAACTATGACAATGTTTTGCACAAAGCAAATTTTGTGCTGTAGTACAACATTGCACTACATGCTAGTGTCAGAAAAAAAATATATACAGGTGAATTTGTATCTAGTCAATTTTGTATAAAATCTCCAAGAAAATGTAGTGTACACATCTCAATTCTCAACTAAGGGTCCACTAGAGATGCCATCTCCAATCAAGCCTCACAAGCTTTTCCCACAACTTTTGCATTGTTCATGGACACCAGTTTTTGTTCTTCCACTCTAAAAGTTTTATATGTAACAATTATTTTACCTATTTATTATTAATACCAATTAATCATATGATATGACTTGACGTTGTTAAATTAAGTAATAACATTTTTCTTATAATTTATCTGTAAGTTTAAATACTTTAATATACATCAGGATCTTGAACACGATAATCTTAGATAGAGATCGTTAGAGGCACATACCTGATGGGGAAGACATCATCATAGAGAGAAGTGGAGGCGTTAGTCGTAAATTGGTTTCTACCCCTTGCCCTAGCCTTACGTTTCCACAGCCGTCAACGATGGAAACAATGTAGGGAATATGTGGTAACCCAAATGGATGGAGGGAGGACCAATTTATAGAGGTTATGAATTAATCTGGTACATCCATCAAGTAACCAATGTACGGACGAGATATATTCTTCATTAAACATTATTTATGGTATTACTTGGGTCACAAGTAAACTTGGGCCATAAGTAAGAATTATTCTTACATTTTCCCACTTGGCCCAATGACCATATAATTGTAATGACCCTGAAGGTCAATTTTGGTAAATTTTATAAAATGACCGTTTTGCCCCTCCCGAGAGTTGCCCTGAGTCATATTTGAAATGTTTCCGAAGTTGATTTTGTGAAAGTTTGAGTTAAAATGAAGTTTTTGAAAAGTTTTGAATTGTAAAGGCTTAAGTTGCCAAATGGTGGTTTTAGAGGTCATTCGGAGTTCCGGGACACGGATGGGAATTCCGTCGATTCCATCAGTTCCGGAATATGGATTTTGGTCTTGAAGAGTTGACGGGGTCAGTTTTGGGGCTGTTTCGTGGATTTGAGTTCCTAAATTGGAAAATTATGGAATTTTGGCCATAGGGTTGACTTTGGTCAACATTCGGAGATCCGATGCTCGGATGTCAATTCCGACAACTCCGTTGGATTCGGGGGATGATTTTAGGCCTAGGGATGGCTTTGGTTGAATTTTTAGAGGTCCCGAGCTTGTTTTGAGTTGTTGAGGCTTGAGTTAGTTTTGTTGTGTTTTATCGGGTTCCGGATCAAGGAGACCTCAAATCCAAAATCCGATGGTTCCATTGAGTCCGAAACGTCAAATTTAGTGGGGTTGTATATCTGGTTTGTGTGCACGGGATTTCAAACGAATCCCGAGGACCCATTCGGAGACTGGAGAAATTGCTGGGTTGCTGTTATCTGAGTTCTGGTGCAAGCTTCTCTGCGTTCGCGGAGGCTTGACCGCGTTTGCGGAGAAGGCTGTTTGTAGACCTCCGCGTTCACGGAGGGTCGGGACTTTATTGTCACGACCCAATTTCTCATGTCATGATGGTGCCTACCATCCCACCAGTAGGCAAGCCAAACTCCATCCCGGAACTTAACAGTAATGGGATTAAGAGTGGAAACTAATTCTAAACCAAGCGGAAGCATACCAAAAGAACACAAAGCGGAAGCTGAAACGAAACCAAAATAATATATACAAGACACCTCCCAAAATCTGGAAGTCATATGTATAGAATCACTAACAAGAGTACAAGTCCCAAAAAGTGGACCACATAAACAACTATCTCGAAAACAAAAGACAAGCCAAAAGATAAATACAAAAGAAGACAGGTAATCCCAGAACGCTATGTGCTCACCCTATTCTCGTGAACTGACAGCTGAGGGCTCGATCGCAACGCTGATAACTGTGTAGCATGAGTACCAAAACAACAGGTATCCAGTAGGCATCATAGACCAACTGAGCAAGAAAGGTAAAAACAGGCAGACAAGATAGAATCAAACACAACAGAGGTCAACAGAACGGAAACAGGGAAAATGGAAAGAAATCAAAGAATAACTAAACTAAACCCAGCTAAGTCCCCCATAAGACCCGTTGGGCACACTCGTGCGCAAGTTTAAATAAAGCCCGAATGGACCCCCATAAGCCCGACAGGTATACAGAAGGGCTAATCTATAGTAACGAAAGAAGATCCAACACCAGAAGTCGCAACACCCATGGATCTTGGACCCAAAAAGATAATACCTGGGCCCCACCCAATCATCAATCATGAGGAGGACATACCAGACTCTAACCGGGTAACATCAGTCTCGAGCTGGAAAAATACCTGGGCCCAGCCCAATCATTAGTCACGAGCAGAAAATACCGGACTCTAATCGGGTAACGTCAGTCTCAAGCTGGAACAATACCTGGGCCCAGCCCAATCATCAGTCACGAGCTGGAAATACCGGACTCTAGTCGGGTAACGTCAGTCTCGAGCTGGGCCCAGCCCAATCATCAGTCACGAGCTGGAAATACCGGACTCTAACCGGGTACGTCAGTCTCGAGCTGGAACAATACCTGGGCATAGCCCAATCATCAGTCACGAGCTGGAAATAACAAACTCTAACAGTGTAACATCAGTCTCGAGCTGGAACAATACCTGGGCCTAGCCCAGTCATCAGTCACGAGCTGGAAATATCAGACTCTAACCGTGTAACGTCAATCTTGAGCTGGAACAATACCTGGGCCCAGCCCAATCATCAGTCACGAGCTGGAAATAGAAGACTCTAACCGAGTAACGTCAGTCTCGAGCTGGAACAATACTTGGGCCCAGCCCAATCATCAGTCATGAGTTGGAAATACTAGACTCTAACCGGGTAAAGTCAGTCTCGAGTTGGAACAATACCTGGGCCCAGGCCAATCATCAGTCACGAGTTGGAAATACCGGACTCTAACCGTGTAACGTCAGTCTCGGACCGAAAATAATATCTCTCACTCTACGGTCTCGAGCTGGAAATAACGGACTCTAACCGTGTAACATCAACCTCGAACTGGAGCCAATCAGTATATGCTCAACAATCTAGCACTGGAAATACCGATTCCAACCGGGTAACGTCAACTGCGGGCTGGGACTAGTAGCCTAAGCTCCACGGACTCGCACTGGGAATTTCGGTCTGCAATCGTATAACGTCAGCTACGGACCGGAGCTGGTAGCCTACCCCAGACAGCCTAGCGCCGGAAATACCGGATGCTAACCGCATAGTGTCAGCTGTGTACTGGAGCTAACAACCTCAAACCAGATAAAGCCACTACGAACAATACAACGCAAGGCTAAACATCACGGGCCGCCGGCCCCACAAGATTATCAAACGAAGGCTCTCAGCCTAACACAATCCAACCGTCAATCGGCTCAATGCAACATATTCCGACAGCATCCCACGATCTCAGAAATAGAGGGGAAAGAATCAGAAGATCTGAAAGCCACGAGATCGCCTAAACTAAGGCTCATGCTATCAAACCCAAGTCTGCTATACCAATCTACAAGGATCTAGTCCATCCGAATCGACGTCGGATACATATTGAAGTCAACAGGTGCATAGGACTAATGCAATACTATCTCAACCTATTCTAAGGCCGAAATCACAACAATCAACCAAACACGAAATGAAATGACCCGGACCCACTCATGCATCAACAGATAACCACCCAACAGATAACCCACAACACAAATACTACCAATCCTAGTCAACAACCCAACTATAGCATGATACTAACCCAGAACAACCCAACAATCAATTCTAAAATAGAAAATAGGATAAGCAGGGGAACAATACTAGCTAAACACCACAGATTAAAACATATCAACCAGCATTTACACATTCAAGCTCAATCTAGAAAGAAGGAAAGCCGTAACCTACCAAAAAGCCGATCATAAGCTCTCCAAGTCACTCAATCGGAGATTTTCCCTTCCGTACGGCCTCAGACTGCTGCCAAGCTATCAAAAATAGAATCACAGTGTTAATACGGTCCTTTAGACACTAAAATCAACAAAATCGGAGACAGACCAATTTTGGAGTCAAATCGGGCAAAGTGGGACAAACACCCATCAGGGCTCGGATCTGCTCCAAACAGCCAACAACAACAAAAAAGCAAAACTTTACACAAATAGGCCAAGAAAGCAACGTACAACTCGAATTCACGAAAGTTGAGGGACACCCAATGCTAAAAGTCCAAAAACCCATGAAGCCAACACGATTTCGAGCACCTGGGACTTCGAATCACCCAAAACGGAGCTCTAGAACTCGAGATATCGAAGTTTTTAAAATGAAGAAGAAATCATAAATTAATCACCAAAAAGATGATGGGCAGCAGCTTCGAGCTAAAATTCACCTCAAACGAGGGTTCACCAACACAATCCGATCACTCCACCACGTAACCACAATCTCCACGATCATACAGGACTTTGAATCACTCAAATCGGAGCTCGGATGAGAGAGAAATCGCCATTTGAAAATGAGGGCTGAATGCTGAAATTTCTGGGTTATAATATCCGAAACTGGTCGCTAAAAACCATATCTGGTCGCTAAAAGTGTAAATTCTGGTCGCTAAAGGTCTGCACCAGCAACCAGATTTTTGCTATTTTTCAAAGTGTCCGAACGAACCCTCGAAATTCGTTCGGGACTCGATGAAAATAAACAAGATACGCTATCCCACTAAAATCGACATTCCGGACTCAATGGCGCAGTAAAAATTTCCATACGAGGTCATTTCGATAAAAAGTGGATCCCACACCCAATGAGTCATTTTAGCCAACTTCTACCGGGGTCTTCAAAATTAGGTCGGAAGCTCCCGAAAATTCTTGAAAGGTCATTCTTGACCAAACTCGGCATTCTGGAACAAACCGCGCTGTCGGAATTTCTATCCGTGCGCGTTCTCCAAGAATATTGACCGAAGACAACCTTAAACCAAATTTCAAAGGCTAAAGAGCTAACTGGCCCCAAAATCACACCGGGAACCCCGGGACTCTGGAAAACCATGCTTCTGGCCTAATTTGGCCTCTCCGAAGCTGATGGAATCGTCAAAATTCTCATCTGAGGTTGTTCACCTGAAGTTATGACCGAAATCAACTTTTCAAGGTTCAAAAACTCCAAAATAGAAAAACAGGCATAAAACTCAATTGAACGACCAGGCAACCGAACAGTCAGTGCCAGCAAGTCATAAATGACTTGGGGTTGCTACAGGAATGCTCTAAACGACAGACAGAAGGCATTAACATAGAAATGACCTGGAGGGTCATTACAATATCCACTACTAAAAGGACTTTCATCCACGAAAGTAAGGATCAAGAAATACCTGAGGGCTCAAATAAGTTGGGGAACTGCTCCCGCATCTCCCGCTCGGTCTCCTAGGTAGCCTCCTCAACTGGACGATGCCTCCAACGGACCTTAACTACAAGAATGACTCTCGACCGCAGCTGCCTCACATAACTGGCCAAAATAGCAACTGGCTCCTCAACATAGGTCAAGCGATCATCCAACTCAACAGCATCATACTGGAGCACATGAGACTTATCTGGAACATATCGGCGCAACATCGAAACATGGAAAACTGGATGAACAGCTGAGAATGCTGGAGGTAAAGCTAACTCATAAGCCACCCCGCCAACTGCCCTCAAAATCTCAAAAGGCCCAATATACCAGGGGTTAAGCTTGCCCCGCCTCCCAAATTTCATCACGTCCTTCATGGGCGATACTCGGAGGGATACTATATCACCCACGGCAAAACTCAACGGTCGGCGCCTGCGGTCTGCATAACTCTGTTGTCTACTCTGAGCTATCCTGAGCCTGTCCTGAATCAACCTCACATGCTCCAAGGACTCTTGAAACAAATTTGTATCATGTGGTCTAGGCTCCGTAGACTTAAACCAACCAACTGGAGTGCAACAACGCCTACCATATAAGGCCTCAAACGGGGCCATTTGAATGCTGGAATGGTAGCTGTTGTTGTATGCAAACTCTGCCAAGGGCAAGAAATGGTCCCACTAACCCCAAAAATCTATAACACAGGCCTGCAACATATCCTCAAGAACCTGGATAGTGCACTCTGACTGGCCATCATTATACGGGTGAAATGTTATGCTAAGATCCACACGGGTGCCTAAGTCCTCCTAAAATGCTCTCCAAAAGCTAGAAGTAAACTGTGGACCCCGGTCTGAGATGATAGAGACAGGCACACCATGAAAACGGACTACCTCCCGAATGTAGATACGGGCTAACCTGTCAGCATGGTAGGATGTATGTATAGGGATGAAGTGTGCTGATTTGGTCAATCAATCCACGATGGCCTAGATACTGTCAACACCCCTAGGAGTCCGTGGCAATCCCACAATGAAATCCATGGTGATACGCTCCCACTTCCACTCAGGAATGGGTAACCTCTACAACTCTCCACCAGGCTTCAAATGCTCGGCCTTCACCTGTTGGCGGCACAAGCAACGGGACACATAGTCTGAGATGTCCCTCCTCATACCGCTCCTCCAGTAATGCTGCCTTAAATCATGATACATCTTAGCTGTGCCCGGATGGATAGAATACCTGGAATCATGGGCCTCGCTAAGGATCAGCTGGATCAAATCACCAACTCTCGAAACACACAAACGGCCAGCAAACCGTAAAACCCCAGCT
This sequence comes from Solanum appendiculatum, assembly GCA_018342035.1. NCBI lineage: Eukaryota > Viridiplantae > Streptophyta > Magnoliopsida > Solanales > Solanaceae > Solanum > Solanum appendiculatum. The sequence continues at coordinate 2,731,254 of JAGDQO010000472.1, forward strand.
GAAGCTAAGGTAGCCTGCTCGGCATCACCTGCCAAAACTCTATCTCTGAGTGCCACCAAAGACTCATCCTCGAGCTGACGACCACAAATGTGATGAAGTAGAGATGACTAAACCCCCACATAAGCTAACACTCGGCTAGAATCTGAAACATCAAGCCTGATCATCTGATTGGCTAAGTACTGAATGTCCAAAGCCAAGGGTTGCTCCGAAACAGGAAGAAAGGCTAGACTACCCATACTCACTGCCTTCCGGCTCAAGGCGTCGGCTACTATATTCACCATGCCTGGATGGTAGAGAATAGAGATATCGTAGTCCTTCAGGAGCTCTATCCACCGGCGCTACCTAAAATTAAGATTCCTCTGAGTCATGATGTACTAAAGGCTCCTGTGATCAGTGTATATCTCGCAATGAACTCCATAAAGGTAATGCCTCCAGATCTTAAGCGTGAAAACTACCGCCGCCAACTCCAAATCATGAGTGGGGTAGTTGCGCTCATGCAGCTTAAGCTGCCTCGACGCATAAGCAATAACCCGGTCCTGCTGCATCAGAACACAACCCAAACCAACTCCGGATGCGTCACAATAGACCGTGAAGTCCTCGCCCTCAACTGGAAGAGTCAATATAGGAGCGGTGGTAAGCAATTCCTTGAGCCTCAGAAAGCTCCTCTCACACTCCTCTAACCATACAAAAGGAACATCCTGGCGAGTCAACCGAGTCAAAGGAGCTGCTAAAGTGGAGAAGCCCTCAATAAAGCATCTGTAGTACCCTGCCAATCCAACGAAGCTCCGAATCTCAGTTATAAAGGTGGGCCTAGCCCAATTACGAATAGCCTCAATCTTCGCTGGATCCACCATAATGCTATCCTTGGACACCACGTGCCCCAAGAATGCTACAGACTCAAGCCAAAATTGGCATTTTGAGAACTTGGCATAAAGCCGATGATCTCTCAAAGTCTGGAGCACTATCCCCAAATGTTGCTCATGCTCATGATGGCTCCGCGAGTATACTAAGATGTCATCAATGAAGACTATGACGAAGGAATCCAAATACGACTTGAATACATGAGTCATCAAGTCTATGAACGCGGCAGGGGCATTAGTCAACCCAAAAGACATCACCAGGAACTCCTAATGGCCATAACGAGTCCTAAATGTTGTCTTAGGGATGTCCGTTGCTCTAATCCTCAGCTGATGATAACCTCAATCTTAGAAAACACGGTAGCACCCTAAAGCTGGTCGAATAGGTCATCAATACGAGGCATAGGATAACGGTTCTTCATTGTCACCTTATTCAACTGCCTGTAATCGATACACATCTCCATGGTGCTGTCCTTCTTCCTCACAAACAGGACTGGGGCACCCCAAGGTGACACACTAGGTCGGATGAACCTTCTACTTAAGAGATCCTGAAGATGATCACTGAGCTCCCTGAGCTCTGCAGGTGAAATATGGTACGGTGGGATAGAAATACGATGAGTATTCGGATCCAAATCAATGGCAAAGTCAATGTAACGATCTGGTGGTAGGCCAGAAAGATCGGCAGGAAATACATCTGCGAACTCTCGGACTACAGGCACTGAATCAACTGTAGGGCCCTCCCTACTAACATCTCTAACATATGCCAAGTAAGCCAAACATCCACTGTCCACCAGCCTCTGGACCCGAATACAAGAAATCACCCCAACTGGTGTGCGACTACAAGAACCCTGCCACACCACCGGTGAGATACCAGGAATGGCTAAAGTCACGATCTTGGCATAACAGTCCAAGACAGCCCGGTGAGGAGATAGCCAATCCATACCCAAAATCACATCAAAGTCTACCATACAAAGAACAATAGGATCAACCAGAGTGTCCTGCCCTCGAATAGTCACCACACAAGACCTGCAAACCCGATCCACTACTAAAGAATCCCCTACTGGGGTCGAAACACGCAATCGAACAGGTAAGGACTCAGGACTCACTCCCAATTAAGGCACACAGTAATCAGACACATATTAATAGGTAAAACCAGGATCAAATAAGGCTGAAGCGGACTGATGGCATAAAAGAATCGTACATGTGATCACATCATCAGACGCCTCAACCTTTGCTCTGGCTGGAACTGCATAAAAGTGGCCCTGGGCGCCTCTACCCCGTACATCCACTCTACCGCCTGACCTGCCTCCCTAAGAACCCTGATGCTGACCTCCTCCCCTAGCTGTAGGTGCTACCAATGAAATCGATCTCGCCGCCTGAGGAGCTGGTAAAGCTGATCTGGAGACAGAGCACTCCCTGGCCCAATGGTCAGGTGCCCCGCAGGTAAAAAAACCCTGTGATAATTTACTCCTAGCTGGAGGTCAGCCACCCCGACCTGAAGAACCCGGCTGCGAACCACCCCGACCCTGACACGGCCCGGCACTATATGCTCTCTGGCGGTGCTGGTCACCCTCTGATATCTGTAATGCTGCCTGAAATGGGAAACTAGGCTGACCTCCGTGGAACCTCTCATAAACCTGGCCCCGAGTAAATCTGGGCTTGGAACGGGGCCCACTAGCCCTACCATCCTATTTATTCCTCTTGTCGCTGCCCCCTTAGGCCTCGCGATGTCGCTGTTGCTGCATACCCCTGATAGCAGCTAAGATCTAGGCAAGCATGACCTGAAGATCCGGGGCAACAGCTGGTACGGGCAGTGGAAGGGCTGGTCCCGGCTCCACCGGCTGAGGAGGAATCTGATCTACCTGAGGCTCCGGTTCTGGAGTCCCCACTCTAACGCGGCCTGGTGCCACAACACCCCTTCGACCTCGGTGTCGACCTCTACTACGCAAGCGAGCCATCCTGTAACAGAGTGGAACAAGTGAGATTTCAAGAAACTAATTGGACATCAACACACGAAAAAGATTCAAGGCAAGAAAACATCCTAAGGACATTCTGTAGCCTCCTGAAGATAAGTCACAGACGTCTCCGCACCGATCCTCAAGACTCTACTAGATGTTAGTTCTTTACAAGTGAGACCAACGAACCTAGGCTCTGATACATATTTGTCATGACCCAATTTCTCAAGTCATGGTGGTGCCTACCATCCCACTAGTAGGCAAGCCAAACTCCATCCCGAAACTTAACAGTAATGGGATTAAGAGGGGAAACTAATTCTAAACCAAGCGGAAGCATACCATAAGAACACAAAGCGAAAGCTGAAACGAAACTAAAATAATATACACAAGACACCTCCCAAAATCTGGAAGTCACATGTACAGAACCACTAAAAAGAGTACAAGTCCCAAAAGTGAACCACAGAAACAACTGTCTCGAAAACAAAAGACAAGCCAAAAGATAAATACAGAAGGAGACAGGTAATCCCAGAATGCTATGTGCTCACCCTTGTCTCCTAAACTGACAGCTGAGGGCCTGATCTCAAAGCTGATAACTGGTGCTCGGACCTGCATCACGAAAACAGATGCAGAGTATAGTATGAGTACCAAAACAACATGTACCCAGTAGGCATCATAGGCCGACTGAGCAAGAAAGGTAAAAACAAGCAGACAAGATAAAATCAAACACAACAGAGGTCAATAGAACGGAAATAGAGAAAACAGAAAGAAATCAAAGAACAACTAAACTAAACCCAGCTGAGCCCCCATAAGACCCGTTGGGCACACTCATGCGCAAGTTTAAATAAAACCCGAACGGACCCCCTTAAGCTCGACAGGTACACAGAAGGGCTAATCTATAGTAACGAATGAAGATCAATCACCAGAAGCCACAACATCCATGGGTCCCGGACCCAAAAACATAATACTTGGGCCTTGCCCAATCATAAGTCATGAGCTAGAAATATCGGACTCTAAGCGGGTAACGTCAGTCTCGCGCTGAAAAAATACCTGGGCCCAACCCAATCATTAGTCACGAGCTGAAAATACCAAACTCTAATGGGGTAACGTCAATCTTGAGCTGGAACAATACATGGGCCCAGCCCAATCATCAGTCACGAGCTGGAAATACTGAACTCTAATTGGGTAACGTCAGTCTCGAGTTGGAACAATACTTGGGCCTAACCCAATCATCAGTCACGAGCTGGAAATACCGGACTCTAACCGGGTAACGTCAGACTCGAGATGGAACAATACCTGGCCCAGCCTAATCATCAGTCACGAGCTGGAAATATCGGACTTTAACTGCGTAACATCAGTCTCGAGCTGGAACAATACTTGGGCCCAGCCTAATCATCAGTCACGAGCTGGAAATACCGGACTCTAACCATGTAACGTCAGTCTCGAGCTAGAAAATTACCTGGGCCCAGCCCAATCATCAGTCACGAGCTGGAAATACTGGACTCTAACCAGGTAACGTCAGTCTCGAGCTGGAAAAATACCGGGGCACAGCCCAATCATTAGTCACGAGCTGGAAATACCAGACTCTAACCGGGTAAAGTCAGTCTCTAGCTGGAACAATACCTGGGCCCAGCCCAATAATCAGTCATGAGCTGGAAATACCAGACTCAAACTGTGTAACATCAGTCTCAGACCGGAAATAAAATCACTCGCTCTACGGTCTCGAGCTGCAAAATAACGGACTCTAACCATGTAACGTCACCCTCGAACTGTAGGCAATCAATATATGCTAAACAGTCTAGCAAAGGAAATATCGGTTCCAACCGAATAACGTCAACTGTGGTCTGGGACTAGTAGCCTACGCTCCACGGACTCACACTGGGAATAACGGGCAGCAATCGTATAACGTCAGCTACGGACCAGAGCTGGTAGCCTACACCCGACAGCCTAGCGCCGAAAATACCAGATGCTAACCGTGTAACGTCAGCTGCGTACTGGAGCTAACAACCTCAATCCAGATAAAGCCACTACGAACAATACAACGCAAGGCTAAACATCACGGGCCACCGCCCCACAAGAGTATCAAACGAAGGCTCCCAGTCTAACACAATCCAACCGTTAATCGTCTCAACGCAACATCTTCTGGCAGCATCCCACTATCTTAGAAATAGAGGGGAATGAATCGGAAGATCTGAAAGCCACGAGATCGCCTAAACTAAGGCTCATGCTATCAGACCCAAGTCTGCTATACCAGTCTAAAAGAATCTAGTCCATCTGCATCGACGTCGGATACATACTCAAGTCAACAGGTGCATAGGGCTAATGCAATACTACCTCAACCTATTCTAATGTCGAAATAACAACAATCAACAACTATCCCATCAATTTTGTATCCTTCATATATAACATTACTTTCCCAGATTCCTGAGTGCCTCAACAAGATCGAAACATTCATTATGTTTATGTTGCAATTACTGGAAAAACAATGTCACAAGAATGCAGAATTCTTCGTCAAACAGGGGAAGGAAAAAAGATTAGAATTTTGAAATCTTTCCTTCTGTTACGATTTCATACAGCATGGGGGTTAATGAAGAGAAACGTAAGCGTAATTAGTGGAATTTAATTAGATTTATAGTTTTTTTTCCTTTTTTAGCTTAACTAACTAATTTTTTAGTGTATCACAAATAATGTATCTGCCTTACCTCTTATGTATCCAGCAGCCTAATTTTTAAGGGATTTGTGTAATTATCAAAACAGTAGGGATAAGTTGTTATTTGTTCCTTAAACTATAAGATTTATAAAAATTTCACTAACTTTTATAGAGTATTTTTGTAATCCAACTTTCAACTATAAAGCTATCGTATTACACATACATACAAATTTAGCATCATATATATTGCTTATCTCTAAGGTATGGAATTAATAATGTCAAATACTCGTGCAGATAAACTTGTGCCTTTTCAATATTATGAATTACAATATGCAGATAAATGGTTTGATGGACCCTTGTACTTGTATGAGTTTGTATTCTGAACCCTGCTATTTGACCCTTTATCAACTGAACCCTTAAACTCAATTAAAATGAGATTTTTAAACCCCTTCAATCATGTGTGTATCTCACTCTCCCTTACTTTTAAACTCATATAACAAGGTAAACCATTCTTATCGAGCATATCTGTCTAAGTTACCTGCCAATACAGAACCTAAAAGTTACAAGGAAGTTGTTCCTGATCCTAAGTGGGTTGAGGAAATGCAATCTGAGCATGATGCACTACAAAATAATCATACAAGGGAAGTGGTTACTCTTCCAAAGGGTAAAATGCCTATAGGTTGCAAATGGATCTACAAGATCAAATATAAAAGCACAGGAGAAATAGAGAGGTATAAGGCAAGGCTAGTAGCTAAAGGTTATAGCTAAAAGGAAGGTATTGATTATAAGGAGACATTTAGGCCAGTAGTGCTGATGAAAACTATAAGAACAATCCTGACTATTGCTACACAGAGGCAGTGGCACATTCATCAGATGGATGTGTTCAATGCTTTTCTACAAGGGGACTTACCTATTGAGATTTACATGGATCTTCCTCAGGGATTTAAGAGTCAGGGGGAGAATACAGTGTGTGGACTCACTAAATCCCTCTATGGGCTAAAACAAGCACCAAGACAGTGAAATGCAAAATTGTCTCAGGCCTTACTGAAGTTTGAGTTCAAACAAAGTGAACATGATCACTCCTTGTTCATCAAAAGGACAACAATAGGCATGGTACTTGTTCTCATTTATGTGGATGATATGTTGATCACCGGAAGCAGCCTACACCTAATTGAAGAAACAAAAAATCAGTTGAAACAAACATTCAATATGAAAGACTTGGGAGAATTAAGTTACTTCTTAGGGATTGAGTTGGCTAGATCAAAGCAAGTATTCTAATGCATCAAAGAAAGTATGCACTAGAATTAATTTATGAAACTGGTCTAGGTGCAGCTAAACCCATCTGGAACTCCAATTGACACTAACTCTAAAGTGACTACCAAGTAGTATGACGAGGAGATCTGCAAGTCTACAGGATCACAGATGACAAAAGATGATCCATTAACTAATCAAGGAGCCTATCAAAGAATAGTAGGCAAACCGTTATACTTAACCATGAAAAAATCTGACATCTCTTATGGGGTTCAAACATTAAGTCAGTTTCTACAACAGCCTAAGAAATCTCATATGACTGCAACACTAAGAATTATGAGATATGTGAAAAACCAACCAGGGCAAGGCCCACTAATGTCCAACTATTTGAAGAATACTATCACTGCTTATTGTGATGCAGACTGGACCTCTTGCCCGCTAACAAGAAGATCAGTAACTGGTTACTTTATGCAGTATGGAGGGTCACTGGTTTCTTGGAAGTCAAAGAAATAGACAACTATTTCTAGAAGTTCAGTTGAAGCAGAATACAGGAGCATTGCAACCACTGTAACAGAAATCATATGACTAAAAGGACTGATTGAGGAACTTAGCATTGAAATCTCACTATCCATAAAGGCTCTAAATCATACTTTACCTTGCCGATGAGTGTGTGACGAAGCAACACTAAATAATTGATATTTCACTTTATCAAAAAAAAAATTCAAGTTCTTTGTCCATATTTGTTATTTATGCGTATTACTATTAATCTTGAACTGAACATACATTTTTTGAGAATGTATGTTCAGTTATATTTGTATTTTTTTCTCCATTTGCGTCTTTTTCATCAAAGGCCCACACTTTATTTGCGCTTAAAGCCCCAACAGACCTTAGAGCTTTTTTGCGCTTTTCTCGTAGTTTTCTATGAATTAAATGAAGGAGATGAACGTAAAAGAGAAGGAGAAGAAATAGTAGAAGAGGTAGATGAATACTTGTTATTCTCTTCATAGCTGATTTACAACCTCAATATGTTTGGTTCTCTCATGGTAGACTGGATTAGCTACGAGTTGCATAACAGCTTTGCTATCAGTATGTATGGAAGCACACATAAGCAAGGCGAAACACTCAACATATTTTGCGCCTCGCTTCAAGGCGAAAGCAACATTGTGCACTGCTTGTTTGTAATCTCCCTCTGACAAAAAATTATTAAGCTGAAACGACCCCAAAAATGCCCGAAAATGTGCTTCGGAAACACCTATAATTGTAATTTCCATATATCTCAAAATCCGTGCATGATTTCGGAAATTCGACTTCATATTCTTATTTTTGGGGTCAAATTGAGTGGGAAATGGGTCTAACCCGAATTTTAGAGCAACCGTATCAAAATTCGAAAATCGCAAAAATTGTGATTTGGAGGGTCAACTTTAAAGGGGCATATCTCTTAGCACACAAGGAACTGGAAGGGCTGCAACCTATCAAATTAAAGCTCTTTGAGTTAGCTTTCCAACGCACTTGGTTTCACCTTAGTCCGAGTTAGGATGAGGGAGTTATGACCATTTTCGTAAAACCTGTCTGTGCAGATTTGCAAATTCCAGAGAGCAGTTTTTTTTAGGCGGGTTGGAGTCATTTTTTATAAAAAGGGGATATGTCCCATACTTAGTCATTTTCTAAACTCCAAAAACACTCTCTAAGCCCTCTCCAAAAATTCCACCAAGATCTTCAACCAAATTCAAACATCTCAAGCTCTAATTCCGGATTCAAGACTCAATCTCAAGCTTCGATTCTCCATTCCAATCTTCATCAAGGATTCTCCAAAGTTGAGGTATGTGGGTTTGATTGTGGAAACCTTCCTTTCCACAAGTCCAACCATTTATCCTCTATTTCTACTTCAAGTTTATGGGTCCTTATGATTATTTATGAACTCTTGAATTATGGAATTACTACTACACACCCTATTATGGTCCATTTTGCATATTATCATGAAATGGAATTATTATGTGATGTTTATGGTTTACATGCTTCCATGATCAAATTATGAAGGTTGATATATATATGTATGTTGTTGGTGGGCTGATTTATATGGATTTTGGAATTGGTTGGACTTAGTATTCTTGAAATACATGATTTCATTTACATGAACAATTGCCCACCTTGTGTTTGATAAAATGCCCATTTATAGAATTCTTAGGAAGGGGAAGGTCCAAGGTACGTCCTATGAGTCGGATGGTTATGTAATTACTGAAATGATGATGAAATGGACACATGTATATGATTTTCCTAAATAAGTGTTGTGAGTCGACCAAGCCTAGTACGGGGGTAGTAGGCCCATATAACCGTATCGAGGGGTTGGTACCTTGGTTGCCTAGTACGGGGGGTAGTAGGCCCGTATAACCATATCGAGGGGTTGGTACCTTGGTTGCCTAGTACGGGGGGTAGTAGGCCCGTATAACCGTATCGAGGGGTTGGTACCTTGGTTGCCTAGTACGGGGGGTAGTAGGCCCGTATAACCATATCGAGGGGTTTGTACCTTGGTCCCTAGCTCGGGGGGTGGTAGGCCCGTGTAACCATATTGAGGGGTTTGTACCTCTTTCGCCTCTCCAAGGGGGTGGTAGGCCTTGGAAATACTATATTGATGGTCACTCGCCACACATGTACTACGTCCCACTAAATATGGTTTTTATGTAAGCATCATTATACATATCATTTCATTAATATGCTATTTATCGGGTATGATTACGCATTTTTCCTATGATGTCCATCTAATGTAGCATTGCATTGCATCCCATATACTTAGTACATTCAAATGTACTAACGCATACTCTATGCCTACATGATGTCACCATGTAGGGACCGGAGCACCGCTTGACCATCCTCCTCCGCGTGGCTAGTACGATTTTCTATAGTGGTTATTGGTGAGTCCTCCATTTCGGGGACGTTGCTCATGATCTTTTGCTATGTATAAAACTTTTCCTTTCTAGTTATGTTTTGACTATGAGGGTGAGCCCGGTAGTTTGTCTTGGCCCCCGCTAAGTACTCATGTTTAGAGGTGGTGTTGGACAAGTTGTGTATTATGCTTGAGCTTGACTCATCTATGGTATTTATGTATCATTTCTTTTTTCTTTGCTCCCTTAGTCCCGATTTCCCCCTTGATTATGCTTATCGCTTATGGTCATTTAATTGCTTCCGCGACCAAGGATGTGTAATGATACGCTATGAGGCTTGTTTGGGGTTCCTTCGGGTTCCCCATTCGCCGGTCACATCTAGGCCCTAGGCTTGGGTCGTGACATAAGCAGCTATACTTCTTCCTTTCCCTCATCAATTGCTAAGATAAAGGGACTATTTTTATTTTCTGCATCATATTTGTTGCAGGGAAAGTTGATTTCTTTAGCATAAATCTTATATCTAGGAGACAAATTTATCTATGACAATGTTTTGCACAAAGCAAATTTTGCACAACATTGCACTACACGCTAGTGTCAAAAAAATAAAATATACAGGCGAATTTGTATCTAGTCAATTTTGTATAAAATCTTTAGGGAATGTAGTGTACACATCTCAATTCTCAACTATGGGTCCAAAACTTTTCGGGTACACTACCACGAAACGTGCCATCTCCAATCAAGCCTCACAAGCTTTTCCCACAACTTTATATGTAACTCTGACATGCTACTCAAGTTTGACCTTGACCTTCCATGCAAGGTACTTTCTGTTTTCAACTTTATATCTTTTCCATTCTCTAATGACTGCAAGGAGCACATGCAGTGAAACTAGCAGGAAGAATGGCTGCAACAAACAAAAATAAACTTTTATTTCCTCCAATCCAAATTAATCTCCTTGTTGGACAACTATAGCTACCATTCAAGTAGAGATAGAATGTTAATCCCTAGTTATCTTTAAAATGAAAGAAACATAAGTGGTATTGAGAAGTGCAAAATGAGTACGATGCTGCACTTTTAAATTACCCAATGCAAAAAGCAAGTCATAAACACTAAATGTTATTTTCAAAGACTGGTGCATTTAACAATTGCACGAGGACAGAACCAATTGAATGGTGATATGTTGGTCGTGTGTTAACATAATTTCATAAACAAAAGACATGCAGAACCATCATCTGCTTCACATGCATTTGTGCCCTACCACATCCTACCTTTGACACGAAAGTGGAAGTGGTAAGTTAAGGGATTGTTTGGTAGGGTGTGTAAGAATAGTACGGAATATGATGTATTAGTAATACTAGTAGTAGTTATGCTTGCATTAGTTATGGTGAGATTATTTCTTACACAGTATTCAATTTGGTGTATTAAAAGTTACATGCATTGCATAATTTCTATAAAAAAAATTACAAAAATACCCTCCATACATACGGTGGAAAGGATGTGGAAAAGGTTTTAAGGGGCAATTGTGTCTTTAACCATGCTAATGCATTCATTAAAACCCTTGCACTGCTAACACCTTGGTTTCCCATGTATTAGTTAGACATAGCATAATACCAAATAGAGTGTAGAACTAATACATACATAAGTTGAAAAGGTGTACCAAACAAAGTCTTAGTAGTACACAAGGCTAATGCATACACTATTTTTTTCAAATGCATCCTACCAAAAGACCATACTAAACACAGATATACACTTGAGTCAATGAAAGTGGGAGCTTATAGTTAATCATTAACAGTAGTAAAAGCATGTGAATGCTATGTCCATATATTTGTTGGAAAACTATATGCACAACGGAAGCATACCCATAATCATACTTTGTTGAACGTGATCCCAAACTTTGTTGTATTTCATGAATTTGAACTCTTCCTTCATGGCATCAATCCATTTATCAGACTCAGTGCTTTCTATGACCTGTGAAAATGAAATTGAATCTTTATTAAGTCCAAGGTCAAAATCTAACTCTTGCAAATAAATCACATAATCATCTGAAATGGATGATTTTCTTTCTCTTTGAGATTTTCTTAATGACACTATTTGTGGTTCATTTGCGTCAGATACTTGTGAGTTAGTTCCTTCTTGAAGTGTTTCACCCAAATGTTGTTCAACATTATTAAAGTGTGCTTCAACAAGAGGAACAACATTTGTTATTGGTGCGAAGTAGGTACATTCATGGGCAATGGAATATTTACTCTTACTTTATTAATTTCCACATATTGTCGTTCAAAACTCCCACTAGATTCACGATTCTCAATGAATCTTGCATTATCAATTTTAACAATTCTCGAACTATGATTTGGACAGTAAAACCTATACCTTTTAGATTTCTCTGGATAACCAATAAGGTAACTACTTACTATTCGAGAATCTAATTTCTTTTCATGTGGATTATAAACTCTAGCTTCCACTAGACAACCCCAAACATGCAGGTGTCTTAAACTAGGCTTCCTCCCAGTCCACAGTTCAAAAGGGGTCTTTGGAATTGCCTTACTAGGAATCATGTTTAATAAATATACAACAGTTTGAAGAGCATACATCCACAACAATTTGGGTAATGAGAAATTGCTCATCATACTCCTAACCATATCCATAAGTGTTCGATTACGCCTTTCTGCAACACCATTTTATTGAGGTGTTCCTAGCACAGTATATTGTGCAGATATATCACGTTATTCGAGAAATTTTATAAATGGACCTAGACATTATCCTGATTCATTATACTTTCCATAATATTCACCACCTCTATCTGACCTAATTATTTTCACTTTCCTATCTAATTGTCTTTCAACCTCATTAACGTATACTTTGAGAGCGTCCTTTGCTTGAGATTTTTCTTTCAACAAATAGATAAATTCATAACGTGAAAAATCATCAATAAAGGTGATAAAATATTTTTCTCTACCAAAAGATGGAACATCAAAGGATCCGTAAATATTAGTGTGCATAATTTTAAGAAGTTGAGTGCTTTTTGTGGCACCTTTCTTAGTATGTGTGGTTTGCTTTCCTTTAATGCAATTCAAACATATGTCAAGATCAGCAAAATTCAAATTCGGAAGAATCTCATTCTTTACTAATCTTTTTAATCTTTATTTGGATACATGGCTCAAACGTCTGTGCCACAAGTAAGCAGAACTTTCATTCAGTGAACTACGTTTATTCCAACATTTTGATGAATAGCAAGAATGGATTCAGAAAATATTATGGAGTTTCAATCTATATAAACCATCAATAAGAATATCAAAATCATAAAAAATAGTATTCTTATATAAATTGAAACATCCATGTCCAAACTTAAAATCAAATTCAGAAACATCAAGTCTTGAAAGAGAAATCAAATTTCTAGAAACTGAAGGAACATAAAAACTATGTAATAAATTAAGGTGATGTCCAGTCTCCAAGATCAACTGATAATCCCTATGCCTTCAATTTGAGCCTTCATACGATTTTCCATGAACAAGAAATTCTTACTTGGATTTGTGGTTTGGATCGTATTGAATCCCTGCAACATAGTAGATACATGAGTAGGTGCACCATAATCAAGCCACCAAGTATTATTAGGAACTTCTACTAAATTTGATATGAAACATACAAAAGCACTAAATGTACCTTTCTTTTCAAACCAAGCTTTACATTTCTGGCAATCTTTCTGATAGTGTCCTTCCTTTCTACAGAAACGACACACATCAGCCTTGAGTTCCTTACGAGCATCCTGTGGAACTTTTGCAGGTGCTTTTTACTTCTTTAGCTTATTGGCCTTCACTTTAAGTCCTTTACTAGCTCTTTGACCCATGGGGTTAATGGAATGAACTCCTTGTTTCTTAAGTCTTGACTCTTCTTGAGTAAGCATACTGGACAATTCACTAACATTCCATTTATCCTTAATAGTGTTATAGTTAATTTGGAATAGTCCATACTCAAAAGGCAATGAGTTTAGAATAAACTTAACCAAGAAGGTGTCATCCACTTTCATCCCTAAGGTCTGAAGTCTTGCTACAATGTTAGTCATCTCAATGTATGATTTTGCATACTACGCGACCCATCAAACTTCATGGTCGTGAGTTCAGCCATTAGTGTACCAGCGAGAGACTTATCAGCAAAACATAAACATTCTTCCACAAACTTTAGGTATTCCCTGGCACTTTCTGTTTGTGGAATAGTACTCTTAATGTTGTTAGCAACAGTCATTCGCATGAACATAATGCTCAATCTGTTAGAGCCCTCCCATGATTTATGAAAATACTTCTCATCCTCACCGGTCTTATCAGTAATGACAACAGGTTTGTAATTCAGCAGAGCAACGTTAAGATCCATTACACCTAAGTGAAACTGGACTTGTTCATGCCATTCAGAGAAGTTCAATCCATTGAACACAGTGACAGACAAAGCATGCGAATGAAGAGGAATAACTGCATAATAGATATACATGCTCACAAACCAGAAAATAATGTGAATTCAGTAAAACGATAAAAGTATATCGTAATTCTCCTTTGGGTAGATACTACGACACACAATCATAATTTAAATGTCATTTTTTTCTTTAATAGTCAATTAAATATTTTTAACCAAACATATGCGACATCTTTGGATATACAATATTTGTTTGACTGAAAATACTAATTTACCTCATAATGTTCACTATTCGTAGAATGATAGATTCACCTTTGGGTAAATTCTTAAGTTCTAGCAATAGTGAAAGTCAATTTGTCTATTTATTTTCAATATAGGCATTTCATTAATTTTCATAGATAAATGACAATTTTATGAATGCATATTTTTCTTAACCATACTAGTTTGGCCACTTTGGTGACTAACAAACTATATGAATATAAATGCACACGTAATATCATTAAACTTTGTACATGTGAATAATTTTAAACATTTCAGTTTGACCACTTTCGTGACTAACAAACTATAGAAACATAATACATGCATCAAGTGATCATAAATATTATATGTGTAAACGTTAATTTCTCTAGTTTGGTCACTTTGGTGACTAACAAACTCTATTGCACTAAGTACACACATATTATTTATTGCTTAGTATAACGACCACTTTAATTTATAGTACAATCTAAAACAAAACATAATTATTACATTATGGGAAGATTAAAATTTTCAAAATTTGTGCAAATTAAACTTTGCGAACAACACTTCATTAACTTAAGAGTACAAACACCTTAAATAGTCAAGCACAAAATTACGCTACTACAAAAGGATTCAACGATAAATTTAAACATAATTTGATTGGACAAAATTAAACTTACAAGAATTTATTTATTTACATTTTTTTCATTAAACTTAAGAGTGTTTTCCGTGCGACGAATAAAAATTAGCTTGTAACAATACTGCAAATAGCTTTGAAAAAACAAATCAAAGGACAGACTGCACATGCCAACCATTTAAACAATCTTAAGAGCACATCTTCACATGACCCGTTTCATCACAACTTTGCTTGCACCTTCAGACATCTGATGTGATGTTTGGACAAAATAACAAATAGTAGGTTGATGCCCGTGATAAAATTTTTCTACTTATTTTAATTAGTTGCAGAAGATATATAAAGATTATCCGTTCAAACAATCCAGGCTCGTATACCATATGTAAGTTTAAATCCTTTAATACACATCAGGATCTTGAACAAGATAATCTTGCATAGACATCGTTAGAGGTACATACCAGATGGGGAAGACATCATCACAGAGAGAAGCGGAAGCTTTAGTCGTAAATTGGTTTCTACCTCCTTGCCCTAGCCTTATGTTACCACAGCCGTCAGCGATGGAAATAATGTAGAGAATATGTGGTAACCCTAATGGGTGGAGAGAGGACCAATTTATAGAGGTTATGACTTAATCCGGTACGTCCATCAAGTAATCAATGTACGGACGAGATCTATTCTTCATTAAATATTATTTATGGTATTACTTGGGCCACAAGTAAACTTGGGCCATAAGTAAGAATTATTCTTACATTATCAACATCGACTCTAAGGTAGAAAATCGTCTATCACAAAAAAATATATCATTTTTTTTAGAAATGGACTAATAATATGATAATAATAGCATTTGATAGTTTTTACCGTTTGTGAAGCTTTCATGTTTATGAGGGAAAAAAATACAATTTGAGAAATTCAAATTACATATTCAAACAAAATTTCAATTTCAAATTAATTTGATTTAAAATTATGATTCTATATATATCACATATCCAAACGAGTCCTTAAATAATTAACCATTATTATGAATTGATTCAAATTAAAACAAAAAATAGAAATAAGGTTCGTAGCATTGAACTAATTGTACTTTTAAAGTTATGAATTCAACTATATCATTTGTTGCAATTTGAATAAATTTTTATTTATAAATTTTTTACTTCACACCGAAAGTATTAGATTCAAGATAAATCTGACGTCCCAACTCTACTTTTGCCCCTAACAGGAATGTTCCACTTTAAGGTTAAAGTGCTCCCTATCAAAAGTAATTTTATCTCAAATATTTTGAATTTAAAACGTATAATTAAAGATAGAAGGTACTTATTGATCACCTACCACCAAAAATGATAGCAATACTTCAAATATATGAAGTAGAAAACTAACGCAATAAAGATTTTCTTAGCAATTAGAATCTATTTGGGGAACTTCTAAAATTTACGTATTTTAAAACGTGTTTTCGAATTCTTTATAGTTATAGCAGTTTGTGTTTAAGTAAGATTTAAGAAGTTCTTTTATTAGTATTAGAGTAGTAGTTTGCGTTTATTCAATTTTTTCCAAAAAAAAAAAAAAAAAACTTAGGAAAAACAAATTTACGTAAAAAATATTTACAAATTTACATTATGATAAATTTAATAATAACTTTTAGTTCTTTATTACTCTTAGAGATTTTAATTAGGTAGTAAAATTATATTTAACAAAAACATTTCATCTTTTGTTTGAGTTTCACTCCCATCACAAGATAAAATATTTGTTTATCAAAATATTTATTATTATTTAATTATAATTAAATAATATATGCTTATTTTATTTTTAACTATAAAAAATTATTTTATTTTATGTACATCACAAAGGCAAATAAATATTGTGGTCCAATATTACGTTTCTTTTTTAAACAAATTTATATATATATATATATATATATATAAATTAAAACGGAGGAAATATAATCAATTATGTGGCGTGGCGGTTGGTCAAGATAAGTGATAAGTGACCGTTTATAATACATTCAATTCTTAGTATAAATATTACCCAATGTTGCATCAATTTCTTCATCCTTTAATTAATATAACTAAGCTTTGAATAAAAAAAATGATGGGTTCTAAGGCATTTCTATTTCTTGGCATTTTTTTGGCTATTTTTTCAATAATAAGCTTTGAGGTTGTAGCTAGAGAGTTGGCTGAGACCTGTAAGATTACTTTTTCCTTTTACTATTTATCTCTTTGAAATATTGGATTTCTTATCTAATTATTTGAGATATATGAATGAAATGCTAATTTTAAAATTTCACATTTGATATTTGTTGCAATGAAATCAGATAACAAGGATGATGTACACAATGATGGATATAATGGCATTGGCGGATATCTAGGTGATGGACATGGCGAAAATAAACATGGATATAAATCTCCTGGTGGCGGATATTATCCTCCACATGGTGGATATAAATCCTCATATGGTGATTATAATAACGGATATAAACCTCCACAAGGTGAATATAACAACGGATATAAATATCCTGAGGAGGGATATAACACTCCGCATGGTGAGTATAACCCCCCAGGTGGTGAATATAAGCCCCCACATGATAAATATAAGCCCCCACATGATGAACATAACAGTGGATATAAATCTCATGGTGATGGATATAAATCTCATGGTGATGGATATAAATCTCATGATGGTGAATATAAACCTCCACATGATGAATACAACAACGGATATAAGCCTCCAAGTGACGGATATAAGCCCCCACCAAGTGGCGAACACAATCCCCGACATGACAAATATAAATCCCCGTTTGGCGAATATAACCATCCAAGTGGTGAATATAAACCCCCTAGTGACGAATACAAATCTCTAGGTGGCAAATATAACCCCTCACATGATAAATATAAACCCCATGGTGGATACAACCCTCCAGATGGAGGCTATTAATAAGTGACTAGCCAATTGCTTCACAATATCATGTAATATTACAAAACCGTTGAACGTAGTGGCAAAATATATAATAATAGTCTTGCTACTCTAAACCTTGCTATAAAAATCCTATGAATAAAACGTCATTCAGTTCATATGTATGGCTGGTCCTGTAATATTTTCTTATACAATATAATACACTATATTTTGATAGTATATTTTCATAATGCACGTTTTTTTTTTTGGAATATGTTGTACGTTGTTGATGATGAGTTCCTTCTTATTTCACAACTTATTATTAAACTACTCCCCCGTCCCTAATTATATGTTGCTTTTCACTTCTTGAATTCTAAAGTGTGTAAACTTTAAACAACTAACTTTTTAAAATATATTTTTTTAATCATATTGACATTAGAAGAATAGTAATTTATAGTACTTTGGACGAAGGGATGTACTTCCCTTTCTCCAACCCACCCTCCGAATTCAGAATACAATCTACTCTAAGATCAAAAGGCAAGAAATTATAAGAGCTCCATGATTTTCTAGATTGTGTTGGAATTGTTGGGAAATGAAACTAAACTGATAATTTGTTGTGCAATGATAATTGTGATTTATCAGACGATGATTTTTTTGAATTTTACATCAAACAGACTATGTAATGGAAGAAGAGAGAATCGTGAAGTTTGTAAAACAATTTGGGAGGAAGTGAAAGTGAAGGAAATATTATCAACAATCTTGATTTCACATGTACATACTTTTTTTTATTTGTGTTTTGTATGAATTTTACTACTATATATATATTCTTTTATTCTTCTTAACCCCATTCAAATAGAAGAAATTATGAAAACGTTGTTTTGTCTTTCTACATTTCTTTGCTAACATTCACATTATTTATTTTTTTAAAACTCCTTTTGCATCTAAAAAGTTAGAAAAATAAATTTTAAATAAATACTTATGAAAATTTTTAGGCCTCAATTGAAAATTCATTTTAGGCCTTCTATTATGTTGAGCCGCCCCTGCCTCTGAAAAAAATTACTAAGCAGGGGTTGCTATACTTCTTCCTTTCCGTAGTAAGGAATGCCTCATCAATTGCTAAGCAAATTTCACTATGACAATGTTTTGCACAAAGCAAATTTTACGCTATAGTACAACATTGCACTACATGTTATAGTGTCAGAAAAAAATTATATACAGGTGAATTTGTATCTAGTCAATTTTGTATAAAATCTTCATGGAATGTAGTGTACACATCTCAATTCTCAACTATGGGTCCAAAACTTTTCGGGTACACTACCACGAAACGTGCCATCTCCAATCAAGCCTCACAAGCTTTTTCCACAACTTTTGCATTGTCCATGGACACCAATTTTTGTTCTTCCACTCTATGATTTTATATGTAACTATGACATGCTACTCAAGTTTGACCTTGACCTTCCATGCAAGGTACTTTCTGTTTTCGACTTTATATCTTTTCCATTCTCTAATGACTGCAAGAAGCACATGCAGTGAAACTGGCAGGAAGAATGGCTGCAACAAACAAAAATAAACTTTTATTAAAATTAAAAATTTAAATTTAATTTAAATTTTTTGTTTAAAATTTACATGAGTTTCACACATGGAGTATTGAGCAGTTTCTTACTGTTATTTGGCAGTTTCTTATGGCTACTAGTAGTTATGAAGTAGTTATAGTTATCTATTATATAATAGTAGATCCAGTAATCTGTACGCAGGATATAATATATCTTTTATATGCAGAAAGATTGTTCTAAGAGATATGAGATACTTGTCTCTCTTTGTATTTTCTATTGTTCTAAGCTAAGTTGTGCGGACTCTTCACTTTTGATGCCACACCAATATCGGATTATCCAAAAATACAATACTTTTGGAGAATCCGACACACAACCGTTGATATTTCTGATGAAGAGTTCGAGCAACATAGGTTCTAAGAGATACGAGATAAATTTGTCTCTCATTGTATTTTCTGTTACTTTTATCCAATATAAAACTTTAGTTTCTATCATTGGTATCAGAGCAGTAAGATCTGTCATGGTTAACACACAAACCAACGCTTTTGTAACACCTTGGGTTTGAAAATAGGGAAAATTTCATGTTTTCAGAACTGGTGCCAGTACTGACGGAGGCCACCTACGAACCGTAAGTTGACTTACGGATCGTAGGTGGGAACTGTAGATGGCAGGGTAAATATTTTGAAAATGTCATGTTTCAGGATCCTTTCTACGACTCACCAGGACGGTCCGTCATTGTTTGGTAGGTCTCGTAGGTCTCTTCAGACTTAGTGAAATTTTGAGGGTTCAAGGTTGGACTGACGGCTGGTATGTACAGCCCGTCAATGGACCTACGAACCGAACATGGTGTCCCGTCGTTTGAAGGTCCAAAACAATAGTTTATGAACTTTTCTACGGTTGACCAGGACGGTCCGTAGTTGGACCTACGGACTGTAGGTCGAGATTCGGCAGTTATTTTTAAGGGCTTTTTGGTATTTTTCCTAATTGATCTATTCCTAATCTAAGTCGGTTAAGCCTAATCCTAGACCCTATATAAGGCTTCTAAGCCTAAATTCTACTTTTTCTAATCATTTCCAAACTCCCTCCAAAATCTTTCCCCACAAATTTCTCCTTTTAGAGGCTTGAAGAAGAAGAAGGAAGATCTAGGATTTCAAGGTCAAGTCTCCTAAGTTCACCATTGATTTCAAGCTTTTGGCATCAAGGTATGATAGCTTTCACCTACCTATGGAGTCCCTTCCTCCATAGGGTTCCTAAATTCTCCAATTTTGTAAAGTTAGATTTTTCAATTGGAATTAGGGTTTTCTTCTATCTTATGGGTTCTTTCAAATTATGATCTAATGGATTAAATAAAGTCTTTTTATACATGAATTGAGTTAATTGCATGATTTGAAGTTGAATTTCCATGAACTCATGCATGATTTATGATTTCTAAGCTATGATTCCATGATGAAGTTATGAATGGTCAAAAAGAAAGATTTTATGAAGTTATGCATGTTCAAATTATGAAATTATGATGATTTAAGATTTGCTTTGAGAGTGAAGCATAAATGTTGTTGTTATTGGGTTGTGAACTTTCTCACATACTACTCAAAAACATGATTTGTTAAAGGATTTTCTCGCATAAAGGATTCATACGGATTGAAAGGTTTTCTCAACTAAACTTTGAATCAAGATTAAGGAGCTATTCTAATGATAAGACAAGAGGCGATTACCCATGTCTATTAATGATAAGGTGACTTATGAATTATGGCTACTCCGTGAGATTTATGCTTAGCACCGAGTGGACATGTGGTAATTATCCATGTCCCATAAACTATGTGCCACCATAGGATGATTGTCTTAGATAGACATTAGCTAGTGGATCCACTTAAGCTAGAAGTTATGGTTCTTACCTTGGCAAGTAAGGGCACCTCTTTTCAGTGTGGGATAGACATCGGATTCCATGTTATAGCTCACATGGTCTATGTCGGTTAAGGCTAATCTCCCACATAATAAACTAAGGGTACTTTCTAAAGGTATTTTAAGCATGTGTTGTTTTAAGATGATTTCCTTGCATTGACCAAGGCTTTTACCTCATGTTTTCTACCATGTCATTATATGATTTAACTTGGTCATTGTATCCTATGTATAACCTTTTTTGCATGATTTTGTAACCTCTATGCATAGTTATCATACTTGGTACATTTTTGTACTAACACATACTCTTGCCTATATTTTTTCATAAGTGTAGGGTCCGGCTCATCTCCATCTCCTCGTGGCTAGTTCGTTGCAATAGAGACTTTGAAGACTTGGTGAGCCCTCATACATTTAAGGACAATGCCATATTTATGCTTTTATGTCATTTTACTTTTAAGACTTGTATGGGTTACGTCCCACTTCCATTTCGTTGATGTATTAGATGTCTTTGAAACTATGTTAGACTTCCGCTACCTTTGTTAACTCTTTGATATAAATTGTCTTTTGAACTCTATCTACTATTATCTTGTATAAGGTATGCTAAGTGGCTTGTATGGGGCCTTTCGGGGTCTTGTACGCCATGTCACGTCTAGGGAATACTTTAGGTTGAGAAAAACTTGGTATTCAAAGCACAAGGTTTTAGAAAGGTCCTAGGATGTCTCATAAGCCACGTCGAGTAGAGTCTTGTTCATGGGTGTGAAGCGCGCCACACTTATGAATGAGAGGCTATAAGATGTTTAGGAAACTTCACTTCTTACATCACTCTAAAGTCGTGCGATAGAGTTTAACTCTATATGTCTCTCTCCTAATCCCTATCTGATGCTTTTTAAGATATGGCCACTCGAAGGGCATATGCTAGGAGGAACGTGAGAGAGAATGTGGAACAAGAAGCTCCTCAAGTTCCGGTCGACACTTTGGCCGAGCAAGTATCTAATGCGGAGTTAAGGGCTGCTTTTCAAGTGTTGGCCCAAACCATGATGGCTCAAGCCAATAGAGAGGTTGTGGTCCCCGCGAACCCAAATGCGGGTACGGCAGCATCTAGAGTGAGGGAATTCAGTAGGATAAATCCTTCGGAGCTTCATGGCTCTAAGGTTGAGGAATATCCTCAAGAGTTCATTGATGAGGTGTATAAGATGCTAATGATCATGGATGTAACCCCGGTGGAAAAGGTGGAGTTGGCCGCTTATCAACTAAAGGGTATGGCTCAAGTGTGGTGTGAACAATGAAAGAGTGAGAGGGCGGTTGATGCGGGTCCTCTTGATTGGAAAAAGTTTAAGGTTGCTTTCCTTGATAGGTTCTTTCCCTTTGAGATGAGGGAGGCAAAGATGCTTGAGTTCATCAACCTTCGTCAAGGAAACATGAGTGTGAAGGAGTATGCTTTGAAGTTCACACAATTGTCTAGGTATGCTCCTACTATAGTCGCCGACCCTAGGGCAAGGATGAGTAAGTTTGTTTGGGGAGTGTCTGAAATGGTGGTCAAAGAATGTCGTACCACTATACTTATCAATGATATGGACATTTCTCGTCTAATGGTACATGCTCAACAAATAGAAGAGGAGAAACTTAAGGAAAAGGCTAGGAAAGCAAAGAGGGCTAAGACCGGTGATGGTGACTTTTCACGCTCGAGGTCCGATGGATATAGTCGTCTTAAGTTTTGACAAAGATTTTTCGATCAAGGTTCCTCCAATGCTTCTCCTAGATTCAACAAGGAAAGGGTGTCTAACCCTAAGACTCAAGGAGGAAATGGTGGTGGACCTATATTGTCTACTTATGCTAAGTGTGGAAAGAAGCATGAGGGTAAATGCCTAGCCAGTTCCAATTCATGTTTTGGTTGCAGCAAAACGGATCACAAGATAAGGAATTGCCCCTTTGTGGCTAAGAATGAAGGGCTCAACCTCATCCTCCGTCGGGTTCTAGTGGAAGTCAAAAGCAAAATCGATTTTATGCACTTCAAACTCGCCATTAGCAAGAGGGTTCTCCCAAAGTGGTTACCGTTATGTTGAAAGTTTTTAATCTTGATGTTTATGCTTTGCTCGATCCCGATGCTACCTTGTCTTTTGTGACGCCATATGTGGCTATGCGGTTTGATATTCTTCCGGATGTGTTTTTAGATCCTTTTTCTGTCTCTACTCCTATTGGTGAATCTATTGTGGCTAAGAGGGTCTATAGAGATTGTCCTGTCTCCTTATCTCATAGAGTCACTCATTTTGACCTTTTAGAGCTTGATATACTAGATTTCGATGTTTTTCTTGGGATGGATTGGTTGCATTCATGTTATGTCTCTATTGATTGTAGGACCCGAGTGATCAAGTTTCAATTTCCAAACGAACCCGTTCTAGAGTGGAAAAGGGGAAATTCTATGCTTAAGAGTCGATTTGTTTATGGTCTTAAAGCTAGTAAGATGATTTCTAAGGGTTGCCTATACCATCTTGTTTGGGTTAGGGATATGGATTCCGAAACCCCTATCTTTGAGTCGGTCTCCATTGTAAATGAATTTTCGGAAGTATTTCCCGATGATCTACACGGTGTTCCTCCCGAAAGGGAAATAGACTTCGGTATTGACCTTCTCCCAGATACGCAACCTATTTATATTCCTCCTTACTGAATGGCTCTAGCAGAACTTAAGGAGTTGAAAGAACAATTGAAGGATTTGTTGGATAAGAGCTTCATCCGACCGCGTATCTCTCCATGGGGTGCTCCGGTTTTGTTTGTTCGAAAGAAGGATGATACACTCCGTATGTGTATTGATTATTGACAGTTGAATAAGGTTACTATTAAGAACAAGTATCAAAATTCTTTTTATTTTCTTTGTGTTTCCTTTTGATTTGTTTTTAAATTTAATTTCAAATGTATTGTATTTAAAATAATTTAATTTTGCACATATATCAAAATACTAGTAGCAAAAAGCAAAGACACATGGTAGAGGCAGATAAAAAAAAGAATTGGTGCCCATTTGAACAAATTAAAAATCGACGTCTAACTAACAAGTAGAGTATATATAAAATCTTACACATATAACGATTGCATATCCCCTGTTTTTTATATAGAAAAAAAAATTCTAAGAAGAGAATGGCCGAACGGATTTACATGAAATTGTTACTGTGGAAGGAGAGAACGGATGAATGGATTTTCGACCAGTTGGCTGATGCTGATACTGTTGCTGATGAATCCCGTCGCGCAAGGTTTATGGAAGATAGTTAGGTCATCTACTTTATTCTTATTCTCGTCACTATGCTCTTCCTCGCCATTCTTGTCGGCTTTTTAGTCGCACAAGGTATAGTATATTCCCCTGTTTCTGAATGATTCTTATTTCTCTTTTTTGTTAATTTCTTGGTACGAATTTAACGACCTGCCGGTTCTTCTGCAGCTAACAAACACTTTTGATGCATTCTGAAATGATGAATACTCAAATTGATTGAAGATAGAGAAATGGTATTTATGTATAGCTTCTTCACTAATGTATTTTCTTTTCATACATGCTTTTAAATGTTTTACTTTAATTGAGAATTTTATGGAAACAATTTATCTACCTTCGAGTTCGATCAAGTTTTCGAGGCATTAAAAATATTTACTCCCTTCATTTTAATTTATTTGACTTTATACGAATTTTACAAAAGTAACGAAGGCTATTTTATCATATTAATCTCTCTCTCTGAATTTATTAAGTAAGGATAATGGTAAAAAATTTAAATTTCTTACACTCTAATTTAGCTCCGAAAATTAGTTAAACCGACTACCGTGAAATAAATTGTTATAAGTAAAAAAAGGAATGGAGGGAGTCCTATCTTGATTTTCTTTAGGTAACAATTACTTCCTCCGTTTCATATTACTTGTCCCATGTTGAATTGACACACGTCTTAAAATATTTTAATAGAAGGTGTATTGTAACACCCTGCCCTTTCGGGATGTCTAAATTAATCCGTATCTTGTTGAAATTGATATCCAATGGATGAATTCCGTCTAACAAGGTTTATGAGAGGAGTTAGGATCATCAATTGGATTATTAGAGCCCGTTTGGATTGGCTTAAAAAAGTAACTTTTAAATCAAAAAATAAAAAGTCAAACTTAAATGATTTTTAAGTCAAAAAATAAAAAGTAGGGGGAGTCCTACTTTTAGTTTTTAACTTTTTTTAAGTCCGTTTAACTTATTTTAAGTTAGTTTTAACTTTGTCAAACACTCTCAAAAGCAAAAAAATGATTTAAAAGTAGACTTGACCAACTTTTAAGTCAATCCAAACAAGCTCTTATTCTCTTCACTTTCATCTTCATCGTCCTTCTTGTCTGCTTGTTATTCACTTATGGTATCCATATACGATATTTAAGATATACAATAACATACCCGATAAAATAATTTAAGATATTTAAAAGAAACAATAACAACATACACGATGAAATTTCATAAGCACGGTCTGGGAGGGTAAAATATACGCAGATCTTACCACTACCTCGTCGAGGTAGAGAGACTGTTTTCAGAAGACCCTTTGGCAACAAATCCAAGTACAAAGAAGGAGAAAGTGAAGAAAATATGGCAAGTAACACATAAGTATTGCAAAGTTTACTAGAAAGAAGAAAAACAACAATGCAATAGTCTGATAATAGAAGACAATGTTGTTGTATCTGTGTTAATGATATTCTAAGTATGTTGTTATTGCTATTGTTCTTTTTCTTTATTATTTTCAATAAAGTATTCTCTTTGCATATATGTTTTTAACGTTTTAGTTGAATTGAGGATTTATGAAAACAATTTTTCTACCTTCTAAGTAAGTCTTTCCTTAGGAATGCAAGACAATAATTAGTACGTTTTTTCAACACTGCCACCTACATTTCCACCACCAACGCCACCATTCTCAACAGCAATAATGTCATCATCTCTGCCGCCTACATTTTAAATATAGAATCATTATTTTATTTATTAATTAATAAACATAACAACTAAAATGGACTAGAGGGAATATTTAATATCTAAAAAAAAAGTTAATGTACACCTACAGTTCTACATTTATTAATGATACTAGATGGGCATGCCCATTTGTTGTTCTAACTTAGACTAAGCAATTTCACTATAACTCTAAATTATATCCCCTACCAATGTTGCTCATTCCAAAAAAATATCAATTAACATTAGTGACAAATTACCTGTAAAGAAATCAACGTCTAATTAGCAAAATGTATATACCCTATAGGTTTTACTACCAACACAGCAACACTTTATGAAGTTATCTTACTATCAAAAATTAAGTGTCTTAACATAATTTAGCATAATCCTCTGCTACAATAGTACATGGTTAATAGTATACATTTATATATCCTTATAACATGTGCAAAAGACATAAATAATACATTATCCAGTTGAACCATCTTCAAGTATTGTTATAGACATAATACTCCAAAAACATAAGAACGGTTTGTATCTTCAAATACAACACAAACATATTCCAATTCAACATTTACAATGAGCTGGAGCTAGATTACTAAGCTTAGTAGCCAATTTTTCGCATCCCAATAACCACAACGTAGGAAGATCTGGAGGTACCTTGAAAAACAGGGCAATACAACACATTTGATGATGCCCGTCTTGTTATTCATTCAAAACTAATAACAAAACAACAATACATTACGTTTAGATTCACTTTAGCACAATTTAAAATTTCTAAATGTTAAATCTATGTATCAAAAACACATTAAAAGATAAAGATAGTCTTGATTAGGGTTTAGTCTATCCTAAGGAATATATATCTTGTACCATACTTGATATTTACATGACTGAGTAAAGACAACTAAAATATTATATTAAATTAGTAAGAACTTGTGCAGTCAAATGTTTATGATTGGAGAACCTATAAGAACATGTGTAAAAATAATTGCTATTACACTTGCTACCAGGCACATAGACTGATAATACAAATCAGTTTTATATTGCTTCTACATTTTGAGTTGTTTCATTCCTTGTTTATTTTAATGGAAGACTTCTAATGCATTTTGGTGTCTAACTTTGACATAATTTTGTCTTTTATTTTTTAACTACTAACAACAAAAATCACTATTTCACCACATTCTAGTTTTAAATGTTTTCAAGTTATTACATTTCATTGTGTAATCTCTCATAACATAGTCTTGCTTCTCAATACTAAATAGGAGAAACAAAAGGTAATAATTATTTCGAAAGCCACCTCTAGGGAGGAGGAGATAATTGTAGAATACTAACTTTTTTCTCTGTTCTCTGTCCTATACTAACTGTCACTTGTTTAAAAACTTTACATCAAAATGTTTATAACTTCAGCTTTGGATTTTTAAATTTGAACTTGAGAGTTATTCAACTCATGAAGAAAATATAACAAAGTAATTGATATTTATTTGTCTTGTTACATTTCTTTTCCAATTCACTTTCTCAAACATATGACATATGTTCCCAAGTTTTCCTGATTAAATATTTGAATTATCAGTCTTATCAAAAGTTACAGAACTGACAATTCATTTTTTGCACTAATTCTCTCTCTTTTAAGACTTAGAATGAAAATATCAATTTGAGAATAGGAAAAAAGAATTCAACAGTTATTTTATCAAATTTCAGAATACTAACTGTTGAACGTGGTCCAGTACTAATAAAAACATACTCACTTATTTATACAATAATAATAAAATAATAATTTTTTATAATATTTTCTTAAGAGTATTAATTGTAGGGATAAAATGAGAAAAAAATTAACTAATTTTATCTTAATTTAATAAATAAACAAGTAATTTAATATATATTATTATTTTTAACAATAGAATAAAAACATTTACCTTACTCTTGAATTTTATAAAAAAGTAATAAAATTTAAAATTTCAAATTAACTAATTATTATTATTTATATGCAAATATTTTAAATATTAATTATAAAAAGTTATTATCTTATTTAGTTGAGTACATTAATTTAATATTGTTGGTACAATTTTTTTTGTTATGATATAAAAAATATATAAAAATAATATATATATATATATATTTCTTTTTTCTCATTTTTTTCATTATTTTGCCTTATTTTCTTAATTAAAGTAGAATAATTGAATGTAATTAAGAAAGGAGAATGCATGATTGTAATTTGAAGTGACTTCTCAATTCTTCATTAATAAATATAATAATTAATATAATAACTTATACACAATAAATTAGTATGATTGTTAAAAAAATTCCAATTTCATTCATCTTTTTATTCAAATTTTTGATATTTTTCTTAATTTTTCCTATTTGTATAATTTATTAGAAAATCTAAAAATATTTCTTGATATCCATTTAAACAACAAAGGTTGATATACATTTTCATGAAATAATTCCCACGTAACTATAGACATTAAACACCATTTCCTCTCTTCTTTATTTGTTTTTATTCCTCCTTTATTTCCTTTATTTCCTTTATTTCCTTTATTTTCATATTCATAACTCATACTTTTCATATTCATAACTCGTAAATATTTAATTTAAAATTTAAAACACCTTATATTGTTCCATTATTTTATCTATATAAATTCATACTTTTTGTTTCACAAGTCTCCATCCAAGAATATTGTATTATTTCATATTGGAAGTAGTAATATTGTTATATATATATATATATATATATATATATATATATATATATATATATATATATTCCATGTGGTACTATATTCATGTTTCATGTTTTAATCTTGAAGAATAAGATTCTTCAATGTGAAATGAATATCGATAACGATAAGGGTTCGAAGAATTATGAATTGATGAATTGATTTATTGAATTCATATTTTTTTGATGATAAAAATTGTAAAAATGATGCTTGTATTGTGTTACTTTCTCCTTTATTTATTTATTTATTGTATGTTTTCTTGATACCTTTTTAGCTTGATTTTTATATTATTCATGTAATTGTTGTTACTAAGAGCATGTATAAGGTAGTTAAATTTATGCTCAAGTTATACGACACTTTTTTTTCGTTAAAATTTTCATTGTGGCCTTTTTATAATTATAAAATGACAAATATAACTTCTAATATTTTAAGTTTTTCTAATTTAATATAGTTATAAATAGTAACTACTCATAACTCATACCCTTTAATTTTAGTCTTAATAATTTCATAACTTGGGATTATAGTTTAGATTACTTTTCCTTTTTTGATGTAATTAGTTTTTTATTTTGTATGATGAGGATATAAATATTATAAATACCATGCATAAAACAGTACCATATTAAATATTCTTTAATATGTAAATAGTAAACAAATGTGATAATAAAGACGTAACATAGAAGTTCAAAAAAAAAAATTAATACCAAAATTGGTGTTATCATAAATGATCAAGTAATCAAAGATAGATAAGATTTAAACAAAAGATATTGTTTTCAACTTAATACATAGATTGTTTTAAAATATGACCTCTTATTTTATTTAGAGAAAAGACATAAAATCTCCCCTGAACATGTCCGCACAACTTACTTTAGCACTTTAACTATACAAATGTTTCTTTACCCCCCTAATTTAATTTGAATTGAATTTAATTAACCCTTAAAGGGTGACGTGGCAAAAGTTGTATTTTTCTCATTTTTCGTGTAAATTATCGCATGAATATTTGGTGATATGGCTTTCAGTCAATATTTTTCTAAACCTTTTGGGGACCCTCCATAAAAACTCAGGGGAGCATTAGGTGAAGTCTCAGGAATTACTACGGTGTTTTTGAGTATTTACGAGGTATTTAATAGGAATTATATGATTTTTCTCATTTTTCGTGTGTGTTAGCCCATGAATATTTTGGTGATATGGCTTCCGATCAATTTTTTTCAAAACCTTTTGGGGACCCTCCGTAAGTACCCGGGGGAGTGGTCGGTGAAGCTTCAGAAATTTTCACGGCGTTTTTGGGCAATTACGAGGCATTTAATTGGAATTAGGTGATTTTTCTCATTTTTCGTGTTTGTTAGTCTATGAATATTTTGATGATATGGCTTCCGGTCTATTTTTTTCGAAACCTTTTGGGGACCCTCTGTAAGTACCCGGGGGAGCAGCGCAGCAGGTGAAGTCTCGGGAATTTTCACTGCGTTTTTGCGCATTTACGAGGCATTTAATAGGAATTAGGTAATTTTTCTCATTTTTCGTGTGTGTTAGCCCATGAATATTTTGGTGATATGACTTCTGGTTAAATTTTTTCCGAAATCTTTTGGGGACCCTTCGTGTCTATTGTGACGCATAAGAAATAACCCAGCCCTGCTACATCAGAACACAACCCAAACCAACGTCGAGTGCATCACAATAGATCGTGAAGCCCTTGCCCTCAATTAGAAGAGTCAATATAGGAGCGGTGGTAAGCAACTCCTTAAGCCTCAGAAAGCTCCTCTCACACTCCTTCGACCACACAAAGGGAACATCCTGGCGAGTCAACCAAGTCAAAGGTGTCGCTATAATAGAGAAACCCTCAACAAAACGTCTGTAGTACCCTGCCAATCCGACGAAGCTCCGAACCTTTGACACAGAAGTGGGTCTCGCCCTATCACGGATAACCTCAATCTTCGCCGGATTTACCATATTGCCATCCTTGGACACCACGTGCCCCAAGAATGCTACAGAATCAAGCCAGAACTCGCACTTTGAGAACTTGGCATAAAGCCGTTGATCTCTCAAAATCTGGAGCACTATCCTCAAATGCTGCTCATAATCACTATGGCTCCGCGAGTATACCAAGATATCATCAATGAAGACTATGACAAAGGAGTCTAGATGCGGCCTGAATACACAAGTCATCAAATCCATGAAGGCGGCAGGGGCATTAGTCAACCCAAAAGACATCAATGGAACTCATAATGACCGTAACGAGTCCTAAATGTTGTCTTAGGGATGTCCGCTGCTCTAACCCTCAACTAATGATAGCCAGATCTCAATTCAATCTTAAAAAACATTGTGGCACCCTGAAACTGGTCGAACAGATTATCAATACGAGGCATGGGGTAACGGTTCCTCACCGTCACCTTATTCAGCTGCATGTAATCAATACAATCGCATGGTACCATCCTTCTTCTTCACAAACTGGTGCACCCTAGGGAGATACACTAGGCCAAATAAACCCTTTACCTAAGAGGTCTTAAAGCTGAACACTGAGCTCTTTGAGCTCTGCAGGGGCCATATGGTACGATGGGATGGAAATAGGACGAGTACCTGGCTCCAAATCAATGGCAAAGTCAATGTCCTGCTCCGGGGGTAGGCCAGGAAGGTCGGTAAGAAACACATCAGTAAATTCTCGGACTATAGGCACTGACTCCACCGTATGGCTTTCCCTACTAAAATCTCTAACATATGCCAAATAAGACAAACATCCTCTATTCACAAGCCTCCGGGCTTGAATACAAGAAATCACCCCAACTGGTGTGTGACTGCAAGAACCCTGCCACACCTCCGGTGGAATACCAGGCCTAGCTAAAGTAACATCTTGGCATAGCAATCCAAGACCGCTCGATGAGGGGACAGCTAATCCATGCCTAAAATCATATCAAAATCCAGCATACTCAACACAATAAGATCAGCCCGAGTGTCCTGCCCCCGGATAGTCACCATACAGGATCTACACACCTGATCCACTACTAAAGAATCCCCTACTGGGGTCGAAACACGCAATGGTACCACTAAAGGCTCTGGTCTCACCCTCAACCGAGGAACATAATAAGCAGATACATATGAATATGTAGAACCAGGATCAAATAAGGCTGAAGCGGGCTGATGGCATAAGAGAACCGTACTTAAGATCACATCATCAAATGCCTCGGCCTCTGCTCTGGCTGGAGCTGCATAGAAATGGCCCTAGTTGCCTCTACCACGAGCATCCACCCTGCCACCTGTCCTGCCTTCCAGCGCACCCTGATGCTGACCTCCTCTTCTAGCTGGAGATGCTACTGTCAAAACTGGTCTCGCCGCCTGAGGAGCTGGTAAAACTGATCTGGAGATAGGGCACTCCCTAGCCCAATGACCAAGCTCTCCACACGTAAAGCAATCCTGAGAAAACCTACTCGAAACTGGAGGCCGGCCAACCCGACCTGAGGAACTTGTCTGAAAACCACCTCAGCCCTGACTCGAACCAGCACTATAACCACCCTGACGGTGCTGGTCACCCTCTGATATCTGCAGTGCTGCCTAAAATGGGTGACAAGGTTGACCTGACTTGAACCTTTATTGGACCCGGTCCTGAGTATCCCAGGGCCTGGGATGGTGCCTGCTAGAGCTGTCATCCTGCCTAGCCCTCTTGTCGCTGCCCCCTTGGGCCTCACGACGGAGCTGCTCGATCGTGCGGGCATGGTCCATGACATCCAGAAAAGAGCGGCCCGCTGATACCATAGACTGCAACTCTATACGTAGCTGCAATCTCAAGCCCCTAACAAAACATCTAACTCTCTCCTTCTCCGTCGGCAATATCATAGTAGCATTACAGGATAACTCATGAAATCTGGCCTCGTACTCTGATACCGTCGTAAAGCCTTGCTCCAACCTCAAGAACTCATCATAAAGCCGATCTCTGATGCTCCGTGGAATAAATCTAGCCAAAAAGGCCTCAGAAAACTCTGCCCATGATACTGGCGGAGACCAAGCTGGCTTGGACTCCATATACGATCGCCACCACTGTCTTGCTGGCTCGTCTAACTGATAAGCTGTAAAGTCAGCTCCTCTGGTGTAGGCTGTCCCTGCTGATGAATCTCTGGAACCGCTGGGGCAGGCTGACCCTGCTGTGCTGGGGCCTGCTGCTGCTGCATACCCCCTATAGTCTGAAGGTCAGGGGCAGTAGCTGGTACGAGTGGTGGCTAGGCTGGTCCCAGCTCCTCCGGCTGAGGAGGAATCTGCTCAATCTGAGGCTCCGGCTCCGGCTCGAGAGTCCTTGCTCTATCACGGCCTGGTGCCGCAGCACCACCTCAACCTCGGGGTCGACCTCTACTACGCGTGTGATCCATCCTGCGACAAAGTGAAACAAGTAAGATTTCATGAAACCAATCGAACAATGACGCACGAACAGGACACAAAACAAGAAAACCTCCTAAAGACATCCTGTAGCCTCCCGAAGATAAGTCACAGACGTCTCCGCGCCGATCCGTAGGACTCTACTTGATGCTAGCTCTGTACAAGTGAGACCAACGAATCTGAGGCTCTGATACCAACTTGTCACGATATGATTTTTCGAGTCATGATGGCGCCTACCAACCCGCTAGTAGGCAAGCCAAACCTTATCCCGAAACTTAACAGTAATGGGACTGAGAGTAGAAACTAACCTCAACTACACGGAAGCATAAGTAAAGGAACACATAAGAGATAGGCGGAAGCGAAAACATCTATATACAACAGTGATACCTCAAAGAACATGGAAGTCACATGTACAGAACTACTAAATGAGTACAAGTCCCAAAAGTGGACCAGAGAAATAAGTTGTCTCAAAGCAAAAGACAAGACAAAATGTATATACAGAAGGAGACGGGTAATCCCAGAACGTCATGTGCTCACCCTCGTCTCCGAAACAGACCGCTGCAGGCTCGAACTCAACGCTGATAACTGGTGCTCGGACCTGCATCACGAAAACAGATGAAGAGTGTAGCATGAGTACCAATACAACAGGTACCCAGTAGGTATCATAGGCCGACTGAGCAAGAAGGGTAAAAACAAACTGAAAGGATAGAATCTACCACAACCAAAGTCAAGAGAGAAGAGAATAACTAAACGACAGAAAGACTAAGAACACCTAATCTAAATCTAATCGGGCCCCCCATAAGACCCAGAAGGTACACTCACGCACAGAGAAACAAAATCCAAATGGACCCCCATAAGCCCGACAGGTACACAGAAGAGCTATTCTACATGAATGAAGGAAGACAAAAGCCATTAATCGAATCCACCAACCAACTCAACCAAACTAAACAGCTAACTCCAACTCGGTCACAAGTATGACTTTCAAATCAGGCTGCCGGCCAGACAAAAACTCCCGGGGGCCCTACCCAGCTAGTAGAGTGCCGAGGCACGACGACTCTGGAACCTCAAATCCTGAAACAAAACAACCAGCCAATTCCAAAAGCCTTAATACTCCTCTGCCCAACTAGCCAACACTCCCGGGGGCCCTATCCAAACCAGTAGAGTGCGCTAGTACTCCCGGGGGCCCTACCCAAGCCAGTAGAGTATGCTGGGCAACCCAAGTAACTCATATCCAATTGCCCACTTCACTAATACTCACGGGGGCCCTACTCAAGCCAGTAGAGTACGCGGGGCCATCCAAATATCCCAAACACTAAGCTAATGTGGATCGCCATCCATTACCAACCATAGTACCGCCGAATCAATCTCGAAACATCTGAAAGCCAAGGAAAAACAACACGCCTCCGACGACACATCGGCATCACAGAAATGGGGAGAGAAGCCAGAAGAATCACAGACAAAACAAGCCAAAGCTAGACTCAAACTATCAGACCCCAATCTGCTATTCCGGTCTACAAGGACCTAGTCTATCCGAATCGACGTCGGATACATACCAAAGTCAAACAGGTGCATGTGTCTAAGTCAATACTAGTATATCCTAAACTAAGGCCAAATAAATGCTCCAACACATTAACAACTAACCAGAAAATCCGCATGCAGCAACATAAAAACAACCCAATAGATAGTTCTCATAGTCACAGATAAGGAACCCCTCCGATATCATGGTACTAGCCCCGAAATAGCCCAAAAATCAACCCTAAAGCATGGTTTCTGAGGAGAACAAAAGAGATACTAGCTACCCAGCCTAGATTCACACAAATCAGTATGCATTTACACATTCAAGCTCAATCTAAAGGGAGGGAAGCCGAAACCTATCAAAAGGCCGACCGCGCGTGCTCCAAATCACTCTATCGGAGCTTTTCCCTTCCGAACGGTCTCAGAACGCTACCATGCTATCAAAAATAGAATCACAGCACCAATACGATCATTTAGATACTAAAATCAACAGAAACAGAGATGGACCAATTTACGAGTCAAAATAAAAAATGTGGGACCCGCTCTGGAAATCCAAGAATTGACTCCGTGAAAAGGTTCTAAACCCTCCCCCAAACCTATGTTCCAAAACAGTACACAATTCGGGGCTCGAAACAGCTAACAACACAGAAGCAAAAAATGCAAAACTTTACACCATAAGAAAAGGATAGCAACTTACACCTCAAATTCATGGAAATTGAGGACTACCCAAAACAACCCTACCTAACACCCATGAAGCCAACGAGATCCTGAACACCCGGGACTTCGAATCGCCAAAAACTGCCTTATAACGGAGAAGATATGAATTTTTCAACTTTCTTTCAAATGAAACCCGGCCTCCTCTTTTATACTCCATGCACTCGTTGACCTCCGCGAGCGCGGCCATGGCCCCGCGAATGTGGAGGGAAAATAGCTATTCCTCCGTGAATGCAGCCAGAGGCCCGCGAAAGCGGAGAAGCAACACACAGAACTCCACAAACGCGGCCATGGGCCCTCGAACGTGGAGAGAGAGGTTCCATACCTCCGCGGACGCAGAGAGGAACATCCCCAGACCTTCCAGATCTCCTCATATGCAGAGCCTTATCTGTGAATGCAGAGAAGAACATCACACACCTCTGCGAACGTGGAGCCAACCCCGCGAACGCGGAGAAGAGATGGGTCTGCAACATCAGCTGAGTTTTAGGGGGTTCTCGGGATTCGTTCGGAACCCCGTGCACGCAAACGAGATATGCTACCCCATCAAATTTGACGTTCCAGACTCAATGGCGCAGTCAAAATTTCCATACGAAGTCGTTTCGACAAAAAGTGGGTCCCACTTCCCAAGTGTCAATTTAGCCATCTTCAACCGAGGGCCTTGGAACTAGATCAGAATCCTCGAGAAGCGCACGAAGGGTCATTCTAGACCAAAGTCGGCATTCCAGAACTAACCGCGTTGACAGAATTCTCATCCGAGCGTGTTTATCACGAATATTGACCAAAGTCAACTTCAAGCCAAATTTCAAAGACTAAAGAGCCAAATGGCCCCAAAATAACACCGGAAGCCCCGGGACTTGGGCCAACCATGCTTCTAGCCTAATTTGGCCGCTCTGGAGCTGATAGAACCTTTAGAATTCCCTTCTGAGGTCATTCACCTGAGGTTATGACCGAAATCAACTTTTCAGGCTTCAAAAGCTCCAAAATAGAAAAACATGCACAAAACCCAAACGAACGACCAGGCAACCGAACCTATAGTGCCAGCAAGTCATAAATGAATTGGGGTCACTACAAGAACGCTCTAAACGACAGGAAGAAGGCACAAACACCCAAATGACCTGAAGGGTCATTACAAAGTGGAGGAGTTGTTAAATACTTGAAATAACAGGGGCATAGTGACAAACTCCATAGTGGAGACTGTTACACGGAGGTTGAATTAATTCTTAATGAAATTAGTAAACGTCTACAGTAACAGGGACATAGTAACTAATTTAACCTATATGTATATTGAAGTGGTGCCACTTCAAGCAAGTTCTAAAAGATTGGTCTTGTAAATATTCATGAAATCAGGATGAGCACATGGCCATAAACGTGCTAAAGAAAATACTGGGGTTTCTAAGCTACAAATAATATTATGTGTGTGATATTTTCGGTTTTGACACAAGGAGTTGTGGTTCAAATCTTTAAAGTATTTGCACTAACGGAAAGTTCAAATCTATTATAAGATACTCTCTGGTATGCATGATATTATGAGAAATATTACAAACTAGTGGGGGATTGTTGGATATTTTGTAATATATAGAGGTCTTA
Organism: Solanum appendiculatum; assembly: GCA_018342035.1. Taxonomy (NCBI): domain Eukaryota; kingdom Viridiplantae; phylum Streptophyta; class Magnoliopsida; order Solanales; family Solanaceae; genus Solanum; species Solanum appendiculatum. The sequence goes on from JAGDQO010000472.1 coordinate 2,768,260, forward strand.
AATTGAACAGACATATTTATTCGTGAAAGAACATGGTTGTTATGAAAAGTCATATGTTAATGAAAGAACATGACTCTTATGAAAAGACGCATCTATTCATGAAAGGACATGACTCTTATGAAAGGACACATCTTTTCATGAAAAAACATGACTCTTATGAAGAGACATCTCTTAAGTTTTATAAATATAAAGACTCTCTAAAAGTAGTCTAAGAAAATCTTCATGTATAAACCAAGGGCTTTGTTGTATCCTTGAAGAGAATTGTTTGTATTTACCCCAATATATATATAGGCAATATCTCTTTAAAAAAAGTGATGTCACACCTCAAAGCCATCTTCTTCTTCAATCATATTTCCTACTATTATTTATTCTAACAGTTTCAGGGTCCAAGGAAGAAGATAATATTAGCACTGGAGACTAGAATCTGATAATTGGGGATAATCTTCCTTTGGTGGGGTTATTCATTGATCTGTCATCCAACAAGTCAGAAGGCTTGTGTTTTAACTGTACAAGTCTCTTTTAACTATTATTTCATGAAGATAAATTGATTTATTATTTTTACTGTGAAGTCTTTGTTTTCCTGTCAAAAAATAACATAAATAATGTGTTTAAGATGCAATTTAAAATACATGAATCTATTATTTTTTCATTTAAAAAGTATAATAAATTAATTGGTGCACATTTTCTTTGTTATATAATCCTTCTAACAAAGTTCAATGTATATTTTAATTTTTTCATACAAAAATTAATTTTTGACTTCTTTGATTATCATTATTCGAGTTTCTTATTTTTTTTATTTCATTCTTTAGTGTAAAGAAAAAATGTAAAACTAATTTTTTGCAGTTATATTGTAATTTAGTTTTTGTATTTGTAAAAATAAAATAAAATAAATGGGGAATCTATAATAAATTTTACAAGAAAATTAGTAAATCATAAATAAATTTGACCATCAAAATAATAAATTTAAGTTAGTCGTTGAAACAAAAAAGTAAAAAAAAAAAATTTGTGTGAGGAGGATCAAATATATCCCATATCGATTATATTTTTTTCAAAAAAAATAATTAAAAGATTAAATTAATATTATTTTTTTCACTTTCATTAGAGAAAAAGTGTATATGTGAGTCATTTGTATAACAGTAGAGGTATATATGAGCCACTTTCATAACGAGGGGTATATCAGCTCTAAATGACAAAGTTGAGGGGTATATTAGACCCTTTTTTCCATTAAAAATTACATACAATATAATACTAGTAGCCAAAAAAAAAGGCACGTGGCAGAGGCAGTTTAAAAAAAAGAATTTGGCACCCATTTGAACAAATTAATAACCGAGGTTTAACTAACAAGTAGAGTATATATAAAATCTTACTCCTCACATAACGATTGCATATCCCCTGTTATTTGTACAGAAAAAAACTCTAAGAAGAGAGGCCGAATGGATTTACATGAAATTGTTATTGTGGAAGGAGAGAATGGACGAATGGATTTTTCACAAGTTGTCTAATGCTGACACTGTTGCTGATGATTTGAATTCCGTCGTGCAACGTTTATGGAAGATATTTGGGTCGTCTACTTTCATCTTATTCCCTTCAATATCCTCTTCGTCATTGTTGTCAGCTTTATTTGAAACATTTAAAGTGTGGGGGTGATTGAATTATGATTAACAATCAATAATATTTGAAGACATTTAAGATATAAATTATTTCTTCAACACCCACAAGATATATCTTTGATGTATTTGACATGGTAATTATATTTATAACTTGACAGTTTTGCGATAATTAGTTGATTAAACTACTAATTTGATGATTAGGCTATAAGCCTTTGTAAAAATATATTGTGTAGTTTCGTAAAGTAGTTTCACTTGAAATGTTGTGACTTTTCATGAAAAGAAAATAACTTTTGTATAGACATGATCATTCGTATATAGATAAATTGGTGTGTTGGTCTATAAATAGTGAATCATCTAATGATAATAATAAAATTCATATAAGTTGGATTTGTAACATGTATGAAGGTGCCATAAATATTGCATAAAAAATAGGCTTGAATTTCATAGTGGAATAAGAATATATTTAGCACATAAATGCTTAAAAAGAAATGAAATGGTTGAAAATATGATTTTGAAATGTTGTGGCCACAACTGATGCAACCATTCTAAGCTATTAAGATAATGATCAATATGTGATATGCCTATGTGAAAGATTTGCTTATGATTTACATTAATCTTATAAAATTTAGTTGCAAAAGATGCAGTATAATAAAAGTGTGAATGAACATAAGGCTAAAATCTTTAAACTGAACACAAGTGATGGGAACCCAACTTTGAGTTAGTATACACTCTAACAATAAAAGTTCACTGGGATTTCTAAGATACAAATAATATTGTGTGTGTGATATTTTCAGTTTTGACACAAGGAGTTGTGGTTCAAATCTTTTAGGATACCAATTACTTCGTTAGAACTTTAAAGTACTTGCACTAACGGAAAGTTCAAATCTATTATAAGATACTCTCTGGTATGCATGATATTATGAGAAATATTACAAACTAGTGGGGGATTGTTGGATATTTTGTAATATACAGAGGTATTAAATTAAACAGACACATTGTCACGATCCAAAACCATGCGTGATGGTACTTGCCCTATCCCACAGGGACAAGTCAGCCTAAAACCCAACAAGCGGAGGATAACAAAAATAAAGAAGATGAAATAACAAGCGGAAGTCTAACAACTTAAACAAAATCAACCCAAGACTGGTTGTCACATATACAAGCTGCTAATACAGAAGTTCAATAGATAAGTACAAGTCTCAACATTCTTTGTGTCTCAAATAGAACAAAGTATAGAAAAGGATCTAGAAGGGTCGCCGGCAACGAACAACGACCTCTCAAGTATCCACGGAAGCCATAGAGGAAAAAGGGAGAGAGAGAGAGAGAGAGATCAAATCACGGTCCGGGCTCACAACTTACACAGATGTAGAAGCAAGGGTGAGTACCAAAACCACAATACCCAGCAAGTCAACCAATAAAACAAGGTCAACCTAACTAAACTCACGAACCCCTTTCCTTCCAACCGAACCTCCACAACTACAACCTGCACAGAAATCAGCCCAACCTATTCTACACAGTTATATCGCACATAGATCAACAGCAGTCCACAAATATCAATAATAGAACACATAGGCATCAAGTACATCAAAAACAGTGACATAGGATAAAAACACAACTCCACAAAGTCAAAAAAAGGACAATGAAATACAATGCAATGCCAAGTATCATGATGCATGTCTTTCCTACGATACACATCCGCTGAATCTCAGACCGAAACCCATGGGGGCCACAGAAGGACCATGTATCTGCCGGAACCATTTCCCATCTACATAATCATTACTCGCTGGAACCATTTCCCATCGGCATAAATCATCACTCGCCGGAACCATTTCTCATCTGCATAATCATCATTGGCCTCACATGGACAATATTTGATCAAAGAGTCTCATCATAGTGTCTCAGAACCAATGCACACAAGCATGTTCACACAAATAATGAGAGAATGATAGTGTTCACAATTACAACGCAATTCATATCAATGTAAATCACGTCACACTATCAACAATATATCAGCATCATCAATTACATCATTTACAACAAGATCAATTGCCTAGTCTTCGATTCACTACTCCTTTCATCACAAGTAGGATCAATTGCTAAGCAAGATATCAAAGTCTGATCCCATAGTTCAAAATAGGCAAAAGATATATTCATCAATATCATGATTTCATCGAGGTTTCATAGCACTTTACCAATTCACAACCAAACACACAAGATCAATACAATTCCACATACCCAACATTAGCACATAAGCCTTTTTATCACCCCATCGATCAAATTAGATTGATTTCATACAAGATTTCATCTCATTCCTCAATCCCATTACTCCCCAACTCATACAAGAAAGAAATTTGGAACTTAATGAGGTTCACAAAGTTTTAAAGCTCCACTTGCCTTAATCACAACACGCTCAATCCACAACAAAAGCTTTTCCTTCCCGAGAGCTATCCAAAGCACCACAATCTACTCAAAAATGAACCACAATCACAATTCGGAGCTTTCAATGCCAGAAACATGAAATTCGAAAAGAAAAGATAAAACAACCTGAAGCTCCGATTTCGAAAACGGAACTAGAATCAGAAATTTCTTTCATGAAATCGATCCTCAATGAAAAAGGAGCTCAATGGTGAAAACCAAATTAGAAAAGAAGTTCAAAACAGCCCACAATCCTCAATTTTATCACAAACTCGGAGTTCAACCAAAACCCCCAATTTCCATTTCAAAAACCTCAATTTTCCAATCAAAATCATGTTTAAATCAATGGGTAATCAAAGCCAAGGGTTAAAATCACTTACCCACACTGATTCACAAGAAAAGCCTCTTCAAAAATCGCCCAAGAGAGCTCCAAAATGATGAAAATGGAGAAAATGGGACATTTTCCGACTTTACACTATCCAGGTCCAAAAATGATATCCGCGAACGTGGGTAACTTAGCCCGCAACGCGGAAACCAAGGTCCCACTACTCCACGAACGTGAGATTCCCTCCGCGAACGCGGAGAACAATACCCAGACCCTCCGCGAATGCGGAGGCCACCAGCCTTACCCTCCGCGAACGCGGGTAATAACCCTCCGCGAACGCGGAGGCCAAAATGACTGGCACCAGAACACAGACAACAACAAAATCAGCCAAACACAAAAATACTGAAAGGACCCTCGGGATTCGTTCGGAACCCCGTGCACACAAACCAGATATGCAACCCCACAAAATTCGATGTTCCGGACTCAATGGAACCTTCGGAATTCAGATTCAAGGTCTCCTTGATCCGAAAACCGATAAAACGCAACAAAACTAACTCAAGCTTCAAAATCTCAAAACAAACACGGGACTTCTAAAAATTCAACCAAGGCCACCCCTAGGCCTAAAATTATCCCCCGAATCGAACGGAGTCGTCGAAATCCATATCCGAGCATTGGATCTCCAATTGTTGACCGAAGTCAATCCTATGATTAAAATTTCACAATTTTGCAAGTTAAGACGTCAAATCCACGATACAGCCCCAAAACTGATTCCGTCAACTCTCCTAGACCAATTTTCGCATTCCAAAATTGATGGAATCGACAGAATTCCCATCGGAGTCTTGAAACTCCGAAAGACCTCAAAAATCACATTTTGACAACTTAAGCCTTCAGAATTCAATTTTTTCAAAAAATCACAACTCAACAAGAATTTTCGCAAAACCAACATCGGATATCAGCCAAACATGACTCGGGGCAACTCTCGGGAGGGGTAGAATGGTCATTTAACAAAAATTATCAAAATTGACCTTCAGGATCATTACATCATCCACCACTAAAAATCATGTTCGTCCTCGAACATAAAGTAGAAGAAAGTACCTGAAGCCTCGAAAAGATGAGGATATCTGGCACGCATGTCGGACTCAGACTCCCAAGTAGCCTCTCCAACTGAAGGGTGACCTCACTGCACCTTCACTGAAGCAATCTCTTTGGTCCGAAGCTTACGAACCTGTCTATCAAGAATAGTGTAGGCTCCTTCTCATAAGTCCAATCAGGACTCAACTCCACCGAATCGAGTGTAATCACATGAGACTCATCCGGGATGTACTTCCGAAGCATAGAAACATGAAACACATGATGCACAACTGATAAGCTAGGTGGCAAAGCCAACCTATAGGCCACCTCTCCCACTCGATCCAAAATCTCAAAAAGGACCAATGAATCTAGGGCTAAGCTTGCCCTTCTTTCCAAACTGCATTACACCCTTCATGGGTGATACTCGTAGCCAAACATGATCACCCTCCATGAACTCCAAGTCTTGAACTCTCCGATCGGCATAACTCTTCTGCTGACTCTGAGCAGTCAAAGTCTACTCTGAATCAAACGGACCTGATCCATGGCATCTCTAAGCAAGTCAGTGTCTAAGGAATCCGTCTTAGCCGAATCAAACCACCCAATCGGTGATCTACAACGTCTACCATACAATGCCTCAAATGGGGCCATCTGAATGCTGGAATGATAGTTGTTGTTGTAGGCAAACTCTGCTAGGGGCAAATGCTGATCCCACCTAGCACCAAAGTCAATCACGCAAGCACGAAGCATGTTCTCAAGCACCTGAATCGTCTGCTCGGACTGACCGTCTCTCTGAGGGTGAAATGATGTACTCATATCCAACTGAGTACCCAAACCATGCTATAAGGCCCTCCAGAAGTGTGAAGTGAACAAGGAACCCCGATCCAAGACTATGGATATCGGCACCCCATGAAGCCTAACAATCTGACTGATGTAGAGCTGGACTAACTTCTCTGCTGTATACTTCACTCGAACTGGAATGAAATGGACGGACTTAGTCAGCCTATCAACAACCACCCAAATAGAGTCATAACCACCCATGGTGGTAGGTAAACTCACAACAAAGTCCATGGTGATCAGCTCCCACTTCCAAGTAGGAATGGGCATCCTTTGAGACACACCTCCGGGCCGCTGGTGCTCACACTTGACCTGTTGACAGGTCAAACATCTAGATTAAAATTCTACAATATCCCTCTTCATACCACACCACCAGTAATGCTGACTCAGATCATGATACATCTTTGTTGTCCCCGGATGGATAGAATACCTAGAACAATGGGCCTTCTCTAGAATCATTCTAATAAGCTCACCTACCTTGGGCACACAAATTCGACCTCCAATCCTCAAAACTCCATCAGAGTCAAGTGTAGCATCCTTGGCTTCACCTCTCATCACCTTGTCTCGAATGAGACACAACTTCTCATCCTCGAACTAGCGCTTACGAATCTGCTCAATCAAGGAAGAACGGGCCTCAATGAACGCAATCAAACTACCGCTCTCCTCAGATACCTGCAACCTGAAAAAGCTCTTGGCTAGCCTCTAATCCCTAGCCAGGCCCTCATATCAACACTGATCGCGGCAAGACTCCCCATACTAGGAGCCGTCCTACTCAAGGCATTGGCCACCACATTGGACTTCCCTGGATGATACAAGATAGTCATATCGTAGTCCTTCAGTAACTCAAGCCATCTACGCTGCCTCAAATTCAGATCCCTCTAACTAAAGATGTACTGAAGACTCCGATGATCGGTGTAGACCTCACAACGAACTCCATACAAATAATGCCACCATAGCTAAGCACAAACACCATCGCTACAAGCATAGGCAATAACCTTCCCTTTCTACATCTAAACACCTCCCAAACCTACTCCGGAGGCATCTTAATATACAATAAAGCTCACACCCTCCTCGAGCAAGGTCAACACAGGTGCTGAAGTCAACAAAGTCTTGAGCTTTTGAAAGCTCACTTCACACTCATCGGACCAATAAAAATCCATAGTCATTTGAGTCAATCTAGTCAATGGCGCAGTAATGGAGGAGAAACCCTGCACAAACCGCCGATAGTAGCCTGCTAACCCCACGAAACTCCGAATCTCAGAAGGAGAAGTAGGTCCCGTCCAACCCTTAACTGCCTCAATCTTGGATGGATCAACCCAAACACCCTCCTTGGACACCACATGTCCCAAGAAAGCCACAGACTCGAGCTAAACTCACACTTAGAGAACTTGGCGTACAACTTGTGCTCTCTCAAAGTCTGAAGTGCCAACCTCAAATGACGGACATGATCCTCCTCGGTTTGAGAATATATCAAAATTTCATCAATGAACACGATCACGAAGTAATCCAAATACGGACGAAACACTCCGTTCATCAACTCCATAAACGCCGTAGGGGCGTTAGTCAGACCAAAAGACAACACTAAGAAGTGGCCATAACGAGTCCGAAAAGCTGTCTTAGGAATATCCGATGGCCTAATCTTCAACTAGTGATAGCCGGACCTTAAGTCAATCTTAGAAAACAACGCTGCACCCTGAAGCTGGTAAAACAAATCATCAATGTGAGGAAGAGGATACTTGTTCTTAACAGTTACCTTGTTCAACTGCCTGTAATCAATGCACATCCTTATAGAGCCATCTTTCTTCTTAACAAGGAAAACTGGTGCTCCCCAAGGTGACACACTAGGGCGAATAAATCTCTTGCTCAACAAGTCCTGCAACTGATCCTTCAACTCAGGACCCATACGATATGGAGCAATAGAGATGGGCTTAGTGCCCAGCTCCAAGTCAATAGCAAAATCAATATCTCGATCAAGAGGAACACTAGGAAGATCAATAGGAAATACATCAGCAAACTCCCGAACCACAGGAATGGACTCCATGGGAGGTGACTCAACTGGTATCTCGAATAAAAGCAAAAAAAGACAAATATCCTCTATCAATCAACCTCTGGGCTCGGATGTAGGAGATAACCTTACTAGGGTAAGAACCACTAGTACCTTTCCACTCCACCCTCGGAACACCAGGCATCGCTAGAGTGACAGTCTTAGCATGACAGTCCAGAATCGCATGATAGGGAGAAAGCCAATCCATACCCAATATCACATCAAAATCTACCATCCCCAGAATAACCAAGTCTCCCAAGTGTTGTACCCAGCAAAAGATACAGGACAGGATCGATACACTCGATCCACAACTAAGGGCTCACCCACGGGTGTAGAAACATTCAAAGGCACAGGCATACGATCACATACCAAATCAAACTCAGATGCAAAGTAGGTAGACACATAGGGGAAAGTAGACCCTAGATCCAATAACACAGATGCATCTCGATGGCAGATTGGGACAATACCTTTGATGACTGCATCAGAAGACTCAGCCTCAGGTCTCCCTGGAAAAGCATAACACTGGGCTCCTCTACCACCTCTGGTTTGAGCCGCACCTCTGCATCCACGCTGAGCCACATCTCCACTACCCAATGCTCTGCAACCTCTGCCAGCTGTCTGACCCCTGCCCCGGGCTCTAGCCGGAGGCGCTGAACCTTTCTCTAGAGCTGCAGAATAAGTACGCTGGGGCCCTGAATGAGTTTGTAGAGGGCACTATCGCATCAAATGACCCGGATCCCCACAAGTATAACATGACCTCGGAACGATGATCTGCTGTAACGAACCAGATGAAGTACCATGGCCACCTTGGCAAGAACTGTGAGACCCACGGGACACCTGTCCACCCTCGGACGCTGGCATGGAAGCATGTACCGGCCATTGACGCTGGAAAGAAGTACCACCTCTCTGAGAACCCCTGCCTCTAGATGAGGCACCAGAAAACTGACCACTAGAACGGGCCCTCTTGGAGTCTCCAAACTCCTCTCGAACTAACAACTCCACCTCTCTAGCGATGCTCATAATGGACTGGAAGGAATCACGGGATGATCTGAACACATAAGATCTGATGGCGAAATTTATACCCCTCACAAATTTGCGGACCCTCTCCACCTCATCTGGAACCAAAGACGTGGCATGGCGAGATAGCTGACAAAAACATGCCTCGTACTCCGCAATTGATATGCCACCCTGAGTCAAACCTTCAAACCTCAACCTGCACTCCTCATGCACACTCCAGGGAATGAAACGATCCCGCAAAGCACTAGAGAAAGCATCCCACTCAACTGGAGGAGATCCCACTGGCATGGACTCCACACAAGACCTCCACCACTCCCTGACTGGCCCACGGAGCTGGAGAGCAATAAAACGGACACCTCTCACATCCACCATCCTCACCACCTGAAGCATTTCATGGTACTAAGTCAGAAACTCATGAGCATCCTCGTTCTTACCACCTTGGAAAAGAGGTGGTTTCATCTTCTGAAACCTCTCGTAGCACTTCTGGTCCTCTACTATCAGAACCACATCTAGAGCAACCTGTGCACCCACAGTTGGCGCGGGAACCAATGGTGGCTGACCCATCTGACCCTGAACAACTGGATCCTGATGTTTCTCTTGGGTCTGCGCCCCGACCCTAGTCTGTAAACCCTGTCGCGTGCCTGCAACATCCTGAGTAAAACTCTCCATAACTCCCAGCATCCTCAATAAGGTCTCTTTACCGAGGCCTCTAGCAGGTGCCGCTCCTCGGGCACGACCTCTCCCATGTGCCGCTCCACGAGCATGGCCTCTACCTCGACCTCTGACTGGGGCCTCAACCACTGCCTCGGGGACTGCCTCCTCTCCGTTGCTCTAAACAGAAGCTCTGGTCCTCGGCATCTGCCAAAACAACACGCGACACTCAGCACAAGCGACAAGAGCCACGCATGATACAAGAGAGTGAAATGAATGAAATCTCCTAACAATCCTCATAGCCTCTCGAAGATAAGTACACACGTCTCCGTACCGATCCGCAAGACTTTACTTAGACTTGGCTTGTACACATGAGACCTATGAAACCTGGGCTCTGATACCATTTGTCACGACCCAAAATCGGGCGTGATGGCACTTGTCCTATCCCACTAGGACAAGTTAGCCTAAAACCAAACAAGCAGAAGATAACAAAAATAAAGAAGAGGAAATAACAAGCGAAAGTCTAACAACTTAAACAAAACCAACTCGAGACTGGTTTTCACATTACAAGCCGCTAATACAGAAGTTCAATAGATAAGTACAAGTCTCAACATTCTTTGTGTCTCAAATAGAACAAGTATAGAAAAGGATCTAGAAGGGTCGCCGGCAACGAATAGCTACCTCTCAAGTATCCACGGAAGCTTCAGAGGAAAAAGGGAGAGAGAGAGAGAGAGAGATCAAATCACGGTCCGGGCTCACAACCTACACAGATGTAGAAGCAAGGGTGAGTACCAAAACCAAAGTACTCAGCAAGTCAACCAATAAAACAAGGTCAACCTAACTAAACTCACGAACCCCTTTCCTTCCAACCGAACCTCCACAACTACAACCCGCACAGAAATCAGCCCAACCTATTCTACACAGTTATATCGCACATAGATCAACAACAGTCCACAAATATCAATAATAGAACACATAGGCATCAAGTACATCAAAAACAATGTCACGGGATATAAACACAACTCCACAAAGTCAAGCAAAGGACAATGAAATGCAATGCAATGCCAAGTATCATGATGCATGTCTGTCCTACGATACACATCCGTTGAATCTCAGACCGGAACCCATGGGGGCCTCACAAGGACCATGTATCCGCCAGAATCATTTTCCATCGGCATAATCATCATTGGCCTTACATGGACCATATATCATCAACGAGTCTCATCATAGTGTCTCAGAACCAATGCACACAAGCATGTTCACGCAAATAATGAGAGAATGATAGTGTTCACAATCACAAAGTAATTCATATCAATGTAAATCACGTCACACTATCAACAATATATCAACATCATCAATTACATAATTTATAACAAGATCAATTGCCTAGTCTCTGATTCACTACTCCTTTCATCACAAATAAGATCAATTGCTAAGCAAGATATCAAAGTCTGATCCCATAGTTCAAAATAGGCAAAAGACATATTCATCAATATCAAGGTTTCAACGAGGCTTTCATAGCACTTTACCTATTCACAACCCAACACACAAGATCAATACAATTCCACATAATTCACAACATTAGCACATAAGCCTTTTTATTACCCCATCGATCAAGTTAGATTGATTTCATACAAGATTTCATCCCATTCCTCAATTCCATTACTCCCCAACTCATACAAGGAAGAAATTCAGAATTTAATGAGGTTCACAAAGTTTTAAAGCTCCACTTGCCTTAATCATAACACGCTCAATCCAGAACCGGAACTTTTCCTTTCCTAGAGCTATCCAAAGCACCACAATCTACTCAAAATATGAACCACAATCACAATCCGGAGCTATCAATGCCAAAAACACGAAATTCGAAAGAAGAGATAAAACAACCCCAAACTCCGATTTTGAAAACTGAACTAGAATCCGAAACTTCTTTCATGAAAGTGATCATCAATGAAAAAGGAACTCAATGGTGAAAACCAAATTGGAAAAGAAATTCAAAACAGCCCACAATCCTCAATTTTATCACAAACTCGGAGTTCAACCAAAACCCCCAATTTCCATTTCAAAAACCTCAATTTTCCAATCAAAATCATGTTTAAATCAATGGGTAATCATAGCCAATGGTTAAAATCACTTACCCACACTGATTCACAAGAAAAGCCTCTTCAAAAATCATCCAAGAGAGCTCCAAAATGATGAAAATGGAGAAAATGGGACATTTCTCGACTTTACACTATCCAGGTCCAAAAATGACCTCTGCGAACGCGGCTAACTTAGCCCGCGAATGCGGAGACCAAGGTCCCACTACTCCGCGAACGCAGAGAACAATACCCAGACCCTCCGCGAACTCGGAGGCCACTAGCCTTACCCTCCGCGAACGTGGGCAACAATCCTCCGCGAACGCGGAGGCCAAAATGACTGGCATCAGAACACAGACAACAGCAAAATCAACTAAACACAAAAACACCAAAAGGACCCTCGGGATTCATTTGATACCCCATGCACACAAACCAGATATGCAACTCCACTAAATTCGACGTTCTGGACTCAATGGAACCGTCGAAATTTGGATTTTTGGTCTCCTTAACCCGGAACCCGATAAAACGCAACAAAACTAACTCAAGCTTCAAAATCTCAAAACAAACACGAGACTTCTAAAAATTCAACCAAGGCCACTCCTAGGCCTAAAATCATCCCCCGAATCCAACGGAGTCGTTGGAATCCACATCCGAGCATCCGATCTCCGAATGTTGACCAAAGTCAACCCTATGATCAAAATTTTACAATTTTCCAACTTAAGACCTCAAATCCACGATACAGCCCCAAAATTGATTCCGTCAACTCTCCTAGACCAATTTCCACATTCCGAAACTGATGGAATCGACGAAATTTCCATCCGAGTCCTGAAACTCCTAAAGACCTCAAAAATCACATTCTGACAACTTAAGCCTTTAGAATTCAATTTTTTCCAAAAACCACAACTCAACCGGAATTTTCGCAAAACCAACATCGGATATCAGCCAAACATGACTCAGGGCAACTCTCGGGAGGAGTAAAACGATCATTTAACAAAAATTATCAAAATTGACCTTCAGGGTCATTACATACATTTATTCGTGAAAGAAAATGGCTGTTAAGAAAAGTCATATGTTCATAAAAGAACATGACTCTTATGAAAAGACACATCTATTCATGAAAGGACATGACTCTTATGAAAGGACACATCTGTTTATGAAAAAACATGACTCTTATTATAGGCGGATTTCAAACTTATCGTTTATGAGTTTTTATAATGACTTCAAATTCAAGTAAGCTAGTAATTGGAATTTCTAGATCGTATATCCATGCAAATTAAACCCCTTTAAACCTAAAGAAGGTCTTTGAAATTATCTTCTTTTTTTAAAAAACATAAGATTTTTAACTTTGTTGGTACTTTGAGTTAATTATCTTTTTAGAGATAGTTTCACAGGTATCCTCTCATGTTCGAATTTATAATACAATTTTTCCTTATAATTTGTAATATTATATTTATCTCTCTTATTTTAATTTTTTTTGAACAATTATTTTACCTATTTATTATTAATACTTGTTAATCATATGATATGACTTGACATTGTTAAATTAATTAATAGCAATTTTCTTATCATTTATCAACATCAACTCTGATGTAGAAAATCATCTATCACAAAAAATATATCTTTTTTTTTAGAATTGAACTAATAAGATGAAAATAATAGCATTTGATAGTTTTTACCGTTTGTGAAGCTTTCATGTTTATGAGGGAAAAAAATACAATTTGAAAAATTCAAATTACATATTCAAACAAAAGTTCAATTTCAAATCAACTTGATTGAAATTATGATTCTATATATCGCATATCCAAACGAGTCCTTAATGTTGTTTGATAATTACTATCAAATCTATGTTTTTAGATTGGTTAATTTGTAGGTCCATGTACGTAAGCGACTTGGTCATTTTGATGTGTTCTATGAACAAATTTAAGCAAATGATTAACCATTAATTAATATGAATTGATTCAAATTAACACAAAAAATAGAGACAAATTTGAGATTTAAACTTTATGAATTCAACGGTTAAGGTTCTGAGCATTGAGCTAATTTTATTTTTAAAGTTATGAATTCAAATATATCATTTGTTGCAATTTGAAAATATTTTATTTATAAAAATTTTGCTTCACAAAAAGTATTAGATTCAAGATAAATCCGACATCCCAACTCTACTTTGCCTCTAACAGAAATGTTCCACTTTAAGGTTAAAGTGCTCCCTATCAAAAGTAATTTTATCTCAAATATTTTGAATTTAAAACATATAATTAAAGATAGAAGGTACTTATCATCACCTACCATAAAAAATGATGGCAATACTTCAAATATATGAAGTAGAAAACTAACGCAATAAAGATTTTCTTAGCAATTAGAATCTATTTGGGAAACTTCTAAAATTTACGTATTTTTAAACGTGTTTTCGAATTCTTTATAGTTATAGCAGTTTGTGTTTAAGTAAAGATTTAAGAAGTTCTTTTATTAGTATTAGAGTAGTAGTTCGCGTTTATTCAAATTTTTCAAAAAAAAAAAAAGCCAACATAAGAAAAAAAGTTTTACGTAAAAAATACGTACACATTTACATTATGATAAATTTAAGGGATAATAATTATTAGTCCTTTATTACTCTTAGAGATTTTAGTTAAGTAGTAAAATTATATTTAACAAAAACATTTCATCTTTTGTTTGAGATTCACTCCCATCACAAGATAAAATATGTGTTTATCAAAATATTTATTACTCCATCCGTGCGCTTTTATCTGTCACTTATTCCTAAAATAGATTTTCATTTTTACTTGTCACTTTTGACATATCAAGAAAAGACAATTATTTCTTTCCAATTTAACCAATTTTTTAAAAAAATCTTTTTCAATGTTTTACCCTCGACATTAAATACTAATTCTCCAAATCATTTTCTAAGACCTTATACTAAACATCATTTAATAGGGATAGTTTGGTAAAATACATATATCAATAATTGTTTTCTTAATGGGTGTGCCAAGTCAAACAGTGACAAGTAAAAATGAACGAAGGAAGTATTATATAAATATAATTAAATAATATATGCTTATTTTATTTTTTAACTATTAAAAATTATTTTATTTAGTGTACATCACAAATGTAGATAAATTTTGTGGTCCTATACTATGTTCAATTAAAAAAAATATTTAAATAAATTAAAACGGAGAAATATAATCAATTATGTGTTGTGGCAGCTGGTCAAGATAAGTGATAAGTGACAGTTTATCAATCTCTAATACATTCAATTCTTAGTATAAATATAACCCAATGCTGCATCAATTTCTTCATCCTTTAATTAATATAACTAAGCTTTGAAGAAAAAAAATGATGGGTTCTAAGGCATTTCTATTTCTTGGCATTTTTTTGGCAATTTTTTCAATAATAAGCTTTGAGGTTGTAGCTAGAGAGTTGGTTGAAACCTGTAAGATTACTTTTTCCTTTTCTATTTATCTCTTTCAAATATTGGATTTCTTATCTAATTATTTGAGATATATGAATGTAATGCTAATTTTAAAATTTCACATTTGATATTTGTTGCAATGAAATCAGATAACAAGGATGATGTACACGATGATGGATATAATGGCATTGGCGGATATCTAGGTGATGGACATGACGAATATAAATATGAATATAAATCTCCTGGTGGCGGATATTATCCTCCACATGGTGGATATAAACCCTCATATGGTGATTATAATAACGGATATAAATCTCCACATGGTGAATATAACAACGGATATAAATATCCTGAGAAGGGATATAACACTCCGCATGGCGGGTATAACCCCCCAGGTGGTGAATATAAGCCCCCACATGATAAATATAAGACCCCATATGGTGAATATAACAATGGATATAAATCTCATGGTGATGGATATAAATCTCATGATGGTGAATATAAACCTCCACATGATGAATATAACAACGGATATAAGCCTCCAAGTGACGGATTTAAGCCCCCACATGGCGGATACAACCCTCCAAGTGGTGAACACAATCCCCAACATGACAAATATAAACCCCCATTTGGCGAATATAACCCTCCAAGTGATGAATATAAACCACCACATGACAAATATAAGCCCCCTAGTGACGAATACAAACCTCCAGGTGGCAAATATAACCCCCCACATGATAAATATAAACCCCATAGTGATGGATACAATCCTCCAAGTGGTGGATACAACCCTCCAGGTGGAGGCTATGAATAAGTGACTAGCCAATTGCTTCACAACATCATGCAATATTACAAAATCGTTGAACGTAGTGGCAAGATGTATAATAGTAATACTCTTGCTACTCTAAACCTTGCTATAAAAATCCTATGAATAAAACGTCTTTCAGTTCATATGTATGGCTGGTCATGTAATATTTTCTTATACAATATAATACACTATATTTTGATAATATATTCTCATATAATGCACGTTTTGTTTTTTGGAATGTTGTACGTTGTTGATGATGAACGTATGTATCTTCTTATTTCACAACTTATTATTAAATTACTCTTCCATCCCTAATTATATGTTGTTATTCACTTCTTGAAATCTAAAATATGTAAACTTTAACCAACTAACTTTTTAAAATATATTTTTTCATCATATTGACATTAGAAGAATAGTAATTTATAGTACTTTGGACGAAGGGATGTACTTCCCCTTCTCCAACCCACCCTCCAAATTCAGAATAGATCAAAAGGCAAGAAATTATAAGAGCCCCATGATTTTCTAGATTGTGTTAGGAATTGTTGGGAAATGAAACTAAACTGATAATTTGTTGTGCAATGATAATTGTGATGTATTTTATTCTATTTTTTTTAAATTTTACATCGTAATGAGAGAGAAACAGATTATGTAATGGAAGAAGAGAGAATTGTGACGTTTGTAAAACAATCTGGGAGAAAGTGAAAGTCAAGAAAATATTATCAACAACCTTGATTTCACACGTACATATTACCTTTCTTTTTACTAGTTTCTATACACATGTGTTGTACGTGTGTTGCAATATTTTATAAATTCGTTAAGAGGATTAAAATTCAATGAAAATATACGTGTAATGAGTACTAAAATGCAACAATCTCAAATAAACGTTACGACAATAATTTTTTTAATAGAAAATTAAATTAAAAAAGACTAATAGAGAGAAAATATAAAAAAATAAACATAGAAGAAAAAAATAGCATACGTATCCTTCTTAAGACTTTAATCATAACAATATATAAATGGAAAAAGAAATACAAAATCATTACATAATTTTTCGAGTTTTTGTCGACACCTTCTCTCATATCCAATCAAAATTCAAAAGTCTTCTCCATGGAGTCAAACTAAAGCATGAATCAAATAGAAAAATCACTTCATTTTCGTAAAGTGATAAATAATCAGACTAAGGTAGATATATATATCATATACTTCAGATGTTGATGACTTCACTACTTTAACTATAAAATAAAAAGGATAATCTTGGATGTGAGTTTCATGAAACAAAAAAGATGAATTTATATAGATAAAAATAGAGGAATACCAAAAGACATCTTAAAGTTTTAAATTAAATATTTGAAGGTTATGAATATGAAAAACATGAAAGTTATGGATATTAAGCATGACAATTGAATAGGCAATTGGATATTAGTGAAAACTACATTAATGGGCCATAAAACTCAAAATAATTACATGGTCATACCCAAACCAAAAGTAATTCAAGAAATACTCATTCTCTCATAAATAATTACAGTCCATACCCTTCATTCATTAAGGCTGATAATTTTCACTTAATTGATACTAAACCAGTATCATATACTGTATTGGTATCATTAAGGCTGATAATTTTGCTTAACTATATATATATTGTATTGGTATCATTAAGGTTTCTTGTTCAGAAATTACTCATTAGTCAATGATACTATAAGAGTATATGTATATTGTTGTGGTATCATTAAGGTTTCTTGTTTAGAATTATTCATTGGTCAGTGATACTATAAGAGTATATGTATATTGTTGTGGTATCATTCAGGTTCTTGTTCAAAAATTACTCATTAGTCAATGATACTATAAGAGCATATATATATTTTTATGGCATCATTAATGTTTCTTGTTCAGAAATTAATCATTAGTCAATGATACTATAAGAGTATATATATACTCTTATAGTATCATTGACTATTACTCATTAGTCAATGATACTATAAGAATATATGTATATTGTTGTGGTATCATTAAGATTTCTTGTTCAGAAATTACTCATTAGTCAATGATACTATAAGAGTATATATATATTGTTGTGGTATCATTAAGGTTTCTTGTTAAAAAATTACTCATTAGTCAATGATACTATAAGAGAGTGTGTGTGTGTGTATGTATATATATATATGTATATATATATATGGTATCATTAAGGTTTCTTGTTCAGAAATTACTCATTAGTCAATGATACTATAAGAGTATATATATATATATATATACATATATATATATGGTATCATTAAGGTTTCTTGTTAAGAAATTACTCATTAGTCAATGATACTATAAGAGTATGTACATACTCTTATAGTATCATTGACTAATGAGTAATTTCTTAACAAGAAACCACAACTAAAAAACACTGAATTTACTAACGAACTCTGTCGCTAGTCCGTCACTATTTTGCTTGTAGCTAATAAAAAATTGTCGCTAATTCATCGCTAAGTAGGATTAGCGACGGATTTTGCTGTTTAGCTACAAAATTTGTCCGTCGCTAAATCCAGTTTTTTTAGTAGTGAACCTTAATTAACTAATATTTAAACATGTAATTAACTAAATATTTATAATATTTTAATTTAGTGTAGGGGCAAAATGGTATTTTAACTTTCAACTTTTTTTGTTCCCACTTTTAATAATACTAGTTACTAGTTATGGGAAACGTGCGTCACACATTTGTTCCCTACTATTTTATATAATTTTATGTTGATAGTTATTTATCGCATAATATGTTTTTGTAGATATATCAAAACTTGTATTGATTAACGTGTTTTAGGTATAAAGCTTATATTTGCATCAGAGATTTGAAATATAATCTTCTCGACTAAAACATATTCTACTAAATATATATATATATATATATATATATATATTCTCTATACAAACACAACCATTTATGTTAATATTTTAGTTTTATTTTTACTTATTTGTTTGAAAACTAAGAAATACTAAAATATGTAAAATCAATTAAGATTATATAACACTTAATCTAATAATATGAATATTAGCTTTAAATTTAAGAATAAAAATATACAACATTATAGGGTATTATTTTATATAAATATTATAATAAAAAGAATATGCCATCATATTTATTTTTTCTTTTTATCTTACTATCTACTTTCATTTTCCTTTTCCTCTCTTACTACGTACATATATGGATAATTTCCACTTTGTGCCTATATTCATTCAGATTCTTCTATTTCCAAGTTTATGCAAAATTACCCCTAAATCATTTTTTTAAACTAAAACTCTTAGTATTTTAATTTTTAGTATAAATTTAAAAGGCTCCAATACAAAAAAGGAAAGGACATAAGAAGAAAATTACATTTACACAAGAGTTCACATAGCTTTAGATCAAAATTATTATAGAACTCTCGATCCTTATTTTCTTTCTTCTTCTTGTTTCACCCCATGATAAGCTTTAACTGAAATTACAAAATGATCTTGTATTGCTAATGCCTTGGTATGTGCATCTTTACATTATACTTATTTTTATAAAATTCAGACTATGTAGAATTGGAAATTGGGATTGAAATTAAATGTGAGATGGTGAATTCATATGTTGTATCTGTTTGTATATTATAGTATTTTCAAAATTTAAGAAAGAGTTATTTTACTTTTTTGATAAAGTTATAACTAAAAATATTTGAAGATTTCGACATTGGCATGTGTAATTGAAGAACAAAAGCAACTGTAATGATCTAATGGAAAAAAAGAAGAGGTTTTTAATAATTTAGTAAATTAACTTTTTTTCAATACCTTAAATGTACTAAAAAGAAATTAAATAGAAGAAAGGAAAAAAAGTCCCTCACCTTTTAGTGAAAATTACATATATATACACAACATTAAGTTTCTTATTTACTATTTTTCCCTACCCTTTCTAAATATTTCTTCATTCCCTACTTTTATTCCACTAAACCCATATTCCGGATACATAACCTATCCCAAAACCCACGATTTTGTCATCCTTTTTTCACACCTCAAATCACTCCCCTTTCTCTTCCTAAATCTTATCTGTTTATTCTCTAATTTATGTTTTGAAGTTGAAGATTTTTCTCCCTCCAGTTCTTGATTTCTTCCATTGAGGTATTGTTTCAATTTTTTTTCAATTTCTTTCAATTAGAGTTCGATTTTTTAGTATAATCCTGATACATTATGAATTTTGTTCCATCATTCAGTATTGATATTACTCAGATTATGTCCCCTAACACAAATCATATTTTCGATTCTGAAGAAGTTGGCTTGCCACAAAACAGACCCAAGAAATTGCATGATACGTTTGCTATGGCTAAAGTAAACTTTGAGAATGCAAATAAGGATGTTCAATCTACTTCAAAAGAGCTGGTAGTGAAAACCCTCCAAAAAAGGGGTCGAAAGGTTGCATCTGCTTTTGTTCGACCTTCTTTAACCAAGGTCAGATTTTCGATATCATTACACATTTTTGTAAGTATTAAAGTTGAATTTTTGTTCAATGTTGTAATGTATCAGATGACCTGATTTTATTTTGTTTATATAGAAAACCCTAAAAAAATTTAATTTTTTTAATAGATTTGATAAATGCCATAAGTTTTAGAATGTGTAATTGATAACTTATTCTATGGTGGTTAGTATATTAGTAGCAAAAGTTTTTCATTTAACATGATACAATATATTATCACTTGATGCATGTTCAGTATTGTATACGAAATTATGTTTGTATCATCAGGATTATAACATTTGTTAATGAATGTATCTTATTTAAATGTTTGTCTTTTGTTCTGTTTTGATTCTCAACATGACCTATAAGAAATACCAGATACAAAAGTTTAAATAATTTTACAATGGGTATCATTAATTCTTGTTGGATACATTAATATAGCCACTGTTTAGTATTTGTTAATATTTCTGCATTAGTATATGTTAATTTTGATACATTAGTCGATTAACCATCTACAAAAATAATGTATCAGATACATATGCTTATTCAACTAAAGTAATGTATCAGATTCATATGTTCATGTTCAAATCAATATAAGATTTCAAGAAATAACAGATACAATTTAATACAATATAGATTTGCTATATATTCTAGATACACTGCAAATATAATTTCTATTCGTTATTATGTATCATGTCCAATGATTGTTCACTTTTTTGTACAATACCAGCCCTTGAAATATGTCATCAAACATATTCCAACTCACTCTTTGAAGTTTGGTGCTACATATAACATGGGCTTTGTAAATGATTTTAACAAGTCAATAGGGGCAGAGTGCATTGAGTTGTTCAAACAAATAATTTTTGGCTCATACATCAACATTCCGAACTGCAATTACCAAGGCCAAATAACCAAATGTATCTTGCTTTTGGAGGTGGAGCAGAACAACCAAAAAAATGAACTCCATATTCGCCATTCAAATGGCAATATTCTCCATTTTAGTATAAAAGAATTCGCGATCATAACTGGAATTAAATGCACTGGCAATGCTGAGGAATTTAAGTATTTGGATTTCATGCAATGCCGATTAGTTCAAAGGTATTTTCCCGGATAAAAAAATAGTGTAAACAAGGAAAGGCTCGTTGAAAGATTTCTAATGGGTGGTTGGGACAACAACCAGGATGCATTACAAATGGCAATCATGTACTTCATTCATACCTTTGTATTTTCCCAACTTGGCGATACACCAATACCTGTTGATGACTTCCTAATGGTTGAAGATGGGAGGTATCAACAGTTTCCTTGGGGACAACTTGTCTATTCGAAACTTATTAAAACATTGAGGCAAGAATTCAATAAGGAAAAACAATTGTATCATTTGAGTGGCATGCCTTATGCTTTAAATGTTTGGATATATGAGTGTGCTTCGGTCTTAAATCAACAGATTGTTGTTAAAGAAGGGAATTGCATCCCTCGTATATGCAATTGGAGAGTTGTGGGTGTTAAACCCAAATTTGACATGTTTATGTCAACCATTTTCACTGAGGTAATGTTAATATTTCATTATTGAATTCTTTAACATGTTTCTTATCTTTCTGATTCACTATTTTATATTTTCACGTTGAGTTATATTTTATTTTTTCAGAATGCGTGTGCTGATATTCAGCCAACACCGGAGGAAATAGCAGGACTTGATTTGCCTAACACTAGTCGTGTTGCTCCCTCGGAACCCTCTACATCAACTGCTATTCCTAAGGATGTGCAAGCACAGGATATTCCTGATTTTGAGGACTTTTCATGTATTCCTCCCGATCAATTGGTAAGGAGATCTAGACGTTTAACTAGTTCCCTATCCTCACCACCACCAAAGAGAAAGAAGGATGTGGATCAAATAAAAAAAAGGCTCTCCAAAGCCATTGAACCAGATGGGCAACCGCATCAGTCAAGTACAATTCCACTTGTAACACCGTCACAAGTCCCTAATGTTTCTGGTGTCCATCATTCATCAGATCTTCCTAAAGTAGGTCAGCACATTCCGAATTTTGATGAGGTGAAGGAATATTTAAAGGATTATGTAAGTAATTAAAATCATATAGTTTTAAATTTTTCTATAATGATGGTAAATTATCCTTAGTAATATATTTTCATTTTCTAATAGATTGACAAAAAATTTGATTATCTTGAGGAGTTGATCAAAAAAATCATGAAGATCTGTTGAAAGCTATTGGCGGAGAAATAAAACAAGATGAGAAGGTAGTGTTTTTAGGAAGTTAGTTACTTTGCTGTGTTTATTAAGTAGTATTATATGTCAATTTTATTTTTTGAATCATGAAGGATACTGGTGGCACACATATGCCACGTACTGTTGAAGATCGTGAACCAAAAGACCATGTTGGTCCTCAGTACACTACTGATGGGTTTTTTCAAACACATCTTTCACCAATACAAATGGATTTTTTCACCATTGATCAAGTTTTCGGCGTTAATGCAAATGAGGCCGATGAACATATTCATGTCATTCAACATGAGGATGCAGTGGTATGTATCTGATCACTTATTTTATTATCTCTTTCATTTATGATTAATTTGATTCATTTATCAATTTACGCATTATCGGATACATCCGTTAAATTGTACTGATTATTTATTTAATTAATGTTTAGTTACTATAACTTTTTCATAATGCATTAATATTATTAACAAAGTACCATTACCAGATACTTTAATTATGCTTAATGAAATTCTATTCTTTTAATTATAGAATGAGGATACACTCAATAAGGAACAACTAATGGAGGATGTATCAGAGGTTCTGCCCACTACAGAACATATTCATGTTTCAGAAGATGTACGTTCAATATGTGAAACCCAGTGTCATTTCAAATTTTTTAATTCGGTAACATTATTTTTGTTAAATGTACCTTTTATCTTGATACTATATGCCTTCTTAGGTTACTGCAAAAGAGGTGAGTGGCAATGAAGATCATGATGATACAATTCATCATAAGATTCCACGATCCGCAGCACACACAATACTGGTTGATACATCGGTAAAGTTTCAAATTTATTATTTAATTAAATGTAATTCTGTTATTCAATTATAATATTTGTTTATTATAATTGCCTCACATCATATAGGATTCCACTACATCTGCTTCGATATCATCCGGTACCGAAGCAACCGTAGATACACTTATTTACGGACTGCCAGCTCTAATTGTTGCTCAACCACTAAAAGCAATCACTCTGCATGAGTTTGTCGATAGTGGTGATTTGATATCCAATAGTCAGCTACCCACCGAACTTACATTAAAAGACATTGTAATTCATCATGATACAAAAACTCCTGTCCAACGAAACCGGATGCCTTCAAAGATTCTATAGTCTCCATATTTGACGGTTTTTGGATCAAGAGACAAAGGCAAGGAGAAATTAGATGATGCCATTCGTCCATATTCTCCATTTGACGAATGTGGCATCAACGATCAACTTGCCTCTCTTCTAATTAAAGAGTACACTGACTGGATTGAGAAGGGATTACTCAAAAAACATGTGATTAAGTGAGTTGTATATTAGTTTCTTTCTACATTGTTCATTTTTTTATCATACTTTATAATACATTCTACTTATATTTAATTCAAATACATCCTACTTTATAATACAGGAACCCAATTGATGATAAATACAGATTAAATGCTTCTCAATTTGGTTTTCAACATATGGATTTTGTTGTTGCATTTTCCTTAGACAAAAATTGGTTCTACGCTATGTCGCAGCCAAATAAATGCTGAACTGACGAGGTATAGTAGCTAAATATCACTCTACTTTACCAGAAAAATATGCAACTACGATTCTATTTCAAATTTATGATATTTAATGTTTCTGAAACCAATTAATTGTATTGTTTTGCTATTTTTGTGCATGTATCAGTCATTGGATTTTACATATATCGTTTACCATGAAACTGATACACATATATGATATTTAATGTTTCTGGTGTGGAATAGTAGTACTAGTATTTTTCAATTGTATCATAATGTATTAGTTTCAGTGATTCAGCTGTTTTATATCAGATACATCAGTAACTTAGAATTTGATACACATTTATGAAGTTTACTACAACTAATGTATGTCAAATTCATAATTACAACTAGTGTGTATCAGGTATATATATACTTAGTCTGTATCAGATATATATATGTAATACAACTAGTGTGTATCAGATATATATTATGTAACAGTAATATATGAATCTGTTACCCATTTATGAAGTATCTGATACCCTTTTATGAAGTAGCTCACTTTGAATATTTCATTTATCATATATTGTGTATCAGATACTGTGTATCAGATCATATGAACCTATTAATACGATACACATTTACGGTGTTAACTGTATCTGGTTTTGTACACTAGTAGTACTGTTTTGCAATTCATTTGCATCTATCTTAGCACATTTTTTTATATTGATTCCTTCTAACTTGTGCAACACATTGATGTTATTTTTTACTACCTTCGTAAGAAGGCAAAGCTTCGAAGCCTGGATCAGTATAGATACACAACGACCAATTGCATGTTCATGTCACACATTAACAAGGTATGTAATAGATACTATTGCAGTCCGTCTGATGATAATCTTAGCACTCAACAATACATGGCCCGGAGTTCTGCTGTATCTGGTTATGAGAGGTCATTGGTTAACAATATTAAAGGTTTTTCTATCCCGGCTGCATTACCATGGCACCTAGTGAATGAGATTTACATTCCGGTGAACAATGACGGAGACTTTCATTGGGTGTTGGCTGTCATCGTTTTAAAACATAGGCTGATACGTGTATATGACTCATCATTGAGCTCAAGAAAAAAATTACATCAGAGTGAGATTAAAAAGTTATCTTTACTGCTCCCTAATTACCTCCAGGATAGTCAATTTTTCGATGAAGCCGAGAGAATTGACTGGTTAGCCTTGGATGCTTACAAAGACAAAGAATCTGGAGATATGTTGGATCCACAACATCCATTTGATGTTGAATTTGTTAAGAACATTATGCAGCAAGACAGCGAAAGCCTGTAAGTATTGTATCAATTTATTCCTTCTTATATATTTAATTCAATACGATAGTGTATATTCTTCTTTTTGCAGCAACTGTGGAATGTTTGTAGCTGCCTTTGCCGAGTTTCTCAGTGACAAAATCACCATTCCATCAGATTCTATTCAAACTGATTATCTCCGCAAAAGATATGAAGCCTTATTATGGAGATATGGTACCGCAAATGCAGAGTTTGGCTATGCTAGCGATAAAGATGACCCTCAAAAGCCCAAGGGTTGCTTCACTCCACCGCAGCAAGAAGATTTGGTACATCTTGTATAGTATCAGACAATCATTGATGTTTTGTTTATATTTTCAAGACAATGTTAGTTACGATGGAGATTGTTACTCCGCAAATGTTAAATGCTTCACAAAAATTTAAGTCATCAGATTCAACTTAATGTTTTATGTTACCTGAATATCTTTTTTTGAATCTGAACATCTCTTGTTTCTCTTTATTTCGTGTCAATTCTTACATATTGTGTTTTAATTGTATGTTCAATGATACACTACACAACTACTGATACTTAAAATTTTCACATTATTCAAATTAATTTCAGGAAAAAAAGTATCAAATCCATATCTAAGTAAACTTAATACTGTTTGAACCAGGCTACACCAACACACACAAGACCCCGATTCCACAGAGGGTAAAACTTCAGATCTTTCTCATGATATCATTGTTTTTCTTAGTTTATTTTGTTCTTAATATTGATTAATACTTTTAGGTTTATTTTGCTCTTATTCTTAATAGTTGTTGCTTCATTTTGAATTTTTAGTGGCTGGATTCGTTAATTTATCTTTTAGGTCGATTAAGTTCTATTCGTTGTGTGGTTATGATGTTTTCTGTTGGAATTTATATTTGCCGTTATAGCTTGTATGTGTTTGTTTCTACTATCTATTTCTATTTATTTTCATTTTTTGATTTGGGATATGTTGGTTATTGTTTGTTACTTTTTTTTTTAATGCTTTTTATACCTTTCCTCATTATTATTATTATTATTATTATTATTATTATTGTTTTTTGTTGTTTAGTCTAGTGTTCCAGTGATGCTTGTTTGCTCAGTTGCTTTCTAGTTGTTACCAATTTAATATTGCTCTATTTTTAAATATTGTTACTTTTGTTTAGTTTGACCGTTGCTTACTTTTTGGACCATTTTTTCTCTTAATTGAAATAATATTATGTTCTACACTATAAGTTAATATTGACCGATGAAGAAATTACCGTCGATTTCCAAGGCCTCCCGTGTTTATGAGACGGATTTTTATTTTTAAGTTATTATTTGATTTATTTATTTTTTATTCGTATTTATTTATTACTAACACTTTTACTAAGTGTCTTTACAGGTACCCGGAGTTGCTTTCCAAGGAAGCTATTCGAATGAAGTTTGAATTATATTTTTTATTCATTGTTGTATATATTATTGATGTTAGGCAAATTTAGGCTGTTTCTTATATTATTGATTTACCTTATTATTTGTATATATTGCATGTTTATTATACTTGTATATTATATTTCTCCTCCTCAATTTGAAAAAAATGAATTCAGTCGGAACCCACAGTTATGGATTCTGAAGGATGCCTAATACCTTACCTTTGGAATAACTTGAACCCTTACCTAGAATCTATTGGTTTCGTAGATATTTTTTTTAATTAATTAATTGGTTTCCTATTTTTCCTAAAATTAGGTGGCGACTCTCTTTAAACCCCTTTACCCCTTTCCCTTTATTTCTTTTAAATTTGAACAAGTTATTATTTTTTGAGTCACCGCGACGTTGCGCCCTTTAGAAGGATGTCAACATGGGTTTGATACACTACACAACTACTGATACTTAAATATTTCACAATATTCAAATTAAGTTCAGGAAAAAAAGTATCTAACGCATATCCAAGTTAACTTAATGTATCAGGAATTCATGTAATTACACTTAAAGTATATCATACAATAAGTATGAGCGACATAAATGCTTGTACATTACATATTTAAGTATCACATTCCATTAAGCTACTTATTTAACCATACGTATTGTGATACATTTCTAAATAAACACAATGTCACGAACTGTGTATCAAATATACAATTCACACAAAAATTATCAACTGATTGTCACACCCAAAAGAAAAAATCATATATATTGTATCAATACAAAACATAATTAGCAATGCAAATTACTTTATTGAAATATACACTGGAAAGTCACTATAGTTTGACCGTTTTTAAAACAAGAACATCAATTTCTTAGATATCACCTCTCTTTGGGAAAAAAGGTACAAGTCCTACGGTTATGACCTTCTTGTCCGCAACGTCCACAACAATTTGTATTTGTTGATATCTTTTCATCTGGATTTTTTTTCTTCGTTTTCTTGGTCGCCCAGGCATTTGCTTGTATCTTGGTGGCAACACTATCTCATCCAAAATATTGTCTGGAACAAACCATTCATCCTTATCTGGCATTGGAACCACTGGAAATTCATATGTTTTTGCTAATGCATCTGGCTTGTAGTAATCAGAACAGTAAGGATGCATATCAGTAACATTCTTGCTCTTTAAAACAGCAATTACGTGTGAACAAGGAATCTCGTCTAGTTGAAATCTGCCATAATTACACGTTTTTCGCTCAAGGCAAACAATGTATCTTCTTCCAGATTCATAAACTGAAAAAATAAACTAGACGATGGAACAACCGGCAAATATTTAAAAAAATAATGTTATAGTATATGGAATTCCCAATTCTGATAATATACAGATACATCACTACAGATACATAATATACATATAGTTATTGTGATACATACCCGCATTCTTGTACATTTAGCTGCGTTTAACATCAAAACTTCCTCAAATCGTCTCCCCAATGTTTCCTTTGTATATGACACTATTTCTCTATATTTACAATTCCAAGAACCAAACATAATACACGTCTCTTCCAAGAAATCTAATTTAGGTAACTGTCGTGCCTCAACAAGGCAGCCATTGATACACTCAGCAATGTTTGATGTCATCATCCTACCTCTGTTTACTGTTGCATGAACTCTCGACCACTTTTCATACCCAATATCATTTAGGTACTCCTTAACCCTGTGATCAATTTGTGCTAATTTAACCATTAACTTGTCAAAATTTTCCTTTCAATAAGCCTTGGCCATTGAGAAGAACAAATTGCTGAGGGTCATACGGCTCCTCTTGAAGTTTGTACAAACATTCTTCCACATATGCCATATGCATGCAAAATGAGGTACGTTTGGAAACACAATGCTTACACTCTTCATGATACTTTCATTTCTATCCGATACAACACACATCTTTTCATGCTCCCCAAATGCATTTTTAAACTGTTCAAATAACCATGTCCATGAACAGTCGTTTTCTGTGTCTACAACACCATATGCCAATGGTAATATGCAACCTGATCACAAATAAACACATATGAGTTTTATGAATCATAACAGTTATATAATGTATCAACTAGTATTTAAGACATCAAAATAACCATTACAATGTTACATACCTGCACCATCGAGTGTGCTGGCTGAAACGAACGTCCCTTTGTAAGCTCCACCAAGATGTGCGCCATCAACAACAACCACAAGCCCACAGAACTCATAATCCCTTATAAATGGCCTCAAAGCTATGAACAGATACATGAATTCATTTTCATCTGACTTGTGCATCCGTATATAGGAATTTGGATACACAGTATTTATCATGTATATGTATCGCGGCATTTGCCTATATCCGTCAGCCGATTTACCTCTTATCATTTCTAGTGCACGTTCCTTTGCACGCCATGCCTGTAGGTAAGTGATTTCAACACCATATAACGCTCTAACATCTTCTACTACATCTTTAGGTGTTTGAATTCGTTTATGGTGCAGTAGTTTAGGAGCTGTCACACGCGCAACAAAATCGACCGTTGCTTGAACTTTGGATAGCATCCTATCTCGCAATGGGCATGTATGTTCATTATTGAAATATCTCACTTTGAATATTTCTGAATTCTTCCTACACGAAGCTTTCATACTCCAAACACATGTATCCGATAAACAAACCAACACATAGCTGCAAAAAATTCATAAACATTCCCTAAACATAGAACTGATCCATTACAAATAACAAATGATACAGAAATTCACAAGAACTAAACCTTGTATATCATTTGTTACTGATACATTAAAAAGAAGATGATATTTCATAAACATTTAAAAACATGCACATTAGCATATCATGTATCACAATAACAAAACAATTCAACATACAATATTACCAATTAGATTATTAGACCAGATACATACTATTTATCGGATACATATTGTTATGCATTACTTAATATATGTATCAGACACTTAACCATATCAAGATACATTTTTTAATTGTATGTACCAGACTTACAAAATTCATATATCATGTGTATCTGATACTTTATAATAAACACAACATTCACAGAAAGATCTTAAATTTCAGCACAATTCCAACAAGTCATAATGTATTTATTTTTCCCAATTAATGTATCAATACCAATATTTCACTATATACCATCATTAACATGCTTTAATCGATTACATGAAGCAGGCACTTAACAATATCATGATACATTGTTCACTCCTATATATCAGATTTACGAAATTCATATATCATATATATCTGATACTTTATAATAAATACATCATTGCATCACTGATCTTAAACTCAAGCCCAATTCTAGCAAAGTAATGATGTATCACTTTTTTCTTATTAATGTATCAATACGAACATATCAATATACACCATCATAAACCATAATAACTCGATTACAGTACAACAATAATAAGCATACCTTTTGTTATCAGATCTTTTCACTCGTAAATTGAAGCTATGCTTTATTTTGTATTTTGTCACCACAACCATAGGGTTGCTTTATCTTTGTACAATTGCTTCACCTTCACATCCGTACTGTTTGTGTCAGTTATATAATTTGTCAGCACTAATTTTGGTATGTAACATAAATCACCAATTCTTGATTCAACCATGGTAAGAGCATGTGCGTCACTTTTTTCACCTTCAACACACACAGTTGCACCGGTCGACACTTCATAATTTTGTATCTCTTCAACAACTTTATCTAATGTGTCAATACACAGTGGATACATACCAAATCCAACCGCATGTTTCTTCACTTCTATGTACAATTTCACTCCCATATCATTCATAATAAACATTGGAGAGGAATTACCTTGTACGATGTATCGGATCTCAATTTTTTTCTTGTTTCGTCAATATTCAACTGACTTGCAATGGCAGAAATAAGATTCACGAATGAAATATTATCCCCAACAACTATCCCATCACTTTTGTATCCTTCATATATAACATTGCTTTCCCAGATTCCTGAGTGCCTCAACAAGATCGAAACATTCATTATGTTTATGTTACAATTACTGGAAAAACAATGTCACAAGAATGCAGAATTCTTCGTCAAACAGGGAAAGGAAAAAAAATTAGAATTTTGAAATCTTTCCTTCTGTTATGATTTCATACAGCCTGGGGGTTAATGAAGAGAAACGTAAGCGTAATTAGTGGGATTTAATTAGATTTACAATTTTTTTTCCTTTTTTAGCGTAACTAACTGATTTCTTAGTGTATCACAAATAATGTATCCGCCTTACCTCTTATGTATCCAGCAGCCTGATTTTTAAGGGATTTGTGTAATTATCAAAACAGTAGGGATAAGTTGTTATTTGTTCCTTAAACTATGAGATTTATAAAATTTTCACTAACTTTTATAGAGTATTTTTGTAATCCAACTTTCAACTATAAAGCTATGGTATTACACATACATACAAATTTAGCATCATATATATTGCTTATCTCTAAGGTATGAAATTAATAATGTCAAATACTCGTGCAGATAAACTTGTGCCTTTTCAATATTATGAATTACCAAATGCAAGGAGAAAATATTAATCATAAAATACTATACACAAAAAATAAAATATTATAATTATGTTGATGGAGAATAAAATTTAATTTCAACCAACTCACTTTCTTGAAGCTTGTTTATAAGATTACAGGAACTTACTTTCCATGTTCAACCTCAGTTTATATATCCTTGACTAAATTTTTATTGCTGCAATAATAAATAGTAGCATCCAAAAAGTTTAGCAATCAAATACTATTTAAAGAACTATCAAAAGAAAATCGAATACAGAAAATTAAATAATACTATTTTCAAATACAATTAAGCATCTAATCTGAAAATAAAAAAGACATGAACCATAGAAAATGTGAATAGGTCTGGAATATATATAGCAAGAGGAGGCATACGTTTTGACTTATGAAATTCTTCTTTAATGGACAAATAAATAAAGAAAAGATCAATTGAATATATAAGATGAATATGAACACTTTAAACTTTATTTTTCCAACCTTTGAGATTCTCATTAAACGTAATTATTTGGTTAATATGTGGTGACTTCCCATTTAATTGATAATTTGCCATTTATTAGATGGTAAGTTTATTATTTGGTACAAAAATATTATAGAACTAGTATTTAGATTAGGGGTAGTAATGTTGTTTAATCTTAATGCACATTTTTGTGCTTATTTTATTTTAAAGTTATGTTTTCCTACTTTTAATATTATTAAAGTAATAGTAATAATAATAATAATATTATTATTAATAATAAAATACTAAATAGTAATCATATCATATTATACTAAATATTAAAAGTGGGAAGATGTTTAGTCAAAATTTGCTCATATAATTAATAATATTATTGATAATAATAAATAATAGTATTTTATTTATTATAACATTTTATTTAGGTAAACTATTGTTATATATGTGTTATTTTATTCTTTAAATAGTATACTTGTATTTTTTTTCCCTTTTCCCAACTAAATAAAACTACACTCTCACATATGGTCTCTCGTATTTACACCTTGTTTGGATGGTTGTTACCCATTGTATTGTATTGTAGGGTTAGTTATTGTATTGTATTGGTAGTTTAAATACAATGTTTGTTTTGATGGTTACTGAAATTCTATTGTATCGTTTAAACTCATTGTTAGGTACCGAAGAAAAGACCCATTTTATGTAACAACCAATTTGGTGTGATCGCATCGTTACCTTACTATTTTCTTCTCACTTGATCTTTATTTATTATTGGCAAAATGGTCTGATAGACCCTTATACTTATATGAGTTTGTATTCTGAACCATTCTACTCGATCATTTGTCAATTGAACCTTTAAATTCAGTGAAACTAAGCCTTTTAAACCCATTTCGCTGTGTGTGAACTTCAAACGCTTGACAAAAATGGCATATCATCATCCACATCATATTTTAAATGACACATCACTTCTTATTATTTTTTAAAAAAAAATCTATTTTTTTTTTCACTTCAATCCTCCTTCATCCCTTCACCTCTCTCCGTTTTTTTTTACATTAGAGATACCACCACAACCTTCTATTCTCACTAGCATCATTACTTTCCTAAATAACTAACAATTATCATTGGATTTTTTTTTCAAAATTTCTTTCATTCACAACTTTTAATCGTATTTCTTTTACCAACATTTACATCTACCACTTGAACCATCATAAATCTTTTTTTCCCATTGATGTTAATGAATAGCCATTAAAATACATCAATATACTCTAATTCATATGCAATTTTACATAACACATTTCACCTAATTTCACATAGACATTCAACAATCACTTTTCATCTTTCAAGACTATTGAATCTTTATCACTTTATGGGTTATAAATTACTCCAAAAATAAAAGGAAAATACAGATCTACAACAACAATACAATTTCGTTTCTAATCCCGGAAGGAAGAAAATGTGAAAAGAAAAAAAAAAGAAAAACAAGAAATTGGAAAGGGCTGGAAAGGGGAGAAAGAATAGAGATGGGGGTTTGAGAGTTGAAAGAAATGGGGGTTTGAGAATTGAAAGAAAAAAAGAAATGGGGGGGGGGGGGGGGAGCCTTGTACTTGTATGAGTTTGTATTCTGAACCCTGCTATTTTTATCAACTGAACCCTTAAACTCAATTAAAATGAGATTTTTAAACCCCTTCAACCATGTGTGTAGCTCACTCTCCCTTACTTTTAAGACAAGGTAAACCATTCTTATCAAGCATATCTGTCTAAGTTACCTGCCAATACAGAACCTAAAAGTTACAAGGAAGTTATTACTGATCCTAAGTGGGTTGAGGAAATGCAATCTGAGATTGATGCACTACAAAATAATCATACAAGGGAAGTGGTTACTCTTCCAAAGGGTAAAGTGCCTATAGGTTGCAAATGGATCTACAAGATCAAATATAAAAGCACGGGAGAAATAGAGAGGTATAAGGCAAAGCTAGTAGCTAAAGGTTATAGCTAAAAGGAAGGTATTGATTATAAGGAGACATTTAGGCCAGTAGTGCTGATCTTGACTATTGCTACACAGAGGCAGTGGCACATTCATCAAATGGATGTGTTCAATGTTGTTCTACAAGGGGACTTACCTACTGAGATTTACATGGATCTTCCTCAGGGATTTAAGAGTCAGGGGGAGAATACAGTGTGTAGACTCACTAAATCCCTCTATGGGCTAAAACAAGCACCAAGACAGTGAAATGCAAAATTGTCTCAGGCCTTACTGAAGTTTGAGTTCAAACAAAGTGAACATGATCACTCCTTGTTCATCAAAAGGACAACAATAGGCATGGTACTTGTTCTCATTTATGTGGATGATATGTTGATCACCGGAAGCAGCCTACACCTAATTGAAGAAACAAAGAATCAGTTGAAACAAACTTTCAAGATGAAAGACTTGGGAGAATTAAGTTACTTCTTAGGGATTGAGTTGGCTAGATCAAAGCAAGTATTCTAATGCATCAAAGAAAGTATGCACTAGAATTAATTTCTGAAACTGATCTAAATGCAGCTAAACCCATCTGGAACTCCAATTGACACTAACTCTAAAGTGACTACCAAGTAGTATGACGAGGAGATCTGCAAGTCTACAGGATCACAGATGACAAAAGATGATCCATTAACTAATCAAGGAGCCTATCAAAGAATAGTAGGCAAACTGTTATACTTAACCATGAAAAAATCTAACATCTCTTATGGGGTTCAAACATTAAGTCATTTTCTACAACAGCCTAAGAAATATCATATGACTGCAACACTAAGAATTGTGAAATATGTGAAAAACCAACCAGGGCAAGGCCCACTAATGTCCAACTATTTGAAGAATACTATCACTGCTTATTGTGATGCGGACTGGACCTCTTGCCCTCTAACAAGAAGTTACTTTATGCAGTATGGAGGGTCACTGGTTTCTTGGAAGTCAAAGAAATGGACAACTATTTCTAGAAGTTCAGTTGAAGCTGAATACAGGAGCATTGCAACCACTGTAACAGAAATCATATGACTAAAAGGACTGATTGAGGAACTTAGCATTGAAATCTCACTATCCATAAAGGCTCTAAGTCATACTTTACCTTGCCAATGAGTGTGTGAAGAAGCAACACTAAATAATTGATATTTCACTTTATCATAAAAAGATTTCAAGTTCTTTGTCCATATTTGCTATTTATGCTTATTACTATTAATCTTGAACTGAACATACATTTTTTGAGAATGTATGTTCAGTTATATTTGTATTTTTTTCTCCATTTGCGTCTTTTTCATCAAAGGCCCACACTTTATTTGCGCTTAAAGCCCCAACAGACCTTAGAACTTTTTTGCGTTTTTCACGTAGTTTTCTATGAATTAAATGAAGGAGATGAACGTAAAAGAGAAGGAGAAGAAATAGTAGAAGAGGTAGATGAATACTTGTTATTCACTTCATAGCTGATTTACAACCTCAATATGTTTGGTTCTCTCATGGTAGACTTGCATAACAGCCTTGCTATCAGTATGTAAGGAAGCACACATAAGCAAGGCGAAACACTCAACATATTTTGCGCCTCGCTTCAAGGCGAAAGCAACATTGTGCACAGCTTGTTTGTAATCTCCCTCTGACCAAAAATTATTAAGCAGCTATACTTCTTCCTTTCCCTCATCAATTGCTAAGATAAAGGGACTATTTTTATTTTCTGCATCATATTTGTTGCAGGGAAAGTTGATTTCTTTAGCATAAATCTTATATCTAGGAGACAAATTTATCTATGACAATGTGTTGCACAAAGCAAATTTTGCACAACATTGCACTACACGCTAGTGTCAGAAAAATAAATATACAGGCGAATTTGTATCTAGTCAATTTTGTATAAAATCTTAAGAGTTTATTTAAACATAATTTGATTGGACAAATTTAAACTTACAAGAATTTATTTATTTACATATTTTTCATTAAACTTAAGAGTGTTTTCCGTGCGACGAATAAAAATTAGCTTGTAACAATACTGCAAATAGCTTTGAAAAAAAAAATCAGAGTACAGACTGCACATGCCAACCATTTAAACAATCTTCAGAGCACATCTTCACATGACCCGTTTCATCACAACTTTGCTTGCACCTTCAGACATCTGATGTGATGTTTGGACAAAATAACAAATAGTAGGTTGATGCCCGTGATAAAATTTTTCTACTTATTTTAATTAGTTGCAGAAGATATATAAAGATTATCCGTTCAAACAATCCAGGCTCGGATACCATATGTAAGTTTAAATCCTTTAATACACATCAGGATCTTGAACAAGATAATATTACATAGACATCGTTAGAGGCACATACCAGATGGGGAAGACATCATCACAGAGAGAAGCGGAAGCTTTAGTCGTAAATTGGTTTCTACCTCCTTGCCCTAGCCTTACGTTACCACAGCCGTCAACAATGGAAATAATGTAGAGAATATGTGGTAACCCTAATGGGTGGAGAGAGGACCAATTTATAGAGGTTATGACTTAATCCGGTACGTCCATCAAGTAATCAATGTACGGACGAGATCTATTCTTCATTAAATATTATTTATGGTATTACTTGGGCCATAAGTAAGAATTATTCTTACATTATCAACATCGACTCTGAGGTAGAAAATCATCTATCACAAAAAATATATCATTTTTTTTAGAAATGGATTAATAATATGATAATAATAGCATTTGATAGTTTTTACCGTTTGTGAAGCTTTCATGTTTATGAGGAAAAAAAATACAATTTGAGAAATTCAAATTACGTATTCAAACAAAATTTCAATTTCAAATCAATTTGATTTAAAATTATGATTCTATATATATCACATATCCAAACGAGTCCTTAAAGTTGTTTGATAATTTCTATCAAATCTATGTTTTTAGATTGGTTAATTTGTAAGTCCATGTACGTAAGCGACTTGTTCATTTTGATGTGTTCTATAAACAAATTTAAGTAAATGATTAACCATTATTATGAATTGATTCAAATTAAAACAAAAAATAGAAATAAGTTTGAGATTTAAACTTTATGAGTTCAACGGTTAAGGTTCTTAGCATTGAACTAATTGTACTTTTAAAGTTATGAATTCAACTATATCATTTGTTGCAATTTGAATAAATTTTTA
Organism: Solanum appendiculatum; assembly: GCA_018342035.1. Taxonomy (NCBI): domain Eukaryota; kingdom Viridiplantae; phylum Streptophyta; class Magnoliopsida; order Solanales; family Solanaceae; genus Solanum; species Solanum appendiculatum. The sequence continues at coordinate 2,805,570 of JAGDQO010000472.1, forward strand.
TTTATAAATTTTTTACTTCACACGGAAAGTATTAGATTCAAGATAAATCTGACGTCCCAACTCTACTTTTGCCCCTAACAGGAATGTTCCACTTTAAGGTTAAAGTGCTCCCTATCAAAAGTAATTTTATCTCAAATATTTTGAATTTAAAACGTATAATTAAAGATAGAAGGTACTTATTGATCACCTACCACCAAAAATGATAGCAATACTTCAAATATATGAAGTAGAAAACTAACGCAATAAAGATTTTCTTAGCAATTAGAATCTATTTGGGGAACTTCTAAAATTTACGTATTTTAAAACGTGTTTTCGAATTCTGTATACTTATAGCGGTTTGTGTTTAAGTAAAGATTTAAGAAGTTCTTTTATTACTATTACAGTAGTAGTTTGCGTTTGTTCAATTTTTTCCAAAAAAAAAAGAACTTAGGAAAAACAAATTTACGTAAAAAATATTTACAAATTTACATTATGATAAATTTAATAATAACTTTTAGTTCTTTATTACTCTTAGAGATTTTAATTAGGTAGTAAAATTATATTTAACAAAAACATTTCATCTTTTGTTTGAGTTTCACTCCCATCACAAGATAAAATATGTGTTTATCAAAATATTTATTATTATTTAATTAGAATTAAATAATATATGCTTATTTTATTTTTAACTATAAAAAATTATTTTATTTTATGTACATCACAAAGGCAAATAAATATTGTGGTCCAATATTACGTTTCCTTTTTAAACAAATTTATATATATATATATAAGCTAAAACGGAGGAAATATAATCAATTATGTGGCGTGGCGGTTGGTCAAGATAAGTGATAAGTGACCGTTTATAATACATTCAATTCTTAGTATAAATATGACCCAATGTTGCATCAATTTCTTCATCCTTTAATTAATATAACTAAGCTTTGAAGAAAAAAAATGATGGGTTCTAAGGCATTTCTATTTGGCATTTTTTTGGCTATTTTTTCAATAATAAGCTTTGAGGTTGTAGCTAGAGAGTTGGCTGAGACCTGTAAGATTACTTTTTCCTTTTACTATTTATCTCTTTGAAATATTGGATTTCTTATCTAATTATTTGAGATATATGAATGAAATGTAATTTTAAAATTTCACATTTGATATTTGTTGCAATGAAATCAGATAACAAGGATGATGTACACAATGATGGATATAATGGCATTAGCGGATATCTAGGTGATGGACATGGCGAATATAAACATGGATATAAATCTCCTGGTGACGGATATTATCCTCCACATGGTGGATATAAACCCTCATATGGTGATTATAATAACGGATATAAGCCTCCACATGGTGAATATAACAACGGATATAAATATCCTGAGGAGGGATATTACACTCCGCATGGTGGGTATAACCCCCCAGGTGGTGAATATAAGCCCCCACATGGTGAATATAACAGTGGATATAAATCTCATGGTGATGGATATAAATCTCATGATGGTGAATATAAACCTCCACATGATGAATACAACAACGGATATAAGCCTCCAAGTGACGGATATAAGCCCCCACATGGCGGATACAACCCTCCAAGTGGCGAACACAATCCCCGACATGACAAATATAAACCCCCGTTTGGCGAATATAACCCTCCAAGTGGTGAATATAAACCCCCTAGTGACGAATACAAATCTTCAGGTGGCAAATATAACCCCCCACATGATAAATATAAACCCCATGGTGGATACAACCCTCCAGATGTAGGCTATTAATAAGTGACTAGCCAATTGCTTCACAATATCATCATGTAATATTACAAAACCGTTGAACGTAATATATAATAATAGTCTTGCTACTCTAAACCTTGCTATAAAAATCCTATGAATAAAACGTCATTCAGTTCATATGTATGGCTGGTCATGTAATATTTTCTTATACAATATAATACACTATATTTTGATAGTATATTTTCATAATGCACGTTTTTTTTTTTGGAATATGTTATATGTTGTTGATGATGAACGTATGTTCCTTCTTATTTCACAACTTATTATTAAATTACTCCCTCATCCCTAATTATATGTTGCTTTTCACTTCTTGAAATCTAAAGTGTGTAAACTTTAAACAACTAACTTTTTAAAATATATTTTGTTCATCATAGTGACATTAGAAGAATAGTAATTTATAGTACTTTTTTCACATGTACATACTTTTTTTTAATTGTGTTTTGTATGAATTTTACTACTATATATGAAAAAGGTAAGCTATTGTTGTATAGGTGTTATTTTATTCTTGAAATAGTATACTTGTGTTTTTTTCCCTTTTCCCAACTAAATAAAACTACACTCTCACTATATTGTCTCCGTAGTTTAATTACCAACAGATCTAGTGTCCTAGCTCCTTCATTTTGTTTGTAATCTCCCTCTGACCAAGGGCGACTCTTACTTATAAAAATTAAGGACGCCTTAGGCCCCCAATTTTGGGAGGCCTCAAATTTTTATCAAGAACAAATTATGTGTTAATCTGTTTATAAAAAAATTAATTAAATATATATATATATATATATATATATATATATATATTTATTTATTTATTCTTCTTAACCCCATTCAAATAGAAGAAATTATGAAAACTATGTTTTGTCTTTCTACATTTCTTTGCTAACATTCACATTTTTTTTTTTTAAAACTCCTTTTGCACTCATTTTCTTCAAATCTTTGATAAGTTAGAGTAACACTCTGTCAAAAATATGAATCATTCGTCTAAAAGTGTTTGAACAAAGTGAATCACAAATTCTTTTTTTATTGTTTCTTAAATTTTCAATTATTACAACAAACATAATAAAGTAAGGTATATCAAGTTAACAACTTCTTAAATCAGATTCTATGGTTCTAACTCTTATCTTTATTTAAAGTTTATCAACTTATGACTTATAAAATTGCGTTAACAATTTATATAATGATTACTTCAATAAAAAGATGTTTTTCAACGTTGAATTGATAAAATCTTACCTAAAACTAATAATTTTTTAAAAGAAGGTATTCGAAAAAATCATCTATAAAAAAATTAAGTAATAATTTGCATCTAAAAAGTTAAAAAAATAAATTTTAAATAAATACTTATGAAAATTTTTAGGCCTCAATTGAAAATTCATTTTAGGCCTTCTATTATGTTGAGCCGCCCCTGCCTCTGAAAAAAATTACTAAGCAGGGGTTGCTATACTTCTTCCTTTCCGTAGTAAGGAATGCCTCCTCAATTGCTAAGCAAATTTCACTATGACAATGTTTTGCACAAAGCAAATTTTGCGCTATAGTACAACATTGCACTACATGTTATAGTGTCAGAAAAAAATTATATACAGGTGAATTTGTATCTAGTCAATTTTGTATAAAATCTTCATGGAATGTAGTGTACACATCTCAATTCTCAACTATGGGTCCAAAACTTTTCAGGTACACTACCACGAAATGTGCCATCTCCAATCAAGCCTCACAAGCTTTTCCCACAACTTTTGCATTGTCCATGGGCACCGGTTTTTGTTCTTCCACTCTACAATTTTATATGTAACTCTGACATGCTACTCAAGTTTGACCTTGACCTTCCATGCAAGGTACTTTTTGTTTTCAACTTTATATCTTTTCCATTCTCTAATGACTGCAAGAAGCACATGCAGTGAAACTGGCTGCAACAAACAAAAATAAACTTTTATTAAAATTAAAAATTAAAATTTAATATAAATTTTTTGTTTAAAATTAACAAGAGTTTCACACATGGAGTGTTGAGCAGTTTCTTACTGTTATTTGGCAGTTTCTTATGGTTACTAGTAGTTATGAAGTAGTTATAATTATCTATTATATAATAGTAGATCCAGTAATCTTTACGCAGGATATAATATATCTTTTATATGCAGAAAGATTGTTCTAAGAGATATGAGATACTTGTCTCTCTTTGTATTTTCTCTTGTTCTAAGCTAAGTTGTGCGGACTCTTCACTTTTGATGCCACACCAATATTGGATTATCCAAAAATACAATTCTTTTGGAGAATCCGACACACAACCGTTGATATTTCTGATGAAGAGTCCGAGCAACATAGGTTCTAAGAGATACGAGATAAATCTGTCTCTCGTTGTATTTTCTGTTACTTTTATCCAATATAAAACTTTAGTTTCTATCATTGGTATCAGAGCAGTAAGATCTGTCATGGTTAACACACAAACCGAGTGGACAAGTGGTAATTACCCATGTCCCATAAACTATGTGCCACCATAGGATGATTGTCTTAGATAGACATTAGCTAGTGGATCCACTTAAGCTAGAAGTTATGGTTCTTACCTTGGCAAGTAAGGGCACCTCTTTTTAGTGTGGGATAGACATCGGATTCCATGTTATAGCTCACATGGTCTATGTCGGTTAAGGCTAATCTCCCACATAATAAACAAAGGGTACTTTCTAAAGGTATTTTAAGCATGTGTTGTTTTAAGATGATTTCCTTGCATTGACCAAGGCTTTTGCCTCATGTTTTCTATCATGTCATTATATGATTTAACTAGGTCATTGTATCCTATGTATAACCTTTTTTGCATGATTTTGTAACCTCTATGAATAGTTATCATACTTGGTACATTTTTGTACTAACACATTCTCTTGCCTATATTTTTTCATAAGTGTAGGGTCCGGCTCATCTCCATCTCCTCGTGGCTAGTTTGTTGCAATAGAACTTTGAAGACTTGGTGAGTCCTCATACATTCGAGGACCCATATTTATGCGTTTATGTCATTTTACTTTTAAGACTTGTATGGGTTACGTCCCACTTCCATTTCGTTGATGTATTAGTTGTCTTTGAAACTATGTTAGACTTCCGCTACCTTTGTTAACTTTTTGATATAAATTGTCTTTTGAACTCTATCTATTATTATCTTGTATAAGGTATGCTAAGTGGCTTGTATGGGGCCTTTCGGGGTCTTGTACGACATGTCACGTCTAGGGAATACTTTAGGTCGTGAAAAACTTGGTATTCTGAGCACAAGGTTTTAGAAAGGTCCTAGGATGTCTCATAAGCCACGTCGAGTAGAGTCTTGTTCATGGGTGTGAAGCGCGCCACACTTATGAATGAGAGGCTATAAGATGTTTAGGAAACTTCACTTCTTACATCACTCTAAAGTCGTGCGATAGAGTTTAACTCTATATGTCTCTCTCCTAATCCCTATCTGATGCTTTTCAAGATATGGCTACTCGAAGGGCATATGCTAGGAGGAACGTGAGAGAGAATGTGGAACAAGAAGCTCCTCAAGTTTTGGTCGACACTTTGGCCGAGCAAGTATCTAATGCGGAGTTTAGGGCTGCTTTTCAAGTGTTGGCCCAAACCATGATGGCTCAAGCCAATAGAGAGGTTGTGGTCCCCGCGAACACAAATGCGGGTACGGCGGCATCTAGAGTGAGGGTATTCAGTAGGATAAATCCTCCGGAGCTTCATGGCTCTAAGGTTGAGGAATATCCTCAAGAGTTCATTGATGAGGTGTATAAGATGCTAATGATCATGGATGTAACCCCGGTGGAAAAGGTGGAGTTGGCCGCTTATCAACTAAAGGGTGTGACTCAAGTGTGGTGTGAACAATGAAAGAGTGAGAGGGCGGTTGATGCGGGTCCTCTTGATTGGAAAAAGTTTAAGGTTACTTTCCTTGATAGGTTCTTTCCCTTTGAGATGAGGGAGGCAAAGATGCTTGAGTTCATCAACCTTCGTCAAGGAAACATGAGTGTGAAGGAGCATGCTTTGAAGTTCACACAATTGTCTAGGTATGCTCCTACTATAGTCGCCGACCCTAGGGCAAGGATGAGTAAGTTTGTTTAGGGAGTGTCTGAAATGGTAGTCAAAGAATGTCGTACCACTATGCTTATCAAAGAGGGCTAAGACCGGTGATGGTGACTTTTCACGCTCGAGGTCCGATGGATATAGTCGTCCTAAGTTTTGACAAAGGTTTTTCGATCAAGGTTCCTCCAATGCTTCTCCTAGATTCAACAAGGAAAGGGTGTCTAACCCTAAGACTCAAGGAGGAAATGGTGGTGGACCTATATTGTCTACTTATGCTAAGTGTGGAAAAAAGCATGAGGGTAAATACCTAGCCAGTTCCAATTCATGTTTTTGTTGCTGCAAGACGGATCACAAGATGAGGAATTGCCCCTTTGTGGCTAAGAATGAAGGAGACAACCGTCGACGGGCTCAACCTCATCCTCCGTCGGGTTCTAGTGGGAGTCAAAAGCAAAATCGATTTTATGCACTTCAAACTCGCCATGGGCAAGAGGGTTCTCCTAGAGTGGTTACCGTTATGTTGAAAGTTTTTAATCTTGATGTTTAAGCTTTGCTCGATCCCGGTGCTACCTTGTCTTTTGTGACGCCATATGTGGCTATGCGGTTTGATATTCTTCCAGATGTGTTGTTAGATCCTTTTTCTGTCTCTACTCCTATTGGTGAATCTATTGTGGCTAAGAGGGTCTATAGAGATTGTCCTGTCTCCTTATCTCATAGAGTCACTCATTTTGACCTTTTAGAGCTTGATATACTAAATTTCGATGTTTTTCTTGGGATGGATTGGTTGCATTCATGTTATGTCTCTATTGATTGTAGGACCCGAGTGATCAAGTTTCAATTTCCAAAAGAACCCGTTCTAGAGTGGAAAAGGGGAAATTATATGCTTAAGAGTCGATTTGTTTATGGTCTTAAAGCTAGTAAGATGATTTCTAAGGGTTGCCTATACCATCTTGTTTGGGTTAGGGATATGGATTCCGAAACCCCTATCTTTGAGTCGGTCTCCATTGTAAATGAATTTTCGGAAGTATTTCCCGATGATCTACACGGTGTTCCTCCCGAAAGGGAAATAGACTTCGGTATTGACCTTCTCCCAGATACGCAACCTATTTATATTCCTCCTTACCGAATGGCTCTAGCAGAACTTAAGGAGTTGAAAGAACAATTGAAGGATTTGTTGGATAAGAGCTTCATCCGACCGCGTATCTCTCCATGGGGTGCTCCGGTTTTGTTTGTTCGAAAGAAGGATGGTACACTCCGTATGTGTATTGATTATTGACAGTTGAATAAGGTTACTATTAAGAACAAGTATCAAAATTCTTTCTATTTTCTTTGTGTTTCCTTTTGATTTGTTTTTAAATTTAATTTCAAATGTATTGTATTTAAAATAATTTAATTTTGCACATATATCAAAATACTAGAAGCAAAAAGAAAAGACACGTGGTAGAGGCAGATAAAAAAAAGAATTGGTGCCCATTTGAACAAATTAAAAATCAACATCTAACTAACAAGTAGAGTATATATAAAATCTTACTCATATAACGATTGCATATCCCCTGTTTTTTATATAGAAAAAAAAAATCTAAGAAGAGAATGGCCGAACGGATTTACATGAAATTGTTACTGTGGAAGGAGAGAACGGATGAATGGATTTTCGACCAGTTGGCTGATGTTGATACTGTTGCTGATGAATCCCGTCGCGCAAGGTTTATGGAAGATAGTTGGGTCATCTACTTTATTCTTATTCTCGTCACTATGCTCTTCCTCGCCATTCTTGTCGGCTTTTTAGTCGCACAAGGTATAGTATATTCCCCTATTTCTGAATGATTCTTATTTCTCTTTTTTGTTAATTTCTTGGTACGAATTTAACAACCTACCGGTTCTTCTGCAGCTAACAAACACTTTTGATGCATTCTGAAATGATGAATACTCAAATTGATTCAAGTTCAAGAATGATGAATACTCAAATTGATTGAAGATAGAGAAATGGTATTTATGTATAGCTTCTTCACTAATGTATTTTCTTTTCATACATGCTTTTAAATGTTTTACTTTAATTGAGAATTTTATGGAAACAATTTATCTACCTTCGAGTTCGATCAAGTTTTCGAGGCATTAAAAATATTTACTCCCGTCATTTTAATTTATTTGACTTTATACGAATTTTACAAAAGTAACGAAGGCTATTTTATCATATTAATCTCTCTCTCTGAATTTATTAAGTAAGGATAATGGTAAAAAATTTAAATTTCTTACACTCTAATTTAGCTCCGAAAATTAGTTAAACCGACTACCGTGAAATAAATTGTTATAAGTAAAAAAAGGAATGGAGGGAGTCCTATCTTGATTTTCTTTAGGTAACAATTACTTCCTCCGTTTCATATTACTTGTCCCATGTTGAATTGACACACGTCTTAAAATATTTTAATAGAAGGTGTATTGTAACACCCTGCCCTTTCGGGATGTCTAAATTAATCCGTATCTTGTTGAAATTGATATCCAATGGATGAATTCCGTCTAACAAGGTTTATGAGAGGAGTTAGGATCATCAATTGGATTATTAGAGCCCGTTTGGATTGGCTTAAAAAAGTAACTTTTAAATCAAAAAATAAAAAGTCAAACTTAAATGATTTTTAAGTCAAAAAATAAAAAGTAGGGGGAGTCCTACTTTTAGTTTTTAACTTTTTTTTAAGTCCGTTTAACTTATTTTAAGTTAGTTTTAACTTTGTCAAACACTCTCAAAAGCAAAAAATGATTTAAAAGTAGACTTGACCAACTTTTAAGTCAATCCAAACAAGCTCTTATTCTCTTCACTTTCATCTTCATCGTCCTTCTTGTCTGCTTGTTATTCACTTATGGTATCCATATACGATATTTAAGATATACAATAACATACCCGATAAAATAATTTAAGATATTTAAAAGAAACAATAACAACATACACGATGAAATTTCATAAGCACGGTCTGGGAGGGTAAAATATACGCAGATCTTACCACTACCTCGTCGAGGTAGAGAGACTGTTTTCAGAAGACCCTTTGGCAACAAATCCAAGTACAAAGAAGGAGAAAGTGAAGAAAATATGGCAAGTAACACATAAGTATTGCAAAGTTTACTAGAAAGAAGAAAAACAACAATGCAATAGTCTGATAATAGAAGACAATGTTGTTGTATCTGTGTTAATGATATTCTAAGTATGTTGTTATTGCTATTGTTCTTTTTCTTTATTATTTTCAATAAAGTATTCTCTTTGCATATATGTTTTTAACGTTTTAGTTGAATTGAGGATTTATGAAAACAATTTTTCTACCTTCTAAGTAAGTCTTACCTTAGGAATGCAAGACAATAATTAGTACGTTTTTTCAACACTGCCACCTACATTTCCACCACCAACGCCACCATTCTCAACAGCAATAATGTCATCATCTCTGCCGCCTACATTTTAAATATAGAATCATTATTTTATTTATTAATTAATAAACATAACAACTAAAATGGACTAGAGGGAATATTTAATATCTAAAAAAAAAGTTAATGTACACCTACAGTTCTACATTTATTAATGATACTAGATGGGCATGCCCATTTGTTGTTCTAACTTAGACTAAGCAATTTCACTATAACTCTAAATTATATCCCCTACCAATGTTGCTCATTCCAAAAAAATATCAATTAACATTAGTGACAAATTACCTGTAAAGAAATCAACGTCTAATTAGCAAAATGTATATACCCTATAGGTTTTACTACCAACACAGCAACACTTTATGAAGTTATCTTACTATCAAAAATTAAGTGTCTTAACATAATTTAGCATAATCCTCTGCTACAATAGTACATGGTTAATAGTATACATTTATATATCCTTATAACATGTGCAAAAGACATAAATAATACATTATCCAGTTGAACCATCTTCAAGTATTGTTATAGACATAATACTCCAAAAACATAAGAACGGTTTGTATCTTCAAATACAACACAAACATATTCCAATTCAACATTTACAATGAGCTGGAGCTAGATTACTAAGCTTAGTAGCCAATTTTTCGCATCCCAATAACCACAACGTAGGAAGATCTGGAGGTACCTTGAAAAACAGGGCAATACAACACATTTGATGATGCCCGTCTTGTTATTCATTCAAAACTAATAACAAAACAACAATACATTACGTTTAGATTCACTTTAGCACAATTTAAAATTTCTAAATGTTAAATCTATGTATCAAAAACACATTAAAAGATAAAGATAGTCTTGATTAGGGTTTAGTCTATCCTAAGGAATATATATCTTGTACCATACTTGATATTTACATGACTGAGTAAAGACAACTAAAATATTATATTAAATTAGTAAGAACTTGTGCAGTCAAATGTTTATGATTGGAGAACCTATAAGAACATGTGTAAAAATAATTGCTATTACACTTGCTACCAGGCACATAGACTGATAATACAAATCAGTTTTATATTGCTTCTACATTTTGAGTTGTTTCATTCCTTGTTTATTTTAATGGAAGACTTCTAATGCATTTTGGTGTCTAACTTTGACATAATTTTGTCTTTTATTTTTTAACTACTAACAACAAAAATCACTATTTCACCACATTCTAGTTTTAAATGTTTTCAAGTTATTACATTTCATTGTGTAATCTCTCATAACATAGTCTTGCTTCTCAATACTAAATAGGAGAAACAAAAGGTAATAATTATTTCGAAAGCCACCTCTAGGGAGGAGGAGATAATTGTAGAATACTAACTTTTTTCTCTGTTCTCTGTCCTATACTAACTGTCACTTGTTTAAAAACTTTACATCAAAATGTTTATAACTTCAGCTTTGGATTTTTAAATTTGAACTTGAGAGTTATTCAACTCATGAAGAAAATATAACAAAGTAATTGATATTTATTTGTCTTGTTACATTTCTTTTCCAATTCACTTTCTCAAACATATGACATATGTTCCCAAGTTTTCCTGATTAAATATTTGAATTATCAGTCTTATCAAAAGTTACAGAACTGACAATTCATTTTTTGCACTAATTCTCTCTCTTTTAAGACTTAGAATGAAAATATCAATTTGAGAATAGGAAAAAAGAATTCAACAGTTATTTTATCAAATTTCAGAATACTAACTGTTGAACGTGGTCCAGTACTAATAAAAACATACTCACTTATTTATACAATAATAATAAAATAATAATTTTTTATAATATTTTCTTAAGAGTATTAATTGTAGGGATAAAATGAGAAAAAAATTAACTAATTTTATCTTAATTTAATAAATAAACAAGTAATTTAATATATATTATTATTTTTAACAATAGAATAAAAACATTTACCTTACTCTTGAATTTTATAAAAAAGTAAAAAAATTTAAAATTTAAAATTAACTAATTATTATTATTTATATGCAAATATTTTAAATATTAATTATAAAAAGTTATTAACTTATTTAGTTGAGTACATTAATTTAATATTGTTGGTACAATTTTTTTTGTTATGATATAAAAAATATATAAAAATAATATATATATATATATATATTTCTTTTTTCTCATTTTTTTCATTATTTTGCCTTATTTTCTTAATTAAAGTAGAATAATTGAATGTAATTAAGAAAGGAGAATGCATGATTGTAATTTGAAGTGACTTCTCAATTCTTCATTAATAAATATAATAATTAATATAATAACTTATACACAATAAATTAGTATGATTGTTAAAAAAATTCCAATTTCATTCATCTTTTTATTCAAATTTTTGATATTTTTCTTAATTTTTCCTATTTGTATAATTTATTAGAAAATCTAAAAATATTTCTTGATATCCATTTAAACAACAAAGGTTGATATACATTTTCATGAAATAATTCCCACGTAACTATAGACATTAAACACCATTTCCTCTCTTCTTTATTTGTTTTTATTCCTCCTTTATTTCCTTTATTTCCTTTATTTCCTTTATTTTCATATTCATAACTCATACTTTTCATATTCATAACTCGTAAATATTTAATTTAAAATTTAAAACACCTTATATTGTTCCATTATTTTATCTATATAAATTCATACTTTTTGTTTCACAAGTCTCCATCCAAGAATATTGTATTATTTCATATTGGAAGTAGTAATATTGTTATATATATATATATATATATATATATATATATATATATATATATATGTATATATTCCATGTGGTACTATATTCATGTTTCATGTTTTAATCTTGAAGAATAAGATTCTTCAATGTGAAATGAATATCGATAACGATAAGGGTTCGAAGAATTATGAATTGATGAATTGATTTATTGAATTCATATTTTTTTGATGATAAAAATTGTAAAAATGATGCTTGTATTGTGTTACTTTCTCCTTTATTTATTTATTTATTGTATGTTTTCTTGATACCTTTTTAGCTTGATTTTTATATTATTCATGTAATTGTTGTTACTAAGAGCATGTATAAGGTAGTTAAATTTATGCTCAAGCTATACGACACTTTTTTTTCGTTAAAATTTTCATTGTGGCCTTTTTATAATTATAAAATGAAAAATATAACTTCTAATATTTTAAGTTTTTCTAATTTAATATAGTTATAAATAGTAACTACTCATAACTCATACCCTTTAATTTTAGTCTTAATAATTTCATAACTTGGGATTATAGTTTAGATTACTTTTCCTTTTTTGATGTAATTAGTTTTTTATTTGGTATGATGAGGATATAAATATTATAAATACCATGCATAAAACAATACCATATTAAATATTCTTTAATATGTAAATAGTAAACAAATGTGATAATAAAGACGTAACATAGAAGTTCAAAAAAAAAAATTAATACCAAAATTGGTGTTTTCATAAATGATCAAGTAATCAAAGATAGATAAGATTTAAACAAAAGATATTGTTTTCAACTTAATACATAGATTGTTTTAAAATATGACCTCTTATTTTATTTAGAGAAAAGACATAAAATCTCCCCTGAACATGTCCGCACAACTTACTTTAGCACTTTAACTTCTTTACCCCCCTAATTTAATTTGAATTGAATTTAATTAACCCTTAAAGGGTGACGTGGCAAAAGTTGTATCACCAACTTTCTATAAGCGCGTGAGAAAGAAAAAACATCAAAAAATTGACACATGTCATCTTTTTATTGGATGACATACTTAATTACTTATTTTACTTTATTTTCAATTAACTTTTCTCTTTCTCTATATGCTCTTTTCTGCATCTTCTTCTTCCTTACTTTTTCTTCTCGGAAAACTCTTTCTCTTTCTTATTCTTTTCATTCAGTTCAAGGTAAACATTTATCCCCAAATGTAATTTTTTCCACATTTTTTCTTCTTCTTTTCTTTTCTGTTTTTAATCGTTTCTTGTTTTTCTATTTTTTTTTTGACAAAATTTTGGTGTTTGATTCACCGACACCATTTTCGACATTAAAGAAGATTATTAGATCTATCACTTTAAAGAGTTATCAGAAAAGAAGTCGATTTTCACTAAAGAAAAATTCAAAGATATTGTTGGCAAAAAATTGATTATGGAGATTTCGTCCAATTCATTGATAAATTGACATTTTTATGCAAATAAGTTTTTTCATTTTAGAGGAAGGTGGTATGGTGTAACTAAAACTAAACTGGAATTGCAATTTAAATTTGAGTTATAATTTGTAGATTGAGGGGTAAATTCATCGATGGGTTTAATTTTTGGCTCAATTTTAGATATAATCATGGTGGGTGTAGGAGTTGTTGGTTCAATGTGAAAATTGACGTCTACAAATGGAATATTGAAACCTATTTTCATTACGAAAAAAAGAAAATTGGAGAAGTTTTTTTTTTTTACATAAAGAGAAAAATTATTAGATCATGTAAGAAGAAATGTTGAAAAAAAATTCATTGTAACTTAATCTTTTGTAGAGATTGTTCAATTTCACCATGAATATAAGAAAAAGAAGAGTTGTTGTTGAGGAGGTGACAAACGTAAGGGGAAGACAATTAATTTTAAAAAAATAATTATTATGGAGATTTAAGTAATTAATTAGGAATTTAGTTAATGTACACGTGAACGAATGAGAACGCGTGTGACTCAACAACACCCAGCCTTCAAATGGGCTGGTGATGGGAGGGTTGAAAAAATCACTTAAAAGATGTTAAGGGGGGTATCTCAACACCCGTTTAGGTAAAGTGCTAAAGTAAGTTGTGCAGACAAGTTCAGGGGAGATTTTATGTCTTTTTTCTTTTATTTACTTCTTCATTTATGCAGTCTAAATTGTTTTTTTCTACCATATGCATATAAAGCCCATTTAGCATATTGAAAAGACATATCATGTTTCGAATGAAGATAAAGATTTACATTGTCTTTTATGTCACTTACTTGAATATAAATATTCCATACTACTTCATTATAATTAAAAAAATTATCAATTCATAGAATTATTTTTTATAAACAATAAAATAAATTAATTTTTTATTAGTTTCACTAGAGTGTATATATATATATATATTTGGGGTAGGTGTGGGCTAAGAAAATTAAAATTTAATTACTTTTTTTCAAAAACAAACTTTTAATTTATTTTTTTTGTGGAAAGCGGAGGTAGGGATAGACAGGAGTTGAGTGGGGGTAAAAAAAATCTAAATTTGAACTATTTTTCAAAAATAAAATTTTAAATTGTTAATTTTCTTTTGTTGGGGGAGGGGCTAGTTTGGGTGTGGTGAGGGAGGGGTGGAGAGTGAGGGGTAGGGGCAAAATAAATTGATTTTTTTTTTAAAAAAAGAAAATTTTAAAATTTTAATTTTTTTGAATGGGGAGGTAAGGAAAAAATTATAATTTGAGGAAAATAAGTCTATTTGAAAAATATTTTCCAAAACAGTTAAGCCAACCAAACATGAGAAAATTGAGAAACATTTTCTAAAATGAGAAATAAAATGAGTAAAGTAAAGGAGAAAGTAATTTTAGTGAAAGAAAATAAAAAAGAAAAGTTAAAACTGGTTTTCTTTTTTTGGAGGGAAATTAAGATGGTATTGGAGCCAAAAAGGATATTGTTGTCCTTTCCCCAGTCATGCCATTCGTGCCAATTGACTGTCGTGCCAAATATATTTTCCGTTGTAATATATAGATGTTTTAAATCGAACAGACACATTTATTCGTAAAAGAACATGGTTGTTATGAAAAGTCATATGTTCATGAAAGAACATGACTCTTATGTAAAGACATATCTATTCATGAAAGGACATGACTCTTATGAAATGACACATCTATTAATGAAAGAACATAACTCTTATGAAGAGTCATCTCTTAAGTTCTATAAATATAGACTCTCTAGAAGTAGCCTAAGAAAATCTACATGTATAAACCAAGGGCTTTGTTGTATTCTTGAAGAAAATTGTTTTTATTTACCCCAATATGTATATGAGCAATATCTCTTTAAAGAAAGTGATTTCATGCCTCAAAGACATCTTCTTCTTCAATTTTTTTCCAAAACCTTTTGGGGACCCATCGTAAGTACCCGGATGAGCAGCAGGTGAAGCCTCGGGAATTTTCACTGTGTTTTTGGGCATTTACGAGGCATTTAATAGGTATTTGGTGATTTTTCTCATTTTTCGTGTGTGTTAGCCCATGAATATTTTGGTTATATGGCTTCCGGTCAATTTTTTTCTGAAATCTCTTGGGGACCCTCCATAAGTACTCGGAGGAGTAGCAGGTGAAGCCTCGTGAATTTTCACTGCGTTTTTGGGCATTTACGAGGCATTTAATAGGAATTAGACAATTTTTCATGTGTGTTAGCCCATGAATATTTTGATGATATGACTTCCGGTCAATTTTTTTACGAACCCTTTTGGGGACCCTCCGTAAGTACTCGGGGGAGCAGCAGGTGAAGCCTAAGAAATTTCCACGGCATTTTTTGGTATTTATGAGGCATTTAATAAGAATTAGACAATTTTTCTCATTTTTCGTGTGTGTTACCCCATGAATATTTTTGTGATATGGCTTTCGGTCAATTTTTTTCCGAAACCTTTTGGGGACCCTCCGTAAGTACTCGGGGGAGCAGCAGGTGAAGCGTCGTATATTTTCACGATGTTTTTGGGCATTTACAAGGCATTTAATAGAAATTAGGCGATTTTTCTCATTTTTCATATGTGTTAGCCCATGAATATTTTGGTGATATGACTTCCCGTCAATTTTTTTTGAAACGTTTTTGTGACCCTCCGTAAGTACCTTGGGGAGCGGCAGGTGAAGCCTCGGGAATTTTCACGGTATTTTTGGGCATTTACAAGACATTTAATAGGAATTAGGCGATTTTTCTAATTTTTCGTGTGTGTTAGCCCATGGATATTTTGGTGATATGGCTTCCGATCAATTTTTTTCTGAAACCTTTTGAGGACCCTCCGTAAGTACTCGAGGAAGCAGCAGGTGAAGCCTCAAAGATTTTCACGGCGTTTTTGGGCATATACGATACATTTAATAGGAATTAGGTGATTTTTCTTATTTTTCAGGTGTGTTAGCCCATGAATATTTTGGTGATATGGCTTCCGGTCAATTTTTTTCTAAAACCTTTTGGGGACAATCCGTAAGTACCAGGGGGAGGAGCAGGTGAAGCCTCGGAAATTTTTACGGTATTTTTGGGCATTTACGAGACATTTAATAGGAATTAGGCGATTTTCCTCATTTTTCGTGTGTGTTAGCCCATGAATATTTTGGTGATATGGCTTCCGGTCAGTTTTTTCCGAAATCTTTTGGAGACCCTCAGTAAGTACCTGGGGGAGCAGCAAGTGAAGTCTCGAGAATTTTTCACGATGTTTTTGGGCATTTACGAGGCATTTCATAGTAATTAGGCGATTTTTCTCATTTTTCGTGTGTGTTAGCCCATGAATATTTTGGTGATATGGCTTCCGGTCAATTTTTTTACGAAACCTTTTGTGGACCCTCCATAAATATCCGGGGGAGCAGGTGAAGCCTCGGAAATTTTCACGGCGTTTTTGGGCATTTACGAGGCGTTAAATAGGAATTAGGCAAATTTTCGTGTGTGTTAGCTTATGAATATTTTGGTCATAAGGCTTCCGGTCAATTTTTTTTCGAAACTTTTTGGGGACCCTCGGTAATAACTCAAGGGAGCAGCAGGTGAAGCCTCAGGAATTTTCATGCTGTTTTTGAGCATTTACGAGGCATTTAATAGGAATTAGACGATTTTTCTAATTTTTCGTGTGTGTGCCCATGAATATTTTGGTGATATGGCTTCTGGTCAATTTTTTTCCGAAACCTTTTAGGGACCCTCCGTAAGTACCCGAGGGAGCAGCAGGTGAAGCCTTGTGAATTTTCACGGCGTTTTTGGGCATTTACGAGGCATTTAATAGGAATTAGGCGATTTTTCTCATTTTTCGTGTGTTAGCCCATGAATATTTTGATAATATGGCTTCCAGTCAAATTTTTTCTGAAACCTTTTAGGGACCCTCCGTAAGTAGCCGGGGGAGCAGCATGTGAAGCCTCAGAAATTTCCACTGTGTTTTTGGGCATTTAATAGGAATTAGGCGATACTTCTCATTTTTCATGTGTGTTAGCTCATGAATGTTTTGGTGATATGACTTTCGGTTAATTTTTTTCCGAAACCTTTTGGGGACTCTCCATAAGTACCTGGGGGTGTAGCAGGTGAAGTCTCGAGAATTTTCACGACGTTTTTGGGCATTTACGAGGCATGTAATAGGAATTAGGTGATTTTTCTCATTTTTCGTGTGTGTTAGCCAATGAATATTTTGGTGATATGACTTTCGGTTAAATTTTTTTGAAACCTTTTGGGGACCCTCCGTAAGAACTCAAGGGAGCATTAGGTGAAGCCTCAGGAATTTTTACGGCGTTTTTGGGCATTTATGAGTTATTTATTAGGAATTAGATGATTTTTCTCATTTTTCGTGTGTGTTAGCCCATGAATATTTTGGTGATATGACTTTCGGTCAATTTTTCTGAAACCTTTTGGGGACCTTCCGTAAGAACTCAGGGAGCATTAGGTGAGGTCTCAAGAATTTTTAAGGCATTTTTGGGCATTTACGAGGTATTTAATAGGAATTAGGTGATTTTTCTCATTTTTCGTGTAAATTATCGCATGAATATTTTGGTGATATGGCTTTCAGTCAATATTTTTCTAAACCTTTTGGGACCCTCCGTAAGAACTCATGGGAGCATTAGGTGAAGTCTCAGGAATTACTACGGTGTTTTTGAGTATTTACGAGGTATTTAATAGGAATTATATGATTTTTCTCATTTTTCGTGTGTGTTAGCCCATGAATATTTTGTGATATGGCTTCCGATCAATTTTTTTCAAAACCTTTTGGGGACCCTCTGTAAGTACCCGGGGGAGCAGTCGGTGAAGATTCAGAAATTTTCACGGCGTTTTTGGGCAATTACGAGGCATTTAATTGGAATTAGGTGATTTTTCTCATTTTTCGTGTTTGTTAGCCTATGAATATTTTGATGATATGGCTTCCAGTCTATTTTTTTTTCGAAACCTTTTGGGGACCCTCTGTAAGTACCCGGGGGAGCAGCGCAGCAGGTGAAGTCTCGGGAATTTTCACGGCGTTTTTGCGCATTTACGAGGCATTTAATAGGAATTAGGTAATTTTTCTCATTTTTCGTGTGTGTTAGCCCATGAATATTTTGGTGATATGACTTCTGGTTAAATTTTTTCTGAAATCTTTTGGGGACCCTTCGTGTCTATTGTGACGCATAAGAAATAACCCAGCCCTGCTACATCAGAACACAACCCAAACCAACGTCGAGTGCATCACAATAGATCGTGAAGCCCTCGTCCTCAATTAGAAGAGTCAATATAGGAGCGGTGGTAAGCAACTCCTTAAGCCTCAGAAAGCTCCTCTCACACTCCTTCGACCACACAAAGGGAACATCCTGGCGAATCAACCAAGTCAAAGGTGTCGCTATAATAGAGAAACCCTCAACAAAACGTCTGTAGTACCCTGCCAATCCGACAAAGCTCCGAACCTTTGACACAGAAGTGGGTCTCGCCCTATCACGGATAACCTCAATCTTCGCCGGATTTACCATATTGCCATCCTTGGACACCACGTGCCCCAAGAATGCTACAGAATCAAGCCAGAACTCGCACTTTGAGAACTTGGCATAAAGCCGTTGATCTCTCAAAATCTGGAGCACTATCCTCAAATGCTGCTCATAATCACTATGGCTCCGCGAGTATACCAAGATATCATCAATGAAGACTATGACAAAGGAGTCTAGATGCGGCCTGAATACACAAGTCATCAAATCCATGAAGGCGGCAGGGGCATTAGTCAACCCAAAAGACATCAATGGAACTCATAATGACCGTAACGAGTCCTAAATGTTGTCTTAGGGATGTCCGCTGCTCTAACCCTCAACTAATGATAGCCAGATCTCAATTCAATCTTAGAAAACATTGTGGCACCCTGAAACTGGTCGAACAGATTATTAATACGAGGCATGGGGTAACGGTTCCTCACCGTCACCTTATTCAGCTGCATGTAATCAATACAATCGCATGGTACCATCCTTCTTCTTCACAAACTGGTGCACCCTAGGGAGATACACTAGGCCGAATGAACCCTTTACCTAAGAGGTCCTAAAGCTGATCACTGAGCTCTTTGAGCTCTGTAGGGGCCATACGGTACGATGGGATGGAAATAGGACGAGTACCTGGCTCCAAATCAATGGCAAAGTCAATGTCCTGCTCCGGGGATAGGCCAGGAAGGTCGGCAAGAAACACATCAGTAAATTCTCGGACTATAGGCACTGACTCCACCGTAGGGCTTTCCCTACTAAAATCTCTAACATATGCCAAATAAGACAAACATCCTCTATTCACAAGCCTCCGGGCTTGAATACAAGAAATCACCCCAACTGGTGTGTGACTGCAAGAACCCTGCCACACCTCCGGTGGAATACCAGGCCTAGCTAAAGTAACATCTTGGCACAGCAATCCAAGATCGCTCGATGAGGGGACAGCTAATCCATGCCTAAAATCATATCAAAATCCAGCATACTCAACACAATAAGATCAGCCCGAGTGTCCTGCCCCCGGATAGTCACCATACAGGATCTACACACCTGATCCACTACTAAAGAATCCCCTACTGGGGTCGAAACACGCAATGGTACCACTAAAGGCTCTGGTCTCACCCTCAACCGAGGAACATAATAAGCAGATACATATGAATATGTAGAACCAGGATCAAATAAGGCTGAAGCGGACTGATGGCATAAGAGAACCGTACTTATGATCACATCATCAAATGCCTCGGCCTCTGCTCTGGCTGGAGCTGCATAGAAATGGCCCTAGTTGCCTCTACCACCAGCATCCACCCTGCCACCTGTCCTGCCTTCGAGCGCACCCTGATGCTGACCTCCTCTTCTAGCTGGAGATGCTACTGTCAAACTGGTCTCGCCGCTTGAGGAGCTGGTAAAACTGATCTGGAGATAGGGCACTCCCTAGCCCAATGACAAGCTCTCCACACGTAAAGCAATCCTGAGAAAACCTACTCGAAACTGGAGGCCGGCCAACCCGACCTGAGGAACTTGTCTGAAAACCACCTCAGCCCTGACTCGGACCAGCACTATAACCACCCTGACGGTGCTGGTCACCCTCTGATATCTGCAGTGCTGCCTGAAATGGGTGACAAGGTTGACCTGACTTGAACCTTTATTGGACCCGGTCCTGAGTATCCCAGGGCCTGGGATGGTGCCTGCTAGAGCTGTCATCCTGCCTAGCCCTCTTGTCGCTGTCCCCTTGGGCCTCACGACGGAGCTGCTCGATCGTGCGGGCATGGTCCATGACATCCAGAAAAGAGCGGCCCGCTGATACCATAGACTGCAACTCTATACGCAGCTGCAATCTCAAGCCCCTGACAAAACATCTAACTCTTTCCTTCTCCGTCGGCAATATCATAGTAGCATTACAGGATAACTCATGAAATCTGGCCTCGTACTCTGATACCGTCATGAAGCCTTGCTCCAACCTCGAGAACTCATCATAAAGCTGATCTCTGATGCTCCATGGAATAAATCTAGCCAAAAAGGCCTCAGAAAACTCTGCCCACGATACCGGCAGGGACCAAGCTGGCTTGGACTCCATATACGATCGCCACCACTGTCTTGCTGGCTCGTCTAACTGATAAGCTGTAAAGTCAGCTCCTCTGGTGTAGGCTGTCCCTGCTGATGAATCTCTGGAACAGCTGGGGCAGGCTGACCCTGCTGTGCTGGGGCCTGCTGCTGCTGCATACCCCCTATAGTCTGAAGGTCAGGGGCAGTAGCTGATACGAGTGGTGGCTAGGCTGGTCCCAGCCCCACCGGCCGAGGAGGAATCTGCTCAATCTGAGGCTCCGGCTCTAGCTCCGGCTCGAGAGTCCTTGCTCTATCACGGCCTGGTGCCGCAGCACCACCTCGACCTCGGGGTCGACCTCTACTACGCGTGTGATCCATCCTGCGACAGAGTGAAACAAGTAAGATTTCATGAAACCAATTGAAAAATGACGCACGAACAGGACACAAAACAAGAAAACCTCCTAAAGACATCCTGTAGCCTCCCGAAGATAAGTCACGGACATCTCCGCGCCGATCCGTAGGACTCTACTTGATGCTAGCTCTGTACAAGTGAGACCAACGAACCTGAGGCTCTGATACCAACTTGTCACGATCTGATTTTTCGAGTCATGATGGCGCCTACCAACCCGCTAGTAGGCAAGCCAAACCCTATCCCGGAACTTAACAGTAATGGGACTGAGAGTAGAAACTAACCTCAACTACACGGAAGCATAAGTAAAGGAACACATAAGAGATAGGCGGAAGCGAAAACATCTATATACAACAGTGATACCTCCCAGAACATGGAAGTCACATGTACAGAACTACTAAATGAGTACAAGTCCCAAAAGTGGACCAGAGAAATAAGTTGTCTCAAAGCAAAATACAAGACAAAATGTATATACAGAAGGAGACGGGTAATCCCAGAACGTCATGTGCTCACCCTCGTCTCCGAAATAGACCGCTGCAGGCTCGAACTCAACGCTGATAACTAGTGCTCGGACCTGCATCACGAAAACAAATGAAGAGTGTAGCATGAGTACCAATACAACAGGTACCCAGTAGGCATCATAGGCCGACTGAGCAAGAAGGGTAAAAACAGACTGAAAGGATAGAATCTACCACAACCAAAGTCAAGAGAGAAGAGAATAACTAAACGACAGAAAGACTGAGAACACCTAATCTAAATCTAATCGGGGCCCCCCATAAGACCCAGAAGGTACACTCACGCACAGAGAAACAAAACTCAAATGGACCCCCATAAGCCCGACAGGTACACAGAAGAGCTATTCTACAGGAATGAAGGAAGACAAAAGCCATTAATCGAATCCACCAACCAACTCAACCAAACCAAACAGCTAACTCCAACTCGGTCACAAGTATGACTTTCAAATCGGGCTGCCGGCCAGACAACAACTCCCGGGGGCCCTACCCAGCTAGTAGAGTGCCGAGGCACGACGACTCTGGAAACTCAAATCCTGAAACAAAACAACCAGCCAATTCCAAAAGCCTTAATACTCCTCTGCCCAACTAGCCAACACTCCCGGGGGCCCTATCCAAACCAGTAGAGTGCGCTAGTACTCCCGGGGGCCCTACCCAAGCCAGTAGAGTATGCTGGGCAACCCAAGTAACTCATATCCAATTGCCCACTTCGCTAATACTCCCGGGGGCCCTACTCAAGCCAGTAGAGTACGCGGGGCCATCCAAATATCCCAAACACTAAGCTAATGTGGATCGCCATCCATTACCAACCATAGTACCGCCAAACCGATCTCGAAACATCTGAAAGCCAAGGAAAAACAACACGCCTCCGACGACACATCGGCATCACAAAAATGGGGAGAGAAGCCAGAAGAATCACAGACAAAACAAGCAAAAGCTAGGCTCAAACTATCAGACCGCAGTCTATTATTCCGATCTACAAGGACCTAGTCCATCCGAATCGACGTCGGATACATACCAAAGTCAAACAGGTGCATGGGTCTAAGTCAATACTAGTCTATCCTAAACTAAGGCCAAAGAAATGCTCCAACACAATAACAACTAACCAGAAAATCCGCATGCAGCAACATAAAAACAACCCAATAGATAGTTCTCATAGTCACAGATAAACAACCCCTCCGATATCATGGTACTAGCCCCGAAATAGCCCAAAAATCAACCCTAAAGCATGGTTTCTGATAAGAACAAAAGAGCTACTAGCTACCCAGCCTAGATTCACACAAATCAGTATGCATTTACACATTCAAGCTCAATCTAAAGGGAGGGAAGCCGAAACCTATCAAAAGGCCGACTGCTCGTGCTCCAAATCACTCTATCGGAGCTTTTCCCTTCCGAACGGCCTCAGAAAGCTACCATGCTATCAAAAATAGAATCACAGCACCAATACGATCATTTAGATACTAAAATCAACAGAAACAGAAATGGACCAATTTACAAGTCAAAATAAAAAATGTGGGACCCGCTCTGGAAATCCAAGAATTGACTCCGTGAAAAGGTTCTAAACCCTCCCCCAAACCTATGTTCCAAAATAGTACACAATTCGGGGTTCGAAACAGCTAACAACACAGAAGCAAAAAATGCAAAACTTTACACCATAAGAAAAGGATAGCAACTTACACCTCAAATTCATGGAAATCGAGGACTACCCAAAACAATCCGACCTAACACCCATGAAGCCAACGAGATCCTGAACACCCGGGACTTCGAATCGCCAAAAACCTCCTTATAACGGAGAAGATATGAATTTTTCAACTTTCTTTCAAATGAAACCCGACCTCCTCTTTTATACTCCATGCACTCGTTGACCTCCGCGAGCGCAGCCATGGCCCCGCGAATGTGGAGGGAAAATAGTTATTCCTCCGTGAATGCAGCCAGAGGCCCGCGAAAGCGGAGAAGCAACACACAGAACTCCACAAACGCGGCCATGGGCCCGCGAACGTGGAGAGAGAGGATCCATACCTCCGCGGACGCAGAGAGGAACATCCCCAGACCTTCCAAATCTCCGCAAATGCAGAGCCTTATCTGTGAATGCAGAGAAGAACATCACACACCTCTGCGAACGTGGAGCCACCCCCGCGATCGCGGAGAAGAGATGGGTCTGCAACATCAGCTGAGTTTTAGGGGGTGCTCGGGATTCGTTCGGAACCCCGTGCACGCAAACGAGATATGCTACCCCATCAAATTTGACGTTCCAGACTCAATGGCGTAGTCGAAATTTCCATACGAGGTCGTTTCGACAAAAAGTGGGTCCCACTTCCCAAGTGTCAATTTAGCCATCTTCAACCGAGGGCCTTGGAACTAGATCGGAAGCCTCGAGAAGCGCACGAAGGGTCATTCTAGACCAAAGTCAGCATTCCAGAACTAACTGCGTTGACAGAATTCTCATCCGAGCGTGTTTATCACGAATATTGACCAAAGTCAACTTCAAGCCAAATTTCAAAGACTAAAGAGCCAAATGGCCACAAAATAACACCGGAAGCCCCGGGACTTGGGCCAACCATACTTCTAGCCTAATTTCCCTTTTGAGGTCATTTACCTGAGGTTATGACCGAAATCAACTTTTCAGGCTTCAAAAGCTCCAAAATAGAAAAACATGCACAAAACCCAAACGAACGACCAGGCAACCGAACCTATAGTGCCATCAAGTCATAAATGACTTGGGGTCACTACAAGAACGCTCTAAACGACAGGAAGAAGGCACAAACACCCAAATGACCTGAAGGGTCATTACAAAGTGGAGGAGTTGTTAAATACTTGAAATAACAGGGGCATAGTGACAAACTCCATAGTGGAGACTGTTACACGGAGGTTGAATTAATTCTTAATGAAATTAGTAAACGTCTACAGTAACAGGGACATAGTAACTAATTTAACCTATATGTATATTGAAGTGGTGCCACTTCAAGCAAGTTCTAAAAGATTGGTCTTGTAAATATTCATGAAATCAGGATGAGCACATGGCCATAAACGTGCTAAAGAAAATACTAGGGTTTCTAAGCTACAAATAATATTATGTGTGTGATATTTTCGGTTTTGACACAAGGAGTTGTGGTTCAAATCTTTAAAGTATTTGCACTAACGGAAAGTTCAAATCTATTATAAGATACTCTCTGGTATGCATGATATTATGAGAAATATTACAAACTAGTGGGGGATTGTTGGATATTTTGTAATATATAGAGGTCTTAAATTGAACATACACATTTATTCGTGAAAGAACATGGTTGTTATAAAAAATCATATGTTAATGAAAGAACATGACTCTTATGAAAAGACGCATCTATTCATGAAAGGACATGACTCTTATGAAAGGACACATCTTTTCATGAAAAAACATGACTCTTATGAAGAGACATTTCTTAAGTTTTATAAATATAAAGACTCTCTAAAAGTAGTCTAAGAAAATCTTCATGTATAAACCAAGGGCTTTGTTGTATCCTTGAAGAGAATTGTTTGTATTTACCCCAATATGTATATGGGCAATATCTCTTTAAAAAAAGTGATTTCACGCCTCAAAGCCATCTTCTTCTTCAATCATATTTCCTACTATTATTTATTCTAACAATTTCAGGGTCCAAGGAAGAAGATAATATTAGCACTGGAGACTAGAATCTGATAATTGGGGATAATCTTCCTTTGGTGGGGTTATTCGTTGATCTGTCATCCAACAAGTCAGAAGGCTTGTGTTTTAACTGTACAAGTCTCTTTTAACTATTATCTCATGAAGATAAATTGATTTATTATTTTTACTGTGAAGTCTTTGTTTTCCTGTCAAAAAATAACATAAATAATGTGTTTAAGATGCAATTTAAAATACATGAATCTATTATTTTTTCATTTAAAAAGTATAATAAATTAATTGGTGCACATTTTCTTTTGCTCAAGTTTTGGTATTTGGGGATGATTTTTTGGGAGTAGGGGTATATATATAATCCTTCTAACAAAGTTCAATGTATATTTTAATTTTTTCATACAAAAATTAATTTTTGACTTCTTTGATTATCATTATTCGAGTTTCTTATTTTTTTTATTTCATTCTTTAGTGTAAAGAAAAAATGTAAAACTAATTTTTTGCAGTTATATTGTAATTTAGTTTTTGTATTTGTAAAAATAAAATAAATGGGGAATCTATAATAAATTTTACAAGAAAATTAGTAAAACATAAATAAATTTGACCATCAAAATAATAAATTTAAGTTAGTCGTTGAAACAAAAAAGTAAAAAAAAAAAATTCGTGTTAGGAGGATCAAATATATCCCATATCGATTATATTTTTTTCAAAAAAAAGAATTAAAAGATTAAATTAAAATTATTTTTTTCACTTTCATTAGAGAAAAAGTGTATATGTGAGTCATTTGTATAACAGTAGAGGTATATATGAGCCACTTTCATAATGAGGGGTATATCAGCTCTAAATGACAAAGTTGAGGGGTATATTAGACCCTTTTTTCCATTAAAAATTACATACAATATAATACTAGTAGCCAAAAAAAAAAGGCACGTGGCAGAGGCAGTTTAAAAAAAAGAATTTGGCACCCATTTGAACAAATTAATAACCGAGGTTTAACTAACAAGTAAAGTATATATAAAATCTTACTCCTCACATAACGATTGCATATCCCCTGTTATTTGTACAGAAAAAAACTCTAAGAAGAGAGGCCGAATGGATTTACATGAAATTGTTATTGTGGAAGGAGAGAATGGACGAATGGATTTTTCACAAGTTGGCTAATGCTGACACTGTTGCTGATGATTTGAATTCCGTCGTGCAACGTTTATGGAAGATATTTGGGTCGTCTACTTTCATCTTATTCCCTTCAATATCCTCTTCGTCATTGTTGTCAGCTTTATTTGAAACATTTAAAGTGTGGGGGTGATTGAATTATGATTAACAATCAATAATATTTGAAGACATTTAAGATATAAATTATTTCTTCAACACCCACAAGATATATCTTTGATGTATTTGACATGGTAATTATATTTATAACTTGATAGTTTAGCGATAATTAGTTGATTAAACTACTAATTTGATGATTAGGCTATAAGCCTTTGTAAAAATATATTGTGTAATTTCGTAAAGTAGTTTCACTTGAAATGTTGTGACTTTTCATGAAAAGAAAATAACTTTTGTATAGACATAATCATTCGTATATAGATAAATTGGTGTGTTGGTCTATAAATAGTGAATCATTTAATGATAATAATAAAATTCATATAAGTTGGATTTGTAACATGTATGAAGGTGCCATAAATATTGCATAAAAAATAGGCTTGAATTTCATAGTGGAATAAGAATATATTTAGCACATAAATGCTTAAAAAGAAATGAAATGGTTGAAAATATGATTTTCAAATGTTGTGGCCACAACTGATGCAACCAATCTAAGCTATTAAGATAATGATCAATATGTGATATGCCTATGTGAAAGATTTGCTTATGATTTACATTAATCTTATAAAATTTAGTTGCAAAAGATGCAGTATAATAAAAGTGTGAATGAACATAAGGCTAAAAACTTTAAACTGAACACAAGTGATGGGAACCCAACTTTGAGTTAGTATACACTCTAACAATATAAGTTCACTGGGATTTCTAAGCTACAAATAATATTGTGTGTGTGATATTTTCAGTTTTGACACAAGGAGTTGTGGTTCAAATCTTTTAGGATACCAATTACTTCGTTAGAACTTTAAAGTACTTGCACTAACGGAAAGTTCAAATCTATTATAAGATACTCTCTGGTATGCATGATATTATGAGAAATATTACAAACTAGTGGGAGATTGTTGGATATTTTGTAATATACAGAGGTCTTAAATTAAACAGACACATTATCACGATCCAAAACCATGCGTGATGGTACTTGCCCTATCCCACAAGGACAAGTCAGCCTAAAACCCAACAAGCGGAGGATAACATAAATAAAGAAGATGAAATAACAAGCGGAAGTCTAACAACTTAAACAAAATCAACCCAAGACTGGTTGTCACATATACAAGCTGCTAATACAGAAGTTCAATAGATAAGTACAAGTCTCATCATTCTTTGTGTCTCAAATAGAACAAAGTATAGAAAAGGATCTAAAAGGGTCGCCGGCAACGAACAACGACCTCTCAAGTATCCACGGAAGCCATAGAGGAAAAAGGGAGAGAGAGAGAGAGAGAGATCAAATCACGGTCCGGGCTCACAAACTACACAGATGTAGAAGCAAGGGTGAGTACCAAAACCAAGGTACTCAGCAAGTCAACCAATAAAACAAGGTCAACCTAACTAAACTCACGAACCCCTTTCCTTCCAACCGAACCTCCACAACTACAACCCGCACAGAAATCAACCCAACCTATTCTACACAGTTATATCGCACATAGATCAACAACAGTCCACAAATATCAATAATAGAACACATAGGCATCAAGTACATCAAAAAAATTGTCACGAGATATAAACACAACTCCACAAAGTCAAGCAAAGGACAATGAAATGCAATGCAATGACAAGTATCATGATGCATGTCTGTCCTACGATACACATCCGTTGAATCTCAAACCGGAACCCATGGGGGCCTTACAAGGACCATGTATACGCCGGAACCATTTTCCATCGGCATAATCATCACTCGCCGGAACCATTTCCCATCGGCATAAATCATCACTCGCCGGAACCATTTCTCATCTACATAATCATCATTGGCCTCACATGGACAATATTTGATCAAAGAGTCTCATCATAGTGTCTCAGAACCAATGCACACAAGCATGTTCACACAAATAATGAGAGAATGATAGTGTTCACAATTACAACGCAATTCATATCAATGTAAATCACGTCACACTATCAACAATATATCAACATCATCGATTACATCATTTACAACAAGATCAATTGCCTAGTCTTCGATTCACTACTCCTTTCGTCACAAGTAGGATCAATTGCTAAGAAGATATCAAAGTCTGATCCCATAGTTCAAAATAGGCAAAAGATATATTCATCAATATCATGATTTCATCGAGGCTTTCATAGCACTTTACCAATTCACAACCAAACACACAAGATCAATACAATTCCACATACCCAACATTAGCACATAAGCCTTTTTATCACCCCATCGATCAAATTAGATTGATTTCATACAAGATTTCATCTCATTCCTCAATCCCATTACTCCCCAACTCATACAAGAAAGAAATTTGGGACTTAATGAGGTTCACAAAGTTTTAAAGCTCCACTTGCCTTAATCACAACACGCTCAATCCACAACAAAAGCTTTTCCTTCCCGAGAGCTATCCAAAGCACCACAATCTACTCAAAAATGAACCACAATCACAATTCGGAGCTATCAATGCCAGAAACATGAAATTCGAAAAGAAAAGATAAAACAACCTGAAGCTCCGATTTTGAAAACGGAACTAGAATCAGAAATTTCTTTCATGAAATCGATCCTCAATGAAAAAGGAGCTCAATGGTGAAAACCAAATTAGAAAAGAAGTTCAAAACAGCCCACAATCCTCAATTTTATCACAAACTCGGAGTTCAACCAAAACCCCCAATTTCCATTTCAAAAACCTCAATTTTCCAATCAAAATCATGTTTAAATCAATGGGTAATCAAAGCCAAGGGTTAAAATCAATTACCCACACTGATTCACAAGAAAAGCCTCTTCAAAAATCGCCCAAGAGAGCTCCAAAATGATGAAAATGGAGAATATGGGACATATTCCGACTTTACACTATCCAGGTCCAAAAATGACCACCGCGAACGCAGGTAACTTAGCCCGCAACGCGGAGACCAAGGTCCCACTACTCCGCGAACATGAGATTCCCTCCGCGAACGCGGAGAACAATACCCAGACCCTCCGTGAATGCGGAGGCCACCAACCTTACCCTCCGCGAACGCGGGCAATAACCCTCCGCGAACGCGGGTAATAACCCTCCACGAACGCGGAGGCCAAAATGACTGGCACCAGAACACAGACAACAACAAAATCAGCCAAACACAAAAATACCGAAAGGACCCTCGGGATTCGTTCGGAACCCCGTGCACACAAACCAGATATGCAACCCCACAAAATTTGATGTTCCTGACTCAATGGAACCTTCGGAATTTAGATTCGAGGTCTCCTTGATCCGAAACCCGATAAAACGCAACAAAACTAACTCAAGCTTCAAAATCTCAAAACAAACACGGGACTTCTAAAAATTCAACCAAGGCCACCCCTAGACCTAAAATTATCCCCCGAATCCAACGGGGTCGTCGAAATCCATATCCGAGCATTGGATCTCCAAATGTTGACCGAAGTCAATCCTATGATTAAAATTTCACAATTTTCCAAGTTAAGACCTCAAATCCACGATACAGCCCCAAAACTGATTCCGTCAACTCTCCTAGACCAATTTTCGCATTCCGAAATTGATGGAATCGACAGAATTCCCATCGGAGTCTTGAAACTCCGAAAGACCTCAAAAATCACATTTTGACAACTTAAGCCTTCAGAATTCAATTTTTTCCAAAAATCACAACTCAACAAGAATTTTCGCAAAACCAACATCAGATATCAGCCAAACATGACTCGGGGCAACTCTCGGGAGGGATAGAATGGTCATTTAACAAAAATTATCAAAATTGACCTTCAGGATCATTACATCATCCACCACTAAAAATCATGTTCGTCCTCGAACATAAAGTAGAAGAAAGTACCTGAAGCCTCGAAAAGATGAGGATATCTGGCACGCATGTCGGACTCAGACTCCCAAGTAGCCTCTCCAACTGAAGGGTGACCTCACTACACCTTCACTGAAGTAATCTCTTTGGTCCGAAGCTTACGAACCTGTCTATCAAGAATAGTGTAGGCTCCTTCTCATAAGTCCAATCAGGACTCAACTCCACCGAATCGAGTGTAATCACATGAGACTCATCCGGGATGTACTTCCGAAGCATAGAAACATGAAACACATGATGCACAGCTGATAAGCTAGGTGGCAAAGCCAACCTATAGGCCACCTCTCCCACTCGGTCCAAAATCTCAAAAAGGACCAATGAATCTAGGGCTAAGCTTGCCCTTCTTTCCAAACCGCATTACACCCTTCATGGGTGATACTCGTAGCCAAACATGATCACCCTCCATGAACTCCAAGTCTTGAACTCTCCGATCGGCATAACTCTTCTGCTGACTCTGAGTAGTCAAAGTCTACTCTGAATCAAACGGACCTGACCCATGGCATCTCTAAGCAAGTCAATGTCTAAGGAATCCGTCTTAGCCGAATCAAACCACCCAATCGGTGATCTACAGCGTCTGCCATACAATGCCTCAAATGGGGCCATCTGAATGCTGGAATGATAGCTGTTGTTGTAGGCAAACTCTGCTAGGGGCAAATGCTGATCCCACCTAGCACCAAAGTCAATCACGCAAGCAAGAAGCATCTTCTCAAGCACCTGAATCGTCTGCTCGGACTGACCGTCTCTCTGAGGGTGAAATGATGTACTCATATCCAACTGAGTACCCAAACCATGTTGTAAGGCCCTCCAGAAGTGTGAAGTGAACAAGGAACCCCGATCCGAGACTATGGATATCGGCACCCCATGAAGCCTAACAATCTGACTGATGTAGAGCTGGACTAACTTCTCCGCTGTATACTTCACTCGAACTGGAATGAAATGGACGGACTTAGTCAGCCTATCAACAACCACCCAAATAGAGTCATAACCACCCATGGTGGTAGGTAAACTCACAACAAAGTCCATGGTGATCCGCTCCCACTTCCAAGTAGGAATGGGCATCCTCTGAGACACACCTCCGGGCCGCTGGTGCTCACACTTGACCTATTGATAGGTCAAACATCTAGATTAAAATTCTGCAATATCCCTCTTCATACCACACCACCAGTAATGCTGACTCAGATCATGATACATCTTCGTTGTCCCCGGATGGATGGAATACCTAGAACAATGGGCCTCCTCTAGAATCATTCTAATAAGCTCACCTACCTTGGGCACACAAATTCAACCTCCAATCCTCAAAACTCCATCAGAGTCAAGTGTAGCATCCTTGGCTTCACCTCTCATCACCTTGTCTCGAATGAGACACAACTTCTCATCCTCGAACTAGAGCTCACGAATCTGCTCAATCAAGGAAGAACGGGCCTCAATGAACGCAATCAAACTACCGCTCTCCTCAGATACCTGCAACCTGAAAAAGCTGTTGGCTAGCCTCTAATCCCTAGCCAAGGGCCTCATATCAACACTGATCGCGGCAAGACTCCCAATACTAGGAGCCGTCCTACTCAAGGCATCGGCCACCACATTGGACTTCCCTGGATGATACAAGATAGTCATATCGTAGTCCTTCAGTAACTCAAGCCATCTACGCTGCCTCAAATTCAGATCCCTCTAACTAAAGATGTACTGAAGACTCCGATGATCGGTGTAGACCTCACAACGAACTCCATACAAATAATGCCACCATAGCTAAGCACAAAAACCACCACTACAAGCATAGGCAATAACCTTCCCTTTCTGCATCTAAACACCTCCCAAACCTACTCCGGAGGCATCTTAATATACAATAAAGCTCACACCCTCCTCGGGCAAGGTCAACACAGGTGCTGAAGTCAACAAAGTCTTGAGCTTTTGAAAGCTCACCTCACACTCATCGGACCAATAAAAATCCATAGTCATCTGAGTCAATCTAGTCAATGGCGCAGCAATGGAGGAGAAACCCTGCACAAACCGCCGATAGTAGCCTGCTAACCCCACAAAACTCCGAATCTCAGAAGGAGAAGTAGGTCCCGTCCAACCCTTAACTGCCTCAATCTTGGATAGATCAACCCAAACACCCTCCTTAGACACCACATGTCCCAAGAAAGCCACAGACTCGAGCTAAACTCACACTTAGATAACTTGGCGTACAACTTGTGCTCTCTCAAAGTCTGAAGTGCCAACCTCAAATGACGGACATGATCCTCCTCGGTTTGAGAATATATCAAAATTTCATCAATGAACACGATCACGAAGGAATCCAAATACGGACGGAACACTCCGTTCATCAACTCCATAAACGCCGTAGGGGCGTTAGTCAGACCAAAAGACAACACTAAGAAGTGGCCATAACGAGTCCGAAAAGCTGTCTTAGGAATATCCGATGGCCTAATCTTCAACTAGTGATAGTCGGACCTTAAGTCAATCTTAGAAAACAACGCTGCACCCTGAAGCTAGTAAAACAAATCATCAATGTGAGGAAGAGGATACTTGTTCTTAACAGTTACCTTGTTCAACTACCTGTAATCAATGCACATCCTTATAGAGCCATCTTTCTTCTTAATAAGGAAAACCGGTGCTCCCCAAGGTGACACACTAGGGCGAATTAATCTCTTGCTCAACAAGTCCTGCAACTGATCCTTCAACTCCTTCAAATCAGGACCCATACGATATGGAGCAATAGAGATGGGCTTAGTGCCCAGCTCCAAGTCAATACCAAAATCAATATCTCGATCAAGAGGAACACTTGGAAGATCAATAGGAAATACATCAGCAAACTCCCGAACCACAGGAATGGACTCCATGGGAGGTGACTCAACTGGTATCTCGAATAAAAGCCAAAAAAGACAAGCATCCTCTATCAATCAACCTCTGGGCTCGGATGTAGGAGATAACCTTACTAGGGTAAGAACCACTAGTACCTTTCCACTCCACCCTCGGAACACCAGGCATCGCTAGAGTGACAGTCTTAACATGATAGTCCAGAATCGCATGATAGGGAGAAAGCCAATCCATACCCAATATCATATCAAAATCTACCATCCCCAGAATAACCAAGTCTACCCAAGTGTCGTACCCAGCAAAAGATACAGGACAGGATCGATACACTCGATCCACAACTAAGGGCTCACCCACGGGTGTAGAAACATGCAAAGGCACAGGCATACGATCACATACCAAATCAAACTCAGATGCAAAGTAGGTAGACACATAGGGGAAAGTAGACCCTAGATCCAATAACACAGATGCATCTCGATGGCAGATTGGGACAATACCTGTGATGACTGCATCAGAAGACTCAGCCTCAGGTCTCCCTGGAAAAGCATAACACTGGGCTCCTCTACCACCTCTGGTCTGAGCCGCACCTCTGCATCCACGCTGAGCCACATCTCCACTACCCAATGCTCTGCAACCTCTGCCAGCTGTCCGACCCCTGCCCCGGGCTCTAGCCGGAGGCGCTGAACCTTTCTCTAGAGCTGCAGAATAAGTACGCTGGGGCCCTGAATGAGTTTGTAGAGGGCACTATCGCATCAAATGACCCGGATCCCCACAAGTATAACATGACCTCGGAACGATGATCTGCTGTAACGAACCAGATGAAGTACCATGGCCACCTTGGCAAGAACTGTGAGACCCACGGGACACCTGTCCACCCTCGGACGCTGGCATGGAAGCATGTACCGGCCATTGACGCTGGAAAGAAGTACCACCTCTCTGAGAACCCCTGCCTTTAGATGAGGCACCAGAAAACTGACCACTAGAACGGGCCCTCTTGGAGTCTCCAAACTCCTCTCGAA